>CM077673.1:238937620-241506787 GCA_039707655.1 Elymus sibiricus
GGGAGGTGGACTCCTCGCTCTTGCGGCCGGCCAAGCCCCTAGAGGAAACCCTAGGGCGCCCCACCTACCCCCTCTTCCTCCTATATATAGTGGAGGGTTTTGAGGACAGCAAAAACCTGAAAAGCCATGGCTGCCTCTCCCTCCCTCTAGATCTGTTCTCCACTAGATCGTCTCGGTCGTGCTTGGCGAAGCCCTGCCGGGACAACTCCACCGCCACCGCCACCACGCCGTTGTGCTGGCGGAGAACTCATCTACCTCTCCACCCTCGCTTGCCGGATGAAGGAGGTGGAGATCGTCATCGAGCTGTACGTGTGCTGAACGCGGAGGTGGAGATCGTCATCGAGCTGTACGTGTGCTGAACGCGGAGGTGTCGTCCGTTCGGCACTAGATCGGAAGGACCGTGATTGGATCGCGGGACGGATCATGATTGGATCGCGGGATGGATTGCGATTTGGATCGCGAAGACGTTCGACTACATCAACCGCGTTTCTTAATGCTTCTCGCTTAGCGATCTACAAGGGTATGTAGATCCACTCTCCCTCTCGTAGATGCTCATCTCCATAGATAGATCTTGCGTGTGCGTAGGAAATTTTTTGTTTCCCATGCAACGTTCCCCAACAGTGGCATCATGATCTAGGTCTATGCGTAGATGATATCACGAGTAGAACACAAAGGAGTTTGTGGGCGTTGATATTCAGATTGCTTCCCTCCTTAGTCTTTTCTTGATTCAGCAGTATTGTGGGATGAAGCAGCTCGGACCAACCTTACTCGTCCACGTATGAGAGAGCGGTTCCATCGACTGACATGTAACTTTGTTGCATAAGATGGCTGGCGGGTGTCTGTCTCTCCCACTTTAGTTGAATCGGATTCGACAAAGGCGGTCCTTGTAGAAGGTGAAATAGCAACTCGTATATCACCGTTGTGGTTTTGCGTAGGTAAGAATCGTTCTTGCTAGATACCCATAGCAGCCACGTAAAACATGCAACAACAATTAGATGACGTCTAACTTGTTTTTGCAGGGTATGTTGTGATATGATATGGCCAAAGACATGATGAGATATATGTGATGTCTGAGATGATCATGTTTTTGTATAGATAATCACGACTTGCATGTTGATGAGTACGGCAACCGGCAGGAGCCATAGGGTTGTCTTTAATTATCATGTGGCCTGCGTGTCACCCATTAAGCGCTATGTAATGCTTTACTTTATCGCTAAGCGGTAGCAATAGTAGTAGAAGCATGGTTGGCGCGACAACCCCGATGGCGACACGTTGATGGAGATCATGGTGTCATGCCAGTGACGATGGAGATCATGCCGGTGCTTTGGAGATGGAGATCAAAAGCACAAGTTCATGGCCATATCATGTCACTTATGATTTGCATGTGATGTTAATCCTTTTATGCACCTTGTTATGCTTAGGACGGCGGTAGCATTATAAGGTGATCCCTCACTAAAATTTCAAGATAAAATTGTGTTCTCCCCGAGTGTGCACCGTTGCGAAAGTTCGTCGTTTCGAGACACCACGTGATGATCGGGTGTGATAGACTCTACGTTCGCATACAACGGGTGCAAGCCAGTGTTGCACATGCGGAACACTCGGGTTAAACTTGACGAGCCTAGCATGTACATACATGGCCACGGAACACAGGAGACCGAAAGGGCGAACATGAGTCATATAGTAGATATGATCAACATGGAGATGTTCACCATTGAAACCACCTCATCTCACGTGATGATCGGACTTGGGTTGGTGGATTTGGATCATGTCACACTTAGACAACCTGAGGGATGTTGATTTAAGTGGGAGTTCTTAAGTAATATGATTAATTGAACTCATTATCATGAATATAGTCAAATTGACTTTGCAAACTATGTTGTAGATCAATAGCTCGCGCTGTAGCTCCCCTAATTTTTTATATACGTTCCTAGAGAAAATAGAGTTGAAAGATGATGGTAGCAATAATGCAGACTAGGTCCGTGATCTGAGGACTGTCCTCATTTGCTGCATAGAAGGCTTATGTCCTTAATGCACCGGTCGGTGCGCCACCCCCTCAAGCGTCGTCTATAGATGCTGTGAACATCTGACAGGCACGTTCTGATGACTACTTGGTAGTTCAGTGTGTCATGCATTACGGCTTAGAATTGAGGCTCCAGAATGTTTTTTGAACGTCACGGAACATATGAGATGTTCTAAGAGCTGAAATTGGGATCTCAGGATCGTGCCCGTGTTGAGAGGTATGAGACCTCCAACAAGATTCTTTGCCTGCAAGATGAAGGAGAATAGCTCAATCGGTGAGCATGTGCTCAGATTGTCTGGGTGCAACAATCGCTTGAATCGAGCGGGAGTTGATCTTCCAGATAAGATAGTGATTGATATAGTTCTCCAAGTCACTGCCACAAAGCTACTAGAGCTTCGTGATGAACTATAAAAATGCCAGGGATGGACATAATGATCCCTGAGCTATTCGCGATGTTTGACACCGCGAAGGTAGAAATCAAGAAGGAGCATCAAGTGTTGATGGTTAGTAAAACCACTAGTTTCGAGAAGGGCAAGGGCAAGGAGGGAAACTTCATGGATGACAAGCCAGTTGCTGCTCCAGTGAAGAAACCCAAGGTTGAACCCAAACCAAAGACTGAGTGCTTCTATTATGAGGAGAACGGTCACTGAAGCGGAACAACCCTAGATATTTGGTAGATAAGAAGGCTGGCAATGTCAACAGAAGTATATTTGATATACGTTTTATTCATGTTTACCTTACGAGTACTCCTAGTAGCACCTGGGTATTAGATACCTGTTCAGTTGCTAAATGTTGGTAACTCGAAATAAAAGCTACGGAATAAACGGAGACTAGCTAAGGGCGAGGTGACGATGTGTGTTGGAAGTGTTTCCAAGGTTGATGTGATCACCATCGCACGCTATCTCTACCTTTGGGATTAGTGATGAACCTAAATAAATGTTATTTGGTGTTTGAGTTGAGCATGAACGTGATTAGATCGTGTTTATTGCAATACGGTCATTCATTTAAGTTAGAGAATAATGGTTATTCTATTTATATGAATAAAACCTTCAATGGTCATGCACCCAATGTGAATGGTTTATTGAATCTCGAATGAGATCCCGGACATCACGAGGAGCTCCGGAGGTAAAGATTGATATATAGGAAAGTGGTGTTTGGACTTCGGAAAAGTTTCGGGCACTTCCGGTAGTGTACCGGGAGTGACGAATGGGTTCCGGGGGTCCACCAAGTGGGGCCCACCCACCCCAGGGGCCACATGTGCCTAGGAGGTGGCGCACCAGCCCCTGGTGGGCTGGGCAGCCAGCCCCTAGAGGCCCTTGTGCAAAGGGTGGGGAGAGGGCCAAGTGGGAGGGAGTCCTACTAGGACTCCACCTCCCTTGTGGGAGGTGGACTCCTCCGTCTTGCGGGCGGCCAAGCCCCTAGGGGAAACCCTAGGGCGCCCCACCTACCCCCTCTTCCTCCTATATATAGTGGAGGGTTTTGAGGGCAACAAAAACCTGAAAAGCCACGGCTGCTTCTCCCTCCCTCTAGATCTGTTCTCCACTAGATCGTCTCGGTCGTGCTTGGCGAAGCCCTGTCGGGACAGCTCCACCACCACCGCCACCACGCCGTTGTGCTGGCGGAGAACTCATCTACCTCTCCACCCCTCGCTTGCTGGATCAAGGAGGTGGAGATCATCATCGAGCTGTACGTGTGCTGAACGCGGAGGTGCCTTCCGTTCGGCGCTAGATCGGAAGGACCGTGATTGGATCGCGGGATGGATAGTGATTGGATCGCGGGACGGATTGTGATTTGGATCGCAAAGACGTACGACTACATCAACCGCGTTTCTTAACGCTTCCCGCTTAGCGATCTACAAGGGTATGTAGATCCACTCTCCCTCTCGTAGATGCTCATCTCCATAGATAGATCTTGCGTGTGCGTAGGAATTTTTTTGTTTCCCATGCAACGTTCCCCAACACGAACCTGCGCCAAGCAACTAGAACAACCCTTTTCAGATCAGTCCGGCTTATCTCCAGGCCCTCGAAGCCGAGGATCTCTCTCAAATAAATGAGGTGCTGGACTGAATCCAGAACCAAGCGATCTCATCCGTGGTTTATGATCAGATCTTATGTAAAGCCGCCTATCGGGAAATTTTCATCCCACCCACCACCCACTTAGTCGCCACGGTCGAAGACTTGACCGGCATGCTTGACTATGGATCCGACGAGGCTACCGACATGAAGGAAGATGACCACAACAATTCCGGAGCGAATTCACTGGCGGCCATAACCCAAACAGGGAAGTGGGCCACAATGTCTACCTATGACGTTTACATGGTCGACACTCCAAAGGAAGACCCCGAGGAGAAGCCTAAGGATAACTCTAAGCGCCGCCACCCCAAGAGGAAAACAAAGGGTAACATCGGAAACAAAAATAAAGACGGAGCCGCCGATAACGATGCCACCCCTGACGCTGGCAAGAACTAGGATGAGAACGATCAGGCTGAGCCCGCACAATAGAACGGGCCCATGGGGACACCCACCGAGGACAAAGGAGCCTTCGATGATGGGTTGGATGAGTATTACCTCCCCCAGTCCGAGAACGAGGTTAGCCTCAGACCCGAAGACTTCGAGCTGCCCAAAAACCCCTCCGAGCAGATACGTTTCCAACGTCGGCTAATCGCAACTGCGTGAAATAAGAAGAGGAAACAACAGAAGATGTACACTCATGAAAACGCGCTCAACGATAAATGGACAAAAATCCTCACAGTCGAGGCAGAATTCGAAGATCGATGAGCCGCAGCTAAGTCGTTCCCACGACGAAAGCTGTCGCCCGACTTCGACGACGTGGTGGTAGATAACAAGCCCCTCACATATGACCATGCAGCCGAAGCTGACCGTCCCCCTAGGGGACAAGATTGGCCAGTAGGGGCATACAAAAAAAACCTGCGAAAACCCGCCCTCATGGCAAGAACCAGGTCAGATATCCCGAGCCCTTCGACCTATGCACTAAGATACCTAGAGATAAAACCCCTCCCCGATCCGTCTACGGAATAAGGGACCATGCGGCCGCCAGTCAGGAAGGGTATGACACCTGGTTGGACATGCAAGGACAAGCTCCGGAACAGACACGAGCACGAGCAATCGCCCACACCCACCAGGATACGTTTCGATACCGAATACCTTCGCATCCAGTCTGTTTTATAGATGAAGTCATGGAACACCAGTTCCCAGAAGGGTTTAAGACCATCAACATTGATCAATACGATGACACGACTGACCCGGTCGTCTGGATATAAGACTTCCTTCTACACATTCACATGGACCTAGGAGATGATCTTCATGCCATAAAATACCTGCCGCTCAAGCTCAAGGGACCGACAAGGCATTGGCTCCACAACCTCCCAAGAAATTCTATCGAAAGTAGGAGGAACTTGAGGAGGACTTTAGGGTAAACTTCCAAGGTACCTACGTTCGGCCCTAGGATGCCAATGACCTCATCCACATCGTCCAAAAGGAGGGTGAGTCAACTCGCAAATTCTGGAACCGGTTCTTGACCAAAAGGAACGAGATCATCGACTGCCCGGACGCCGAGGCCATTGCGACATTCAAGCACAGCATCCGAGATGAATGGCTAGCCCGACAGCTCAGGTAGGATAAGCTGAGGAATATGGCGGCCCTTACTTCACTACCCACTTTTGTGCGCGCGAAGACAACTGGCTAGCCCGCAGTTCTCACAGGAGCAATCCTGGCACCTCGGAAACACGCGATGGGAATGGCAAGCCCACGCACAATAAAAATAAGTGTCGAAACAAGAATAGCGGCAAAGACGCCGATGACCCAGCAGTCAATGCAGGGTTCAATAGTTCACGGGCTGGACCCAAGAGGAGGCCCTTTAAAGGGAACAAAGACAGCCAAAGCGCTTTGGATAAAATACTCGACAAGCCCTATGTCACATCCCTAACCTTGGTATGCACTAGGGTTTATCTTTGTGCTTGCATCATGTCTAAATTTCCTTTTAATCATGAAATGGGGATGATCAAAAGCCCTAGCACTATTTGAATTCAAATAGGTTTACCAAAAATAATTTTCAATGAATCCAAAGTGGCCTTGTAAAATGTTCATCATCTCTGAAAAAATGTGGCAACATCAACCATAGGTGACTCATATTTTTACTTGTACTTTTGGTTTATTGAAGTAATGAAATATGTATTTGAATTGGAGTTATAAAATGCTCTCTCTCTCTCTCGTATGCGTCCGAGAGCGCCGCCGTGCACCGCCGCCGTTAGCGTAGCCCCGGCCCCCTCCGAGCCCGCCGTCGTGCTCCATCGGTCTGCCGCGTCCTCGCCGTCCTCTCCGTCGAGCCACAGGAGCCCGGACGCCCTGTCTCGCCGCCAATGCCGTCGTCTTCAACATCCGGCAACGGACCTCCCCGCCGACGATTCGCCGGACACAGCACGCCCCGACCCCACCGTTAGCGCCAACAGCTCCCCGGTGTGCCCCGGATTCTTTCCCCCTAGCCCCGTCGCGTTTCCCCTCTTCTAGCCCCGCTTGCCACCGGAGCCGAGAGGTGCTTGCCGCCGGCCATGGCGTAGCCGTGGCCACCGCAGCTGCCGCCCGCATCCGAGCACGTCCTCGTGCTCAGCACCTCTCCAGGAGGCCATATCCACCTCCAACTCCTCGTCCCGCGCCCGTGGTGTCGAGTGTTGGAAATATGCCCTAGAGGCAATAATAAAAGTAGTTATTATTATATTTCCTTGTTCATGATAATCGTTTATTGTTCATGCTATAATTTTATTGATTGGAAACTCAATTGCATGTGTGGATACATAGACAACACTGTGTCCCTAGTATGCCTCTAGTGGACTAGCTCGTTGATCAAAGATGGTCAAGGTTTCCTAGCCATAGACATGAGATGTCATTTGATAACGGGATCACATCATTAGGAGAATGATGTGATGGACAAGACCCAAACTATGAACGTAGCATATGATCGTGTCAGTTTATTGCTATTGTTTTCTGCATGTCAAGTATCCGTTCCTATGACCATGAGATCATGCAACTCACTGACACCGGAGGAATACCTTGTGTGTATCAAATGTCACAACGTAACTGGGTGACTATAAAGATGCTCTACAGGTATCTCCGAAGGTGTTTGTTGAGCTGGCATGGATCGAGACTGGGATTTGTTACTCCGTATGATGGAGAGGTATCTCAGGGCCCACTCGGTAATACAACATCAAAGTAAGCCTTGCAAGCAATGTGACTAAAGTGTTAGCCACGGGATCTTGTATTACAGAACGAGTAAAGAGACTTGCCGGTAACGAGATTGAACTAGGTATATAGAGATACCGACGATCGAATCTCGGGCAAGTAACATACCGAAGAACAAAGGGAACAACATACGGGATTAACTGAATCCTTGACATAGAGGTTCAATCGATAAAGATCTTCATAGAATATGTAGGAACCAATATGGGCATCCATGTCCCGCTATTGGTTATTGACCGTAGAGGTGTCTCGGTCATGTCTACATAGTTCTCGAACGCAGGGTCTGCACACTTAACTTTCGGTGACGTTTCGGTAGTATTTAGTTATGTATGGTGGTGACCGAAGGTTGTTCGGAGTCCCGGATGAGATCCCGGACGTCACGAGGAGCTTCGGAATGGCCCGGAGGTAAATATTGATATATAGGAAGTCCCGTTTTGGTCACCGGAAAAGTTTCGGGTATTTCCGGTAGTGTACCGGGAGTGCCGGGAGGGTTCCGGGGGTCCATCGGGAGGGGCCACCCATGCCGGAAGGCCACATAGGCTTTAGGGGTGGCGCACCAGCCCTTAGTGGGCTGGGCAAGCCAGCCCCTAAGAGCCCATGCGGTTAGGAGGTGGAAATAGGAAAAAAGCCCAAGAGAGGGAAGGGTTTCCAAGTTGGGGAGGAATCCTACTAGGAGTAGGATTGGAGTTGGACTCCTCCACCTCCCCACTTCGACCGACTCCTAGGGGGAGCCCTAGGGGCGCCGGCCCCTCCCCTCCCTCCTATATATACTAGAGGGAGAGAGGGCCAAAGACACCCAACCCTAAAGGCCACGGTGCAGCCCTCTCTCCCAATAGATCGTCTCCTCTAGTTTTCGGCGGTGCTTAGGCGAAGCCCTGTCGGAATAGTTCCACCACCACCGCCGCCGCGCCGTCGCGCTGCCGGAGAACTCATCTACCTCTCCGCTCCCTCTTGCTAGATCAAGAAGGTGGAGATCGTCATTGAGCTGTACGTGTGCTGAACGCGGAGGTGCCGTCCGTTCGGCGCTAGATCATGATTGGATCGCGGGACGGCTAGCGATTTGGATCGCGAAGACGTTCGACTACATCAACAGCGTTTCTTAACGCTTCCCGCTTAGCAATCTAGAAGGGTATGTAGATCCACTCTCCCTCTCGTAGATGCTCATCACCATGGATAGATCCTGCGTGTGCGTAGGAATTTTTTTGTTTCCCATGCAACGTTCCCCAACAGTGGTATCAGAGCTAGGTCTATGTGTAGATGAGATCACGAGTAGAACACAAAGGAATTTGTGGGCGTTGATATTCAGATTGCTTGCTCCCTTGGTCTTTTCTTGATTCGGCGGTATTGTGGGATGAAGCGGCCCGGACCAACCTTACTCGTACGCTTACGAGAGACCGGTTCCATCGACTGACATGTAACTTTGTTGCATAAAGATGGCTGGCGGGTGTCTGTTTCTCCCACTTTAGTTGGATCGGATTTGACAAAGGCGGTCCTTGAGAAGGTTGAATAGCAATTTGTGTATCACCATTGTGGTTTATGTGTAGGTAAGAATAGTTCTTGCTAGATACCCGTAGCAGCCACGTAAAACATGCAACAACAATTAGAGGACGTCTAACTTGTTTTTGCAGGGTATGTTGTGATGTGATATGGCCAAATACATGATGATATATATGTGATGTATGAGATGATCATGTTTTGTATAGAATATCATGACTTGCATGTCGATGAGTAAGGCAACCGGCAGGAGCCATAGGGTTGTCTTTAATTTATTTTCGCCGTTTTGCTTTACTTTATCACTATGAGTTAGCAATAGTCGTACAAGCAACAATTGGCGCGACAACCTCATGGCGACACGTTGATGGAGATCAAGATGATGGAGATCATGGTGTCGTGCCGGTGACGATGGAGATCATGCCGGTGCTTTGGAGATGGAGATCAAAAGCACAAGTTCATGGCCATATCATGTCACTTATGATTTGCATGTGATGTTAATCCTTTTATGCATCTTATTTTGCTTAGGACGATGGTAGCATTATAAGGTGATCCCTCACTAAAATTTCTAGATAAAATTGTGTTCTCCCCGAGTGTGCACCGTTGCGAAAGTTCGTCGTTTCGAGACACCACGTGATGATCGGGTGTGATAGACTCTACGTTCACATACAACGGGTGCAAGCCAGTGTTGCACGTGCGGAACACTCGGGTTAAACTTGACGAGCCTAGCATGTACAGACATGGCCTCGGAACACAAGAGACCGAAAGGTCGAACATGAGTCATATAGTAGATATGATCAACATGAAGATGTTCACCATTGAAACCAACTCATCTCACATGATGATCAGACTTGAGTTGGTGAATTTGGATCATGTGACACTCGAATGACCAGAGGGATGTCAATTTGAGTGGGTTTTTTTAAGTAATATGATTAACTAAACTCATTATCTTGAACAATAGTCTAAGTTGTCTTTGCAAAGTTTATGTTGTAGATCAATGGCTCGCGCAGTAGCACCCCTGAATTTTAATGCGTTCCTAGAGAAAGCTAAGTTGAAAGATGATGGAAGTAACTTTGTGGACTGGGCCCGTAATCTAAGGATTATCCTTACGGCTTCCCAAAAGGCTTATGTCCTTGATGCACCGCTTGGTGAACCACCCGCTCCAGTAGAGTCTGCAGACATTGTGAATGCCTGGCAGGCACGTTCTGATGATTACTCAATGGTTCAATGTGCAATGTTGTATGGCTTAGAACCGGGACTTCAAAGACGTTTTGAACGTCATGGAGCATATGATATGTTCCAGGAGTTGAAGTTTATCTTTCAGAAGAATGCCCAGATCGAGAGGTATGAGACCTCCGATAAGTTCTATGCTTACAAGATGCAGGAGAACGGGTCTGTCAGTGAACTCATACTCAAAATGTCTAGGTATTCCACCCGTCTGGCTGAATTGGGGATGCCCCTTCCGGCAGAGGCGATCACTGACAGAGTTCTTCAATCACTGCCACCTAGCTACAAGAGCTTCGTGTTGAACTATAACATGCACGGGATGAACAAGTCAGTCGACGAGCTATTTGCGATGTTAAAAGTCGCTGAGTCTAAGATTCAGAAGGAGCATCAAGTGTTGATGGTCAATAAAACCACTAGTTTCAAGAAGAATGGCAAGGGTAAGAAGGGTAACTCCAAGAAGAGTGGCAAAGCAGTTGCCCCTCCCGTGAAGAAACCCAAGGCTGGACCCAAGCCAGAAACTGAGTGCTTTCATTGCAAGGGAACTGGTCACTGGAAGCGGAACTGCCCCAAGTATCTGGCTGACAAGAAGGTGGCCAACACCAAACAAGGTATATATGATATACATGTTATTGATGTGTACCTTACCAGCTTTCGTTGTAGTGCCTGGGTATTTGATACCGGTTGGGTTGCTCACATTTGCAACTCAAAACAGGAACTGTGGAATAGACGGAGGCTGGCAAAGGACGAAGTGACGATGCGCGTGGGAAATGGTTCCAAGGTTGATGTGATCGCCGTCGGCATGCTCGCTCTTCGATTACCATCGGGATTAGTGATGAACCTGAATAATTGTTATTTAGTGCCTGCGTTAAGCATGAACATTATATCTGGATCTTGTTTATTGCGAGACGGTTACTCATTTAAATTAGAGAGTAATGGTTGTTCTATTTATATGAGTAATATCTTTTATGGTCATGCACCCAATGTGAGGGGTTTATTCTTATTGAATCTCGATAGTGATGATACACATGTTCATAACATTGATGCCAAAAGATGTAGAGTTGATAATGATAATACCACTTTCTTGTGGCACTGCCGCTTAGGTCATATTCGTGTAAAACGCATGAAGAAGCTCCATGCTGATGGACTTTTGGAGTCACTTGATTTTGAATCACTTGACACATGTGAACCATGCCTCATGGGCAAGATGACTAAGACCCCGTTCTCTGGAACAATGGAACGGGAAAGTGACTTGTTGGAAATCATACATACTGATGTGTGCGGTCCGATGAGCATTGAGGCGCGCGGTGGTTATCGTTACTTTCTCACCTTCACTGATGATTTAAGTAGATATGGGTATATTTACTTAATGATACACAAGTCTGAAACGTTTGAAAAGTTCAAGCAATTTCAGAGTGAAGTTGAGAATCATCGTAACAAGAAGATCAAATTCCTACAATCTGATCAAGGAGGAGAATATCTGAGTTATGAGTTTGGCAGTCACTTAAGACAATGTGGAATTGTTTCACAATTGACACCGCCTGGAACACCACAGCGTAATGGTGTGTCCGAACGTCGTAATCGAACCTTATTGGATATGGTGCGATCTATGATGTCTCTTGCCGATTTGCCACTATCATTTTGGGGTTATGCATTAGAGACAGCTGCATTCACTTTAAATAGGGCACCATCGAAATCCGTTGAGACGACGCCATATGAACTATGGTTTGGCAAGAGGCCAAAGTTGTCGTTTCTTAAAGTTTGGGGATGTGATGCTTATGTCAGAAAGCTTCAGCCTGAAAAGCTGGAACCCAAAGCGGAGAAATGGGTCTTCATAGGATACCCAAAAGAGACAGTTGGGTATACCTTCTATCTCAGATCCGAAGGCAAAGTGTTTGTCGCTAAAAACAGAACATTTCTTGAGAAAGAGTTTCTCTCGAAAGAATTGAGTGGGAGGAAAATAGAACTTGATGAGGTTGTTGAACCTTTACTTCAACTAGAGAGTAGCGCAGCGCGGAAGATGTTTCTATAGAGCCTACATCGGTTGAAGAGGAAGTTAATGATGATGATCATGAAGCTTCAGATCAAGTTGCTATCGAACCTCGTAGGTCGACAAGGACGCGTACTACTCCTGACTGGTACGGCATCCCTGTCTTAGAGGTCATGTTGTTGGACAACGATGAGCCTACGAGCTATGGAGAAGCGATGATGGGCCCGGATTCCGAGAAATGGTTAGAGGCCATGAAATCCGAGATGGGATCCATGTATGAAAATAAAGTATGGACTTTGGAAGTATTACCTGAAGGGCGAAAGGCCATTCAGAACAAATGGATCTTTAAGAAGAAGACGGACGCGGACGGTAATGTCACCGTCTATAAAGCTCGACTTGTGGCAAAGGGGTTTTCACAAGTTCAAGGAGTTGACTACGATGAGACCTTCTCACCCGTAGCGATGCTTAAGTCCGTCAGAATCATGTTAGCAATAGCTGCCTTTTTCGATTATGAAATTTGGCAGATGGATGTCAAAACAGCGTTCCTTAACGGTTTCCTTAAGGAAGAGTTGTATATGATGCAACCAGAAGGTTTTGTCGATCCAGAGAATGCTGACAAAGTTTGCAAACTCCAGCGATCCATTTATGGACTGGTGCAAGCATCTCGGAGTTGGAATCTTCGCTTTGATGAGGTGATCCAAGCGTTCGGGTTTATACAAGTTTACGGAGAAGCTTGTATTTACAAGAAAGTGAGTGGGAGTTCTATAGCGTTTCTAATATTATATGTGGATGACATATTGCTGATTGGAAACAATATAGAAATGTTGGAAAGCATGAAGGAATAATTGAACAAGAGTTTTTCAATGAAGGACCTAGGAGAAGCTGCTTTCATATTAGGCATCAAGATCTATAGAGATAGATCGAGACGCTTAATATGACTTTCACATAGCACATACCTTGACAAAGTTTTGAAGAAGTTCAAAATGGATCAGTCGAAGAAGGGGTTCTTGCCTGTATTGAAAGGTGTGAAGTTGAGTAAGACTCAATGCCCAGTGACTGCAGAAGATAGAGAAAAGATGAGTGTCGTCCCCTATGCTTCAGCCATAGGCTCTATCATGTATGCAATGCTGTGCACAAGACCCGATGTCAGCCTTGCCATAAGTATGGCCGGAAGGTTTCAAAGTGATCTAGGAATGGAACACTGGACGGCGGTCAAGAATATCCTGAAGTACCTGAAAAGTACTAAGGACATGTTTCTCGTTTATGGAGGTGATCAAGAGCTCGTCGTAAAGGGTTACGTCGATGCAAGCTTTGACACTGATCCGGATGACTCTAAGTCTCAAACCGGATACGGATTTATTCTCAATGGGGGTGCGTTAAGCTGGTGCAGTTCCAAGCAGAGCGTGGTAGCTGATTCTACATGGGAAGCGGAGTACATCGCTGCCTCGGAGGCAGCGAAGGAAGGTGTCTGGATGAAGGAGTTCATGACAGATCTTGGAGTAGTGCCTAGTGCACTAAACCCGATGACTCTGTTCTGTGACAACACTGGTGCCATTGCTCTGGCCAAGGAACCAAGGTTTCACAAGAGGACCAGACACATAAAGCGACGTTTCAATTCCATCCGCGATTACATGAAGGAGGAGGACATAAATATTTGCAAAGTACACACGGATCTGAATGTTGCAGACCCGATGACTAAACCTCTTCCAAGGGCTAAACATAATCAACACTAGAACTATATGGGTGTTAGATTCATTACAATGTAAATCAAATAGTGATGTGAGCTAGATTATTGACTCTAGTGCAAGTGGGAGACTATTGGAAATATGCCCTAGAGGCAATAATAAAAGTAGTTATTATTATATTTCCTTGTTCATGGTAATCGTTTATTGTCCATGCTATAAATGTATTGATTGGAAACTCAATTGCATGTGTGGATACATAGACAACACTGTGTCCCTAGTATGCCTCTAGTGGACTAGCTCGTTGATCAAATATGGTCAAGGTTTCCTAGCCATAGACATGAGATGTCATTTGATAACGGGATCACATCATTAGGAGAATGATGTGATGGACAAGACCCAAACTATGAACGTAGCATATGACCGTGTCAGTTTATTGCTATTGTTTTCTGCATGTCAAGTATTTGTTCCTATGACCATGAGATCAATCAACTCACTGACACCGGAGGAATACCTTGTGTGTATCAAACGTCACAACGTAACTGGGTGACTATAAAGATGCTCTACAGGTATCTCCGAAGGTGTTTGTTGAGCTGGCATGGATCGAGACTGGGATTTGTTACTCCGTATGACGGAGAGGTATCTTAGGACCCACTCAGTAATACAACATCAAAATAAGCCTTGCAAGTAATGTGACTAAAGTGTTAGCCACGGGATCTTGTATTACGGAACGAGTAAAGAGACTTGCCGATAACGAGATTGAACTAGGTATATAGATATACCGACGATCGAATCTCGGGCAAGTAACATACCGAAGAACAAAGGGAACTGCATACGGGATTAACTGAATCCTTGACATAGAGGTTCAACCGATAAAGATCTTCGTAGAATATATAGGAACCAATATGGGCATCCAGGTCCCGCTATTGGTTATTGACCGTAGAGGTGTCTCGGTGATGTCTACATAGTTCTCGAACCCGCAGGGTCTGCACACTTAACGTTCGGTGACGTTTCGGTAGTATTGAGTTATGTATGGTGGTGACCGAAGGTTGTTCGGAGTCCCGGATGAGATCCCGGACATCACGAGGAGCTCCGGAATGGTCCGGAGGTAAAGATTGATATATATGAAGTCCCGTTTTGGTCACCGGAAAAGTTTCGTGTATTTCCGGTAGTGTACCGGGAGTGCCGGGAGGGTTCCTGGGGTCCATCGGGAGGGGCCACCCACACCGGAAGGCCACATAGGCTTTAGGGGTGGTGCACCAGCCCTTAGTGGGCTGGGCAAGCCATCCCCTAAGGGCCCATGCGGCTAGGAGGTGGAAATAGGAAAAAGCCCAAGAGAGGGAAGGGTTTCCAAGTGGGGGGGGGGAATCCTACTAGGACTGGATTGGAGTTGGACTCCTCCACCTCCCCACTTTGGCCGACTCCTAGGGGGAGCCCTTGGGGCGCCGGCCCCTCCCCTCCCTCCTATATATACTAGAGGGAGAGAGGTCCAAAGACACCCAACCCTAAAGGCCACGGTGCATCCCTCTCTCCCAATAGATCGTCTCCTCTAGTTTTCGGCGGTGCTTAGGCGAAGCCCTGTCGGAATAGTTCCACCACCACCGCCGCCGCGCCGTCGCGCTGCCGGAGAACTCATCTACCTCTCTGCTCCCTCTTGCTGGATCAAGAAGGCGGAGATCGTCATCGAGATGTACGTGTGCTGAACGCGGAGGTGCCGTCCGTTCGGCGCTAGATCGTGATTGTATCGCGGGACGACTAGCGATTTGGATCGCGAAGACGTTCGACTACATCAACCGCGTTTCTTAACGCTTCCCGCTTAGCGATCTACAAGGGTATGTAGATCCACTCTCCCTCCCATAGATGCTCATTACCATGGATAGATCTTGCGTGTGCGTAGGAAATTTTTTGTTTCCCATGCAATGTTCCCCAACATCGAGCGCCTTTTAACCCGAGCCCCGGCCGCCATAGCCGTCGTCGCCGGCGATGCTACGGGCCGCCCCGCGCCGTCCCATCGGCTGGGAAACCACCGTCGGGATGGTCATGGCCGGCCAGACTCCGGCGGGGTGACGTGGCAAGGTCATTAGTGGCTAATGACCACTTAATTAACCCCCTGGGTCGCTGACGAATGGGCCCGGCCCTGTTAATTCTTTGGTTAGTTTAAATTAAACCATGTTAGTTGAATGAGTCAGTGACAGGTGGGGCCCAGCCACCAGGTTTGACCTGTGCTGGCGCCTTTGACCTGCTGACGTCATAGTGACGTCAGGCTGACGCATTAATTGCATTTCTGTATATTAATAATTCCAGAAATTGCTGAAAACTTAGAAAATTCATATAAATTAATCTGTAAGTTAGATGAAAATAATTTATATACGAAAATTTATCAAAAAAATCCAATGAATCCATCTGTACCATTTTCATGCATGATAGAGCATCCTAAATAGGAGAACTTGGACATTTTGTCCAAATACAATATGAAACATCACATATGGAGTTGAATTTGAACCTTGGGTTCAAACCTACTTCATTTAATTATGTTTCTATATGCATTAGGCCAAACCACATCATATTGCCATGTCATATTCATGCATCATACTGTTGCATTTGATGTGTATTGATTTGTTCCCCTTCGATGGTTGATCTCCGTGTTAGGCACTGTTCCGGAGGGTACAGTCGAGTATCCATCTGAGGAGCAGTAACGTGTCGACGTTTCATCAGGCAAGCAACCCCCTTGAACATCTCCGATACAATCCCACTCTCTCGCTCTTGCTCTCACTTATTGCATTAGGACAAAACGATTCAACTTTTACATGTTTCGGTAGTTGAACCCATTCCTCTGCATGACCTGTCATTGTCACAGTAAATAGCCGAACCAAGCAACCTAGCATACCTGGTAGATGCTTGAGCCATGTTGTGCCTTTACCCTGCTATGCTTGCTATGCTTAGAGTTGTGTCAGGTCTGATTCGTCTGGGTGATGAACCGGAGTAAACTGGTTGTGTTCTGATGATGAGAGTTAAGTGGTGAACCTGATTTGGTAAGGGTAGCGATTAGAGGCCATGTAGGAGTACATGGTGGGTTGTCTCATTGAGACCGTCCTTAAGAACTGAGTCCTGTGTATGTTATCCAAGACTAGCTACTACCGCACATTGGGATCCTTAATTGACTCTCTCGACTTATTAACCGCCTTGACCTCTGTCCAGGAGTTGCAACTAGTTTCTGGTGCTTGTAGGTCGTGCTAGTAGTCTACCGAGTGGCACCCCGTACAGGTGGGCTTGGGACAGACTAGGCACCGTGGCCCGGTGTACCAAGCGTAGTTCCATCCGTCGAGGTGGGCTTGGGAACCCTGCACACATCGTTTGGGGCCGTAGAGGAAACTTCGGCTGGACTTCCTTGCGGGTTCAGTCTCAAATAGGCGATAAACCTGGACTAGAGTCTTGTGTGGTTAGTCAGGTCGTGGCCGACTCCCTCGCTAGGCTTCCGCTTGAAGGTTGTTGAGGTGCCTTTTTACGTGCACGTAGCGATAAGTGGCGGGAGCATGTGTGACAAAGTACACCCTTGCAGGGTAATCATCTATTTGAATAGCCGCGTCCGCGGATATGGACTACTTGGAGACTTATATGGTTCATAGACAACTTCAATGGTTACTCATAAAATCTTCAAGACAAGTGTGAATACCGTGGATGGCACTCTCGTAGGAAGACGGGAGCAGATCCATGGTGGTGTATTGTTGTGGTGTTAGTGGACTCGTGTACGTTTCACAAACTTTTCAAAGTACTGGTAGTCGTAGTACAGAATAGCCACCGAGTCAAAGCTGGCTTGCTGCATTACACCCCACAACCCCCTTTGTTGATACCGATGCATATGTAGTTAGTTCTGATGTAAGTCTCACTGAGTACCTCCGTACTCACCGTTGCTTTATTAATATTTTTGCAGAGGAGACTCCAGTCTCACTAGTGGTTTCTACGATAAGATCGATGCCGACCAAGTAGCTTGGGAATCCCAGACAAAGATCTGGTTCCTATGGAGGGTCTTGTAGTTAGACAGGCTTCCTCAACCTTCTTCTTTTCTAGATGTCTGTACCCAGACATGTTATGCTTCCGCTTGTTGCTTGTATGACTTTTGTGTTGGGTCATGTGACCCATGCTTGTAATATCACACTATGTTGGCTCTTATGAGCCTTCTAAATAAATGTTGTATTGTTGTATGGTTATGTTGTGATGCCATAGTTGTATCTATGCATATCGAGCATGTCGTGCGTACGTGTGACGTGCAACGGTATGTATGGGATTTGACACCTAGTTGTGTGCCTCTAGTAGTACTCTTTACGGGGAAATGCCTCTTTGTGCTTCCACTGAGCCTTGCTAGCTTGCTATTGCTCCGGACACATTGATTGACCAGCGTGTATCCTTCTTGCTGCTGTGTCTGTCCCTTCGGGGAAATGTCTCGCAGTGTAATGGAGGCCATGTAGCCTGCTACGACTCGTCTACGCGCAGTTGATGACATTTATGTCCCACGGCGTAATGGAGTCCCTGTAGCTTGCTATGACTTGTCTACACACGCTGATGACCGACACCTGCATTGTTGGGTTACGTATGCCTGTCCCTGTACGGATGTGCCACTTGGGTTCTATGACTAGTCATGTCGACCTGGGTTCTTTGACGTATGATTGCTAGCAACATGTTCATATCCGTGAGCCAAAAGGCCCAAACGGTCCCGACCAAGGTAAGGTGGCAGCCGTGGAGATTACCATGCGTGAGGCCGCAAAGTTGTGTGACATGTTACAGGCTGGATTCATATGACTTAGGATCGGGGTCCCGACAGCGTTGGTATCAGAGCTTGACTGACTGTAGGACTACCAAGCCAAACTGGTCGATGTTGAATCTAGCAACTCTTTAGTTATATAAGGGAATTGATTGTGGAAGGGAACGTAAGGCTCTTTTTACTCCTTTCCCCATGTTATTCTGATTCTGAGTCACCCTCCTCTTTTCTACGGGGATTAAGAACTAGGCTTCTTACCTATCTATCAGGATCTCGAGTTACTATTCCGTAGACTTATAGGAATGGTTGATCTGAGTTGCATTCCAGTCCTCGAGTGTTACCTGTGTAGCTTGTTAGCTCGATCAGAATCTTGAGATTGTGATATTGAGGTGTCGTGGCACCTAAATCTTTTGCAGGATGTCTCATTTCTGAGCATTCACAGCCGTTATGCTGTCCAATTTTTCCCTAGGATCTCTATGGAGATCTAATGGTTTTGCATTCCTTCCTATCTATCTGGTATGTCATCCTGATTAATCCCAATTTCTCATACTCAGGATGTCTCTCAGTAATCGAGCTGCCACTGGCTGCAACAAGGGCCAAAGACGTGGAACTAGAGATGCTGAAGTTCTGCCGGATTCACTTTAGTTGGCACAGTTCATGCTAGACATTGAGAAGGACAAGCGTGAGTCAAATCGCTTGCTGGCACGTATTCAGGAAAACACCGCACATCAATGTGCTGGGACAGTGACCATCCGTGACTTCATCAAGCTGTACCCACCCACCTTCCATCACTCCATTGAGCCACTCGATGCAGATGGCTGGCTCCGTAGCATCACCAATAAGCTGCGTTCCGCAAACGTGGCTGAGGTTGACAAGGTCACCTATGCTACTTATCACCTGGAGGGTCCTGCTAGTATATGGTGGGAGAACTACGAGACTATAATTCCAGCTGGCCAGATTCCTACCTGGGAAGAGTTAATAGAGGCTTTCCGCGAGCATCATATTCCTCAGGTTCTTATGGACCGAAAAAGGGAAGAGTTTTGTAACCTTACTCAGGGTAAGATGGCTGTAGATGCATACAGTCGAGAGTTTGAGAACCTTGCTCGTTATGCCACAGAAGAAGTGTCCACGGACGCCAAGAAGCAAGCTAGGTTCAGGAAGGGTCTCAACCCAAAGTTGCGTCGTGATCTTCACCTGCATCATTGCGACACCTTCCAGGCTCTTATGAACAAGGCCATCAATGCAGAGATAGCTCAGCTCACTTATGAAGAGTCTCGCAAGCATAACCGTGATTTGGCTTCTACCTCCGGCTCTGGGTCTCAGAAGTGCCGGATTTGGGTTCCAAACTCATCACTTCCACCAGGATATGCACCAAGGCCATCCCATGTGGCACCTCGTCCAACTCAGCCAAATGCTCCACCCAAGCCTGTTGGTGGACCGCCTGCCAATGCGACTCTACGTGCAACCCAAGTGATTTGTTTCAAGTGTGGAGAACTAGGCCACATTGCTCGAAATTGCACTCAGTCCAATGTTGCCCCACCCCAGTCTGGAAAGTCTGTTGGCCGTAATAAGCCACCAGTCAAACTGATCCATGCCAAGCCAGCCGTCATTGATCGTGGTTGTGTGAACCACGTCACAGCCGAAGAAGCTCATGAGGATCATGATGTTGTCCTTGGAACGCTCCTCGTAAATTGTCATCCAGCATCAGTTCTGTTTGATACTGGAGCATCACATTGTTTCATCTCGAAAGGCTATGCCCGGTTGCATGATATGTCATTTTGTGATATGCCAACTGCTCTTGAAGTTTAGACTCCAGGGTCTAGATGGAAGACCACGAGAATAAGCCATGGAAATGAAATCCTTGTTGACAGACTTGTATTCCTTGCTTCGCTAATAGCTCTCAAGTCTTCAGATATTAACATCATCTTGGGTATGGATTGGATGACAGCTCATCATGCCAAGATTGATTGCTCCACCAGGTCTGTTCAGCTTACGCACCCATATGGCAAGATAGTCAATGTTTCAACTTGAGTTGCAAAGTGTCAACTCTATTCGCTCAATGCCAACCCTCTTCCTGAGCTTGAAGATATTCCGGTAGTCCGAGATTTTCCGGATGTCTTTCCAGAAGAGTTGCCAGGTATTCCACCTGACACGGATGTAGAGTTTGTGATAGACCTCATCCCAGGAAATGTTCCAATTTCAAGAAGACCATATAAGATGGCACCCTTGGAGCTAGCCGAGCTTAAGAAACAACTTGACGAGTCCTTGCAAAAGGTTTTCATCTGACCTAGCTCTTCTCCTTGGGCTTGTCCCGTTCTCTTTGTGAAGAAGAAGGATGGAACGGACCGAATGGTTGTAGATTACCGACCTGTCAATTTGGTCACAATAAAGAATAAGTATCCGCTCCCCAGGATCAATGATCTATATGATCAACTTGCTGGATCCTCAGTGTTATCCAAGATGGATTTGAGGTTAGGCTATCATCAAATCAAGATCAAGATCGGTGACATTCCCAAGACAGCTTTTGTCACTCGTTATGGACAGTATGAGTACACGGTCATGTCTTTCGGTCTGACTAATGCTCCAGCAACATTCTCCCGCCTGATGAACTCAATCTTCATGGAGTACTTGGATAAGTTTGTTGTGGTTTACCTCGATGACATACTGATCTACTCAAAGAATGAAGCAGAGCATGCTGAACACCTCAGACTTGTGCTAGAAAAACTTAGAGAGCACCGTCTTTATGCCAAGATCTCCAAGTGCGAATTTTGGTTACCAGAAGTGACCTATCTAGGTCATGTGATCTCCGGTAAGGGCATTGCAGTTAACCCAGAAAGAGTTCAAGCCATTCTTGATTGGACTCCACCTGAAACAGTTAAGCAAGTTAGGAGTTTCCTTGGTTTAGCTAGCTATTGTCGTCGCTTCGTTAAGAATTTCTCCAAAGTTGCCAAGCCCCTGACGGAACTCCTCAAGAAAGCTAAGAAGTTCGAGTGGACCCCACACCCTACCAGATCCATGGCACCTCAGACAAGCCTGCCAACCGCACCAATCGAAACTATTGGGTGTTCAAGCAGGCCGGAAAGGCATTAGTCAAGGAATCAGGCAAGGGCCAGTCTCAGAGTGACGACGACGAGGATGAACCTCGTAGGCCGAACAGTGGTAGCCAAAAACAATTTCCCTCCAAGGTCAAAGATGTGAATATGATCTATGTCACGCACATTCCCAAGAAGGAGCGGAAACGGGCACTTCGGGATGTCTAAGCTTTAGAGCATGTAGCCCCAAGGAGCACCCCTTGGATGGTTTGCCCAATCACTTTTGATAAACAAGACCACCCAACCAGTATCCATCATGGCGGGTCAGCTGCCTTGGTTCTGGACCCCATTGACAATGGGTTTCATCTAACCCGCGTCCTTATGGACGGCAGAAGCAGTTTGAACCTGATATACGCGGACACGGTGAGGAAAATGGGTATCGATTCATCACGAATCAAACCCAACAAAACCACATTCAAGGGAGTGATATTTGGTGTGGAGGCCCAATGCACGGGCACTATAATGCTACAAGTTTTTTTCGGCTCTCCCGACAACTTCCACTGTGAGGACTTAATCTTTGATATAGTTCCCTTCCGTAGCGGTTATCACGTGTTGCTTGGTTATACTGCATACATCTGTTTTAACACGGTATCGCACCACGCTTACTTCAAGCTCAAGATGTCGGGGCCCAACGGGGTCATCACCATTAACGGCAATACGGAGCGCTCCCTCCGTATAGAGGAGCAGACAACGACTTTCGTAGCCGACTTCCAGGTGGTCGAAGAAGCGGCCAAGCAAGAAGCTCGTCGTGATCTTTCGAGCTCTTCAAAACGTGTCTGCACTGCCACTTCGGCACCTGGTCGAACTAGTGTGAATCCTAAATAGGGATACGCGCTCCCCTGCTACCACCTGGTAGTAGACTACGTACCTAGAGTACGCAACTTCGCGCTTAAAATTCCTTGGGGAATTGGGGAGCATAAATTTATACAAGGAGGTGTATTGTCTCGGATCATCCGAACACACCGAAGCTTGGTGATCTCTTCGGCACAATAAAGGCCCACAAGAAGGAACATCTTGGCAGAGTGAAACTGCCAAACCATGGCTCTAGCTTCGTCAGAGGCCCCGCCCCTCGAATGCGTCAAGCATAGCTCATGCGGGGAGCCGGCGTTACACATCAACCTTGGATTGGACAAGGAAGAGCTGGTCAACAGCACGGAGGCGTAGACGTGCGACAGGGAAGCCACGGGCCACAACACCCACTCATCACAACCTTGTATCACACTCCTTTTTCTTTTAGAACATACTCTCTGTATCTTATAAAAATTCGACCTGGCTCAGCCTTATGAATAATAAAATAGTCCCTTTTTCGGTCCTGGCACAAATTTACATGTTGTTTTTTCATAATTGCCTCGAGGTGGCATACTCCCACATGCAGATGAGTCCGGCTTTCAACCGGGGGCTTGGATTTACAAACGAGCCCATGTTCAAGTTCGATATCTGTTCGACGTCTTGGATATTATGTTATATGCATCAGTTTCGAATCATGATTTGGTCAATGATTGGGTTGCCCGGCTCCTGTGTTTGCCTCCTATGTTCTGTTTTGTTCGGCTAGGAGTGTAAAGGGAGAACCACTGTGATTATGCTTCCAGCTTGGATGGTCAAGCGCCTCAGTGGAGAAAGCCGAAAATCGACTGTCATGATAAGCGTAAACAGGTCAAGCGATCCGAAGACAGTGTCAAATTACCAGCCTTTAGCGGTTGCGCCATGCTAAACGAAGGGTTCTTGTTGCAAGAACCGACGTGTTAAGATAGGTGCACCTCGGCTGGTCCGATCACCACTACACTGGGGGCTAGGTCAACTACCCCAACAATTAGAGATCCTATGACTAAGTGAAAGTTATAAAGCCACTATAGTCTGATTGCCTTATTCTTCTAAACACGCAACCACCTACGAGTCTTGAGACATCAGCTAAGGGTTCACGCGTCTTAGAGAACACCCCGTGTAGCATCTTCAAGGGGGTAGAAGCTGACGACTGGCCACTTTCAGAAATCAAAATGGTCGCACAGGAGAATATATAAACACGCCGGATAGCAACGACTGATTAAAACATAATATTCATTGTCTTTACAAATTCCTCCTAGGCATACCTAGGGACCTTCAGAAGCGCAGCTCGGACTTCACGCACCGTGCCTCGGTCATTTGGGCACCTTCATGGACCTCGACCAGGAACTGCTCGGGCTTCTGGTTCTTTCCTTCCAAAGGCCCAGACGCAATGATCAGCGGCTGGATCTTTGGGTAATGCACCATCACCGATGTATACGCCCGCTTAGTGCCCTCCAAGCAGACCGACCTCTTCCAGCGATCTACCTGGGGGCTGGCTTCGAACAACCTGTTCACCAAGCCGAAGAAGTTGATAAAAAACGGCCTGGTCGGCCAGAGGTTAACGCAGATGTCCTCCATCACTGGCCACACCGCGCGAAACAACTTCGCCAGCTGCTTCATCAGATTGTTCAGCGGGGGTCGGTGCTCGGGCGCTTGGAATTGACCCCAGAAGATCTTCTCTACGGGGTCGTCGGGCGGGCGGTGTAGTGGGCGCACACATCCGCAACACTCCTCGGCGGGTCCCTAAAGGCCTCTAAGGAATGAGAGATTTGCGTAAGATGGGCAAATCGGCTATCACCAAAGACGCAACAAAGAAGATATGGCTTACCAGCGGCAATCTGGCTCACTTGGTTGAGCACTTCACGATTAGCCCGAGCCTGGGCCGTGGACGCCTTGTAGTCCTAGCTCGCTGTGGTGAGCTCGGCGACAACTTTTGTCTGCTCCTCCTGAAGGGTATCACGCTGAGCGTAAATCCCCTTCAGGTCTTCCTCGACCTCGAGGACCCGGGCCGCATGTTTTTCGCCGACCTCTGTCATCGTGGCCAGCTCTTTGCTGGGCTGCTTTGCCATAGCCCTCTACTGCTCGGCTCCCACCGAGCTCTTTGCAACTCGGACCGGAGCTTTTTAAGCTCCGTGGTGGAAGTTGTAGGTACATTAGAAATGTGCTTTAGAGATCTAGAAAGTTGTGGCATTATCAAAATACAAGTACAAAAATGCTAAACAACTTTTTGGTGTTTACCTTGAGCTTCTTCCATCTGCTTCTTCGGCAGCTCCATGTCATTCTCGGACTGATCGAGCTTGTGGTTCAGTTCTTCCAACTCTTTCGCGTTGGATACTGAAATCAAGACCGACACCTAAAAAATGCAGATATTAACTTCCTCGGACGATATTGATCCCCTGATCGGCTATTTCTATCTGATCAGGGTCTCGGGGGCTACTGCCATGGCTCTTATATATTTTTATTAGGATCCCCGAGTAAGATCATTGAATCTAACTCCGGGCTCGGGGGCTACTGTGGTTAGACTCTCACGGTCCTCAGACCACTTATTTTCTAATTATCTGCTAAGGGCTACTAGTTACATTTAGTTCTCAATAGCCCTATGTATTGATGATATTTCTAAAAAGGGAATGAAGTTTACCTCAAAGCCTTGATAAAGGTCTTGGAAGACCTCCCTCATACCAGCCTCTGCGGACCGGTAATTTTGTAGCCCTGCACCCAGAAGGGTAAGGTGCTCGGCACGGATGGAAGAGCTCGTCATGGCCGCCTCCATCTCTTTGGTCCACCCTTTGGGCGCCTGCCCTCTAACAGGTGGAGGTGGACGGAGCACATTGGCTCTCTCCATTAAAGGAGAGGCTACTGATACGTCTCCAACGTATTTATAATTTTTGATTGTTCCTTGCTACTATATTATCATTCATGGATACTTTATATGCATTTATATGCTATTTTATATCATTTGTGTGAACTAACCTATTAACCTAGTGCCCAATGCTAGCTGTTGTTTTCTGCTTGTTTTTGGCCTTTCAGGAATACCGTACCAAACGAAGTCCAAATGCCCCGGAACTTTTTGATTATTTTTTCTGGACAAAAATAAGACCTGGAAGCTTCAGAGAGAGACCGGAGGCCACACGGGGTGGCGCCAAGCCAACAGGGCGCGCCCAGGGGGGTGGCCGCGCGCTGATGGCTTGGGACCACCTCCCGCAGCCTCCTGACCGAATTCCAACTCTATATATTCTCTAAAATCAGGAAAACACCCAAGAGCCCGCAAATACTTTTCCCACCGCCGCAAGTCACTGTTTCGATGGGAGGCCATCTGGAGCCTTGTTCCGGTGCCCTGTCGGAGGAGGGGTCGATCACGGAGGGCCTCTACATCAACCTTGCTGCCTCCATGATGATGTGTGAGTAGTTTACCATAGACCTACAGGTCCATAGCTAGTACCTAGATGGCTCTCTCTCTATGATCTTCAATACAAAGTTCACCACGATTCCCGCGATGATATATCTATTGTAATCCTTCTTTGCGGTGTGTTTGTTGGGATCCGATGAATTGTGGGTTTATGTTCAGATTATTCATGAAAATATATTGAGTCTTTACATGCATGATTGTTATAGCTTCATATTTCTCTCCGATCTATTGGGTTGGTTTGGCCACCTAGATTGGTTTATCATCAGCGGGAGTGGTGCATTGTGATGGGTTTAATCTTGCGGTGCTCAATCCTTGTGACAGAAGGGTACATGACACGTATTGTATTAGTGCCATTAAGGGGAAAACGATGGGGTTTATTCATATTGATTGGATTTACTTTGTCTACGTCATGTCACCTTGCTCCAAGCATTATTCTGTTTTTACTTAATACTCTAGATGCATGCTGGATTGTGGTCGATGGGTGGAGTAATAGTAGTAGATGCATGCAGGAGCCGATCTACTTGTTTACGGATGTGATGCCTATATACACGATCATTGCCGTGAATAAATATTGCATAACTATGCGCTTTTCTATCAATTGCCCAATAGTAATTTGTTTACCCACCGTATGCTTTCTTCGAGAGAGAAGCCTCTAGCGAGAACTATGGCCCCCAGGTCTTCACAAAATATATTATTACAAAAACACCAAAAATATTGCTGCCATTTATTTACTGTTATTTTATTTTATATTTATATTATCTATCTATCACTACATATCGCTTGCAAGTAACGAGTTCAAGGGGCTTGACAACCATCTTGCCCGCGTTGGGTGCAAGTGCGTGCTCTTTTATGTGTAGGTGCTGAAGATGGGAATTTGTATGGTCCTCTTATTGGTTCGATAACCTTGGTTCTCACTGAGGTAAATACTTATCTCTACTGTGCTACATCTCCTCTCTTCTTCGGGGAAAATCCCAACGTAGTTTACAAGTAGTAGGAAGAAATTCTGGCGCCGTTGCCGGGGAGTATCACCAAATTCTTATCAAGTACCTTCACACAAATTATCATTCACTTGTTATACTTTTTATTTGCTGTTATATTTTACTTCATGTAAAAATAAAAAATACAAAAATATTTCTATTTTCTTGTTTGTTTAGTTATCTAGGTTACTCGTTTGCTTGCTAGTTTACTTGTTTCGTAACCATGTCTCAAGATACCACTAAGTTGTGTGATTTCTCAAATAATAATAATAATGATTTTATTAGTACTCCTATATCGCCCGTCACTAGTTCGGAGTTTTATGATATTAATGACGTTTTGCTAAATCTTGTTATGAAAGAACAATTTTTGGGAAGTCCAAATGAGGATCCCGCTTCGCATCTTAATACCTTTGTTGAATTATGTGATATGCAAAAGATAAAGGACATGGATAATGATGTGGTTAAATTGAAATTATTTCCTTTTTGACTAAGAGATAAAGCTAAAACTTGGTTTTCAACCTTGCCTCACAATAGTATTGGAACATGGGATAAGTGTAAGGATGCTTTTATTGCCAAGTATTTTCCTGCCGCTAAAATTATATCTCTCCGAAACCAAATTATGAATTTTAAACAACATGAGCAAGAACATGTTGCACAAGGATGGGAGATAATGAAAATGATGATTAGAAATTGTCCCACTCATGGCTTAAACTTATGGATTATTATACAAAAATTCTATGGTGGACTGAACTTTGTGTCTAGAAAACTTCTAGATTCCGTTGCAGGTGGTACCTTTATGGAGGTGACATTAGGAAAAACTTCTGGACAATATCATGACAAATTATTCTCAATGGCACGCCGAGCGAGCTCCAACTGGTAAGAAGGTAAATTCCGTCGAAGAAATTACTACTTTGAGTGATAAAATGGATGCTCTTATGAATATGATTGCAAATAAGAATGCTCAAGTTGATCCTAATGATATGCCATTGTCTACTTTGATTGAGAAAAATAATGATGCTATTGTTGTGAACTTTGTCTAGCAAAATAATTTCAACAATAATGCTTATAGAGGTAATTTCAATGCTAGGCCGTATCCCGGTAACTCCTCTAACAATTATGGGAACTCTTATGGTAATTCCTATGGGAATTCATCCAACAATAATAATATGATACCTACTGATATTGAGAAAACCATTAAATAATTTATTAGTTCTCAAAAGATTTTCAACACTATGGTAGAAGAAAAACTGCATAAAGTTGACGATATGGCTAGAAACATGGATATGATTGCTCGTGATGTGGAAACTCTTAAATGTAAAACTTTGCCACTCAAGCATGATATTAATGATTCTATTAAATCCATCCAAATATCTATCAATGAAAGTAAGGAGAGGACCGCTAGGTTTTTACCGTAATCACGATGAAGATATTAAAATGATTGGCACTTCTCCCATTGAATATTTGTTTACTAATATGAAAATAGATGATAAATGGACTGGAGATGAGCCAACTTTAAGTACAAGGCGTCCCGTTTGTTTGGAGGGTGATGATCTTAATGATAAAAATGAAAAAAGTGGGTTTGGCGAGGTCAAGACTTTAGCTAGGGATGTACCCACTATCTTGGATCACAAGGAATTTAATTATTATAATTTCTATTTAGTAGAATGTACTTCCTTGCTGCAATCCATAATTAGCTCACCCAATGCCTTTGAACAAAATAAGGCTTTTACTAAACATATCGTAGAAGCTATGCTAAAGGCTCATGAAGAAAAACTTGAGTTAGAATTTTCTATTCTTAGAAAGTTGCATGATGAATGGGAACCTACTATTAAAAGAAAGCTTAAATAATATGAATGCAATGCTTTGTGTGACCTTGGTGCTAGCGTTTCCACTATACCGAAATCTTTATGTGATGTGCTAGGTCTCACCGATATAAATGAATGTTCCCTTAACTTGCACTTAGCGGATTCCACTATTTAGAAACCATTGTGTATAATAAATGATGTGTTTATTCTTGCTAATATAAATTATGTGCCCGTGGATTTCATTGTGCTTGATATTGAATGCAATCCGTCTTGTCCAATAATACTTGGTAGGCCTTTCCTACGAACTATAGGTGCAATTATTAATATGAAGGAGGGAAACATAAGATTCCAAATCCCACTAAAGAAAGGGATGTAACGCTTCCCTAGAAATATAATTAAACCACCTTATGAATCTATTATGTGGTCCACCTATGGACTGAATGTAAGGGATGACAACACTTGATACTATGCATTATGCCTAGCTAGGGACATAAAACGATAGCGCTTGTTGGGAGGCAACCCAATAGTTATCTTTAATTTTTTATTTTTACTTTTTGTCTTGGTGTGTTTACATGATTATTTCTACTGTAATTATTGTGTTTTTATATTTTAATTAGTGCTTGTGCCAAGTAAAGCCTTTGGGTTGATTTGGAAGATAGTAGAATTGATATGGTGCCAAAACAGAAACTTTTGCGTCTAGTGTAGAATTTCTCTGATTTTACTGGAACATTTTTTGATCTGAATTTCTTACACAGTATTGGTATACAAATTCCCCAGGATTTCCTAAATTTTTATAATTTTTGGAGTTAGAAAAATATGGTGTTTGTGCATATCATTACAGATTGTTCTGTTTTAGACAGATTATGTTTTTGCTTGCATAGTTTGCTTGTTTTGATGATGCTATGGATTGTATCGGGGGGTATAAGCCATGTAGAAGTTAGAAGACAGTACCTTATGCAATAATAAAATATGAATCAATTTATAATAGTACCTAAAGTTTTTGATTTACCTATCATACTAACGGAGCTCATGAGTGTTTTTGTTGAGTTTTGTGGGCTGAAGTTTTCACGTTTTGGTTGCGATAACGATGGATGAAGGAATAAGGAGTGACAAGAGTATAAGCTTGGGGATGACCAAGGCACCCCAAGGTAAAATTCTAGGAAGACTCAGGCGTCTAAGCTTGGGGATGCCCTGGAAGGTATCCCCTCTTTCGTCTCCATTCCATCGGTATGTCACTTGGAGCTATATTTTTATTCATCACATGATATGTGTTTTGCTTGGAGTGTTGCGTATTATAGTTTGCTTTATTTTTAGTTTGGCACAATCATTGTTTGCTGGACACACCTACTTGAGAGAGACGCATTGTCGTGGTATTTTCACGGTAGATGTCCTCATAGGACTTGATCTCGAAGCCATCGCGTAAGTAGCAGACCGAAGGGGTTAAACGAGGAACACGGGAGGCAAGGTTTACCCAGGTTCGGCCCCTCTCGTGGAGGTAAAAGCCTACTCCTGCTAGATGTATTGAAGATCTCGATTACAAGGGTTTTGGAACTTGTCTAGCCCTAGCTCTCGAAAGGTTTCAACGTGATCTCTCTAGCCCCAGGGCTCCCCCTTTATATATAGGCGGAGGTCCGGGGCTTACATAAGAGTCCGGGTCGGGATAGCAATCCGAGCCCAACTCTCCTTTACTTGTTTCCTAAGTTATACCTCGAGGCGGTTTGCACATACCGCCTCTCACGGCGGGTCTTGGGCCGGCCCTTCCTTGGGCGGCTCTTCTTCTGGGCCTCTTGAGAACGCTCCGGCCCAACTAGCCTATCTTCAATAAAGATCCCCAGAACCCGGCTCTAAACGGGCGGGTCTCACCGAGAGATATTTCCCTGACATTAGCCCTCAGGTTGACTTGAACTGGTTCTGGACAACCTTGTCTTCATACAAAACTGTCTTTGACATTTGGCGAGTCTCCGCAGAACCCGCCACTTCTGAATATTTCTTAATTGTTTTTCTTTTAAACCTGTTCGCCTTGTGATGTCACCGAATCTTTAAAACGGATATTTCCATGACATCATCCATATCTCAAATGAATCGATTAGGCATGAAAATCGGGGCATCGGGGTACTGTAGATCCATAATTTCCGCCCCGACTCTTGAGCGTCCCATCCTCTTATAAATACCCCCTCGGGTCATTACTTTATCATTTCCTCGTCTTCTTCCTCCTGCCGCCCGAACCGTCGCGTCCTTGCGCCACCTCTCGAGCTCGCCGGCTACTGGAAGGAGAAGCAGCCCCGACGCACCGCCGTCACCCGTCCGCAACCGCGCTGCGCCGCTGTCAATCCAGGTAATCCCTGTCCCTTTTCATCTCTCTTAGGGTTCCGCCATTGTAGAGCTTCAACTCCACCTCGGCTTCTTCGTGGCTGCCGCCGCCGGCCTCATCTTAAGGCTTCCTCGGCATAGAAACGGCGCCGTTGAACTCCCCTTTATCCCAGGAATCAAATCTGCGTTAGAATAGATCTAAGAAAAATCCATCAGTGATGACTTGCTGCGGCTGGACGAACAGTAGCATGAACTGCTCTTTTCCTTATTTTTACAGGCTTCTTGATCCAAAATTTCACCTTCCTTGGTAGAAAACTGTTATCAAAGGCTTAGTAAAAATTTTCACCTCGCCAAGCAGCTCTCACTTGTGGCGACTTATGTAAGCCGCCGTATATATTCAATGATTTCTCCAACCATATGTCTCAGGCCCTAGGAACATAATCCAACTGCCGTCTTTCATTTCTTGTAACATCCCTTACTTTGTGCCGAAAGCCGCTAACTCAACTCCTTGCTCCATTAACTAGGATGACAAAGAAAACAATTGAATGCAACTGGGTTCCTTCTGAGATCACCAAAGATTTTCTCAAAAATGCCATTCAGACAGGCATACTGAAAGGGGCTACCAACACCCGACTTGGAAGAGGCGAATGTCCCCCAACGCCTAAAGAAGGAGAAGTTATTATATTCCTTGATCATGTGGAGAGGGGATTTTCCCCTCCCGGCTCCAAGTTATTTAGGGACCTTCTGAACTTCTATGGGTTACACCCACAAGATCTTTCCCCCAATTCAATTGTCAACATGAGCCAGTTTGCAGTGATATGTGAAGCTTATCTTCAGATAGAACCTACAGTTCTATTGTTTCGGGAATGCTTCTATGTCAACAAACAAACTGAAACCGCCCAAGGCCGTCATCAAGAGCTTGGTGGCGTTTCTTTCCAGAAACGACGAGGAGTCACCTTCCCCGGAGCTGATCTGCTAAGCCACCCCAAGGGCTGGGGCAAGTCTTGGATATACTGTAAGGCGCCTGTTCCTGAAGGAGAGCACCCATTGCCGGGTTTCAGGCCAGGGCGCTTGGATCACAAAAAGAAATACCCTCCCAGGCCTACACCCGCGGAACAAGCAGAGCTGAAACCTTGGATGGATAAGATATCTGCCTTGGCCGCCAACGGCCTGGAAGGTGCCGATTTAATCCGTTGCTGGCTATCATGGAAAATCCAACCACTGAGTCTCCGGAGTAAACTGATGCATGAATACTCCGGCTTACAGGATCCACAAAGGATCAGCGCTACAGACATCTCCTTGTCATCTATAATCAATCAGATGAGAATTATTGTTAACTTGCCAGACAAATACACTGGCGAGTTTGGATTGGCGCCTTTCACCGGTACTAACCCGCCACCAGCAGTAAGAAACTTTCAAGCAATCTTTCATTTTTCTGCTTAAACTTTCATATCATGAAAACCTTTTCTCTGATAAACCACAGGTGGATAGCTCCTTCTGGCAAGCGAGGCCGATGTTGAAAGAAATAGCTACGAAGGGCCAGAAGAAGACGGGGAAAAAAGCCGTCGCTAAGAAGAAGAAGCAGAATACCATCAATCCTTTAGAGGTGGATCCGTCCATCTTAGAATCCTCTAAAGATGAGTCAGAGGCAAGTATATAACTTGAATCAATCTGTCTTTCATCTGCAACTTTCTGCTAATAATTTTAATCTGTAACTTTCCAGGACAAAGAAGAAGAAGAAGACCAGGATGAAACTGAGGTAACTTCGACCTTGTCTGACTTCGACATTCGTAACCCTAAGAAAAACAGAGTAGCTGTGAGAAAATACCCTTTTTCTCATCCTTTTGCTCGTTTGGGCCCAAATTATTCATGGAAGACGTCTCAGCACGCCGAGCTCTGCCAAACTGATTGTGGCGGCTCTAGGACTGGTACGGGCGGGTCTGACGCTGATGCGGGCGGCTCTCATAAGCGCCCTCGTGAGGTACTTCTTCACCCGACTCTTCTGTTTCCCAAAGCCGGCTTGTTTAAACGACCTCTTAATCCCGAAGATCCGGACTATCAGGACACATCCTCTGATGATGACACCTCAGAGTCGCCAGATACGACTTTTGTTATTAAAGCAGGGTAAAGATATGATCACCCTTATTCTCACTCCTCTTACATAAAGCAAAAGATAGTAGTTATTGAGATCTTTGTTGAAAATGCAGGGTTACCTCCAAGAAACTAAAACCCACAACTTCTGCCTCGTCTCCGCCTCCTGAAGGTTCTGAAGACCCGGCCAAAGACACAGAGGAAAGGGCCAATGATCCTCCTCTGCCAGATGTTTCCACCGCTCCAGAAACTCAGGTTTCTTTAGAACCAGAGATGGCAGCGCCGGCTGATAACATTGAACAACAGCCGGATACTATTATCCCCTCCTTCGATATTGAAGAGGGTACTGTTGCTACTGCCACTGCCACCGCCCCAGACTCGTCGGCGGCTTTGGGAAAATCTTCCTTTGAAGCCATGTCTTCTAAAGAGAAGAATAAATTAGATCTCTCCTCCTTGGAGAGCACTGATTTAAATGATCTTCATGAAGCCCTTCAGACTCGACTACTTGAGAGTCAGGAGATTGCCAAGACCTTGGCCAACAAACCAAAGGTGAGTCATAATTTACTTATGGCCCTTATTAGTCGCCCAAACCTGCATATTACTGATTTCATAGTTGTATGAAGGTTTGTAAGCTTACATATTTGAAAATACGTAAATACACACATGCAGTCCCCAAGAGCCGGCTGTTTTCTTGAAACAGCCGGGTCTTACATGGAGCAAAGAACCACATGCTTATATAGAACAAAGAGCCAATTGTAGTCCCTAAGAACCGGCTGTCTTCTTGAAACAGCCGGGTCTCAGAGCAAAGAACCACATGTAGTCCCCAAGAGCCGGCTGTCTTCTTGAAACAGCCGGGTCTTAGAGCAAAGAACCACATGTGTCCAAGTCTTAAATGCTTCCAGCTATTCGATAATATTCCTTTGTAAAACTTCGGGATTGCATTAGCCCCCAAGTGCCATGTGGATTACTTGTAATCAATATGGAACTTCATCTGCATAAATAACTTGAACTTTTCCTTTCTTTCAGGTTCAAATAACTTCCCTTCACACCCAGCTGGCTGACAGTCAGAAAGAGCTGAAAACTGAGCAAGAGCTGAGAGTCGCCGCTGAAGAAAGGGTGAAGACATTGGAGGAAGCCGCGTCTGAGGCGGCCACCAAGCTGGCTGCTTTGACCGCTGAGCATGAGAAGGAGAAGCAGCTCCTTGTTCAACGTGCTAAAAACGCTGAAGGCCGCCTGAAGACTGCCTCCGATGAGCTCAGCGGATTAAAATTGCACATCCAGCAAATGAGCAGCGCCATCTTTGGTAAGTCGCCTGTTTATAATCCCTATTTTGATAATCTTGATAACTCTGACACTTTTCTCTTGCAGGTCCTAGAAGTGATAAACTGGTGAAAGAACTCGTAATGCAGCTCAAGGCGGCTTATGACTTCCTTGAACAGTTATACACTGGGAGTCGGCGGGCTATTCAAGCTGCCTTCTATGGAAAAGAAAACCCATCCACCATCAAGGAAGTCCTGAAGACTTTATCCACTCTGCCTGCTCAGCTGCAGATCATGAAAGAGTCCAGCGCCTGCATTGCCAGTATGCACACCATGGCCCGCGCTAAAGCTCATTACGAGGATTTAGAACTTTCAACTTTAGTTGGCGGCTTTCCCGAAACTTATAAGGGGCAAGCTCTTGATCAGCTTACCTATAACGCTTTGAAGAAGGAGACCTTTGTCCCCGCAAGCCAGTTGGTCCAAGAGATGAAGCTTACAAGGTTTCAATCAGCCTACAGCGAAGACGGAAAACGCGTAAAGCCCGGTCCTCTTCCGCCTCTCGATCTTACTCCTGAAGGCCGTAAGGACGAGTTTGCTCCGGGCATTGATTCTTCAGATCTTATTGATGATGGAGAAATTTTTGATGCCTTTGCCACTGTTGACTGGGCTGCCGATCAAGCCAAGACAGATCCTTCAACAGACGCAGCCCAAGCCGGAGGCAGCAAGACCCGGGAGTAAAACCGGAACCTTGAAAGTTGCCAGTTGTTTAACTGCTTGTAATATATGTCTTGAACAATGATTTTGAAATGCCCTCTAGTGGCCTTTTGTAATAGACTTAGAAAAAATTCTGTTTAAATTCATACTGGCTTCCTTGGGAAGCAAGTCTACTTCTTTTGCCTGAAGCTTCCTTATGAAAAGTTATTCTGGCTGCTTCTGGAAGAAATTGAAACCTTTGACGCTGGCGGCTCTTGGCCAAACATCAAGACAGTCATAAAGCTTGATAAGATGTATAATTTATTCTTAACAAGTATTAAACCAATAACTAAAGCAGTCATGGCGGCTTATAACCAGTAAACTTGCAGATGCTTAAGGTGTAGCCAATATAATACAACTGGCGGCTCTTGGCCAAATACGAACACTAAAAAGAGCTCATAAGAGAGGTCATAAAACTCTTTAAAGCAGTATATCTTAAATAAAAGCTTTAGCAAATTTCTAAAGATTGCAAAGTCCCCAGTATGGTGGCGACTCTTGGATCACCCCCAACCAGATCAGTTATTTCTTTTCCTGTGTGGTGGCGACTTCTGGCTTGCCAGTTAGTTCGGCCCATAAGGTTGATTATTTCAAGATGGTAAAGCCTTCTGGATTACCAGCAGGCAGCATCCCATCTAAATCGTTTGTGCCCGTACACGGATGAAGGTTCTGGATTACCAGTAACATAGCCGTTTGTTAGGTCTTTTTCCCAATATGGCGACTTCTGGTTTACCAGTAAGTTTAGCTTCATAAGGGCTGAAGGTCCCAAGATGGTGAAGGCCTCTGGATTACCAGGAGGCTCAACCCACATGAGTATTTTATGCCTGTACACGGATGAAGGTTCTGGATTACCAGGAACACAGCCCGTTTATTAGGTGCCTGTACACGGATGAAGGTTCTGGATTACCAGTAACATAGCCCGCTTATTAGGACTTTGACCCGATATGGTGGCGACTTCTGGCTTACCAGTAAGTTCGGCCCATAGGGTTAAGTGTCCCATGATGGTGAAGGCTTCTGGATTACCAGGAAGCTCATCCGAAGTGGGTCTTTTGTTTCTGCACTTTCACAATATATGTATGATAAAGCACAAGTAATAATGTAATAAAACTTACTCATCATGTTGGATGGAAAACGACAGATACCCCGAATTTCAGGGCCGCCGGCTTTTACTCATCATTGATAATATATACATGAGAGGTATGTACAAGATTCCTAGAGCCGGAACTCTAGGTGTAGTAGGGTCTCAGATGAGCTATGTTCCAGGGCCTGTTGGTCTCTTCTTCAGATGTTCGAGACTCCTTCCCAGGCCGGAGATCAATCAGATAATAAGACCCGTTATGAAGATTTTTGCTGACAACAAAGGGCCCTTCCCAAGGAGGCGAAAGCTTATGCATGCCTGACTGGTCTTGTATTAAATGAAGCACCAAATCTCCTTCTTGGAAAGTCCGGCTTCTGATCCTACGGCTATGATAGCGACGCAGGTCTTGCTGGTAGATAGCAGATCGGGCGGCTGCCAAATCCCGCTCTTCCTCCAAGGCGTCCAGAGAGTCCTGACGAGCCAACTCATTATCCTCTTCAACATATGCTGAGACCCGGGGCGAGTCATGGAGGATGTCGCTTGGCAAAACGGCCTCTGCCCCATAAACCATGAAGAAAGGTGTGAAACCCGTTGATCTGTTGGGAGTTGTCCGTAAACTCCATAAGACGGAGGGAAGTTCTTCTACCCAACAGCCGGGTGTACGCTGAAGAGGAACCATAAGCCGGGGCTTTATTCCTCGAAGGATCTCCTGATTGGCGCGTTCAGCTTGCCCATTGGACTGTGGGTGCGCAACAGCCGCCACATCCAGTCTGATGTGCTCCTCATCACAGAACTGCTTCATGGCGCCTTTCGAAAGGTTTGTACCATTGTCAGTAATGATGCTGTGCGGGTACCCGAAACGAAAGATTTACTTTTTGACAAACTTAACAGCCGTCTCTGCATCCAAATTGATGATAGGTTCTGCCTCTACCCACTTGGTAAATTTGTCAACAGCCACCAAAAGGTGAGTCTTTTTGTCACTAGAAGCTCTGAAAGGCCCCACCATATCCAGCCCCCAGACCGCAAAGGGCCATGTGATAGGGATCATCTGAAGTTCCTGAGCCGGCACATGAGCTTGGCGGGTAAACCTCTGACAACCGTCACACTTCCTGACTATTTCCTTTGCATCAGCATGAGCCGTGAGCCAAAAGAAACCGTGGCGGAAAGCCTTCGCCACCAATGATTTAGAGCCGGCATGATGACCACAGTCGCCGGAGTGTATCTCATTGAGGATATTCCGGCCTTCATCAGGCGATACGCAGCGCTGAAAGACGCCTGTGGCACTTCTTCGGTGCAACTCGCCATTGACAATGGTCAAGGATTTGGACCTTCTCACAATCAGGCGGGCTTCAATCTCGTCAGCTGGCAAGACGCCACAAGTCAGATAATCCAAGTATGGGATAGTCCAATCCGGGATCTCATGGAGAGCCGCCACGAGCTGGGCCTCCGGGTCTGGGACAGCAAGGTCCTCCTCCGTTGGCAGCTTAACTGACGGGTTATGGAGCACATCCAGGAAAACATTTGGAGGAACCGGCTTTCGCTGCGAACCAAGTCGTGATAAAGCATCAGCCGCCTCATTCTGCCGCCGATCAATGTGATCCACCTGATAACCCTTGAAGCAACCAGCCACATTAGTAACAGCTTGTCTGTAAGCCGCCATGAGCGGGTCTTTAGAATCCCAAGTCCCTGAAACTTGCTGTGCCACCAGATCAGAGTCGCCTAGGCACCTAACCCGGCTGAGATTCATCTCCTTTGCAATCCGGAGCCCATGGAGCAAGGCCTCATACTCTGCAGCATTGTTAGTGCAAGGAAACATAAGCCGCAAAACATAGCAGAACTTGTCACCTCGAGGGGAAGATATTATAACTCCAGCCCCCGAGCCTTCCAGCTGCCTAGACCCATCAAAGTGTATGGTCCAATATGTTTTATCCGGCCTTTCTTCCGGGGCTTGAAGCTCTGTCCAGTCATTGATGAAATCCACCAATGCCTGAGATTTGATGGCCGTGCGAGGCACATACTTGATCTCATGAGGTCCAAGCTCAATGGCCCACTTTGCAATTCTCCCTGTAGCTTCCCTGTTATGAATGATATCCCCCAAAGGGGCTGAAGATACCACCGTGATAGGATGCTCCAGGAAATAATGTCTCAGCTTCCGGCTTGCCATGAAAACTCCGAAGACCAGCTTCTGCCAATGTGGATAACGCTGCTTAGACAAAGTCAGGACCTCACTAACATAATAGACCGGCCTCTGGACAGGATACTCCCGGTTTGCCTCTTTTCTTTCCACCACCATTGCAACACTAACAGCTTTGTTATTTGCTGCAATGTACAGAAGCATCGGCTCCTTGGTGATAGGAGCTGCCAGTATGGGCGGCTCTGCCAGCTGCCTCTTCAGAGCTTCAAAGGCCTCCCCAGCAGCTTTGCTCCATTGGAAGTCGTCCGCTTTCTTCAGCATCTGATATAAAGGAATAGCCTTCTCCCCCAGGCGACTTATGAAGCGACTCAAAGCTGCAATACGACCCGCCAGGCGCTGAACATCATTGATACACTTAGGCTCAGCCAGAGAGGTGATGGCCTTGATTTTCTCCGGGTTAGCTTCAATTCCACGCTCAGAGACCATGAAACCTAGAAGCTTTCCTGCAGGAACACCAAAGACACACTTGTCCGGGTTAAGCTTCATCTGGTAAACTCTGAGATTGTCAAAGGTCTCCTTGAGATCAGCTAACAAGGTCTCTTGCTTTTCTGACTTGACCACAATATCATCCACATAGGCATGCACATTGCGGCCAATCTGTCCATGAAAACAATTTTGCACGCAACGTTGATAAGTCGCCTGGGCACTCTTGAGCCCGAAAGGCATAGAAACATAACAGAAGGCGCCAAAAGGTGTAATGAAAGCCGTCTTCTCTTGGTCCTCCACTGACATCTTGATCTGATGATAACCAGAGTATGCATCCAGGAAACATAACCTCTCACACCCCGCTGTAGCATCAATGATTTGATCAATGCGAGGGAGAGCAAATGGATCAGCTGGACAAGCTTTGTTAAGATCCGTGTAGTCAATACACATACGCCAAGTGCCATTTTTCTTCAGAACCAGCACCGGGTTAGCCAACCACTCCGGGTGTAAGACTTCTATGATAAACCCGGCAGCCAGAAGCCGGGCTATCTCTTCCCCGATAGCTTTCCGTCTCTCTTCATTAAAACGGCGAAGATACTGCTTGACAGGCTTGTACTTAGGATCCACATTAAGGCGGTGCTCGGCGAGTTTTCTTGGCACACCCGGCATGTCAGAAGGTTTCCATGCAAAGATGTCCCGATTCTCACGGATAAACTCGACGAGCGCGCTTTCCTATTTGGGGTCCATGTTGGACCCTATAGTGAACTTAGCAGAAGAGTTGCCAGGGGTAAATTCCACTTCCTTGGTGTCTCTGTGAGCCTGAAACTTGAGAGGCGGCTCTCCTTCTATAGAGGGCTTCTTGAGAGGCGTCATATCCGCCGGGTCTACATTGCTTGTGTAGATTTTGAGCTCCTCCGAGGCACAAGCCGCTTCAGCATAAGCAGCATCTCCTTCTTCACACTCCATGGCGACTTTCCGATTTCCATGAACTGTGATTGGACCCTTGGGACCCGGTATCTTGAGCTTGAGATAAATATAACAGGGCCTAGCCATGAATTTGGCATAAGCCGGCCGCCCGAAGAGAGCATGATAGGGACTCTTGATCCTGACTACTTCAAACGACAATGATTCACATCTGGAGTTATCCTCTGATGTCCCAAAGGCCACGTTCAACTTGATCCTTCCAACCGGGTATGCTGATTTGCCAGGTATAATCCCATGAAAAACTGTGTTAGATGGCGTAAGGTCTTTCTCCGTCAATCCCATACGTCGGAAAGTGTCATAGTACAGAATATTGATGCTGCTTCCGCCATCCATCAGAACCTTGGTGAGAGCATATCCTCCAACTTGGGGTGCTACCACAAGCGCCAGATGACCCGGATTATCTACTCTGGGCGGGTGATCCTCCCTGCTCCAAGTAATCGGCATCTCTGACCACTTCAGATACTCTGGAACAGCCGGCTCTACCGCATTAACAGAACGTCTCCTGACCTTGCGCTCCCTTTTATCTGCACATGTAGTGAACACATGATACTGTCCACTATTCAACTGTTTAGGATTACTCTGGAACCCGGTCTGATTGTTCTGCTGTTGTTGAGAGTGTTGGCCGCTGTTGTATTGGTTTCCTTGAGGTTGCTGACCACTGTTATTCCCCTGGAAGCCGCTACCAGACCCGCCAGGGTGGTGCGACTGTTGATGAAAGCCGCCAGGAGGGCCTCCACCAGGTGGTCCGAACCCGGGCGCGGAACCCGGTCCGTATCCGCCACCCCCGCCACCCGGCGGGTTCTGGAAGCGCTGAGCGAAAGCATCCATAATGTGACACTGTTCCCAAGTATGCCTTGCTGGTCTCTCTTTGGTACCGTGTTTTGGACACGGCCCCTTGAGGAACTCATCGAAGTTTTGTGGCTTAAAAGGTCTGTTACCAGAACCACCCTTCTGAAACTTAGCCCCTGCATTGGTATTAGCCACCAGCTCAGATCCGGCTTCTGGACCCTTACGCTTCTTATCATTGTTCTGCTGCTGACTCTTGCCACCAACAGGCTTTTTACCTTTCGGATCAGGAACCTCTGGCTCATCACCTCCTGGGTCCTTCGTAGGATCAGACTCAGCATACTTGGTGAGAGCATTCATAAGCTCCCCCATATCTTTGACACTCCGTTTGAGCCGCCCTAACTTCTGCGTGAGAGGCTCATAGTGGCAAGCCTTCTCCAGCACCAAAACTGCCTGAGGGGCGGAGATATTATCTGAAGAATGAATGATCTCTGCAACTCGGCTGACCCAATGGTGAGCCGACTCTCCCTGCCGCTGAACACAATGCTGAAGATCAATGATAGTCTTCGGACGCTTGCAGGTACCTTGGAAGTTTTTGATAAAACGTTCCCTTAACTCGCCCCATATCTTGATGGAATTCGGGGGTAAATTCTTCAGCCACGTACGCGCTGCTCCTTCCAACATCATGGTGAAATATCTTGCACAAGCCTCATCGCTGAGCCCCTGCATATCCATGGCAAGCTCATAACTTTCTATCCACTGGGCCGGGTCCTGGTCTGGTGTATAACTGGACACCTTCCGCGGGCCCTTGAAATCCCTGGGCAGGGGTGCGCTGCGGAGAGCCGGGCTCAAGCAAGGCACTCCAATGGATCTTCCTGTTGGGGTGACTGTTGTAGTCACGACTGGCGCGAGAGCCGCCTCCTGAGCCGCGAGAGCCGCCGCATGAGCCGCCTCCTGATCCGCCGCGTGAGCCGCCGTATGTGCTGCGTGAGTCTCATGTACTCCGTGCCCTGGGATCATGGGATTTGGTGAATACGGCAAGCCCCCAGGCGCACCCCGATGATGGCGGGTGCTAGACACCGCAGGGCTTTCAGCGTGGCGGCTTCTAGTGCGGCTTCTGTTAGGAGCGGGTGTAGAATGCAGTCGCTCCCGGCTGTACGAATAATTCGCTTGCTGGACCACGGCGGTTTTCAGTTTTGCAATTGCATTGCTAACCTCGATCTCAAGGGGCGTGTCTCCATTGATGGGCAGACGTGCCAGCGCCGTGGTAGCCGCGTAGAGGTTGTCCACAGGGTTCGTAAAGTGCCCTTGTGCCGTAAGCATCGGTACCTCTGGTCGCTCCCCATGACCCGCCGAGCGTCGGGTTCCCGGGTCTGGCGACCTCTGGGGAGTTCCTGTTGCTGGACCTCGAAGGCGTTCCCCTGGCGGGGTGCTGAACTGCAGGGCCTGACCTCCAACCTCGGCCGTAAGCCGGCTCCGGTGTCGTCTGTGATGAACCGCGTCAGACTCCACCCGGCGCTGCTCCAGATGATAATTCTCCTGTTGCAGACGCACCGATTCTTCCCGTAACTCTCGTTCACGAGTCGCCAGACGGACGTTCTCCGCATCAATGCCAACTTGAGCCTGTACCATCTGATCCTTGATCCTGACGATCTCTGCATTGAGCTCTGCCTGATTTTCCGCAGTGACCTGTGTGCCCAGCAATGTAGTCAACGTAGCCGTCAATCCCACCAGGGTCTGTGCTGGCGAAACTCTTGACACCGCATTGGAGGTTCTAGCATCCGCTGCCGGGTCTGGTATATCAGCCGCCCCCGCCATGTAGACAACAGGGCGAGCGGGCGGGCCTAAAGAATCCTGCGCCGGCGAGTTCTGCTGAAAGCCCCCAAGATCCTCTTGGTGAAGAGAATAAAGCAACTCTCCGCCAGAGGAATAGCCACCATCAACGTAAGTCGCCGAGCCCTCCGTGGAAGCCGACGATCCAGAATACTCCACCCCTTGAGTGAAGCCAACGAAGATGTGCTCTCGCCTGGCGGGTTGCGTGTCCTGGACCGGCTTGAAGGTGTCGGTGAAGATATCCGGCCCAGATCCAGATCCGCCGGCCTGCACAGGAGCCGGAAGCCTAGGGACGGCTCTCGCCACGGCGGGTTGCGCGCGGCGGGCCGTTTCAACGACCTCTGTGGAGGTGGCCGGCTTAGAGCCGCCGGCCTTCCCGATGAAGACATGAATTCCGCCAAAGGGGACCCGGTACCCGTACTCAAGAGAGTCGGCCTCGGGGCCCCAGCCTGAGTCGTCGATGAGCAGATTGCCGTGGAGACTCTTGGTCATCCGGCCAATCACGTATCCCTCGAGTCCTTGGGGAGGACCCTTCGAATACTCAACACCACCATGCGATAGCCCCACGGTGGGCGCCAACTGTCGTGGTATTTTCACGGCAGATGTCCTCATAGGACTTGATCTCGAAGCCATCGCGTAAGTAGCAGACCGAAGGGGTTAAACGAGGAACATGGGAGGCAAGGTTTACCCAGGTTCGGCCCCTCTCGTGGAGGTAAAAGCCTACTCCTGCTAGATGTATTGAAGATCTCGATTACAAGGGTTTTGGAACTTGTCTAGCCCTAGCTCTCGAAAGGTTTCAACGTGATCTCTCTAGCCCCAGGGCTCCCCCTTTATATATAGGCGGAGGTCCGGGGCTTACATAAGAGTCCGGGTCGGGATAGCAATTCGAGCCCAACTCTCCTTTACTTGTTTCCTAAGTTATACCTCGAGGCGGTTTGCACATACCGCCTCTCACGGCGGGTCTTGGGCCGGCCCTTCCTTGGGCGGCTCTTCTTCTGGGCCTCTTGAGAACGCTCCGGCCCAACTAGCCTATCTTCAATAAAGATCCCCAGAACCCGGCCCTAAACGGGCGGGTCTCACCGAGAGATATTTCCCTGACACGCATGTTCATCATGATTTGTTAGAATACTCTATGTGCTTCACTTATATCTTTTAGAGCACGGTGGCGTATAGATTTTATAGAAATAATTGAACTCTCATGCTTCACTTAAACTTGTTTGAGAGTCTTATAAATAGTAATGGTAATTTGCATGGGTTATAAGACTAGTCCAAAAAGTATAGGTATTCAATGAGTGTATAATCAAAACCTTCATGTAGCTCACCATATAAGAGAGATTGTGGGTTAATGATATTGATGTAGTAATATGAAAGGGCTTGAGTACATGATTGTTGGTTAGTAGAAATATCGGTAGTTAAAGCGTGTTACTTGTTGCTCATCTAAATATTGGTTATGGCATGATGTGTGAGCATTCTTATTCCTCGTTGAAATCCTAGTGCTGTTTGGATCGGAGGCACGCGATGGTTAACTCCTCCCAACCTCCTCCCTAGGGGTATGCGGTAGTACTTTGCTTCAAGAGAGATAATAAGGCTTTGCAATAAGTATATGCGTTCTTTATGACTAACGTGAATCCATGGATGTACGCACACTCACCTTTCCACATATTAGTAGCCTCTTCGGTACCGTGCATTGCCCATTCTCACCTCGAGTATCGGTGCAACTTTCGCGAGTGCATCCAAACCCCGTGATATGATACACTCTATCACACATAAGCCTCATTATATCTTCCTCAAAACAGCCCCCCATACCTATCTATTATGTAATTTCCATAGTCATTCTGAGATATATTGCCATGCAACTTCCACTGTTACATCACATGACTTGTGTGTTCATCATTATATTGCTTTGCATGATCATGTAGCCGTCAAAGTATTTGTGGCACATCCACCGTTCATTATTGTTTACATGTCATGCTAGATCATTGCACATACTGATACACTGCCAGAGGCATTCAAATAGAGTCATTTCTTTTTAATCATTGAGTTGTTATATTGAGTTGTAAGTAAATATAAGTGTGATGATAATCATTATTAGAGCATTGTCCCAGTGAGGAAAGGATGATGGAGTAATGATTTCCCCACAAGTCGGGATGAGCTCCATACAAAAAATGAAAAAAATGGGGGAGGCCAAATTACCCACCAATAAAAAAAGATAAAAAAAGAGAGTAAATGAGAGAAAAAGAGAGAATGGACTTTGCTACTATCCTTTACCACACTTGTGCCTCAAAGTGGCACCATGTTCTTCATATAGAGAGTCTCTTGAGTTATCACTTTCATATGCTAGTGGGAATTTTTCATTATAGAACTTGGCTTGTAGATTCCGATGACAGGCTTCCTCAAATGCCCGAGGTCTTCATGAGCAAGCAAGTTGGATGCACACCCACTTAGTTTCCGTTGAGCTTCCATACACGTATAGCTCTAGTGCATCTGTTGCATGGCAATCCCTACTCCTCGCATTGATATCTATTGATGGGCATCTCCATAGCCCATTGATACGCCTAGTTGATGCGAGACTTTCTTTCCACTTTGACTCCTTTTGATATCTATCACCATATTCTATTCCACCCATATGTTATATCCATTGTTCACGCTCATGTATTGAGTGAGGTTGAAAATGCTAAAGCGCGTTAGAAGCACGATCCAATTGCCTGACTTGACATTGTGGTGCTCATGATTTGTACTTATGTGGTGAAGACGGAGTCATGCCATGCAAACGTGATAAAATGAGTGGGGAGTAACGTTCTTTAAGGATTGTATATTTTGAAAGTTAATGATTATGTTGCTTATGTTTATGGATATTACTATATTGATGTTTATTAGTTCGTCATTTCTCAAAGATAATACCTGAAAGAGATTACATGTTCGGTAGCATGTCGCATCAAAAATTCTGTTTTTATCATTTACCTACTCGAGGACGAGACGGAATTAAGCTCAGGGATGCTGATACGTCTCCAACATATCTATAATTTTTTATTGTTCCATGCTACTATATTATCATTATAGGATACTTTATATGCATTTATATGCTATTTTATATAATTTTTGCGAACTAACCTGTTAACCTAGTGTCCAGTGTCACTTGTTGTTTTCTGCTTGTTTTGGCCTTTTAGGAATACTGTACCAAACGAAGTCCAAATGCCCCAAAACTTTTTGATGTTTTTTCTGGACAAAAATAAGACCTGAAAGCTTGGGAGAGAGACCGGAGGCCACACGGGGTGGAGTCAAGCCAATAGGGCGCGCCCAGGGGGGTGGTCGCGCTCTGATGGCTTGGGACCACCTCCCGCAGCCTCCTGACCTAATTCCAACTCTATATATTCTCTAAAATCGGGAAAACACCCAAGAGATAGCAAAAATATTTTTCCACCGCCGCAAGTCTATGTTCCAACGAGAGGCCATCTGGAGCACCGTTCCGATGCCCTTCCGAACGGGGAATCGATCATGGAGGGCCTCTACATCAACCTTGATGCCTCCATGATGTTGTGTGAGTAGTTTAACTGTCACACCCTGTGATTTGCCTCACATAACTAAGTTAATAAAGCTCAAAATTTTGGACCAACAAAAACTTTTTGTGTCCATGTGATGCTTGATTTGATTGCTATTTGCTTGTTTGCTTGTATGTGGTTTAAATCACAAAAATCCTCCCACTCTAAAAACTCATCTCCTTGATCCAAAATCTTGCCCAATGATCATGCCATGTGTATAGGACCTAAAACTATTTTAATACAAAAATATTTTGGCTAGAGAGCATTTATTCAATTTATGTTTTCAAAAACCCCTGAATTGAGGTTTGAACTACAAGTCCTCAAATTAGGGTAAATATTTTATCCCAAAGATTTTACTTAAAACCTATTATATATAAGACTTCCTAAAACCACAAAAATATCATTTTAAAAGTTACATTTGTATTTTATTTAAATATCTCTTTCTGAGGCTAGAAATGGTCTTTCATAAGGAAAAAATATTTTAATTCTTCAAAAATATTTGAGAAAATTTAGGGAAACTCAATGGACATATATTTTCCATATATATAAGTTTAAACACATGGCCATGTTCAAAATATTGGACAAAACCCTCCAAAACCCTTTCTGGATATTTAAAGTATTTGAAATATTTCTATAAGAAATATTGTCAAATAAATCCAGGAAAATTCCAACAAGTCACATATGCCTTATATGATGATATTGCCAAGTTTCATACCAGTACAAATTATTTTGGTTCCTCAAAGTGCCCCAAAACCCTTTCGGTTCAGATCCAAATTTGAAAAACTTTGTATTACCAAGTGTCACCTATTGAGCTCAAATTTTGTGGGAATGTTCAAACCCTCTAATAACGCATCTACACCAAGTGGTGCATCAAGGAGAATAGTTCTACCTACTCAAATCCCACCAAAGCCATTTCTATTGATTTACAGGGTTAGAAATTATTGCATCGGCAAGTTTTCCCAAATGAACTGAAAATTTGTGACCAAGACCATTTTACCCTAAAATTTACTCCTGGTAAATCTCAAGGCCATTGGATTCTTCTGCCTAGCCCAAATGCAGCACAAACACTTTCTGTTGGATTCTAGTGCTCAATAATTGGTGCCCCAAATGGAGTCCCCTTGAGCTCAAATATTCACCACAGCCTGTACTAGCCGCCTTCTACCTCCAGTAAGTTTTTATGGCCCTTGCTCAATTACTGAGGGGGGTAAAAACCCAAGATTCCCTCCTTGGGTAGCCTTGGCATGACCCTTTTCCCTCTCTCCCTTTACTCTGTACATGCAATTGCCCCCAAGTTTTACCACAACACCTCTGGCATGCTAGTGCACCTTTATACATCCAAAGATGGCATGCCGATGTGGAAATTATGAGCAGTTCATCTAAAACTAGATTTTGGCAGCAAAAGTAGCTTTGAACTACAAGTACCCTCCCACTTGTCTCATAGAGTTGCAAAATTGGTGGACATCTTTGCCTTACATGCCTAAGACCACCAGACATATTTCTACCTCATAAGCCCTTCACTAAAACTCCCTGAGCTACACACCAAGTTTAATGCTGCAAACTTACCCACAGTCAAATACCCTTCCACACATCTCCCTTTTCTCTGAAACTTCACCAGAGCACTCCAGCATGTGTGCCTCACATGTTGGACATATTTGATCGACAAAAAGGTCGCCCTGGACACGCCATGGCATGGTGACCATGCTGTTGACCTGCAGCAACGGCGCTCTGCTATCAAAATTTGTCATGTAGCTCGTGTCCGGCTGCGGTTGGGTGCCCATGTGCGCCAGGGAACCCCCCTCGACCTGCCACGCCTCTCCCCGACGCGAGGAAGAATCCAAGGTGTCCTAGACACGCGCGCTCACCGCGCCTAAGAGCATCCTAGGCAGACCGGAGCTCCCTCAGGTCTCCCTGCCTAAAGACCCATCCCCGAGTCCCCCTGCAGTGGCCATTCGACCCCTCTCCCTCACAAAAACCTCTCGAACCAAGCCATCCCTCCCCTCGTGCCCTCCATCCACCTCCATGTTCGGAGTCCCCCCCGCCGGCCTCCGCTCGAATTCGGACATGGTGGCCTCTCCCTTCCCCTCTAAGCTTCATCAGAGCACCCCCGCATCGCCACGAGCCACTCCCGTGCTTCTTCTCCTTCTTCCCGTGGACGTGGCGCCACACCCATCACCATCGTCGGCAACCTCCGCCATGGCCGTCACCACAGTCAACCTTGACCTCCCCCGGGGTCGAGGGCCACCCAGGCGAATGCGGTCATCGCCCTGAGCACGCCGGTGACCAGGGCATCGCCGGAGGCGGTCGGAGCCACCGGGACGGGCGCTGGCGCTCGCTCGTCCTGGCCCCCTTACCTCTCCCTTGTTCGGGCGGGAGGTAGGAGGAGGGAATGCTATGCGGGCCCTGCCTATAAGCAGCACGCCAGCCGAGCCCGGTATTTTAAGTGGACGCGGCTTTCCTTAGCGTATGCCTTCCTGCTGGCGAAGGCGTATTCCCATAAATACGCCATCGATGTTACCCGAGCACCCGCGCGGCTGAGCTACTCGGCCGGACCAGTCACTGTTCCGTGCCGGGCGCTATGCTGCCCAGTGGATCCGACCCGTTTAGGTAAAGACTTGTCTTTTTCTTTTTCTAGAGAGATAAAATAATTCATAGGAAATTCATGCAAACTCCAAATTTGATGATTCAAATTTCTAAAGACTCCAAAAATGTTGCTCTATTTATTTAGCCATGTTGAACATTTGTCACATGTATTGTTTCTGTTGGATCTATTAAATGGTCCTTTTCCCCACTTATTCCATCATAGAAAACCCCTAGGAAATCCATCCCAACTCCAAATCCAACGAAACCCATTTCTAAATGCTTCTAAAATCATGCCCTATTTAATTAGTGCCTCCACTCATTTTTATAAAAATATATTCTGTGGACTTCTTGCAGAATCATTATTTCCTATATTTCCACCTTATTGGGCTTTCCAAAAATCCTTATCAATCCAAATCCAGCAGAACCACTTTAGGTATTTTTCTTATGAGCAGAGGTGTCCTAGAAAATTAAAATTCCTATTTTCGGACACTTTTATTTTCCTCCTTGTTGTGTTGCTTATTGTGATTGCTTTACATGGTAGATGGCGGAGTAGACGGAGTGTTGGTGAAGGACCAGAAGAATCCAAGGCTTTGCTGAGCCAAGCAAGCAGCCCTTTGACCATGTTGATGAAACTATTTTTATGCATGGCATTATAGTGCTTTGATTGTTGCATGAAAAGGCATGATGATATGGTGCCCAGTCACTGTTATGTGTTGGGCGCTGTGCTGCCCAGTGGATCCGGCCCATTTAGGTAAAGACTTGTCCTTTTCTTTTTCCAGAGAGATAAAATAATTCATAGGAAATTCATGCAAACTCCAAATTTGATGATTCAAATTTCTAAAGACTCCAAAAATCTTGCTCTATTTATTTAGCCATGGTGAACATTTGTCCCATGCATTGTTTCTGTTGGATCTATTAAATGGTCCTTTTCTCCACTTATTCCATCATAGAAAACCCCTAGGAAATTCATCCCAACTCCAAATCCAGTGAAACCAATTTCTAAATGCTTCTAAAATCATGCCTAATTTAATGAGTGCCTCCACTCATTTTTATAAAAATATATTCTATGGACTTCTTGCAGAATCATTATTCCCTATATTTCCGCCTTATTGGGCTTTCCAAAAATCCTTATCAATCCAAATCCAGCAGAACCACTTTAGATATTTTTCTTATGAGCAAAGGTGTCCTAGAAAATTAAAATTCCTATTTTTAGGACACTTTATTTTCCTCCTTGTTGTGTTGCTTATTGTGATTGCTTTTCACGGTAGATGACGGAGTAGACGGAGTGTTGGTTAAGGACCAGAAGAATCGAAGACTTTGCTGAGCCAAGCAAGCAGCCGTTTGACCATGTTGATGAAACTATTTTTATGCATGGCATTATAGTGCTTTGATTATTGCATGAAAAGGCATGATGATATGGTGACCACCTTGTTGGGTTGTCTCCGATGCATTGCTCGTTGATACTTGCATTGTGCATGACCCTACCTTCCGTTGAGGGTTATGCGGGTGGGAAGTAGATAGGTGCAAGTAGTTGCTACACAAATGGGACCCTACTGGAATCAGAGGATTTGCCGTCTGCCAGTTCTTTGCCGTCCGCCAGCGGACGACAAAGAAGGTCTTTGCCGTCAACTTCCAAAAAATAGACGGCAAAGAACTGCCTGATGGCTAAGGTTATGTTTGCCATCAGTCAGTTCTTTGCCGTCTGCCAGCTGACGGCAAAGAGCCCAAAGGCAGACGGCAAAGAGCCCAGCTGGGGCCCACTAGCCCGTGGGGTTGGTTAGGTCAACTGGGCCGCCCGCCAGTTCTTTGCCATCTCCTGGAGGCTCTTTGCCGTCCGCCAGCAGACGGCAAAGCGGCTGGGTACTAACGTCCTTGGCCCAACCCCCAACCCCCACCCCCCTCTCTCTCTCTCGCCCACGATCGAGCCCTGTGCGCCCCCACGCCGCCCCTCTGCCCTCGCCTCGCCGGCAGGCCGCCCCGCCGCCGGCCGCCCCTGTCGCTCGCGCCCCCGCCGCCAGCGCCCCCGCCCCCGCCCCCGGCCGCCCCGCCGCCAGGCGCCCCCGCCCTCGCCCCTGGCCCCGCACGACCGCCACCGCCGCCAGGCGCCCCCGGCCCCGTACCACCGCCCCCGCCCCCGGCGCCCCCTCCCCTGGCTGCCCTGCCACCAAGCGCCCCCGCCCCGCCCCCGGCCCCGCACAGCCGCCGGTGAGAACCTGGCCGCCCCCACCTTTTCTTCTTTTTTTGTTTTTTTTATGTTAGGTTAGTTAATTAGGTTAGGTTAGTTAATTAGGTTAGAAGAAGAATAAGAAAATTAGAAGGAAAATAAGAAAAGTAGAAGAAAAGAAGAGGGTAAAAAAAGGAAAAAGGAAAAAGGAAAAGAAGAAAAGAAGAAGAAGAAGAAGAAGGAAAAGAGGAAGGAAAATAAGAAGAAGGAAAAGAAGAAGAAGAAGAATAAGAAGAAGAAGAAGAAGAAGAAGAAGAAGAAAGAAGAAGAAGGAAAAGAGGAGAGGAGGAGAAGAAGAAGAGGAAAAAGGAAAAGAAGAAGAAGAAGAAGAAGAAGAAGAAGAATAGGAGGAGGAGGAGGAGGAGAAGAAAAGGAAAAACAGAAGAAGAGGAGAAGAAGAAGAGGATAAGAAAAGAAGAAGAAGAAGAAAAGAAGAAGAAGAAGAAGAAGAAGAAGAAGAAGAAGAAGAAGAAGAAGAAGAGAAGAAAAGGAAGAAGAAGAAGAGGAGAAGAAGAAGAGAAGAAAAGGAAGAAGAAGAGGACAAGAAGAACAAATAGAGGAGAAAAAGATGAAAATAAAAGTGGAAAAGTAGTTATATATAGAGAGATTTTTCTATCGGGATTGAATATTCGTATTGATCGTGTGGATTTAATTGTGCAGTTGTTTTGTCGCTTCGAGGGTCTAGTGTTGGACGACCTCCCCGTGCGACTACCTCCCCTACACGGTCTAGTGTTGAGCACTACTATCATCTCCTCCCCGACCCTCCCCTATTTGCTCTGTTCCGGTTGTCATGTCGATGTCACTTCATTTTATTTTCATGTCAAGTCTCGTAACCTAGTAGTCTCCCATTCGAAAGGGTGGCATCTATAAATATGCATGTCTTTGCATATTTATAACCGTCATCATTTCGAATTGTCCATGTTATCATTGGATAGCCCGAGTACGTGTAGATTGGGTTTCGTTTCCCGTTCTCTACTTCGGCGTGAGGCAAAATTTCGTCAGCGCCACCCCGTTGTTCTCCGGGTACACATTCTCTTGGCTTGTTGCCGAGACGTGTATGAGGAGAACATCGGGGAGGTGCTGCCGAAATTTTGCGTCAGATCTAGAGCAGAGCATGGGAAACGAACCCGATCTACACGTACTCGGGTGGGATTAGTACCCATCTTTACCTATTAGCGTGTAGGTTGCATGGACGTAATAAAATTGACAAACTTGATTAACTGATGAATATATATATATTTCTTGTGTGTTTAATTAGTAGCTAGGCAAGATGAGTGATCGTGCGTGGATGTACACCGGTCACACTAGTTAGAAAGACATGACCAATGAATGGTTAACAAAAACCAAGGGGTTTGTGAAAGCCGCATTTGCCAATGGCCACAGAAAAACCTGGTGCCCCTGTCGTGGGCACGACAACTTTAAGCAGCAAACAGAGGATGTAATGGGTAAACACCTGCAGAGGATGGGTTTTACGCCAGATTATATGGTATGGACATTTCATGGTGAGTCTGCCCAACGTACCAGAGCTGAGGTGGTTCGTCGTCGCACCGACGAGCATGGTACCAGGATCGAAGACATGGTGCAAGATTTTGATGATGCTCGGAATTCGGACGACGAGATGGAGGAATCTGCAAAGGCCTTCAATGAAATGTTGGAGTCTTCAAAACGTCCTCTCCACGAGCACACTGAGCTTTGTCAGCTGGATGCCATCACACAAGTAATGGCTCTGAAGGCTCAATTCAACTTGGGCAGAGAATGCTACGACACGATGATGACACTATTTGGATGCTTTATATCCAAAGGCCATGTAATGCCTGCAAACCTGTACCAGTCGGACAAAATCCTCTGTGTACTTAAGATGCCCTATGAGAAGATAGATCCCTATGAGAATGGATGTGCCTTATTTAGGCTTGAGTATGCAGACTTGGACTATTGTCCCATTTGCAAGTCTTCCACGTATGTTGTGGTAGACAACGGTATGGGTGAGAAGAGTCAAACCAAAATCCCCGTTAATGTTCTTCGATATATGCCAATCATACCAAGACTTCAACGTCTTTTCATGGTCGAAGAGACGGCCAGACAGATGACATGGCAAAAATTGGGCAAAATAACCAAACTAGATGCAGATGGGAATTAGATGTTGGTACACACTTTTGCGTGGAAGCACTTCGATGCATTACATAAGGATAAAGCGGCAGATCCAAGGCATCCTTGAGTCGCCATCAGCATGGACGGGTTCAATGTGTTTGGTATGATGGCAACCCAATATAGTTGTTGGCCTGTATTTGTCATTCCACTCAATCTCCCCCCGAACAGATTATGCAAATAAAGAACATTTTCCTGACGTTGATAATTTCTGGGCCCAACTATCCGGGGAAGAATATGAATGTGTACATGCAGCCGCTTAAGGATGAATTGCAAGAAGCTTGGGATAATGGGATCAAGACAGACGATGCCGCTACAAAACAAAACTTCTCAATGCATGTGTGGTACATCTACTCAATGCATGACTTGCTGGCGTATGCGCTATTTGTTGGCTGGTGTGTGCATGGAAGGTTCCCGTGCCCCACATGCAAGGCAGCTCTTCAGTTTTGTTGGCTGCAGGCGGGTCGCAAGTTTTCTTGCTTCGACTTGCATAGACAGTTCCTGGATCCTCGCCATAAGTTCAGAAAAGACAAGAAGAACTTCATCAAAGGTAGAGTTGTCAAAACCTCTGCACCACCTGCGTTGACAGGCCAACAGACCCTGGATCAGTTAAACGCTCTCGAGCTAGATCCAGAGCATCCAGGGTATTTCAAAGGGTATAATTCGAAACACGCCTGGACTCACAAGACATGCTTGTGGGATCTGCCTTACTACAAAGACCTCCTTTGCCCACACAACATCGACGTGATGCACATTGAAAATAATATCGTCGAGGCCCTTTTTGGTACATTGTTCGGCATAGAGGGGAAGTCAAAGGGTAATCCTAAGGCTAGAGTCGATCAGGAGGCACTATGTGATAGACCGTTACAAAACATGCGACAACCGAAAGGAAAGCAGAATGGACAAAGCCAAAGGTATGGTTCAATCTTAGAAGGCCAGCTATGAGGGAAATGATCTTGTGGGTGAAAATGCAGTTGATGTTCCCCGATGGGTATGCAGCGAATCTAAAGAGGGGAGCGAGTCTTGACAAATTGAAAATATTTGGTCTCAAGAGTCATGATTGGCACATATGGCTTGAGCGGGTAATGCGAGTGATGTTGCGTGGCTTTATCCCTGAGGATGAATGGCTAGTACTGGTAGAGCCGAGCTATTTCTTCCGTGTTCTTTGTGCGAAAGAACTATCGCCTGGCGTGCTAGATGAAATGGAAGAGTTGGCGCCGGAGTTGATCTACAAGTTAGAGAAGATCTTTCCACCGGGCTTCTTTAATCCAATGCAGCATTTGATTTTGCATCTCCCGACCGAGGCAAGATTGGGGGGCCCGTGCAAAATCATTGGTGCTACGCAACTGAGAGGATGCAGAAGACGCTTCGAGCAAAATGTAAAAATAAACGTAGAATTAAAGCATCGATGGCTGATACGTCTCCAACGTATCTATAATTTTTGCTTGTTCCATGCTGTTATATTATCATTCTTGGATATTTTACAATCATTTTACTACAACTTTATATTATTTTTGGGACTAACCTATTAACCTAGAGCCCAGTGCCAGTTTCTGTTTTTTCCTTGTTTTTGAGTTTTACAGAAAAGGAATATCAAACGGAGTCCAAACGGAATAAAAATTTACGGTGATTTTTTATGGACCAGAAGAGACCCACGGGGCATCGGAGTTGGGCCAGAAGAGCCACGAGGAGATCACAAGCCACAGGGGCGCGCCCCCCTAGGGCGTGCCCCCCTGGCTTGTGACTCCCTCGTGGCCCCCAGGACTTGTTTCCGCCGCCATAAAATCCTATAATATAGAAACCTCCGAAAATAAACCTAGATCGGGAGTTCCGCCACCGCAAGCCTCCAGAGCTACGAAAAACCAATTGGGAGCCCGTTCCGGCACCCTGCCGGAGGGGGAAACCATCACCGGAGGCCATCTTCATCATCCCGACGCTCTCCATGACGAGGAGGGAGTAGTTCACCCTCGGGGCTGAGGGTATGTACCAGTAGCTATGTGTTTGATATCTCTCTCTCGTGTTCTTGAGATGGCACGATCTTGATGTACCGTGAGCTTTATTAATATAGATGAATCATATGGAGTGTTTCCCCTCTCTATCTAGTTGTGATGAATTGAGTTTTCCCTTTGATTTTACTTATCGGATTGAGTCTTTAAGGATTTGAGAACACTTGATGTATGTCTTGCGATGGGATATCTGTGGTGACAATGGGATGTTCTATTGAGCCACTTGATGTATGTTTTGGTGATCAACTTGCGGGTTCCGTGACCATGGGAATCTATGCATAGGGGTTGGCACACGTTTTTGTCTTGACTCTCCGATAGAAACTTTGGGGCAATCTTTGAAGTTCTTTGTGTTGGATTGAACATGATGAATCTGAAATTATGTGATGCATATCGTATAATCAAACCCACGGGTACTCGAGGTGACATTGGGGTATCTAGGTGACATTAGGGTTTTGGTTGATGTGTATCTTAAGGTGTTACTTTAGTACGAACTCTAGGGCTGTTCGTGACGCTTATAGGGATAGCTCATAAGATTGATCGGAAAGGATAACTTTGAGGTGGTTTCGTACCCTACAATAATTTCTTCGTTTGTTCTCCGCTATTTGTGACTTTGGAGTGAACTCTTGTCGCACATGAGGGATTTACATATGATTCAACTATGTTAGTATTGTTGAGAGAACTTGCACTAGTGAAAGTATGAACCCTAGGCCTTGTTTTCAAGCATTGCAATACCATTTTTGCTCACTTTTGTTACTTGTTACCTTGCTGTTTTTATATTTTCAGATTACAAAAACCTTTATCTACCATCCATATTGCACTTGTATCACCATCTCTTCGCCGAACTAGTGCACCTATACAATTTACCATTGTATTGGGTGTGTTGGGGACACAAGAGACTCTTTGTTATTTGGTTGCAGGGTTGTTCGAGAGAGACCATCTTCATCCTACGCCTCCCATGGATTGATAAACCTTAGGTCATCCACTTGAGGGAAATTTGCTACTGTCCTACAAAACTCTGCGCTTGGAGGCCCAAGACGAGTCTACAAGAAGAAGGTTGTGTAGTAGACATCAAGCTCTTTTCTGGCGCCGTTGCCGGGGAGGCTAGGTAAGCGGCACTCACATCCCGTCAACGAAGCTCTTTTCTGGCGCCGTTGCCGGGGAGGTGAGTGCTTGAAGGTATATCTTTAGATCTTGCAATCAAATCTTTTAGTTTCTTGTTTTTCACTAGTTTGGTTTTATAAAAGAAAACTACAAAAAAATGGAATTGAGGTTGCCTCATATGCTTCATCTTTTTAATGTCTTTCGTGAAAATGATGGAAAGGAAAATTGTGCTCAAGTGTTAGAAGAAGAAGTTATTAAAATGTTTGGCACTAAATCTTTGAGTTATGAGCATGATTGCAATGTTTTTAGTATGAATTCTCTGAATATTCATGATGCTAATGATATGCAAAGCCACAAGCTTGGGGATGCTATGTTTGATGAATATGATATTTTTACTCCCCCAAGTTTTGATGAGCAAAACTATTATGATGATGGCATGCCTCCTATCTATGATGATTATTGTGATGACACGTATGCTATAAAGAGTGATAGTAATCATGAAACTTGTCATCTTGATTTTAATTTTCAATTGGATTATGCTTCACATGATAGTTATTTTGTTGAGTTTGCTCCCACTATTATGAATGAGAAGAAAATTGCTTATGTGGAGAGTGACAAATTTTCTATGCTTGTGGATCATGAAGATAATGCCTTATGTGCTGGTTATATTGTTCAATTCATTCATGATACTACTGAAAATTATTATGAGGGAGGAACGTATGCTTGTAGGAATTGCAATAATATCAAGTTTCCTCTCTATGTGTTCAAAGTTTTGAAGTTATGCCTGTTTTGCCTTCCTATGCTAGTTGATTCTTGCTCCCATAAATTGTTTGCTCACAAAATCCCTATGCATAGGAAGTGGGTTAGACTTAAATGTGCTTGTAATGAGATTCATGATGCTCTTTTGCATGTTTCAATTATTATTCCTCTGTGAGCATCATTGAAATCATCATGCCTAGCTAAAAGGCATTAAAGAAAAGCGCTTGTTGGGAGGCAACCCAACACTTTTACTTTCTGTTTTAGTGTGTTAACATGATTAAGCTACTGTATTAATCATGTTTTATAGCTTTTGTTTCAATAAAGTGCCAAGTAAAGCCTTTGGGATAGTATGGATGATAGTTGACTTGATTCTGTGCAAAAACAGAAACTTTTGCTCTCAGTACAGGAATTTTGTAAATTCACTGGAACGTGATTTTGATCTGAAGTTTTTACACATGATTTATATACAAATTTCCTAGATTGTCCTAATTTTTCAGAATTTTTAGAGACAGGGAAGTATGGTTACACTACAGATCTTCACAGACTGTTCTGTTTTTGACAGATTCTGTTTTGCATGCATAGTTTGCTTGTTTTAGTGTTTCCATAGCTTATATTCAGTGATATAAATTATTGGAATGATATAATACATTATATATTATGTGAGAACAATTATGAATCTTGTCTTGACAGTACCTAAGTGAATGATTTATCTTTGTTACAGTAACCCTTCTCACAAAGTTCCGTTAAGTTTTGTGTGATTGAAGTTTTCAAGTTTGGGGTGAGGCACCGATATGAGAAGAATAAGGAGTGACAAGAACCTAAGCTTGGGGATGCCAAAGGCACCCCCAAGGTAATATTCAAGGAAGACTCAAGCGTCTAAGCTTGGGGATGCCCCGGAAGGCATCCCCTCTTTCGTCTTCAACACTATCGGTATATCTTACTTAGAGCTATATTTTTATTCGTCACACAATATGTGCTTTGCTTGGATCGTCATTATATTTTTTAACTTTCTGTTAGGTGTTATTTATAATCTTGTTTTTCAATAAAAAGTTCCAAGAATTGCCTTAGGATGCTTGCATTGCTTGTTTTGATGAGTGCTGTGTAAATACAGAAACTTTGGCTGTAGTGTTTGAATTTTCATATTTTACCGGAACATGGAAAGTTTCTGAAATTTTTACACAGTATTGTCATATAAATTTTATAGCATTTCCTAAATTTTCATAATTTTTTGAGTTACATAAGTACACTGGTTTAATAAATTTCTACAGACTGTTCTGTTTGGACAGATTGCTGTCATAGTTTTGTTATCTACTTATCCTATAGTTTCCATAGCCTATATTGGTAGATATAAATTGTGGAGATGATAGTATACAGTACCTAATGTTTGAAAATTATTATGCAACTTGTCTTGGCATTACATAAAGAGTTGATTTATTATTATGTGCACTAACCTATCTCACGAGTTCTTTTCGAGTTTTGTGTGGATGATGTTTTTGAGAATAGGTGAAACCATGATATGAGAGGATTGAACGAGATACAAAAGCTCAAGCTTGGGGATGCCCAAGGCACCCCAAGTAAATAATTCAAGAAGTCTCAAGCATCTAAGCTTGGGGATGCTATGCATCCCACCTCTCTTCATCAACAATTATCGGTTAGCCTATGTTGAGCCTAACTTTTTATTCGTTCACATGATATGTGCTATTCTTGGAGTGCTATTTTTCTTTTACTTGCTGTTTAATAAATTACTCAGATCTGAAAATATTTATTGAGAGAGAGAGAGTCCTCACATAGCTGCTTAATTGTTTGGCTACTCATTGATCTTCACTTATATCTTTTGAGAGTAGCTTGGCATTTCCTCTCATGCTTCACTTATACCTTTTTGAGAGATGAAATTTTTATGCTCTTGTACTTCACTTAAATTTGTTTGAGCTTGCCAAAAGGCAATGGCAATATATGAAACTAGTCCCAAAGTGATAGATATCCAAGGAGGATATAATAAAAACTTTCATGAAGATCATAGGACAAATTAAACTTGATTCTTTGTAATAGTTTTGAAACATGATGATAGTAATATGTGAGTCATGTTAGTTAGTAATTATGCTTAATAGGAATATTGGTGTTAAGGTTTGTGATTCCCTATGCATGCACGAAAGTCAATAGTTATGCAATGAAGTTATAATCTACTTGTGGTGCATTATTTGGTGTTAGTTATGACTCAATGCTCACTTATGAGATTTTTCGTTCCTCGGTTTGGTTGCTTCCCAATCTATTTGCTAGCCTTCATTTAAGTAGAAATACTACTTGTGCATCCAAAATCCTTAAACCAAGTTTTGCCTTATGAGTCCACCATACCTACCTATATGCGGTATTTCCATGCCGTTCCAAGCAAATTTGTATGTGCCATCTCTAAATTTTCAAAATAATTTTTCTCTTTTGTGTGCCCGTACCGCTCATGAAACGGTGGGGAGTATCCAATATTTTTCCATGCTAGGTGTGTTATTCTCACGATATGTGTTGATTCACTATCATTCACGAGAAAGTGGCTGGTATTCGGGATGCCCAGTCCCATGCTCAAAATTCAAATCAAAAAAATAATGAAACAAAACTCCCCCAGGATTGTTGTTTGTATGGACGGTACCCGTGGATTCGGCTCGCCGTGGAGTGTGATTGATTGGTGGAGGGGAGTAAAAACTTTACATTTCTGTTTGGAAAGTATTGTGAGCTACTTCGTCGTTTTCGTTGACAGGAAAAGCATGCCACCCAAAATATTTTTTCTATCTCAATTTAAACCTTGAGCTCTGGCACCTCTACAAATCCCTACTTCCCTCTGCGAAGGGCCTATCTATTTAATTTATGCAATTTTTATTTTTCTTTGAGTCTCCATCTTCTCTTATAAGCACCAACTAGGGGGCACTATGATCGTACTTGAGCATTGGGTATATCTAATATTTGAGTGTGTTTCATGAATGGATCAATGATTGAGCATGATGGGCTAGGGATAACATTCTTTAGTGTTGATATTTTGAAAGACATGGTTGCTTGTTGACATGTTTGAGTATTGAAGTCATTATGTTAAAACTAGACTATTGCTTTGAATCATTTACAAGTCCAAATGCCCATGCTATACATAGAAGATAAGAATATGATGAACATGTTAGGCAGCATTCCACATCAAAAATTCTGTTTTTATCATTTACCTACTCGAGGACGAGCAGGAATTAAGCTTGGGGATGCTGATACGTCTCCAACGTATCTATTATTTTGCTTGTTCCATGCTGTTATATTATCATTCTTGGATGTTTTACAATCATTTTACTACAACTTTATATTATTTTTGGGACTAACCTATTAACCTAGAGCCCAGTGCCAGTTTCTGTTTTTTCCTTGTTTTTGAGTTTTACAGAAAAGGAATATCAAACGGAGTCCAAACGGAATAAAAATTTACGGTGATTTTTTATGGACCAGAAGAGACCCACGGGGCATCGGAGTTGGGCCAGAAGAGCCACGAGGAGATCACAAGCCACTGGGGCGCGCCCCCCTGGCTTGTGACTCCCTCGTGGCCCCCCAGGACTTGTTTCCGCCGCCATAAATTCCTATAAATATAGAAACCTCCGAAAATAAACCTAGATCGGGAGTTCCGCCGCCTCAAGCCTCCAGAGCCATGAAAAACCAATCGGGAGCCCGTTCCGGCACCCTGCCGGAGGGGGAAACCATCACCGGAGGCCATCTTCATCATCCTGACGCTCTCCATGACGAGGAGGGAGTAGTTCACCCTCGGGGCTGAGGGTATGTACCAGTAGCTATGTGTTTGATCTCTCTCTCTCGTGTTCTTGAGATGGCACGATCTTGATGTACCGCGAGCTTTATTAATATAGATGAATCATATGGAGTGTTTCCCCTCTCTATCTAGTTGTGATGAATTGAGTTTTCCCTTTGAAGTTTACTTATCGGATTGAGTCTTTAAGGATTTGAGAACACTTGATGTATGTCTTGCGATGGGATATCTGTGGTGACAATGGGATGTTCTATTGATCCACTTGATGTATGTTTTGGTGATCAACTTGCGGGTTCCGTGACCATGGGAATCTATGCATAGGGGTTGGCACACGTTTTCGTCTTGACTCTCCGGTAGAAACTTTGGGGCACTCTTTGAAGTTCTTTGTGTTGGATTGAACATGATGAATCTGAAATTATGTGATGCATATCGTATAATCAAACCCACGGGTACTCGAGGTGACATTGGGGTATCTAGGTGACATTAGGGTTTTGGTTGATGTGTATCTTAAGGTGTTACTTTAGTACGAACTCTAGGGCTGTTCGTGACGCTTATAGGGATAGCTCATAAGATTGATCGGAAAGGATAACTTTGAGGTGGTTTCGTACCCTACAATAATTTCTTCGTTTGTTCTCCGCTATTTGTGACTTTGGAGTGAACTCTTGTCTTACGTGAGGGATTTACATATGATTCAACTATGTTAGTATTGTTGAGAGAACTTGCACTAGTGAAAGTATGAACCCTAGGCCTTGTTTTCAAGCATTGCAATACCGTTTTTGCTCACTTTTGTTACTTGTTACCTTGCTGTTTTTATATTTTCAGATTACAAAAACCTTTATCTACCATCCATATTGCACTTGTATCACCATCTCTTCGCCGAACTAGTGCACCTATACAATTTACCATTGTATTGGGTGTGTTGGGGACACAAGAGACTCTTTGTTATTTGGTTGCAGGGTTGTTCGAGAGAGACCATATTCATCCTACGCCGGATTGATAAACCTTAGGTCATCCACTTGAGGGAAATTTGCTACTATCCTACAAAACTCTGCGCTTGGAGGCCCAACACGAGTCTACAAGAAGAAGGTTGTGTAGTAGACATCAATGGCCGAGGCATTCATTACTGAGGAGGCGGCAAACTTCGTGACAACACACTACGAAGCCAAAAATCGTCATTTGCATAATCTGAAGCCTCAGTACAATGCTGGCGACCCTAAAAAAGGTGGATCCAACCTCAGCCTATTCAAAGGGAAGCTGGCACAAGCCGGTGCTTCGAAAGCAATAGCGTTGGATGTCGAAGAATGGCGGACCATTTCGTTGTATATCTTCAACAACCTAACAGAAGTGCGGCCGTACATCGAGTAAGTTCTCGGTACATTGTTTAGCAACTTCTAGTTCCTTTGTACTGCTCTTATTCCTGTATATTGGATACACTCGATATGTCGCCAAATACTCGGATGGAGCGGTGATCCAAAAGGATTCCATCAAAGAGTATGAGCTTCTGGCAAAGCATGGAGGCGGCTATCCCGGTTTCATCTCTTGGTTCAAACAAATGGTAATTTCCATTAGACCATTTCATTTCTTTGTCTAATTTGCGGCTAATGCAACAATCCTTTCGTATTAAACTTGTAGGCTAATTCAGAGTCTATGGACGCCGAATTGAGACAAGTCGCTAATGGTTTTGACTATAAGGTCCGTTCATTTGACAAGTACGCCATCAACGGGTATCGCTTTCGTACCTTTGGCAAAGAGCTATCTATGGCCGACCGAAAGTCTACAAATTGTTGTGTCTCTGCTATCGGCGAAGGAGGTACCGAGTATTATGGAAGAGTTGAAGCAATTTATGAACTTCTATTCTATGGTGAAAACCCACCGAACTTCGTAATCTTCAAATGTTATTGGTTCCAACGGAAGGAGACTAGAAGGACTCATGAACATATAGGGCTAGTCGAAATCAAACAAAGCACCCATTTAGATGTTCCCGATGTCTATATTATGGCTCAACACGCGACCCAAGTGTTATATCTACCATGGGCCTGCCAAACTGATCCAAATCTGAATGGTTGGGTTGTCGTTTATGAAGTGCTGCTACGTGCTAGACCACCTCCCCCCCAATGAAGAGGATTATGAACCTCTCATTAACCCAAACACATATGAAGGAGAATTCTTCCAAGAAACACGTCTTTCCAAAAAATGTTTCAAGAACCGCTCTACTTCACCCCAGGACATTGAAGTAGACAGCGACAGTGAGGGAGTCCGGGATTCAGGGGTCGTCGGGCCGCTGACTTATCTCTTATAGTTCGGCCCGATGGGCCGCCTTATGGCATCTTCGGGAAGGACGAGCTGCGAAGTAACCCTAGGCTTATGAGGAATGTTCCGAAGATTTGGTGTGTCCTCCAAGAAAGGATAGGCGTATCTATGCCTGGATGGAAACTGACCATTTGTAACCCTAGGGACCCCTGGTGTCTATATAAACCCGGGGTCTTAGTTCGTAGAGGCACGACTGAATACATTAGGGTTTAGCTCTTCTAATCTTGAGGTAGATCAACTCTGTAACCATCTCATTCATCAATATAATCAATCAGGACGTAGGGTTTTACCTCTTCACGAGGGCCGGGACCTGGGTAGACACTGCCCCCTTTGTCCCTTGTTACCATCGTTCCTAGATTCATAGTTCGGGACCCCCTACCCGAGATCCGCCGGTTTCGACACCGACATTGGTGCATTGAGAGTTCCGCTATTTGATCACTTGTGGATTGATGGCTCGCCTTATCGTCAGCGAACAGGCCCGGAACGAGGACATTTTCGTCCCCGGACAGGTCTTCGCGTTCGGCATCATCGTGCTGCATGCTGACTCGACCGACCATCTAGGCCGAATCGAAAATTTCTCCCACGGTCAGGAAATCAGGTTTGGGAACTTAGAGTTCACTGCCGACTCCCGTGGCGATCTATTCCTCGCTGAACTCCCGGTTTCGTCTGACGGACCAGGAGACCCCGGAGCTTCAACTCCAGGCTCACTAACCGGCTCGACCCTCCGATCTATCTCTGCCGAAGGTCCGGCCTCAAGCCTGGACTCGGTGATGGTGCCTGAATATCAAGGTTCGGCCTTCGCCCAAGACGCCCATCTCGAAGACACCCTGGAGCTCAACTCCAAGGGCCCTCGGGAAACCGATCTGGTCGTCCTCTCATGGTTGAACGAGGCTCTAGACCGGATCCAATCTATGGCAATCGAGGACGATCTGACCTTGACCCACGTTCTGGTTGACCTATATGCCGGTTATGGGGAATTCTACGGCCCACCCGCCGCCCACTTGGTAGCCTCTTTCGTAGACTTAACCGATGTTGGACTATGCCTCCGAAGAGGTGGAACATATGGACTAAGAGATCGGCGACCCCGCCCTCGTACGGCCACCTCGACCTATGATGTCTATATGGTGGACACCCCTAACGACAGGGAGAACCACACCCCCAAGAAGAACGGCGAAAAATCCGGCGAAGCATCAAAACGCCAGAAACAACGCAAGCGATCCAAGACCAACAAGGGAAGGGAAGCCGTTACAAGCACCGGGGAAATAGATACCCTGGGGGACCTGGCGACCCTGAAGTCCCCACGGAGCCGGTGGAGGACCCGGAAAGGCTCACGGATCAGCAAGACACCGAGGATATCAATGATTCTGGAGATGATGATTACTTCCCACACGCTATAGAAGAAGAAAACCTCGAAGCCGAAAACTTCACAGTCCCCGAAAACCTCGAGGACCAAGCACGATTCAGGCAAAAGCTCATAGCCACAGCTCGGACCTTAAAGGTAAAGCAGCAGCAGCTCGAAGCCGAACAAGACACCATCAACAACAAATGGACCAAAGTTTTGGCGGTCGAAGAAGGATTCGGCACTGAGCGGCCAGACCAAAAGAGGAGTTACCCTCGCCGGCACCTGCTGCCGCAATTCAACGACGAGGCCCTTGAGCCCGAGTCTCCCAGGTGCACTCAGTATGACCAGCCGGACCGCCCTCCTTGAGGACGGGACAGAGTGGCCCAAGACACCGAGTACTGGCCCACTTCACTCCGTAGGAGAGGAAAGGGACCGGCATAGCCTGAGGATCGATACGATCTTCGGCATGACCTGGATTATAGGTCAGGCCACACCAGATCCATCTACGGATCTAGGGGACGCTCCCCCGTTAGACGGGATGTCTACCGATCGTAGCTCGACGACAACCACAGAAACCGGGAAGAATACTGAGCCCACCCAACAGCCGATTTCCGGCGCGATGTAGCCCGGATCAGAGGCGCCGCACACCCGCTGTATTTTACAGATGAGGTCATGCAAGACCAGTTCCCCGAAGGATTCAAACCCGTCAACATAGAATCATACGACGGAACGACGGACCCAGCCGTCTGGATCGAGGACTTCCTCCTCCACATCCATATGGCCAGAGGAGACGATCTCCATGCCATGAAATATCTACCGCTCAAACTGAAGAGACCAGCTCGGCACTGGCTAAATAGCCTCTCCGAGGACTCCATCGGGAGCTAGGAGGAGCTCGAAGACGCCTTCCGATCTAATTTCCAAGGCACTTACGTCCGGCCTCCGGACTCTTCCCATCTAAGCAACGTCGTCCAAAAGACCGGCGAATCGGCCAGGCAATTCTGGAACCGGTTCTTGACTAAGAAGAACCAGATCGTCGACTGTCCGGACGCTGAGGCAATAGCCTCGTTCAGACACAACATGAGGGACGAATGGCTATCTCGCCAGCTCGGCCAGGACAAGCCAAGAATGATGTCTTCCCTCACCTCCCTTATGACCCGCTTTTTTGCAAGCGAGGATAATTGGCTAGCTCGCCGAAGCCATAATCCTGAAGACCCCGGCACCTCTGAAGTGCGGGATGGTAACGGAAAGTCAAGGCAGAACAAAAATAAACGCCGCCATAGCAACGACGACTCGGAAGACACGGCCGTAACCACCGGTTTCCGTAACTCAAATCCCGGACAGCGGAAGAAGCCCCCTAAAGGGAACATGGATGAACCTACCGCTCTAGACATAATCATGGATAGGCCCTGCCAAATCCACGGCACGCAAGAGAAGCCGGCCACCCACACCAACAAACACTGTTGGGTGTTCAAGCAAGCAGGCAAGCTCGCAGCCGAGGAACAGAACAAGAGCCCACGAAGCGAGGATGATGAAGAACCTCGCGGGCCGAACAATGGCGGGCAAAAGCAATTCCCTCCTGAGGTCAAAACCGTGAACATGATATATGTCACGCATATACCCAAAAAGGAGAGGAAACGCGCACTTCAGGAGGTCTACGCCGTAGAACCCAAAGCTCCGAAGTTCAACTCGTGGTCGACATGTCCGATCACCTTTGATCGTAGGGATCACCCTACCAGCATCCGTCATGGAGGCTCGGCCGCCCTCATCCCGGACCCCATTATCAATGGGTTCCACCTCACTAGAGTCCTTATGGACGGTGGAAGCAGCCTTAATCTGATTTACTCAGATAAAGTAAAAAAGATGGGTATCGACACATCAAGAATTAAACCCAGCAACACTACCTTCAAGGGAGTTATCCCCGGTGTGGAAGCACGGTGCTCGGGTACTGTCGTGGTTTTGTCACGGCAGATGTCCGAAGACTTAGGTTCGAGGCCATCGCTAAGACGGTGGACTCAAAGGGGTTGGTCGAGACGAGGGACACGAGTTTACCCAGGTTCGGCCCCTCAAGAAGAGGTAAAAGCCTACGTCCTGCTTGTGCTGTATTGATTGGAGTATCGATTACAAGGGAGCGGATTCGCTTGCCCTAGTTCTCGGTTGATTGGTTTCTGTCTAAGCCACCCTAGAGTCTCACCTTTATATAGGAGGTCAAGGCTCTGGGTTATACGAGACCTAAACCGACTCATACATCGTAGTTGATCCTGTCTCTAAGCCGCCTTGCCGTCTTGGGCAAGCCGTCTCCGGGCGGCTTAACCGCCCGGGTCTTCACACCATCTTCTGTCTCTCGGCCTTCGTCTTGGCCCGTCAGGTAAGCCGCCATGCGGCCTGGCCTTCATCTTCTGGCCCACCTTATAGGTCTTGGCTACGAGCCGCCAGGTATGACCCAGCCCCTCCTGGGCGGGTCTCACCACGGGGTTATATCCCCAACATTAGGCCCCAGGTTGATTTGAGCCTGCTCATGTCAATCTTCAAACTTATTCGGCGGCGAGTCTCACATTTTATCACCTGAAAAAGAAAACTCATAACCCGCCGTGACGTCACGTCGAATATGCTAAAAAGATTCTGTGACGTCTGCAACGGATCCTCTCATTGAAGGGTCGGCCCGAAAATTGAGGCGCCCTCTTCGGTCAATCATCACTGTGCTTCCTCGATTTTCGCGCGCACTATTGCCATCCCATCTCTTAAATAGGGATACGAAGGGGCCCCCTTTTTCCTTCTCCGCCGCCACGTCTTCTTCTTCCTCCTTCCAACAGCCGCACCTCCGGAGCTCCGCCGCACCTAACCGGACTTCGCCATCGTCCCCAACACCGGCCGCTGCATCGACCTGATTCGGACCAGAACTCCGCCAGGTACCCTTCTCAGCTCTCATTAAATCTGGAGTCATCTCCATTAGGGTCCCCCGAGCTCATCGTTTTTCCCTGCTGTTCATCAAGGTGTTCTTCGTAGTGCAAACCCCCCAAGCATCTTCTTGAATCTTGTAATGCTGCTTATCCGTCGCGGCCATCCTTTTATTGTCAATGCCCGCTTACTTTAGATCTACATACCAATCTCCACTACGCGCTGTCCGCCTGTTCTTCCTCTGTCTTTTTAGGTTTTTGAATATATTTCATTTTACCTTCGCCCGTAGATCTTGCAGCTATAGAAGCAATATGCGAAACCTGTTTATCTGCACTTAACTGTATTTTCCAGCATCACCTTGTCCATCTAACCCGCCATTGCATTGGCGGCTCTCTGATAAAAACATTTCGGCGGCTTAACACCTCACCATTATGTTGACCACAGCTGCCCTGACTAGTTAATATTTTTCTAACCCGCCATACTCTGCGCCTTCTCGCAGGTTGATCTGCCATTATGTCGAGAGCACCCTCGTCCTGCGATTGGGTCAGCTCCAGAGTCACCGAACAACTCTTACTTGATTTCGTAGAATCGGGTATCCTGCCGGCTCAGGATGTTATCCATTGGCGGGTTCCAGGGCCAGAATCAAGACCTAAACCTAAGGAGGGAGAAGTTGTCGTGTTCACTGATCACCTTCTTCGTGGATTCAGCCCGCCCGGGTCGAAATTTTTCCGGGACGTTCTTCATTTCTTCAAGCTTCACCCTCAAGATATAGGTCCAAACTCTGTCACCAACATGTGTCAGTTTCAAGTCTTATGTGAAGTTTACCTTCAAGAAGAGCCGTCTGTTGACCTCTTCCGTGATTACCATTATGTCAACCGCCAAACTGAAGTGGCGGCTGGACCAAGTTTGGAGCTTGGCGGCGTTTCTATCCAGAGACGGAGAGATTTGCCCTATCCAGCAGCTATCCTACCAAGTCACCCCAAGGATTGGAACAAGACTTGGTTTTACTGCAAAGACACTTCTCTTGAAGGAGAGAATCCGCTGCCGGGTTACCGTCCTACCCGGCTCTGCAACACCGGAGAACTCCCAGACCGGATGTCCACCGCAGAGCGAGCAAAATATGCTCCGGCCTTCGCGAAGATCAGGGCCTTGATGGCCAATGGTTTAACTGGCGTTGATCTAACCCGTTGCTGGGTTTCTTGGAAAATCTTACCACTGAGCCGGCGTGACCGGCTCATGCATGAATTTACGGGTGAACCCAATGACACTCTCTGTTTCAACGCCACCCCCTTGACAGAGCAAGACATCAACTCCTCCGTCAAAACACTTCTTGGTGAAAAGCAAGCAACTTGCAACAAAATTGGACTGAGACCTTTCTGTGTCAAGAACCCAGCTCCAGCTGTAAGAAACCCCTTTCCTCAAAATTTGTCGAACTTGTCTTTACTTTTTATCTTACCCCTTTTAACCTTTGTTGGCGGCTTATGTATAGGCCGGCTCTTCTTTCTGGAAGAAGAATTATAATCCTCCTGTAAGAAAGCCTAAGGTGGGTAAAACCCGCGTCCAGAAGAAGAAAACTGCCGCTCAGGAACCGCCTGAGCTTGATGACTCAGAGGTAGAACTTGACTCCCTTGGCCGTCTCTTTATGCAACTTACTGACAACAATTATTCACAGGAGGAAACGGAAACAAGCCATGCAGACGCCCCTGAGGTAACCTACATTTCCTCTGATTCAGAAAACTTTCCACCAGAGAGAGTACGGCGGGTCATCCGGAAAGTCCCATTTTCTCATCCTCTTGCTTATTTAGACCCCAATTTTCTTTTGAAAAAGCAACAGCATAACTCCAGACGTCAGACCCGGAGCACCGGCTCTGAAGAGCTTTTAACCGGCTTGCCAAACTCTCCGGCTCCTCGGAAACGGCCTGCTGAGGTACTCTTTTATCTAAATCCAATTTTTAATTGTCTTGCCTTGTAACCTTATTCTGCTTTTTATTGTCTTAACTGCTTTCAGGAAACGCCCCCTTCATCTGGTGATTCCACTGCGACTAAGCTGCCACCTCTGAAGATCAACCCGGAGGGCGTATCTTTGTATCTGCATCATACCTTTTTACCGTCCTTGTTCTTTATGTAATAATCTTCTGTCTTCCAGGGCTCAAGCAAAATGAAGGAAGACCGGCGGGTCTACCGCTGCTCCTATTACCCAAGAGCCGGAGATTGCTAAGCCGGACTCCCCTTCAACTCATGCTGAGCCCACTGATGTTATGAAAGATGCACCTGACGATACTCATCAGCCTTCTGAGCCGGCTGATCATGACCTGGCAACTGAAAGTCCTCCAAGGGCCAATCCTAAGCCGCCCAGTCCTTCAACAGCCGTCGAAGACACAGTTCTTCCAGACGTTATCATCACTGGGACGGGTTATCAATCTCCCGAGCCTCATGTACTGACAAAACACACCAGCAAGGCTGAAGCTTCCTCACCTGAGAAACTTGATTTTGAATTCCCCGTGTTGGAGAAGCTAACTGCAGATGAGTTACATGCTGGTTATCTGAACCGCCTCTCCACAAGCCGGAACATGGAGCTCAAACTTGTTGGTCTGATGAAGAAAAAATATGAGGTACTCCTCTCTTGCTTTTCCTTATACCCTTATGTAGCCCCCAAGAGCTGGTTTAGTATTGCAAATAGTAGACTGGGTCTTCCAATCCTTGTCATAATTTGAATTGCCTAGCTTGTAGCCCCCAAGTATCGGGTTAATATAGATATTAAGCCGGTTCTGAATTGAAAAGTTGATCCAATTGTAGCCCCCAAGTCCGGGTCATTATAGTTATGATGAGCCGGTACTTCACTGCTAAAATGAACCGGAAAATCTTCATTGCTTTGACAAAGCGCCGATTGTAGCCCCCAAGTGCCGGCTTATCTTTACGAAGATGAGCCGGAACTTCATTGTAGATTTGGAAAGCGCCGTGTGTAGCCCCCAAGTGCCGGCTTATCTTTACGAAGATGAGCCGGAACTTCATTGTAGACTTGGAGAGAAAATACAGACATTAGCCCCCAAGTGTCAAGTATATTGCTTGCAATCTGCTTGAGACTTGTAGCATAATAGCTTCATCAATCATCTACCAACATCTCATCCTGGCGACTTAAACCTCCTGAACTGTTTTGTTTTTGTGCAATACAGGAAGCCTTGGAGGCGGCCGAGTCTGATCTGACCGGCTTTGAAAACCTTGCTTCGCAACAAACCGCCCGGTCTGAGGCGGAAGAAAAATGGCGGGTTGCGGTTAAGGAGCTTGAGAAGGTACAAGCTGATTTTGCGGCTTTCAAAAAGAGCGCTGAGTCTACCCAAGCCGCCCTGACCAAGCGCGCAGACGATGCTGACCAGCCACTCAAGCGTGTGTCAGATGAGCTGCAAACCCTCAAGCGCCATATCTCTAGGATGACTTCTGCTATCTTTGGTAAGCACTGAATACTTAGCAAATTTCCTTGCCTTGTTTAAAAACTTGTGCGGGCAGCTTATAACACCAAAATCTTTCCTTGCAGGTCAAAGAAGCCGCCAACTATCTTCGGACAGCGTGTTGAAGTTAAAAGCAGTATATTCCTTGGTAGAACAGCTATACTGTGGGACCCTTTGTACCATCAAAGCAATGCTGAACGAAGAAAGCATCCCCAAATTCATGAAGGGAGTGATAGAACTCTTATCAACTCTGCCTAAGCAAATCGAAGAGCTCAAACGATCAGCCGCCAGGAAGGGAGCAATGGCCGCGCTAAGCCGGTCTTTGGCCTTTGCCCCTGAACTGACTGCAGAAGAGATGATGGATGGCTTTCCGTCCAAGAAAGACGACGGCTCAGATTTCACAGAAGCTGACTATGCCAAGTTTATGAAGGCCTCCAGAGTACTCGCATCAACACTGGCGGACGAAGTTGATCTGACTACATACCAGGCGTCTTACGGTGTGGACAGCAAACGAGTCCGCTGCCCAACCTGCAAAGCCTGGGACTTGACACCTGCACGCCATAAGCAACTCTTTGCTCCTGAAATTGACCCGTCCCCCCTCTTTGACGAGGCTCAGTTTGAAGCTTTAACAAACTGCAACTGGGATGTGGACAATCTTCAGATCGAAGAGGTCGAAGACTCGGCGCAGGATGACCCGCCATCAAGCTGAAATCTTGCTTCTGAAATTGATAACCCGGCTTCTTGACCCGCCAAGGCTAGCAGTGTACAAAAACTTTAAGTCCGTGGTATTTTGGGCTCCCTGTGGAGTTTGTAATAGGCATAGAAAAAACTTGTTTGCCTGAGCCGTGCCATCGCGCACGTATGAATCTTTGCACAACTTGATGCATGCTTATCTGTCTTGTGTTCTGCTCATGTCAGATTGCACGGCGGCTCATCTTAAGAGATAAACCCTGCAAAAGAAAAAACAGAATATGTTCTGTATTGCTGTGAGGGCGGCTTGAAAAAGCACAACCCGGAGATGTTAAATCTTTCATAACCTTGCTTTTTCAAAAACTCATATGCCGGTTCTTCTGGGTGGACTCACTACTTGAACTCTTTAACAGTACAGGGTCTCTAGCGAGAGTGACCGTCAATTCCTTTGAACGGCTCAGGGTCTCCAGGCAAGATTAACTGATAAGAGCACAACGAACCAGAGAGAGACACAGCAGGGCATGAGTACCCCCAAGGCCCATAAGCTACCTCTCAGGTGACATAAATCCGTCGTTTGAACCTTAAACAGTGCAGGGTCTTTTAAAAGAGTAACTGTTTAAGAGTACGAACGGGCCACATAGCGGAGAGTCGGCAACAGATGGGTGAGTTTATCCTCGCTTTCCGTAAGCCGGCCCTCATGTGACAAGAGCCGCCGGTTTAACCTCGACCAGTACAGGGTCTCTAGCGAGAGTGACTGTCAAATACTTTGAACAACTCAGGGTCTCTAATCGAGATTAACTGGTAAGAGTTCGGCGGGTCACCTAGCGGAGCAGCAACAGCATACAGGCAGGTTTAACTCGAACTTGCAGTGGCTGAAGAGCCGATCAAGAGGGTGTGTAAGCTAAACCCGGTGGGTTGGAAGCCCCCAAATGACCTTGTTGACGGAGTCAACTTTTGGGTATATAACCCGGCCTTACGGTGGCTGAAGAGCCGATCAAGAGGGTGTGTAAGCTGAACCCTGGCGGGTTAGAAGCCCCCAAGTGACCTTATGGTTGTATCCACTTTTGCACAATCTGAGATACAGAAAATGGCAGAGGCCCCGGCTTGCAGGGATGCCAACTTTATTATATATATGTATAAGTGATATATACAATGATGATGTACAATGGTGGGAGTCGATGACTCAGGTATAGTAAGGCCGCAGATGAGCGATATTCCATGGCCTGTGGGTCTCCTGCCCAGAAGTGCGTGACTCATCTCGTACGTCAATGAGATAGTATGACCCATTGTTGAGATTTCTGCTAATCACAAAGGGTCCTTCCCATGGGGGAGAGAGCTTGTGCGCATCCGTCTGATCTTGAATCAGACGCAACACGAAGTCGCCTTCCTGAAACGTCCGGGTCTTAACTCTGTGGCTATGATAGCGACGCAGGTCTTGCTGATAAATCGCCGATCGAGCCGCCGCCAGATCACGCTCTTCATCCAAAGCATCTAACGCGTCCTGACGCGCTGTCTCATTATCTGCCTCAACGTAAGCCGCCACCCTCGGCGAGTCATGACGTATATCACTTGGCAACACGGCTTCTGCGCCATAAACCATGAAGAAAGGCGTATAGCCTGTTGACCTGTTGGGAGTTGTTCTGATGCTCCATAAAACTGATGGTAACTCTTCTACCCAACAACCCGGCGTTCGCTGTAGAGGAACCATAAGCTGGGGCTTGATGCCTTTCAAGATCTCCTGGTTAGCACGCTCCGCCTGACCATTGGATTGTGGATGAGCAACAACAGAGATGTCAAGCCGGATGTGCTCACTTTCACAGAACGCCTGCATAGCCCCCTTGGATAGGTTTGTGCCATTGTCCGTGATGATACTGTGAGGGTAACCAAAACGGTAGATCAATTTTTTGACAAACTGAACCGCCGTAGCCGCGTCACACCTACCGACCGGCTCAGCCTCAACCCACTTGGTAAACTTATCCACCGCCACCAAAAGGTGGGTCTTCTTGTCTTTAGATCTCTTAAAGGGCCCGACCATATCAAGCCCCCAGACCGCAAACGGCCAGGTAATTGGAATCATCCGCAATTCCTGAGCCGGTACATGAGCACGTCGCCCGAACTTCTGACATCCATCACACTTGAGAACCAAGTCTTCTGCGTCCTTATGAGCCGTCAGCCAGAAGAAACCATGCCGGAAAGCCTTAGCCACGAAAGATTTTGAGCCAGCATGATGACCACAATCGCCAGCGTGAATTTCATTCAAAATCTCCTTACCCTCTTCAGGAGAAACGCAACGCTGGAAAACACCAGTGACACTGCGCTTGTGTAACTCGCCATTGATGATAGTCATTGATTTAGATCGCCTGATGATTTGCCTTGCCACGGTCTCGTCCTCGGGTAACTCGCCGCGAGTCAAGTACGCTAAGTAAGGCAGCGTCCAGTCAGGGATAGCATGCAGAGCCGCCACCAGCTGCCCCTCTGGGTTAGGTACGGCCAGATCCTCCTCTGAAGGTATCTTAACAGACGGATGATACAACACATCCAAGAAAACGTTAGGCGGTACCGGCTTACGCTGAGAGCCCAACCTTGACAAGGCATCAGCCGCCTCGTTCTTGCGACGGTCAATATGATCCACCTGATAACCCTTGAAGTGTCCAACAATGATGTCCACCGCCTGACGATAAGCCGCCATCCGTGGGTCTTTGGAATCCCACGTGCCTGAAACTTGCCGAGCCACGAGGTCTGAGTCACCAAGACATCTAACCCGGCTCAGGTTCATCTCCTTAGCCACACGGAGGCCATGAAGTAAAGCCTCATACTCAGCTGCATTGTTAGTACAGGGAAACATCAACCTTAACACATAACAAAACTTGTCACCTCTAGGGGAAGTTAAGACAACTCCAGCCCCTGACCCTTCTAACTGTCTGGATCCATCAAAGTGAATTGTCCAGTATGTGTTATCCGGCTTCTCCTCGGGCGACTGACACTCTGTCCAGTCATTTATAAAGTCCACCAAGGCTTGAGACTTGACAGCCGTGCGAGGCACATATTTCAGATTAAGAGGTCCAAGCTCCAATGCCCACTTAGCAATCCTGCCAGTGGCTTCTCTGTTTTGAATTATGTCACCCAACGGGGTAGAGCTAACCACGGTGATCTGGTGTCCCAGGAAGTAATGCTTCAACTTGCGATTCGCCATGAACACCCCATATATTAGTTTTTGCCAATGCGGGTACCTTTCCTGGACTCAATCAGGACTTCACTGACGTAGTAAACCGGCCTCTGAACCGGGTATTCCTTTCCTGCCTCCTTACGCTCCACAAAAATCGCGGCGCTAACTTCCCTGTTGTTAGCCGCCACATAGAGGAGCAAAGGTTCCTTCTCAGCCGGAGTGGCCAAGACCGGCGGCTCAACCAGCTATTTCTTGAGCGCCTCGAACGCTTCACCCGCCGCCTTACTCCAGACAAAATTGTCTGTTTTCTTCATCATTTGATACAGAGGAATAGCCTTCTCACCCAGGCGGCTTATGAACCGGCTTAATGCAGCGATTCGACCCGCCAGGCGCTGAATGTCGTTGATGCACGCCGGCTCAGACAGGGAAGTGATAGCCTTTATCTTGTCCGGATTAGCTTCAATGCCACGCTCAGAGACTAGAAATCCCAAGAGCTTGCCTGCAGGAACTCCAAAAACACACTTAGCTGGGTTAAGCATCATCTTGTAGACCCGTAAATTATCGAAAGTTTCCTTCAGGTCATCAAGTAGAGTCTCCTTCTTTCTTGACTTGACCACAATATCATCCACATAAGCATGAACATTGCGCCCAATTTGACCATGAAGACAGTTCTGCACACAACGCTGGTAAGTCGCCTGGGCACTCTTGAGCCCGAAAGGCATAGACACATAGCAGAAAGCACCAAAAGGCGTAATGAAAGCCGTCTTCTCTTGGTCTTTAACTGCCATCTTGATCTGATGATACCCTGAATAAGCGTCCAGGAAGCATAAACTCTCACAACCCGCCATTGCATCAATAATCTGGTCGATACGGGGGAGAGCAAACGGGTCAACTGGATAGGCCTTGTTAAGGTCCGTGTAATCCACACACATACGCCACGTGCCGTTCTTCTTAAGCACTAGCACCGGGTTAGCTAACCACTCCGGGTGAAAAACCTCCACGATGAACCCCGCTGCTAAGAGCCGGGCCACCTCTTCCCCAATTGCTTTACGCCGCTCTTCATTGAAACGGCGAAGGAACTGCTTGATCGGCTTGAACTTAGGATCCACATTAAGGTGGTGCTTAGCGAATTCTCTCGGTACACCCGGCATGTCAGACGGCTTCCATGCAAAGATGTCCCGATTCTCACGGATGAATTCGATGAGCGCGCTTTCCTATGCGGGGTCCATGTTAGCCCCGATAGTGAACTGTTGTGATGAGTCGCCCGGAGTGAAATCTACCTGCTTGGTATCATCCGCTGCAAACTTGAGTGGCGGCTCAGATTCCGTGTTAGGCTTCTTCAGTGGAGTCATATCTTCCGGGTCAACATTTTCCTTATAAAACTTGAGCTCTGCCTCAGCACAACTTGACTCTGCGTAGGCTGCGTCACCTTCCTCACACTCAAGAGCCGTCTTCCGATCACCATGCACGGTAATCATCCCGTTCAACCCGGGCATCTTGAGCTGTAAGTAAACATAGCAAGGCCTAGCCATGAACTTGGCGTAAGCCGGCCGTCCAAACAGAGCGTGATATGGGCTCTTGATTTTGACCACTTCAAACCACAAAGACTCCACCCTGTAGTTGAATTCATCACCAAAAGCTACCTCCAAAGAAATCTTTCCCACTGGATAAGCCTATTTTCCGGGCACCACACCGTGAAAAACTGTTGAAGAGGGCTTAAGATCCTTATCAAGCAAACCCATCCGGCTGAAAGTGTCATAATACAGGATGTTGATGCTGCTGCCACCATCCATAAGCACCTTAGTGAACACATATCCTCCTACTTGGGGGGCAACTACGAAAGCCAGTTGCCCCGGGTTATCAACACGCGGCGGGTGATCCTCCCTACTCCAAGTTATGTCATACTCGGACCACTTCAAATACTGCGGGAGAGCCGGCATGACTGCATTAACCGCCCGCTTGCGCACCTTCCGGTCTCGCTTGTCGAGGCTGGTTGTAAAAACATGATACTGACCCCCACTGAGCTGTTTCGGGTTAGTCTGGTACCCTGATTGGTTATTCTGCTGCTGGCCTCCATCGCCAGACTGCTGATGATGACCTCCTTGATTGCCTTGACCCTGGTACCCAGATCCTGAGCCGCCAGCACCAAAGCCGGCTCCTGATCCGCCCGGCCCTGAGCCGCCTGATGGCCCATTACCGTTATTCCGATGCTGTTGAAGGCTGTAATCCCGAAACTGCCGCATAATACTGCAATCCCTCCATGTATGGCCTGCCGGCTTATCAGGCCGGCTGTGCTCCGGACAAGGTTTGTTGAGCTTCTCTTCCAGGTTGAAAGGAGCTTTGCCCTTGTGAAAGGGTGCCCTGAAGTTCCCATTGCCCTTAGCATGATTGTTTCCAGCGCTGGTGTTCGCCACCAATTCTGACCCGCCGTCCGGGTTCTTCCGCTTGCTCGGGTTGCTATTTCCGGCCGCGTTTTGCTGCTGACCCTTGCCATTGTTGTTTTTCTTACCCTGACCCGATTTCTCATCATCGGAGCCAGGGTCCTTCGTGTTATCGGAGTCTACATACTTGGTGAGAGCCGCCATGAGCTCCCCCATATCCTGGCACGTGCGCTTGAGCCGGCCAAGCTTCTGCTTCAAAGGCGTAAAGTGGCAATTCTTCTCCAGAATCAAAACTGTTTGAGCCGCCGTAATCTGTTCAGAAGAGTGGATGATGGTTGAGACCCGCCGGACCCAGTGATGAGCCGACTCGTCATCACGCTGCACACAATGGTCCAGATCCACAATCGTCATGGGCTGCTTGCACGTTCCTTGGAAATTTTTGATGAATTTCGCCTTTAATTTGGACCAGGAATTAATGGTGTTGGGTGGCAAGCCCTTTAACCACGTGCGAGCCGGCCCTTCCCGCATCATGATGAAATATTTGGCACATACTGCATCACTGACGTCTAACATCTCCATGGCCAGCTCATAGCTTTCGATCCAAGCCTCTGGAGGTAGGTCAGCAGTATAATTGGGCACTTTGAGAGGGCCCTTAAAATCCTTCGGCATACGCTCGTTCCTCAGAGACGGCGCTAGACACGGCACTCCCACAACCCTGGAGGTTAATCCTGCCCCTACTGAGACAGAAGGTGCAACTGTGGGTTCCTGATGAGCCGCCGCCGCCGCCAGAGCCGCCGCTTCTCGCTGTGCTCTTGCCCGATCCACCAGCGCCTAAGCATCCAGAGCCGCCCGATCGACTCGCGGCGGGTTCCGATGTCGTTCACTGCTAGAAACCGTCGGCGACTCATAACGCCGGCTGTAGCCGCGGCTGGGGATGGGAGTTGAATGCACGCGGCTCCGGCTGTAAGTATACTTCTCCTACTGGGCCACCGCCGTCCGCAGGTATCCAATAGCATTCCGCACCTCCTCTGCAAAAGGCGCCTCATCGGGGATGGGAATTGTATCAAGCCTGGTGGCCGCCACCACCATGTTCTCCGCCGGGTTAGAATAATGACCCGGTGGCGTCGGAAAAAACTGTGGCGGGTTTTGGTTCCGTTGGGGCGGGTCTGGCTGCTGATGCTGAACCGCCGCCCGGCTTCCAGGTACTTCCGCCGTCCGGGTTACGGTCAAAGGCACATTCCGTCCCATCCCTGGCGTGTTAAAAAGATTTCTGGCTTTGTATTGATCCGACAGGCGGGATTGATGCCTCATCCGATGAACCGCCGCTGCAGACTGCTGCTCTAGCTCAAGGCGGAAAGCATCCGCCCTAAGGCGCTTCGCCTCATCATCCATCTGAGCCTTCAGCGCGTTGATTTCCTGTTGGACTCCGGCCATCTGGTTCTTCAACCTCGTGATCTCTGCGTTACGGGCCGCTTGGTTTTCAGCAGTGACCTCGGTTTCCATCAGGGTTGTAAGCTCATTCATCAGATCCAAGAGAACCTGAGCCGGCGGCCTGCCAGCTCCTGACCCGGTCACGCCGGCGGCTGTGCTACTGGGGGCCGGCGCTGAACCCGCCATGAAGACGGCAGCGCAGTTCGGCGGCTCATATTCCTCCGACTCATGATATTCTGACTCGGGGTAATGCTCGATGTAGCCCCCAAGCCCACCATTGTGAAGCTGATAGATTGACTCCATCTCTCCGCTCGAGGATCCATCCTCTGAGCAGATGAGGGTATCTTCCCGCGACATAGAACCTTCAAGATCCATGCCCTGGGTGAAGCCGACGAAGACATGCTTCCTGCCCGGGTCAGCACGGGCGGGTTGCACGCGTCGGGCGGGTGGCTCGCGCCGGGCCGGCTCGACGATGTCAATGCAGATGTCCGGCCCGGGTCCAGATCCGCCGATCTTGCCGATGAAGACGTGGATTCCGCCGAAGGGGACCCGGAACCCGTACTCAATTGAATCGGCCTCGGGGCCCCAGCCGGCGTCGTCGATGTAGAGCCAGCCGCGGCGACTCTTGGTCATCCTGCCAACAGCGTACCCTTCGATCCCTGGGAGAGAGCCCTTTGAGAACTCAACACCACCGAGCGCTAGCCCCACGGTGGGCGCCAACTGTCGTGGTTTTGTCATGGCAGATGTCCGAAGACTTAGGTTCGAGGCCATCGCTAAGACGGTGGACTGAAAGGGGTTGGTCGAGACGAGGGACACGAGTTTACCCAGGTTTGGCCCCTCAAGAAGAGGTAAAAGCCTACGTCCTGCTGGTGCTGTATTGATTGGAGTATCGATTACAAGGGAGTGGATTCGCTTGCCCTAGTTCTCGGTTGATTGGTTTCTGTCTAAGCCGCCCCAGAGTCTCACCTTTACATAGGAGGTCAAGGCTCTGGGTTATACGAGTCCTAAACCTACTCATACATCGTAGTTGATCCTGTCTCTAAGCCGCCTTGCCATCTTGGGCAAGCCGTCTCCGGGCGGCTTAACCGCCCGGGTCTTCACACCATCTTGTGTCTCTGGGCCTTCGTCTTGGCCCGTCAGGTAAGCCGCCATGTGGCCTGGCCTTCATCTTTAGGCCCACCTGATAGGTCTTGGCTATGAGCCGCCAGGTATGACCCGGCCCCTCCTGGGCGGGTCTCACCACGGGGTTATATCCCCAACAGGTACCGTAACGCTTGAAGTTGTGTTCGGCTCGCCCGATAACTTCCGTAGCGAAGACTTGATCTTCGATATAGTGCCTTTCCGCAGTGGCTACCATGCAGTGCTCGGCCGTACAGCGTTTGCTCGCTTTAACGCCGTCCCCCACTATGCATACCTGAAGCTCAAGATGCCCGGGCCAAAGGGGGTCATCACCGTCAACGGCAATACAGAGCGCTCACTCCGGACGGAAGAACACACATCGGCTTTAGTGACCGAATTCCAGTCCGGCACCGAGGCACCAGGACCCCAACCAGGCGACAAGCTGCGACAGGCAAACAAGCGGACCCAAGCACGACCCGATCTCCCGGAGCAGCCTCCTGTTCAACACAAATAGGGACACGCCCTCCACAGCACGGCCCCGCTACCCATCAGGTACGTACCGAGAAGGCACAATTTTGCACTTAGAATACCATGGGCAGCTGCGGGAGGACACCTCATCACAACAGAGTGGCTGGTTCGACCGAACTACTTCTAGCGCAGCAGGCGTCAAACTCATGCACGTCCCGGCGACTTAAACATGTACCTTCCTCAAGGGTCTGTTCACCGATTATAACCACCTTTCAAGGAGAACACCACTCGTCCAGAGCAAAGGAATGGAGGCGCACAGGGACACGTCAAGGACGTCAAGCCACAGACCAAGATCCCCGATCGATCCTCCCCCTTATATACATTTGTTTCTAAACATACCTGTAACAGTTACGCCCGCAGTATGAATTGTAAAAATTCATAATAAACAGAGATCATCTTTCACGGTCCAATTATGGCATCATATAATGCTTTCCAAGTGCAACTGTTCGGTACGAACTTCGATGCACCCGGTTAATAAAATGGGGGGCTTAGCTATAAAGCTCGTCCCAAGCATCGTCCCGACATTTATCCTTTATATGGCCGGCGTGTCGGATTTTTTCGTTATATGCATCGGTTGCGAATTGTGTCTTAGGTAAAAGGTTGGGTTGCCCGGCTCCTATGCTTACCCTCTTACGTTCCGCTCGTTCGGCTAAAAGGGTAAAGGGAGAACCACTGCGATTGTACTTCCAGCTTGCCTAGTCAAGTACCTCAGTGGAGAAAGCCGAAAATCGACCGTCATAATAAGTGCGAACCGGTCTGCAATCCGAACACAAGTGTCAAACTAAAAATCGATAGAGATTATTCCATGTCATACGAGGGGTTTGCATTATTGCAAGCCACATGGTAACGGTTTTTACCTCGGCTCACCCGAACACCACACAACACCGGGGGCTGGTAACCATCCCCCACAGTCAAGCTCCTCCGGCTAAGTGAAAGCAGTAAAGCCACATAGTCTGATTGCCTCGGTCCCACCTTTCGCACTACCGCCTCTGGGTCCCGATAATTCGGCTAAGGGTAATATCGCGGGCAACAGGAACACCTCTTGTAATAAATACATGGGGGCTAAAGCCGACGAATGGCAACTTTCAGTTCCAAAAACGGCCAAATAGGAGTCAAAATAATCAAAACACCAAAGCTTGATAAACCATGCATACGTATTATCAAAATACAATATTCATCGGGTACACAAATAACATGTTCACTCGAATATTACATATTTAGGGCACTGGGTCTCTACCGCCGAGCACCCTCCATTGCGGCAGCAAAATACTGCTCGGGGTGCCTATGCTCCTTCCCGGGCGGCGGGGGCGCTGTGGCCATCTTGAATGGCTTCACCCCTGGCCAGTGCATCATCGTCCTCGCAAAGGCCAACCGCGCCCCCTCAATACAAGTAGAGCGCTTCACAACCTCAATACGGGAGGGGGCATCGCAGAGCTTCTACACCAGGCCGAAGTAGGTACTTGGCAGGGGCTCGAAAGGACACAACCGAATGCAGATGTCCTTTAAGGCCGGCTTCGCCATTCGATGCAGCTCCATCAGCTGCTTCATCTGTTGGCTAAGGACGGGATGGGGCTCGGAGTTCTGAAATTGCGCCCAGAACAACCTATTCTCAGCATCCCCGTCCCGAGCCGCAAAGTGCTTGGCCGCGTCCGCCGCACTCTTCGGAAGGTCCGTGAAGGCGCCTGAGGAACGCCATAGCCGTGTAAGACGAGCAAAACTGTTACCACCAAAGGCGCATTGAAGTAAGTATGGCTTACCATCCGCGATCATCCTGACTTGGCAGGGTTCCTCCTCGTAAGACCGTCTATCCACACGCTCCGATTCTAGATCGGAGGATAATGTGGATAGTTTGGCCGCGTGATCCTTGGTTTTCTGCTCAAGAGCCTCGCACTTAGTGCTGGCATCTTGGAGCTCTTGCTGCACTTTGGCTACACGAGCTTCGTGCTTTTCGCTGATAGCCCTCAAGGAGCTCAGTTCGACCATTGCCTGGTCGGCCGCGACCTTGTGATCGGTAGCCTCCCGCTTGGCTTTCTCCAGCTCGGCCTTGAGGTTTTTGACCTCGGATGAAACGGCTACAAATGCAAGGAAAAACCAACATTCAAGATTCAAAAACCCAAGAACCTCAGTCAGTGAGGATTAGGCAGGGTCTCCAGGACAAAGTTCCAACTCACCTTGCATTTCATCAAATCGTTTATTCAAACGGTCAAGCTCCTCGTCGGAGCTCTTGAGCTTCCGGTTGAGCTCGGCCAGCTCCATGGCATGGACAGCCGCCGCCGCCGCCGAGGCCTGCAAAGCAAAAAATTATGTGAGACACACATCGGAATTGCTGGTCCTTGATACGTCTCCAACGTATCTATAAGTTTTGCTTGTTCCATGCTGTTATATTATCATTCTTGGATGTTTTACAATCACTTTATAACAACTTTATATCATTTTTTGGGACTAACCTATTGACATAGTGCCAAAGTGCCAGTTGCTGTTTTTGCTTGTTTTTTACTTCGTAGAATATCAGTACCAAACGGAGTCCAATCGCGACGAAACTTATTGGAGATTTTTTTGGACCAGAAGACACCCAGTGGGCCAAAGAAGTGCTAGAGAGGTGGGCTGTGGAGGCCAAAACCCACCAGGGCACGACAGGGGGCCCCCAGCGCGCCCTGATGGGTTGTGCCCTCCACGGGGCCCCCCTCCACCGCCTCTGACGCCTATAAATTCCCAAATATTCAGAAAACCCTAGGGGAGTCGACGAAAACACAATTCCAGCCGCCGCAAGTTCGAGAACCTCGAGATCCAATCTAAACACCATCACGGAGGGGTTCATCTTCTTCATAGGTGCCTCTCCGATGATGCGTGAGTAGTCCACCATAGACCTACGGGTCCATAGGCAGTAGCTAGATGGCTTCCTCTCTCTCTTATGATTCTCAATACAATGGTCTCTTGGAGATCTATTTGATGTAAACTTTTGCGGTGTGTTTGTTGGGATCCGATGAATTTTGAGTTCATGATGAGTTTCTATCCATGAATATTATTTGAGTCTTCTTTGATCTGTTATATGCATGATTACTTATAGCCTCATATTTCTCCTTCGAATCTTTGGTTTAGTTAGGCCAACTAGATCGATTTTTCTTGCCATGGGAAGAGGTGCTTTGTAATGGGTTCGATCTTGCGGTGTCCTTTCCCAGTGACAGAAGGGACAGCAAGGCACACATGTATCGTTGCCATTAAGGATAATAAGATGGGGTCTATTCCTACATGAATAGATCTTGTCTACATCATGTCATAGTTCTTATTGCATTACTCTGTTTTGCCATGAACTTAATACACTAGATGCATGCTGGATTGCGGTCGATGTGTGGAGTAATAGTGGTAGATGCAGGCAGGAGTCAGTCTACTTATCTTTGACGTGATGCCTATATAATGATCATCGCCTTGGATATCGTCATGATTATTTGATCTTCTATCAATTGCCCAACAGTAATTTGTTCACGCACCGTGCACTATACTCATGAGAGAAGCCACTAGTGAATCCTACGCCCCCCAGGTCTACTTTTCCAACATATTGCTTTCCGATCTATCTTTTTGCTATTTTTTTTCAGATCTACAAAACCAAATACCCAAAAATATATTTCTGCACTTTTTATTTGCCATTTCTATTTTGTGTTCTTGAGAGATCTATCTCTCCTATCTATCACTACCTAATCTATCTTTTTACCGTAGAGAGATTGACAACCTCTCTTTCGCGTCGGGTTGCAAGTATTTGTTATTTGTGTGTAGGTGCTGCTTATTGGGTGGTGGTGATCCTCCTACTGGTTCGATAACCTTGGTTTAATAACTGAGGGAAATACTTACCGTCGATGTGCTGCATCATCCCTTCCTCTTTGGGGAAATACCGACGCAGTCTCAAGCCACGTCAAAGGAATTTCTGGCGCCGTTGCCGGGGAGGAAGCGGTCTCTTCTACGTGCCAATCTCAGGCACCGAGGAGGCTCCATCATCATCTACCAGGTTCCTAATCACAAATCTCATCTCCTTGCAATTACATTATTTTCCATTTGCCTCTCGTTTTCCTCTCCCCCACTTCACCAATTTGCCGTTTTATTCGCCCTCTTTTTTGTTTGCCTTTTTCTCGCCGGATCTCTTGCTTGCTTGCAATCTTGTTTACGTAGTCACGATGACTCAAGAAAACACCAAGTTGTGTGATTTTTACAATACTAATAACAATGATTTTATTAGTACTCCGATTGCTCCTCCCACCACTAGTGCGGAGTCTTGTGATATTAATGCCGTTTTGTTGAATCTTGTCATGGAAGATCAATTTGTCGGTAATCCTAATGAGGATGCCGCATCCCATCTAAACACGTTCGTAGAATTGTGTGATATGCAAAAGAAAAAAAGATGTGGACAATGATATAGTGAAGTTGAAATTATTTCCTTTTTCCTTGCGGGATCGTGCAAAAAATTGGTTTTCTTCTTTGCCTCGCAATAGTATTGATTCTTGGAATAAGTGCAAGGATGCTTTTATCACTAAGTATTTTCCGCCCGCGAAAATTATTTCCCTTAGGACACAATCATGAATTTTAAGCAACTTGAGCATGAACATGTTGCATAATCTTGGGAAAGAATGAAGTTGATGCTAAGAAATTGTCCTACTCATGGTTTAAATCTTTGGATGATCATACAAATTTTTTATGCGGGGTTGAATTTTGTCTCTAGAAATCTTTTAGATTCTGCCGCGGGTGGTACTTTTATGGAGATTACTTTGGGTGAAGCTACTAAATTTCTAGATAATATCATGGCAAATTATTCACAATGGCATACCTAAAGAGCACCTATTAGTAAAAATGTTAATTCGGTTGAATAAATTAGTACTTTGAGTGATAAGGTTGATAGCAAAAATGCTCCTATTGATCTTAAAGATGTGACTTTGTCTACCTTGATTGAGTGAAATAGTGATTCCGTAGATGTGAACTTTAATCCTAGGCCTTTTACTAGAAATTCCTCTAATAATTATGGTAATTCCTATGGTAATTCTTCTTACAATAATAATAGGAACACCTCTGATCTTGAGGGTAATATTAAATAATTTATCAATGCGCAAAAGGCTTTCAATACTACGATAGAAGAAAAGTTGAATAAGATTGATGATATGTCTAGAAGCATTGATAAAATTTCTCATGATGTTGAAAATCTCAATTTGAAAGCTTTTGTTCCTAAGATTGATGAATCAATTAAAGCTTTATATGTCTCCATGGATGAAAGTAAGAAAAGAACTGCTATGCTTAGAGCTAAAAGAGAAATCTTAGAAAAATCATTTTCCAGTGATTGCCTTCATTAAAAAGATGAAGATCTTAAAGTGATTGGTGTTTCTACTATTGATTCCTTGTTTAGTAATATTAAGATTGATGATAAAGGGACTGAAGTAGAGTCAACTTTAGCTAGAAGGAGTCCCAATAAATTGGAGGGTGAAAATCTTGATGAAAATTTTGATAAAAGTGGGTTTGAAGAGGTCAAAATTTTAACTAGTGATGTGCCCACTATTTTGGATTGCAAAGACTTTAATTATGATAGTTGATCTTTTATTGAATTTATTTATTTGCTACAATCCATGTTGAATTCACCCCATGCTTATGAGCAAAATAAAGCTTTTACTTAACATATCGTTGATGCCATGATGAAATCTTTTTAAGAAAAGTTGGAGTTGGACATTTCTATTCCTAGAAAATTACATGATGAGTGGGAACCTACCATTAAGGTCAAGATTAAAAACTATGAGTGCTTTGCTTTATGTGATTTGGGTGCTAGTGTTTCCACGATCCCAAAATCTCTATGTGATGTGCTTGGTCTTACTAATATTGAAGAATGTTCTCTTAATTTGCACTTGGCGGATTCTACTATTAAAAAGCCTTTGGGAAGAATTAATGATGTTCTTATTCTTTCAAATAGGAACTATGTGCCCATAGATTTTATTGTGCTTGATATTGATTGCAATCCGTCTTGTCCCATTATACTTGGTAGACCGTTTTTACGCACTATAGGTGCCGTGATTGATATGAAAGAAGACAATATTCGTTTTCAATTTCCCTGAGAAAGGGTATGGAATACTTCCCTAGAACAAAAATTAAGCCACCATATGAATCAATCATGAGGGCATCCTATGGATCCAAAACTAAGGATGACAATACTTGAATCTATGCGTTATGCCTAGCTAGGGGCGTAAAACGATAGCGCTTGTTGGGAGGCAACCCAATGAATAAATAAATTTTTGCTTTTTCCTTTCTGTTTTTGAGTGCGACACAATTATGCCTCTGTTATGATTGTGTTTTTATGGTTTATTTAGTGTTTGTGCCAAGTAGAGCCTTTAGGATGATTCATAAGATGAGTAGAAGCGATGCTGAATCTGAAACAGAAACTTTACGTCCAGTATATGAATTTTCATTTTTTACTGGACGTGATCTTGAGCTGAAATTTTAACACAGTGTTTCTATACAAATTCCTTACGTTGTACTAACTTTTCAGAATTTTTAGAGTTACATAAGTATGGTTAGAGTACATATTACTAGAGACTGTTCTGTTTAAGACAGATTCTGTTTTCGTTGCATTGTGTGCTTGTTTCGATGAATCTATGGGTTATATTGAAGGGTATGAGCCATCGTAAAGTTAAAATACAGTAGGTATAATGCAATAATAAAATATGAATGGGTTTGCAACAGAACCTAAAGTAGTGATTTGCTTTATTATACTAACGGATCTCACGAAGATTTTGTTGAGTTTTGTGTGATTGAAGTTTTCAAGTTTTGGGTGAGATCACGATGGATGAAGGAATAAGGAGTGAAAAGATCCTAATCTTGGGGATGCTACAGCACCCCCAAGATATATCCAAAGAGAAACAAGCAACTAAGCTTGGGGATGCCCCCGAGTGGCATCCCCTCTTTCTTCTAACAACCATCGGTATTTTACTTGGAGCTATATTTTTATTCGTCACATATCATGAGTTTTGCTTGGAGCGCCTTGTATCATTTGAGTCTTTGATTGCTTTGCTTTTGAGTTTTTCACTTGTATCCTTGCTGGACACACCTATTTGAGAGAGCCAAAATTATTCTATGATTTGTTGGAATTGCTCTATGTGCTTCACTTAAACTTTTTGAGCTATAGAATTGCTGTAGTGCTTCACTTATATCTTTTTGAGCATGGTGTGCTTGGAAATTTTTGTAGAAATACTCTCATGCTTCACTTAGATTAATTTGAGAGCTAGTAAATTTTGAAGAAATTCTCTCATGCTTCACTTATACCTTTTTGAGAGATTAAATCTTTATGCTCATGTGCTTCACTTAAATTTGTTTGAGCTTGTCAAAAAAGCAATGGCAATAGATGAAACAAGTCCCAAAGTGATAGATTTCCAAGGAGGATATAATAAAAACTTTCATGAAGATCATTGGACAAATTAAACTTGATTCCTTGTAATAGTTTTGAAACATGATGATAGTAATATGTGAGTCATGTTAGTGAGTAATTATGCTTTAGTAGGAATATTGGTGTTATGGTTTCTGATTCCCTATGCATGCACGAAAGTCAATAGTTATGCAATGAAGTTACATCCTACTTATGGTGCATTATTCGATGTTAGTTATGCTCAATGCTCTCTTATGTGAATTTTCGTTTCTTGGTTTGGTTGCTTCTCAATCTATTTGCTAGCCTCCATTTGTACGTAGAAATACTACTTGTGCATCCAAAATCCATAAACCAAGTTTTGCCTTATGAGTCCACCATACCTACCTATATGCGGTATTTCCAAGCCGTTCCAAGCAAATTTGTATGTGCCATCTCCAAATTTTCAAAATAAATTTTCTCTTTTGTGTGCTCGTACCGCTCATGAAACGGTGGGGAGTGTCCAATATTTTTCCATGCTAGATGTGTTATTCTCAAGATGAGTGTTTATTCACTTGTCATTGCACGAAAGTGCGGCGGTAATAGGGATGCCCATTCCCAAAATGAAAAAGAAAAAAAATATTTACTTTATGTTGTCAAATAATAAATTCCTTGGAAAGTATTGGTATGGTAGGCAACCGTGGATACGGCCCGCCATGGAAAGTGAAAGTTTGGTGGAAAAAGGAATAAACTTTATTTTCTGTTTGGGAACCGAATATGATATATCTAGCATGGAAAGTATTGTGAGCTACTTTGTCGTTTTCGTTGACAGGAAAAGCATGCCACCCAAAATATTTTTCTCTCTCAATTTAAACTTTGAGCTCTGGCACCTCTACAAATCCCTACTTCCCTCTGTGAAGGGCCTATCTATTTACTTTATGCAATTTTTACTTTTACTTTGAGTCTCCATCTTCTCTTATAAAGCACCAACTACGGGGTACTATGATCGTACTTGAGCATTGGGCATAGCTAATATTCGAGTGTGTTTCATGAATGGATCAATGATTGAGCATGATGGGCTAGGGATAACTTTCTTTAGTGTTGATATTTTGAAAGACATGATTGCTTGTTGGCATGCTTCAGTATTGAAGTCATTATGTTAAAACTAGACTATTGCTTTGAATCATCTACAAGTCCAAATGTCCATGCTATACAAAAGAAAAGAATGTGAGATGAACATGTTAGGAAGCATTCCACATCGAAAATTCTGTTTTTACCATTTACCTACTAGCGGACGAGTAAGGATTAAGCTTGGGGATGCTGATACGTCTCCAACGTATCTATAATTTTTGCTTGTTCCATGCTGTTATATTATCATTCTTGGATGTTTCACAATCACTTTATAGCAACTTTATATCATTTTTTGGGACTAACCTATTGACATAGTGCCAAAGTGCCAGTTGCTGTTTTTGCTTGTTTTTTTACTTCATAGAATATCAGTACCAAACGGAGTCAAATCGTGACGAAAGTTTTTGGAGATTTTTTTGGACCAGAAGGCACCCAGTGGGCCAAAGAAGTGCTAGAGAGGTGGGCTGTGGAGGCCACAACCCACCAGGGCGCGCTAGGGGGCCCCCAGCGCGCCCTGATGGGTTGTGCCCTCCACGGGGCCCCCCTCCACCGCCTCTGACGCCTATAAATTCCCAAATATTCAGAAAACCCTAGGGGAGTCGACGAAAACACAATTCCAGCCACCGCAAGTTCGAGAACCTCGAGATCCAATCTAAACACCATCACAGAGGGGTTCATCTTCTTCATAGGTGCCTCTCCGATGATGCGTGAGTATTCCACCATAGACCTACGGGTCCATAGGCAGTAGCTAGATGGCTTCCTCTCTCTCTCTCTCTCTCTCTCTTATGATTCTCAATACAATGGTCTCTTGGAGATCTATTTCATGTAAACTTTTGCGGTGTGTTTGTTGGGATCCGATGAACTTTGAGTTCATGATCAGTTTCTATCCATGAATATTATTTGAGTCTTCTTTGATCTCTTATATGCATGATTACTAATAGCCTCGTATTTCTCCTTCGAATCTTTGGTTTAGTTAGGCCAACTAGATCAATTTTTCTTGCCATGGGAAGAGGTGCTTTGTGATGGGTTCGATCTTGCGGTGTCCTTTCCCAGTGACAGAAGGGACAGCAAGGCACACATGTATCGTTGGCATTAAGGATAACAAGATGGGCTCTATTCCTACATGAATAGATCTTGTCTACATCATGTCATCGTTCTTATTGCATTACTCCGTTTTTCCATGAACTTAATACACTAGATGCATGCTGGATTGCGGTGATGTGTGGAGTAATAGTGGTAGATGCAGGCAGGAGTCAGTCTACTTATCTTTGACATGATGCCTATATAATGATCATCGCCTTGGATATCGTCATGATTATTTGATCTTCTATCAATTGCCCAACAGTAATTTGTTCACCCACCGTGCGCTATACTCATGACAGAAGCCACTAGTGAATCCGACGGCCCCCAGGTCTACTTTTCCAACATATTGCTTTCCGATCTATCTTTTTGCTTTTTTTTTCAGATCTACAAAACCAAATACCCAAAAATATATTGCTGCACTTTTTATTTGCCCTTTCTATTTTGTGTTCTTGAGAGATCTATCTCTCCTATCTATCACTACCTTATCTATCTTTTTACCGTAGAGAGATTGATAACCTCTCTTTCGCGTCGGGTTGCAAGTATTTGTTATTTGTGTGCAGGTGCTGCTTATTGGTTGGTGGTGATCCTCCTACTGGTTCGATAACCTTGGTTTCATAACTGAGGGAAATACTTACCGTCGCTGTGCTGCATCATCCCTTCCTCTTTGGGGAAATACCGATGCAGTCTCAAGCAACGTCAGTCCTACACCCTCCTCTCCAGACCATCTCCAGAAAACAGCCTAAATATCGACCTTGCTCGAAACCAGAGGTCCTCTGATCCCCGGGTAAGTTTCCTAAACCTACCCAGGGCTCGGGGGCTATTATACCTTTCCAGAATATATATGCATCGCACGAACAAGTTCCGCCTGGAGAAGAGGTGCATTACATTATTTACCTTGAAGCCCGTCAAGAGACCGCCGAAGGCCTCCTTCAGTCCGCTATCAACGGACGGAATGCCTTTCAGGACCGCATCCATAAGGATGCGGTGATCTTTGGCGATTGCGGAGCCGCGCAAGGCGTCCTCCATCGCGACTGACCACCTGGTTGTGGCCTGTCCTGTCGTCGACGACACCGGTGGCGGCACCACACCTCCCCCCTCTTGTGAAGGGAGAGTGGTTGATATCGGAGCCGCGTCAGTCTCTGGAGTCATCTTCGGAGGAATCTCCGATGACTCACAACCTCCCTCTTTATTTACTAGGAGGGGGCTGGTCTCTTGGTCTTCGGCTGCCGAGGACCGAGGCTCGGCCATGACCGCCTCGCCCTCGGTATTCGGCCAAGGGGGCGTCCGCCGGGATACCACCTCCACGGCCTCGTCGGCGGCCTGTGGAGGGGATGTGTAGGATGCAGTTCCGCTTTCCGCCAGCTCGGCTGGCAGAGGATCTCCCTCTGAGACTTGCTCGGTCAGGAGATCGGGGACCGGGCTACAACATGAGAGGCATCAGACCGGTTAATCGCAGAAATCTTGAACAAGCGAGGTGTTCGGAATCGTTACATCTGGGCCGCGGGTTTGGTCCTAAGGACCCTCCGCGGGACCCTCTCGAACGCCTCGGATTCCTCATCAGAATCCGGGCTGACGTCGGGCAGGGTCACCTTGACCCTGCAGGGCCTCTTCGGAGTAGGGGTGTGACGCCCCCATTCTCGTCCGTACGCTAATCATGCACACAATGCGTACGACCAAGATTAGGGACTCACTGATTGATATCACAACACAACAAAAGACACAAATATAAAGTCATACAGCTCCATATTACAAGCCAGGGGCCTCGAGGGCTCGAATACAAAGCTCGACATAAACACGAGTCAGCGGAAGCAAATATATCTGAGTACAGACATAAGTTAGACAAGTTTTGCCTTAAGAAGGCTAGCACAAACATAAGCAGCGGATCGAAAGAGGCAAGGCCTCCTGCCTGGGAACCTCCTAACTACTCCTGAGCGTCGGAGAAGTCTACATCGTAATAAGCTCCATCCTGCTGGTAGGGGCCTCCGTCGGGGGTAGTAGTTGACATCTCCAGCGTACTCCAACTCCTGGGCTCCAACGTCTGAACGCAGAATCGTATCGAGGGGAAAAGAGGAAGCAAAGCAGCAGTGAGTACTCATCCAAAGTACTCGCAAGACTGACATCAGAACTATGCTAAATATGCATCATTATCAAAGGGAGGGGTTATATCTGGACTGACTGCAGAAAGCAAGAATTGGGAGAAGGCCTAGTCCTATCGAAGACTAGCATCTTCAGCATCTTGCAGCATTAGAAGAGAGTAGACCTGCAGCTCATATAGTCATATTGTTGTAGCAATTTTATTAAATAAACACGCCCAGAGATCCTTCCTCGACTCCCTGCGAGGAAGCAATCCCGGAGCCACAATTTATTTCAAATTAAATTACAGTTATAGTTGTATAGGGTCAAAGTACAACTCCAAATCGTCCAGTTACCATGGACACGGCTATTCGAATAGTTTGTTCTTCCCTACAGGGGTGCACCTCATTTCCAACATGCCTGGTCACCTCCGGCCGGACACACTTTCCGGGGTAATGCCCGGCCTCGGGATACAGCACGTCGTCGCCCCACCTAGACTCAACGAAGAGGCCAGCCCGCCGGTCTACTCCTAAGTGCGCAGGTTCGTGGGCCCACTTGCCCTTGCACTCCTCCATGATGCGAATGCGGCCGAAAACAGACCTAGTACACTCTAGTCCAAGAGCTGTACGTTCCAGCCCAATCCGGCGCGCGCCGCTCCATTGCTGACGTCCGAAGAGCTTCGGCTGATACAACGACGCTGAGTGCCCATAACTTCCCCACGTGAAGGTTTAGTGCGTTAAAGGTCGAATCGACCAACTCAGATTAAATACTCAACCCATTAGCGATTTATTAGTGCGGGGCAAGCGCGAACCATGAAATGCAGTCCCTCGCCCCGCCAATAACACTCGGGTGCCTTACCGGCGCACCCCACCAATATCACTCTCGCGGGTACCCTTGGGGCCGACCCGTCTTCCACATGTTTCAGTAACCCGGTCATAGTAACTGTGTGTATAAAACATCGAGACGGAACCTGAGGAATCACCCTCATGGGGTCCCGCTCGATGAAACCGTCAAGGAGGACTTAGAGGAATCACCCTCGAGAGTCCCACACTTGAGGGGTTGCACGACAGAGTCATCGTCGGGAGTGGTGGAGGAGGAATCACCCTCGATAACCACGACCGACTAGCTACACTACAGAACTAGCATCATGAGTACTTCACGAGGTGTCACCCTCGGTACTCGATAGTAGCGCTGCAGAGTCGTACAACTAAGGGGAGTGCGGTGATGTGAGGGGCCTGGCTTGTCAGTCATGACGACTGAGTCTTCTGTCTTCAAGTCCTCGGTGTCGTCGATGGACGCAGGGGCAACTGGGACTAAGGGGCGGGGGTCTCAGGGTTTCAATGATCAACCTATTCTAGGCAGTTGATATGCTAACAGGTGTAGTAGCAGTTCATCAAAAACAGGCTATGCATCAGAATAGGAGCTAACTAATACAGTAGCAAAATCTAATGCAAGCATAAGAGGGAGAAGAATAGGCGATATCGGAATGCTCAAGGGGGTTTTGCTTGCCTTGCTGCTCTGCGGCAAAAGGCTGGTCGTCGGCGGTGTAGTCAATCACGGCAGCACCGTCAGCCTCGGGGTCTACTGGAGAGAAGAGGGGGAAGAAACAATAAATATAAAGCAGACAATCGTAACACAAAGTATGACATGGCGATACGCAGTGCTGGGTGTGTCCTAACGCAGTGTTACACGATACCGAGAAAGGGGGAACCCATCCGGGAAAGTTTTCCCGGTTCCGGACAACTGTCGGACAGATGACCGGAGGGGGGGCGGAATGTTCCAGGTTTGCGGTGTTAGAGGCATGTGACAGCTAGGATGGAGTGCAGGGTTGCCTAAAATAATGTCTAAACCATTTTAGCTATTTTAGGATTAGAGTTGGAGTTAATAGAAGGTAGTTATACACTATTCATCTAACGGAAACAGGCGAAAAGTTGCGGTTTCACCTATGTAGAGGGTCCCGACATGGAAACAGGTAGCACGGTTAGATTCGTGGGATTTTTCTGATCAACTTTCATGTACAAAGTTTTTCGATCTGAGCTACGGTTTATTTTCTATTAATTTTTTAAGTTTTATTAATTTTCTGAAATTATTTAATTATTTAAATCCGAATTATCCAGAATAGTGAATGATGACGTCATCATGACATCACCAGGTCAACTCTGGCTGACTAGAGTCAAATCTGACCAGTGGGTCCCACTGGTCAGCCTCACAGTAGCCAAATTAGGTTTTAATTAACCTAATTAGGATTAATTAGTGGGTGGGGCCTACCTGTCATAGAGTCATTAGTGCTAAATTAATTATTTTAATTAACCTATTTACTAATTAAGCAGCTGACAGGGGTGGCCCACCTGTCATTGGCACAGGGGGTGCTGGGCCCCACTGTCAGTGAGTGGGCTGAGCCTAGTTAGCCAGTTGACTGGTCAACGGGTCAACGGCGACCTGCGGGGCCCAGCTGCCAGTGACCCTGGCAGTGGCCCCGAGTTAGCCACGTCGGCGGTGGCCGGCGGCTCAACGCCGGCGACCCCAAAACGCGGCGGAGCGCTCGGGCCGACGTCGGATTTCGTCTACGGAGGGCCATTTCGCGCGCGGCTAGGTTCATTCGAACGGGCGCTCGACCGCGCGTCGATTGGTGGCGGTGGCGTCGCCGGAACTGGCCGGAAACGGCGCCAGCGATGACGGCAGGCGGCGGCCGGTTCGGGTGCGAGGCGTACCGGGGGCTGCGGGGCACGGCAGGCGGCGGCCGGTTCGGGTGCGAGGCGTACCGGGGGCTGCGGGGCACGGCGGTGCGCGTGCGTGGGTGCGTCGCGCTCCTGGAAGCACCAGGAGCTCGATGGTGAGCTCGGGCGAGCGTGGCAAAGGCTACAACGACGGCGACGAGCTCGCCGGCGGCGACGCGTACGGGTGCTCAATGGAAACGACGTTCGAGCGCGCGGGCGGCCAACCTAGCTAGCTACGCGGGGTCTACGGTTCACGGGGAACACGCCTGAGCGGTCGGGCGAGCTTGTAGCGGCTCGGGAGCACGACAACGGCGGCCATGGCGGCGGCCGGAGCACGGTTGCGGTGGCGGTCGCGCACAGCCTGAAGGAGAGCAGGCAGAGTAGGGAGAAGAGAGTGGAGCTCACCGTAGCGGCTCACGGTGGCCCGTGGAAGTTTTGTAGCAGCAGGAGAGGCCGATTCGACAACGGCGGCGTACGGTGGCCGGAGATGGGGATGGAGACAAACAGCGGCTGCACGGCTCCCCGGCCTAAACGGAGGCCACCAGGTGAAGGGGTCGACCGCGGCGGAGCGGACGGACAGGTCCAGCGGCCATGGGGCCGCCGGTGGCCACGGTGACGACGGCGGGCGGCGACGATGCTCTCGGGCAGAGGGGGAAGAAGAGAGAGTGAGCGAGCACTTGCGCGAGAGAGAGCGAGGCGAATGGGGGGGGGGGGACGACCAGGGGGAACGGCTCGGGGGTGAGCTTATCCCCAGCCACCTGCTCCCGTCGCCGTGGCGAGCGGTGGCCGGCGCGGGCGCTCTCAGCCGCGGGCGAAGCGACACGGAGGGGGAGCAGGTAGACGAACAGTGACATGGGCCGGTTGGGCCGACTCGGCCCAGCGTCAGGTATGTCCAGGTAAGTGGCCTCTGGCCTTTTTCTTTTATTTCTTTTCTGTTTTCTTTTTAAATCTTTCTGTTTTAATTCCTTTAGCCAATTTCCTTTATAGCAAAAATGTGACACCGGCTGAAAACAAATACTGGGGTCAGTGGTGCACTACCACAGTAAGTTTGGGGTTTATTTGACTCTATTTGGAATCTTCCATAATTGAAAAGGCATTTGAAATGCTTCTTTTGGCACTGTTTTAAATGCCACAGCTCATCTTGGCTTAGTGGTGATGTTGATTTCCTCAACAACATTTGTTTTGGATTATTCCACAATTGTGCAACATTTTTCCCTTGCTGTTTGAGGTTTTAATTTTATCACATAAAATCCTAGGGCATTTGAATTGAAATTTGAACTGGAATTTGAATCCAAACTTGATCAAGCCCCACTTAGCAAAATGATTCGGCATTGTTCATGGTCATCACTGTGCTTAATTATAATGATCACTGTAGCTTAAAACCAGGGTGTCACAATTCTCCCCTACTAACAAGAATTCTCGTCCCGAGAATTAAGAGGTAGGGTAAGGGAAAAAGTTCTGGTTACGAAGTTCTAACGGATCTTCTCGGTCTTGGTTGCCCTCATCGAAGAGGTTGAGTCCTTTCGTTGATGTCTTCATTTCTCTATTTCAGGTCATCGTGATGAAGTCGTCATCCTTTCTTTAGGATCTTCAACGTCCTATGAGTGCGATAGGAGGGAAAACTCTGAAAGATCGTATCTCCACAAAGTTGGGCACCTGACGGTGAACTGAGGGGAGAAGACATGAATTGTCTCTCGAGTTGTAATTTAGGTAATTCATCGGGAGCAGTAAGCGATGGTTCAAAAGTTTCAAACGGGTAGGCAATCATTCGATGCCTAATTTCAGAAGGTGAAAAGGGGTTCAGAGCAACAAAGAAATATTGCGTCTGATACTAGAATAGATCATCCCTTGAACGGTGGGTCGGGGAATCACATATGAAGCCAAGTGCAAAAGATACCTTGGAATCAAAGTGGTATAGGAGAGTCAGGTTTCGATCCTGTGGAAGTAGGGGTTATGGGTCCATCATGTGGATTAAGAGTAGAAAGAGCGGTGACATTTTGCACGGTCTTGCTAGCAAGACATGTCAGAGGATAACCTATCATTTATGTCGGCAACAACATCGGTACCAAGGGCGGGGAACGAAGAGAACCATCTTCCTGCTTGTCGAGACGAGGCTGACCAATAGGCAAAGTTCTCGTCCACCGGCGGTTACCGGAATGTTATCAATAATAGCAACATGGCCTTACTGACAGAATTGATCACCGAGATGTTTACCTAAGCAGAGAATTATTACTGCTTAGATCATATAATCTCAAGAAAGATTAAACAGACCAATGGAAAGGAAAATGTGATTATTAGATCAACCAGACCAATGGAAAGGAAAATGTGTTTATACTCAAGTGTTAGGTGTATATCTTCCCCAAGGAAAAACCGAGCATGATATACATGACAGTATAGTAAGTAGATAACCAGTTAGGTAAAAGGGGCGAGGAAAATACATGACGTGCCCATACAATGGGGTTTGAATAATTGATCAAGAAACAATTAGCATTGAGCTTACATTATTCCTTTCGATGATCGATATACCACATCCATGCTTCGAGATAGCAATGATATGGTGTTTCGAGGAAAGGATGGAGTTTGGATACGCAAAGGATCTAGTAGGAACAACTTATAAAATAAGTCTTACAATTTCTCCATGGAAGAATGGCAATCCTTGCTGAACAAAGCATTATAACAATAGGTCATCCGGCCAGGTGTGCTGGCTACAACATCACCTTACCGAGTAATAAAGACCAAAGTTATAATTCTTGATAATGTTCCAACCATCACATCTGTCCGAGATTCAGATCTGGTTGGTGTCAGGATATCTCAGGCTCAGCAGGCCTGAGAAGGAAAAAAAGGATGAAACACACGTCTACGAGACGATGCGCAAGATTCTCGGGGAATGATCAACAGAAGCAAGCCTTGAATCATTAGCCAGACTGCAAGACAATGAACACAAGGTCAAGACATTTGTGCCCACATGGAAGTTTCTAGAATGGAATACAATCAAGTCCTGACTGGGGACCATTATAGAGGGTATCAAAGTTCCATGTGTAAGCCTGGATTAGCTCTTACGAGGAACTTCTTTTTCCAGATGAAAACAATCAGTGATTTGGCGCGCTAGGAAATACATATGGGGTGAAGGTAGCAAATCTATCAAACCATAGAATACTTCGCACGTGCAAGAATGAATTGGAATGATTCCAGAGGAAGCGAAGCAAAACTTTCTCTTAATCATAACGGCAAGATGCACGTGAACTTAGAGAAAAACACTTCTTTTAACAAACATATTCTTCATGAGCTAAGCACAAAGATAATGCTTTCAAGGTTTCCAAAACTAGCTTCCATGTTCATCATGAACCACGAAGGAGAATAGGTTGTGGCTGATGGGCTCAGCAACAATTCGTCGAGATTCCAAACAGATGGATTTCCACAATTATGTGAACAAGGAGATGACATTTGTCAGCTCAAATGATATAAGGTTGTATGATCGAGGAAAACATACATCATTAACCATTGATTGAAAAGTGCGTCCGAAATATGACCTTAGGCAACAAGATCAATGTTAGAGCGACGATTCAATAACCAACAACCTAAGGACGAACTGACGATCGTTAACTTCAAAGAAATAGGGTTGCTAGAAGTTAGAATCAAGGCAGCATCATTTCATTGTGAGAAGTATTACTATGCCAAGAATTTCTAAGAGGTGGAGCAATCCTCACAACATTCTCGACACAAAAGACAGTAATACTTCAGGGTAGAACATAACACAAGCTGGATAGCAAGTTGCATCCATATCATGGACAAATTTGCGATGAAAGGAAGTCAAGGAGGTTGTCGATGATAAACAAAATCATCGTGGGCAAGGAAGGTATTTCTCCTCAAGAACTCAGTTGACGTCTCAGAAGAAGTCAAATTGTGGACGATGATCACGACACCTTTTGTCGAGAGTTTTCAAGAGAATGCAACCGAACAGCGGTGGCGTCAAGTAGGGGAATGACACCGTGTAAGGTTATAGGAACAACAGATAAGATGCAAGCTCAATATCGGGGTTGCTTTTCAAGATAAACAACATGATGTTGAAAGCTCGAAGTAAGCAATGCTCACACTCTGAAGGATTTGCATACCAGAGAAGGACGAGGTAGCACAGTCGAAGATAGCAAGACAAAGATGTAGCCGATAGTCTAGGAATGACCAGATTGACTTTGATATTCCCAGTAACAATTACAAGGGGTATTGAATTGCAGTGTGGAACAAATTTTCCAATCGGTGTTCTCGGTTGACAACAACCCCAGAACTCGTGGAGTGATTAAGACAAGGAAAATCATTACCTCATTAAAGTTAATAAGATGTAGTGCAAAGGCGTAATATCCTCGAGATACCAGAGGTAAAACTCGAAGGTATAATATGAAAGAAGTAGAACTGGGTCATTGACCTGCGACAGCAGATACTTCAACCTTGTCGAAAATTGACGAGGCACCGGAATGAATTACCTTCGGATAAATTAATAAGGATAGCATGGTCGGAACCATAACTGCAATCGATCAAATTGAGGATACCGAAAGAATCATACGGAGGAATAACTATTTTGCAAGGAGCTTCCGAGACGGTCTACATCATTTCCATGGGCATGAACATAAGCTCAATGTCGACCCCCACTTCATCAATGTATAACATTTCATTCATGTCTTGCTTTGGACGATGCTGTAGTGTCGAAAATTTATCTGGCAAGACTCCATAAGAGTATGACCCGTGAAAACTTTCGGGTTCTCATGGATTAGGGAGGGCATAGGTTCAACCCATCGGGGTATTTTAGGAACATATACCACAAGCTTCAAGAGTATTTAACACAAGCTCGAGGGTAGAGCACGGTTGGCCAAACAGAGGATACAATTTACCAAAGGCATTATGTATCAGGGGAAGAACTCACAAGGTGATTGAATATGAACGACACTGTCGGATAATAACCCAACAATGGATCGGGCGATTCACAAAGAAGTTGATGTGAGTATCGATACTCAATCAGAGGAAGAAAGAATGCAGAGGCATCGAATTCAAGAAACACCTGAATAGCCTGATGCTTAAATACAAGGAGTTATGACTTCCAAATTGAAGGATCAAAAGCAGACGCTCTGATCAAGGATGGATAAGTTGAAAAGACTCAGTCGGATAATCAATAAAGGTTTGAATTGCCAAGAACCAACTCATGTCCGGAAGGACGTCTGAGCCGGAAAGATAATTTTAAACGGATCACCTGATGACTGTGTGCATACGCACACATTGAATCAATAGGCTCAAAATGGCAAAGACAAGGGATGTCAACGAAGACTACTAGACAATGTGGAATTACCCATAATGCGAGCAGGCAAGAATTTCAAGAGCAACAAACTGCAGAGGATTTTCGGAAGATCGATAAGTATTTCGAAGAATTTTGTGAAACACATGAACAATTGGATTAAACGGATCCTCGATAAATGTGAGGAATTAACCGTAAGGTTTTCATGCGGAAAGATCTGCAAGGCAGTAAACTCAAAGGGTCATCGGGGAAATGGAGAGTATTTCGGGGCATCTTGTAATAAGAAGAGCAACGAGAAAAAAATTGTATGAATGACAAGTGCAATTAGTCATCCATAGGGACTTATCGGTGGTAGGGAATTGCAAGGCCGATGAGCACAAAGTCTCGAAAAACATCAAAAGGGTATCTTCAGAATCTTCTGACGGAGCAGGTCATCTTCTGGTATGAGGGCTCTCCGGGAGAAGTTGTTACGAGAACCTAGAGTCAGAGTTAGTAAAATCTTTAACCCGAAAGAGGAGAGAGATCAGAACCCAGAGTATAGACGAGGAATAAAAGATCCTAATACCACCCGATTGAGATGTGGGCCCGTAAGCCACACAACAATGTTAGTAAAACTATTTCAAGTACTAGACTCAACTTCGGCCAAGGATGTGGAAAGGGGGCTACCTACAGGCAGTTGGCTCTGATACCAACTTGTGACGCCCCCATTCTCGTCCGTACGCTAATCATGCACACAATGCGTACGACCAAGATTAGGGACTCACTGATTGATATCACAACACAACAAAAGATACAAATATAAAGTCATACAGCTCCATATTACAAGCCAGGGGCCTCGAGGGCTCGAATACAAAGCTCGACATAAACACGAGTCAGCGGAAGCAAATATATCTGCGTACAGACATAAGTTAGACAAGTTTTGCCTTAAGAAGGCTAGCACAAACATAAGCAGCGGATCGAAAGAGGCAAGGCCTCCTGCCTGGGAACCTCCTAACTACTCCTGAGCGTCGGAGAAGTCTACGTCGTAATAAGCTCCATCCTGCTGGTAGGGGCCTCCGTCGGGGGTAGTAGTCGACATCTCCAGCGTACTCCAACTCCTGGGCTCCAACGTCTGAACACAGAATCGTATCGAGGGGAAAAGAGGAAACAAAGCAGCAGTGAGTACTCATCCAAAGTACTCGCAAGATTGACATCAGAACTATGCTAAATATGCATCATTATCAAAGGGAGGGGTTATATCTGGACTGACTGCAGAAAACAAGAATAGGGAGAAGGCCTAGTCCTATCGAAGACTAGCATCTTCAGCATCTTGCAGCATTAGAAGAGAGTAGACCTGCAGCTCATATAGTCATATTGTTGTAGCAATTTTATTAAGTAAACACGCCCAGAGATCCTTCCTCGACTACCTGCGAGGAAGCAATCCCGGAGCCACAATTTATTTCAAATTAAATTACAGTTATAGTTGTATAGGGTCAAAGTACAACTCCAAATCGTCCTGTTACCGTGGACACGGCTATTCGAATAGTTTGTTCTTCCCTGCAGGGGTGCACCTCATTTCCAACACGCCTGGTCACCTCCGGCCGGACACACTTTCCGGGGTAATGCCCGGCCTCGGGATACAGCACGTCGTCGCCCCACCTAGACTCAACGAAGAGGCCAGCCCGCCGGTCTACTCCTAAGTGCGCAGGTTCATGGGCCCACTTGCCCTTGCACTCCTCCATGATGCGAACGCGGCCGAAAACAGACCTAGTACACTCTAGTCCAAGAGCTGTACGTTCCAGCCCAATCCGGCGCGCGCCACTCCATTGCTGACGTCCGAAGAGCTTCGGCTGATACAACGACGCTGAGTGCCCATAACTTCCCCACGTGAAGGTTTAGTGCGTTAAAGGTCGTATCGACCAACTCAGATTAAATACTCAACCCATTAGCGATTTATTAGTGCGGGGCAAGCGCGAACCATGAAATGCAGTCCCTCGCCCCGCCAATAACACTCGGGTGCCTTACCGGCGCACCCCACCAATATCAATCTCGCAGGTACCCTTGGGGCCGACCCGTCTTCCACATGTTTCAGTAACCCGGTCATAGTAACTGTGTGTATAAAACATCGAGACGGAACCTGAGGAATCACCCTCATGGGGTCCCGCTCGATGAAACCGTCAAGGAGGACTTAGAGGAATCACCCTCGAGAGTCCCACACTTGAGGGGTTGCACGACAGAGTCATCGTCGGGAGTGGTGGAGGAGGAATCACCCTCGATAACCACGACCGACTAGCTATACTATAGAACTAGCATCATGAGTACTTCACGAGGTGTCACCCTCGGTACTCGATAGTAGCGCTGCAGAGTCGTACAACTAAGGGGAGTGCGGTGATGTGAGGGGCCTGGCTTGTCAGTCATGACGACTGAGTCTTCTGTCTTCAAGTCCTCGGTGTCGTCGATGGACGCAGGGGCAACTGGGACTAAGGGGGGGGGGTCTCAGGGGTTCAATGATCAACCTATTCTAGGCAGTTGATATGCTAACAGGTGTAGTAGCAGTTCATCAAAAACAGGCTATGCATCAGAATAGGAGCTAACTAATACAGTAGCAAAATCTAATGCAAGCATAAGAGGGAGAAGAATAGGCGATATCGGAATGCTCAAGGGGGTTTTGCTTGCCTTGCTGCTCTGCGGCAAAAGGCTGGTCGTCGGCGGTGTAGTCAATCACGGCAGCACCGTCAGCCTCGGGGTCTACCGGAGAGAAGAGGGGGAAGAAACAATAAATATAAAGCAGACAATCGTAACACAAAGTATGACATGGCGATACGCAGTGCTGGGTGTGTCCTAACGTAGTGTTACACGATACCGAGAAAGGGGGAACCCATCCGGGAAAGTTTTCCCGGTTCCGGACAACTGTCGGACAGATGACCGGAGGGGGGGGGCGGAATGTTCCAGGTTTGCGGTGTTAGAGGCATGTGACAGCTAGGATGCAGTGCAGGGTTGCCTAAAATAATGTCTAAACCATTTTAGCTATTTTAGGATTAGAGTTGGAATTAATAGTCGGTAGTTATACACTATTCATCTGACGGAAACAGGCGAAAAGTTGCGGTTTCACCTATGTAGAGGGTCCCGACATGGAAACAGGTAGCACGGTTAGATTCGTGGGATTTTTCTGATCAATTTTCATGTACAAAGTTTTTCGATCTGAGCTACGGTTTATTTTCTATTAATTTTTTAAGTTTTATTAATTTTCTGAAATTATTTAATTATTTAAATCCGAATTATCCAGAATAGTGAATGATGACGTCATCATGACATCACCATGACGTCAGCAGGTCAACTCTGGCTGACCAGAGTCAAATCTGACCAGTGGGTCGCACTGGTCAGCCTCACAGTAGCCAAATTAGGTTTTAATTAAAGTAATTAGGATTAATTAGTGGGTGGGGCCTACCTGTCATAGAGTCATTAGTGCTAAATTAATTATTTTAATTAACCTATTTACTAATTAAGCAGCTGACAGGGGTGGCCCACCTGTCATTGGCACAGGGGGTGCTGGGCCCCACTGTCAGTGACTGGGCTGAGCCCAGTCAGCCAGTTGACTGGTCAACGGGTCAATGGTGACCTGCGGGGCCCAGCCGCCAGTGACCCTGGCAGTGGCCCCGAGTCAGCCACGTCGGTGGTGGCCGGCGGCTCAATGCCGGCGACCCCAAAACGCGGCGGAGGGCTCGGGCCGACGTCGGATTTCGTCTACGAAGGGCCATTTCGCGCGCGGCTTGGTTCATTCGAACAGGCGCTCGACCGCGCGTCGATTGGTGGCGGTGGCATCGCCGGAACTGGCCGGAAACGGCGCCGGCGATGACGGCAGGCGGCGGCCGGTTCGGGTGCGAGGCGTACCGGGGGCTGCAGGGCACGGCGGTGCGCGTGCGTGGGTGCGTCGCGCTCCTGGAAGCACCAGGAGCTCGATGGTGAGCTCGGGCGAGCGTGGCAAAGGCTAGAACGACGGCGACGAGCTCGCCGGCGGCGACGCGTACGGTCGCTCAACGGAAACGGCGTTCGAGCGCGCGGGCGGCGAACCTAGCTAGCTACGCGGGGTCTACGGTTCACGGGGAACACGCCTGAGCGGTCGGGCGAGCTTGTAGCGGCTCGGGAGCACGACAACGGCGGCGGCCGGAGCACGGTCGCGGTGGCGGTCGCGCACGGCCTGAAGGAGAGCAGGCAGAGTAGGGAGAAGAGAGTGGAGCTCACCGTAGCAGCTCACGGTGGCCCGTGGAAGTTTTGTAGCAGCAGGAGAGGCCGATTCGACAACGGCGGCGTACGGTGGCCGGAGATGGGGATGGAGACGAACGGCGGCTGCACGGCTCCCCGGCCTAAACGGAGGCCACCAGGTGAAGGGGTCGACCGCGGCGGAGCGGACGGACAGGTCCAGCGGCCACGGGGCCGCCGGTGGCCGCGGTGACGACGGCGGGCGGCGACGATGCTCTCGGGCAGAGGGGGAAGAAGAGAGAGTGAGCAAGCACTTGCGCGAGAGAGAGCGAGCCGAATGGGGGGGGGGGGGACGACGAGGGGGAACGGCTCGGGGGCGAGCTTATCCCCAGCCACCTGCTCCCGTCGCCGTGGCGAGTGGTGGCCGGCGCGGGCGCTCTCAGCCGCGGGCGAAGCGACACGGAGGGGGAGCAGGTAGACGAACAGTGACATGGGCCGGTTGGGCCGACTCGGCCCAGCGTCAGGTATGTCCAGGTAAGTGGCCTCTGGCCTTTTTCTTTTATTTCTTTTCTGTTTTCTTTTTAAATCTTTCTGTTTTAATTCCTTTAGCCAATTTCCTTTATAGCAAAAATGTGACACCGGCTGAAAACAAATACTGGGGTCAGTGGTGCACTACCACAGTAAGTTTGGGGTTTATTTGACTCTATTTGGAATCTTCCATAATTGAAAAGGCATTTAAAATGCTTCTTTTGGCACCGTTTTAAATGCCACAACTCATCTTGGCTTAGTGGTGATGTTGATTTCCTCAACAACATTTGTTTTGGATTATTCCACAATTGTGCAACATTTTTCCCTTGCTGTTTGAGGTTTTAAATTTAACACATAAAATCCTAGGGCATTTGAATTGAAATTTGAACTGGAATTTGAATCCAAACTTGATCAAGCCCCACTTAGCAAAATGATTCGGCATTGTTCATGGTCATCACTGTGCTTAATTATAATGATCACTGTAGCTTAAAACCAGGGTGTCACAAGGGGGAGCCAAATCCTCCTCGGCATCCACGAATGTGTCGGGACCCCGATCCTAAGCCATAAGAATCTAGCATGTAACAAATCAAATCACATTGCGGCCTCATGCACGGTTATCCCCACGGTTGCCACCTTACCTTGGCTGGGACCGTTTGCGTATTTTTGCGCACGTATGTAAATATGTCGCTAGCATTCAAATGTCAAAGAACCCGGGTCGACATGACTAGTCGTATAACCCAAGTGGCACATCCGTACAGGGACATGCATACGTAACCAAAAAATGCAGGTGTCGGTCATCAGCGTGTGTAGACGAGTCATAGCAAGCTACACGGACTCCATTATGCCGTGAGACATATCTGTCATCAACTGCGCGTAGACGAGTCATAGCAGGCTACATTGACTCCATTATACTACGAGACATTTCCCCGAAGGGACAGACACAACAGCAAAGAAGGATACATGCCGGTCAATCAATGTGTTCGGAGCAGTAGCAAGCTACCAAGGCTTAGTGGAAGCACAAAGAGGCATTTCCCCGTAAAGAGTACTACTAAGGCACACAACTAGGTGTCGAATCCCATACATACCGTTACACGTCACACGTACGCACGACATGTCCGATATGCACAGATACAACTATGGCATCACAACATAACCATACAACAACACAACATTTATTTAGAAGGCTCAGAAGAGCCTTACATAATATGTTCATACAGGTAGGGGTCACATGTCCCGACACTCAAGTCATACAACAAGTTCATACAAACCAAGCGGAAGCTTAAAGCTCTCTGAGTACAGACAGATGAAAGGTAAAAAGGCGTAAAGCCTGACTATCTACAGCCCAACCCAGGGCATCAGATCGTAGCTGGGATACCAGTTACTCGGCGTCGTCCACGTCTAGGTAGAACCCACCAGATGGGTCCTGGTTATCATCTGCAACAGTTATTAAGCAAACATGAGTACAATCGTACTCAGCAAGTCTTTAAAGCAGACCTAAGCTATTCATGCTCATGTTTCAACAAGGGGAGTAGTGGGGTTTATGCAGCAATGCCAGCTTTGACTCTTGGCTAACCTATACTACGACTACTAGTTCTTTGAACAAGTTTTGAGATAGCGCACACGAGTCCACTAACACCACATCAATAATCTACCATGGATCCGCTCCCGTCACCCACGAGAGTGCCATCCGCGGTACTCACACTTGTCTTGATTCTTTTATTAGTAGCCATTAAATTGTCTATGAACAACATAAGTTTCCATGTTGTCCATATCCGAGGACGCGGCTATTCGAACAGATTCATACCCTGCAGGGGTGTACTTCACACACGCTCTCGCCACTTATCACTGTGTGCACATAAAAACAAGCACCTCGGCAACCTTCAAGCGGAAGCCCAGCGAGGGAGTCGGCCACGACCGTCAAACACACAAGACCCTAGTCCAGGCTATCGCCTATTTGAGACTGAACCCGCATGGAAGTTCGGCTGAAGTTTCCGCTACAGCCCCAAACGATGTGCGCAGGGTTCCCAAGCCCACCATTCGGGTGACCCTTGGTACACCGTGCCACTTCCTACCGCGTCGTAGCCCACCCCTAAGGTCAGCGCTATGCACGGCCTCCAGCATAGCTACAAACATTAGAAACAACTTGCAACACCTGGACCGAGGACTAGGCGGTTGATTGGTCGAGAGGGTCAATTAAGTATCCCAATGTGTGGTAGTAACTAGTCTTGGATCACAAACACGGAACTCAGTTCCTAAGAATGGCCCCGATGAGACAACCCGCTATGTACTCCTACATAGCCTCTCATCGCTACCTTTACCAAATCAGGTTCATCATTTAGCTCATCACATCAGAACAACACTGTTTCACTCCGGTTCATCACCCAGATGAATCAGACCTGGCACAACTCTAAGCATAGCAAGCATAGAAAGCATAGAAGGTAAAGCACATCAAGGCTCAAGCATCTACCAGGTATGCTAGGTTGCTTGGTTTAGCTATTTACTGTGACAATGACAGGTCATGCAGAGGAATGGGTTCAACTACCGAAATAGGTAACAGTTGAATCGTATAGTCCTAATGCAATAAACGAGAGCAGGAGCGAGAGAGTGGGATGTTATCAGAATGATCAATGGGGTTGCTTGCCTTGCAGGTTGGCGGAGAGGTACTCTCCTTCAGTGGGATACTCACGTGTATCCTCGGAAGCAGGACCTACCGCGATACAGACGGAGTAGCAATCAATACACGACAAGTGCAGCAATATGACGCATGATCATGACATGGAAGCATGTTATGAATGAGCAAATGCATCTAGCATCAAGTTTAAATGAAGCTGGTTTGAAACTAAGTTCAAATTCAACTCTATGCATTATGTCACATATTGCATTTTATGCAAAATGTCAATGTTCTCCTATTTAGGTTGCTCTATCATGCATGATAATAGCACCACTAGATTCTTTGGATTTTTCTGATAATTTTTCATACATAATTCATTTCAATCTGAGTTACAGATTAATTTCTATGAATTTTAGAAGTTTTATCCATTTTCTGAAATTATTATAAAACAGAAAAGCATTTATTGCGTCAACACTGCATTAGCATTGCATCAGCTGGTCAAACGACCGTTGCCAGGTCAAACCTGACCAGTGGGGTCCACTGGTCAGTGACACATGCACTAACAGAGATTAAAATTAATCTTTCAACCTAATTAGTGGGGCTGTGCCCAGTGTCAGTGGGTGATTAAGTTAATTAAACTAATTAATTAATTTTAACCTTAACCCAAATTAACCAGGGGCTAGGCCCCACCTGCCAGTGACCCAGGGGGTTCAACCACGTGGTCAAACTGGTCGGGCTCGCCGGCGTTGAGCCGCCGGCGATCACAAAGACGGCGGAGGGGGTCGGGTTTCGCCCTCCGACGACCAAAACGGCGGCGGAGAGGTTCTAACGAATGCTTGCACTCGAGCGCATCCAACGGGACGCATCCCAGGGGCTGAGATGGCCCAGAGCGTCGCCGACGACGAGCTTGGCGGCCACCGGAGCTCGGGCGATCTCGAAGTCGACGGCATAGTGCGCAAAACAGCAAGGGCTTGGCTCCTACATCATCTACACGGCTCCATGAACTCGATGGTGGCCTCAGGAGGACCACAAGGGCACCGAAGCATTGCTGACGTTGAGCTTGCACGGCGGCGCTTTCGGGCCTCGATGGAATCAGAGGCTACGGCATGCAATCGACTAGGGGAAGAGGGGGAATGGGTCCAGTGGCTCACGGTGGTCGGGAAGACGTCGGGAGCATGCTCGGGGGCGGCTTGGAGACGGCGAATCGACGGCGGCGGTTGTCGGAGCCGAGGAGGAAGAAGAGCTCGTGGGCATTGATGGGGAGCTTCTGGCGTCGAGATGGTCGGCGTGGAGGTCGAGGGCGACGAGGCGGAGCTCGTGGGGTGGTCAGCGAGGCGAGGGAGTGGCTGGAGAGGCGAAGCTACGGCGGCATGCATTCGGCTGCGGCGGCCATGGCGAATAGGGGCGAGGGAGGAGTAGAGGGGGCGAATGGAGGAGGACGCAATTGGGACAGCTCCTGGAGCTTATCCCCGACGTCGACGTGGCCCAGAAGGCAGGCACGCAGGTGCCGGCATGGCGGCACGGCCGTGCGCGCGCGTCGCCCGCGCACCCGGCCTCCTGGCGCCAGGAGGACGACGACCTGGCTGGGCCAGATGGGCCGGCCTGGCTTGGGCCTCAGGTTAGCTCTCTCTCTCTTTTCTTTCTATTTTGTTTCTTTTTTCTGTTTCTGACATTTGTTTTATTTTTGTTTGGCCAGAATACCTAGCACAAAAATGCCAACATATTTTATGGAATGTAGTTTGAATATTTCAAACTTCCACAAAAAGTTTCAGCATTTTTGGACAACTACCATAATTATAGTGCTTTATTTATTACCTTCAGTAGCATTAAAAGGTTAATTTAAAATGCTATAATTGTTGTGAAAATTAAAATGTCCCCTAATATGTTGTTGCCAACATTTATCAGAAATAGTGAACACTTTTGAAGGGCATTTTGGATTCATTGAAAATTCACAACTCTTTGAATTGTTTAGTTAGGGTGAGGTGCTAGGGTTTCTGATATTCCCTATTTCATGTTGATGAAAGTTAAACATGATGCACACTCTAGCTAGCACAATGCAATGGTAAACTAGGGATGTGAGAATTCACCCCCACTCAAAAGAATCTCGTCCCGAGATTTAGAAGTCGTCGGGAAGAGCGCGGGGTACTCTAGTCAAATGCGGTCCTCTCTTTCCTATGTGTCTTCCTTCTCGGAGTGGTGTGACCACTGAACCTTGAGAAACTTGATGTTTCGACGTCGAGTGGTGCGCTCAGCTTGATCGAGGATACGAACAGGGTATTCTCGATATGTAAGGTTATCTTGGAGATCAAGCATTTCGTGGTCCACTTCGCGAACATGGTCCGAGAAGCAACGCCTGAGTTGCGAGACGTGGAAGACAGCATGAACCTTGGAAAGAGGTGGTGGAAGTTCCAATTGGTAGGCAACCTCCCCTCGTTTAGCAAGAATGCAAAAAGGTCCAATGTAACGAGGAGCCAACTTGCCCTTGATACCGAATCGTTGGGTACCCTTCAGAGGTGTAACCCGAAGGTAAGCTTTCTCGTCAACTTCAAAGGTCACAGCCTTATGATGGCGATCATATTGGCTCTTTTGACGAGATTGGGCTGTTTTCAACTTTTCACGAATAATGCGAACTTGCTCTTCTGCATCCTGGATCATATCCAGGCCAAAGAGTTGCCTCTCTCCGGTTTCTGACCAGCTAAGAGGTGTCCGACACCTTCGTCCATAGAGAACTTCAAAAGGGGCTTTGCCCAAGCTTGACTGATAACTATTGTTATAAGCAAATTCGGAGAACGGAAGACATTTCTCCCAATTCATGCCGAAAGAGATAACACAAGCTCTGAGCATGTCTTCCAGGATTTGATTGACTCGCTCTACTTGACCACTGGACTGCGGATGGAAAGCAGTGCTAAAGGATAGATGAGTCCCCATAGCATTCTGGAAGCTTTCCCAGAATCAGGAAGTAAAGATACTTCCACGGTCTGAGTTAATCTCCAAAGGAACACCATGAAGAGACACTATTCGAGAAATATATAACTCCGCTAGCTGACTAGCAGTTATACTCTCCCAAACAGGAAGAAAATGAGCCACTTTGGAAAGACAGCCAATGACCACAAAGATAGCATTATTCCCTCTCTTGTTCCTGGGAAACCCGGTAATGAAATCCATACCGACCTTATCCCATTTCCATTTAGGAATAGCTAATGGTTGAAGGGTGCCAGCAGGCCTTTGATGTTCTGCTTTAACGCGACGACAGATGTCGCAGTTAGCAACGAACTGAGCAATTTCTCTCTTCATTCTGGTCCACCAGAACCTCTGGCGTAGGTCCTGATACATTTTGGTACTACCAGGATGAATCATGAGAGGAGAGTCATGAGCCTCCTTAAGGATCAGCTATCATAGACGTTTGCTCTTAGGAACCACCAAGCGGTTCTGGAAGAACACAACATCCTGATCGTCCTTGGAGAAATCTTTAGCGCTTCCACTAGCAATGTTCTCCTTGATCCGAGATATACCCTTATCATACCTCTGAACAGCTATGATTTGATCCCTAAGAGTAGGTTTCGCCACCAGGGTGGAAAGGAATCCTTGAGGAACAATGTGAAGGTTTAACTTCCGAAATTCCTCATAGAGAAGCGGTTGACCTTGTTGTAACATCAAGTTGTTACAATAAGACTTATGACTTAGTGCATCAGCCATGAAATTGGCTTTCCCCGGGGTGTAAGTTATCCCTAAGTCGTAATCTATAATCAACTCAACCCACTATCTTTGCCTGAGATTCAAATCCGGTTGGGTGAAAATATATTTCAGACTTTGGTGATCAGTGTATATCTCGCAACGATTACCCAGAAGGTAATGTCGCCATGTTTTAAGTGCATGGACTACAGCTGCAAGCTCAAGATCATGTGTTGGATAATTATCCTCATGTGGACGCAACTGTCGAGATGCGTATGCAATCACATGTCGAACTTGCATTAGAATGCAACCTAATCCTTGTCGCGAGGCGTCGCAATAGATAACAAAGTCCTTAGAAAAATCTGGTGGCAGCAATACGGGAGCAAAAGTCAGGCGTCTTTTCTGTTCCTGAAAACTGTGCTCGCATTGTGGACTCCACTCGAACTTTTTATCTTTCTTTAGGAGTTCAGTAAGAGGCTTCGCAACCTTGGAGAAATTCTCGACAAAGTGGTGACAATAGCTCGCTAAGCCAAGGAAGCTCTGAACTTTCTTAACCGATTCAGGTTGAGTCCAATCAAGAACGGCCTGAACTCACTCGGGATTAACAGCAATGCCCTTGCCAGAGATTATGTGGCCTAAGTAGGTCACTTCTAGTAGCCAGAATTCACACTTGGAGAATTTGGCATACAGACGATGCTCTCGAAGTTTCGTCAATACTAGCCTGAGATGCTCGGCATGATCTTCTTTATTCTTCGAGTATATGAGGATATCGTCGAGATAGACCACGACGAATTTGTCAAGATACTCCATGAAGATAGAGTTCATCAAGCGAGAGAAGGTGGTTGGGGCATTGGTTAACCCGAAGGACATGACGGTGTACTCGTATTGGCCATAACGAGTAACAAAGGTCGTTTTTGGAATGTCCCCATTCTTGATCTTGATTTGATGGTAACCTAAGCTCAAATCCATCTTAGAAAAGACTGAGGTTCCAGCAAGTTGATCATACAAGTAGTTGATCCTGGGAAGCGGATACTTGTTCTTGATTGTGACCAGGTTCACTGGTCGATAATCTACAACCATCCGGTCCGTTCCATCCTTCTTCTTAACGAAGAGGACGGGGCAAGCCCAAGGAGAAGAAACTAGGGCGGATGAATCACTTTTTCAAGGCCTCATCGAGTTTTTTCTTTAGCTCGGCTAGTTCTAAGGGTGCCTTCTTATAGGGTCTTCTGTCTATTGGGACGGTCCCTGGAATGAGGTCTATCACAAACTCTACATCCCTGTCAGGTGGAATACCGGGCAGTTCCTCTGGAAAGACATCCGGGAAGTCACGGACCACCGGAATATCCTCAAGCTCTGGAAGGGGGCTAGCATTGAGGGAATGGAGTTGGCGCCTAGCCACTCGAGTTGAGAAATTGACTATCTCACCTGATGGATGTGTAAGTTGAACATTCCTAGTATGAGTATCAATCTTGGCATAATGAGCTGACATCCAGTCCATACCCAAGATGATATTGATGTCCGAAGACTTCAGAGCTATCAGGGAAGCTAAGAAGACTAGCCTATCCACGAGAATCTCATTGTCATGGCTCACTCTAGAAGTTTGCCTTTTTGATCCAGGAGTCTGAACTACTAATGGAGTGGGCATATCACAAAAAGACATGTTATGCAACTGCGCATAACTTTCTGAGATGAATGAATGAGATGCACCAGTCTCAAATAGAAAAGATGTTGGATGACTATTGACAAGGAGCGTACCAAGCACAACGTCGGGGTCATCATGGGCTTCTTCAAGGGTGACGTTGTTCACTCGACCACGACCAGGAGTTGGCTTCACGAAATAAGCCTTGCCCGGCTTACCACGTCCAACAGGCTTGGCGTTGTTCTGGGGACACTCACAAGAATAGTGTTTGGGCTCTCCGCATTTGTAGCAGATCATAGTTGCAGACCTCGGAGCAGCATTAGCAGAAGGAACGCCATAGGGTTTGGCTGGAAAGTTGGCCTGATTTGGGCGAGGCGCCTCATAGGATGGCCTCGCAGTGTACCTTGATGGCAGGGCAGTGTTGGGCACCCACACCCGGCGCTTGTGGGATCCTGAGCCGGATGAGGAGCTGAAGTCACGAGAGTGCTTCTTGGTTGCCTCGTAGTCGGTCTGTCCAGTCTCGGAGTTGATAGCCTTGTTGACAAGGCCCTGGAAGGTAGCGCACTCATGCAGGCGCAGATCATGACGGAGCTTGGGGCTAAGTCCCTTGCAAAACCTACCTTGCTTCTTGGCGTCAGTTGACACCTCCTCCGGTGCATAGCGGGCAAGATTGCCAAACTCACAGCAGTAAGCATCCACTGTCAGCATACCCTGAGTGAAGGCACATAACTCCTCTCTCTTACGGTCCATCAGACCGTCTGGAATATGGTGGGTGCGGAAAGCACTGCTGAAGTCAGCCCTGGTTGTTGCTGTACCCTCTGGGCGCATAGCTTCATAATTTTCCCACCACTGATTGGCGGGGCCCTCAAGGAAGTACGCGGCAAAGGTCACCTTGTCAGCTTCTACCACATTTGTAGAACGGATCTTGCGAGTCATGGTGGAAAGCCAATCATCCACATCGAGGGGGGCGGTGGAATGATGGAACTTTGGTGGGTACAGCTTCACAAAGTCATTAAGAGACGCTATGTCATTGCGTGGCCGACGTGCAGTATTCTGTTCAATACGCTCTAGCAGTCGGTTGGTCTCTCTCTTGTTCCTCTCTGCCTCAAGCATCACTTCCACCAAAGATGGCGGGTGAGGCAGGTTCTCCTACCTTTCTCCACTGCCCTCGCCCTGCTCATAAGCAGGAGCGGGGTTGTTCCTAGTGGAAACCATCCTGGGAAAACAAAACCCACATCTTAGACAAGGAAGACATCAACTCTAACATAGGAGATGCGGAATGCACTACACTCCTAGAAGAAATCGGACAACATAACGGCTGTAAATGCTCAAAAACTATTTTGAGACATTTAAAGCAGACCTAAGCTATTCATGCTCATGTTTCAACAAGGGGAGTAGTGGGGTTTATGCAGCAATTGCAACTTTGACTCTTGGCTAACCTGTACTACGACTACTACTTCTTTGAACAAGTTTTGAGATAGCGCGCACGAGTCCACTAACACCACATCAATACTCTACCGTGGATCTGCTCCCATCACCCACGAGAGTGCCATCCACGGTACTCACACTTGTCTTGATTCTTTTATGAGTAGCCATTAAATTGTCTATGAACAACATAAGTTTCCAAGTTGTCCATATCCGAGGACGCGGCTATTCGAACAGATTCATACCCTGTAGGGGTGTACTTCTTCACACACGATCTCGCCAGTTATCACTGTGTGCACATAATAACAGGCACCTCGGCAACCTTCAAGCGGAAGCCCAACGAGGGAGTCGTCCACGACCGTCAAACACACAAGACCCTAGTCCAGGCTATCGCCTATTTGAGACTGAACCCGCACGGAAGTCCGGCCGAAGTTTCCGCTACGGCCCCAAACGATGTGCACAGGGTTCCCAAGCCCACCATTCGGGTGACCCTTGGTACACCGTGCCACTGCCTACCACGCCGTAGCCCACCCATAAGGTCAGCGCTATGCACGGCCTCCAGCATAGCTACAAACACTAGAAACTACTTGCAACACCTGGACCGAGGACTAGGCGGTTGATAGGTCGAGAGGGTCAATTAAGTATCCCAATGTGTGGTAGTAACTAGTCTTGGATCACAAACACGGAACTCAGTTCCTAAGAACGGTCCCGATGAGACAACCCGCTATGTACTCCTACATAGCCTCCCATCGCTACCTTTACCAAATTAGGTTCATCATTTAGCTCATCACATCAGAACAACACTATTTCACTTCGGTTCATCACCCAGATGAACCAGACCTGACACAACTCTAAGCATAGCAAGCATAGAAAGCATAGCAGCTAAAGCACATCAAGGCTCAAGCATCTACCAGGTATGCTAGGTTGCTTGGTTTAGCTATTTACTGTGACAATGACAGGTCATGCAGAGGAATGGGTTCAACTACCGAAACAGGTAACAGTTGAATAGTATAGTCCTAATGTAATAAACAAGAGCATGAGCGAGAGAGTGGGATGTTATCAGAATGATCAATGGGGTTGCTTGCCTTACAGGTTTGCGGAGAGGTACTCTCCTTCAGTGGGATACTCACGTGTATCCTCGGAAGCAGGACCTACCGCGATACAGACGGAGTAGCAATCAATACAAGGCAAGTGCAGCAATATGATGCATGATCATGACATGGCAGCATGGTATGAATGAGCTAATGCATCTAGCATCAAGTTTAAATGAAGCTGGTTTGAAACTAGGTTCAAATTCAACTCTATGCATTATGTCACATATTGCATTTTATGCAAAATGTCAATGTTCTCCTATTTAGGTTGCTCTATCATGCATGATAATAGCACCAATGGATTCTTTGGATTTTTGTGATAATTTTTCATATATAATTTATTTCAATCTGAGTTACAGATTAATTTCTATGAATTTTAGAAGTTTTATCCATTTTCTGAAATTATTATAAAACAGAAAAGCATTTATTGCGTCAGCACTGCATCAGCATTGCATCAGCTGGTCAAACGACCATTTCTAGGTCAAACCTGACAGTGGGGTCCACTGGTCAGTGACACAGACACTAACAGAGATTAAAATTAATCTTTAAACCTAATTAGTGGGGCTGGGCCCACTGTCAGTGGGTGATTAAGTTAATTAAACTAATTAATTAATTTTAACCTTAACCCAAGTTAACCCGGGGCTAGGCCCCACCTGCCAGTGACCCAGGGGGGTCAACCCCATGGTCAAGCTGGTCGGGCTCGCCGACGTTGAGCCGCCTGCGACCACAGAGATGGCGGAGGGGTCGGGTTTCGCCCTCCGATGACCAAAACGGTGGTGGATAGGTTATAACTAATGCCCGCACTCGAGCGCATCAAACAGGACGTATCCTAGGGGCTGAGATGGCCCAGAGCATCGCCAACGACGTGCTTGGCGGCCACTGGAGCTCGGGCGATCTCGAACTTGACGGCACAACGCACAAAACAGCAAGGGCTTGGCTCCTACAGCATCTACACGGCTCCACAAACTCGATGGTGGCCTTAGGAGGACCACAAGGACACCGGAGCGTCGCCGGCGTTGAGCTTGCACGGCGGCGCTTTCGGGCCTCGATGGAATCAGAGGCTACGGCATGCAATCGACCAGGGGAAGAGGAGGAATGGGTCCAGTGGCTCACGACGGTCGCGAAGACACCGGGAGCGGGCTCGGGGGCGGCTTGGAGACGGCGAATCGACGACGGCGGTTGTCGGAGCCGAGGAGGAAGAAGAGCTCGTGGGCGTCGATGGGGAGCTTCTGGCGTCGAGATGGTCGGCGTGGAGGTCGAGGGCGACGAGGCGGAACTCGTGGGGTGGCCAGCGAGGCGAGGGAGCGGCTGGAGAGGCGAAGCTACGGCGGGGAGCGTTCGGCTGCGGTGGCCATGGTGAACAGGGGTGAGGGTGGAGAAGAGGTGGTGAATGGAGGCGGAGGCGATCGGGACGGCTCCTGGAGCTTATCCCCGACGTCGACGTGGCCCGGGAGGCAGGTGCCGGCTGGTGCCGGCGTGGCGGTACGGTCGTGCGCACGCGTCGGCCATGCGCCCGGCCTCCTGGCGCCAGGAGGACGACGACCTGGCTGGGCCAGATGGGCTGGCCTGGCTTGGGCCTCAGGTTAGCTCTCTCTCTCTTTTCTTTCTATTTTGTTTCTGTTTTCTGTTTCTGACATTTGTTTTATTTTTGTTTGGCCAGAATACCTAGCACAAAAATACCAACATATTTTATGGAATGTAGTTTGAATATTTCAAACTTCCACAAAAAGTTTTAGCATTTTTGGACAACTACCATAATTATAGTGCTTTATTTATTACCTTCAGTAGCATTAAAAGGTTAATTTAAAATGCTATAATTGTTGTGAAAATTAAAATGTCCCCTGATATGTTGTTGCCAACATTTATCAGAAATAGTGAACACTTTTGAAGGGCATTTTGGATTCATTGAAAATTCACAACTCTTTGAATTGTTTAGGTAGGGTGAGGTTCTAGGGTTTTTGATATTCCCCATTTCATGTTGATGAAAGTTAAACATGATGCACACTCTAGCTAACACAATGCAATGGTAAACTAGGGATGTGACAGGATGCCGCCCGTTTCCTCGGCTGCGGGGAATCGACGTCCCCCCTTCCTCCGTCTGCTCCTCCTCGTGAGCGGAGGAGGCTGGGGTCTCCCCGGACTTTGCATCCGGAGGGCCTCTTGAACGGAGACCAGTTCGGGTCTCCTTCTTCTCGCCTTTCTTCGTCTTATCCTTCTTCTCTGGCGCCGAATACGGCGCCTCGACCAGCATCGCCGTTAAGAGGGTCGATCTGGGGGCTTCGGGCAGCGGGGCGGGGCCATTGATCCGCATGGCCTTAGCCAGCCAGCCTTAGAGACACAAGGAAAGGAGAATTTAGAATCCTTGCTAAGAAATATCGAACCTGGGGATAAAAGATTGAAAATTTACCTTAAGCGGAGGATGTTCGGCATCCAGGCCGGTATCCTCCTCTTCGGCTAGCCACTCCTCCCGGGGCTTAAACAGTGCCTTCCATAACTTCTCCCGAGTAGTGCGATAAAGCGTGCACATGGTGGGGGAGTCATCGGACTTATGGGCCCACATCGGCGTGGCCCGGAGTTGGCAGGGGAGGAGGCAGCGATGGAGCATGACCTGGACCACATTGGTCAGGCCGATGTTTGCTTCTAGCATCTTTCCAATGCATTCCTGCAACGCCTTCACCTCAGTGGCCAACCCCCAATCCAGCCCTTTCTTGATCCATGAGGTTAGCCTTGTGGAAGGACCAGATCTGAATTTGGGAAGGGCCGCCCAATCTGCGGTGCGTGGTTCGGTAATGTAGAACCACTCCTTCTGCCAGGTTTTGATGGTGTCGATGAAGGTGTCGTCCGGCCACTGCACCCGAGGGAGCTTGATAATCACCGCTCCCCCGCAGTCCGCATGCTGGCTGCTCACGGTCTTCGGCTTGACGTTGAAGACCTTCAGCCACAAGCCGAAGTGCGGTTCGACCCGCAGGAAGGCCTCACAGATGATGATGAAGTCCGATATGTGCATGATGGAGTTCGGGGGAAAGTCATGGTAGTCCAGCCCGTAGAAGAACATCAGGCCCCTTACAAAGGGGTGTAGCGGGAAGCCCAGTCCCCAGATGAAATGGTGGATGAATACTACCCACTCCCTGAGCCGTGGCATGGGGATCACTTGGCCCTCTTCGGGGGCGCGGTGGGCGATGTCGACTGAGAGGTAGCCGGTGCGCTTCAGCTCTTGGATGTCGTCCTCGGTGACGCACGATGCGTCCCACTTGCCTTGCGAACCAGCCATGGCTGTGGTCGGAGAAGAGGAGAGGGTGTTGAAGGAAGGGCTAGAGAAAGTTTAGATCTGCGCGCTCGGAGCGAGGAAGGTTGGAGAAAGCGAGTCTAGGGAGCGTGGGAGGACTGTGAAGGAGTTTTTCCCCTTTTATGGAAGGCCGTAACGCTAAGTTACCCCTTACTGCGCCATGAGCTGTGCCAGTTCCCGAAGCGGCCACCCCGTTATGCGCGCGTGGGATAGCCCAAATCATTGACCATATCCCGTAAAATATGGAGCACGATCTTCACGTCGATTGAACGTGCCAATAAAAAGGCGGCCTCGAACCGCGAATCGAGTTTCTGTAACTGGTTGAATGGCCGCGACCCGTCTGAGCCTTTTGTCAGGAAAGTTGTCAGGAAGGGTACTATTCACCCTCGGGCATTTGGCCTTCAAGGCTAAGCAGGTTATGTTCAGACAGAGAGGTGTCATCGGCAGCCGAGCTAAGGATTACCGAAGCATGAAAGGAAGAAGTGAACTCGCCCCTCAAGTCGAACACTTTGGACTTGCGGAACAGTTGATGTCCTAAAGACCGGCGTTGGAGGCTAGTTTGGGGGCTAGTGAGGGAGTCCGGGATTCAGGGGTCCTCGGGCCGCTGACTTATCTCTTATAGTTCGTCCTGATGGGCCGCCTTATGGCATCTTCGGGAAGGACGGGCTGCGAAGTAACCCTAGACTTATGAGGAATGTTCTGAAGATTTGGTGTGTCCTCCAAGAAAGGATGGGCGTATCTATGCCCAGATGGAAACCGACCATTTGTAACCCTAGGGACCCCTGGTGTCTATATAAACCCGGGGTCTTAGTTCGTAGAGGCTCTTCTGATATCGAGGTAGATCAACTCTGTAACCATCTCATTCATCAATATAATCAAGCAGGACGTAGACTTTTACCTCTTCACGAGGGCCCGAACCTGGGTAAACACTGTCCCCTTTGTCCCTTGTTACCATCGTTCCTAGATTCATAGTTCGGGACCCCCTACCGGAGATCCGCCGGTTTTGACACCGACAGACAGTGAATCCGACTTCACCCCTGAGCCGGAACAAGAAGAGCTGGAACAAGAAGAGGTTACTGCTACGGATGACCTGTCAATGCTTGACCGATTACATAAAGGAGGCCTTCCACATGTTGTTCTCGATGTTCCCGACGAGCACGTCATTCATGATAGTGATGATGATGATGCATTTATTGATCTCAGAGCATATATAGATGATCAAGATTATTATTAGTTCATGTCAGGTATTCAATTTTTATTATATACATGATGATGATACACTTAAATTATATACATATTATTATTCATGTCGGTATTCAATTTTTTTATCTTGTACTAATTTCGTTTACTCTTTGTCATGGCAAGTGTTGAAAGATGGTGGGCGCGGGTCTAGAGCGCTCCACGGCTCCTTCTTCGTCGGCGCGTGGTGGGAGGGGTACTTCCATTCCACCCCACTCCCTCCGGATAGCGTTGCTTGACAGTATGCAGACACAGGTGGGCTCTTCTTCGTCGGCGTCGTTACCCACCGGGAGTGGAGGTCGGGGGAAGAAGAGAGCTAGTAGAGGTACACGTGGCCGCGGGAGAGGTACACAGGCTGCTACGCCTTCCTCGCCGCCACCCCTAGCTGATTCACCCGAGCACAGGACTGCTAGGGTGGACCCGTTTGAGGTGGAGGCTACGCGGACTCCTGTCCACGAGCCTCGGGTCGACGAGCCTTCGACCCACGAGACTCCTGTCCCAGACGCTTCGGCCCACGAGACTCCAGAGCAGAGCAGGGATCAGGGTACGTCCCAGCAGACCCGATGGGATACCTGGCCGGATCTGCGTCAGCAGGAGCTGAGTGGCCATGCTGGTGGTGTTGGGGTTCGGCTTTTTGATAGCGAGGGCGAGGTGGTTGAGAGGGCCACCGTCTACCAGCTTGGTAGTACACGGCTCCCGCCCGTGCCGGCGACCCGCGAGCAGGGGTAGTCGATTAGGCCTGAGGGCAAAAGTAAGTGCATTTACTCTTTTTTATCCTTTTTCCTTCACGTTTCTTCAAATATCTAATGCGTTGGCCTTGTCATACTGTAGGGGTTGGCAACATGCGAAGGATGTCCGCAGGCCCAATCAAGTCCTTGGTGTGATTTGCCGGCCAAACTTCCGGGGGTTGTCACGTTGCCCGGTGAGGGTCAGCTTCCAGAGCTAGGATTGAGCTGGGAGCACAAGTTGGCTGCCATGGCCTCGCTGGAGGAGACAATCGACGGTGTCTTGTGCCACACGAGGGTGTCGGCACCCCGATCCTAAGCCATAAGAATCTAGCATGTAACACTTCACATTACTTTGCGGCCTCACGCACGGTTATCACCACGGCTGCCACCTTACCTGGGCCTGGACCGTTTGCGCCTTTTGGCTCACGAATGTGAATATGTCGCTAGCATTCAAATGTCAAAGAACCCGGGTCGACATGACTAGTCATAGAACCCAAGTAGCACATCCGTACAGGGATAGGCATACGTAACCCAGCAATGCAGGTGTCGGCCTCAGCGTGTGTAGACGAGTCATAGCAAGCTACATGGACTCCATTACGCCGTGGGACATAAATGTCATCAACTGCGCGTAGACAAGTCATAGCAGGCTACATGGACTCCATTACACTGCGAGACATTTCCCCGAAGGGACAGACACAGCAGCAAAGAAGGATACATGCCGGTCAATCAATGTGTCCGGAGTAGTAGCAGGCTACCAAGGCTCAGTGGAAGCACAAAGAGGCATTTCCCCGTAAAGAGTTCTACTAGAGGCAAACAACTAGGTGTCGAATCCCATACATACCGTTACACGTCACACGTACGCATGACATGTCCGATATGCATGGTAACAACTATGTCATCACAACACAACCATATAATAACACAACATTTATTTAGAAGGCTCAGAAGAGCCTTGCATAATATGTTCATACAGGTAGGGGTCACATGACCCGACACTCAAGTCATACAAACATGTTCATACAAACCAAGCGGAAGCTTAAAGCTGTCTGAGTACAGACAGTTGAAAGGTAAAAAGGCATAAAGCCTGACTATCTACAGCCCATCCCAGGGCATCAAATTGTAGCTGGGATACTAGCTACTCGGCGTCGTCGACGTCTAGATAGAACCCACCAGATGGGTCCATATTCTCATCTGCAATAGTTATTAAGCAAACATGAGTACAATCGTACTCGGCAAGTCTTTAAAGCAGACCTAAGCTATTCATGCTCATGTTTCAACAAGGGGAGTAGTGTGGTTTATGCAGCAAGCCAGCTTTGACTATTGCTAGACTATACTACGACTACCAGTTCTTTGAACAAGTTTTGAAATGGCGCACACGAGTCCACTAACACCACATCAATACACTACCATGGATCCGCTCCCGTCACCCACGAGAGTGCCATCCACGGTACTCACACTTGTCTTGAGTCTTTTAAGAGTAACCATTAAGTTATCTATGAACAGCATAAGTTCTCGAAGTAGTCCATATCCGAGGACGCGACTATTCGAACAGATTCATTACCTTGCAGGGGTGCACTTCTTCACACACGCTCCCGCCACTTATCGATGTGTGCTAATAAAACAGGCACCTCGGCAACCTTCAAGCGGAAGCCCAGCGAGGGAGTCGGCCACGAACGTCAATCACAAAAGACCCTAGTCCAGGCTATCGCCTATTTGAGACTAAACCCGCACGGAAGTCCGGCCGAAGTTTCCGCTACGGCCTCAAACGATGTGCGCAGGGTTCCCAAGCCCACCGTTTGGGTGCCACTTGGTATACCGTGCCACTGCCTACCGCGTCATAGCCCACCCCTGGGGTCAGCGCTTCGCACGGCCTCCCGCATGGCTACAAACAAAAGAAACTACTTGCAAATCCTGGACAGAAGACTAGGCGGTTGATAAGTCGAGCGGGGTCATATTTCAGGGCCCAGCTTGTGGTAGTAACTATTCTTGAATCACAAACACGGAACTCAGTTCCTAAGAACGGTCCCAATGAGACAATCCGCTATGTACGCCTACATAGCCTCTCATCGTTACCTTTACCAAATCGAGTTCATCATTTAGTTCATCACGTCAGAACAACACCGTTTCAATCCGTTTCATCACCTAGATGAATCAGACTTGACACAACTCTAAGCATAGCAAGCATAGCAAGCAGGGAAGGTAAAGCACATCATGGCTCAAGCACCTACCAGGTATGCTAGGTTGCATGGTTATGCTATTTATTGTGACAATGACAGGTCATGCAGAGGAATGGGTTCAACTACCGCAACAGATAGACAGTAGAAGCGTTTGTCCTAATGCAATAAACAAGAGCAGAAGCGAGAGAGTGGGATGTTATCGATATGATCAATGGGGTTTCTTGCCTTGCAGGTTGGCCGGGAGGTACTCTCCTTCAGGGGGATACTCGAGGCTATCCGATGGAGCAGAACCTACCGCGACATAGACGGAGTAGCAATCAATACACGGCAAGTGCAAAAATATGATGCATGATCATGACATGGCAACTTGTTATGGATGAGCTAATGCATCTATCATTAGAGTTAAATGGAGTAGGTTTGAATATATGTTCAAAATTGTTCTCCATATAATATTCCACATATTGCATTATTGCAAAATGTCAATGTTCATCTATCTAGGTTTCTCTAACATGCATGGTAATAGCAACAATGGATTCTTTGGATTTTTCTAATAATTTTTCATATATAAATTATTTCAATCTGAGCTACAGATTATTTTCTATGATTTTCTAAAGTTTTCAGCATTTTCTGGAATTAATTTAAATCAGAAAGTCATTTATTGCGTCAGCATTGCGTCAGCAGTCAACTGGCCGTTGCCAGGTCAAACCTGATAGCCAGGGCCCACCAGTCAGTGACTCAGGGGGCGGGTTAGCGGCTAATTAAGCCGGCCACGTCAGCGGCGGCCGGAGGGTGGTCGCTGGCGACCATCCAACGTGGCGGAGGATCGCCGGAGGGCGCTACGGGCGGCGGATGGGCCAGCTAAGGGCACCAGAGGGTAGCCCGCAGCTGCGCGCATCCAATTGTCCCATCCATGGGCCAAGGGAACGGCCGGAGCAAGGCCGACGACGAGCTTGGCAGTCGCCGGAGCTCGGGCTTCGATCGGGTCGACGATCTAGCGTGAAAAGAGACCGGAGCTTGGCTCCTACAGCACCTACGCAACCCTACGAGCCCAATGGAGGCCTCAGGAGGACCTCAGGGGCACCGGAACGTCGCCGGCGTCGAGCCCGTGCGGCAGAGCTCCTCGGGTCTCGCGGGAATCAGCAGCTACGGCATGCAATCGAGCAGGGGAGGACGAGGAATGGATCCAGCAACTCACGGCGGTTGCGACGGCATCGGAAGCGGGCTCGGGGAGGCTCTGCTTGCGGCGTATTGATGGCGGCGATCTCCGGTGACCAGAGGTGGAAGACGACCTCGGGGTGGCGATGCAGAGCTTCTGGCGATGCGCTGGTCGGCGTAAGGGGTCGAGGGCAACGAGGCGGCGCTCCTGAGCTACTCAGGGGCGAGAGGGAGCTGTCGGAGGGGCGTGTCTACGGCGGCGGCGATGCGGGAGCGGCAGCCATGGCGACAGAGGCGAGGGAGAGCGGAGAGGGGCGAATGGCGAGGGGAGAGCGGTCGGGGGGGGGGGGGTACTCGTGGCGCTTCAGGCATCCACCAGCAGCAGGCAGACGGGTAGGAGGTGGCCATGCGGCGTCGGCGCGCTCGCCACACAGCTGCCTGCCCTCCTGGCAGAGGAGGAAGAAGACCCCCCTGCCCTTGGTGGGCTGGGCCGGCTTCCCTCCTGGGCCAGGCACAGGTAGGCTTTCCTTTTCTTTTTATTTTCTTTTCTGATTCAGTTCTGACATTTGTTTTGTTATTTTTGTCAGGGCTCAAACCTAGCTCCAAAAATACCAATACATTTTCTGGAGTGTAGTTTGAATATTTCAAACCTCCTCAAAATGTTTCAGCATTTTTGAATGACTAAGATAGGTGTAATGCTTTATTTGGCAATTTCAGTAGCATTAAAGGCTTATTTTAAAATGTTATACTTGTTGTGAAAATTAAATGGTCCACAGATCTGTTGTTGCCAACATTTAACAAAGACCATGAACATTTTTGAAGGGCATTTTGGATTCATTGAAAATTCATCACAGTTGAATTGGTTGATTCCAGTGAGGGGTGTTGGGGTTTCTGATGATCCCCATTTCAAATTGATGCAAAATTTAGACATGACGCACATACATGCTAGCACAAGGCAAGGCTAACTCGGGATGTGACAACTCACCCCCACTCAAAAGAATCTCGTCCCGAGATTTGGAAGTCGTTGGGAAGAGCGTGGGGTACTCTAGTCGAAGACGGTCCTCCCTTTCCCATGTGGCCTCCTCCTTCGAATGGTGTGACCACTGAACCTGGAGAAACTTAATGTTCCGACGTCGAGTGGTACGCTCAGTTTGATCGAGGATACGAACATGGTATTCTCGATATGTAAGGTTATCTTGGAGATCAAGCGTTTTGTGGTCCACTTCGCGGACTGGGCCCGAGAAGCAACGCCTGAATTGCGAGACGTGGAAGACATCATGAACCTTGGAAAGATGCGGTGGAAGTTCCAATTGGTAGGCAACCTCTTCTCGTTTGGCAAGAATGCAAAAAGGACCAATGTAATGAGGAGCCAACTTGCCCTTGATACCGAATCGTTGGGTACCCTTCAGAGGTGTAACCCGAAGGTAATCCTTCTGGTCAACTTCAAAGGTCATAGCCTTATGATGACGATCATATTGGCTCTTTTGACGAGATTGGGCTGTTTTCAACTTTTCATGAATAATGCAAACTTGCTCTTCTGCATCCTGGATCATATCCGGTCCAAAGAGTTGCCTCTCCCCGGTTTCTATCGATTTAAGAGGTGTTCGACACCTTCGTCCATAGAGAACTTCAAAAGGGGCTTTTCCCAAGCTTGACTGATAACTATTGTTATAAGCAAATTCGGCGCACGGAAGACATTTCTCCCAATTCATGCCGAATGATATAACACAAGCTCTAAGCATGTCTTCCAGGATTTGATTGACTCGCTCTACTTGACCATTTGACTGCGGATGGAAAGCAGTGCTAAAGGATAGATGAGTCCCCATAGCATTCTGGAAGCTTTCCCAGAATCGGGAAGTAAAGATACTTCCACGGTCTGAGTTGATCTCCAAAGGAACACCAAGAAGAGACACTATTCGAGAGATATATAGATCTGCTAGCTGACTGGCAGTTATACTCTCGCGAACAGGAAGAAAATGAGCCACTTCGGAAAGACGGTCAATGACCACAAAGATAGCATTATTCCCTCTATTGGTCCTAGGAAAACCGGTGATGAAATCCATACCGACCTTGTCCCATTTCCATTCAGGAATAGCTAAGGGTTGAAGGGTGCCAGCAGGAATTTGATGTTCTGCCTTAACGCGACGACAGACGTCGCAGTTGGCAACGAACTGAGCAATTTCTCTCTTCATTCTGGTCCACCAGAACCTCTAGCGTAGGTCTTGATACATTTTGGTACTACCAGGATGAATCGTGAGAGGAGAATCATGAGCCTCCTTAAGGATTAGCTGCCGAAGATGTTGGTTCTTGGGAACCACCAAGCGGTTCTGGAATAACACAACACCTTGATCATCGATGGAGAAATCCTTACCGTTTCCGCTAACGATGTTCTCCTTGATCCGGGATATACCCTTATCACGCTTTTGGCCAGCTATGATTTGATCCCTAAGAGTAGGTTTCGCCACCAAGGTGGAAACGAATCCTTGAGGAACAATGTGAAGATTTAACTTCCGAAATTCCTCATAGAGAAGCGGTTGACCTTGTTGTAACATCAGGTTGTTACAATAAGACTTACGACTTAGTGCATCAGCCATGACATTGGCTTTCCCCGGGGAGTAAGTTATCCCTAAGTCGTAATCTGTAATCAACTCAACCCACCGTCTTTGCCTGAGATTCAAATCCGGTTGGGTGAAAATATATTTCAGACTTTGGTGATCAGTGTAAATCTCGCAACGATTACCCACAAGGAAATGTCGGCATGTTTTAAGTGCATGGACTACAGCTGCAAGCTCATGATCATGTGTTGGATAATTATCCTCATGTGGACGCAACTGTCGAGATGCGTATGCAATCACATGACGATCTTGCATGAGGATGCAACCTAATCCTTGTCGCGAGGCGTCGCAATAGATAACAAAGTCCTTAGAAAAATCTTGTGGCACCAACACGGGTGCAGAAGTCAGGCGTCTTTTCAGTTCCTGAAAATTGTACTCGCATTGTGGGGTCCACTCGAACCTTTTATCTTTCTTGAGGAGTTCAGTAAGAGGTTTCGCAACCTTGGAGAAGTTCTCGACAAAGCGGCGACAATAGCTTGCTAGGCCAAGGAAACTCCGAACTTGCTTAACCGATTCAGGTTGAGTCCAATCAAGGACGGCCTGAACTCGCTCGGGATTGACAGCAATGCCCTTGCCAGAGATTACATGACCTAAATAGGTCACTTATGGTAGCTAGAATTCACATTTGGAGAATTTGGCATACAGGCGATGCTCTCGAAGTTTCGTCAATACCAGCCTGAGATGCTCGGCATGATCTCGTTCGTTATTCGAGTAGATGTGTATATCGTCGAGGTAAACCATGATGAATTTATCCAAATACTCCATGAAGATCGAATTCATCAAACGAGAGAAGGTGGCTGGGGCATTGGTTAATCCGAAGCACATGACGGTGTACTCGTATTGGCCATAACGAGTAACAAAAGCCATTTTTGGAATGTCCTCGTTCCTGATTCTGATTTGATGGTAACCCAACCTCAAATCCATTTTGGAGAAGACTGAGGATCCAGCGAGTTGATCATACAAGTCGTTGATCCTAGGGAGCGGATACTTGTTCTTGATTGTGACCAGGTTCACTGGTCGGTAATCTACAACCATCCTGTCCGTTCCATCCTTGTTTTTGACGAAGAGGACTGGGCAAGCCCAAGGAGAAGAACTAGGGCGGATGAATCCCTTTTTTAAGGCCTCATCGAGTTGTTTCCTTAGCTCGGCTAGTTCTAAGGGTGCCATCTTATAGGGTCTTCTGGCTATTGGGACAGTCCGTGGAATGAGGTCTATCACAAACTCTACATCTCTGACAGGTGGAATACTTGGCAGTTCCTCTAGAAAGACATCCGGAAAGTCACGGACCACCGGCATATCCTCAAGTTCTGGATGAGGGTTAGCATTGAGAGAATAGAGTTGGCACTTAGCCACTCGAGTAGAAAAGGTGACTATCTCACCTGAAGGATGTGTAAGTTGAACATTTCCTGAATGAGTATCAATCTTGGCATAATGGCCTTTCATCCAGTCCATACCCAAGATGATATTCATGTCCGAAGACTTCAAAGCTATCAGGGAAGCTAAAAAGACTAGCCTATCCACGAGAATCTCATTGTCATGGCTCACTCTGGAAGTTTGCCATTTTGATCCAGGAGTCTGAACTACTAAAGGAGTAGGCATATCACAAAAGGTCATGTTATGCAACTGTGCATAACTTTCTGAGATGAATGAATGAGATGCACCAGTGTCAAATAGAACAGATGCTGGATGACTATTGAGAAGGAGCGTACCAAGCACAACGTCGGGGTCATCATTGGCTTCTTCAAGGGTGACATTGTTCACACGACCATGAGCAGGAGTTGGCTTCACGTAGTAAGCCTTGCCTGGCTTACCACGTCCGGCTGGCTTGGCGTTGTTTTGGGGACACTCGCGAGAATAGTGTCCAGGCTCTTCGCATTTGTAGCAGATCACAGTTGAAGACCTCAGAGCAGCATTTCCACCATAGGGCTTAGCTGGAGGGTTGTTCTGATTTGGGCGAGGCGCCTCATAGGATGGCCTCGCGGTGTACCTTGATGGCAAAGCAGTGTTGGGCACCCACACCCGGCGCTTATGGGAACCTGAGCCGGATGAGGAGCTGAAGTCACGAGAGTGCTTCCTGGTTGCCTCGTAGTCGGTCTGACCAGTCTCAGCACTGATAGCCTTGTTGACGAGAGCCTGGAAGGTAGCGCACTCATGCAGGCGCAGATCACGACGAAGCTCGGGGTTAAGTCCCTTGCGGAATCTAGCTTGCTTCTTGGCATCGGTTGACACTTACTCCAGTGCATAGCGTGCTAAGTTGCCGAACTCACGGCTGTAAGCATCCACTGTCAGCTTACCCTGAGTGAGGGCACAGAACTCCTCTCTCTTGTGGTCCATCAGACCTTCAGGGATATGGTGGGTGCGGAAAGCACTGCAGAAGTCTGTCCATGTAGTAGCGGGGGCCTCTGGGAGCATAGCCTCATAATTTTCCCACCACTGACTGGCGGGTCCTTCAAGAAAGTATGCGGCAAAGTTAACCTTGTCCGCTTCAGCCACATTTGCAGAACGAATCTTGCGGGTCATGCTGGAAAGCCAATCATCCGCATCAAGGGGGTCGATGGAATGATGGAACTTTGGTGGATACAGCTTCACGAAGTCATTGAGGGACATAGCATCATTACGCTCATTGCAGGGAGGGCGTGTTGTATTCTGCTCAATACGCTCTAGCAGCCTGTTGGTCTCTCTCTTGTTGCGTTCTGCCTCAAGCATCACCTCCGCCAAAGATGGCGGGTGAGGCAGGTTCTCTTGCCTTGCTCCACTGCCCTCGCCCTGCTCATAAGCAGGAGCGGGGTTGTTCCTGGTGGAAACCATCCTGGGATAACAAAACCCACATCTTAGACAAGGAAGACAACAACTCTAGGATAAGAGATATGGAATATACTGAACAACATGGAATGCAGGGGTAAACACCCAAACAACATGGTACAAGCAAAGTGCCATATATACACCATGATTCATACACACCATGATATAGTTCAGTACAAACCCAAGCTGAAGTACAAACTAGTAAGAAGATAAAGCAACTCATCGGAGGCATTACAAGCTTCCTATACATTATTTTTCTACGCCTCCGGAACTCAACTCACACCTTAGTCATATTCCACAAGAGGCGCATGACTGTGGGAATACAACTGCTACCATACTACTACCTCCACTCACGAACTCAGGCATCGGCGTAGAACATCTCATACAGGTTACCTCCGTGACCTGGATGCTGAACCTGAGGGTCTGGAAACACCCTGGCCTGAGATCCCTGAGAACCATAAGGGCACGGATGTGGCCTAGGTCCTCTCGCTGGTGGCAGCAACGGTCCTCGAAGAGGAGTGATGCCTCCAACATCGGGCCAGTCTACGCGAGCGGGCAGATGAGTCCGAAGCGGGCTCAGCATACTCATATCTCCATAACCTGTCTGAACGACTGGAGCTAACTGCGTCAAGGCTGTCCAAAGACGTCCACGGGTAGCATCAAGCTCCGCACGAAGAGCACGTGCATCACGATCCCTGTTCTCTAGCAACTGAGCAGTCACCTGAAGCCTAGGATCCTCATGAGAGTGATCATAGTAGGCTGCAGCAAGATAACCATCCTCTCCTCCTAGTGTCGCTGGAATATAGCAGAACTCAGTGTTCTGCAGTAGGCCATGGTGATCTCTCATAATGGTCAGCATCGTGTAGGCGGCCTCCTGAACTGCCATATCAATGGTGACACCTAATCCATAAGCCCAATGAAGCGGCTCCGCAGCTCCAGGGTATGATGGATAAATCCTGACAGTGCACAGATACTGGCTCTGGTTGAAGTCGCGGTACTACTCCTCCACGATATATTCCGGGTACCAACGATAACCGGTCTCCAACATGACTCTAACCAACATGGCCGGGTGACCCGGTACATCGATGCACCTGGTCAAACGGACCACCTGACGAGAAGGATGAGAAGGCATCTGAAACAGAGGATAATGCAAAGTGCATTAGAGATCCTAGCAGAAATCGGACAGCATAATGGCTGAAAATGCTCAAAAACAATTTTGAGATATCCTGAAAAGATTGGATAGCATAGCCACTCAACTTTCTAGCATCAAGATTCTAACCAAAAGATTGTCGCACAGAAGCAATACTTGAAAACTGGAATTGACTCTCAAGCAATTTAGTCTACAAGTCCATGGTTAGTAACTCATCATCCTGAGAGGTAGATAAGAAGCCTAGCTCTTAACCCCGTAGAAAAGAAGAGGGTGACTCAGAATAGAATGACTCGGGAAGAGGAGTAAAAAGAGCCTTACGTTCCCTTCCACAATCAATTCCCTTACATAACTAAAGCATTTCTAGACTCAACTTCGACCAGTTTGGCTTGGTAATCCTACAGTCAGTTAGGCTCTGATACCAACGATGTCGGGACCCCGATCCTAAGCCATAAGAATCTAGCATGTAACACTTCACATTACTTTGTGGCCTCACGCACGGTTATCACCACGGCTGCCACCTTACCTGGGCCGGGACCGTTTGCGCCTTTTGGCTCACGAATGTGAATATGTCGCTAGCATTCAAATGTCAAAGAACCCGGGTCGACATGACTAGTCATAGAACCCAAGTAGCACATCTGTACAGGGACAGGCATACGTAACCCAACAATGCAAGTGTCGGCCTCAGCGTGTGTAGACGAGTCATAGCAAGCTACAGGGACTCCATTACACCGTGGGACATAAATGTCATTAACTGCGTGTAGACGAGTCATAGCAGGCTACATGGACTCCATTACACTGCGAGACATTTCCCTGAAGGGACAGACACAGCAGCAAAGAATGATACATGCCGGTCAATCAATGTGTCTGGAGCAGTAGCAACTACCAAGGCTCAGTGGAAGCACAAAGAGGCATTTCCCCGTAAAGAGTTCTACTAGAGGCACACTACTAGGTGTCGAATCCCATACATACCGTTACACGTCACACGTACGCACGACATGTCCGATATGCACAGATACAATGGTATCACAACACAACCATATAATAACACAACATTTATTTAGATGGCTCAGAAGAGCCTTGCATAATATGTTCATACAGGAAGGGGTCACATGACCCGACACTCAAGTCATACAAACATGTTCATACAAACCAAGCGGAAGCTTAAAGCTGTCTGAGTACAGACAGTTGAAAGGTCAAAAGGCATAAAGCCTGACTATCTATAGCCCATCCCAGGGCATCAAATCGTAGCTGGGATACCAGCTACTCGGCATCGTCGACATCTAGATAGAACCCACCAGATGGGTCCATATTCTCATCTGCAACAGTTATTAAGCAAACATGAGTACAATCGTACTCAGCAAGTCTTTAAAGCAGACCTAAGCTATTCATGCTCATGTTTCAACAAGGGGACTAGTGTGGTTTATGCTGCAAGCCAGCTTTGACTCTTGGCTAGCCTATACTACGACTACCAGTTCTTTGAACAAGTTTTGAGATGGCGCACACGAGTCCACTATCACCACATCAATACACTACCATGGATCCGCTCCCGTGACCCACGAGAGTGCCATCCACGGTACTCACACTTGTCTTGAGTCTTTTAAGAGTAACCATTAAGTTATCTATGAACAGCATAAGTTCTCGAAGTAGTCCATATCCGAGGACGCGGCTATTCAAACAGATTCATTACCCTGCAGGGGTGCACTTCTTCACACACGATCCCGCCACTTATCGCTGTGTGCTCATAAAATAGGCACCTCGGCAACCTTCAAGCGGAAGCCCAGCGAGGGAGTCGGCCACGACCGTCAATCACACAAGACCCTAGTCCAGGCTATCGCCTATTTGAGACTAAACCCGCACGGAAGTCTGGCCGAAGTTTCCACTACGGCCTCAAACGATGTGCACAGGGTTCCCAAGCCCACCGTTTGGGTGCCACTTGGTACACCGTGCCACTGCCTACCGCGTCGTAGCCCACCCCTAGGGTCAGCGCTACGCACGGCCTCCACCATGGCTACAAACACCAGAAACTACTTGCAACTCCTGGACAGAGGACTAGGTGGTTGATAAGTCGAGCGGGGTCATATTTCAGGGCCCAGCATGTGGTAGTAACTATTCTTGGATCACAAACACGGAACTCAGTTCCTAAGAACGGTCCCAATGAGACAATCCGCTATGTACTCCTACATAGCCTCTCATCGCTACCTTTACCAAATCGAGTTCATCATTTAGTTCATCACGTCAGAACAACACTGTTTCACTCCGTTTCATCACCCAGATGAATCAGACTTGACACAACTCTAAGCATAGCAAGCAGGGCAGGTAAAGCACATCATGGCTCAAGCATCTACCAGGTATGCTAGCTTGCATGGTTTAGCTATTTACTGTGACAATGACAGGTCATGCAGAGGAATGGGTTCAACTACCGCAATAGATAGACAGTAGAAGCATTTGTCCTAATGCAATAAACAAGAGCAGAAGCGAGAGAGTGGGATGTTATCGATATGATCAATGGGGTTGCTTGCCTTGCAGGTTGGCCGGGAGGTACTTTCCTTCAGGGGGATACTTGAGGGTATCCGATGGAGAAGAACCTACCGCGACATAGATGGAGTAGCAATCAATACATGGCAAGTGCAATAATATGATGCATGATCATGACATGGCAACATGTTATGGATGAGCTAATGCATCTATCATTAGAGTTCAATGGAGTAGGTTTGAATATAGGTTCAAAATTGTTCTCCATATAATATTCCACATATTGCATTATTGCAAAATGTCAATGTTCATCTATCTAGGTTGCTCTAACATGCATGGTAATAGCACCAATGGATTCTTTGGATTTTTCTGATAATTTTTCATATATAAATTATTTCAATCTGAGCTACAGATTATTTTCTATGATTTTCTAAAGTTTTCAGCATTTTCTGGAATTAATTTAAATCAGAAAGTCATTTATTGCGTCAGCTCTGCGTCAGCATTGTGTCAGGAGTGAACTGGCCATTGCCAGGTCAAACCTGACAGCCAGGGCCCACCAGTCAGTGACCCAGGGCTAATCCCCAGTCAAACCAGAGACTAAATAGGCTTTGACCCCCCGTGGGGCCCTCTGTCAGTGACTCAGGGGGCGGGTTAGCGGCTAATTAAGCCGGCCATGTCAGCGGCGGCCGGAGGGTGGTCGCCGGCGACCATCCGACGCGGCAGAGGATTGCCGGAGGGCGCTACGGGCGGCGGATGGGCCAGCTAAGGGCACCAGAGGGTAGCCCGCAGCTGCGCGCATCCAATTGTCCCATCCACGGGCTAAGGGAATGGCCGGAGCAAGGCCGGCGATGAGCTTGGCGGTCGCCGGAGCTCGGGCTTCGATCGGGTCGACGCTCTAGCGCGAAAAGGGACCGGAGCTTGGCTCCTACAGCACCTACGCAATCCTACGAGCCCGATGGAGGCCCCAGGAGGACCTCAGGGGCACCGGAACGTCGCCGGCGTCGAGCCCGTGCGGCGGAGCTCCTCGGGTCTCGCGGGAATCAGCAGCTACGGCATGCAATCGAGCAGGGGAGGAGGAGGAATGGATCCAGCAGCTCACGGCTCTGTTTGTGGCATATTGACAGCGGCGATCTCCGGTGACCAGAGGTGAAGACGACCTCGTGGCGGCGATGCAGAGCTTCTGGCGATGCGCTGGTCGGCGTAAGGGGTCGAGGTCGACGAGGCGGAGCTTCTGAGCTACTCAGGGGCGAGAGGGAGCGGTCAGAGGGGCGTGTCTATGGCGGCGGCGATGCGGGAGCGGCAGCCATGGCGATAGAGGCGAGGGAGAGCGGAGAGGGACGAATGGCGAGGGGAGAGCGGTCGGGGGGAACTCGTGGTGCTTCAGGCGTCCACCAGCGGCAGGCAGACGGGCAGGAGGTGGCCATGCGGCGTCGGCGTGCTCGCCACGCAGCTGCCTGTCCTCCTGGCAGAGGAGGAAGAAGACCCCCCTGCCCCTGGTGGGCTGGGCTGGCTTCCCTCCTGGGCCAGGCACAGGTAGGCTTTCCTTTTCTTTTTATTTTCTTTTCTGATTCAGTTCTGACATTTGTTTTGTTATTTTTGTCAGGGCTCAAACCTAGCTCCAAAAATACCAATACATTTTCTGGAGTGTAGTTTGAATATTTCAAACCTCCTCAAAATGTTTCAGCATTTTTGAATGACTAAGATTGTTGTAATGCTTTATTTGGCAATTTCAGTAGCATTAAAGGCTTATTTTAAAATTTTATACTTGTTGTGAAAATTAAATGGTCCACTGAACTGTTGTTGCCAACATTTAACAAAGACCATGAACATTTTTGAAGGGCATTTTGGATTCATTGAAAATTCATCACAGTTGAATTGGTTGATTCCAGTGAGGGGTGTTGGGGTTTCTGATGATCCCCATTTCAAATTGATGCAAAATTTAGACATGATGCACATACATGCTAGCACAAGGCAATGCTAACTAGGGATGTGACAGAGGGCTTATACGTCCATTTTGCATCATGATTTCTTACTGTTATTTATTATGTTTTGTTGAATAATAATGCTTTAGGGAGTGATTCTAATGCCTTTTCTCTCTCAATATGCAAGGTTTACACAAAGAGGGAGAATACTGTCAGCTGGAATTCTGGACCTGAAAAAGCACATCAGAGATACTTATTCTGCACATCTCCAATGAAGCTGAAACTTTACGGAGAATATTTTTGGAATTAATAAAAAATACCGAAGCAAAGAACTACCGGAGGGGGCCACCCTGGTGGGCACAAGACACCAGGGCGCGCCAGGCCGCCAGGTGCGCCCTGGTGGGTTGTGCCCTCCTCGGCCCACCTCCGGTGGCCATCTTCTGGTATATAAGGTCTTTTGACCTAGAAAAAAAATAGAGGACTTTCGGGATGGAACACCGCCGTCTCGAGGCGGGACTTGGGCAGGAGCACTTTTGCCCTCCGGCGGAGCGATTCCGCGGGGGGAACTTCCCTCCCGAGGAAATCGAAGCCATCGTCATCACCAACACCCCTCTCATCTTTGGGAGGCCAATCTTCATCAACATCTTCAACAACACAATCTCGTCTCAAACCCTAGTTCATCTCTTGTGTTCAATCTTTGTACAGGAACCTCAAATTGGTACCTGGGTGACTAGGAGTGTTGATTACATCTTGTAGTTGATTACTATATAGTTTATTTGGTGGATGATTATATGTTCAGATCCATTATGCTATTCAATACCCCTCTGATCTTGAGCATGAATATTATTTCTGAGTAGTTACCTTTGTTCTTGAGGTCACGGAAGAATTCATGTTGCAAGTAATCATGTGAACTTGATATGTGTTCGATATTTTGATGATATGTATGTTGTGATTCCCTTAGTGGTGTCATGTGAACGTCGACTACATGACACTTCACCATCCTTGGGCCTAAGGGAATGCATTGTGGAGTAGTTATTAGATGATGGGTTGCTAGAGTGACAGAAGCTTAAACCCTAGCTTATGCGCTACTTCGTAAGGGGCTGATTTGGATCCAAACGTTTAATGCTATGGTTAGATTTTATCTTAATACTTTTCTCGTAGTTGCGGATGCTTGCGAGGGGGTTAATCATAAGTGGGAGGTTGTTCAAGTAAGAACAGCACCCAAGTACCAGTCCAACCACATATCAAATTATCAAAGTAGCGAACACAAATCAAACCAACATGATAAAAGTGACTAGATGAAATTCCCGTGTACCCTCAAGAACACTTTGCCTATTACTAGAGACTATTCTGGCCCGTCCTTTCCACAAAAGGATTGGGCTACCTTGCTGCACCTTATTTACCATTACCGTTACTTGCTCGCTACCAATTATCTTGCTATCAAACTATCTAGTACCTACAATTTCTGTGCTTGCAGAAATTACCTTGCTGAAAACCGCTTGTCATTTCCTTGTGCTCCTCATTGGGTTCGACACTCTTACTTATCGAAAGGACTACGATTGATCCCCTATACTTGTGGGTCATCAAGACTCTTTTCTGGTGCCGTTGCTGGGGAGTGGAGCGCTCTTGGTAAGTGGAAATCGATAAGTAAAAACTTATACTACGTGCTGAAATTTATTGTTACTTGCTACTATGGAAAACAATCCTTTGAGGGGTTTGTTCGGGGTATCTTCACCTCGACCGGAACCACAATTAGTTGCCCCTCAACCTACTGCACCTACTAGAAATATTGGTTATGAAATTCCTTCGGGTATGGTAGAACAGCTGCTTGCTAAACCTTATGCAGGAGATGGAACTGAACATCCTGATATGAACCTCTTATATGTGAACGAAATTTGTGGATTATTTAAGCTTGCAGGTTTACCCGGAGATGAAGCTAAGAAGAAGGTTTTCCCTTTATCTTTGAAGGGAAAAGCATTGACATGGTGTAGGCTATGTGATGTTCTTGGATCATGGAACTGGAATCGATTGCAATTGGAATTCCATCAGAAGTTTTATCCCATGCATCTAGTTCATCGTGATCGAAATTATATATATATTGGCCTCATGAAGGAGAAAGCATCACTCTAGCTTGGGGGAGGCTTAAGTCAATGATATATTTATGCCCCAATCATGATATCCCGAGAGAAGTTATTATTCAGAATTTTGTTGCTCGGCTTTCTCATAATGATCAATCCATGCTTGATACTTCATGTGCTGGTTCTTTTATGAAGAAGACTATTGAATTCAAGTGGGATCTCTTAGAAAGAATTAAACGCAACTCTGAAGATTGGGAACTCGACGAAGGTAATGAGTCATGTATAAAGCTTAAGTTTGATTGTGTTAAATCTTTTATGAATACCGATGCTTTTCACAAGTTTAGCACTAAATATGGACTTGACTCTGAGATAGTAGCCTCTTTCTGTGAAGCATTTGCTACTCACGTTGATCTCCCTAAGGAGAAGTGGTTTAAATATCATCCCCTATTAAATAAGAAATCAAAGAACCGGTCATAGCTAAAGATGAAATCATCATTTACAATGTTGATCCAGTTGTGCCTACCGCTTATATTGAAAAACCGCCTTTCCCTGTTAGGATAAAGGAACATGCTAAGGTATCAACTGTGGTTCGCAAGAGTAATATTAGAGCACCTAAGCCCCCTGTGCAAATTAAAGTAGAACCTAGTATTGCTATGGTTAAACATCTCTTGGTAGAAAATATTGATGGGCATGTTATCTACTTTTGTGATGAAGCTGCTAGAATCGCCAAACCTGATGAAAAAGATAAACATAGGCCCGTAGTGGGCATGCCTGTTGTCTCAGTCAAAATAGGAGATCATTGCTATCATGGTTGATGTGATTTGTGTGCTAGTGTGAGTGCTATCCCTTTTTCTTTATACCAAGAAATTTTGAATGAGATAGCACCTGCTGAAATAGAAGACATTGATGTTACTATTAAACTTGCTAATAGAGACACCATCACACCAATTGGTATTGTTACAGATGTTGAAGTCTTGTGTGGGAAAGTAAAATACCCTACTGATTTTCTAGTTCTTGGTTCCCCACAAGATGACTTTTGTCCCATTATCTTTGGTATACCTTTCTTGAGCACCGTTAATGCTAAGATAGATTGTGAAAAACAAACTATCGGTGTCAGTTTTGGTGGTGTGTCTCATGAGTTCATTTTTTCCAAGTTCAATAGAGCATTATCTAGTAAGGATGAAATAATTGGTCTTGCTTCTATTGCCATGCCTCCTACTGATCCATCAGAACAATATTTGGTCGACCATGAAAATGATATGCACTGCATGAAAGAAATGAAATAGATAAAATTTTCTTTGAACAACAACCTCTCCTGAAACACAATTTGCCTATTGAAACTCTCACAGGTCCTCCTCCGCCTAAAAGTGATCATGTGTTTGAATTAAAACAATTGCCTGGCACTTTGAAGTATGCTTATCTTGATGAGAAAAAGATATATCCTATTATTATTAGTGCTAACCTTTCAGAACATGAAGAAGAAAGATTATTAAAAGTTCCGAGGAAGCACCGGGCTGCTATTGGATATACTCTTGACGATCTTAAGGGCATTAGTCCCACTCTATGTCAGCACAAGATTAATATGGAACCTGATGCTAAACCCGTTGTTGTTCACCAACGACGATTGAATCCTAAGATGAAAGAAGTGGTAAGAACTGAAATATTAAAGCTTCTAGAAGCAGGTATAATCTATCCCATTATTGATAGTAGATGGGTAAGTCCCGTTCATTGTATCCCTAAGAAACGAGGTATTACCGTTGTTCCTAATGATAAAAATGAACTCATTCCGCAAAGAATTGTCACTGGCTATAGAATGGTAATTGATTTTAGAAAATTAAATAAAGCTACTAGAAAGGATCATTACCTCTGCTTTTCATTGATCAAATGCTAGAAAGATTATCTAAGCACACACACTTCTGTTTTCTGGACGGATATTCTGGTTTCTCTCAAATATCCGTGTCACAATCTGATCAAGAGAAAACCACCTTTACTTGCCCTTTTGGAACCTATGCTTATAGACGTATGCCTTTTGGTTTATGCAATGCACCTGATACCTTTCAAAGATGTATGGCTACTATATTCTCTGACTTTTGTGAAAAGATTGTGGAGGTTTTCATGGATGATTTATCCATTTACGGGACTTCTTTTGACGATTGCTTAAGCAATCTTGATCGAGTTTTGCAGAGATGTGAACAAACTAATCTTGTCTTGAATTGGGAGAAGTGCCACTTTATGGTTAATGAAGGTATTGTCTTGGGGCATAAAATATCCGAATGAGGTATTGAGGTGGATAAAGCTAAAGTTGATGCAATTGAGAAAATGCCATGTCCTAAAGATATTAAAGGTATTCGAAGTTTCCTTGGTCATGCTGGTTTCTATAGAAGGTTCATTAAAGACTTCTCTAAAATTTCTAGGCCTCTTACTAATCTTTTGCAAAAGGATATCCCTTTTGTTTTTGATGATGATTGTGTAGAAGCCTTTAAAACACTCAAGAAAGCCTTAACTTCTGCACCTATCGTCCAACCACCTGATTGGAACTTGCCTTTTGAAATTATGTGTGATGCTAGTGATTATGCTGTTGGTGCTGTTCTAGGACAAAGAGTTGATAAGAAATTAAATATTATCCATTATGCTAGCAAAACTCTAGACAGTGCCCAAAGAAACTATGCTACTACTGAAAAAGAATTTTTAGCAGTTGTGTTTGCTTGTGATAAATTTAGATCCTACATTGTTGATTCCGAGGTTATAATTCACACTCATCATGCTGCTATAAAATATCTTTTGGAAAAGAAAGATGCTAAACCTAGACTTATTAGGTGGGTTCTCTTGCTTCAAGAATTTGACTTACATATCGTTGATAGGAAGGGAACTAAGAATCCCGTAGCTGATAACTTGTCTAGGATAGAAAATATTCTTGATGACCCACTACCTATTGATGATAGTTTCTGTTGGGTCATGATGCACACGATCACCTATGGGGCCACGGGCCCCTTTGTTGTTCGGCGGGGGTGAGGTCATGTTGCACAAAGAGCAGAGGCCATGAGACAGCACGACGACGAGACACTGGTGTTTTACCCAGGTTCGTGCCGCTAAGAAGCATAAAATCCTACTCCTGCTTTGGTGGATTGATCGGGGGAACATGAACACACGCAACGCTCAAACCCGACAAGGTTGCCTTCGGGAGAGCAGCTACGCTAGTACAAGTGTCCAAAGGTCCGAATCTTTAGCTAGGTTGCCTTGGGCCTCCTTTTATAGCTCAAGGGGTTACCACAGTGGCAAAACAAACATTATCTAGTGATTAGATAGCTAACAGTGCTATCATACCTAACTCTGGCACTTAGGAAAAAATGCCATAAATGCTAGTCTAGGTGGCGTGCGGGGGTGCATTCCTGGCAGGCTCTTACCACCGCTTTAGCTAACTATTGCTCAATATCTTGACACGCCTCTGGACGGGTGTCAAAGGGGCATAATCTGTCTTCCAGCGAGCCGCCATGTACTTAGCGAGAGCCACTTAGCCACCTGAGGGCTCGACACCGCATCGACAAGTGACTGGTGTTGCAGTGCGATGGAGCGGTGGCCGATCGGCTCGCGCTTGCCGGGGGATGCCTTGCCGGGTCTTCCTGAAGATGTGTGCGCCTTGGTCCCCGGCAGGCACCAGGGACATGGCTGGCACAGCTCGGGCCTGTTCTGGGCCGTTGCGTTAACCTTGACGGCGTTGCTAGCCAGCGTAGGCTGCTTCTGCCGGGGTCTTGGTCTTGGATGTTGGCTTTGTCATCTTGATGCGCTCCTTGATCTCACGTAGAGCGGCTTCTCTGGCGTGGGCTGGGTTTATGTTGACGGGTTATGCTACTACTGCCTGTGCATAAGTCAGGGGCACTGGGTACCCCATTCCTAGTGCACCGACAGGAGCCCCGGGTCTGGCCCAAACGCGCTCGCCCAGCGCTGTTGGGTTAATCCCAAAATTTATGCACATGCACGCAATATGAGGGAGTAACTGCCGACTTTTAAGGCAGCACTCACTTGCTACCTCAGGCCATTTCCGCCACATGCGCCGCATGCATTGCGGGGAGTTTGCGGTCGATGCGCATGGCTCAAAGGCGTGGGAGTGGCAGAAGCTGCAACGCCTGGGATTGGAGTAATGGGGCTCTTACCTGTTCGCCCGTGATCGTGGGTAGTGGGATTGGTGGAGATGGGCGGCCGCCTTGGAGCGGAGGAGAGCCAACCCCTGTGCCCTAAAACCCTACTCCTGCTTTGGTGGATTGATCGGGGGAACACGAAGCACATGCATCGCTCAAACCCGGCAAGGTTGCCTTCGGGAGAGCAGCTACGCTAGTACAAGTATCCAAAGGTCCGAATCTTTAGCTAGGTTGCCTTGGGCCTCCTTTTAAAGCTCAAGGGGTTACACAGTGGCAAAACAGACATTATCTAGTGATTAGATAGCTAACAGTGCTATCATACCTAACTCTGGCACTTAGGACAAAATGCCATAAATGCTAGTCTAGGTGGCGTGCGGGGGTGCATTCCCGGCAGGCTCTTACCACTGCTTTAGCTAACTATTGCTCAGTATCTTGACACGCCTCTAGACGGGTGTCAAAGGGGCATAATCTGTCTTCCAGCAAGCCGCCACATACTTAGCAAGAGCCACTTAGCCACCTGAGGGCTCGACACCGCATCGACAAGTGACTAGTGTTGCGATGCGGTGGAGCGGTGGCCGATTGGCTCGCGCTTGCCAGGGGATGGCTTGCCAGGTCTTCCTGAAAATGTGTGCGCCTTGGTCCCCGGCAGGCACCAGGGACGCGGCTGGCGCGGCTCAGGCTGGTTCTGGGCCGTTGCGTTAACCTTGCCGGTGTTGCTAGCCAGTGTAGGCTGCTTCTGCCGGTATCTTGGTCTTGGATGTTGGCTTTGTATTCTTGATGCGCTCCTTGATCTCACGTAGAGCGGCTTCTCTAGTGTGGGCTGGGTTTATGTTGACGGGTTATGCTACTACTGCTTGTGCATAAGTCAGGGGCACTGGTTACCCCATTCCTAGTGCACCGATAGTTTCCCTGATGAACAGTTAACTGCAATAAATGTTTCTCAAAACACTCCTTGGTATGCTGATTATGCTAATTACATTGTCACTAAATATATACCACCTAGCTTCACATACCAACAAAAGAAAAAATTCTTCTATGATTTAAGACTTTACTTTTGGGATGACCCACATCTTTATAAACAAGGAGTAGATGGTATTATTAGACGTTGTGTACCTGAGCATGAACAGGAACAAATCCTACGGAAATGTCATTCCGAAGCATATGGAGGACAACATGCGGGACATAGAACTGCTCACAAGGTATTGCAATCTGGTTTTTATTGGCCTACTCTCTTCAAGGATGCCCGTAACTTTGTCTTGTCTTGTGCTGAATGTCAAAGAATTGGTAATATCGGTAAGCGTCAGGAAATGCCTATGAAATATTCAGTTATTGTCGAACCATTTGATGTTTGGGGTTTTGATTATATGGGACCTTTTCCTTCCTGTAACGGGTACACTCATATTTTGGTTGCCGTTGATTGTGTCACCAAGTGGGTAGAAGCTATTCCAACTAGTAGTGCTGATCACAACACCTCCATTAAAATTCTTAAAGAAGTTATCTTCCCGAGGTTTGGAGTCCCTAGATACTTAATGATTGATGGTGGTTCACACTTTATTCATGGTGCTTTCCGTAAGATACTTGCTAAATATGATGTTAACCATAGAATTGCACCCCCCCTATCATCCTCAATCTAGTGGTCAAGTTGAACTTAACAATAGAGAAATAAAATTGATATTAAAAAAACTGTTAATAGGTCTCGAAAGAATTGGTCTAAGAAACTAGATGATGCACTTTGGGCCTATGGAACAGCTTATAAAAACCCTATGGGTATGTCTCCATACAAAATGGTATATGGAAAAGCTTGTCATTTGCCTTTAGAGTTAGAACACAAAGCATGTTGGGCAATTAAAGAACACAATTATGATTTCAAACTTGCCGGTGAGAAGAGGCTATTTGATATTAACTCACTAGATGAATGGATAACCCAAGCCTATGAAAATGCCAAACTATTAAAAGAAAAAGTAAAAAGATGGCATGACAAAAGAATCCAAAAGTGGGAATTCAAAATAGGAGACTATGTTCTTTTGTTCAACTCTCGTTTAAGATTTTTTGCAGGTAAGCTTCTCTCCAAATGGGAAGGACCATATATTATCGAAGAGGTTTATCGTTATGGAGCCATCAAGATTAATAATGCCGAAGGTACTAACCCGAAGGTGGTCAATGGACGAAGAATTAAACACTATATCTTAGGTACGCCTATTAATGTTGAAAGCAATGTTATTCAAACCATGACACCGGAGGAACACATAAAAGAAACCTTCCGGAACACTCCAGAATTCTGAAAAATAGGAGGTACGTGATACGGTAAGTAAACGGACTCCGAAAAATCCGCAAAAATATTTTCTGTCAGTTTTGAAATATTAGAAAAATTTGGAAAATAAGAAATAAACCGGAAGGCGATCGAGGTGAGCACGATACACAAGGGCGCGCCTGCCCTGCCAGGTGCGCCCTGGTGGGTTGTGCCCACCTCGGACACCTTCCTGACTCCGTTTTCCTTCCATATGCTTGTTTCCCAAGAATAAATATTCTCTATATATACCCCTGACTGTTTTGACGACAGCATCACAGAAAATCCTCTGTTCTTGTTTCGTGCTGTTTTCTCGTCAGATCTAGATCTCCATGGCTCCACCAAGCTCCTCCAAGGACAACTTCTTCGAGAAGGTCATCAACCCGTACTTGCTGGAGGTGATGAAGCACCCTCAAGCCATTGAGATGCGTGAGGTGGTGCTACACATCCGCGATGTTCAGGGACCCAAGAGGACCGGAAGCGTGGAGGCTAGGCTCGAGGCGGTGGAACATGTCGGATTTCGGGCTCCGCAAAACCCAAAGAAGTTCGAACTCAGGGGCGTGTGCGAAGATCCCTACCAGCTTCGACCTCAAGCTCACAACTTCACAGCCTAGCCCGACGAACTCACTCAATTGCAGGGAAGAAGATTAGCACACGAGGATTTACCCAGGTTCGGGCCGCTGCGAAGCGTAAAACCCTACTCCTGCCTTTTGGTGGATTGTCTCACGAGGAGGTTTGTGGATGAACTAGTACAGTGGTGAGTAACCTTGCGAGGGTGCTCGGGTGGTGTTTTTCCATCCGTCTCTATGGAGTAGCCTGGCCTCTATTTATAGCGACCCGGGTCCTCTTCCCTTATCGCAACGGCGGGAAGGGATCCCACAACGGCCAAATTCGAAGGGGGACAAGGAGTACACCTTATCCCGACGAAAGGTGGTCTTCGCGTGCAACCTAGCCGGTGGTGATGCAGAGGTGGGCTCGGCGATGACGTCCGTCCTGCGGGGCTCATGGTGTTGGTCTCATTGCGCCGGAATGGAAACCTTTTGGGGGTGCCTTGGGAACTCGCGTATGTCTTTGCCTCCTTTGCACCAAAGAGGAAACTGTCTCCTCTGCGCGTGCCGGTGCCCGTCTGGCCTGGCTTGCGTCACCCCCGCCCCCCTGAGGCTGAGCTTTGCATAGGGATCTCCGCCCCTCGGGAGACGACCTGGGGAGGCCTCCTCCCTCCGAGGGTCTTGGCGCCGTCCCCCTCGCGAGTGCGGGACTCTCGCGAGGGCCTTGTCTTGAGTGAGGCCGCGCTTGTCCGTACCAGGCCTTCAAAGTGGGCCACGCCCTGGGTCACAGGCAGGCAGTTCTGGGTACCCCCATTCCCAGGACGCCGACAATAGCCCCTGGGCCCAAGGCGCGCTCGAGCCAGCTTCGGGGCAAAGCTGAAGAAGATGGCCCGAAGCGCTGCGGGCCCCAATCGCCTGCGAGCCCAGCCTGTCGCACGGCAAGTAACGGAGCGCGGACGCCTCCACTTCCACACGGCGCCTCGACAACCGCTCCCGCTGACCAGCAACCGGTGCGCGTCGTAGGGCCATCATTGCCCGGGATGGGGAGGGGTGCCGGTTGGTCTCCACCTAGCTATAAATGGGCGAAGGGGACGGAGCCCCCAACCCGTTCCTACTTCTTGCTCCCCCGCTTTCGTCCTTCGCCTCCTCGATCATGATGCCGGTGAGGAGGTTTTCTGCTGCCGAGAAGGGGAAAGCCTGCTAGGAGGGGCCGGACGAACAACCTCCCAAGAGGAGCCGGGGCCGTCCTCGCAAGTATACCGTGGCATCGACGGCGGCGCCCCGTGGGCGCGGCCGTACCCCGTGGGCGCAGGCGCAGGTGGCGGGCGCGGCGGGCGTGGCCAGGGAGGGAGATCCACAGTAGGTGCTCGGCCACCGTGCCCGCGGGCCCACACGGCCGATACGGGCCAGGAGTTCCTGGTGCTGGTGGAGATGCCGGCGATCACCTGGTTGCAGCTCCCGTACTTCTTCGCAGAGACGCTATGGGCTAACGAGCCCGCAGGTCTGTGGCTGCTAGCCGATGGTTGTTGTAGCGGCACGTTGTGGGTGCAGGTCGAGGTTACCCCTGCAGGCTACGCCTTCTTGAGCCGCGGGTGGCAGACCATCGCCCGTGCCCACGGCCTGAAGGGTAGGCTCACGCTCCACTTCAAGCACGATGGCGCCACGACGCTTTTCGTCAAGATCTTCGGGGAGGACGGCAGGCGCTTGGGGTGCTGCCCGGAGGGCGACAGCAGCGGCGACCTTGGAGGTGAGTTTGTCCTTGGCGACGGCCATCATGCTTCTAGCAGCAGCGACACCTCCTCCGAGGAGAGTCCGAGCGACAACAGCTACGATGCACCATCGCGTCGGCGTGCTCGGACTTCGGAGGGTAGCCAGCCACGACGGCGCCGTTCCCCCACCCGGGAAGTGGCTACGCCGGCGTGCCACCATGGGCCCGTCAAGGAGGAGGAGGACTCCGACTGAGCGCTGGCGCGCCGGAGCCAGGGCCTCAGGAGTGGCAGCCCCCGAGGGGGGTCCTTCGCCTTCTTCTTCCTTTCCTTTCCCTGTAATCAAAAAATCATGGAGGGCCCTTCTGGGCGTGTAATGAATTTCTGACGCTCGTGCCCTTACTTTAGTACTCTCATTATGCATCCCGATCCCTGTGTTACTGTTAATTGAGACTTCCTGTTGCTCATGATTAGGGTACTTAGCTTGATGCGTCCATGGCGGGCCTCTGCGTCGTGAGGTTTGGCAGCGGCGCCCGAGGAGCTTGGGGGTCTTGGGGGGTTCCTCTTTCCTGCGAGTGAGGTGGTTTGGGAGCCTTTTCGGCACCCTACGTCGGCGGGGCCCAATCCCGCGCATACCTCGACCGCCGTTGGGGCGTCCGGATCACCAGGACGAGACCAAGGGGCGAGGAGCTACGCGATTTGTGAGGTTCCTGAGGCGCGTTGCTCAGGAGTCCCCCTTGACGCTCAAGCGGCGCTCTACGTCGGCGGGGCCCAATCCCGCGCATACCTCGACCGTCGTTGGGGCGTTCGGATCACCAGGATGAGACCAAGGGGTGAGGGGCTAGGTGACTAGTGAGGCTCCTGAGGCGCGTTGCTCAGGAGTCCCCCTTGATGCTCAAGCGGCTCCCATACCTTTTTTGCCGGTTCTTTCCCCGAGAGGTGTGAGCCTCCAGAGGCTCCAAGATAGCGCACTGGGCCGCGGCGGAGCCCCTGAGCGAGGGCGAGGCGACACGTGCCTGCTAGCTCACTCGAGAGTCCCACGCGAGGACCATGACGCCAAGGCCTTGGCGAGGTGTGCGCACCGTGCCCGTAGCCCCCTGTCGCGGGGCGCGAGAGGGAGAGGCTGGCAGGTGTTAACCCGAAGAAAGAAATTTCAAGATAGAAAACTGCAAGGAGAAAAATTCCCGCCCCCTTTTTTTAAATATGGTTGAAAGGCCTCGAGTTTCATTCGAGAAAAATGGCAAATTCGAATACAAGAAAAGCAAAGAACAGCCGCGTCTGGCACCTAGGCTAGTCTTCATCTTCCCCCAGCACGGAGCATAGGGCATCCACTAGGCGTGGGCAAGTCATTGGAGGACAGTGTTGTCCGCCAGCGCGGAGCATGGGGCTTCCACTTGGGCTTGGGTGGGAACCCCTCCGCGTCCTCGGGGGGCTCCGGGCATATACATCCCACTCATTATTACGTGAGAGTGTCACGGGTTGAGCCCGAGGGTGCGCAGGGAGCTCCATGCCTCCTGAACATGGAGCCCACTTCCAGCCCCCAAGCATGATGCGACGAAGTGGGGTCGGCTCCGGACGGGCCCTCGTGCGCGGGGGAGCCCCCCACGCTGTCCGTAGGGAGGGCCCGCCTCTGAACAGGGCCTCGGGCACTCCAAAGCCCAGGGACAGATGTCGTCGTTGTATTAGCGCCGCTGCCCGCTGTGCTGCGGGCGGGGCTCGGCGCAGGGCCCTTCTGTCATGCGCGCCTCGCTGGGGTGCCCGGGAGCCTCACACCGGTACTCAATCCCCCGTCCCTAGGCGGACCGAGCCGGACCCGGAGACATGGGCGAGTACGTGATCCCCTGCCGCTGGTCGAGCGAGGCCTGGCCCGGAGACATGGGTGTGTGTTCCACCCTCCGTCTCCGGGTAGGCGACGCCCGTCCTGGAGACATGGGTGTGTGCTCCACCCTCCATCTCCAGGATGGGAGCGCCTGGCCTGGGGACATGGGCATGTGTTCCACCTTCCGTCTCCAGGTTGGAAGCGCCTGGCCTGGGGACATGGGCGTGTGTTCCACCCTCCGTCTCCATGCTGGGGGCGCCTGGCCTGGGGACATGGGCGTGTGTTCCACCCTCCGTCTCCAGGCAGGTGACCCCCGGTCCGCAGACCCAGGCGCCTGCTCAGTGTAGCTCCCCACCAACGGGCGCGCCTCACGAGGCTGCCGGTGCAAGGCACCCTCGCGAGACCGACCCCGCCAGCAGCCCTCGCGAGGCTGCGCATACCAGTCCCCACGAGAGCCACTCGCGAGGTCGCGTATGCTCCTCCTGTTGTCGTGGTGGCCGACGCTGCTCCCTTTGCGGTCCGGGCGCTCGTCAACATGGTCGTTGTGGAGTTGCTCGAGCCCCCGGGTGCGGGTGTAAACGAGTCACCGGGCGTCCACTACGGATGCGACGGGCATGCTAGGAGGTGCGAGGCGGTGGCCACCCCGCGCGGCCAGCGTCTCCCACTGGTCTTCGTCCGCGCCAGGGGTTAACTCCTGCGTGCCCGACGCCCTGGGCCGCACCCCGAGCGGGTGCGGGTCGTAACGCGCTTCCCAAGGGCATCCATGTGTCCTCAGCGCCGTGCCGGTTAGTTGAGTGACTCTACAGAAGAGAGCACCCAGGCACGTCCCGTAGGGAAGCGCCTGGACCTTGCCGGCTGTGGTGGCACGCCTGGCCGCGCGACACACCCAGTGATCGTAGAGACCGCGAGCGGCGTGGAAACGCTGCAGTTCGCGGGCCACGAGGAGCGCGAATCGCCTGCGCGTCTGGTCGCGGTGGACTCGGGAGGATGATGCCGTGACGCGGACGCGGGGGAGGGTCGGGGCGACGAGAACGTGCTGCGCGGTCTATGAGGGCGGTAGCCCCCGGCGTCTGTCGAAGGCTGGGCTGGCGATGGCGTCCGCCAATGAGGGGGCAAGGCGACGAGGGATGTCGTGGTTTGCAGGCGTCGCCCGAGCGACGCGAGCAGCCCGTCGTTCGGCGCGGGCTCGGTGTCCCTTGGCCATGGAAACGGCGAGCGGAGGCGAGGTGAAGCTTGTGTAAGGATTCCGACACGCTCCTTACCTGGCGTGCCAAATGTCGGATTTCGGGCTCCGCAAAACCCAAAGAAGTTCGAACTCAGGGGCGTGTGCGAAGATCCCTACCAGCTTTGACCTCAAGCTCACAACTTCATAGCCTAGCCCGACGAACTCACTCAATTGCGGGGAAGAAGATTAGCACACGAGGATTTAGCCAGGTTCGGGCCGCTGCGAAGCGTAAAACCCTACTCCTGCCTTTTGGTGGATTGCCTCACGAGGAGGTTTGCGGATGAACTAGTACAGTGGTGAGTAACCTCGCGAGGGTGCTCGGGTGGTGTTTTTCCGTCCGTCTCTATGGAGCAGCCTAGCCTCTATTTATTGCGACCCGACTCCTCTTCCCTTATCGCAATGGCGGGAAGGGATACCACAATGGCCAAATTCGAAGGGGGACAAGGAGTACACCTTATCCTGACGAAAGGTGGTCTTCGCCTGCAAAGTATCCGGTGGTGATGCAGAGGTGGGCTCGGCGATGACGTCCGTCCTGCGGGGCTCGTGGTCTTGGTTTCGTTGTGCCAGAATGGAAACCTTTGGGGGTGCCTTGGGAACCCGCGTACGTCTTTGCCTCCTTTGCACCAAAGAGGAAACTGTCTCCTCTGCGCGTGCCGGTGCCCGTCTGGCTTGGCTTGCGTCACCCCGGCCTCCCGAGGCTGAGCGTTGCATAGGGATCTCCGCCCCTTAGGAGACGATCTGGGGAGGCCTCCTCCCTCCGAGGGTCTTGGCACCGCCCCCCTCGCGAGCGCGGGGCTCTCGTGAGGGCCTTGTCTTTAGTGAGGCCGCGCTGGTCCGTACCAGGCCTTCGAAGTTGGCCACGCCCTGGGCCGCAGGCAGGCAGTTCTGGGTACCCCCGTTCCTAGGACGCCGACAGAACAAGACATCTTCAAGTGCCAAAGGATGGTGGAGCATGGACTTAGTGCCAATCACTCCATGATCACGGAATTCACCCGTGATCAGATGGTGGATGGCCAGTCTGTGAAGGACACCATCTCCACCCTTAACGAGCAAATCAATTTTCTGCCAAGCCAAGTTTATGATCTTCAAAACCAAGTTTTTGAATATGATGCAAGATTTAAAGGTATGAGTTTAGCTGCCATTTGCAGGACTCAGGGGACTCTTGCGTCAACTCTTGATGGTGAGCCCTTGCCCTGGAAGCTGGAGGACAAGCCTACCACATCATCACCACCACCTACTTCATCACCACCACCTTCTTCATCACAACCACCAAAGGAGACTTGAGCACACGGGTATGGGCACTCCCCTTGGCACGAGCAAAGCTTGGGGGAGGTGCCCCGGTATCGTATCATCATCACTTTTATTCACCTTTACCTATTTTAGTTCGATCTTTAGTTTCTTTTTTATTTAGTTGAATAAAAGTTTAACATGATCTATTTTCGTGTGTTAGTTTCGTGGTCTATCTATCTATGTAATCGAGCGAGAGTTATATAATAAAGTTTTTTTTGAGCTTTTTCCCCTTTACTTTCTTGTTGCAATCAAAATAAAGGGAAAGCGAAATAATTGAAAAGAATCATATGCTAATCCTATAGTAAGTAATGACATCACATAAGGAAAAGTATAAGTGGTAAAATTTGTTGGAGATTGACAAACATAGCATTGGTCAATGATGCAGTTCATGAAAGAATTAATAAGGGAAGAGAAGATTCACATGAAAATACACTATCTTGGAAATCTTTTATGATTGTGAGCCCCCATTAAAATATTTTATGCCAAATTTTTTGACGTTGGACAAGGAAGACAACGTAATGATTTATGCTTGTTCATATCCACATAGAAGTTATATTTTCATAGATCCTTCAACATGTGGTGCTTGCTCAATATCTTTGCTAGCCAAAAATTCCGCACCAAGTAGAGATACTACTTGCGCATCGAAAAACCCAAAACCCAAATTCATTCTTTAAGAGTCCACCATACCTACCTACGGATCGAGTAAGATCCTTCAAGTAAGTTGTCATCGGTGCAATAAGGCAATAAAAATTGCTTCTAAATGTGTTTTGATCAATTAGTGTAAGAGAAAATTGAGTACTATAGGAACTTATGATGGCAAAGTAATAAAATCGACGGACTGTATAATAAAGGTTGCTATCATAGGGGGCAATATAGCGTGACATTCTTTTACATTAAGGGATTGGACATACAAACCAAAAAGTGCATGACAACCTCTGCTTCCCTCTGCGAAGGGCCTATCTTTTACTTTTATGTATTTACTTTTATGCAAGAGTCAAGTATTCTTCCCTATTCCTTTTTACTTTTTCTTTTGCAAGCATCATGTGGTGAGAAAAGATTTAGGCACATATATCCAGTTGGATGTGAGTGGGCATGAGTTATTATTGTTGACATCACCCTTGAGGTGAATACGTTGGGAGGCGAAACTATAAGCCCCTATCTTTCTATGTGTCCGGTTGAAACTTTTTGCTCATGGGTATGCTGTGAGTGTTAGCAATCATAGAAGACTAAATGGATGTTGAGTATCTGGACTTGCCAAAAGGCTCCGACATGAGACCCTTCCTGAAAATATGATGAATTGTAGTTGCAAAGTTGACTGAGAACATAGTTTGTTAGTTTTCAATAAGGTTTATGCTTTATACTTCGATGTTGTGATGAATTGTTACTTATTCATGAGAAGTTATATGATGAAATATATATGAATAAGTTTTATGATAGAGTTTGCTGCTGTTATGATAATAAGCATGATGCTACTATGTCTGTATTTTTTTTATCGACACCTCTCTCTCAAACCATGTGGATGCTTTTTAATTTTGGCTTTTCGCTTGAGGACAAGCGAGGTCTAAGCTTGGGGGAGTTGATACGTCCATTTTGCATCATGATTTCCTACTGTTATTTATTATGTTTTGTTGAATAATAATGCTTTAGGGAGTGATTCTAATGCCTTTTCTCTCTCAATATGCAAGGTTTACACAAAGAGGGAGAATACTGTCAGCTGGAATTCTGGACGTGAAAAAGCACATCAGAGATACCTATTCTGCACATCTCCAATCAAACTGAAATTTTACGGAGAATATTTTTGGAATTAATAAAAAATACTGGTGCAAAGAACTACAGGAGGGGGCCACCCTGGTGGGCACAAGACACCAGGGCGCACGAGGCCTCCCAGGCGCGCCCTGGTGGGTTGTGGCCTCCTCGGCCCACCTCCGTTGCCCATCTTCTGGTATATAAGGTCTTTTGACCTAGAAAAAATAAAGAGAGTACTTTCTGGACGGAACGCCACTGTCTCGAGGCAGAACTTGGGCAGGAGCACTTTTGCCCCCGGCGGAGCGATTCCGCCGGGGGAACTTCCCTCCCGGAGGGGGAAATCGAAGCCATCGTCATCACCAACACCCCTCTCATCTTTGGGAGGCCAATCTTCATCAACATCTTCAACAGCACCATCTCCTCTCAAACCCTATTTCATCTCTTGTGTTCAATCTTTGTACCAGAACCTCAGATTGGTACCTGTGGGTGACTAGTAGTGTTGATTACATCTTGTAGTTGATTACTATATGGTTTATTTGGTGGAAGACTATATGTTCAGATCCATTATGCTATTCAATACCCCTCTAATCTTGAGCATGAATATTATTTGTGAGTAGTTACCTTTGTTCTTGAGGTCACGGGAGAAGTCATGTTGCAAGTAATCATGTGAATTAGATATGTTTTCGATATTTTGATGATATGTATGTTGTGATTCCCTTAGTGGTGTCATGTCAACATCGAGTACATGACACTTCACCATCCTTGGGCCTAAGGGAATGCATTGTGGAGTAGTTATTAGATGATGGGTTGCTAGAGTGACAGAAGCTTAAACCCTAGCTTATGCGCTACTTCGTAAGGGGCTGATTTGGATCCAGACGTTTAATGCTATGGTTAGATTTTATCTTAATACTTTTCTTGTAGTTGCGGATGCTTGCGAGGGGGTTAATCATAAGTGGGAGGTTGTTCAAGTAAGTACAACACCCAAGCACCGGTCCACCCACATATCAAATTATCAAAGTAGTGAACACAGATCAAACCAACATGTTAAAAGTGGCTGGATGAAATTCCCGTGTACCCTCAAGAACACTTTGCCTATTACTAGAGACTATTCTGGCCCGTCCTTTGCCACAAAAGGATTGGGCTACCTTGCTGCACCTTATTTACCGTTACCGTTACTTGCTCGCTACCAATTATCTTGCTATCAAACTATCTATTACCTACAATTTCAGTGCTTGCAGAAATTACCTTGCTGAAAACCGCTTGTCATTTCCTTCTGCTCCTCGTTGGGTTCGACACTCTTACTTATCGAAAGGACTACGATTGATCCCCTATACTTGTGGGTCATCAAGGGCCGACTTGGTGGTCAGAATGTTTTGGGTAATTTCTCCTTTACACCATTAAAAATCAACAATAGCTAGTTATTGTAATAATCAGTGTTGTCTCGTTTGATTGCAGACCTTCTACAGGTGTGAGGAGGGATATGAGGAGGCCGCGGCACAGGTTATCGATGCCTAGTGCAAGCGCCTACTACAGAACTTATGGCACGAGGCTCGGCCGCAGGCTGTTCGAGACTACTACGCCTCGCGTGGTGTTAAGAAGGACAAGTCGTTATGCCGCGGAAAGTTTCTGAAGAAGGAGGAGTACATGAAGGTAATTACCTATTCTTAAGGCCTTGTACTTAGTTTACTTCATTTGATTCAGAGGCGTAGCGCTCAAATTTATCTTTACTAACTTAGGTGCCCCCGAGATGGTGTGCCGATAAGATGGATTGTTGGGAGGCGTTGGTGGATGAGTGGTGCTCAGACGAATGGCTAGCCGTCCACAACAATGCCAAGGACCGGCATGCCAAAATGGTTGGTGTGCCACACCATCAAGGCAGCGCCAACTTATATCAATTCGGGCGGAACTGGGTATGTGGTTTGCTTCATGATTCATGCAATTCATTCTGGAGGCTAGGTTGAGCCCTTTACTAATACTTTGTTCCTCTCTTTTTATCGCAACACAATAACACGGAGGTGCGAGAGTTGTACGATCTCTATGCCATGGCCCATACTACCTCGTACAAGAAGGCCAAGGCATTCTCTGAGTCTGACCTTGATCACCCCAAGAACTTCACCAACATCTCCTCCCACCACAAGCTCGTGAGGTACAGAGATGAGGGGAAGGCGAGGAAAGGGTAGGACTTTAACCCGAGCCAACATCCTATTGATCCAGAGCTGGTGATGATAGCTGGTGGCGGGAGGCCCCATGGCTCGATAGCCATTGGAGATGGACTTATACGTTGTCCTCGCACTCTCCGGGAGATCAAGGTGCGCCAAACGAGCACCTGTCCTGAGATAAGGCCTCGTCCATGGCCAGTCGAGCTTGCCATCGAGGTTAGTTATACGGACTCATATATCTTTCCTCCATTACATTGTGTGTGCGGCCATCGATGATTACAATGCTAACGAGGAGTGGTGTTGCAGGATACTCTTCAGAAAGAGAGAGAGGCAACCCAGGTGATTCTGGAGGATAGGGACCGGCAGGCGGCGGAGAAGGAGAGAGAGTTCGAGGAGAGGACGACTAGGTTGTTGGAGGAGGAGAGGGCATGGAATGACGCGGCTCACCGGGCCATGTACGAGCTCCTCGTGGTAAGTTTCTTATGCATGTTAGCCAAATCATGCACGTAATGTTTGTTTCATTACTAACTAATATGAATGACTCGTCAAAACCAAATGTGTAGTCTGTGTGCGACAAGACTGGTCAGACCCCTCCGCCGATGCCAGTCATTGCTTCGGTGGCCATGATGAGTTTCATTTGTATGGTCATTTTTTTGAACTGTCATTTGAATGGTCATTAGTTACTAGTCTTAACATTTGAGTGTCATCATGCTAACGAGACATTGCAAATGATCTTTGGTGCAGCGTAACTCCAGACAAGCATCACACGAACCTTCTCCAGGTGTAACCGGCACAAGCAACACCGGTGCTTCACCTCCGTGATGACGGTAAGTTTTTTCTAGTGTTTTGCTTAACAAACGCATAATGACCTATACTTAGCTTATTTAGTTCATTTATGACATAATTAGCTTACTTGTGTCAAGAAATGCATAATAACCTTGGTTAGCTCATAAATGTCATATACTTAGCTTATTTAGCTCCAAAATGACCTATTTTACCTAAGTTAGCTCTAAAATGACCTGTACTTAGCTTTGTTTCCTCCAAAATGACATAATAAGCTTACTTAGCTCAGAAATGACCTATTTTACCTAATTTAGCTCTAAAATGACCTACACTTAGCTTATTTAGTTCATTTATGGCACAATTAGCTTACTTAGGTCAAAAATAGCATAATAACCTAGGTAAGCTCATAAATGTCATATACTTAGCTTATTTTCCTCCAAAATGACATAATAAGCTTACTTACCTCCAAAATGACCTATTTTACCTAAGTTAGCTCTAAAATGACCTATACTTAGCTTTGTTTCCTCCAAAATGACATAATAAGCTTACTTAGCTCCAAAATGACCTATTTTACCTAAGTTAGCTCTAAAATGACCTATACTTAGCTTTGTTTCCTCCATAATGACATAATAAGATTAGTTAACTCAAAAATGGCATAATTACCTAGGTTAGCTCAATAATGACCTGTACTTAGCTGTCGGGACCCCGATCCTAAGCCATAAGAATCGGGAATGTAACACTTCACATTACTTTGCGGCCTCACGCACGGTTATCTCCATGGCTGCCACCTTACCTGGGCCGGGACCGTTTGTGCCTTTTGGCTCACGAATGTGAATATGTTGCTAGCATTCAAATGTCCAAGAACCCGAGTCGACATGACTAGTCGTAGAACCTAAATAGCACATCCGTACAGGGACAGGCATACGTAACCCAACAATGCAGGTGTCGGTCATCAGCGTGTGTAGACTAGTCATAGCAAGCTACAGGGAGCCCATTACGCTGTGGGACATGAATGCCACCAACTGCGAGTAGACGAGTCATAGCAGGCTACATGGACTCCATTACACCGCGAGACATTTCCCCGAAGGGACAGACACATCAGCAAAGATGGATACATGCCGGTCAATCAATGTGCCCGGAGCAGTAGCAAGCTACCAAGGCTCAGTGGAGCACAAAGAGGCATTCCCCGTAAATAGTACTACTAGAGGCACACAACTAGGTGTCGAATCCCATACATACCGTTACACGTCACACGTACGCACGACATGTCCGATATGCATAGATACAACTATGGCATCACAACATAACCATACAACAACACAATATTTATTCAGAAGGCTCAGAAGAGCCTTACATAATATGATGTTACAAGCAGAGGGTCACATGGCCCATCATTCAGAGTATACAATCAACAAGCTGAAGATACATGTCTGGGACAGACATCTATAAAAAGCGGCAAAAAGAGCCTGAGAAGCTACAATGACCCTACCAAAGGAGCCAGACCTCTGTCTGGTATTCCCAAGCTAATCCGGTCAACATCGAACTTCACGTTGTAAGGATCACTAATGAGACTGACGTCTCCTCTGCAAAAAATCATAAATGAAGCAACCGTAAGTACAAAGGTACTCAGCAAGACTTACATCAGAACTAGCTACATATGCAACATTGTCAACAAAGGGGGTTGTGGAGTTTATTGCAACAAGCCAGCTTTGACTCTTGGCTAACCTGTACTACGACTACAAGTACTTTCTTTGAGGTGGGATAACGCACACGAGTCCACATATTCACCATATCAATACACCACTATGGATCCACTCCCGTCTCCCTACGAGAAGGCCATCCATAGCACTCACGCTTATCTTGCGTATTTTAAAGTATCCATTTCAAATTGTCTATGAACCACATAAGTTCTCCAAGTAGTCCATATCCGAGGACGCGGCTATTCGAACAGATTATTTCACCCTGCAGGGGTATACTTCTTCACACACGCTCTCGCCACTTATCGCCATGTGCACGGGAAAAGGCACCTCGGCAACCTTCAAGCGGAAGCCTAGCGAGGGAGTCGGCCACGACCGTCAATCACACAAGACCCTAGTCCAGGTTTATCGCCTATTTGAGACTGAACCCGCACGGAAGTCCGGCCGAAGTTTCCGCTACGGCCTCAAACGATGTGCGCAGGGTTCCCAAGCCCACCGTTCGGGTGCCACTTAGTACACCGTGCCACTGTGTATATACCGCACCACAGCCCAGCCCGTCGGGCAGCGCTATGCACGGCCGCCAACACTTTTCCTACAAACACCAGAAACTAGTTGCAACTCCTGGACATAGGTCTAGGCGATTAATAAGCCGAGAGGGATTGAGTTACCGGAACCCAATGTGTAGTAGTATCTTGTCTTGGATAACAAACACAGAACTCAGTTCTTATGGATGGTCCCAATGAGACAACCCGCCATGTACTCCTACATGGCCTCTCATCGCTACCTTTACCAAATCGTGTTCACACACTTAGCTCTCACACAGTAGGACATGAACGCTGCCATTCCGATTCATCGCCCAGATGGATCAGACCCGACACGACACGACTTTAAGCATAGTAGGCACAGTAAGCAAGCATGGCTGAGTTAGCACAACAAGGCTCAAGCAGTTGCTAGTCATGCTAAGTGGTTTCAACTATTTACTGTGGCAAAGAAGGGTCATGCAAAGGAATGGGCTCAACTACCGAGAACAGGTAACAGTTGAATCGTTGTTGTGCTAATGCTGTAAAAGAGAGCAGGAGCGAGAGGGTAGGATATTATCGGGATGCTCAAGGAGGGTTTGCTTACCTGACAGCTATGAAGATATTACTTCTCTTCATTAGTGTCAACGATCACAACGTCGGGACCATCGTCTACCGAGAAGGAACACCACCGACAAACAGGAAAGGAACACATTCAATGCAATGCAACAAACACGATGTATGCTATGGCTTGTTAAAGCATTGAATTGACCTAGTGCAATAGATAGTCATATTAAGTGAAGTGGAATTCAAATATGTGCTAAATTCCAACTTCAACACTATTTATTAAATTATCCTAATCATGAAATGTCCTACTTGGGGATGTTAACTTGCTCATGCATGAACATGGCATAAACAGATTCCTTGTATTTTTCTGATAATTTTTCATATATAATTTATTTTCATCTGAGTTACGGTTGAATTTCTATGATTTTCCAAAGTTTATCACTTTTTCTGGAAATTCCTGAATTATTTATTACTAGAGAATCAATTAATTCATCGGCAATACATCAGCACTGCGTCAGCAGGTCAACAGGGCCAGGGCCAGGTCAAACCTGACCAGTGGGACCCACTGGTCAGTGTCTCAGAGGTTAAAAAGGATTAAGAGTTAATCTAATTTAACGTTAACAGGGCCTGGCCCACATGTCATTGACTCATCTTGTTAACTAAATTAATTTTACACTAATACTAAGTTAGTCAGGGCCGGGGCCCACGCGTCAGTGGCTCTAGGGGTTGATTAGTGGGGCCATTAGCCACTAATGGCAGTGCCACGTTGGCATCACCGGCGTTGAGCCGCCGGTGACCCGAATCCATGGCGGAGGCACGTCGGAATTCCTCCTCCAGCGACCAAACGCCACGCGGATAGGTCCTACGGGGAGCTGGACGTGCGCCGCGTCGACTGGTGCATGCGGTTGGTCACGGGGACGCCGGAGTCGATGCCGGCGACGAAGGGAGCGGCAGCAGCGGCTCGGGCTTGCACGACTACGGGCTTGCGGGGCATGGATGAGCTCGACTGATGGTCCTACGCCTTCCACAGAGCTCCAGCAGCTCAGTTTTGAGCTTGGCCGTGCCGGTGGTGGACCACAATGACGGCGGTGAGCAGCTCAGCGGCGGCGAGCTTCAGTTCCGGCGGGGAATGGCACTGGGCACGCTAGCTAGCACGCAGGGTTAGGGAAAACATTAAATGGCTCACAGGGATTCAGACGAGGGCCTCGGCGAGCTCGGGGACAGCCTGCAGGTGATGAATCGACGGTGGAGATCCGTGGCGGCCGACGATGAAGAAGACGATGGTGGCGATGATGGAGGCCGCCTGGGCTTGCTTCCGTCGGTGGAGAGGACGATGACGACGGTCTGGTGCTTCTGGACATGGCTACGGGGCTTGGCAAGGTCAATGGCCATGGCTATGGCGAACGGCGATGGCGGCTGCTCTCGGTTGGGCGAGAGAGAGAGAGCAGAGGAGGGGAAGGAGCACGGGGAGAGTGCGAGAGAGCCAGGGGTCGCGTGGCATCGTCTAGGTGCGTCGGAGAGGGCCAGGCAGGCAGGGAGGAGGTGGCCTTCGCGGCCGCGGGCGAGCGAGCACGCAGCTGCTCCTACCGTCAGGAGCTTGAAGAAGCTCCTGGCAGGTGGGCTCTGGTGGGCTAGGCTGCTACAGGTAAGTGGGCCTCGCAGGTAAGTTTTCTTTCTGTTTTGTTTCTTTTCTATTTAGTTCTTCTCAGTTTTGATTTAGAATAAATACTAAATCATTTTTATAAATCCTGAAAATATTTTTGGGCACTAAAGGAATTATTCCAGAGGCCCTCAATAAGTTTCAGAATATTTGGAGCTTTCAGACATCTATATAGCATTTAGATGCTCCAATTCAAATACAATATGCATTAAATCAAAAATCCAAAAATGTCCTAAAATAAAGTGCATCACTTTAGGCAGAGGTTTCACCCTTTTCCATGAATGATGAACTTTTCTCAAGGGCATTTTAGGTTCATTGAAAATAGTTTTAATTTGAACCTAATGGAATTTCATTTGGTGCTAGGGTTTAACAATCCCCATTTCAAATTCATTTGAATTTAACATGATGCATGGATGCCATTGATGCAACAAATAACATTATTTCAAACAGATTCTAGGGCTGTGACATTAGCTTACTTATGTCAAAAATGGCATAATTACCTTACTTAGGTCAAAAATGGCATAATAACCTTGGTAACCTCATAAATGTCATATACTTAGCTTAGTTTCTTCCAAAATGACACAATAAGCTTAGTTAGGTCAAAAATGGCATAATTACCTAGGTTAGCTCTGAAATGACACAAATAAGCAATAAGAAGAAGAAAAACAAGAGGAGAAAAAGAAAGAGAAGAAAAAATCTTCTTCTTCTTCTTCTTCTTCTTCTTCTTCTTCTTCTTCTAGTCTGCTTCTTCTAACTTTCTTATTTCCCATTTTGCATATTTGATTCACTTCGCGGAAGCTTGCATTGATGGAGTGCTTGTGTTTAATTTTTTGTTTTGATTTTGTATCGATGAACAATGTGAAACTTGCTACCTATGGATGAAACTATTGTAATATGGATGAAACTATGTATGCATGGATGAAACTATTGTAATATGGTGAAACTTGCACATATGTTTTGATTTGGTATGTCTGTTGGATGATCATATCCATATGGCAGGGTTATAGTTCCTTATGTGTTGGATATCATATATTTGCTGTGAAACTTGCACACATTGTTTGCCCTGTGAAATATATTTATATATATATATCATATATTTGCCTGTGAAAATGCTTGGATATAACAAAAAACAGAATAAAAAGGGGCAATACAGGCACTTTGCCGTCTGCCACCGATGGCAAATGGCACTTTGCCGTCTGCCACCGACGGGAAAGGTGACACGTGGCAGCAACTGTGCAACCTGGGAGCACTAGGTCTGATCCATTTGGTCACTTTGCCGTCGGCCGGCAGACGACAAAGTATGCCACTTTGCCGTCGGCTGGCAGACGGCAAAGTATACCAGTAGCTACCTAAGGCCAGCTGACCCACTTGGTCACTTTGTCGTCCCTCGTAGACGACAAAGGAGCTTGTCTCTTTACTGTCCGCGGGCAGACCGCAAAGGCTGCCGTTAGCCACCTAACGGGGCTATCCTCAGTGCTATGCCGTCCACTCACTTTGCCGTCTGTAGGGGTAGTATGGCGGACGGCAAAGGTGTTTGCCGTCCGCTTTACTTATGCAGACGACAAAGTAGCCCTTTACTATGGTTTTCTGTGCTGGAAGTGGGGCCGTCTGCTCGCAGACGGCAAAGGTATTTGCCGTCCATGAACCTATCCTTTGCCGTCTTCCATGGCAGACGGCAAAGTACCTGATTCGTGTAGTGGGATGGGAATACGCACGAGATGGAAGGCAAAATGTTTTACCAAATACTTTATGAAAACCCCATCGGGTGCCACTAATGCGTGAGGGAGATGATGATCTAGGTAACCGCTTGAGAAAGAAGTGGTGTATAGAGGCAAGTTGTGTGTGTGGTTTCGAAAATGGATTAGATTTAAGATCTGCTGATTGTCCCAACCTTACATGTACGACCATGATACCCCTTATGGGACGGGGCTTTGTTGATTACTTTGGTCGATGCTAGCAGAGAGCCCACATTACTAGTGGCGAGAGAGCCAGAGTCACTCTCTCGATACGGGGTCGTGCCTGGAAGGACGACTATGGCTGTTTTCACAGACACCGGGCACACCGTTGTGTCCCCTCTTGGATCGTACTTGTGATGTACATCATGAGGGCTGTGTACCAACGAGGACTCTTTGTTTAGTGTTGTCAAGGGAATGGCAATGTCCGAGTGCTTACCTTGGGTATGTAATATACCGTGTGTCGTGGATGACACCGAAGTTCCACGAGTCTTGTGGGTAAAGTGTTTAAACTCTACAGAGTGTAAAACTTTTCGAATAGATGTGTCCACGGTCAAGGACAGTTGGGTGGTCCTGCTTAAATTATGTCCAGATGTTTTCACAAAACTTGGTGTGCGTGTGACAAAAGGAATACTTGAACTAAGTCGGGTGACTTGATGAGATGATGAAATTAGAGTTGAGATACTATGTTTATATTGATATCTATAACCTGTTCATATGGATATCTGCAACCTGTTGATGCATGATTTTTATAAATGGTAGGACATGATATTGCACTCAAAATTAGCTTTACACAAAATACCTGCGTAGGGTTATGCCATGCATTCTTTACCTTGTTACAAACATTGGTTGCTTGCAAGTACATTCAAAAGTACTCATTGGCTTGTCCTTGGTTATTTAATTGGCCAGGCATGAAAGAATAGGGATGTGATGAAGAGTACCTTGGTGACAAACATGCGAGCTAGGACGCTTCCCTGTCAGAATGCCTGTAGGGTTAAGGCAAATGGCATGGGTCCGCACTATCATTGAAGATTTCTTCTGCGAGTTTATGATTGGTGTTTTGGCCTTCCCGGCCCTATCTATGAAGACTTGGCAATAAAGGTCATATTTGTGTAAGACGGTGTGTAATGGATGCAACTCTTGTTATTCAGTTTCTGTGTGTTCAGTGAGCATTGATCTCTGGATCACTGTACACGTGCATTCGGTGACTTCGACTGATGAGTCGGGGTCCTCACAGAGCTGGTATCAGAGCCATCCTGACTGTAGGAAGCCTTAGTTAGCATGGACGTTATTTAGGATGAAACTATTTTTCCAGACCTTTAAGACCACTTGCAAAAAAAACCTATATTTCTTACCTCTTCTAAGTTTTCAAAGAAACCGAAGATTTTTGCCTTACCACTTCCACCATTTTTTCTCTTGGCTCTCCTCATCTACTTTTTCAAAACTTTGCAAACAGTCATTAGTACCCTTAAGCCCTTGACCACTGGATTCCTTGTAATCCTCATGGGTAACCTGGAAGGAAGCCACCTTGCGAGACATTCGCCCACATCTTTTGAAGATAAGATTGGCGACACCATGACAAGATGACGCCGACATGAGATACCTTCTCGAGGTATGAGGATGTCAAAACTAAAAAGATGGTGACACCCTCGACACTGCCCCAGGATAATGCAACATTGGCCTACCATGATCAGGGTGTAAGACATGCAAGATCATGATATACATCGCTAATAGAGAAACCCTGTCTTTACCATATCGGCAACCACTGGTGGATGAGAACCTCGCCAATTGGTCCGCCTCACGATAGTGATAAGCAAAACGGTTCTCTTCATCCATAGGTGTCGATGTTGTCATCAACGTTACCGACAGGTTGGACCTCTCCCATGCCTTCTTAATGTCATTGCATAAAGGATTGCCTACTTGGAACCCCCGACGCCTTAGAAAACAAAAGGGATTTCATGATTAAGAAGACAACAGAAGACCGAGTCAATGAAATCCACGAGGAACCACCTTTGCCCCGTCAGCTTACCAGATGAGAAGTTGTCAAAGATTCTTCAGGCCCAACCCGTATCATTTCATCGGACAACTACAAGATACGTAGCGACACCTGAGGAAGATCCAGAAGACTACGCGTCCTTCTCTCCGAGACATGAAGCCAAGCATGACCACTGAGTCCGAGCACCCCTAGGATAGGATGAGTCGTGTATCCCCTATGCGAAGTCGAGTCCGTGTAATGGTTCAAATGGAACCATGTGTGTGTTGCTTGTTTTTATCTGTTTGTGTTTAGGTATAAGTCACACTTTTGCCCTAGGCAACATGTACACGACTGTACCACCTACCTTATCTTAATGTTGCGTTTGGCCTTTTCGACACTTGTTTGACTACCTTCCACTATACCGCCCCTTTAGGCACCCCCTCCTCTATGCTACTTTCCCCCTCTCACCTATCTCGTCAACTGAAGACCAGCAAGACAAGACACACGAAGGTTTCCACCTCGACAAACAACTAGCACTAAAGACTTTTGCGACAACCTATCAAACCAAGTGCAACCCCGTAGAGTGACGCTCTTCCCTCGAGATTGGAGATCCCTCCCTAAACTAGCCCATACCTCTCCAGCTTCCCCAGCTCGAACCCTTAACCATGTTCTTAACCTACGGATTTGCAAGAGAACCAATTGAGCTTCAACAACCCTCGCTTAGCACTGGGTTCATTATGGAACTAGTGATCATAGTGAACAAACACATTACAATCTTGATCTAGCACTTGAACTGACGATGCCACAGGGAAGATCATTTTAAGGGTATATGACTAGTGGACAAATGATTTTGTGTGACTATAATAGATGTCTTGAGGATATAGCTAAGACTGGTGGATCATGAGACTTTTATGTTGGTAGATGAACTTTGTGGATCAAGTTGATAGAGTAGAATTATCCTTGAGTAAATTGGATCTATTAGGACAAGTAAGATCACAAGCTGAAGTTCTTGAGGTGTAAGAATTTGACTTCACTGGATGGTATTGGTAGGAGGTTAGTGATGTTACGATGATGACTTGTAGGAACAAGTAGGAGTTCCCGTTGGACATGAGATTGGATTAAATAGGTGATCCTAATAAGGTGTTGATGATATGTAAGTTTACATGGTTCGGAGTAGATTGGATTTAGTCTGAGGATCTCGATCATGATGCCATGTTTCTTGATGAAAGATAAACTAGGAATATTGGATTGTGGTCATAGTTGATTTGAGGATCTATATGCACCTGACATTGGAGTTTACTTGATCATGATAATTGAAGTGGTGGATATACTATGATAAAACAGTCCTTTCTAGGATTTGGGGATTTTAGGAACTCTAGAAGATTATGTGGAACACCATCGAGATTGGATTTGTAGAGTTAATGGGTCAGGTAATGATTGATGGGATTGCTGAACCACCAGATTGGATTCATAGGAAGGAAACAAGATCTTGGATTTGGTATATTACATGTTTCCTTAGCATTGAGATGTAGTACCTTGAACCTTGAATAGACTAGTTGAGCGCTTGGATTTGTAGTGTTTTATTCAAGCTTAGTAGCTTGTATGCTCCACCCGAGGACTTATACATAGGCGTACGTGTGAGATGGTTATAGACGACCCACCTGATTTTTTATTTATACCTTCTCTCGAGGGTCGCGAGGATATGAATAGCATGAGTGATATGTGGAAACCCCTAAGCTTTACCGATCCATAAGATGGTTAGATCATGACCATAGGCCTCGGCTCTAAGTTGAAATACTATGGCCAATATTCCAACTTGACTACCACCAATCTTATCTGTAAGGAAGGTGGACACAAAGAGCTCGAAGGACCACAAACCCCTATGTCTTGTTTTGTTACGACAAATGTCCTCGTGAGAGAACTTTGGTGTGAGGCCATCACAACTAGGTGGCGACTTGGACGGGGTTGATCGGGAACGAGAGACAAGGGTTTACCTAGGTCCGACCCCTCCAATGGAGGTAAAAGCCTACACCCTATTTGTGTGTTATTGATGATGATCTCGATTACAAGGGTGTGGAATCGCTAACATAGCTCTCGAGGATTTCTTACTTGACCTTTCTATCTCAGGGGCTCCCCTTTATATATAGGTTGAGGCCCTGAGATTACAATAGAGTCCGGGTCGTAATATGACCCGTGACCTAATCCACTTCCTCCTTGAACCGACCCGCCAGGTGGCAGACTATGAGCCGGCCTCCTCGTCAAGCCACCTCCTAGGCCCTTACGACTAAGGGCCTTCACTGCCCAAGCAGTATCTTTACTCACGAACTGCCTTCCAATAGCCGGGTCACACCTAGGGCGGGTCAACCTGTGGGGTATATCCCCAACATTAACCCCTAGTTTAACTTGGATTTATCCATGTTAAACTTCATCCTGAAAATGAAGGGAACCTTAAACTTGAACTCTATTCTTAAGCCGACATTTCTCTTCTCTTTGTTTGTTCAAGCTTCGTCCGGGTCAATATTGTTGAAAGCACATTTGCTCCCTTGGTGGTTTTGGTAATTAATAACAACATATAAGTCATTGAACTAATGTTTCCACTAAGTATATTTCAGGAAAAGTTCAATGATAGGATTGGCAAAAGGATTGTGGAGATTGTGGAAATACCCCAAGATGCAAGGAAATGGATTGGCAAAGCTTCAAGCAAGAGGAATCTACATTTTACTTTGTGAGAAATCACTTTGAGTCCATAGGAAAGCCAATACTATTAAAAGGGGGTAAGGTATTGCTGGTGAACAAAATGCTCATACGTGCACAAGTGATAGTCACCAAAAACACCCACATGCTCTTCCACAAAAGTCTGTCCAAAGTCAAATATCCAAAATCGGTGCAACCAACACATACACTCGGTACCACCGATTCCCATACTCAGACAGACATTAGCCAAACCCTAGCCTTTCAGTGCAACCGATTCTGCTTCGGTGCCACCGAGTTTGGGTTGCCAACTTTCTGTTACACAGTTTCACAATATCGGTACCACCGAGATTGTTGGATCGGCGTCACCGAGAATGGGCAATCTGACCGTTGGTCACCTTATCGGTGCAACCGAGTTTTATATATCGGTCTCACCGAGATTCAAAAGTTGCCACCTTATGGTCACTTCGGTACCACCGAGATTAACACATCGGTGTCACCGAGTTGGTCATTTTGTGTGTAACGGTTGGATTTTTGGGGATGCCTATAGATACCCCTTCACCACCACCCACTCGAAAGAGAAGCACTCAGAACTATGCCATACTTGCCCCATCCAGTTTCTGAGAGAGAGCCACCTACTCTTGTGTTGAGATCATGCCATTCCATTCCAACCATATGAAACTTGATCTCTAGCCTCCCCAAGTTGCTTTCCACCAATCCCATCTCTTCCACCAAGCCAAATCTGTGAGAGAGTGATTGTGTGTTGAGGAGTCTATCATCTTGAAGCACAAGAGCAAGGAGTTCATCGTCATTACCGAGCCTATTACCTTTTGGAGGGTGGTGCCTCCTAGATTGGTTAGGTGTCGCTTGGGAGCCTCCTACTTCGTGTTGTGGAGTTGAACCAAGAAGCTTGTAAGGGCAAGGAGATCGCCTACTTCGTGAAGATCTACCCATAGTGAGGCTAGTCCTTCGTGGACGGAACCCGTTATGGAATAGTCAAGGTTGCTACTTCGTGGACCCTTATGGGTGGAGCCCTCCATGGACTCTCGGGACCGTTACCCTCCGTGGGTTGAAGACTCCATAAACGTGGACGTACGATAGCACCACCTATCGGAACCACGGGAAAAAAATCATCGTGTCTACAATTGCGTTTGATCCTCCTACCCTTCCTTTCTACTCATGCTTGTTGTTACTTTCCGCTGCTATACTCTTTGACATGCATGTGTAGGGTGTACTTGACTTGCTATGAATGTTAAAATCTGCCAACACTAAAAATTGGGAAAAGGTAGAAATTTTATTTTGTCTAGTAGTCTAATCACCCCCCTCTAGACATTCTTTCGGTCCTACAAGTGGTATCAGAGCTTTGGTCTCCATTGCATTTGTTTCACCACCTAGGAGAGTATGGCGTCTAGTGAGGGAAATTATCACCGTAGAGGTCCGTACTTTGATGGCACTAATTTTGCTAGTTGGAAGCACAAAATGAAAATGCATATTCTTGGTCATAACCCCGCCGTTTGGGCTGTTGTTCGTGTTGGCTTGCAAGGTGAATTCTTTGGTGATGGAAAGGAACCGGATCGTGAAGCGACCGCGGATGAATTGAAGATGTTGCAATACAACGCTCAAGCATGCGACATTCTCTTCAACTGCCTATGGCCCGAAGAATTCAACAAAATCAGCCGTCTTGAGAATGCAAAAGAGATTAGGGATACTTTGGTTGATATGCACGAAGGAACCTAGTCCGTGAGAGAATCCAAGTTAGATGTTCTTCAAAGTCAGCTTGACAAGTTCAAGATGAAGTATGGTGAAGGAGTCGCAGAGATGTACTCTAAGCTAGCTCTCATCACCAATGAGATTGCCGGCTTAGGAAGCGAAGAAATGACCGACAAATTCATCATCAAGAAGTTACTTAGAGCTTTGGATGAGAGATACGACACCGTGTGCATATTGATCCAAATGATGCCCAACTACAAAGATCTCAAGCCTACGGAAGTCATTGGAAGGATTGTTGCTCATGAGATGACACTCAAAGACAAAGAAGAGCTTCATAACAAGTCTAGTGGTGCTTACAAAGCCACAAGTGATGCTCCCACAACTTCAAGCGACTACCTTGTCACCAATGAAGAGATAAGCCTCATGGTCAAGAAATTCAAAAAGTTCTACAAGAATAGAGGCAAAGAACGAAGCTCCAACTCAAGATATGATGAGAAGCGTTCGTCAAGTCGTGACCGCAATTGCTACAATTGTGGGAAGCCCGGACACTACTCAAATGAGTGCACGGCTCCCGACAAACGAAGAGAAGAGTCACCTCGAAGACGAAGCTCAAGGAATGAATCACCTCCAAGAGAGAGAAGGAGTAGAGATGATCGTTATGAACGAAGACCCTCAAGGAGAAGTAGAGATTCGGAGAAGAAGGACAAGCACACCAAGAGCTACACAAGAAGAAAACATCAAGCTCATGTTGGTGAATGGGTTTCCGGCTCCGACTCCGACAACAACTCCGAGAGAAGCTATCACTCCGACTCCGACTATAGTCAAGATGATGGTGTTGCCGGAATTGCTCTAGTGACTACCAACTCCTATGATCTATTTGATTCACCAAATGAAGGGAGTGGAAGTTGCTTCATGGCTAAAGGCCCCAAGGTATCACACCCCGAGTATCTTGATTTCAATAGTGATGAAGATGATTTGCTTTGTGATGATGACTTGCTCTTTGATAAAACTAGTGATGTTAGTCAAAATGAACTTGATAATTCTCATGCTAGTCAAGATAAGTCAATTGATGATGATAAGATGAAAATAGAACAACTAACTAAAGAACTAAACACTCTTAAGTTAGCTCATGAATCTACTCTTGAAGATCATAGAGAGCTTGTAAGGACTCATGAGAAGCTACGCTTCGAGAAGCTCAACTTGGAGCAAGAGCATGAGTTTCTTAAAGCTATCAATGACGATCTCCGAAAGAAGACTTCATCTTATCTAGCCAAATGACTACTCTTGTCTACATTCATGCCACAAGTTAAAACTAAACAAACTAGTAACAAAGGCAAGAAAGGTTCTTCATCTAGTAGCAACAATAAAAATGCTAAACCTAATGATGTTGCTTCTAGTAGTTCTATTGATTCCACTAATGATGATTCTCTTAGCCAAGTTACACTTGAGCAAGAAAATGCTTTATTGAAAGGAATTATAGAGAAAGGTGTCTACAAGAGTCTTGCCGGGTGTAAGCAATTTGAGGAAATTGTACGCAAGCACGGAGGATACCGAAAGAACCATGGTGTTGGGTACTTCAACGCTAATGGAGTTGAATGGGAAGAAGGTCAATACCCCAAGCCCAAGCTTGTTCCTCAAAAGGAGAAGTATGAAAATACTCTTCCCAAGGGAACAAACACTCAAGATGACCTTCCACCACAAGACCTCAAGCTCAAGGGCAAGAACAAGCTTAAAGAGGACATTGACTCATATGAAGATGAATCCCTAGCTTTGGTGGAGTGGGTTCCCAAGGCTACTTTAAGCTCAACTTCTACAAAGGCTACTTCAACACCAAGGATCCCCATCAACTTGATGTGGGTCCCCAAGAAGAAGAACTAGAGAGTTCTTGAGGGGTGACTCCGCCAATGAAATTCACTCACATTCATGATTGGCAAGAACTATTTGCGAACAACATCAAATCTATGCAATAGTTCAAGGAGTCACACATTCCCTCAAAGGTAAGCAAGGGACAAGGTAATCAACAAATCAATGGACATCATTACACATGCCTTGCACTCCATGTCCATAGATATCCTTGTATTTGTCTCTTGTGTGTTGGGACTAACCCATGTAGGTGAGAAGAGTAAGGAAACAACATGGATGCTCCCAACTCTTGGTGATCTTCATCAACCTTGAGCATCCACCACTACCTCACCAACATGAAGTCTTCATCGACAAAACCCAAGGTTAGTTTATCCCTCCTATGGGGGGATGTCACATCAAGGAGGAGCTTTACTCTAAGACTTGAGTTAAAGCATCTCTTAGAATGTGACAACATTAAATGCTTTATGTAAAAGTGGTAACCCCACTTGTGCTTAAACGATGAGTATGACCTATGATCAAGTATTCTTACTTGGCTCCTAGGACAATATACTCATATATAGATGACTTCGTCATCACCAAAGTTCTTGTTTGATGCTAGTATGTATGTGCATGATTGTCATGATTTCATTTGACATCTTATTGTGTGAGCATGTTGGTCTGCATTTATTTACCCATTCGAGGACATCCAATTGTTGATATTTGGCTTTTGATTTATCTTTTGCCAATTGGATGGACAAGAATGCCTAGGACCACTCTCTAGCTATCTATGCTTTCTCACCTCATATTCCATTCATGTTGCATCACAAATTTGAACAAGTACTTTTCGATCCCTCTGTGTGTGGAGCACTCGGAGTTCCGTATTGACAAAGGACTGACCATTAAAACCTCCCAAGTGCATCTCGGTGGAACCAGCCAAAATTCTCGGTATCACCGAATGCCTAGGGTTGATCTGGTTTTCAATCTCGGTACTACCGATTCCATATTCTCGGTTACACCAAGTTTCCCTGTCAACTGACAGTTGAGGAACTCGGTGACACCGAAAATTTAGAATCGGTGTCACCGACAGCAAAGGGTATATATGCTGTGGACCCGACGCTTTGAAAATTAATCCTCAAACCGTCGCGCCCCAAAACCCTACGCTGCCGATTCGTGACCCCTGGTCATCGCCTTTGCTTCCCCGTGCGTCTCCGCCGCTGGGATCCTCGCCGTCGACTGGCATCGTCACTGCCGTCGCCGCCGTAGCGGATCCGTCGCCAAGTTAGGGTACGTATTTGATTCTCCTTGCGCTCCCCGTCTGATTCTCAAGCATTGGAGTAGATTTTATCGATAAGCCACAGATTGCAAACCTCCCTATCCTCTAAAAGTTCCTGTAGATTAGTGAACGATTGATTTTTTTAGGTTTTGCCGTCCGCCACATGAATCTCGGTAGAACCGATGCAAAAGAATCGGTAGCACCGATTGTATTTTTCTGGCCAGCTGAGAAAACCTCGATGGAACCGAGTACTAATTCTCGGTGTGACCGAGAATAGTGCCAAGTTTCTGGAAAGCAGGTTGTTTGTCTCGGTGGGTCCGAAAATTTTGTGTCGGCTGTACCGACATACATTTGGCAGAATGCAAAATTTGACAAATCTTAGTTCAAACTTTCAAAAACAGCTGCATTTTGTGATGACTCATCCTCTTCTACTCCTTTATATTCTATTCACAGGGTCAGTATGTCAAGTGCTGAGGATAGTGAGAACAACTTCCAAGAGCAGAATATTGTCATGAGTTCAGGCACTAGTCCTGAGTCTAGTTCCTCTTCAGATCCAGGCACCCCCAGTTCTCTTGGGTTGCCCAAGGCTGCTACTTGGGCCAGGAAGAAGTTGAATTCAGATGAGGAGGATTCAGATTTTGTGACAGAGGAAATTCTTGCCAAGAAGCAAGAGAAAGCTGCTAAGAAGTCTGCTAATGGAGCCACCTCTTCAAGGAGGACTGTCAGCAAGGTATATGCTAGCTTTGAGGCTATGAGAGCACCTGAGAGTGCTAGGGCTTCCATGACAATTGAGCCCCCAAGGAAGTCAATGCCTAAGAAGGCAGGAGAGAAGAAGCATGCCAGAAAGAGGATTGTCTATGTCACTGGCAGGCAAACTTCCATGTATGAGGACCCTAAGGAGGCTGCTGGTGCTGCTGCTGAGGAGGAGGAAGAGCAGGTTTTCAAGGCCCCTCCCAAGAAGAAGCAAAAGAAGCTTATGGCAGATGCTATGCCAAAGACTAGCACATCTAAGAGCACCAAGTCTGCCCCCAAGAAGGCTGCTGCTGAAAAGCCCAAGAGGACATCCAGACAGATTCCAGCTTCTAAGAAGAACAAGGAAACCACCTCCAGGGTTGAGGATGAGGATGACATGTTTGCCTTGATGAAGCTTAGACCACATCTTCCTAAACATAATGCCAGCCATCCACTTGCTGAAGATATGAAGAAGAGGAAGGATTCTAGTTTGAGGGCATGGAGAGCTATTGATCCATATGCCCAAAGGAGAAAGACAGCTGTGGACTATAGACTCTACACCAAGGAGCAACATGATTTCTATGAGACTGTGCTGCTTGACAAGAGTCCAGCTGTGAGTGACATGAGATATGTTGACTGGAAGTACATCAAGGAGAATGAAGATTTCTTTCCAAATGTTCAAGACAACTTTCACTGCATTGGCTTGGATGAGTTTGTTGGCAAAGAGTTTACATCATGGAATGATGAGATGATCATGCAATTATACTCCATTGCTCATTTCTATGGAGATGGTAGGATTGTATGGATGACTAAAGGAGCTAGATACGAGTCCACTGTTGATGATTGGGCTGCCATCAGGAGTCCCAGAGGTGCAGGATGGTGACATGGATGTCTACTCTGAACCCAAGGAGAGCCATGATGCTATGAAGGACATGTACAATGCTATCCCTGCTGCTAACTTGAAATCTCACAAGTTAGGTTCTATCTACTTCCTCCAGGCTGGCCTCCGCACCATGAACACCATATTGAGGCATACCTAGATGCCCAAGTCAGGAGATGAGAAGATGATCCGAGGCTACTCTATCAACATGCTGATCCATCTTGACAGACACACCAGGATTAGAGTTATGGATTTGATTGTAGAGACAGTGAGGAGGGTTGCTGCTGATCAGAAGCGCTCATGCTGCTATGCACCCAATATCCAAATGCTCATCAACTCCAAGCTGGAGAAGCACATCTTTGCTCTGGACAGACCCCACTTGCCCCTACAGCCAGATTTAGAGGACAACATTATGGTGATGGACCCAGAACATCCCACATCAGCTGCAGCTCAAGCACAGGCAGAGGCAGAGGCAGCTAGAGCCACTAGTGCTCAGGTCCCTAGATCCAGGAACGAGCAAATGGATCTGTTGATCTCATCAGTTCAGGGCATGCAGAAGGACATTAAGGACATTCTGAACAGTCAAAACAGTCTTGTCAGGATCTTCGAGAACAGGATCAAGACCCTTAATGACAAGGTGGATGGGCTGACCAAGACAATTAATGAGCTTAAGAAGGAAGTTGACTCTATGCCTCTTCCCCACTCTTCAGATGATGATGATGATGAGGAGGAGGATGACTCTCCTCTCAAGCCAGGCACACACTTCACCACTCAGGCCAGATCAGCCACCGTGCCAGCTCAAGATTTGAGGCCCTCTTCATCAGCTCTTGCTACTGTCACCTCAGCTCCATCAGCTCCAGTTCCTCCAGTTGCCACTCCAACTCCATCCACGACATCAGCTGAGATCTTTGCCGACGCTGTTCTCTCGACTCCTTCATCAACAACCGGAGGAGATCAACCCAAGAACGCTTAGCTATATCTCTTTAAAAAATTTGGTAACTTGTTGCCAAAGGGGGAGAAGTGTATATAGATCTTTAGGCTTCGAGTGAGAGAGCGTTTGTTTTTTATCGCTTTTTCAAAAACATTTGGTCTTTTGGTTGCTTGTGTTAAACGTTTGTTGGTGTTTTGATCATACGCTTAATGTGTGTTGCTACTATTTCCTATCATTATGCTGCTTATGAGATGATCATTCACCTTTGCTTGATTGTGTTGTGCTATGATGTTCATTCTAATTACTCTCGCACACCACCAAGATGTATGTGACATGGAAGAAGTGCCCCATGTACCTAATCGATTGTGCATTTGCATTCAAACGCAAATTTAAAATAATGCACAAATTTAGGGGGAGCTCTTGCTTATCACATACTTCTCAAAGCGACGATTATATTCTTTGATTATATCATATGTCGAAGCTTTGATCTATATGTTGTCATCAATTACCAAAAAGGGGGAGATTGAAAGCACATTTGCTCCCTTGGTGGTTTTGGTAATTAATAACAACATATAAGTCATTGAACTAATGTTTCCACTAAGTATATTTCAAGAAAAGTTCAATGATAGGATTGGCAAAAGGATTGTGGAGATTGTGGAAATACCCCAAGATGCAAGGAAATGGATTGGCAAAGCTTCAAGCAAGAGGACTCTACATTTTACTTTGTGAGAAATCACTTTGAGTCCATAGGAAAGCCAATACTATTAAAAGGGTGTAAGGTATTGCTGGTGAACAAAATGCTCATACGTGCACAAGTGATAGTCACCAAAAACACCCACAAGCTCTTCCACAAAAGTCTGTCCAAAGTCAAATATCCAAAATTGGTGCAACCAACACATACACTCGGTGCCACCGATTCCCATACTCAGACAGACATTAGCCAAACCCTAGCCTTTCGGTGCAACCGATTCTGCTTCGGTGCCACCGAGTTTGGGTTGCCAACTTTCTGTTACGCAGTTTCACAATATCGGTACCACCGAGATTGTTGGATCGGCGTCACCGAGAATGGGCAATCTGACCGTTGGTCACCTTATTGGTGCAACCAAGTTTTATATATCGGTCTCACCGAGATTCAAAAGTTGCCACCTTTTGGTCACTTCGGTACCACTGAGATTAACACATCGGTGTCACCGAGTTGGCCATTTTGTGTGTAACGGTTGGATTTTTGGGGATGCCTATAGATACCCCTTCACCACCACCCACTCGTAAGAGAAGCACTCAGAACTATGCCATACTTGCCCTATCCAGTTTTCTGAGAGAGAGCCACCTACTCATGTGTTGAGATCATGCCATTCCATTCCAACCATATGAATCTTGATCTCTAGCCTCCCCAAGTTGCTTTCCACCAATCCCATCTCTTCCACCAAGCCAAATCTGTGAGAGAGTGATTGTGTGTTGAGGAGTCTATCATCTTGAAGCACAAGAGCAAGGAGTTCATCGTCATTACCGAGCCTATTACCTTTTGGAGGGTGGTGCCTCCTAGATTGGTTAGGTGTCGCTTGGGAGCCTCCTACTTCATGTTGTGGAGTTGAACCAAGAAGTTTGTAAGGGCAAGGAGATCGCCTACTTCGTGAAGATCTACCCATAGTGAGGCTAGTCCTTCATGGACGGAAGCCGTTATGGATTAGTCAAGGTTGCTACTTCGTGGACCCTTATGGGTGGAGCCCTCCGTGGACTCTCGCGACCGTTACCCTCCGTGGGTTGAAGACTCCATAAACGTGGACGTACGATAGCACCACCTATCGGAACCACAGGAAAAAAATCATCGTGTCTACAATTGCGTTTGATCCTCCTACCCTTCCTTTCTACTCATGCTTGTTGTTACTTTCCGCTGCTATAGTCTTTGACATGCATGTGTAGGGTGTACTTGACTTGCTATGAATGTTAAAATCTGCCAACACTAAAAATTGGGAAAAGGTAGAAATTTTATTTTGTCAAGTAGTCTAATCACCCCCCTCTAGACATACTTTCGGTCCTACAATTGCACCGGGTCATTTCCCTTCTTTCTCTGACACTCAAGCCTTTTTTCGATTGATACCCTTATGACATCACCTTGCCGTTCCCTGATGTCAGTGTGTCATCATGGCGAATCTTTTTGAACAGGCGTCAAATCTGGTTAGGCAAGGGAATCAAGGTGCTCTTGTAGCCATAAATTATTGTGATGGTTTAGTGTTTCCACCGTGCCGCTTCGAATTTCCCTCCTGATAAATAGACCGCTCGGCCCTTCCTTTCACTCTTTACGTCATCTTCTTCCTCTCGCCCCCAATGCTCTGCCCGAACTCGCCGGAGTGTTAATCGCCTGAAGCACGCCGTTGTCCTCACCGGAGCCTCATTTGGATCATCTGCGGTCGCCTCAAGGAACGCAAGACTCTTGCATCCCCTGCGGCTTCAACTCCGGTAAGTCTCATTTCCTTCCATTAGGGTTTGGGTATTATTTGTAGTTCATCGGGTTTCTTCAAGTTCCTTTCATCCATAGCTGTAGATCTTGCAAACTTTACACCCTTTGATGGAGATGGTTCTGATTCTATCTCCGCCATACCTTTATAATACATTAGATCCAAACTGTAGTTCATATGACATTCTGCAAGTGCTCCAATTTCGGCGCCTCCTCATTCTTTAGGTCATTTATTTTCCCTTTTCCTATATTTACCAGATCCGTTTGTTCCTCCATCTTGATAGAAAGTAGTTTGTGCACAAGTAGAAATTTTTTCCAAGTCTTTTGTCTTTGCTTCCACCTTTAGCCGGCTTTATAGATATACACTGGCTTATCTTTGTACATTGTGCCATTTCAACACAATCCAACTCATAAGTCGACTTATCAAACTGTTACTCTTCTTCAAATTTTGGTGAGTTATCCTTCTTGATGCTACTCAACCAAAATACCGGCTTATTCTTTCATTTCCGCCTTTGCTTTTTAGATCTGCAAAAATCGTGACGGCTCCCAAGACCATCATAACTTGTGACTGGGTTAGATCGCAGGAGTTAGTACTCATGCTAGAGAACCCTGTGGCTCAAGGCCTTTTGCCGGCTTTGGCCGAAATCGGCTGGGGGCGCCTGAAGAAGAATCCTCCCCTCAACCTGAGCAAAGGGAGATTGTTGTTTTCACGGACCATCTTCACAGGGGCTTTCAGCCGTCCGGTTCAAAGTTCTTCAGAGACCTTTTGAATTTTTTCAACCTCATGCCCCAGGATATTGGTCCCAACTCAATGACCAATATCTGTCAATTTCAAGTACCTTGCAAAGTGTATCTCCAAATTGAGCCGTTCGTGACTCTCTTTAGAGAGTTCTTTTATATCAATCATGAAACCGAAGTGAAGCCTGGCCCCAGTGTAGAGCTTGGCGGCATTTCTGTCCAGAAAAGGAAAAATAGTCCTTTCTCTGAATCGAAGCTGGTGAGTCATCCAAAAGGCTAGAAAAAATCTTGGTTTTCTTGCAAGAACACTGCCCCTGAAGGTCAGAACCCTTTGCCGGGTTACAGATTAGGACGGCTTGACGCCTCTACTGAATTCCTGGGTTGGCCGACCGAACAAGAGAGGAAACAACTGGCGCCTGTGCTTCTGAAGCTAAGGGCCTTGACTGCAAACGGCCTCACATGAATCGATCTGATTTTATGTTGGATAAGCTGGAGGATCCAACCTCTTAGTATAAGAGGCGACTTAATGTGCAATTATACTGGTGAGTAAAAAGACGTTCAACGCTTCAGCAGAAGGAAACTGTCCGACGGTGACATAAGTAAGGCCACCAAAAAATTCTTTGTCCATTCAAAGGAGAAGTGCAGCGTGACTGGACTCGCTCCATTCTGCTTGACTAACCCGGTTCCTGCAGTATGCATTTTGTGAACATTGTTTTACTTTCTTGTCAAATTCTTCTTACACATCATATTTATTTTGCGGCTTGTATTTTTTCCTATATGCAAACTCTGACTGGTGGAAAGCCAGAGGCAAAACCGTCATCCAATCTTAGTCTGAGACGGCTAATGACCCGGCGGATGAAAATGATTCAGGAGAAGATTCTGAGGTAGAGCTTGATTCCCTTGGCCAACTGTTTGTTGATCTTGCTGACACATCCACCTTTTAGGATAACACTGAAACTAGTCAAGCCGGCAATGTTGAGGTAATTTTAATTTCCTCCAACTCATCAAAAACCTATATCCCGAAGAGGACAAGACAAGCCGTCAGGAAGGTTAAGTTTTCGCATCCAGACGCTTACTTAGATCCTAACTTCCCTTTGAAGAAAACTCAACACGCCGGCACATCAAAACACAAGACCCAGAGCAGCTCCGGGGAGTTGTCCGCCGGCCTTTCTCTTGAGTCGGCGCCTCGCAAGCAACTCAACTCCCCGCCTTCCCCATCAACCGTGGGTAAGTTTTAATAATAAGCCAATTTTACCTCTTCAGTCCCAACTAGTAATTTTCTTAACCCAACACTTGCTTTTCTGTTTGCAGAGCCAAAGACTTTTCGAGGAATAAAGGTGGCGGGTCATCTTCAACCGCAGGGGGCCCCAATGCTCAGAACCCGCCAGTGGTCGATTCTGATCCTCAGACTGGTCTTGCTGGTCAGGATAACACGGGTATGGGGACTGAGTCGGCTCATGGAAATGAGCCGGCTCAGATTGAGAAAACAACGGTGATGGATGACCTCGCTCCTCATGAAGAACAGATGGAAGTAGATGACCCGACTCATGAAGTTGACCTGCTAAGCCCTGCTCGTGCCTCAAGCCCTATGCAGGAGATTGATAACATTGATACGGATATTGCCATTAATGGAGAGGCTTTCAAAGCTCCTGAGACCTCTACCGTTTTGGCCAAGATCATGACCAAGGATGAGTCGGGAAATTTGGCAAAAGGGAAAACCAAACTTGAGCTTCCAGATTTTGCCACTCTTAATGTTGAAGGTGTGCATCGACAATATATGACCCGACTGTCTGAGAGCCGGGACATTGAAATGAACTGGTCAGGACCCTCAAGCAGAAATATGAGGTAACAACCTGTCTTTTCCCTCTTATCATATACTCTCGTAGCCCCCAAGAGCCGGCTCAATAGGAAAGCATTGAACCGGGTCTTGTGATAAATAACTTGAAAATTTTGTGAATCCTTGACTTCAGTCCCCAAGGGCCGGCTTATCTTTTTGAGATGGCCTGGTATTTACGAAGAATGGCTTGTAGTTCTGTCTTAAAACCAAACCGTAGCTCCCAAGGACCGGGTTATTATGGAAATAACAAGCCGGTACCTTTTAATTTCCTTGATATGTGTGAAAAAGAGCTGATATGTAGCCCCCAAGGACCGGGTTATTATGGGAGTGATGAGCCAGTGCTTTTGGGGAAACTTGAAAAGGATAATAAGGTTGAACCTGTAGTCCTGATAGTACTGGGCTGTAGCATAGTTGTAGAAGAAAAAGGGAAGGTTTTGCATTAGCCCCCAAGTGTCATGTAGATTGCTTGCAACTGGATGAAACTTCGTTGACAAAGATCCTTATGTTTTAGCCCCCAAGTGCTGGGTCATCCGCCTGTGGCGACTTGAGGCATTTTGAAAAATTGTTGCTGATAATTTGTAATATGCAGAAGATGCTGGATGTATCTGAGTTGTCTGTTGCCGGCTTACAAAAGCGGCTTAAACATAAAAGAGAGCAGAAGAAGAAAGCAGAAGCTAAGGCCGCCAATCTCCAGAAATCTTTGAATCAGGCTTTTGATATGTTGCAGAAAGCCAAGACTGACTTGGAACAAGAGCGAAACGCCTTGAGCCAACATGCTGAGACGGCTGAGAAGCAACTTAGCACTTCGAGGGAGGAATTGTCAACCCTAAAGCGCCACATTACGAACATGACCCAATCCATCTTTGGTAAGTGACTATATCATTTCAGTATTTCTGGTTTGTAAACTATCAACCGGCTCAAAATGAATTTCAATCTTATTTGCAGGCCGAAAAAGTGACAATCTTGTTTAGCAGCATAGTTAAGCTGAAGGTTATATTTATATACCTGGAACAAATGTTCACAGGGTGTGTGTATATGCTGAAAGCGGTGACAAAAACTGACAAGTCCCCCAGCCGGCTCCAAAACATGCTCAGAGAATTATCCATGCTTCCTGAGCAGGTCAAGGAATTGAAAACATCGGCGGCTCGTGATGGTGCCAATGCAGCTCTTGCTCACGCTAAGGCATACCTGCCTGAATTGGAGCCGGCTCAGCTAGAAGGTGGATTTCTTGAATACAAATTGGATGGCTCGTCGTTCTCACAAGAAGATTATGCCAAGTGCGTAAAGGACACCCGTGTCCTGGCGACTCAACTGGCTCGCGATCAGAATTTATCCAAGTATATGCCTGGCTATGCTGAGGTGAACAAACGCATCGAGCCGCTAGTATTCGCACCTTTGTCCATTATCACTGATGAAGACTCGATCTTTCCCGCTTTGTCAACTATTCAGTGGACTCGAAAAGACCCCCGGACAGAGCAGGAGACGGCAGCTCAAAATAACCCAGATGAGCAGTAGGGGCAGGCCGACCCGGAGAGTGAAGAGCCAGCGAGCTGCTATTAGTGAGGACTTGCTCTGAGAAGTAAACTTTGAATATTTTGAGGCCCAGGTTGAGGCTTGTAATAGGAATAGTTGAAAACTTCTGAGCTGGCTGATGTGCCACTTTGCACTTGATGTTGTTTAATGAGCTGGCTGATGTGCCATCGTGCACTTGAACATAGAGAAGTATATACATAAGTATGTACAATGAGGTGGAGCCTGTGGCTCTAAGTATAGTAGGGCCGAACATGAGCAATGTTCCATGGCCGGGTTGCCTCCTTTTCAGAAGTGTATGAATCTTTAGATTCCACGGTGCCCTGCTTAGTTCGAGATAGATCGGCGTATTGTGAGACAAACCATTCATAATCAACCAAATATTTCTAGACCCTTGTGCTTTAGAATTATATCACCAGTGGGTGTAAGTAACCGGGAGGATCGCCCTCCCAATTCGAAGTTTTTTCCTGGAAGTTTCAACCGCAAATCAATCAGATAATAGGACCCATTGTTGAGGTTCTTGCTGATGATGAAAGGTCCTTCCCAAGGTGGTGAGAGCTTATGCATTACTGTTTGATCTTGAATCAGTCGGAGCACTAAGTTGCCTTCTTGGAAAGTACGGCTTCGAACTCTACGGCTATGATAGCGACGTAGGTCTTGCTGATATATGGCAGATCGAGCTGCTGCCAGGTCACATTCTTCTTCTAAGGCATCCAAAGAATCTTGACGCGCCTGCTCATTATCTGCTTCGACATATGCAGTAACCCAGGGGGAATCATGACGAATATCACTTGGCAATACAACTTCTGCTCCATAGACTAAGAAAAATGGTGTGTAACCTGTAGATCTGTTTGGAGTAGTGCGTATGCTCCAAAGGACTACGGGGAGTTCCTTGACCCAACATCCCGGGGTTTGCTAGAGTGGAACCATTAGCCGGGTTTTGATCCCTTTCAGGATCTCTTGATTAGCTCGTTCGGCCTGTCCATTAGACTGTGGGTGTGCTACCGTAGCCAAATCGAGCCGGATGTGCTCACGCTGACAAAACTGCTCCATAGCTCCTTTGGATAAATTAGTGCCATTGTCGGTGATGATCCTATGAGGATAACCAAAACAGAAGATCAAATTTTTCAAAAACGTGACTGCTGTTTCAACGTCACAATTGTTGATAGGTTCTGCGTCAACCCACTTGGTGAGTTTATTAGCTGCAACCAAGAGGTGGGTCTTTTTGTCAGAAGATGGCTTGAACAGGCCAACCATGTCAAGTCCCCAGACTGTGAACGGCTAGGTTATCTGAATCATCCATAATTCCTGAGCCGACACGTGAGCCTGTCGAGCAAATTTTTGGCAACCTTCGCACTTGTGCACAATATCTTCTGCATCTGCGTGGGCAATAAGCCAGTAAAACCATGCCTAAAGGCTTTGACCGCTAGGAACCGTGAGCCGGCATGATGACCGCAATCTCCCGCATGAATTTCTTGAAGAATCTCTTGTCCTTCCTTAGGAGAAACACATCGCAAAAAAATGCCAGTGCTACTTCATCGGTGTAACTCGCCATGAGTAATGGTCATTGACTTGGAACGTTAGATGATCTGCCGAGCGATGATTTCCTCGTCTGGGAGCTCACCACGAGTGAGATAAGCCAAGTATGGCACTATCCAATCAGGAATAGCATGCAGAGCCGCCACCAACTAAGACTCCGGATCAGGAATAGCCAGGTCTTCTTCAGAGGGTAACTTGACGGAAGGGTGGTGAAGAACGTCCAAGAAAACATTGGGAGGAACCGGCTTACGTTGTGAGCCAAGTCGTGACAAAGCATCTACCGCCTCGTTGAGCCAGCGATCAATATGATCAACCTGATAGCCTTGAAAATGTCCTGCAATATTAGTGACTGCGCGCCTATAAGCCGCCATCAAGGGGTCCTTTTGAATCCCAAGTCCCTGAGACTTGTTGAGCCACCAGATCTGAGTCGCCTAAACATCTTACCCAACTCAAGTTCATCTCCTTAGTCATGCGGAGCCCATGTAAGAGGGCTTCGTATTCAGCTGCATTGTTAGTACAAGGGAACATGAGCCATAAGACATAGCAGAATTTGTCACCTCGTGTGGAAGATAAGATAACTCCAGCCCCCGAGCCCTCCAATTGCCTGGATCCATCGAAGTGTATAGTCCAGTACGTGTTATGAGGCTGATCCTCTGGGATTTTGTAATCCCGTCCAATCATTGATAAAATCGACCAATGCCTAGGATTTTAATGGCTGTGCGAGGCATATATTTCACCTGGTGAGGACCAAGCTCAATTGCCCACTTAGCGATCCGTCCAGTAGCCTCCCGATTTTGTATGATATCTCTAAGGGGGCTGAGCTGACCACAATAATTGGATGCTCCTGGAAATAATGCTTTAGTTTTCGGCTCGCCATGAAAACGCCAAAGACTAACTTTTGCCAATGCGGATACTGCTGCTTGGACAGAGTCAGAACTTCACTGACAAAATATACAGGTCATTGTACTGGGTATTCTTTTCCTGCCTCTCTACGCTCGACGACAACTGCAACACTTACTGCTTTCGAGTTAGCAGCAATGTACAGTAACATAGGCTCTTTGTCAGCCGGGGCGGCTAGGATGGGCGGCTCAGCCAACCGTCATTTAAGCGCCTCAAAGGCTTCATTGGCTGCATCGGTCCAGACAAAATCTTCTATCTTCTTCAACAGCTAATAGAGAGGAATCACCTTTTCTCCCAAGCAACTTATAAACCGGCTTAACGTTGCGATGCGGCCAACCATGCGCTAAAATTGATTGATATTGGCCGGCTTAGCAAGCGATGTCACTGCTTTGATCTTTTCTGGGTTAGCTTCAATGCCACGTTCAGAGACCAGGAATCCCAGTAATTTACCTGCAGGAACACCAAAAACACACTTTGCCGGGTTGAGCTTCATCTGGTACACCCGAAGATTACCAAATGTCGCCTTGAGATCATCCAAAAGCGTCTCCTTTTTCTAAGATTTTACCACAATGTCATCAACATAGGCATGAACATTGCGACCAATCTGTGGATGAAGGCAATTCTGAACGCAGCGTTGATAAGTAGCCCGCGCGCTCTTAAGCACAAAAGGCATAGAGACGTAGCAGAAAGCGCCGAAGGGAGTGATGAAAGTCGTCTTCTCTTGGTCCTCAACGGCCATCTTAATCTGTTGATAGCCAGAGTATGCATCCAAGAAACATAAATGCTCACATCCAGCCGTGGAATCAATGATCTGATTGGTGCGGGGAAGAGTAATAGGATCCTTGGGGCAGGCTTTGTTGAGATCTGTGTAATCAACACACATACGCCAAGTTCCATTCTTCTTCAGAACAAGCACAAGATTTGCCAACCACTTAGGGTGAAAAACTCCCACGATGAACCCGACAGCTAGGAGCCGGGCTACCTCTTCTCCAATAGCCTTGCATTGCTCCTCGTTAAAATGACGGAGGATTGCCTGACTGGTTTCATCTTTGGATCCACACACTACTACAAAATGGTCCAAACACGACACATCAATCAGAGACCCTTCGACGAAACTGTGTGCGATGCATGAATCGCAAACGGTATAGTGCAAGCTCCATCGCTAATGGCACGAACTGTGTGCGAAGGTGGACCCATCAAATACGATTCAGAAGGTAGTTGCATGTGCGATCTACGGTAGACAGTTTGTTCTTATGAACTGTTTCTGATTAGAGAAGATAACAGAAACGGTTACCAAAACTACATACGTGTGCGAAGTACGGCATACAGTTCACTCGGATAAACTGTGTGCGCTGATACAGCAGAACACAAACGACTCGGCATAACACGATGTGTGCGATATACAGCAAACAAGTGAGTAATGAGAATCGTGTGCGAACACCAGAAATAACACAAACGATTCATACTGACAAACTGTGTGTGTTGTGGGCAGATGGTTGCTGCCAAGTAATTGTCAGCGATGGATAAGATCATTACAGACGCTACGTTGGGAAGTGTCGTTTGCCTGTATTAATATCGCAGATGTTTTATTATTTTGACGCGTGTGCCTCTGCATCAGTCCGTCCTCCTCTCCCACGTCTTGTCACCGCGTTGCCGCCCGAGTATTCCAGTGCACGCTTCAGCACCGCTTTTGGGTTTTGGCCACGCTCCCGCTTGATGAACCCGTTCCCGCTCAGAACCGCACAGGTTCCCGCGTGCAAAACCGTTCTATGGCACTAGATTCCCACCACGCTCGGTGAAATCCCCAATGCTTGCCTGCCTGCTATATAAACCCTCACGGCCGACGACTCCACATTGCCTTCATCCCCCTCCCCGTAGCTTGTCTAGTTTGCTTCTCCCCCAATCGCTAATGGCACCGGCCGTTCGTCATCGCCCAGCCACTGCGCCAGAGGACAGCTCCAGCTGGGAGGCTTCACCGCGTCGGCGCGGCAGTCCTCTGAAGCGTGTAGTGCACGTGGAGTCCCTGGTGGGTGTGCGCGCACCACCAACTACACGCTCCACCACCGCTGCCCGAAGGCAGCTGCTGCCGGTGGCTGCCGTGGCCGACACCACGCCTTCTGCCGCCGGGGCAGCCACCCCACCATCGTCCGTCTTTGCCATGACCCCGCCATCAGGCTGCGGGGTCATAACCCGCGTCGCCACCAAGGCCCGAATGTGGGAGGTGGAGTCCGCCAAAGGCCCGCTGCCAGGCTTCTGCGTCGCAACCCTTGCGCGCTACATCTACTTCCTAGAGAAGGAGGTGGAGCGCCAGGTCGCGCACGCGAAGAAGCTCACAGACGCCGTGGCCAGAGGAGAAGCCGCAGCGGCGGCGCGGAATGCGGAGATCTACACAGAGTCCCGTCGCTTCGAGGAGGGGCGTCTTGAGCGCTGGAGGGCAGCACTGGCAGGCAACGGACACGTCTCTGCCAACTCGTTGGCAGGCTCCTCCTCCACTTGCTCTTACAGAGCGCGCTCGATTCTGCTGGAAGTAGTACAAAGCCCCTCCGTAGTACTAGTATTCAGGGGCTATTTTGTTCAGTTCATCTAACTATAGATATGGTTGAACTGTACCACGTACTTTAATTAGCTAGTATATAGTTGAACTAGCTAATTCAGTACGTGGTTGGCAAAAGTTTGTTCGGTTCAGCTGTCGAGTTGAACTGTATTGTACAAAGACCAGTGCTTAATGTATGAATGAAATCCATGTTTAAAGTGAATTTCAGTTGCAAAATTACACCCTAATTGTGATTTTGTTTCTACAATACTTGCCAAATGCTAGTGCTACAATGTTGACAAATGCAAGTGTTACTAGATCGACTGATGCTAATGTTTCCAATTTGACACATGGCAATTTACCTAGTATGATAGATGCAAATCTTCCCAGATTGTCTGTACTAGGCACACGGATCATATTCGAGAAACGTTTGTGATGACGCATTGGACCAATCCTTCGCGCCAATATTTTGACTTGGCTTACGGGCGAAGGAAAGATAGTTGTTGGTCTTCAAACGAGAATTCAACCTAAACCGTTTGTGATGTGTGTTCATTCAGATAAAACTATGATGCTTTTTTGTTTGCTACGTGAATTCAGAGATAAATACTTAGTTCATCAAACCATAGATTTCATTCAGCAAAGCTTTCACTTTACATTCATACAATCGAGATACAATATAAAGAAAACTAGTTGCGGCGGTGGCGGCCTCCTGCGGCGGCGTTCTCATGCCCCGGGGCATAGTTGTACAGTTCTTCAACCGAGACCAGAATGTTATGGACTTCACAATCAAAGATCCGGTCGTCGCGCGATCGACGGGCGCGGGGCCGGGGGGCGGCGACTATCGGCGCTGCGAGAAACTTGTCGGCGGTGGCGGCCCAATCCACTGAGGGGGCCGTGACAGGTGCAGGCACGCGCACGGGCACGGGCGCGGTGGGTGCAGGTGCGCGCAAGGGGTCGGGAACCGTCGGTGAGGGCACGCACACTAGGACCGGTGTGGCGTGTGCAAGGGCGCGCACGAGCACTGGGGTAGGAGGAGGCGCTGGCACTTGCACGTACACGAGCTCACGCGGGTCGGCGGGGACCTCCTTGACGCCCGTGGTTTCCAGCGCTGCTATGATGCTGGGCGACCAGCCCGTCAATGCCACGGGGATGGTTGCTGGTGCGGGCGCGGTGATGGTTGATGGCGAGAGCATCGGGGCAGCATCCGCTGCGGCATGCAGCTCTTCCAGGGCCATGTCCATGGCGTCCCATTCGTCTTCATGTTCTATCTCTTCCGGCTCTGTGTCAACTTCACCAAACCGGAAGACTAGTGTCATATGATCCTTCTGCAGCATGGTGTAGGTCGCCGTGGAGGTCTGAAGATGGAGGGGAATGTGAGGCGAAGATATATGGAGGATTGTGAGTGAGTGAGCAGTAAAGCCGCCTATTAAACAGCGGCGGGTGCCATTGATGGACAGGTTGGAAGCGAGGAGGGCGGATACGGAGGTCAAAGGGCTCGATTCCCGGTGAGTCTTCGGCGTACTGCCCGCACGCCTCCCGGTGAGCCTGCGCGGCGGATGCCAGCTCGCACGCCTCCTGTCAACTCAAGCAGCTGCTCGCACGGCACCTCCTAAGCCCTAGCCAATAAAAGAGTGCGACGCTTGGCAGCACGTAAAGGGCAGTAGAACGCCAACGGTTTGAAAATAATGCAACCATTTGCGTGGAAACGTGATAGTTCTTTGTTCCAAAAAGCTTTTGTTTGCTATTAATGACACGAAAAATACCACAGCATATTTGTGCTATATAATGACGCCATGCCAAATTTCTTGAATTTTGGGTGAGTTCTAGATTTATTATAATTTAACTAATATTCTCAATGTTGTCTCTAAAAGAAAATATATATTAAAAAACGAGTCTCAGATAGGAAAACAAAATGCTATGACGCCTTTATGTGCCATGTTCATGAAACCATGTCAAGTTTCATGAATCTCCTGACGATTTTTTGATTTACATGATTTAAAACCACATAGTTTCTCTGTTTATGTGGCCGAGCCAAGACCCCAAGATGTTTGAAATTCATTCACATGTCTTGCATGGGACCTAAAGATGCATGCACACTAATATGGTTTTCAACCCATTTTGATGCACCAGACCTTTTGATTGTAGTTCGGATTTGAATTGTGCACATTAAATAATGCATATAAAACTCAAATAATGTATAAAAAGGCCAAACGAACCATGTATAATTTCATATTTTGGCACGACACTCTCATTTTGGTATATGTTGCCTATAGAAGTAGTTCAAGACGAGAAGAGGCAGTGGATGTCGATTCGCCCACATAAGGTGATACATTCCATATCGAAACAACAAAGCTTCACATGATAATTAAACTTTGGTTTGTGCGGGGCTTGTGCCAAAACTTGTCCCAAATTGGACATTATTTTACCAGGGCACATATGAGCCATGCATGTTATGACACCATGCCAAGTTTCATGAATTTTTTGACTAGTTTTTGATTTACACATGATTTAAAACCCGTGTTTCTCAATGTTTGTATGGCCGAGCCAAGACCGCGAGATGTTTGAAATTCATTCACATATATTGAATGGGATCCTAAAGATGCATGTACACTTATACGGGTTTCAACCCATTTTGATGCACCGTACCTTGTGAATGTAGTTCAAATTTGAATTATGCACGTTAAATAATGCATAAAAAGTCAATTAATGTATAAGAAGCCCAAACGAACCATGTATACTTTCATATTTTGGAACGACACTCATTTTGGTATATATTGCCTCAAGAAATATATAGTTCAAGACAAGAAGAGGTAGGGGATGTCGATTCGCCCACATAAGGTGGCCCGTTCCTTATCGAAACCACAAAAGCTAGCTTCCCATGAGTAGCTGAGGTTTGTAAGGGCTTGTGCCAAAACTTGTCCCAAATTGGACAATTTATCATCAGGACACATATGAGCCATGCCATGACACCATGCCAAGTTTCCTGAATTTCTGACGAGTTTTTGATTTATACATGAATGTAAAACCAAGTTTCTCAATGTATGTGGCCGAGCCAAGACCCCAAGATGTTTGAAATCCATTCCCATATCTTGAATGGGGCCCAAAGTAGCCATGGACACTTATATGATTTTTCAACATATTTTGATGCACCGGACCTTGTGATTTTAGTTCAAATTTTAATTATCCACATTGTATGCCTAGAGAACTCAATTAACGTATGAAAATGAGAAAGAACCCTGAATAATTCCATATTTTAGCAAGACACTCTTACTGGTGCGAGTTGCCTCTAACAAAATTTCATGCCGAGAAGATGAGTGGATGTCGTTTTGCCTACGTAAGGTGAGGTTTTCCTTATCGGGACCTCAAAGATTGAAGTGAGAAGCTCTGCTTTGTAAGGGACTTGTGGCTAAAATTGTCCCATGTTGTACAATTTTTTTACCGTGGCACATATGTTCCATGTCATGACAACATGCCAAGTTTTTAGAATTTCTGACGCGTTTTGGATTTACAGTAATTTGAAAACCAAGTTTCTCAACGTTTGTGGCCGAGCCAAGATGACGAGATGTTTCAACTTCATTCCCATTTATTGCCCGTGACCTAAAGATGAAGCCATGGACACTAATATGATTTTTCATCCCATTTTGATGCACAGACATTGGGACGATAGATCAAATTTGAATTATGCACATTAAATGTCTAGAAAACTCAATTAATTTAGTGTTCACTGCACATAAATCTTATTGCAATCCAAACACCGTCCTTTGTCGAATTAACCTCATTTTTTGTTTTAAAACATTTTGAAAATCAAGTCTTTCACAAACAGATGACGTTCATGAATCGTGTGTGATGCAGTACAAAATATATTGGGCCAATCCTCGTAATGCATGGCTTAGGCCGGAAGCTTCGTCGGCTGTAGTACACCGCCGGCTAGTTTACCGCACTGACTCCTCAGACCATTTTACTTTTCAATCGTCGCCGGTGAAAGATGGGGACGTGGATCCCCGTCATGAGGGCAACTTTGGAAACCGACTCCGGCCCGAGCGCGGCCACATCAGCCATGAGCACGCTCTCAACATGCTTGAACGCGACCGCTACCTCCGACAGAGCGGCTACAACAACCAAAAGGGCAGCTGCTGCAGCTGAGAGGGCGGCAGCAACAACCGCGACGGGGATAGCAAATGGCGAGAACAGCACATCAACTGTTAGTTCCTCGGCGGTCGCCGTAGCCCTGATTGCGGACGCCCAGTCCCATCTCGAGGCTGCCCACACCCATCTCGTGTTAGTCGCTGCACAAATCACATCTGCCTTCTCCGACACCGGTCGACAACCCACCTCCGTTGAGTTGTTAATCGCTCAGTGTGCTCGAGCAGGCGTCCGATCGTCGGCGACCTCCCTAGCCAAGATTGTGGCCGTCCATGCCCGGAGCAAGGCCGCCCACGCCCGGCTCATGGCGGCCTTATCCAAAGAGATGGTGGACGAAGACTGCGAGATGCTGGAGTATGTGGCGATGGATCTCCTTTCCCCGGAGTTCGTCAAGCGGGAGCTGGTCATCGAGGAGGCGGCGGAGATCGATGAATGCCAGGCGGAATATTAGTCTCTGTCTAGAGCGATGGTGTTTTGTTAGAGTAATGTTTAAGTCAATTAATTAATGTTTATTAGTTGCTCGATTAAGTAAGTGCGGGCAGTGCTGTAGGCTCTTTTGTGTAGTACTACTCAAATTTGCAAGTGTTCTTAAACTAAGCAATGACCAATGTAACGAGGGAAATTCGGACCAAAATTTGCTGCTGTATCCCCATTTTCTCTTCCTAATGAACATGAAATGCAAGTACCGTGTGCAATGTACTATCCGATATCTTATGCCGGAAGCTTGGAGACCAAAATTTCCACGTTCAGTCTCATCACACACAGGATAAACTATAGCATATGTTTGTGTTGTTGAATATCGCACACAGTTATGGTAAAGGTACTGTGTCTGATGTGACTGTGCGTGCTACTTTTTTGCCGCACCGAATGAAATTTTGGGTTGCCGCGCAAATATCTACCTCCCCCGCCCCTTGTACCAACAAAAAGCCGCATTTCCCATCCCCCCTGCCCCCTTTCATTTCCTAAGTTCAAACCTTCACTGCTTGCTTGCAGCACCGCCTCCTCGCCGGCGACGCTCCTTCCTGCTGCTCGGCCTCATCCATCTAGTCATAGTCAGGTAATCCAGACCTTCCCCATACCCCTTCCCCCCTCCACCCCTCCTCCTCCATTCCACATGGCCCGACCGCCGGTGCGACACATTCCACCAAAATCACCGGCCCATCCCCCACATAATCGCCGCCGAAAGACATGGTGCACGCAGTATAGCCAGGATGTCAAGGAGCACCTGGCAGCGGAGAAGCAAATCGCGACCGCACGTGTGGATGAGTCCCTGATGGCTGCCATGCGTGCTGACCCCCAGATCTTGGAGCAGCATCTAGACGTCGAGGCCACCGTCGACGCCTCGCGCGCGGACGCCGCCACGCAGTTGGCTTTTTTGAACAATAGCTCATTGTGTTTTCTCCAGGGCTCCGCTGTTGCCTTCGACGACGACTCCGTGTTGTTTTTTCAGCGTGCCCGTGCTTTCCTCAACTCCACAGTAGGCAGGTTGCTGCCCGGACAGGCTAAGGCGACTCACCACTACGAGGAGGGCACCCACGATGTGGAGGCCTCGCCCTCGTCGAAGTCCATCATTCTCGGTATCTCCAATGACGAGGAATATATTGTTTTTTAAGCTTAATTACTAATGACCTGTGTTCAGCTAGCTACGCCTGTTACGCCTGTTTGTGTTACCTGCTGCATGTGCTGCTCCTGCCTTTCCTTAAGAAACTCTAGTGAAATATGCAATGTAATGCTACTATGCAATCTGACCTTCTACTACTATGTTGTATTGTGCAATGTGATGCTCAGTTAACTGTTTGGTTCAGTTGTTTTGGTGATCATCTGCAATGTCATGTTCAATTATTGTTGGTACAATTTTGTTTTGTTATGCACGTGAAACCTACAATTGCTATATTTCATAGTTCATAGCACGCTTGTCTTTTCCATGTGGTTTGAATTCATATGTTGGATATGCAATGCGTTTATCTTTTAAATTAAAAGATTTTACTGATCAATATCTATTCTTAAACACGTTACAGGGAGAACAATGGGAGACACTGAGGTTTACCATCGAGGTTTGCACTTTCATGATCCTTTGGCTAATAGCACATTATTGTGCAATTGCAGGAACCATTCTAATATTTAGGTTTCTAACAATAATTTGGTCTTGCACATGTAGGTCCTTCCGTAAGAGGTTTAGACCCACTGTTCGACCCATTTTGCATGTGGGGAAATGATGTGTTCATGAATATCAGTCAAATCAAGAAACTCAGAAAGATTGTTAAGATAAAGAAACTTGCGAAGAAAAACAACAAGCTGATTGTCTGCACAATGAAGAAGACATCAGTGAACTATAGGATGGTACTATCTCTTTTACCTTGTCTTTTTTCCCTTTGTGACATTTCAATTTTTAGAAACGAAATTTACGCATATCTTTGTTTCCAGTCCTTTCCAAAGCAGTTCATCGATGAGTACGTCTCAAACCACGGTATGGTCAAGAGGCGAGGAAGGTATTCATACAACACCCACGGTATAATCTTCAAGTCTTCCTCAAGAGGATGAAGAATGGGCGGGCAACCATCCACATGCACTGGCATAAAGTTGCAAGAACCTTCGACATCAGAGAAGGCTCAATATTTGCCTTCCGCTTCAATAGTTTTCAAGACGAGATTCATCTGTCTATTTACCGTATATGATGCTATTTTCCAAAGGTTTTAGATGTTGCATGTGAAACTCGGTCCTGTCGTGTAATTGGGTAGGTAGGTAGTATATGCCTATATGATGTTGTACTCTGATGTATTTCAATTATGAAATCCTGGTTGCCGTAATACGAAATAAAATATATTGTGTGCTTGATCTAAAGTATCAATTTGTTTACTAGCTGGATTATAAATAATAGAGCAATTAGCCTAATTATTGGGGTTTCATATTGCAGACGGTTTGTCATAGAACACCGTCAGCGATGACCTCAACAAACCCACACGCTTGCTGGAAAATTGGCGTGTTCGATCAGTGAACAATCACACACGATTTCCGGGCGCAAACTGTGTGTGTTAGAAAACCCATTCGCAAACGTTTTCACATAAAACGTGTGTGTGATGGACTGCCCTATGCCAAATAGTTTCTTCTAGGCACCGTGCGTGATGGCCACCCCTAACACAGACGATGTTAAGCAGAAAATTGTGTGTGATGTACAATACGAACGGAAACGTATGTTTGGGATTCACTGTCTGGGATGGTATGCACATCTCACACGATTTCTCCTAAATACCTGTTTGTGATAGTCCTTCCAATCGCACACGACATAATTTTTCCTATCGTGTGTGACCGGGAGCAGGCATCGCCAACGGGTTTTTCTTGTCGTGTGCGATAGGCCCCCTATCACCCACACATGCAAGGCGATAGTTTGAAACTACGTCAAGGAAAGGGGTTAAAAACTGTTTGTATATCAGGCGCCTGCACTAGTGACATTAAGGTGGTGCTCAGTGAGTCTCTTGGTACTCCAGGCATGTCAGAAGGTTTCCATGCAAAGATGTCCCGATTCTCATGGATGAACTCTATGAGCTTGCTTTCCTATTTGGGATCAAGGCCTGTCCCAATGGTGAACTGTTGAGACGAGTCGCCTGAGGTAAAGTCAATTTGCTTCGTGTCTTCGACCGGCTTGAATTTCATTGGAGACTCCGACTCAGTGGTGGGCTTCTTGAGGGCGGTCATGTCTGCCAGGTCAACATTGGCTGTGTAAAACTTCAATTCCTCTGCGGTACACGCAGACTCAGCATAAGATGCATCCCCTTCTTCACACTCCTGAGCTATTTTCTGGCTTCCATCCACAGTAATGGTGCCATTTTGGCCGGGCATCTTGAGTTTGTGATAAACGTAGTAGGGTCGGGCCATAAATCGAGCGTAAGCCGGCCGTCTGAAAAGGGCGTGATAAGGGCTTTTGATCTTTACCACTTCGAAGGTCAGGGACTCATATCTGTAATTATATTTTGAGCCGAAAGCAACATCGAGTTTGACCCGCCCAATTGGATAGGCTGATTTTCTGGGAACGATCCCGTGAAACATTGTGGTTGAAGGCTGCAACTTACTCTCGGAAAGATTCATTCGCTGGAAGGTCTCATGATATAAGATACTGATGCTGCTGCCTCCATCCATGTGGACCTTGGATATAGTATAACCACCAACTTGTGGTGCCACTACTAAAGCCAAACCACCTAGGTTGTCAACCCGGGGAGGATGATCTTCCCTGCTCCAAGTAATTGATTGGTCAGACCAATTTAGATACCTTGGCACAGCTGGCTCGACCATGTGTACCACCCGTTGCTTCAGCTTTCGATCACGTCTACATGTGATGGTAGTGAACACGTGATACTGCCCACTGTTCAACTGCTTAGGGTTGCTCTGAAACCTGGCTTGATTGTTGTGCTGTTGATTACCTGAACACGAGCGCATCCCATTGTTGTTATTTCCATGTTGAAAACCAGCTCTGGAGCCGCCTTGGCCATGAAAATCTGATTCTGAAAAGCGACCAGATGAGCCGCCATGTGACCTGCCCGGGTCAGGCTAACCCGGATGTCCACCACCATTGCCTCCTTGATGACTCTAGAAGCCTTGGTTGCAGAATTTCTGCATGATGCGGCAATTTTCCCACGAGTGAGTGGCCGGCTTGTCTGGGAGACTATGCTTGGGACAAGGGGCTTTGAGGGCGTCCTCATAATTGCATGGCTTATTCCCATTGTAAGATCCACCAGTGCGGTTATTCCTGTGCTGAATCTTGAAATTAGCATTGGTATTGGCGACAAAATCCGACCCGCCCTCGGTCTGCTTCAGTTTACCATTGTTGCCTTGATTTCCATTGTGACCATGGTTTTGGTGATGACCCCTGACGCCATCAGTTTTCTTATTCTTGCCAGTTTTATCCTCATCAGAGCCGGGATCCTTTGTGCTGTCAGATTCAGCATACCTGGTGAGAACGTCCATCATATCTCCCATATCTTGGACCTTTCGCTTCAGACGCCCGAGCTTCTGAACGAGTGGCTGGAAATGACAATTCTTTTCTAGAATTAAGACGGCTTGAGCAGGAGTGATGCTATGCGAAGAGTGGATAATTTCCACAACCCGACGAGTCCAATGGTGAGCCGACTCATCCGTGCGCTGGATGCAATGCTGAAGGTCGACAATTGTCATTGGGAATTTACAAGTTCCTTGACAATTCTTGATAAAACGTTCCTTCAACTCTGGCCAAGTATTGATGGAATTGGGGGGTAGATTCTTCAACCACGTTCGAGCCGGCCCTTCCAGCATCATGGTCAAGTATTTTGCGCACACAGCATCGCTGTCGTCAAGCATATCCATGGCTAACTCGTAGCTTTCGATCTATGCTGTCGGCTCGAGGTCTGCTGTATAATTGGGTACTTTGCGAGGCCCTTTAAAATCCTTAGGCATATGCTCACTACAAAGGGCTAGGGATAAGCAAGGGATTCCGATCGTCCTGCTGCTCACTCCAGCCCCCATGGTTCCTGGCTGGGGATTGGAGGGAGGTTGCTAACCCGCCCTTGCGGCCGCCGGCTCAACCTCCGCTTGTCGCATGGCCCGAGCCGCGTCGACCACCGCCTGTGCATCTGTCAAAGCTGGTCGAACAGGAGAGTTTTGGGCGCGCTGCCTACGCCCATTGCTAGAGACCACCGGGAATTCCACGTGTCGGCTCTTGCTACGGCTCGCGTATGGGGTCGAGTGCATCCGATCACGGCTATAACAGTACTGCACCTGTTGGGTCACCGCGATCTTCAGCATCTCAATGGCGTTTCTGGCCTCCACCTAGACCGGGGAATTTCCTTGGATGGGAAGTGCCTCCAAGTTGCGAGTTGCCGCCAACATATTGTCCACGGGGTTAGAGTAATGACCCGGCATAGTCTGGAACCGTCAAGGTGGCGATTGAGCCGGCGTCTGATGCGGTGACTCGTGTGGCTGGTCCAGACGTGGTCGGCCAGCCGCCGGAGTGGGCTGGGGCGTGTCAAACAAGCGTTGATCCAGGTTGAGGGGAAGCCGACTCTAGAGTCTCCTTAGATGGACCGCATCGAAGGCGTTTTGATGAAGGCCTAGCCTCCATGCTTCCGCTTTCAAGTGTTCTGCCTCATCATGGATTTGAATCTGTAATTCCGCCATGCGAGTGTTCTCGGTGTCGATCTCCTCCTGGAACTTGGCCATCTATCCGCGGAGTGTGGTTAGCATCGCATTGCGTTCCTCCTGATTTTCCACGGTTACTTGGATTTGCTCCACCCGACCATTCCGGAGACAGGGACAACCCCGGTTGTCGCTCCAGCCATAGCCGTGACATGAGCCGCCGCCATTCCAGCCATGAAAACGGCGACTTGTCACGGTGACTCATGGGATTCCCTGGTGGCCTCGTCTCCTAAGTGGCCCCCGAGCCTTTCGTCTAAAAGTGGACAGATCGACTCGGTGTACCCCATGGAAACTCGCCATCGGAGTTGACGGGAGTGTCTCCGTTGACCACTGCTCCATTTGCGCGATCGAGTCGCTGAGTAAAGCCGACGAAGACACAACACCGACCGGGTTGAGCGCGTCGAGCCGGCTCGATGATGTCGGTGCAGATGTCCGGCTCGGGTCCTGCCGCGCCGATCTTGTCGATGAATACGTGGATCTTCCCAAAGGGGACCCGGTGCCCGTACTCGATTGAGTCGGCCTCGGGGGCCCAGCCTAAATTGTCGATGTACAGCTTACCGCGGCGGCTTTTGATCATCAAGCCAACCGCGTATCTCCCGAACCATGGAAGGGCTTGCTCTAAGAACTCAACTCCACCGTGCGATTGCCCCACGGTGGGTGCCAAATGTCGTGGTTTTGCCACGACAGATGTCCTCGTGAGAGAACTTAGGTGTGAGGCCATCGCAACTAGGTGGCGACTTGAATGGGGTTGATCGGGAATGAGAGACAGGGGTTTACCCAGGTTTCGCCCCTCCGATGGAGGTAAAAGCCTACATCCTGCTTTGTGTATATTGATGACGATCTCGATTACAAGGGTGCAGAATTGCTAACCTAGCTCTCGAGGGTTTTTTCTTACTTAATCTTTCTACCTTGGGGGTTCTCCTTTATATACAGGTCGAGACCCCGAGAGTACAATGTAGTCCGGGTCGAAGTACAACCCGTGACTCAACCTAATTCTACCCATCATCTTGTTTCTCAAGTAAAGGAATATTCATGTCTTCTCTCATGAGCCGGCCCGCCACGCGACGTCTCATGAGCCGGTCTTAACACGAGCCTCCTTCTGGGCCTTATGCTTCTGGTAGGAATCTTCCTCATGGGCCGCCTGCTAATTCCGGGTCACATGTTGGGCGGGTCATACTCGTGGGGTATATCCCCAACACCGGGTATCCCACAAATCTTGTTAATATGAATGTTTGTGTTATTTTTCGCTCATCATAGATAGTTCACCCGAGCGACCTGTATGCCGTCTATCACACATAGCTTGATCAGGCTAAACATTTCTGTTGTGAGGGATGATCACAAACAGTTCATCCGAGTGACATGCATGTCGTCTATCGCAAACACATTGATGTGGCTAACCGTTTCTATTGTTTGGGCTGATCACAAACAGTTCATCTGAGTGACCTATATGCCATCTATCACACACACCTTGATCTGCCGAATCGTTTATGTTGTTTTGGCTGATCGCAAACAGTTCATCTGATTGGCCTGTATGTCGTACATCACACACATGTGCATTTGGCTAACCGTTTGCTTTATGTTGGTTCATCACAAATTGTTTGTTTGTATCGACTATTTACCGCATATTGCACACTCACCTATTTTTTGAATCGTATTTGATGGACCCGCCATCGCACACAGTTTGCGTTATTGGCGACAGAGCTAGAACTATACCGTTTGCGATTCATGCATCGCACACAGTTTGGTCGAAGGGTCTCAGATTGATGTGTTGTCTTTGGACCTTCATGCAGTAGTGGAGGGGGATTTCTATGTTCTAATTCATCGCACGCGCTCAAATCAGAAGAATCGTTTGCGATGGCATGTTATAGCACACATTTGTTCAGAAGTAATCGTGTCCGATGAAACTTTGCGTGCCAAGTTTCCCTGCACCTAGTGAATTTTTTTGCCAACTGCCGAAATATCCACCTATCCCCTCCTTCTACCCCCACACCAATGGTCACATTTCCTCTATTTCCTTCTTCCTTCCTAAGCGCTCCAGCCACTTCCTCACTTCCTTGCTCTTTCTCTCTATCTCTCATCCGGCCGCCATGGGCGCCATGGTCTCTTGGAATGATCCCTCCAATGGTTCTCCTCCTCCGACGAATCTCTCATCATCTAGGTTTCCTATCTCCTCTCTATCACTCACGTATGCTTAAGGTTATGGTTTGGAATGGGGATTTTTATGCGGCGATCGATTTGATCCATTTCTTCCTCTTGTATCTCCCTGGGACCATCATTTCCAAGGAATGGAGTGGGGTAGCTAAACATCTGTCTGCTCGTTGTCAACATCAACCTCCATACATGAAGTTAGTTGCTTCAGAATCTGTGGACCGTGGGAGTAATTTTCTAGGATGAAGGTTATCCCAACTCTTGTTGTTAGAAATCATTTGCTATATTAGATCTGATTTAGATACTTACTGTGTGCTATTTTATTTTGATGTGATTAAGACACTGTCACAGTTCTACGTATGCGAGTGCTATTTTATTTGATGTCATCAATTCTATGTTATAATATTCTGGATTGAACTGATGACAATGCTATTTTAATTGATATCATCGGTTCTATGTTATAAAATTTGTGCATTTACATACCTGTTAGTGTTAATTGATGTCATTCCAACACTGTCGTTGTGCATCCTATACTACAAAGACTGTTGCAGTTATATTCAGCTTCCTCATAAAATTGGCAATTTGTTATTACACATGACGAAATAGAGGAGGGATGAGAAACTGAGTATCCTATTAGAAAGACTCTTCGACTAGAACCATGGCATGCTCGATGAAGAAATTAACTTGACACTTTCTAAGAATAAAGCAGACACACCCGAAGCATGTAAGTACAACCACGGCCAGCCATGTTCTGTTAAAGAATACTTTGATGAGTGCAGTTCCAGTTGTCGCAAGTTACATATATATTGCATGGAGAAAATCTTAGAAGGTAATAACGTTCTGGAAGTCCACTACGACACTACGGATTTCTGTCACATGCCGGGTACCATTAGTGTGGAATTCTAGGACTTTCATATCTTCTTCAAATTCTATATGCTCGCTGGCACACTTGTTAAATGTTTGATGTTGTAAGTACTTCACAAACTCTGATCAAACTTCTCCATACAAGGTTGTAAACGAAATAAACCTAACATTATTGTATTCCTCTCAGGGGATTGATCAAGCAAGGATCAATAAGGGAGCATGCATATTCCGTAGATCCTGATGTAGCAAACAGTATATTATTACTAATGAGCGTTCAATAGGGGGAGTCCATGGACCAGGTCACCAAGATCCTTCTTATGTTACACCGTGCAAAATTCTTTGTCTGGCCACATCATGAATGGTAGGTTGAATATACAACCACACATACATTGATCGTCTTTTAGTTTTCTACATAGTTCGTAAGTTCATGATTTTCTCAATCTGTAGCGATTAATAGATCTTGGTAGTCATATTTCCAAAGCGCAACACAGTTTACTACCTGGATTCTCCCCGAGAGTCAAAAAAGCCTCATGATCTTATGCATCTTCAGGAATTCATGGATGGGTATTGAATTCTTTGATGTTGGAATTTGTATTCATATCTGGTTCAAGAATTGAGAATGTGAAAATCCATCTTCATTTGCAGTGTATTGTCAAAGTAATTAACTAAAGGAGGGAACTGGTTCGACCGTCAACTACCTCTACAGCACGAGATCATTTCTCCGGTAAGACACTAAAATCCGTTATTTTCAGAAAATGTACCCAAAGGTTTGCAAATACATTTTCGTATTCTAGTCAAATGTTCAAGTTTCTAAGTAAACCTCTTTCTATTTATTCCAGATGGAAAAAAACAAAACAACTTACACTGGTTAGGTTGTTCTTAACAGGGAAAATACATGACTAATTATGTACAAAAAATTTCAATGTCCTCAAGACAAGAAGGGACAAACCTTTGTGGATACTATGTTTGCAGACACATGATCTCCATATGCAGATCTTCTAGTTGTTGTAATGATGCTGACAAGATAGTACCAGTAAGTCTGTATCTTAATTACTATCTTATACTCCACACGTATGCCACATTCTAATCTAAAAGTCATGCAGATGATCTTTGAACCGATGAGCTCTGAACCACTCCCAGTAGATGAATTGTTGGTTGTTAGGAGATTTATTAGCAAGTTCATCCTGTTGGAACACTATCAAGCCCACTCAATATGACGAAGATTTCAGCATGCCTTTTCCAATAACAATAAGTATGCATTCATTTAGTGTTAGCAGCTAAACATATATGCATGGATGCATTTTTTTCCATGTGAAGAGGTATTTGTATTTCGTACACTGTGATTATGTACCGCGTATGTCGATACATATGTGGAATTTAGCTAGCATGTGTTCAATTGCATATTGTGGTGAATTTTGATGAGTGTTCTTCCTGTAGACACTATTTCTTCAATTGCATATTGTGGCGAATTTACTTTTTGCAGGGTGATTCAAATGCCATATTTTTCTATAACCTGGCCATTTAAGCGAACATGGTTCAAGTAACCGAGTGTGTGGGAACCAGAATGGAAAGCACGCGTCACTCATAGCACAACCGCCTGTGATGTATAGCAAAAGCACACGAGATATGAACTGAACCTTGGGATACACATCAAATCACACACGGTTGGCAGCACATTATCTCACACGTGAGCTTAGATGAAACTGTGCCTGATGCAAAATGCAATCGCTTTCGCAAATTATTCAGGAAATATGTGCGATGATATCATGCATGGCACACGCTTGCCATAGAAGACCCGTGTGGCTTAGGTCGCAAACGGTTAACTTTCAAGCACCATTTGGTTTCCATGAGCAATTGGACATGTTTGACTCATGAGAGATGTGTGCGATTGATCCCCATTCCCACACGTCTGCCCAAATATAGTGTGTGCGATATGTTCCTGCATTGCATATGATTATATTTGGCAGAGCGTCTGCATTATCGGTCACTATCGCTGACGATTTTTCTGTGTCGTGTGGGATGGAACCCCTCTATTGCACACACTGGCAAGGCGAAGGTTTAAAACTCTGTCGCAGAAAGGGGGGTAAAAACTATATGTATAGGATGTCGTTGCACCAGTGACGTGCCAATCAGAATGCATATGAATAGATTGAAAAGATTTAGGAGAGATGAGCGCAGAGGGGGTAAGGGTCCGATCACATTCACTTAGAAGAAAAATATTTCGAAGGCATAGCTCCATAGGAGCTATTTCTTTACGCATAACAAAATATTATTCTGTTACTATTCTTGAATTGACGACTTAGAACGGTTGTACTGATGATTTTCCTCTCGTTAAACTGATTGTCTTGTCTAGTTCAAAAACAATTTGCGAATTTTTGTTCTGGAAGGGGCATGTAATATATTGTTGGAAAGTTCCGGACAGCTAGATTACATGACATATAAGACTTTTTTTTTGCAAAATCCTTATGGTTTAAGAGCAGTTTTGGAAAATCCATTTTTTTCAAATTTAAAACACGAATTGTATTTTGGACTTAATTTTTAAATGGTTTGTCAGAATTGAGAAAATGAGATGGCGTTGGAAAATTGGTGAAAATCCGCTTCTTTAATGTATAGAATGTTTTTCAAAATTTCAAACGGTTTAAATGCAATTTGAAAAACGCTGAAATTCTGGGCAAAAAATATTTTTAGTGAATTTTTGCAAAATGTTTGTCGGATTGACGCAAATGATATGGCGTTGAATAGCTATGGAAAATGCACAACTTTTGTGTATAGAATGTTTTCCGAATTCCATACAATCTAAAATCGAATTTGAATATGCTGTAATTTCATTTTGGTGCATTTTTTTATTTTTTTGACGAAGTGGGGCAAGTAATATACCGTTGGAAAGTGCTTGACAATATGATCACAATTCATGTTGAACATTTTCTCAAATTCTTAAACATTTATGAGTAATTTGAAATATGGTTTGAGTAGTTACACTGTTTTCCCGTCCCGGAAAAGAGAGTACCCGAACTGAGTTCTGTGTGGGTTTGTACTGAGCATTGTTTCATCATTTGTTTATTAATGATAGTACAAACTGAGCTCTTTGAAGTTTTGTTCTGAGAATTCCTGTCACGGCATCAGGATCTGCGGACTTTGTTGTTTTGTTCTGCGAACTTTCTCAAAATTTTGTTGATGAATCACCCTGGTTCTTTTTCTTGCTAAATTTTTTGTCCTCTGAACTTATGTTGTTGGAGTTTGTACTAATATGAATCCTTTTCTTGAACTACAACAAAACTTTGTGTATCGAATGACCATATAATGTTGTTGGTCGCGGGTAGCACCGCCCCAAGTGCCCATATCGACATGATGTGGAGATGGCCGCCGAGGGGATGCAGGGGCGACGCGCGGCGGCTGGATGCAGGGTCGGTGCATCGAGGCGGCGGAACGCGGTGGCGGGATGCGGGGTCGGCATGTGGTGGCGTGTTACAGGGGCGGTGTGCAGCGACAGGAGGCGGGGCGGCGCGCGACGGCGGGAAGCTGGTTCCTTGTTTTCTAATAGGCGCGCTCTAGATAGGGCCCGATAGTAACAGAATTATATTCCGTTACTAGTAACAAAATTGGCGCGCTCTGTATATATATAGCAAATGGAGAAATGACGAAGTGTGAAGAGAAACACAAAACTTTAAGACATAGAAAATGTTGTCAAGATAAATCAAATCAAAATCTTCAAGAGTAGGGTGGTGGCATTACCCATCGTATAAGAATTATTTGACTTAGACATGACGCACAACTAGTCGCGGCGCTCTGAAGTCGAATTATCCGTTAATGTATTCACACTTAGAGTGTAAGTCTTCATGAATTGAAGACATACGTTACTTCGTGTGTTGTGCACTAATGTCATCAAAATGCATAAGAGTTAGGATGTGTGTCTATTCACATGACATTTGAGGATTCTAAGATATTTATCTTCACACGCAACTTGCAAAACCTCTTCTCATCCAAGTGCTTCGTGAAAATATTTGCTAGCTGGTCTTTTGTCTTCACGTGGCTAATGATGATGTCTTCTTTGAAACCATGATCTCAAAGGAAAATGATGGTGTATCTCAATATGCTTCGTCTTCGAGTGTTGTACTAGGTTGCGGGCGATCCTGATAGCACTCTCCTACTCGCAGTAGAGAGCTACTTTCTTCATGTTAACATCATAGTCCTTGAGGGTTTGTTTCATCCATAGATGCTGTGAGCAGCATGCGCCAACGACAATGTATTCAACTTCAGCAGTGAAGTGTGATACGTAGTTCTGCTTCTTTGAAGACCAACACACAAGAGATCGACCTAGGAAGTGGCATGTGGTCGCGGTGGACTTGCGATCAACTTTGTCTCCAGCGTAACCAGAACCAGGTTTGAAGCCTTTCTCCTGGAGGAACTCCTTGAGTGCATCATATCAGGCTCGTGGTGCTTGCCTGAGGCCATACAATGCCTTATTGATCCTGAAGACTTTGTCAGGATGCTTTGGGTCTTCAAACCCTGGAGGTTGAGCAACTTATACTTCTTCCTCTATCTTACCATTGAGGAATGCACTTGTGACATCCATTTGCTATAGACAAATGTCATTATGCTTAGCATATTCAAGCAGTCTACGAATATCTTCGAGCATAGAAACAGGACCAAAGGTTTCCTCAAAGTCAATACCCTCAACTTGTGTGTAACCTTGAGCCACAAGACGGGTCTTGTTTCTCATGACTTGGCAATTTTCATCTTGCTTGTTGCGGTAGATCCACTTCGTGCAATGATGTTGTGCTTGCGTGGATCGGGGCGCTTGACAAGTTCCCACACATTGTTGAGCTCAAATTGTTGAGGCTCTTCCTGCATAGATGTAATCCATTCTGGCTCCAGAAAAACATCAACAACCTTGGTGGGCTATGAGATAGAGAAAAATGCATGGTGCCCACAAAAGTTAGCTAATTGATTTTCTTTTGAGCGAGTGAGAGGACCTGGTGCATTGATGTTGTCAAGAATCTTTTTGATTTGGAATTCGTTAGCCACTCGAGGATGTGCAGGGCGAAGACTTTGTTGCAGCTGAGCATTGTCTTCAGTGTTAGCGGCATTGTCGTCAGGCTGAGCATTGTCTTCATGCTGAACAGATGGAGGAATGATAACTTTGTCATCCTCAGGTTCTTCAGGCAAGATCTCACTAGTGCCCCTAAACCTAATAGACTCCTCAGGACGCAGTTCATCTAGCACAAGAGGCAAGTGCTCTATTTGCGAGCTGTTAGATTTATCGAGCTACAAATCTAAAGTGTCAACCACTTTGTTGTGATAAGTGTTGAAGACTCTGTAGGTGTGCGAATCCTTTCCAAAACAAAGAATATAACCCTCATGTGCTTTCAGTGCAAATTTGGAAGTGTGATGTGGATCCCTTATCCAGCATCTCGCATCGAATACTTTGAAATAACTTACATTGGGCTTCTTGCCAGTGAGTAACTCAAATGAAGTTTTCTTGAGGAACTTGTGAAGATATACCCGATTGATGATGTGGCATGCACTGTCAATGGCGTCAGGCCAATGTCTTCGCGGCCTCTTTTATTCATAAAGCATAGTGCGAGCCATCTCTACGCGAGTCTAGTTCCTATGCTCCACGACTCCATTCTGTTGCGCTAGAGTAGAGAGCTCATGAGTGATGCCAAGCGTATCATGATAGGTGTTGAGTCTAGTGTTCTTGAACTTAGTGCCATTGTCACTCCTAATATACTTGATATTGACGTCATAGTTGGTCATAACCGGTTGGCAAAGCGACTGAAGACATCCTGCACTTCACTTCTGTACCATAAGATGTGCACCCAGGTAAATCGAGAATAATCATCAACAATTATTAAGCCATATAGATTAGAAGTTATAGTGAATGTGGAGTAGTGAGTAGGGCCGAATAAGTCCATATGGAGCATCTCAAAGGGACGAGTGGTCGTCATGATTATCTTCGAGGGATGTTTGGCCCTAGTCATCTTCCCGGCTTCGCAGGCACCGCACATGTGATCCTTCTTGAACTTGATGCCCTCAACACAAATGATATGCTTCTTCTTGGAGAGAGTGTGCAAGTTCCTCACGCCAGCATGTCCCAGCTGTTTGTGCCATAGCCAGCATTCTAAAGCTTTTGCTACAAGACATGTGGTCTCGCAGAGAAGTCTACCAGATACAAATCACCTCTTCAAAATCCTTCGAAGAATTTGGTTTTGTCAGAAGACGTTATCACAACGCAATGAAATATGCCAAAGATGACAATCATATCCAGATCACAAATCATTGAGACAGACATTTGGGACCTGGTGATGACCTCTGTCCTGCAGCGCCGATCCATTCTGATCCTCTCGCACCAAAGATGAAACACTTTGGGACTTACTTTGGGGAGGCGGGCCCCGCTGCCTCCCTTATCATCAAAGTAGAAATTGTCCTGCCTTCCCCCTCTGTCTTTGCCATGACATCAGGGGAATCCCCATTGAGGAGGGGGGGCGCCCTGCGGCCGGTCCCGTGCGACCTGCATCGCGAAACTACCCCATGAGGGGCCCTCACGGGGCGCCTGCGCCCGCCAAGTTGCCTCGAAAGGGGTTCACTTCATGTAAGGGGTCCTGCCCTTCACGAGGCAAACCTCTTGAGGGAGGAAGGAAGGGGATCCACCTTCTTGGGCCGGCCCAGCGCTGCCTCCTGGTGCGATCGAAAGACGGGCCGTGGTACCCCTGGTCCCACTGGGCCTACAATAGCCCCCGGGCCCGTGGTGAGAACGCCTGCTATGGCGAAGCGATGCTGGGCCTTCCAATCTGTTCGGTCCAGGGGACACACGGGGGCCTCCCTGGGCGGGACGCCCCGGCCACTCCATGATGCCTCGAGACCATCGCCCTGACGATAAAGCCTGTCCTTCGTGGTGTGGTGTCGCATCCTCGCTCTTCCGTCCACATCTTGCCCTCCACCTGTGTGTTTGCTCAAAGCCCCCATCTCATCCTCTGCTATAGCTCCCGGTAAGAAGACCACGGCGACCGGGACTTCTTCGGAGATCTTGACGGGGAGCTTGGCCCGACGCTGCTACCATCCATCATCACTAGCGAGAAGGGGCTGGCGAAGGCTCACCTCTTGGTGGCCTCCGAGCACAACGAGGGGGGCCGCACCGAGATATGGTCGGGGTCGCGTGCGTGGAGCGACCTCAAGTCCACGGCAACTCTCGTCTTCCCCCACTCACTCGTTGCCGGCCAGGCGCCGCCCTTCTCGGACTTCCTCCTCGCCATTCTGGAGCATTACGACATTCTCTTGCTCCACCTCCATCCCAATTCTATACTCATCCTCTCCCTCTTCGCGTACCTCTGCGAAGCCTTCCTGGTAGTGGCGCCTTCCATTGCGCTGTTCCAAACTTTCTACAGTCTGCGGGTCTCTGGCGGGGGCCAGCGGTCTGGGTGCGCCTCCTTCCGCATCGACGACGGGATAAAGGGGGTCCTCGGCGACATGAGGATACTTAATAAGGAGGAGAACTTTAGGTCGCGCTGGCTCTACATCGACGCTCAGCAGAGTAGCTCCCTCCTGGAACTTCCAACCGAGCCGGCCGTGAAGACCGGGCCCTGGAAGCACAAGGCACTCAGCCATCGGGCCCTGGAGCCGGTCCTGGCAAGGTTGGCGGAGGTGCGCGCGACCGGTCTTACGGCCGGAGTGATCGCCAAGGATTTCCTCCTCGGCCGCATTGCTCCCCTACAGAAGTGCTCGCGCCTCGTGTGGGAGATCACTAGGGTCCAGGACCAGATCTGGCTAGCGTGGGAGGAACTCCCTGACGGAGAGGCATCCTCAATCTGGGGAGCCCTCTTTCCCAGGGCCATGAGGGTGACGCCCAGGGCTGCGCGTCCCCTATACAGCCAGACCAATCGGGAAGATCTCGTTGTGGCAATGCCCCAGTTCAACAGCTGTGGGTTGATCCAGACGGATCCGGAGGCGCGCGAGGATCCCTCGGCGATGGGATCCACCTCGGAAGAGGGTGGCGCCTCCAACTCAGATGGGGAGAGCAGCGGGGACTCGTCACCGCCGCCCTCAACGGTGCCGCCGGCGCACCGCTCGCTCTGACTGGACGATGATGACGACGATGAGGACACCAACCGCGTCACCCCCATCTAGCCCCTCCGCATCGGAGGAGCGGGGGGGGGGGAGGACGTCGGGACAGACGATTCCCCGGAGGAGCGGGACGAGGATACCTCCTTGCCTTCTGAAGCTGACCCCTTCGGCGCCCTCGCACATGGTCTCCCAGACGCGCCTCCCAGAGTGGGAGTTGCAGCGTCGTTAGGGCGTGGAAGCAGACGCGCTGGGGCCCTAGGGATGAGTAAGTTCTTCCCCTATTCACCCCCCTTGATGCTTACCCCTTGCCCGGCGTAGCTTTGACGAACACCCGTTCGCGCAGGAGCCCTGGGCCGGCAGCTGAGGAGGAGAAAGGGGAGAAGATTAAGAGGAGGAAGACACCCGCAGCAGGAGGGCCCGCCTCCCCGACGTCCGCCGCCTCCGCCATGGAGGCCGCTCGGTGAGGATGCCGGAGGAAGGAGGCCCATCGGGCGAGCGAAGCATGGTGGAGCCTCCCGGTCCCATCAAGGGGGCGAACCCTGGGGAGGCCCCCTCAACGACGGCTGAGGCGGGAGCGTAAGGAGGCAGGAACCCTGGGGAGCACCCGCTATAGAGGAGCCCCCCGTGACCCAGGCGGGAACTGCCTCTCGACTCACGCTCCTTGCCCTGGGTGCTCCATGGGCGGTCAGCGCATGCGGCGCGGAGCAGCCGGCCACGGAGGCGGCCGCCCCGAGTCCCCCACGCCTGTCGGCGAGCGTGCCCCGCGCAGAGTCGCCGGGGGTTCTGGCGAGCTTTGCCGTGGCATTGGAGGGGAGCGACGCCACACTCCGCACCCTCGAAGGGGTAATCAGGAAAGAGTCCGAACTCTGTGCCGGGGAACATGAACGCCTAGCGGGGGAGTGGAGGCGGCTCCGGGAGGCGGCCCAGCGGGATCTCCTGAAGAGCGAGGAGGCCTAGACGCAACACGAGTAGCTCGCCGAAGACGGTCGTGCGGCCCTCACAAAGGCTTGGGAAGACGCTCGGGCGGCCCAGCGGTAGCGAGACGAAGCCGATGCCCACGACAAGGTGCTCCGGGAGCAGGCCGTCTCGTGCGAGGCCTGCCTCACCGCGAGGGAGGAGGCCGCTGAGGCCCGCGAGAAGCAGCTCGCTGCCCGCGAGAAGAGTGCCGACGCTCTGGAATGCCAGCTTGCGGCCACCGCATCCTCGCAGGAGGTGGAGAAGAAGCGCCTGGAGGTGAAGGAGCATGAGCTAGCGACATCCCAAGCCTCCCTTGGGAAGCAGGAGGAGGACGAGGCTCATCAGGGTGAGCTCCAAGACGAAGTTAACGACCTTAGGGAGCAGCTGAGTAAGGCGGATGCTACCACCGAGGAGGCGAGTCGCTACCTGCGGACAAAGGCAACGACGTGACTCTTTTGCAACGTCCTCCGCCTCAATCGCTGCTTTGACCTTGGCCAGATTGTGGCCTCGGTCCCGATGGAACTCCGCGGGAGCCTCAAAACGGTGGTGAAGGAGCAGGTGGCTAGCTTCGTCCAGCTATACGCCTTCGGCCTCGAAGGCAGCTAAGGCCGTGACGGGCCCCTCGTGACGATGGCGAGGACAATGCTGGGGGCGCTCCTTGCACCTAGGCTCCTTCTGGCCTATTATTGTAACAAAGTATGTGCGTCTCTGTGGGGCGTGAGAAACTTGCTTGGTGTTTAGAATTAAGTATTCGATGTTTTGTGCGTTCTCGCCCTTCTCCCGAGGCCCTTCTTCCCCTTTTTACATTGCCTCAGTGCCCTGCGTCGCAGGGACCCAACCCCCGAGGAAGACTACACCGTCGCTGGTGAGCCGAGAGCGTGTGCTCAGCAAGACCAGAGGGTGTAGGGCTGGTAAGGGTCCTTGAGGTGCGATGCTGAGGGTCCGCTCCTTGACGTGCACGCGGTTCATGACGAGGGATTCAGACCTTTCCAAGAAGGGAATGAGAGGGAGGAGTCTTTGAGGGGCGTCTGAACTTCGCTGTCGTGCCGGACACGAGACAACTTGAGGTTAATGCAGCTGAAAAGCGCCCTCATTTCGTTTGTAGTTGCTGTCGTGCTGGACACGGGTCAGCCTGAGGTTAATGCAGTAGAAAAGTGCCCTCATTTCATTTGGAGATGCTGTCGTGCTAGACACGGGTCAGCTTGAGGTTAATGCAGCTGAAAAGCGCCCTCATTGTGTGACAAAAATGGCTGCCGTGACGGACACGAGACAGCCTGAGGTTGATGCAGCTAAAAAGCGCCCTCATTGTCAAAATCCACCAGCGCGGAGCATGGGGCTTCCACGAGAGTGGGAAGGGACTCTCACATGCCGAAGGCAGCGTGGGTAGAGAGAGCCCCGGAGCGTGTACAACTCTGTCTCGCTCGTATCCGCAAAAACGGATAGAACCTACGATGATGGTGGGCGCTCCAGGTGTTTGGCACCGGAACACCCACCGCCGTCATTTGCGGTGCCGCACGGGGTTGGAGATTGGTCGAGGACCACTTCCACATGCCTTGCAGCGCGGGACTCTAGACTCATGCGCATCAGCCTCTCGAAGGTGGCTGTCGCCTCCCTCAAGCCGAAAGGCATGCACATGAGCGAAGATGGAGAGAGAGGCCTCATGCGGCGATCCTGGTTGATGGAGACGTAGTCGACGCACATGCGCCACTTGGGGACGGGGTGGAGTCTGTGGTCAGCTTGAAGCAGCGAGCCTCGCGAGCGCGTGCCGCTTCCCAGGGCTCGCCGTCCTCCTGCTCCCGAGGCGGCTGAGACCCTCCGGCGCTCGACAGGATGGGTGCGCCGGCATGCGTCCGGATGATGCTCAATCGCCTCCCTCTGCAGGCCGGACCCGTCTGGTGACATCTGCGCCAACATACTAGAATTGACCTGGAGGGAGACGTCGAGCAAGCCTGAAGGTGTCCTCATCGGTGGGGTGCTCGGCTGAGGCAACCTTGTAGGCATGCTTGAGGGTGTGGAGCGCATCCTTCTCGTCGCAGCAGATGGTGAGACTGCCACTGCAGCCGGGCATCTTATCGAGTCCATAGGCGTGATGGGTCACCGCCATGAACTTGGCGAGCGCGGGGTAGCCCAGGATGGCATTGTAGGGCAGGCTGATGTGAGCTACGTCGAAGACGATGAACTCTGTGCGGTAGTTCCTGCGAGTGCCGAAGGTGATGGGAAGTGTGGAGCCATCCGTGACACCCGAGAAGGGCTTGGTGGGCATCAGGCGATCGTAGGGCACTTGAAACGTCTCAAAGGTCTCTCTGAAGAGAACATTGAGGCCTGCCCCACTGTCGATGAGAGTCTTCGTGACAGCCACATTGCTGATGGTGGGTGTGCACAACAGAGGAACTGCATGTACGGCCCTGGTGGACTTGGGGTGGTTGTCGGTGTCAAAACCGGCGGATCTCGGGTAGGGGGTCCCAAGCTGTGAGACTTGGATCGATGGTGACAAGAGATGAAGGGGACAAGGTTTTACCTAGGTTCGGGCCCTCCTATGGAGGTAATACCCTACGTCCAGCTTGATTATACTGATGATATAAGGATTACAGAGTTGATCTACCACGAGATCGTATGACTAAAACCCTAGATGAGTTCTCTCCTCCCTACAACCTAAAACCCTCCGGCTTATATAGACGCCAGGGGTCCCTAGGGTTTACACATGGTCGGTTACACATCGAAGGGATAAACATGCCTATTCACTACTTTAAACGTGGAGGACACGCCACGCTTCTAGAAGCTTCCTTTCTGGAGTCTGGGTCTTCCATCAATCCAATATCCGGCATACGACCCATATAGTTCGGCCTATAACAAATAGGTCGGCCTTCTGAGGACCCCTTAAACCAGGACTCCCTCAGTAGCCCCCGAACTAGCCTCCAACGCCAAGAGTCCTAGCTTCAGCTGCTTCATGTGATCAAAGTCTTCGGCTTGCGAGGCGAGTTCCTTCCTCCACATAGTGATCGGTCAAATTCGTTCGGCCTCCGACGACGTGTAGTTTTTCTGATCATAGATCGTCCGAACACCATGAGTCACCGGCCCTGAAGGCCAAACGTCAGGGAGTAAATAGCGAACCCTGACAACTTTTCAGACGAAAAGTCACGGCCCACCACGACCACCGAACCAGTCGTAAAGACTCGATTCAATTTTCGAGGCCGTTTCCAACAGCACGATCCATCAATTCACAGATCGTGCCCCGTTTTATACGGGATATGTTTAATCATGTGCGTATAACGGCATGCATGCCTTGGGAAGCGGAGAGACTCACGGCGCCGTGAAGGGAGGCTAACCGGCAGTAAGCTCTAACAGGGGAAGAAAACCCCAAGGCTTATCCGCACTTCCCATTTGCATCCCTGCTTCCCCAATCTCCGAGCTTCCAGAGCCCAGATCTAGGTTTTCCATCCTTCCTCCTCCGATCTTAGCCATGGCCAGCTCCGGTTCCAACGGCAAGTGGGAGGCTTCCACGGTGACAGACCAGGACATCCGGGACCTCAAGGAGGCCGGATACCTCCCCGCCAACGTCTTCCACCACGCCGCAGAGGAGGGCCAGGTGATCCCCACCCCCAAACCAGGTGAGAGGGTGGTCTTCATCCCTCATTTCATCCGAGGATTAAGCTTCCCGCTCCACCCCTTCATGAGGGGCCTCATGTACTTCTACGGGCTCGACTTCCATGACCTCCCGGCGAACTCGTTTATGCATATATCGGCCTTCATCATAGTCTGTGACGCTTTCCTGCGGGTCGAGCCACACTTCGGACTGTGGCTCAAGATCTTCAACATCAAGCCGAAGTGTGTCGCAGGCGCCCATGCGGACTGCGGCGGGGCAGTCATCAGCAAGCTCCCTCGCGCGGTATGGCCGTCCGACACCTTCATTGATACCATCAAGACCTGGCAGAAAGAGTGGTTTTACATCACCGAGCAAAGGGAGGAGGGCAGAACTGTTCCTGCCGAATTCAGATCCGGCCCTCCGACCAGATTAACCTCATGGGTCCGAAAGGGCCTTGATTGGGTGATGGATACCAAGGTGGAGGACCTGCAAAGGGGCATTGCCTCCCTGATAAAAGAGAACATCGATCTGACCAGCGTGGTCCAGATCATGCTCCGATGGCATATCCTCCCCTGCCAGCGCCGGGCCTTTCCTATGTGGACTTACCGGACTGACGATGATCCTACGATCCGTCAGCTCTTCCGCACCACTCGGGAGAAGCTATGGAAGGCGCTGTTCAAAGCGCAGGAGAAGTGGCCAGGCAAGAAGGAGGACAAGGGCCTGAGCGCCATCAAGCCCCCACCCAAGGTATAGCATAGTTTTATTTGATCGGCTTTGTCTTCCTAAAGATAGTCTAAGCATTTTCCGATCACCTTTCGCAGGAATGGTTGGGCAAAGCAACGGGCATCAAGTGTCCGGCTCTATAGCCCGAAGACCCCAAGTCTCCGCTGCTGTTGGAGATGCTCGTCGTGGCGCCTTACAAGGCGCCAGAGAAGAAGGAGAAGAAGAAGCCAGGCCGAACAGGCCTGCGCAACAGGGATCAACCAGGGGCTATGTCCGAAGAGACCCATGCTTCCTCGAATCAAGAGGAGGAGCACGAGGCTAAGGGGGGAGGCGATTCCCCCCTCACAGGAAAGAGGGCGGCGTCATCGGACGCCTCGGAGGAGGTAGCTCCTCCCGCCCAAAAGAAACCGCGCCGGACACTGGTAGTCCCGTCCGACAACAGTTCGGATTCGAATACCGAGTCCGAGGACTTCAAGAGGGTTCCGCGGAGGAACCTCAGGGTCAAGCCCCCACCTCGAAGTTACAGATCCGAAGACCCTCTCGAGCTATTAATGCTAAGTTCCAAATGTTACTAATATGTGAGCATTTATTGACTTGCAGCCCACCACAAGTCCTTCCCACCGATCAAGTTTCGGACGGGGAGACCCCGCCCGCCGAGCTAGCGGAGAGCGGGACCACGCCGCACCCCTCTCCTCCGGGCGCCGCGAAGGATGCCGCGGAGGTGTCCTCCCAACAGGCTCCTTTGGAGCCGGACACTAGGGGTGATGACGTCATGGTCGAGGCCAACACCTCGGCCGCCGAAGACCCGGGGGAGAGGCCAATCCCGGATACCGAGGAGACCGGACAAGAAGACGTCCAGTCACCTCCAAGGCGGTCTCCGGAGCGCACCATGCCTCCGGAGGCACCGATTCAATCTCCGGTTGGAGATCGGGTCAGCCGATCCCCACCGGCGCCACCGACGAATGGGTGGCAGGTCATGGGGGAGGCTCTATCAAGCGCCTGCATCTCCGGGGAGCACTGCACCCTTATGGGTGCAGTATTGCAGAGCAATCAGTCCGTAGACCACGGACTGAAGGAGGCCTTCAAAGGTCTCCTAACGGGCTTCCAGGTAAGCCATGTAATGCTCTATTTTGTGGAATATTATTTTCTGTGAGTTATGATTATATGCATGGCAGCCCCCGAGCCCTAGGTGAGTTTGGAAAAACTTACCTGGGGGTCAAACATAGATCCCTATCCGAACTATGCGTAGGACAATATATGTTTGGATCGTTCTGTCAGCCCTTAAGAGGACCAGACACAGGATCATTTTAGTGGCAGTTCGGAGGTTGTAAACCCCTGTAATGTTATATGATTTTGTTTGTTACAGGCTTCGTCGACGGCAACGGCTACTAACGCTGCCGAGCTAGAGGAGCTAAATCGGAAGCTCAAAAGCTCCGGAGACGAGCTTGATGCTCTAAACAAAAGATTCGACGAGGCGCAAGGTAAGTAGATTTAGAGTATTCAAAACTCTTCATTACCATACTGTCAACGCAGTGTTTTTTGATATGCTTAATGCTTGCGCAGCCTCGGCGAAGGAGATTGAGAAGCTCAAGGCCGAGCTTGAGAAGGCCAAGCAGGAGGCTGCGGTGGAGAAGGCGGCGGCCAAAGAAACAACTGCCGCGCTATCCGTCCTAAGAGCCACTAGCGACAAGCACGAGGCTCGGGTGGAGGAAATCCAACAGGAGCTCAAGGACGCCAGGCTAAAGTGCGAGGACCTGGAGCGGAAGGGCAAGGAGGAGGCCGCCGAACTATCCACCCTAAAAACCAATCTCCAAAAGGAGCGGGTGGATAGGCGGTCATTTCAAGAGGAGGTCAACCAGGCCAAAGCTATCATGGATGGTAAGCCGTATTCATTGCAGTGTATCTTCGGGGATAGCAAGTTTGAGTTGCTTACCCAAGTATGGCGTTCCTCAGGCACCTATTCGGACCTCCAGAAGAGCACGGCGGACGCGAAGAAGGTCTATGCTTCGCGGGGAGAAGGAGATGAAGCTCGGCTATTCTGGACACAGTTTGAAGCCCCCGAGCACTCTCCTCTCCTTATCGAGCAGCTGAAACAGCTGATGGAGCTGCACTGGATGGCGGAGCCAGCCATGAAGGATCTCTTCATCTGGCTATGGCCCAACGAGCCACTGCCGGGCAGCTACTTCGGCCTGGTGCAGAAGCTGAGCGATGCCTCGCCCCGGATCGACGCGCTAAGGCGATCCTCCTGTATCGAGGGGGCTCGGATGACCTTTGCGAAGGCCAAGGTGCACTGTCCGGGGCTGGATCCAATGAAGGTAGCCACCATCCCTCCGCCTCCTGGAAAAGGACATAGGCGCCCCGAGCTATACTTCTTCGGAGTAATGGAGGGTGCTCGGGCAATAGAGGCGCAATGTTCGAGAGAAACTGTATATGAGTAAATGCTTATGTAATATGTCCGAAGACCTTTTAACATGTTTATATCAAAGTTGCATGGTTTTATCATGCCTTTCATGTTTTGCATCATTTATAACTCCTGTGTGGCCGTTGAAACTGAAAGCTGCGAGTCGTCGGCTTCAGCCCCCACGTAGATACTACACGGGGTGTCTCTGCTAATCGCACTATGACCCTTAGCCAAGCTATCGGTACCCGAAGGCGGAAGTGTGAGGCCAACAAGGCAATCAGACCATAATGCTTTATTGCTTTCACTTAGCCATAGGGGCGCGAGAAAGGAGTGCGGGGGGCTGATGACTAGCCCCCAGGGTTCGTGATGTTCGGAATAACCATGGCCGAAGCCTATATCACCTGGGTTGTACGAATACAAAACCCATCGTATGACACAGAGTAATCTCTGACGAGATTTAGTTAAACTCGGATTCGCAGACCAGTTCTCGCATACCATGACAGTCATTTTTCGGCTTTCTCTGCTGAGGTGCTTGACCAGGCTAGCTGGAAACACAATCGTAGTGGTGCTCCCTTTGCCCTTTTAGCCGAACGAGCGGAACATAAAGGGGCAAGCACATGAGCCGGGCAACCCAACTATTGACCCAAGACATAGTTCGGAACTAATGCATATAGAGCAGAATCGCAAGACGCCGGACACGAAAGCAGTTGTGCTTAGGGCGATTTTAAAGTCGAGCCTCCGGTCTATTAGCCGGTTGCTTCGTGGAGTATACCAGACAGGTTCGTTAGGAGAGGGATAAAACATAGAGTGTTCCGAAAGGGACAACAAAGAGATAACGTATGATATATCTGTGTTTTACTCATCAACTCTTATTATTCAAATTGCCGATGCAACTTCTTACAGGTATTTGATAAATGAAATATAAATCTTACAGGAGGGGGTTGTGCCAAGGGTCTTCGACAGGTGACCTGACGTCCATGGTATGCCCTATTGTTTGTCCGCATCTGCTTCTAACAAGGAGTTGTATACCCTTATAGGTGTACTGTTTGGCAAACGGGCTTTGTCAAAAAGTCTTGAGAAGTCACCGAAGTGTGAATGAGCTTTACGCCGTACGAGCTACTTTATGGTACCTATAGTGTATCCGAAGACATGTTGACGGTGACAGTTCGGTCCAGCCGAACACTTACCCTTTAATACTTTTCCCCACCGCTGCCCATGGAATTTTGAGCACGAAGTTGTGCCTCCTCGGCACGTACTTTGCCGGTACTAGGGCCGTGCGATGGGGGGCGAATCCCTATTTATGGGGAGAAGAAGGTTCTGGTACTTCGGGTTGAGACCGAGCTCGCTTCCCAGCCTTGGATGCCTTTACGGCGGATGTCGGCGCTTGCCAATCATCGGTGTAATGGAATTCGGCCGCCAGGCCAACGCATGTTCCTCCGTTCGGAGGGAGCGCTCTGTGTTGCCACTGACAATAATGACCCCCCTAGGGCCGGGCATCTTGAGCTTGAGGTATGCGTAGTGTGGAACGGCGTTAAAGCGAGCGAACGCTGTACGGCCGAGCAGGGCGTGATAGCCGCTACAGAAAGGTACGATGTCAAAGATCAAGTCCTCGCTTCGAAAGTTATCGGGCGAGCCGAACACTACTTCCAGGCTTACGGAGCCTGTGCACCAGGTTTCAACGCCTGGGATCACTCCTTTGAAGGTAGTGTTATAGGGTTTGATCCTTGACGGATCTATGCCCATCTTTTTCACCATATCTGAGTAAATCAGATTGAGGCTACTTCCACCATCCATTAGGACTTTAGTGAGGTGGTACCCGTCTATGATCGGGTCTAGGACGAGTGCGGCCGAGCCCCCATGGCGAATACTGGTCGGATGGTCACGTCGATCGAAGGTGATCGGGTATGCCGACCTTGGGTTATACTTCGGAGCTATAGGCTCTATGGCGTAGACATCTAGAAGGGCGCGCTTTCTCTCCTTTTTGGGTATATGAGTGGCGTAGATCATGTTTACTGTCTTTACCTCTGGAGGGAATTTCTTTTGTCCGCCACCGATCGGACCACGAGGCTCATCCTCGTCCTCGCTGCGTGGGCTCTTGCCTTGGTCCTCGGATCCGAGCTTGCCGGCCTATTTGAAGACCCAACAGTTACGGTTGGTGTGATTGGCGGGCTTCTCTTGAGTTGTGGATCTGGCAAGGCCTCTCTAGGATCTTGTCCAGCGGGGTGGGTCCATCGTGTTTGCCTTTAGGAGGCTTCTTCCGCTGCCCAGGCCGGAAATTGCGGAAGCCGGCGTTAACAGCCGTGTCATCGGCATCACTATTATTGTGCCGGCGCTTGTTCTTGTTGCGCTTCGGTTTCCCATTTCCATCCCGAACTTCAGAGGTTCCGGGGTCTTCGGGGTTATGGCTACGTCTAGCTAGCCAGTTATCCTCGCCCGCGCAAAAGCGGGTCATGAGTGATGTGAGGGCGGACATTGTCCTTGGTTTGTCCTGGCCGAGCTATCGAGCCAGCCATTCATCTCGAATATTATGCCTGAAGGAGGCTATAGCTTCGGCGTCCGGGCAGTCTACGATCTGGTTCTTCTTGGTCAGGAAACGATTCCAGAATAGCCGTGCGGACTCTCCTAGCTTCTGAACGACATTGCTTAGATTGGAGGAGTCTGGTGGCCGAACATAAGTGCCCTGGAAGTTAGATCGGAATGCCTCTTCTAGGTCTTCCCAGCACCCAATAGAGTTTTCAAGGAAGCTATTTAACCAGTGCCGAGCTGGCCCCTTGAGCTTCAGGGGTAAGTATTTGATGGCGTGGAGATCATCTCCTCGTGCCATGTGGATGTGGAGTAGGAAATCCTCAATCCATATGGTTGGGTCAGTTGTCCCATCATATTGCTCTATGTTTACGGGCTTAAACCCTTCCGGGAACTGATGCCGCATCACCTCGTCCGTGAAGCACAGTGGGTGGGCGGCGCCTCTGACCCGAGCTATGACGCGCCGGTGATCGGTGTCTGTCCTAGCTCGGGTTCGTTCCCGATCTTCATTGCGGTCGAACCAAGGCCGGTACCCTTCCCGTCCATCGGGTGAGTATCCTCTGGACCCGTAGATGGATCGCATACGACTTGCTCTATAGTCCAGGTTGTGTCGTAAGTCGAACCTGTCACCGGGCTCTAGTTGCTCCTTTCCCCGTCTATGGGGTATTGTCAGTCTATAGCCGGTGTCGTCAGCCGTCCTGTCTCGTCCTTGAGGCGGGCGGTCTGGCTTGTCGTATGGGGTATGCTTGGGAGATGGCATATCAGTGAGCTCGTCGTCGAATTGTGGCAGCAGCCTTCTGCGCGGATAGCTCTTAGGTTAGTCCGATAGACTGGTGCCGTATCCTTCCTCAGCTGAGAGGACTATCGTCCATCGGTCATTGAGGTCGTCTTGTTCGGCTTTGAGCTGCCGTTCTTTTGCTTTCAGGCTACGGGCTGTGGATATGAGCTGTTGCCTGAATAGTTCCTGATCTGCAGGATTGTCGGGAATGGCGAAGTCATCGGCATCCGCATTGTCCTCCCCCTCGATAGAGCGGAGGTAGTCGTCGTCCTCAGGATCATCTGGATCATCAGGGTTGCGACGGTCTTCGGGTCTCTCCTGACCCTCTAACGGGTGTTCGGGGATTTCGGGATCGCCGATGTCTTCCGGGGTATCTCCGTTCCCGGTGCCATCGATAGATTTCCGCCCCTTTTTTCCTTTTGACCATTTATGCGGCTTTCGGCGTCTTGACGGCGCTTCATCCGATTTGTCGCCGTCGTTTTTCGGAGTGTCCACCATGTAGACGTCGTATGTGGAGGTGGCCGTCCACTGCCCGGTCTTAGCGGGGGTGAGGCCGTGATCCTCCTCATCCATGTACTCTGCCTCCTCGGAGGCATAGTCTAGCATGTCGGTTAAATCCTCTACAGTGGCTATCAAGTGGGTGGTGGGTGGGACGAAAAATCCATCCTGACCCGTCTGGCGCCCGATCTGAGAATAGATCGGGTTTGGGTCGTCGGTAATCTTCGTCGACGAGATCCGATCTAGAGCCTCGTTGAGTATCGAGAGCTCAATCAAGCCGGTCTGCACAGAGCTTCCGGGGTGAGCCCCCGGTGCGTCCGCGCAGGGAGAGTGTTCGGCAAGAACAGATGTCCGGACGTCGGGCACTATGACCTTCTCCGGACTGATCGTCAGGCCCTCGCCGGGGTAGATCCCGCGGGCAGAGCCGAAAGATGGATTTGGGGTTAAAGCCCAAGGGTCTTCGGGCGTGGCAGGCGAGACTGCGAACCCGGTTAGTGACTGGTCGCCTCGAGAGTCTACAGAGAACTCTAAGTTCCCGAATCTAACCTCTTGATCAAGGGCGAAGCTTCCGAAGCGGCCTAGATGGCCGGCCGGGTCAGCGTGCAGCACAATGCTGCCGAAAGCGAAGATCTGTCCAGGGACATAAGTGCCCGAATTGCGGACCTCTTCGTTGATGACTAGGCGAGCCATCGATTCCTTCTGGCGATCACAGCGGAACTCTCAATGAAAGCACCAATGTCGGTGTCAAAACCGGCGGATCTCGGGTAGGGGGTCCCGAGCTGTGAGACTTGGATCGATGGTAACAAGAGATGAAGGGGACAAGGTTTTACCCAGGTTCGGGCCCTCCTATGGAGGTAATACCCTACGTCCTACTTGATTATATTGATGATATGAGGATTACAGAGTTGATCTACCACGAGATCGTATGACTAAAACCCTAGATAAGTTATCTCCTCCCTACAACCTAAAACCCTCCGGCTTATATAGACGCCAGGGGTCCCTAGGGTTTACACATGGTCGGTTACACGTCAAAGGGATAAACATGCCTATTCACTACTTTAAACGTTGAGGACACGCCACGCTTCTAGAAGCTTCCTTTCTGGAGTCTGGGTCTTCCATCAATCCAATGTCTGGCATACGGCCCATATAGTTAGGCCTATAACGAATAGGTCGGCCTTCCGAGGACCCCTTAAACCAGGACTCCCTCAGTGGTCGCTGGCGTTGAAAGCTATGGGGAACTCCAACAACCTGAGGCAGCTAGTGGACTTAGGCGTCGGGAGGACTGCGTTCACCTCGCGAGAGAATTGCTTGAAGCGGTGGTTGGACAGAGGATGCTGGGTCCCGCCTAGGAAGCAAGCCACCCTGCGGGGCTCCTGGTAGCCCCTGCCGCCCTCTGCAGGAGGGTGGTCGTTGGTGCGAGGCGGGGAAAGGAGGCCCGGGAGGTCCGCCTATCGCGACTGGCTCCGCCAGCCCTGACGACTGCCGCCGCTAGCTCCGCTGCCGTGGTTGTCCCCCCAACGACCGCCGTCAGCTCCCCCACGAACCTCGAAACTCTCCTTGCGACTCCCGAGGCCGTGGGCGCGATCCTCACGAAGGATCTTGTGCTCGTAGCAGTCCTCCGTATTGTGTGTGTTGGTGTCGTGGTAGACTCACAAAGGGCTTCCTCCCTTCTTGGCCTCCGTGCCACCGCTGCCGCGCTTGCCGTCTAGATCTGCCGCAAGAACGGTGGGGCCCTTGCACTTGACATCCTTGCTCTTGAACTTGGCGGCCACAGGTTCTGCATCAGGGTCGCCCTGGAGGGAGAGGCGCCCTTCCTCAGCCTTGGCGCAGCGGTCGGCGAGGAGGAATAGCTCCACCACGGAGTCGAGCTCATCCCTGACAGAGTGCTTCTCGCACATCTTGACATCCGTGACGCCGTTGGTAAAGGCGGAGATGATGGTGGCGTCGGAGGCCTTCGGGATCCTGTTGCGCACCTGGCAGAAACATTGGGCGAACTTACGCAGGGACTCACCTGAGCGCTGGCTCACGACCTGCAAGTCATTGAGAATGAGGGGGCGGTCGCTCGTGCCCGCGAAGTTGACGATGAACTGCTTGCACGGGTCATCCCACGAGGAGATGGACGCCTCAAGGTGGTTCACGAGCCATGAGCGCGCTGTCGGAATCGGGGCTCCGGGGACCAGAAAGGTTCGAACTCTGGGATGCACTCGCCCTCCTGCCCTACTCTGCCTCACAACCTCATGGCGACTCTCCGGTGGCTCGAGCTAAGGAAGACGAACAAAGGACACACAATTTACCCAGGTTCGGGCCACCTCGTGGTGTAAGACCCTACTCCCGCTTGTCTGGATTGCTTGAGGATGAAGACGAATACAAGGTGTGTTCTTTCCAGCCCAGTGTTCGATGCTCTCCACGGTGGCTGGTTCCCTACTCTTATACTGGCCTTGGTCTTCTTCCCCCCGAAAACACCAGGAGGGAAGGGTTGCCATAACGGTCAGTTTGAAGGGGACAAGACTGCAGCCTATCCTGACAAAAGTTGTCTTCGCCTGTCAAAGCTCCTCGTCGTGACGTGCTTGTGGGCTCGGGGGTGACCTCCGTCCTGCTGAGCCCCCGGTCTTGGTGCTCTTGCACGAGACGGGAAACCTTTGGGCATTGCTTTGGGAGCGGGCGAGCTGGCCGTGCTCTCTTAGCACAGAAGAGGAAAGCCTCCTCATTCGTGTCTGCTGGCATGACTCATGGCGCCGCTCGGCGTGGCACGCGTCACCCACGTTAGGACGCAGGACCGCGCGACCACGCCAGGGAACCCTTGAATAGTCTGCCCCGCAAAGGCCTCGAGGGCAGCCTCGGGAGGCAACCACACGAGGGGGGCTTCGCGAGGCTCCTGACGATGCTTGCTGACGTGCGCCTCGCGAGGGTCTTGCTTGTGAAGTCCAACGATGGGCCGTGTTGGGCCCATGGCCGGCGTCGCATCTTAGGACGCACGCAGACGGGCCTGGGTACCCCTAGTCCCACGGGACCGATAGTAGCCTCCGGGCCCGTGGCGAGCAGGATTCCGCCAGTTGGAGGGGCGAAATGGTGCGGGCCCCGATCGCCTGTGGGTCAGGCGCGACGCGTGGCGCACGATGGGGTGCGGGACGCCCCCACTTCCCCGCGACGCCTCAGCAACTGCACAAGCTGGCATAAAGCTTGCGCGTGGCGCGGGGCCATCATTGCTGTTCATGAAGGTCATCGGGGAAGCCGGCGACCGCTTGGACTGCTGCATGGAGAGCGACAGCAGTGGCGGCGGCAGCTCCTCTGGTGATGAAGGCATCGGCAGCTCTTCCTCTGGGGAAGCGGGAGCGACGACGACTCCGACAACTCCCCGAGTGTTAGCGTCAAGGAGGAAGACTCTGACTAGGCGTAGGCGGCGCCAAAGTCGGATTCCTGGAAGCTGCGCTGCTTGGGCCCGGTCCTTCCTCTTTTACTTTTTTCCTGCAATGAACCATGCTGGCCCCGTGGGAGCGTGTAAGAAGAATTATCGCTCTCGCGCCTTAAGTTAATGTTGTTCTGGTCGAGAATGAGTTTGCTCTTAGCACTTCTTGTTAGGCTTGTCCCCTTCTTTGTGATCGCCTTAATGCTCTGCGTCGCTAGGACCCAACCCCCGGGCAGGACTCAGCCATCGTTGGTATGTCAGGTCGCGATGCCTGGGACAAGGCCAGGAGGTGAGGGGCCCGAAGTCCGGTAAGAGCTCCCGAGGCGCGATGCTCAGGAGGTCCCCCTTGACGGGCAAGCGTCTCACGCGAGAGAAGGGGCTCCCGCCCAGAGCGAGGTTATGGGAAGAAGGAACAGTACCAAAGATCACTGAGCCACGTGGGGCGGTTAACTTATCTTTTTGGAATGCGTCGCGAGGCGGCCACGGCCTGCGAGAGGTTCACATGGCGTGAGGGCGCGTCTTCCCGAAGTTCACTTTCTTATCCCATCTCCATTTTGACGAGGCCGCGGTGGGTGATGGCAATGGCAGCGGCGACCCTTCTTCCTGAAGCTTCCCTTTATCATCCTATGATAGAATGATTCTGCCTCGCGGAGGCGTAAGACGACGGTTTAATTTGCGAAACACACCAAGTTTGCGATAATTGTTTGTGATCCGCGGGTTTCCTTTCATGCCTGGTTTTCCTCAAGCTTGCCTTTGTGCTTTGCGACGGCAGGGCCTAGTCCCACGCATTTCTCAACCGTTGCTCGGCTGTCAGGTCGCGATACCTAGAAAAGGCCAGGAGGTGAGGGGCTTTGGGAACTAGTGAAGGCTCCTGAGGCGCGATGCTCAAGAGCCCCCCTTGACGTACGAGCGGCCTTCGACAGGAACCACGCGCTAGCCAGTTCTTGCCCGGGCGTTGCGTGAGGAAGTTAGCCACCAAGGGCCTTAGTGGGGTGATGTGCACGGGGGTAGGCCCGCGAGCCAGAGCCCGGTCCCTTGGATTTTTCAGCGCTGCTGGGACTAACCCGAGCACATGCAACGTGCCCAGCCCCCGCTCGTGTGAGGCCCAGGGGAGAACTAGTTAGCGATCGTGACGGGGCGGGGTGACGCCCCCCGATCGACCACCCAGCTCGGAGCGTGGGGCTTCCACTGGGCGTGGGCATAGTCGCGGGTCGACAGTTACTCCACCAGCGCGGAGCATGGGGCTTCCACTTGGGCATGAGTATAGTCGCGGGTCGACAGTATTTCTGCCAGCACTGAGCATGGGGCTTCCACTTGGGCGTGGGAGGGGGTCCTCTGGAGGCCAAGGGGTGGCGCATCAGGGGGCCCCATGGCATATACAACCCCCACTCGTTCTTATGTGAGAGTGTCACGGGTAGATTCTGCGGAGGTGCTGGAAGTTCCAGGCGTTTTTCACGGGCACTCCCCCCTCCGTCTCCAGGCGGGCAGCGCCAGGCCTGGAGACATGGGCGACTGCTCAACCCTCCGTCTCCAGGCGGGCAACGCCTGGCCTGGAGACATTGGCGACTCTGCACCCTTCGTCTCCAAGCAGGCAAAGCCTGGCCTAGAGACATGGGCAAGTGCTCCACCCTCCGTCTCCAGGAGGGCAACGCCTAGCCTGGAGAAATGGGCGACCCCACACCCTCCGTCTCTAGGCAAGCAACGCCTGGCCTGGAGACATGGGCGACTGCTCCACCCTCCGTCTCCAGGAGGTCAACGCGTGGCCTGCAGACATGGGCGACTGCTCCACCCTCTGTCTCCAGGCGGGCAACGCCTGGCCTGGAGACATGGGCAACTGCTCCACCCTGAGTCTCCAGGCAGGCAATGCCTCGCCTGGAGACATGGGTGACTGCTCCACCCTCCTTCTCCAGGGGGCAACGCCTGGCCTGGAGACATGGGCGACTGCTCCACCCTTCGTCTCCAAGCAGGCAATGCCTGGCCTGGAGACATGGGCGACTGCTCCACCCTCCGTCTCCAGGCGGGCAACGCCTGGCCTGGAGACATGGGCGACCCCACACCCTCCTTCTCCAGGAAGGAAACGCCTGGCTTAGAGACATGGGTGAGAGCTTGTGAAGGCCCTCTCTAGAAAGGATCCGCCGCAGGACAAGGTCCCCGACCACGAGGGTACAAGGGCGGACATTGCGGCTGTGGTAGCGCCGCAAGGCCTGCTGGCACCTCGCGGCGCGAAGGTCGGCCCAACGGCAGGCCTCCTCGAGGAGCAAAAGACTAGTCTCCCGCTAGCCGTCTTGACGCGCCTCGTCGAATGCCAATATCCGCAGGGAGCCGTGCTTAAGCTCCGAGGGAAGGACCACCTGAACCCGGTCGACGATGAAGAAGGGGTTTCGCCAGTGGGCCTAGTCGCGGTGGTGCGGATGGACCAAAACACAGACCGCAACTCGTCCAGCCAACCCTTCCCACAGGCCTCAAACTTCTTCTTGAAGCTCCTGGTCTTGAGGCCCTCGAGGACCTCAGTGTTGGCACGGTCGGCCTGGCCGTTACTTCGCGGGTGCAATATGGAAGCTTAGCATATCTCTGGAGAGAACTACCTAAACAATTGGTCCGACGTAGGGGCATGGGCTCCGCCGAGGATACATGCTGTTGCACGAGGCTCCTGATAGACCCAGCCCCCTCATCGTGCTGGTGGTTGTCGTTCCTCCTGAGTGGCGGCGGCAGCGGTGGAAGAGCAGCATTGTCCCGAGGGCGCGCCTCGCGAGGCTGGCCGCGCCAGCCGTTGTCACGAGGCTGCTCATGCTAGCCCTGGCGAGGGTTGCCGCCGCACTATCCCACCTGCCACCGCTACGGCCTCCGCGGTCAACGCCACGGTCGGTGCGTTCCGGACGCCGGACAACACGCTCGTCTCGGAGGATCCTGAGTTCTTGGTAGTCTTTAGTGCTGTGGGTATGCACGTCGTGGTAGATGCAGAACGGGCGACGGTCCTTCTCGGTGTGACACCCTGGTTTTTGGCAACGTTTTCTTTTCAAAATCTTTTTGGTTTTATTTGCAAATTTGGTTGATTTTCTAATCTTTTCAGTTGATTTGGACCTAGGAAACCTCTGAACCTTTTCCTAAGTGATCCAGAGCTTTCAACATCCTGCCAACACCATGTCATAAACCTTCTGGACCACAATCCATTTTTCTAATATTTTCCGTTAATTCTTTTCTTCCTTTGGGAATTATGGCATCACTATGGGCTGTGAAGCAACCCATAGCTCTAATGATCAATAAAATCCCAAACTCTTGTCACACCTTCTTATCATCATATAATTCCATAATCTTCAAAAATATTCCATTGTCCAATGCAAAATTCTGGCTAGAATAATTATTTTCTTTCTGGTCAGAATTGGTCAGTTGTGAAGCAACTCCCATTTTCCTAGCTCAGGAAATTCCCAATAAATTTCCTGAGATATTAGGGAACCTATCTAGCCACAATATCCAAAAATATCATCCTGGCCAGTACAAATTTTTAGCAGCAGAATTCTGACAAGTTTCTGCTCATTCCAAACCTCTGTGAAGGGAGTACTAGCTAGAGATACCCAATTGCTCTGAAATTTTTATGGCATGTGGGCACTACCAAATGAACTCCCTCCACCAAATTTCATCTTCAGAAGATCTACCATATGAGTGCCACAAGCAGATCAAGTTTCTGGACCAGTATGGCAGTTTACACAGGAACCCTATTCAAAACTTTTCCAAACCCTTTCAAATTTGGTCAGCTTATAGTCCTTCCAAAGTAGATCACACCAGACATCTCCACTGGCTTCATCTCCAGCTCACCTCTCCTCCAGATCTCTCCCAAAGTTTCTGTCAGAAACTGTAGTTGAGGCTACCCTTCGAACCAGAGTGTATCTAGTCAAGCTAGTGCCACAAGGAGGCTAAGTGATCGAAGGTCGACGCCGTGGACAAGGTGCGCCAGGCTTGCGTGGCCTCCTGGTGGCCGCACCCGTGGTGAGCACGGCACTGGCATGCCAGTGCGCGCGCTCTACACAGCGCCTGTGTCGGATGTGATCGCTCCGGCTACCCCGCGTGGCCTAGCCTTGTCCTAGCATGCCGACATCTTCCCCTCCTTCCACCTAGGCCACTCTAGAGCCTTCCCCTCGCCGAAATCGCCCTCACCGGCCGCCACCGTAGCGCCACACTGTGGCACCCGTGCGGCCATAGTGGCTGAGCCACCGTCGTCTTCCTCCGCGTGCCGCCACTGCGCGCATTAACTCCTCTGCCCTCCTCCATCACTTCGCCCCGCCTCGCGACAGCCAGCTCGCCGTCCTTGCCTCGGCGACGTGGCCACAGCTCTAACCGTTCAAGAGAGCTCGCCCGAGCTCCGCCCCTGCCGATAAAAGGCCGTGCCCGGCCTCTCTCGGCTCCTCACCTCTCTCCCTCCACCTTCAATCGACCTCCCGAGCAGCGAGCCACGGCCGAGAGGCCCACTGGCCTCAAACCTCGCCGGAGATCCGCTGCCACCCGAGCTCTGCCGCCTCGCCATTCCACCCCTCCCCAGCCCCAACCAACTCCACCTTTGAACTAAGTGAACTTCCCTAGTCCTCCCCGAGCTCTTGCCCGACCAGAATCCTGCTGGAATCGTTGCCGCCGACGACGCCCGTAGCCTCCACCCTTCGGAGAAGAAGGGGGCGACGCCATCCGGCCACCTTCCGACAATCCACGGGTACGGGCGTACTCGCCGTCGTACGTTGGTTCCATTCCTACCCTCGCCGGACCTCACCACCGTCTCCATCGCTGGTGAGCGTCGCCGGAGCCCCGCCCTCTCTCTGCTTCCCTTCTCCCTTTCTTTTAAATCAACCGGAGGCCCCACCTGTCAGCGACTCACCCCGCGCGCCGAACTGTTTTAAGTGGAGGCGCCCCTCCACTTTATGTGTTCGACGTGGCCGGCTGGGTATTTTCTGATTTTTGTTTAAATTCCAGGTTTGACCAGAAACTTCGACCATTAATAACTATTTATCCACAAGTCCAATCCATTTGATTCTTTTTTGCACTGGGTTTGTATTGAACTCCTTTATTTTCTGACGAAAGTTGATATTTTTACAATACTCACAGAATTTCTGGTGAACAGAAATGTGTTATGTGACTTTTTCCATTGTTATTTTAAAATATTTTCAGAGGGAAACTTTGGTGCATTTGAAGACCAGGAGTTTTTGAGCAACCCAACAGAGCAAGGCAAGCCAGGACACCCTTTTCATGAAGCATTTCAATAGCATTGCATATTCATATGAATACTTCCATTTATTTGCTATATATATTAATTCATAATAGTTATTTTAAATGCCTAGTTGCTGCCATCCTAAGTATTGTGATAAACTACTATGTTTGCTAAATGAACTTAGTTGGTTGATCTCGAGTCACCTGTCCGGGCTTATCCGTGCAACCACATTTGCCGGTATGGGACGGCCTTGACTTGGTCTGGCCTTGTGCTCTTTCATCGGTACCTCCCGACAAGGAGGGTTATGCGTGCGTGCTACCCTGATCAGGTAGGCGGCAATAACCCTGTGAGCCCAGATGACTTTTGTGCCGGCGTCCCCGTTTGGGACAGTTTAGTTTGGCCACGACGGTGGCAGGTGTCACGAGGTGACACAGGGGCCACCCAGGGCAGGACTCCAGGGGAGGATGAATGCCGGTGGTACGATGGGAGAGTCACGGGTCAGGCAGGTTTCGTTGGAGCAATGCTGGTCCACCCGAATGGGATCATGAGGCCAGGTGCTTCATGGTGTTGGTAAAGTGCGCAACCTCTGCAGAGTGAAAAATCTATTCGAATAACCGCGTCCACGGTAGTGGACAGCCCGTCTAGACCTCACTAGGCGGTCAACCGTAACCGTGATAATAATGATGGAAGAACTTGTCGTATGATCGGAAGTACTCGATGGCTTATGAGTATTCCGAGGGTTGTGGGACAACCCGGAAGAGAGTAAGTTGATAACCGGTAACAGTAAGTGAATTGCTTAAGTATTTAACATGTTGATTGCCATGCTATTGTTTGCTACATTACTTGGTTGTCGTGAGCTTGCGAGTACATTCAAAGTACTCACCTGGCATATCATGCCAGATGCAGGAGAACCCGAGGACGGAGGTCCCAATGGTTCGTGCTACGCTAACTAGGCTGTGTCCTCAGCAGTATCCCTATGGATGGAGTTTCCGCTATGTTCCGCTACACCGTAGAATTACTTAGTAGCTCCGAGGCCCTGCTATGTTTCATAAATAATGTAGATATTGTCATAGCACCAGGTGTGCCTTTGGCCTCTCTATCGATGTAAAATATGAGCTTGTACCCGAAGTTTATCAATAAAGTCCAGTTTTGTTCTGTTCCAAGTTGTTGTGTGTTTCCAGAAGACATGATCTCTGGGTTGGAAACACTCGTAATCCGGTTCGTTGAGCCAGGGTGCCACAACGCTTGGTATTAGAGCCGTGCTGACTGTAGGACACCCTAGTTAACCCGCGCTAGAACCACGATTAGTGTAGGGCTTTGAGTGTGCATCTTGCTTGCTGCATTTGATTGTTGCATGGCATGCATCATGATTCATTGTTTTACTAACCGTTGGCATTGTGAGTGTAGATGGCACCAGTTCCGTACCACTACCATCATGAGCCAGCACCATTCACTTTTCCTGTACTGCTCCGTAACGTCTGGCTTCGGCTGTACCCCAACTGCGAAGATCCAGTGTACCAGGTGTTTCGGGAGCAGCTTGCCGAGTCAGTATACGAGTATCACGCAGAGGCTTTCCTGACCGCAATCTCGGATATCGGTAGCTATTCTCGCTCTTCTAAGGGCGAAACGGCTTCCACTCCAGAGCTGGCGATCCAGTTTGCTGCGATGGAGGCTCTCACTGACTTGCGCTTCCACGAGGTCGAGATGCAGACTCATCCAGGTTTCTTTCACTACCCCACCCTGTCGCCTACGACAGGGCGAGTCATTTTCGCGCCAATTGACCCGACGAGTGATCGTGCGACTGGTGTTTTATCTCGTTATCTGAACGCCAGTTATCGTATGATCATGTCCTTGGATGAGGAGTTGTCTCGTGTCCTGGAGGCACTTGCAGCCGCGACTACAGTACCATCTTCACCTCAGCCTACATTCCCACCTATGTATCCACCACCAGTTCCAGCTCCACGTAGGCTTGATACTCCTTCTAGCTCTACTGCGCCACCAGGCTTTTCGTCTAGTAGCCGACGTGAGACCCTGGTAGAGTGGGCCTCACTTCTAGCCACTCCAGTTGCTCCGATGCTGAGGCGTCGTGCTCCTTCTTCCTCGGAAGGAGAACCGTCCCAGCAGCGTCGTCGTGTTTCCTTTGATCCGGAGGATGTGATCTATATCATCAGTTCCGATTCCGACTCAGGATCAGATGACGAGGAGTCTTCAGTCTGGCAGTGTTCGTGCCACCCGCGCCACTAGAGTGGAGGCTTGAGTTGTTGTGCATGCATCTTTGCATATGTCAACTGCCATATGAGCAGTCTAGCCATGATATCCCCCTACTAGCTTGCCATGTATGATGTTGGGTTATCTTGTATAATTATGTTGTTTGCCTTATTCACCTTTTTTCGTGCATTTTCTTTCTGGTGTCATATTACTGTGTTTCCCTTATGGATGTTGCTCATCGATTCGGTATTTTGCAATGGGAACAAATTTAGGATGAAGAGAAGTTGTAGCCAAGGCGGCAATGGAACCCGCATTCGTCGATCCGCCAGACAAGCAGGACAACCACCAGAAGACTTACCACCTCCACCATCTCTAGCGCCGACCACTGATCAGATCATGAGGATGTTTGAAGAAAAAAGAAACCAGGATCTCATGGAATTTTTGAATAGTATGCAGGCTATGGTGGACCAGAATAATAACCACAATGGAGCACACTCTAAGTTGTCTGACTTTCAGCGCACCAAGCCACCCAATTTCGGTCAAGCTGTGGACCCTATAGAAGCTGATGATTGGCTGAGGACGATGGAAAAGAAGCTAGACATAGCCCACTGTGAAGAATTAGATAAGGTTCCTTTTGTCACTCACTACGTAGAAGGGCCAGCAGCTATATGGTGGGACAACACAAAAATGACATGGCCTTCTGGAGAAGATATTTCCTGGGAGAAGTTCAAGGAGCTATTCCGCAAGTGTCATATCCCTACAAGCATAATGAAAGTGAAGCAAAGGGAGTTCCTTGCTATTACACAAGGAAATATGTCCGTGGGGGAGTATCTGAACAAGTTCAACAATCTGGCACGGTACTCTACCCATGACATGTCCACCGAAGAAAGGAAGATTGATCGATTCCTAGGAGGACTGAATCACACCCTCCGTTGTCAGCTCTGTATGCTGGACTTTCCAGACTTCCAGACTTTGGTGAACAAGGCTTTCATAGCTGAACGAGAGCATAAGTCCGGATATGATGACCGCAAGCGGAAGTTTGAACCCAAGAAGGATAACCGTGAGCAGTTTGCGCAGAAGCCACGCACCTGGCAGCCAGGCCCATCTGAATACAAGCCCACATGGAGCAATGGCAACAACAACAATAAGACGGTTAGCCAGAATAAGACCTTTGGCAAACAGCCAGTGATAGAGGACTAGTGCCGCAATAACACCTGCTTTATTTGCGGCCAAAGCGGTCACTACTCCAAGCAGTGCCCTGCCAACAACGGGAAGCCAGTATCCGACTTCAAGCCACAAGTCAACAATATTGGACGTCGCCCCAATCATAACTTCAGCCACGGACGCGTCCATCATATCTCCGCTGAGGAAGCCTGCGAAGCACCAGACGTAGTCATTGGTATGTTTTCTGTTATTGACATACCTGCAGTAATTTTATTTGATTCTGGGGCTTCCCATTCGTTTATTTCGCGGAGTATTGCCACCTTGCACAAATTTTCTCCTTCGCTTTTGGATAAAATCATGGTGGTACAATCCCCTGGCTCCCTGCTCAGAACAAATCTGATATATAAAGGTCTGGAAATTTCGATACATGGAGTTAAATTTCCAGCTTCACTTGTTGCCATTGAATCCCCTGGATTGGATATAATACTGGGTATGGACTGGTTGACACCACATCAGGTGTGCATCAACTGTGCCACCAGGACAGTGACTCTAGTTGATCCGGCAGGACAAACAGTGCAATTCCTTGCCAGCAAGATGATGTCAAGAAAGGGAATGGCATACCAAACTACCGTCACAGATATGAACTTGATTCCGGTAGTTTGCGAATTCCCGGATGTATTTCCCGAGGAACTACCAGGGATGCCACCCGACCGGGAATTGGAGTTTGCAATCGAGGTGATTCCCGGTACTGCTCCAATTTACAAGAAATACTACCGTATGCCAGGTCCAGAGCTGGCAGAACTAAAGAAGCAGTTGGATGAATTGTTACAAAAAGGATACATTCGCCCAACCATCTCGCCATGGGGATCACCCGTACTGTTTGTCAAGAAGAAGGATGGAAGTCTACGAATGTGCGTAGACTATCGCCAGCTGAATGAGGTCACCATCAAGAATAAGTACCCGCTCTCTCGCATTGATGATTTGTTCGACCAGCTGAATGGAGCACGGGTATTCTCCAAGATTGACCTCCGAACCGGGTATCATCAGCTAAAAATCAGAAAAGAGGATATACCCAAGACAGCTTTCACCACCCGATATGGTCTGTATGAATTTACAGTCATCTCATTTGGACTGACGAATGCTCCAGCTTATTTCATGAGCATGATGAACAAGGTCTTCATGGATTTCCTGGACAAATTCGTGGTGGTGTTCATCAATGATATCCTGATATATTCCAAGGATGAAGAAGAGCATAAACAACACCTCTGTGCTATCCTAGAAAGGTTAAGAACCCATCGTCTGTATGCCAAGTTCAGTAAATGCTAATTTTGGCTAAAAGAGGTGGGATTTCTGGGGCATATCCTGTCAGAACAAGGAGTAGCCGTCGACCCCAGCAAAGTAACTGCAGTACTAAATTGGAAGACACCAGCCTCGGTGACCGAAGTCCGTAGCTTTCTAGGATTGGCAGGCTATTACCGTCGTTTCATAGAAGGCTTCTCTAAGATAGCTAAGCCACTGACAGAATTGCTAAAGAAAAATCAAAGGTTTGTCTGGACGGCGGAGTGTGACAGCAGCTTCCTAGAGCTAAAGACAAGGCTAACTACATCACCTGTCTTAGTTCTTCCAGACATCCACAAGAGCTTTGATATATATTGCGAGGCTTCCAGACGTGGAATCGGCTGCGTGTTAATGCAAGAGGGAAAGGTTGTAGCATATGCGTCTAGACAGCTACGACCTCACGAACAAAACTACCCCACACATGATCTGGAATTAGCACCCGTGGTCCATGCCTTAAAGATTTGGAGGCATTACCTTATTGGGCAACGATGTGAAATATATACAGACCACAAGAGTCTCAAATATATTTTCACCCAACCTGACCTGAACCTCAGGAAGCGAAGATGGCTTGAACTAGTCAAGGACTATGACATTGGAATAAACTATCAACCGGGAAAGGACTACCAGGAGTAAGATGATCAAGTTTTACAAGGTACTGTGGGAGCACCATACTGAGGAAGAGGCTACCTGGGAAAGAGAGGATTTCCTAAGATCCGCATACCCGTACTTGTTCCCTGAGCAACTGAATCTCGAGGACGAGATTCATCCTAAGGGGGTAGGTTTGTGACACCCTGGTTTTTGGCAACTTTTTCTTTTCAAAATCTTTTTGGTTTTATTTGCAAATTTGGTTGATTTTCTAATCTTTTCAGTTGATTTGGACCTAGGAAACCTCTGAACCTTTTCCTAAGTGATCCAGAGCTTTCACCATCTTGCCAACACCATGTCATAAACCTTCTGCACCACAATCCATTTTTCTAATATTTTCCATTAATTCTTTTCTTCCTTTGGGAATTATGGCATCACTATGGGCTGTGAAGCAACCCATAGCTTTGATGATCAATAAAATCCCAAACTCTTGTCACACCTTCTTATCATCATATAATTCCATAATCTTCAAAAATATTCCATTGTCCAATGCAAAATTTTGGCTAGAATAATTATTTTCTTTCTGGTCAGAATTGGTCAGTTGTGAAGCAACTCCCATTTTCCTAGCTCAGGAAATTCCCAATAAATTTCCTGAGATATTAGGGAACCTATCTAGCCACAATATCCAAAAATATCATCCTGGCCAGTACAAATTTTTAGCAGCAGAATTCTGACAAGTTTCTGCTCATTCCAAACCTCTCTGAAGGGAGTACTAGCTAGAGATACCCAATTGCTCTGAAATTTTTATGGCATGTGGGCACTACCAAATGAACTCCCTCCACCATATTTCATCTTCAGAAGATCTACCATATGAGTGCCACAAGCAGATCAAGTTTCTTGACCAGTATGGCAGTTTACATAGGAACCCTGTTCAAAACTTTTCCAAACCCTTTCAAATTTGGTCAGCTTATTGTCCTTCCAAAGTAGATCACACCAGACATCTCCACTGGCTTCATCTCCAGCTCACCTCTCCTCCAGATCTCTCCCAAAGTTTCTGTCAGAAACTGTAGTTGAGGCTACCCATCGAACCAGAGTGTATCTAGTCAAGCCAGTGCCACAAGGAGGCTAAGTGATCGAAGGTCGACGCCGTGGACAAGGTGCGCCAGGCTTGCGTGGCCTCCTGGTGGCCGCACCCGTGGTGAGCATGGCACTGGCATGCCAGTGCGCGCGCTCTACACGGCGCCCATGTCGGATGTGATCGCTCCGGCTACCCCGCGTGTCCTAGCCTTGTCCTAGCATGCCGACATCTTCCCCTGCTTCCTCCTAGGCCACTCCAGAGCCTTCCCCTCGCCGGAATCGCCCTCACCGGCCGCCACCGCAGCGCCGTACTATGGCACCCGTGCGGCTACAGTGGCTGAGCCGCCGTCGTCTTCCTCCGCGTGCCGCCACTGCGTGCATTAACTCCTCTACCCTCCTCCATCACTTCGACCTGCCTCGCGACAGCCAGCTCGCCGTCCTTGCCTCGGCGACGTGGCCACAACGCCGCCCGTTCCAGAGAGCTCGCCCGAGCTTCGCCCCTGCCTATAAAAGGCCGTGCCCGGCCTCTCTCAGCACCTCACCTCTCTCCCTCCACCTTCAATCGACCTCCCGAGCAGCGAGCCACGGCAGAGAGGCCCTCTGGCCTCAAACCTCGCCGGAGATCCGCCGCCACCCGAGCTCTGCCGCCTCACCATTCCACCCCTCCCCACCCCAACCAACTCCACCTTCGAACTCAGTGAACTTCCCTGGTCCTCCCTGAGCTCTTGCCCGATCAGAATCCTGCCGAAATCATTGCCGCCGACGACGCCCGTAGCCTCCACCCGTCGGAGAAGAAGGGGGCGACGCCATCCGGTCCACGGGTACGGGCATACTCGCCGTCGTACGCTGGTTCCATTCCTGCCCTCGCCGGACCTCACCACCATCTCCATCGTCGGTGAGCGTCGCCAGAGCCCCGCCCTCTCTCTGCTTCCCTTCTCTCTTTCTTTTAAATCAACCGGAGGCCCCACCTGTCAGCGACTCACCCCGCGCGCCGAACCGTTTTAAGTGGAGGCGCCCCTCCACTTTACGTGTTCGACGTGGCCAGCTGGGTATTTTCTGATTTTTGTTTAAATTCCAGGTTTGACCAGAAACTTTGACCATTAATAACTATTTATCAACAAGTCCAATCCAGTTGATTCTTTTTGCATTGGGATTGTATTGCACTCCTTTATTTTCTGACCAAAGTTGATTTTTTTCCAATACTCATAGAATTTCTGGTGAACAGAAATGTGTTATATGACTTTTTCCTTTGTTATTTTAAAATATTTTCAGAGGGAAACTTTGGGGCATTTGAAGACCAGGAGTTTTTGAGCAACCCAATAGAGCAAGGCAAGCCAGGACACCCATTTCATGAAGCATTTCAATAGCATTGCATATTCATATGAATACTTCCATTTATTTGCTATATATTAATTCATAGTAATTAATTTAAATGCCTAGTTGCTGCCATCCTAAGTATTGTGATAAACTACTATGTTTGCTAAATGAACTTAGTTGGTTTATCTCGAGTCACCTGTCCGGGCTTATCCGTGCGACCACATTTGCCGGTATGGGACGGCCTTGACTTGGTCTGGCCCCGTGCTCTTTCACTGGTACCTCCCGATAGGGAGGGTTATGCGTGCGTGCTACCCTGATCAGGTAGGCGGCGATAACCCTGTGAGCCCAGATGAGTTTTGTGCCGGCGTCCCCGTTTGGGACAGTTTAGTTTGGCCACGACGGTGGCAGGTGTCACGAGGTGACACAGGGGCCACCCAGGGTAGGACTCCGGGGGAGGATGAATGCCGGTGGTACGATGGGAGTCACGGGTCAGGCAGGTTTCGTTGGAGCAATGCTGGTCCACCCGAATGGGATCACGAGGCTAGGTGCTTCATGGTGTGGGTAAAGTGCGCAACCTCTACAGAGTGAAAAATCTATTCGAATAGCCGCGTCCACGGTATTGGACAGCCCGTCCAGACCTCACTAGGTGGTCAACCGTAACCGTGATAATAATGATGGAAGAACTTGTCGTATGATCGGAAGTACTCGAGGGCTTATGAGTATTCCGAGGGTTGTGGGACAACCCGGATGAGAGTAAGTTGATAACCGGTAACAGTAAGTGAATTGCTTAAGTATTTAACATGTTGATTGCCATGCTATTATTTGCTGCATTACTTGGTTGTCGTGAGCTTGTGAGTACATTCAAAGTACTCACCTGGCGTATCATGCCAGATGCAGGAGAAGCCGAGGACGGAGGTCCCGATGGTTCGTGCTACGCTAACTAGGCTGTGTCCTCAGCAGTGTCCCTGTGGATGGAGTTTCCGCTGTGTTCCGCTATGCCGTAGAATTACTTAGTAGCTTCGAGGCCCTGCTATGTTTCATAAATAATGTAGATATTGTCATAGCACCAGGTGTGCCTTTGGCCTCGCTATCGATGTAAAATATGAGCTTGTACCCGAAGTTTATCAATAAAGTTCAGTTTAGTTCTGTTCCAAGTTGTTGTGTGTTTACAGAAGACATGATCTCTGGGTTGGAAACACTAGTAATCCGGTTCGCTGTGCCGGGGTGCCACACTCAGGCACACCATGGTCGCGGCCGAGCTTCTGCTCAGGCTCCACCGCGAGTATGATGGGGCCCTTACGCTTGACCCCCTTACCCTTGGCCTTGGCATTGTCCGGCGTGACGTCAGGGTCATCGTGGACGAACATGCAGCCCTTCTCAGCCTTGGTGCATTTGTCGGCGATGTTGAACAACTCCAAGGCTGAGCTCAGGTTGTCGTTGATGGCAAGCTTTTCGCACATCTTGAGGGCCTTGACACCGTTGTTGAATGCCATGATGGCTGATTCATCTGTAACGCGCGGGATCTTGTTGCGCCCCTGGCTGAATCGCTGGATGTACTTGCGCAGGGTTTCCCCAGGGCGCTGCTTCACGCGTCGTAGGTCATTGACGGAGATGGGTCTGTCACAGCCCTAGCTTAGTCATTGCTTGTCATGGCATAATCACCATGTCATCATGTCTATTTTCTCTGAAAGTGAATTGAGGGAATTTTCAAATCCTCAGAAATCATTAAAAAGATATGATCAAGTTCAAATCTTTCAAATGTGTCCAAGAAAATGCTCCTGTTAAACTCTGAAATTATTGACAAGGGTCAAAATTCAAACCACTAATTTTGGAATAGCAAAAGCATTTATTCTGTGGCCTTTGAATTAATTCATAGCTATTTGAATTGGATTTATATTTGTTGAAAAATAAATATAACCCCAATAATTCTGAAACTCCATGTGTGACTTGGGTTTTGTCTATCCTATCCACATGCCAATTTTCAGGATTTTATAAAATGGTTTATTATTTATTTCTAAACCAAAACAGAACTACAAAATAGAAAAACAGAAATAAAATAGAGAGATATCTTACGTGTCACTGTGGCCCATCACTGTAGCTGGCCGGCCCAGCCCACCTGGCGCTGTCAGTCGTCTCCCAGCTCGCACCAGGAGGACGCGAGGCGCGTGGTCGCCGCGCGCCCGGCCACTTCCAGCCTGCCTGCTCGCCCTGGACGTCGCCTAAGAGCACCATGCGACCCCCCAGATCCGTCTGCATCGATCCCCCTCGCATCTCTCTCCCTCTCCTCCTCTAGCTTTCTATCCCTCGCCCGCCCGAGTGCCACGGCCGCCGCCGCTCGCAACCACCGCGGCCACCGGCCTCCTGCATCACCTCTAGCGAGCCTAGCCGCTCTGCCTCAATGCCCCGTTCCTCTCCGACGAAGAAAGCCAGCCGCAGACGCCCCACCGAGCCGCCTCGACTTCGTCTTCAACCTGTGGACCCGAAGGCCGACTCCGGTCGATTTCCTGCTCCTTCCCCTATGCTCTTCCCATCCGTTCCCGTCCGTTAGCTGACATCCCCGTGCACATGAGCTCCGACCACCGCCATGGCCGATGTGCTGCTTGCTCTTGAGCCTCTCAACTTGAACGGGTGGCACAGAAGTGCTCCCCGTACCCCGTAGATGCTTGTCGGCCGCTCTGCTCGCTCGTTTGCTAGCCGCAGCACCACGCCCGTGCTAACCCGAACTCCGGCCACTGCCGCAGTCGATGCTGTGCTCGAACCCGACCACCCCGCTCCCTCCCATGGCCTCCAATGGATGCGGTTGAGTGCCACCAAGCCGTAGCCGCAAACCGCGAAGAAAATGGTGGCCCGTAGCTCGATTGCGAGCACCTCCGCCATCGCGGATGGTCGCCGGCGAGATGACGTGGTACCATCATTAACTGCTAATCACGTCGCTAACCAAGCCATGACCCACTGACACTGGGACCCATCGTCCAATTAATCCACTGGTTAAAAATAAACCATTTTAACTTAGGCTCAACCACTGACATACAAGACCCACTGGTCAGAATTGACCCTGACCAACCCAGTTGACTTGATGATGTCATCCTGACGTGAGGCTGATGCAGTTAACCTTTCTGGAAATTTAAATAAATCTAAATGCATTATTTATTTTCAGAAAATGTATAAAACTTCTCAAAATCATAGTAATTCAACCGTAACTCACATGAAAATAAATTATATATGAAAAATTATTAGAAAAATCCAAAGAATCTGCTTGTGGCATCCTCATGCATGTTTGAACAAGTTAACACCACCAACTAGGACATTTTTTGATTAGGGCAATTTATGAAATAACAATTGAAGCTGGAATTTGAACTACGTTTGAATTTCACCTCAATTAATATGACTAGCTATTGCATTAGTTAAATTCAAGACCTTAAGATGACATACCATTCATTTGGTTGAGCATTGTATTGAATGTTGTTCCTTCTTCCTGTTTGTCGGTTTGTTCCTTCTTGGTAGACGATGGTTTCGACGTTGAGATCATTGTCACCGATGAAGACTCATTGTTATCTTCAGAAGTGTCAGGCAAGTAAGCCCCCCCTTGAGCATTCCGATAATATCCTACTCTGTCGCTCCTGCTCTATTATACTGCATTAGGACAATGACGAATCAACTATTATATGTTGTCGATAGTTGACCTATTCCTTTGCATGACCTGTCTTTGTCACAGTAAATAGTTGAAACCACTTAGCATGAGTAGCAACTTCTTGAGCCTTGTTGTGCTTACTCATCCATGCTTGCTTACTGTGCCTGCTATGCTTGGAGTCATGTCGGGTCTAATCCATCTGGGCGATGAATTGGAATGGATGTGTTCATGTCCTACAGAGTGAGAGCTAAGTGTGTGAACACGATTTGGTAAAGGTAGCGATGAGAGTCCATGTAGGAATACATGGCGGGTTGTCTCATTGGGACCGTCCTTAAGAACTGAGTTCTGTGTATGTTATCCAAGACAAGATACTACCACACATTGGGTTCCGGTAACTCGACCCCTCACGGCTTATTAACCGCCTAGATCTTCGTCCAGGAGTTGCAACTAGTTTTTGGTGTTTGTAGGTAAAGTGTTGGCGGCCGTGCATAGCGCTGCCCGACGGGGTGGGCTACGATGCGGTAGATACACAGTGGCACGGTGTACCAAGGGTCACCCGGATGGTGGGCTTGGGAACCCTGCGCACATCGTTTAAGGCCGTAGCGGAAACTTCGGCCGGACTTCCGTGTGGGTTCAGTCTCAAATAGGCGATAAACCTGGACTAGGGTCTTGTGTGATTACCGGTCGTGGCCGACTCCCTCGCTGGGCTTCCGCTTGAAGGTTGTCGAGGTGCCTTTTTACTTGCACATGGCGATAAGTGGCAAGAGCGTGTGTGAAGAAGTGCACCTCTGGAGGGTTATCAATCTGTTCGAATAGTCGCGTCCTCGGATATGGACTACTTGGAAAACTTTTGTGGTTCATAGACAACTTAAATGGATACTCTAAAATGCACAAGATAAGTGTGAGTGCTATGGATGGCCTTCTCGTAGGAAGACGGAAGTGGATCCATAGTGGTGTATTGGTTTGGTGAATATGTGGACTCGTGTTCGCTATCCCACCTCAAAGATACTACTAGTAGTCGTAGTACAGGTTAGCCAAGAGTCAAAGCTGGCTTGCTGCAATAAACCCCACAACCCCCTTTATTGACAATGATGCATATGTAGTTAGTTCTGATGTAAGTCTTGTTGAGTACCTTTGTACTCACGGTTGCTTAATTTATGTTTTTGTAGAGGCGACGTTAGTCTTATTAGTGATCCTTACGACGTGAAGTTCGATGTTGATCGGATTAGCTTGGAAATCCCAGACAGAGGTCTGGCTCCTTTGGTAGGGTCGTTGTAGCTTTTCAGGCTCCTCTAGCCACTTTTAGTAGATGTCTGCACCCAGATATGTTTTGCTTCTGTTTGTTGCTTGTATGACTTTAGTGTTGGGTCATGTGACCCCTGTTTGTAATATCACACTATGTTGGCTCTTATGAGTCATTAATGAATACTAAAGTCATAGAGTTATGTTGTGATGCCATGTTGTATCTACGCATATCGTGCATAATGTGTGTATGTTTGAAATGCATTGGTATGTGTGGGATTCGACACCTAGTCGTATGCCTATGGTATCCTTCTTTATAGGGAAATGCCTCTCACTACTGGAATCAGGGATTTTTCCGTCAGCCGACTCTTTGCCGTCAGCAGGCGGACGGCAAAGAAAGTCATTGCCGTTTGCTGGCATAAAGCTGACGGCAAAGGGTGAGCTGACGGCAAAGAATGAATTTAGCGTAGGCTGGTTCTTTGCCGTCAGCCAGCTGACGGCAAAGAGCCAGCAGGGTAGACAGCAAAAAACGGCCCACGGCAAAGGGAAGCTGGCAAACGGCAAAGGGCTAGCTGGGCCCATCTGGCCCTTGCGCCGCTTAGGTCAGTTCTTTGCCGTCTGCCAGCAGACGGCAAAGGCAGGCTGGCAGACGGCAAAGGCGACGCCCTAATAACGGCCGTCCCCTACCCCTCTGTCCTCTCCCTCTGTCCCTTCCTCCCTCATCGATCCTTCCCCTCCCTCTCCCCGCCGCCTCGCCGCCCCCACCCACCGGCTGCCCCGCCGCCCCGCCGCCCCCACCAACCGGCCGCCCCTCGCCCCGCCACCCCCACCCACCCGCTGCCCCGACGCCCACCCCCGCCTCCCTCCCTCCCTCCCCTCGATGCCCACCGGCTGCCGCCCCCACACACCGGCTGCCCCGTCGCACCGCCACCCCCACCGGCCGCCCCCGCCCCGCCACCCCCACCGGCCGCCCCCCGCCCTGCCACCCCCACCCACCCGCCGCCCCGCCACCCCCACCCACCCGCCGCCCCGCCACCCCCACCCACCCGCCGCCCCGCCACCCCCACCCACCCGCCGCCACCACCCACCGGCCGCCCCGCCGCCCCCACCCACCGGACGCCCCGCCGCCCCCGTGCCCCTGCGCACCACCGCCCCGCCGCCCCGGCACCACAGACGACCCAGCCGCCCGGACGCCCCCGCCGGTGAGCTCTCTGTGCCTCCTCCCTTCCCCCCTCTTCCGCATTTTTTCTGTTTTTTTCATTTTTAGATTAGAAATTAGCTAGCTTGCTACTGTTAGAAGAAGAAAAGAAGAAGGAAAAAGGACAAATGAAAAGAAGGAGAAGAAGAAGAAGAAGAAGAAGTAGAAGAGTAGGAGGAGGAGATGAAAAGGAAAAACAAAAGAAGAGGAGAAAGTAGAAGAATAAGAGGAGAAGAAGAAGAGGAGAAGAAAAGAAGAAGAAGAAGAAGAAGAGAAGAAGAAGAAGAAGAAGAGAAGAAAAGGAAGAAGAAGAGGAGAAGAAGAAGAAGAAATAGAGGAGAAAAAGATGAAAATAGAAGTGGAAAAGTAGTCATACATAGAGAGATTTTTCTATCGGGATTGAATATTCGTTTTGATCGTGTGGATCTAAATGTGCAGTTTTTCGTCGCTTGAAGGGTCTGGTGTTCGACGGCCTCCCCGTGCGACTACGTCCCCTACACGGTCTAGTGGTGAGCACTACTGTCATCTCCTCCCCGACCCTCCCCTATTTGCTCTGTTCTTGTTGTCATGCCGTTGTCACTTAATTTTGTTTTCATGTCAAGTTTCGTAACCTAGGCGTCTCCCGTTCGAAAGGACAACATCTATAAATATGCATGTCTTTGCATATTTATAACCGCCATCCTTTCGAATTGTCCAACGTTATCCACGGATAGCCCGAGTATGTGTAGATTTGGTTCTTTTTCCCGTATGCTCTGCTCCGGATCCTATGCAGAATTTCGTCAGTGCCTCCCTATTGTTCTCCGGGTACACATCCTCTCTGCTTATTGCCGAGACGTGTATTAGGAGAACAGCGGGGAGGTGCTGTCAAAATTCTGCGTCGGATCCGGAGCAGTGCATGGGAAAACGAACCCAATCTACACAAACTCGGGTGGGATTAGGACCTATCTTAACCTATTAGCGTGTAGGTTGCATGGACGTAATAAAACTGACAAACTTGATTAACTGATGAATATATATGCTGAAATATATATATATTTCTTGTGTGTCCAGTAGCTAGGCAAGATGACTGATCGTGCGTGGATGTACACCGGTCACACCACTCAGAAAGACATGACCAAAGAATGGTTAATAAATACCAAGGGGTTTGTGAGAGCCGCATTTGCAAATGGCCAGGAAAAAACATGGTGTCCCTGTCCAAGGCGTGACAACTATAAAAGGCAGACAGAGGGTGAAATGTTTAAACACCTACAGAAGTGGGGTTTTAGGCCTAATTATAAAATCCAAAGTGCAAATAACATAATATGAAAAAAGAAAAAAGTTCTATTGAGTTGTTGAAAAAAAGGCACTTTAGAAGCAAAAGTAGGCTATTCTCGTAAAGGAATATCGTAACGAGGGTGTGGACTTTTCATGGTGAGTCTGCCCAACGTGGCAGAGCTGAGGTGGTTCGTCATCGCACCGACGAGCATGGTACCGGGATCGAAGACATGGTGCAAGACTTTGATGATGCTAGGGATTCGGACGATGAGATGGAGGAATCTGCAAAGGCCTTCTATGAAATGTTGGAGTCTTCAAAATGTCCTCTCCACGAGCACACTGAGCTTTGTCAGCTGGATGCCATCGCGCAAGTAATGGCTCTGAAGGCTCAGTTCAACCTGGGCAGAGAATGCTACGACACGATGATGACAATATTTGGACGCTTTCTACCCAAAGGCCATGTATTGCCTGCAAACCTGTACCAGTCTTACAAAATCCTACGCGCGCTTAAGCTGCCCTATGAGAAGATAGATGCCTGTGAGAATGGATGTGCCTTATTTAGGCTTGGGTATGCGGGCTTGAACTATTGTCCCATTTGCAAGTCTTCCAGGTATGTTGTGGTAGACAACGGTATGGGTGAGAAGAGTCAGACCAAAATCCCAGTTAATGTTCTTCAGTATATGCCAATCATACCAAGACTTCAACGTATTTTCATGGTCGAAGAGACGGCCAGATAGATGACGTGGCATAAATTGGGCAAAAGAACCGAACTAGATGCAGATGGGAATCAGATGTTGGTACACACTTCAGACGCTTGTGCATGGAAGCACTTCGATGCATTACATAACGATAAAGCGGCAGATCCAAGGCATCCTCGAGTCGCCATAAGCACGGATGGGTTCAATGTGTTTGGTATGACGGAAACCCAATACAGTTGTTGGCCTGTATTTGTCATTCCACTCAATCTCCCCCCCGGAGAGATTATGAAAAGAAAGAATATTTTCTTGACGTTGATAATTCCAGGGCTCGGGCAAAGGTAGGGTGGCTGCTATGCCTTCCTCACCGCCACCCCCAGCTGATTCACCCAAGCACAGGACTGCTAGGGTGGACCCGTCTGAGGACGAGGCTACGCGGACTCCGGTCCACGAGCCTCGGGTCGATGAGCCTTCGACCTACACGACTCCTATCCCAGAGGCTTCATCCCACGAGACTCCGGAGTAGAGTAGGGATGAGGGCACGTCCCGGCAGACCCCATGGGATACCTAGCCGGAGGAGCCTAGTGGCCATGCTGATGGTGGCGGGGATCGTTTTTCTGATAGCGACGAGGAGCTGCCTGAGGGCGCCACCGTCTACCAGCGTGGTATGACACGGCTCCCGCCCGTGCTGGCGACCCGCGAGCTGAGGTGGTTGATTAGGCCTGATGGGGAGAGGTAAGTGCATGTACTCTTTTTTAACCTTTTGCCTTCACGTTTTTTCAAATATCTAATGTGTTGGCTTTGTCATACTGCAGGGGTTGGCCTCATCCCAAGGATGCCCGCAGGCCCAACAACATCCTTGGTGTCCTTGTCAGGCAAAACTTCCAGGGGTTTGTCACGTTGCCTGGTGAGGGTCAGGTTCGAGAGTTAGGACTGACCTGGGAGCACTACTTGGCTGCACCGTCCCCGCCTGAGGAGAGGATCGACGGTGTTTTGTGCCACACGAGGGCGGAGATGGTGATCAGACATTTTTTGGGTAATTTTTCCTTTACACAATTAAAAATCAACAATAGCTAGTTATTGTACTAATAAGTGTTGTGTCGTTTGATTGCAGACCTTCTACAGGTGTTCGAGACTACTACGCCTCGCGGCGTATTAGGAAGGAGAAGTTGACGTGCCAGGGAAAGAAGATGGAGAAGGAGCATTACATGAAGGTAATTACGTATTCTTAAGGCCTTGTACTTAGTTTCCTTCATTTGATTTCTATGCGTAGCGCTCAAATATCTCTTTATTAACTTAGGTGCCCCCGAGATGGTGTGCGGATATGATGGATTGTTGGGAGGCGTTGGTGGATGAGTGGTGCTCAGAACAATGGCTATCCGTCTACAACAATGCCAAGGACCGGCGTAACAAAATGGTTGGTGTGCCACACCATCAAGGGAGCGCCAACTTAAATCAGTTTGGTCTGAACTGGGTATGTGGTTACCTTCATGATTCATGCAATTCATTCTTGATTCTAGCTTGTGCCCTTTACTAATACTTTGTTCCTCTCTCTCTCTTTTAGGCGCATCACAATAAAACGGAGGTGCCACAGATGTACGACATCTATGCGATGGCCCATACTGCCTCGTACAAGAAGGTCAAGGAATTCTCTGAGTCTAACCTCCATGATCCCTTGAAGTTCAGCAACATCTCCTCCCACAACAAGCTCGTGAGGTACAGAGATGAGGGGAGGGCGAGGAAAGGGGAGGACTTTAACCCGAGCCAGGAGCCTATTGATCCAGAGCTGGTGATGATAGCTGGCGGCGGGAGGCCCCATGGCTCGATTGCCATTGGAGATGGCCTTATACGTTGTCCTAGCAACCTCTGGGAGATCAAGGCGCGCCAAACGAGCTCCTGTCCTGAGATAAGGCCTCGTCCACGGCCAGTCGAGCTCGCCATCGAGGTTAGTTATACGGACTCAGATATCTTTCCTCATTACGTTGTGTGTGTGAACAAAGATGATTACAATGCTAACGAGGAGTTGTGTTGTAGGCTGCTATTCTGAAAGAGAGAGAGGCAACACAGGCGCTTATGGCGGCAAAGGAGAAGGAGATGGAGGAGAGGACGGCAAGGTTGTTGGAGGAGGAGAGGGCACGGTCCGATGCGTCTTACCGGTCCATCTACGAGCTCTTCGTGGTAAGATTCTTCTTCATATTTGTCAAATCTTGCATTTAATGTTCCTTTCATTAATAATGAATATCATTGACTTGTGAAAACCAAATGTGCAGACTATGTGCAAGAAGACCGGCCAGGCCGCTCCATCGATGCCACTCATTACCACGGCTGCTACGGTGAGTTTCATTTCAATGCAATGATCTTTTCAGTGTCATCATGCTAACGAGACATTGCAAATCATCTTTGGTGCAGCTTAACTCTGAAGTCGCATCGCACGACCCTTCTCCAGGGCAGCCTTCTCCAGGTGAAACCATTCCGAGCAATCGCGGTGCCTCTCCTCCGTGATGACGAGGACGATAAGCCCCAAACTTAGCTTGTTTTCTCAAAAAAAGACAAACTTACCACTTAGACAAACTTAGCTCCTTCCGAAATATTAATGTTAGGGGAAACGACCATCACCAACTGTCAAAATATTAGTGTTAGGTACTGTCCACCAACATACACCACCATATAATTGTGAGTGAGTGCGCACCATACACACCATGAGGCAAACCTCGAAAGACCTATCCTTCTTCCAATTTTGCCCGAATGACACAAATAAGCAATAAGAAGAAGAAAACAAGAGGAGAAAGATAGAGAGAAGAAAACCGCTTCTTCATCTTCTTCTTCTTATTCTAGTCTTCTTCATCTAACTTTCGTATTTCCCATTTTGCAGATTAGAGTCACTTCACGGAAGCTTGCATTGATGGAGTGCTTATGATTTTGTATCGATGAACAATGTTAAACTTGCTACATATGTGAAACTTGTTACTATTGCAATATGGTGAACAATGTGACATTTGTTTTGGTATGTTTGTTGGATACTTGTGCTTGTGCTTGTTGTTGGATGATCATCAGTAGGGTTATTGTGAAATATATACATATATAGCATATTTTGCCTGTGAAAATTGTTGGATAAAAGAAAAAACAGAAAAAACTGGGGCAATATTGCCACTTTGCCGACAGCCACCGTCGGCATAGTTTCTTTGCCGTCCGGCACCGACGGCAACGGCGACACGTGGTACTCACCTGTGCAGCCTGGGAGTGCCAGGCCTGCTATTTGGTACATTTGCCGTCCGGGGGCGGACGGCCAAGAAACTATGCCGACAGTGGCCGTCGGCAAAGTGGCAATGTTGCCCCAGTTTTTTCTGCGGCCGAGGGCGGGCGGCAAAGAAACTATGCCGACGGTCGCCGTCGGCAATGTGGCAATATTGCCCCAGTTTTTTCTGCGGACGACAAATGAGGAGCGGATGGCAAAGGAGAGGTTGGCAGACGGCAAAGGCTCCGTTAGCCACTAACGGGGTTAACTCAAGTTTACGTCGTCCAGTCTCTTTGCCGTCTGCTGCCTGACGGCAAAGCCCTCCTTTACCGGGGTTCTCAGTGCCGGAAATTTGATCGTCTGCTGCCGGACAGCAAAGGCTTTGCCGTCGGTGGTCCTACCCTTTGCCGTCCGCTATGGTAGACGGCAAAGTACCTGATTCCAGTAGTGTCTCTCTGCTTCCGTCGAGCCCTGGTAGCGTGCTACTGCTCCGGACACATTGATTGACCGGCATGTATCCTTCTTTGCTGCTGTGTCTGTCCCTACGGGAAATATCACGCGGTGTAATGGAGTCAATGTAGCTTGCTATGACTCGTCGACACACGTTGATGACTGACACCTGCACTGATGGGTTATGTATGCCTGTCCCTGTACGGTTGTGCCACTTGGGTCTATAACTAGTCATGTCGACCCGGGTTCTTTGACATATGATTGCTAGCAACATATTCATATACGTGAGCCAAAAGGCGCAAACGGTCCCGACCAAGGTAAGGTGGCAGCTGTGGGGATTACCGTGCGTGAGGCCGCAAAGTGATATGATGTGTTACATGCTAGACTTGTATGGCTTAGGATCGGGGTCCCGACAGTGTTGGTATCAAAGCTTGACTGCCTGTAGGATTACCAAGCCAAACTGGTCGATTTTGAATCTAGAACTGCTTTAGTAATATAAGGGAATTGATTGTGGAAGGGAACGTAAGATTATTTTTACTCCTTTCCTTGTGTCATTCATATTCTGAGTCACCCTCTTCTTTTCTACGGGGATTAAGAACTAGGCCTTCTCATCTATCTATCGGGATGACGAGTTACTAAGCTAGAGACTGATAGGACAGTTGATTTCTTCTTAGATTGGTGTCTCCATAAGAATTCAATGATATGTTGTTAGTTGTCTTGCAGGATGCCTCATATTTCATGCCCCGTACAGCCGTTATGCTGCCCGAGTTATTCCAGGTTTCTAAATAATCTGATGCGCTCGCAAATCCTTTCATCCAGAGTTGTGGTCTTTTGGCCAGACAAAGCACACTAACTATTGTGTTGAGGTACTCCATTACCTTGACGTATCTGATGAAGGTGTTAGGAAACCGTGTTATCCCACAGAACCACCCAATATATAGTTGTGTTGAATTCCGGTGTGATAATTCTGGCTATCGTTATCGAAAGCATCCTGTGATGCTACTTAGTCAGTAGGTATTCCATTTCTGGGTTCTTGAACCCAAGAATCATTCTGCTCACTCCCGTTTGTCGGTGCACTAGGAATTGGGCACCAAGTGCCCCTAACTTATGCATAGGCAGTAGTAGCATAACCCGTCAACATAAACCCAGCCCAAGCCAGAGAAGCCGCTCTACGTGAGATCAAGGAGTGCATCGTGGAGACAAACCCAACATCCAAGACCAAGACCCCGGCAGAAGCAGCCTACGCTGGCTAGCAACGCCGGCAAGGTCAACGCAACAGCCCAGAACGGGCCCGAGCCATGCCAGCCGCGTCCCTGGTTCCTGCTGGAGACCAAGGCGCACACATCTTCAGGAAGACCCGGCAAGCCATCCCCCGGCAAGCGCGAGCCGATCGGCCACCGCTCCACCGCATCACAAGACCAGTCACTTGTCGATGCGGTGTCGAGCCCTCAGGTGGCTAAGTGGCTCTCCCTAAGTATGTGGTGGCTCGCTGTAAGACAGATTATGCCCCTTTGACACCCGTCCAGAGGCGTGTCAAGATACTGGGCAATAGTTAGCTAAAGCGGTGGTAATAGCCTCCCGGGAACGCACCCCCGCATGCCACCTAGACTAGCATTTATGGCATTTTGTCCAAAGTGCCAGAGTTAGGTATGATAGCACTGTTCGCTACCTAATCACTAGATAATGTCTGTTTTGCCACCGTGGTAACCCCTTGAGCTATAAAAGGAGGCCCAAGGCAACCTAGCTAAAGATTCGGACCTTTGGACACTTGTACTATTGTCGCTGCTCTCCCGAAGGCAGCCTTGCCAGGTTTGAGCGCTGCGTGTGCTTCGTGTTCCCCCGATCAATCCACCAAAGCAGGAGTAGGGTTTTACGCTTCTCAACGGCCCGAACCTGGGTAAAACACCAGCGTCTCGTCGTCGTGCTGCCTCATGACCTTTGCTCATTGTGCAACGTGACCGCACCCCCGCCGAACAACAAAGGGGCCTTGGGTCCCATAGGTGATCGTGTGCATCGTGACCCAACATCTTTGGCGCGCCAGGTAGGGGTAACATCATTTGCACGAACCTGAGATTGTGAGCAGCGTGTCGATCTTCATCGCCGCCTTCTTCATCCATGGCTCCCAAGAAGAAGATCGGCGCGACCGCGCATCCCTCCACTTTGAAGGCCCCCTCGCATGCAGCTGCGGGCGCAATGGGCGCCGCGGCGGCGACGAGTGAGGTAGGCGTCGTGGGCGATGCGGCTGGCGCAGGCGGCGCCACCGTCGTGTCCCCCTCGGCCGAAGCTAGAGTGAGGAACACCGAAGAGGAGCAACAACAACAAGATTCTGGCGAGCTCGGCCCTAGTGCCGCGGGAGGAGGGAACGTTCGGTCTCCACCTCCCTGCCGCACTGGCAGCCGTGGCCACAACAACGGCTCCCAATCTGGGGCGAGCTGTGATCTTCTAGCTGCAATCGTCACAGGCGCGGCTGCTGGGCGAGCACCTCTCCCGGAGCAAGACGGGGTGCCGAGCAGGGCCGTATACCCGCAAGTTCAGCATACTCAACATAAGACCGCCTCGGCGACCGGTGCACGGCGACAAGAAGGCAGCGACGCTCCTCTTGGCTCCACCAGGAGTCGAGCGATGTCATGATCCGCTTCTCTAGCCATGCCAGCCACAGCGGCGTGTCGGCGTTCTGGGAACGGGGGTACCCAGACCTGCCTGCCTGCGGCCCAGGGCATGGCCCACTTCATCAGCCAGACACAGCCAGGCGTGGCCCCACTCAAGACAGGACCCTCGCAAGGGCCCTAGGCTCGCGACGAGGAGCGGCGTCAAGACCGGCAAGGGATGGGCCTCCCCAGCCCCCCTCCGGAGCGGCGGAGATCTCTATGCAGGGCCCGGCCTCAGGAGTCAAAGATGACGCAAGTAAGGACATGCGGGCGCCAGCGCGCCAGGTGACGCAGTTTCCCCTTTAGTGCAAAGGGAGCAAGGACGTACGCGGGTTCCCAAAGCACCCCCCAAAGGTTTCCATTCCGGTGCAACAAGACCATGACCACGAGCCCCGCAGGACGGATGTCATCGCCGAGCCCACCTCTGCATCATCGACAGGTACTTTGCAGGCGAAGACCGCCTTTGGGCAGGGCGAGCATGTACTCCTGTCCCCCTTCAAAATTGGCCATTGTGGGATCCCTTCCATCCATTGCGATAAGGGAAGAGGACCCGAGCCACCGCTATATATAGAGGGTAGGCTGCACCGTAGAGGGTGATCCGAAACCAGTCGATTCACTCATCCGCCACCAAGCTGACGGAGGGCCAAGAACACCTCAGGAGCGCCCTCACGAGGCTCCGAAACACTATACTAGTTCATCCACCACACCTCCTCGAGAGGCAATCCACCAAAGAAGGAGTAGGGTATTATGCTTCGCAGCGGCCCGAACCTGGGTAAACTACCGTGTTCATCTTCTTCCTCGTCATCGTGCGAGTACATCGTTGTGTCCATCGAGTAGCGACCTAGGTAGGGCGAAGCTGCAGAGGATCTTCGCACACGCCCCTGTGTTCAAATCTTAAGGGTTTTACGGAGCCCGAAATCCGACATTTGGCGCGCCAGGTAGCGGGCGTGTCGGAATCTTCCTCAAGCCAAGATCTTCTCCCACCTCGCCGTTCCGATGTCTGACACTCGCCGAGCCCGCGCTGAGCGCCGAGCCACCCGCGTCGCCCAGACGGCACCTATGGGCCGCACCGGCGCACGCAGGTCACCCTCCCCTGTGGCGAATGCCGCCACAGGCCCTGACGCCCACGAACAACAAGACTCCTCCCAGCCGGTCACGGCGCGGCATGATGGCCACACCGCCACTCCATCGATTGTCCCAGCTTCCGGGTCGTCTTCCCACGTTCGGCCCGGGCCGGTGCACGGCCAGGGCGCACTCACCATGGCTAACGAGCTGCTCCGCTACCGCCCTACCCCTGACCGCTACGACGACTGGCTTTAGCGCATCGCGGAGCTCGTCAGTGCCGCCAGCGACGCTTCAGCACTTTCCTACTCGCTTCAACCCCAACCATCCCTGGCAGACGACGTGGCCTAGGATGCGCCACCACCTCCTCCGCAACGCGACGCCGACCCCGAGCCCAGGCGAGAGGCGCGCCCGCGCGACCAGCCCCGCGAGCCGCGTGCAAGGGCCAGAGATGAAGTAAGCTGCCAGGTGGTTCCCCTGCTGTGCGTCGACGTGCGTGCGCTCCCCGCGCTGCCAACCCAATGTCGCGACCGGGCACCACTCGAGGTGGCCCCGCAGGAGCGTCAAGACCGGGTCCCTCCCGCGCACGCAGCACCCGTCGAACCGGTGGGGTGCCTCGCCATCGCCCCGGAGCTCCACCTAACCTCGTGGCCCTGCAAGTTCAAGCCTGACCTGCCCCCGCGCTACGACGGCACCCCGGATCCAGCCGAGTTCCTACAGCTCTACTCCCTAAGCATCCGGGCGGCCGGAGGAGACGACAAGGTCATGGCGTGCTGGTTCCCCATGGCGCTCAAAGGCGGCGCGCTCTCCTGGCTCCTCAACCTCCCGGAGGCGTCCATCACCTCTTGGGACGGCCTGCGCAAACGCTTCATCGCCAACTTCCAAGGTACCCGCGACCGTGTGCTCACCGTGAACGACCTGCGGCGTATCAAGCAGCAGTATGGAGAGACCCTGCACAAGTTCATACAATGCTTCACGATTACGCGCCTCAAGATCCCGAAGGCGTCAGACGAGGCTATCATCTCAGCGTTCAGCGACGGCGTCACGGACCTCAAGATGAAGGAGGAGCTCGCCATGAATGACGAACTATGCTCTGCCTTGGAGATGTTCAATCTGGCGAACAGGTGCGCCAAGGCTGAGGAGGCCCGCCTGTCGCTCCGTAGGCCTCCGGCGGCAGAGCCAGAAGAAAAGAAAACCAAGGCCAAGGAGGCGAAGTGCAAGGCCCTAGCGGTGCTCGCAGCCGAGCCTAAGGCAAAGCGCAGTCGGGGTGAGGAACACCCCCAGGGGGAAGACCGACCTGCATCTTTCATGGCACCAACAACCACGACACCGCCGACTGCCAGGAACTCAGGCTGGTCCGTGCCGAGCACTTCGGCAGGCGCCTTGGACGCTCCGACCGAGGCTTCGGACATGGCGGAGGCTGCGGTGGAGGCCGCTGGGACAACCGGGAACCACGTCAAGGGTGGCGCGATCAACCCCAGGAGGACCGCTGGCGCGATCAGGCTCGGGACGACCGCTGGCGCGATCAGCCTCGTGAGGATCGCTGGCGCGACGACCCTCCGGAGGGGTCATGTCGCGGCCAACCTCGTGAGGCACGCCCTCGTGAGGCCGGTCTACCTCCACTACCTCCGCCACCCAGAAGGAAGGAAGAGGACAGGCATGATGATGGGGCTGGGGGCTTCCAGGAGGTCAGGGCGGTAGCCTGTATCCTGGGCGGCGCCCAGGCCCCAACATCGAACCGTGCCTTCAAGCAGTTCACGCGGGAGGTGAATGCGGCTCTCCCAAAGCCCGAAGCAATGCGTCCCCTCAAGTCGTCCCAGACTGCCATCACCTTCGACTCGAGGGATCAGCTTAGGTGCTCGGCCAAGGCCGGAAAGCTCCCCATGCTATGCACTCCGACCATCAGCAACGTCCTCGTCACCAAGACCCTCATCGACAGTGGAGCGGGGCTCAATGTCCTCTCCATTGAGACCTTCGAGACGCTCCAGGTGCCGTACGAATAGCTCATGCCGACCAAGCCCTTCTCAGGAGTGACCGACGGGTCCACCGTCCCCATCGGGCAAGTGCGCCTACCTGTCACCTTCGACGGACGCGAGAACTACCAAACCGAGATCATCGTCTTCGACGTCGCCCACATCCACCTCCCGTACAACGCGATCCTTGGGTACCCGGCCCTTGCCAAGTTCATGGCGGTGACTCACCACGGCTACAACGTCCTCAAGATGCCAGGGAGTGGCGGCGTCATCACCGTCGCTTGCGATGAGAAGGATGCTGTCTACTCCCTCAAGCGTGCTTACCGCGCTGCGGCGGCGGAGCGCTCGGACGACGAGGAGGACTCTCTGCCTCGTGAGGACCCGCGCAAGAAGAAGAAGCAGCTCCTTCCCGCGGGGCATCCTAGAACCTCGAGCTCAGCGTCCAGGGACGGGGCCCCACCTCCTATCACATAGGAAAGCGCGCTCGGCGCCCCTCTTGGGTCGGGCCCAGGGGCTCCCATCCGGGGAGTTTCCGGCTTGGCCAGTGAGACAAGAGAGGCGGTCGAGCACAACCTGAAGGCACATCCTGACACGCGTCAGCTCAAGCTGGGAGCACGGCGAGTGGCGCCGAGCTCGCAAGAGTCCGTCATCAGAGCGATCGAGGAGCTTTGAGAAGCGCAGGCCATGCAAGGCGGGGACTGCCCAGCACCACCGATCGCAGCCGCCGTCATCGGCACGGTCGACCAGCCGCATGTCTGCGTCAACGCGCTCGCGATCAACAGGGCCGTGTCCCAGGGCCCCTTCTGTCCAGCGCGTGCCGATCATGGATGGGTCTACCCGAACGCCTACGTCCGCATGCCCGTCGGACTGGCAAACGCAGGCGTCATGTTCCAGCACCTTTACCGAGCCATGCTCATACCTTGCCTGGCGAGGCCCGGCAAGGAGTTGGAGGATATGCTTGGACCAAGCGAAGGTCCCGAGCCCCGGGGGACGACTGACCCATGAGGGTCGCGCTCGTGGAGGTGTAAGATCAGGCTGTGACGGCAGCTTCGGCTCTTCAGCGGCATGGCCGCCAGGTGACTTTTTGTTGGTTGTTGCCAGGTAATTTTTTGGTTCACTCCGTTTGAGGGTGCCCACCGGGCCGCATTATCCTCAGGCGATCAGGGCACACCCCTGCAGTCGCCCCGTTTATGCATATTTCAATAGTTTCTCATGCATCTGATCTGTTCCCTAACATTTTACCTTGCCTGCATGGCTCCTTGCCGGCGTGAATGCTGCCGCACCACCCTTTCTGAGTTGGTGTTTCGCAAGGGGCCGTGCAATACGGCCCTTCCCGGGGCACCTCGGAACTGGGATGCAAGGCCCTGTCGCCTCAGGGACTTGCATCTTTGGGCAGTCGACCCTCGCTCGGGGGCTCCGGCCGCAGCACGGCGCCTCAACATGGAGTCTCGGGAGGCCCCACGGCCTCCTGAGGTAGCAGCCAGCAGGATGGAATGGGGGTCGCTCGAGCGTCAAGGGGGGCTCCTGGGCATCGCGCCTCAGGAGCCTTACCGGTCATATAGCCACTCGCCCCTTGATGTCATCCTTGGTGATCCGGTCGGCATCAAGGGTGTCGGGGCCTCGCCCCGTAGTTGCGTCCTTGGTGATCCGGTCGTACACTACGGCGGTAAGGAAATGTGCGAGACTGGGACCTGCCGACATAGAGCCGCTTGAGCGTCAAAGGGGGCTCCTGAGCAATGCGCCTCAGGAGCCTTACCGGTCAAAAAGCCACTCGCCCCTTGATGTCGTCCTTGGTGATCCGGTCGGCATCAAGGGTGCCGGCGCCTGACCTCGTAGTTGCGTCCTTGGTGATCTAGTCGTACACTACGGTGGTCGGGAAATGTGCGGGACCGGGACCTGTAGACGTAGAGTGCCAAAAGGACTCCCAACCTGCCTCACTCGTGAAGAAGAAGAAGTCTGCTGGGCCACAGATGGCCCCATCTACGAGAAGACTCAGGCGCAACCCGCCTTTGAGGTAGGGACCTCGCGAGGCCAAAGCGCCCTCGCGAGCTCCCAGATACACCTCCCAGTTCTGCCGTGCCAGCCACGCGTACGAACTCTATGGGCTGTACATGCCCGGAACCCCCCGAGGACGCGGAGGGGTTCCTCCCACGCAATGTGGCAGCCACAGCTCCGCGCTGGCGGAGAAGTCAACACGGTCCACCAATGACTATGCCCATGCAATGTGGAAGCCATAGCTCCGTGCTGGCGGTCAACACGGTCCACCAATGACTATGCCCACGCAATGTGGAAGCCCCACGCCCCGTGCAGGGGGATAAACAACTGAGGGCGCCCCAGTGGCTGCATCCAACCTCAGGAAGGTCCGTAGTGGCCCCCTTCTTGCTGCGTTCCCCAGGGATGTATGCATGAGGGGGCTGCACGGGGGCTACTACCCGGCCAAGCCTGGTACACGCCACCTTCCCAGGTCTGCCAAACCTCGTCTTCACGTGCCCATCTTCGGAAAAGCTGGCGAGGAAAGGTATGGGAGCCGCTCGTACGTCAAGGGGGACTCTTGAGCATCGCGACTCAGGAGCCTCACTGGTCCCGTAGCCCCTCACCCCTTGGACCGTCCTTGGCGATCCGGTCGGCCCAACGGCGGTTGAGGTATGCGCGGGCCGGGGCCTGCCGACGCAGAGCTCGAAGCGCTCAAAAAAGCGCTCAAAAAAACCCTTAAGGAGGACCCTGGAGCTCGTACGTCAAGGGGGACTCCTGAGCATATCGACTCAGGAGCCTCACTGGCCCCGTAGCCCCTCACCCCTTGGACCGTCCTTGGTGATCCGGTCGGACCAACAGCGGCTGAGGTATGCGCGGGGCCGGGCCCTGCCGACGCAGAGCGCAAGGTGTTCGAAATTTCCAAGTTAACCCAATCTTCACCATGTTCCCTTCATGAGGGCTGCTCGTACATCAATGGGGACTCCTGAGCATCGCGACTCAGGAGCCTCATTGGACCCGTAGCCCCTCACCCCTTGGACCATCCTTGGTGATCCGGTCGGCCCAACGGCGGTTGAGGTATGCGCGGGCTGGGCCCTGCTGACGCAGAGCATCACAGCAAGCAAGAAGGAAACAAGGCGAAGAGAGCAATCACACAGTTCAACAGTTATTACAAGCATTAAAAGTTTTCGCGAACACAAACAAGTTTAATGCCTCCATGAGGCACGATGGACATTGCAGGAAAAGAGCAGGGGAGAGGAGTCAGGAGGAGCCGCTGCCACCACTCGTCCCGCCCTCGGGGAACTCGTCATCGACATCACTGGCGTCGTCTTCTTCGTCGCCAACTCCTGCGGCATCAGGAGGCAGAGAAACCGCGACGCGGGTGAACCTCTTCACCAGCGTCTCCACGGCGCCCTTCACCGCCACCGCAGCACTGGCGCGGGCCTCGGGGTCGACCGGGCGGGTCAAGGAGTCGAAGTCGAACCCGGCTCGCGCAGATAAAGATGGCTGAAGACGCGCGTCGTGGCCTCAGAAAAGAGGTCGCGGCACTCGCTCTCCAAGACCCCCTCCACCTTGACAACGGCGCCCTCCAGCGCCTCGACGAGCTTCGAAGCAAGCACCGTGAAGCCGCTCTCTGGAGTCGCCAGGGGCTTCGCAAACCCATCCCGACAGAGGGAGTGGAGTGCTCGACGAAGTTTAAGCTCGACGGTGGGAAAGGCGCTCAGCTCCGCGGCCTTTTTCTCCTCAGCCACGGCAAGAGTTTCCTGCCTGGTGTCAAGCAGGGTCTTCTTCGAAGCGACTTCCTTCTCCTGCGCGTCCAGACGCACCCGCTCCGCGGCCTGGTGGGTCGCCACCTGGGACAGCTCGGAGTCCCGTATGGCAAGCTTGGCCTCGCGGGCCTTGAGATCTTCCTCCCACTGACGCAGCTGCTCCGCAAGCTCAGACTTCTCCTCATGAAGGGCCTTCAGACGGGCCTCCATCTCTTTGCAACGCTTGGCAGACGCGGCTTCAACCAGTGCCTCCTCGAGGGCTGCCCTGGCAGACACGGCTTCCTTCTCGCTCTTCGCCACGGTGGCCTCGGCCTGACCCCAAATCACCACGGCAGAGGCGTCGGCCTGGAGCCACCCCGAGAGGAGCTCTAGGCGCCCACTCGCGAGGTGATCGTCGGCGCCCCCGAGGGTGCCACGGACTTGACCAAGAACGGCGAAGGCCCCGTCCAGGATGTCGAGGCTGCGCGATGAAGGCATCAAGGTCCCCTCCGGGGGAGTCCCCTGTGCGATCATAGGAGGCGTCCCCGGGGAGGCAGCAGCACGAGGAGCAGGAGGCTCCGGAGGCTGCACGGCGACCGCGGACACGGACGGATCGACGGGCGGCTGGCCCTGAGGGGCCAGCCCTCCAGACAGCGGCACCCCCGCGCCCTCGAGGGCAAGAGCGATCACGCCAATTGGCATTGGGGGCTCAGGGGTCTCCGCGACGATGGCCAGGGAGGTCACCTCGCGAGCCCCCACCCCTTTGGCAGCAGGCGACGGCGTGACGGCAGGAGCGGGCGGCGCGTCGGAAGGCGCCTTCGGCTTGACGCCCGCCTTCTTCTTCCTCATCTTCAGCACGGCGGCGTCCTTGGTCACCAAGCAAAGGAAGGTCATCAATACACAAGCCATAGGCGGACAAGCAAAGCCGAGCCGGGTCACTTACTCCTCAACGTCGACCCACTTCCTTTTCCTCTCCGCTCCGGCAACGACGGAGGTGCCCAAGCCTTCCTCGGTGGGGGCACCACCACGCAGGGGAGCAGAGGCGCTGTCCACAAGGACGGCCGCCGAAGGGACCGCCATGGCCCCGGCCTCACCCACCTTGCCTGCGAGTTGCGATTCGGGCGGAGGCGAGGACGGCGCTTCAACCGCCTTGCCGGCAGAGGCAGGGCGCACCGGAGGAGACTCCGCTCCGCGCTTCCTGGGAGACGACACGCAGGCGGACCGCGTGGCACGAGGGGCCGGCCCAAGCCCCCTAGGGGCCTTGGCGGCACGTGAGGAGCCCGCAGCAGAAACTTCACCAACATCATTGTCGTCCTCGAGCTCGCGCAGAAGGGTGCCCTGCGACGGGGGAGACGCCCCTGCCGGGCCGTCGGCGGCGGTCTTCTCCGAGTCCTCCCCGCACGAGGTGTCACCGAAGGACACCATCACCGGGGAACCAAGGCCCTTAGCTGGGAAAAGCCCCAGTTCGTTGAAGACAGGCATCGCGGCAACTAAATCGGCCCCATCGTCGCGGCAGTACAGCGGGGCATGGGCGTCAGGGAGATCACCAGGGTCGCCGTTGAGCAGGGTCGTCACAGCCCTGCTCAGTTCCTCGGGGGTCATGTGTGCGGACCGAAGCCTGAGGTTGTCGCCGCTGCCCTGATAATCCCACAAGGGCCTAGAATGGGACTGGAGGGGCGCCAGGCGCTGCGCCAAGAACTCCTTCACTATCATCCCTCCAGTCAGCTTCCTGTCGCTGATATCGTGGGAGAAGCACTCCAGGACGGGCCAGGCCCAGGAGTTGGAAAGCTTCGCGGAGCTCCACGTGGAGGTGTTCTCCGGCAGCCCCCTCGGCAGATCCAACCGGGGGTTGGGGTCTTTGAGATCCATGAGGACCCAACGGTGCCTGAAGTTCTCCACCTTCTTCCCGGCCTTCAAGAGCATGTTGCCGCTCTGGACCGCGACGAAGGAAACACATGCCGACCGTTGAGCGCCGTCGTGCAGGCGCAAGCTGAAGAAAAGGCGGAAGAGGGCCACCGAAGGCCTCACGCCCACGAAGGCCTCGCAGTAGAAGGCAAAGACGGACAAGAGCAGGATGGAGTTGGGCTAGAGATGAAGGGCCTGGATCCCGTAGTGGTCGAGGATGGCGGTTAAGAACGCGGAGAAGGGCGGGACGAGCCCGGCGAAGACGCTATGGAGAAAGAAGGGGTAGACCGCCATGGACAAGGGCCGCTTCTCCGAGGAGCCACCGCATATCAAGGTCCGCCCCCACTCGTTGGTCTCATCCGCCGTCGACGGGACCACCGGGACGAGGTCCTTGTCCTTGGCAGTGGTGGATCCTGAAAGCGTCGGCAAAATAGGAGTGGAGGCAAAGCTCTGGGCCTCTGGCTTCTGCTTGCCGGTGGGAGCCATCAGAAAGCTCGCGGGGCCGAGGCAGCAAGGAGGAGGACGGAGCGGCGCCGGATCTGGAGAGGCATCTGCTAGAGCCGGAGACCTGGAAAGCAAGAGCAGGTGCGTGAGAGGGGAAAGCAATAATGACCCAGCGCTAGAAGTCAGGCTCTTGTCGATTCGGGCGGTGCCCGAAGGGACGAAGGACGCCCGACATCAGCTGCGTGACGCGCGCCAGTCCTAGCCCGCAGGCGTTTGGGGCCCGCGGTGCTTTGGGCCGCCCTCAAGGCTTCGCCCGGAAGCCGACTCGAGCGCGCCTTGGGCCCGGGGGCTACTGTCGGCGTTCTGGAAACGGGGGTACCCAGACCTGCCTGCCTGCGGCCCAGGGCATGGCCCACTTCATCAGCCAGACACAGCCAGGCGCGGCCCCACTCAAGACAGGACCCTCGCGAGGGCCCTAGGCTCGCGAGGAGGAGCGGCGTCAAGACCGGCAAGGGATGGGCCTCCCCAGGCCCCCTCCGGAGCGGCGGAGATCTCTATGCAGGGCCCGGCCTCAGAAGTCAAAGATGACGCAAGGAAGGACAGGCGGGCGCCAGCGCGCCAGGCGGCGCAGTTTCCTCTTTAGTGCAAAGGGAGCAAGGACGTACGCTGGTTCCCAAAGCACCTCCCAAACGTTTCCATTCTGGTGCAACAAGACCACGACCACGAGCCCTGTAGGACGGATGTCATCGCCGAGCCCACCTCTCTATCATCGACAGGTACTTTGCAGGCGAAGACCGCCTTTGGGCAGGGCGAGCATGTACTCCTGTCCCCCTTCAAAATTGGCCGTTGTGGGATCCCTTCCCGCCATTGCAACAAGGGAAGTGGACCCGAGCCACCGCTATATATAGAGGGTAGGCTGCACCGTAGAGGGGGATCTGAAACCAGTCGATTCACTCATCCGCCACCAAGCCGACGGAGGGCCAAGAACACCTCAGGAGCGCCCTCACGAGGCTCCGAAACACTATACTAGTTCATCCACCACACCTCCTCGAGAGGCAATCCACCAAAGCAGGAGTAGGGTATTACGCTTCGTAGCGGCCCGAACCTGGGTAAACTACCATGTTCATCTTCTTCCTCGTCATCGTGCAAGTTCATCGTTGTGTCCATTGAGTAGCGAGCTAGGTAGGGCGAAGCTGCAGGAGATCTTCGCACACGCCCCTGTGTTCGAATCTTAAGGGTTTTGCGGAGCCCGAAATCCGACACGGCGGAAGCGATGGCACGGGCCTAGCTGCTGTTAAATTTCTCGCTGGCGGCTGACAAGATGGACGAGTGGAGAGCCACCATCCAAAGTCTGAATGGCTTCGTCGAAGCCAGCAAATCGCAGCATGCAGACCGTCACGATGCCCGCTGACGGCGATGGCGGCCCGGGCTGACGGTCGTGTCAAGGGGGCTGCGCCAACAGTGCAATCCCCTCCGCAACAACAAACCCAGAGGCAGCCACGACGAGCACCACGTGCCAACGAGCCCGACGAAGCATCTATGGTCTCCTCCTGCTCGCACGATCATCGGGACCAGCGGTGTGTCCTGGAAGACCGGCAGAGGGAAGACGCGCGCATCATCATAGAGCGACGCCGGGAAGCACACCGCCAATCCGACAGGCGCAACGGCCCAGATGCTGGCGACCCCGCGCCCAGTGTTGGCGGGTACCTGCCTTATGAGGTCCGGTGCCTTGCCTTCACTCACGAGCTGCGACAGGTCCGCTAGCCATCGTCCCGAGCCTTCAAGCCTGAGCTGACGGAGAAATATGACGGGAAGCTAAACCCGGCGGAATTCCTGGGCATCTATACGATAGCTGTTCAAGCCGCCGGAGGAAGGGATGAGAAGGTGCTTGCCAACTATTTCCCTTTGGCACTCAAGCCAAATGTGAGATCGTGGCTGATGCACCTGCCTGAGAACTCTATTTCATCATGGGCTGACCTGTGCAACGAGTTTGTCGGCGCCTTCACAGGTGGCCACCAGGAGCCAGGACAGCCCAGCGACCTGCAAGTCCTTCCGCAGAAGGAGGGAGAAACCCTACGGAAGTACATCCAGAGATTCAGTCGAGTACACCACAACATCCCAGAGATACACCCCACAGCCGTGATTGTCGCGTTCCATTTGAACGTGCGCAACAGGAGGTTGCGGGCAAAGATGAATGTTAGACTCCCCAAGACCGTTAATGAGTTGTATACATTGGAGGACAAGTGTGCTCGTGCCGAGGAAGGAAGGCGACTCCCCGGAGAGGAGGCTAGCATCGTAGTCGACTCAGATGACGTCGACGATGCCCCTGGCCCGAAGGGGAGAAGCCGAAGGCGCAACAAGAAGCGTAAGGGAAAGGCAGTATTGGCTGTTGAGAGCTCTTGTAATCTCAGTGCTGGCAAGAAAGCCAAGGCCAAGGCCCCCGGCAAGGGAGCTGCCGCGTGCGCTGATTGCCGGGAGGCCGCAACGGTAGAGAAAACCGGAAAGTCCGACGGGCCATACTGCAAAATCCACCGCACCAAAGGTCATGATCTCCAAGAATGCCGCCAAGTTGAGCAGCTTGCTTAGAAGCAGAAGGCTGAATACGAGAAGCATGACAAGGAGAGAGGCCAAGATGGTGTTGTCGGGAAGGGCCGTGGTGGTAAAGGAGGCCGCTGCGGCAAGGCCCCGCAGCATAGGGAAAAACCAGCTAGAGGCCGTGAGAAGAAAGAAGAAGATGGTATGAGTGATGATGAGGATGATGAAGAGTCCAGTGATCGAGAATTCCAGAAGGCAACTGAAGCTATGTGTGTTGACGGTGGTGCGTCCTTGCATTCCTCTCACCGCCAGCTCAAGCAGTGGGCGCATGAAATCAACGCCATGGAGCCGGCTGCAGAGTCCAGAAGGCCACTCAAATGGCCCCGCACGCCTATCATCTTTGACGAAGAGGATCATCCTGACTGCACCACTGTAGTCGGATGCTTGCCGTTGTTGGTCTCCCCAACGATCCGCAACCTCAAAGTAACCAAGATGTTAGTTGACAGCGGGGCGGGGTTGAACTTAATCTCCCCTAAGGTGGTTGAAAGGCTGCAGATCCCCGATGGAGAGCTCAAAGCTACGGGTACATTCCAAGGAATCAACCCCGGCAGGAGCCGACCCAAGGGAAAGAACACTTTGCCTCTGACGTTTGGCGGGGAGTTGAACTACCGGACTGAGAAGGTGGTGTTTGATGTGGTCGAACTCCCTCTGCCTTGCAACGGAATTCTTGGTCGCCCTGCTCTGGAAAGATTCATGGCAGCATCCCACTATGCTTACAACACTTTGAAGATGCCAGGGCCCATGGGAATCATCTCCATCCCATCTGATAAGAAGGATGGAGTTATATGTGCGGACAAGATGTATCGAGACGTGGTAGCAGCTGAAGTCGTGGAAGCACCAGCTCCCGCCAAGGAATCAAAGGAGAAGAAGTCTAGCAGAGACGCCGGCAAGGACTCCAGGAAGCGCGCCTCTTCGGAGTGTGCTGCACGCGTCGATGACCTGCCAGAGAGTTCCACTAGCAAGAGATCCAAGGTCACCTTTCCTGCGATGAAGAAGGTCCCGACAGGGCAGGATGGCGCTGATGGTACGTTTATCATCAGTGCCACCCTTAACGACAAATAGGAAAGCGCGCTCGTTGCTTTCCTGCGGGCGAATGTCGATGTGTTTGCTTGGCAACCATCTGACATCCCCGGTGTTCCTAGGGAGGTAATTGAGCACCACCTTGCTGTTTGCCCTCATGCCAGGCCCGTCAAGCAGAAAGTTAGAAAGCAAGCCTTGGAGCGGAAGCAGTTCATTGCCGAAGAGATCAAGAAACTCGAAGCAGCTGGTTTGGTCAGAGGAGTGTTGCATCCAACATGGTTAGACAACCCGGTAGTGGTGCACAAGACGAATGGAAAATGGTGGCTTTGCATTGATTTCACTGACTTGGACAAAGCATGCCCGAAGGACCCTTTTCCCTTGTCGTGCATCGATCAGATTGTTGATTCCACTTCCGGGTGTGACTTGCTTTCCTTCTTGGACGCATACTCCGGATACCACCAGATATTCATGGCCAAGGAAGATGAGGAAAAGACCGCGTTCATAACTCCATGTGGCATGTACTGCTTTGTACGTATGCCTTACGGGTTAAAGAGCGCTGATTCTACCTTTGCAAGGGCCGTGTAGATTGGATTTGAACCTCAGTTGCACAGGAACGTGGAGGCTTACATGGATGACATAGTAGTAAAAAACAAAGATAAAGCAACCCTCATTCAAGACTTGGAAGAAACTTTTATGAACTTGCGCAAGATCAATTTGAAGCTCAACCCTGAGAAGTGTGTGTTTGGTGTCCCATCCGGCAAGCTACTTGGGTTCTTTGTATCTCAGCGAGGAATAGAAGCTGATCCCGACAAGATCAAGGCAATCGAGCAGATACAAGCACCCAAGTTCGTCAAGGACGTAAGACGCTTGGCCGGACGCATTGCTGCGTTAAGTAGGTTCATCTCCAAATCCGCAGAACGCGCCCTGCCGTTTTTCAAGATTCTGAAAAAGGTCAGCCCAATGAAGTGGACCTCAGAAGCAGAAGCGGCGTTGCAAGATCTGAAAGCTTACCTTTCCTCCGCTCCCACCTTGGTCGTGCCTAAACCGCAAGAATTGTTGTTGCTATACTTGACGGCAACAAATCAAGTGGTTAGGGCAGCGCTGGTGGCGCAACGAGAAGTGGATGAAGATGTAGCCACAACAACTGACTTAACCAGGGGTAGAACCGAAGCGCCCGTGGCAAGACCTGATACAAACCAAGGGGAACCTAAGCAAGCAAGCGAAGGCAGTTTCAAGTAAGTGGCGAAGAAGAAAGTGGAGCAGCGACCAGTGTACTTTGTCAGCTCCTTGTTACAAGGGGCTAGGTCAAGGTACTCTGGAGTGCAAAAGCTGATCTTCGGCCTTACCATGACCTCGAGGATACTACGCCACTACCTCCAAGGCCACGAGATCACAGTTGTCACCCGCTTTTCGCTGCAGCGTATATTGAGTAACCCCGAAGCCACGGGCAGGATAGTTGAGTGGGCGCTAGAGCTGTCAAGATTTGGTTTCAAGTATGAGAGCACTTCCACGATTCAGAGCAGAGCGTTGGCGGAATTCATTGCGGAATGGATGCCCACGCCAGACGAAGAGGTTCCAGAGACAGTTCTCCCCGGCAAGCAAGCGCCTAAGGAATGGATCATGTATTTTGACGGTGCTTTCTCACTTCAGGGCGCCGGAGCGGGCGTGCTCCTCATCACCCCTACCGGAGAGCATCTCAAATATGTGGTTCAAATGCACTTTCCCCGGAAGGAGGCCACCAACAACACCGCTAAGTATGAGGGGCTCCTTGCCGGACTCAGAATCGCGGTGGAATTGTGAATCAAGAAACTAATCATCCGAGGAGATTCTCAACTCGCGGTGAAACAATTCAACGAAGATTATCAGAGTCCGTTGATGGAGGCATACGTGGAAGAGGTGAGGAAGTTGGAGGAGCACCTTGATGGTTTGCAAGCAGAGCTAATGCCACGTGCAAAAAACAGCATCGCTGATCATCTATTGAGGGATCACTAGAAGAGTGTCTAGAGGGGGGGGGGTGAATAGACTACTAGCAGGAATTTAAAACCTAACCTTTTCCCAAGTTAATTGGTTGGCAGATTTTAACAGTTTTAGCAAATCTAGCAAGTCTATATACCCTACACATGCATGTCAACAAATATGGCAGCGGAAAGTAAAGGCATTGCACATGAAGTAAAGAGTTGAGATATGGAGATCAAACACAATTGGAGACGCAAGGATTTTTCCCGTGGTTCCGATAGGTGGTGCTATCGTACGTCCATGTTTATGGAGTCTTCAACTCATGGAGGGTAACGGTCAAGAGAGTCCACGGATTGCTCCACCCATAAGGGTCCACGAAGTAGCAACCTTGACTATTCCATAACGGCTTACGTCCACGAAGGACTAGCCTCACTATGGGTAGATCTTCATGAAGTAGGCGATCTCCTTGCCCTTACAAACTTCTTGGTTCAACTCCACAACACGAAGAAGGAGGCTCCCAAGCGACACCTAACCAATCTAGGAGGCACCACCCTCCAAAAGGTAATAGGCTTGGTAATGTCGATGAACTCCTTGCTCTTGTGCTTCAAGATGATAGACTCCTCAACACACAATCACTCTCTCACAGATTTGGCTTGGTGGAAGAGATGGGATGGGTGGAAAGCAACTTGGGGAGGCTAGAAATCAAGATCCATATGGTTGGAGTGGAAGATCTTGACCTCAACACAATAATAGGTGGTTCTCTCTCAGAAAACTGGATGGGGCAAGTATGGAATAGTTCTGAGTGCTTCTCTCTCGAGTAGGTGGTGGTGGAGGGGTATATATAGGCATCCCCAAAAATCCAACCGTTACACACAAAATGACCAACTCGGTGACACCGATGTGTTAATCTCGGTGGTACCGAAGTGACCAAAAGGTGGCAACTTTTGAATCTAGGTGAGACCGATATAGGAAACTCGGTTGCACCGATAAGGTGACCAACGGTCAGATTCCCAATCTCGGTGACGCCGATCGAACAATCTCGGTGGTACCGATATTGTGAATTTGCGTAACAGAGAGTTGGCAACCTAAACTCGTTGGTACCGGGATTGAATCGGTTGCACCGAAGTGGCTAGGGTTTGGCTGAGCCTGTCTGAGGTTGAGAATCGGTGGCATCGGGATGGAAATGTTGGTTGCACCGATTTTGAGTATTTGGCTTTGGACAGACTTTGGTGGGAGAGCTTGTGGGTGTTTTTGGTGACTATCACTTGTGCACGTATGAGCATTTTGTTCACAAACAAAATCTTACCCCTTTTTAATAGTATTGGCTTTCCTATGGACTCAAAGTGATTTCTCACAAATGTAAAATGTAGAGTCCTCTTCTTTGAAGCTTTGCCAATCCATTTCCTTGCTTGGGGTATTCCACAATCTCCACAATCCTTTTGCCAGCCTTCTCTGTGGACTTTATCTGAAATACACTAGATAAAAGTATTAGTCCAAGAGACAATGTATGTTGTCATGAATTATCAAAACCACCAAGGGAGCATGTTGTGCTTTCAATCTCCCCCTTTTTGGTAGTTGATGACAACATACAATCAAAGCTTCAAATAGAAATATGCATGGATATAATGAAGACTTTGAGAGACACATGACTTAGATTTGCTCCCCCTAAATGTGTGCAGTCCTTTAAAGGATAGTTGCTTTGGAATGCATGGACACACATATGGATGAAGGGATATAATAAGTCATGTATATCTTGGCCATATGCATCAAACATATATGAATGAGATGTATCCTTGTTCAAGACTTCACTCTTGCAAACAATATGTGCAAGAAGCAAGAGATCATCTTGATCAAGGGTATGATGCATATACTTACCTTGAGTTCTTGAGCATTCTTGTGGTAGAAACACACTTGAGAAAACAATGTTAGAAAACACAACAGTATTCTACCAAACAACAAGGCAATAGAACTCAACAGTACCAAGATATGGAGAACATATAGAAGATAGCATTTCTTAAGATTGATATGTCTCCAAAATTATTTCTTTCTCCCCTTAGATATGACAATAGTAGAACATCCTCTCCCCCTGAATCTCAGCATGTAGATATTGGGATTGGATAGGGTGAGAAGGGTAAACTTCCAAATTTGTCTTCTCCTCCTACTTTGATATTCTCCTCTTGTTTAAGTGAGTATGAATATTGATATTGGCTCTCCCCCTTGATCATATCTCCCCCTTTGCATAAGCATGTATCTCCCCTTTAGCATGAAGCTTTGTTCTTCTCCCCCTTTGGCATTAATTTCCAAAAAGGTCAAAAACAGGGATGGATACATGGATCATTGACAGAGAAGGGATCCTTGAGAACAAGGGTCACTGAATGTAGGGTTCATAGAAATGAAAACTGAGGGAATCATGGAAAATAGTTTCTCTCCCTTTGAGATTTTGTAAGATTTTGTTATTCCCCCCCTTCTTCCGTTAAGGTAGGGATCCTTGAATAAAGAAATTCTCTCCCTAAGATTATCTTTTGTTATTCTCCCCCGATTTTTTAACGGGATCATCGAAGTAACAGAAGTATTGCTTGTAGAATTGCAAAAGAAACATAGATTAGAAAAGAAAAAAATCGGTGACTCCGAGACAGATCAATCGGTGGTACCGAAAAATTTCGGTAGAATCGAGAAATATGTATCGGCGGTTCCGAGGCTAAAACAACAACAAAAATAAGGGACCAAGTTTCTGTTTTCAAGGCGTCAACAGAGAAGTTTTTCAAAGGGAATGCAAAAGTTTTTACAGAAAAATATCAACTAGAGAAGATTTGAGTGGTTTCATGAAATCTTTGCAAAATAGAGAATGAACCAAACAAGATACTTAACTAGATGATGGGCGGTGACTAGGTCACCTATATTAGAGTATGTTGACTTAGGCGCCAAGTAAGAATACTTGATCATAGGTCATACTCTACGTTAAGCTCAAAATGGGGTTACCATTTTTCGATTAAGCACTTTAATGTCTTCATATCACTTGAGTTGCTTTAGCTCATGACTTGGAGCAAAGCCTTTTCAAGGATATGAGTACATACCTTTGAGTGATGTTGATGACGTTGCTCGTAGGTGAACTTGTTAAGGATGCTCGAGGTTGATGAAGATCATCTTGAGTTGGGAGCAATCCTTCGCTTTAGTACACTTGTCACCTACAAAGGTTAGTCATGCAAGGAAGGGCAGTAGATATATCCATTTGACATGATACCAAATTAGGAATTATAAATGTATGTCAAGGATATGGTTGAGGTGTCTTCTTCCTTCCATCATCAAGAGGGATTGTGGATACTTGGTCATGACAAAATTGCTTATGATTGGAGTTGATGGCAATCTTGTGGAATGAGATTGTTCCAAGTACCTACAAAAGGGTTAGATGCAATACAAGGGAGCATAGAATTCCATGGCATAAGATAACATGTTAGAAATATCATGGAAGTATCAAGAAAGCTCATGCCCGTGCATGCAACCGAGTGAGACTAGCTCAAGTTTGAAGCATCAATGATGTTCAACTCACTCCTCAAGTAGCAAAATGTTTTCTCATCAAGTGGCTTGGTAAAGATATCGGCCAATTGCTTGTTAGTGCGAACATGCTTAAGATTAATATTTCCTTTGGCAACATGATCACGAATGAAATGATGTCTAACTTGAATATGATTAGTTCGAGAATGTTGCACAGGATTATGACCAATTTTAATAGCACTTTCATTGTCACAAAGTAATGGAACATTTTTAACATGGATTCCATAATCCTTAAGCGTTTGTGTCATCCATAGTAATTGTGCACAACAAGATCCAGCAGCAATATACTCAGCTTCGGCAGTAGATAAAGATACCGAGTTTTGTTTCTTGGAGGACCAAGACACAAGAGATCTACCCAAAAATTGACAAGTACCCGAGGTGGATTTTCTATCAACCTTGTCACCGGCATAATCCGAATCGGAGTAGCCAACAAGGTTAAAGGAAGATCCTTTGGGATACCAAATGCCAAAGTTTGGTGTTTGTATCAAATATCTCACAATACGTTTCCCGGCCAAAAGATGACACTCTTTAGGTGCAGCTTGATATCTAGCACACATGCAAACACTAAGCATAATATCGGGGCGAGAGGCACATAGATATAGCAATGAACCAATCATAGATCGATAAACATTTTGATCAACCGGTTCATCCTCTCTGGTAAGATCAACATGTCCACTAGTAGGCATTGGGGTTTTCATACCTTTGCACTCTTGCATGTTGAACTTCTTGATCAAGTCCTTGGTATACTTAGTTTGAGAGATGAAAGTTCCTTCTCTCGTTTGCTTGATTTGCAAACCAAGAAAGAATTTCATCTCACACATCATAGACATCTCATACTTCTCGGACATAAAACTTCCAAATCTTTCACTAAATTGTGGGTTAGTAGATCCAAAGATAACATCATGCACATAGATTTGGCATACAAATAATTCACCATTAACTCTCTTAGTCAACAAGGTTGCATCAATTTTACCAATTTCAAAACCTTTTTCAATGAGAAACTTCGTTAAGCATTTGTACCAAGCACGAGGGGCTTGCTTAAGACCATAGAGGGCTTTACGAAGCTTGTAAACATGGTTAGGTTTCTTAGGATTCACAAAACCAGGTGGTTGCCTAACATAGACTTCTTCTTCAATCTCACCATTCAAAAAGGCACTTTTAATGTCCATTTGATAAAGCGTGATATCATGGTGATTAGCATAGGCAAGAAGAATGCGAATAGCTTCAAGTCTAGCAACGGGGGCGTAGGTCTCACCGTAGTCCATACCTTCGACTTGCGTATATCCTTGGGCTACAAGACGAGCCTTGTTGCGCACGACTTGACCGTCTTCGTCTTGCTTGTTCCGAAACACCCATTTGGTTCCGATGATGTTTTGCTCATCCTTGGGCTTCTCCACGAGTGTCCACACTTCGTTCCTCTCGAAGTTGTGAAGCTCTTCATGCATCGCGTTTACCCAATCCGCGTCTTCAAGAGCTTGTTCTACCTTCAAGGGCTCAATGCTAGAGATGAAAGAATAATGCTCACAAAAGTTAGCTAGACGAGTTTTAGAGCGAGTGATTCTCCCGGTTTGGATGTCACCAAAGATTTGGTTTAGGGGATGGTTCTTGGTCACTTGTGCTCGAACTCGGGGTAGCTTGGGCTTGTTAGATGGTGGAGCTTCTTCTTCTTCATCATCATCTCCTTCATCTTCGTTGTTGTTGATGGTGTCGTTCCCTTGAGGTGGTGGTGAAGGTGGTTGTGGTGGATCTTCATGATGCACTTCCTCCTCTTCATCATCTTGTCGTGTACCGCTTGTGGATGCCTCCATGTCATGTTGTGGTTCACCTTGACGTGAAGTAGGGGATTCCACTTGTGTTGATGAAGTACTTTCCTTCACCTCCATGGGACGAATCTTGCCGATGGGCAAATCTTGGATAGCTTCCGAAGGGTCCTTATCACCTACATCATTTGGCAATTGTTCGACTTGCGAACCATTAGATTCATCAAACTTCACATCTACCGTCTCTTCAACTTTTCGAGTGAAGTTGTTGTAGACACGGTAAGTGTGAGAGTTCGATCCGTAACCAAGTAGGAATCCTTCATGAGATTTAGGAGCAAATTTAGTACGACGATGCTTATCAAGAATGTAGCACTTTGAGCCGAATACCCGAAAGTATCCAACTTGGGGTTTGTTACCGGTGAGTAGCTCGTATGCCGTTTTACCGAGAAGCTTATGCAAGTAAAGTCGGTTTGTGGCATGACATGCTGTTTCCACGGCTTCTGCCCAAAAGTGTCTTGGCGTCTTGTATTCGTCAAGCATCGTTCTTGCCATCTCAATGAGCGTCCGGTTCTTCCTCTCAACAACTCCATTTTGTTGAGGCGTGTACGTAGCCGAGAGCTCATGTGAGACACCTTCTTCGTCAAGGAAGGTATCCACATGGGTGTTCTTGAACTCTGATCCGTTATCGCTCCGAACCTTCTTGATCTTCACTTCAAACTGATTTTGCGCTTTGCGAGCGAAGTTCTTGAAGATCTTTTGAACCTGCGACTTATCATCAAGAAAGAATACCCACGTAAATCTGGAAAAATCATCAACTATAACTAGACCATAGGAATTTCCATCGAGACTCTTGTAAGCGTTGGGACCAAAAAGATCCATGTGAAGTAACTCGAGTGGTCTCCTAGTAGTCATGATATTCTTAACGGGATGACTTCCACCTACTTGCTTTCCAGCTTGACAAGCACTACAAAGTCTATCTTTGTCAAAGATAACATCTTTAACACCAAGTATATGATCACCTTTGATAAGCTTGTCTAAATTACGCATGCCAACATGTCCTAGTCTTCTATGCCAAAGCCAACCTTTAGATGATTTAGCAATTAAACAAGTGCGAGGTTTGGATCTCTTAGTGAAGTCAACAATGTATAGATCACCTCTACGGAAACCGGTAAAGACCATTTTATGATTATCTTGACGAAACACTTGGCAATCTATTTTCGTGAATAGCACATTAAAACCAAAGTCGGCAAGTCTAGATACGGAAAGAAGATTGTAGCCAAGAGATTCAACAAGCATAACATTTTGGATAGAGCTATCATGGGATATGGCCACCTTACCAAGACCAAGTACCTTACCCTTGGAGTTGTCTCCAAACGTTACGTACCTTCGTGGTCCATGGTTTGGTGTGATCTCTTCAAACATCTCTCTATCTCCGGTCATATGATCGGTACATCCGCTATCGAGAATCCACTCTTTTCCTCCGAACATGTAATCCTTGAAGTTTGCCATGAGACTTAGATTCTTCATGATCTTCTCATACTCGATGTTGAACAACTCATCTTCATCATAGTAGCCATGTTCCACATTGTCATCATCAAGGGGGAAATCCTGGTCAAAAAGAACAAGAGATTCGTTAGGATGGTGATCATGACAATGTTCAAGTTTATGAATGCGAAGGACTTCTATAATGATATTTTTGATAGTTGTGACATCTCCTTTAGCATGCATGAGGTCTCTAAGCTCAAATAGACAATCATCAAATTTAGGATCACTAGGCGTCATTTTGTGGAAGGCAATAGTTTTATGAAGAATTTCATCAAGATTACTCAATGAATAACTTGGATATCGTTTCTCCAAGTCATTCCACAAAGTATAAGCACATGCAAAATTCTTCATTTGATTGAGCACATTTCTAGGCAAAGCTCTAACAAATGAGATTGACAGTTCTAAGATTGCATAGCATATCAACTTCCTCTTCGTGTGTGGGATGCAAAGGATCAATGGGAGGTACATAGGGGCACTTGACATATTTGCTTAATTGAAATTCATTAAACAGCTCAAGCATCAAGGTTTTCCATTGACTATAGTACTCTCCATCAAGAATAGGCACTCTACAACTCAAACTCCCTATACTAGACACATCCATCTTCCTCCTCGGTGATTAAATCGAAGCAATGGAGACCAAAGCTCTGATACCAATTGAGGGATCACTAGAAGAGTGTCTAGAGGGGGGTGAATAGACTACTAGCAGGAATTTAAAACCTAACCTTTTCCCAAGTTAATTGGTTGGCAGATTTAAACAGTTTTAGCAAATCTAGCAAGTCTAAATACCCTACACATGCATGTCAACAAATATGGCAGCGGAAAGTAAAGACATTGCACATGAAGTAAAGAGTTGAGATATGGAGATCAAACACAATTGGAGACGCAAGGATTTTTCCCGTGGTTCCGATAGGTGGTGCTATCGTACGTCCACGTTTATGGAGTCTTCAACCCACGGAGGGTAATGGTCGCGAGAGTCCACGGAGGGCTCCACCCATAAGGGTCCATGAAGTAGCAACCTTGACTATTCCATAACGGCTTCCGTCCACGAAGGACTAGCCTCACTATGGGTAGATCTTCACGAAGTAGGCGATCTCCTTGCCCTTACAAACTTCTTGGTTCAACTCCACAACACGAAGTAGGAGGCTCCCAAGCGACACCTAACCAATCTAGGAGGCACCACCCTCCAAAAGGTAATAGGCTCGGTAATGTCGATGAACTCCTTGCTCTTGTGCTTCAAGATGATAGACTCCTCAACACACAATCACTCTCTCACAGATTTGGCTTGGTGGAAGAGATGGGATTGGTGGAAAGCAACTTGGGGAGGCTAGAAATCAAGATCCATATGGTTGGAGTGGAAGATCTTGACCTCAACACAAGAATTGGTGGTTCTCTCTCAGAAAACTGGATGGGGCAGGTATGGAATAGTTCTGAGTGCTTCTCTCTCGAGTAGGTGGTGGTGGAGGGGTATATATAGGCATCCCCAAAAATCCAACCATTACACACAAAATGACCAACTCGGTGACACCGATGTGTTAATCTCGGTGGTACCGAAGTGACCAAAAGGTGGCAACTTTTGAATCTCGGTGAGACCGATATAGGAAACTCGGTTGCACCGATAAGGTGACCAACGGTCAGATTCCCAATCTCGGTGACGCCGATCCAACAATCTCGGTGGTACCGATATTGTGAATTTGCGTAACAGAGAGTTGGCAACCTAAACTCGGTGGCACCAGGATTGAATCGGTTGCACCGAAGTGGCTAGGGTTTGGCTGAGTCTGTCTGAGGTTGAGAATCGGTGGCACCGGGATGGAAATGTTGGTTGCACCGATTTTGAGTATTAGGCTTTGGACAGACTTTGGTGGGAGAGCTTGTGGGTGTTTTTGGTGACTATCACTTGTGCACGTATGAGCATTTTGTTCACCAACAAAACCTTACCCCCTTTTAATAGTATTGGCTTTCCTATGGACTCAAAGTGATTTCTGACAAATGTAAAATGTAGAGTCCTCTTCTTTGAAGCTTTGCCAATCCATTTCCTTGCTTGGGGTATTCCACAATCAACACAATCCTTTTGCCAGCCTTCTCTGTGGACTTTATCTGAAATACACTAGATAAAAGTATTAGTCCAAGAGACAATGTATGTTGTCATGAATTATCAAAACCACCAAGGGAGCATGTTGTGCTTTCAATCATCTATCAAAGTGCGCCGCGCAAAAGCTTGCTATGGAACCTGGAACCTTTGTCCTCCACCTCACCCAGCCATTAGTATCCCCGTCAAGGATGACCAAGAAAAGAAGAAAGCTGAACTCCGGCAAGCATTTCCCGGCAGAGCTTCCTAAAACCGCTGGTAGAGAGGCTGTCGGAGATAGTCTTGTTTCGGTTGGTGAGCAGCTCCCTCCCGCAGGACCCCAGGTCCTCGCGGTCGAGATAAGCGCTCCCACGAATGAGGAGATGCCTTTTGTCCTCGTTCTCGAGCTACAGGCTCCAGCTTGGGCACAACACATAGTCCACTTCCTTCAAACAGGAGAACTTCCCGAAGAACAAGAAGAAGCCAAAAAAGTAGCCCATCAGTCAAGTATGTACCAATTTGTCGATGACACTCTGTACAGAAAAAGACCAAACGGTGTGACATTAAGGTGCATTTTTCGGGAAGATGGACCGAACCTGTTGGTGGAGATTCACGGAGGCATGTGTGGCTCTCACATTGGATCAAGGGCCCTTGCCGGAAAAGCCTTCCGACAGGGTTTCTATTGGCCCACTGCCCTCCAGGATGCAACTGAGCTGGTCACCAAGTGTGAAGCCTGTCAGTTCCATTCCAAGAACATCCATCAACCAGCGCAAGCTCTCCAGACGATCCCTTTATCCTGGCCATTCTCGGTCTGGGGGCTGGATATTTTGGGCCCCTTCCCCCGCGCCGTCGGGGGGACTTTGAATTCTTGGTAGTAGCAATCGACAAGTTTACAAAGCGGCCAGAGGTGGAACCAGTGAGGAAGGTGACCGCTCAGTCAACTGTCAAGTTCCTAAAAGGACTAGTGTACCGTTTTGGAGTGCCCAATAGGGTGATCACCGATAATGGCACCCAGTTCACGAGCCGCACCTTTATGCAATGCATCCAAAACCTTGGAAGCAAGGTCTTCTTCGCCTCTGTTACCCACCCGAGGAGCAATGGGCAAGTCAAGACGATGAATGCTGAAGTGTTGCGCGGGCTCAAGACAAGAACTTTCGATAGACCGCGAAGAAGCGGCAAGCGCCGGATAGATGAGCTACCGGTGGTTCTTTGGTCCCTCAGAACGACACCAAATCGAGCTACCGGCTAGACGCCCTTCTCCCTAGTGTACGGGGCGAAAGTAGTTCTCCCCACGGAACTCATATACGGGTCACCTCGGGTACTTGCCTACGATGAAGTAGAGCAAGAGCAGCTATGGCATGACGATGGCATGCTCCTCGAGGAATATCGTCTCCGGGCCGCTGTGCATGCTGCATGCTACCAGCAAGCCATGTGCCGCTATCATAGCCGCAGGGTCCACGCCCGGAGCCTTGAGGAAGGCAACCTTGTCCTTAGGCGCGTTCAGTCCGCCAAGGGTACCAACAAGTTGACGCCAAAGTGGGAAGGCCCTTACCAGGTAGCACGAGTCACCAGACCTGGCGCAGTCCGTCTGGAGACCGAAGATGGCACCAAAATGCTTAACTCATGGAATATTGAGCATCTTCATAAGTTCTACCCGTGAGGCGTGGTTGCCGGGCTCATTCCCCGGCAGCCACGTTTTGTACAAGCCTTGCCGCAGTTGCATGTAACCCTTTGTCCAAAACCAGGCGCAGACCCTGTGCATGCAATAATAAAGCTAGGCATTGCATTATATCATCGAACTGCATGTTTACTATGCATTTTCTTATGTTCCAATGTTATTGCTTTTAAATTTTAGAAATTTGCTAGAGTACTTGATAAGCCTATGATCCTTGTTACTGCATCCTCTCTCCCGAAAGGACAGAGGCCTCTTGCCTTACATGTTTTACCGCCAGGAAAACAAAGAAGAAGGGCAAAGAAACAAGGACGATGGCTTGTCGTACTCCAGAAAGGGATACTGCCTGAAAAGATAAGTCTAATCGCATATCCCAAGCTCAATGCCATTTATTGCCTTAAGGAAACCCCTCTTGTTCCTTTTGACTGTGTACCATGGAGTTCATCACGCAACGGAAACCCTTGTCGGGACGAGCTGTCTCCCAGCTCCTGTTGATCATCAACTCCGGGGGTCCGCGCCGATACCGGCAAGGAGCTTTGCTGGGGATTGATACCAGCCTGCTGCCGGGGGCTCGCTACCCTTTGGAGCTCGTGGTTAGTACTGACCCAGCAAATAGTTCCGTGCAGCAAGGACAAACATGCTGACACAGTGCAAACAAAGGAGAAAAGGGATAGTACTTAAGGAAGAGAAATAGCATTCTTTCATTCATTTTCGGTACAAAATGGATAAAGATTACATTATAATTAGCTAAAACTTGGCAAGCGCCTACATCTTTTGATTTGTAAAAAGATAAGTGCCGCGTAATGCCTTTCTTGTCCCTCTCCTCCTAGGGATTAGGTGGAGAAGAAAAAGAGGGCAAAAGGAGCGCCTGGCTGGGATTCGACGCCTCCCCGCTAGGACCAGCAGAACGCGTCCCCTGAAGGACTAGAAGGCCCTTTCCCCCAGGCAGGGCGAACGAAGCCGGTGGGGCAGACAAAGCCGACAAGGAGGAAGAAGGCGGAGGGCAGGTGCAGATGGTGGTGCTGCCGGAGCACAGCTGGTAATGATGGTGCTGCCGGCAATCACGATGCGTCGGAGCCGTCACCCCCACTCTTGAAGCATCGTGGGTTGCCGCTGCCATCTTCCTCGTTGCCACCTCTCGAGGGGACACCTCCGCCGTCGTCCGAGCCCTCGACACGGCAGACGAGGCGAACGCCGAGCCTCCCGAAGAGCCTCACAGAGAGCATGGTCGTCCCCGACGACCTGAGGCAGGGAAGACTCCCTACCCTTAAGAAGTACACGCAGGCCAAAAGCTCCCCCCATGTGCGGAATACATAGCGCCATGGGTGGGGAACTCTGCCTTGACCCATGATGGACCGCTGCAGCGACCATTCGCGCGCAACCGACGGCTGTACGGACGATCTTTCTCTGTCGTCTTGAAGAAGGAGCGCAGAGACCGTAGTCGACCACAGCATTGCGTTTCCTCTATGGACTCCAGCACGGTGTCATCCGCGCGGCGTTCTGCCATGGTTGAAGCAGCGGGCAACGCAGCGGCAGGTACACCGCCGCAGCTGCACCTGGCGTGGCTATGCCGCCCGCTCCCCCGTCCAAGGCCCCTCCTGCCAGCTCTCGGTCCAAAACCGTCGACCCAAGCTGGGGCTGAGCATAGACGCAAAGAGAAGACTCCGTGGCAGCAAGCGCATTCACCCGACCCTTCCCCTTGACAATCAGGAGGGAAGGGACGGCTCAAAGACGAAGAAGAAGGGCAAGCTATGCGAACTTGAGGTTGAGCAGAAGAAGGGGATGGATGAGCATCACCCGCTGTGACCCCCTAATTTATAGGGAAGGGCACGGGGGCTGGCTCTCCTCCGCTCCAAGGCGGCTGCCCATCTCCACCAATCCCACTATCCACGGTCATGGGCGAACATGTAACCGCCCCACTGCTCCAATCCCAGGCGCTGCAGCTTCTGCCACTCCCACGCCTTTGAGCCATGCGCACCCACCGCAAACTCCCCACAATGCATGCGGCGCACGTGGCAGAAACGGCCTGAGGTAGTGGGTAAATGTGGGTTTGAAAGCCGGCAGGTACTCCCTCATATTGCGCGCCTGTGTATAAATTTTGTGCCTGGCCCAACGGCGCTGGGCTAGCGCATTTGGGCCAGACCCGGGGGCTCCTATCGGTGCACTAGGAATGGGGTACCCAGTGCCCCTGACTTATGCACAGGCAGTAGTAGCATAACCCATCAACATAAACCAAGCCCAAGCCAGAGAAGCCGCTCTACGTGAGATCAAGGAGCGCATCAAGGAGACAAAGCCAACATCCAAGACCAAGAGCCCGGCAGAAGCAGCCTACGCTGGCTAGCAATGCCGGCAAGGTCAATGCAACAACCCAGAATGGGCCCGAGCCATGCCAGCCGCGTCCCTGGTGCCTGCCAGAGACCAAGGTGTGCACATCTTCAGGAAGACCTGGCAAGCCATCCCCCGGCAAGCGCGAGCCGATCGGCCACCGCTCTACCGCATCACAACACCACCCACTTGTCGATGCGGTGTCGAGCGCTCAGGTGGCTAAGTGGCTCTCGCTAAGTACGTGGTGGCTTGCTGGAAGACAGATTATGCCCCTTTAACACCCGTCCAGAGGCGTGTCAAGATACTGGGCAATAGTTAACTAAAGCGGTGGTAAGAGCCTGCCGGGAACGCACCACCGCATGCTACCTAGACTAGTATTTATGGCCTTTTGTCCTAAGTGCCAGAGTTAGGTATGATAGCACTGTTCGCTATCTAATCACTAGATAATGTCTGTTTTGCCACTGTGGTAACCCCTTGAGCTATAAAAGGAGACCCAAGGCAATCTAGCTAAAGATTCGGACCTTTGGACACTTGTACGAGCATAGTTGCTCTCCCGAAGGCAGCCTTGCCGGGTTTGAGCGTTGCGTGTGCTTCGTGTTCCCCCGATCAATCCACCACAGCAGGAGTAAGGTTTTACGCTTATCAGCGGCCCGAACCTGGGTAGAACACCAGCGTCTCGTCTTCGTGCTACCTCATGACCTCTGCTCTTTGTGCAACGTGACCTCACCCCCGTCGAAACACAAAGGGGCCTTGGGTCCCATAGGTGATCATGTGCATCGTGACCTGACACCGTTGATAGTATTTGCTCGTTCCTTTAGGATATTAGTAACCTTTGTGATAGTCTTCAAGGTTTGTGGTACATCATTCTTTCAATATCATGAACCAGTCATGGCAGAAGTTCCTCGTGAACTGAAGATCACAACAAGAGTACTCTTCATGAGTCCTCCGTTCCATAGTTGTGAGCCTGCTAATTCTTTCCTTTCTGCGTGTATTACCTGGAAGAAACATGTTGAATTTTTTTCGACGTATACAATCTATGCATCTACAACTCAGGAAAAATCAGGTGCTCTTGAGTTGTCCCTCTTCAATTGTATTCTGACCTTTATCTATCAATGGATAGTCAAGAGTATGTCATGAATTTGTGTTATCGATGTCGACTATTCTTGTGGTCCGTCAAGCCATTCTATTCCCGAATGACTAGGAGAAACAAACTTTAGTACCTTATCCATTTCTTGGATTGGGTCAAAGCAGTTGAATTCCGCAGATCAAAATGCCAATCCAGCTTTGTTCGTTTCTACCTCGAAGTATTACCCCCTTTAAGTCAGGATTGTCATGGGAATTGCACCAGCTCTTATGACTTCCTGATACATTGATACTTCTCGCCATCATCATTCATTCCTCGGTCTCTGTGTTGTTGTAACCAGAATACCGACAAGTGAATTGTGATGTGTGAAATCAATACTCCTAGCAACTTTGTTGCTTGGTAGTTAATGGACAATAATCTCATTCTTAGCGTGTTGGTTATTGAATCACCACTCTAAAGATTGATCGTGCTACCTAGTCCATTTTGCATGGTGCACTTTTCGATCAATGAGCTAGGATTGTATCAATCCCTTGCTCTTTTGATCACTTCGTCTTGCCCTGAAAAGCAAGGTTGTTCTCGAGCTCAATATCATATTGGTGGTTTGTGATTTTCCGAATATCTACTCGGAAGTATTACCGGGTTGACCCTGACCGTTATGTTGAGTTCATGATCAAGGTGGTTTTCCCTATAAACCATCCCTTCTCCAAGAATCTGTGTTGGATACCCTTGAACTAGTTGGTTAAGCTAAACAACAACTTGGAGAGTTCGAAGATGAAAGCTTTGCCTAACTTAGTTCATCCTGAAGGGATATCTTTGTGTTTGTTTGTGTGTGTTGAAGAAAGACGATATCCTCATCGACTGACCCGTGTGATCAATTGTTGTCTCTATTGTCTTGTCCAATCTTTGATTTGAGTGTGGGCTATCGTCAAATCAAAATCAGAACCAAAGACTTTCCTAATGTTGTCTTACTCGTGGAATTTTCCTTGAGCATACACCATTATATCTTCTGGTCTGACCAGTGCTATCACCTTGTTCTCATAGTTGTGGAATTCCATCCATATGGATATCTCGATGAATTGTTGTTGAGCCCATCGCCAACATTTTCATCTGTTCCATGATTCATGATGAACATAAAGCTAGTGTTGTAAACTTTGTAGGCAATATCTTCTTGTTCCGTACATGAAGTATATATTAGGTGTAAGAAGTGGCTCTCTCTCAGCTCACGTGTATTTGATGCAAGTTGCCACTGTGAATTGAGTAAAGTTATTTTCCTTCCTCCGGAATCATCTGAAGTCAGTCATGCATGTGCGAAGTATGGTATGGTTTGATAGCTTTGCAACCTCCATTCCATATGTATCTCCTAGCACACCATGTGCGATGTATGCTATGGTTTGATAGCTTTGCAACCTCCATTCCATATGTATCTCCTAGCACACCAAGCCACTGATGGACTTGTTAAAGGAAAAGAAGTTAGGTGTTATTACTGAAGAGCTCAGACGGACGTACACAAGGCTTCGCTACCTCCAATGATGGTTCCATCCAGAACTCGGTAGTGTTTTGTTGTAAGTTCTCCATATGACCACAATTGTCTTGGACACTATGTTCATGTGGGTCTCGCAATCCAGCTCATGTTTTGGAGTTGGCTTCCGCAGTTCATCTCCCGAGAATTCCGCAACACCATGTCATCGATTTGTGTTGCAAACTTCCTTTTCAGATATGGTGAGTCTGAAACATCCTATCACCAACCAGATCTGAATCTCATGCAGACATGATGTTGGAACATTTTCCAAGAATTATAATTTTGGTCTCAATGTAACCCGGTATAGTGATGTCGTGGCTAACACTCCTAGCCGGAAGACCTATTGTTATAATATCTTATATCAGCAACCTTAGCCACTTCGCCATGAGGATTTCGTATGACTTATTCTAGAAGTTGTTCCTCATGGACCCCTTGAGCCCCCGAAGTCCGACCTATACTTGATGTTCTAGATACCAAGCATTGTCTATGATTGGGGTATGCTAGTACAACAAGGAGAACATTAGAAGCGGAGTGCTAAATGTCTCTCGGAGTATCATCCAGATTTTGTTTCCTTGGCATAGCTAAGCTGAAATCTGAGAAAGTGTTGTCTTCCTTTGCATCTACATTCTCCGTCTTTAATCATCATGGTAGTATGATGTGTTACCAGGATCCTTGGCATGGATGTTGGTAAGACCTTTGATGAATATGGAAATGCTCAAGTTCTTGAGAGCACGCTCAAACCTTAGGTTATACCCTCGGTATCAAGTGGAATGTGCCTTCCGCTTGCCGAGTTATTTTATAACCATAGTTTCCATTTCAGACTGAATATGCCATTCTTTCGAATTCCTTCAAACGATCATTTGTGAATTGCCTTAACCTAGTACGAAGAGTTTCAATGATCTCTGGATCAAAAGTAATTCTTTTTGCCACTTAAGGAAATATCTCTATGAGTCACCTTCCTGAGGTGCCCCGTTATGGTATCATGGCAATTATTTCCTCGCTACGTTGAAACCCATCCACCATCTTATTTAAGCGTGTAATTGTTGCCTACCCCTTGCACCTCCGTCATCTGCCTCATTCCATCGTTCTTGATGTGTTTTGTGTCTCAGCTTAAGAGACGTTCATACGTCTCATTCTACGAGTTGATCATGAGTTGCTCGATCTTGAGAAGATCGATCCTTGTAGAGTTTTCTGTTCCTCTTGTCGTCATGTTGGATGAAGATCCCGAAGGAAAAGATGTCAAGATCATCATGATGCAATGAATCAACATCTTCGATAAGGGCAATTGGATCGTGAAGAGTGTGTTAGTCCAGTGTCCCCTCCCCTCTTACCCTACGCCTGAATCTCGGGACGAGATTCTTGTTTAGTGGGGGTGAGTTGTCACAGCCCTAGCTTAGTCATTGCTTGTCATGGCATAATCATCATATCATCATGTCTATTTTCTCTAAAAGTGAATTGAGGGAATTTTCAAATCCTCAGAAATCATTGAAAAGATATGATCAAGTTCAAATCTTTCAAATGTGTCCAAGAAAATGCTCCTGTTAAAATCTGAAAATATTGACAAGGGTTAAAATTCAAACCAATAATTTTGGAATAGCAGAAGCATTTATTCTGTGGCCTTTGAATTAATTCATAGCTATTTGAATTGGATTTATTTTTGTTGAAAAATAAATATAATTAACCCCAATAATTCTGAAACTCCATGTGTGAATTGTATTTTGTCTGTCCTATCCACATGCCAATTTTCTGGATTTTATAAAATGGTTTAGTATTTATTTGTAAACCAAAACAGAACTGTAAAATAGAAAAACAGAAATAAAAGAGAGAGATATCTTACCTGGCACTGTGGCCCAGCACTGTAGCTGGCCGGCCCAACCCACCTGGCACTGCCAGTCGTCTCCCACCTCGCTCCAGGAGGACGCGAGGCGCGTGGTCGCCGTGCGCCCGGCCACCTCCAACCTGCCTGCTCGCCCTGGACATCGCCTAAGAGCGCCACGCGACCCCCCAAAACCGTCTGCATCGATCCCCCCTTGCATCTCTCTCCCTCTCCTCCTCTGGCTCTCCCTCCCTCGCCCGCCTGAGTGCCACGGCCGCCGCCGCTCGCAACCACCGCGGCCATCGTCCTCCTCCAGCCCCTCTAGCGAGCCTAGCCGCTCCGCCTCAATGACATGTTCCTCTCCGACGAAGAAAGCCACCCGCAGACGCCCACCGAGCCGGCTCGACTTCGTCTTCAACCTCTGGACCCGAAAGCCGCCTCCGGTCGATTCCCCCCGTCAAAGACGCCCACGAGCCCGCTGACCTTCCCGTCCGCCCCCCAGTGAGCTCCTGCTCCTTCCCCTAGGCTCTTCCCCTCCGTTCCCGTCCGTTAGCTAACATCCCCGTGCACATGAGCTCCGGCCACCGCCATGGTCGATGTGCTCCTTGCTCTCGAGCCTCTCTGCTTGAACGGGTGGCACAGAAGTGCTCCCCGTACCCCGTAGATGCTTGTCGGCCGCTCCACTCGCTCGTTTGCTAGCCGCAGCACCACGCCCACGCTAACCCGAACTCCGGCCGTCGCCACAGTCGATGCTGCACTCAAACCCGACCACCCCGCACCCTCCCATGGCCTCCAATGCAAGCGGTCGAGTGCCAGCAAGCCGTAGCCGCAAACCGCGAAGAAAATGGTGGCCCGTAGCTCGATTCCGAGCACCTTTGCCGTCGCGGATGGTCGCCGGCGTTCAGCCACCGGCGAGATGATTTGGTACCACCATTAATTGCTAATCACGCCGTTAACCAAGCCATGACCCACTGACACTGGGACCCATCGTCTAATTAATCCACTGGTTAAAAATAAACCATTTTAACTTAGGCTCAGCCACTAACATATGGGACCCACTAGTCAGAAATGACCCTGACCAGCCCGGTTCACTTGATGACGTCATCCTGACGTCAGGCTGATGCAGTTAAGCTTTTCTGGAAATTTAAATAAATCTAAATGAATTATTTATTTTCAGAAAATGTATAAAACTTCTAAAAATCATACTAATTGAACCGCAAGTCAGATGAAAATAAATTATATATGAAAAATGATCATAAAAATCCAAAGAATCTGCTTGTGGCATCCTCATGCATGTTTGAACAAGTTAAAACCACCAACTAGGACATTTTGTGATTAGGGCAATTTATGAAATAACAATTGAAGCTGCAATTTGAACTACGTTTGAATTTCACCTCAATTAATATGACTAGCTATTGCATTAGGTCAATTCAGTACCTCAACATGACGTACCATTCATTTGGTTTAGCATTGTATTGAATGTTGTTCCTTCTTCCTGTTTGTCGGTTTGTTCCTTCTCGGTAGACGATGGTTCCGACGTTGAGATCATTGTCACCGATGAAGACTCATTGTTATCTTCAGAAGTGTCAGGCAAGCAACCCCACCCCTTGAGCATTCCGATAATATCCTACTCTCTCGCTCTTGCTCTCTTATACTGCATTAGGACAATGACGATTCAACTGTTATATGTTATCGGTAGTTGAACCTATTCCTTTGCATGACCTATCTTTGTCATTGTAAATAGTTGAAACCACTTAGTAGGAGTAGCAACTTCTTGAGCCTTGTTGTGCTTACTCATCCATGCTTGCTTATTGTGCCTGCTACGCTTAGAGTCATGTCGGGTCTGATCCATCTAGGTGATGAATTGGAATAGATATGTTCATGTCCTACTGAGTGAGAGCTAAGTGTGTGAACATGATTTGGTAAAGGTAGCGATGAGAGTCCATGTAGGAGTACATGGCGGGTTGTCTCATTGGGACCGCCGTTAAGAACTGAGTTCTGTGTATGTTATCAAAGACAAGATACTACCACACATTGGGTTCCGGTAACTCGACCCCTCACGGCTTATTAACCACCTAGATCTTCGTCCAGGAGTTACAACTAGTTTCTGGTGTTTGTAGGAAAAGTGTTGGCGGCCGTGCATAGTGCTGCCCGACAGGGTGGGCTATGATGCGGTAGATACACAGTGGCACGGTGTACCAAGGGTCACCCGGATGGTGGGCTTAGGAACCCTGCGCACATCGTTTGAGGCCGTAGCGGAAACTTCGGCCGGACATCCATGCGGGTTCAGTCTCAAATAGGCGATAAACTTGGACTAGGGTCTTGTGTGATTAACGGTCGTGGCCGACTCCCTCGCTGGGCTTCCACTTGAAGGTTGCCAAGGTGCCTTTTTACTTGCACATGGCGATAAGTGGCGAGAGCATGTGTGAAGAAGTGCACCCCTGCAGGGTTATCAATCTGTTCGAATAGCCGCGTGCTCGGATATGGACTACTTGGAAAACTTATGTGGTTCATAGACAACTTAAATGGATACTCTAAAATACTCAAGATAAGTGTGAGTGCTATGGATGGCCTTCTCGTAGGAGGATGGAAATGGATCCATAGTGGTGTATTGGTTTGGTGAATATGTGGACTCGTGTGTGCTATCCCACCTCAAAGATACTACTTGTAGTCGTAGTATAGGTTAGCCAAGAGTCAAAGCTCGCTTGGTGCAATAAACCCCACAACCCCCTTTGTTGACAATGATGCATATGTAGTTAGTTCTGATGTAAGTCATAGATTTATGTTGTGATGCCATGTTGTATCTACGCATATCGTGCATAATGCGTGTATGTTTGAAATGCATTGGTATGTGTGGGATTCGACACCTAGTCGTATGCCTATGGTAGCCTTCTTTACAGGGAAATGCCTCTCTGTGCTTCCGTCGAGCCCTGGTAGCTTGCTACTGCTCCAGACACATTGATTGCCCGACATGTATCCTTCTTTGCTATTGTGTCGGTCCCTACGGGGAAATGTCACGCGGTGTAATGGAGTCCATGTAGCTTGCTACGACTCGTCTACACAGGTTGATAACTTACAACTGCACTTCTGGGTTATGCATGCCTGTTCCTGTACGGTTGTGCCACTTGGGTCTATAACTAGTCATGTCGACCCAGGTTCTTTGACATATGATTGCTAGCAACATATTCATATACGTGAGCCAAAAGACGCAAACGGTCCCGACCAAGGTAAGGTGGCAGCCATGGGGATTACCGTGTGTGAGGACGCAAAGTGATATCATTTGTTACATGCTAGACTTGTATGGCTTAGGACCAGGGTCCCGACAGGGTTGGTATCAGAGCTTGACTGCCTGTAGGATTACGAAGCCAACTGGCCGATTTTGAGTCTAGAACTGCTTTAGTAATATAAGGGAATTGATTGTGGAAGGGATCGTCAGATTCTTTTTAGTCCTTTCCTTGTGTCATTCATATTCTGAGTCACCCTCTTATTTTCTACGGGGATTAAGAACTAGGCCTTCTCATCTATCTATCAGGATGACGAGTTACTATACCGTAGACTGATAGGACAGTTGATTTCTTCTCAGATTGGTGTCTCCATAAGAATTCAATGATATATTGTTAGTTGTCTTACAGGATGCCTCATATTTCACGCCCGTACAGCCGTTATGGTGTCCGAGTTATTCCAGGTTTCTAAATAATCTGATGCGCATGTTCGTCACCAACGAATTCTTCACCATATTATTGCCCTTCCATGCCTGGATAATTAAATAACCAGTGGAAAGCCAATGAGTACTTTGAATGTACTCGCAAGCAACCCATGTTTTGGAACAAGGTATAACAATGCATGATATAGCACTAAATAGGTAAGTTGTGGAAAGCTAATTTTTGAGTGCAACGACATGATCAATCAACTTGTAAGAGCATGCATCATGAGGATACAAGTATCCGTATGAACAAGTTACATATATCAATAGTCTAAACATCTCATGTTCAATCATCATGCCAAGTCATCCGACTTAACTCGAGTACTCCATCTTTCTCCCACACGCACACACCATGTTTTGTAAACAATGGACGTAGCCCAAGAGCGGTCATCCAACTGTCTTTGACTATGGACATGGCTATTCGAATAGTATTACATTCTACAGAGGTTGCACACTTTACCCACAAGACTCGGGAAACTTCCGTGTCAAGCCACGACTCGCGGTATTGTTCATACCCGAGGTAAGTACCCGAACATTGCCTTTCCCCTGATGATACTAACAAAGAGTCCACTCGTTGGTGCCATCCTCATGATGTACATCACAAGTATCATCCACGAGGGCACGCAACGGTGTGCCCAGTGTCTGTAAAAACTGCCCATGATCGTCCTTTCCGGCACGACCCCGTATCGAGAGTGACCACGCCACTCCCGCCACTAGTAATGCGGGCTCAGTGCTAGTACCAACCAGAGTAATCAACAAAGCCCCGTCCCATAAGGGCTATAGTGGTTGTACATGTAAGGTTGGAGTAACGGTCGCAACTTACACCAATCCGTTTTTGGAAAACGACGCACTCACTTCCTCCGGTACACCACTTCTTTATCAAGTGGTTACCTAGCTCAACAGCATCTCCCTCGGGCATTAGTGGCACCCGACGGGGTTTTCAAAAAGTCTTTGAAATCATACCCTTTCCGACACCATGCATAGTCCCGTCCCATTTGTGTAGCATCTATTTTAGCAACCTAACTACTCCCACCCGCATAACCCTTATAGGAGGGTAGGGTCATGCACGATGCAAGTATCTACGGCAAAGTAACAGAAGTAACCTACTACGATGGTTACCATTTCATCATGATCAACATAACAAAATAAAGTGCTATATGCCATGCGATAAAATGGTTTCTTAGACATGGTCAAGGGGCTGCTTTCCTGGCTCAACAAAGTCCTCAGGGTATTCAAAGTCTTCTGGTCCAATTCTCTCGTCAACAACGTAATCTATCATCGCAATAATAACGGGCAAAAATAAGAATACAACAAAAACAGAGGAAATATATCACTTCAAAATGTCACACTACTCTGTAAAATACTATACTAAAAACTAAAAATAAGAGTTTCTAGTTTTGAAGTGTAAAAAGTTTTGAAAACTATTTTAACAGAGGTTTTAAATATTCAAAACTAGGTTTTAAATAAAACTAGTACATAAAACTATTTTCAAAAAGTGCACAAGTGGCATCATTAAATACTACAGAATATTACAAGATTTTTGGTGGAAGAATATTTGAATTTGGAGAAATATTTGAATCTGTGGAATTTTTGGAAATTCAACAAAAAAGAAAAACGAGAAGGGCTACTGTGCCCTGGGCCAGTTCTGGCCATAGCTAGGCCGGCCCAGCGGCCAGCCAGCCCAGGCGAGATGGTGCCCCCGCGCGCGCCAGGTTTAAACCTGACGAGCGGGGCCCAGGGCCAGTGACAGAGGGAGAGAGGCGCAGGCAGGGCATAGGCTGACGACCGAGCCCCGCTGGTAGGTCATCGTCAACCTTTGTCCAGGGGACGACGGCACTCACCGGCGACGATGCAGGGCACGGCGACGGCTGGCGAGCACGATAATGGGACCAGCGTCGAGACGCTGATCCAGTGGAGGTGGAAGGGGGCCAGAGGTGCCTTGGTTTGCCGACGATGAGCACCCGCGGGGGAGGAGCTTTGGGAGGCGTTGGCTCCGGTCGTCTCCGACCACAACCTTCACGGAGGAGAGGGGGGACGGCGTCAGGTGTGAGAAGGGGTTCCATGTGAAGAGAAAGAAGGGTCTGAGGGGGCCTATACCCCGAGATCTCCGGCGAACCGAGCCGGCGGAGCTCGGGCTCGATCTCGAGCTCAGGCGACTTCGGGGCTGATTTGGCGGCACAGAAGGTCGATTGGGGTGGAGAGAGAGTCAGTAGAGGGGAGATAGGGGTCCAGGAACGCTTTATATAGGCAGGGCGCGAGTCCACCATAGACTCATGCGACGGCGAGGTCAAGGCCGAGGCCAGAGGCCACGGAAGGAGGTGCCGCTGCGTCTGGGGGTTCCTGGGGTCGGTCTAGGCTGTGGGGAGAGAAGAGATCGGGGGAGCGCGCGCGTGCGAGGACGGGGATTAGCCGAGACGGGCGGCGTCGGGCACGCGCTGGGGAGGGATGTTGCAGGGAGAGAGAGGAGGGGAGAGGAGGTCCCCGACACGGTGGCATGTTGCGGATGCCGAGGGGCCTCGACTGGCGTGTGAGGGAGGCCCAAGGTGGCCGGGCGTGCGAGGTCAACCCTCTGGAGCGCGGCTGCGCGCTCCAGAGCGCGACTTTGGCCGGCATGCCAGGGCTTTTGACGCGCTCTGGCGTGTCCACTTGCATCCACTAACTGCAGAGGGAAGTAAACAATTGGAAAGGCACATTGGATGTTCTGGGTGGCCATGAGTGAGGGAGAGCAGAGAGAGAAGAGAGGAAAGGGGCTGTCAAGAGAGGGAAAAGTGTTTTTTAGCAATGCAATCATGCATCTGGGCACCGGGGGTTTTACCATACGTGAGTAGGGGTGGTATGGTGCTGTGGTAAAAATATGGGGTGAAGGAGAACAGTGGAAGGGGTCAAAACATGACTTTTACCAAACTACCAGAAGGTGTTTGATGATGATTTGGGCAAGTAAAAGGAGTTTGCTTGCCATGATATTTACCAGGATCAAAGAGAAGGTAGAAATAAGGTTGATCACTAAGTTTGAGCTTATATGAGGAAAGTTGGCAATGTAAACTTTGTAAACCCTAGAAATTAACATAATCAGATATCTGTAGATCTAGGCATGCAAATCAATTCTCCTTAATGCACCACTTTGTGTAGTAGCATTATTTGGGGATTAGAACATGTCCACAAAGTTTGGGGTCAATAGGAGACAGCTGGCAATGTAGACTTGCTCAAATTTGGCTCTGGACCGGAGGTTTTGGGATATTTTAGTGAACAAAAATTATTTGGATTGGGAGGAAACTTGGGAAAATCATCACATTGGGCATATGTGACTTGCTAGAATTTTCCTAGATTTATTTGGGAATATTTCCTATAGAAATATTTCAAAAGCTTGAAACAGACCGAAAGGGTTTTAGAAGGTTTTGTCCAATATTTTTAACATGACCATGTGTTGAAACTCACATATATGGAAAATATATGTCCAATGAGTTTCCCTAATTTTTCTCAAATATTTTGAAAGCATACAAATAATTTTCCCCTAGGAAAGACCATTTCCGGCCTTAAATAAAAGCCTTCAGAAAAAATAGGAAAATAATCTTTAAAATTAATATTTGGTGGTTTTGGAAAGTCTTATATATAGTAGGCTCCAAATAAAGTCTTTGTGGCAAAACAATCCACCCCATTTGAGGACTTGTAGTACAACCCTCAACTCAGGTTTTTTTGAAAACCTAACTTGAATAAATCCTTTTTCGCCAAAATAATATTTGTTAAAAATAGTTTTAGGTACTATACACATGGCATGATCATTGGACAGGGAGTTTGGATCAATTAGATGAGTGTTGAGAGAGGAAGAGTCTTTGAGTGTCAAAGCACAGTCAACCAAACAAGCAAACATCAAGCAATTCAAGCATGCACTAGCACTCAGAAAGTTTTAAATGGGTCCAAATTTTATAACTCATAGCATAGAAAAGTGATACAACATAGAGTGTGACAGACCTACCCCCTTACAAGAATCTCGTCCCCGAGATTCCTAGGCTAAGTGCTAAAAAGATAAGGGAACTCAGATCTAAGATAGTCTTCATGCTCCTAGGTTGCTTCTGCTTCAGTGTGGTTGCTCCATTGGACCTTGTAGTACTTGATGGTGCGGCTTCGGGTGAAACGCTCGGCTTCATCCAAAATACGAACTGGTCTCTCACGATAAGTGAGGTCTGGCTGAAGGTCGATGGCCTGATGATCGATGTCCTTGTAGAGGTCGGGGCGGTTGGGAACTTGGAAACACTTCTGGAGTTGTGACACGTGGAACACGTTGTGCACATCTGCTAGCTCGGAAGGTAGCTCTAGCCGGTAGGCAACTTCTCCTCGTCTGTCGGTGATCTTGAAGGGGCCTATATATCTTGGTGCGAGCTTTCCCTTGACGTGGAAACGCTTGGTTCCTTTGAGAGGCATGACTCGGAGATAAACATAGTCTCCAACGCGGAAACTCATGTCTCGGTGGTGTGAGTCGGCGTCACTCTTCTATCTTGACTTGGCGGTCTCCAGACGTTCTCGGACAGTTGAACTTGCTGTTCTGCTTCGCGGAGGATATCTGGTCCAGAGACTAATCCTTCTCCGGTTTCTAACCAGTTGAGGGGGGTACGGCACTTGCGTGCATACAATACCTCAAATGGTGCCATCTGCAAACTGGACTGATAGCTGTTGTTGTAGGAGAACTCGGCAAACGGCAAGCAGTCTTCCCATTTGGCTCCGTATGCCAAAACACAAGCACGGAGCATATCCTCGAGTATCTAATTTACTCGTTCAGTCTGTCCTCCGGTCTGAGGGTGAAAGCGGTGCTGAAGGATAGCTTGGTTCCCAAGGCTTCCTCGCATCTATTCTAGAATCTTGAGGTAAACTGGGTTCCTCAGTCTGACACGATCTCCTTTGGAATTCCATGGAGGCTCACAATCCGGATGATGTAGAGGTTGGCTAGTTGGTTCCCATTGTAGGTGGTCCTGACGGGAGTGAAGTGGGCTACCTTGGTCAGGTGATCGACAATGACCCAAATGGAATCATGTCCCTTGCTTGACCTGGGTAATCCGGTGATGAAGTCCATCCCGACTTTGTACCACTTCCATTTAGGCACTTTGAGAGGTTGTAACAGTCCAGCGGGTCGCTGATACTCAGCTTTGACTCCCTAGCATATGTCACACTTAGCGACAAACGTGGCTATCTCTCTTTTCATGCCATGCCACCAGAATCTTGCTTTGAGGTCTTGGTACATCTTGGTTCCTCCAGGATGGATGGAATACAAAGTGTCATGGGCTTCTTGCAATATCAAATTCTTAAGCTCAGCTTTGTTGGGCACGCAGATGCGATTCCCAAACCATACAACTCATTGTTCATCCATTGAGAATCGAGGGGCGTTGCCTCTCTTAATCTTCCTCTTGATACCTTCAATGCTGTCATGACCCTTCTGAGCTTCCTTAATATCATCCATCAAGGTAGGCCTTGCTTTGAGGTTGGCTAGGAAACCAGGTGCAACTAGTTCCAGGCCAAAGCTTTCAAGATCTTCATACAAGATGGGTAGCCTTTCATTGATCATAGCATTCAAGGAACAAGCCTTTCTGCTTATGGCGTCTACTACCACATTAGCCTTTCCACGGTGGTATTGAACACTGAGGTCATAATCCTTGATCAACTCCAACCATCTTCGTTGCCTCATATTCAACTCCCATTGAGTGAAAATATACTTCAAACTCTTGTGGTCTGTGTATATCTCACATTGCTTTCCCAGAAGGTAATGTCGCCATGTCTTCAAGGCGTGAACTACAGCTGCCAACTGAAGGTCGTGGGTAGCGTAGTTTTCTTCATGAGGACGTAGCTGTCTGGATAGATATGCTACGACTCTGCCTTCTTGCATCAGAACACCACCAAGCCCGGTTCTTGATGCATCACAATATATCACAAACTCCTTGTGAATATCGGGGGTGGCCAAAACTAGGGCTGTCGTCAACCTCTTCTTGAGCTCCTAGAAGCTTTCTTCGCACTTCGTTGTCCATTCGAACTTCTTGTACTTCTTCAAAAGCTGAGTCATGGGTCTAGCGATGCTTGAGAACCCTTCGACGAACTTGCGATAATATCCCGCGAGTCTGAGGAAGCTTCTGACTTCCTTCACATTGTTTGGGAATTGCCATTCGGTCACAGCTTCGATCTTGGCAGGATCCACTGACAATCCTTCTGTAGTCAACACATGACTCAGGAATCCAACTTCATGCAGCCAGAATTCGCACTTTCTGAATTGGGCATAAAGCCGGTGCTCTCGAAGCTTGCCTAGGACCAATCTCAAGTGTTGCGCATGCTCTTCTTCAGACATGGAGAAGACGAGTATGTTGTCAATGAAGACAACGACAAACTTGTCCAAATACTCCATGAAGACTTTGTTCATGTGGTACATGAAGTAGGATGGGGCATTGGTTAACCCAAATGACATGACCGTGTATTCATACAGGCCATACCGGGTCACAATTGCCGTCTTTGGGATGTCTTGAGGTTTGATCTTCAGCTGATAGTACCCAGACCTGAGGTCAATCTTGGAAAACACCTTGGCACCATTTAGCTGATCGAATAGGTCTTCAATCTTTGGGAGTGGGTACTTGTTCTTTATTGTGACCTCATTGAGAGAACGGTAATTGACACAGAGTCGGATAGTTTCATCCCTCTTGGACACAAATAGAACAGGTGATCCCCAAGGGGAGGCACTAGGGCGGATAAATCCTTTCCTGAGCTGCTCAGCCAGTTGCTTCTTCAATTCAGCCAACTCTGCGGATCCCATCCTATAGGGCTTCGTATAGATGGGTCCTGCTCTGGGCATTAGCTCAATGATGAACTCAATGTCTTGGTCAGGAGGCATTCCGGGCAGCTCATCAGGGAAAACATCCGGGTATTCACATACCATGGGCACTTGATCCAACTCAATTCCCGACAGACAATTAACCTAAGGGGCTTGAGTGGAGGTAGGGTTGGGGATATACTTGACTTCAACTCCTTGGCTATTGGTCATGGTAACAATCCTCTTGGCACAGTCTAACAAGACTTGGTGCTTAGTTAACCAGTTCATGCCAAGGATCACATCCAAGCCTGGCGAATCCAAAACTATGAGGTCTGCTAGGAAGTCTACTCCGTTAATGTTGATCATGACTCCTTTACATCCTATCTTGGAACTCATAACTGAACTCAGGGTTTGTATCAGCATGTGACAACCCAGGGGTGTAGGCTTCATACCACTCTCTAGTGCAAACTTTTGGGTAACAAAAGAATGCGAAGCAACACAATCAAACAGAACGGTTGCTGGAGTTGAGTTGATGAGGAATGTACCCAGTATGACGTCCGGGTCTTCCTGGGCTTCCTCGGCGGTGAAGTGATTCACACGACCCTTGCCATTGTTGGGCTGGTTGCGGGGAGCTTGGTTCCATGGTGGCGTTCCATGACCTTGACCTTGGTTTGGCGCATTGGGGTGCGGTGCACCTGGCTTCTTGTTGGGGCATTGCTTAGAGATGTGTCCAGGCTGACCACATCCAAAGCACATGATCTGACCTGAGTTGTTGTTGTTGTTCCTGCTGCCATTGTTGCTATTGGGGTTGTTGTAAGCTGGCCTGGGATTGGCGTACTGTTGAGGCTGGTAGCTCGGACAAGGTGCAGGAGGCCTAGCCTGCTGAGGCAGGTAGGTTGGTTTGGCTGTGGTTGGCCGCCAGGGGCGAGGCTTCTGGTTGCTGGAACTACCCTTGTTGATCATCTTGCGCTTGCGGGTGTCTTCCATGGCACGACGCTTGTCTTCGAGTATGAGGGCCTTGTTCACCAGGTCGAAGAAGGTCCGGCAGTCGCAGACGATGAGCTGATACTGCAGAGCTTGCTGGAGTCCCTCCATGAAGTGTTCCATCTTAGCGACCTCAGTGCTGACATCTTCAGAGGCATACCTTGACAGCAGGTTCAACTTCTGCATGTACTCCTTGACAGAGCCACTTCCTTGCTTTAGCGCTCGGAATTCCCTCTTCTTGATAGCCATGATCCCAGAAGGAATGTGGGCGGTACGGAATCCTTCCTTGAAGTCAGCCCAGGTGATCACACAGTCACCTTGCATGACCTTGAATCCATCCCACGAAGCTCTGGCGGTACCTCCGAGGCAGTGAGAGGCATATAGCACCTTCTCATGATCCTCGTTACAGTTGACCAGTGCAAGGAGGTCCTCGATGGTGTGGATCCAGTCATCGGCATCCAGGGGTTCAGCAGTCTCGGTGAAGGCTGGGGGCGAATTCCTCATGAACTCGGACAGAGTGGAGCGGCCATTGCCATTCCTGCCTTGCTGCTGGTTGTTCACAAGGACTTGAGCCATCTGTTGGATAGCGGCAGTGTTGGCTTGGCGTTCCTCCCAGAGAACTTGGAGAAATTAAGCTATGGTCATGTTCTCTGGTGGAGGTGGTGGCGGGGGAATGTCGCCACGTGGCTGCTCCGGGTGCTCTCCAGCGTGAGTAGCCCCACCATCTCCCTGTTGCTGGCTGGAGTTGCCGGCTTCAGGGTTGGTGAAGGAGCTGTTGCGGGTTGCAGTCACCATCCTGTTTCGAGCAACCAAGTCAAACAACTGGGATAGACGAGATGGAAAGCAGCAATAGAGAAAGCGTGCCTAAGAGGGTTGGTATAGTGCAAGTGTGATCAACATAGGTCGAAAGACCAAACATGTTATATTAAGATAAGATAGATGATGGAGTCGCCTACATGTTCCCTAAGGCAAAAGCGCGACTTGCATCGGAACACAAACAACAAAAGCAAACAACAAGCACACATGGTTTCATATGAACCACTACACGGACTCGAATTCGCATGAGGGGTACATGACTGATCCTACCCTAGGGGTTCTCGGACTCAAGTGGTGGAGTGCTCGGTCTCTTACTCACGCTCCTCGGGATCTTCCTCTTGATCATCATTCATACGGGCGTCGTCTCCGGTCGAGGGGGTCGGAGAACGAGGAGGTCTGCCGTGGTTTTGTCACGGCAGATGTCCTAGTGAAATGACTTAGGTTCGAGGCCATCGCTAAGGCGGTGAGCCCGAAGGGGTTGATCGGAATCGAGAGACAAGGGTTTACCCAGGTTCGGCCCCTCGGAAAGAGGTAAAAGCCTACGTCCTGCTTTGTGTTGTATTGACTGATTATCAATTACAAGGGAGCGAGTTCGCTTGACCTAGCTATCGATGAGTTGTTTCGTGGTCTAAGCCGCCCAGGTAACCCGTCTTTATATACACAGGTCGAGGCCCTGGGCTTACAAGAGTCCGGGCCGGGTTATACTTGATAACCGACCTCACCTCTAACTACACATGCCTTGTCTAACAAGCCGCCACCGGGCTACATATTGTCTTCCAGCTCTGGGCCTCCAGGCCCAATGAGCAAACTTATTCCAAGCCTCATTGCTAAGCCGCCAACCGCATGACCCGGCCCCACCTGGGCGGGTCTCACCACGGGTTTATATCCCCAACATTAGGTCCCAGATTGATTTGAACCGGTTCATGTCAATCTTCAAATCTTCTGGTTGGCGAATCTTGCATTCTCTGATAATCTTCATGACCTGCCAAAAAAATGGGTGGCGTCATTTTCTGATAAATATTCACGACCCGCCGTGACGTCATCAGGAAAATCAAAAAAGATTCCCCTGACGTCAGAGCGGATCTTTCTCCATTAATATGATCGGCCCCAGAATCGAGGCACCTTCTTAGTCAATCATCATCGTGCCTCCTCGATTCCTGCTCCAGACCGTTGCTGTTCCATCACATCCTCATAAATAGGCACAGGGGGGCCCCATTACTTTCACTTCCCCGCCGCTGGCTTCTTCTTCTTCCTCCAGACGCCCGCGCCGCCGAAGCTCGCCGCGCCGACCGGACCTCGCCATCTTCTTCAACACTGGCCGCTGCATCAATGTGATTACATCCAGAGCATTCCCGCGTTCGTCCGCATCCTCAAGGTTCCATCCTTGCCCCTTGTTAGATCTGCACTAGCTTTTTTAGATCCCCTTGAGTTCATCGGGTTTCGCTTCGTGTTCATCGCGGCTCCTCGGAGCATTCTTTGTAGATCAGATGAAAAACAATCCTTTAGGCCTTAGAACGTCGCCCAAATCATGCGGTCATCCGCTTAATAGGCACGCCGTGCTCATCGTAGATTGTGGGCTCACTTTAATCTGCGTAGAGATTGCCTGTTCTTCCACTGGCTTTCTAGGTTTAAGAATATTTTTATTTTTCCCTCGCCCGTAGATCTTCAAACAATAGCTGTAGCTGTTGGAATCTGTTTCTCCACACTTAGTAATTTTTTCAATGTCCACTAGCAAACTTGACCCGCCGTCGTACTGCCGGCTCATATTGTCAAATTCTGGCCTGCTTCGGCGGCTCATAACTTTATATTGACCCGCCAAATACCGTCACCATTTTTAGAGTCATAACTGCCTTGGTCATAATACGTTTTTAACCCGCCAAATACTCATGCCTTCCCGCAGTTTCTTAAGCTGCCGCCATGTCTAAAGTTCCATCCACCTGCAACTGGGTAAGATCTGGGGTGACTGAGGAATCACTCAAATACTTTGTCACTATGGGAGTTCTGCCGGCTTAGGATGTTATCCACTAGCGGGTTCCAGGCAACGAGACCACCCCTAAGCCCAAAGACGGGGAAGTTATTGTATTCACAGACCATCTTCTTCGTGGCTTCTCCCTGCCCGGGTCTAAGTTTTTTCGAGATGTCTTATACTCATTCAAACTGCACCCCCAAGACATTGGCCCCAACTCTGTCACCAATCTGTGCCAGTTTCAGACCTTCTGCGAAGCCTATCTGCAAGAAGAGCCGTCTGTTGATCTCTTCAAGGAGTACTTCTACATCAACCACCAAACAGAAATGGCGGATGGATTAAGCCTCGAGCTTGGAGGTGTTACTCTTCAAAGACGGAGGGATGTACTCTTTCCAGCAGCAACTTTTCTGAGTCATCCCAAAGAATGGAATAAGACTTGGTTCTACTGCCAAGACACTTCGCCAGAAGGGGAGAACCCACTGCCGGGTTACCGTCCCTACCGGCTTAGCACTGATACGGAGCTTCCAGACCGGATGTCCGCCGTCGGACATGATCAATATGCCCCAACTTTCTCAAAAATAAGGGCCCTGTTAGCCAACGGGTTAACATGTGTTGATCTGACCCGCTGTTGGGTCTCTTGGAGGATTCTGCCGTTAAGCCGCCGCGGCGCCTTAATGTGCCAATACACTGGTGAAGTGAACGACCCTCAACGGTTCAACCAGACCCCCTTGACAGACCAGGATCTCAATACTATTGTCAAGTCTTTGCTGCGGGAATCACAAGCCGCCTACAGCAAGACGGGGTTAAGTCCCTTCTCTGCACTTAACCTGGCTTCGGATGTAAGTCTTTCCATCCTAACCCTCATCCATTCCCTTAATGTTGTACTTTACATACTTTATTAACCTTTCTACCAACACGTTTTATCATACGTAGGCCGGCTCTTCCTTCTGGAAGAAACAATTACTCCTTTCTCTCAAGAAGAAGAACAAAGTCCCCAAGGCGACGAAAGCTAAGGCGCCAGCTCGCAGGAAAAGACAATCAACTGAAGAACTATTCGACCTGGATGACTCAGAGGTAGAACTTGACTCCCTTGGTCTTCTCTTTATGCAGCTCATTGACAATAATTACTCACAGGAGGAAGGAGAAACAAGTCATGCTGAAGTTGCAGAGGTAACCATTATTTCCTCTGACTCGGAACTTTCACCAGTAAAAAGAATACGGCGGGCTGTACGGAAGGTAAAATGTTCTCGCCCTTTTGCTCACTTGGATCCCACCTTTCTTTTGAAGAAGCAGCAATATGATAACAAGCGTCAGACCCGGAGGACCGGCTCTGAAGAACTTTTAGACGGCTTACCAAATGATCCGACTCCTCGGAAACGGCACACTGAAGTACGTCCTTGCTTTGAATTTATTTCTCCTGTATGCTCATCTTGCATTGCAGCTTATTTTGTATTTGACAATGTTAACTTTTCCAGTACTCGCCTCCTTCCTCCGGCGACTCAACTGCCTCAAAGTTGCCTCCTCTTATTATCAACCCGGGGTAAGCATTTTTACATCCCATTCCATGCGCTAATAGTCTATCCTTGCTCATTGATGTGTAATTTCACCTTTGCTCATAGGGCTCAAGCCAAACGGAGGAAGGTAGGCGGGTCAGCCGCCACTCCTGAAGTTCCAGAATCAGCAAACCCAAAGCCTAATACCCCTGAGGCTTATATTGAGCCGTCTGACGCTGCAAAAAATGCTTATGAAGAAGATCCCCAGCATAACGAGCCGGCTGATATGGATATTGAGACTCCCGAGGTTCATCCAGAAGCCGATCCTAAGCCGCCCAGCCCTCAACCGACAACTGAAAACGCGGCTTCTCATGAAGAAGTTATTGTTACTGGGGTGGCTTGCAAATCTCCGACTCCCTCCCATGTACTATCAAAACATACCAGTGAAGACGAAGCGGCTCCTCCTAAGGAAGGAAAGATTCAATTTGATCTTCCTAACTTAGAAAAACTTACTGCCGATGAGTTACCTTCTGGCTATCTGAGCCGCCTCTCTGCAAGCCGAGATATGGAAGCCAACTTGGTTGGGATGATGAAGAGAAAATACGAGGTACTCCAGTTCCCTTGCCCCTCCATATATATATACTTATGTAGCCCCCAAGAGCCGGTTTACCTCCCAAAAGGTCAGCCGGGTCTTCCATCACTTGCAATCATTTGATGAATCGTATTGTAGCCCCCAAGGGCCGGGTCATTACCTAAGTAATGAGCCGGCACTTAATCATAGAATAAGAGACCGACCGTAGCCCCCAAGGGCCGGGTCATTACCTAAGTAATGAGCCGGCACTTAATCATAGAATAAGAGACCGACCGTAGCCCCCAAGGGCCAGGTTATTATGCCAATAATGAGCCGGTACTTGATCATAGATTAAGAGCCAAGTGTAGCCCCCAAGGGGCGGGTCATCTTCATAGAAATGATCCGGTTCTATAGGAAAGAGCTGAGACACATTAGCCCCCAAGTGTCAAGTATATTGCTTGCAATCTTCTTGGGACTTGTAATGACTGTGCCAAACTTCGAAAAATGGTATGAGCCGGACAGGCGGCTTAAAACTAAAAACCTTGCTTTGTTATGACTTGTCTTATGCAGGAATCTATGAATGCCGCTGAGTCGAACGTGTCAGACCTGAAGAAGAGTCTGGCACTGCAACAAGAAGGCCGAGCAGAAACCGACGCCAAGTATCAGATCACATTGACTGAGCTGGAAGTTATCAAGGCTGAGCTCAAAACCCTCAAAAAATCTACTGAAACGAGCCAAGCCGCCCTGACCAAGCGCGCTGAAGACATAGAGGGCCGTCTTAAAACGGTGACTGACGAACTGAGCAATCTGAAAGGCCAGATATCTCGTATGATTGGAGCCGTCTTTGGTAATTGTTCTTAACTTTCAATGTTCGAAAAGAAATTTTTCGAGAATCCTTTCAGGCGGCTTATAAAATTTGTCTTGCTTGTAGGTGAACGGAGCCGCCAACTTTCAGATGACAGTCTGTTAAAGCTGAAGGCTTTATACTCACTTTCTGAACAGCTCTATGCCGGATCACTTTTCACCATAAAAGCTGTTATGACTGAGAAGGGTGTGCCAAAGTTTATGAAGGGCGTGCTCGAAGTCCTTTCCACCATCCCGAAGCAAATAGAAGAACCGAAGAGATCAGCCGCCCGTAAGGGCGCAATGGCTGCTTTGAGCCGGTCGCTGGCTTATGCACCCAAGCTTAACCCGGCCAAGATGATGGATGGCTTTCCTCAGCTGAAGGACGATGGCTCATAGTTTACGCAAGATGACTATGCCCGCTGTATGAAGGCATCCCGAATTTTGGCAAGCCGGCTAGCCGAAGAAGCTGACCTGTCAACATACCAGGCGGCTTATTCTGAGGAGAACAAACGAGTTCGAGGGCCCACCTTTGAAGCAAAAAGCCTAATTCCTCAATGCCGTAAGCACCTCTTTCCTCCTGATGTTGACCCATCTCCAATCATGCACGATGAAGACAAATTTGAGGCCTTAACAAACTACAACTGGGATGTGGACAACCTCCAGATCCGGGAAACCGAAGACCCGGCGCAGGATGACCCGGCGACGAGTTAAATGAAGGATTGACTTCATGTGAAGGTAACCCGGCCCTGTTAATATGCCGGGTTATAAACTCTTGCAAAAACTTTAAGTCCGCAGATTTTGGGCTCCTTGATAGCCTTGTAATAGCAGTAGAAAACATTCGATCGCCTGCTCTAGTGCCTTCGTGCACTTTAAAACATCTTTCAATCCATACACAGGCGATTTAGCATGATTGTCTTGATACATAATCATCTAACTGCTTTGACTCGCCCGGCGGGTTATATTCCATGAGCAATGCTAAGCCGGAGTCACCCAACAACTTAGAATCTTATCATGAAAAATACCTACAAAAAACAAGTAATTTACATATTTCTTGCTTGACAAGCCGGCTTTAAAGGCACAGCGGGACAAGATAGTTCTTGTGTTTGTGAAAAAAATTTGTATTGCTTCCGAAGAAACGAGGCATAAAAGCCTTAAAACCTCGTAAGCCGGCTCTCACGTGACATAAATCCGTCGTTTAAACCTTAGCAAGTTCAGGGTCTTTAAAAGATTGACATTGCTAAGAGTACCAACGGGCCACATAGCGGAGAGACTACAGCAGACAAGGCGAATTTATCCTAGCTCACTGTAAGCCGGCTCTCTCGTGACAAAAGCCGCCATTTAAACCTTGACAAGTTCAGGGTCTTTATGCGAGAATAACTTATAAAAGTTCAGGGTCTGTGAGCAAGATTGACTGTCAAGAGTTCGGCGGGTCACATGATGGAGTAGCAAGTTGCAAACAGGCAGGTTTAACTCGAACATGGCATGTAAAGCCGGGCCAAGAGGGTATGAAAGCTAAACCCAGTGGGTTCGAAGCCCCCAAGTGACCTGAAGAAGGATCAACTCCTTTGCATGAATTTTAGTGCGAGAAAATGGCAGAGGCCCCTAATCATGGGGATGCCAACTTTATTATATCATAAAAGATGGTATATACAATGACAGGAATATGTACATTGATGAGAGCCGGACCGGCGGCTCAAGTATAGTATGGCCGAAGATGAGCAATATTCCAAGGCCGTGTAGTCTCTTCACCAGAGGTTCATGACTTGTCGCTCTCCCGTATATCAATGAGATAAGAGGAACCATTGTTGAGATTTCTGCTGATCACAAACGGTCCTTCCCAAGGAGGTGACAACTTATGCATATCTGAATGGACTTGAATTAACCGGAGTACTAAGTCGCCCTCTTGGAACGTCCGGGTCTTGACCCTGCGGCTATGGTAGCGACACAGGTCTTGCTGGTAAATCGCGGACCGAGCTGCTGCTAGGTCCCGTTCTTCGTCTAAGGCATCCAAAGCATCCTGACGAGCCGCCTCATTATCAGTTTCAACGTAAGCCGCCACTCTGGGCGAGTGATGATGAATATCACTGGGGAGAACAGCTTCTGCGCCATAAACCATGAACAAAGGCGTATAGCCTGTAGACCTGTTGGGGGTGGTTCTTATGCTTCAAAGAACATACAGCAACTCTTCCACACAACAACCCGGCATGCACTCCAAAGGAACCATGAGCCGGGGTTTTATACCTCTCAAAATTTCCTGGTTAGCACGCTCAGCTTGACCATTAGACTGTGGGTGAGCCACAAAAGATACATCGAGGCGGATATGCTCATCATCGCAAAACTCCTTCATAGCCCCCTTGGACAGGTTTGTGCCGTTGTCAGTATTGATACTATGAGGATAACCAAACCGAAAGATTAGCTTTTTGACGAACTGAACTGCTGTTGCTGCATCACACTTGCTGACCGGCTCAGCTTCAACCCATTTAGTAAACTTGTCAACCGCCACCAAGAGGTGGGTCTTCTTGTCTTTGGACCTCTTAAAAGGTCCCACCATATCAAGCCCCCAGACTACAAATGGCCAAGTGATTGGGATCATCCATAACTCTTGAGCCGGCACATGGGCACGCCGCCCAAATTTCCGGCACCCGTCACATTTACTGACCAAGTACTCTGCATCTTTATGAGCCGTTAACCAGTAAAAACCGTGTCGAAAAGGTTTAGCCACCAAAGATTTTGACCCAACGAGATGACCACAATCGCCGGCATGGATTTCTTGCAGGATCTCACGGCCCTCCTCCGGAGAAACACATCGCTAAAAGACACCAGTCACACTGCGCCGGTGTAACTCACCATTGACAATAGTCATAGACTTAGACCGCCTTATGATCTGCCACGCCAGATTTTCATCTTGAGGTAACTCGCCGCGGGCCAGATATGCCAGATAAGGCAATGTCCAATTAGGGATCGCGCGAAGAGCTGCCACCAGTTGCCCTTCCGGGTCAGGTATAGCCAGATCCTCCTCCGACGGTAACTTGACCGACGGGTGATGCAATACGTCCAAGAACACATTAGGCGGTACCGGCTTACGCTGAGACCCCAGTCTTGACAATGTGTCAGCCGCCTCATTCTTCCGCCGATCAATATGATCCACCTGATAACCCTTGAAGTGGCCAGCAATCACATCAACCGCCTGGCGATAAGCCGCCATGCGAGGGTCTTTAGAGTCCAACGTGCCAGAGACTTGCTGAGCCACCAGGTCTGAGTCGCCAAGACATATGACCCGGCTCAAATTCATCTCCTTGTCCACACGAAGCCCATGAAGCAAAGCCTCATACTCAGCTACATTGTTAGTACAAGGAAACATTAACCTCAAAACATAACAGAATTTGTCACCTCGTGGGGAAGTTAAAACAACTCCAGCCCCCGAGCCTTCCAATTGCCTGGAACCGTCAAAGTGAATCGTCCAATATGTATTATCTGATTTCTCTTCGGGTGCTTGACACTCTGTCCAGTCATTGATGAAATCCACTAGGGCTTGAGATTTTACAGCCGTCCGGGGCACATACTTTAGATTAATAGGCCCAAGCTCAATCACCCACTTAGCAATCCTACCAGTAGCTTCTCTGTTTTGAATGATATCCCCCAAAGGAGCAGAGCTGACCACTGTGACCGGATGCCCAAGAAAATAATGTTTCAGCTTGCGATTGGCCATGAATACTCCAAACACCAGTTTTTTCCAATGCGGGTATCTTTGCTTTGACTCTGTCAAGACCTCACTGACATAGTAAACCGGCCGTTGGACTGGGTACTCCTTACCCGCCTCCTTGCGCTCCACCACAACTGCAACACTGACAGCCCTGTTGTTAGCCGCCACATATAAGAGCAAAGGCTCCTTTTCCATCGGAGCAGCCAAGATGGGCGGCTCAGCCAACTGCTTCTTGAGCGCCTCAAACGCCTCATTAGCCGCATCACTCCAGACGAAATCATCTGTCTTCTTCATCATCTGATACAGAGGAATAGCTTTCTCCCCCAGGCGGCTTATGAAACGGCTCAGAGCGGCAATACGACCCGCCAGGCGCTGAACATCATTAATACACGCCGGCTTAGACAAAGAAGTGATGGCCTTTATCTTGTCTAGGTTAGCCTCAATGCCACGCTCGGAGACCAAAAATCCCAAGAGCTTGCCTGCAGGTACACCGAACACACACTTTGCCGGGTTAAGCATCATCTTGTAAACCCGCAAATTATCAAAAGTTTCCTTCAAATCATCCAACAGAGTCTCCTTCCTTGATTTGACCACAATATCGTCAACATAAGCATGAACATTGCGCCCAATCTGACCATGAAGACAATTCTGCACACAGCGCTGATAAGTCGCCTGAGCACTTTTGAGCCCGAAAGGCATAGACACATAGCAGAAAGCTCCAAAAGGCGTAGTGAAAGATGTCTTCTCTTGGTCTCTGACTGCCATCTTGATCTGATGATAACCTGAATAAGCATCCAGGAAACATAGACTCTCACAACCTACCGTTGCGTCAATGATCTGGTCGATACGGGGGAGAGCAAATGGATCAACCGGACACGCCTTGTTAAGATCAGTGTAATCCACACACATACGCCACGTGCCGTTCTTCTTGAGCACCAACACTGGGTTAGCTAACTACTCCAGGTGAAAAACTTCGACGATAAACCCTGCTGCTAAGAGCCGGGCTACCTCTTCTCTAATGGCCTTACGCCTCTCCTCATTGAAACGACAGAGGAACTGTTTGACCGGCTTAAACTTAGGATCCACATTAAGGTGGTGCTTAGGGAATTCTCTCGGTACACCTGGCATGTCAGAAGGCTTCCATGCAAAAATGTCCCGATTCTCACGGATGAATTCGATGAGCGCGCTTTCCTATTTGGGATCCATATTGGACCCAATAGTGAACTACTGTGATGAGTCACTAGGAGTGAAATCCACTAGCTTGGTATCTTCTGCCACAAACTTAAGGGGCAGCTCAGATTCCGTGCTAGGCTTCTTCAACGGGGTCATATCTGCCAGGTCAACATTCTCTTTATAAAACTTGAGCTCCGCCTCCGCACAACTCGACTCTGCATAAGCAGCATCGTCTTCCTCGCACTCAAGAGCGATCTTCTGATCACCATGTACTGTAATCGTTCCCTTTAATCCGGGCATCTTGAGCTGCAAGTAAATGTAACAAGGCCTAGCCATGAACTTGGCATAAGCCGGTCGCCCAAATAAAGCGTGGTACGGGCTCTTGATCTTGACCACCTCAAACCATAAGGTCTCCACCCTATAATTAAACTCATCCCCAAAGGCTACCTCCAAGGAAATCTTTCCAACTGGATAAGCCGACTTTCCGGGCACCACGCCATGAAAAACCGTCGAAGAGGGTTTAAGATCCTTGTCAAGCAAGTTCATCCGGAGGAACGTGTCATAATACAGGATGTTGATGCTGCTGCCACCATCCATAAGCACCTTGGTGAAAACGTAGCCTCCAACTTGGGGGGCCACTACCAAGGCCAACTGCCCCGAGTTATCCACACGCGGCGGGTGATCCTCCCTGCTCCAAGTTATGTCATACTTAGACCACTTCAAGTACTGCGGGCGAGCCGGCATGACCGCATTAACCGCCCGCTTGCGCACCTTCTGATCTCGCTCGTCGAGGCTTGTCGTAAAAACATGATACTGACCTCCATTAAGCTGTTTTGGATTACTCTGATACCCGGACTGGTTGTTTTGTTGCTGACCTCCATTGCCAGACTGTTGATTATTACCTCCATGGTTTCCTTGGCCTTGATAACCAGAACCTGAGCCGCCGACACCAAAGCCGGACCCAGGAGAGCTGGACCCTGACCCGCCAGATGGTCCACTGCCGCCACCTTGATGCTGGTTAATGTTGTAATTTTGGAACTCCCGCATGACCCAACAATCCCTCCAGGCATGGGTGGATGGCTTATCGGGAAGACTATGTTTCGGGCAAGGAGCACTCAACATTGCCTCCATATTGAAAGGCTTGGATTTACCGAAAGGCGGGTTACTGTTGCCCTTGCCACGGTTATTCCCAGCACTAGTGTTGGCCACCAGATCTGCGTCCGGGTGCTTCCGCTTTCCGCCGTTGCCATTATTATTATTTCCTCCCCCGTTGTGCTGTTGACTTTTGCCATTGTTATTCTTCTTACCCTTGGCCGATTTCTCATCATCAGAACCAGGGTCCTTCGTGCTATCAGAGTCTGCATACTTAGTGAGAGCCGCCATGAGCTCCCCCATGTCATGGCATGAATGTTTGAGCTGGCCAAGCTTCTGCTTCAGAGGCAAAAAGGGGCAATTCTTCTCCAGAATCAGAACCGCTTGAGCTGCCGTAATGCTGTCAGAGGAGTGGATAATGGTTGAGACTCGCCGGACCCAATGATGGGCCGACTCATCCTCACACTGCACGCAGTGATCCAAATCCACAATCGTCATGGGCTGCTTGCACGTTCCTTGAAAATTCTTAATGAACTTCGCTTTTAACTCAGCCTAGGAATTAATAGTGTTGGGTGGCAAACCCTTCAACCACGTGCAAGCCGGCCCTTCCAGCATCATGATGAAATACTTGGCACATACCACATCACTGACGTCTAACATCTCCATGGCTAGTTCGTAACTCTCGATCCAAGCTTCCAGAGGTAGATCAGCAGTATAATTGGGCACGTTGCGGGGACCCTTGAAGTCCTTCGGCAGGCGTTCGTTTCGTAAAGCCGGCACTAAGCATGGCACTCCCACAGCCCTGGAGGTTACCCCGGCTCCTACCGAAACAGAAGGAGCTACTGTGGGTTCTTGATAAGCCGCCGCAGCTGCCACTGCTGCCGCCTCTCGCTGTGCTCTCGCCCGGTCTACCAGCGCTTGGGCATCAAGAGCTGGCTGATCATCTCGCGCCGGGTTCTGACGTCGCTCACTGCTAGAGATCACAGGCGACTCTAAGCGCCGGCTGTAACTGCAGCTCGGGATGGGGGTGCGGATGATCGTCATGGGCTGCTTCGCCGGTGGTGCGGTGAAGAGCTCACGGTACTCCTTCGCACTCATGCGACGACGACGTGTGAGTGCACCTCTAGCTAGGGGTACTCCTCTGTAAGCGATAGCTGGTCGTCCGTCAGGGGATCCATCCTTCTTAATCCTGTCTGGCTTCACCTGGGCTTGATGAAGTAGCTCCTGGGTGTGGTGAAGTTCCTTGCGGAGCTTCATGGACTCCTTAATCAGGTTATGAGCCAGACTGTCGGCGGAGAGGCTGAAGTAGGTCCGGAATCTGAGCGGTGTCCCATCCTCCTTGGATGGAACCAACGTCCAACTCTCGCCAAAGTAATGCTTCCTGAAAGGCAGGTAGCGTGTAGATGGCTCGTCAGCCATCTCTGGGATGATGTCTCGAAGATGGATAAGTGCCTTACGCGCAGCTGTCGCGACTGTGAGCGCAGGGTCTCCATCTGTGGTTCCTCAAAGAACCAACTAGTCGGGGAGTTGTTTGCCTTCACGACCACATCAATGTGGTACTCCTTCGTGACGGCATCGACCCAGTGCTCGTGGTAGAGAAAACGGGTGGTCGGCGATACTGGCACTTGTCCATGTTGGAAATATGCCCTAGAGGCAATAATAATTTAGTTATTATCATATTTCCTTGTTCGTGATAATCGTTTATTATCCATGCTATAATTGTATTGATTGGAAACTCAAATACATGTGTGGGTACATAGACAACACTGTGTCCCTAGTATGCCTCTAGTTAACTAGCTCGTTGATCAAAGATGGTTAAGGTTTCCTAGCCATAGACATGAGATGTCATTTCATAACGGGATCACATCATTAGGAGAATGATGTGATGGACAAGACCCAAACTACGAACATAGCATATGATCGTGTCAGTTTATTGCTATTGTTTTCTGCATGTCAAGTATCTGTTCCTATGACCATGAGATCATGCAACTCACTGACACCGGAGGAATACCTTGTGTGTATCAAACGTCACAACATAACTGGGTGACTATAAAGGTGCTCTACAGGTATCTCCGAAGGTGTCTGTTGGGTTGGCATGGATCAAGACTGGGATTTGTTACTCCGTGTGACGCAGAGGTATCTCAGGGCCCACTCGGTAATACAACATCACAATGAGCCTTGCAAGCAAAGTGACTAAAGAGTTAGCCACAGGATCTTGTATTACGGAACGAGTAAAGAGACTTGCTGGTAACGAGATTGAACTAGGTATAGAGATACCGACGATCGAATCTCGGGCAAGTAACATACCGAAGAACAAAGGGAACAGTATACGGGATTAACTGAATCCTTGGCATAGAGGTTCAACCGATGAAGATCTTCATAGAATATGTAGGAACCAATATGGGCATCCAGGTCCCGCTATTGGTTATTGGCCGTAGAGGTGTCTCGGTCATGTCTGCATAGTTCTCGAACCCGCAGGGTCTGCACACTTAAGGTTCGATGCCGTTTCGGTATAGTAGAGTTATGTATGGTGGTGACCGAAGGTTGTTCAGAGTCCCGTATGAGATCCTGGACGTCACGAGGAGCTCTGGAATGGTCCGGAGGTAAAGATTGATATATAGGAAGTCCTGTTTTGGTCACCGGAAAAGTTTCGGGTATTTCGGTAGTGTACCGGGAATGCCGGGAGGGGTACCGGGGACCATCGGGAGGGGTGTCTCGACCCAAAGGACCTCATGGGCTGTGGGAGGAGTCAAACCAGCCCCTAGTGGGCTGGCCTAACCCCCCCACTAAGGCCCATGTGGCTTTGGGTGGAAAATATCCAAAGGAGGAAAGGTGGAAAGGGTTTCCATGTGGAGAGGAGGAATCCTACTCCTAATAGGATTGGAGTAGGCCTCCTCCACTTCCAATTTCGGCCAAACCTTGAGGGTTTGAGGCTGCCTCCTCCCCTCCCTCCCTCCTATATATACTAGAGGATTTAGAGGGAAGAGCCAACCCTAATTGCCACGTGCTCCCTCTACTTCATCTAGATCGGTTTCTCCTCTAGTCTAGTTTCAGCGGTGCTTAGGCGAAGCCCTGCCGGAATTGTTCCACCACCATAGCCGCCACGCCATTGCGCCGCCGGAGAACTCTTCTACCTCTCCGCTCCCTCTTGCTGGATCAAGAAGGCGGAGATCGTCATCGACCTGTACGTGTGCTGAACGCGGAGGTGCCGTCCGTTCGGCGCTAGATCGGAAGGACCGTGATCAGGATCACGAGACGATTCGTGATTTGATCGCTGGACGGATCGTGATGGGATCGCGGGACGGATCGTGATGGGATCGCGGGACGGATCGTGATTGGATCACGAGACGGATCGTGATTGGATCGCGGGACGCTCGGCGATTTGGATCGCGAAGACGTTCGACTACATCAACCGCGTTTCTTAACGCTTCCCGCTTAGCGATCTACAAGGGTATGTAGATCCACTCTCCCTCTCGTAGATGCTCATCACCATGGATGGATCTTGCGTGTGCGTAGGAAATTTTTTGTTTCCCATGCAACGTTCCCCAACAGTCCAGGATATCCTCAAGGAGTAGGGGAAAGCCGGATGCTAGGAGGGCTTCGGGTACGACGGCCATCTACAAGGTTTAGGGGAGAGGAGCCAGTAGAGTTTTGAAAGTAGAGTTAGAAATGGTAAGAAGTGCAGAAACTCCTAAGTGTAGGTACTAGGCATAGTTTTGAAAATGGTTTTGTCCTAACTGACGTCCATGCTAACTAAGGCTTCCTACAGTCAGGATGGCTCTGATGCCAGCTCTGTGGGGACCCCGACTCATAAGTCGTGATCACCGAATGCACGTGTATAGTGATCCCAGAGATCCATGCTCACTGAACACACATAAGTTGAATGACAAGAGTCTTACATCCATACATACCGTCTTACACAAATAAAGACCATCGAGGTCATGTCTTACATAGATAGGGCCATGAAGGCCAAACACCAAACATGACTAGCAGCGGAAATCTTGAACGAAAGTGTGAACCCATGCCATCTGCCTTAACCCTACAGGCATTCTGACTGGGAAGCATCCTAATTCGCATGTTCATCACCAAGGTACTCTTCACCATATTCCTGCTCTTCCATGCCGGGACAATTAAATAACCAGTGGCAAGCCAATGAGTACTTTGAATGTACTCGCAAGCAACCCATGTTTTGGAACTAGTTATAACAATGCATGATATAACACTAAATAGGTAAGTTGCGGAAAGCTAATTTTTGAGTGCAATGACATGATCAAAAAACTTGTAAGAGCAAGCATCATGAGGATACAAGTATCCGTATGAACAGGTTACAGATATCAATAGTCTGAACATCTCATGTTCAATCATCATGTCAAGTTATCCGACTTAACTCGAGTACTCCATCTTTCTCCCACACACACACACCAAGTTTTGTAAACAATAGACGTAGCCCTAGAGCGGTCATCCAACTGTCCTTGACCGTGGACACGACTATTCGAATAGTTTTACATTATGCAGAGGTTGCACACTTTACCCACAAGACTCGGGAAACTTCCGTGTCAAGCCACGACTCGCGGTATTGTTCATACCCGAGGTAAGTACACGAACCCCTAACGATACTAACAAAGAGTCCACTCGTTGGTGCCATCCCTCATGATGTACATCACAAGTATCATCCACGAGGGCACGCAACGGTATGCCCGGTGTCTGTAAAAACAACCCATGATCGTCCTTTCCGGCACGACCCCGTATTGAGAGTGATCACGTCACTCCCACCACTAGTAATGCGGGCTCAGTGCTAGGACCAACCAGAGTAATCAACAAAGCCCCGTCCCATAAGGGGTATCCTGGTTGTACATGTAAGGTTGGAGTAACGGTCGCAACTTACACCAATCCATTTTTGAAAAACGACGCACTCACTTGCTCCGGTACACCACTTATTTATCAAGTGGCTACCTAGCTCAACATCATCTCCCTCGTGCATTGGTGGCACCTGATCAGTAGCACAGTAGTATGATAGTTTGGATAGCAGTAGTAGCAGTAACGGTAAAAGTAGCAGCGATGGCAAAAGTTTTGTAGCAGTTGGAACAGTAGCAACAGCAGTAATAACTTAGCAAGAACAATATGTGGAAAACTCGTAGGCACTGGATCAGTGAACTCGTTGGATGATATTCATCATATAACAGTCATAACCTAGGGCGAGACAGCACTAGCTCCAGTTCATAAATGTAATGTAGGCATGTATTCCATAAATAGTCATACATGCTTATGGAAAAGAACTTGCATGACATCTTTTGTCCTACCCTCCCGTGGCAGCGGGGTCCCTAAGGAAACTAAGGGATATTAAGGCCTCCTTTTAATAGAGAACCGGAACAAAGCATTAACACACGGTGAATACATGAACTCCTCAAACTACGGTCATCACCGAAAGTATGTCGACTATTGTCACTCCGGGGTTTACGGATCATAACACGTAGTAGGTGCGTATGACTAGCAAGATCAGATCAAGAACATAGATATAATGGTGATAACATAAATGGTTCAGATCTGAAATCATGGCACTCGGGCCCTAGTGACAAGCATTAAGCATGGCAAAGTCATAGCAACATCAATCTCAGAACATAGTGGATACTAGGGATCAAGCCCTAACAAAACTAACTCGATTACATGATGAATCTCATCCAACTCCTCACCGACCAGCAAGCCTACGAAGGAATTACTCACTCCTGGTGGGGAGCATCGTGGAATTGGCAATGGAGAAGGGTTGATGATGACGAAGACCGAAGATTCCCCTCTCCGGAGCCCCAAACGGGCTCGAGATCTAGCCTCCCGATGAAGAACAGGAGGTGGCGGCGGCTCCGTATCGTAAAACGTGATGAAACTTTCTCTCTGATTTTTTCTCCAAAAATAGGATTTTATAGCGTCAGAATTATGGTCAGTGGGGCCCTGAGGTGGGCACAACCCACCAGGGCGTGCCTGGAGGGGGTGGCGCGCCCTGGTGTATCGTGCCCAGCTAGGGCTCCCCCTCCGGTGGTTCTTGGCTCCAATATTTTTTATTTATTGTAAAATAAATCTCCAAAAAGTTATGTCCAGTTCCGAGAAATTTTATTTCTGCACAAAAACAACACCATGGTAGTTATGTTGAAAACAACGTCAGTCCGGGTTAGTTTCATTCTAATCATGAAAATTGGAGTCCAAAACAAGGGCAAAAGTGTGAGGAAAAGTAATTACAACGGAGACATATCAACTCCCCAAGCTTAACCCATTGCTTGTCCTCAAGCAATTCAGTTGACAAACTGAAAGTGATAAACAAAAACGTTTACGAACTGTTTTGTTCTTGTTTACATATATATGCTTAAGTAGCACCCAGGTTTTCAGCAAAGATTATGACTAACCATGCCAGCAATAACTCTTAGATATTATATTAACTCATATAAATGACATAAGCAACTAGCGAGCAATAATAAAATATCTCAAGCGCCAACACTTTGTCAAAACAATCATGATGTAATATGACAATAGTGGTATCTCGCTAGCCCTTTCTAAGACCGCAAAACATAAATGCAGAGCACCTCCAAAGTTCAAGCAGTGACTAAACATTGTAATTCATGGTAGAAAAGATCCAGTCATGCTGCACCCAACATTAACTATACACAATGCATGTGGATGACAATAGTGCTCTCAGGTCTGGCGCTTATTTGAGAAGGTGATGACTCAACATAAAAGTAAATAGATAGTCCCTTCGCAGAGGGAAGCAGGGATTTGCAAATGTGCCAGAGCTCAAAGCTTAAAACAGAGATAGATATAATTTTGGGAGGTACACCCTTCCTGTCAATGTTACGACCAAGAGTTATCAATATCTTCCATGCTAAACACATTACCGGCGGTTCCCAAGCGGTAAAAGCAAAGGTTTACCCCCCCCCCTCCACCAACAATCACACTCCACGGCTAGCCGAATCCACGGGTACCGTCCATACCAACAACATTCCTGGGGGAGTTTTGTTTAGTTATTTCTAATTTTTGATTTCGGGACTGGGAATCCCTATTACCACCCCTCTCGTGTAAGGACGAGTGAATAAACACTCATCATGAGAATAACCCACTTAACATGGAAGATACTGACCACCCCCTTTCGCTCCATGAGCGGTCCAGGCACACAAAAACAGATGTTCATTTGAATTTTTAGAGGTGGCACATGCAAATTTACTTGGAACGGTAGGGTAATACCGCATATAGGTAGATATAATGGACTCATTTGGAATAACTTTGGTTTAAGGATTTTGATGCACAAGCAGTATTCCTACTTAGTACAGGCGAAGGCTAGCAAATAGATTGAGAAGCGGCCAACTAGAGAGCGAAAATGGTCATGAGCATGTATTATGAATAATAAACATTTACTACTAGCATGAGTAGGATATGGACACCATGAACATAAATATCATGAAGGCTATGTTGGTTTTGATTCAACTACATGCGTGAACATGTGCCAAGTCAAGCCACTTGAAACATTCAAAGGAGGATACCATATCATCATACCACATCACAATCATTTTAATGCATGTTGACATCCAAGATAAATCATTATCGACTCCTAGCTACTTAATCATGGCATGGGAAACTATAATCTCTAATTGTCATTGCAAACATGTTTGATCATAATATGCTGAATCAAGGATACTAGGTTAAACATATTTACAAGAACAAAAAAAGTTGAGTTCGTACCCGCTTTTCTCTGCCACAGTCACTTCATCAAATATCGTCATTATTGCCTTTCACTTGAACGACCGAATGATATGAAAATAATAATAGTGCAAGAGTGTCGTGGACTAAGTTGGAATCTGCAAACATTTTATTCAAGAGGAGAAGACAAGGTAACTTGGGCTCTTTGTTAGATTAACAATAGTGCATATGAGAGCCACTCAACATTTTCATCCTGGTCTTCTCCTTGGTACGACTCAAATAAAAGGAAAAGAATTTCAGAGAAACACACTGAAATATTTTTGGAGTTTTTGGTTTTCATCGTGGTCTTCTCCTTGGTCCGGGAACGCTTTATATAGGCGGGGCGCGAGTCCACCGTAGACTCATGCGCCGGCGAGGTCGAGGCCGAGGCCAGAGGCCACAGAAGGAGATGCGGGTGCGTCTGGGGGTTCCGGGGTCAGTCTAGGCCGTGGGGAGAGAAGAGAGAGAGAGAGCGGGGGAGCGCGCGCGTGCAAGGGAGGGTATTGGCCGAGAGGGGCGGCGTCGGGCATGCGCTAGGGAGGGCCGTTGCAGGGAAAGAGAGGAGGGGAGAGGAGGTCCCCGAGACGGTGGCGTGTCGCGGACGCCGAGGGGCCTCGACTGGCGCGCGAGGGAGGCCCGAGGTGGCCGGGTGCGCGAGGTCAACCCTCTGGAGCGTGGCTACACGCTCCAGAGTGCGACTTTGGCCGGCATGCCAGGGCTTTTGACGCGCTCTGGCATGTCCACTTGCGTCCACCAACTGCAGAGGGAAGTAAACAATTGGAAAGGCACATTGGATGTTCTGGGTGTCCACGAGTGAGGGAGAGCGGAGAGAGAAGAGAGGAAAGGGGCTGTCCAGAGAGGGAAAAGTGTTTTTTTACCCATGCAATCATGCATCTGGGCGCCGGGGTTTTTACCATAGGTGAGGAGGGGTGGTATGGTGCTGTGGCAAAAATATGGGGTGAAGGAGAACAGTGGAACGGGTCAGAACATGACTTTTACCAAACTACCAGAAGGTGTTTGATGATGATTTGGGCAAGTAAAAGGAGTTTTCTTGCCATGATATTTACCAGGATCAAAGAGAAGGTAGAAATAAGGTTGATCACTAAGTTTGAGCTTATATGAGGAAAGTTGGCAATGTAAACTTTGTAAACCCTAGAAATTAACTGAATCAGATTTCTGTAGATCTAGGCATGCAAATCTATTCTCCTTAATGCACCACTTGGTGTAGTAGCATTATTTGGGGTTTAGAACATGTCCACAAAGTTTGGGGTCAATAGGAGACAGCTCGCAATGTAGACTTGCTCAAATTTGGCTCTGGACAGGAATGTTTTTGGGATATTTTAGTGAGCCAAAATAATTTGGATTGGGATAAAACTTGGCAAGATCATCACATTGCGCATATGTTACTTGCTAGAGTTTTTCTGGATTTATTTGGGAATATTTCCTATAGAAATATTTCAAAACCTTGAAACAGACAGAAAGGGTTTTGGAAGGTTTTGTCCAATATTTTGAACATGACCATGTGTTGAAACTCATATATATGTAAAATATATGTCCAATGAGTTTCCCTAAATTTTCTCAAATATTTTGAAAGAATAAAAATAAATTTCCCCTAGGAAAGACCATTTATGGCCTTAAATAAAAGCCTTCAAATAAAATAGGAAAATAATCTTTAAAATTAATATTTGGTGGTTTTGAGAAGTCTTATATATAGTAGGTTCCAAATAAAGTCTTTGTGGCAAAACAATCCACCCAATTTGAGGACTTGTAGTACAACCCTCAACTCAGGGGGTTTTGAAAACCTAACTTGAATAAATACTTTTTGGCAACTACTCCTAAGGATGCATAGAGGCCATATTAAGCATTCAAACTACTTAGAACTCTAAGAATTCAACATGCAAGCTCATCTACAACAGCACCAAGAGTAGCTAATTACTCTAAAAATAACCCACTAAATGAAAAACTAATTGGAGCAATGGAGGAGTCACATACCAAGTAGCAATCCCCCCCAAACAGTTCCGGAAATGGAGCTTCGAGCAAAGAGATCAAAATCTATGGGTTTGAGAGCAAGAACACGAGAATGGAAGCTATGGTGATTTTTTCGGAGATAGGGGATGATAAGGGCTAAAGGAACAAGTGAGGGGTCCCACCTGGGGGCCACAACCCACAAAGGCGTGCCTGGGGTTGCTGGAGTGCCTTGGTGTCTTGTGGGCACCAGGTGCACCCCCCTGAAAGCACATTTGCTCCCTTGGTGGTTTTGGTAATTAATAAAAACATATATGTCATTGAACTAATGTTTCCACAAAGTATATTTCAGGAAAAGTTCAATGATGGGTTGGCAAAAGGATTGTGGAGAAACCTCTAGATGCAAGGAAATGGATTGGCAAAGCTTCAAGCAAGAGGACTCTACATTTTACTTTGTGAGAAATCACTTTGAGTCCATAGGAAAACCAATACTATTAAAAGGGGGTAAGGTACTGTTGGTGAACAAGATGCTCCACGTGCACAAGTGATAGTCACCAAAAACACCCACAAACTCTTCCACAAAAGTCTGTCCAAGCCTATCATGAAAAATCGGTGCTACCAACAATTCCCACTCGGTCCCACCGATTCCCAAACTCAGACAGACCCATGCCAAACCCTAGCCATTCGGTGCAACCGATTCTTCATCGATGCCACCGAGTTCAGTTGCCAACTTTCTGTTTAGCTATTTTCAAGCATCGGTACCATCGAGTTTTGCCAGTCGGTCTCACCGAGATCTGGACCAACTTACTGGTTAGCCATTTACAAGAATCGGTACCACCGAGTTTTGTGAATCGGTCTCACCAAGTTTTTGGACCAATTCTCTGGTTAGCCGTTGTCAAAAATTGGTAACACCGAGATTTGAGAATCGGCGTCACCGAGTTGTGCAATCTGACCGTTGGTCACCTTATCGGTACCATCGAGAGTTATGTATCGGTCTCACCGAGATTCAAAAGTTACTGTCTTTTGGTCACTTCGGTACCACCGAGTTTTATACTTCGGTGTCACCGAGTTGGTCACTTTAGGTGTAACGGTTGGATTTTTGGGGATGCCTATATATACTCCTTCACCACCACCCACTCGAAAGATTAGCACTCAGAATTATTCCATACTTGCCCCATCCTATTTTCTGAGAGAGAGCCACCTACTCATGTGTTGAGATCAATCCATTCCACTCTATCCATATGAATCTTGATCTCTAGCCTCCCCAAGTTGCTTTCCACCAAATCAATCTCTTCAACCAAAGCCAAATCTGTGAGAGAGTGATTGTGTGTTGAGGAGTCTATCATCTTGGAGCACAAGAGCAAGGAGTTCATCGACATTGCCCAGCCTATTACCTTTTGGAGGGTGGTGCCTCCTAGATTGGTTAGGTGTCGCTTGGGAGCCTCCTACTTCGTGTTGTGGAGTTGAACCAAGAAGTTTGTACGGGCAAGGAGATCGCCTACTTCGTGAAGATCTACCCATAGTGAGGCTAGTCCTTCGTGGATGGAAGCCGTTATGAAATAGTCAAGGTTGCTACTTCGTGGACCCTTATGGGTGGAGCCCTCCGTGGACTCTCGCGACCGCTACCCTTCATGGGTTGAAGACTCCATAAACGTGGACGTACGATAGCACCATCTATCGGAACCACGGGAAAAATCTTCATGTCTACGAATTGCGTTTGATCTTCCTTCCTACCCTCTACTACATATGCTTGTTGTTACTTTCCGCTGCTATACTCTTAGACATGCATGTGTAGGGTGTACTTGACTTGTTATCATTGCTAAAATCTGCTAACACTTAAAATTGGGAAAAAGTAGAATTTTTATTTGGTCAAGTAGTCTAATCACCCACCCCCCCTCTAGAGATACTTTCGATCCTACAAGTGGTATCAGAGATTTGGTCTCCATTGCATTGGTCTCACAACCTAGGAGAGTATGGCGTCTAGTGAGGGAAATTATCACCGTAGAGGTTCGTACTTTGATGGCAAAAATTTGCTAGTTGGAAGCACAAAATGAAAATGCATATTCTTGGTCATAACCCCGCCGTTTGGGCTGTTGTTCGTGTTGGCTTGGAAGGTGAATTCTTCGGTGATAGAAAGGAACTGGAACGTGAAGCGACCGCGGATGAATTGAAGATGTTGCAATACAATGCTCAAGCATGTGACATTCTCTTCAACTGCCTATGCCCCAAAGAATTCAACAAAATAAGCCGTCTTGAGAATGCAAAAGAGATTTGGGATACTTTGCTTGATATGCACGAAGGTACCGAATCCGTGAGAGAATCCAAGTTGGACGTTCTTCAAAGTCAGCTTCACAAGTTCAAGATGAAGGATGGTGAAGGAGTCGCAGAGATGTACTCTAGGCTAGCTCTCATAACAAATGAGATTGCCGGCTTAGAAAGCGAAGAAATGACTGACAAATTCATCATCAAGAAGATACTTAGAGCTTTGGATGAGAGATATGACACCGTGTGCACATTGATCCAAATGATGCCCAACTACAAAGATCTCAAGCCTACGGAAGTCATTGGAAGGATTGTTGCTCATGAGATGACACTCAAAGACAAAGAAGAGCTTTACAACAAGTCTAGCGGTGCTTACAAAGTCACAAGTGATGCTCCCACAACTTCAAGCGACAACCTTGTCACCAATGAAGAGATAAGCCTCATGGTCAAGAAATTCAACAAGTTCTACAAGAATAGAGGCAAAGAACGAAGCTCCAACTCAGGATATGAAGAGAAGCGTTCGTCAAGTCGTGACCGAAACTGCTACAATTGTGGGAATCCCGGACACTACTCCAATGAGTGCACGGCTCCCTACAAACGAAGAGAAGAGTCACCAAGAAGACGAATCTCAAGGAATGAATCACCTCAAAGAGAGAGAAGGAGTAGATATGATCGTTATGAACGAAGACCTTCAAGGAGAAGTAGGGACTCGGAGAAGAAGGACAAGTACACCAAGAGCTACACAAGAAGAAGACATCAAGCTCATGTTGGTGAATGGGTTTCCGGCTCCGAATCCGACAACAACTCCAAGAGAAGCTATTACTCCAACTCCGACTATAGTCAAGATGAAGGTGTTGCCGGACTTGCACTAGTGACAACCAACTCCTATGATCTATTTGATTCACCAAATGAAGGGAGTGGAAGTTGCTTCATGGCTAAAGGCCCCAAGGTATCACACCCCGAGTATCTTGTTTTCAATAGTGATGAAGATGATTTACTTGCTGATGATGACTTCCTCTTTGATAAAACTAGTGATGTTAGTCATAATGAACTTGATAATTTTCATGCTAGTCAAGATAAGTCGGTTGATGATGATAAGATGAAAATAGAACAACTAACTAAAGAATTAAACACTCTTAAGTTAGACCATGAGTCTACTCTAGAAAATCATAGAGAGCTTGTAAGGACTCATGAGAAGCTACGCTTCGAGAAGCTCAACTTGGAGTAAGAACATGAGTTTCTTAAAGCTATCAATGATGATCTCCGAAAGAAGACTTCATCTTATCTAGCCAAACGATTACTCTTGTCTACATTCATGCCACAAGTTAAACCTAGACAAACTAGTAACAAATGCAAGAAAGGTTCTTCATCTAGTAGCAACAATAAAAATGATAAATCTAATGATGTTGCTTCTAGTAGTACTATTGATTCCACTAATGATGATTCTCTTAGCCAAGTCACACTTGAGCAAGAAAACGATTTATTGAAAGGAATTATAGAGAAAGGTATCTACAAGAGTCTTGCCGGGTGTAAGCAATTTGAGGAGATTGTACGCAAGCACGGAGGATACCGGAATAACCATGGCATTGGCTACTTCAACGCTAATGGAGTTGAATGGGAAGAAGGTTAATACCCCAAGCCCAAGTTTGTTCCTCAAAGAGAGAAGTATGAACATACTCTTCCCAAGGGAACAAACACTCAAGATGACCTTCCACCACAAGACCACAAGCTCAAGGGCAAGGACAAGCTTCAAGAGGACATTGACTCATATGAAGATGAATCCCAAGCTTTGGTGGAGTGGGTTCCCAAGGCTACTTCAAGCTCTACTTCTACAAGTGCCACTTCAACACCAAGGATCCCCATCAAGTTGATGTGGGTCCCTAAGAAGAAGAACTAGAGAACTTCTTGAGCGGTGACTCCGCCAATGAAATTCACTCACATTCATTATTGGCAAGAACTAGTTGCAATCTACGTCAACATCATGCAATAGTTCAAGGAGTCACACATTCCCTCAAAGGTAAGCAAGGGACGAGGTAATCAACAAATCCATGGACATCATCATGTATGCTTTGCACTCCATGTCCATAGATATCCTTGTATTTGTCTCTTGTGTGTTGGGACTAACCCATGTAGGTGAGAAGAGTACGGAAACAACAAGGATGCTCCCAACTCATGGTGATCTTCATCAACCTTGAGCATCCACCACTACCTCACCAACATGAAGTCTTCATCGAGAAAACCCAAGGTTAGTTTATCCCTCCTATGGGGGTATGTCACATCAAGGGGGAGCTTTACTCTAAGACTTGAGCATGAGCATCTCATAGTATGTGACAACATTAAATGCTTTATGTAAAAGTGGTAACCCCACTTGTGCTTAAACGATGAGTATGACCTATGATCAAGTATTCTTACTTGGATCCTAAGTCAATATACTCATATATAGACAACTCCGTCATCGCCAAAATGCTTGATAGATGCTAGTATGTATGTGCATGTTTGCCATGATTTCATTTGACATCTTATTGTGTGAGCATGTTGGTCCGTATTTATTTATCCATTCGAGGACATCCAATTGTTGCTATTTGGCTTTTGATTTTTCCTTTGCCAATTGGATGGACAAGAATGCCTAGGACCACTCTCTAGCTATCTATGCTTTCTCGTCTCATATTCTATTCTTGCTGCATCACAAAATTTGAACAAGTACTTTTCGATCCCTCTGTGTGAGGAGCACTCGGAGTTCCGTATCGACAAAGGACTGACCATTAAAACCTCCCAAGTGCATCTCGGTGGAACCAACACCAAAATCTCGGTCTCACCGAATGCCTAGGGTTGATCTGGTTTTAAATCTCGGTAACACCGATTCCTTATTCTCTGTCACACCGAGTTTCCCTGTCAACTGACAGTTGAGAAACTCGGTGGCACCGATAATTTAGAACCGGTATCACCGACAGCGAAGGGTATATTACCTAGCGGACCCGACTTTTGAAATTCAACCGCAAAAGTTCATTTTCCTCCAACCCTAAGCTGCCGCTCCGGACCCCTGGTCGTCTCCCTTGTCTCCCCATGCATCTCCGTCGTTAGGAATCGCCGCCGCCGATGGAATCTTCTCCGCCGTCGTCGCCTTAGCGGATCCTTCACTGAGTTAGGGTATGGATCCGGCCCTCTTTGCGCTCCCCGTCCGATTCACGTGCATTAGAGTAAATTTTATCGATAATCCACCGTTTACAATCCTCTCAATCCTCTAGAAATCTCATTAGCTTAGCGAACGGAAGATTTTTAGGTCTAGTCATCCGCAAAACCGAATATCGGTGATACCGAGTAAGAAAAATCGGCTCTACCGATTTTGTTTTGGGTCAGTGAGGACAGTCTCGGTGAAACCGAGTGGCAATTTTCGGTACGACTGAAATTGCTGCCAAGTTTCTATAAAGAGTTCTGTGTGTCTCGGTGGTACCAAAATGTTTGACTCGGTGACACCGAAATCCCTTTTTGCTGAAAACTATATCTAAGAATTTCTCTGTTCAAACCTTTGAAAAACATCTGCATTTTGTGATGACTCAATCCCTTCCACTCTTCTATGCTCTATTTCACAGGGTCAGAGATGTTAGATGCTGAGGATAGCTAGAATGATCTCAGAGAGCAAAGTGTTGACATGAGCTCAGGCACTAGTCTTGAGGGGAGCTATGATGATGTTCCTAGCTCTCCTGATCTACCCAAGGCTGCAACCAGGACAAGAAGGAACCTCAACTCAGATGAGGAGGATGAAGACTTCATACCTGAGGAGCTGTGCAAGAAGGATGATACTGCAAAGAGCACTGCTGCTGCCTCTTCATCCAAGAAGAAGAAGGCCATAAGGAAAGAGTATGCTAGCTCAGGGACAGCAAGAGCACCAGAGAGCTCTAGGGCAACAATGACTATTGAGCCCTCCAAGAAATCTATGCCTAAGAAGGCAGGAGAGAAGAAGAGGTCCAGGAAGAGTATCATTCATGTCATGGGCAGACCTACCTCTATGTATGAGGACCCAGCAGAGGCTGCTGCTGAAGAAGAGGAGGAAGATCCAGTTGCAAAGGCTCCTCCTAAGAAGAAGAAAAAGCTCATGGAAGATGCTATGCCTAAGACTACCACATCAAAGGGCACCAAGACTACCCCCAAGAAAGCTGCTACAGACAAACCCAAGAGGTTCTCCACAGAGATACCAGCTTCTAGCAAGAACAAGACCTCCACCTTTAGGGAAGCTGAGGATGATGCTATGTCAGCTTTGATGAAGCTAAGACCACACCTTCCAGAGCACAATGCTAGCCACTTGCTTGCTGAAGACATGAAGAAAAGGAAGGACTCTGGTTTGAGAGAATGGAGAGACATTGATCCATATTCACAAAGGAGGAAGACTGCTGTGGACTACATGTTCTATACCAAGGAGCAACAAGATTTCTATGAAACAATCTTGCTTGATAAGAACCCTGCTGTGAGTGACATGAGGCATGTGGATTGGAAGTACATCAAGGAGAATGAGGATTACTTCCCAAGTGTGCAAGATAACTTTCACTGCATTGGTCTGGATGAATTTGTTGGCAAGGAATTTACAGCTTGGAACGATGAGATGATCATGCAATTCTACTCCACTGCTCATTTCTATGGAGATGGTACAATTGTGTGGATGACTGAAGGAGCAGGATATGGATCAACTGTTGAGGAATGGGCTACCATCTTAGGAGTCCCAGAGGTGGCAGATGGTGACATCAATGTCTACAATGAGCCCAAGGCAAGCCACAATGCTATGATGAACATGTACAATGAGATCCCTGCTGCACATGTGAAGTCTCACAAGCTAGGATCCATTTACTTCCTCTAGGCTGGTCTACGCACTATCAACACCATTTTGAGGCATACCCTGATGCCTAAGTCTGGAGATGAGAAGATGATTCGAGGCTATTCCATCAACATGCTGCTCCACCTAGATCAACATACAAGGTTCAGAGTGATGGATCTGATAGTGGAGACTATGAAGAGGTTGCTGCTGATCAGAAGCGCTCATGCTGCTATGCACCCTATATCCAGATGCTTATCAACTCCAAGCTGGAGAAGCACATTTTTGCACTTGACAGACCACATTTGCCACTACTGCCAGATCTAGAAGACAACATTGTGGTGATGAATCCGGATCATCCCACATCAGCTACAACACAGGCACATGCAGAGGCAGCCAGAGACTCTAGTTCTCAGGTGCCAAGGTCTAGGAGTGAGCAGATGGATCTCCTACTTAGCTCTGTGCTCCGCATGCAGAAGGACATCAGCGAGATATTGAAGAACCAGGCGAGCCTCTCGAGGATTGTTGACAACAAATTTCACACTCTCAACAACAAGGTGGATGCGCTCACAGTGACTGTGAATGAGCTAAGGAAGGAAGATGATGCAGTGCCTAGCCCTCATTCCACTGATGATGATGATGATGAGGATCGTGCACCTCTCAGGCCTAGCACTCAGTTCACTACTCAGGCTAGATCACCTACAGAGCCAGCTCCAGAGTTGCGCCCTTCTTCATCAGCACCTGCTACAGCCTCTTCAGCTCCATCAGCTCCTCCAGTTCTTCCAGTTGCTACACCAACTCTGTCCATGACGTCTGCCGACATCTTCGCTAATGTCGTTCTCTCGACTCCTTCATCAGCCACCGGAGGAGATCAGCCCCAGAAGAACGATTAGCTATATACCTTTGAACTTTTTGGTAACTTGTTGCCAAAGGGGGAGAAGATGTATATAGATCTTTAGGCTTCGAGAGAGAGAGCGTTGGTTTTTATCGCTTTTCAAAACATTTGATATCTTTTGGTTTGGTTGTGTTAAACTTTGTTGGTGTTTGATCATAAACTTGATATGTATCGCTAATATTTCCTATCATTGTGATGCTTATGAGATGGTCATTCAACTTTACTTGATTGTGTTGTGCTATGATACTCATTCATATTATTCTCGCACACCACCAAGTTGTATGTGACATGGAAGAGTACCCCATGTACCTAATCGATTGTGCATTTGCAATCAAACGCAAATTCAAAATAATGCACAAATTTAGGGGGAGCTCTTGCTTATCACATACTTCTCAAAGCGACGATTATATTCATTGATTATATCATATGTCGAAGCTTTGATCTATATGTTGTCATCAATTACCAAAAAGGGGGAGATTGAAAGCACATTTGCTGCATTGGTGGTTTTGGTAATTAATAACAACATATATGTCATTGAACTAATGTTTCCACTAAGTATATTTCAGGAAAAGTTCAATGATGGGTTGGCAAAAGGATTGTGGAGAAACCCCTAGATGCAAGGAAATGGATTGGCAAAGCTTCAAGCAAGAGGACTCTACATTTTACTTTGTGAGAAATCACTTTGAGTCCGTAGGAAAGCCAATACTATTAAAAGGGGGTAAGGTACTGTTGGTGAACAAGATGCTCCACGTGCACAAGTGATAGTCACCAAAAACACCCACAAACTCTTCCACAAAAGTCTGTCCAAGCCTATCATGAAAAATTGGTGCTACCAACAATTCCCACTCGGTTCCACCGATTCCCAAACTCAAACAGACCCATGCCAAACCCTAGCCATTCCGTGCAACCGATTCTGCATCGGTGCCACCGAGTTCAATTGCCAACTTTCTATTTAGCTATTTTCAAGCATCGGTACCACCGAGTTTTGCCAGTAGGTCTCACCGAGATTTGGACCAACTTCCTGGTTAGCCATTTCCAAGAATCGGTACCACCGAGTTTTGTGAATCGGTCTCACCGAGTTTTTGGACCAACTCTATGGTTAACCGTTGTCAAGAATTGGTACCACCGAGATTTGAGAATCGGCGTCACCGAGTTGTGCAATCTGACCGTTGGTCACCTTATCGGTACCACCGAGAATTATGTATCAGACTCACCGAGATTCAAAAGTTACTGCCTTTTGGTCACTTTGGTACCACCGAGTTTTATACTTCGGTGTCACCGAGTTGGTCACTTTAGGTGTAACGGTTGGATTTTTGGGGATGCCTATATATACCCCTTCACCACCACCCACTCGAAAGAGAAGCACTCAGAACTATTCCATACTTGCCCCATCCTATTTTCTGAGAGAGAGCCACCTACTCATGTGTTGAGATCAAGCCATTCCACTCTATCCATATGAATCTTGATCTCTTGCCTACCCAAGTTGCTTTCCACCAAATCAATCTCTTCCACCAAAGCCAAATCTCTGAGAGAGTGATTGTGTGTTGAGGAGTCTATCATCTTCAAGCACAAGAGCAAGGAGTTCATCGACATGGCCGAGCCTATTACCTTTTGGAGGGTGGTGCCTCCTAGATTGGTTAGGTGTCGCTTGGGAGCCTCCTACTTCGTCTTGTGGAGTTGAACCAAGAAGTTTGTACGGGCAAGGAGATCGCCTACTTCGTGAAGATCTACCCATAGTGAGGCTAGTCCTTCGTGGACGGAAGCCGTTATGGAATAGTCAAGGTTGCTACTTCGTGGACCCTTATGGGTGGAGCCCTCCACGGACTCTCGCGACCGTTACCCTCCGTGGGTTGAAGACTCCATAAACGTGGACGTACGATAGCACCACCTATTGGAACCATGGGAAAAATCTTCGTGTCTACAAATTGCGTTTGATCTTCCTTCCTATCCTCTACTACATATGCTTGTTGTTACTTTCCGCTGTTATACTCTTAGACATGCATGTGTAGGGTGTACTTGACTTGTTATCATTGCTAAAATCTGCCAACACTTCAAATTGGGAAAAGGTAGAATTTTTATTTTGTCAAGTACCCCCCTCTAGACATACTTTCGATCCTACACCCCCTCTGATGTTATTTGCACCAGAAATTCAGAAATATTCAGAAAAAATTGTATCAAATTTTCAGGACATTCTGAGAACTTTTATTTTTGGGTCATTTTTTATTGCACAGAGAAAACAAAAAACAGGATAAACATGGTATTTTATTTTATTTAACTATGTAAACCACAAAATAAAAGGTGGGAGCAGAAGATTGTGCTTACTAGATTCATCAACTTCATACCTCTCAAAAATGATCCATTAATAAGGTTGATCATGTCTTATTAACAACCACTTCCAGTTTGCATGAAACCAAAGAACTTTCGTAAAACACTACGTTACCTCAATGGGGATATGCATATCCCCAACAATAAGTATATCATATTTCTTTTTGGCAGTAGGTAGAGGTAGTTGAAAACTTCCAATAGTGATTGTCGGAGATTCTTCAATAACATTTATACCACTCGGAATTATTTCTTCGGAAAGTGCACCGTATGCTCGTTACCATTGATATGAAAAGTGACTTTGCTTTTATTGCAATCAATAACAGCCCCTATAGTATTCAAAAAGGGTCTACCAAGGATAATCGACATGTTGTCATCCTCGGGCATCTCAAGAATAACAAAGTCCATTAAGATAGTAACATTTGCAACAACAACGGGCACATCCTCACAAATACCGATAGGTATGGCAGCTGATTTGTTAGCCATTTGCAATGATATTTTAGTAGGTGTGAGTTTATTCAAATCAAGTCTTTTATCTATGGAGAAAGGCATAACACTAACAACAACTCCCAAATCACACAAAGCAGTTTTGACATAGTTTCTTTTAATGGAGCAAGGTATAGTTGGTATTCCAGGGTCTCCAAGTTTTTTAGGTACTCCATCCTTAAAAGAATAATTAGCAAGCATGGTGTAGATTTCAACTTCAGGTATCTTTCTTTTATTAGTGATGATGTATTTCATGTATTTTGCATAAGGGGGCATCTTTAAGATATCAGTTAAGCGGGTACACAAAAAGACTGTCCTAATCATTTCAGCAAAGCGTTCAAATTCTTCATCATCCTTTTTCTTAGATGGTTTAGGTGGAAAGGGCATGGGTTTCTGAACCCATGGCTCTCTTTCTTTACCATGTTTTCTAGTTACAAAGTCTCTTTTATCATAACGTTTATTTTTAGGTTGTGGGTTATCAAGATCAACAGTAGGCTCTATTTCAACATCATTGTCTGGTTCTTTATCATTGTTCGGTTGAGTATCCTCATGAACATCATCATTATCATTTTCATTAGCACTAGGTGAATGTTCATTACCAGACTGAGTTTCAGCATCAGAAATAGAGACATCATTATTATCAGGAGGTTTTTGAATCTCAGGTTCACTAGACGTATGCAGAGTCCTATCATTTTTGTTTTTCTTTTTTCTTTTTAGACGGACTAGGTGCATCAGTATTAATTCTCTGAGAGTCTTGTTCAATTCTTTTAGGATGACCCTCAGGATAGAGTGGTTCTTGGGTCATTCTACCTCTTCTAGTTACAACTCTAGCAGCAAAATCATTCATATTATTATTCATTTCATCAAGCAATTCCTTTTGAGATTTAGCAACTTGTTCTAACTGAGTTTGAACCATAGAGGCATGCTTTCCTACACCTCTAACATCATTACTAATTCTAAATAACAAGTCACTCAAGCGAGCAATCATATCAGAAATATATTTCAATTGTTTCAGAACATGTGCATTGAAGTGATCTTGTTTCATAATGTAGTTATCAAACTCATATAAGCATTGACTAGGATGTTTATTGTAAGGGATATCACTTTCATCAAAATTTAATAAAGAATTTGCCTCTACCACCCGTGGAGGTGGTGGTGTGTCAAGGCAATGTATTTCTTCAATAGGTGGTAAATTCTTAACATCCTCAGCTTTAATTCATTTTTCCTTCATACATTTCTTTGCCTCTTGCATATCTTCAGGACTGAGAAATAAGATACCCCTCTTTTTTCGGAGTGGGTTTAAGTGGTGGTTCAGGGAGAGTCCAATCAATATAATTCTTCAATATATTGTTCAATAGTTCCTCAGCTTGTTCACCAATTCATTCCCTGAAAACACAACCAGCACAACTATCTAGGAAGTCCCTAGAAGCATCAGTTAGTCCATTATAGAAGATATCAAGTATTTCATTTTTCTTGAGAGGGTGATCAGGCAAAGCATTAAGCAATTGGAGAAGCCTCCCCCAAGCTTGTTGGAGACTCTCTTCTTCAATTTGCACAAAGTTAAATATTTCCTGTAAGGCAGCTTGTTTCTTATGAGCAGGAAAATATTTTTCAGAGAAGTAGTAAATCATATCCTGGGGACTGCGCACACAACCAGGAGCAAGAGTATTGTACCATGTATTAGCATCACCCTTTAATGAGAATGGAAATAACTTAAGAATATAGTAGTAGCGAATCTTCTCATCATGAGCAAAGAGGGTGGCTATATCATTCAGCTTAGTAAGATGTGCCACTACAGTTTCAGTTTCATAGCCATGGAAAGGATCAGATTCAACCAAAGTAATTAACGCTTGGTCGACAAAGAATTCATAATCCTTATCGGTAACAAAGATAGGTGATGTAGCAAACTTAGGATCACATTTCATTCTAGCATTCAAAGTCTTTTCCTTATTCTTGCATAGTAATTTCTTAAGATCATTTCTATCCTTACAAGAAAGGATTTCCCTAGTTGTCTCCTCATCCATAACATAACCTCCAGGTATCTTAGGCATTTCAAATCTAGGAGAGCCAGGTCTAATAGGTGTTTCATACTCATCAGTTTCCAGAGCTTCATCAGTTTCAACAATCTCATCAGTTTCAATAATTTCATTCTCTTTAGCTCTAGTAATTTGTTCATCAAGAAATTCACCTAGTGGCACATTATCATCAAGCATGCTACTAGCATCATCATAAGCATCATTCATAGCAGAATTAGAATCATCAATAACTTGCGACATATTAGGATTAATAGCATGTGGTGGTGTTGCAAGCTTACTCATAACCGAGGGTGAATCAAGTTCAGAGCTAGATGGCAGTTCCTTACCTCCCCTCGTCTTAGAGGGAAAAATCTTGGTTTTTGGATCCTTCAGATTCTTCATAGTGATCAATTGATATAAATCCCAAGTGACTCAACAAATATAGCTATGCTCCCCGGCAATGGCACCATAAAAAGGTCTTGATAACCCACAAGTATAGGGGATCGCAACAGTTTTCGAGGGTAGAGTATTCAACCCAAATTTATAGACTCGACACAAGGGGAACCAAACAATATTTGCGAGTATTAGCAGCTGAGTTGTCAATTCAACCACACCTGGAGATTTAATATATGCAGCAGAGTGATCAGTAGCACAGTAGTATGATAGTTTGGATAGTAGTAGTAGCAGTAACGGTAACAGCAACAGTGATAGCAAAAGTTTTGTAGCAGTTGGAACAGTAGCAGCAGCAGTAATAACTTAGCAAGAACAATATGTGGAAAACTCGTAGGCACTGGATCGGTGAACTTGTTGGATGATATTCATCATATAACAGTCATAACCTAGGGCGACACAGAACTAGCTCCAGTTCATAAATGTAATGTAGGCATGTATTCCGTAAATAGTCATACATGCTTATGGAAAAGAACTTGCATGACATCTTTTGTCCTACCCTCCCATGGCAGCGGGGTCCATAAGGAAACTAAGGGATATTAAGGCCTCCTTTTAATAGAGAACCGGAACAAAGCATTAACACACGGTGAATACATGAACTCCTCAAACTACGGTCATCATCGAAAGTATGTCGACTATTGTCACTCCGGGGTTTACGGATCATAACACATAGTAGGTGCATATGACTAGCAAGATCGGATCAAGAACATAGATATAATGGTGATAACATAAACGGTTCAGATCTGAAATCATGGCACTCGAGCCCTAGTGACAAGCATTAAGCATGGAAAAGTCATAGCAACATCAATCTCAAAACATAGTGGATACTAGGGATCAAGCCCTAACAAAACTAACTCGATTACATGATGAATCTCATCCAACTCCTCACCGACCAGCAAGCCTTCGAATGAATTACTCACTCCCGGTGGGGAGCATCATGGAATTGGCGATGGAGAAGGGTTGATGATGACGAAGACCGAAGATTCCCCTCTCTGGAGCCCCAAACGGGCTCCAGATCTGGCCCCCGATGAAGAACAGGAGGTGGCGGCGGCTCCGTATCGTAAAACGCGATGAAACTTTCTCTTTGATTTTTTTCTCCAAAAATAGGATTTTATAGTGTGGGAAGTAGGGTCAGTGGGGCCCCGAGGTGGGCACAACCCACCAGGGCACGCTCGGAGGGGGTGGAGCTCCCTGGTATATCGTGCCCAGCCAGGGCTGCCCCTCCGGTAGTACTTGGCTCCAGTATTTTTTATTTATTGTAAAATAAATCTCCAAAAAGTTTCGCCCAATTCCGAGAACTTTCATTTCTGCACAAAAACAACACCATGGTAGTTCTGCTGAAAACAACGTCAGTCCGGGTTAGTTTCATTCAAATCATGCAAATTAGAGTCCAAAACAAGGGCAAAAGTGTGAGGAAAAGTAGATACGATGGAGACATATCAGCACCCGACGGGGTTTTCGAAAAGTCTTTGAAATCATACCCTTTCCGACACCATGCTTAATCCCGTCCCATTGCATAGCATCTATTTTAGCAACCTAACTACTCCCACCCGCATAACCCTCATAGGAAGGTAGGGTCATGCACGATGCAAGTGTCAACGAAAAAGTAACAGAAGTAACCTACTACGATGGTTACCGTTTCATCATGATCAACATAACAAAATAAAGTTCTATATGCCATGCGATAAAATGGTTTCTTAGACATGGTCAATGGGCTGCTTGCCTGGCTCAACAAAGTCCTCGGGGTCTTCAAAGTCTTCTGGTCCAATTCCCTCGTCAACAACGTAATCTATCGTCGCAATAATAACGGGCAAAAATAAGAACACAACAAAAACAGAGGAAATAATTCACTTCAAAATGTCACACTACTCTGCAAAATACTATACTAAAAACTAAAAATAATAGTTTTTTGTTTTGTGTGTAAAAAGTTTTGAAAACTATTTTAACAGTGGTTTTAAATATTCACAACCAGGTTTTAAATAAAACTAGTACATAAAACTATTTTCAAAAAGTGCACAAGTGGCATCATTAAATACTACAGAATATTACAAGATTTTTGGTGGAAGAATATTTGAATTTGGATAAATAGTTGAATCTGTGGAATTTTTGGAAATTCAATAGAAAAGAAAAAGGAGAAGGGCTACTGTGCCCTAGGCCAGTTCTGGCCGTAGCAGGGCCGGCCCAGCGGCCAGCCAGCCCAGGCGAGCTGGTGCCCCCCCGCGTGCCAGGATTAAACCTAATGAGCAGGGCCCAGGGCCAGCGACAGAGGGAGAGAGGCGCGGGCGGGGCAGAGGCTGACGACCGGGCCCCACTGACAGGTCGTTGTCATCCTCTGTATAGGGGACGACGGCACTCACCGGCGATGATGCAGGGCACGACGACGGCTGGCGAGCACGGGAATGGCACCAGCGTCGAGCCGCTGATCTGGTGGAGGTGGAAGGGGGGCCGGAGATGCCCTGGTTTGCCGGCGATGAGCACCCGCGGCGGAGGAGCTTCGGGAGGCGCTGGCTCCAGTCGTCTCCGACCGCAACCTGCACGGAGGAGAGGGGGGATGGCGTCAGGAGCGAGTGGGGGTTCCAGGGGAAGAGGAAGGAGGGTCTGAGGGGGCCTATACCCAAAGATCTCTGGCGAGCCGAGCCGGTGGAGCTCGGGCTCGATCTCGAGCTCAGGCGACTCCGGGGCTGAATTCGCGGCACAGGAGGTCTATTGGGGAGGAGAGAGAGTCAGCAGAGGGGAGAGAGGGGTACGGGAACGCTTTATATAGGCGGGGCGCGAGTCCACCATAGACTCATGCGCCGGCGAGGTCGAGGCCGAGGCCAGAGGCCACGGAAGGAGGTGCGGGTGCGTCTGGGGGTTCCTGGGGTCAGTCTAGGCCATGGGGAGAGAAGAGAGAGGGGGGGAGCGCACGCTTGCGAGGGAGGGGATTGGCCGAGAGGGGCGTCGTCGGGCACACATTGGGGAGGGCCGTTGCAGGGAGAGAGAGGAGGGTAGAGGAGGTCCCCGAAATGGTGGCGTGTCGCGGACGCCAAGGGGCCTCGACTGGCGCACGAGGGAGGCCCGAGGTGGCCGGGCGTGCGAGGTCAACCCTCTGGAGCGCGGCTATCTTTGCTTGTGTTGCCATGTGCCTTCTATTTCTCGCATCTTCGCTTGCTAAAAATCTATTGATATGGATCCTCATCCACTTGCTAATCTTTTCAAAAGGCCAAATTATGATGAACCAATTGCTAGTGAGTTGAGTGCACTTGATTATCTCTATGAAGTTTTGTTTGAAAATCATGAATCTGAAATTTTTGATGAAGTGTTGAAAGAAGAAATTTATAAGGTGATTCATGATAGTTCCTTGAATGATGAGCATGATTGCTATGTTGCTAGTATGAAATCTCTAAATATCCATGATGCTAATGATATGCAAAGCCACAAGCTTGGGGATGCTATGTTTGATGAAGATGATATTTCTAGTCCCCCAAGTTTTGATGAGCAAATTTATTATGATGATTGCATGCCTCATATTTATGATGATGGTGATGACACGTATGCTATAATGAGTAATGATGACCATGAAACTTATCATGATGGTTTTAGTTTGCAATGTGGTTATGTCAATCAAGTGTCTCATGATAGTTACTTTGTTGAGTTTGCTCCCACTACCATGGATGATAAGGAATCTGCTTATGTGGAGAGTAATGAAAATTATATGCTTGTGCATCATGAAAAGAATGATTTATGTCATGGTTATATTGTTGAATTACTTCCTGATGCTACTGAAATTTATTATGAGGGAGGAACATATGCTTGTAGGAATTTCAATAATATCAAGTTTCCTCTCTATGTGTTCAAAGTTTTGAAGTTATGCTTGTTTTGCCTTCCTATGCTAGTTGATCCTTGTTCCCATAGATTGTTTGCTCACAAAATCCCTATGCATAGGAAGTGGGTTCAACTTAAATGTGTTTGTCATGCTATTCATGATGCTCTTTTGCATATTTAAATTACTACTTTTTATGTGAGCATCATTGAAATCATCATGCCTAGCTAGGGGCATAAAACGATAGCGATTGTTGGGAGACAACCCAATGAATAAAATTTATTTTCATATTTTTGTTTCTGTTTTTGAGTGTTGACACAATTATGGCTCTATTATGATTGTGTTTTTTATGTTTTATTTAGTGTTTGTGCCAAGTAAAGCCTTTAGGATGATTCATAAGATGAGTAGAAGCGATGCTGAATCTGAAACAGAAACTTTGCCTCCAGTGTTCGAATATTCATTTTTTACTTGAACGTGATATTGAGCTGAAATATTAACACAGTATTTCTATACAAATTCTTTACGTTTTCCTAACTTTTCAGAAGTTTTAGAGCTACAGAAGTATGGTTAGAGTACAAATTACTACTGACTGTTCTGTTTAAGACATATTCTGTTTTCGTTGCATTGTGTGCTTGTTTTGATGAATCTATGGGTTGTATTGAATGGTATGCTCCATGGTAAAGTTAAAATACAGTAGGTATAATGCAATAATAAAATATGAATGGGTTTGCAACAGCACCTAAAGTAGTGATTTGCTTTATTATACTAACGGATCTCACGAAGATTTTGTTGAGTTTTGTGTGATTGAAGTTTTCAAGTTTTGGGTGAGATCGCGATGGATGAAGGAATAAGGAGTGAGAAGAGCCTAATCTTGGGGATGCTACAGCACCCCCAAGATATATCCAAAGAGAAACAAGCAACTAAGCTTGGGGATGCTCCCGAGCGGCATCCCCTCTTTCTTCTAACGACCATCAGTATTTTACTTGGAGCTATATTTTTATTTGTCACATATCATGAGTTTTGCTTGGAGCGTCTTGTATCATTTGAGTCTTTGCTTGCTTTGCTTGTTAGTTTGTCATTTGTATCCTTGCTAGACACACCTATTTGAGGGAGCCAAAATTGTTCTATCATTTGTTAGAATTGCTCTATATGCTTCTCTTAATTTTTTTGAGCTATAGAATTGCTCTAGTGCTTCACTTATATCTTTTTGAGCATGGTGTGCTTGGAAACTTTTGAAGAAATACTCTCATGCTTCACTTAGATTATTTTGAGAGGTAGTAAATTTTGAAGAAATCCTATCAGTCTTCACTTATACTATTTTGAGAGATGAAATCTTTATGCTCATGTGCTTCACTTAAATTTGTTTGAGCTTGTCAAAAAGCAATGTCAATATATGAAACTAGTCCCAAAGTGATAGATATCCAAGGAGGTTATAACAAAATCTTTCATGAAGATCATTGGAAAAATTAAACTTGAATCCTTGTAATAGTTTTGAGACAGGATGATAGTAATATGTGAGTCATGTTAGTGAGTAATTATGCTTTAGTAGGAATATTGGTGTTAAGGTTTGTGAATCCCTATGCATGCACGAAAGTCAATAGTTATGCAATGAAGTTACATCCTACTTATGGTGCATTATTCGGTGCTAGTTATGCTCAATGCTCGCTTATGTGAATTTTCGCTTCTTGGTTGGTTGCTTCTCAATCTATTTGCTAGCCTCCACTTGTACTAAGTAGAAATACTACTTGTGCATGCAAAATCCTTAAAACAAGTTTTGCCTTATGAGTCCACCATACCTACCTATATGCGGTATTTCCATGCCATTCCAAGCAAATTTGTATGTGCCATCTCTAATTTTCAAAATAAATTTCTCTTTTGTGTGCTCGTACCGCTCATGAAACGGTAGGGAGTGTCCAATATTTTTCCATGCTAGATGTGTTATTCTCAAGATGAGTGTTTATTCACTTGTCATTGCACAAGAGTGCGGCGGTAATAGGGATGCCCATTCCCGAAATGAAAAAAGAAAAAACATTTACTTTAGGTTGTCAAATAATAAATTCCTTGGAAAGTGTTGGTATGGAAGGCAACCGTGGATACGACCAGCCATGTAATATGAAAGAATGGTGGAAAAAGGAATAAACTTTATTTTCTATTTGGGAACCGCCTATGATGTATCTAGCATGGAAAGTATTGTGAACTACTTTGTCGTTTTTGTTGACAGGAAAGGCATGCCACTCAAAATATGTTTATCTCTCAATTTAAACTTTGAGCTCTGGCACCTCTAGAAATCCTTACTTCCCTCTGTGAAGGGCCTATCTATTTACTTTATGCAATTTTTATTTGAGTCTCCATCTTCTCTTATAAAGCACCAACTGGGGGGCACTATGATCGTACTTGAGCATTGGGTGTAGCTAATATTTGAGTGTTTTTCATGAGTGGATCAATGATTGAGCATGATGGGCTAGGGATAACTTTCTTTAGTGTTGATATTTTGAAAGACATGGTTGCTTGTTGGCATGCTTGAGTATTGAAGTCATTATGTTAAAACTAGACTATTGCTTTGAATCATCTAAAAGTCCAAATGTTCATGCTAAAAAAGAAAAGAATATGTGATGAACATGTTAGGCAGCATTCCACATCAAAAATTCTGTTTTATCATTTACCTACGCGAGGACGAGTATGAATTAAGCTTGGGGTTGCCGATACGTCTCCAATGTATCTATAATTTTTGCTTGTTCCATGCTGTTATATTATCATTCTTGGATGTTTTACAATCACTTTATAGCAACTTTATATCATTTTTTTGGGACTAACCTATTGACATAGTGCCAAAGTGCCAGTTGCTGTTTTTGCTTGTTTTTTTACTTCGCAGAATATAAATACCAAACACCCAGTGGGCCAAAGAAGTGCCAGAGAGGTGGGTTGTGGAGAGCACAACCCACCAGGGCGCGCCAAGGGGCCCCCGACGTGCCCTAATGGGTTGTGCCCTCCTCGGGGCCCCTCTCCACCACCTCTAATGCCTATTAATACCCAAATATTCAGAAAACCCTAGGGGAGTCGACGAAAAACACATCCAGCCGCTGCAAGTTCCAGAACCTCGAGATCCAATCTAACACCATCATGGAGGGGTTCATCTTCTTTATAGGTGCCTCTCCGATGATGCGTGAATAGTCCACCATAGACCTACAGGACCGTACGCAGTAGCTAGATGGCATCCTCTCTCTCTTTTGATTCTCAATACAATGGTCTCATGGAGATCTATTTGATGTAAACTTTTGCGGTGTGTTTGTTGGGATCCGATGAATTTTGAGTTCATGATCAATTTCTATCCACAAATATTATTTGAGTCTTCTTTGATCTCTTATATGCATGATTACTTATAGCCTCGTATTTATTCTTCGAATCTTTGGTTTAGTTAGGACGACTAGATATATTTTTCTTGACATGGATAGAGGTGCTTTGTGATGGGTTCGATCTTGCGGTGTCCTTTCCCAGTGACAGAAGGGGCAGCAAGGCACGCATGTATCGTTGCCATTAAGGATAACAAGATGGGGTCTATTCCTACATGAATAGATCTTGTCTAAATCATGTCATCGTTCTTATTGCATTACTCCGTTTTTCCATGAACTTAATACACTAGATGCATGCTGGATAGCGGTCGATGTGTGGAGTAATAGTGGTAGATGTAGGCAGGAGTCGGTCTACTTATCTTGGACGTGATGCCTATATAATGATCATCACCTTGGATATCGTCATGATTATTTGATCTTCTATCAATTGCCCAACAGTAATTTTTTCACCCACCGTGTGCTATACTCATGAGAGAAGCCACTAGTGAAACCTACGGCCCCCGGGTCTACTTTTCCAACATATTGCTTTTCGATCTATCTTTTTGCCTCTTTTGTTTTCAGATCTATTATTCTAAAAACCCAAAAATACCTTGCTGCACTTTTTATTTGCTCTTTTTATTTTGTGTTCTTGAGAGATCTATCTCTCCAATCTATCATTACCTAATCTATCTTTCTTCCGTAGAGAGATTGACAACCTCTCTTTCGCGTCGGGTTGCAAGTATTTGTTCTTTGTGTGCAGGTGCTGCTTATTACGTGGTGGTGATCCTCCTACTGGTTCGATAACCTTGGTTTCATAACTGAGGGAAATACTTACCGTCGATGTGCTGCATCATCCCTTCCTCTTTGGGGAAATACCGACGCAGGCTCAAGCCACGTCAGCCCTGTAGCCAAAATAAGGATGGGACCGCATCTTGGGCATTACAAGTTGGTATCAGAGCCTGTAACAACCTAGGAGCCCCCTTGATTGATCGAACTTGGCCGAGTCGAGTCTAGAAAAAAAAATTGAGTCTAGTTATATATCGGAGAGTAGGACTCTTTTTACTCCTCTTCTATGCTCTGGTGAGGAATCCTGACGTAGGAATTTTAATTCTACCCCTCTTCTCACTCAAATTTTTTTAGGATTACACGGGTATTTTGGAAACTCTATGATGTCGATGTGACTGGAACTTTGTTCTTGGTGCCTCCCGTACATATGGATTGGACCCGGGTAGTTGAGCTCCAAGGGGTTTTTGACACATTGTTATCGTTCAGTTTCTTAGTATCTCAGGACGAGGATATTCAAAATTGCTCCAATACTCTTTGTGGCAAGAGGAGTTTGGCGTCACCCAGTTCTGGGGAGAGAGTCTAGATGTACTGCCATAATTAGTATCGTTGTGATTACGAGGGTCTGAGGTAGATGTATTTCCGAGGCCTCTGGTTATGTGTTGACGGATGTGATACATTGGAGAGTAGTATTACTGCTAGGAGTTCAGTGATGGATTTTACTCCGTGTATCCGTGGACCCAATTGCATAACCAAAGATTTCGAAAGTTTTCAGGTGGGAATTCAAGTAGTTACCTAGGATTATCCTTGCAACAGATGCATAATGGGTTATGTATTAGTTCCGGCTTAATTTGCAAGCTTCATCCTTTGTTTTGTTGGAGTATGGTAATTCGAGTTGCTTCGATGTCAAGTTGTGATTTCATATGTTTCCTAAGTGGTGTTCTCATATTTCTATGGGAGTGCTAATTCTTTTGGTCAATCAAATTGCTATGTCAAATCTTATTCCTAACCGGAGTGCTTCTCTTCAAGTTAATTCAATCTTTTCCAATATTTGCAAGATCTATCCTCATCTTTCCTTTTTCCCGGAGTTCGTTTCATCCGTCCCAAGTTTTTTTTTTCTCACCCTCCCGCCCTTTTTCTTCAATGATTAAATTTTCATCCAGGTGCCTTTCACTTCATTGATGCGTCCCCTATATTTTCTTCTGTATTGTTTCCGGTGGTTCATTGTGAAGATGCTCAGGTGCTGGCTTCATCATTCTTCATTCTTGTTTTCTTCTCCGGTGGATTCGATTCAACCTCTCGGTGTTCATATCCTTTTCAGTCGTTGCATGTTTTTCCATGTCGGAAATTCTTAATCAAGCCTCTCTTGTTATTCAACTCTCTCTATTCTACCAGGAGTGCTGAAGATATCTCAGAAGACTCGTATCTCCATTCAAATCCTTTCTAATTATTTCGAGGGTCTCACCTCATCAAGTTTTCATTTGTACCGGTGCAATCTCTCTTCCTAAACAATGATTTCTTCGATTTTCTCTTTTAGTGGGCCCATAACCCACATGTTTTTTCTAGGATCTTCCCTAGCTCTTTTAATCTTTTCTAGAGACCTCAAGTTCTTTTCAAATGTGGCGTAAGAATGAATTCCATCAGTCATATTCCCTCTCCAAGATCGTTTCCGAATCATCGTCATCATTGGCTGATCATTTTTTCTTTCTTCTTTCGGAGTGTCTCAACAATTTTCGCGGTGTTCCTCTCATCTTTCTCAATCTACAAGACCGAAGAAGAGTTTCTCTTAAATCTTTGCTCATTCTCTTGAAGATTCATGGTTTCAACTTGTTGCTATCCTCTCAAATTCTTTTCGATCATGAGTAATTCCATCCCTATCTATCCGGAGCATTTGAGTGTTGTTTTCATTTCTCGATCCTCCAAAGTCCATCATTCCAGAAGATTTCTTTGTTCTCAACTTTCAGTTTTCGTTCTCAAATTCTACTCAATTGTTGTCTCTTCGTTCGTATCTCAATTATTACCGGTGCTTTGTTCAAGTTCTCTACTAGACGGATCATGATTTCCTCGTTCTCATGTATCTCCATTCATTCGTAGTATTCTCAATCGTTCCAATTCTTACCGGTGTTTCGTTCAAGACTTCTTCAAGTTTGTGCTCTTATCTCCCCTCAATCTTTTTAGGAAGAAGTAGTATGCATAATCTGTTCCTTGTCATCAATTTAACTTGATGAAGGATAAGCATAACATAATTCTTATTCTTGTTTCATCAAGGTGATTCCAATCCTTCTTCCGGAGATGTTCATGATATCAAAATCTCGATTATAGTTGCTTATCTTTTCTTTTCCGGAGTTCCAAGTTTTTTTAATCAAGTATCTCGTCGCGAAGCTTCATATAAATCTTTGCATGGCCTAAATCTTGTTATCTTTCAACCTTCAATTCTTTTCTATCATCCTTTCATTTCGGACTTCTTTGAAGAAGTTCTTCAAGGTGGTTAGTTAAGGATGTAATTTTTTCTCGAAGTATTCTTCAAGATTATTGTGGTGGTACCTCAAGTATTCTTTGTCTTTCAAAGTGCAATTCATTCTCCCTTATCTTTTGAGGTGGTGTTATAGCAGTCTTGCTTCATGAGGAGGCTCGAAGAGAATTTGTGAAGAATGAGATAATTAAACCCATCATTATCTTCCTTGGAGCTATCTTGGATCGGATTTCACCTAAAGCATTTCCTAAGGATTGTTGCTACTTGCGGTGTTTATCTTGATCCAAGTTCTCTGTGTATCCTCTTGGTGAAAGAAGTTTTGCATAGCTTGTTGCTCCCAAGCAATCTTTGTTTCCATTTGTGTCCGGTTGTCACCTCACAATTTTGAGATGTTTTCCGTAAGCCTACAACAAGCTTTTCTTTTTGTTGTTGATGTTCCAACAACTCCGTTCAATCTATGCTTTTCAATTCAATTGTGGCAGAAGTTGTCATTCGATTCTCCGTTCTTTTGTTTCCAATGGTCTAGTTTCTATTCTTTTGTTCCGGAGGCATTGTCATGTGGATCTCGTCGACCCATCATCTCGTTTCGCCAAGATCATGTTCTTTTCCTTGCTTATCCGTTCAACTGGAGTGTTGTGTTCTCTTTTCAAATTTCTTTCCATCGTATCAGGTTCTGCTTCTCTTTTCTACCGAAGTGCTGCCCAAATTTCTTTTGGAATTCTTGTTGTTCATCGTGCCATTCTTCATCTCTTTTCAACCTCCAAGTTTTTGTTGGTTTCACTCGTTTGTCAAAGAAGCAACTATGTTTTACCTCTTCCTTTCCTCTTCCTCTTCCTCTTCTCATTCTAAGATCTCGGGTCGAGATATCTTGTTAGTGGAGGAGAGTTGTAACAGCCCGAGACCGACCACATAGTAGTTGTCGGTTCCGGCATTTTTTTCAAAACTCGCATCCGTTCGTAGTTGTCGGTTCTCTCCGTTTTTGTCGTTGACCCTTTTGCGACCAACCACACACGCACGTGCCTGCGTCATCGATAAAGTATTGTTTTTAAAAGTGCGTATAAAAATTTCCTGGAATGGGTTGAAACTTGGCGAGCGGTCTTAATATATTGTAGGTAGACCGCCTGCCAAATTTTGTCGCATTCGAAGGTCGTGTGATACCCGAACCGTTAAACATATAGTGGCACTATAGCCGGTCAAACGTCAGATGTTTCCGGTTTAAAAAAAACAACATGACACGGGCCGCAACCTTCCCTCTCTTCTTAGCCCAACCACTCTATCACAGCCCACTAGCCCACCTAGCCTAAGCTCGCGACCGGAGCCGTCCGATCGCGATCGCACAGTCCGAATTCGGGCAAAAACTGTTAACCCTAGCCCCATTTGCTATAAATAGACCCCTAGCCTGGCAACCATAGCCTTGCCTCGTTATCCGTGCGCATCCAGCTAGCAGCCGCCACCCACACTCCTATGCAGCTCCCACCTCCACCTCGCAGGGCTCGCCGAAACCCAGATCTGGCCCGCCCAGGCCCAATCTGGACCGACCTCCGCCGCTGGCGACCAACACGAGCCCATCAAGCCGCGGTGCCCTCGAGCTCGCTGAAATCCTTGCCACTAGCTCGCCTCCCCGTCGCCTCACGCCCCGCACCGGCCGGTCATCTCCGGTGAGTCGTCGCCGCCCGTCAAGGTGCGCCGCCTTGCGAGCCCGGTCCTCCCGCTGGCCGCCTCCCCGAGCCGCAATGGCCGCCGCCGTGCCTTACAAGCTCCGGCCGCCACCTTGCTTCAGGATAGAACCGAAGGGATCTGACGCCGCCGCCCCAGACCGCACCATCCCCGGCCTTGCTAGCCCCGAGGCCACTCGCCGGAGCCCTTCCTTGAGCTACCCGCCATCCGCCACGAACTGCCTGCGCCGCCTGCTTGCGCCCTTGATCTAGAGGAGGTGTTGATCCACGCATGCGTTGACCGAGTGGGCGCATGACGTGGGCTGCAGCGCCAGCCGGCCTGTGGAGCGCCAAGGCCCAGCCAGCCAAAGTCGCCGCGGCCCGACCTCGTCCCCAGCCTCCCCTCCGGACGAGCCATGGCCCATGGTGATCCCCCGCGAAGCCCAGCTCTTCCTGCTAAACGACGCCTTGGGCGAGATTATGTTATCTTGCACCCTTGTCTTTGTTTAGGCCCGTGTTCAGATTCAGCCCGAATATGATTTTTTTTCTCATGTCTATGAATTTAGCTATTTTCCATTGAATAACGGATTTGCAGAAACACCCTTAATGTTCAAGCATATCCTAACTCACAAACCGTGCATCGGATTAAAATATTTTAAATATGTAAAATGACTAGAATTTTGTGTGGATTCACAATTTCCAACATTCACATATGTTTAAAATATTTAAACTTGCTGTTTGCATTAATTTGCATAAATGCCATGTTAAAATGATTTATTTCATATCTAAATAGCCGTAGCTCCATTTAAAATGATCCACATTTGTAACTTGACTAGAAAATGTGTGGAACCTCATGATGCACTTCATTTTGCTGTGTAATAAAAAGAAAATATGCTTAGGACAGATCTAGACAAAATTAATAATTTGCATATGAGGTCATTTCAAAAATGCTATATGTGGCTTCCGGCCTCATTTAAAATGCCTAGATGATGTAGTTGTGTATGCTTCACCTCTTGCCATGTTGAACAACATTTAAAATGATTGTTTAATTAAAACAACATTAACAACATTTCTCGTAACATGGAGAGTTATTAGTTTGTTATATGTATGCTCTCCCTCTCCATTTAAAATTGCTTAATCCCATCTTCACCTTATGCCATGACCACCCATGTTAAACAACATTTATTGTTGAGTACCCATATGAGAGTGAACTAAATAATTCAAACGTGGAGTTTCATCAATATGCAACTCGTTGTATATTTTTTTGACTATAAACAGTAGGGTAAAACCCCACTGCAATTTTTATAAATTTAAAAAAGTGTCATACATATTACAACAAGGCTTGAGATAAGCCTGTATCAAAAGCACAAGAAAAGAAATAAGAAAGAAAAAGAAAGAAAGAAAAGAAAAGAAAAAAGCTAAGAGAAGAAAGAAAAGAAAAAACTATGAAATAAGTGAATCTAGCCAGTAATTGAATGGGGCAGCATATTTCCTCTTAATTCTGAATCTCAGCCACTCCAATTCTGTGAAAGATGTGTTCTCCATCTCTAAAATGATGGCATGATATTCTCAAAAATGTAGTTGTTCCTTGTTATCCAGATTGCCCATGCTGCCAAGATGATCACTTCTATAAATAAACGTGTGTTAAGCTTCTCTCTCATGTCAGCAAAAGCCTCCAGGATAGACAGATTTTGATTTATGTTTGGACATACATAGTCCCAGCATTCAGCTGCGAAGGGACAACTCCAGAATAGATGATGAAGTGATTCCTTAATCTGGCAACTGAGAGTGGCACAGAGGTATGAATCCAGGTGAAAAGTTTTCCTTCTAAGCAAATTTCTGGTGTTGAGTCTATCATGCAGAAGCATCCAGAAAAAAAACTTTATGTTTAGGTTGGCATGAACTGGACCAAAGCCACTTGAAGTGAGGTGGTACCACTTGGGAGCCAATGAGAACCTTGGAAGCTTTAGCTGTGGAAAAATTTGTGGTACCCCAAATATAAGACCAGGTATCTGTGCAGTTAATCTCTAGAGATGCTTTCAAAGTATCACAAATCAATTCCATTTGATTGAACTCATGAAAAGCCTGGATAGAAAGTGGTAGGTGAAACATGTCTTCGATGAATTCAAGTTGAAGTACTTGCGCCACTGAGATTTGCTAATTTCTAGAGAAGGAAAACAGATGTGGAAACATTTGGTGCAAACATCTTTCTTGCCAAAGATCTGTCCAGAATAGAGCACTTTTGCCATCACCAACATGACATCTAGCCATAGCCTTGTACCAATCAACTCGTCCAAGCATTGATTTCCACCAGAAAGAACCCTGTAGCTGATTACCAGGTAATTAACCATTAGTGTAGTATGATTCCCAGATTAAATTTACCGAAGGTATATTTTGCCTGTTGAAAAATTTGTGTAGGTTCTTCAGCAACAGTGCCTTGTTTTGAATATGAATATCCAGGACCCCTAGACCTCCTTGACTTTTTGGCCTACAAATAGTTGTCCATTTAACCATAGCAGGCCTGTGATCTTCAAGATCTGGTCCTCTCCATAGACAATGCCTCAAGAATTTTTCCACTTGGTTCTTTATGGTGATTGGGACATCCAAACATGTCATGAAAAAAACAATCATGGAGGCTAAGACTGATTTCACCAGGAGTAGTCTTCCAGCCATGGACATAAAAGTAGCCAAACCAGTGAGTCTGTTAGAAACCCTTGTCACTAGAGGTAAGCATTGCTCAACAGTTGGTTTGACCAGCCCCAAAGGCATACCCAAGTATTTGATTGGAAAATCCTCTCTTGCATAATTAAGGATACCAGTGAAAAGTTCCACTCTGTCTTCTGCAATGTGAATTGGAATAAGGTTTGATTTGTTTAATTCACATTTAGTCCAGTGGCTGTTGCAAAGGAATTCAGCAGGGCTTTTAAACAGAGAAGTTGTCTAGTATCAGCCTTAAGGACCACCAGGGTATCATCAGCATATTGCACCACTGGCAAGTCAGGACAGGAATTTACCTTAATTGGAGGGGTGAGTAGACCTTACAGCTTGGCTTTGTTCAAAATAGTTTGTAGCAGATCAGTAGCCAAGATAAATAAAAGTGGGGAAAGAGGATCTCCTTGTCTGACCCCTCTTAAGCAGTAAAATTGTTTTCCAGGTACACCATTGAGCATTACTGCAGAAGTAGCATATTTGAATAGCATTTCCATCCACATGATCCATCTATCATGGAAACCTTTAGCTTTCAGAATATTAAGCATGGCTTGGTGTTCAATTGTGTCAAAGGCTTTTTCAAAGTCCAGTTTGAGAACCACAATTTCCTCTTGGGAATTTTTGCATTGGTGTAAATATTCAAAAGCCCATCCTACAGAATCTTGCAAAGATCTCTCTTTTAAGAAGGCATATTGATTAATATGGACTAATTGAAGTATCACTTTTTGTAGCCTGTTTGCTAGCAACTTTGTAATGATCTTGAGACAACAATTAAGCAAGGAAATGGGTCTGAAATCATTGGGGTGATAGGAGTGCTCTTTTTAGGAATCAAGGTGATGTAAGAGGTATTAATACTTTCCAAGGAGACAGTGCCTTCATAGAAATTGTGAATGAGCTCAATGACATCACCTTTAATAATATCCCAGCAAGCCTTAAAAAACTCATTGTTGAAACCATCAGGTCCAGGAGATTTGTCATTGGGTAATTGGGACACCACTAAATTTATTTCATCATCAGTAAAAGGCTTCTCCAACTCATTAAAGATTTCTGGATCATGAACATTCCCATACAGGTTAGGTAAGTCAAAGTGCATGAATGTTTGCTCTGTATGACCCAATCTCTTTTTAAAGGACTCCCATAATATAGCTGCTTTGCCTGCATGATCAGAAATGTCAATGTGATCTTCATTTTGTAGGATGGCAATGTGGTTGTGTCTATGGTTGATGGAAGCTTTTGTATGAAAGAATTTGGTATTCTCATCTCCAAATTTCACACCTCTAATTTTTCCTCTTTGCCTCCAGTAAATCCTTTGGTTATTGAGAAGGATTAGGAGATACTCTTTGAAAATACATCTACAATTCTCCTCAAACCTTCCTAGGTCTCTGTATTCCTCTAGGACATCAAAAAAGAAGATCACTTCATTGATTGCAGCAATCTGTTTTTTCAAGCAGGAAAGATTTTTAGCCCATAACTTGATGGCTCTTCTGAGATTTTTAAATTTGGCATTGATTCTCTTAGCTGCATCAGAATGATCAACTGGGATATTCCAGGAATTGGCCACCACCTCCTTAAAATCAGAATGTTGAAGCCAATAGTTTTCAAACTTGAACACCTTGGATTTGGGTATTGAAGTTCCAATTTTAATCATGCAAGGCAGGTGATCTGAAATGGGCTTTGCAAGAGGGAGAACAGTGGAGTCAGGATAAGTTGTCATACAAGAAGCAGATGTGAAGAACCAATCCAGCTTTTCCAGAAGTGGAGATTCTTGCATGTTACTCCAACTGTATTTTCTACATTTGAGGGGGAGTTCCACAAGACCCAGTGAGCTAATAGCATCATTGAATAGCAACATTTCATTAACATCTCCCCCTGGTTTATTTCTGTCAGCAGGTGTTCTGATGAAATTAAAATCTCCCATGATAATCCAATCAATCTCAGCTGGCATTTGAATATTAGAAAACCAGGTTAAAAATTCAATTTTGTCTTCATGAGCACATGGGCCATATATATTAGTTAGAATCCAGGATTGATTAGAAATATTAGTAGTAAACTGGATGGACAATGAGAATCTGTTCTGAAAAACCATCTCTCCTTCAAAAAGAGCACCATTCCAGGCAATAAGGAGTCCACCAGATGCTCCCACACAGGGGAGGAACTGGAATTTATTGAGCCTATTAGGGCAGAAGTTTTTGAGGTAACTAGCATCAAAATGTTCTCTTTTGGTTTCCTGAAGACATATGATAGCACAAGCACTTTCTTCAATCTTGTTCTTGATGGCCACCCACTTGTTTTTATCATTAATTCCTCTAATGTTCCAATTTAGCACATTCCAAGTTCTGTTACTATTCATATGAATAACAATATTGATTCCACTTCTGGCAGTGCCAACTCATACCACATCTCAAAATAACACAGACAGTTTTTGTGATGGGAAGAACCAAGTACCATTTAACCAACTTGCCTTTGTGGCCATGCATAGTTTTAGGATTCATGAGTCTACTCATCTTTAGAGTACAATGTTGCCAGCAAAAGGTTACAACTTCATTTCTCAAAACTATACTACTCCATCCCCCTAAAGCCCTACTTCTAGAGTTCAACTCCAGCAGTTATCTTCTGAAGTGCTAGCATTCCCATTGGCCAAGGACACCTTGACCAAATCTTCAACATCCTTCTTCTTAGGCCTTTTGGAGATTTTCCCTTCTAGTTCCTCTTCAGCCACCTTGCAGAAAGCAGCAGCAAGGTTTTTAGCCACAGATTTATTAGCAACAGGGGGAGCAACATTATAGGGCAGACATTTAACATTAGAACAAGAATTCCTCTTGAAGCCTGTATTTTCTTTTCTGATCCTATCACTCCTCCTTACCTCTGATTCCACTAAAGGGGTTTTTCCTCCCCTCCTTTTCCTTGTATTTTCAGCTCCAAAAGGAAGGAGTAGGGCTTTATCAGAGGACATTATGTGTCCATCCTTGGCATTCTCCTTTTCCTGAGCCTGGGGTGCATCCAGATCCAATGATGCTCTGCAAATTGGGGCGTGAGAGGCAGAACAACAATCAGGAATATGAAAAGTGATAGCTCCATTAATATCCTCATTTTCAGTAATCACTTTCCATATAGGTGACTTTAGAAGTTTCAGAGTCCAACCAAATTTATCAGGTGTCATGAGCAGGTGAATGATGAAATTGAACCAACTTACAGGGATATCCACAGAGAGAGTTCTTGTTCTCTTCATCTTTGGTAGCAAAGTGCTGGGCCCAGAGTTCCACCCCTTCATCAGACATGATAGTTTCATAATTAGCAACAGCAGCTGAGTGCTGATTTTGAAGTTCCAGAACAGACTCATCAATGACAACATCACAAATGCTATCTAACTGACTTCCAAACAGTTGTTCATCATTTGGTTGAGAATTAGCAGCCTCAGGAGAAGATGAAGAAGTAACCATTGGAGTGGGAGTAATACCTGTAGTTTCTGATTGCCTTCTACCAGAGGGAGCATCAGATATGTTCATATTAGAAATCTCTGCACCCTGTTTGGCAACTGGACTCTGTGGCACCATACTAGGCCTTGGTGCAACTGCAAGCTGTATATCTACTTAATTGTTCTCAGTCCTAGCAGCAGCTTCAAGGCCATCAGGAACCAACATGAGGGGAGCCACAGTAGCAACATTAACAGCATTAGCTGGAACAATAGTATTTGACGGAATTGAAACATCTAGCACCCTCCTCTCTTCAAAAGAGTTGGCTTGGTCAGACACACCCTCTTGAACTTCATTGGCAAGCTGCTGAATAACATTTTCAATCACAGCTGCTTGGGGTAAAGGATCCTCTTCTTCCTCACCTTGGTATGCCTGCATTAGATTGTTTAAACCAATACCAAAGGCCCCTTCAATCTGAGGTACTGGTGCAGGCTGTAGAATGTGCTGCTGATTAACTTCCCCTAAAGCAAAGATTAGCCCCAAGTTATTTGAATGATCTCCATAAAAAAGTGATATTGCTATTGTCATCCAGTGCAGGACCAAGCTGTTCACCATTAGCCCATGCCATCTCTTCCTGCTGAACAGCTTCTAGGAGGTTGTCTAGAGCTAAGTTTGGATTGCCTTGTGGTCCATGTTGCTGAAAAGCCTAGTGATTGTCATGTTCCCATTCATCTTCCTCAGCTTCAGGTGGAATATTGTGTAGAGAAGCAGCATGAAAACCAGGGAAAATTCCCTCATTATTTGGCAGAGGGTGGGGATCCACATTGTTAGGTGGAATTGGGTCCTCATCTGCTGGCCCTCCCCCCAGCAGTTCACTCATTAGAGTTTCCACTGAAGAGGACCAGGCATCTTTTTCAAAGTCCTCTCCTTCAGACCAACGCAGGCTTTTGGGTATAACTTCCAGGTCCTTGACTCTGGCCTTGATGAGGATACGTCCCATGTGGTAATCTTCTTTCTCCCAGGAAATAAGGTGGCCAAAAGGGCTGACAGCTCTTACAAGATCTTCAGTGGTACGAAAATCAGAAGGGACTCCCGTGACGAGCAACCAAACGATCCTATTGAGCTGAACTCTTCGATGATTACGACCTTCATCATGCTTGGCAAACAAGATGAAAACATCTCCAAACTCATGCGGACTGTCCAATACAAGCTTATCTCTATCACGGACATGAGCTAACCTGACATAAGCTTCTCCAAACGGCGATCTCTGAATATCCCTTAACCCCAAATGCATGTGCTCGACAACAAATTCCTCTAGAACCTCTCTGATGTTGGGGAAGAATACCTCATCGGGGAGAGGATGGATTGTGGCAATCGCCTAGTCCTCGTGCTTTCGCGGACGCTGAGGGAGCACCACCCGCGCAAATCCATTGCGGCCCTCGACATGCTGGATAGCGATCCCTTGCGGAACAAATGGCCTTGGGTCAATGGGAATATTCGCCATTGTCGCTGAGCTAGTGGAAAACAGAGGGAGCTGAGGAGAAAGCAGAGCTGCAGGCTGGTTCTGAAGTCGAGGAACCGAAGGAGGATAAGCCGAGGAGGCAAGTCCCGACCGGGGCTGGAAATTAGGAAAATTTCCAAAGCAAAGATCACTAAAAGAGGAAACAAGGGGTGGGTCCCGCGCCGGTCCGATTGCACGAAACCAATCGCTGACTATGCCGGGCTCCCAGGCCTCCTCGCGTGGGCCTTTGAAAGTAGCAAATCGCATGCATGCGAGCAGCCCAGGCAAGCGAGACTTAGGACAGAATCTGGCGATGTGGCCCAACTCGTTGTATGCAAAGCAACGCGGTTCTTCATTTGAACCTGCCTGATTGGCGCCAGAATGACCTGAGGCAGGGATTACGCCCTCCTCATTAACCTGAGAATTGATGATCCCATTAACCACCGGCAAAATAACTGTCTCCCTGTTCGATAACCGCAAGAAAACTGACTGTCGCCGGTGATCACCGGAGTTGGACAGGAGGGGAGTACGATTAGAACGAGAGACCAATGTCCAAGAATTAGCTTCCTCTTGATAAAACAATTTCTCTTCATGACGCCAGTTAGGTCCACCCCAACCCCAGAGATTAAAAACTACCTCAAAATCCTTTTCAACAATACGGCCCAAGTTGTAGATCTCAAACCCAACTGCTTTAGAGGCCACCGAGAACTTAAAGCTACGATCCTTGAGATGATGAACTCTAAAACCTTGAGGATAACCACCAAAACAAGCTTGGAGAGCAATGCTAACCGTATGCATATCCAAACAAAAACGAGCACGACATAAAGACACCACCAGAACAAATTCCCTGTGGCGAAAACCAGGCGAAAACACCACCGGTTGCCCAAACTTTTGCCTCATGGCAAGTTGGAACTCCTTACCTCGGGCAAAGTCGAGCAAGGGAGGCTCCATGGAAGGGGGGAGCACTACGCGGCCCTCAATGGAAGGTGTCCGCCGGGGCCGGAGTGGCCACCGGCGCAAGAGCCTAGGAGGAGAGCCTAGGAGCCTTGACTACAGGTCAACTCGTTGTATATTGAGCTTCACTTAATGTGTAGTGTTTGACTGTTGCATCTTCCCATGCCATGCCTTGCATATTTAAACATGACATGCATCATCATTGCTTGCGCATCATGTCATGAATATGTTGTGGTGTTTGTGTCATTTGTTTCTTTCCGGATTGCTTCTTCTCGATAGAGTTCTGAAACCAATTCGGAGTGTGAGGATTCGTTCGACTACGTCCCGATCGTCTACTTCATGGATTCGTTCTTCTTCCAAGCGGGATCTTAGGCAAGATGAACATTTCCCTGGATACCACTACTATCATTGCCATGCTAGTTGTCTCGTTTCTATCACTATGTCTTGCTACCTGCTACTTGTTTGTCAAGCCTCCCAAAATGCCATGATAAGCCTCTAACCCTCCACATCCCAGCAAACCATTGTTTGGCTATGTTACCGCTTGCTCAACCCTTCTTATAGCGTTGGTAGTTGCAGGTGCAAGTTGTTTCTATGTGACATCATGGATATGTTGAGATATCACAATATTATTGCTATTTAATTTAATGCACATATATACTTGGTAAAAGGTGGAAGGCTTGGCCTTTTGCTTGGTGTTTTGTTCCACCTTTGCCGCCCTAGTTACTTGTGTACCGGTGTTATGTTCCATATTGAGCGCTCCTAACATGCTTGGGGTTGTTATGGGGACTCCCTTGATTTTCGTTTTGGGATAAAACTCTTCTGGCAAGGCCCAACATTGGTACTATTTGCTTAATAACAACTAAAATATGCAGAGGGCATGATCACCCCATGGATAATTAATCAAACCCCCGGGTCAGTGCTCCTCATGAGTGTTGGTCCAAACCGGGCGATGTCCGGCGCCCCCTAGTCACCCGGAGTTTCAGCCAACACGACGTCTAGCCCATCTGGTAGTGCCCTGAGAACAAGATACGAGCGGCTCCTACCAGGATCTGGCCTGCCGGCGGCCTTGCTGGATTTGTTTTACCTTTCTCGAACGTCTTGTGCACGAGATTCCGAGGATACTTTAGGCTATCTCGAGGTTGAGGTTTCCCACTGGAATTCTGAGGATACTACGGGGTTATCTCGTGGTTGAGGTTTTCCATGCAACGTGTGGTTAGTTTGTGATGGATGAGTTGGAGCACCCCTGCAGGGTTAAATCTTTTCGAGAAGCCGTGCCCGTGGTTATGTGGCAACTTGTAAATTTGTTTAACATCCGGTCATAGAAAACTTAAAGTAAAGTCAAATAAAATACACCAACCGTCTGCGTAACCGTGACTTTCTCTACTCGTGAGTTCTGAACCGAGAGAGAACACAGTGGGGTTATGTTTGACCATAAGTAGGTGTTCAGGATCACTTAGTGATCTTTACTAGTTCACGACCGTTTATGCGTAGATCACCCCCCTCTTATTCTTGTACTCGCAAGTTAGCCACTCAAATAAATGCATACTGCTTGCTGCAGCCTCACCCATTAAGCTTTGCTAGTCTCACTACAAGAAATATGTCAACTTGTGACCTTCTCTTAGTGACCCCAGCTGAATTGGTCATAAATCCACGGCCATTTCGATAGGAAGGGCTCAAACCCTGAAATTTCCTTACACCAAATGGTCATAAAGCAGACAACAGTGGTCGACGACCTTATTTCTACCTGATTACGACCAATATAAATGGTCATGAGGTTGTGAAAGTGGATGCATTGGTACTTAAGGCCACCTCCATTTTATATGTATACAAAAAATGTTCAATGTGTAAAACCAAATATAGACATCAAAACGTATGTATGAAAAGATGTTTTTTTGTTGGAATATATGAAACGATGTTAATCATGTATTTGAAAAATGTTAAACATATATAAACAATCCATGTGAGCTCACAATCCAATATTTGTTTCTGGTAATATTTTCAGTCTGTGAAGCAACTATATTTTATATTGCTTTATAATTGCTGAAAATTTACCAGGACATGACCCGGCCCATAGAACCTCCCTCCACCAAATTTTAGCTCATTTAATTTATCCAATTTCCCTCAATATGTTTCCTAATTTTCTATTCAGTGGAGAGCATTATGAAGGAAGTATCATTTTTATTTATCCAAATGGTATGAATTTTTTAGAGTGCCTTCATATGCCAAAATTATCATCCTTCTCCAAATTGCAGCTCAATCCAATCATCTATGTGAGCTCAACATCAATTTCTATTTTTTGTGTAGATTGGCACATTGCAAAGCAAGTTCTATCTAGACCCTCCTATTTCCCTCAAAATTTTTGGGCTCTCTTCCATATTCAAATCATTGCCACATGCCAATATTCAGCTCCATTTGCCTAGTAAATCTTCATCAGCAAATTTCCAAAATTTGTATCCAGAGATAAGATTTGTGAACAAAGTACTGCCTAGGATTATCTAAATGATCTAGGATCTTTCCAAATGTTTCAGATACTCAAATAATCACTCTGCACAAAATTTGAGATTTATCCAGCAATCCATGTGAGCTCATCATCCAATCTTTTATTCTGGTCATATTTTCAGTTTGTGAACCAACTATATTTTATATTGCTTAATTATTTCTGAAACTTTACCAGGGCATGTTTCTACCCATATAACTTGCCTCCACCAAATTTGAGCTCATTTCATTTAGCCAAATTCTCTCAATAATTTTCCCAAGTTTCTGTCTAGAGAAGAGCTTTGTGAAGGAAGTACCACTTTAGCATGTCCAGATGGTATCAAATTTTTACAGTTCCTTCCTATGCCCAAATGACTAGAATCCACTAAATTGCAGCTCAATCCATTCATTCATTTGATCTCACCATCCAATTTTTGTTTCTGATAATATTTTCAATTTGTGAAGCAACTATATTTTATATTGCTTTATAATTGCTGAAAAATTACCAGGACATGACCCTTCCCATAGAACCTCCCTACACTAAATTTTATATGTTTTTAATGTAGAAAAGTTTCCTCAATGTTTTTCCCAATTTTCTGTTCAATGGAGAGCATTATGAAGGAAGTACCATTTTTATTTATCCAAATGGTATGAAATTTGTACAGTTCCTTCATATGCCCAGATTATAGGCCTCCTGCAAATTGCAGATCAATCCAATCATCTATGTGGGCCCAGCATCAATTTCTATTTTCTATGCAGATAAGAGCATTGTGAAGGAAGTACCATTTTGGAATGTCCAAATGGTATCAAATTTTTACAGTTCCTTCCTATGTCCAAATGACTATCCTCCAGCAAACTGCAGCTCAATACATTTATTTATTTGAGCCCATCTTCAACATTCATATTTCTGTCCTTTGTGGTACTTTGCAAAGCAAGTGCCAATTAGGCTCCTCCATTTGAGCGGAAAATTTGCCAAGACAGTATCCTTAGTAGATGATCATCCTCAGCCATAACCCAGGCCCATTGGCCAAGTTCGTTTCCCCCACCGCTAATCAAACACTTGGCTGCTAATTCATGTTTGAGCTTAGTTTAGTCTCCTCGTGAGATTCTTCTGTTGTATTATTCTTCCTAGCACCTACCGGGGGAGTGCCCAACCAATATGACATGCCTAGACCGCCCAGAACTCGTGGCAACGCTAAGGTCATGTGGTGACCATGCGGCTAGTATGCCAGTTTGCACGCTCTGGACTTGGGGCCATCGTCCACCGTCCAAACCTCGATGTCTCGCCACCAAACCATGTATCTCTGATTAAATATATAATTATGTACCTAGAAAATCTTTTGACACCCAACCATTAAGTCAATTGTACATTAAATATGGCCTAATATTTTATAAAATTGATTCGGTCCAATTTTGCAACAAATATATGGTAGGTCCTTCACAAAAAAACTCATTTTGGGCACTCGAAAAATGGAAAATGAATTTTCCGTCCAAAGAAAATGAAAACTTCCTGAGGCAACATTGCTTGTCATTCCAATATACACCCTTGTGCACAATATGAGATCATTTGAGCAAACTATGCCATGAATGTGGCCATAAGATTGATCATTTGGCTTGAAAGCCATGTATCTTCACACATGATAGCTCATTTTTTAGAACACTTTTTTAAATTAATTGCCGTATTACAAGTTTATTATTTTTCCTGGTAACATGGTCACATGTAATGACACAATACGAAGGTTTTCCAATTTTTTGATTTTTTTTGAATATTTCATGCCCGTTTCAAAATGCGGTCAAAACAGCGGGCATGCCAGTTCCTACCTAGGGGTTGAATCTTGAAAAACTTTTTCTGTTTCTCTTATTAAATAGATATTTTTGTACCTAGAAATGATTTATTCAAAAAATAATGAGCACACTATGAGGCAGCTGTAGTTCAAATTTAACCCACTTCCGACTGAATCGGCGGAAATTTGCCTTTTTCATTAGAGGTGGATCAAAGCCTTTTACATGCAACCATTTGGTCAATTGTACATTAAATATGGCATAGTATTTTATAAAATTTGTTCGGTCCAATTTTGCAACAAATATATGGTACGTTCACAAAAAACTCATTTTTGACACTCGAAAAATGGAAAATGAAATATTCGTCCAAAGAAAATGAAATCTTCCTTAGGCAACATTCTTTGTCATTCCAAGATGCAGCGTTGTGCACAATATTAGATCAGTTCAACAAACTATGCCATGAATGTTGCCATAAGATTGATCATTTGGCTTGAAAGCCATGAATCTTCACAGATGATAGCCCATTTCTGAGAACACTTTTTTAAAACAATTGCCATATTAGAAGTTTATTATTTTTCCTGTTAACTTGGTCACATATAATGACACAATGCAAAGGTTTTCGAATTTTTTGTTTTTTTTGAAATTTTCATGCCCATTTCAAAATGCGGTCAAAACGGCAGGCATCACCCGCAAACCTCCCGTTTGTCCTACTCTATGGGCTTCGGTGAACCGAAGGTGGTCGCGCCTGCCACGTCAGCACCCGCGGGCATCGACCTCAACGCAGTGCCTGTGGGCGGTGGATCGTCCTCCGGCAGTTCGTGCAAGCACTGCCGCGAGCTCCCAGCAGACGCCATGGTAATGCCGGAAAGTTGTTTGACAAAATGTCGGCTTCGGAAGACGAGGACAGTTTGTTCATGCATGTGTGTCCGCCCGCTGGTAAATGCGCCCAGCTTGAAAACTGCATATTCTTTTTGTAGGCTAGCATGTGTATGCCGTCCGCTCGCATATCGCCAGCGTGAACTCTTGATGCTGGCATGGCAGATGGCATGATGCGTGGCCACTGGCCATTTTATCTTTAAAAACTGCGTGCGCGGACGGAAATTGTGTTGGCGTGTTGGGCACGCGGCCAACCCTTTTGCAAAAGGGGGCGGCGAGCCGACCCAAATAGACAAAACGCGGACAAAGCGCGCGTCCCTTTGGGTTGCGCGGTTGGAGTTGCTCTTACGACCAATTCAAATGGTCTCAATATCATACTGTGTTCTAATTGGTCAATGGGTATGTCACGCGGATCATGCATAAAGACCGTCGGATGATCCCGGATCCAACGGCAGCCCTCACCTCCCCATCAACCCCAAGCCCACCTGTGCTGAAACCCTGGCTTTGTCCTCTGGACATTTTTAGATCCACCCCCCCGCCTCCTTTCTTCCTCTCTGCCGCAAGCAACACACAGCCACACACACACTCCTCCCTCATCCCCATCTCTCCCCCGCACGACCCCCTCTCGCTGCCGCCACCAACGGCGCCCCGATCCAGGCGACCTCCGGTGGGATCCCCTTGCTCCGCTCCTCCCCCCATCCCGTGCTCCTCCACACCCGTGCGCCTGAGCCGAACCCTACATGCACGCGTGCCAGGGGCCGCCCCGATCTGCGAGGTGTGGTGCAGCTGCGTGTCGCGATGACCGCAGCGTAGGCCCACACGGGTGGACGGATAGCCGACAGCGATGGCGAGGGCACAGGAGAGAGTTGTTGGCCGCCCGGGGATGAGGGAGATCTGAGCCTGGAATTCTATGGTGCCGAGGCGGGGTGGGTGGAGGCGCGGACCAACTGCCCGCACCTGCCTGCCATGCCTGCCGCCAGCGCCGATGATCTCGCGCGCGTGCCCGCGCCTGATTCGCACTGCTCTAGGTTTGTCTCATCCTCTTTCTCGAGTTTGCTGTGTCGCGATCCTGGGCCGTACATGCGGATTGTTAGGGTTCTTTCCTGCGGTTTGAACCGCTTCGCAGGCTAGGTTTTTCTCTCCCTATTACTATTAGCCTCTTGGGGTAGTCCGGGGTGGCGCACTATTTGGCAGAATCCCTAGTTCCCAGACTTCAGTTATGGTGAAATATGACTAGATAACTTAAATTGACAATGCGATTGATTGGTACCAAGTTGTGACTCCAAAGTGTTGTGGCAAGTCATAGATATGCATGGTTGAGACCACAACTTTCATTAACGAAAGTGTGGAGAGGATGTGAGTTGCCGCCAAGGTTTGGTGACAAGAATATCATCCTTTGTCCCATAGCATTCCGATGCTATGCTCGGCTCCTCGGCTCTGACTGGTGGTGCTCTGACCGGTGAACTCTTGTTGATCTGTTTAACCATTCGGAATGAACAAAATAAATAGAAAGTTCTATGAATTTTGTATGTATGTTTTTTTCTTCTACCACTTGTTATATGTGCCTTTGTTTTGCAAAATCAAAAGAAGTGGTATAGTCCGGGTGGCCAATTCCCTCGTCATTGGTCAGTGAGACCCTGTGCAGGCGCCCACAAGTGCAGCCATGTCTTACTTAGTTGGCGCAATACATGTATTGTGCCCTTTGTTATCAATTTGTAAAATTTCTTGTGAAAAAAGATTTGTTGTACGTTTTATAATTCTACCTGAAATTTCACACCTATATCAGATCTCTTTTATTTTAATTTCATGCCCTGTTTAGGGCTGGTCATTGGTTCGTAGTATATATGGAGTGCAAGGGCCGGTGGAGATCCAAAGTGAGAAGTGGCCTCTCTGAGCATGAGTTGTTTTTCTGGCCTCCACAAGCCCCAAACGCACCTTGCATTCCTGGATTCAATCCTACATGCAACAAGGTCTTGAATTAATTCCTAGGTAATAACTATGTTGTATGGGATACGGGGATACACCCGATACACCAATTTTTTTAAACTAGGATATGAGTATATGTTCATACATATAGTAGCAGACCCTTTTATTGAAGTAATGAAGCCCTGTATTTGTATGTGTAAGAACTATATACTTGCATTTGTCTTGCAAACACACTTTTATCTCATCTCTTGCTAATTTGTATTCTTTAGTTGGAAATGGACCTCTCTGATGGTTAAAACAAAGCTTCGTAACCTAGCAAAATTTGATGTAGTAAATGTGTACTCAACTGTATATTTTTTAGTATAAAAATATCTGATTCCTCCTATCCATGTGCAATAGCGATGCTTTGGATTTCATCCATGCAGTAGAGGACAAGGGCCTCATGGACAAGCAAGGTGCATGGTGCTCGCAAGCGACGAACGGAGGCTGTTCGACATCGGCTACACAAACCACCACTGTGAGCTCCTCCCTTACCTATGACACAACCATGCTCTGTTTCATGGGTTAGTTAGGATTTTGGTGCTTTTTGTGCCGTGTTTGAGTCCTTGCCGATAGTTGCATCGATGATCAAGTGCTGGTGCTTATTTGTTGTGGCGGTGCTCATCTGACTACTTGACTTGCTGCTGCTAATTAGTAGTAGTTTATTAGGATGTGGCTGAAACCATTGGATTAGCTGGTCCTAAAGAATGCTTATTATTGAATTAGCTGGTCCTAAAGAATGCTCCGCCTAAGCTTTGCTTAGTGTCTGGTTCCATATCTGAAAAGTGCAATGCAGGTGAAAAGATTAAATACCTAGTCATGCTTGCAATGGTTTGCGCTGAACTGTTTTTTTGTAATCTATCTTACTATACTGGTTCCAAGTGCTTCAGTAGCACCTCTGAGATAAGTCACTTGTGGTTAATTAGTGGCTTTATCGTTTGTGTTTGTGCATTCTCCAGAGGGCGGTGGCTTGTTTTTTTTTTATTTTTATCATAAATGTTCGAACCTCCAGATTTGTAGTATGAAAATGTGATATGAATTATGAAGCATATACCTTTTTTTGGCTAAGGAACATTATAATGCTAATACGCATTTGAGAAGCTACAAATGCATATTACATATAATCTCTGATGTGAGTACTAAGTAAGAAACAAAATCATATAATTTTCTAAACTAAAAGCTGGTGGAGTTTCTACGATTGGAACATTATGTTCTGTTTTTATTTAGTGTGATGAAACAAAACATGTACTCTAGGTGGTAGTTTTACTCAATGCTTGTGTGGCCCTGGTAGAACACATTATTTTCATCATCTTCTTTATTAAACTGAATTATGTCACATCCACCATCAATTTGGATGCAATTTTTCTGCACATCCATTTGTTAAAAAAATGTTATTATTTCAGGTTAAGGCAATCAGAGCTCTGCAATACTTCCCTACCATTGACGATGCTAGTGTAAGGCAAACTTTGTTTGAGTTACAACTCTTTTTACTACTGTACTCCACAGTCGACATAGACAAATAGTTCATTGATTATAATGTTTCTTGTCATTTTGTAGGTTTAAAGCATATTTTGATGTTCACTCATGTTGTTAAAAACATCAGCAGGAATAATACATCACTTTCTGTTCTTGTTGAAGCTCTTGCTCTGGTGGGTTTGTATTATCTTCTCTATAATTTTGTATTGTTTCTTATTTTTTGGAAAAATACACTTGACAGTTAGCTTAGTTGATATGCGTTACTTAATAGTACTAGCTAGATTCATTTAGTGGTTTGACTAACATACACCAATTATTGGTGTAACAAATTACTTTTAAGGCATAGGCTGCTTTATTGATTTCTATCCCATCTTATTGATTGATCAATCAGACTGCGTGTCAAGGTAGCAAATGGAATGAAAGAACTGCATTTGTTTTTCCTCATGTAGTTTTGATATTTTATTGCAAGTCAAATAAACTTGCAGTGTATGCTTTAAAATTTGTGTCTACAAGTTATTACTAGATCCACCATCCTAATAATGTTTTATTTCCTGAATTCATGGTAAATTGGGTAGATGTTGCTAGATGGTTTGTTCCTATGGCCAGGTTCAGTCATGCTGCGAAGAGCAACCAAATGACTAATGTTTGTTCCAATTTTTGATAGATCATGTTATTTATACTTGATGCTGTCTATCACATACGTTGCGACATGACAGCTAGGAACAAGAGGGCTGACGGCGAGAAACTAAAGAAGAACTTTTTTGCGGGGAACCTGTGAGATGAAGTTTATGTGCTTTGAACCTGTGAGATACAGTTCTGTATAATGTTGTGTGAGATAAAGTTATGTACTTGTGAACATGGGGGATAAGTTATTGATATGTGTTGTTTTATATAATGTTATGCGAGATAAAGTTATGTGCTGGCAACGTGTGAGATAAAGTTTTCTAAACTTGTGTTATTACTGAATGTGGGAAAGAAGTATTGTTACTATTACTGATTTAAGAATATTGGCTATAAATAAAAGAGGGCTTGGCCCAAGCACTATTGGATTATAAAAAGGCCATTTCCAGAATTTATATTGCACCGAATACTTGGGCTCTAAAAAGGCTATGGCCCATTTAGCTAATAAAAGAACAGGAAAAAAATAAATTAAATGGGCTGAATTAATGGGCTTGGCCCATATAGACACCGAATTGGACCGGGCTGATTTTTAACAATGGCTAATTCAATTGGTCGCAATTTTGCCACGTCAGCTTGACACGTTGGATCTGACGTGGCCTGAGCAAACTACGAGTGACCAAACCAATTGGTCGTAGAACAAACGACCTTTTATTTTGGTCATTAAGTTTCATTAAAGACGGCCAGCTTTTGACCAACTGTTTTTGGTCAGAAAAAGGTCGCAAATGAAAAATAATGACCATTCAGTGACCAATATTGATGGTCGCAAGTTGACATATTTCTTGTAGTGTCTTGATACCCTTGGAAATGAGATTGCTGAGTCCCTGTGGCTCATAGATTACTACAACAACAGTTGCAGGTACAAGTAATGCGATGATTTGACGTGAGAGCAATGCTAATTTGATTTGGAGTTCTTCTTCTTCTTCATCTATCATAGGATGGGTTCCAGGACGGCAGCTGGAATAACAAGGATGGATGTCGCTTTTAACGTTTGATTTCATCCGTAGTTGGACCCTGCTCTTATGGATGGTGATTGAATGTATTGTTGTTTTAATGTGATCTTGATGTAGCTTGCGGCGAGCATAAGCCAATTCCATATACTCATCTCCTCCTTACATGTACTTGTAACGATATCCATTCTTGCGAAACGACGAGATGCGTTTCTATCCCTATCGAGGCCCTCGAGCCAAAATAAGTATAGGACCGCATCTTGGGCGTTACAGGTTAGTCCCGCACAAGGAACAAATACAAGGATATCTATGGACATGGAGTGAGACACATGTTGTATGATTTCCATTGATTCATTAATTACCTTGTCCCTTGCTTACCTATGAGGGAATATGTGACTCCTTGAACGATTGCATAAGGTTGGAGTTGATTGCATTAGTTCTTGCCAATGATGAATGTGAGTGAATTTTGTTGGCAGAGTCACCCCTCAAGAACGTCTCTAGTTCTTCTTCTTTGGGACCCACATCAACTTGATGTGGATCCTTGGAGTTGAAGTAGTGCTTGATGAAGTAGGGCTTGTAGTAGCTTTGGGAACCCACTTGACCATGGCTTGGGATCCTTCTCGAAATGAGTCAATGTCTTCTTGAAGCTTGTCCTTGCCCTTGAGCTGTGGTCTTCTGGGGGAAGGTCATCTTGAGCTTTTGTTTCCTTATGGAGATTAGGATCATACTTCTACTGTTGGGAAATAAGCTTTGTCTCGGGGTATTGACCTTCTACCCATTCGACTCCATTGGCGTTGAAGTAGCCAATGCCTTGGTTCTTCCAGTGCCATCGTTGCTTGCCCATAATCTCCTCAAATTGCTTACTTCCAGCAAGGCTCTTGTAGACACCCTTTTCTATAATTACTTTCAATAAATCGTTTTCTTGCTCAAGTGTAACTTGGCTAAGAGAATCATTAGTGGAATCAATAGAACTACTAGAAACAACATCATTGGATTTGGCATTAGTATTGTTGTCATTAGATGAAGAACCATTCTTGCCTTTGTTACTAGTTTGCTTAGGTTTAACTTGTGGAACAAATGTGGACAAGAGTAGTCGTTTGGCAAGATAAGAAGAACTCTTCTTTCAAAGATCGTCATTGATAGCTTTAAGAAACTCATGCTCTTTCTCTAAATTTAGCTTCTCGAAGCGTAGCTTCTCATGAGTTCTTAAGAGCTCTCTATGATCTTCTTGAGTAGATTCATAAGCTAACTTAAGAGTGTTTAGTTCTTTAGTTAGACGTTCTATCTCCTTCTTATCATCGTTTTACGACTTATGTTGACTAGCATGATTATTATCAAGTTCATTTTGACTAACATCACTAGTTTTATCAAAGAGCAAGTCATCATCTCTTAATAAGTCATCCTCATCACTATTGAAGTCAATGTATTCGGGGTGTGATACCTTGGGGCCTTTAGCCATGAAGCAACTTTTGCTAACTTCATTTGGTGAATCAGATATGTCATAGGAATTGGAGGATACGAGTGCTAAACCAACAACACCTTCATCTTGACTATAGTCGGAGTTGGAGTGGTAGCTTCTCTCGGATTGGTTATCGGAATTGGAGCCGGAAACCCATTCACCAACATGAGCTTGATGTCTTCTTCTTGTGTAGCTCTTGGTGTACTTGTCCTTCTTCTCTGAGTCCTTGCTTCTCCAGGAGGGTCTTTGTTCATAGCAATCTTCTCTACTCCCTCTCTCTCTATGAGGTGACTCATCTCTTGAGCTTCTTCTTCTAGGTGAATCTTCTCTTCTTTTGTGGGGTGGCGTGCACTCATTGGAATAGTGTCCGGGCCTTCCACGATTGTAGCAATTTTGATCACGACTAGAGGAACGCTTCTCTTCATATCTTGAGTTGGAACTTCTTTCTTTGCCTCTACTCTTATAGAATTTGTTGAACTTCTTGACCATGAGGCTTATCTCTTCATTGGTAACAAGGTTGTCACTTGAAGTAGCGGGTGTATCACTCGTAGCTTTGTATGCTTCACTTGACTTGGTGTGAAGTTCTTCTTTGTCCTTGAGTGAAATTTCATGAGCAACAATCCTTTCAATGACGGCTTGAGATCTTTGTAGTTTGGCATCATTTTGATCAATGTGCACCGGTGTCGTACTTTCCATCCAAGGATCTAAGGATCTTCTTGATGATGAATTTTTCGGTCATCTCTTCACTTCCTCAGCCGACAATTTCATTTGTGATGAGACCAAGCCTAGAGTACATTTTCGTGACCCCTGCACCATCCTTCATCTTGAACTTGTCAACTTGACTTTGTAGCACATCCAACTTAGATTCCCTGACGGATTCGGTACCTTCATGCATATCAACCAAAGTATCCCAAATTTCCTTTGCATTCTCAAGACGGCTTATCTTGTTGAACTCTTCGAGACATAAGAGATTGAATAGAATGTCGCATGCTTGTGTGTTGTATTGCAACGTCTTGAATTCTTTCGCGGTCACTTCATGATCCGGTTCCTTTCCATCACCAAAGAATTCACCTTGCAATCCAACACGAACAACAGACCATGCGGGGTTATGACCAAGAATATGCATTTTCATTTTGTGCTTCCAACTAGCAAAGTTTGTACCATCAAAATATGGACCTCTACGATGATAATTTCCCTCAGTAGACGCCATACTCTCCTAGGTTGTGAAACCAATGCAATGGAGAGCAAAGATCTGATACCACCTATAGGATCGAAAGTATGTCTAGAGGGGGGGGGTGATTAGACTACTTGACAAAATAAAAATCTAGCCTTTTCTCAATTTTAGATATTGGCAAGTTTTAGCAATTATTTCATGTCAAGCACACCCTACACAAGCAAGTCTAAGGGTATAGCAGCGGAAAGTAAAGACATGCACTTATATGTAGAGGGAAGGGATAGGAGGATCAAACGTAATTGGGGACATGAAGATTTGCCCGTGGTTCCAATAGGTGGTGCTATCGTACGTCCACGTTGATGGAGACTTCAACCCATGGAGGGTAGCGGTCGCGAGAGTCCATGGAGGGCTCCACCCAAAAGGGTCCATGAAGTAGCAACCTAGTGTATTCCATCACGGCTTACGTCCACGAAGGACTAGCCTCACTCGGGGTAGATCTTCATGAAGTAGGCGATCTCCTTGCCCTTACAAACTTCTTGGTTCAACTCCACACACGGAGACGGAGACTCCGAAGTGACACCTAACCAATCTAGGAGGCACCACTCTCCAAAAGGTAATAAATGTGGTAAAAATGATGAACTCCTTGCTCTTGTACTTCAAAAGATAGTCTCCTCAACAAATAATCACTCTCTCACAGATTTGGCTTGGTAGAAGAGGTTGATTGGGTGGAAAGCAACATGGGGAGGCTAGAAATCAAGATTCATATGGTTGGAGTGGAGGATTTTGATTTCAACACATGAGAAGGTGGTTTCTCTCTCAGAAAAATGGATGTGGCAAGTGTTGGTTTGTTCTGAGTGCTTCCTCTACGAGTGAGAGGTAGGTGGAGGGGTATATATAGGCATCTCCAAAAATCCAACCGTTACAACATTATTGCCTAACTCGGTGAAACCAAAGAAAAAAGTCGGTTGGACCGACTAGTGCAAAATGTGGCAACTTTTGGCGTTTCGGTGAGACCGATATATAGATCTCGGTAGGACCGAATTGGCTGACCTAGGTAGTTACCCAAACTCGGTGAGACCAATTCCTAAAACTCGGAAATTTTGATTTTTAGAAATAGGATACCAGAGAGTTGGTCACTGATTTCGGTGTCACCGAAAATGGACTTGGTGTCATCGAGACACTAGGGTTTGTCTTAGGAACTGTCTAGGGTAAAACTCGGTAGGGCCGAATTGGAAATATTGGTGGCTCCGAATTTGAGTGGTAAGATTTAGACAGAGTGTTTTGTGGGAGAATTTCATGTGTATTTTTGGTGGCTAACTCCAAGCACTTGAGCAGCCAAATCATCATGGATACCTCACCCCCTTTTAATAGTATTGGCTTTCCTATGGACTCAAAAGTGATTTCTCACAAAATGCAAAATGTAGAGTTTTGAATCTTGTTGCTAATTGATGTTCCTTGCATCTAGGGGATCTCTACACAATCCTTTGCCAATCCATTCATTGAACTTTACCTGAGATATACTTGGTAGAATCATTAGTCCAATAAAATATATGTTGTTATTAAGTACCAAAACCACCTAGGGAGAAGTTGTGCTTTCATTGGTTAGGGAGGCTAAGATTGAACTCAGAAGATAGCGTCTTCACCTTATTACCCTTGAGCTAAGATCACTTAGACCTCGCCCAATTACTCTGGTAAGTCTTCAAGGTATACTTCCAAAACCTTCACAAACTTGGTCACCCGACCACAATGACTCTTGGATGCTCAGACCGTCACGCCTAACCATCTGGAAGGTCACAATCTTAAGTGTAGTAAGTCTTAGTTCTCTCAGAAAAGAATGACTTTAGTGATGCTCAAACACGCTAGCTCTAGGTTTTTGGGGTTTATCCTCGTAGGATCTCTCTTTCTCAAAGTCTTCGAGGTGGGTTGCTCTCAAACGACAAAAGCCGTGCAATAACTCTAAGCAGCCGCCAATTTATGGTGGAGGGGGTGACCTATTTATAGCCAACAAGCAACCAAACATGATAGGACCGAACTGACACTGGGTCAGTGGCCAACTGACATTTGTCATAATGGTCAGATTTAGAACACACGCGACAACTTTACATGGGCTACAAGCAAAGCTGACTCAAGAGGTTTCCTCTCATTGTCTTCACTAGAATACATAGGTATCTGGGTTGAGCATCACGTCAGTTTCTGACTTCGATCACTTTGACCCCACTTAACTATACAGTGGTTCCTATGATTCAGGAAACCAGAAAATGAAACTACCAAAAGACCAAGTCTTCGCGTTCCGTTATCTTCTAGCGATTAGCTTCGCACATCACAAATATCTTCAAGGTCTTCAGACATTTTAGAGGTCATCTTCAACGGTTAAACCAAAACTCCAGGGACTTCATTCTATGTAATCCTATGTACTCTCACAAACACATTAGTCCCTCAACTACATTTGTCTTCAATACTCCAAAACCAACAAAGGGTGATACTAGATGCACTTACAATATCGCACGTCGAAGAAGAGGACAAGAATGCCCCATAAGTGTATGTGTATCCTGAAGACTTCAGTCGTATCTGTTTGCAATGATCTAGAAGGCCGATCCTAACATCCGAGCTATTACTAAGGATACATGTTATCAAAGAATGTTACGAAGATTGTCCGAAGAACCAGCGCGCCGAGGTCTAAACTTCTGGCTTCATGTCCATCATCGTTTTGTTGATGTGTGATCTTCGGTGCTCCTTGGTTACCTCAAGGACTTAGGACTTTGCTTTCTCTGCTTTTCTATCCGAGTAGTGCTCCATCATCCAAGCCGATTTTACCATTTTTAACCACAATTAGTGATGATCGGGTTCATCCGAGTATGCCTCTATGGGGCTGGCTCTATCGGTCTAAGCAGAATTTTAGACTCCGGTCGAGCTATCGACGTTCTAAACGTGTGTAGCTTGGTCGCTGAGGTGTTCTGCTTCGAGTTTCTACCAATCCTTGACTGCTTGAACGATTGTGCCATTACAACGCCGACCAACTCTGAGGAAGAAATTTGATATCCCATTCGAGTTGTGAAGTTCGAGCTTGATGCTCGTATTTCAAACGCCTTGGGACGTGTCTTAGTTTATCCAGGTGTCACCTCTGACAGTTTTTTGCTCTACCGCCCATGGAATTTTCAAAGCAGAATTGTGGACCCGAGGAACGTAGTCTTCGGTCATGTAATGCTGGGAGTGGAGTGTGTCCCCATTTAGGGTCGCCCTCTGCTACTCCCGAGGTAGTGTCCATATCATCCTCATGGCGCGTCTGACGTACTCCGGAGTCGTCTTGGATGTGCCATGAACTGGCTCTGGACGCTTCGTAGAATCTCGGCTGCTTGATCTAGACCTGGCCTAGATGTTTCCTCAGTATCCTGAACCTCGATAGCGAAGGCCACAGTTTGCTCTTATGTTTGAAGGGAGCATTTCGTCTTACCATTTACTGTTATGACGTCATGCGGCCCTAACATCTTTGGCTTTAGATAAGCGTAGTGCGAGACAGTATGGACTCGAGCGAACGTAGTTCTCCCGACGAGTGCATGATAGCCACTCTTGAAAGTGACAATGTCAAAGGCTAGCTCTTCGCTTAGAAAATTATTGGGTGTGCCGAAGATTACGTCTAGGGTCACACTTCCCGATCATTGTTCTTCAATTCCCGGTATGATTTCCTCGAAGGTTGTATTAGTGGGCTTGATCCTTGATGGGTCTATATGCATCTTCTTGACTGTATCTGCATATATCAGGTTGAGGCTGCTACCATCGTCCATGAAGCCTCGGGTCAAATGGAAACCGTCAACTATGGGGTCGAGCACCAAATCCATTGTGCCATTGTGACGGATGTTGGTCGGGTGGTCTTGTCGGTCTAATACGATCGCGATTTCCGACCATGGATTGTACTTCTGTGTGGCCGACTCCACAAAATATACCTCACGTAATGTGTGTTTCCTCTACTTTGTGGTGACGTGTGTGACACATATCATATTTACGTCCTTGACCTCAGGAGGGAACTGCTTCTGGCCTGCATTGCTTGGCCCTGGCTGGTCTCTGTCCTCATTGGGGGGTAGGTGCATCTTGCACCCTCGTGGACGGCCTGTTATCCCCCTCCGGTAGGTCTTTGTTCCACTATTTTTTATTTATTCCATAAAAAATCCTTGCCAAGTTTCATCCAATTCCGAGAACTTTTATTTCTGCGCAAAAACAACACCATGACAGTTTTGCTGAAAACTACGTTAGTCCGGGTTAGGTGCATTCAAATTATGCAAATTAGAGTCCAAAACAAGACTAAAAGTGATTGCAAAAGTAGATACGTTTGGGACATATCAACTCCCCCAAGCTTAACTCATTGCTTGTCCTCAAGAAATTTAGCTTGATAAACTGAAAGTGATAAAGAAAACTTTTACCGACTCTTTTGCAATTGTTTTTTTATATAAGCTTATCTAGTAATCACTTAAAAAATACTCATATAAATGACATAATGAACTAGCGAGCAATAATACTATATCTCAAATACCAACACTTTATCAAAGCAATCATGATGCAATATGATAAATGGTATCTCGCTAGTCCTTTCGGAGACCGCAAAACATACATGCGAAGCACCCCTGAAGTTCAAGCGGCGACTAAAAATTGTAATTCAGGGTAGAAGCGATCTAGTCATGCTCACATCCAACATTAACTAGACCCAATGCATAAAAATGAAAATAGCGTTCTCAGGATTAGTGCTTTGAATGAGAATATGATGACTCTAATGATAAAAAGAAAATAACATAAAAGTAAAGGAATGTCCTTTCGCAGAGGGAAGCAGAGATATGCAGAGGTGCCAGAGCTCAAGGTTTAAAACAGAGATGAATATATATTTTGCGTGGTGTGCTTTTCCTGTTAATGTCACGACAAAGGATTTCAATATCTTCCATGCTAAACACATTAATGGTGGTTCCCAAGCAGAATGAATTTTTTAGTCATCATCCACCATACAAACACTTTCCATGGCTAGCTGCATCCATAGGTGCCGTCCAAACAATCAAATTTCTAGGGGGAGTTTTTTGTTTATTTATTTTTGTATTAAGCAGTACTGGGCATCTTTTTTACCAGCCTCCCTCGGAGTTGACGATCGAATAAACTCTCGCCATGTGTCAAACACACTTAACATGGAAGATACTGACTGCACCCATCGCTCCATGAGCACTACGAGCACACAAAACAGATCTTTATTTGAAGGGTTTTAGAGTTGGCACATGAAAATTACTTTGAATGATAGGGTAATACGGAACAACTTTGGTTTAAGGGGTTTGGATGCACAATCAGTATACTCGCTTAGTACACGCGAAGGCTAGCAAATAGATTAAGAAGTGACCAACTAGAGAGCCACAATGGTCATAATCATGAATTGAGAATAATTGACATTGAACACAAGCATGAGTAGGATATAAACACCCTGAACATAAATATCATAGAGGCTTTATTGGATTTAAATCTATTACATGCCTTGAACATTCGCCAAGTCAAGCCACTTGAATTCTATAGAGGAGGATAACATCCTAACATACTACATCATAACCATTCTAATGCATGTTGACACACAACATAACATACTATCCACTCCTAGCTACTTAAGCATGTCATAAGCAACTATAATCTCTAATTGTCATCACAAACATATTTACTCATAATATGTTGAATCAAGAGTTACGAGCTATACATATTTACAAAAATAAAAACAAGAAGAGTTCATACCGGGCATGAGCCACTTGACAGTTCTTACTTAATCTTATCCTTATGACGACTCTCACATCCAAGATTCTTCCCAAATCTGGTATGTTGAAAGATTTCACAGGGATTTAATTTTTTTCTAGGAAATACCTATGAATGCCCAAGATTGCTTGTGATTGACTTCGAATTACTTGTTGTTGTTGGTTGATTGCTTAGATGGATTGAAAGCCAGTGCAACAAGTGAAACCCTAGCTAGCCAATAGTTGAAACCAAATGTATTTGAAATATTGTTGGGCAAAAATATTATTAATAAGTCCCAAGAATATCCAAGCCAAAGTAACTTCCCTAATAGATTTGAATTGGGTTTATTTTGAATCAATGCAAACCAAAGGGGAAATTATTCAAAAACTGGCTTTGCAGTTATTTTGGTAGGAAATGATATTTCATAAGTCCAAATAATTATCTAGATCCCCTGCCATTTTCTAAAAACGAATTTGACATAAATTTTGTTTTGAAACCAAATTCAAATTCAAAAAGGGAAAAAATAAGTGCATAATTTAGATGTCCAAAATGCCCAAATAAAATGTCCACACATTCACAAATATTCATTTTTGAATTACTATGTTTTTGTTTTTGAAAAAAAATCAAAACAGATTTGAACTAACAGAGAAAACAGAAATAGAAAAAGAAGAAAAACACAAAAGAGAAAGAATTAAAAAGAAAACCTAGCCTAACGTAAACCTACCGCAGCCCACTAACCTAATCTGGCCTAGCCACCAACAACCCACCCGCAGCCTCTCTCCCTCGCCCACTGACTGGTGGACGGCACCAGTCAGGTCTCCCCGAACCTCGCACCCATGACTTCCCCACGTTCTCCCGCAACCTCCGGCCACCCCCAACGATCTCCATGCGCTGGCCTCCGCGCCTCCCGAGCCCCTCTATAAGACCCCCCCAGACACCCTCTCTCCATTCCCCCTCTCGCCTGTGTCTCCCCGCCACCAGGCTGCCCGTGGTCGAGCTCAGAGCGCCGCCACCTATGATGCACTCCCGCAAACAATAGTGCCCCCGCCGATGAGCCCCTCTGCCTCCTGTCGCCACTGCCCGACTTGCCGTTACCCACTCTCCCTCCCTCACCCTTTGTATCTCCTAGGGTGCGCCAAATCGTCGACGACGAAGACGACCGAAGAAAGCCGCCATCCATTTCATCCACCGCAAGCGCAAAAGGACGAGCGCGACGACACCATGACTACCGACGGACTTCCCGCACCGCGCTGATCTCCGTGGAGTTCTCCTCGTGCCCCAGCAACCACCGGAGACGACGCACACGTCAAACCTGAGCCACGGCGTCGTCGTCATCTCCATCTCCGGCGAGATTCCGGTGACGAACACCTCGATGCACTGGTGCAGCGACGTCCTATACAAACGGTTTTTAACCCCTTTCCGCGACACAGTTTGAAACCGTCGCCTTGCCTATGTGTGCGATAGGGGGGGCATCCCACATGACACGGAAAATTCGTCGATGGTGGTGGCCAATGAACACAAACGTTTGTCAAAACTAAGATTATGGGATGTCCGCATCTATCACAAACATGAGTCATGGGTCAACCGTTTGAGATATGTTATATTTCCCAAACGGGCCTTCCTTGCTACTCCTGTGGGATCGCATAGCCATCGCAGTCAATTTTTGGTGGTGCAATGTTTACGATGTCCGCCGTATCACAAACAAATCATAATTGTACATCGTGTATGAAAACAAGACTATCACACACATTTGGTCCTACCGCATCGTTTGCGATATATCAAGTTTCCCAAACGCTCCAACCGTCGTACTCGTGTCTGATGGTACGACAGAACAAACAAGTCATCATTATCAAGCGTGTATGATAAGAATACTATCACAAACATTTAGGTAAGTCCCACCATTTTCTGATATTGTTTGACATCACACACGGTTTTCAGACAGCAATTGTGTGCATGGCCGCACACGGTTTCTCTCTGTGGAACGTGTCGGATCATGAGGCATATTACACATGTTGAGCTTTACAAACCGTGTGCGTTGTAATGACCTGCATAGCATATTTTCTCTCTAGTTTAATCGCTGCAATTTAAAATTCTACAGAAAATTGAATTTGAAAGTAGGCAATAACATTTTTAATATCCATCAAATATAGATATAGCTTCAAGAACCAATGCATTATTCCATTCACAGGTACATATGTGCATGAATTACATCAAAAAAAAGAATTACATAAGGAACAAATAAAGAATGATGAACCACGGTTGCATACTTGTATTAAAGATGGTAAAGAAAGAGGCGAAAGACATTCTGGTTGCTATACAAGGTGAAGCAGAATGCCTATATTGTGTCCTCCTCCATGCAGAATGCACACACCACTATAGTGCAACCCCTTGTGATGGCGCACCACCCATCCTTCACTCTCTTGATAAGGACATCTAGATAGTCATTGTAGACTTGTCGAAATACTTTAACCTTTGCATGTCCACCCATCATGTAGTTTTTGAGGTAATCTTGAGTAAAATGCTTTTGGAACCACTACGAACTAAAAAGATCCAGACATTGTAATCGAACAACTCATTATGGGTAGTAAAAAGAAGGGTACAGAGTTCTTAGTTACCATCCCGCAGTTCACTATTGTCTTGGATAAGGTGTAAAGAAATAGCTTAATTGCCATATTTTGTCCCATTTTACTAACAATCTTTATTAGTTTCCTCACTTGATGCTAGTTCATGAATATCTCATTGCCCCATACGCAAAAAGGGTTGAAGCGCGGATCTTTACCAGTGACATATGTACCTACAAGCAACAAGTTAATATTAGAAGCTAAACTCAAATTGCACAATGGCATATTACAGTACTCCCTCTGTCTCAGTATATAAGATCTTATTAGATGCAATATACTCACATATTGGATGTATTAACATCTCATATTATGGGGCGAAGGGAGTATATACAAGCCATCTGATGAAACTAACCTCGATGGAAAATAACAGTCGTTTCCAATATTGTCCTGGGTAAGTACATTAAAAGGCATGTTAAGTACAATAGGCTAGACATCAACCAAATATATGCATGGTTTTTAAGCACGCTAACATGATCCTAAAATGGTAGCTTTAGTGTGCTGGTTTTTAAGCACGCTAACTAAGCAAATAAGTAGTGGAAATGTGTGTTAACTACAATAGGTTTAACATTTAGGGCTTTCTATTTTCGTGCCCCTCGTTCCTTAGTTCTCCTCAGTTTTCCCCACGCTCTTTTGCAGTCCCCACTTTTCCCCTCCATCGCGCGGCCCACCCTCAGAAAAGCCCAAACAGGGGTTTGCCATTGGGTCAAAGCCTTTGACCATTACTTGGCATGGCTACTGACGTGTGGGACACCCCTCCCTTGGCAGCGACAGCGCGGTCATCAGTGGTGGCGTATGTACTGACTTGTGGGACACCTCAGTCAGCGGAGCGCACTCGTAGGTGGTTGGCGGTGTCACTGGCGCGTGGGTTACCCCTGGTAGTGGGAGCGCGGTCGTCGGTGGTCGGCACATGTACTGACTTGTGGGACATGTTTGTCAACATGGCGCACTTGTAGATGGTTGACGATGTCACTAACGCGTGGGACACCCCTGGCAGCGGCAACACGATTGTCGATGGTGAGAGCATATACTGACTTGTGGGACACCTCCATCAGCGGCGTGCGCTCGTAGATGGTTGGCGGTTTGGTGTGACACGTAGGACACCTACACCAATGGAGGGCCCATCTGTCAGCGTCTGCGCGGTGGTTTGTGGCAGATTTGGCAAAAAAGAGGGGGCTTATTAAGCGAGGCAAAGTACTCGAAATGGAGACCAGAAGCTCAAAGAGACGCGCAAGGGCCAACCAACCAAATCTGTGTTTTGAAACATTCCTTACATTTTTATTTACAGAAGGAAGCGAAGGATGGACCCACCGTTCAACTAATCTATGTATTACACCTTCTAGGGTGTGAATTGTTTTCCCTTTGTTGAAACCATTTAGTCCTGAATATATTAGTTTGGTGGATGCACTTGAGTCAACCAAATTAGTTTAGTCCTGAATATATTGGCTTGGAAGACAAACTTGGGAGTAGCAAAGTAACAAGTTTCAAACAAAAATAGTGTCAACACTTCAAGTTTGACCCCATTATGGTCATGGAAATGGCCACATACATGGCATAATCCATGATTATTTGTCCAAATTTGATGCAACTACTTGTGTTACCATCATGGACAATGTTTCCATAGGAATATGCGATTATTTTGTAATAAAAAACAAAATTTCCATTTCCGAAGTCCTAAAAATGATTTTTTGTGAAGGAAGTCCCTCAAATAGTTTTGAAACTTGTTCCATTTCATTTTCGCCAACATTAGGTCACACTGGATGACCACTAACCAAGTGTCAGTAATTTCAGAGTACCATTGCTATATTCCATTTATTTAGTTGACTTTTCATGAATTATCAGAAATTGCCCAAATTTGAAATACAAGTGTGAGGTACTTTGGTCTTGAAATTGCAAAAAATATTTTATGCTCTAATGTTGGTGGTGAATGAACATGGGACAAAGAAAGTAGGAATTCCAAACTTTTTTATATCAATGGTCAACACTTCAAGTTTGACCCCATTTTGAAAATAAATAAAGAAAATGAAAAAAGGCTCAAAAATGAAATTCTTTTGCATGGAGCCATCTTGTGTGCACTAGATTGTGGGAAATATACTAAACTTGCAATACAACATTTTTGAAAAAAACCCTTCACGAAATGGCCGATCTAGTATGAATTTGTGTGGATTCCAAGGCATATATGCACATGGAAATGGCCACGTACATGGCATAATCCATCATTATTTGAACAAATTTGGCAGAACTACTTGTGTTATCATTGTGGACAATGTTTCAATAGGAATATGCAATTATTTGGTAATAAAAAGCAAATTTTCCATTTCCCAAGTCCTAGAAATGACTTTTTTTGTGAAGGAAGTGCCTCAAATAGTTTTAAAATTTGTTCGATTTCATTTTTCACCAAAAGTAGGTCACATTGGATGACCACTGACCAAGTTTAAGTAATTTCAGAGTACCATTGCTATATTCCATCTATTTAGTTGTCTTTTCATGAATTATGCGGAATTGCCCAAATTTGAACTACAAGTGTAATGTAGTTTGGTCTTGAAAATTGCAAAAAATTATTTTATGCACCAATGTTGGTGGTGAATTAACATGGGACAAAGAAAGTAGGAATTCCAAACCTTTTTGTATCAATGGTCAACACTTCAAGTTTGACCCCATTTTGAAAATAAATAAAGAAAATGAAAAAGGCTCAAAAAATGAAATTCTTTTGCGTGGAGCCATCTTGTGTGCACTAGATTGTGGAAAAAATACTAAACTTGCAGTACAACATGTGGGAATAAAACCTTCACAAAATGGTCTATCTAGTATGAACTTGTGTGGATTCCAAGGCATACGCACATGGAAATGGCCGCATACATGGCATAATCCATGATTATTTGTCCAAATTTGGCACATCTACTTGTGTTACCATTGTGGACAATGTTTCCATAGGAACATGTAATTATTTGGTAAAAAACAAAATTTCCATTTTCCAAGTCCTAGAACTGACATTTTTGTGAAGGAAGTGCCTCGAATAGTTTTGAAATTTGTTCCATTTCATTTTTCACCAAAAGTAGGTCACATTGGATGACCAATGACAATTTTTTATTAATTTTAGAGTACCATTGATATATTCGATTTATTTAGTTGATTTTTAATGAATTATCAGGAAAAAATATAAGAAAATCAAAAAGTCTCAAAAAAATGAAATTCTTTTGCATGGAGCCATCTTTGTGAACTAGTTTGTGGGGAAAATACTAAACTTACAGTACAACATGTTAGAAACATAACAATTTTGAAAAGTTGGCAATGTTTGATTGAAAACAACGAATTATTTTACCTAATTCATGAAATTTGTGTCACCAGTTGTCACACACAAGCAAACAGGGCACAATTGGACATCCAAACATGCATAGGTACTGACATTCAATTTAGAAATTCAAACAACACCAAATTTCATCAAAAGTTTAAAATTTGTACAAACATAAACCCTTAAACCTAGCTACTGCTCATCGTCATCCACGTCGGAGCGCTGACGATGCCAGAGGCGGAGGAGCCACCCTTGTCGTCACCCCCCTGCTTGCCGTCATCATCGTCCTCTCTCACGAGGTCGATGGTGACGTCAGCCACCAAGGCGACGACCGCCTATCGCATGCCCGACGAGTCCACCGGGTCATTGGGGTGGCGCTGCGGCCCCTTTGTTGATTCGCGCAATGCCAAGAGGAGCCCGGGCATGTCTGCAGGGTCGCCGTACTCGCTGACCACCGCCCCCTGTACTCCGCCAGCAGCGATGGCTCCGACTCTAGTTTGGGATTGAGCAGCGGGCCGTGCGAGCTCGTCTCGGGCTCTGGCATGGGCACGAGCAGCAGGCCGCGCGAGCTCGTCCCGGTCTTAGGATCTAGGACTAGAAGAGGTGCACTGCGGGAACTCGGGATGCGCAGCCCGGTGCCGTACACTGTAGAGCTCGTCCCCGGCTCCGGCTTTGGCATGCGCAGGCCGGCACCGCACACTGCAGAACTCGTCCCCGGTGTCCCTGGCTACTACTTTTGAACACAGATGCCCCGGCTCATACTTGGCCCATCACCGCCTCCTGCAGATGTGGGTGTGGCCCGTGGTGTGAGTCAAGGCGTGGCCCACGGCAGCAAAACCCGCTCGCCCTCCTCCAGACCGAGCTGTGCGCTGCACGCGACCATGACATTGGGGAAGGTACGACCTTCCCAGAAGTCGGACCTCTTGTCGATGTTGTTCCGCGAAGGAAGGTAGCGTTCGTCGTAGTGCTGGATGCGGGCAGCGTATTCCTCCGGTGGAAAGGACCGGTCCTCCGGTGGCAAGCCTTCCCGATATGCGCGTAGCGAGGCTTGGACCGGTCCTCCGGTGGCAAGCCTTCTCGAAATGCGCGTATCATGCGCGACATGGCCAGCGTGCGGCCAGAGGGGACAAGGGCCACCACGAGCCCCCCAAAGCTCATGTGCCAGCTGGCCGGCAAGCGTGTGTTCGGCGGCATCATGACGCCGCAGTTGGTGAGGAGCGATGCCCCGTTGACCCGGAGAGTGTGCGTTATGCCCGGAACGCATAGCGCATGACGGTGCTCCCGACTACTGCTTCTAGCCCCACGACTGTAGTTGGTCATTGCTCCGACTGTGGAAGGGGAGGCGGCTAGGGTTAGGTGGAGGCGCATGGCGGAGAAGGCTACGGGGCGGCGAGGGGAGGGTATTGGGACATGATTGGGTGAACGCTGGTGAGTGCGCCGCTATAAAATGCATTAACAGACGCCTGGCGGGCACGCAGGCGATGCGACTCCTTGCATGGAAAACCACGCGGTGTGAAAATGTCGACGTGACGGTGATGTGACTACACATGCATGCGGGCACATGCCCGGTCGATTGTGAGAGTGCCACATGGCACGGTGTGTCCAACTTGTTAGTAACAACGTCAGCTAATAGTCAAGTCCCTTGACCAATGGGAAACCCCCGTTTGGGCATTGGTGAGTGTGGGTGGCACGGGGGAGGGGGAAAAGTGAGCAAAAAAAGTTGGTGTGGGCAAAACTAAGGAGGACTAAGCAATGAGGGGCACAGAAATAGAAATCCCTAACATTTAGCAACAACATAATATAGTCATTCAAACTGGTACTATGCAGGTTTAAGCACACTTGTTATTGTTACATAAAAATGGAAAGGCATATGCTCACTACAATAGGCTTAACAACAACCAAATATTGTCATTCATTGTGGTACTGTTGAAATTGCAAAGAAAATAGCTTGAGCTTAAACATCAAATTGTATAACTCAATATCACATTGTGAAAAAACTGAAATAAACACGTGCATGTTATCTACAATAGGCTTAATAGGAACTACATATGGCCGTTGAAACTGGCATGGATGAAATTGAACTACAAAGTCCATACTTGCACATATAGAGCTTCACTATGTGAATAAATTAAATAAACAAGGCATACTATATAGCAATTGAATCTCGATATATGCCAACTACAAACAACCGAGCAAGAAAAAGTAGTTAAGCAAGGCATATGCGGACTACAACGGGCTTAACAGCAAAAAAATAGTCATTCATAGTGGTTTTGTTGAAATTTCGTAGAACATAGCTTGTGCTTAAACATCAAATTGAATAATTGATCATCACATGTGAAAAAACTGAAATAAACAGTGGGCGTGTTAACTACACCAAGTTTAACCAGAACCAGATATAGCCGTTGAAACAAGCATTGATGAAATTGAACTGCAAATTCCATAATTGCACATTTAGAACTTCACAATGTAAATAACTAAAATAAACAAGGCATACTATATAGCAATTGAATCTGGACATATGCCCACTACAAACAACCGAGGAAGCAAAAATAGTTAAACAAGGCATATGCTCACTACAACAGGATTAACAGCAACCAAATATAGTCATTCATATTGGTATTGCTGAAATTGCATAGAACAAGCATGTTCTTAAACATCCAATTGAATAATTGAACATCGCATGTGAAAAAACTGAAATAAACAGTGGGCGTGTTAACTACATCAGGTTTGACAGGAACCACATATGGCTGTTGAAACAAGTATTAATGAAATTGAACTGCATAGTCCATACAATTTGCATGAGTGAAATAATTTAACACGACATGGGTTTACTAACTTCTTACAGATGGGCTCCTTCCCATTGGGAGTGCACGGATTCTGGGTGTGCTCCCTGTTGTTGCATATGGGCTCCTTCCCCTCGGAAGAGCACAGCTGCAGGGTGCCCTCCCTGATGTCGCGGATGGGCTCCTTCCCCTTGGAAGGGCACGGCTGAAGGGTGGCCTCTCTGATGTCGTGGATGTGTTCTTTCCCCTAGGAAGAGACGGATAGGGTACCTGATACTTGTGATCTGCGTAGGGTTTTTTCGTGAAGAGGAGAGAATGATGTAGCACAATATAGATAAGTATTTCCCCCAGTGAGAACGAAGGTTATCGAACCAATAGGAGGACCACACAACTCCCGTCTTCAGCGCCTACACAAAAAAAATACTTGCACCCAACGCGGGCAAGAGGATTGTCAAGCCCCTTGAACTTGTTACTTTCAAGCAGATAAGTAGTGTAGTTGATAGTTGGATAAATATAAATTGCAAAATAAATAAAAAGTAAATAATGGCAGAAAGGAAATAGTAACTTTTGTAAATATATAAGTAAATACACCCGGGGGCCATAGTGTTCTCTAGTGGCATCTCTCTCGAAGTAAGCATACGGTGGGTAAACAAATTACTGTTGGGCAGTTGATAGAAAAGCACATATCTATGTGATATTCACGGCAATGATCATGTGTATATAGGCATCACGTCCATAAGCAAGTAGTAATAAGAATGCTCACACATCTGAAAGCACAACTTCTCCCTAGTTGGTTTTGGTAATTAATAACAACATATATTTCATTGGACTAATGATTCCACCAAGTATATTTCAGGAAAAGTTCAATGAATGGATTGGAAAAGAATTGTGAGGAGATTCCCTAGATGCAAGGAACATTTATTGGCAACAAGGTTCAAGACTCTACATTTTGCATTTTTGTGAGAAATCACTTTTGACTCCATAGGAAAGCCAATACTATTAAAAGGGGATGTTGTATCTATGATGATCTGGTTGCTCAAGTGCTTAGAGTTAGCCACCAAAAATACACACGAAATTCTCCCACAAAACTCTCTGTCTAAACCCTACCACTAAAAATTGGTGCCACCAAGTTTTCAGAATTGGCCCTACCGAGTTTTACCCTAGACAGATCCAAAGCCAAACCCTAAGGTCTCGGTGACACCAACTTTATTTTCAGTGAAACCGAAATCAATGAGCAACTCTCTGATATCCTATTTCTAAAAATCAGAATTTCCGAGTTTTGGAAATCGGTCTCACCGAGATTTGGAAAAGGCCTAGGTCAACCAATTCGGTCCCACAGAGATCTATAAATCGGTCTCACCAAAACGCCAAAAGTTGCCACATTTTGCACTAGTCGGTGCAACCGAGTTTTTGCTCCGGTTTCACCGAGTTGGGCAATAATGTTGTAACCGTTGGATTTTTGGAGATGCCTATATATACCCCTCCACCGCCTCTCACAAGCAGAGGAAGCACTCAGAACAAACCAACACTTGCCCCATCCATTTTTCTGAGAGAGAGGAACCTACTCATGTGTTGAGATCAAGATCTTCAACTCCAACCATATGAATCTTGATTTCTAGCCTCCCCAAGTTGCTTTACACCCAATCAATCTCTTCTACCAAGCCAAATCTGTGAGAGAGTGATTGTGTGTTGAGGAGACTATCTGTTGAAGCACAAGAGCAAGGAGTTCATCATTGTTACCACATCTGTTACCTTTTGGAGAGTGGTGTTTCCTAGATTGGTTAGGTGTCTCTTGGGAGCCACCATCTTCATGTGTGGAGTTGAATCAAGAAGTTTGTAAGGGCAAGGAGATCGCCTACTTCGTGAAGATCTACCCAGAGTGAGGCTAGTCCTTCGTGGATGTAAGCCAAGATAGAATATACAAGGTTGCTACTTCGTGGACCCTTTGTGGGCGGAGCCCTCCATGAACTCTCGCGACCGCTAGCCTCTGTGGGTTGAAGTCTCCATCAACGCGGACGTACGATAGCACCACCTGTCGGAACAACGGGAAAAATATTCGTGTCCCCAATTTCATTTGATCCTCCTATCCCTTCCCTCTACTTATATGTGCATGTATTTACTTTCCGCTGCTATACTCTTAGATTTGCATGTGTAGGGTGTGCTTGACATGATATAATTGCTAAAACTTGCCAACATCTAAAATTGGAAAAGGCTAGATTTTCATTTGGTCAAGTAGTCTAATTACCCCCCCCCCTCTGGACATACTTTGGATCCTACAAGCGGTATCAGAGCTTTTGTCTCCATTGCATTGGTTTCACAACCTAGGAGAGTATGGCGTCTAGTGAGGGAAATTATCATCGTAGAGGTCCATATTTTGATGGTACAAACTTTGCTAGTTGGAAGCACAAAATGAAAATGCATATTATTAGTCATAACCCCTACCGTATGGGTTGTTGTTCGTGTTGGATTGCAAGGTCAATTCTTTGGTGATGGAAAGGAACTGAATCGTGAAGCGACCGTGGAAGAATTGAATATGTTGCAATACAATGCTCAAGTTTGCGACATTCTATTCAACTGCTTATGCCCCGAAGAGTTCAAGAAGATAAGCCGCCTTGAGAATGCAAAGGAAATTTGGGATACTTTGGTTGATATGCACGAAGGTACCGAATCCATCAGGGAATCTAAGTTGGATGTGCTACAAAGTCAACTTGACAAGTTCAAGATGAAGGATGGTGAAGGAGTCGCGAAAATGTACTCTAGGTTTGCTGTCGTCACAAATGAGATTGCCGGCTTAGGAAGTGAAGAGATGACCGACAAATTCATCATGAAGAAGATCCTTAGAGCCTTGGATGGAAAGTACGACACCGTGCGCACATTGATCCAAATGATGCCAAACTACAAAGATCTCAAGCCTACGGAAGTCATTGGAAGGATTGTTGCTCATGAAATGTCACTCAAAGACAAAGAAGACTTCACACCAAGTCAAGCAGTGCATACAAAGCGACAAGTGATACTCCCGCTACTTCAAGTGACAACCTTGTTACCAATCAAGAGATAAGCCTCATGGTCAAGAAGTTCAAAAAATTCTACAAGAGTAGAGGCAAAGAGAGAAGCCCCAACTCAAGATATGAAGAGACGCGTTCCTCCTGTCATGACCGAAATTTTTACAATTGTGAAGGCCCAGACACTAATCCAATGAGTGCACGGCCCCCCACAAAAGAAGAGAAGAGTCACCTAGAAGAAAAAGCTCAAGAGATGAGTCACCTCATAGAGAGGGAAGGAGTTGAGAAGATCGCTATGAACGAAGACCCTCCTAGAGAAGAAAGGACTCAGAGAAGAAGGACAAGTACACCAAAAGCTACACAAGAAGACATCAAGCTCATCTTGGTGAAATGGTTTCCGGCTCCGATTCCGACAACCAATCCGAGAGAAGATACCACTCCAACTCCGACTACAGTCAAGATGAAGGTGTTGCCAGATTAACACTCGTATCCTCAAATTCCTATGACATATTTGATTCACCAAATGAAGGAAGTGGAAGTTTCTTCATGGCTAAAGGCCCCAAGGTATCACACCCCGAATACATTGACTTCAATAGTGATGAGACTTAGTTAGGATATGATGACTTGCTCTTTGATAAAACTAGTGATGTTAGTCAAAATGAACTTGATAATAATCATGCTAGTCAAGATAAGTCGTGTGATGATGATAAGAAGGAGATTGAGAATCTAACTAAAGAACTAAACACTCTTAAGTTAGCTCATGAATCTACTCAAGAATACCATAGAGAGCTCTTAAGAACTCATGAGAAGCTACGCTTCGAGAAGCTAAATTTAGAGCAAGAGCATCTATTTCTTAAAGCTATCAATGATGATCTTTGAAAGAAGAGTTCTTCTTATCTTGCCAAACGACTAATCTTGTCTACATTTGTTCCACAAGTTAAATCTAAGCAAACTAGTAACAAAGGCAAGAAAGGTTCTTCATCTAGTAGCAACAACACTAATGCTAAATCCAATGATGTTGCTTCTAGTAGTTCTATTGATTCCACTAATGGTTCCCTTATCCAAGTTACACTTGAGAAAGAAAATGATTTATTGAAAGGGATTATAGAAAAAAGGTGCAAGCCTTGTCGGAAGTAAGCAATTTGAGGAGATTGTACGCAAGCAAGGAAGGCACCGGAAGAACCAATGCATTAGCTACTTCAACGCCAATGAAGTTGAATGGGAAGAAGGTCAATACCCCAAGACGAAGTTTGTTCCTTAAAGGGAGAAGTATGATCCTACTCTCCCCAAGGGAACAAAATACAAGGATGACCTTCCACCACAAGACCACAGGCTCAATGGCAAGGACACGCTTCATGAGGAGATTTACAAATTTGAAGAAGAATCCCAAGCCATGGTCAAGTGGGTTCCCAAAGCTACTACAAGCTCTACGTCAACAAGTGCCACTTCAACTCCAAGGATCCCATCAAGTTGATGTGGGTCCCAAAGAAGAAGGACTAGAGAAGTTCTTGAGGAGTGACTCCGCCAACAAAATTCACTTACATTCATCATTGGCAATAACTAATGTAATCAACTCCAACCTTATGCAATAGTTCAAGGAGTCACATACTCCCTCCTAGGTAAGCAAGGGACAAGGTAATTAAAGAATCAATGGACATCATCTAAATATGTTTCACTCCATATCCATAGATATCCTTGTATTTGTTCCTTGTGTGGGACTAACCCATGTAGGTGAGAAGAGTACAAAACAACAAGGATGACTCCCAACTCAAGATGATCTTCATCAACTATGAGCATCCACTACTACAACACCTACATGAAGTCTGCAACGACAAAACCCAAGGTTAGTTTGTCCCTCTTAGGGGGGATGTCACATCAAGGGGGAGCTTTACTCTAAGACTTGAGTCAAAGCATCTCTTAAGATGTGAACACATTAAAAGCTTTATGTGAAAGTGGTAACCCCACTTGTGCTCAAATGATGAGTATGACCTATGATCAAGTATTCTTACTTGGCTCATAAGTCAATATACTCATATATAGATGAAACCGTCATCGCCAAAGTGCTTGGTAGACACTAGAGTGGTTTTGCATGTTTGCCATATTTCATTTGACATCTTAATGTGTGAGCATGTTGGTATGCATATTTTTGCTCATTCAAGGATATCCAATTGTTGTTATTTATCTTTCATTTTCTTTGGCCAATTGGATATACAGGAATGCCTAAGTACCTCTGTCTAGCTATCTATGCTTTCTTGCCTCAAATTTGAGCAAGCACTTTTTGGACCCTCTGTGTGAGGAGCACCCGAAGTTCCGTTTCGACAAGAGCTAACTTCCATAACCTCCCATGTGCCACTTGGTGTAACCAACTCCAAAACCTCAGTTTCATCGAAGCACAAGGGTTGATCTGGTTTTCAATCTCATCACTACCAATTCCTAAATCTCGGCGCCACCGATGACCTCTGTTGTCAGGCAGTTGAGAATCTTGGTGGAACCGATCTTTTGGAATCGGTGTTACCGACAGTAGGTGGGTATATATATCCCGCGGACCCGACTATTGAAATTAAATCTTCAATCGTCGCTTTCGTACCCCACTCACGCTCGAAGTTTACGGACGTCCAACTTGTCACCCGTGCGCCCTCGCCGCCGGAGTCCGCCGCCGTCAATGGCAATCCTCCCTACCATTGCCGCCTTAGCGAGGTCTTCACCGCATTAGGGTAAGATCTTGACGCCTCTTGTGCTCCAAGTTCCGATTCTTGCGCATTAGGTCTTGTTCATCTTCTTGCCACGGACTGCAACGCATCTATCCACGAGAAATATCCATTAGAATAGGCGAACGAAGAAATTTTAGGGTTAGGTTTCTGCCATATGCGTTTCGAAGTCACCGAGTGGAATTGAATCGATGTCACCAATTTAGGTTTTAGGGTTCTGAGAACTTTCTTGGTTAGACCGAGTTACCTTTTTCGGTGAAACCGAAAAGGGGGGCCAAGTTTCTGTTAATTAGAAAGTTAGATTCGGACACTTCAAAAATCCAAACTCGGTGGAACCGAAACCCATATTGCAGAAATCTAAAACTAAGATTTTGAGTTCAAATTTTTGCAAAATATCTGTGTTTTGTGATGCTTATGCCCTCCACTCTTCTACATCTATTCACAGGGTCAGTCTTTCAGCATGTCAAGCTCAGATGACAGTGAGAATGATTTCTGGGAACCAAGTGTTGATCTTGATGCTGGCACTAGTCCAGAAGCCAGCTCCTCAGACCCAGGCACCCCTAGCTCAGATGGCTTGCCTAAGGCAGCCACCAGGGCCAGAAGTAAGCTCAACTCAGATGAAGAGGATGACGATCTCATCCTAGATGATGCTACTTCTCACAGGAAGACTATCAAGAAGGAATATGCTAGTTCAGATGCAGTAAGAGCTCCTGAGACTGCCAAGAAAGGGATGAAACTCACACTTGAGAATCCTAGCTCCCCCAGGCAGACCAAGTCCTTAGGCAAGAGACCTGCCAAGAATAGAGATAGGAAGCAGACATTTCATGTGAAAACAAGGCCAACTTCCATGGTTAGAACTCCTGAGCAGAGTGAGGAGGAAGAGGAAGAACCTGCTGCTAACCCTCCTCCCTCCAAGCAGAGGAAGCTCATGGCTGATGCAATGCCTAGCAAGCCACCTTCCAAGGCCAAACCATCTGGACCTAAGAAGCCAGCTGCCACCAAGCCCAAGAAGACCACCAGAGACATCCCTCTAGCTGAGAAGAACAAGGGTTCTACCTTCATGCAAGAAGAAGGTGTTGTTGTTTTGAGGAAGCCGAGACCTCACCTGCCAGAACATAATGATGATCATCCAGTGGTAGAGGACATGAAGAAGAGGAAGGATCAAGGGCTCAGGAAATGGAGAGCGGATGATCCATATGCTATGAGGAGAAGGATTGTTGTTGATGCTCACTTTCAAACCAAGGAGCAACAAGATTTTTATGAGACTGTCTTGTTAGACAGGGGTCTAGCTGTCTGTGACATGAGATATGTTGATTGGAAGTTCCTCAAGGTGAATGAAGATTACTTCCCTCATGTGCTAGAGAATTTCAAGGCCATTGACACTGACACTTTTGTTGGCAGAGAGATGACAACATGGAACGATGAGTTGATCATGCAATTCTATTCCACAGCCTACTTTTATCCCGATGGAAGGATTGTTTGGATGACCGAGGGCACCAGGTACCAGTCTATTGTTGATGAATGGGCTACCATATTAGGAGCCCCGGAGACTCAGGATGGACATCTTGATGTGTATGTTGAGGCCAAGATGAACCACAACTCCATTGCCAACATGTATATCCCCATCCCCACTACATATGTTAAGACTCACAAGTTTGGCTCTGTCTACTTCTTGCAAGCAGGATTACCCACCACCAACAAAATTATGAGGCATACCTTGATGCCAAAATCAGGTGATGACAAGATGACCAGGGGATACTCCATCAACATGCTGCACCATGTAGACACCCACACCAGGTTTAGGGTGATGGATTTGATTGTGGAGACAAACAAGAGGACTGCTGCTGACCATAAGAGATCTTGTGGATATGCTCCATATATCTAGATGCTCATTAATTCCATAGTTGGAAAGAACCTCTATCTACTTGATCGTCCACTTCTGCCACTCCAGCCAGATTTCGAGGATAACATTGTGGTGATGGATCCTAGTCATCCCACTTCAGCTACAACACAGGCAGAGGCAGCTAGAGCCACTAGTGCTCAAGTTCTGAGGACGGAGAGCGACCAAATGGCATATCTTATGAGCACTATCCAAGGGATAGAGAAGAATGTGTCTGAGATCCTCAAGAACTAGAAGAGTCTTGAGAGGATAGTGGAGACGAAATTTCATCCTCTAGACAATAAGGAGACTGAGCTGACCAAAACTGTTAATGAATTGAAGAAGGAAGTGGATGCAGTGCCCAGCCCCAACTCCAATGTTGATGATAGTCCTCCTCTCCATCCACATACTCAGTTCAGGACACAGGACAGACCGTCTGCCGTGCCAGCTCCAGAGTTGAGACCATCTTCATCAGCACCTGCATCAGCTCTATCAGCTCCCTCAGCACCTTCAGCATCTACTCCACCATCACAGAGGACATCAGCTGAAGCATTCATGGACGCTGTTCTTTCGACTCCTTCTATGGCTACCAAAGGAGATAGAGCCCAGAGCGATGCTTAGCTCTATATGTTTGAGCTTTTTGGTAACTTGTTGCCAAAGGGGGAGAAGTGTATAGATCATAGGGCTTCGAGAGAGAGAGCGTTTTGCATTTTGTTTGCTCCCATCGTTTCAAAAAAATTGGTTTATCGTTTGGTTGTTCCTAAACTCTGTCGTGTTTGATCATATGCTTTGCTTGTTGATGCTACTATTTCCTATCCATGTGATGTTTTTATGATGATCATTCACTCTTTTTTGGTGTTATGTGCATTGTAATCCATGCATATCTTTTATGCGCACCACCAAGTTGTATGTGACATGGAAGAGTTTCCCATGACTCTAATCGATTGTGCATTTGCATTCAAATGCAAATTTTAAATAGTGCACAAATTTAGGGGGGGCTCTTGCTTATCACATACCTCTCAAAGCGACGACGCTATTCATTGTTTATCCCTATCGAAGCTTTGATCTATATGTTGTAATCAATTACCAAAAACAGGAAGATGAAAGCACAACTTCTCCCTAGGTGGTTTTGGTAATTAATAACAACATATATTTCATTGGACTAATGATTCCACCAAGTATATTTTAGGAAAAGTTCAATGAATGGATTGGCAAAGGATTGTGTGGAGATCCCCTAGATGCAATAAACATTCATTGGCAACAAGATTCAAGACTCTACATTTTGCATTTTGTGAGAAATCACTTTTGAGTCCATAGGAAAGATAATGCTATTAAAAGGGGATGAGGTATCGATGATGATCTGGTTGCTCAAGTGTTTAGAGTTAGCCACCAAAAATACACATGAAATTCTCCCACAAAACTCTCTTTCTAAACCCTACCACTCAAAATCGGTTCCACGAAGTTTTCAGAATCGGCTCTACCGAGTTTTACGCTATACAGATCCTAAGCGAAACCCTAAGGTCTCGGTGACACCAACTTTATTTTCAATGAAACCGAAATCAGTGACCAACTCTTTCGTATCCTATTTCAAAAAATTAGAATTTCTGAGTTTTGGAAATCGGTCTCACCAAGATTTGGAAACTGCCTAGGTCAACCAATTCGGTCCACCGAGATCTATCAGATTTCGGGCTCCGCAAAAACCCTAAGAAGTTCGAACCCAGGGGCGTGGGCGAAGATCCCCAACAGCTTCACCCCATCTAAGCTCACAACACGATAATCCTGCTCGATGGCGAGGATGAAGATAGCACACGGGAGTTTACCCAGGTTCGGGCCGCTGCGAAGCGTAAAACCCTACTCCTGCTTTTGGTGGATTGCCTCACGAGGAGGTTTGTGGATGAACTAGTACAGTGGTGAGTTGCCTCGCGAGTGCGCTTTGGGTGGTGTCGGATCCCCCGCTACAGAGCAGCCTAGCCTCTATTTATAGTGGCCCTGGTCCTCTTCCCTTATCGCAATGGCGGGAAAGGATCCCACAATGACCAAATTTGAAAGGGGACAGGAGGTACATCTTATCCTGACGAAAGGTGGTCTTCGCCTGCAAAGTAGCCGGTGGTGATGCAGAGGTGGGCTCGGCGATGACGTCCGTCCTGCGGAGCTCGGGGTCCTGGTCTTGTTGCACCCGAATGGAAACCTTTGGGGGGCACTTTGCAAACCTGCGTGCGCTCCTGCCTCCTTTGCACGAAAGAGGAAACTGTCTCCTCTGGCGCGCTGGTGCCCGTGTGGCCCGCCTTGCGTCATCCTTGGCCTCCCGAGGTCAGGAGTTGCATAGAGATCTCCGCCGCTCGGGAGGGGGCCTAGGGAGGCCTATTCCCCGCGGGTCTTGGCGATGTTTCCCTCGCGAGCTCGGGGCTCTCGCGAGGGCCTTGTGTTAAGTGGGACCGTGCTGGGCCGTACTTGGCTGTCGAAGTGGGCCACGCCCTGGGCCGTAGGCAGGCAAGTCTGGGTACCCCCATTCCCAAGACGCCGACAGTAGCCCCCGGGCCCAAGGCGTGCTCGAGCTGGCTTCTGGGTGAAGCCTTAGGAGGTGGCCCGAAGCGCCGCGGGCCCCAACCGCGTGCGGGCCCAACCTGACGCGTGGCGCACAATGAGACGTGGGCGTCTCGGCTCCCCGAAGACGTCGGGAACCGCCCTGAGTCGAGCTGACGCGAAGCCTGCGCGCCTCTCCGGCCATCATTGCTCTTCCTTGAATGCGGCTGTCTCCTCATATCCTCTCCCCCCTCGGGCCACGCGGATGTGACCCGACGGGAGCAGACGAAGCGACGTGAGGTAGGGTAGCATGCCGATCGAGTCTGGCACGCGTTTCCCGAGGAGTGCATGGCGCCTCCACTCCCCACGACACCCTGTGGGCGGCGGTTGCGCCTATAAACCCGCCCCGTCCTGGGGGTCTTGCCATCCTGACGCGCCCTCTTGCTTCCCATCCTTCCAAGTTATCTTCCTTGTCCTCATCTCTCCCTTAGCTCCTCCATGGCGTCCGGTGGGAGTGCAGCGGGTGCGGGGAAGCGCACGGGGTCCCCGGCTCCACCGTCGGCCCCCGGAGACAGCGGTGGAGGACCCTCGAGGCCGGCTCAAGCTCGCCGGCGCTGGGCCATCATTGATGAGTAAGTGTTCCGTCACCTGCCCTCTTCTCTTGCAATCGCGCCCGACGTGCCGATCCTGATCGCTCCAGGACGAGACGGACAAGCTGAGGGTCCAGCTGACGGACGCCGAGGCCGCCCTCCAGGCCGCGCTCAGGGGCGAGGCGGAGCTGGCATCCCTCCAGACCCAGATCAAGGGGGATGTCGACGCCGTGCAGGCCGCCCAGGATGAGGCGGCCCATGCGAAGATGCTGGAGGCGCAGCGCGCCAAGCAGTATCTGGATATTGCCCACCATGCGGTTGGCGCGGTGAGCCGGTTCGTCGGGGAAGCCCCCGTGCTGCCGTGCGCGTACGGCGACGGAGGCTACCTCAACTTCTTCGGCAAGGTGGTGGAGGCGCTGGAGACCGGCGTCTCTCAGGTGGACGAGGACAACGTGTCCAGCGCGCGTGACCTCCTGGACCTTGCGATGACGCGCGTCTTCTCCAACCTTCGCCGCCACGTCCCGGAGCTTGATCTTCGCCGTGTCATGGAGCTGGTGCCCGAGGAGCTCCAGGGGCCCCTTAGGGACGAGGTGCGCCCGCACGTGGAGTCCCTGGTGGAGCGGTTCGTCCAAGAGCCTTCCTCCGACGAGGGCGACAACTCCGGCCCCGTGGCGGGCGATAGTCCGGATGGCGACAGCGGCTCCTCCGCCTAGGCTTCCCCTATTTTCTCTCCCTGGTTCCTGTCATGTCAAGAAACACTCGTCCCTTGAGGGCGTTAAACTTTTGTGTTTTTACCTTTGTCTTCCTCCTTCTTCTTTTAAGACGTCGATTGTTTGTTTTGTGTGGCGCGACTTCGCCTCTTCCGCGAGGCCTTGCATTATTGCCGGTGCGGCCCGGCGCCCCTTGACAGGTTCGCGAGGGTATCGCACTATGACCGCTGATGGCGGCCTGCTGGGGCCTCGCGGGGCGGGCCCTCCCGAGGAGGAGCGTGCTGCCCCCAAGGCCAGAGTCATAGCGACGTTGCCCAGAGTGGCCGGATTCCTTCCCTTGCGCTACCCTTCCTTGTTCCTGGGACCACAAGAATCCTGATGGGAATACGTAGCGAACCGTAGCGCCTACATTTTCACGTTAGCGCTCACAGCTCCTACCCGGCATTCGGGCTATCATCTGATCAGAAAGTTTTTGCTCTATTCGGTGGGTGTACTTAGCTCATCGGGTCGTGGCGAGCTCGTGCGTCGTGAGGTGTAGCTGGAACGTCTAGGGAGGTCGAGGATCCCACCAGGGAGGGCTTCTTCCTTGTGTGCGGGATGGTTCGGGAGCCCTTTCGGCACTATGCGTCGGCGGGGCCCGATCCCGAGCAGGCCTCGACCGCCGTTGGGGCGTCCGGATCACCAGGACGAGACCAAAGGGGCGACGCCTCGGCCACCATTGGGGCGTCCGGATCACCAGGACGAGACCAAGGGGCGCGGAGCTACGTGATCGGTGAGGAGGCGCGTTGCTCAGGAACCCCCCCTTGACGCTCAAGCGATGCTCTGCATCAGCGGAGCCCAATCCCGCGCATACCTCGGCCGCCGTTGGGGCGTCCGGATCACCAGGACGAGACCAAGGGGCGAGGGGCTACGTGACCAGTGTGGCTCCTGAGGCGCGTTGCTCAGGAGTCCCCCTTGACGCTCAAACGGCTCCCGTACCTTCCCGCCGGTTGCTGCAACGGGAGGCGCCTGAGCCTCCCGAGGTTCCGTGCTGTCGTGTCGGGCTGCGGCCGGAGCCCCCAAGTGGGAGTCGACCGTTAAAAGATGTGTGCTTCTGAGGCAACAGGTCCTTGCCGGCCTGCTCTGAGGGGCCATGGGGGGAGGCCAAAGTGCGCGGGCCTCGGCAAGGTGCCAACTCAGAGAAAAGAGACTTCAAGGCACCTAGGCTAGTCTTCGCCTTCGTCTACCCGCAGCGTGAAGCATAGGGCATCCACGTTGCGTGGGCATAGTCATTGGAGGACAGTATTGTCCGCCAGCGCGCAACATGGGGCTTCCACTTGGGCATGGGAGGGAACCCCTCCGCGTCCTCGGGGTCTCCGGGCATATACAGCCCACTCATTATTACGTGAGAGTGTCACAACCAAAGATAGCTGGGCAAGCCCCCAGGCGCATGGCCCAGGTGCTCCCAACTCAGATAAGAGCGATCCCATGCATTTCTGCGCGGTTGCGCACCCCTACAGCCCAAACCTGAGTGCATTGCTCCCCGCGTAGCCGCGGGATTGCGCTCCCGAGGCCCAAACATGAGCACAATGCACCCAACGCAGCCATAGAGGTGTTGTGTTGGTGAAGTCGCCTCGTGAGGCATCGGGGCGCCGGCCAGACCGCGGCTTGAGGACCTGGCAGGGCCCTGCCACCCGAGGACCGTGCCGGCGCTCCGGTTGCAGTGGGTGGCCCGCGCTGCTTGTATCCTGCTGATCCCCCCAGGCGGTCGCTCCTGTGGCCCAGGAGCTTGGCTGCGTGTAGCTTGCTTGCGAGGGCGGCTGCCGTGCCGCGCCTCCACGTATCCCGGGGCGCCCCTCCCCCTTCCTGTTTGCATCAACCTGGCCTGGTACTCCCTCAATGGAAGCCTCCAGGCCCGGCTTGGGGAGGGCGTCCGGGACATCTCCCTACTCTGAGAGGTTGCTGGCACCCGTGGGAGGCGCCTCATCCATCGCGCCATCCGCAGGTGTGACGTAGCTCGGGACGTAGGCTTCTGTATAAAGGCCTTGGCCCCCTCCTAAGTCGTCCCCGCGCGCAGCAAGGGCAGCCTCCCCGGGTGGCGAGGTGACACCACCCTGGGCGAGCGGCCCACAGACCCTCCTGCAGCGACCCTCCGCCCAAAGTTGCTTACCTCTGCCGCCACCGTGGGGTTGGCCGCGCGTGTCTTGACGTGGGTAGCCTCCCTGGTTATCCACCGCGCCTCCGTTACGGCTACCTACCTGCCCGGAAGCCTGAGCCGCCTGTTCCCTGCGCCGATTGGCGCGCTCCCACCGGGATGACCCAGGCTGTTGATGATCCATCTGGGTATGAGTGCGCGCGTCGAGGCGCGCGTGGAGCGCCCCATCACCTTCTTCAAAGGCACCACTGACGGGGCCGGGTGGCGCTCCGAAACCGGTCACTGAGATCCGGAGGAGAAGAAGTACGGCGTGCGGCGGGCCCTGCTCGGGCTCGCCCAAGAGTGAAGCGGGCACGTCGTCCGCAGATGAGGCGACGGGCACGGCGAACGAGCGCCGACGCCCAGCGCCGGTGGTCACGAAGAGGGGTGGGGAACCCAGGCCCTCCTCGTGACGGTGACCAACTCGACGATGTGGTCGGCCCAGGCGTCGAAGCCCCCGTGCGTCGGGCGGTGGCGAAGCATCTCACTCGCCATTAGCAGTGCATCATGCACGTTGAGGTCTCCCACGTGGGTACAGTGCGATGCCGGTCCCGTGGGCGCTGCTCGTCCGCCACGCGCCTGGTCGGCACGAGAGCAATGGTGGTGGAAACGACGCTGGTGGCCTGGTAACGACTGCCCAGCCTCGCGCTGCCGGGGCGCGGGTCTTGCACGGCAGTGGCGAGGTTGGTGAAGGCGGATCCGCCGAGGCTGAAGGGAGCTTGTCGGGCGTCGGCCATCGACATGACGGGCCGAAGAAGAAGCGAAGCTTGCTGAAGACTCCGACACACCCCCTACCTGGCGCGCCAAATGTCAGATTTCGGGCTCCGCAAAAACCCTAAGAAGTTCGAACCCAGGGGTGTGTGCGAAGATCCCCAACAGCTTCACCCCCTCTAAGCTCACAACATGATAATCGCGCTCGATGGCTAGGAAGAAGATAGCACACGGAAGTTTACCTAGGTTCGAGCCGCTGCGAAGCGTAAAACCCTACTCCTGCTTTTGATGGATTGCCTCATGAGGAGGTTTGTGGATGAACTAGTACAGTGGTGAGTTCCCTCGCGAGTGCGCTTTGGGTGGCGTCGGATCCCCCCTACTGAGCAGCCTAGCCTCTATTTATAGTGGCCCTGGTCCTCTTCCCTTATCGCAATGGCGGGAAGGGATCCCACAACGTCCAAATTTGAAAGGGGACAGGAGGTACATCTTATCCTGATGAAAGGTGGTCTTCGCCTGCCAAGTAGCCGGTGGTGATGCAGAGGTGGGCTCGGCGATGACGTCCGTCCTGCGGAGCTCGGGGTCCTGGTCTTGTTGCATCGGAATGGAAACCTTTGGGGGCGCTTTGCGAACCTGCGTGCGCTCCTGCCTCCTTTGCACGAAAGAGGAAACTGTCTCCTCTGGCGCGCTGGTGCCCGTCTGGCCCGCCATGCATCATCCTTGGCTTCCCGAGGTCGGGCGTTGCATAGAGATCTCCGCCGCTCGGGAGGGGGCCTGGGGAGACCTATTCCCCGCGGGTCTTGGCGCTATTTCCCTCGCGGGCTCGGGGCTCTCGCGGGGGCCTTGTGCTGAGTGGGACCGCGCTGGGTCGTACTTGGCTGTCGAAGTGGGCCACACCCTGGGTCGCAGGCAGGCAAGTCTGGGTACCCCCGTTCCCAGGACGCCGACAAGATCTATATATCGGTCTCACCGAAACGCCAAAAGTTGCCACATTTTGCACTAGTCGGTGCAACTGAGTTTTTGCTCCGGTTTCACCGAGTTGGGCAATAATGTTGTAACGGTTGGATTTTTGGAGATGCCTATATATACCCCTCAACCTCCCTCTCACTCGCAGAGGAAGCACACATAACAGACCAACACTTGCCACATCCATTTTTCTGCGAGAGATCCACCTACTCATGTGTTGAGATCAAGATCTTCCACTCCAACCATATGAATCTTGATTTCTAGCCTCCCCAATTTGCTTTCCACCCAATCAATCTCTTCCACCAAGCCAAATCCGTGAGAGAGTGATTGTGTGTTGAGGAGACTATCTTTTGAAGCACAAGAGCAAGGAGTTCATCATTGTTACCACATCTATTACCTTTTGGAGAGTGGTGTCTCCTAGATTGGTTAGGTGTCGCTTGGGAGCATCTGTCTTCGTGTGTGGAGATGAACCAAGAAGTTTGTAAGGGCAAGGAGATCGCCTACTTCGTGAAGATCTACCCCGAGTGAGACTAGTCCTTCGTGGAAATAAGCGTGATGGAATAGACGAGGTTGCTACTTCATGGACCCTTTGTGGGTGGAGCCCTCCGTGGAATCTTGCGACTGCTACCCTCCGTGGGTTGAAGTCTCCATCAACGTGGACGTCCGATTGCACCACCTATCAGAACCATAGGAAAAATCTTCGTGTCCCCAATTGTGTTTGATCCTCCTATCCCTTCCCTCTACTTATATGTGCATGTATTTACTTTCCGCTGCTATACTATTAGACTTGCATGTGTAGGGTGTGCTTGACATGATATAATTGCTAAAACTTTTCAGCATCTAAAATTGGGAAAAGGCTAGTTTTTTATTTGGTCAAGTAGTCTAATCAGCCCCCTCTAGACGTACTTTGGCTCCTACAACATCATCACCATGCCATAACCAATATTTAAATGAACAGAAAATTAACACCCTTTAACTATCAATATTTGTACTAACCAACAACCATGCTATCATGCCCTTTCATATTACCACATCAATATCATTAATCCACAATTTCTCTTTTATGTGCTACATGTGGTTTTGATTATGCACTCATTGAATACCTATTATTTTTGGACTAGTCTTATAACCCTTGCAAATTACCGTCACTATTTATTAACTCTCAAACAAATATAAGTGACTAATGAGAGTGCAATTATTTCCATAAAATCTATATGCCACCATGCTCAAAAAGATATAAGTGAAGTACTAGAACAACTGCTAAGCTCAAAAGATATAAGTGAAGCTCATAAAGTATTCTAACAAATCATGATGAACATGTGTCTCTCTCAAGTGCGTGTGTCTAGCAAACAATGATTGTGGAAAACTAAAAAAAATCAAACTAAAGCAAATGACGCTCCAAGAAAAACTCATATCATGTGATGAATAAAAATATAGAACCGAGTGACATACCGATGGATTGAGACGAAAGAGGGGATGCCTTCCGGGGCATCCCAAGCTTAGACGCTTGAGTATTCCTAGAATTTGACTTGAGGTGCCTTGGGCATCCCCAAGCTTAGGCTCTTTCTGCTCCTTATTCCTTCATCCATCGTGATAACACCCAAAAGTTCAAAACATCAACACACAAAACTCAACAGAAAGCTTCGTGAGATCCGTTAGTACAGTAAACATATCAAATACTTTAGGCACTGTTATAAATTGATTCTGATTTGATTATTGCATAAGGTACATTATTCTAACTTCTCCATGACTTATACCCCCCTATATAATCCATAGCATCATCAAAACAAGCAAACTATGGAAGCAAAAATAGAATCTGTCTAAAACAGAACAGTCTATAATGATCTGTAAAGAAACTATATTTCTATAACTCTAACAATTCTGAAAAATTATGAAAACTTGAGGAATATGTAAAGAAACTATATTTCTATAAATACTGTTTAGAAAGTTTAGGTAAAAAATACTCTCCAGTAAAATCAGAGAAATTCTGCACTGGACACTAAACTTTCTGTTTTTGCACCGTATCAATTCTACTCATCATGCAAGTCATCCCAAAGGATTTACTTGGGACAAACACTAATTAAAACATGAAAACACATCATTATAGTTGCAACAATCATGTTACCAAAACAAAACAGAAAGTAAAACAAGAAAAATAATATAACTATTGGGTTGCATCCCAACTAGCGCTATTGTTTTACTCCCCTAGCTAGGCATAATGCATATGATCAAATATTGTCATCCTTGGTCTCAGGCTTCTCAATCACACAACAACGTTTCCTAAAAGGAGGAAGCTTGATGATAGGATCTTTTATGAAATTTATAAAATTAGGATGCACACTAATCATCTTAAGATCCTCATTTCTTTCAATAGGAGTGATACTAGTATTCTTGGGGATATACATAGTTTTAGAATTCTTTCCTTGAGAGGTACTAGCATTGGCTTTGGATGGGGTGAAAGCGGAACTCATTTTATCAAAAACTTCCTCTATTTTATTAATAATTGTATCTTTCTCCTTCAGAGCTTTCAAAGTGATTCCTACCTTTGACCCAAATTGAGTGATATGATTATGAATCTTTTTATCCAACTCCTCAATTTGTTCTTTAGTGGCAAATTTATTTTCAATAATCTCAAGCCTTTGTATAACATGTTCCAAGGTCAAAGTAGTTTCATTAATAATAAAGGTGGTGCCCCAACCAAATTTTCCATAGCTTTGAAAGCATCCGAAGTGTGATTCATTAAGAAATTACCACCAACGATAGTATCCAGTACAAATCTATACGAAAGTAATACCCACATAAAAATTCCGAAGGAAGACGTTGGGGGATTGCTTATGATTGATTTATTTTGAGCATTCAAATCCTATTCCAAGCATCTTTTAAACTTTCTCCTCCCCTTTGTTTAAAATTAAACACCTCATTCTCGGGAGTAAACGGAACAAAGGACAAACTAGCCATAGTAGCAAGCAAACAAGTAAACTAGCAAACTAGCAAAAATAAATATTTTATTATTATTTATTTTTATAGCAAGCAAAATATAATAGAAAATAAAAATTAGAACAAGTGAATGATAATTTGTGAATAGGTACTTGAGAGTAAGTTGGTGATACTCCCCGACAACGGCGCCAGAAATCCACCCCGACAACGGCACCAGAAATCCTTCCTGATACTTGCGACCTGCATTAGTTTTCTTCGTGAAGGGGAGCGAATGATGCTGCACAGTATAGATAAGTATTTCCCTCAGTGAGAACCATGGTTATCGAACCAATAGGAGGACCACGCAACTCCCGTCTTCAGCACCTACACACAAAAGAGCAAACACTTGTACCCAACGAGGGCAAGAGGGTTGTCAAGCCCCTTTGAACTCGTTACTTGCAAGCGGATAAGTAGTGTAGTCGATAGTTGGATAAATATAAATTGAAAAATAAATAAAAAGTAAATGCCGAAAGCAAGGAAATAGTAATTTTTGTAAATATATAAGTAAATAGACCCGGGGGCCATAGTGTTCTCTAGTGGCATCTCTCTCGAAGTAGGCATATGGTGGGTAAACAAATTACAGTTGGGCAATTGATAGAAAAGCGCATAGTTATGTGATATTCATGACAATGATCATGTTTATATAGGCATCACGTCCATAAGAAAGTAGGCCGACTCCTGCCTGCACGTACTACTATTACTCCACTTCGAGAGCGCTTATGTGCTAGCCTCTCCACGTATTAAGTTCATGCAAACAGAGTAATGCTTGGAGAACAATGACATGATGTAGACAAAGAAAATACAATTAATATGAATCAACCCATCGTTTTATCCTTAGTGGCAGCAATACAAATACGTTACTTGTCCCCTACTTTTTCACTGGGATATAGAGCATGTCGGTGTACTAAAGTTCGGGTCTTTTAGTACCCCGTACTTGTGCACGGACGGTTGTAGCCACACCAGCGGCAAGGCCTGCCGGGGGACAGCTGGATGCCAGTGCAAGAATGACAAGAAAGTATTCAAGTCGATAATCAGAAGACAGAAGACCAAGGGCTAGGATCCCGGCAAGATGCTTGCCGGGGGGGCTAGCGAAGACCCGGCAAGACTCGCGCCCGGCAAGATCCCGCCAACCTGTCACCGCTCCAGCGTAGAGACCGGCCTGTCAGACAGGGTTTTTGTCCTCCTGGATGCGTGTCACGGCGTTAACGGCGGATGGGGTTAAGCGGTGCTGATGGGACAGGCTCTTTTCCCATCCCCAAGAAGCTTAGGGACACCTAAACGGAGCATTTAATGCGTTTGTCCTAAGTCGTCAGTATTAGGTATGATAACACTGTAGCAACTTTACACCTCTTGTACTTCGCCACTGTTCATGACCCCTTCGACGTATAAAAGGAGGCCCAAGGCGTAGCTACAGGGGAGAGGACCTTCTGGCCCATTCGGTATGCGTAGCTGCTGCTTGAACGTACTGTTCATCGCAAGCGCTCCCGAAGCTTGGGCTTAAACACATCCAATAAAACTAAAGCAGGAGTAGGGTTTGACGCTACTCAGCGGCCCGAACCTGGGTAAAAATCCCTCACGTTGATCATTGGATCTGCTCTTTGTGGAAGCCCTTTTCCCTGTCGAACCATAAAGGGATCCCCGCGATCCCATAGGTGTCGTACGCCGACAGAGCACCACAAGATTGAACCCACTACAACGCACCCCTCTCACCGAAGATAGATCAATTTAGTTGGCAAAACAAAATCAATAGATCGGACAGATATACGAAGCTATAATAATCGTGCAAATAAGAATCATATAATTCAGAGAAGACTCAAATCTTGCTCATGAATAATCTGAACATAAACCCACAATTCATCGGATCCCAACAAACGAACTGCACAATGTGATTACATCGAATAGAACATCGCGAAGATGCGATGAACTTTGTATTGAAGAACATAGAGAGAGGTAGAGAGAGCCATCTAGATACCAGCTATGGACCCATAGGTCTATGGTAGACTACTCGCACATCATCATGGGAGCATCAAGGTTGATGAAGAGGCCCTCCGTGATCGATCCCCCTCTGACAGGGCTCCGGAACAGGGCTCCAGATGGGCACACGGCAGAACAGAAACTTCGGGCGGCGGAAAAACTGTTTCGGGAGCTCTCCTAGGGTTTTCAGAATATATCACTACTGGAATCTAGTAATTTGCCATCAGCCAGTCCTTTGCAGTCTGCTGGCAGATGGCAAAGATGCTCTTTGCCGTCCGCTGCCATAAAGCAGACGGCAAAGAGCTGACTGATGGCAAAGGTACTGTTTGCCATCTGCCTGTCCTTTGCCGTCTGCCAGCGGACGGCATAGATCCTACAGGCAGACGGCAAAGAGGCAAGATGGGTCCCACTGGACCTTGGGCCTGGCTAGGTCCAACGGACGGACTCTTTGCCGTCCTCCTGGCCTTTGCCGTCAGCCCTGGGGCTCTTTGTCGTCCGCTAGCGGACGGCAAAGGGGATGTGCCTATAACGCCCCCCCGCTCCACTACCCCCCACTCTCTCCCCCGCCCCTCTCTCTCTCCACCCACACACACCGCGCGGATCCACCACCACCGCAGCTCCCTGCGCCACCCCTCGCCGCGGTCACCCCTCGCCCGCCCCCTCCCCCGCCTCCGGCGCCAGCCATCCTCCTAGCTGCCCCCTCCCCTCGCTGGCTCCCGGTGCCGCTCCCTCGTCGGACCTGCTCGCCGCGGCCACCCCTCCCTCGCCCCCGGCGCCGCCCCCTCCCCAGCGGCCACCCCTCCCCCGCCTCCGGCGCCACCCCCTCCCCAGCGGTCACCCCTCCCCCGACACCGGCTCCGCCCCCTCCCCAGCCGCCCCCTCCCCTCGCTGGCTCCCGGCACCGCCCACTCCCCATGGCTCCCCCTCCCTGCGGCTTCCCCCTCCTCCCGCCGCCCCCGCCGCCCCGGCCGTCCCCAACTCCGGTGTGTGCCCGCCCCACCCCCCACCCCTCACCTTTCTGTTTTTTCTGTAGATAATTAGTTTTTTTTTTGTTTTTTTCTTTTAAATTAGATAATTAATTTAGATAGTTAGTTTATTTTCTATTTTTACTATTAAATTAGATAGTTAGTTTATTTTCTGTTTTTTTCTATTCAATTAGATAGTTAGTTAAAAAGCTTAGATAGAAAAGAAAAAAACTTAGATAGAAAACAAAAAACTTAGAAGAAAAAAAGAGAATAAAAAAACTAGAAGAAAAAAGAAGAAGAAGAAGAAGAAGAAGAAGAAGAAGAAGAAGAAGAAGAAGAAGAAGAAGAAGAAGAAGAAGAAGAAGAAAGAGGAGAGGAGGAGAAGGAGAAGAGGAAAAATGAAAAGAAGAAGAAAAAGGAGAAGAAGAAGATAAGGAGAATAAGAAGAAAGAGGAGAGGAGGAGAAGAAGACACCCCGACACCCCGACCCCCGACCCCCGACACCTCTTTGGCCTCCTGTTGACCGAAAAGGTCCTCCTCGGCCTTCCAAAGGCCACGGGGTCATAGTTTTGTAAATTATGAGTTAGGTCATATATATATTCCGATTCTAGCTGTTATGAAAAACATCATATTTGTGTTGATCGGGTGGATTTCAATGTGCAGTTGTTTCGTCGCTGCAAGGGTCTGGTGTTCGACGACCTCCCCGTGCGTTTGACGAGCTCCCCTGCGTTCGTGGGTGAGCACAAATGACATCTCCTCCCCCCCCTTAATTCGCTCTGTTCCGGTCTTCGTGCCGATGAAACTTGCTAGCTATAGGTGTCTTCAATCATCAGTATGCGTGACCAGTATGCGTCTCCCGTTCGAAAGGGCGGCATCTATAAATATGCATGTCTTTGCATATTTATAACCGCCATCCTTTCGAATTGTCCAACGTTATCCATGGACAGCCCGAGTATGTGTAGATTGGGTTCGTTTTCCCTTATGCTCTGCTCCGATCCGATGCGGAATTTCGTCAGTGACCACCTGTTGTTCTCTGGGTACACATCCTCTCTGCTTATTGCCGAGACGTGTATCAGCAGAACAACGGGGAGGTGCTGCCGAAATTCTGCGTCGGATCTGGAGCAGAGCATGGGAAAACGAACCCAATCTACACATACTCGGGTGGGATTAGGATCTATCTTTACCTATTAGCGTGTAGGTTGCATGGACGTAATAAAACTGACAAACTTGATTAACTGATGAATATAGATGATGAATTATATATATATTTCTTGTGTGTTTAGTAGGTAGGCAAGATGAGTGATCGTGCGTGGATGTACACCGGCCACCCTAGTCAGAAAGACATGACCATTGAATGGTTAACAAAAACCAAGGGGTTTCTGAGCGCCGCATTTGCAAATGGCCAGGAAATAACCTGGTGCCCCTGTGTCCGGTGCGACAACCATAAAAAGTGGACACGGGATGAAATGGGTAAACACTTGCAGAAGTGGGGTTTTACGCCTGATTATACGGTGTGGAGATTTCATGGTGAGTCTGCCCAATGTGCCAGAGCTGAGGTGGTTCGTTGTCGCACCGACGAGCATGGTACCGGGATCGAAGACATGGCGCAAGACTTTGATGATGCTCGGGATTCGGACGATGAGATGGAGGAATCTGAAAGGCCTTCTATGAAATGTTGGAGTCTTCATAACGTCCTCTCCACGAGCACACTGAGCTTTGTCAGCTGGATGCCATCGCGCAAGTAATGGATCTAAAGGCTCAGTTCAACCTGGGCAGAGAATGCTACGATGCGATGATGACGATATTTGGACGCTTTCTACCCAAAGGCCATGTATTGCTTGCAAACCTGTACCAGTCGGACAAAATCCTACGTGCGCTTAAGATGCCCTATGAGAAGATAGATGCCTGTAGAATGGATGTGCCTTATTTAGGCTTGAGTATGCGGGCTTGAACTATTGTCCCATTTGCAAGTCTTCCAGGTATGTTGTGGTAGACAACGGTATGGGTGAGAAGAGTTAGACCAAAATCCCAGTTAATGTTCTTCGGTATGCCAATCATACCAAGACTTCAACGTCTTTTCATGGTCAAAGAGACGGCCAGACAGATGACGTGGCACAAATTGGGCAAAAGAACCGAACTAGATGCAGATGGGAATCCGATGTTGGGACACACTTCAGACGCTTTTGCATGGAAGCACTTCGATGCATTACATAAGGATAAAGCGGCAGATCCAAGGCATCCTCGAGTCGCCATCAGCACGGATGGGTTCAATGTGTTTGGTATGACGGCAACCCAATACAGTTGTTGGCCTGTATTTGTCATTCCACTCAATCTCCCCACCCGGAGAGATTATGAAAAGAAAGAACATTTTCTTGACGTTGATAATTCCAGGGCCCAACTATCCGGGGAAGAATATGAATGTGTACATGCAGCTGCTTAAGGATGAATTGCAAGAAGCTTGGGATAATGGGATCAAGACATATGACGCCGCTACAAAACATAACTTCAAAATGCATGTGTGGTACATGTACTCGACGCATGACTTGCCGGCGTATGCGCTATTCATTGGCTGGTGTGTGCATGGAAGGTTCATGTGCCCCAGATGCAAGGCAGCTCTTGAGTTCCGTTGGCTGCAGGCTGGTCGCAAGTATTCTTGCTTCGACTTGCATAGACAGTTCCTGGATCCTCGCCATAAGTTCAGAAAAGACAAGAAGAATTTCATCAAAGGTAGAGTTGTCAAAAACTCTGCACCACCTGCATTGACAGGCCAACAGACATTGGATCAGTTAAACGCTCTCGAGCCTCATCCAGCGCGTCCAGGGTATTTCAAAGGGTATAATTCGGAACACACCTGGACTCACAAGATATGCTTGTGGGATCTGCCTTACTTTAAAGACCTCCTTTGCCCACACAACATCGACGTGATGCACACTGAAAAGAATATCGCCGAGGCCCTTTTTGGTACATTGTTCGGCATAGAGGGGAAGTAAAAGGATAATCCTAAGGCTAGAGTCAATCAGGAGGCTCTATGTGATAGACCGTTACAAAACATGCGACAACCGAAAGGAAAGAAGAACTGGAGGAAGCCAAAGGCATGGTTCAATCTTGGAAGGCCAGCTATGAGGGAAATGATCTTGTGGGTGAAAATGCAGTTGATATTCCCCGATGGGTATGCACCGAATGTAAAGAGAGGAGCGACTCTTGACAAATTGAAAATATTTGGTGGCAAGAGTCATGATTGGCACATATGGCTTGAGCGGGTAATGCCGGTGATGTTGCGTGGCTTTATCCCTGAGGATGAATGGCTAGTACTGGCAGAGCTAAGCTATTTCTTCCGCGCTCTTTGTGCGAAAGAACTATCGCCTGACGTGCTAGATGAACTAGAAGAGTTGGCGCCGGGGTTGATCTGCAAGTTAGAAAAGATCCTTCCACCGGGCTTCTTTAATCCAATGCAGCATTTGATTTTGCATCTCCCGACCGAGGCAAGATTGGGGGGCCCGTGCAAAATCGTTGGTGCTTTGCAACTGAGAGGATGCAGAAGACGCTTCGAGCAAAATGTAAAAATAAACGTAGAATTGAAGCATCGATGGCCGAGGCATTCATTACTGAGGAGGCAGCAAACTTCGTGACAGCACACTACGAAGCCAAGAATCGTCATTTGCATAATCCGAAGCCTCGGTACAATGATGGCGACCGTGAAAAAGGTCAATCCAACCTCAGCCTATTCCAAGGGAAGCTCGCACCAGCCGGTGCTTCGAAAGCAATAACGTTGGATGTCGAAGAATGGCGGACCATTTCGTTGTATATCTTCAACAACCTAACAGAAGTGCGGCCGTACATCGAGTAAGTTCTCGGTACATTGTTTCGTAACTTCTAATTCCTTTGAACTACTCTTATTCCCGGATATGTGATACAGTCGATACGTCGCCAAATTCTCGGATGGAGCGGTGATCCAAAAGGATTCCATCGAAGAGTATGAGCTTCTGGCAAAGCATGGAGGCGGCTATCCCGGTTTCATCTCTTGGTTCAAACAAACGGTAATTTCCAGTAGACCATTTCATTTCTTCGTCTAGTTTGCGGCTAATGCAACAATCCTTTCGTATTAAACTTGTAGGCTAATTCAGAGTCTATGGACGCCGAATTGAGACAAGTCGCTAATGGTTTTGACTATAAGGTCCGTTCATTTGACAAATACAACATCAAAGGGTATCGCTTTCGTACTTTTGGCAAAGAGCTATCTATGGCCGACCGAAAGTCTACAAATTGTTGTGTCTCTGCTATCGGCGAAGGAGGTGTCGAGTATTATCGAAGAGTTGAAGCAATTTATGAACTTATATTCTTTGGTGAAAACACACCAAACGTCGTAGTCTTCAAATGTTATTGGTTCCAGCCGAAGGAGACTAGAAGGACTCATGAACATATAGGGCTAGTCAAAATCAAACAAAGCACCCATTTAGATGTTCCCGATGTCTATATTACAGCTCAAAAGGCAACCCAGGTTTCTATCTACCATGGGCCTGCCAAACTAATCCAAATCTGAATGGTTGGGATGTCGTTTATGATGTGCCGCCACGTTTTAGACCACCTCCCGTCAATGAAGATGATTATGAACCTCACATTAACCCAGACACATATGAAGGAGAATTCTTCCAAGAAACACGTCTTTCCAAAAAACGTTTCAAGAACCGCTCTACTTCACCGCAGAACATTGAAGTAGACAGCGACAGTGAATCCAACTTCAGCCCTGAGCCGGAACAAGAAGAGATGGAAGAAGAAGAGGTTACTGCTGCGGATGACCTCTCAATGCTTGACCGATTACATAAAGGAGGTCTTCCACATGTTGCTCCCGATAGTGATGATGATGCATTTATTGATGATAGTGATGATGATGATGCATTTATTGATCCCGGAGCATATATAGACGATGAAGATTATTATTAGTTCATGTCAGGTATACATGATGATGATACACTCAAATTATATATATACATATTATTATTCATGTCGGTATTAAATTTTTTTATGTTGTACTAATTCCATTTACTCTTTCTCATGGCAGGTGTTGAAAGATGGTGGGCGCGGGTCGAGAGCGATTCGAGGCTCCTTCGTCGGCGCGTGGTGGGAGGGGTACTTCCATTCCACCCCAAACTCTCCGGAGAGCGTTGTACGATAGTATTGGGACACCCGAGGGCGCTTCTTCGTCGGCGAAGTTGCCCACCGGGAGAGGAGGTCGGGGGAAGAAGAGAGCTCCTAAAGGTACACGTGGTGGCCGCGGGAGAGGTACGAAGGCTGCTACGCCTTCCTCGCCGCCACCCCCAGCGGATTCACCCGAGCACAGGACTGCTACGGTGGACCCGTCTGAGGTGGAGGCTACAAGGACTCCTGTCCACGAGCCTCGGGTAGACGATCCTTCTGTCCCAGACGCTTCGACCCGCGAGACTCCTGTGCTAGATGCTTCGTCCTACGAGACTCCACACGCTTCCACCGGATGGGATACCTGCCCGGATCTGCATCAGCCAGAGCCGAGTGGCCATGCTGATGGTGGCGGGGATCAGCTTTCTAATAGCGGGGACGAGGTGGTTGAGGGGGCCACCGTCTACCAGCGTGGGTGTACACGGCTCCCGCCCGTGCCGGCGACCCGCGAGTAGAGGTGGCCGATTAAGCCTGAGTCGCTGAAGTAAGTGCATTTACTCTTTTTAAACCTTTTGCCTTCATGTTTCTTCACATATCTAATGCGTTGGTTTGTCATACTGCAGGGCTTGGATTCACGCCAAGGATGTCTGCAGGCCCAACTCCATCCTTGGTGTGCTTTTACGGCATAACTTCCCGGGGTTTGTCACGTTGCCCGGCGAGGGTCAGCTTCCAGAGTTAGGATTGAAATGGGAGCACTACTTGGCTGCCCCGGCCCCGCCGGAGGAGATGATCGACGGTGTGTTGTGCCACACGAGGGCCGACATGGTGATCAAAAAGTTCTGGGTAATTTCTCCTTTACACAATTAAAAATCAATAATAGCAATTTATTGTACTAATCAGTGTTGTCTTGTCTGATTGCAGACCTTCTACAGGTGTGAGGAGGGATACGCGGAGGCCGCGGCAAAGCTTATCGATTACGAGTGCAGGCGCCTACTACAGAACTTAGGCACGAGGCTCGGGTACAGGCTATTCGAGACTACTACGCCTCGCGGCGTATTAAGAAGGACAAGTCATCGTCCCGCCGAAAGTTTCTGGACAAGGAGCAGTACATGAAGGTAATTATCTATTCTTAAGGCCTTGTACTTAGTTTCCTTGCTTTGATTCGTAGGCGTAGCTCTCAAATTTCTCTTTACTAACTTAGGTGCCCCCGAGATGGTCTGCGGATAAGATGAATTGTTGGGAGGCGTTGGTGACTGAGTGGTGCTCTGACGAATGGCGAGTCATCCATGACGATGCCAAGGAACGGCGTGCCCAAATGGAAGGTGTGCCACACCATCAAGGCAGCGCCAACTTATTTCAGTTCGGGCGGAACTGGGTATGTGGTTTGCTTCATGATTCTTGCAATTCATTTTTTGATGCTAGCTTGACCCCTTTATTAATACTTTGTTCCTCTCTTGTAGGCGCATTACAATAAGACGGAGGTGCCACAGGTGTACGACCTCTATGCCATGGCCCATACTGCCTTGTACAAGAAGGCCAAGGCATTCTCTGAGTCTGACCTCGATAATCCCCAGAAATTCACCAACATCTCCTCCCACAACAAGCTCGTGAGGTACAGAGATGTGGGGAAGGCGGTGAATGGGGAGGACTTCAACCCGAGCCAGCATCCTATTGATCCAGACCTGGTGATGATAGCTGGCGACGGGAGGCCCCATGGCTCGATAGCCATTGGAGATGGACTTATACGGTCTTCGCGCACTCTCCGACAGATCAAGGTGCGCCAAACGAGCTCCTGTCCTGAGATGACGCCTCGTCCACGGCCAGTCCAGCTCGCCATCGAGGTTAGTCATACGGACTCAGATAGCTTTCCTCCATTACATTGTCTGTGCGAACAAAGATGATTACAATGCTAACGAGGAGTTGTATTGCAGGCTGCTCTGCAGAAAGAGAGAGAGACAACCCAAACGCTTCTGGCGGAACAGGCCCGGCAGGCGACGGAGGAGAAGAGGGATTTAGAGGAGAGGATGGCTAGGTTGTTGGAGGAGGAGAGGGCACGGAACAATGCGTCTAACCGGGCCATGTACGAGCTCATCGTGGTCAGTTTCTTCCTCATATTAGCCAAATCATGCACTACATGTTCTTTTCATTAATAACCAATATGATTGACTTGTCAAAACCAAATGTGCAGACTTTGTGCGAGAAGACCGGCCAGACCCCTCCGCCGATGCCAGTCATTACCACGGTTGGAACGGTGAGTTTCATTTCAATGTTCATTAGTTACTAGTCTTAACGTTTCAGCGTCATCATGCTAACGCAAATGATCTTTGGTACAGCATAACTCCCGAGCCGCATCGCACGATCCTTCTCTAGGGCCAAGTAGTGCTCCAGCTGACACCGACCCGAGCAACCCCAGTGCTTCACCTCCATAAGCCCTAATATGCCACTTACTTGGCTCATTTTCTCAAACAAAGACAAACATAGCACTTAGACAAACTGAGCACAATGACAAACTTAGCACTTAGACAAATGTCATATTTTACCTAAGTTAGCTTTGTTTCCTCTAAAATGACATAGTAAGCTTACTTACCTCCAAAATGACATATTGTACCTAAGTTAGCTCTAAAATGACCTATACTTAGCATTGTTTCCTCCACACTGACATAATAAGCTTAGTTAACTCAAAAATGGCATAATAGACTTGGTAACCTCATAGATGCCATAGACTTAGCTTATTTTCTTGCAAAATGACACAATAAGCTTAGTTAGGTCAAAAATGTGATAATTACCTAGGTTAGCTCTAAAATGACACAAATAAGCAATAAGAAGAAGAAAAACAAGAGGAGACAGAGAGAGAAGAAAAACGCTTCTTCTTCTTCTTCTTCTACATCTTCTTCTACTTCTAGATCTTCTTCTACTTCTTCTAGTATTCTTTTTCTAACTTTCTTATTTCCAATTTTGCAGATTTGATTGAGTTCACGACAGCTTGCTTTGATGTAGTGCTAGTGTTTACTTTCAGTTTTCATTTTGTATCGATGAACTTACGTGAAACTTTCTACCTATATGTATGAGACTAAGTATGTATGGATGAAACTATTGTAATATGGTGAGCAAAGTGACATTTGATACTTTCAATTTGGTATAATTGTTGGTTGATCATATCCATACGGCAGGGATATTGTTTCTGTGAAATATATATATACATATCATATATTTGCCTGTGAAAAATGTTGAATATAACAAAAACAGAAAAAAGAGGCAATACAGCCTCTTTGCCGTCTGCCCGGACGGCAAAGACCGCTATGTCGACGGCCACCGTCGGCAAAGAAGACACGTGGCAGCCACCTGTTAAACCTGGGAGCGCCAGGCATGGGGCCATTTGGCTTCTTTGTCGACGGTGGCCGTCGGCAAAGCGTGTGGGCGGACGGCAAAGGGTTGGGGCCATTTGGCTTCTTTGCCGACGGTGGCCGTCGGCATAGCGGGGGGCGGACGGCAAAGGGCTGGGCTGGGCCGTCGGGGGCTGACGGCAAAGGGCTGGGCGGGGGACAATGGGCTGAGTGGGGGCCGTCAGGGGCAGACGACAAAGAAATGTGTGGGCCGTCCGGGGCAGACGGCAAAGGGCTGGGGGGGGGGGCGTTAGCCACCTAACGGTGCTACCGTTAGTACTACGCCGTCTGCCGTCTTTGCCGTCTGCAGGCTGACGGCAAAAAAACTTTGCTGTCCGCTGTGCCAAGGCAGATGGCAAAGGACCTCTTTGCCGGAGTTTATTCGGCCCAAAATTTTGCCGTCCGCTGGCAGACGGCAAAGGTCTTTGCCGTCCATGGTTGTGCCTTTGCCGTCTGCCATGGCGGACGGCAAAGGACCTGATTCCTGTAGTGTATGTGAATTTATAGACCAGAGAGGGACGACGGGAGACGAGAGGGTGTCCCACGACCTAACAGCACGCTGTCACCCCCTAGGCGCGCCCTGTTGGGTCGTGGCTCCCTCGTGCAGCCTCTGGTCTTCTCCCGAAGCTTCCAGGTATTCTTTTGGTCTAGAAAAAATCATCAAAAAGTTTTGTGGCAATTGGAATTCATTTGGTACTATAAACCTGAAAAACCAAAAACATGCAGAATACAACAACTAGCACTGGGCACTAGGTTAATAGGTTAGTGCTCAAAAATAATATGAATTGGCAAATAAATGCCCAAAAAGCACCCTAGAATGGTAATATTATAGCATGGAACAATAAAAAATTATAGATATGCTGGAGATGTATCAGTGCCCTAGTCATCATCGTCGCAGTCGATGAGGTCTGACTTGGCAGCCAATGCCATAGAACGTGTTCTTCAAAAATGACAAAAGGGGCTCGATAGCGATGAAGGAAGGTAAATTCTTGACAACGAAGCATAGGAGATCAGCAGTGGGGCCATTCATGAGGTCGACGGGGGTTGAACCCGGGGGGTTGGGTGGGCCACTTAACCTGTGACATAGCCCATGTCAAGTCGTCGCCGTCGACGAGCTCGATGTCATAGCCGGCTGCATAGATATACAACCATACGCGAACCCACTGTTCTGAAGCCTCATTGTCATTAGATTCCCCGACGGCCTCGGTGGCCACCTCGTCATCGTATTCAGCTTTCCAGGCGGCCTCGGCAGTCACCTCGCCATCGTGGTCAGCTTCCTCGGCGGCCTCGGCGGACACCTCACAATCGTCCAGCGGACAGGCCGCGATATACCTCCTTTTGGCCATTCGCTCCTCGAGCTCCCTAGGAAGCGTAGCTTGGATTATGCTATGAAGGTCTGTAATGGGTGATGGGGATCTGTGAGAAATGGGATGTCTAGCAGGAGTTATCTAAGAAATTCAGCATGGCGAGGGTACGGAGATGGGTGGGTAACCTGCACGGGGAGAGCAGCAGATGTTGACGGTGGAAGCGGGGCGGCGGCAGTGACGACGATGAGTGATACGTCTCCAACGTATCTATAATTTTTGATTGTTCCTTGCTATTATATTATCTGCTTTGGATGTTTTATATGCATTAATATGATATTTTATATTATTTTTGGGACTAACCTATTAATCTAGAGCCTAGTGCCAGTTTCTGTTTTTTCCTTGTTTTTGAGTATTGCAGATAAGGAATATTAAACGGAGTCCAAACGGAATAAAATCTTCGGAATGATTTTTCTTGAACAAGAAGAAACCCAGAAGACTTGGAGATGAAGGAAGGAGACCTGCCGTGGCGTCAAAAGCCACCAGGGCGCGCCCTAGGGGGGGGGCGCCCCCTGGCTTGTGGCCCCATGGCAGCCCTCCTAACCCTATTCTTCGGCCTATAAATTCCCAAATATTCCCTGGATACCAAAAAGAGCCACGAAAATACTTTTCTGCCGCCGGAAGCCTCTGTTCCCATGAGATCCATTCTTGGAGCCTTTTCCGGTAATCTGCCGGAGGGGGATTCGATCACGGAGGGCATCTACATCAACTCCATTGCCCCTCCGATGATGCGTGAGTAGTTTACCACAGACCTTCGGGTCCATAGCTAGTAGCTAGATGGCTTCTTCTCTCTCTTTGCTCTTCAATACCACGTTCTTCATGATCTTCATGGAGATCTATCCGATGTAATACTCTTTTGCGGTGTGTTTGTCGAGATCCGATGAATTGTGGGTTTATGATCAGCTTATCTATGAATATTATTTGAATCTTCTCTGAATTATTATATGCATGATTTCATATCTTTGCAAGTCTCTTCGAGTTATTGGTTTGGTTTGGCCAACTAGATTGGTAATTCCTGCAATGGGAGAAGTGCTTAGTTTTGGGTTCAATCTTGCGGTGTCCTAACCCAGTGACAAAGTAGGGGTAGCGAGGCACGTATTTGTATTGTTGCCATTGAGGATAAAAAGATGGGGTTTTCATCATATTGCTTGAGTTTATCCCTCTACATCATGTCATCTTACCTAATGTGTTACTCTGTTCTTCATGAACTTAATACTCTAGATGCAGGCATGAGTCGGTCGATGTGTGGAGTAATAGTAGTAGATGCAGAATCGTTTCGGTCTACTTGACATGGACGTGATGCCTATATGCATAATCATTGCCTTGGATATCGTCATAATTATTCGCTTTTCTATCAATTGCTCGAGAGTAATTTGTTCACCCACCGTATTATTTTCCTTCATGAGAGAAGCCTCTAGTGAAACCTATGGCCCCGGGTCTATTTTCCGTATTATATTTTTAGATCTATAAACCAAAAATACCAAAAATATCTCGCTGCATTATTTTTTACTTTTGTTTTACTTTTCGTTTTAGCAATCTTTCATATCTATCTCTATTAGATCTCATCCTTGCAAGTAACCGTGAAGGGATTGACAACCCCTTTATAGTGTTGGGTGCAAATGTTTGATTGTTTGTGTAGGTGCAAAGATTGGGGCCTTGCTTGTACCTCCTACTGGATTGATACCTTGGTTCTCAACAACTGAGGGAAATACTTATCTACTTTGCTGCATCACCTTTTCCTCTTCAAGGGAAAACCAACGCAAGCTCAAGAAGTAGCAAGAAGGATTTCTGGCACCGTTGCCGGGGAGGATACATAGCAAGTCAAGACAAGAACTCTCCCGTCAACTTGTCAATTTTTGGCGTGGTTGTCGGAGGGATCTACATCAAGCCTACCAAGTACCCATCACAAACTCATCTCTTGCATTTACATTATTTGCCATTTGCCTCTCGTTTTCCTCTCCCCCACTTCTAAAACGATTTTCAGAAAAAACCAAAAAGATTTGCCTTTTTATTCGCCCTTCTTCCGTTCGTCTTTTCGTTTGCTTTTTGCTTGCTTGTGTTGCAATGTGCCTTATATTTGCTTGCATCTTCGCTTGCTAATCTTTTCAAAAGGCCAAATTATGATGAACCAATTGCTAGTGAGTTGAGTGCACTTGATTATCTCTATGAAGTTTTGTTTGAAAATCATGAATCTGAAAATTTTGATGAAGTGTTGAAAGAAGAAATTTATAAGGTGATTCATGATAGCTCCTTGATTTAAAAGCATGATTGCAATGATGTTACTATAAATTCTATTAATGTCAATTATGCTAATGATATGCAAAGCCACAAGCTTGGGGATGCTATGTTTGACGAAGATGATATTTTTTGTCCCCCAAGTTTTGATGAGCAAATTCATTATGATGATTGCATGCTCGTGTATCATGAAAAGAATGATTTATGTGATAGTTATATTGTTGAATTCCTTCATGATGCTACTGAAATTTATTATGAGGAAGGAACATATGCTTGTAGGAATTGCAATAATATCAAGTTTCCTCTCTATGTGTTCAAAGTTTTGAAGTTATGCTTGTTTTGCCTTCCTATGCTAGTTGATTCTTGTTCCCATAAATTGTTTGCTCAGAAAATACCTATGCATAGTAAGTGGGTTAGACTTAAATGTGTTTTTCATGAGATTCATGATGCTCTCTTGCATATTTCAATTACTACTTTTTATGTGAGCATCATTGAAATCATTATGCCTAGCTAGGGGCGTAAAACGATAGCGCTTGTTGGGAGGCAACCCAATGAATAAATAAATTTTTGCTTTTTCCTTTCTGTTTTTGAGTGCTTTACACATTATTACCTCTGTAGTAATTGTGTTTTCTTGTTTAAATTAGTGTTTGAGCCAAGTAAGACTTTTGGGATGGTCTACGGTGTTTGTGATTTGATTTTACTGAAAAACAGAATCTTTTGCTCTCAGTCCAGGAATTTTTTAAATTCACTGGAACGTGATTTTGATCTGAAATTTTTACACAAGATCGATATACAAATTTCACTGATTTTACTAAATTTTCAGAATTTTTGGAGTTATAGAAGTATTCGAAGTCTATAGATTGCTACAGACTGTTCTGTTTTGGACAGATTCTGTTTTCTTTGTGTTGTTTGCTTATTTTGATGTATCTATGGGTTGTATTGGGGGGTATGAACCATGGATAAGTTGGAATACAGTAGATATTACACAAATATAAATAAAGAATGAGTTCACAACAGTACCTAAAGTGGTGATTTATTTTTCTTATACTAACAGATCTCATGAGTTTTCTGTTGAGTTTTGTGTTGTGAAGTTTTCAAGTTTTGGGTAAAGATTTGATGGACTATGGAATAAGGAGTGGCAAGAGCCTAATCTTGGGGATGCCCAAGGCACCCCAAGACATATTCAAGGATACCAAAAAGCCTAAGCTTGGGGATGCCCCGGAAGGCATCCCCTCTTTCGTCTTCAATCCATCGGTAAATTTACTTGGGGCTATATTTTTATTCACCACATGATATGTGTTTTGCTTGGAGCGTCTTGTATGATATGAGTCTTTGCTTTTTAGTTTGCCACAATAATCCTTGCTGCACACATATTTTGAGGGGGACACGCATTAATCGTGAATTTATTAGAATACTCTATGTGCTTCACTTATATCTTTTGAGCTAGGCAATGTTGCTCTAGTGCTTCACTTATATCTTTTTAGAGCACGGTGGTGTTTTGTTTTATAGAAATAATTGAACTCTCGTACCTCAATTATATTATTTTGAGAGTCTCTAAACAGCATGGTAATTGGTTTAGGTTATGAGTTTAGTCCTAATATAATGGGCATCCAAGAGGGATATAATAAAAACTTTCATATTAAGTGCATTGAATACTATGAGAAGTTTGATTCCTTGCATATAGTTTTGAGATATGAAGATGGTAATATGAGAGTCATGCTAGTGAGTAATTGTGAATTGGTAGAAATACTTGTGTTAAAGTTTGTGATTCCCGTAGCATGCACGTATGGTGAACCGTTATGTAACGAAGTCGGAGCATGATTTGTTTAATGATTGTCAACCATTGTGTGAGGGTGCGATGGTTAACTCCTACCAACCTCTCCCCTAGGAGCATGCGTCTAATACTTTGCTTCGATAACTAATAGACTTTTGCAATAAGTATGTGAGTTCTTTATGACTAATGTTGAGTCCATGGATTATACGCACTCTCACCCTTCCACCTTTGCTAGCCTCTCTAGTGCCGCGCAACTTTCGCCGGTGCATTAAACCCACCTTCCTCAAAACAGCCACCATATACTTTCCTCAAAACAGCCACCATACCTACCTATTATGGCACTTCCATAGCCATTCCGAGATATATTGCCATGCAACTTCCACCGTTCCGTTTTTCATGACACGCACCATCACCTTCATATTGCATGAGAGTCATATTTTGTTCTAGGTATCGAGTTGTAATTTTTGAGTTGTAAGTAAATAAAAGTGTGATGATCTTCATTCCTAGAGCATTGTCCCGTGAGAGAAAAGGATGATGGAAGCTATGACTCCCTCACAAGTTGGGATGAGTCTCCGGACTTTACAAATAATAAAAGAGGCCAGTGAAGCCCAAATAATAATAAAAAAAGCGGCCAAAGATGCCCACCAAAATAAAAAAAATGAGAGAAAGAGAGAAGGGACAATGCTACTACCTTTTTCCACACTTGTGCTTCAAAGTAGCACCATGATCTTCATGATAGAGAGTCTCCTATTTTGTCACTTTCATATAACTAGTGGAATTTTTCATCTTATGCACAACCACTTAGTTTTCTTTTTGAGCTTTCATACACTTATAGCTCTAGTGCATTCGTTGCATGGCAATCCCTACTCACTCACATTGATATCTATTGATGGGCATCTCCATAGCCCGTTGATACGCCTAGTTGATGTGAGACTATCTTCTCCTTTTTCCTCACAACCTCCACCATATTCTATTCCACCTATAGTGCTATATCCATGGCTCACGCTCATGTATTGCGTGAGAGTTGAAAAGGTTTAAGAACATAAAAGGTGTGAAACAATTGCTTGACATGTCATCGGGGTTGTGCATGATTTAGATACTTTGTGTGGGGAAGATGGAGCATAGCCAGACCATATGATTTTGTAGGGATAACTTTCTAAGGCCATGTTATTTCAAAAGGACGCAATTGCCTTGTTAGTATGCTTGAAGTATTACTGTTTTTATGTCAATATTAGACTTTTGTTTTGAATCTTATGGATCTGAATATTCATGCCACAATAAAGAATATTACATGGATAAATATTTTAGGTAGCATTCCACATCAAAAATTCTGTTTTTATCATTTACCTACTCGAGGACGAGCAGGAATTAAGCTTGGGGATGCTTGATACGTCTCCAACGTATCTATAATTTTTGATTGTTCCATGCTATTATATTATCTGTTTTGGATGTTTTATATGCATTAATATGCTATTTTATATTATTTTTTGGACTAACCTATTAATCTAGAGCCTAGTGCCAGTTTCTGTTTTTTCCTTGTTTTTGAGTATTGCAGATAAGGAATATTAAACGGAGTCCAAACGGAATAAAATCTTCGGAATGATTTTTCTTGGACCAGAAGAAACCCAGAAGACTTGGAGATGAAGGCAGGAGACCTGCCGTGGCGTCACAAGCCACCAGTGCGCGCCCTAGGAGGGGCGCCCCCCTGGCTTGTGGCCCCATGGCAGCCCTCCTAACCCTATTCTTCGGCCTATAAATGCCCAAATATTCCCTGGATACCAAAAAGATCCACGAAAATACTTTTCCGCCGCCGGAAGCCTCTGTTCCCGGGAGATCCAATCTTGGAGCCTTTTCCGGTAATCTGCCGGAGGGGGATTCGATCACGGAGGGCATCTACATCAACTCCATTGCCCCTCCGATGATGCGTTAGTAGTTTACCATAGACCTTCGGGTCCATAGCTAGTAGCTAGATGGCTTTTTCTCTCTCTTTGTTCTTCAATACCATGTTCTTCATGATCTTCATGGAGATCTATCCGATGTAATACTCTTTTGCGGTGTGTTTGTCGAGATCCGATGAATTGTGGGTTTATGATCAGCTTATCTATGAATATTATTTGAATCTTCTCTGAATTCTTATATGCATGATTTCATATCTTTGCAAGTCTCTTCGAGTTATTGGTTTGGTTTGGCCAACTAGATTGGTAATTCTTGCAATGGGAGAAGTGCTTAGTTTTGGGTTCAATCTTGCGGTGTTCTCACCCAGTGACAAAGTAGGGGTAGCGAGGCACGTATTTGTATTGTTGCCATCGAGGATAAAAAGATGGGGTTTTCATCATATTGCTTGAGTTTATCCCTCTACATCATGTCATCTTACCTAATGCGTTACTCTGTTCTTCATGAACTTAATACTCTAGATGCAGGCAGGAGTCGGTCGATGTGTGGAGTAATATTAGTAGATGTAGAATCATTTCGGTCTACTTGAAACGGACGTGAAGCCTATATGCATAATCATTGCCTTGGATATCGTCATAATTATTCGCTTTTCTATCAATTGCTCGACAGTAATTTGTTCACCCACCGTATTATTTTCCTTCATGAGAGAAGCCTCTAGTGAAACCTATGGCCCCCGGGTCTATTTTCCATATTATATTTTTAGATCTATAAACCAAAAATACCAAAAATATCTCGCTGCATTATTTTTACTTTTGTTTTACTTTTCGTTTTAGCAATCCTTCATATGTATCTCTATTAGATCTCATCCTTGCAAGTAACCGTGAAGGGATTGACAACCCCTTTATAGCGTTGGGTGCAAGTGTTTGATTGTTTGTGTAGGTGCAAAGATTGGGGCCTTGCTTGTACCTCCTACTGGATTGATACCTTAGTTCTCAACAACTGAGTGAAATACTTATCTACTTTGCTGCATCACACTTTCCTCTTCAAGGGAAAACCAACGCAAGCTCAAGAAGTAGCAATGAGCTAGTTAGGGTTCGAGCGAGGGAGGAGTGGTGTTGTGTGGGTGGGGTGTGGAGGGGGCCAAGGTGGTGTTTGAGGAAATGCCGCGGCTACAAAAAACTTTACTTAGAGGGAGTTAGAAGCCAGGACAACTGAAATTTTTATGAAGGGGTTGAAGTGGCGTTGGAGCAACAAACATCGCACACAACCCAAACATAATAATTGTGTACAATTCAAAGAGAAAAAACCTGCAGAACTACCAAAATTTAAATTGATCAAGGCGGGTAGCTCTTTTAAGATTTCTTAAGGCGGGTTGCTGCAAAGGTAGAAATGTGAAATGTGTGCCATACATTATGGTAAATCGCACACGGTACCATGCGTGTTTGTATGCCCACTCCCTCTAAAGCTAAGAGCCACCATGGTGTCTGCCATGTTGAATTGGGGTTTTCACTGTACCAATGGACCATTTACAGTGGTTGGTGCTTGTGAGGGAAGCCTCGTGTTAGACTAGTCCATCGTGGCTAGTGGCCACCAGTGGACTGTGCTGATATGATAGGCACGGGCGTGGCACACGATTAGTCTACGGGAACCGTGTTACTGCGTCCACAATCGCAGACAGTTGTCTTATCCGATTCGTTTGCTATTTATATAACAACATTGGAAAAAATGCGGGAAAAGGGTCAGAACACAAATACACCTATATTTATGGATGAAAAGGGCATTGTGATGTTCAAAAACGGAATGCACAACTTTCATGTGGCATGCACATGTCTCGCATAGCACATAGTACTACTGGTCTGTGCACCCCCCCCCCCCCCCACTTCGAGTGGGCGGCAGAGAAAATGCATGAGCTCTGACTAGGTTTGCAATCTCAAACTACCGTAACAGAAAACCAATGGAAATCCATCATGGTCAAGCACCCCTTGGGGGGCATCGTGTTTTATGTCAAAGGGGTCCGCGTGGGCGCATGGATGAGCGTGTATCGAAAACTTCAAGAGATGGGTCAGACCACAACGACCTGAGTGTGGCCCAACTATATGTGTATGAAAAGGTGGTGTGATATTTGAATACCATATGCATAACTTTTTGATGTGGCACATGCCTCTCACAACTCAGACAGTACCTGACCCCGCGAAGGTTTCATGTATACGCAATACTGTGTTGCCCTCCCCCCAGACACTTCGAGCCGTCGGAAGGGTGTATCGGCATGACATATCGCAACACTTGAAGATGGAGAAGAAGAAATACAGGCTAGAGAAGCATAACCTACAGACAGACGTTGATCACTTCAAAAAAGATGGAGGGAATAATCGGAAAAAGCTTCGCCAGCTGGACTTAATCCTTGATGATGTTGAGTAGTTTTAAACTATGATGTTTATGAGTATGTTTAGTTGTTAAGTACTAATTAGCTAAGTTATGAAGTCTGAAGTTTATGAGTATGTTTAGTTCATTAGTACTAAGTTTTAAACTCTTATTAAGTTTATGAGTATGTTTTGATCTGTACCTTTTGTGAAGTTTAAGCTCGTAGTTTCTGAAGGAGTTTTTTTTATTATCCAAAAAAACAAATTGCTAGCATTGGACAATAACACACGACAAAGGAAGTGTAGATGTATAGCTGGCCTTGGCCGATTTCGACGCCAGCATCATGTACTATACTGCTGGCGTAGAATCCAACGCCACCACTATGTTTTAACTGTGGCGCCATATTGCTGGCGTCGGATGTCTATGCCAGCGAGGCCATTTTGGCCACGCCATAGCTAGGCTTTTCTGGACTAGTGGAGACTCACAGCTTGTCGTTCACAAAGTAAACAAGGATTATCAGAGTCCCTTGATGGAAGCCTATGTTGATGAGGTGCGGAGATTGAAGGAGTGATTTGACGGTCTGCAAATGGAGCACGTCCCCCGTGCTGAGAATGATATTGCTGACGACCTGTCAAAGAGAGCTGCGTAGAAGTTGCCTGTGGAACCAGGCACTTTTGTCCTCCGATTGACACAACCCTCAGTAAACCCTTCAACGCGGAAGAGTAGGAAAAGGAAAGTCAATTCCGGCGACCATGTTCCGGCAGAGCCGTCAGTGGCCGCCAAGAGGGTTGTAGGGAGCGACCACTCGCGTGTCGGGGAACCACAAGCTCCGATAGACCCGAGGGTCTTGGTCGTAGAAGCTAGTGTCCCCGTAGTAGAAGAAATGCCTTTGGTCCTTGTCGTCGAGCCACAAGCTCCGACATGGGCGCAGCAAATCGTCCAATACCTCCAGAGAGGAAATCTTCCTAAGGAACAAGAAGAAGCTGAAAGAGTATCTCGGCGGTCAAGCATGTACCAATTCATGGACAAAACCTTGTACAAGAGGAGATAGAACAACATGAAGATGACGTGCATTCCTCGGGAGGAAGGACAACAGTGGTTCGCGGAGATACACGAGGGAATTTGTGGCTCCCACGTAGGATCATGAGCCCTTGTTGGTAAGGCGTTCCGACAAGGCTTCTACTGGACCACAACCTTTCAAGACGCCTTGGCGGTGGTAACAACATGCGAAGCATGCCAATATCACGCCAAGCAGATACACCAACCAGCACAAGCCCTTCAAATCGTGCCGCTCTCTTGGCCATTCTTAGTCTGGGGGCTCGACATCGTCGGCCCCCTCCCCCGTGCTACCGGGGGCTTCGAGTTCTTGTTCGTCACAATCCACAAGTTCACGAAGTTGACCAAAGTTGAGCCAATGAGAAAGGTAACGGCCCAGGCAGCAGTCAAGTTTCTCACAGGGATTGTTTGCCGTTTCGGGGTCCTGAACAGGATCATCACTGATAATGGCACACAGTTCACCAACAGCACTTTCATGCAATACTCTCAAGGTATCGACACCAAGGTCTCCTTCGCCTCGGTTGCAGACCCCAGGAGTAACCGGCAACTACAGAGGGCAAATGCTGAAGTGCTGCGGGGCCTCAAGATGAGAACTTTCGACAAGCCGCGCAAGCACGAAAGGCGCTGGATTGATGAGCTGCCGGTGGTTCTTTGCTCGATCAGAACGACGCCAAATTGAGCCACCAGTGAGACACCCTTCTCCCTAGTTTATGCTGCAGAAGCAGTTCTCCCCATGAAACTCACGTACGGGTCACCGAGAGTGCAGGCCTTTTACGAGGACCAGCAAGAGCGGCTACGGCATGACGATGCCACACTCCTCGAGGAATCGTCTCCAGGCCACACTGTGTGCCGCTAGGTACCAGTAGGCCTAGCGCTACTACCATAGCCGCAAAGTGTGTGCCAGGATTGTTGAGGAAGGCGACCTAGTTCTTCGATGGATTTAGTCTGCGAAGAGATCAAACAAGTTGACGCCAAAGTGGGAAGGCCCTTACCGGGTGGTACGAGTCACCAGGCCTCGCGACGTCTGCATGGAGACCGAAGATGGCACTCTGGTGCAAAAATCATGGAATATCGAGGATCTTCGAAAGTTCTGTCGGCGTTCTGGGAACGGGGGTACCCAGCCCAGCCTGCCTGTGGCCCAGCACGTATGGCCCTGCAATGAGCCCCCAAGTCAAGGCCCACACGAGAGCCCCCGCCTCGCGAGGAGGACAATGCCAAGGCCTCCGGAGGAGCAGCACCCCTTCAGGCCACCTTCGGAGGAGCAGAGATTCCTATGCAAGCCCCCAGCCCCGTGAGGCCGGGGTGACGTGGGTTCTGACGATCTAGCCAGGCGGGCGCCAGCGGGCGCAGAGGGAGGACAGTTTCCTCTTTGGTGCAAAGGAGACAAGGACGTACTCGGGTTCCAATCGAACCCCCCAAAGGTTTCCTACTCGGTGCAAGAGGACCAAGACCACGAGCTCGGCAGGACGGATGTCATCGCCGAGCCCACCGCTGCGTCACACCCAGAAGCTTTGCAGGCGAAGACCACCTCTCGTGAGTATAGGATGTACCTCTTGTCCCCTTTCAAATTTGGCCGTTGTGGGATCCCTTCCCGCTGGTTCGATGAGGGAAGAGGACCGTGGCCCCTATAAATAGGGATGAGCTCCCATCGTAGAAGGGGGTCGGATCAGGTTGAACCAAGTCGAGTTCATCACCACCAAGAGCCCTCGTGAGGCCACCCAACCTCTGTACTAGTTCATCCACTGCCTCCTCGAGAGGCCAATCCACCACAAAGCAGGAGTAGGGTTTTACACCGCAAGGTGGCCCGAACCTAGGTAAATCTCTGAGTCCATCTTCTTCCTCGCTCACACTTGCTCGACGCAGCTAGGCCGTAGGGTGACAAGTTGAGACCTTGAGCCAGTTGAGATCTTCGCACACGCCCCAGTGTTCGAACCTTGTTTGGTTTTGCGGAGCCCCGATTCCGACAAGTTCTACCCGTGAGGCGCGGTTGCCGGGTCGACCAGGCAACCCGGTTTGTGCAAGTTATCCCGGAAGGGCATGTGGTCCTTTGTACGAAGCCAGACGATGACCCTGTGCGTAGTTAATAAAAGCTAAGTATTCCTCAACCTTTTGTCAAAGTACATATTTATTTTGTGTATCTTTCATGACATGTTGCGTAAGGGGACTGTTGGACCACCTAGGTTCCTTGCCTACTCTATTTTCTCTTCTTCCTTTTTCACAAAAGGAGAAGGAACCCCGCGTGCAAGTCTTCCCGAGGGGAGTAATGGTGCGGGCACCTACGGAAACGTTCAGCGGCAAGAGATGCGACGAGAAAAAGCTAAGTTGGACAACCCCTTCTAAAATTTCTTGAACCTTTTCCTGTTCGTGTGGGGAAGCTTGCACGCTAAGGGCCCTTGTCAAATTCGTTGCGCACTTGGGTGCTGGAAGCATGCCCAACACTTACGGTTGCCGCGGCGAGGATGACAGGGTAGCCTTGCCGGAAGTGACGTCCCTATCAGGGTGCTCAGGATTTATCCTTAGAAGCGCCCGAAGGGAGGGCGTATGCATCGGCAAGTGCCCTTGGCGAGTGAAGAAACCTGAAAAACACATGAACGTGAGACTCTTTCGCGGCAGAGAAGCAGACAATTATAAGGCACATAAGTGAACTCGTTGCCATTTTTAGGCTGCCCAATCTTTTCCCTTCATTTCATCGTAGGGTTACATTGGGTACAATTTAAATACAAATGTAGAACGCCGAGCTCAGCTTAAATACAAAAGGAGGACGCCAAGCCCGGTGACGACGGAGACGGGGACGGGACGGAGTACGACTTCCTATAACATCCCCGACAACCTCCGAAGGGAAGGACGCCAAGCTCGGCGACGGCGGCGACGGGGTCAGGACGGAGTACGATTTCCTCTAATGACCCCGTCGGCCTCCGACAGGAGATCTTCCACTATGATGTGGCAGTTGATCCGGAAACAAGGTTTCGTGGATAGAGCCTCGTTCCCGGATCCTTAAAACCCTAGCTACGACGCCATGTGTGCCTAGTCAGACTCCTCCTGCTTGATGCCAAAGGTGATGTCGTCGTCATCGCTGTTGCTGTAGGAGTCGTAGTCGCTGCTGCTCGATCTCTCTGCATAGCACTCCAAGCGGACGCCGGACGCCCTGAAGATCTTCACGAAAAGGGTGGCGGCAGCGTCGAACTTAAAGTGGAGGAGATGCCCAGGGCCCAGGCCACAGGAGCAGGCGAATGACTTCCACCCCCGCGTCAGGAATATGGCGCTGCCGGCGGAGAGGTCGACGGCCACCCAGGCGGGGACGTTGCAACAGCCATCTGCCCGCAGCCATAACCCCTGGGGCAGGCTGCCGACCATGGCGCGAGCAGACGGGTCGGGGAGGCGCAGCCAGCTCCGGGGACGGCGAGGTACCGCCACGACAAACTCCAGCACCTCCTCCCTCGCATGGTCCCCGCGTGGGATTGAGGGAGAGGTGCGTCATCACGGCCGCCACGGTTCGGCGGAGCTGTCCGACCTCCGCGACCCCCATGGGCCGACGGAGCCGCCTGCCCACGACCCATGGACGACGACCGTCCACGGGAGCTGGACCCAAGCCCCACTGTCGTCACCACGATTCGCATCGGTCTTTGCAGAGCACCCCTCGCAGCACCACCCGAACCACGAACATGACCTCGGCCCCTTGCCATCTCGAGGGGAACGCGCCAGAGAGGGTGGCGGAAGGCGAAGGAAGAAGAAGACGATGGGCGAAGGACTGGGAGTAGGAGGACGCAGATGAGTAATGGCTCCCCTCGATCCTCTGCTTTTTATAGAGCCGGGGAAGGGGGAGGGCCGACTCTTTGTAACCTGGGCCGGACGCGCACTGACCCTCAGTCTGCGCCTGCGACCGACCCTCTGAGCTAATACCAAACCATGCGTATGACACGCGTCGCGCGGGACGCGACGAGGGAGGCAGAGACGCTCAAACAGGCCTGAATGCTTGGGAGTCGACTGTTCACTACCAAGCGCGCTACTTGGGCGACCGGTTCCATTCCGCATACGCGACCTCACATGAGAACACGTGGCGCAAAGGGAGAACCGCTCCTTGTCCAGCACGGTGTGGCTTTTGGGCGCGCCCCCTAGGGCGACCGCCCCGCTCCTCCACTCCCACAACCCACAGTAAATGCACGCCGTGGGAAAGGTTAGTAAAAGTTATCATAACCCGAGAGAATTGCGACCACGTGCGCCTGTGCACTATTTTTGGGCCTAGCCCAACAAACGTCGCGGATGCATGTGTGGCCCAGGCCTGGGGGCTCCTATCGGTGTACTAAGAAACGGGGCCCTTGGCACCCTGACTTGTGCACCGAACACCCCCAGCCTCCGGACTGGCAAGCTCTTGCTAGGCAGAAACATTCCTCCAACTACACCAAGCAAAGGACCAAGAAACACGGCAATATGCCCTGTCGTGGGCTCAAGGACGCACGCGCCCGCCAAGGACTCCGCCCGCCAAGGCCTAGATCCACGTCGCCAGGCTGGTTGTCTACATCGACCAGGTGGCGAGCGTGCAGGCGGATAGGTGGAACCGGTCGGGGCGCGTGGCGGCATGGGGGGATTTACAATAGATTTAACGATACCGTCCCCTGGCGTGGAGAAATAATAGAAGGTGGCTGGGCGGACGGCGCAGAAGGAGATGCAATCCTCGCCGGCAAACGTCGCCATCTTGACACCTCACGGGGCATTCAATGTGCATGTCCTAGTCCATCAGAGTTAGGTATTTCCCACTACCACCTCTGCTGACACCCTGGCAGAGAGCAGTATCCACTATTCACTGGATGTAAAGACCATTTTGCCACTGTGGTAACCCCTTGTCTATAAAAGGAGGCCCATGGCTACCTTTACAAAGGTCGACACTCTGTTCATTCTACACACGTAGCTGCACTCTCGAGGCACCTCTTGCTGGGGTTGTTGCGCCCTTTACTGTGAACACTCATAAACCACAAGAACACATGACGTAGGGTTTTACGCTCCGACGGCCCGAACCTGTCTAAATCCTTGTGTACGCAGGAATCAGTGATGCTCTTTGTGCATTAGGGACCTCCCTGCCTAATCACAAAGGGACCTTGCCGGGCCCATATATTGTCGTACCCCGACACTTAGGGTCTATCAAATGGTACTCCGTGACTGGGTAGTTATAAAGGTAGCTTTTAGGTGAGTCATGAGACATGCCGCGAGACATGGTTGACCAAGAAGGTCTTTGCCCCTCCGTAAGGAGAGATATTCTCTGGGCCCTCTCGAGTGATCAGATTCAGAAATCATGGCCATGCGACATGGGTTAAGTGTTAACCCGGTTCTGGAATCTGCATCACGGTTTCGAGAAGAGATGTCGAGCTACCAGAAGGGTGATAAGTACTCGCCTTGAGCTCGACAACATATATCATGAGGCAAAAGGAATGTTGTATTTGACACATTGTCGAGGATCTTCTAACGACTTTGCGTACACATGGGAGTTGGCATGTTCTGCTAGGAGCCGCTATCGACTATCGACTCGAGTCGTGTCCTTGTGTACGTGAACCTATAGGGTCGCACATTTAAGGGATTGCAGGATTGGATCCGAATGGAAAATGGGACTAGACTCATCGTGGGCCCCAAGTGTTGATCCCACCTTGAAGGTCTATATAAAGTGGAGTGGGCGAACCTTTCAGGGTTGATCCTTTTATCCCCTCGACAACCACCGCCACTCCCCACACCACTATGCTGTGCGATCGAACCTAGCAGTCCGCCGCCCGATGCTGCCCCCGTACATGTGGATACCTTGGAGGCATCACATCTATGGTGCTTGGACGAACCGTTCGAGGGATCCGCGAGGAGCTGTTCATGGGAGATCACCGTTTGTGGGAGATCGGCTACAGGAGGAGGAGATGAATCGGCTGATCGACAACACGCATCACCCACTCTACTTCCACTGCGGTGACTGCTCGTCTAGTGGTAAACCTGATCCAGTGATCTATTTCCACCAGCATGTTCTTGGGTGCACGATAGAATTTTTTATTTGGCGCTAGCATAGCGTACCGCGTGTTCCAACAACAACAGCACGGTAATTCTGCTGAAAACATCGTCAGTCCAGGTTAGTTCTAAATAAATCATATAAAGTGCATCAAATCCATATAAAAGTATTGTAAACATAGGCAAATATGGCATGAATACTTCATAAATCATCTTTACATTGCATACGTATCAGCATCCCTAAGCTTAATTCCTACTCGTCCTCGAGTAGGTAAATGATAAAAGAAATAATTTATGAAGTGTGAATGCTAGCATAGTGAATAGTTTTGATCATTGATAATTTCAGTCACTTATCTAGCATCATAACGAGCAACTTTTTCTCATAGAAATCATCATGATAGAGTAGCAATCAATTCACATGTCATTGTTCAAAGAATGCATTCTCCTGAAACTTAACAACCTATGTTCTTAGTCACCAAACAATTTCAATGCATCTTATTTTCAACAAAGTCTAAGTAAGAGCTCCACATACTCAATTATCACATATTCTTCCATGATTGCTAAACTCAAAGCATATTTTTAGAACAAACAACATCCATTAAACACTGGGAAAGATATGGGCTTAAGGTTTCATCTCCCAACGTACTTATCGTGAACATAATTGTCAACAATAATGAATCATGATCAAATATATTTGACTGGATATATATGCCTAGATCTTTCCCCACCACATGATGCTTGCCAACTAATAGATTGAGGTTGGAATAAGAAGTTGACTCTACATGAAAAGTAAATAACATGAAAGTAAATAACATAAAAGTAAATAGATTGTCCCTTCATAGAGGGAAGCATGGATTTGCAGAGGTGCCAGAGCTCATTGTTTAAAATAGATACTAATATGTAATTTTGAGTGGTATAATTTTCCTGTGAACGTCACAACAGAGTTTTCAATATCTTCCATCCTAAACACATTAATGGCGGTTTCCAAACAAAATTCAAATTTTACCCCCCTCCACCATTCAAACACATTCCATGGCTGACCGAATCCATGGGTGCCATCCAAACAATCAACTTTCTAGGGGGAGTTCTTGTTTATTTATTTTTGTATTATGCAGGACTGGGCATCCTCTTTACCAGCCTCTCTGATGCAATGAAAAGTGAATAAACACTCATCTTGAGAATAACCCGCTTAGCATGGAAGATAATGACCACCCCGTCGCTCCATGAGCGGTACGAGCACACAAAACGGATGTTTATTTGAATGTTTAGAGGTGGCACATGCAAATTTACTTGGAATGACAGTGAAATACCATATATAGGTAGGTATGGTGGACTCTCATCGAAGAAACTTGGCTCAAGGATTTGGATGTACAAGTAGTATCTCTATTTAGTATGAAGTTTTGGCTAGCAAAAGGTTCTAAACAAGCACCACATGTTGGAGGATACATAACAATATAACCTCTATGCAAATATACCCAAACATAACCATTACGTTGTCTTCCTTGTCCAAAATCCACTATTTGATCAAGGTTGAAAATAATTAATGGGTATTCACAATCATAAAAGATGTCTAAGATAATATATTTGTATGTGAAAGTTCTCTTATACTAATCATTCATTAATTGTTTGTATGACCAATATTGTGATTGTCAAACTTCAATAGATTTTACTTTCTAAACCAAATGTGAACCTGCTACTAAGAATTTAACACAATTACGATTTCATATTTATGATATTTCATTCATTCACAATTTACCCTTAGGATATAAGTGAAGCACAAGAGTAAACATCGAACTATTCTCAAAAGGTACAAGTGAAGATCAATGAGTAGTTAAACAATTAAGTAGCTATGTGAGGACTCTCTCTCAATAAAGAGTTTTGAATCTGAGAATTTTATTCAAACAGAAATCAAAACAAAGGACACTCCAAGAACAACACACATCATGTGAACGAATAAAAACTTAGGATGCATAGCATCCCCAAGCTTAGATGCTTGAGACTTCTTTTAATATTGACTTGGGGATCCGATAATTGTTGACGAGGAGAGGTGGGATGCATAGAATACCCAATATTAGATGCTTGAGACATCTTGTAATATTGACTTGGGATCCTTGGGCATCCCCAAGCTTGAGCTCTTGTGTCTTGTTAATTCCTCTCATATCACAGTTTCACCTAGGTCTCAAAAACTTCATCCACACAAAATTTGAAAAGAACTCGTGAGATAGGTTAGTGCACATAAGAATAAATCAACACTTGATGTACTGCCAAGACGATTTGCATAATAATTTTTAAATATTAGGTACTGTATACTATCATTTCCACAATTTATATCTACTAATATAAGCCATGAAAATTCTAGGATAAGTAGATTACAAAACTATGACAACAATCTATCCAAACAGAACAGTCTGTAGCAATTATTTACAAAGTGCACTTCTGTAACTCCAATTTTTTTGGAAATTTAGGAAATGATAAAAAAATTGTATGAAAATATTGTGTAAAAATTTCAGAAACTTTCCATGTTCCAGTAAAATATGAAAATTCAATCACTATAGCAAAAGTTTTTGTTTTTACACAGCACACATCAAACATGCAATTCAAGTATCCTAAGAGGCAATTCTTGGAACTTCTTTTTGAAAAACAAGATTATAAATAATAGAAAGCAAAGTTTAGCAAAATAAAATGACGCTCCAAGCAAAACTCATATTATGTGACAAATAAAAATAGAGCTCTAAGTAAGATATACCGATAGTGTTGAAGACAAAAGAGGGGATGCCTTCCGGGGCATCCCCAAGCTTAGACGCTTGAGTCTTCCTTGGATATTACCTTGGGGGTGCCTTGGGCATCCCCAAGCTTCGGTTCTTACCACTCCTTATTCTCCTCATATCGGTGTCTTACCCAAAACTTGAAAACTTCAATCACACAAAACTCAACGGAACTTCATGAGATGGGTTAGTGTAATAAAGATAGATCATTCAGTTAGGTACTGTCAAGACAAGTTTCATAATTGTTATCACATAATAACTACTCTATTCTACCATTCCCATAATTTATACCACTAAATATAAGCTATGTAAACACTAAAATAATCAAACTATGCAAGCAAAACAGAATCTGTCAAAAACAGAACAGTTTATGAAGATCTGAATGAAATCCATATTTCCCTATCTCTAAAAATTCTGAAAAATTAGGAAAATGCAGATAATTTGCATATACAAACTGTGTAAACATTTCAGAATTTTTGAATCTCCATTAAAATCAGATAATTCATATACTGGACGCAAAAGTTTCTATTTTATCACGAAATCAAAGTAACAAGTATCCACACTATACCAAAGGCTTTACTTGGCACATTATTAAAATAAAATACATAAAAAATATTACTATAGTAGTTTAATCATGTGAACACTCAAAATAAGAAAGGATAAGTGTTGGGTTGTCTCCCAACAAGTGTTTTTCTTTAAAGCCTTATAGCTAGGCATGATGATTTCAATTATGCTAGCATAAAAAGTGATAATTGAAACATGCAAGAGAGCATCATGAATCACATGGCAAGAAAATTTAAGTCTAACCCACTTCCTATGCATAGTGATTTTTCAAGCAAATTTTTTGTTGTAGCAAGAATCAACTAGCATAGGAAGGCAAAACACACATAACTACAAAACTTTGAATACATTGGGAGGAAACTTGATATTATTGCAATACCTACAAGCATATGTTCCTCCCTAATTATAATTTTCAGTAGCATCATGAAGGAATTCAACAATATAATTATCACATAAAGCATTGTTTTCATGATCCACAAGCATAGAAAATTTATTACTCTCCACATAAGCAGATTTCTTCATAATAGTGGGAGCAAACTCAACAAAATAAATATCATGAGACACTTGATTGACATAACCACATTGAATATTAAAATCATGATGACAAGTTTCCTGGTTATTATTACTCTTTATAGCATACATGTCATCACTATAATCATCATAGATAGCAACTTTGTTGTCACAGTCAATTGAAACCTCTTCCAAAATAGAGAACTGATCACTAAATAAAGTCATGACATCTCCAAATCTAGTTTTATCATTATTACAATAAGATTGAACACCCTCCAAAATAGTGGGATCATTAGTACCTAGAGTTTACACTCTTCCAAACCCACTTTCATCAATAATATCATCATAAATAGGAGGCATGCTATCATCAGAATAAATTTGCTCATCCAAACTTGGGTGACTAAAAATATCTTCTTCATCAAACATATTATCCCAGGCTTGTGGCTTTGCATATAATTAGCATCATGGATATTCAAAGAATTCATACTAACAATATTGATATCATGCTCATCATTCAAGGATTTCACATTAAGCAATTTTATAAATTCTTCCTCCAACAATTGAGCACAATTTTCCGAACCACCATTTTCACGAAAGACATGAAAAAGACGAAGAAATTGAGGCAACCCAAACTTCATTTTTTGTAGTTTTCCTTTATAAAACCAAACTACTGAAAAACAAGAAACTAAAAGATTTAATTGCAAGATCTAAAGATATACCTTCAAGCACTCACCTCCATGGCAACGGCGCTAGAAAATGTCTTGATGTCTACTACGCAACTTTATTCTTGTAGACGTTGTTGGGCCTCCAAGTGCAGAGATTTGTAGGACATCAGCAAATTTCCCTCAAGTGGATGACCTAAGGTTTATCAATCCGTGGGAGGTGTAGGATGAAGATGGTCTCTCTCAAACAACCCTGCAATCAAATACAAGAAATCTCTTGTGTCCCCAACACACCCAATACAATGGCAAATTGTATAGGTGCACTAGTTCGGCGAAGAGATGGTGATACATGTACAATATGGATAATAGATATAGGTTTTTGTAATCTGAAAATATAAAAGCAACAAGGTAGCAAGTGGCAAACGGCGAGCAAAATGTTGTATAAATTCTTGGAAATAAGGCCTAGGAATCTTACTTTCACTACTACAATCTCTCAACAATGCTAACATAAAAGAATCATATGATCATCCCTCAGCGCGCAACATCGGGTTCTTACGTCGTCGGAGAAGATTAGCAGAGAACATAAGATGAAATTGGTGTAGGAAGTATAACTACCTCAAATTTATTCTTTCTGATCAATCTTTTGAGATATTCCTATAAGTGTCACAAACAGCCCTAGAGTTCGTAGTATAATAACACCTATGATACATATCAATCAACCCTAATGTCACCTGGATACTCCAATGTCACCTCAAGTATCCGTGGGTTTATTATTCGAGATGCATCAAACAATTTTAGATTCATCATATTCAATCCAACACAAAGAACCTCAAAGAGTACCCTAAGATTTAGATCGGAGATAGTAGGACAAGAATGTGTATCAACCCCTATGCATAAATTACCCCATTGTCACCATGAGAATCCGCAAGTTGAGTACCAAAACATATATCAAGTGAATCAATATTACACCCCATTGTCACCACGAATATCCACATGAAAGACATACAATAAGTGATCTCAAATCCAATATTCAATCCGACATAACAAAATCTCAATGGGAAAGATTCAATTCATCACAACAAGATAGCAAGGGAAGAACACCATATGATCCAACTATATTAACAAAGCCCGCGATACATCAAGATCGTGTCATCTAAAGAACGCGCGAGAGACAGAGATTAAAAACATAGCTACTGGTACATACCCTCAGCCCCGAAGGTGAACTACTCCCTCCTCGTCATGGCCTCCGCCGGGATGATGAAGATGGACACCGATGATGATTTCCCCCTCCGGCAGGGTACTCGAATGCCGGGACCCTAATCCTAAACCATAAGAATCTAGCATGTAACACATCACATCACTTTGCGGCCTCACGCACGGTTATTCCCACGGCTGCCACATTACCTGGGCCCGGACCGCTTGCGTCTTTTGGCTCACGTATGTGAATGTGTCGCTAGCATTCAAATGTCAAAGAACCCGGGCCGACATGACTAGTCGTAGAGCCCAAGTAGCACATCCGTACAGGGACAGGCGTACATAACAAAGCAATGCAGGTATCAGCCTCCAGCATGTGTAGATGAGTCGTAGCAAGCTACATGGACTCCATTACGCCGTGAGACATTTCTGTCATCAACTGCGCATAGACGAGTCATAGCAGGCTACAAGGACTCCATTACACTGCAAGACGTTTCCCCGAAGGGACAGACACAGCAGCAAAGAAGGATACACACCGGTCAATCAATGTGTCCAGAGCAGTAGCAAGCTACCAAGGATCGGTGGAAGCACAAAGAGGAAGTTCCCTGTAAAGAGTACTCCTAAGGCACACAACTAGGTGTCGGATCCCATACATACCATTGCACGTCACACGTACGCACGACATGCCCGATATGCATAGATACAACTATGGCATCACAACATAACCATTCAACAACATATCATTTATTTAGAAGGCTCCAGAGAACCTCCATAGAATAATGGTACAAACAGGGGTCACATGACCCATCATTCAGAGCATACAACCAACAAGCGGAAGACATGTGTCTGGGTAAAGACATATACTAAAGGCGGCTAGAAGAGCCTGAAAACTACAACGACCCTACCCATAGGAACCAGACCTCTGTCTGGGATTCCCAAGCTAATCCGGTCAACATCGAACCTCACGTCATCAGGATCACTATTCACCAAATCAATACACCACTAAGGATCCACTCCCATCTCCCTACGAGAAGGCCATCCATAGCACTCACACTTATCTTGCGTCTTTTAGAGTATCCATTTCAATTGTCTATGAACCACATAAGTTCTCCAAGTAGTCCATATCCGAGGACGCAGCTATTCGAACAGATTATTACACCCTGCAGGGGTATACTTCTTCACACACGCTCTCGCCACTTATCGCCATGTGCACGTAAAAAGGCACCTCGGCAACCTTCAAGCGGAAGCCCAGCGAGGGAGTCGGCCACGACCGTCAATCACACAAGACCCTAGTCCAGGTTTATCGCCTATTTGAGACTGAACCTACACGGAAGTCCGGCCGAAGTTTCCGCTACGGCCTCAAACGATGTGCGCAGGGTTCCCAAGCCCACCGTTCAGGTGCAACTTGTTACACCGTGCCACTGTGTATCTACCGCATCACAGCCCACCCCGTCGGGCAGCGCTATGCACGGCCGCCAACACTTTTCCTACAAACACCAGAAACTAGTTGCAACTCCTGGACAGAGATCAAGGCGATTAATAGGTCGAGAGGGGTCGAGTTACCGGAACCCAATGTGTGGTAGTATATTGTCTTGGATAACAAACACAGAACTCAGTTCTTAAGGATGGTCCCAATGAGACAACCCGTCATGTACTCCTACATGGCCTCTCATCGCTACCTTTACCAAATCGTGTTCACACACTTAGCTCTCACACAGTAGGACATGAACACTGCCATTCCGATTCATCGCCCAGATGGATTAGACCCAACACGACACGACTCCAAGCATAGCAGGCACAGTAAGCAAGCATGGATGAGTAAGCACAACAAGGCTCAAGCAGTTGCTACTCATGCTAAGTGGTTTCAACTATTTACTGTGGCAAAGACAGGTCATGCAAAGGAATGGGTTCAACTACCGAGAACAGGTAATAGTTGAATCGTTGTTGTCCTAATGCAGTAAAAGAGAGCAGGAGCGAGAGGGTAGGATATTATCGGGATGCTCAAGGTGGGTTTGTTTGCCTGACAGCTCTGAAGATATTACTTCTCTTCATTAGTGTCAACGATCACAACGTCGGGACCATCGTCTACCGAGAAGGAACACCACCGACAAACAGGAAAGTAACACATTCAATGCAATGAAACAAACAGGATGTATGCTATGGCTTGTTAAAGCATTGAATTAACCTAGTGCAATAGAAAGTCATATTAAGTGAAGTGGAATTCAAATATATGCTAAATTCCAACTTCAACACTATTTATTAAATTATCCTAATCATGAATTGTCCTACTTGGTGATGTTAACTTGCTCAAACATGCATGAACATGGCATAAACAGATTCACTGGATTTTTCTGATCATTTTTCATATATAAATTATTTTCATCTGAGTTACGGTTGAATTTCTATGAATTTTAGAAGTTTTAAGCATTTTCTAGAATTTCCTGAATATATAAAATACCAGAAAAGATTTATTGCGTCAGCATAACGTCATAGTGATGTCAGCAGGTCAGCTGACCTGGTCCAGGTCAAACCTGACGTGCGGGGTCCACACGTGAGTGACTCAGAGTCAAAGTGCGTTTCAATCCCGCTTGACTGGAGTTTGACCTGCTTCTGGGCCCACTGGTCAGCGTCTGTTGGGGTTAATTAGCGAGGGGATTAAATCATAATGACTGTGCCACGTCGTCCTCGCCGGAGTTGGCCGGCGACGACCGAACCAACAATGGCTTCGCGCCGGAGTTGTGCTACAGACAGCGAAACAACACGCTAGGGGCACTGGAGTGAAGCCCGTGATCGCCCGCGTAGTGTGGGGCTAGCCAGGGGCCTCGGGGTCGCCGGAATCGACGGCACCGACAAGGTTGGCGGCGGCTCTGGTTCGGGTGGTGACGGAAATGGCGTTCGAGCGCATCTCAGATCAATCCAATTAGCTCGTAGGCCTCCTAGGAAGCACTGAGCTCAATGGAGTGCTCGGGCTCGACCTATATGAGCTAGAACGACGGCGACAACATGGCTAGCGCTGGCGAGCTCACGACCATGGCGGGGCTAGCGGCTAGGGGGCGCTCAGAGAAGTGCAGGTAGGGGGAAATAGTGAAGAAACTCACCACGGTCACGTTGGGGTGGTTAGCTAGCTCGGGGAAGCGGCGACGTGAGCGAATTGACCCACGGCGGTCGTCGGTGCCGAGGACGAAGACGATGATGGCGGCGATGCGGGGGTGCCTCCGACCTTGATTTCTTCGGAGGAGAGCTACATAGCGAGGCGGCGGAGCATCTAGACGGCACGGGGGAGCGAGGGAAAGGCGCTAGTCGCGGGGCAGCGAACGGCGGCGGCAGCGGTGCTCGGCTATGCGACGGGGAGAGTACCAGAGGGGAGGGAGAGAACGAGAGTGAGCGGGTCGTGTTCGTGGATGTGCGTGGCATCCTTAGCGGCGTCCGGGGAGCTAGCAGGGAGGCAGGAGGTGGCCTCGCGCGTGCGTGCGCGCCGCGGGCACGCGCCCAGTCCTTCTGGCGCGAGCTAGAAGATGACTGGCGCTGCGGTGTGGGCTGGGCCGGTCTGTAACTGGGCCAACAGGTAAGTTTTCTTTATGTTTCAGTTTTCTGTCATTTGTTTGTTTGTTTTTTAATTATTGTTTGGGCAAAATACTAGGTCAAAAACCCTGAGAAAAATTATGGGTCATAAACTAAATATCTCAAAGCCCCACAATTATTTTCAGAATTTTTGGAGCCACTAAATAATTATAGTGCTTTATTGGTTGATTTCAGTAGCATTAAATGATTATTTTAAAATGCTATAACTGTTGTGAAAAATAAAATATCCCCTGATATGGTGTTGCCAACATTTATCAGAGTTAGTGAACATTTTTAAGGGCATTTTGGAATCATTGAAATTCACAACTATTTGAATTGGTTGGGTTCAGGTGAGGTGCTGGGGTTTCTGACAATCCCCATTTCAAATTTCATAAAATAGAACACGATGCATGGATGCTCACTGAAGCAACTAATATAGTTATTTGCAAACAATTTCTAGGGCTGTGACAACTCACCCCCACTAAACAAGAATCTCGTCCCGAGATTCAAGAGTAGGGTAAGAGGACAGAGGGGACACAACTATCTCAATCTTCACGATCCAATTGCTCTTCTCGAAGATGTTGATTCTTCGCATCATGGTGATCTTGACATCTGTTTCTTTGGGATCTACATTCAACATGACAACAAAAGAATGAAAAGCTCAACTAGAATCGGTCTCCTCGAGATCGAGCAGCTCATGATCAACTAATGGATTGAAACGTAAGAACGTCTCTTGAGCTGAGACACCAAACACATCGGGAGTGATGGAATGAGGCAGATGACGGAGATTTCAATTGGTAGGCAACAATTCCACACTTAGCTAGGATGGAGCATGGGTTTCAAAGTAGCAAGGAGTTCGTTGCCCTTCATACCATAACGGGCACCTTAGGTAAGGTGACTCGTAGAGTTATCCCTTAAGTGGCAAAAAGAATTACTTTTGACACAGAGATCATTGAAACTCTTTATACCAACCTAAGGCAATTCACAAGCGATCGTTTGAAGGAATTCGAGCGAATGGCATACTCAGTTTGGAAAAGAAACTAGAGTTATAGGACAGCTCGGTAAACGGAAGGCACTTTCCAATTGATACCGAGGTATAACACAGTGTCTGAGCATGCTCTCAAGAACTTGAGCATTTCCATATTCATCAAGGTTTTACTAACATCCATGCCAAGGATCTTGGCAACCCATCATACCACCATGATGGATAACAATGGAGGATGCAGATGCAAAGGAAGACAACACTTTCTCAGATTTCACCTTAGCTATGCCAAGGGAGAGAAATCTGGATGATCGACCGAGAGACATTTAGCACTCCGCTTCTAATGTTCTCCTTGATGGAATAGCGTAACCCAATTAAAGGTGACATGTAGGACATCAAGTAAAGGCCAGACTTCGGGGGCTCAAGTGGTCCATGAGGAATAACTTCTAAAATAAGTCATACGGAGTCCTCATGGGGAAGTGGCCAAGTTGCTGATACAAGATACTATAATAGTAGGTCTTCCGGCTAGGTGCGTTAGCCACAACATCACTTTACCGGGTTATAGGTAGACCAATATTATAATACTTGTAAAACATCCCAACCATCATATCTGCCTGAGATTCAGATTTGGTTGGTGATAGGATACTCCAGACTCAGCATGTCCGAGGGAGAAAGTTTGCAACACAAATCGACGAGAGGATGTTGAGAGATTCTCGGGAAATGAACTACGGAGGCCAACTCCAAAAGATGAGTTGGATTGCAAGACTCACATGTGAACACACTGTCCAAGACAGGCATGATCACATAGAGGTCGTACAACAAAACACTTCCGAGTTCTGGTTAGGAACCATCATTGCGGATAACGAAGCTGGGTGCAAGTCCGTCTGGTACCTTCAAGAATAGCACATAACTTCTTTTCCTTGAACAAGTCAATCAGTGGCTTGGTGTGCTAGGAGACACATATGGATTGGAGGGGGCCAGCCTATCAAACCATAGCATACTTTGCACGTGCATGACTGTCTTGGGATGATTCCAAAGGAGGCAAGATAACTTTTCTCTAATTCACGGCGGCAACTTGCATCAATTGCACATGAATTTGGAGAAAGTCACTTCTTATACCTAACATATACTTCATGTATGAGACACGAGGATATTGCCTAAAAAGTTTCCAATACTAACTTAATGTCCGACACGAGTTGCGAACAATGAAAATGTTGCCGATGGGCTCAACAACAATTCATCAAAATATCCATGAAGACGGAATTCCACAACTATGTGAGCAAGAGCATAGCGTTGGTCAGACCAAAAGGTATAATGATGTAAGCTCGAGGGATTAGCCATGAGTAAAACAACATTGCGAGAACCCTTGGTTTTGAGTTTGATTCGACGATAGCCCATATTCAAATCAAAGGTTTGACAAGACAATGGATGCATCAGCTGATCACAAGGATCGATCGATGAAGACATCATCTTTCTCCAACACACACATACGCACACAAGGATATCCCTTCGGAACGAACTAAGTTAGGCAAAGCTGTTATCTTCCAACTCTCCAAGTTGTTGTTTAGCTTAACCAACTAGTTCCAGGGTATCCAACATAGAGTCTTGGAGGAGGGGTGGTTTATATTTAAACCAACTTGAACACGAACTCAACATAACGGTCAGGGGACAACCTGGTAACACTTCCGAGAAGATATTCGGAAAGTCACGAACCACCGATATGTTATTAAGCTCGAGAACAATCTTGCTTTTCAGGGCGAGACGATATGATCAAAAGAGCTTGGCACAACCTAACTCATTGATCGAAGAGTGCACCATGAAAGATGGACTAGGTGGCACAATCAATCTTAGAATGGTGATTCAATAACCAACACACCAAGAATGAAATTATTGTCCATTATCTACCAAGCAATGGAGTTTTTAGGAGTATTGATTTCACACATCACGATTCACTTGTCGGTATTCTGGTTACAACAACATAGAGACCGAGGAATGAATGACGATGGCGAGAAGTATTACTGTATCAAGAAGTCATTAGAGGTGGTGCAATTCTCATGACATTCCCGACATGAAGAGGGTAATACTTCAAGGTAGAACAGAGCAAAAGCTGGATTGGCATTTTGATCTGTGGAATACAACTGCTTTGACCCAATCCAAGAAATGGATGAGGTACCAGAGTTTGTTTCTCCTAGTCATTCTAGAATAGAATGGCTTGACAGACCACAAGATTAGTATGCACCGATGAACACGGATGCACAACTACTCTTAACTATCCATTGATAGATGAAGGTCAGAATAAAAAACTGAGGGGGCAACTCAAGAGCACGTGATTTTTCCTGAGTTGTGGATGCATAGGTTGGCACGTCGAACGAGTTCAACATGTTTCTTCCAGATAACCCATGCAGAAAGGTAGGATTGGCAGAGTCACAACTATGGAATGGAGGACTCATGAAAAGCACTCTTGTTGTGATCTTCAGTTCACGAGGAACTTCTGCCATGATGGTTCATGGTATTGGAAGAATGACATACCACATACCTCGAGGACTAGAGCAAGGTTGCTAATATCCTAAAGGAAGGAGCAAATACTATTCACGGGAGTGAGCAGAATGATCCTTAGGTTCAAGAACCCAGAAATAGAATACCTACCGACTAAGTAGCATCTCAGGATGCTCTTGATAACGATGGCCAGAATTATCACACTGAAACACAAAACACATCTAGACTATTGGGTGGCTCACTTGAATAACATGGTTTCCTAAACACCTTTATCATATACGTTGAGGTAATAGAGTACCTCAACTCAACAATTAGTGTGCTTTGTCTGTCCAAAAGACATTAACTCGGGATGAAAGGATTTGCAATTGCATCAGATTTTTATAAACCTTGGATAACTCGGACAGCATAACGGCTGTACGGGCATGAAATATGAGGCAACCTGCACAAGAAAACTGACAACATAACATTGAATTCCTATGGAGACATCAATCCAGGAAGACATCAACTATCCTAAAAGTCTGCAGCATAGTAACTCATCATCCTGATAGATAGATGTGAAGCCTAATTCTTAAACCCCGTAGAATAAAGAAGAGGGTGACCCAGAATTAGAATGACACGAGGAAAGTTAAAAGAATCTTACGTTCCCTTCCACAATCAATTCCCTTATATAACTAAAGCAGTTCTAGACTCAAACATCGACCAGTTTGGCTTGGTAATCCTACAGGTAGTCAGGCTCTCATACCAAAGCTGTCGGGACCCCGATCCTAAACCATAAGAATCTAGCATGTAACACATCACATCACTTTGCGGCCTCACGCACGGTTATCTCCACAGCTGCCACCTTACCGGGGCCGGGACCATTTGCGTCTTTTGGCTCACATATGTGAATATGTCGGTAGCATTCAAATGTCAAAGAACACGGGCCGACATGACTAGTAGTAGAGCCCAAGTAGCACATCCGTACAGGGATAGGCGTACATAACTCAGCAATGCAGGTGTCAGCCTCCAGCATGTGTAGACGAGTCGTAGCAAGCTACATGGACTCCATTACGCCGTGAGACATTTCTGTCATCAACTGCGCGTAGACGAGTCATAGAAGGCTACAAGGACTCCATTACACTACAAGACGTTTCCCCGAAGGGACAAACACAGTAGCAAAGAAGGATACACGCCGGTCAATCAATGTGTCCGGAGCAGTAGCAAGCTACCAAGGCTCGGTGGAAGCACAAAGAGGAAGTTCCTTGTAAAGAGTACTCCTAAGGCACACAACTATGTGTCGGATCCCATACATACCGTTGCACATCACACGTACGCACGACATGCCCGATATGCATAGATACAACTATGGCATATCAACATAACCATTCAACAACATATCATTTATTTAGAAGGCTCCATAGAACCTCCATAGAATAACGGTACAAACAGGGGTCACATGACCCATCATTCAGAGCATATAACCAACAAGCGGAAGACATGTGTCTGGGTACAGACATATACTAAAGGCGGCTAGAAGAGCCTGAAAACTACAACGACCCTACCCATAGGAACCAGACCTCTGTCTGGGATTCCCAAGCTAATCCGGTCAACATCGAACCTCACATCATAAGGTTCACTATTGAGACTGACGTCTCATCTGCAAAAACATAAATGAAGCAACCGTGAGTACAAAGGTACCCAGCAAGACTTACATCAGAACTATCTACATATGCATCATTGTCAACAAACGGGGTTGTGGAGTTTATTGCAGCAAGCTAGCTTTAACTCTTGGTTAACCTATACTACGACTATGAGTACTTTATTTGGAGGGAGAAAGTGCACACGAGTGCACATATTCACCAAATCAATACACCTCTATGGATCCACTCCCATCTCCCTATGAGAAGGCCATCCATAGCACTCACACTTACCTTGCATCTTTTAGAGTATCCATTTCAATTGTCTATGAACCACATAAGTTCTCCAAGTAGTCCATATCCGAGGACGCGACTATTCGAACAGATTGTTACACCCTGTAGGGGTATACTTCTTCACACCCGCTCTCGCCACTTATCGCCATTTGCACGTAAAAAGGCACCTCGGCAACCTTCAAGTGGAAGCCCAACGAGGGAGTCGGCCACAACCATTAATCACACAAGACCCTAGTCCAGGTTTATCGGCTATTTGAGACTGAACCCGCACGGAAGTCCGGCCGAAGTTTCCGCTACGGCCTCAAACGATGTGCACAGGGTTCCCAAGCCCACCGTTCGGGTGCCACTTGGTACACCGTGCCACTGTGTATCTACCGCATCACAGCCCACCCCGTCGGGCAGTGCTATGCATGGCCGCCAACACTTTTCCTACAAACAGCAGAAACTAGTTGCAACTCCTGGACAAAGATCAAGGCGATTAATAGGTCGAGAGGGGTCGAGTTACCGGAACCCAATGTCTGGTAGTATCTTGTCTTGGATAACAAACACAGAACTCGGTTCTTAACGACGGTCCCAATGAAACAACCCGCCATGTACTCCTACATGGCCTCTCATCGCTACCTTTACCAAATCGTGTTCACACACTTAGCTCTCACACAGTAGGACATGAACACTGCCATTCCGATTCATCGCCCAGATGGATCAGACCCGACACGACACAACTCCAAGCATAGCAGGCACAGTAAGCAAGCATGGATGAGTAAGCACAACAAGGCTCAACCAGTTGCTACTCATGCTAAGTGGTTTCAACTATTTACTGTGGCAAAGACAGGTCATGCAAAGGAATGGGTTCAACTACCGTGAACAGGTAACAGCTAAATCGTTGTTGTCCTAATGCAGTAAAAGAGAGTAGGAGCGAGAGGGTAGGATATTATCGGGATGCTCAAGGTGGGTTTGTTTGCCTGACAGCTCTGAAGATATTACTTCTCTTCATTAGTGTCAACGATCACAACGTCGGGACCATCGTCTACCGAGAAGGAACACCACCGACAAACAGGAAAGGAACACATTCAATGCAATGCAACAAACAGGATGTATGCTATGGCTTGTTAAAGCATTGAATTAACCTAGTGCAATAGAAAGTCATATTAAGTGAAGTGGAATTCAAATATATGCTAAATTCCAACTTCAACACTATTTATTAAATTATCCTAATCATGAATTGTCCTACTTGGTGATGTTAACTTGCTCAAACATGCATGAACATGGCATAAACAGATTCACTGGATTTTTCTGATCATTTTTCATATATAAATTATTTTCATCTGAGTTACGGTTGAATTTCTATGAATTTTAGAAGTTTTAAGCATTTTCTAGAATTTCCTGAATATATAAAATACCAGAAAAGATTTATTGCGTCAGCATAACGTCATAGTGATGTCAGCAGGTCAGCTGACCTGGTCCAGGTCAAACCTGACGTGCGGGGTCCACACGTGAGTGACTCAGAGTCAAAGTGCAGTTTAATCCCGCTTGACTAGAGTTTGACCCGCTTCTGGGGCCCATTGGTCAGCGTCTGTTGAGGTTAATTAGCGAGGGGATTAAATCCTAATGACTGTGCCACGTCGTCCTTGCCGGAGTTGGCCGGCGACGACCGAACCGATGGCGGCTTCGCGCCGGAGTTGTGCTACAAACGGCGAAACAACACGCTAGGGGCACTGGAGTGAAGCCCGTGATCGCCCGCGTTGTGTGGGGCTAGCCAGGGGCCTCGGGGTCGCTGGAATCGACGCCGGCGACAAGGTTGGCGGTGGCTCTAGTTCGGGTGGCGATGGAAACGGCATTCCAACGCGTCTCAGATCAATCCAATTAGCTCATAGGCCTCCTGGGGAAGCACTGAGCTCAATGGAGTGCTCGGGCTCGACCTATATGAGCTAGAACGACGGCGGCAACATGGCCAGCACCGGCGAGCTCACGTCCATGGCGGGGCTAGCGACTAGGGGGCGCTCAGAGCAGTGCGGGTAGGGGGAAACAGTGAAGAAACTCATCGCGGTCACGTTGGGGTGGTTAGCTAGCTCGGGGAAGCGGCGAGGTGAGGGAATCGACCCGCGGTGGTCGTCGGTGCCGAGGATGAAGACGTTGATGGCGGCGATGCGGGGGTGCCTCCGGCCTTGATTCCTTCGGAGGAGAGATGCAGAGCGAGGCGGCGGAGCATCTAGACGGCACGGGGGAGCGAGGGAAGGCGCTGGTCGCGGGGCAGCGAATGGCGCCGGCGGCGGCGCTCGGCTATGCGACGGGGAGAGCAGCAAAGGGGAGGGAGAGAGCGAGAGTGAGCGGGTTGTGTTCGTGGACATGCGTGGAATCCTTAGCGGCATCCGGGGAGCTAGCAGGGAGGCAGGAGGTGGCCTCGCGCGTGCATACGCGTCGCGATCACGCGCCCAGTCCTTCTGGCGCGAGCTAGAAGATGACTGGCGCTGCGATGTGGGCTGGGCCGGTCTGTAACTGGGCCAACAGGTAAGTTTTCTTTCTGTTTCAGTTTTCTGTCATTTGTTTGTTTGTTTTTAATTATTGTTTGGGCAAAATACTAGGTCAAAAACCCTGAGAAAAATTATGGGTCATAAACTAAATATCTCAAAGCCCCACAATTATTTTCAGAATTTTTGGAGCCACTAAATAATTATAGTGCTTTATTGGTTGATTTCAGTAGCATTAAATGATTATTTTAAAATGCTATAACTGTTGTGAAAAATAAAATATTCCCTGATATGGTGTTGCCAACATTTATCAGAGTCAGTGAACATTTTTGAAGGGCATTTTGGAATCATTGAAATTCACAACTATTTGAATTGGTTGTGTTCAGGTGAGGTGCTGGGGTTTCTGACAATCCCCATTTCAAATTTCATGAAATCGAACATGATGCATGGATGCTCACTGAAGCAACTAATATACTTATTTGCAAACAATTTCTAGGGATGTGACATCGAAAGGCTCCAGATGGGTTTTTCTTCGATACAGAGAGTTGCGGCGGTGGAGCAGAAGTTCTCTATTTATTTTTGAGGGTTCCTGTATATATATGATTTTTTGGCGATGGAATCACGCTAAACGGAGCCACGTGGGCCCCATGACCCAACAGGGCGTGCCCAGGTGGGCGGGCTTGCCCTGTTAGCTCCTGGCCCACAGGTGGCTCCCCTTTGGTGGTTCTTCGCTCCGGTATTTCTTATTTTGTCCAGAAAAAATCATAAAAAAGTTCCGGGCGATTCCGAGAACTTTTATTTTTTGCAGAAAAAACAACACCACGAAACTCTGCTGAAAACAGCGTCAGTCCGGGTTAGTTCTAAATAAATCATATATAGTGCCTCAAAACTATATAAAAATATTGTAAACATAGGTAAATATGGTATGAATACTTCATAAATTATCGATACGTTGGAGACGTATCACCTGTCACTGCCGCCAGCTGCCACCAAACCCCACCGCATTTCGCTACTACCTATTGGCACTGCCAATTTGAACGGACTTTCTTGACGCTGCTCGCCGTAGACCCAGCTCCGCCCGATTGGGGAATCTGTGGTATTGGGGGCTTCTCTCATGGAGAACTAGGTAAATAATTTCTTGAAATATTCACTCATCTCTTATATCAGTCCGTCTGTCCTTGTTAATCACCCGGCAAAAATCATGGTGAATTCATTTTTCTTCTAGCCGATTCGAGGGTTTTCATTCGTAGGGTGTGTAGTGCAAGGACACATCAGGCTTATGCGACTAGGGGCGGACAGCCGAGAATTTCCATCTCAGCGTACAACATGACTTCACGAAGCGCATGGTATGTTCAACCTCAACCTACTACTGTTGGCATGGCCTAGTTTTCTGAACATATACTAAATATTGCTACATTCGGATAAAAGGTGCCACATGCAGCATCGACGTCAAAGGCGATTTTTCCCTTTCATATTAGGCAAAATATTGTTGTATTGATCTTTCGACTACTCTCATATTTGCATGACATCATGGATTCATGGTTACATTATCTGTTTACTTATAGATTTTGTCCTTTGAGGCTTTCATTTCAACGGTTGTACTGTTGTTTCAATTACTCTCACAAAATCATGTAACCCTATTCTTTAACAATCTTATCATTTTCTGTAGTACATCCCTTGCTTTGCAACAAAATGTGTTGTACAAAATCTTGGACTTCACATAGCTGAAGACTCCAGGGATACCATATTGGCCACTAACCATGCATTTACAATCGTTGTCCATGTACAACTTGATCGAGATGGTCACTCCTATTTTCACGCAGACTTTTGGGGAGACATTTCTAAGTTTTATGTATTGAAAGCCGGCACTGAAATTATACTGCACCTAAAGGAGCATGGTCATGCCATAGATGCTATCTTCCTTGATGACATCATCCGTCCAGACATTGTTCGTAGTAAGTGTTTTCGAGTATTTGCATGCTGATTTACGTAGCAATGTCGAAGTAATTGTGTAGTATTTAAGCAACCAATTGTGATTTCATTTTCTGACCATGTTAAGTCTGTTCCTACCTACTAGCTTCTAATTATCAATACATTACTCTTCTACCTTGTTCTTAATTGTTGGAATCGGGGCTTCGGGGACCCTTGAGAGGTTCGAACTCCTGGGTGCACCGGCTCTCCAACCTCGCTCTTTTTCTCTCTCTCCCCTACGGTGATGCTCCGGTGTGCTTGGGCTTGAGGGAAATAACGATGAACACACGATCTACTCAGGTTCGGGCCACCTTGCTATGTAAAACCCTACAACTGCTTGTCTGGATTACGTAGTGGTAGCAAGTGAATACAATATGTCCCTTCTACGGTTGCGGCCTCCCCCTTCATATACTGGCCTCGGTCCTCTTCCCCCAACACACCGGGCGGGAAGGGTTGCCACAACGGTCAGTTTGAAGGGGCACATGACTGCGGCCTATCTTGACTAAAGCAGTCTACGCCTGCAAAAGCCGCATGTCGTGACGCATCGGTGGGCTCGGGAATGACCTTCGTCCTGGCGAGCACCGGCCCTGGTCTTCTTACACCAAACAGGAAACCTCTGAAGGGTTGCTTTTGGGGCCGGTGGCTGGCCCTGCTTCCTTAGCACGGGAGGGGAAAACTCCTCATCCGTGCCCACTGGAACGGCATCAGGCACCGCCTGCCATGGCACGCGGTGCCCACTTGAAGCCCCCATGGGAAAACCCCAGGAGGCGGCCTCCTGAGGGCATCTTCGCGAGGCCCCCGAAGGCGCCCTCGGACGGAGGCCTCACGAAGTGGGGGTTCCCATCGAAGCCCCTCCCGCGATGTCCAACCCCGGGCCGTACTAGTCCCGGATCACGCGTCGTGGCATGGCCCCTAGGCAGATGAGCCTGGGTACCCCCAGTCCCAGGAGCCCGACAGTAGCCCCGGGACCCGCGGCATGCACGATCCCACCCGTAGGAAGGGCGAAGCAACACGGGCCCTGACCGCCTACGGGCCTAGGCACGACACGTGGCCCACGACGGGGTGCGTGACGCCTCCACTTTCCCATGACTGCTCGAGAACTGCCCGGGCTGATGTAAGGCCAGCGCACGACGCGCGACCATCATAGCTTTTCCTCGCTCTGCACCCGTACATCGGAGGCGAGGAGGCGGAGGCCACCCATTCGCCGAAGGCTATTTGAAGGCGGAGGGGGTCCGATGCCTCGCCTCTCCACTCTCGCTCTCTGCCTTTGCTTGCCATCGTAGTAGCGATGGCCCCCGTGAGGAGGTTTTCCGCCACTGAAAAAGGAAAGGCTGCAGCGGAGGAGACAGAGCTACTGACACCGGTGAGAAGGCGAGGTCGTCCCCGTGCGCTTGCCGCCTTGCCTGGGGCGCTACCCAGGGTGCGTGGGCGCCGCTCGCCGGTGACCCAAGCCGGCTCAAGCCGCCGCGGAGGGGGTTCGGCCCACGGTCACGGACGTGGGGTGCGAGGTGGCCGCGATCGTGTCGGGAGAAGCGGCGGGGGGGATGGCCCTTCCTCCCGGCCGCCCCGTCCATGGAGCCACTCCACTGACGGGGCCCGAGAGTTCATTGCTGGGATGGGTGACCAACCTCGCACCTGGCTCCGTGTCCCTGACTCCTTCGCGAGGGAGATGGCGGACCGTGCACCCCTGGGCATGTGGCTGCAACTTGATGTTTGCTACAACGGGTCTTCTTGGGTGGCGACGGAATTCAACTCTCTCGGCTTGATGTTCTTGAAGTGGGAGTGGAAGTCTTTTGCCTTGGCGCGCGGCTTGAAGGAAGGGCACGTGCTCCACTTCAAGTTCGACGGGGACACCATGTTGTTCGTGAAGATCTTCGGGTCGGCCGGCGACCGTTTGGACTGCTCCATGGAGGGCAGCAGTAGCGGCAGTTCTTCTAGTGACGACGGCAGTTGCTCCTCACCTGGGGATGACGACAGCTCTGAGAGCGACTCCGGGGGCTATCGAGGCACCCGCGTTAAGCAGGAAGATTCCGACTGAACACCGGTGGCGCCGGAGCTGGAGCTTTGGGGGCGGTATTGTTTGGGCGCGGCCCCTCTTGTTTTGTGTTGTCTTATGTGATGAAACTTGCTGGCCCCTCAGGGGCGTGTAAGGAGGATTGCGACCTTCGTGCCTTAAGTTTCGTTCCATTCCTGGTTGAGGATGCTTCTGCCCTTAGTGATTCTCTTTTGCTTGTTCTCGTTTCCATGCTTCCCTTAATGCTCCTGCGTCATTGGGATCAAGCCCCAGGGCCTCACTCAGCTGCGGTCTGGGCGTCGGGCCGTGGCACTCCGGGCAAACCTCAGGTAGAGAACTCCTCGAGGTACCCCACTACCACGAGTGCTTATTGCTCGTTATGCCATGTCCGTGGTTTCTCAGGAAACATTCTCGGGGTTTCCAGAGTGGGTCTTGCCCCAGGGAGGTCCGAGGTCTTGCCTTCGGAACGACGCCCTCCTGTTGGCTCGTTCGTGCGCATCGCGCGAGAAGACCAAACACAAGGACCATGCCTTCGGGGGTCTTGGTGGGGTGGCATGCTCGAGGGCCGGTCCAGTCCCATGATCCAGAGCCCGCCACACAGGCATCCTAAAGTGCCCGGGACCGGCTCGAGTGAAGGCACCGTGTCTAGCCCCTGCTCACGCTAGGCGCAGGAGGGGGAAAACAAGAGTGCAGTCGTTGCAAAAAGTTTCCAACCAAGCACCATAATACTTAAGGAAACTAGAACCTTGCTTGCGTAGGGTAACAAACTTGTTCATTAATTGGGTAGGACGATGATCTCCACACCCTGCGCGGAGCATGGGGCTTCCACTTGAGCGTGGGCATAGTCGCGGCTTGACAGTACTTCCGCCAACGCGGAGCATGGGGCTTCCACTTGGGCGTGGGCATAGTCGCGGCTCAATAGTACTTTCGCCAGCGCGGGGCATGGGGTTTCCACTTGGGCGTGGGCATAGTCGCAGCTCGACAGTATTTCCGCCAGCACGGAGCATGGGGCTTCCACTTGGGCATGGGCGGGAGTCCTCCTGAGGCCGAGGGGCGGCGCTCCAGGAGGCTCTGGGGCGTGTACAACCCCACTCATTCTTACGTGAAAGTGTCACGGGTAGAATTTGCGAAGGTGCTGGATGTTCTATGCGTTTTGCACGGCCACTCCTCCTCCTGTCTCCAAGCGGGCCGCGCCCGACCTAGAGACATGGGTGACCCTCAAGTAGCCTTCCCACATGGGTGAGAGCTTGTGGAGGCCCTCTCTGGAGAGGATGAGCCACAGGACGAGGTCCCCGACCTCGAGGGTACGAGGCCGTATGTCGCGGCTGTGGTAGCGCCGCAAGGCCTATTGGTACCTTGCGGCACGAAGGGCGGCCTGGCGGCGGGCCTCCTCGAGGAACAAAATATCGGCCTCCCGCGGTGTATCTTGACGCGCCTCGTCAAATGCCAGGACCCATAGGGAACTGTGCTTAAGCTCTGAGGGAAGGACCACCTCCGCCCCGTAGATGAGGAAGAAGAGGGTTTCGCCGGTGGGCTTAGTCGCCGTGGTGCGGATGGACCACAATACAGACTGCAGCTCATCCAGCCACCCCCTTCCACAGGCCTCGAGCTTCTTTTTGAAACTCCTTGTCTTAAGGCCTTTTAGGACCTTAGCGTTGGCCCGCTCGGGCTGGCCGTTGCTTCGCAGGTGGGCCACCGAAGCATAACATATCTGCGTACCAAGGTTAGCGCAATATCACTTGAAGAGGCCGCTTGTAAACTGGGAGCCATTGTCGGTGATGATAAGGTTGGGGCCGCCGAACTGGTATACGAGGCTCTTGATGAACTTGACGGCCGACCCAGCTGGGATGGTGCGGACGAGCTCAACCTTCGTCCACTTGGTGAATTTGTCGATGGCGACGTAGAGGTACCGGTATCCCCCGGCCGCTCGGGGGAAGGGGCCCAGGATGTCCAGCCCCCATACCGTGAAGGGCCAAGAGAGCGGGATTGTCTGAAGCCCTTGCGCGGGCTGGTGGATCTTCTTGGCATGGAACTGGCAGGCCTCGGACGACTGGACCAGCTCGGCGGCGGTGTGAAGCGCGGTGGGCCAGTAAAAACCACAGCGAAAAGCCTTATCGGCGAGGGTGCACGACGAGGAGTGGTGTCCACAGTCCCCCCGGCCCCATGGATGTCGGCGAGTAGCTCGCGCCCCTGCTCTTCCGAGATGCACTGTAGCGAGATGTCATTGGGCCGTCAGCATTACAACTCGGCGCCCTGCATTCAAGAGGAAGTGGCCTGCCGGGCGACGCGCTCCGCCTCTGCGTCTTCTACTGGGAGGTCGCCGCGGTGTAGATAAGCCTTGAATTCATCGATCCAGCTGCCCTTCCCAGGTTCCATCGCCAGCAGTAAGCGGTCCCCCGAGGGCAAGCCACAGTCCAGCGCACCTGTGGACGGCGCTGGAGCGGCTCCTCATGAAGCTGGGTAGCGCCGGCGTCACGACCGACGGCCTGAAGAGCCTCCCATCAAACACACCCAGACATTGGGCCTCCCGGTGTGACGCTCGCTTGGCGAGGTCGTCAGCCTCCTGGTTGGCGCTGCACGGGATGTGTTGCAATTCTAAACCAAGGAAGCGCTTCTCCAGTTTTCGTACCTCTTCCAGGTAGGCTGCCATGTGCTCGTCCTTCAGTTTGTACTTCTTGCTGGGGAAGTCAACGAGGAGCTGGGAATCGCCCTTGATGATGAGGCGCTTGATGCCGAGGGCGGAGGCGGCCTTCAGGCCGGCGATGAGGCCCTCTTATTCCGCGATGTTGTTGGAGACCTCTCCGTCGTGACCGAAGCACAGCTAGACCGCGTACCGCAACTTGTCTCCCGGTGGGCAGGTGAGCACGGTGCCGGCCCCCGCTCCTTCTCTGGAGAAGGCGCCATCGAAGCGTAGGACCCATCCTTCGGGCGCGTCGTCCCCAAGCAGGAGGGGTTCATCGCCTTGTGGCCCCTCCTCGCACGGGCTCGTCCATTCTGCCACGAAATCGGCCAGGACCGCACCCTTGATGACCCTAGTGGTGCAAACTTCCAGCTGGAAAGCTTGCATCTCGATGTTCCACTCGGCGACCCTGCCCACGGCATTGGGGCTGCGCAGGATTGTCTCCATGGGGTAGGCGGAAACGACCCTTATAGGGTGGCTTTGGAAGTAGTGGCGTAACTTGCGAGAGGCGATGTGTGATGTCTACTACGCAACCTTCTTCTTGTAGACTCGTGTTGGGCCTCCAAGCGCAGAGTTTTGTAGGACAGTAGCAAATTTCCCTCAAGTGGATGACCTAAGGTTTATCAATCCGTGGGAGGCTTAGGATGAAGATGGTGTCTCTCAAGCAACCCTGCAACCAAATAACAAAGAGTCTCTTGTGTCCCCATCACACCCAATAAAATGGTAAATTGTATAGGTGCACTAGTTCGGCGAAGAGATGGTGATACAAGTGTAATATGGATGGTAGATATAGGTTTTTGTAATCTGAAAATATAAAAACAGCAAGGTAGCAAGTAACAAAAGTGAGCACAAACGGTATTGCAATGCTTGAAAACAAGGCCTAGGGTTCATACTTTCACTAGTGCAAGTTCTCTCAACAATACTGACATAGTTGAATCATATGTAAATCCATCACGTGCGACAAAGAGTTCACTCCAAAGTCACAAATAGCGGAGAACAAACGAAGAAATTATTGTAGGGTACGAAACCACCTCAAAGTTATCTTTCCCGATCAATCGTATGAGCTATCCCTATAAGTGTCACGAACAGCCCTAGAGTTCGTACTAAAATAACACCTTAAGATACACATCAACCAAAACCCTAATGTCACCTAGATACTCCAATGTCACCACGAGTACCCATGGGCTTGATTATACGATATGCATCACACAATTTCAGATTCATCATGTTCAATCCAACACAAAGAACTTCAAAGAGTGCCCCAAAGTTTCTACCGGAGAGTCAAGACGAAAACGTGTGCCAACCCCTATGCATAGATTCCCAAGGTCACGGAACCCGCAAGTTGATCACCAAAACATACATCAAGTGGATCAATAGAACATGCCATTGTCACCACGGATATCCCATCGGAAGACATACATCAAGTGCTCTCAAATCCTTAAAGTCTCAATCCGATAAGAAAACTTCAAAGGGAAAACTCAACTCATCACAAGAAGATAGAGAGGGGAAAACTCCATATGATTCATCTATATCAATAAAGCTCACAGTACATCAAGATCGTGTCATCTCATGAACACGAGAGAGAGAGATCAAACACATAGCTACTGGTACATACCCTCAGCCCCGAGGGTGAACTACTCCCTGCTCGTCATGGAAACCGCCGGGATGATGAAGATGGCCTCCAGTGATGGTTTCCCCCTCCGGCAGGGTGCCGGAATGGGCTCCCGATTGGTTTTTCGTGGCTATAGAGGCTTGCGGTGGCGGAACTCCCGATCTAGGTTTCTTTCTGGGGGTTTTGGTATTTATAGGAATTTTTGGCGTCGGTCTCACGTCAAGGCGGTGCTCGAGGAGTCCACAAGCCAGGGGGGCGCGCTCTAGGGGGGGCAGGCTTGTGACCTCCTCAGTCACTTCCTGGCCCAGCTCCAGTGCTTCGGCGGTCTCTTTTGGTCCATAAAAAATCACCGTAAATTTTCAGCCCATTCCGAGAACTTTTATTTCTGCACAAAAAACGACACCATGGTAGTTCTGCTGAAAACAGCGTCAGTCCGGGTTAGTTATAATAAAATCATACCAAAATCATATAGAAATATTGTAAACATGGCATGAATACTTCATAAATTATAGATACGTTGGAGACGTATCAATGTGCAGCGCGAGGAGTACCTTGTGTTGCATTGGGTAGCGGTTGCGCGCGTCCCTCAGCACCGTGCTGACGTAGTACACGGGTCGCTGGAGGTGGCGCGTGACCGTAGTGTCGGCATGGCCCTCACGAGGAGGCTCGATAGGTGTGACAGGGGGCAAGGCCGTGGCGTCCTCTGGGGGCCCGACGCTACCGACCACGGGAGCCCCCGGTCCCACTGTGTCGAGGGTCGCGAGGGACTCTGGGGGCCCGCCTCCTAAGGTGACGAGGGCCCCCTGAGGTGCGCACCCTGAGACCATCACGGCCCCCTGAAGGGCAGAGGCCCCACGCGGCACCCCTTCGGTAGGCGTAGCCCCGTGCGACGTCTTCATGGGGGTCCTTGCTCCCTCCTTAGGGATGACTTTCTCTTCCCGCTCCACTACAAGGGCCGCACTGGCCGTCTGGGGGATAGCTGCCCGGTACAGCAGTAGACGCTCCCGGGGGCACGGCGCGACCATGACTGGAGGGCTGGTGAGATACCTCTTGAGGTTAGCGAAGGCAGCGACGGCTTCTGGGGTCCACTTGAACAGGCCAGACCTCTTCATGAGCTTGAAGAATGGTAACGCCCGTTCACCATACTTAGAGATGAAACGCCCCAGCGAGGCCAGGCATCCTGCGAGCTTTTGCGTCTCCTTAAGCGTTCGCGGGGGGCGCGCCAGCTCGATGTCCTTGACCTTTTCCGGGTTGGCTTTGATCCCTCGGTGAGATACGAGGAACCCAAGGAGCTTGCGCGAGGGGACCCTGAAGACGCACTTGTCGGGGTTGAGCTTCAAGCGAACCTTGTCCAGGTTGGCGAAAGTTGCTTCCAAGTCTTCTATGAGCGTCCTGGCTTCGCGCGATTTGACCACGATATCGTCCACGTAGGCCTCCGCGTTTCTGCCCAGCTGGGGGCCCAATGCGATGTACATCAGCCTATGGAAGGTGGCCCCGGCGCTCTTCAGACCGAAAGGCATGCTGGTGTAGCAGAATATCCCACAGGGGGAGGTGAACGCTGTCTCTCCACATCTTTCACAGCCATCTTGATCTGATGATAGCCCGAGAAGCCATCCAGGAAGCACAGGAGGTCGCAGCCGGCGGTGGAGTCCACGATCTGGTCGATGCGCGACAGTGGGAAGGGATCCTGAGGGCAAGCCTTATTGAGGCTTGTGAAGTCGATGCACATCCGTTCCTTGCCGCCCTTTTTGGGGACAATGACCAGGTTAGCCAGCCACTCGTGGTATCGCACCTCACGGATGACCCCTGCCTCCTGTAGCTTCTCTACCTCCTGGACAATAAAGTGCTGCTTCTCCAGCGCCCGACGCCGCGCCTTTTGCTTGACTCGGTGCGCGTTGGGGCACACCTTCAGGTGGTGCTTGATCACCTCCCTCGGGACCCCGGTCAGGTCGATCGGCTTCCATGCAAACACATCGGCATTTGCCTGAAGGAACGCAATTAGCTCACTTTCCTTCTCGGGGGAGAGCTTGGCACCAATGGTGAGGATGTGGCTCGGGTTGGGACCGCCGGACGACACTTTCTTCGTTTTAGCTCTGTCTTGAGAAAACAACAACTTCTTTCTTTCCGTTACCGCCTCGTCCCGGCGGCTGGGTGTGCAGCTACGACGGCCTTGCGCGCGAGCTTGAGGGGGCCGACTGTGTCCCTCTCGTTGCACCTGACAGTGATGACACCACCGCATCCGGGCATCTTGACGATGTTGTAGCCCGGATAGGTGGCCGCCATGAACTTGGCGAGCATCGGGTAACCCAGAATAGCGTTGTATGGGAGGCCGATGGGCGCCACGTTGAAGTCGATGAGATCGGTGCGGTAGTTACTGCGGGTGCCGAAGGTGACGGGCAGGCGTATCTGCCCCAGGGGGCTGTAACCACGTCGGATACTCCGGAGAAGGGCCTAGTGGGCCGCAGCAGCTCGCTGGGCATCTGGAGCGCCTCGAAGGTCGCAACGGAGATGATGTTGAGCTCAGCACCCCCATCGATGAGGGTTTTGGTGACCGTAACGTTACTGATGGTTGGGGTGCACAGCGTGGGGAGGGCGCCCACGGCATTAGTGGACCTAGGGTGGTTCGCCATGTCGAAAACAATGTCGCAATGCGCCCAGCTTGGTGATGGTGCCAGTTTCTCGCTCCCTGAGAGCGGCGCTCGCTTTGCGCATGACGGGCTTGAGGTGCCGGCCTTCGGCGAGGGCCTACCCCCCCCCCCCCCCCCCCGACGATGCATGATGCGGCACGCAACCCTTGACAAACTCAGGCGCCTCCGTCCGGCGGGGACGGGCCATGTCGGGGTCGAGGCTTCCCGTGACCTGCTCCCCCAACGCTGCACAGCAGGGGGCGAGGCGAGTGAGGGGGCGTCTGAGCCCTCTCCATGACTGCGGCAAACCCGGCGATGCGCGCCAACCGGGCGGCCTGCTCGGCACCTGCCGGGCGGAGGCGGTGCAGCTCGTGCACCTTGAGCGACGCAGCCCGCGCTCATGGCGGCCAACCGGGAAGGAAACAGTGACGGCGCGGCCGTCCCTCTGCACTCGGGGGTTCGTGGGGGAGTCCCGCTGCCCGCGGACTGCGGGGTCGACGACAGTGGCAGCTTTGGCGCCGACGAGGTGACGGCGTCCGCCACGGCCCGCAGGTGCAGTCCGGACGACGCAAGCCACCCGGCGCTCAGCGCGCGCACAGTGGGGCCTGCCATAGGGTTGATGGAGCCGGGGCCCGAACGGGGCTGAAGAACAGCAGCGCACCCCTACCTGGAGTGCCAAATATCGGAATCGGGGATCCGGGGACCCTTGAGAGGTTCGAACTCCGGGGTCCGACTATCCAACCTTGCTCTTTCTCTCTCTCTCCCCTACGGGGATGCTCCGGTGTGCTTGAGCTTGAGGGAAGTAACGATGATCACACGATCTACCCTGGTTCGGGCCACCTTGCGGTGTAAAACCCTACTCCTGCTTGTCTGGATTGCGTAGTGGTAGCGAGTGAATACAATGTGTCCCGTCTACTGTTGCAGCCTCCCCCTTCATATACTAGCCTTGGTCCTCTTCCCCAAAAACACCGGGCAGGATGGGTTGCCACAATGGTCAGTTTGAAGGGGGACAGGACTGTGGCCTATCCTGACTAAAGTAGTCTTCGCCTGCAAAAGCCACCTGCCGTGACGCATCGGTGGGCTCGGGGATGACCTCCGTCGTAGCGAGCCCCGGCCCTGGTCTTCTTTCACCAAAGAGGAAACCTTTGAAGGGTTGCTTTTGGGGCCGGTGACTGGCCCTGCTTCCTTAGCACGGGAGGGGAAAACTCCCCATCCGTGCCCACTGGAACGGCGCCAGGCACCGCCTGCCATGGCACGCGGCGCCCACGTGAAGCCCCCATGGGACAACCCTAGGAGGCGGCCTCCCGAGGGCATCTTCGCGAGGCCCCCAAAGGCGCCCTCGGCCAGAGGCCTCGCGAAGCGGGGGCTCCCATGGAAGCCCCTCCCGCGATGTCCAACCCCGGGCCGTACTTGGCCCGGATCACGCGTCGTGGCATGGGCGCTAGGCAGACGGGCCTGGGTACCCCCAGTCCCAGGAGCCCGACATTGCTGAATAATCTCTGTCCTCCCACTCCTCCACTCCTATCATAAAGCACCATCGCCAAGGAGACTCAGGAGTTGTCTTTGTTGCCACCTACAGAGGTGGAGGATGGGGCTGCCAACAAGCAGAGGCGTGTCGAACCAGAACCGCAAGAGGCTCCAGTGGGCCAAGACATCATTAGCAGCCTCCCCGATGATACGTCCATTTTGCATCATAATTTCTTATTGATATTTATATTATTATTGTCCATGATTGTATCTTATTATACTATTCTAATGCCTTTTCTCTCTTAATTTACGAGATGCATCACAAAGAGGGAAGTTGCCGGAAACAGGAATTCTGGACCTTAAAACCAAGAAAAAAGGCTGGAAATTCTCTGGACTCCAAATGACCTGAAACTTCACGAGGATTTTTTTGTGTAATATATCTGAATTTATGGAGCAAATAAATGCCAGATGGGGGCCCACCTGTTGGTGCCAAGCCAATAGAGCGCGCCCACCCCCCGGGGCACGCCCTGATGGCTTGGCAGGCCCATATGCGGCCTCCGCCCCCTCTTCTGCTATATAATGTGTTTTTGCCTAGAAAAAAATCAGGAGAATACTTTAGGGACAAAGCGCTGCCGTCTCGAGGCAGAAATCTGGGCAGAGGCCCTTTTGCTCTGCGGTAGAGAGATTATGCTGGGGAAACTTCCCTCCGGGAGGGGGAAATCAAAGCCATCGTCATCTCCAACGCTTCCTCCTTCGCGGGAGGATCAATCGTCATCAACATATTCACCAGGACCATCTCATCTCAAACCCTAGTTCATCTCTTGTATTCAATCTTTGTCTCAAAACCTCAGATTGGTACCTGTGGGTTACTAGTATTGTTGATTACATCTTGTAATTGATGCTTGTTGGTTTACTTGGTAGAAGATATTATGTTCAGATCCTTAATCATATTTATTATACCTCTAATATTGAACAAGGTGATGATTTGTGAGCAGTTACTTTTGTTCTCGAGGACATGGGAGAAGTCTTGTTATAAGTAATCACGTGAAGTTGGTATTCGTTCGATATTTTGATGAAATGTATGTTTTTGCTTCCTTTAGTGGTGTCATGTGAACGTCGACTACATGACACTTCACCATATTTTGGGCCTAAGGGAAGGCATTGTGGAGTAATAAGTATATGATGGGTTGCTAGAATGATAGAAGCTTAAACCCTAGTTTATGCGTTATTTCATACGGGGCTGATTTGGATCCACATGTTGCATGCTATGGTTAGATTTATCTTAATTCTTCTTTCGTAGTTGCGGATGCTTGTGAGTGGGGGTAATTATAAGTAGGTTGCTTGTTCAAGAAAGAACAACACCTTAGCACCGGTCCACCCACATATAAACTATCAAAGTAACGAACGTGAATCAACTCAACATGATGAACATGACTAGACAGAAATTCCCATGTGTCCTCGAGAGCGCTTTACTTTATATAAGCGAACTTTCCGTCTTGTCCTTTGTATAAAAAGGATTGTGCCACCTTGCTGCACACTTGCTAATATTGTTACTTGTTACTTGTTACGAATTATCTTGCTACAAAACTATCTATCACCGTTACTTATAGCACTTGCAGAGAATACCTTGCTAAAATCTGCTTATCATTTCCTTTTGCTCCTCGTTGGGTTCGACACTCTTACTTATCAAAAGGACTACGATTGATCCCCTATGTGGGTCATCCAGACTCTTTTCTGGCACCGTTGCCGGGGAGTGAAGCGTCTTTGGTGAGTGGAATTTGGTAAGGAAACATTTTTGGTACGTGCTGAAATTTACCATTGCTTATCACTATGGATAGTAATCCTTTGAAGGGCCTATTTGGGTATCTTCACCCCGACCATAAGTGGAAAAATTTGCTCCTCAACCTACTGAACCTACTGAAAATATTTCTTATGAGATTCCTTCGGGTATGCTAGAGAAACTACTAGCTAATCCTTATGCAGGAGATGGAACAACTTATCCTGATTTGTACTTGATATATATCGATGAGATTGGTGGATTATTTAAGCTTGCAGGTTTATCCGAGGACAAAGTCAAGAAGAAGGTTTTACCTTTATATTTGGAGGGAAAAGCATTGATTTGGTATAGGCTATTGGATGATGCTAGAACATGGGACTGGAACCGGTTGAAGCTGGAATTTCATCACAAGTTTTATCCTATGCATTTATTGCATCGTGATCGGATTTTTTTAATATATATATATAATTTTTGGCCTCATGAACGAGAAAGCATCGCTCAAGCTTGGGGGAGGCTTAAATCTATGATGCACACTTGCCCCAACCATGATCTCTCAAGAGAAATGATTATACAAAACTTTTATGCTCGGCTTTCTTATGATGATCAATTAATACTTGATTCTTCTTCCACTTGTTCCTACATGAAGAGAACCATTGAACTCAAATGGGATCTTTTGGAAAGAATTAAACATAACTTTGAAGATTGGGAGCTCGACGAAGGTAAAGATTCAGTTACAAAACTTGTGTTTGATTGTGTTAAATCCTTTATGGAAACCGATACTTTTCATAAGTTTAGCGCTAAATATGGACTTGACTCTGAGATAGTAGCTTCCTTTTGTGAAATCTTTGCTTCTCATGTTGATCTCCCTAAGGAGAAGTGGTTTAAATATCATCCACCCATTGAAGAATTGTTAGAGGAACCTACTATTTCTAAAGAAGAAACTATTATTTATAATATTGATCCAGTTGTGCCCACTGGTTATATTAAAAACCCACCTTTTCCTCTTAGGATTAAGGAACATGCTAAGGCTACAACCACGGTTAATAAAAGGCACATTAGAACACCCCAAACCATCTGAACAAATAAATGTAGAACCTAATATTGCTATGGTTAAAGATTTATTGGTTGATAATATAGATGGTCAGGTTATTTACTTTTGTGATGGGGATGCTAGAATTGCTAAACCCGTTAGAAACAAATAGGATGAGTTACATAAAAATAAACTAGTTGTTGGCATGCCTGTTATTTCTGTTAAGATTGGAGATCATTGCTGTCATGGCTTGTGTGATATGGGTGCTAGTGTGAGTGCTATTCCTTTTACGTTATATCAAGAAATTTTGAATGACATAACACCAATTGAAATTGGAGACATCTATGTTACTATTAAACTTGCAAACAAAGACATTATTTCACCACTTGGGATTGTTAGCGATGTTGAAGTCTTGTGTGGAAAAATTAAGTACCCTACTGACTTCTTAGTACTTGGTTCACAAACAGATAATTTTTGTCCCATTATATTCGATAGACCTTTCTTGAATACTGTCAATGCTGAAATTAATTGTGTTACCGAAAAGGTTAAAGTAAGTTTTGGTGATGCTTCTCATGAATTTAATTTGATGAAAGAGTTATCTAGTAAGGATGAAATCATTGGTCTTGCTTCTATTGTATTGCCTCCTACTGATCTGTTAGGACAATATTTGTTAGACCATGATAATGATATGCATATGAATGAAAGGAAGGAAATAGATAAAATATTCTTTAGACAAACACCTATTATTAAACACAACTTTCCCATTGATATTTTAGGGGATCCTCCCCCAACTAAGGGAGATCCCGTATTTGAGCTAAAGAAATTACCTGATACACTGAAATATGCTTATATTGATGAAAAGAAGATATATCATGTTATTATTAGTGCTAACCTTTCAGAGCATGATGAAAAGAGATTACTCAAAACTCTGAAGAAGCACCGAGATGATGTTGGATATACTCTTGATGATCTTAAGGGCATTAGTCCCACTCTGTGTTATCACAAGATTAATATGGAACCAAATGATAAACCTGTCATTGATCATCAACTCCGCTTGAATCCTAAAATGAAGGAAGTGGTAAGAACTAAAATAGAAAAGCTTCTGGAGGCAGGTATAATCTATCCCATAGCTGATAGTAGATGGGTAAGTCACGTTCATTGTGTTCCAAAGAAAGGAGGTATAACTGTTGTTCCTAATGATAAAAATAAACTGATCCCACAAAGGATAGTAACTGGTTATAGGATGGTAATTGATTTCAGGAAATTAAATAAAGCTACTAGAAAAGATCATTACCCCTTGCCTTTTATTGATCAAATGTTAGAAACATTATCTAAGCATACACACTTTTGTTTCCTTGATGGATATTCTGGTTTTTCTCAAATACCTGTGTCAAAACATGACCAAGAGAAAACAACTTTTACTTGTCCCTTTGGAACTTATGCTTATAGACGTATGCCTTTCGGTTTATTCAATGCACCAGCTACCTTTCAAAGATGTATGACTACTATATTCTCTAACTTTTGTGAAAAGATTGTTGAGGTATTCATGGATGATTTTTTTTGTTTATGGGACTTCTTTTGATGATTGCTTGAGCAACCTTGATCGAGTTTTGTAGAGATGTGAAGAAACTAATTTTGTCTTGAATTGGGAGAAGTGCCACTTTATGGTGAATGGAAGTATTGTACTTGGGCATAAATTTTCCGAACAAGGTATTGAAGTAGACAAAGCCAAAGTTGATGCAATAGAGAAAATACTGTCGGAGTCTAGGATATGTGTCCAAGAAACTTCTCCAAGAACTAGGGTTCGAACACTAGGGGCTTTGCTTGGCAACCTAGGACCCGACGACAGCTATGACAAGATCGGCGACGAGCTCGCTCACTCACACCGGACAGGACAGGGATGCGCGAGCTACCCAGGTACGGGCAACCTGTGTTGGATTGCTCTGTAATGGGGAGCTGGTGGCTCAAGGTGCACAAGATGTGGGGGATAATGGCTCGATCCCCTTACATGGAAGCAGCCCATCCCCTCTTGTAGTGCCTCGGTCCTCTTCCTAGAAAATATGAGCGGAAAAGGGTGGCCACAGGGCAGCAATCAAAAGGGGGACATGCGCCCAGGCTTATCCTGACTAAAGGTGGTCTCCGCATGCTAAAGTAGTCATCCTGACGCACTGGTGGGCTCGGCGACGACCTCCGTCCTGGCGAGCTGCGTCAGCATGGTCTTCTTTCACCAGGATGGCAAGCTTTGGGAACCCGCTTTGGGTGACGCAACGGGCTCTGTACTTTAATCACCAAAGAGGAAATGCTCCCTATCCGCGTCTGCTGGCATGGCCTCTGTCGTCCTTGTCTGCGCGGGTGCATCACCCATGAGATGGGCGCGGAGCCCCACAGCTGGTGCCGTATGCCAAGCCTCGTGAAGCGGCCTCGTGAGGCGATCCGGTGCTTGGTGGACTCCGCTAGGCCTAGCCTGGCGGTGAGGTGCCTCGCGAGGCGGCTTCTTCTGGAGTGACCGCGGCCAAGCCACTCGCTGCGGGCCGGCCCAAGCGCCCCTCTTAGGCCGGAGGCAGACGGGTCATGGTACCCTGGTTCCCATTGGGCCGAAAGTAGCCCCCGGGCCGGCGACATGCACGTTTCGCCCGTTAGGGACAAAACGGCGCGGGGCCCATCGAGCCGTCGGACCCAGAGGCGACGCGTGGTGGCTTTTGCAGGTGCGGTGCCCCCAGTTCCCATGATGCCTCGATAACCGCCGTCTCAGCAATAAAGCCGCCCCATGCGGGGTGTAGGCATGCCATTGCCCCTTCACTCCATCCTCAGTCTTCCTCGCAACCAACTCCTCGGTTTCCCCCCTTTTCCAACTTCCCAATCTCCGTCAGCAACCGTCGCGGCCATGGCTCCCAAGAAGAAGTTCTCCGCAGCCGAGAAAGGGAAGAAAGCGACGGAGGAGGTGGATCGGCCGAAGCTAGTGCCTATGAGGAGCAGAGGCCGGGGCTGCACTTTGGCCGCGGTGACGAGGGCTCCCCCCATGTGTCGGACGTGCACTTAGTCCACCGCAGCAGAAGCCAGCCCCAGTGTCCGTGGAATGCCCACGACTCAAGGCCACGGGCAGCGTGGCGCTCGCGGCCATGGGCTGCGCGATGAAACGCGCGCCGCCTCTCCCCTGGCGGATTCCCACATGGCGGAGGTCGCACATGAGTTCATCATAGGGCTGCCTAGCCGACCTCGTAGCTGGCTCCGGCTTCCGGACTCCTTTGCGAGGGTGATGGCGTATGGTGAGCCCTTGGGCCTGTGGCTGCAGGTGGACGCTTGCTACAATAGTCCCTTCTGGTTGACGGTGAAGTTTTCCCCCACCGGGTTCATGTTCCTGGCCTGGGAGTGGAAGTCGTTTGCCTGCTCCCACGACCTAAAGCGTGGCCAAGTCCTGCAGTTTCGGTACGGTGGAGCCACAACCCTCTTCGTGAAGTTCTTTGGGGTCACTGGCGGCTGCATAGAGTGATGCGCGAAGAGCGAGAGCGAGAGCGGCTCCAACTCCTCCAGCGAGAGCGAAAGTGATGGGAGCCTTCTGTAGGACCGAAAGTATGTCTAGAGGGGGGTGATTAGACTACTTGACCAAATAAAAGTTTTGCCTTTTCCCAAATTTTAGAGTTGGCAGTTTTAGCATTTCATGGCAAGTCAAGTACACCCTACACATGCATGTCTAAGAGTATAGCAGCGGAAAGTAACAACAAGCATGAGTAGTAAAGGATAGGGTAGGAAGATTAAACGCAATTGTAGACACGATGATTTTTTCCCGTGGTTCCGATAGGTGGTGCTATCGTACGTCCACGTTTATGGAGTCTTCAACCCACGGAGGGTAACGGTCGCGAGAGTCCACGGAGGGCTCCACCCATAAGGGTCCACGAAGTAGCAACCTTGACTATTCCATAACGGCTTCCGTCCACGAAGGACTAGCCTGACTATGGGTAGATCTTCACGAAGTAGGCGATCTCCTTGCCCTTAGAAACTTCTTGGTTCAACTCCACAACACGAAGTAGGAGGCTCCCAAGCGACACCTAACCAATCTAGGAAGCACCACCCTCCAAAAGGTAATAGGCTCGGTAATGTCGATGAACTCCTTGCTCTTGTGCTTCAAGATGATAGACTACTCAACACACAATCACTCTCTCACAGATTTGGCTTGGTGGAAGAGATGGGATTGGTGGAAAGCAACTTGGGGAGGCTAGAAATCAAGATCCATATGGTTGGAGTGGAAGATCTTGAACTCAACACAAGGGTAGGTGGTTCTCTCTCAGAAAACTGGATGGGGCAAGTATGGAAGAGTTCTGAGTGCTTCTCTTTCGAGTAGGTGGTGGTGGAGGGGTATATATAGGCATCCCCAAAAATCCAACCGTTACACACAAAATGACCAACTCGGTGACACCGATGTGTAAATCTCGGTGGTACCGAAGTGACCAAAAGGTGGCAACTTTTGAATCTCGGTGAGACCGATATAGGAAACTCGGTTGCACCGAAAAGGTGACCAACGGTCAGATTGACAATCTCGGTGACGCCGATCCAACAATCTCGGTGGTACCGATATTGTGAATTTGCATAACAGAGAGTTGGCAACCCAAACTCGGTGGCACCGGGATTGAATCGGTTGCACCGAAGTGACTAGGGTTTGGCTGAGTCTGTCTGAGGTTAAGAATCGGTGGCACCGGGATGGAATTGTTGGTTGCACCGATTTTGAGTATATGGCTTTGGATAGACTTTGGTGGGAGAGCTTGTGGGTGTTTTTTGTGACTATCACTTGTGCACGTATGAGCATTTTGTTCACCAACAAAACCTTACCCCCTTTTAATAGTATTGGCTTTCCTATGGACTCAAATTGATTTCTCACAAATGTAAAATGTAGAGTCCTCTTCCTTGAAGCTTTGCCAACCTATTTCCTTGCATCTTGGGGTATTCCACAATCTCTACAATCCTTTTGCCAATCCTATCATTGAACATTTCCTAAAATATACTTAGTGGAAACATTAGTTCAATGACTTATATGTTGTTATTAATTACCAAAACCACAAAGGGAGCAAATGTGCTTTCAATCTCCCCCTTTTTGGTAATTGATGACAACATATATATCAAAGCTTCGACATATGATATAATCAATGAATATAATCGTCGCTTTGAGAAGCATGTGATAAGAAAGAGCTCCCCCTAAATTTGTGCATTATTTTAAATTTGCGTTTGAATGCAAATGCACAATCGATTAGGTACATGGGTCACTTCTTCCATGTCACATACATCTTGGTGGTGTGCGAGAGTAATTAGAATGAACATCATAGCACAACACAATCAAGCAAAGGTGAATGATCATCTCATAAGCATTAAGATGATAGGAAATAGTAGCATCACACATAACGCGTATGATCAAACACCACAAACATGTATCACAAGCAACCAAAAGATCAAATGTTTTGAAAAAGCAATAAACACCAAACGCTCTCCCCCTTTGGCAACAAGTTACCAAAAAGTTCAAAGGCATATATCTAAGCGTTCTTGGGCTGATCTCCTCCGGTTGTTGATGAAGGAGTCGAGAGAACAGCGTCGGCGAAGATCTCTGCAGATGTCGTGGATGGAGTTAGTGTGGCAACTGGAGGAACTAAAACTGATGGAGCAGGAGCTGAGGTGACAGTAGCAGGAGCTGATGAAGAGGGCCTCAAGTCTGGAGCTAGCATAGTGGCTGATCTGGCCTGAGTGGTAAACTGTGTGCCTGGCCTGAGAGGTGAACCATCCTCATCATCATCATCATCATCAGAAGAAGTCTGAGGAAGAGGCACTAAGTCAACTTCCTTCTTGAGATCATTGACTGTCTTAGTCAGCCCATCCAGCTTATCATTAAGGGTCTTGATCCTGTTCTCGAAGATCCTCACAAGACTGTTCTAGTTGTCCAGAATCCCCTTAATGTCCTTCTTCATGCCCTGAACTGATGAGATCAAAAGATCCATTTGCTCGTTCCTGGATCTGGGGACCTGAGCACTAGTGGCTCTAGCTGCCTCTGCCTCTGCCTGAGCTGCAGCTGAAGTGGGATGATCTGGGTTCATCACCACAACGTTGTCCTCGAGATCTGGCTGTAGGGGCAAGTGGGGACGATCTAGAGAAAATATGTGCTTCTCCAACTTTGAGTTGATGAGCATCTGGATGTAGGGTGCATAACAGCAGGAGCGCTTCTGATCAGCAGCAACCCTCTTGATTGTCTCAACAATCAAGTCCATGACTCTGATCCTGGTGTGTCTGTCGAGATGGATCAACATGTTAATGGAGTAGCCTCGGATCATCTTGTCATCTCCTGACTTGGGCATCAAGGTATGCCTCAGAATGGTGTTCATGGTGCGGAGGCCAGCCTGAAGAAAGTAGATAGATCCTAGCCTGTGAGACTTCACATTAGCAGCAGGAATCTCATTGTACATGTTGGCCATAGCATTGTGGTTTGCCTTGGATTCTGAGTAGACATCCAGGTCACCATCCTGTACCTCTGGGACTCCTAAGATTTCAGCCCACTCCTCAACAGTAGACTCATACCTTGCACCTTCAGTCATCCATACAATCCTACCATCTCCATAGAAATGTGCAGTGGAGTAGAATTGCATGATCATCTCATCATTCCAAGCAGTGAACTCTTTGCCAATAAACTCATCCAAACCAATGCAGTGGAAATTATCTTGGACATTTGGAAAATAGTCCTCATTCTCCTTGATGAATTTCCAGTCCACATACCGCATATCGCTCATAGCTGGACTCTTGTCAAACAGCACAGTTTCATAGAAATCCTGTTGCTCTCTGGTGAAGAATCTGTAGTCCATAGCTGTCTTCTTCCTTTGGGCATATGGATCAGCAGCTCTCCATGCCCTCAAGCCAGAGTCCTTCCTCTTCTTCATATCCTCAGCAAGTGGGTAGCTAGCATTATGTACTGGAAGGTGTGGCCTAAGCATCATTAGGGCAGACATAGCATCCTCATCCTCAACTCTGGAGGCAGTCCCTTTGTTCTTCTCAGATGCTGGAATTTGCCTGGACAATCTCTTGGGTTTCTCAGCAGCAGGCTTCTTGGGTGCAGATTAAGTGCTCTTGGATGTGCCAGTCTTTGTCATAGCATCAGCCATAAGCTTCTTTTTCTTCTTGGGAGGGGCTTTCTCAACATGTTCTTCCTCCTCCTCAGCAGCAGCAGCAGTAGCCTCCTCAGGGTCCTCAAGCATGGAGGTCTGCCTGCCAGTGACATAGACTATCCTCTTCCTAGCACCCTTCTTCTCCCCTGCCTTCTTAGGAGGTGACTCAAGGTGAAGAGCCATCTTTGTCCTAGCACCTTCAGGTGCTCTCCTAGCCTCAGAGCTAGCATACACTTTCCTGACAGCTCTCCTTGAAGAGGTAGCTTCATTTGCAGCTTTCTTGGCAGCCTTTTCTTGCTTCTTAGCAAGAATCTCTTCTGGAACGAAGTCTGAATCCTCCTCATCTGAATTCAGCTTCTTCCTGGCCCTTGTAGCAGCCTTGGGCAACCCATGAGAGCTGGGGGTGCCTGGATCTGAAGATGAACTAGATTCAGGACTAGTGCCAGAATCCAATTCAACACTCTTCTCTCTAAAGTCGTTCTCACTGTCCTCAGCACTTGACATACTGACCCTGTGAACAGAATATAGAGGAGCAGAAAAGGATAAGTCATCACAAAATGTGGCTGGTTTTTGAAAGATTGAACAAAAGATTTTCAAAGTTTTGCATTCTGTCACATGCAAATCGGTACAGCCGAAGTAAAATTGTCGGTGCCACCGAGACTGACTATCTCATTAACAGAAACTTGGCACTGTTTTCGGTGGGACCGAAAAGAAGTACTCGGTTTCACCGAGACAGTTCTCAGCAACACAGATAGACAAATCGTGAGACCGATTTGTTTACTTCGGTTCTACCGAGTTCCATCGGGCGGAAGGCAAACCCTAGAAAATCGATGGTTCGCTAATCTACGGAGATTTCTCGTGGATAGAACGATGAGCAAACTGTGGCTTATAGAGAAAAACAACTTTATTGCGCGAGAATAAGACGGGAGCGCAAGAAAGATTGAATCCGTACCCTAGCTCGGTGACGGATCCGCTACGGCGGCGACGGCGGCGAAGATGCCCATCGACGGCGAGGATTCCCAGTGGCGGAGAGGCTCGGGAAGGCAAGGCGATGACCAGGGGGTCCTTCTGCAGCAGCTTAGGGTTTGAGGCGCGACGATTTGAAGATTGAAATTTCGAACCGTTGGGACCACAGACTATATACCCTTCACTGTCGGTGATACCGATTTTAAATTTTCAGTGTCACCGAGTTCCACAACTGTCAGCTGACAGGGAAACTCGGTGTAACCGAGAATATGAAATCGGTAGTACCGAGATTGAAAACCAGATCAACCCTAGGCATTCAGTGAGACCGAGATTTTGGGGTTGGTTCCACCGAGATGCACTTGGGAGGTTTTAATGGTCAGTCCTTGTCGATACGGAACTCCGAGTGCTCCACACATAGAGGGATCGAAAAGTACTTGTTCAAATTTTGTGATGCAGCATGAATAGAGTATGAGGTGAGAAAGCATAGATAGGTAAAGAGTGGTCCTAGGCATTCTTGTCCATCCAATTGGCAAAAGATAAAACAAAAGCCAAATAGCAACAACTGGATATCCTCGAATGAGAAAATAAATGCAGACCAACATGCTCACACAATAAGATGTCAAATGAAATCATGACAAACATGCACATACACACTAGCATCTAACAAGCACTAGGGCGATGGCGAAGACATCTATATATGAGTATTTGACTTAGGAGCCAAGTAAGAATACTTGATCATAGGTCATACTCATCGTTTAAGCACAAGTGGGGTTACCACTTTTACATAAAGCATTTAATGTTGTCACATACTAAGAGATTCTTTGACTCAAGTCTTAGGGTAAAGCTCCCCCTTGATGTGACATCCCCCCATAAGAGGGATAGACTAACCTTGGGTTTTGTCGAAGAAGACTTCATGTTGGTGAGGTAGTGGTGGATGCTCAAGGTTGATGAAGATCACCAAGAGTTGGGAGCATCCTTGTTGTTTCCTTACTCTTCTCACCTACATGGGTTAGTCCCAACACACAAGAGACAAATACAAGGATATCTATGGACATGGAGTGCAAAGCATGTGTAATGATGTCCATTGATTTGTTGATTACCTTGTCCCTTGCTTACCTTTGAGGGAATGTGTGACTCCTTGAACTATTGCATAGAGTTGATGTTGATTGCAAATAGTTCTTGCCAATAATGAATGTGAGTGATTTTCATTGGCGGAGTCACCCCTCAAGAACTCTCTAGTTCTTCTTCTTAGGGACCCACATCAAGTTGATGGGGATCCTTGGTGTTGTACTAGCCTTTGTAGAAGTTGAGCTTGAAGTAGCCTTGGGAACCCACTCCACCATAGCTAGGGATCCATCTTCATATGAGTCAATGTCCACTTGAAGCTTGTTCTTGCCCTTGAGCTTGTGTTCTTGTGGTGGAAGGTCATCTTGAGTGCTTGTCCCCTTGGGAAGAGTATTTTCATACTTCTACTTTTGAGGAACAAACTTGGGCTCGGGATATTGACCTTCTTCCCATTCAACTCCATTTGCGTTGAAGTAGCCAACACCACGATTCTTCCGGTATCCTCCGTTCTTGCGTACAATTTTCTCAAATTGCTTACACCCGGCAAGACTCTTGTGGATACCTTTTTCTATAATTCCTTTCAATAAAGCATTTTCTTGCTCAAGTGTAACTTGGCTAAGAGAATCATCATTAGTGGAATCAATAGAACTACTAGAAGCAACATCATTGGGTTTAGCATTTTTATTGTTGCTACTAGATGAAGAACCTTTCTTGCCTTTGTTACTAGTTTGTTTAGATTTAACTTGTGGCATGAAAGTAGACAAGAGTAGTCATTTGGCTAGATAAGATGAAGTCTTCTTTCGGAGATCGTCATTGATAGCTTTTAGAAACTCATGCTCTTGCTCCAAGTTGAGCTTCTCGAAGCGTAGCTTCTCATGAGTTCTTACAAGCTCTCTATGATCTTAAAGAGTAGATTCATGAGCTAACTTAAGAGTGTTTAGTTCTTTAGTTAGTTCTTCTATTTTCATCTTATCATCATCAATTGACTTATCTTGACTAGCATGAGAATTATCAAGTTCATTTTGACTAACATCACTAGTTTTATCAAAGAGCAAGTCATCATCACAAAGCAAATCATCTTCATCACTATCGAAATCAAGATACTCGGGGTGTGATACCTTGGGGCCTTTAGCCATGAAGCAACTTCCACTCCCTTCGTTTGGTGAGTCAAATAGATCATGGGAGTTGGTAGTCACTAGAGCAATTCCGGCAACACCATCATCTTGACTATAGTCGGAGTCGGAGTGATAGCTTCTCTCGGAGTTGTCGTCGGAGTCAGAGCCGGAAACCCATTCACCAACATGAGCTTGATGTTTCCTTCTTGTGTAGCTCTTGGTGTACTTGTCTTTCTTCTCCGAATCCCTACTTCTCCTTGAGTGTCTTCGTTCATAACGATCATCTCTACTCCTTCTCTCTCTTTGAGGTGATTCATTCCTTGAGCTTCGTCTTCTTGGTGACTCTTCTCTTCATTTGTAGGGAGCCGTTCACTCATTGGAGTAGTGTCCGGGCTTCCCACAATTGTAGCAATTGCGGTCACGACTTGATGAACGCTTCTCATCATATCTTGATTTGGAGCTTCTTTCTTTGCCTCTATTCTTGTAGAACTTGTTGAATTTCTAGACCATGAGGCTTATCTCTTCATTGGTGACAAGGTTGTTGCTTGAGGTTGCGGGAGCATCACTTGTGGCTTTGTAAGCACCGCTAGACTTGTGATGAAGCTCTTCCTTGTCTTTGAGTGTCATCTCATGAGCAACAATCCTTCCAATGACTTCCGTAGGCTTGAGATCTTTGTAGTTGGGCATCATTTGGATCAATGTGCACACGGTGTCGTATCTCTCATCCAAAGCTCTAAGTATCTTCTTGATGATGAATTTGTCGGTCATTTCTTCGCTTCCTAAGCCGGCAATCTCATTGGTGATGAGAGCTAGCCTAGAGTACATCTCTGCGACTCCTTCACCATCCTTCATCTTGAACTTGTCAAGCTTACCTTGAAGAACATCCAACTTTGATTCTCTCACGGACTCGGTTCCTTCATGCATATCAACCAAAGTATCTCAAATCTCTTTTGCATTCTCAAGATGGCTGATTTTGTTGAATTCTTCTGGGCATAGGCAGTTGAATAGAATGTCGCATTCTTGAGTGTTGTATTGCAACATCTTCTATTCTTCCGCGGTCGCTTCACGATCCGGTTCCTTTCCATCTCCAAAGAATTCATCTTGCAAGCCAACACGAACAACAGCCCAAATGGCGGGGTTATGACCAAGAATATGCATTTTCATTTTGTGCTTCCAACTAGCAAAATTAGTGCCATCAAAGTACGATCCTCTACGCTGATAATTACCCACACTAGACGCCATACTCTCCTAGGTTGTGAGACCAATGCATTGGAGACCAAAGCTCTGATACCACTTGTAGGACCGAAAGTATGTCTAGAGGGGGGGTGATTAGACTACTTGACCAAATAAAAGTTTGGCCTTTTCCCAAATTTTTGAGTTGGCAGTTTTAGCATTTCAAGGCAAGTCAAGTACACCCTACACATGCATGTCTAAGAGTATAGCAGCGGAAAGTAACAACAAGCGTGAGTAGTAAAGGATAGGGTAGGAAGATCAAACGCAATTGTAGACACAATGATTTTTTCCCGTGGTTCCGATAGGTGGTGCTATCGTACGTCCACGTTTATGGAGTCTTCAACCCACGGAGGGTAACGGTCGCGAGAGTCCACGGAGGGCTCCACCCATAAGGGTCCACGAAGTAGCAACCTTGACTATTCCATAACGGCTTCCGTCCACGAAGGACTAGCCTGACTATGGGTAGATCTTCATGAAGTAGGCGATCTCCTTGCCCTTACAAACTTCTTGGTTCAACTCCACAACACGAAGTAGGAGGCTCCCAAGCGACACCTAACCAATCTAGGAAGCACCACCCTCCAAAAGGTAATAGGCTCGGTAATGTCGATGAACTCCTTGCTCTTGTGCTTCAAGATGATAGACTCCTCAACACACAATCACTCTCTCACAGATTTGGCTTGGTGGAGGAGATGGGATTGGTGGAAAGCAACTTGGGGAGGCTAGAAATCAAGATCCATATGGTTGGAGTGGAAGATCTTGACCTCAACACAAGGGTAGGTGGTTCTCTCTCAGAAAACTAGATGGGGCAAGTATGGAATAGTTCTGAGTGCTTCTCCTTCGAGTAGGTGGTGGTGGAGGGGTATATATAGGCATTCCCAAAAATCCAACCGTTACACACAAAATGACCAACTCGGTGACACCGATGTGTAAATCTCGGTGGTACCGAAGTGACCAAAAGGTGGCAACTTTTGAATCTCGGTGAGACCGATATAGGAAACTCGGTTGCACCGATAAGGTGACCAACGGTCAGATTGACAATCTCGGTGACACCGATCCAACAATCTCATGTTGGGGAACGTTGCATGGGAAACAAAAAAATTTCCTACGCACACACAAGATCTATCCATGGTGATGAGCATCTACGAGAGGGAGAGTGAATCTACATACCCTTGTAGATCGCTAAGCGGAAGCATTAAGAAACGCGGTTGATGTAGTCGAACGTCTCCGCGATCCAAATCGCAAGTCGTCCCTCGATCCGATCACGAACTAGTGCCGAACGGACGGCACCTCCGCGTTCAACACACGTACGGATTGATGACGCCTTCACCTCCTCGATCCAGCGAGCGATGGTGAAGTAGTAGATGAGTTCCGGCAGCATGACGGCGTGGGGATGGTGGTGAGGAACAATCTCTGCAGGGCTTCGCCAAGCACTACGGAGATTATGACGGGAGAACTAGAGGGTTAGGGTTGCCGACACACGGCTTGGGAAATCTTGATGTGTCCCGTGTGCTAGCCCTGCCCCTCTATTTATATGTTGAGCCTTGGGGGTCTAAACTTGGAGTAAAGCCCTCCTCCAGGTCTGTTTTGCCCGCACAAGGTCGGTTTGGCCCGCAGGGAAAGAGTCCAACTCGGATCCCTGCAGTACCGCGCACCAGCGGTAGTACCGCTCACGAGCGGTAGTACCGCTTCACACAAGCGGTAGTACCGCTTACGCGGTAGTACTGCCTTACCAGCGGTAGTACCGCTTAAGGCAGCAGCAAAACTTCCTTTTGCACTTTCCAATACCTCGTGGGCTTTACCCCTTTGGCCCATATAAAGTGTTGCTGCACCCGAACACTTCGGTAAACACCCGGAACCCCTTCCGGTGAATTCCGGAACCCTTCCGGAGATCAAAACACTATTATCACATATATCAATCTTTACCTACGGACTCTTCCAGAGAACCTTGTCATGTCCGAGATCTTATCCGGGACTCCGAACAACCTTCGGTCACCAACACAATAACTCAACTATAGTAATCGTCACCAAATGTTAAGTGTGTAGACCCTGCGGGTTCGAGAACTATGTAGACATGACCGAGACACCTCTATGATCAATAACCAATAGCGGGACCTGGATGCCCATATTAGCTCCTACATATTCTACGAAGATCTTTATCGGTCGAACCTCTATGTCAAGGATTCAGTTAATCCCGTATACTATTCCCTTTGTTCTTCGGTATGTTACTTGCCCGAGATTCGATCGTCGGTATCTCTATACCTAGTTCAATCTCGTTACCGGCAAGTCTCTTTACTCGTTCCGTAATACAAGATCTCGTGGCTAACACTTTAGTCACATTGCTTGCAAGGCTCATTGTGATGTTGTATTACCGAGTGGGCCCTGAGATACCTCTCCGTCACACGGAGTAACAAATCCCAGTCTTGATCCATGCCAACCCAACAGACACCCTTGGAGATACCTGTAGAGCACCTTTATAATCACCCAGTTACGTTGCGACGTTTGATACACACAAGGTACTCCTCCGATGTCAGGGAGTTGCATGATCTCATGGTCATAGGAACAGATACTTGACATGCAGAAAACAATAGCAATAAACTGACACGATCATATGCTACGTTCGTAGTTTGGGTCTTGTCCATCACATCATACTCCTAATGATGTTATCCCGTTATCAAATGACATCTCATGTCCATGGCTAGGAAACCTTCACCATCTTTTGATCAACGAGCTAGTCAACTAGAGGCTTACTAGGGACACAGTGTTGTCTATGTACCCACACATGTATTTAAGTTTCCAATCAATACAATTATAGCATGGATAATAAACGATTATCATGAACAAGGAAATATAATAATAACCAATTTATTATTGCCTCGAGGGCATATTTCCAACAGTCTCCCACTTGCACTAGAGTCAATAATCTAGTTCACATCACTATGTGATTTACATTGTAATGAATCGAACACCCATGCAGTTCTGGTGTTGTTCATGTTTAGCCCTTGGAAGAGGTTTAGTCATCGGATCTGCAATATTCAGATCCGTGTGTACTTTGCAAATATTTATTTCGTCCTCCTTGATGTAATCGCGGATGGAATTGAAACGTCGCTTTATGTGTCTGGTCCTCTTGTGAAATCTTGGTTCCTTGGCTAGAGCAATGGCACCAGTATTATCACAAAACAGAGTCATTGGGTTAAGCGCACTAGGCACTACTCCAAGATCTGTCATGAACTCCTTCATCCAGACACCTTCCTTCGCCGCCTCCGAGGCAGCGATGTACTCAGCTTCGCATGTAGAATCAGCTACCACACTTTGCTTGGAACTGCACCAGCTAACCGCACCCCTATTAAGAATAAATACATATCCGGTTTGTGACTTAGAGTCATCCGGATCAGTGTCAAAGCTTGCATCGACGTAACCCTTTACGATGAGCTCTTGATCACCTCCATAAACGAGAAACATGTCCTTAGTCCTTTTCAGGTACTTCAGGAAATTCTTGACCGCCGTCTAGTGTTCCATTCCTGGATCACTTTGAAACCTTCCGACCATACTTATGGCAAGGCTGACATCGGGTCTTGTGCACAACATTGCATACATGATAGAGCCTATGGCTGAAGCATAGGGGATGACACTCATCTTTTCTCTATCTCATGCAGTCACTGGGCATTGAGTCTTACTCAACTTCACACCTTGCAAAACAGGCAAGAACCCCTTCTTGGACTGATCCATTTTGAACTTCTTCAAAATCTTATCAAGGTATGTGCTTTGTGAAAGTCCTATTAAACGTCTTGATCTATCTCTATAGATCTTGATGCCTAATATGAAAGCAGCTTCTCCTAGGTCCTTCATTGAAAAACTCTTGTTCAAATATTCCTTCACGCCTTCCAACATTTCTATATTGTTTCCAATCAGTAATATGTCATCCACATATAATATTAGAAACGCTATAGAGCTCCCACTCACTTTCTTGTAAATACAAGCTTCTCCGTAAACTTGTATAAACTCGAACGCTTTGATCACCTCATCAAAGCGAAGATTCCAACTCCGAGATGCTTGCACCAGTCCATAAATGGATCGCTGGAGTTTGCAAACTTTGTTAGCATTCTCTGGATCGACAAAACCTTCTGGTTGCATCATATACAACTCTTCCTTAAGGAAACCGTTAAGGAACGCTGTTTTGACATCCATCTGCCAAATTTCATAATCGAAAAAGGCAGCTATTGCTAACATGATTCTGACGGACTTAAGCATCGCTACGGGTGAGAAGGTCTCATCGTAGTCAACTACTTGAACTTGTGAAAAACCCTTTGCCACAAGTCGAGCTTTGTAGACGGTGACATTACCGTCCGCGTCCGTCTTCCTCTTAAAGATCCATTTGTTCTGAATGGCCTTACGCCCTTCAGGTAATACTTCCAAAGTCCACGCTTTGTTTTCATACATGGATCCCATCTCGGATTTCATGGCCTCTAACCACTTCTCGGAATCCGGGCCCATCATCGCTTCTCCATAGCTCGTAGGTTCATCGTTGTCTAACAACATGACCTCTAAGACAGGGTTGCCGTACCACTCAGGAGCAGTACGCGTCCTTGTCGACCTATGAGGTTCGATAGCAACTTGATCCAAAGCTTCATGATCATCATCATTAACTTCCTCTTCAGCTGTTGTAGGCTCTACAGAAACGTCTTTCTGCGCTGCGCTACTTTCAGGTTGAAGTAAAGGTTCAACAACCTCATCAAGTTCTATCTTCCTCCCACTCAATTCTTTCGAGAGAAACTCTTTCTCAAGAAATGTTCCGTTTTTAGCGACAAACACTTTGCCTTCGGATCTGAGGTAGAAGGTATACCCAATTGTCTCTTTTGGGTATCCTATGAAGACGCATTTCTCCGCTTTGGGTTCCAGCTTTTCAGGCTGAAGCTTTTTGACATAAGCATGACATCCCCAAACTTTTAAGAAACGACAGCTTTGGCTTCTTGCCAAACCAAAGTTCATATGGCGTCGTCTCAGCGGATTTCGATGATGCCCTATTTAAAGTGAATGCAGCTGTCTCTAATGCATAACCCCAAAACGATAGTGGCAAATCGGCAAGAGACATCATAGATCGCACCATATCCAATAAGGTTCGATTACGACGTTCGGACACACCATTACGCTGTGGTGTTCCAGGCGGTGTTAGTTGTGAAACAATTCCACATTGTCTTAAGTGACTGCCAAACTCATAACTCAGATATTCTCCTCCTCGATCAGATCGTAGGAATTTAATCTTCTTGTTACGATGATTCTCAACTTCACTCTGAAATTGTTTGAACTTTTCAAATGTTTCAGACTTGTGTTTCATTAAGTAAATATACCCATATCTACTTAAGTCATCAGTGAAGGTGAGAAAGTAACGATAATCACCGCGCGCCTCAATGCTCATCGGACCGCACACATCAGTATGTATGATTTCCAATAAGTCACTTGCCCGTTCCATTGTTCCAGAGAACGGCGTTTTAGTCATCTTGCCCATGAGGCATGGCTCACATGTGTCAAGTGATTCAAAATCAAGTGACTCCAAAAGTCCATCAGCATGGAGCTTCCTCATGCGTTTTACGCCAATATGACCTAAACGGCAGTGCCACAAGAAAGTGGTATTATCATTATCAATTCTACATCTTTTGGCATCAATGTTATGAACATGTGTATCATTACTATCGAGATTCAATAAGAATAAACCCCTCACATCGGGTGCATGACCATAAAAGATATTACTCATATAAATAGAACAACCATTATTCTCTGATTTAAATGAGTAACCGTCTCGCAATAAACAAGATCTAGATATAATGTTCATGCTTAACGCAGGCACTAAATAACAATTATTCAGGTTCATCACTAATCCCGATGGTAATCGAAGAGCGAGCGTGCCGACGGCGATCACATCAACCTTGGAACCATTTCCCACGCGCATCGTCACTTCGTCCTTTGCCAGCCTCCGTCTATTCCGCAGTTCCTGTTTTGAGTTGCAAATGTGAGCAACCGCACCGGTATCAAATACCCAGGCACTACAACGAGAGTTGGTAAGGTACACATCAATAACATGTATATCATATATACCTTGTTTGTTGTTGGCCGCCTTCTTGTTAGCCAAATACTTGGGGCAGTTCCGCTTCCAGTGTCCAGTTCCCTTGCAATGAAAGCACACAGTTTCTGGTTTGGGTCCAGCCTTGGGTTTCTTAATGAGAGGAGCAACTGCTTTGCCACTCTTCTTGGAGTTACCCTTCTTACCCTTGCCATTTTTCTTGAAACTAGTGGTTTTATTGACCATCAACACTTGATGCTCCTTCTGAATTTCAGACTCAGCGGCTTTCAGCATGGCAAACAGCTCGGCGACTGACTTGTTCATCCCGTGCATGTTATAGTTCAACACGAAGCTCTTGTAGCTAGGTGGCAATGATTGAAGAACTCTGTCAGTGATAGCCTCTGGCAGAAGGGGCATCCCCAATTCAGCCAGACGGGTGGAGTACCCAGACATTCTGAGTACGTGATCACTGATAGACCCGTTCTCCTCCATCTTGCAAGCATAGAACTTATCGGAGATCTCATATCTCTCGATCCGGGCATTCTTCTAAAAAATAAACTTCAACTCCTGGAACATCTCATATGCTCCATGACGTTCAAAACGTCTTTGAAGTCCCGGTTCTAAGCCATACAATATTGCACATTGAACTATTGAGTAATCTTCAGAACGAGCCTGCCAGGCGTTCACAACGTCTAGAGACTCAACTGGAGCGGGTGGATCACCAAGCGGTGCATCAAGGACATAAGCCTTCTGGGAAGCCGTAAGGATAATCCTTAGATTACGGGCCCAGTCCACAAAGTTACTTCCATCATCTTTCAATTTAGCTTTCTCTAGGAACGCATTAAAATTCAGGGGTGCTACAACGCGAGCCATGATCTACAACATAAATATAGCAAAGACAACTAAGACTATTGTTCTAGATAATGAGTTTAGTTAATCATATTACTTAAAAACTCCCACTCACATTGACATACCTCTGGTCATTCGAGTGTAACATGATCCAAATCCACCAAGTCAAGTCCGATCATCACGTGAGTTGAGGTGGTTTCAATGGTGAACATCTTCATGTTGATCATATCTACTATATGACTCATGTTCGACCTTTCGGTCTCTTGTGTTCCGAGGCCATGTCTGTACATGCTAGGCTCGTCAAGTTTAACCCGAGTGTTCCGCACGTGCAACATGGCTTACACCCGTTGTATGTGAACGTAGAGTCTATCACACCAGATCATCACGGCGTGTCTCGAAACGACGAACTTTCGCAATGGTGCACACTCGGGGAGAACACAATTTTATCTTGAAATTTAAGTGAGGGATCACCTTATAATGCTACCGTCGTCCTAAGCAAAATAAGATGCATAAAAGGATTAACATCACATGCAAATCATAAGTGACATGATATGGCCATGAACTCGTGCTTTTGATCTCCATCTCCAAAGCACCGGCATGATCTCCATCGTCACCGGCATGACACCATGATCTCCATCATCTTGATCTCCATCAACGTGTCGCCATGAGGTTGTCGCGCCGACTGTTGCTTCCATGACTATTGCTAACTCATAGCGATAAAGTAAAGCAAAATGGCAAAAATAATTAAAGACAACTCTATGGCTCCTGCCAGTTGCCGTACTCATCGACATGCAAGTCGTGATATTCTATACAACACATGATCATCTCATACATCACATATATCTCATCATGTACTTGGCCATATCACATCACAACATACCCTGCAAAAACAAGTTAGACGTCCTCTAATTGTTGTTGCAAGTTTTACGTGGCTGCTACGGGTTTGCAAGAACCGTTCTTACCTACGCAAAACCACAACGTGGTGTAGTGATTGCTTTTTGATCTTCTAAAAGAACCCTCTTCATTGAAATCGATTCAACTAAAGTGAGAGAGACAGACACCCGCTAGCCATCTTTATGCAACAAAGTTACATGTCAGTTGAAGGAACCGGTCTCTCGTAAGCGTACGAGTAATGTTGGTCCGGGCCGTTTCATCTCACAATACCGCAGAATCAAGTATCAACTAGTAACAGCAAGCAATATGTATACACCCACGCCCACAACTCGTTTGTGTTCTGCTCGAGATCTCATCTACGCATAGACCTAGCTCTGATACCACTATTCGGGAACGTTGCATGGGAAACAAAAAAATTTCCTACGCACACACAAGATCTATCCATGGTGATGAGCATCTACGAGAGGGAGAGTGAATCTACATACCCTTGTAGATCGCTAAGCGGAAGAGTTAAGAAACGCGGTTGATGTAGTCGAACGTCTCCGCGATCCAAATCGCAAGTCGTCCCGCGATCTGATCACGAACTAGTGCCGAACGGACGGCACCTCCGCGTTCAACACACGTACGGCTTGATGACGCCTTCACCTCCTCGATCCAGCGAGCGATGGTGAAGTAGTAGATGAGTTTCGGCAGCACGACGGCGTGGTGATGGTGGTGAGGAACAATCTCTGCAGGGCTTCGCCAAGCACTACGGAGATTATGACGGGAGAACTAGAGGGTTAGGGTTGCCGACACACGGCTTGGGAAATCTTGATGTGTCCCGTGTGCTAGCCCTGCCCCTCTATTTATATGTTGAGCCTTGGGGTCTAAACTTGGAGTAAAAGCCTCCTCCAGGTCAGTTTTGCCCGCACAAGGTCGGTTTGGCCCGCAGGGAAAGAGTCCAACCCGGATCCCTGCAGTACCGCGCACAAGCGGTAGTACCGCTCACGAGCGGTAGTACCGCTTCACACAAGCGGTAGTACCGCTTACGCGGTAGTACTGCCTTACCAGCGGTAGTACCGCTTAAGGCAGCAGCAAAACTTCCTTTTGCACTTTCCAATACCTCGTGGGCTTTACCCCTTTGGCCCATATAAAGTGTTGCTGCACCCGAACACTTCGGTAAACACCCGGAACCCCTTCCGGTGAATTCCGGAACCCTTCCGGAGATCAAAACACTATTATCACATATATCAATCTTTACCTCCGGACTCTTCCGGAGATCCTTGTCATGTCCGGGATCTTATCCGGGACTCCGAACAACCTTCGGTCACCAACACAATAACTCAATTATACTAATCGTCACCAAACGTTAAGTGTGTAGACCCTGCGGGTTCGAGAACTATGTAGACATGACCGAGACACCTCTACGATCAATAACCAATAGCGGGACCTGGATGCCCATATTGGCTCCTACATATTCTACGAAGATCTTTATCGGTCGAACCTCTATGTCAAGGATTCAGTTAATCCCGTATATTGTTCCCTTTGTTCTTCGGTATGTTACTTGCCCGAGATTCGATCGTCGGTATCTCTATACCTAGTTCAATCTCGTTACCGGCAAGTCTCTTTACTCATTCCGTAATACAAGATCTCGTGGCTAACACTTTAGTCACATTGCTTGCAAGGCTCATTGTGAAGTTGTATTACCGAGTGGGCCCTGAGATACCTCTCCGTCACACGGAGTAACAAATCCCAGTCTTGATCCATGCCAACCCAACAGACACCCTCGGAGATACCTGTAGAGCACCTTTATAATCACCCAGTTACGTTGCAACGTTTGATACACACAAGGTACTCCTCCGATGTCAGGGAGTTGCATGATCTCATGGTCATAGGAACAGATACTTGACATGCAGAAAACAATAGCAATAAACTGACACGATCATATGCTACGTTCGTAGTTTGGGTCTTGTCCATCACATCATTCTCCTAATGATGTGATCCCGTTATCAAATGACATCTCATGTCCATGGCTAGGAAACCTTCACCATCTTTTGATCAACGAGCTAGTCAACTAGAGGCTTACTAGGGACACAGTGTTGTCTATGTACCCACACATGTATTTATGTTTCCAATCAATACAATTATAGCATGGATAATAAACGATTATCATGAACAAGGAAATATAATAATAACCAATTTATTATTGCCTCTAGGGCATATTTCCAACATCTCGGTGGTACCGATATTGTGAATTTGTGTAACAGAGAGTTGGCAACCCAAACTGGATGGCACCGGGATTGAATCGGTTGCACCGAAGTGGCTAGGGTTTGGCTGAGTCTGTCTGAGGTTAAGAATCGGTGGCACCGGGTTGGAATTGTTGGTTGCACCGATCTTGAGTATATGGCTTTGGACAGACTTTGGTGGGAGAGCTTGTGGGTGTTTTTGGTGACTATCACTTGTGCACGTATGAGCATTTTGTTCACCAACAAAACCTTACCCCCTTTTAATAGTATTGGCTTTCCTATGGACTCAAAGTGATTTCTCACAAATGTAAAATGTAGAGTCCTCTTCCTTGAAGCTTTGCCAACCTATTTCCTTGCATCTTGGGGTATTCCACAATCTCCACAATCCTTTTGCCAATCCTATCATTGAACATTTCCTGAAATATACTTAGTGGAAACATTAGTTCAATGACTTATATGTTGTTATTAATTACCAAAACCATCAAGGGAGGAAATGTGCTTTCAATCTCCCCCTTTTTGGTAATTGATGACAACATATAGATCAAAGCTTCGACATATGATATAATCAATGAATATAATCGTCGCTTTGAGAAGTATGTGAGAAGAAAGAGCTCCCCCTAAATTTGTGCATTATTTTAAATTTGCGTTTGAATGCAAATGCACAATCGATTAGGTACATGGGGCACTTCTTCCATGTCACATACATCTTGGTGGTGCGCTCGGCAAGGCCAAAGGGTGTAGGGATCTTATGGCCGGTAGGAGTCCCTGAGGCGCGATGCTCATGGTCCCCACCTTTACGCGCAGGCGGCTCATGCCAAGGAAAACAGGATGCCTCGAGAGGGAAACGAGAGGGAGGAAACACGAGGGGTGATTTAGACTTATCTCCTTCGAGGTGTGCAGCTTGGGGCAAGTCCTCCACAGGGAGCGACTCGTGAGGCGCGGTCCCTCGCGAAGCCTTCTGCCTATGGAATGCCGCTCGCGAGGCCTCTGAGAGGGGGGCTCCTGAGGCCTTCGATATCCCGCACTAGGTAAATTGCCAAGTTTTCGCAAGTAATGCAGTAGGGCGCGCTTGCGGTGATGCCTGTGGGTGTTATGCAAGGAGACAAGAGCACCAAGGACCTGGTAAGGTGGCGTACACGGGAGCAGGCCCGCGAGCCAGAGCTTAGTCGCTTGGATTTTGCAGTGCTGCTCGGACTGACCCGAGCACAGGCACTGTGCCCAGACCCCGCTCGCGTGACAGACACGGGGAAGATCACGAGTGCGTGCCCCTCTTGAGGCATACTCAGCAGCAAGGACACATAATTCTCAAGGAAATAAGCTTTACTGATGCATGAAGCAGGTTCATTACATAAGATATATGCTGCCATATTCGAAACGAGTCAGTTTGAGGATGTGACGGCCGGGGGCCCCTCAGGTAAGTTGGCCGCTAGTGTTGAGTATGGGGCATCCGCCAGTGCTGAGAATGGGGATTCCACGAGAGTGGGAAGGATCTCTCACGTGCCGAAAGAAGTGCGGGTAGAGAGAGCCCTAGAGCTTGTACAACTCCATGTCGCTCGTATCCGTGGGGCACAAAGACAACTTACGGTGATAAGGGGTGTTCCATGTGTTTTGTATGGAACACCATCCGCCGTCACGAGTGGGGCCGCAGTGGGTCGGGGGGTGGGTGCTAACCACCTTTGCATTTCTTGAGATGCGGGAATCCAGGATCATGTGCATCAGCCATGCGAAGGTGGCTCCAGCACCCTCCAGGCCAAAAGGCATACGCATGAGCGGAGGTGGAGGAGGGAAGGGGCTCGCGGGGCGAGCCTGGTTGAGGGCGACGAAGTCGACACACACGGGTCTGCTGCTGCGCGTATTGGTGACGGGGGCGGGGTTGATGATCCACTTGGGGTGGGGAGCTTCACGGGAAATTGCCGCATCCTGGAGCTTGTTGACCTCCTGGGTGACGACCTCCTGCTTCTCGGGCACCTGATGCCATACCTTGTGCTTGACGGGCCGCACACTCTAGCACATGGTTGGTAGCCGACACATCCGAGCTTGCCCGGAGGAAGGTGACGACCACGCATTCCTATTTGGGGGAGGGGCCGCCATGGACGGCGAGGAAGGGGCCTGCGTCGCCTCTGTCCAACAATGCCTTCTTGGACTCAGCCTGCTCCTGAGAGAGCAGGGGCTTCTTCTTCCGTGGCTCGTCGCCGACCATCCTTGCTCTGCGTGCTCTATTTTTAGGTCGCTGACGTGTGGGGCCTTGTGCCTCACGGGGTAAGGTCAAGAGGAGTCAAACCCCTCTGTAAACAAACGCATCGGCCTAGCCCAGCTGGTCCGACCGAGCCCACTAGATCGAGAGGTCGCGGGTTAGATTCCCCCCCCCCCCCGACATTAAACCCCCTTTTTTCCATTTAGCTTAGTGCCATTGACAGTGGGCCCCCGGACCCACTTGTCATCCTCACAGGGGTCTCCGGTGTCTCTGCACTTTGGGTCCCCTAGCTTTTATTTATTTTTTAATCTGTTTTCACTATTGCAGAATAGTCGAAAGACGACACATCAATCAAAGACCCTTCGACAAAACTGTGTGCGATGCACGAATCGCAAACGGTATAGTTCAAGCTCCGTCGCCAATAGCGCGAACTGTGTGTAATGACGGACCCATCAAATACGATTCAGAAAAGACTTACATGTGCGATTCCTGACATACAATTCTTGCATATGAACTGTTTGCGATTAGCCAAAATAACACAAACAGTTACACAGATCCTAATGTGTGCGATAGAGGGCACACAGTTCACTAACATAAACTGTGTGCGATGATATAGAAGAACACAAACGATTCTGCATAACAAGATGTGTGTGATATAGGGCACACAGTTCACTACCATAAATTTTGTGCGATAATATAGCAGAACACAAACAATTCGACATAACAAGATGTGTGCAATATAGTGCACACAGTTCACTACCATAAACTGTGTGCGATGATGTAGCAGAACACAAACGATTCAGCATAACAAGATGTGTGCAATAGAGGGCAAACATGTGAGTAATCAGAATCGTGTGCGAAAACCAGAAATAATGCAAACAATTGGTGTTAATAACCTGTGTGTGTTGTGGGGAAACACTTGCTGGTATACAATTTTGTCAATGATTGATGAAATCATCACCGATGGGTTTTGTAGTTTTGTCCGTGTGTATTGTGATTTGCTCTGTATGCACAACATCTATGCTGCCTACAGGTCACTTGGGTGAACTATTTGCGATGAGCCATTATAAAACAAACGGCTTCACAGATCAAGATGTGTGCGACAGACGGCATACCGTGCGCTCGGATGAAATGTGCGAGCCAAAATAACTCAAACAATTGGGCGTAACAAGATGTGTGTGATGCCCAACAAACATGTCAGTAATCTAAATTGCGTGGAAAGACAGAAAATAACATAGACAGATAATAACACAGACAATTCCTGGTAATAAGCACCTGATTCAGAAAATGATAGCACAAATTATCGTTCGCACTCCTACATAGTCGACTAAAGAATTTGTATATAAATATTGTGTTATAATTTAAGCTCAATATAGTGCTCCAGTAAAAAATTAAAATTCGAACACTTGAGGCAAAGTTTCTGTTTCAGATTCAGCATTGTTTCTACTCATCTTATGAATCATCCTAAAGATTCTACTTGGCACAAACACTAAATAAAACATAAAACCACAATCATAACAGAGGCATAATTGTGTCAAAACTCAAAAACATAAAGCAAAAAACAAAAATAAATTTATTCATTGGGTTACCTCCCAACAAGCTCTATCGCTTTACGCCCCTAGCTAGTCATAACGCATAGTTTCAAGTATTGCCATCTTTGGTTTTTGATCCATAGGATGCTCTCATGATTGATTCATATGGTGGCTTAATTCTTGTTCTAGGGAAATGTTCCATGCCCTTTCTTAGTGGAAACTGAAATCTATTATTACCTTCTTTCATATCAATCACGTCACCTATAGTGCTTAAGAACGGTCTACCAAGTATAATGGGTCAAGACGGATTGCAATCAATATCAAGAACAATAAAATCTATGGGCATGTAGTTCCTATTTGCTAGAATAATAACATCATTAATTCTTCCCAAAGGCTTTTTAATAGTAGAATCCGCCAAGTGCAAATTAAGAGAACATTCTTCAATATTGGTGAGACCAAGCACATCACATAAAGATTTCAGAATCATGGAAACACTAGCACCCAAATCATATAAAAGCAAGCACTCATAATTTTTAATCTTGACCTTAATGGTAGGTTCCCACTCATCATGTAATTTTCTAGGAATAGAAATTTCCAACTCCAACTTTTCTTCAAAAGATTCCATCATGGCATCAACGATATGTTTAGTAAAAGATTTATTTTGCTCATAAGCATGGGGTGAATTCAACATTGATTGTAGCAAAGAAATACATTCAATCAAAGAGAAACTATCATAATTAAAGTCCTTGCAATCCAAAATAGTGGGCACATCACTAGTTAAAGTTTTGACCTCTTTAACCCACTTTCATCAAATTTTTCATCAAGATTTTCACCCTCCAAATTATTGGGACTCCTTCTAGCTAAAGTTGACTATACTTCGGTCCCTTTATCATTAATGTTAATATTACTAAACAAGAAATCAATAGAAGAAACACAATCACTTTAAGATCTTCATCATTTTTCTGAAAGCAATCACTAGAAAATGATTTTTCTAAGAATTCTCTTCTAGCTCTTACCATAGAGGTTCTTTTATTACTTTCGTCCATAGAGATATATAAAGATTTAATAGATTCATCAATTTTAGGTGCAAAAGCTTTCAACTTGACATTTTCCACATCATGAGAAATTCTATCAATGCTTCGAGACATATCATCAATCTTATTCAACTTTTCTTCTATCGTAGTATTGAAAACTTTTTGTGCATTGATAAATTCTTTAATAATACTCTCAAGATCAGAGATGTTCCTGTTATTATTGTAAGAAGAATTACCATAGGAATTACTATAATTATTAGAGGAATTTCCCGGAAAAGGCCTAGGATTAAAATTACCTCTATAAGCATTGTTATTGAAATTGTTTCGCGAGATGAAATTCACATCTACGGAATCACTATTTTGCTCAATCAAGGTAGACAAGGGAACATCATTGAGATCAATAGGAGTATTTTTACTAGCAACCAACTTCATTAAACCATCAACTTTGTCACTCAAGGTACTAATTTCTTCAACCGAATTAACCTTTTTACTAGTGGGTGCTCTTTTAGTATGTCATTGTGAATAATTTGCCATAATATTATCTAGCAATTTAGTAGCTACAACCAAAGTAATTTCCATAATCGTACCACCCACAGCGGAATCTAAAAGATTTCTAGAGACAAAATTCAATCCCGCATAAATTTTTCGTATGATCATCCAAAGATTTAAACCATGAGTAGGACAATTTCTTAGCATCAATGTCATTCTTTCCCAAGATTGTGCAATATGTTCATGCTCAAGTTACTTAAAATTCATGATTTGTGTCCAAAGAGAAATAATTTTCGTGGGCGGAAAATACTTAGTAATAAAAGCATCCTTGCACTTATTCCAAGAGTCAATACTATTGCGAGGCAAAGAAGAAAACCAAATTTTTGCACGATCCCGCAAGGAGATAGGAAATAATTTCAACTTCTCTATCTCATTGTCTACATCTTTTTTCTTTTGCATATCACACAATTCTACGAATGTGTTAAGATGGGATGCGGCATCCTCATTAGGATTACCGGCAAATTGATCTTTCATGACAAGATTCAACAAAGCGGCATTAATATCACAAGACTGCACACTAGTGGCGGGAGGAGCAATCAGAGTACTAATAAAATCATTGTTATTAGTATTGGAAAAATCACACAACTTGGAGTTTTCTTGTGTCATTGTGACTACGCAAACAAGATTGCAAGCAAGCAAGAGATCTGACGAGGAAAAGGGCAAACGAAAAAGAGGGCGAATAAAACGGCAAATTGGTGATGTGGGGGAGAGGAAAACGAGAGGCAAATGGAAAATAATGTAATTGCTAGGAGATGATATTTGTGATTAGGAACCTGGTAGATGATGATGGTGTCTCCTCGGCGCCAGAGATTGGAACATAGAGGAGACCGCTTCCTTCCCGGCAACGGCGCTAGAAATTCCTTTGACGTGGCTTGAGACTGCGTCAGTATTTCCCCAAAGAGGAAGGGATGATGCAGCACAACGACGGTAAGTATTTCCCTCAAGTTATGAAACCAAGGTATCGAACCAGTAGGAGGATCACCACCACCTAATAAACAGCACATGCACACAAAGAACAAATACTTGCAACCCGACACGAAAGAGAGGTTGTCAATCTCTCTACGGTAAAAAGACAGATTAGGTAGAGATAGATTGGAGAGATAGATCTCTCAAGAACACAAAATAAAAAGAGCAAATAAAAGTGCAGCAATATATTTTTGGGTTTTTGGAATAATAGATCTGAAAACAAAAGCGGCAAAAAGATAGATCGGAAAGCAATATGATGGAAAAGTAGACCCGGGGGCCATAGGTTTCACTAGTGGCTTCTCTCATGAGTATAGCACACGATGGGTGAACAAATTACTGTTGGGTAATTGATAGAAGATCAAATAAGCATGATGATATCCAAGGCGATGATCATTATATAGGCATCACGTCCAAGATAAGTAGACCGACTCCTGCCTGCATCTACCACTATTACTCCACACATGGACCGCTATCCAGCATGCATCTAGTGTATTAAGTTCATGGAAAAACGGAGTAATGCAATAAGAACGATGACATGATGTTGACAAGATCCATTCATGTAGGAATAGACCCCATCTTGTTATCCTTAATAGCAACGATACATGCGTGCCTCGCTACCCCTTCTGTCACTGGGAGAGGACACCGCAATATCAAACACATCACAAAGTACCTCTTCCCATAGCAAGAAAAATCGATCTAGTTGGCCTAACTAAACCAAAGATTCGAAGAAGAAATACGAGGCTATAAGTAATCATGCATATAAGAGATCAAAGAAGACTCAAATAATATTCGTGGATAGAAACTGATCATGAACTCAAAATTCATCGGATCTCAACGAACACACCGCAAAAGTTTACATCAAATAGATCTCCAAGAGACATTGTATGAGAATCAAAAGAGAGAGGAAGCCATCTAGCTACTGCCTACGGACCCGTAGGTCTATGGTGGACTTCTCACGCATCATCGGAGAGGCACCAATGAGGATGATGAACTCCTCCATGATGGTGTTAGATCGGATCTCGAGGTTCTGGAACTTGCGGCGGCTGGATGTGTTTTTCGCCGATTCCTCTAGGGTTTCTGGAATATTTTGGAATTTATAGGAATCAGAGGTGGTGGAGAGGGGCCCCGAGGAGGGCACAACCCATCAGGGCGCGCCTGGGGCCTCTGGCGTGCCTTGGTGGGTTGTGGTCTCCACGGACCACCTCTCTGGCACTTCTTTGGCCCACTGGGTGTCTTCTGGTCCAAAAAAAATCTCCAAAAAGTTTCGTCGCGATTGGACTCCTTTTGGTACTGATATTCTGCGAAGTAAAAAACAAGCAAAAACAGCAACTAGGACTTTGGCACTATGTCAATAGGTTAGTCCCAAAAAATGATATAAAGTTGCTATAAAGTGATTGTTAAACATCCAAGAATGATAATATGACAACATGGAACAAGCAAAAATTATAGATACGTTGGAGACGTATCAGGGATGCGCGCATTGTCACACACGCGTTTGCACGTCGTAACCGTGTGCGCTTGCCATCAATCGCACAAACGGTTCCAAACCTGCCTGCGTGTGTAATGTGGGACGATAAGAAGATGGTTGACATACATTTCGCGTGTGCGATCCGAATAACTATCGCACACGAATATATCTGTGCCATCGTCCCGGATGTGTGTTTGATCACAAACGTAACGTCAAAGTGTGGCGTGTGGGATAGGCTACGACTTCGCATACGTTTACGTTAGGTGAATCGTCAGCAGGCACTTGCACCATTGCAGACGATGTTTCAGTGTCTTGTGGGATCACCCCCCCCCATCGCCCACGTAGGCAAGGCGACGGTTCGGAACTACATCGCGGAAAGTGGTTAAAACCGTTTGTATAGCACGTAACGGTACCAGTGTTTGTATTTTCTTTTCCTTTTTTTGTGTTTTTAGGAATTTTAGAAAATAGTTAAAACTTGCATAAACCTTTGTGGCATATTTGTGTACACTACCATATACATATTACATATGGTTTTGGGGTAGAAAAATCCAAGGAATTTATATGTGGTATTAGTTGTCATTTGAGCAAGTTTTAGTGCATGTCATTTTGGCTGTAATGCCATTTAGTTTATTTTGTGTGATTTAATCTATGCACCCTATGAAATAATTTTGAACATGAGTTATGCCCTTTGTCATGTGTACTATCCCCAGATATTTTTGGTTACCATGGAAATCCATGTTTATGTGTTAATTTCTTGCCACGAACATGCTACAAAATGTTGCTGTTTTAGAGTTCACTAAATTTCACTAGGTCTGAATCTGGTTTGAAAGTAAGCATTTTGTCTTGATGATTGCCATGATTTCATAGCTCTTTTGCAAATGCCCATGTGGGATGAATTGAAGTGCATGTAATGGACTTTATGGATGTGCCATTTGTTGCCATGGAACAGCCTTGCTACATAATTGTTTCTTGCCGTCAACATGCCTAGCTAATATAAAAACTGATGCTCTTGCACCATGTTATTTTCTCCAAGTCGAAGAAACTATTTATTTCAGATTGCCTTGTTGTGTTGATGCTAGCCATGTTTCTGTGCATATATAGACCATGCTCATGTTGAATGAAATATAGTGCATCATGGCCACTACTAGGCTGTAATTTTCATGCCACAATAAGCCCTATAACATATATTTTTCTTGATGTCAATATGCCTTCAGGTTAAAACTGTTTGTGAAAAACTGTTATTTTCACTAAGTCCCTAAATGCTATGTTTTATAGACATGTTGTGAGCTTCCTACCATGTGATCCATAACTCTTTTGAGTATGATTACTTTTGATGGAATGAAGTGTATGTTACATACTACTGCCCCACGCTTTGTTTGTGCATTTTAGATTCCTGTAGCTTGTGGTTTTAATGTGTACAAAATGCTATGTTGCTTTTTTGGACAGATTGCATTGCATATTTGTTTTGGGCTTGTGTGAGTTCTATCCATTTGTTTTTCATGATGTTTAGGCCCATTTCACCTTATTATTTGCGATTTAGGCACAATATTGTGCACAAACTTCATATACAAAGTTCATTACCCAAATACAAAAATAAATAAGTGAAAGTGAAATAAGACACAGTAGTAAGAACCCATCCTACATAAATTTAGGACCTAAATTATATTGTTGTTCTCCCTTATTTACATTTTCCAGATTTTGTAAAAACTAGTATAATAAACTACAAGTTTTATTGAATGATAATACACTACAATTTATACTAGACGATAACAAGAGCTACGACTCAGTGGTTAGACACGGTGATAGCTAGTCAGCTGGCCCAAGTTCAGTTACTATATCGGGCCATAATGCCCAAATAAAATATCCCCACATTCACAAATATTAATTTTTGAATTTAGAGCGCCTTTGTTTTTGGAAGAAAAATTAAGTTCAAAACAGAATTGAATTAATAGAGAAAACAGAAATAGAAAAAAAAACAGAGATGAGAAAGAAATAAAAAGAAATCCTAGCCCAACCTAAACCTACAACGGCCCACTAACCTATTCTAGCCCAGTCACCAGCAGCCCACCCGCAGCCTCTCTCTCTCTCCCATTGACTGGTGGACACCACCACTAATGTCTCCCCTAACCTCGCGCCCACGATGTCCCCACGTTGTCCCGCAACCTTCGGCGACTGCCCCCTCCCATGATCTCCATTCTCAGGTCGCCTCCACAGCTCCCGAGCCCCTCTATAAAACCCACCGGACACCCTCTCTCCATTCCCCCTCTCAACCACGTTGCCCCGCCATCAGGCTGCCCATCGTCGAGCATGAAGTGTCGCCGCCAACTCCGACACACTCCAGCGAGCAATACCACCCTCGCGGGTGAGCCCCTCTTCCTCCTGTCGCCCCTGCCTGACTCACCGTGACCCACTCTCTCTCCCTCACCCTTCGTCTCTCCCCAGGGTGCGCCAAATCATCAAAGGTGACGATGACCGAAGCAATCCGCCATCCCGTCCATCCACCGCTGGTGCTAGAGGATGAGCACTATGACGTCATGACTATCGACGGATTTCCCACGCCGCGCTGATCTCCATGGACTTCTACATGCTACTTCTAAACTGTGTTGGGATTTTTCCCGAAGAGGAGGAGAGATGCAGCATAGTAGAGATAAGTATTTCCCTTAGTGAGAACCAAGGCTATCGAACCAATAGGAGGACCACATAAATTCCCGCCTTCAGCACCTACACATAAAAGAGCACGCACAAGCACCCAACGCGGGCAAGAGGGTTGTCAAGCCCCTTGAACTCATTACTTTGAACCAATAAGTAGGGATAGATAGATAATATAAATATAAAATAAAATAACAGTAAGTAAATAGCATAAATATTTTTGGTATTTTTTAATAATATATTTTGTGAAGACCCGGGGGCCATAGTTTTAGCTAGAGGCTTCTCTCTCGAAGAAATCATACGGTGTGTAAACAAATTACTGTTGGGCAATTGATAGAAAAGTGCATAGTTATGCAATATTTATTCATGGCAATGATCATATATATAGGAATCACATCCATAAACAAGTAGACTGACTCATGCCTGCATCTACTACTATTGCTCCACCCATTAACCGCTATCCAGCATGCATCTAGAGTATTAAGTAAAAACAGAGTAATGCTTGGAGGAAGATGACATGATGTAGACAAAGTAAATCCAATCAATATGACTAAACCCCATTGTTTTCCCCTTAATGGAAGCAATACAATACGTGTAATGTCCCCTTCTATCACGAGGATTGAGCACCGCAAGATTAAACCCATCACAACGCACTACTCCCACTGACGATAAACCAATCTAGTTGGCCAAACCAAACCGACAGATCGGAGAGCAATACGAACCTATAACAATCATGCAAATAAGAATTCAGAGATGACTCAAATATTATTCATGAATAATCTGAACAAAAACCCACAATTCATCGGATCCGAACAAACACATCGCAAAGAAGGATTAAATCACATAGATCACCGCCGGAATCGCGGTGCGCGGTGAACTTTGTATTGAGGATCATAGAGAGAGAGACATCTAGGTACTAGTTATGGACCCATAGGTCTGTGGTAAACTACTCACACATCATCATGGAGGCAGCAAGGTTGATGTACATGCCCTCCGTGATCGGTCCCCCCACCGGCAGGACACCAGAACAGGGCTCCAAATGGCCTCCCATCAGAACAGAGACTTGCGGCGGCGGAAAAAGAATTTTGGCTGGCTCTCGGGTGTTTTCCCGATTTTAGAGAATATATAGGGGCCGAATTAGGTCAGGAGGCAGCGAGAGGTGTCCCCAAGCCATTAGGGCATGGCAACCCTCCTGGGCGCGCCCTGTTTGCTTGGCGTCACCGTATGTGGCCTCTGGTCCCTCTCTGAAGCTTCCAGGTCTTATTTTTGTCCAAAATCATCAAAAAGTTTCGGGGCAATTGGACTTCGTTTGGTATAGTATTCCTGAAGGGCCAAAAATAAGCAGAAAATAACAGCCGGCATTAGGCACTAGGTTAATATGTTAGTTCAAAAAAATGATATAAAATAGCATATAAATGCATATAAAGTATCCAAGAATGATAATAAAGTAGCATGGAACAATAAAAAATTATATATATGTTGGAGACGTATCAACATCACCAAGCTTAATTCCTGCTCGTCCTCGAGTAGGTAAATGATAAAAGCAGAATTTTTGATGCGACATGCTACCCAACATGTATTCTATTTTAGGTATGATCTTTCATAAACGATGAACTAGTAAACATCAATATAGTAATATCCATAAGCATAAGCAACATAATCATTAGCTTTCAAAATATACAATCCTTCAAGAATGTTACTCCCCACTCATTTTATCATATTAGCATGGCATGGCTCCGTCTTCACCACATAAGTACAAATCATGAGCACCACGGTGTCAAGTCAGGCAATAGGATCGTACTTCTAATGCGCTTCAACATTTTCAACCTCACTCAATACATGAGCGTGAACCATGTATATAGCATATGGGTGGAATAGAATATGGTGGTAGATATCAAAAGGAGTCAAAGTGGAAAGAAAGTCTCGCCTCAACTAGGCGTATCAATGGGCTATGGAGATGCCCATCAATAGATATCAATGCGAGGAGTAGGGATTGCCATGCAACGGATGCACTAGAGCTATAAGTGTATGAATGCTCAACGGAAGCTAAGTGAGTGTGCATCCAACTGGCTTGCTCATGAAGATCTCGGGCATTTGAGGAAGCCCATCATCGGAATATACAAGCCAAGTTCTATAATGAAAAATTGCCACTAACATATGAAAATCATAACTCAGAAGACTCTCTATATGAAGAACATGGTGCCACTTTGAGGCACAAGTGTGGTAAAGGATAGTAGCAAAGTCCCTTCTCTCTTTTTCTCTCATTTATTCATTTTTCTTGGTGGGCTCATTTGGCCTCCCCCAATTTTCCCCCTTTTTCGTCCGAAGCTCATCCCGACTTGTGGGGGAATCATTACTCCATCATCCTTTCCTCACTGGTACAATGCTCTAATAATGATGATCATCACATTTTTATTCACTTACAACTCGCTATAACAACTCAATTATGAAAAAGAAATGACTCTATATGAATGCATGTGGTAGTGTACTGATAACCCACAAGTATAGGGGATCGCAACAGTTTTCGAGGGTAGAGTATTCAACCCAAATTTATTGATTCGACACAAGGGGAGCCAAAGAATATTCTCGAGTATTAGCAGCTGAGTTGTCAATTCAACCACACCTGAAAGACTTAATATCTACAGCAAAGTATTCAGTAGCAAAGTAATATGGAAGTAACGGCAACGATGGCAAAAGTGACAGTAGCAGTTTTGTAGTGATTGTAACAGTAGCAACGGAAAAGTAACTTAGCAAAGATCAATATGGAAAAGCTCGTAGGCAACGGATCAGTGATGGATAATTATGTCAGATGGCATTCATCATGCAACAGTTATAACATAGGGTGATACAGAACTAGCTCCAATTCATCAATGTAATGTAGGCATGTATTCCATATATAGTCATACGTGCTTATGGAAAAGAACTTGCATGACATCTTTTGTCCTACCCTCCCATGGCAGCGGGGTCCTAATGGAAACTAAGGGATATTAAGGCCTCCTTTTAATAGAGAACCGGAACAAAGCATTAGCACTTAGTGAATACATGAACTCCTCAAACTACGGTAATCACCGAAAAGAATCCCAGTTATTGTCACCCTGGGGGATGCGGATCATAACTCGTAATAGGTGTCTACAACTTGCAAGATAGGATCAAGAACACATATATATTCATGAAAACATAATAGGTTCAGATCTGAAATCATGGCACTCGGGCCCTAGTGACAAGCATTAAGCATAGCAAAGTCATAGCAACATCAATCTCAGAACATAGTGGATACTAGGGATCAAACCCTAACCAAACTAACTCGATTACATGGTAAATCTCATCCAACCGATCACCGTCCAGCAAGCCTACGATGGAATTACTCACGAACGGCGGAGAGCATCATGAAATTGGTGATGAAGGATGGTTGGTGATGACGACGGCGTCGATTTCCCCTCTCCGGAGCCCAAATCAGGTTCCAGATCTGCCCTCCCGAGGAAGAACAGTAGGTGGCGGCGGCTCCGTATCGTAAAACGCGATGAACTCCTCTCTCTGATTTTTTTCTCCCCGAATAGGAATATATAGAAGTGGAAACGAGGTCGGAGGAGCAACAGGGGGCCCACAAGCCACAGGGGCGTGTCCTAGGGGGGTGGGCGCGCCCCCTGGCTTGTGGCCAGGTGGTGGGCCCCCTGCAGTTGATTCTTTCGCCAATATTTTTTATTAATTCCAAAAATATTCTCCGTAAATTTTCAGGTCAATCCGAGAACTTTTATTTCTGCACAAAAATAACACCAAGGCAATTTTGCTGAAAACAGCGTCAGTCCGGGTTAGTTTCATTCAAATCATGCAAATTAGAGTCCAAAACAAGGGCAAAAGAGTTTGGAAAAGTAGATACGACGGAGACGTATCAACTCCCCCAAGCTTAACCCATTGCTTGTCCTCAAGCAATTCAGTTGATAAACTGAAAGTGATAAAGAAAAACTTTTACAAACTCTGTTTAATCTTGTTATTGTAAATATGTCTAACTGATGTTCGAGCCTTCAGCAAAGATTATAGACTAACCACATTCACAATAACATTTAGGTCTCACATTTACTCATATCGATGACATAATCAACTAGCAAGCCATAATAATGAATCTCGGATGCCAACAGTTTCATCAAAACAATCATGATACAATATGACATAATGGTATCTTGCTAGCCCTTTCTGAGACCACAAAACATAAATGCAGATCACCTCTAAAGAACAAGGACTGACTAAACATTGTAATTCATGGTAGAAGAGATCCAGTCATACTCATACTCAATATCAGTTAATAGCAATGCATACAAATGACGGTGGTGCTCTCTAACTGGTGTCTTTTGTAAGAGGCTGATGACTCGACAATAAAGTAAAATAGATAGGCCCTTCGTAGAGGGAAGCATTGATTTGCAGCGGTGCCAGAGCTCGAGTTTTTAAAATAGAGATGAATAATATTTTTGAGCGATAGGCTTTCATTGCCGACATAACAACTAAGAGATCTCGATATCTTCCATGCTAGATACATTATAGGCGGTTCCCAAACAGAATGGTAAAGTTTTTACTGCCCCTCCACCAATCAATCACACTCCATGGCGGCCCGAATCCACGGGTATCGTCCATACAAACACAATCTTGGGGGAGTTTTGTTTATTATATTTTGACTTGAATTTTGAGCATGGAACTGGGCATTCCGATTACCAGCCACTTTCTCGTGAATGACAGTGAATCAACACATATCGTGAGAATAACCCACCTAGCATGGAAGATACTGACAACCCCCAGTCGCTACATGAGCGATTTGGGCATACAAAACAGAATATTTATTTGAAGGTTTGGAGTTTGGCACATGCAAATTTACTTGGAACGGCAGGTAAATACCGCATATAGGTAGGTATGGTGGACTCATATGGAACAACTTTGGGTTTATGGAGATGGATGCACAAGCAGTATTCCCGCTTAGTACAAGTGAAGGCTAGCAAAAGACTAGGGAGCGACCAATTAGAGAGCGACAACAGTCATCAACATGCTTTGAGATTAACCAACATTGAACAAAAGCATGAGTAGGATATAAATCACCATGAACATAAATATCATGGAGGCTATGTTGATTTTATTTCAACAACATGCGTGAACATGTGCCAAGTCAAGCCACTTGAATCATTCAGAGGAGGATACCATCCTATCATACCACATCACAACCATTTTAAAATGCATGTTGGCACTCGAGACAAACTATTAGGCACTCCTAGCTAATTAAGCATGGCATGAGTAACTATGATCTATAATTGTCATTGCAAACATGTTTCATCTATAATGGGCTGAATTCAGAACGATGAGCTAATCATATTTACAAAAACAAAATAGGTCGAGTTCATACCAGCTTTTCTCCATCTCAGTCTCTTCATCACATATTGTCATTATTGCCTTTCACTTGCACGACCGAACGGTATGACTAATAATAAGAGTGGACGTGCATTGGACTAAGCTGGAATCTGCAAATGATAATTCAAAGGAGAAGGCAAGGTAATATGGGCTCTCTGATAGATAAACAATAGTGCATATGAGAGCCACTCAACATTTTCATCGTGGTCTTCTCCTTACGACCCAATGAAAAGAAATTTCAAAACAAGAATGAGAAAAAAACTATTTACACGGGATAGCTCCCAACAAGTAAAAGAAGAACAAGAAATCTTTTTGGGTTTTCTTTTAATACTGCAACTAAACTAACTAGAAGGTAAAGCTAGAACTAATATATATATATTTTTGGATTTTCTCAAGGTTAATTAAACTCACAAGAAGAAAACAAGGAGAAGAAATAAACTACCGACAACTGGAATGAGTGTGTGAACATGAATGTAATGTCGGTGAGAAATACGTACTCCCCCAAGCTTAGGCTTTTGGCCTAAGTTGGTCTAGGGCCACGGCTGGCCCGGATAATATCTGAAGTCATAGTTGGGGTTGTACTGGGCTGCAGCAGCTACTGCCTGAGCGGCTGCAGCACGGAGGCGAGCGGCTTCCGCCTCTCTCTCGTACTCGTTTGCCTCCTCTCTGGTTATAAAGTATCTCCATTTTTCCTGAAAGTTAAAGAAGGCAGGAGCAGGAAGGGTAATATGGACAGCACGCTGTCTGTCAAAGATTAGTCAGTACATAAGGGGTTGTTCATTTCTTTCAAGAAACTAGTAACGCACCATAGCCTCATAATAAACAAAAGCAGGTGGTAACTCAATATCGTTCCCCCTTATGGGTACCCCAAGATAGTTAGCTACACGGGTGGCATAAATTCCACCAAAGAAATCTCCTTCCTTAGCGTTTTTATGTAGCCTCCTAGCAATAATAGCTCCTAAATTATATTGTCTATCTCCCATGACCGCACTTTTAAGAATACTGAGATCAGGTACGCAAAGGTGGCTATGGTCATGTTTACCGTTAATGCATCTACCTATGAAGAGAGCAAAATAGTGTATGGCAGGAAAGTGAATGCTCCCCAAGGTAGCCTGTGTGATGTTCCTAGTTTCTCCTACAGTGATGCTAGCAAGGAAATCATTATATTCAGTTTTGTGAGGATCACTATAGCTGCTCCATTGTGGAATTTTGCATGCACGGTTAAAGTCTTCTAGGTCCATAGTATAAGATTCATTATAAAGATTAAATAGAACGGAATGCATATTACGCCTGGATGAAAATTCAAACCTCCGCACGAAGGAATCAGTGAGTTGATAATATTGCTCGCATTGGTCTGAGACAAATTCTTCAAGGCCAGCATTTCGTAAGTACGCGTAAAATTCTTCCCTGAATCCGGCATGAACCATGAATGAATCCGACGGCCATTCGCAAGGCCGCACTTGAGCTTTCCTCAGTGGTTCAAAGTCGGGCTCGCGCAACGCGAGTATCGGGGTCTTCTTGCTCGAGGAATCACCTTGGTATATTCTCCTTAACATTTTTCTTTCTCTGAAAATTAATTCTGAAATTTTTAGTGACTCCAAATAAAAGTGAACAAAACTCAACAAAACTCATAGCAACTACTCCCACAAGTGCCTAGAGGCTATATTATGCATCAAAACTATTTGGGACCATACAAATTTGACATGCAAGCTCAAGAACAAGGTCACCAAAGCAGCAAAAATTTGCAACATATAAAGCACTAGAGCAAAAACTAATTGGATCATTGGAGGAGTCACATACCGATGAACAATCTCCTAAAACAGTTTTGCAAATGGAGCTTTGAGCAAGGAGATCGAAAATGGCAGTAAAATGAGCTAGAACACGGGTTTGAGCAATGGTGGGATTTTTTCTAGAGGAAGACGAAGTGGATGGTGGCTGGCATAAGTGAGGGGGCCCCTCGTGGGACCCACAAGCCAGGGGGCGTGCCCAGGGGGGGTGGGCGCGCCCTGCAGGCTTGTGGCCCACTGGTGTAGCCCCCTGATGCATACTCAGTGCCAATAATTCTTAAATATTCCAGAAAAAATCATACTAAATTTTCAGGGCATTCTGAGGACTTTTATTTTTAGGTCATTTTTCTATTGCACGGATAAAACAGAAAACTGGAGAATAATAGCATTTTTACTCTATTTAATCTAAATAACAGAAAGTGAAAGTTGGGTACAGAAAGTTGTGCCTTTTAAATTCATCCATCTCATGCTCCTCAAAACAATCCATCAATAAGGTTGATCAAGTCTTATTGACAAACCTTTTTCAAATGACATGAAACCGGAGAATTTTTGAATAACACTAGGTTACCTCAATGGGGATATGCATGTCCCCAACAATAAGTATATCATATTTCTTCTTGGCAGTAGGTAGAGGGAATTCAAAACCTCCAATAATAATCGTTGAAACCTTTTCAATGGAATTGATACTATGAACTTGAGGTTGTTTCTTCGGAAAATGTACCGTATGCTCATTACCATTAACATGAAAAGTGATATTGCCCTTGTTGCAATCAATAACAGCCCCTGCAGTATTCAAAAAGGGTCTACCAAGGATGATCGACATACTGTCGTCCTCAGGGATATCAAGGATAACAAAGTCCGTTAAGATAGTAACGTTTGCAACCACAACAGGCACATCCTAACAAATGCCGATGGGTAAAGTAGTTGATTTATCAGCCATTTGTAAAGAGATTTCAGTAGGTGTCAACTTATTCAAATCAAGTCTACGATATAAAGAGAAAGGCATAACACTAACACCAGCTCCAAGGTCACATAAAGCAGTTTTAACATAATTTCCTTTAATAGAGCAAGGTATAATAGGTACTCCGGGGTCTCCTAGTTTCTTCGGTATTCCACCCTTAAAAGTATAATTAGCAAGCATGGTGGAAATCTCAGCTTCCGGTATCTTTCTTTTATTTGTCAGAATATCTTTCATATACTTAGCATAAGGAGACATTTTCAGAATATCAGTCAAGCGCATACGCAAAAAGACAGGTCTAAGCATTTCAACAAAGCGCTCAAAATCCTCATCATCCTTTTTCTTGGATGGCTTAGGAGGAAAGGGCATGGGTTTCTGAACCCATGGTTCTCTTTCTCTACCATGCTTCCTAGCAACGAAGTCTCTTTTATCATATCTTTTATTCTTAGGTTGTGGGTTATCAAGATCAACAGCAGGTTCAATCTCCACATCATTATCATTAATAGGTTGAGCATCATCATGAACATCATCATTAATATTATCACTAGGCTCATGTTCATTACCAGATTGTGTCTCAGCATCAGAAATAGAAATATCATTTGGGTTCTCAGGTGTATCTATAACAGGTTCACTATCGGCATGCAAAGTCCTATCATCATTCTTTTTCCTACTATTACTGGGATGACTAGGTGCATCAGTATTAACTCTCTGAGAATCTTGCTCAATTCTCTTAGGGTGGCCCTCAGGATACAGAGGTTCCTGAGTCATTCTACCACCTCTAGTCACAACTCTAACAGCATGATCATTGTTCTTACTATTCATCTCACTAAGCAAATCATTTTGTGCCTTAAGTACTTGTTCTACTTGAGTAGTTACCATGGAAGCATGTTTACTAATAAGCTTAAGATCATTGACAGTTCTACTCAAATAATCAGCCAAGCGATCAAGCATATAAGCATTATGTTTCAATTGTCTACTAACATAAGCATTGAAATTTTCTTGCTTGACTACAAAGTTATCAAATTCATCCAAGCATTGGCTAGCAGACTTATTATAGGGAACATCTCCTTCATCAAATCTACAGAGAGAATTTACCTCTACTACCTGTGTCGGGTTATCAAGACCATGTATTTCTTCAATAGGTGGTAGATTCTTAACATCTTCAGCTTTAATACCTTTTTCTTTCATAGATTTCTTTGCCTCTTGCATATCTTCAGGACTGGGAAATAGGATACCTCTTTTCTTCGGAGTTGGCTTTGGAGGTGGTTCGGGAATAGTCCAATCATTATCATTGCTCAATATATTATTCAATAGTAGTTCAGCCTGTTCAACAGTTCGTTCCCTGAAAACACAACCAGCACAACTATCTAGGTAGTCCCTAGAAGCATCGGTTAGTCCATTATAAAAGATATCAAGTATTTCGTTTTTCTTGAGAGGGTGATCAGGCAAAGCATTAAGTAATTGGAGAAGCCTCCCCCAAGCTTGTGGGATACTCTCTTCTTCAATTTGCACAAAGTTAAATATTTCCTGCAAGGCATCTTGTTTCTTGTGGGCAGGAAAATATTTTACAGAGAAGTAATAAATCATATCCTAGGGACTTCGCACACAACCAGGAGCAAGAGAATTAAACCATATCTTAGCATCACCCTTTAATGAGAAAGGAAACAACTTAAGAATATAGTAATAACGAATTTTTTCCTCATGAGTGAATAGGGTGGCTATATCATTCAATTTAGTAAGATGTGCCACAACAGTTTCAGATTCATAACCATGGAAAGGATCAGATTCAACCAAAGTAATTAACTCAGGATCGACAGAGAATTCATAATCCTTATCAGTAACAAAAATAGGTGAAGTAGCAAACTTAGGATCATATTGCATTCTAGCATTCAAAGATTTTTCTTTCCACTTGCATAGCAGCTTCTTAAGATCATCTCTATCCTTACAAGCAAGAAAGTCCCTAGCTACCTCTCCTTCCATAACATAACCTTCGGGTATATTAGGCAATTCATATCTAGGAGAGCTAGGTCTAGCAGGTGTATCATAGTGTTCAGTTTCAATAATTTCATCAGATTTAGAGATATCATCAGTTTCAGCATTGACTCTAGCAATTTGTTCATCAAGAAATTCACCCATTGGCACAGTATTATCAAGCAAAGTATCATCATAAGCATCATGCATAGCAGAAGTATCATCATCAATTACTTGCGACATATCAGATTCAATAGCAGGTGGTGGTGTCGCAAATTTACTCATAACAGAAGGTGAATCAAGTGCAGAGCTAGATGGCAGTTCCTTACCCGTCCTCGTAGTTGAGCGGTAGATCTTGGTTTTAGCATCTTTCAGATTCCTCATAGTGATTAACAGATATAAATTCCAAGTGACTCAGAGAATAGAGCTATGCTCCCCGGCAACGGCGCTAGAAAAAGGTCTTGATAACCCACAAGTATAGGGGATCGCAACAGTTTTCGAGGGTAGAGTATTCAACCCAAATTTATTGATTCGACACAAGGGGAGCCAAAGAATATTCTCGAGTATTAGCAGCTGAGTTGTCAATTCAACCACACCTGAAAGACTTAATATCTGCAGCAAAGTATTCAGTAGCAAAGTAATATGGAAGTAACGGCAACGATGGCAAAAGTGACAGTAGCAGTTTTGTAGTGATTGTAACAGTAGCAACGGAAAAGTAACTTAGCAAAGATCAATATGGAAAAGCTCGTAGGCAACGGATCAGTGATGGATAATTATGTCGGATGGCATTCATCATGCAACAGTTATAACATAGGGTGATATAGAACTAGCTCCAATTCATCAATGTAATGTAGGCATGTATTCCATATATAGTCATACGTGCTTATGGAAAAGAACTTGCATGACATCTTTTGTCCTACCCTCCCGTGGCAGCGGGGTCCTAATGGAAACTAAGGGATATTAAGGCCTCCTTTTAATAGAGAACCGGAACAAAGCATTAGCACTTAGTGAATACATGAACTCCTCAAACTACGGTAATCACCGAAAAGAATCCCAGTTATTGTCACCCTGGGGGATGCGGATCATAACTCGTAATAGGTGTCTACAACTTGCAAGATAGGATCAAGAACACATACATATTCATGAAAACATAATAGTTTCAGATCTGAAATCATGGCACTCGGGCCCTAGTGACAAGCATTAAGCATAGCAAAGTCATATCAACATCAATCTCAGAACATAGTGGATACTAGGGATCAAACCCTAACCAAACTAACTCGATTACATGGTAAATCTCATCCAACCCATCACCGTCCAGCAAGCCTACGATGGAATTACTCACGAACGGTGGAGAGCATCATAAAATTGGTGATGAAGGATGGTTGGTGATGACGACGGCGTCGATTTCCCCTCTCCGGAGCCCAAATCAGGCTCCAGATCTGCCCTCCCGAGGAAGAACAGGAGGTGGCGGCGGCTCCGTATCGTAAAACGCGATGAACTCTTCTCTCTGATTTTTTTCTCCCCGAATAGGAATATATAGAAGTGGAAACGAGGTCGGAGGAGCAACAGGGGGCCCACAAGCCACAGGGGCGTGCCCTAGGGGGGTGGGCGGCGCCCCTGGCTTGTGGCCAGGTGGTGGGGCCCCTGCAGTTGATTCTTTCGCCAATATTTTTTATTAATTCCAAAAATATTCTCCGTAAATTTTCATGTCAATCCGAGAACTTTTATTTCTGCACAAAAATAACACCAAGGCAATTCTGCTGAAAATAGCATCAGTCCGGGTTAGTTTCATTCAAATCATGCAAATTAGAGTCCAAAACAAGGGCAAAAGAGTTTGGAAAAGTAGATACGACGGAGACGTATCATGTACCAGGATGTGCAATGATCTAGCCTAACATGTAAAAAATGATGAGCGTTGTGTGTGCCACAAATACTATGTCAGCTACATGATCATGCAAAGCAATATAATGATGAACACACTAGTCATGTGATATAACGGTGGAAGTTGCATGGCAATATATCTCGGAATGTCTATGGAAGTGCCATAATAGGTAGGTACGGTTGCTGTTTTGAGGAAGATATAAGGAGGCTTATGTGTGATAGAACGTATCATATGATAGGGTTTGGATGTACTGGCAAAAGCTGCACCGATCCTCGAGGTGAGAATTGGCAATGCACAGTACCGAAGAGGCTAGAAATATGCGGAAAGGTGAGTGTGCGTACATCCATGGATTCACATTATTCATAAAGAACTCATATACTTATTGCAAAGCCTTATTAGCTCTCTCGAAGCAAAGTACTACCGCATAACCCTAGGGAGGAGGTTGGGAGGAGTTAACCATCGTGCGCCTCCGACTCGAACAACACTAGGATTTCAACGAGGAATAAGAATTCTTTAACTACCGATATTTCTACTAACCAGCAAATGTACTCATGCCCTTTCATATTACTACATCAATATCATTAACCCACAATCTCTCTTATATGGTGACCTACATGAAGGTTTTTATTATACACTCATTGGATACATATCCTTCTTGGACTAATCTTATAACCCATGCATATTACCATTACTATTTATTTGACTCTCAAACAAGTTCAAGTGAAGCACGAGAGTTTGATTATTTCTATAAAATCTATACTCCACCGTGCTCTAAAAGATATAAGTGAAGCACTAGAGCAACTGCCAAGCTCAAAAGATATAAGTGAAGCACATAGAGTATTATAAAAAATCATGATGAATATGTGTCTCTCTCAAATAGGTGTGTCCAGGAAACAATGATTCTGGCAAACTAAAAATAAAGCAAACTATAATACACGACGCTCCAAGCAAAACACATATCATGTGATGAATAAAAATATAGACATACCGATGGAATGGAGACGAAAGAGGGGATGCCCTCCGGGGCATCCCCAAGCCTAGACGCTTGAGTCTTCCTATAGTTTTACCTTGGGGTGCGTTGGGCATCACCAAGCTTAGGCTCTTGCCCCTCCTTATTCCTTCGTCCATCGTGATCGCACCAAAACTTGAAAACTTCAGCACACAAAACTCAATAGAAAACTCGTGAGCTCCGTTAGTATGATAGGTAAATCAAAAAATAGGTATTGTTATAAATTGATTCATATTTTATTATTTCATAAGGTACTGTATTCTAACTTCTCCATGGAATATACCCCTCGATACAATTCATAGTATCATCAAAACAAGCAAACTATCCAAGCAAAAACAGAATCTGTCTAAAACAGAACACTCTGTAATGATCTGCACAAACACCATACTTCTGTAACTCCGAAAATTCTGAAAAATTAGGACAACGTCGGAAATTTGTATACCAATACTATATAAAAAGTCAGATCAAAAAGACGTTCCAGTAAAATCATAGAAATTCTGCACTGGACGCAAAAGTTTCTATGTTTGCACCGTATCAATTCTACTATCTTCCAAATCAATCCCAAAGGCTTAACTTGGCACAAATACTAATTAAAACATAAAAACACAATCATTACAGTAGCAATAATCATATAAACACACCCAAACAGAAAGTATTGGTTTGTCTCCCGACATGCTCTATCTTTATAGGCATTAAGATAGGCTTGGGATAATAATCATGCTCACATAAAAGACAATAACTTAAGCACAAAGAGAGCATCATAAAACATATGACAAACACATTTAAGTCTAACATACTTCCTATGCATAGGCATTTTATAAGAAAATAAATTATCAAGGCAAGGAGTGTCTAGCATATGCAAATAGGAAGAATGAAGCATTAACAATTTGAACATCAAGAGAGGTAATCTAACATGAATATTCCATAACCACATTTGCCTCTCTCATAATAGTTACATGTAGGATCATAATCAAATTCAATAATATAGCTATCATATAAAATATTATCTTCATGATCCACATGCATAAAAGTTTTATAATCTTCCAATATCGTGGGATTAACATCAATTAAAGTCATGACCTCTCCAAACCCACTTTTAAAAATTTCATAAGATTGATCAGTCTCCAAAATAGTGGGACCATTATTACCTAAAGTTGACGCTCTTCCGAACCCACTTTTAGTAGCATTGCAAATATCATTATCAATAATATATTCACCATGAAGCTCAAAATTCTCAAGATCACAACAAACATCATGATTATCACCCCAATCGTGATCATTAGCACAATTGAAATTCATAGAATTTATACTAACAAAATTGCAATCATGCTTTTCATTCAAGGAACTATCATAAATTAATTTATAAATTTCTTTTAACACTTCATCACAATTTTTAGATTCAAGATTTTCAAGCAAGACCTCATAAAGATCACCTAGTGTACTCTCACTAGCAATTGGTTTAACATAATCGGGTCTTTTGAAAAGATTAGCAAGTGGGTGAAAATCCATTTATCGTAAACGTTTTGTTTTACTTTCTGTTTTTGTGAGACAAAGATAAAGATAGAATAGCTAGGCAAGTGAAAAGTAAAACAAGTGATTGATAGTTTGTGTGAAGGTACTTGATAGAATTTGTTGATACTCCCCAGCAACAGCCCCAGAAATTCTTCCTGCTACATGTTAATTGCGTTGGGATTTTCCGTGAAGAGGAGGGGAGCTGCAACACAGTAGAGATAAGTATTTCCCTTAGTGAGAACCAAGGTTATCAAACCAATAGGAGGACCATGCAAATTCCTGTCTTCAGCACCTACACACAAAAGAGCACGAACTTGCACCCAATGCGGGCAAGAGGGTTGTCAAGCCCCATGAACTCGTTACTTAAAAGGGATAAGTAGTGATAGATAGATAATATAAATATAAAATTATAAATATAAAATAAAATAAAAGTAAATAAGTGGCAGCAATATTTTTGGTGTTTTTGTAATAATATATTTTGTGAAGACCCGGGGGCCATAGTTTTCGCTAGAGGCTTCTCTCTCGAAGAAAGCATACAATGGATATACAAATTACTGTTGGGCAATTGATAGAAAAGCGGATAGTTATGCAATATTTATTCACGTCAATGATCATGTATATAGGCATCACGTCCATAAACAAGTAGACCGACTCCTGCCTGCATCTACTACTATTACTCCACCCATTGACCGCTATCCAGCATGCATCTAGAGTATTAAGTAAAAAGAGAGTAATGCTTGGAGCAAGATGACATGATGTAGGCAAAGTAAATCGAATCAATATGAATAAACCCTATTGTTTTGCCCTTAATGGAAGTAATACAATTCATGTCATGTCCCTTTCTCTCACTGGGATTGAAAACCGCAAGATTAAACCCATCACAATGCACCACTCCCACTGAAGATAAACCAATCTAGTTAGCCAAACCAAACCGATAGATCGCAGAGCAATACAAAGCTATAACAATCATGCATATAAGAACTCAGAGATGACTCAAATATTATTCATGAATAATTTGAACATACACCCACAATTCATCGGATCCCAACAAACACACCGTAAAGAAGGATCACATCGGACAGATCACCGCGGAAATCACGTTGAACTTTGTATCGATGATCATAGAGAGAGAGCCATCCAGGTACTAGCTATGGACCCATAGGTTTGTGGTAAACTACTCACACATCATCATGGGGGCAGCAAGGTTGATGTAGAGGCCCTTCATGATCGATACCCCCTCCGACAGGGCAACGGGACAGGGCTCCAGATGGCCTCCCATTGAAACAGGGACTTGTGGCGGTGGAAAAAGTATTTTGGCTGGCTCTCCGATGTTTTACCGGTTTTATAGAATATATATAGGGGCAAAATTAGGTCAGGAAGCAACGGGAGGTGGCCCCAAGCCATCAGGCGCGACCACCACCCTGGGCGCGCCCGATTGGCTTGGCGTCAACCCGTGTGGCCTCCGGTCTCCTATGAAGCTTCTAGGTCTTAGTTTTGCCCAGAAAATATCATCAAAATGTTTCGGGGCAATTGGACTTCGTTTGGCACAGAATTCCTAAAAGGCCAAAACAAGCTGAAAACATCAACTTGCACTAGGCACTAGGTTAATAGGTTAGTTCAAAAAATGATATAAAATAGCATATAAATGCATATAAAGTATCCAAGAATTATAATATAGTAGCATGGAACAATCAAAAATTATAGATATGTTGGAGACGTGTCACTGCTCGTGCCCCAGCGACCACCAGAGACGACACACGCGTTTAACCTGAGCCGTGGCGCCACCGTCATCTGCATCTCCGATGGGATTACGGCAACGAACCCCTCAGGAGCTCTCAGTCGTCCATCTCCATCTCAACGGGTACGATTAGAAGACTTTAAATTGAACCATTTTCCCAGTCGGGCTCGATCGTCCACCGTTTAGAGCCGCAACGAACACTCCCTTGACCAATCAGAACTGCACGTGTCCCACCTTATCCACAACCTTATGTAGAGAAAACTCATTATTAAATTAAATGGTAGATTTGCAAAAAAGCCCATGGATACTAAAACCTTCATAACATTTTACCTGTAACATCAAGTTGAGTGATTCTTTTTGAAATATGATCCGTTTGAAATATACTATCAGCCCAAAAAGTGAAATTTGCAAATTGGATAGTTTGAAATTCAAGTGAAAATAGAATGAGATTGAATTTCAATAGGTCATAACTTGTAGTTTATAAATCCAAATTAATTAATTCTTTTTCCAAATTCAATATAATGAAATACACTTTAGTTCAAATTTGAATTAAGAATAGTAGAGGCCAGAATTCAGATAGTAAATAAAACCTAATTAGGTTTAATTTGAATTAAGAATTGTTTAATAAAACAATAATGAAAAATGAGTTAGAAACTAAATAATGAAATTTAGTAAGTATTTTGGGGTTGTTAATTGACTTTAGGAAGTTCAGATAACAATTGAATTTAAATTCAAACCTTGTATGAACTTAACTTTGAAACTCTAGGTTCAATTTGAATAAAACAATTTTAATGTGGTTTAATAAATTGAATTAAACCAAATAGTTGCCTTGGGGCTAATATTTGACATTAGGGAAAATATGAACTCAAATTAAATTTAGTTCAAACCTAAACTAGTTTCAGAACTACATGAACCTTAGTAAATATTCCTGGATTTCTATTTGACTTTAGTTAAACAAAACCAAATAAATAAACTTTAGAGAATATATTATATTCAACTTTAGTTAAACTTATTTGATTAAATAAACTATAGTAATCATATTGGATTTATAATTTACTTTTTTTAAACTAAATAATATACTTAGTATATTTATTGGATATGTATATGACTTTAGGTAAAACTATAAAATGAAATTTAGTTAGTCGAACCAACTTAGCCAATTATGAAATAATTTATATTTGAATTGAACTTGTGAAACCAAATCAAATTGTAAACTCAATTCAATTTGAATTTAAATAGGATGAACCCTAATTTAAATCCAAATTGAATAGGAAGCCAGACCAAGTTATCATTTTCAAATCCTAAGTTTATTCAAACTCATGAAAGGTCAACAAGTTTGAATTATCATTCAAACTTGAACATGAACTTGGCTATGCAGGATTCATAGACCAGGACTCTATTGTTAAGATTCTTCGATCGGATTTGGCAACCACAACTTGACATAACATACTTCTTATGGAATGAAGCATTGTTTGAAATTTGCATGTGAACCCTATGTCACATGTATTCCAAATAACAACCACTATGTTGTTTTCCAAACTCTTATGAGTTAGCCCTGACACATGATCTCACAACTCAACACACTGACACCATGCACAACAATTGTTGTATGCTTGATTGTATTGTATGGTTGTTTATGATTGCTCTTTACTTACGATAGATTGTATGGAAAGCGAAGAGTAACTTGATAAAGGTTATGACACTGAAGAATTGTCAATACCAGTCAAGTTCCACTTGATCATACCACCTAGTACTTTCTTTTATTGTAGCTTTGCCATGATAGGTATGTGATTTTAGGATGCTAAATTATGTACAATCTAGAAGTTGACAACTTAGGTCCAAAGTTACCCAGACCTTGTAACCATCGTGTCGGTGTACTAAAGAACGGGGCCCTTAGTACCCTGACTTGTGCACCAGACGACCGCGGCCTCCGGACTGGCAGGACCCTGCCGGGCTGGACCTGGATGCCAAGCCCTTCGTACAAGTACTCGAGCGAACCGGCAAGCCTTCCTTGTCGGGGGGCTCGGGCGATAGCGCACCCGCCAAGGCCTCCGCTCGCCAAGCCGTCGCTCCATGTAGCTGGGCTGGTTGTCTAGATCGACCAGGTGTTGAGCGGGCATGCGAGTAGGTGAGGCTGGTCAGTGCGCGTGGCTGCTTCTCTGGATTACAGTAGAGCTTTAATGACACCCGTCCCACAGCGTGGCGAAAGAATAACAGGTAGATGGGCGAACGACACAGAAGGAGAGGCAATCCTTGGCGGGAGACGCCACCAGCGTGCCACCTCACGGCGCATTTAATGTGTCTGTCCTAATCCATGAGAGTTAGGTATTTCCCACTACCGCAATTGCCAGCGGTTTTGGGAGGTAGATATACATTGATTATATGTGTAAAGACCAGTTTAGCCACTGTGGTAACCCCTTGACATATAAAAGGAGCTCCCTGGCTACCTTTAGAAGGGTGGTCGACTCGATGTTCATTTACACGTGTAGCGACGCTCCCGAGGCATCCTTGCCTGGCTGTGATGCTCCTGTACTGTGAACTCGAATAAACCACACCACACAGGACGTAGGGTATTATGCTCAGGCGGCTCGAACCAGTCTAAACCCTCATGCGTGCAGTGTCCGGTGATGCTCTTTGTGCCAGAGGATTCCCTCTCCCGAACCGTGAAAGGGGCTTTGCCGGCCCCATAGATCGTCGTACCCCGACATCTTTGGCGCGCCAGGTACGGGGTCTCCCTTGCGTGAATCTTCGCCGACTCCTGCGTCGTCGCCGACAGTTTCTTCGACGCCCATGCCGCACAAGAAGGCTAAGGACCCGGCGATGCCCGCCCCGTCCACGTCCAAGCTACCTTCACAGGTGGTGGCCGGCGATGCGGACAGGGGTGGCCCTCACAATCACCATGCCGGCGAACGCAGCAACAACACTGCGCGGAGCTCCGCGAGCCGCGACTCAGACCCCGTCATCATGGAGACGCACAATGCGCCCGCGACGACCGGGACCGGTACAGCTGACGCAACGGCCGTGGCGGCAAAAGGACCCCTGCCGCAACCTTCTCAAGACCACCGCGACCAATGCCCCCAGGGTGGCGACCCTGGGCGGCGCTCGGGCAAGACCCCTGCGCGTCTATCTCAGGACACGCAGGGCGAGCTCGACAACCGCCTCCTGGAGGGACCGAGCATCGCGGGATGGCTCAGGGAGACGCTCCTCCTAGCGGCGCTAGGAGTAAGAGCGCCACCCACACCTCGCACCGCACTATGCCCAAAACTGCGGAGGAAGCTCTAGCGCAGGCCCAGCTATTGCTGAACTTTCATCCTATGCCAGAGAAAATGGAAGACTGGAGAGCTATGATCCAGAGTCTGCTGAGCTTCGCAAACTGTTGGCGTTCTGGATACCGGGGTATCCAGACTTGCCTGCCTGCGGCCCAGGACTTGGCCCGCTCGACGGTCCGTATAGCCCTACACGGCTTCACTCAAGACAAGACCCTCGTGAGAGCCTCACCCGCGCGAGGAGGACAGCACCAAGGCCCCTGGGAAAGGGAGGCCTCCCCAGGCCCCCTCCCGAGTGATGGAGATCTCTATGCAATGCTCGGCCTCGGGAGGTCGAGGCTAACGCCAGCCGGGCCAGGCGGGCGCCAGCGCGCCAGAGGGGATAGTTTCCTCTTTGGTGCAAAGGAGACAAGGACAAGCGCAGGTTCCCGAGGCGCCCGGCCAAAGGTTTCCATTCCGGTGCAACGAGACCGGGCCAGCGGGCACGGCAGGACGGATGTCACCAGCAAGCCCACCACCGCGTCACCACCGCCTACTTTGCAGGCGAAGACCACCTTTCGTCAGGATAAGATGTACCTCCTGTCCCCCTTTGAATTTGGCCATTGTGGGATCCCTTCCCGCCATTGCGACAAGGGAAGAGGACCCGGGCCGCTATAAATAGAGGCTAGGCTGCTCTGTAGAAGGGATAGAAGACACCACGCGCAAACACACTCGCGAGGTAGCTCATCACTGTACTAGTTCATCCACAAACTTCCATGTGAGGCAATCCACCAAAGGCAGGAGTAGGGTTTTACGCTTCGCAGCGGCCCGAACCTTGGTAAACTCTCGCGTGCCATCTTCTTCCTCGCCATCGTGCGGGGTTATCGTGTCGTGAGCTTGGAGGGGGTGAAGCTGTTGGGGATCTTTGCACACGCCCCTGGGTTCGAACTCCTTAGGGTTTTGCGGAGCCCGAAATCCTACATTTGGCGCGCCAGGTAGGGGGCGTGTCGAAGTCTTCCTCAAGCCTCGCTCTTCCTCCGCCTCACCGCCCCCATGGCAGACGCTTGCCGAGCTCGCACCGAGCGCCGTGCTGCTCGCGTCTCCTAGACGGCGCCGGTGGGCCGCACCGCCGCGCACCGGTCGGCCTCTCCTGTGGCCAACGCTGCCACGGGCCCGGAGGCCCACGAGCAGCAAGACTCATCGCAGCCGGTCACCGCGCGGAGCGATGGCCGCACCGCCACTCCATCGATCATTTCAGCTACTTGGTCCTCCTCCCACGCTCGCCCTGGGCCGGCGTGTGGGACGGACGCACTCCTCATGGCGCGCGAACTGCTACGCTACCGCCCTGCCCCCAACCGCATCGACGACTGGCTCGGGCGCGTCGCAGAGCTCGTCGGCGCCGCCGGCGATGCCTCAGCGCTCTCCTACTCGTTCCGACCTCAGCCCTCCCTAGCGGGCGACGAGGCCCACGATGTGCCGCCTCCTCCACACCAGCGCGACGCCGACCCCGAGCCCAGGCGTGAAGCACGCCCGCGCGACCAGCCACGCGGGCTCCCGGCGAGGGTGAGAGATGAAGTAAGCTGCCAGGTGGTGCCGCGGCCGCGTGCTGACGCGCGTGCGCTCCCCGCGTCGTTGCATCAACGACGCGACCGGGCGCCCCTCGAGGCACCCATGCAGGAGCATCAAGACCGGGTCCCTCCCAAGCGTGCGGCGCCTGTAGGCCCAGTGGGTTGCCACGCCATTGCCCCGGAGCTCCATCCGATCGTGTGGCCCTGCAAGTTCAAGCCTGACCTACCTCCTCGCTACGACGGCACCCCAGATCCCACCGAGTTCTTACAGCTCTACTCGCTGAGCATCCAGGCGGCCGGTGGGGATGACAAGGTCATGGCAAGCTGGTTCCCCATGGCGCTCAAGGGTGGTGCGCTCTCCTGGCTCCTCAACCTCCCGGAGTGGTCGATCACCTCCTAGGAAGACCTGCGTGAGCGCTTCGTCGCCAACTTCCAAGGCACCCGCGACTGCGTGCTTGGAGTGGGTGACCTCCGTCGCGTGAAGCAACAGCCTGACGAGACCCTGCACAAGTTCATACAGCGCTTCACGACTGTCCGCCTCAAGATCCCGAGGGCGTCAAATGAGGCCATCATCTCGGCGTTCACTGACGGCGTCAAGGACCTCAGGATGAGGGAGGAGCTCGCTATCCATGATGACCTGAGCTCGGGCTTGGAGATGTTCAAATTGGCGAACAAATGCGCGAAGGCCGAAGAGGGCCGCCACTCCCTCCGTGAGCTTTCGGAGGCGGAACCCGAAGACGAGAAGACCAAGGCCAAGGAGCCAAAGCGAGGCAAAGCACAGCCGAGACGAAGAACCCCCCGCGGGAGGGCGACCGTTCTGCATCTTCCACGGCACCAATAGCCACAACACCGTGGACTATCAGGAGCTCAGGGTGGTCCACGACAAACACTTCGGTCGGCGCCCCCCATGTAGCAACAGGGGCTACGGGCGCGGTGGAAGCCGCGGCGGAGGCCGCTGGGACAATCGAGACTCGCGCCAGGAGTGGCGAGACCAGCCTCGGGAGGACCGCTGGCGCGACAAACCTCCGGAGGGGTCACGTCGTGGCCAGCCTCGCGAGGCCCGTCCTCGTGAGGCTGGCCTTCCCCCGCTTCCGCCGCCACCCAGGAGGAAGGAAGAAGACAGGCAGAACGACGGGGCTGGGGGCTTCCAGGAGGTCAGGGCAATAGCCTGCATCCTAGGCGGAGCCCAAGCCCCAACATCGAACCGCATCTTCAAAAAGTTCTCACGGGAGGTGAACGAAGCTCTTCCGAAGCTTGAGGCTGCGCGCCCCCTCAAGTGGTCCCAGTGCGCCATCACATTCGACTCCAAGGATCAGCTCAGGTGCTCAGCCATGGCGGGCGCACTCCCCATGCTTTGCACACCCACCATCAGCAATGTCCTCGTCACCAAGACACTCATCGACGGCGGCGCCGGGCTCAACGTCCTCTCGATTGAGACATTTGAGATGCTCCAAGTGCCTTATGACCAGCTCATGCCAACCAAGCCCTTCTCCGGAGTCACTGACGGCTCCACGGTCCCCATCGGGCAAGTGCGCCTACCCATCACCTTCGGCGGGCGCAACAACTACCACACCGAGCTCATCGTCTTTGATGTCGCCCACAACCACCTCCTGTACAACGCGATCCTTGGGTACCCAGCCCTCGCCAAGTTCATGGCGGTGACCCACCATGGCTACAACGTCCTCAAGATGCCGGGAAGTGGCGGCATCATCACTGTCATGTGCGATGAGAAGGACGCAGTTTGCTCCCTCGAACGCGCCTACCGTGCTGCGGCGGCCAAGCACTCTGACGGCGAAGGAGGCGTCCTGCCTCATGAGGACATCCCCAAGAAGAAGAAGCAGCTCCTTTCCAAGGGACGCCAGGGGGCAGAGACTTCAAAGGATGGCGCCTCGGGCTCCACGCCTGGGGCCAAGGCCCCTTCCTCCCTCACATAGGAAGGCGCGCCCGGTGCCTCCCATGGGTCGAGCTTGGGGGCTTCCACCCGGAAGGCCACCGGCCTGACCAGTCAGACGAGGGAGATGCTCGGGCACAACTTGGGCCCGTGCGAAGGAGCGCACCCATCCAAGCAAGGAGCACGACGCGAGACACCAAGTTCGTGGGAGTTCGTCACCAGACCAATTGAGGAGCTTCGGGAAGCATAGTCCATGCGAGGCGAGCGCAACCCTGCGCCGCCAAGCGCGGTTGCCATCGTCGTTTCGGGCGTCATGCCGCGCATCTGCGTCAACGTAACCAGCACCAATAGGGCCGCATCACAGGACATCATCTGGCCCACACGCGCCGGTCGCGGCAGGGCCTACCCGTGCGACTACACCCGCATGCCCTTCGGTCTGGCAAACGCGGGCTCCACGTTCCAGCGCCTTGCCCAGGCCATGTTCGCGCCTTACCGGGCCAGGCACCACGAGGATTTGAAGGAGGTCCCGGGTCCGAGCGAGTGCCCCAGGCCTCGTGAGGGACCGGGCTGATGAAGGCCAAGCTTGCGGAGACGCAAGGCCAAGCTCCGACAACTGCCCCCATGCTCCAGTGGTATTGCCGCCAGGTGATGCATTTTGGTCCACACCAGGTAACTTTTTGGTTTGCTCAGTTTGAGGGCAGTCATCGGGCTGCATTATCCTCAGGTGATCAGGGCTCATCCCAGCCGTGTCGTTCTTGCATGTATCTGGTCCTTTCATGCATTTGATCTTTTTCCTAAATATTCTAACTTGCATGCTCGGCGCTTCGCCAGCATGAATGTCGCCGCACCCTAATGATCCTGTCCCCGACCACCTCATGATTAAGGGCTGGCACGGCGTCTGTGCTCGGGTCCGTTCCTGCAACGATGACAAATCCGAGCGGTTGAGCTCTGTCTCGCGGGCCAGCCCCGTGTACGTCACCTCCCATGGCCCTCGGTGCTTCGCTGTCGCATGAGCTAATTGGGAGTGGGTGAGTCAGGGCGCGCGGCACGGTTCCTACAACCACAGTCAGCCTTTTGCTGCCGTGGGAGCCGCGCGCCGGGTGTTTTCTCCTTGGAGTTGTCGCATGAGAAGACTGGGCGCGGCGTCTGTGCTCGGATCCGTCCCTGCAGTGTCGATAAATCTAATGGCTGAGCTCTGTCTGGCGGGCCGGCCCCGTTCACGTCACCTCCTGGGGTCATTGGTGTTTGGCCTTCTCATGCGATGGCCCTTGGAAATCCGTTCGGCGCAGGTTCCTCAAAAATGTACAGGACTTCAAGCGGCGTTTTCCACCAAGAAGATTCAGGCGCAACCCGCCTTTGAGGTAGGGCCATGTGAGACCTGAGCTGTCTCGCGTTGCCCAGATACACCTCCAAGTTCTACCGTGTAGGCCACGCGTACGAACTTAATGGGTTGTACACGCCCGAGGGGCTCAGGAGCCAGGGCCCCCCATTCCCACGCCCAAGTGGAAGCCCCATGCTCCGCGCTGGCGGACGACACGGCCCACCAATGGCTATGCCCACGCAACGTGGAAGCCCTATGCTCCGCGCTGGGGATAAACAACTGAGGGCGCCTTATCGGGTGCATTCAACCTCAGGATGGCCCCTCGTGGCTCCATCTCGCAGCATTCCCTTGGGATGCACGCGTGAGGGGGCTGCAAGGGGGCTGCGCTCAGGCCGGGCCTGGCACACGCCACCTCCCCAGGTCCATGGTACCTGGTCTTCATGTGTCCCTCTCAGGCGAAAGCTGGCGAGGAAAGGTATGGGAGCCGCTCGTACGTCAAGGGGGACTCCTGAGCATCGCGACTCAGGAGCCTCACTGGTCACGTAGCCCCTCGCCCCTTGGCACCGTCCTGGTGATCCGGACACCCCAACGGCGGTTGAGGTATGCGCGGGACCGGGCCCTGCCGACGCAGAGCTCAAGGCGCTCTGATCTCCAAGTCGACCCCATCTTCGCCGCATTCCCTTCGTGAGGGCTGCTCGTACGTCAAGGGGGACTCCTGAGCATTGCGACTCAGGAGCCTCACTGGTCACGTAGCCCCTCGCCCCTTGGCACCGTCCTGGTGATCCGGTCGCCCCAACGGCGGTCGAGGTATGCACGGAGCCGGGCCCTGCCGACACAGAGCACTATAGCAAGCAGGAAAGAAACAAAGTGAGGAAATAAAATCACACAGCTTAGAAGTCATTACAAACATTAAAATGTCTCCGAAAATGCAAATAAGTCTAACGCCTCCACGAGGCACAATGAACGATTACAGGAAAAGACCAGGGAAGAGGAACTAGGAGGAGCTAGCACCGCCGCTCGCCCCGGCCGCGGGGAGCTCGTCGTCGACATCACTGCCGCTGTCATCATCGTCGCCAACCCCCGCAGCCGCAGGAGGAGGCGGGGGAACGGCGACACAGGCAAACTTCTTCATCAGCGCCTCCACGGCGCCCTCCATGGTTGTAGCCGCGGCGGCGCGAACCCCAGGATCAACCAGGCGGATCACGGAGCCGAAGTCGAAACTCGGCTCGCGAAGGTAGAGGTGGCTGAAGACGCGCGTCGCAGCCGCAAAGAAGAGGTCGCGACACTCGCTCTCCAAGACGTTCTCCACCCTAGCGACGGCACCCTCAAGCACTTCGGCGAGCTTTGAGGAGCGCCCAGCGAAGCCACTCTCAGGAGCTGCCAGGGGCTCTGCAAATCCCCCTCGACAAACGGACTACAGCGCTTGGCGAAGCCTGAGCTCGACGGAGGGGAGGGCGTCGAGCTCTGCAGCCTTCTTCTCCTCGACCGCGGCAAGGGTCTTCTCCCTGGAGTCAAGCCGAGCCTTCTCTGCGGCCACCTCCTCCTTCAACCTGTCCAGCTGCTTGCGGTCCATGGCTTGGTCAGTCGCTGCCTTGGACAGCGTGGAGTCGCGGTCGGCAAGCTTGGCCTCGCAGGTCTTGAGGTCTTCCCCCCGCTGACGAAGCCGCTCCGCGAGGGCGGTCCTCTCCTCCTGAAGAGCCTTCAGGCGGGCCTCCGCCTCGTCGCAGCGCTTCGCGGCAGATGCTGCATCGGCCAGCGCCGTGTCGCGGGCTGCCTTGGCCGACGCGGCCTCCTTCCTGCCCTCAGCCGTGGCGGACTCAGCTTGGCTCCAAACCGCCACGGCTGAGGCGTTAGATTGCAGCCACCCAGAAAGAAGACCCAGGCGCTCCCTTGCGAGGCGACCGTTGGCGCCACCGAGGGCGTCTCGGACCTGATCCAAGACGGCATAGGCCCCGTCCAGGGTGCCTGACTCGACTGGAGGGCACGACCCGGAGGCGGCGTCTGTGCGGCGGCAGGTGCCGCCTCCAGAAGGGCGAAAGCATGAAGGGCAGAAGACACCGGTGGTTGCACCACTACCACAGACAAGGCAGGGGCGGACGGCCCCACACCCAGCTGGCCCTCGGGGGCTGGCCCCTCGAGCTGCAGCACGGACATGCCCCCAAGGACAGGGATGGCCTCTCTAGTGGGCATAGGGGGCTCGGCGGCCGCGACAAGGAGAGTCGCCCCGCGGGCCTCCTCGCCTGCGATATCCGGCGTCTCATCAGGCGTCGGCAAGGCACCAGGAACGGGCATCACGTCGGAAGATGCCCTCGGCTTGACGCCGGCCCTCTTCTTCCTCTACTTCGGCACGGTGGCGCCCCTGATTGTCAAGCAAAGAGAGGACCATCAGTACATAAACCACTGGAAGGCGGCCTGAAACCAAGCAGGACCACTTACTCCTCAACGTCGACCCACTTCCTCTTTCTCTCGACCTCGGCAAAGGCGGGGAAGCCTCCGTCCTTATCTGGGGAGCTGCCGCTACGAGAAGGAGTAGTGGGACCACTCGTAAGGGCCACGGCCGGCAAAGCCATGCTAGCCTTGGACGCGACCGCCTTGCCCATAGGTTGCGGCTCGGACAGGGGCGAGACGGGCGCTTCGGCCACCTTGCTGGCAAGAGCTGGGCGCTCCGGAGGAGGCCCGGCCTCGCGCTTCCTCGGGGTCACCCGGCAGGCAGATCGTGCGGCCCGAGGTGTGGGTCCCGACCCTTTGAGGACTGTGGCGAGTCGCGGAGGACTTGCAGCAGGGGGTTCGCCGGCGTCGTCGTCATCAAAGCCGCGGAGAAGCGCACTCCACGATGGAGGGGACACTTCCTCCAAATCGTCATCCGCCGTTTCCTCCGAGTCTTCTTCATCTGCGGTGTCGTCGGAGGACACCACCACAGGGGCGCCGGGGCTCTCGACCGGAGAGAGCCCCAGCTTGTCGAAGATGGGCATCGCGGCGACCAGATCGGCATTGTCGTCGCGGAAGTACAGCGGGGCGTAGGCCTCAGGAAGGTCCCCGAGGTCGCCGTTGAGCAGGGTCGCCATAACCCTGTTCAACTCCTCGGGGGTCAGGTGCGTAGAGCGGAGCCTCATGTCATCGCCACCACCTTGATAGTCCCACATGGGCCTCGAGTGAGACTGGAGGGGCGCCAGGCGTTGCACCAGGAACTCCCTCACTATCATTCCCTAGTCAACTTCCTGGCGCTGATGTCTTGAAGGACCCGCTCCAAGACAGGTTTGGCCCGGGGGTCAGAGAGTTTCGCAGAGCTCCACGCCGAAACCTTCTCCAGCAGCCCCTTTGGGAGCTCGAGGCAAGGGTTGATGCTCTTGAGATCCAAGAAGACCCAGCGGTTCCTGAAGTTCTCCACCTTCTTCCCGGCCTTGAAGAGCATGTTCCCGCTCTGGACCGCGACAAAGGAGACACATGCCGATCGCTGAGCGCCGTCATGAAGCCGCAAGCTGAAGAAATGGCAGAACAGGGCCACCGAAGGCCTCACGCCCATGAAAGCCTCATAGTAGAAGGCGAACACGGATAGAAGCAGGATGGAGTTGGGTTGAAGATGGAGGGCCTGGATCCCGTAGTGCTCGAGGACGGCGGTGAAGAACGCGGAGAAGGGCGGGACGAGCCCGGAGAAGATGCTGTCGAGGAAGAAGGGTTAGGCCGACTTGGCCAGGCGATGCCTCTCCGCGGAGCCGCACCATATCAAGGTCCGCCCCCGCTCATTGGTGTCGTCCGCCATCGACGGAAGCACCGGGGCGAGGATCCCGTCCTTGGCTATGGTGGACTCTGAGAGCACCGGCGCGATGGGAGCGGAAGCCGAGCTTTGGGCTTCAGGTTTCGACTTGCCGGCGGGAGCCATCGAGGAGCCTTTGGGGCAGAGGAAGCAAGAAGGAGGACGGAGCGGTACTGAGATCTGGAGAGGTTCCCACAAAGGGTGGAGATCCGGAAGGGAGAGAAGGAGTGCAGAAGAGGAAAGCAATAATGGCTCAACGCTGGACGTCAGGCTTTTGTCGGTTCGGATAGTTGCCAAGAAGACACGGGAGCGGGGACGCCCGCACCCAGCCACGCACCGCGCGCAAGACCTGGCCCGCAAGCAATAGGGGCCCGCGGCGCTCCGGGCCATCTTCTACAGCTTCCCCTCGAAGACAACTCGAGCGCGCCTTGGGCCCGGGGGCAACTGTCGGCGTTCTGGATACCGGGGTACCTAGACTTGCATGCCTGCGGCCCAGGACTTGGCCCGCTCAACGGTCCGTACAGACCTGCGCGGCTTCACTTAAGACAAGACCCTCGTGAGAGCCTCACCCTCGCGAGGAGGACAGCGCCAAGGCCCCCGGGAAAGGGAGGCCTCCCCAGGCCCCCTCTCGAGGGGCGGAGATCTCTATGCGATGCTCGCCCTCGGGAAGTTGAGGCTGACGCCAGCCGGGCCAGGCAGGCGCCAGCGCGCCAGAGGGGACAGTTTCCTCTTTGGTGCAAAGGAGACAAGGACAAGTGCAGGTTCCTGAGGCGCCCGGCCAAAGGTTTCCATTCCGGTGCAACGAGGCCGGGCCAGCGGGCGCGGCAGGACGGATGTCACCAGCGAGCCCACCACTGCGTCACCACCGCCTACTTTGCAGGCGAAGACCACCTTTCGTCAGGATAAGATGTACCTCCTATCCCCCTTTGAATTTGGCCGTTGTGGGATCCCTTCCCGCCATTGCGACAAGGGAAGAGGACCCGGGCCGCTATAAATAGAGGTCAGGCTGCTCTGTAGAAAGGGAAGAGGACCCGGGCCACTATAAATAGAGGCCAGGCTGCTCTGTAGAAGGGATAGAAGACACCACCCGCAAACACACTCGCGAGGTAGCTCATCACTATACTAGTTCATCCACAAACTTCCACATGAGGCAATCCACCAAAGGCAGGAGTAGGGTTTTACGCTTCGTAGCGGCCCGAACCTGGGTAAACTCTCGCGTACCATGTTCTTCCTCGCCATCGTGCGGGGTTATCGTGTCGTGAGCTTGGAGGGGTTGAAGCTGTTGGGATCTTCGCCCATGCCCCTGGGTTCGAACTCCTTAGGGTTTTGCGGAGCCCGAAATCCGACACAAACCGTGACAGGCCGGAGGGAGCGGGTCCGTCAGTCGCCTGCCAGGCTGCTCCGGGGGCTACCACCTGCGAACGCGACGCCGGCGGGGCGCATACCGTGCAGTCTCCCCCTCAGCAGCAACATACCCACCGGACCGACGTACAAGACGAGGTATCATATGCCTCGACAGACCCACGGATGAACAAGGACTACGCCAGGTCTTGAAGGACAGGCGCAAGGAAGACGCCCGCACCACCATTGAGAGGAGCGTCAAACATCCCAGCAGTCCGACGGATGCGCGGATCCAGCCGTCGACACGCGCAGGTGATGTTTACATAGTGCTGCGTGATCTTCCTATTGGTTCGATACCTTGGTTTTATAACTGAGGGAAATACTTACCATCGCTGTGCTGCATCATCTCTTCCTCTTTGGGGAAATATCAACGCAGTCTCAAGCCACGTCAGAGCCCTTGTCAGGAAGGCGTTCCGGCAAGGCTTCTACTATCCCACAGCCCTTCAAGACACCTTGGCGGGGGTAACAACATGTGAAGCATGCCAGTATCACGCCAAGCAGATACAACAACCAACACAAGCCCTTCAATCCATGACGCTCTCCTGGCCATTCTCGGTCTGGGGGCTCGACATCGCCGGCCCTCTCCCATGTGCTATCGGGGGCTTCGAGTTCTTGTTCGTCGCCATCGACAAGTTCATGAAGTGGACCTTTCACACCCTGTGTTTGTATCACTTTGCTATGCTATGATTTATAAAATTTGGAACCATTTAAAACTTTTTGAATGCTGTTGCTTGTTGGATTGTTTGCTACTTGTTTGTTTGGATGATTGTGATTAGTTCCACCAAACTTATCTTCTCTCTAAAACTCATCCACTTGATCCAAACTCTCTGCCCAATGATCATGCCATGTGTATAGGACCTAAAACTATTTTTATAAAATATTCTTTTGGCCAAAAAGCATTTATTGAATTTAGGTTTTCAAAACCCCTGAATTGAAGATTGTACTACAAGTCCTCAAATTAGGGTGAATGCTTTAACCTAAAGACTTTATTTGGAATCTACAATATATAAGACCTCCCAAAACCACCAAATATTAATTTTAAAGATTATTTTCATATTTTATTTAAAGGCTTTTTCTTAAGGCTGTTTTTTCATAGGGAAAAATTATTTTTATGTTTCCAAAATATTTAACAAAATTCAGGGAAACTCAATGGACATATGTTTTCCATATATATGAGTTTCAACACAAGGTCATGTTCAAAATATTGGACAAAACCCTCCAAAATCCTTTCTGTCTGTTTCAAGCTTTTGAAATATTTCTATAGGAAATATTACCAAATAAATCCAGGAAAATCCTAGCAAGTCACACATGATATATGTGATGATCTTGAAAAGTTTCATCTCAATCTCAATTGTTTTGCTTCACCAAAATGCCCCAAAACCCTCTCTGTCCAGAATCAAATTTGAATAACTTTACATTGTGAACTTTCTCCAGTTGGCCCCAAACTTTGTGGACATGTTCTAATCCCAAAATGATGAGACTACACCAAGTGGTGCATCAAGGAGATTAGCTTACCATGGCTGGATCTACAGAACTCAGTTTCTGTTGATTTATAGGGTTTGCAACATTTGCATTGTCAACTTTCTTCAAATCATCTCAAACCTGGTGATCTCAGTCCTGTTAATTCTCACAGTAAGTGGGTAAAACTATCCTGCCAAACAGCCATCAAACACCTCCTGGTACTTTAGTAAAGACCACATTTTCACCACTTCCACTGTTCTCCTTCACCTCCCCTTTTTACCACAGCTCCCCCTTGTTACTTTCTACCTCTAGTAAGACTTGCATGACCTCAGCTCTATGATTGGGGGGTGAAAACCTCATTTTACCCCCCTGGACAGCAAGAACAACAACATTTCCTTCTCTCTCTCACCCTCCAGTGAATTCCAGAGCATCCATGGTCCCCCTACCTTTATCTTATTCCCCTAAATCCCTTGGACACGCATGGACACGCCCTACGCTATAGGGGCATGCCATGGCATGCCATATGCGTGCTCTGGAGTGCGCTGCAGTGCGCACACGCGTTGTAGCCAACGCCCAATGCATGGCCCCAACAGCCTCGAGCCTCCCCCTCGGGTCCCCCGAGACGCCCTCGGCATCCGTCACACGGCACGCGGTCGGCCCCCTCCTCTCTCCTCCTCCCTGATGCCTCCCACGCACGTACCGAGCGCCGCCGGGTCGGCCAACCCCCGGCCTCGCACGCGCGCGCTCCCTACCCTCTCTCTTCTCTCCCCTGGTGGTAGACCCACTCCAGGAAAGCCCCGGACACGCCCCCATGAGTCTCCGAGCCCTCCAACAACGAGTAGAACTTCGCTGGCGCATGAGATCTCGGTGGACCACGCGACACCTATAAAACGGCCTCCCCGAGCCCTTCTCTCCCCTCTGGTCTCCCTCTCCTCCATTCAATTGCACCATGAGGCCTCCTTCTTCTCCCCAGGAGCTCCTAAGCTCGAGATCGAGCTCGGGATCCGCCACTTCGGCTCGCCGGAGATCCCTTGGTGCGGACCTCCTCCGGTGCTCCTTTCCTTCCCCTTGACCTCCTCCCACCTCCCTGACTCCATCCCGCTCCTTTTTTGTGCAGATTGCGTGTGGGAACAACCGGATCAAGCTCGGCCGAAGCTCCCTTTGCGGCGTCCGCACGCCGCCGGCGACTCAGGCCACGCCGATGATCCCCTGGACCACCACCCGAACGAAGACGACGTCCTGATTCCATTCCCGTCGCCAGCTCACCTCGCCGTGATATCCTCCGCCGCCGGTGAGCTCGCCGGCCCTATGGACGGAGGTTGACGACGACCTGCCAGTGGGGCCCGCCTGTCAGCCTCCGGTCTCTCTCTTGCCTCTCCCCTCTCACTGACCCATGGGCCACGCCCGTCAGGTTCAAACCTGACGCGCGCGGGAGCATCGGCTCGCCTGGGCTTGCTGGCCTCTACGCCGGCCAGCTGCTGGCCGACTCTGGCCCAGGGCAATGTGGCCCAGGGCAAAAATTCCACAGGATGCAATATTTATTCAAATCAGGTGATTCAAATTCCTAAAAACTTGTAATATTGTGTACTATTTAATGATGCCACTTGTGCAACTTTTTGAAAACATTTTATCTACTGGTTTTATTTAAAACCTTTTTTTGGTTAATTAATCCCACTGTTAAAATCATTTTTACCACTTTTTCAACTTCAAAACCCGAAGCTAGTATTTTTAGTATTTCTAGTTTTCACCCTAGTATTTTACAAAACTGGTTTGGCATTTTTAGGAGTGATTTATTTTCTCTTTTTTTGTCGTGCTCTTATTTTTGCCCGTTAATATTGCGACGATAGATTGCGTTGTTGACGAGGGAGTTGGACCAGAAGACCTTGAAGACCCCGAGGACTTTGTTGAGCCAGGCAAGCAGCCCCTTGACCATGTTTAAAGAAACCATTTTTATTGCATGGCATATAGCACTTTACTTTTGATATGTTGATCATGATGTTATGGTGACCACCTTTATGGGTTGCCTCCGATGCTTTTACCCGTTGATACTTGCATGACATGACTCTACTTTCTACTCAGAGTTGTGCCGGTGGGAAGTAGATATGATGCTCAGTAGTGCTACGCAAATGGGACAGGAATATGCATGGTGATGGAAACAAAAGTACTTTCAAAGACTCTTTCAAAAACCCCGTCGGGTGACACTAATGCCCGAGGGAGATGATGAGCTAGGTGACCTCTTGTTAAAGAAGTGGTGCATCGAGGCAAGTGCGTGTGTTGTTTTCGAAAATGGATTGGTTTAAGTTGCGACCGTTATTCCAACCTTACATGTACAACCACGATACCCCTTATGGGACGGGGCTTTGTTGATTAATTTGGTAGGTACTAGCATTGAGCCCGCATTACTAGTGGCGGGAGTGACATGGTCACTCTCGATAGGGGGTCGTGCCTGAAAGGACGACCATGGGTTATTTTCACAAACACCGGGCACACCGTTGCGTGCCCCCGTGGATGATACTTGTGATATACATCATGGGGGATGGCACCAACGAGTGGACTCTTTGTTAGTATCGTCAAGGGAAAGGCATTGTTCGGGTACTTACCTCGGGTATGCAATACCGCGAGTCGTGGCTTGACACGGAAGTTTCCCGAGTCTTGTGGGTAAAGTGTGCAACCTCTGTAGAGTGTAAAACTATTCGAATAGTCGTGTCCAAGGTCAAGGACAGTTGGATGACCGCTCTTTGGCTACGTCCATTGTTTACAAAAACTTGGTGTGTGTGTGTGTGTGTGTGTGTGTGTGTGTGTGTGTGTGTGGGAGAAAGATGGGATACTTGAGTTAAGTTGGATGACTTGACATGATGATTGAACAAGTGATGTTCAGACCTTATTTATATTGATAGCTGTAACTTGTTCATACGGATACTTGTATCCTCATGATGCATGCTCTTACAAGTTGATTGATCATGTCATTGCACTCAAAAATTAGGTTTCCGCAACTTACCTAGTTAGTGCTATATCATGCATTGTTATACTTTGTTCCAAAACATGGGATGCTTGCGAGTACATTCAAAGTACTAATTGGCTTGCCACTGGTTAATTAATTGGCCAGGAATGGAAGAGTAGGAATATGGTGAAGAAGTCATTGGTGACGAACATGCGAACTAGGACACTTGCCAGTCAGAATGCATGTAGGGTTAAGGCAGATGGCATGGGTTCACGCTTTCGCTCAAGATTTCCGCTGCTAGTTATGTTTGGAGTTTGGCCTTCATAGCCCTATCTATATAACACTTGACCATGATGGTCTTTATTTGTGTAAGAAGATAGGTATGGATGTAAGACTCTTGTTATTCAGCTTCTGTGTGTTCAGTGAGCATTGATCTCTAGGATCAATGTACACGTGCATTCGGTGATCACGACTTAGGAGTTGGGGTCCCCACAGAGCTGGTATCAGAGCCAGGTTGACTATAGGAAGCCTTAGTTAGCATGGGCATTGGTTAGGATAAAACCATTTTCAAAACTATAGCTAGTACCTATACTTAGGAGTTTCTGTACTTCTTATCTCGTCTAGTCTTCTCTCAACACTCTACTGACTCCTCTTTCCCCTTAAACCTTTGTAGATGGCCGTCGTACCCGAAGACCTCCTAGCATCCGGCTTCCCCCTACTCCTTGAGGATAGCCTGGAGAAGTGCCAGTATCGCCGACCACCCGTTTTCTTCTACTACGAGCACTGGGTCGATGCTGTCACAAAGGAGTACCACGTTGATGTGGTCGTGAAGGCAAATGACTCCCCGACTAGTTGGTTCTTTGAGGGACCACAGATGGAGACCCTGGCGCTCGCAGTCGAGACGGATGCATGCAAGGCACTTATCCACCTTCGAGACATCATTCCATAGATGGCTGACGAGCCAGCCACTCGCCACCTCCCTTTCAAGAAGGATGAGAATGGTGAGAATTGGACGTTGATTCCCTCCAAGGAGGATGGGATACCACTCAGGTTCCAGACCTACTTCAGCCTCTCCGCCGAAAATCTGGCTCACAACCTGATTAGGGAGTCCGTGAAGCTCCGCGAGGAACTTCACCAACCCGAGAGCTACTCCATCAAGATCAAGAAGGATGGAGCACCCGAGGGACGGCCAGCTACAGCTTACAGAGGAGGAGTACCCCTAGCTAGAGATGCACCCACATGCCGTCGTCGCATGAGTGCGAAGGAGTATCGTGCGCTCTTCACCGACCCACCGACGAAGCATCGTCGGGATGGACCTCCTCGTTCTCCGACCCCCTCGACCAGAGATGACACCCGTACGGATGATGACAAGGAGGAAGGTCCCGAGGAGCGTGAGTACGAGACCGAGCACTCCACCACTTGAGTCCGAGAACCCCTAGGGTAGGATCAGTCATGTACCCCTCATGCGAAGTCAAGTCCGTGTAATAGTTCACATGAAACTATGTGTGCTTGTTGTTTGTGCTCCGATGCAAGTCGCGCTTTTGTCTTAGGCAACATATAAGCGACTCCATCATCTATCTTACCTTAATATAATGTGTTTGGTCTTTCGACTCTTGATTTGTCACACTTGCACTGTACCAACCCCCTTAGGCGCGCTTTCTCTATTGTTGCTTTCCATCTCATCTATCGCAGTTATTTGACTTGGCTGCTCCAAACAGGATGGTGACTGCAACCCGCAATAGCTCCTTCACCAACCCTGAAGCCGGCAAGTCCAGCCAGCAACAGGGAGCTGGTGGGACTGCTCAGGCAGGAGAGCACCAGGAGCAGCAACATGGCGACATTCCCGCGCCACCACCTCCACCAGATAACACGACCATAGCTCAGTTTCTCCAAGTTCTCCGGGAGGAATGCCAGGCCAACACTGCCGCTATCCAGCAGATGGCTCAAGTCCTTGTGAACAACCAGCAGCAAGACAGGAATGGCAATGGCCGCTCCACTCTGTCGGAGTTCATGAGGAATTAACCCCCAACCTTCACTGAGACCGCTCAACCTATGGATGCCAATGACTAGATCTGCACCATCGAGGACCTCCTTGCATTGGTCAACTGCAGTGAGGATCATGAAAAGGTGCTTTATGTCTCTCACTGCCTCGTAGGTACTGCCAGATCTTGGTGGGATGGATTCAAGATCATGCAAGGAGACCGTGTGATCACCTCGGCAGACTTCAAGGAAGGATTCCACACTGCTCACATTCCTTCTGGGATCATGGCTATCAAGAAGAGAGAATTCCAAGCGCTGAAGCAAGGAAGTGGTATGCCCATGAATATGTCAGCACTGAGGCCGCTAAGATGGGATGCTTCATGGAAGGACTCCAGCAAGCCCTGCACTATCAACTCATTGTCTGCGACTGCCGGACCTTCTTCGACCTAGTAAACAAGGCTCTCATGCTCGAAGGCAAGCGTCATGCCATGGAAGACACTCGCAAGCGCAAGATGATCAGCAAGGGTAGTTCCAGCAACCAGAAGCTTCGCCCCTAGCAACCAAACCCAGCCAAACCAACCTATCAGCCTCTGCAGGCTAGGCCTCCTGCACCTCGTCCGAGCTACCTGCCCAGCAGTACGCCAATCCCAGGCCAGCCTACAACAACCCCAATAACAACAATGATGGCAGGAACAACAACACCAACAACTCAGGTTAGATCACGTGCTTTGGATGTGGTCAGCCTGGACACATCTCTAAGCTGTGCCCCAACAAGAAGCAAGATGCACCGCGCCCCAATGCGCCGAACCAAGGTCAAGGCCGTGGAGTGCCACCAAGGAATCAAGCTCCCCGCAACCAGCCCAACAATGGCAAGGGTCATGTGAATCACGTCACCACTGAGGAAGCCCAAGAAGACCCAGACATCATACTGGGTACGTTCCTCGTCAACTCAACTCCAGCCACCATTATGTTTGATTGTGGAGCTTCGCAATCTTTTGTTACCCAAAAGTTTGCACTAGAGAGTGGTATGAAGCCTACACCCCTGGGTAGTCATATGATGGTACAAACCCCTGGATCGGTTATGAGAACCAAGATAGGATGTAAAGGAGTTGGGATTGTCATCAATGGAGTAGAATTCCTGGCAAACCTTATCATATTGAGGTCGCAAGGCTTGGATGTGATCCTAGGCATGCACTGGTTAACCAAACACCAAGGCTTGTTAGACTATGCCAAGAGGACTGTTACCATGACCAATAGCCCAGGAGTTGAAGTCAAGTATGTTCCCAACCCTACCTCCGCTCAAGCCCCTCAGGTTAATTGTCTGTCAGGAATTGAGTTGGATCAAGTGCCTGTGGTATGTGAATACCCAAATGTCTTTCCTGATGAGCTGCCTGGATGCCTCCTGACCGTGACATTGAGTTCATCATTGAGCTAATGCCCAGAGCAGGACCCATCTATAAGAAGCCCTATAGGATGGGGTCCATAGAGTTGGCTGAACTGAAGGAGCAACTGGCTGAGCAGCTCAGAAAAGGATTTATTCGCCCTAGTGCCTCTTGATGACCCACAAGTATAGGGGGTCAATCGTAGTCCTTTCGATAAGTAAGAGTGTCGAACCCAACGAGGAGCAGAAGAAATGACAAGCGGTTTTCAGTAAGGTAATTTGTGCAAGCACTGAAAATTGTAGGTAACAGATAGTTGATAGCAAGATAATTGGTAACGAGCAAGTAACGGTAACGGTAAATAAACTGCAGCAAGGTAGCCCAATCCTTTTGTGGCAAAGGACAGGCCAGAACAGTCTCTTATAATAGGCAAAATGTTCTTGAGGGTATAGGGGAATTTCATCTAGTCACTTTTATCATGTTGGTTTGATTCGCGTTCGCTACTTTGATAATTTGATATGTGGGTGGACCGGTGCTTGGGTTTTGTTCTTACGTGAACAAACCTCCCGCTTATGATTAACCCCCTCGCAAGCATATTCAACTACGAGAAAAGTATTAAGATAAAATCTAACCATAGCATTAAACGTTTGGATCCAAATCCGCCCCTTACGAAGTAGCGCATAAACTAGGGTTTAAGCTTCTGTCACTCTAGCAACCCATCATCTAATAACTACTCCACAATGCATTCCCTTAGGCCCAAGGATGGTGAAGTGTCATGTAATCAACATTCACATGACACCACTAAGGGAATCATAACATACATATCATCAAAATATCGAACACATATCAAATTCACATGATTACTTGCAACATGACTTCTCCCGTGACCTCAAGAACAAAGGTAACTACTCACAAATAATATTCATGCTCAAGATCAGAGGGGTATTGAATAGCATAATGGATCTGAACACATAATCTTCCACCAAATAAACCATATAGTAATCAACTACAAGATGTAATCAACACTACTAGTCACCCACATGTACCAATCTGAGGTTCCGGTACAAAGATTGAACACAAGAGATGAACTAGGGTTTGAAAGGAGATGGTGCTATTGAAGATGATGATGAAGATTGGCCTCCCAAAGATGAGAGGGGTGTTGGTGATGACGATGGCTTCGATTTCCCCCTCCGAGAGGGAAGTTCCCCCGGCGGAATCGCTCAACCGGAGGGCAAAAGTGCTCCTTCCCAAGTTCCGCCTCGAGACGGTGGTGTTCCGTCCCGAAAGTCCTCTCCTCATTTTTTCTAGGTCAAAAGACCTTAAATACCAGAAGATGGGCACTGGAGGTGGGCCGTGCTGAGCACAACCCACCAGGGCGCGCCTGGGGGGCCTGGAGCGCCCTGGTGTCTTGTGCCCACCAGGTGGCCTCCCTCCGGTAGTTATTTGCTCCAGTATTTTTTATATATTCCAAAATAATTCTCCATGAAGTTTCAGCTTATTTGGAGATGTGCATAATAGGTATCTCTGATGTGCTTTTTCAGGTCCAGAATTCCAGTTGCCGGTATTCTCCCTCTTTGTGTAAACCTTGCATATTATGAGAGAAAAGGCATTAGAATCACTCCCTAAAGCAATATTATGCATAAAAACATTATAAATAACAGCAGGAAATCATGATGTAAAATGGACGTATCAACTCCCCCAAGCTTAGACCTCGCTTGTCCTCAAGCGAAAGCCGATATTGAAAAGCATGTACACATGGTTTGAGAGAGAGGTGTCTATAAAAACAAAATACAGAGATAGTAGCATCATGCTTATTATCATAGCAGCAACAAACTTTATCATAGAACTTATTCATATAACTTTTATTATATAACTTCATCATATAACTTCTCATGAACAAGTAACAATTCATCACAACATAGAAGTATAAAGCATAAACCTTATTGAAAACCAACAAACTATGTTCTCATTCAACTTTGCAACTACAATTCATCATATTTTCAGGAAGGGTCTCGTGTCGGAGCCTTTTGGCAAGTCCACATACTCAACCATCATTTAGTCTTCTATGATTGCTAACACTCACAACATACCCATGAGCAAAAAGTTTCAACCGGACACATAGAAAGATAGGGGCTTATAGTTTTGCCTCCCAACGTATTCACCTCAAGGGTGATGTCAACAATAATAACTCATGCTCACTCATATCCAGCTGGATATATGTGCCTCGATCTTTCCTCACCACATGATGCTTGCAAAAAGAAAAAGTAAAAAGGAATAGGGAAGAATACTTTGACTCTTGCATAAAAGTAGATACATAAAAGTAAAAGATAGGCCCTTCGCAGAGGGAAGCAGAGGTTGTCATGCGCTTTTTGGTTTGTATGCCAAATCCCTTAATGTAAAAGAACATCACACTATATTGCCCCCTATGATAGCAACCTTTATTATGCAGTCCGTCACTTTTATTACTTTACCATCATAAGTTCGTACAACGCTCAATTTTCTCTTACACTAATTGATCAAACACATTTAGAAGCAATTTTTATTGCCTATTGCACTGATGGCAACTTACTTGAAGGATCTTACTCGATCCATAGGTAGGTATGGTGGACTCTAAAAACATGAATTTGGGTTTTGGGTTTTTGGATGCACAAGTTGTATCTCTACTTAGTGCGGAATTTTTGGCTAGGAAAGATATTGAGCTAGCACCAGATGTTGAAGGATCTATGACAATATAACTTCTATATGAATATGAACAAACATAAATCATTACGTTGTCTTCCTTGTCCAACGTCAACAATTTTGGCATATAATATTGAATGGGGGCTCCCAATCATAAAAGATGTCCAGGATAGTGTATTTGCATGTGAATCTTCTCTTCCCTTATTAATTCTTTCATGAATTGCATCATTGACCAATGCTATGTTTGTCAATCTAAAATAAATTTTACCACTTATACTTTTCCTTATGTGATGTCATTACTTACCATAAGATTAGCATATGATTCTTTTACATTTATTTCCTTTTTATTTTGATTGCAACAAGAAAGTAATGATGCAAAAGCTCAAACTAAACTTTATTATATAACTCTCACTCGATTACATAGATAGATAGATCATGAAACTAGCACTCAAAAATAGATCATACTAAACTTTTATTCAACTAAATCACGAAAAAGCTAAGGATCGAACTAAAATAAGTAAAGGTGAATAAAAGTGATGGTGATACGATACCGGGGCACCTCCCCAAAGCTTGGCTCAAGCCAAGGGGACTGCCCATACCCGTGTACTCAAGTTTCCTTTCGTGGCGAAGATGATGAAGGTGGTGGTGATGAAGTGCCACACTTCAAACTCAATTGGTACTCCAATATGCGGATGACTCTCCGAAGGGTGATGATGTGCTCCGCTAGCAAAATATTTTCACGAGTGAGAAATTTATTCTGAACACGAACCGCTTCGAAAGCCCTAAAAGCTTCAATTTCAATGGGGGTGAATGACGTGGCTTGAGACTGCGTCGGTATTTCTCCAAACAGGAAGGGATGATGCAGCACAGCGACGGTAAGTATTTCCCTTGGTTATGAAACCAAGGTATCGAAACAGTAGGAGGATCACGCAACACTATGTAAACAACACATGCACACAAAAAACTAATACTTGCAACCCAGCGCGAAAGAGAGGTTTTCAATCTCTCCACGGTAAAAAGATATATTAGTTTGTAATAGATTGGATAGATAGATCTCGCAAGAACACAAAATAAAAGATGCAAAAAAAGTGCAGCAAGGTATTTTTGGTTTTTTTGAATAATAGATCTGAAAACAAAAGCGGCAAAAAGATAGATCGGAAAGCACATGAGTATAGCTTGGTTGGAAAAGTAGACCCGGGGCCGTAGGTTTCACTAGTGGCCTCGCTCATGAGTATAGCACACGGTGGGTGAAGAAATTAATGTTGGGCAATTGATAGAAGATCAAATAATCATGACGATATCAAAGGCGATGATCATCATATAGGCATCACGTCCAAGATTACTAGACCGAAACGATTCTGCATCTACTACTATTACTCCACACATCGACCGCTATCCAGCATGCATCTAGTGTATTAAGTTCATGGAAAAACAGGGTAATGCAATAAGAACGATGACATGATGTAGGCAAGATCTATTCATGTAGGAATAGACCCGATCTTGTTATCCTTAATAGCAATGACACATGCGTGCCTCGCTTCCCCTTCTGTCATTGGGAGAGGACACCGCAAGACCGAACCCATCACAAAGCACCTCTTCCCATGGCAAGAAAAATCGATCTAGTTGGCCTAACTAAACCAAGGATTCGAAGAAGAAATACAAGGCTATAAGTAATCATGCATATAAGAGATCAAAGAAGACTCAAATAATATTCATGGATAGAAACTGATCATGAACTCAAAATTCATCGGATCCCAACAAACACACCGCAAAAAGTATTACATCAAATAGATCTCCAAGAGACCATTGCATTGAGAATCAAAAGAGAGAGAGAAAGCCATCTACCTACTGCCTACGGACCCGTAGGTCTGTGGTGGACTACTCACGCATCATCGGAGAGGCACCAATGAGGATGATGAACCCCTCCGTGATGGTGTTAGATTGGATCTCGCGGTTCTGGAACTTGCGGCGGCTGGATGTATTTTTCGTCGACTCCCCTAGGGTTTCTAGAATATTTGGGTATTTATAGAGCTCAGAGGCGGTGGAGAAGGTTCCCGAGACGGACACAACCCACCAGGGCGCGCCCGGGGCCCCTAGCGCATCCTGGTGTCTTGTGGGCGGCCTGGGCTCCCTCCTGGTTACTTCTTTGGCACACTGGCCTTCTTCTGGTGAGGGATCACTAGAAGAGTGTCTAGAAGGGGGGTGAATAGACTACTAGCAGGAATTTAAAACCTAACCTTTTCCCAAGTTAATTGGTTGGCAGATTTTAACTGTTATAGCAAGTCTAGCAAGTCTAACAGCCCTACACATGCATATCAAAAAATATGGCAGCGGAAAGTAAAGACATTGCACATGAAGTAAAGAGTAGAGATATGGAGATCAAACGCAATTGGAGACGCAAGGATTTTTCCCGTGGTTCCGATAGGTGGTGCTATCGTACGTCCACGTTTATGGAGTCTTCAACCCACGGAGGGTAACGGTCACGAGACTCCACGTAGGGCTCCACCCATAAGGGTCCACGAAGTAGCAACCTTGACTATTCCATAACGGCTTCCGTCCACGACGGACTAGCCTCACTATGGGTAGATCTTCACGAAGTAGGCGATCTCCTTGGCCTTACAAACTTCTTGGTTCAACTCCACAACACGAAGTAGGAGGCTCCCAAGCGACACCTAACCAATCTAGGAGGCACCACCCTCCAAAAGGTAATAGGCTTGGTGGAAGAGATGGGATTGGTGAAAAGCAACTTGGGGAGGCTAGAAATCAAGATCCATATGGTTGGAGTGGAAGATCTTGACCTCAACACAAGAATAGGTGGTTCTCTCTCAGAAAACTGGATGGGGCAAGTATGGAATAGTTCTGAGTGCTTCTCTTTCGAGTAGGTGGTGGTGGAGGGGTATATATAGGCATCCCCAAAAATCCAACCGTTACACACAAAATGACCAACTCGGTGACAGCGATGTGTAAATCTCGGTGGTACCGAAGTGACCAAAGGTGGCAACTTTTGAATCTCGGTGAGACCGATATAGGAAACTCGGTTGCACCGATAAGGTGACCAACGGTCAGATTGACAATCTCGGTGACGCCGATCCAACAATCTCGGTGGTACCGATATTGTGAATTTGAGTAACAGAAAGTTGGCAACCTAAACTCGGTGGCACCGGGATTGAATCGGTTGCACCGAAGTGGCTAGGCTTTGGCTGAGTCTGTCTGAGGTTGAGAATCGGTGGCACCGGGATGGAAATGTTGGTTGCACCGATTTTGAGTATTTGGCTTTGGACAGACTTTGGTGGGAGAGCTTGTGGGTGTTTTTGGTGACTATCACTTGTGCACGTATGAGCATTTTGTTCACCAACAAAACCTTACCCCCTTTTAATAGTATTGGCTTTCCTATGGACTCAAAGTGATTTCTCACAAATGTAAAATGTAGAGTCCTCTTCCTTGAAGCTTTGCCAACCTATTTCCTTGCATCTTGGGGTATTTCCACAATCTCCACAATCCTTTTGCCAACCCTCTCTGTGGACTTTATCTGAAATACACTAGGTAAAAGTATTAGTCCAAGAGACAATCTATATTGTCATGAATTATCAAAACCACCAAGGGAGCATGTTGTGATTTCAATCTCCCCCTTTTTGGTAATTGATGACAACATACAATCAAAGCTTCAAATAAAGATATGCATGGATATAATGAAGACTTTGAGAGACACATGACTTAGTTTTTCTCCCCCTAAATGTGTGCAGTCCTTTAAAGGATAGTTGCTTTGGAATGCATGGACACACATATGGATGAAGGGATATAATGAGTCATGTGTATCTTGTCCATATGCATCAAACATATATGAATGAGATGTATCCTTGTTCAAGACTTCACTCTTGCAAACAATATGTGCAAGAAGCAAGAGATCATCTTGATCAAGGGTATGATGCATATACTTACCTTGAATTCTTGAGCATTCTAGTAGTAGAAACACACTTGAGAAAACAATGTTAGAAAACACAAGAGTATTCTACCAAACAACAAGGCAATAGAACTCAGCAGTACCAAGATATGGAGAACATATAGAAGATAGCATTTCTTAAGATTGATATGTCTCCGAAATTATTTCTTTCTCCCCTTAGATATGACAATAGTAGAACATCCTCTCCCCCTGAATCTCAGCATGTAGATATTGGGATTGGATAGGGTGAGAACATTGGATAGGGTGAGAAAGGTAAACTTCCAAATTTGTCTTCTCCTCCTACTTTGATATTCTCCCCTTGTTTAAGTGAGTATGAATATTGATATTGGCTCTCCCCCTTGATCATATCTCCCCCTTTGCATCAGCATGTATCTCCCCTTTAGCATGAAGCTTTGTTCTTCTCCCCCTTTGGCATTAATTTCCAAAAAGGTCAAAAACAGGGATAGATACAGGGATCATTGACTGAGAAGGGATCCTTGAGAACAAGGGTCACTGAATGTAGGGTTCATAGAAAGGAAAACTGAGGGAATCATGGAAAATAGTTTCTCTCCCTTTGAGATATTGTAAGATTTTGTTATTCTCCCCCTTCTTCCGTTAAGGTAGGGATCCTTGAATAAAGAAATTCTCTCCCTAAGATTATCTTTTGTTATTCTCCCCCGATTTTTTTAACGGGATCATCGAAGTAACAGAAGTATTGCTTGTAGAATTGCAAAAGAAACATAGATTTGCAAAAAAAATCACAAATAAGAAAAAGAAAGAATCGGTGACTCCGAGACAGATCAATCGGTGGTACCGAAGAATTTCGGTAGAACCGAGAAATATGTATCGGCGGCTCCGAGGCTAAAACAGCAACAGAAATAAGGGACCAAGTTTCTGTTTTCAAGGCGTCAATAGAGAACTTTTTCAAAGGGAATGCAAAAGTTTTTACAGAAAAATATCAACTAGAGAAAATTTGAGTGGTTTCAAGAAATCTTTGCAAAATAGAGAATGAACCAAACAAGATACTTAACTAGATGATGGGCGGTGACTAGGTCACCTATATTAGAGTATATTGACTTAGGAACCAAGTAAGAATACTTGATCATAGGTCATACTCTACGTTAAGCTCAAAATGGGGTTATCATTTTTCGATTAAGCATTTTAATGTCTTCATATCACTTGAGTTGCTTTAGCTCATGACTTGGAGCAAAGCCTTTTCAAGGATATGAGTACATACCTTTGAGAGATGTGGATGACGTTGCTCGTAGGTGACCTTGTTGAAGATGCTCGAGGTTGATGAAGATCATCTTGAGTTGGGAGCAATCCTTCTCATTTTAGTACACTTGTCACCTACAAAGGTTAGTCATGCAAGGAAGGGCAATAGATATATCCATTTGACATGATACCAAATTAAGAATTATAAATGTATGTCAAGGATATGGTTGAGGTGTTTTCTTCCTTCCATCATCAAGAGGGGTTGTGGATACTTAATAATGACGAGATTGCTTAAGAGTTGAGTTGAGGGCAATCTTGTGGAATGAAGTTCTTCCAAGTACCTACAAAAGATTAGATGCAATACAAGGGAGCATAGAATTCTATGGCACAAGATAACATGTTAGGGTCAACATGGAAATATCAAGAAAGCTTATGCCCTTGCATGCAACCGAGTGAGACTAGCTCAAGTTTGAAGCATCAATGATGTTCAACTCACTCCTCAAATAGCAAAATGTTTTCTCATCAAGTGGCTTGGTAAAGATATCGGCCAATTGTTTGTTAGTGCGAACATGCTTAAGATTAATATCTCCTTTGGCAACATGATCACGAATGAAATGATGTCTAACTTGAATATGTTTAGTTCGAGAATGGTGCACAGGATTATAACCAATTTTAATAGCACTTTCATTGTCACAAAGCAATGGAACATTTTTAACTTGGATTCCATAATCCTTAAGCGTTTGTGTCATCCATAGTAATTGTGCACAACAAGATCCAGCAGCAATATACTCAGCTTCGGTAGTAGATAGAGATACCGAGTTTTGTTTCTTGGAGGACCAAGACAAAAGAGATCTACCCAAAAATTGACAAGTACCCGAGGTGGATTTTCTATCAACCTTGTCACCGGCATAATCCGAATCGGAATAGCCAACAAGGTTAAAGGAGTATCCTTTGGGATACCAAATGCCAAAGTTTGGTGTTTGTATCAAATATCTCACAATACGTTTCACGGCCAAAAGATGACACTCTTTAGGTGCAGCTTGATATCTAGCACACATGCAAACACTAAGCATAATATCGGGACGAGAGGCACATAGATATAGCAATGAACCAATCATAGATCGATAAACTTTTTGATCAACCGGTTCATCCTCTCTGGTAAGATCAACATGTCCACTAGTAGGCATGGGAGTTTTCATACCTGTGCACTCTTGCATGTTGAACTTCTTGATCAAGTCCTTGGTATATTTAGTTTGAGAGATGAAAGTTCCTTCTCTCGTTTACTTGATTTGCAAACCAAGAAAGAATTTCAGCTCACACATCATAGACATCTCATACTTCTCGGACATCAACCTTCCAAATCTTTCACTAAATTGTGGGTTAGTAGATCCAAAGATAATATCATCCACATAGATTTGGCATACAAATAATTCACCATTAACTCTCTTAGTGAACAAGGTTGCATCAATTTTATCAATTTCAAAACCTTTTTCAATGAGAAACTTCGTTAAGAATTTGTACCAAGCACGAGGGGCTTGCTTAAGACCATAAAGGGCTTTACGAAGCTATTAGACATGATTAGGTTTCTTAGGATTCACAAAACCAGGTGGTTGCTTAACATAGACTTCTTCTTCAATCTCACCATTCAAAAAGGCACTTTTAATGTCCATTTGATAAATCGTGATATCATGGTGATTAGCATAGGCAAGAAGAATGCGAATAGCTTCAAGTCTAGCAACGGGGGCATAGGTCTCACCGTAGTCCGTACCTTCGACTTGCGTATATCCTTGGGCTACGAGACAAGCCTTGTTGCGCATGACTTGACCGTCTTCGTCTCGCTTGTTCCGATGATGTTTTGCTCATCCTTGGGCTTCTCCACGAGTGTCCACACTTCGTTCCTCTCGAAGTTGTGAAGTTCTTCATGCATCGCGTTCACCCAATCCGCGTCTTCAAGAGCTTGTTCTACCTTCAAGGGCTCAATGCTAGAGATGAAAGAATAATGCTCACAAAAGTTAGCTAGACGAGTTTTAGAGCGAGTGATTCTCCCGGTTTGGATGTCACCAAAGATTTGGTTTAGGGGATGGTTCTTGGTCACTTGTGCTCATACTCGGGGTAGCTTGGGCTTGTTAGATGGTGGAGCTTCTTCTTCTTCATCATCATCTCCTTCATCTTCGTTGTCGTTGATGGTGTCGTTCCCTTGAGGTGGTGGTGAAGGTGGTTGTGGTGGATCTTCATGATGCACTTCCTCCTCTTCATCATCTTGTCGTGTACCGCTTGTGGATGCCTCCATGTCATGTTGTGGTTCACCTTGACGTGAAGTAGGGGCTTCCACTTGTGTTGATGAAGTACTTTCCTTCACCTCCATGGGACGAATCTTGCCGATGGGCAAATCTTGGATAGCTTCCGAAGGGTCCTTATCACCTACATCATTTGGCAATTGGTCGACTTGCGAACCATTAGATTCATCAAACTTCACATCTACCGTCTCTTCAACTTTTCGAGTGAAGTTGTTGTAGGCATGCTAAGTGTGAGAGTTCGATCCGTAACCAAGTAGGAATCCTTCATGAGATTTAGGAGCAAATTTAGTACGACGATGCTTATCAAGAATGTAGCACTTTGAGCCGAATACCCGAAAGTATCCAACTTGGGGTTTGTTACCGGTGAGTAGCTCGTATGCCGTTTTACCGAGAAGATTGTGCAAGTAAAGTTGGTTTGTGGCATGACATGCTGTTTCCACGGCTTCTGCCCAAAAGTGTCTTGGCGTCTTGTATTCGTCAAGCATCGTTCTTGCCATCTCAATGAGCGTACGGTTCTTCCTCTCAACAACTCCATTTTGTTGAGGCATGTACGTAGCCGAGAACTCATGTGAGACACCTTCTTCGTCAAGGAAGGTATCCACATGGGTGTTCTTGAACATCGATCCGTTATCGCTCCGAACCTTCTTGATCTTCACTTCAAACTGATTTTGCACTCTGCGAGCGAAGTTCTTGAAGATCTTTTGAACCTGCGACTTATCATCAAGAAAGAATACCCACGTAAATCTGGAAAAATCATCAACTACAACTAGACCATAGGAATTTCCACCGAGACTCTTGTAAGCATTGGGACCAAAAAGATCCATGTGAAGTAACTCGAGTGGTCTCCTAGTAGTCATAATATTCTTAACGGGATGACTTCCACCTACTTGCTTTCCAGCTTGACAAGCACTACAAAGTCTATCTTTGTCAAAGATAACATCTTTAACACCAAGTATATGATCACCTTTGATAAGCTTGTCTAAATTACGCATGCCGACATGTCCTAGTCTTCTATGCCAAAGCCAACCTTTAGAGGATTTAGCAATTAAACAAGTGTGGGGTTTGGATCTCTTAGTGAAGTCAACAATGTATAGATCACCTCTACGGAAACCGGTAAAGACCATTTTATGATTATCTTGACGAAACACTTGGCAATCTACTTTTGTGAATAGCACATTAAAACCAAAGTCAGCAAGTCTAGATACGGAAAGAAGATTGTAGCCAAGAGATTCAACAAGCATAACATTTTGGATAGAGCAATCATGGGATATGGCCACCTTACCAAGACCAAGTACCTTACCCTTGGAGTTGTCTCCAAATGTTACGTACCTTCGTGGTCCATGGTTTGGTGTGATCTCTTCAAACATTTCTCTATCTCCGGTCATATGATCGGTACATCCGCTATCGAGAATCCACTCTTTTCCTCCGGACATGTAATCCTTGAAGTTTGCCATGAGACTTAGATTCTTCATGATCTTCTCATACTCGATGTCGAACAGCTCATCTTCATCATAGTAGCCATGTTCCACATTGTCATCATCAAGTGGGAAATCCTCGTCATAAAGAACAAGAGATTCGTTAGGATGGTGATCATGACAATGTTCAAGTTTATGAATGCGAAGGACTTCTATAATGATATTGTCGATAGTTGCGACATCTCCTTTAGCACGCATGAGGTCTCTAAGCTCAAATAGACAATCATCAAATTTAGAATCACTAGGCGTCATTTTGTGGAAGGCAATAGTTTTATGAAGAATTTCATCAAGATTACTCAATGAATAACTTGGATATCGTTTCTCCAAGTCATTCCACAAAGTGTGAGCACATACAAAATTCTTCATTTGATTGAGCACATTTCTAGGCAAAGCTCTAACAATGAGATTGACAGTTCTAAGATTGCATAGCATATCAACTTCATCTTCGTGTGTGGGATGCAAAGGATCAATGGGAGGTACATAAGGGTACTTAAAATATTTGCTCAATTGAAATGCATTAAACAGCTCAAGCATCAAAGTTTTCCATTGACTATAGTACTCTCCATCAAGAATAGGCACTCTACAACTCAAACTCCCTATACTAGACACATCCATCTTCCTCCTCGGTGATTAAACCGAAGCAATGGAGACCAAAGCTCTGATACCAATTGAGGGATCACTAGAAGAGTGTCTAGAGGGGGGGTGAATAGACTACTAGCAGGAATTTAAAACCTAACCTTTTCCCAAGTTAATTGGTTGGCAGATTTTAACAGTTATAGCAAGTCTAGCAAGTCTAACAGCCCTACACATGCATGTCAACAAATATGGCAGCGGAAAGTAAAGACATTGCACATGAAGTAAAGAGTAGAGATATGGAGATCAAACGCAATTGGAGACGCAAGGATTTTTCCCGTGGTTCCGATAGGTGGTGCTATCGTACGTCCACGTTTATGGAGTCTTCAACCCACGGAGGGCTCCACCCATAAGGGTCCACGAAGTAGCAACCTTGACTATTCCATAACGGCTTCCGTCCACGAAGGACTAGCCTCACTATGGGTAGATCTTCACGAAGTAGGCGATCTCCTTGCCCTTACAAACTTCTTGGTTCAACTCCACAACACGAAGTAGGAGGCTCCCAAGCGACACCTAACCAATCTAGGAGGCACCACCCTCCAAAAGGTAATAGGCTCGGTAATGTCGATGAAGTCCTTGCTCTTGTGCTTCAAGATGATAGACTCCTCAACACACAATCACTCTCTCACAGATTTGGCTTGGTGGAAGAGATGGGATTGGTGGAAAGCAACTTGGGGAGGCTAGAAATCAAGATCCATATGGTTGGAGTGGAAGATCTTGACCTCAACACAAGAATAGGTGGTTCTCTCTCAGAAAACTGGATGGGGCAAGTATGGAATAGTTCTGAGTGCTTCTCTTTCGAGTAGGTGGTGGTGGAGGGGTATATATAGGCATCCCCAAAAATCCAACCGTTACACACAAAATGACCAACTCGGTGACACCGATGTGTAAATCTCGGTGGTACCGAAGTGACCAAAGGTGGCAACTTTTGAATCTCGGTGAGACCGATATAGGAAACTCGGTTGCACCGATAAGGTGACCAACGGTCAGATTGACAATCTCGGTGACGCCGATCCAACAATCTCGATGGTACCGATATTGTGAATTTGCGTAACAAAAAGTTGGCAACCTAAACTCGGTGGCACCGGGATTGAATCGGTTGCACCGAAGTGGCTAGGGTTTGGCTGAGTCTGTCTGGGGTTGAGAATCGGTGGCACCGGGATGGAAATGTTGGTTGCACCGATTTTGAGTATTTGGCTTTGGACAGACTTTGGTGGGAGAGCTTGTGGGTGTTTTTGGTGACTATCACTTGTGCACGTATGAGCATTTTGTTCACCAACAAAACCTTACCCCCTTTTAATAGTATTGGCTTTCCTATGGACTCAAAGTGATTTCTCACAAATGTAAAATGTAGAGTCCTCTTCCTTGAAGCTTTGCCAACCTATTTACTTGCATCTTGGGGTATTTCCACAATCTCCACAATCCTTTTGCCAACCCTCTCTGTGGACTTTATCTGAAATACACTAGGTAAAAGTATTAGTCCAAGAGACAATGTATGTTGTCATGAATTATCAAAACCACCAAGGGAGCATGTTGTGCTTTCATCTGGTCCAAAAAAATTCTCCAAAAAGTTTCGTCGCGATTGGACTCCATTTGGTACTCATATTCTGTGAAGTAAAAAACAAGCAAAAAATAGCAACTGTAACTTGGCACTATGTCAATAGGTTAGTCCCAAAAAATGATGTAAAGTTGCTATAAAATGATTGTAAAACATCCAAGAATGATAATATAACAGCATGGAACAAGCAAAAATTATAGATACGTTGGAGATGTATCAGCATCCGCAAGCTAAATTCCTACTCGTCCTCGAGTAGGTAAATGATAAAAAGAGAATTTTTGATGTGGAATGCTGCCTAGCATGTTCATCACATATTCTTTTCTTTTGTAGCTTGGACATTTGGACTTCTAGATCTTTCAAAGCAATAGTCTAGTTTTGACATAAAGACTTTAATACTCAAGCATGCCAACAAGCAACCATGTCTTTCAAAATATCAACACTAAAGAAAGTTATCCCTAGCCCATCATGCTCAATCAGTGATCCATTCATGAAACACACTCAAATATTAACTATACCCAATGCACAAGTATGATCATAGTTCCCCCTAGTTGGTGCTTTATAAGAGAAGATGGAGACTCAAGTAAAAATAAAAATTGCATAAAGTAAATAGATAGGCCCTTCACAGAGGGAAGTAGGGATTTGTAGAGGTGCCAGAGCTCGAAGTTTAAATTGAGAGATAAAAATATTTTGGTTGGCATGCCTTTCCTGTCAATGAAAACGACAAAGTAGTTCTCAATACTTTCCATGCTAGATACATCATAGGCGGTTCCCGAACATAAAGTAAAGTTTGTTCCTTTTTCCACCATTCTTTCACAATCTATGGCTAGCCGTATCCACGGTTGCCTTCCATACCAACACTTTCCAAGGAATTTATTATTTGACAACATAGAGTAAATTTCTTTTTCATTTCAGGACAGGGCATCCCTATAACCGTCGTACTATCGTGCAATGACAAGTGAATAAACACTCGTCTCTAGAATAACACATCTAGTGGAAAAATATTGGATACCCCCTACCGTTTCATGAGCGGTACGAGCAAACAAAAAAGAAATTTATTTTGAAAATTAGAGATGGCACATACAAATTTGCTTCGAACGGCATGGAAATACCGCATACAGGTAGGTATGGTGGACTCATAAGGAAAAACTTAGTTTAAGGATTTTGGATGCACAAGTAGTATTTCTACTTAGTAAAAGTGGAGGCTAGCAAATAGATTGAGAAGCAACCAACCAGGAAACGAAAATTCACATAAACGGGCATTGAGCATAACTAACACCGAATAATGCACCATAAGTAGGATGTAATTTGATTGCATAACTATTGATTTTCGTACTTGCATAGGGAATCACAAATCTTAACACCAATATTCTTACTAAAGCATAATCACTCACCAATCTGACTCACATATCACTATCATCATGTCTCAAAACTATTACAAGGAATAACGTTTAATTTCACTAATGATCTTCATGAAAGTTTTTATTATATCCCCCTTGAATATCTATCACTTTGGGACTAGTTTCATATATTGCCATTGCTTTTGACAAGCTCAAACAAATTTAAGTGAAGAACATCAGCATAAAAGTTTCATCTCTCAAAATAATATAAGTGAAGCATGAGAGGATTTCTTCAAAATTTACTAACTCTCAAATTAATCTAAGTGAAGCATGAGAGTATTTCTTCAAAATTTCAAAGCACGCCGTGATAAAAAAGATATTAGTGTAGCACTAGAGCAATTCCATAGCTCAAAAAAATATAAGTGAAGCATAAAGAGCAATTCTAACAAATCATAGCCTAATTTTGGCTCTTTAAAATAGGTGTGTCCAGCAAGGATACTAGTGGCAAACTAAAAAGAAAATCAATCAAAGACTCAAATAATACAAGACGCTCCAAGCAAAACTCATGATATGTGACGAATAAAAATATAGCTCCAAGTAAAATATTGATGGTCGTTAGAAGAAAGAGGGGATGCCACTCGGGGGCATCCCCAAGCTTAGTTGCTTGTTACTCTTTGGATATATCTTGGGGTGCGGTAGCATCCCCAAGCTTAGGCTCTTTTCACTCCTTATTCCTTCATCCATCGTGATCTCACCCAAAACTTGAAAACTTCAATCACACAAAACTCAACAAAATCTTCGTGAGATCCATTAGTGTAATAAAGCAAATCACTACTTTAGGTGCTGTTGTAAACTCATTCAAATTTTATTATTGCATTATAACTACTGTATTTTAACTTTACCATGGCTTATACCCTTCAATACAACCCATAGATTCATCAAAACAAGCACACAATGCAACGAAAACAGAATCTGTCTTAAACCGAACAGTCTGTAGTAATCTGTACTCCAACCATACTTATTTAACTCTACAAATTCTAAAAAATTATCACAACGTAAATAATTTGTATAGAAATATTGTGTTAAAATTTCAGCTCATTATCACGCTCCAGTAAAACATGAAAATTCGCGCACTGGAGTCAAACTTTCTGTTTCAGATTCAGCATTGTTTCTACTCATCTTATAAATCATCCTAAAGGCTTTACTTGTCACAAACACTAAATAAAACATAAAAAACACAATCATAACATAGGCATAATTGTGTCAACACTCAAAAAACAGAAATAAAAGATGAAAATAAATTTATTCATTGGGTTGCCTCCCAACGAGCGCTATCGTTTTACGCCCCTAGCTAGGCATAATGCATAGATTCAAGTGTTTTCATCTTTGGTTTTCGTAGAGATATTTTTATCAAGAGGTTTTGCAAATAAAACTTGAAGCACATCATCCATAGAAACCTTAGCACTATCAAGTTTCCATCTACGTACCCTCTTTGATTCTCGGACACAATCCAAGAATATTGTTGATTAACATCATTCAAAACTTGTTGGATCATATCTAAAACGGGGACTTCCTTTTTAAGATTCTCATCAAAATTTTGATTATTTCCAAGCAGATGTCTCAACATGTAATCACTATTGTAAAGGATCTCTCCTATAACCGTTTTTTCACGGCTCATACCAAAGAAATCGAAAATCTCCCTAGCTTCTCGTACTATGTGATCAAATTCATTCATGAGAACAAGGGTGGCTAACTTCTTAGCTCTGGGATCCTTTATGACGGGTAGCTCATAAAACAATCTTTGCAAGGTAGGATGGGTCAAATAAACCTATTTTCAAGTTTCAGAACTAGCGCTGAAATAGCTTCCGCATAAGTTTTAGTTCTTTTCAGTATAGGAGTATCATCGAGAGTCAAATTTCCAACGCAATTGAGAAACTCTTGGATAGTTTCTTTTCCTATAACGTTCCCTTGCTCCAAAACAAAAGTTTTAGCATCCAGATTACCAGAACATCCAATATTAGGAGTCCTGCCATCTTCTGTTTCTGCCATACCAAAATCACTCGTGATGAGAAGCAAACAAGTGATCTGACGAGAAAAAGGCAAACGAAAAAGAGGGCGAATAAAACGGCAAATTTGGTGAAGTGAGGGAGAGGAAAACGAGAGGCAAATGGAAAATAATGTAATTGCAAGGAGATGAGATTTGTGATTAGGAACCTAATAGATGTTGATGGTGTCTCCTCAGCGCCAGAGATTGGCACGTTGAAGAGACTGCTTCCTCCCCGGCAACGACACCAGAAATTCCTTTTGACGTGGCTTGAGACTGCGTTGGTATTTCCCCAAAGAGGAAGGGATGATGTAGCACAACGACGGTAAGTATTTCCCTCAGTTATGAAACCAAGGTATCAAACCAGTAGGAGGATCACACAACACTATGTAAACAGCACCTGCACACAAAGAACAAATAGTTGCAACCCGACGCGAAAGAGAGGTTGTCAATCTCTCCACGGTAAAAAGATAGATTAGGTTGTAATAGATTGGATAGATAGATCTCGCAATAATACAAAATAAAAGAGGCAAATAACAAGTGCAGCAAGGTATTTTTGGTTTTTTGGAATAATAGATCTGAAAACAAAAGCGGCAAAAAGATAGATCGGAAAGCAATATGTTGGAAAAGTAGACCCGGGGGCCGTAGGTTTCACTAGTGGCTTCTCTCATGAGTATAGCACACGGTGGGTGAACAAATTAGTGTTGGGAAATTGATAGAAGATCAAATAATCATGATGATATCCAAGGCGATGATAATTATATAGGCATCACGTCCAAGATTAGTAGACCGAAACGATTATGCATCTACTACTGTTACTCCACACATCGACCGTTATCCAGCATGCATCTAGTGTATTAAGTTCATGGAAAAATGGAGTAATGCAATAAGAACGGTGCATTATGTAGACAAGATCTATTCATATAGGAATTGACCACATCTTGTTATCCTTAATAGCAATGATACATGCGTGCCTCGCCGCCCCTTCTGTCACTCGGAGAGGACACATCAAGATCGAACCCATCACAAAGCACCTTTTCCCATGGCAAGAAAAACCGATCTAGTTTGCCTAACTAAACGAAAGATTCGAAGAAGAAATACGAGGCTATAAGTAATCATGCATATAAGAGATCAAAGAAGACTCAAATAATATTCATGGATAGAAACTGATCATGAACTCAAAATTCATCTGATCCCAACAAACACACCGCAAAAAGTATTACATCAAATATATCACTAAGAGACCATTGTATTGAGAATCAAAAGAGAGAGAGAAAGCCATCAAGCTACTACCTACGGACCTGTAGGTCTATGGTGAACTACTCACGCATCATCGGAGAGGCACCAATGAGGATGATGAACCGCTCCGTGATGGTGTTAGATTGGATCTCGCGGTTCTAGAACTTGGAGCGGCTGAATGTATTTTTCATCGACTCCTCAAGGGTTTCTGGAATATTTGGGTATTTATAGAGCTCAGAGGTGGTGGAGAAGGTTCCCGAGGCGACCACAACCCACCAGGGCGCGCTAGGGGCCCCTGGCGTGCCCTGGTGTCTTATGGGCGGCCTAGGCTCCCTCCTGGTTACTTCTTTGCCCCACTGGCCTTCTTCTGGTCCAAAATAATTCTCCAAAAAGTTTCGTCGCGATTAGACTCCATTTGGTACTCATATTCTGCGAAGTAAAAAACAAGCAAAACCAACAACTGGCACTTGGCACTATGTCCATAGGTTAGTCCCAAAAAATGATATAAAGTTGCTATAAAATGATTGTAAAACATCCGAGAATGATAACATAACAGCATGGAACAAGCAATAATTATAGATACATTGGAGACATATCAGTGAGATGATTGTAATAAGGTTGAAGGATATCTTCTTCTTCCTCCTCTTCTGTTAGAATGGATTGCCCTCCTTCTAGAGCTTGATCCTTCATAGCTTCCTTGCCCTTGTCTTCATTATTGGCTTCTTTTGGCTCTTCTCTCTTCAGCTCCATCTTCATCAGCAGGCATCTTCTTCTACGTTATTGGAGGAGGGAGAAGACATGATTCCTGGCTTGATAGATCTGATAGGAAAACAAAACGAAACAAGAAGAGGGGATTTTTCTGCGATGCGGTGGTCAAAACAATTGGGGGTATATATAAAGATTTTTCTATCTTGGGAAGCAAGAATATGGAAGGAAAACGGAGTCAGGACGGTGTCCGAGCTGGGCACAACCCACCAGGGCGCGCCTGGTAGGGATGGCGCGCCCTGGTGTATCGTGCTCACCTCGGTTGCTTTCCCGTTTATTTCTTATTTTCCTAATTTTTGTAATATTCCAAAACTGACAGAAAATATTTTTTCGGATTTTTTGGAGTCTATTTACTTATCGTATCACGTACCTCCTCTTTTTCAGAATTCTGGAGTATCCGGAAGGTTTCTTTTATGTGTTCCTCCGGTGTCATGGTTTTGATAACATTGCTTTCAACATTAATAGGCGTACCTGAGATATAGTGTTTAATTCTTTGTCCATTGACCACCTTCGGGTTAGTACCTTCGGCATTTTTAATCTTGATAGCTCCAGAACGATAAACCTCTTCGATAACATATGGTCCTTCCCATTTGGAAAGAAGCTTGCCTGCAAAAAATCATAAACGAGAGTTGTAAAGAAGAACATATTCTCCAACTTTGAATGCCCGCTTTTGGATTCTTTTGTCATGCCATCTTTTGACTTTTTATTTGAATAGTTTGTCATTCTCATAAGCTTGGGTTCTCCATTCATCTAGTGAGCTAATACCAAATAACCTCTTCTCACCGGCAAGTTTGAAATCATAATTGAGTTCTTTAATTGCCCAAAATGCTTTATGTTCTAACTCTAGAGGCAAATGACAAGCTTTTCCATATACCATTTTGTATGGAGACATACCCATAGGATTTTTATAAGTTGTTCTGTAGGCCCAAAGTGCATCATCTAGTTTCTTAGACCAATTCTTTCGAGACCTATTGACAGTTTTTTTAATATTAATTTTATTTCTCTATTGCTAAGTTCAACTTGACCACTAGATTGAGGATGATAGGGTGATGCAATTCTATGGTTAACATCATATTTAGCAAGCATCTTACGGAAATCACCATGAATAAAGTGTGAACCACCATCAGTCATTAAATATCGAGGGACTCCAAACCTCGGGAAGATAACTTCTTTAAGCATTTTAATGGAGGTGTTATGATCAACACTACTAGTTGGAATAGCTTCTACCCAATTAGTGACATAATCAGCAGCAACCAAAATATGAGTATACCCATTAGAGGAAGGAAAAGGTCCCATATAATCAAAACCCCAAACATCAAATGGTTCAACAACAAGTGAATAATTCATAGGCATTTCCTGACGCTTAGCGATATTACCAATTCTTTGACATTCATCACAAGACATGACAAACTTACGGGCATCCTTGAAGAGAGTAGGCCAATAAAAACCAGATTGAAATACCTTGTGAGCAGTTCTATCTCCCGCATGATGTCCTCCATAAGCTTCGGAATGACATTTCCGTAGGATTTGTTCCTGTTAATGCTCAGGTACACAACGTCGAATAATACCATCTACCCCTTATTTATAAAGATGTGGGTCGTCCCAAAAGTAATGTCTTAAATCATAGAAGAATTTTTTGTTTTGTTGGTATGTGAATCTAGGTGGTATATATTTAGCGACAATGTAGTTAGCATAATCAACATACCAAGGAGTGTTTTGAGAAACATTTATTGTAGCTAACTGTTCATTAGGAAAACTATCATCAATAGGTAGTGGGTCATCAAGAATATTTTCTAACCTAGACAAGTTATCAGCTACGGGGTTCTCAGCTCCTTTCCTATCAGTGATATGTAAACCAAATTCTTCAAGCAATAGAACCCACCTAATGAGTCTAGGTTTAGCATCTTTCTTTTTCATAAGATATTTTATAGCAGCATGATCGGTGTGAACAATGACTTTGGAATCAAGAATGTAGGATCTAAATTTATCACAAGCAAACACAACTGCTAAAAATTCTTTTTCAGTAGTAGCATAATTTCTTTGGGCACCATCTAGAGTTTTGCTAGCATAATGGATAACATTTAACTTCTTGTCAACTCTTTGTCCTAGAACAGCACCAACAGCATAATCACTAGCATCACACATAATTTCAAAAGGCAAGTTCCAATCAGGTGGTTGAACGATAGGTGCAGAAGTTAAGGATTTCTTGAGCGTTTCAAAGGCTTCTACACAATCATCATAAAAAACAAATGGAATATCCTTTTGTAAAAGATTAAGTAAGAGGCCTAGAAATTTTAGAGAAGTGTTTAATGAAACCAGCATGACCAAGAAACTCCGAATACCTTTAATATCTTTAGGACATGACATTTTATCAATTGCATCAACTTTAGCTTTATGTACCTCAATACCTCGTTCAGATATTTTATGCCCCAAGACAATACCTTCATTAACCATAAAGTGGCACCTCTCCCAATTCAAGACCAGATTAGTTTATTCACATATTTGCAAAACTTGATCAAGGTTGCTTAAGCAATCATCAAAAGAAGTTCCGTAAACGGAAAAATCATCCATGAAAACCTCCACAATCTTTTCACAAAAATCAAGGAATATAGCAGTCATACATCTTTGAAAGGTAGCAGGTGCATTGAATAAACCAAAATGCATACGTCTATAAGTATAGGTTCCAAAAGGACAAGTAAAGGTGGTTTTCTCTTGATCAGATTGTGATACAGGTATTAGAGAGAAACCAAAATATCCATCCAGAAAACAAAAGTGTGTGTGCTTAGATAATATTTCTAGCATTTGATCAATGAAAGGCAGAGGGTAATGATATTTTTGAGTATCTTTATTTAATTTTCTAAAATCAATTACCATTCTATAGCCAGTGACAATTCTTTGCGGGATAAGTTCATTTTTACCATTAGGAACAACAGTAGTACCTCCTTTCTTAGGGACACAATGAACGGGACTTACCCATCTCCTATCAGCTATGGGATAGATTATACCTGCTTCAAGAAGCTTTAATATTTTAGTTCTTACCACTTCTTTCATCTTAGGATTCAATCACTGTTGGTGATCAACAACGGGTTTAGCATCGGGTTCCATATTAATCTTATGCTGACATAGAGTGGGACTAATGCTCTTAAGATCATAAAGAGTATATCCAATAGCAGCCCGGTGCTTCCTCAGAATTTTTAATAATCTTTCTTCTTCATGTTCTGAAATGTTAGCACTAATAATAACAGGATATATCTTTTTCTCATCAAGATAAGCATACTTCAAAGTGTCAGACAATTGTTTTAATTCAATCACAGGATCACCTTTAGGTGGAGGAGGACCTCCTAGAGTTTCAATAGGCAAATTGTGTTTTAGGAGAGGTTGTTGTTCAAAGAAAATTTTATCTATTTCATTTCTTTCATGCAAGTGCATATCATTTTCAAGGTTTAGCAAATATTGTTCTAGTGGATCAGTAGGAGGTACGGCAATAGAAGCAAGACCAATTATTTCATCCTTACTAGATAATTCTTTATCACGAGGTTGTCTACTAAACTTGGAAAAATTAAACTCATGAGACACATCACCAAAACTAACACCGACAGTTTGTTTTTCACTATCTATCATAGCATTGACGGTGTTCAAGAAAGGTCTACCAAAGATAATGGGACAAAAGTCATCTTGTCGGGAACCAAGAACTAGAAAATCAATAGGATATTTTACTTTCCCACACAAGACTTCAACATCTCTAACAATTCCAAGTGGTGTGATGGTGTCCCTATTAGCAAGTTTAATGGTATCATCAATGTCTTCTATTTCAGCAGGTGTTATTTCATTCATAATTTCTTGGTATAAGGTAAAAGGAATAGCACTCACGCTAGCAGCCAAATCACATAAACCATGATAGATTTGATCTCCTATTTTTACTGAGACAACAGGCATGCCCACTACGGGTCTATGTTTATCTTTTTCATCAGGTTTGGCAATTCTAGCAGCTTCATCACAGAAGTAAATAACATGCCCATCAATATTTTCTACCAAGAGATCTTTAACCATAGCAACACTAGGTTCTACTTTAATTCGTTCAGAGGGCTAGGTGCTCTAATATTACTTTTCCGAACAACAGTTGATACCTTAGCATGTTCCTTTATCCTAACAAGGAAAGGTGGTTTTTCAATATGAGTAGTAGGCACAACTGGATCAACATTGTAAATGATGGTTTAATCCTTAGCTTTTACCAGTTCTTTAATTTCTTCTTTAATAGGGGGATGATATTTATGCCACCTCTCCTTAGGGAGATCAACATGAGTAGCAAATGATTCACAGAAAGAGGCTACTATCTCAGAGTCGAGTCCATATTTAGTGTTAAACTTGTGAAAAGCATCGGTATTCATAAAAGATTTAACACAATGAAACTTAAGCTTTATACCTGACTCATTACCTTCGTCGAGTTCCCAATCTTCAGAGTTGCATTTAATTCTTTCTAAGAGATCCCACTTGAATTCAATAGTCTTCTTCATAATAGAACCAGTACAAGAAGTATCGAGCATGGATTGATCATTATGAGAAAGCCGAGCAAAAAAATTCTGAATAATAATGTCTCTCGGGATATCATGATTGGGGCATGAATATAACATTGCCTTAAGCCTCCCCCAAGCTAGAGTGATGCTTTCTCCTTCATGAGGCCAGAAATTATATATATAATTACGATCACGATGAACTAGATGCATAGGATAAAACTTTTGGTGGAATTCTAATTGCAATCGATTCCAGTTCCATGTCAATTCTTTTCCCTTCAAAGATAAAGGGAAAACCTTGTTTTTAACTTCATCTCTGGGTAAACCTGCAAGCTTAAATAATCCACAAACTTCATTCACAAGTATTAGGTGCATATAAGGATGTTCAGTTCCATCTCCTGCATAAGGATTAGCTAGCAGTTGTTCCACCATACCTGAAGGAATTTCATAACCAATATTTTCAGTAGGTGCAGTAAGTTGAGGAGCAACTAATTGTGGTTCCAGTTGAGGTGAAGATACCCCGAACAAACCCCTCAAAGGATTGTTTTCCATAGTAGCAAGTGACAATAAATTTCAGCACGTAGTATAAGTTTTTCCTTACCGATTTCCACTTACCAAGAGCGCTTCACTCCTCAGCAACGGCGCCAGAAAAGAGTCTTGATGACCCACAAGTATAGGGGGTCAATCATAGTCCTTTCGATAAGTAAGAGTGTCGAACCCAACGAGGAGCAGAAGGAAATGACAAGCGGTTTTCAGTAAGGTAATTTTTGCTAGCATTGAATTGTAGGTAACAGATAGTTTGATAGCAAGATAATAGGTAACGAGCAAGTAACAGTAACGGTAAATAAATTGCAGAAAGGTAGCCAATACTTTTTTGGCAAAGGACGGGCCAGAACAGTCTCTTACAATAGGCAAAGTGTTCTTGTGGGTACACGGGAATTTCATCTAGTCACTTTTATCATGTTGGTTTGATTCGCGTTTGCTACTTTGATAATTTGATATGTGGGTGGACCGGTGCTTGGGTGCTTTTCTTACTTGAACAAACCTCCCACTTAATATTAACCCCCTCGCAAGCATCCGCAACTACGAGAAAAGTACTAAGATAAAATCTAACCATATCATTAAACATTTGGATCCAACTCAGCCCATTACGAAGTAGCGCATAAACTAGGGTTTAAGCTTCTGTCACTCTAGCAACCCATCATCTAATAACTACTCCACAATGCATTCCCTTAGGCCCAAGGATGGCGAAGTGTCATGTAGTCGACATTCACATGACACCACTAAGGGAATCACAACATACATATCATCAAAACATCGAACGCATATCAAATTCACATGATTATTTATATCATGACTTCTCCCGTGACCTCAAGAACAAAGGTAACTACTCACAAATAATATTCATGCTCATTATCAGAGGGGTATTGAATAGCATTATGGATCTGAACATATAATCTTCCACCAAATAAACCATATAGTAATCAACTACAAGATGTAAGCAACACAACTAGTCACCCACAGGTACCATTCTGAGGTTCCGGTACAAAGATTGAGAACAAGAGATGAACTAGGGTTTGAGAGGAGATGGTGCTGTTGAAGATGTTGGTGAACATTGGCCTCCCAAAGACGATAGGGGTGTTGGTGATGATGATGGCTTCGATTTCCCCCTCCGGGAGGGAAGTTCCCCCGGCGGAATCGCTCCGCCGGAGGGCAAAAGTGCTCCTGCCCAAGTTCCGCCTCGAGATGGCGGCGTTCCATCCCAAAAGTCCTCTCCTCATTTTTTCTAGGTCAAAAGACCTTAAATACCAAAAGATGGGCACCGGAGGTGGGCCGTTCTGAGCACAACCCACTAGGGCGCGCCTAGGGGGCCTGGCGCGCCCTGGTGTCTTGTGCTCACTAGGTGGCCTCCCTCCGGTAGTTATTTTCTCTAGTATTTTTTTATATATTCCAAAATAATTCTCCGTGAAGTTTCAGCTTATTTGGAGATGTGCAGAATAGGTATCTCCGATGTGCTTTTTCAGGTCCAGCATTCCAGCTGCCGGTATTCTCCCTCTTTGTGTAAACCTTGCATATTATGAGAGAAAAGGCATTAGAATCACTCACTAAAGCAATATTATGCATAAAAACATTATAAATAACAGTAGGAAATCATGATGCAAAATGGACGTATCACCTCTCCTTGGGGATCACCTGTCTATTTGTGTCAAAGAGGGACGGAACTATCCGATTCTGTGTCGATTACCGTTCTCTCAATGAGGTCACAATAAAGAACAAGTACCCACTTCCCAAGATTGAGGACATGTTCTATCAGCTAAATGGTGCCAAGGTGTTTTCCAAGATCGATCTTAGGTCCGGGTACTATCAGCTAAAGATCAGACCCCAAGACATTTCGAAGACATTATTTGTAACCCGGTATGGCATGTATGAATACACGGTCATGTCATTTGGGTTGACCAATGCCCCAGCTTACTTCGTGTACCTCATGAACAAAGTCTTCATGGAGTATTTGGACAAGTTTGTCATTGTCTTCTTCGAAGACATACTCGTCTTCTCCATGTCTGAAGAAGAGCATGCACGACACTTGAGATTGGTCCTAGACAAGCTTCGAGAGCACCAACTTTATGCCAAGTTCAGTAAGTGTGAATTCTGGCTGCATGAAGTTGGATTCTTGGGTCATGTGCTGACAGCCGAAGGATTGTTAGTGGATCCTGTCAAGCTTGAAGCCATGCCTTAATGGAAATCTCCAAGCAATGGGAATGAAGTCAGAAGCTTCCTCGGACTCGCGGGATATTACTGCAAGTTCGTCGAAGGATTCCTGATCATTGCCCGACCCAATACTCAGCTTTTGAAGAAGGACAAGAAGTTCAAATGGATAGCGAAGTGCGATGAAAGCTTTCTAGAACTCAAGAAGAGATTGACAACAGCCCCACTTTTGGCCACCCCCGATATTCACAAGGAGTTTGTGATATATTGTGATGCATCGAGAACCGGGCTTGGTGGTGTTCTGATGCAAGATGGCAGAGTCATGGCATATCTATCCAGACCGCTACGTCCTCATGAAGAGAACTATGCTACCCATGATCTTGAGTTGGCAGTTGTAGTTCAGGCTTTGAATACATGGCGACATTAGCTTCTGGGAAAGCGATGTGAGATATACACAGACCACAAGAGTTTGAAGTATATTTTCACTCAAAGGGAGTTGAACAAGAGGCAATGAAGATGGTTGGAGCTGGTCAAGGATTACGACCTCAGTGTTCAATACCACCCTGGAAAGGCTAATGTGGTAGCAGACGCCTTAAGCTGAAAGGCTTGTTACTTGAATGCTATACTTAAGGAAAGGCTACCCGCCTTGTATGAAGAGCTTGAAAGCTTTGGCTTGGAACTAGTTGCAACTGGTTTCCTAGCCAACCTCAAAGCAAGGCCTACCTTCATGGATGATATTAAGGAAGCTCAGAAGGGTCATGACAGCATTGGGTATCAAGAGGAAGATCAAGAAAGGCAAGGCCCCAGGATTCTCAATGGATGAGCAAGAAGTGGTATGGTTTGGGGCTCGCATCTGCGTGCCCAACAAAGTTGAGCTCAAGAATTTGATCTTGCGAGAAGCCCATGACACTCCCTATTCCATCGATCCTGGAGGAACCAAGATGTACCAAGACCTCAAAGCAAGATTCTGGTGGCATGGCATGAAAAGAGAGATAGCCACTTTCGTTGCTAATTGTGACATATGCCAGAGAGTCAAAGCTGAGCATCAGCGACCCGCTGGATTGTTACAACCTCTCAAAGTGCTTGAATGGAAGTGGGACAAAGTCGGGATGGACTTCATCATCGGATTACCTAGGTTAAGCAAGGGACATGATTCCATTTGGGTCATGGTCGATCACCTGACCATGGTAGCCCACTTCATTCCCGTCAAGACCACCTACAATGGGAACCAGCTAGCCAACCTCTACATCAACCGGATCGTGAGCTTCCATGGAGTTCCTAAGGATATCATGTCGGACCGAGGAACCCAGTTTACCTCGAGATTCTGGAATAGATTCCAAGAAGCTATGGGAACCAAGTTATCCTCCAGCACTGCTTTTTACCCTCAGACCGAAGGCCGGACGGAACGAGTAAATCAGATACTCGAAGATATGCTTCGTGCCTATGTTTTGGCGTATGGAGCCAAGTGGGAAGATTGCCTACCCTTCGCCGAGTTCTCCTACAACAACAGCTATCAATCGAGTCTCCAGATGGCACCATTTGAGGTGTTGTATGGACACAAGTGCTGCACTCCTCTCAACTGGTCAGAAACCGGAGAAGGATTAGTCTTTGGACCGGATATCCTCCGTGAAGAAGAAGAGCAATTTCAACTCGTCAGAGAGCGTTTAGAGACTGCCAAGTCAAGACGGAAGAGCTACGCTGACTCACACTGCCGAGACATGAGTTATCGTTTTGGGGACTATGTCTATCTCCAAATCACACCTCTCAAGGGAAACCAGTGCTTCCACATCAAAGGAAAGCTTGCACCAAGATATATTGACCTCTTCAAGATCACCGACGGACGAGGAGAAGTTTCCTACCAACTGGAGCTACCTTTCGAGCTATCCGATGTGCACAACGTTTTCCATGTGTGACAACTCCGGAAGTGTCTCCAAGTTCCCAACCGCCCCGACCTGTACAAGGACATCGATCATCAAGCCATCAACCTTCAGCTAGACCTCACATATTGCGAGAGACCAGTTCGCATCTTGGATGAAGACGAGCATTGCACCCAAAGCCGCACCATCAAGTACTTCAAGGTCCAATGGAGCAACCACACTGAAGCAGAAGCAACCTTGGAGCGTGAAGACTATCTTAGATCCGAGTTCCATTATCTTTTTAGTGCTTAGCCTAGGAATCTCGGGGATGAGATTCGTGTAAAGGAGGTAGGTCTGTCACACCCTATGTTTGTATCACTTTGCTATGCTATGATTTTATAAAATTTGGACCCATTTAAAACTTTTTGAATGCTTGTGCTTGTTGGATTGTTTGCTACTTGTTTGTTTGGATGATTGTGATTAGTTCCACCAAACTCTTCTTCTCTCTAAAACTCATCCACTTAATCCAAACTCTCTGCCCAATGATCATGCCATGTGTATAGGACCTAAAACTATTTTTATAAAATATTCTTTTGGCCAAAAAGCATTTATTCAATTTAGGTTTCCAAAAACCCATGAATTGAGGTTTGTACTACAAGTCCTCAAATTAGGGTGAATGCTTTACCCCAAAGACCTTATTTGGAACCTAAAATATATAAGACCTTCCAAAACCACCAAATATTATTTTTAAGGATTATTTTTATATTTTATTTAAAGGCTTTTTATTAAGGCCAGAAATGGTCTTTCTTAGGGAAACACTATTTTTATGTTTCCAAAATATTTAAGAAAATTTAGGGAAACTCAGTGGACATATATTTTCCATATATATTAGTTTCAACACATGGTCATGTTCAAAATATTGGACAAAACCCTCCAAAACCCTTTCTGTCTGTTTCAAGATTTTGAAATATTTCTATAGGAAATATTCTCAAATAAATCTAGGAAAATCCTAGCAAGTCACACATGCTATATGTGATGATCTTGCACAATTTAATCTCAATCCCAATTGTTTTGCTTCACCAAAATGCCCCAAAACCCTCTTTGTCCAGAATCAAATTTGAATAAGTTTACATTGTGAAGTTTCTCCATTTGGCCCCAAACTTTGTGGACATGTTCTAATACAGAAATGATGAGAATACACCAAGTGGTGCATCAAGGAGATTAGCTTTGTATGTATGGATCTACAAAACATAGTTTCTGTTGATTTCTAGGGTTTGCAACATTTTCATTGTCAACTTTCTTCAAATCATCTCAAACCTTGTGATAAACCTTGTTTTTACCCACCATTCAGTCCTGTTAATTCTCACAGTAAGTGGGTAAAACTATCCGGCCCAAACATCCATCAAACACCTCCTGGTACTTTAGTAAAGACCACATTTTCACCACTTCCACTTTTCTCCTTCACCTCCCCTTTTTACCACATCTCCCCCTTGTTACTTTCTACCTCTAGTAGGACTTGCATGGCCTCATCTCTATGATTGGGGATGAACACCTCATTTTACCCCCTGGATAGCAAGAACAACAACATTTCCTTCTCTCTCTCACCCTCCAATGAATTCCAGAGCATCCAAGGTCCTCCCTGACGTGGCTTGAGACTGCGTCGGTATTTCCCCAAAGAGGAAGGGATGATGCAGCACAGCGACAGTAAGTATTTCCCTCAGTTATGAACCAAGGTTATCGAACCAGTAGGAGGATCACTGCCACCCAATAACCAGCACTTGCACACAAACAACAAATACTTGCAACCCGACGCGAAAGAGAGGTTGTCAATCTCTCTACGGTAAAAAGATAGATTAGGTAGTGATAGATAGGAGAGATAGATCTCTCAAGAACACAAAATAAAAATAGCAAATAACATATGAAGCGATATGTTTTTGGGTTTTTGGTTTTGTATATCTGAAAACAAAGATGCAAAAAGATAGATCTGAAAGCAATATGTTGGAAAAGTAGACCTGGGGGCCGTAGGGTTCATTAGTGGCTTCTCTCATGAGTATAGCGCACGGTGGGTGAACATTTTACTGTTGGGCAATTGATAGAAAATTGAATAGTCATGACGATATCCAAGGCGATGATCATTATATAGGCATCACGTCCAAAATAAGTAGACCGACTCCTGCCTGCATCTACCACTATTACTCCACACATCGACCGCTATCCAGCATGCATCTAGTGTATTAAGTTCATGGAAAAACGGAGTAATGCAATAAGAACGATGACATGATGTAGACAAGATCTATTCATGTAGGAATAGACCCCATCTTGTTATCCTTAATAGCAATGATACATGCGTGTCTTGCTGCCCCTTCTGTCACTCGGAAAGAACACCGCAAGATCAAACCCATCACAAAGCACCTCTTCCCATGGCAAGAAAAATCGATCTAGTTGGCCTAACTAAACCAAAGATTCGAAGAAGAAATACAAGGCTATAAGTAATCATGCATATAAGAGATCAAAGAAGACTCAAATAGTATTCATGGATAGAAACTGATTATGAACTAGAAATTCATCGGATCCCAACAAACACACCGCAAAAGTTACATCAAATAGATCTCCAAGAGACCATTGTATTGAGAATCATAAGAGAGAGAGGAAGCCATCTAGCTACTGCCTATGGACAGGTAGGTCTATGGTGGACTACTCACGCATCATCGGAGAGGCACCTATGAGGAAGATGAACCCCTCTGTGATGGTGTTTAGATTGGATCTTGAGGTTCTGGAACTTGCGGCGGCTGGAATTGTGTTTCGTCGACTCCCACTAGGGTTTTTGGAATATTTGGGAATTTATAGGCATCAGAGGCGGTGGATAGGGGCCCCGAGGAGGGCACAACCCATCAGGGCATGCCGGGGGCCCCCTGGCGCGCCCTGGTGGGTTGTGGTCTCCTCGGTCCACTGGTTGTCTTCTGGTCCAGAAAAAATCTTCAAAAAGTTTCGTCGCGATTGGACTCCGTTTGGTATTGATTTTCTGCGAAGTAAAAAAACAAGCAAAAACAACAACTGGCACTTTGGCACTATGTCAATAGGTTAGTCCCAAAAAATGATATAAAGTTGTTATAAATGATTGTAAAACATCCAAGAATGATAATATAACAGCATGGAATAAGCAAAAATTATAGATACGTTGGAGACGTATCAGCATCCCCAAGCTTAATTCCTAATCGTCCTCGAGTAGGTAAATGATAAAAACAGAATTTTTGATGTGGAATGCTGCCTAACATGTTCATCTCGTATTCTTTTCTTTTGTATAGCATGGACATTTGGACTTGTAATGATTCAAAGCAATAGTCTAGTTTTAACATAATAACTTCAATACTCAAGCATGTCAACAAGAAACCATGTCTTTCAAAATATCAACACTAAAGAAAGTTATCCCTAGCCCATCATGCTCAATCATTGATCCATTCATGAAACACACTCAAATATTAGCTATGCCCAATGCTTAAGTACGATCATAGTGCCCCCTAGTTAGTGCTTTATAAGAGAAGATGGAAACTCAAAATAAAAATTGCATAAAGTAAATAGATAGGCCCTTCGCAAAGGGAAGTAGGGATTTGTAGAGGGGCCAGAGCTCAAGGTTCAAATTAAGAGAGAAAAATATTTTGGGTGGCATGCCTTTCCTTTCAACGAAAACGACAAAGTAGCTCACAATACTTTCCATGCTAGATATATCATAGGCGGTTCCCAAACAGAAAATAAAGTTTATTCCTTTTTTCGCCAAACTTTCACTTTCAATGGCGGGCCGTATCCACGGTTGCCTTCCATACCAACACTTTCCAAGGAATTTATTATTTGAAAACATAAAGTAAATTTTTTTTTCTTTTTCATTTCGGGAATGGGCATCCCTTTTACCGCCGCACTCTCGTGCAATGACAAGTGAATAAACACTCATCTTGAGAATAACACATCTAGCATGGAAAAAATTTGGACACTCCCCACCGTTTCACGAGTGATACGAGCACACAAAAGAGAAAATTTATTTTGAAAATTTAGAGATGGCACATACAAATTTGCTTGGAACGGCATGGAAATACCACATATAGGTAGGTATGGTGGACTCATAAGGCAAAACTTGGTTTAAGGATTTTGGATGCACAAGTAGTATTTCTACTTAGTACAAATGGAGGCTAGCAAATAGATTGAGAAGCAACCAAACCAAGAAACGAAAATTCACATAAGCGAGCATTGAGCATAACTAACACCGAATAATGCACCATAAGTAGGATATAACTTCATTGCATAACTATTGACTTTCGTGCATGCATAGGGAATCACAAACCTTAACACCAATATTCCTACTAAAGCACAATTACTCACTAACATGACTCACATATTACTATCATCATGTTTCAAAACTATTACAAAGAATCAATTTTAATTTGCCCAATGATCTTCATGAAAGTTTTTATTATATCCTCCTCGGATATCTATCACTTTGGGACTAGGTTCATATATTGCCATTGCATTTTGGCAAGCTCAAACAAATTTAAGTGAAGCACATGAGCATAAAGATTTCATCTCTCAAAATAGTATAAGTGGAGCATGATAGGATTTCTACAAAAATTTCTAACTCACAAATTAATCTAAGTGAAGCATGAGAGTATTTCTACAAAAATTTACAAGCACACCGTGCTCAAAAAGATATAAGTGAAGCACTAGTGCAATTCTATAGCTCAAAAAGTTTAAGTGAAGCACATAGAGAAATTCTAACAAATCATGGAATAATTTTAGCTCTCCCTAATTGGTGTGTACAGTAAGGATACAAGTGACAAACTAACAAACAAAGCAAGCAAAACTCATGGTATGTGACGAATAAAAATATAGCTCCAAGTAAAATACTGATGGTCGTTAGAAAAAAGAGGGGATGCCACTCGGGGGCATCCCCAAGCTTAGTTGCTTGTTACTCTTTGGATATATCTTGGGGGTGCGGTAGCATCCCCAAGCTTAGGCTCTTTTCACTCCTTATTCCTTCATCCATCGTGATCTCACCCAAAACTTGAAAACTTCAATCACATAAAACTCAACAAAATCTTCGTGAGATCCATTAGTGTAATAAAGCAAATCACTACTTTAGGTGCTGTTGCAAACCCATTCGAATTTTATTATTGCATTATACCTACTGTATTTTAACTTTACCATGGCTCATACCCTTCAATATAACCCATAGATTCATCAAAACAAGCACACAATGCAATGAAAATAGAATATGTCTTAAACAGAACAGTCTGTAGTAATCTGTACTCTAACTATACTTCTGTAACTCTAGAAATTCTGAAAAATTAGGAAAACGTAAGGAATTTGTATAGAAACACTGTGTTAAAATTTCAGCTCAAGATCACGTCCAGCAAAAAATGAAAATTCATATACTGGACGCAAAGTTTCCGTTTGAGATGCAGCATCGCTTCTACTCATCCTATGAATCATCCTAAAGGCTTTACTTGGCAAAAACACTAAATAAACTATAAAAACACAATCATAACAGAGGCATAATTGTGTCAACACTCAAAAAACAGAAAGAGAAAAAAGCAAAAAATAAATTTATTCATTGGGTTGCGTCCCAACAAGCGCCATCGTTTTACGCCCCTAGCTAGGCATAACGCATAGATTCAAGTATTGTCATCTTTGGTTTTAGATCCATAGGATGCCCTCGTGATTGATTCATATGGTGGCTTAATTCTTGTTCTAGGGAAGTGTTCCATACCATTTCTCAAGGGAAATTGAAAACGAATATTGCCTTCTTTCATATGAAAGTCATTGCCGTTTGCTGGCAGAAAGCTGACGGCAAAGGGTGAGCTGACGGCAAAGAATGAATTTTCCGTAGGCTGGTTCTTTGCCGTCAGCCAGCTGGCGGAAAAGGGCCAGCAGGGCAGACGGCAAAAAAATGGCGCATGGCAAAGGGCCAGCTGGGCCCATCGGGCCCTTGCGCCGCTTAGGTCAGTTCTTTGCCGTCTGCTAGCAGACGGCAAAGGCAGGCTGGCAGACGACAAAGGCGACGCCCTAATAACGGTCGTCCCCCACCCCTATGTCCTCTCCCTCTCTCCCTCCCTCCCTCATCCCTCCCCTCCCTCTCCCCGCCGCCCCGCCACCCCCACCCACCGGCTGCCCCGCCGCCCCCACCCACCGGCTGCCCCGCCGCCCCACCGCCCCCACCCACCGGCCGCCTCTCACCCCGCCACCCCCACCCACCCGCTGCCCCGACGCCCTCCCCCGCCTCCCTCCCTCCCCCCGATGCCCACCGGCTGCCGCCCCCACCCACCGGCTACCCCGCCGCCCCGCCGCCCCACCCACCGGCCGCCCCCCGCCCCGCCACCCCCACCGGCCACCCCCCGCCCCGCCACCCCCACCCACCCGCCGCCCCGCCGCCACCACCCACCAGCCGCCCCGCCGCCCCCACCCACCGGACGCCCCGCCGCCCCCGTGACCCTGCGCACCACCGCCCCGCCGCCCCGGCACCCCACATGCCCCCGCCGCCCGGACGGCCCCTCCGGTGAGCTCTCTGTGCCTCCTCCCTTCCCCCCTCTTCCGCATGTTTTCTATTTTTTTCATTTTTTAGATTAGAAATTAGCTAGCTAGCTACTGTTAGAAGAAGAAAAGAAGAAGGAAAAAGGACAAATGAAAAGAAGAAGAAGAAGAAGAAGAAGAAGAAGAAGAAGAAGAAGAAGAAGAAGAAGAAGAAGAAGTAGAAGAGGAGGAGGAGGAGATGAAAAGAAAAAACAGAAGAAGAGGAGAAAGTAGAAGAAAAAGAGGAGAAGAAGAAGAGGAGAAGAAAAGAAGAAGAAGAAGAAGAAGAAGAAGAGAAGAAGAAGAAGAAGAGAAGAAAAGGAAGAAGAAGAGGAGAAGAAGAGGAGAAGAAGAAGAAATAGAGGAGAAAAAGATGAAAATAGAAGTGGAAAAGTAGTCATACATAGAGAGATTTTTCTATCGGGATTGAATATTCGTTTTGATCGTGTGGATCTAAATGTGCAGTTTTTCGTCGCTTGAAGGGTCTGGTGTTCGATGGCCTCCCCGTGCGACTACGTCCCCTACACGGTCTAGTGGTGAGCACTACTATCATCTCATCCCCGACCCTCCCCTATATGCTCTGTTCTTGTTGTCATGCCGTTGTCACTTAATTTTATTTTCATGTCAAGTTTCGTAACCTAGGCGTCTCCCGTTCGAAAGGACGACATCTATAAATATGCATGTCTTTGCATATTTTTAACCGCTATCCTTTTGAATTGTCAGACGTTATCCGTGGACAGCCCGAGTATGTGTAGATTGGGTTCGTTTTCCCGTATGCTCTGCTCCGGATCCTATGCAGAATTTCGTCAGTGCCTCCCTGTTGTTCTCCGGGTACACATCCTCTCTGCTTATTGCCGAGACGTGTATCAGGAGAATAGCGGGGAGGTGCTGTCGAAATTCTGCGTCGGATCCGGAGCAGTGCATGGGAAAACGAACCCAATCTACACATACTCGGGTGGGATTAGGACCTATCTTAACCTATTAGCGTGTAGGTTGCATGGACGTAATAAAACTGACAAACTTGATTAAGTGATGAATATATATGCTGAAATATATATATATTTCTTGTGTGTCCAGTAGCTAGGCAAGATGACTGATCGTGCATGGATGTACACCGGTCACACCAGTCAGAAAGACATGACCAAAGAATGGTTAACAAATACCAAGGGGTTTGTGAGAGCCGCATTTGCAAATGGCCAGGAAAAAACATGGTGTCCCTGTCCCCGGTGCGACAACTATAAAAGGCAGACAGAGGGTGAAATGGTTAAACACCTGCAGAAGTGGGGTTTTAGGCCTAATTATACGGTGTGGACTTTTCATGGTGAGTCTGCCCAACGTGCCAGAGCTGAGGTGGTTCGTCATAGCACCGACGAGCATGGTACCGGGATCGAAGACATGATGCAAGACTTTGATGATGCTCGGGATTCGGACGATGAGATGGAGGAATCTGCAAAGGCATTCTATGAAATGTTGGAGTCTTCAAAACGTCCTCTCCACGAGCACACTGAGCTTTGTCAGCTGGATGCCATCGCGCAAGTAATGGCTCTGAAGGCTCAATTCAACCTGGGCAGAGAATGCTACGACGCGATGATGACAATATTTGGACGCTTTCTACCCAAAGGCCATGTACTGCCTGCAAACCTATACCAGTCGGACAAAATTCTCCGTGTACTTAAGATGCCCTATGAGAAGATAGATGCATGTGAGAGTGGATGTGCCTTATTTAGGCTTGAGTATGCGGACTTGAACTATTGTCCCATTTGCAAGTCTTCCAGGTATGTTGTCGTAGACAATGGTATGGGTGAGAAGATGCAGACAAAAATTCCTGTTAACGTTCTTTGCTATATGCCAATCGTACCAAGACTTCAACGTCTTTTCATGGTCGAAGAGACGGCCAGACAGATGACATGGCATAAATTGGGCAAAAGAATTGAACTAGATGCAGATGGGAATCAGATGTTGGTACACACTTCAGACGCTTTTGCGTGGAAGCACTTCGATGCATTACATAACGATAAAGCGGCAGATCCAAGGCATCCTCGAGTCGCCATCAGCACGGATGGGTTCAATGTGTTTGGTATGACGGCAACCCAATACAGTTGTTGGCCTGTATTTGTCATTCCACTCAATCTCCCCCCCCCCCCCCCCACAAAGAGAATATGAAAAGAAAGAACATTTTCCTGACATTGATAATTCCAGGGCCCAACTATCCGGGGAAGAATATGAATGTGTACATGCAGCCGCTTAAGGATGAATTGCAACAAGCTTGGGATAATGGGATCAAGACATACGACGCCGCTACCAAAAAAACCTTCAAAATGCATGTGTGGTACATGTACTCGACGCATGACTTGCCGGCGTATTCCCTATTCGTTGGCTGGTGTGTGCATGGAAGGTTCCCGTGCCCCACATGCAAGGCAGCTCTTTAGTTCTGTTGGCTGCAGGCGGGTCGCAAGTATTCTTGCTTCAACATGCATAGACAGTTCCTGGATCCTCGCCATAAGTTCAGAAAAGACAAGAAGAATTTCATCAAAGGTAGAGTTGTCAAAAACTCTGCACCACCCGCATTGACAGGCCAACAGCTCCTGGATCAGTTAAACGCTCTCGAGCCGGATCCAAAACGTCCTGGGTATTTCAAAGGGTATAATACGGAACACGCATGGACTCACAAGTCATGCTTATGGGATCTGCCTTACTTCAAAGACCTCCTTTGCCCACACAACATCGATGTGATGCACACTGAAAAGAATATCGCCGAGGCCATTTTTGGTACATTGTTCGGCATAGAGGGGAAGTCAAAGGATAATCCTAAGGCTAGAATCGATCAGGAGGCTCTATGTGACAGACCGTTACAAAACATGCGACAAGGGAAAGGAAAGCAGAACTGGAGTAAGCCAAAGGCATGGTTCAATCTTGGAAGGCCGGCTATGAGGGAAATGATCTTGTGGGTGAAAATGCAGTTGATGTTCCCCGATGGTTATGCAGCGAATCTAAAGAGGGGAGCGAGTCTTGACAAACTGAAGATATTTGGTCTCAAGAGTCATGATTGGCACATATGGCTTGAGCGGGTAATGCCGGTGGTGCTGCGTGGCTTTATCCCTGAGGATGAATGGCTAGTACTGGCAGAGCTGGGCTATTTCTTCCGTTCTCTTTGTGCGAAAGAACTATCGCCTGGCGTGCTAGATGAAATGGAAGAGTTGGCGTCGGAGTTGATATATAAGTTAGAGAAGATCTTTCCACCGGGCTTCTTTAATCCAATGCAGCATTTGATTTTGCATGTCGCGACCGAGGCCAGATTGGGGGGGCCCGTGCAAAATCGTTGGTGCTTCGCAACTGAGAGGATGCAGAAGACGCTTCGAGCAAAATGTAAAAATAAACGTAGAATTGAAGCATTGATGGCCGAGGCATTCATTACTGAGGAGGCGGCAAACTTCGTGACAGCACACTACGAAGCCAAAAATCGTCATTTGCATAATCCGAAGCCTCGGTACAATAATGGCGACCCAAAAAAAAGTCGATCCAACCTTAGCCTATTCAAAGGGAAGCTCGCACCAGCCGGTGCTTCTAATGAAAAAGCGTTGGATGTCGATGAATGGCGGACCATTTCGTTGTATATCTTCAACAACCTAACAGAAGTGCGGCCGTACATCGAGTAAGTTGTCGGTACATTATTGTTTCGCAACTTGTAATTCCTTATAACTGCTCTTATTCCCGGATATTTGATATAGTCGATACGTCACCAAATTCTCGGATGGAGTGGTCATCCAAAAGGATTCCGTCAAAGCGTATGAGCTCCTGGCGAAGCATGGAGGCGGCTATCCTGGTTTCATCTCTTGGTTCAAACAAATGGTAATTACCATTAATGGACCATTTCATTTCTTTGTCTTATTTGCGGCTAATGCAACAATCCTTTCGCATTAAACTTGTAGGCTAATTCAGAGTCTATGGACGCCGAGCTGAGACAAGTCGCTAATTGTTTTGACTATAAGGTCCATTCATTTGACAGATACGACATCAATGGGTATCGCTTTCGTACCTTTGGCAAAGAGCTATCTATGCCCGACCTGAAGACTACAAATTGTTGTGTCTCTGCTATCGGCGAAGGAGATACAGAGTACTATGGAAGAGTTGAGGCAATTTATGAACTTCTATTCTATGGTGAAAACCCACCGAACGTCGTAGTCTTCAAATGTCATTGGTTCCAACCGAAGGAGACTAGAAGGACTCATGAACATATAGGGCTAGTCGAAATCAAACAAAGCACCTATTTAGATGTGCCCGATGTCTATATTACGGCTCAACAGGCGACCCAAGTTTTCTATCTACCGTGGGCCTGCCAAACTGATCCAAATCTGAAAGGTTGGGATGTCGTTTATGAAGTGCCGCCACATTTTAGACCACCTCCCCTCAATGAAGAGGATTATGAACCTCACATTAACCAAGACACATATGAAGGAGAATTCTTCCAAGAAACACGTATTTCCAAAAAACATTTCAAGAACCGCTCTACTTCACCCCGGAACATTGAAGTAGATAGCGACAATGAATCCGACTTAACCCCTGAGCCGGAACAGGAAGAGCCGGAACAAGAAGAGGTTACTGATGCGGATGACCTGTCAATGCTTAACCGATTACATGAAGGAGGCATTCCACACGTTGTTCCTGATAGTGATGATGATCATGCATTTATTGATGATAGTGATGATGATGATGCATTTATTGATCCCGGAGAATATATAGATGATCAAGATTATTATTAATTCATGTCAGGTAATCAACTTTTAGTTCATGTTAGGTATATGATGATACACTTAAATTATATACATTTTATTATTCATGTCGGTATTCAATTTTATGTTGTACTAATTTCGTTTACTATTTGTCATGGAAGTTGTTGAAAGATGGTGGGAAAGGGTCGAGAGCACTCCGCGGCTCCTTCGTCGGAGGGTGGTGGGATGGGTACTTCCATTCCTGCCGACTCTCTCCGGAGAGCGTTGCTCTCTAGTCTGCATACACCGGTGGCCGCTTCTTCGTCGACCCCCGTGAGAGGAGGTCAGGGGAAGAAGAGAGGTAGTAGAGGTGGGAGAGGAGGGAGAGGAGGCCGCGGCAAAGGTAGGGTGGCTGCTACGCCTTCCTCGCCACCACCCCCAGCTAATTCACCCGAGCACGGGACTGCTAGGGTGGACCCGTCTGAGGACGAGGCTACGCGGACTCCGGTCCACGAGCCTCGGGTCGACGAGCCTTCGACCTACACGACTCCTGTCCCAGAGGCTTTGTCCCATGAGACTCCGGAGCAGAGTAGGGATGAGGGCACATCCCGGCAGACCCCATGGGATACCTGGCCGGAGGAGCCTAGTGGCCATGCTGATGGTGGCGGGGATCGTTTTTCTGATAGCGATGGGGAGCTGCCTGAGGGCGCCACCGTCTACCAGCGTGGTATGACACGGCTCCCGCCCGTGCCGGCGACCCACGAGCTGAGGTGGTTGATTAGGCCTGATGGGGAGAGGTAAGTGCATGTACTCTTTTTTAACCTTTTGCCTTCACGTTTTTTCAAATATCTAAAGTGTTGGCTTTGTCATACTGCAGGGGTTGGCATCATCCCAAGGATGCCCGCAGGCCCAACAGCATCCTTCGTGTCCTTGGCAGGAAAAACTTCCCGGGGTTTGTCACGTTGCCCGGTGAGGGTCAGGTTCGAGAGTTAGGACTGACCTGGGAGCACTACTTGGCTGCACCGGCCCCGCCTGAGGATAGGATCGACGGTATTTTGTGCCACACGAGGGCGGAGATGGTGATCAGGCATTTTTGGGTAATTTCTCCTTAACACAATTAAAAATCAACAATAGCTAGTTATTGTACTAATAAGTGTTGTGTCGTTTGATTGCAGACCTTCTACAGGTGTCAAGAGGGATACGAGGAGGCCGCGGCAAAGGTTATCGATCAGCAATGCAAGCGCCTACTGCAAAACTTTCGGCATGAGGCTCGGGTGCAGGCTATTCGAGACTACTACGCCCGGCGGCGTATTAGGAAGGAGAAGTCGATGTGCCGCGGAAAGAAGATGGAGAAGGAGCATTACATGAAGGTAATTACGTATTCTTAAGGCCTTGTACTTAGTTTCCTTCATTTGATTCCTACGCGTAGCGCTCAAATATCTCTTTATTAACTTAGGTGCCCCCAAGATGGTGTGTAGATATGATGGATTGTTGGGATGCGTTGGTGGATGAGTGGTGCTCAGAACAATGGCTATCTGTCCACAACAATGCCAAGGACCGGCGTAACAAAATGGTTGGTGTGCCACACCATCAAGGGAGCGCCAACTTAAATCAGTTTGGTCTGAACTGGGTATGTGGTTAGCTTCATGATTCATGCAATTCATTCTTGATTCTAGCTTGAGCCCTTTACTAATACTTTGTTCCTCTCTCTCTCTTTTAGGCGCATCACGATAAAACGGAGGTGCCACAGATGTACGACCTCTATGCGATGGCCCATACTGCCTCGTACAAGAAGGTCAAGGCATTCTCTGAGTCTGACCTCGATGATCCCTTGAAGTTCAGCAACATCTCCTCCCACAACAAGCTCGTGTGGTACAGAGATGAGGGGAAGGCGAGGAAAGGGGAGGACTTTAACCCGAGCCAGGAGCCTATTGATCCAGAGCAGGTGATGATAGCTGGCGGCGGGAGGCCCCATGGCTCGATTGCCATTGGAGATGGCCTTATACGTTGTCCTAGCAACCTCCGGGAGATCAAGGCGCGCCAAACGAGCTCTTGTCCTGAGATAAGGCCTCGTCCACGGCCAGTCGAGCTCGCCATCGAGGTTAGTTATATGGACTCAGATATCTTTCCTCATTACGTTGTGTGTGTGAACAAAGATGATTACAATGCTAACGAGGAGTTGTGTTGCAGGCTGCTATTCTGAAAGAGAGAGAGGCAACACAGGCGTTTATGGCGGCGAAGGAGAAGGAGATGGAGGAGAGGACGGCAAGGTTGTTGGAGGAGGAGAGGGCACGGTCCGATGCGTCTTACCGGGCCATCTACGAGCTCTTCGTGGTAAGATTCTTCTTCATATTTGTCAAATCTTGCATTTAATGTTCCTTTCATTAATAATGAATATCGTTGACTTGTGAAAACCAAATGTGCAGACTATGTGCGAGAAGACCGGCCAGGCCGCTCCGTCGATGCCAGTCATTACCACGGCTGCAACGGTGAGTTTCATTTCAATGCAATGATCTTTTCAGTGTCATCATGCTAACGAGACATTGCAAATCATCTTTGGTGCAGCTTAACTCCGGAGTCGCATCGCACGACCCTTCTCCAGGGCAGCCTTCTCCAGGTGAAACCGGTCCGGGAAACCGCGGTGCCTCTCCTCCGTGATGACGAGGACGGTAAGCCCCAAACTTAGCTCGTTTTCTTAAAGAAAGACAAACTTAGCACTTAGACAAACTTAGCTCCTTACGAAATATTAGTGTTAGGGGAAACGACCATCACCAACTGTCGAAATATTAGTGTTAGGTACTGTCCACCAACATACACCACCATATAAGTGTGAGTGAGTGCGCACCATACACACCATGAGGCAAACCTCGAAAGACCTATCCTTCTTCCAATTTTGCCCGAATGACACAAATAAGCAATAAGAAGAAGAAAACAAGAGGAGAAAGATAGAGAGAAGAAAACCGCTTCTTCATCTTCTTCTTCTTATTCTAGTCTTCTTCATCTAACTTTCGTATTTCCCATTTTGCAGATTAGAGTCACTTCACGGAAGCTTGCATTGATGGAGTGCTTGTGATTTTGTATCGATGAACAATGTTAAACTTGCTACATATGTGAAACTTGTTACTATTGTAATATGGTGAACAATGTGACATTTGTTTTGGTATGTTTGTTGGATACTTGTGCTTGTTGTTGGATAATCATCAGTAGGGTTATTGTGAAATATATACATATATATATAGCATATTTTGCCTATGAAAATTGGATATAAGAAAAAACAGAAAAAACTGGGGCAATATTGCCACTTTGCCGACGGCCACCGTCGGCACAGCTTCTTTGCCGTCTGGCACCGACGGCAACGATGACACGTGGCACTCACCTGTGCACCCTGGGAGTGCCAGGCCAGATGCCATTTGGTACATTTGCCGTCCGGGGGCGGACGGCAAAGAAGCTATGCCGACGGTGGCCGTCGGCAAAGGAGGGGGTGGTGGGGGCGGACGGCAAAGAAGCTATGCCGACGTTGGCCGTCGGCAAAGGCAGCGGACGGCAAAGGAGGGGTGGCAGACGGCAAAGGCTCCGTTAGCCACTAACGGGGCTAACTCGAGTTTAGGCCGTCCAGTCGCTTTGCCGTCTCCTGCCTGACGGCAAAAACACTTTGCCGTCCGCTGTATAAAGGCAGACGGCAAAGCACTCCTTTACCGGAGTTCCCAGTGCCGGAAATTTTGCTGTCTGCTGCCCGACGGCAAAGGCTTTGCCGTCGGTGGTCCTGCCCTTTGCCGTCCGCTATGGCAGACGGCAAAGTACCTGATTCCAGTAGTGCATATCAATCAAGGCACCTATGAGGAAGATGAACCCCTCCGTGATGGTGTTTAGATTGGATCCCGAGGTTCTGGACCTTGCGGCGGCTGGAATTGTGTTTTGTCAACTCCCCTAGGGTTTCTGGAATATTTGGGAATTTATAGGCATCAGAGGCGGCGGAGAGGGGCCCCGAGGTGGGCACAACCCATCAGGACGCGTCGGGGCCCCCCTGGCACGCCCTGGTGGGTTGTGGTCTCCTCGGCCCACTCCCCCGGCACTTCTTTGGCCCACTGGGTGTCTTCTGGTCCAGAAAAAATCTCCAAAAAGTTTCATCGCGATTGGACTCTGTCTGGTATTGATTTTCTGCGAAGGAAAAAACAAGCAAAAACAGCAACTGGAACTTTGGCACTATGTCAATAGGTTAGTCCCAAAAACTGATATAAAGTTTTTATAAAATGATTGTAAAACATCCAAGAATGATAATATAACAGCATGGAACAAGCAAAAATTATAGATACATTGGAGATGTATCACTCCCCTACCTTTATCTTATTCCCCAAGATCCCCTGGACACGGATAGACACACCCTACGTGCCAGGGGCATGCCATACACATGCTCTGGAGCGCGCTACAGTGCGAACCAACACTGTAGCCGCCGCCCAATGCATGGGCCCGACAGCCTCGAGCCTCCCCCTCGTGTTCCCGGAGACGCCCACGGCGTCCGTGACACGGCTCATGGTCGGCCCCCTCCTCTCTCCTCCTCCCTGATGCCTCCCCCGCACGTACCGAGCGCCGCCGGGTCGGCCAACCCCCGGCCTCATATGCGCGCGCTCCCTACCCTCTCTCTTCTCTCCCCTGGTTGTAGACCCACTCCAGGAACGCCCTGGACACGCCCCCACAAGTCCCCGAACCCTCTAGCAATGGCTAGAACCTCGCCAGCGCATGAGCTCTCGGTGGACCACGAGAATCCTATAAAACGGCCTCCCCAAGCCCTTCTCCCCCCTCTGGTCTCCCTCTCCCCCCACTCAATTGCACCCCGAGGCCTCCTTCTTCTCCCTAGGAGCTCCTGAGCTCGAGATCGAGCTCGGGATCCGCCGCTTCGGCTTGCCGGAGATCCCGTGGTGCGGACCTCCTCCGGTGCTCCTTTCCTTCCCCTTGACCTCCTCTGAACTCCCTGACTCCATCCTGCTCCTTTTCCGTGCAGATTGGTGCGGGAACGACCGGAGCAAGCTCGCCCGAAGCTCCCTCCACCGCGTCCGCTCACCGCCGGCAACTCAGGCCAAGCCGGTGATCCCCTCAACCACCACCCAAACGGTGACGACGTCCTGATTCCGTTCCCGTTGCCAGCTCACCTCACCGTGCTCTCCTCCGCCGCCGGTGAGCTCGCCGGCCCTCTGGACGGAGGTTGACGACGGCCTGCTAGTGGCGCCCGTCTATTATCCTCCCGTCTCTCTCTCGCCTCTCCCCTCTCACTGACCCATGGGCCCTGCCCGTCAGGTTCAAACCTGACACGTGCGGGAGCAATAGCTCGCCTGGGCTGGCTGGCCTCTGGGCCGGCCCAGCTGCTGGCCGACTCTGCCGCAGGGCACTGTGGCCCTTTTTCCTTTTTCCATTTCTTTCTGTTTTGCAAAAATTCCATAGGATGTAATATTTATTCAAATCCAGTGATTCAAATTCCTAAAAACTTGTAATATTATGTACTATTTAATGATGCAACTTGTGCAACTTTTTCAAAACATTTTATGTACTGGTTTTATTTAAAACCTTGTCTTTGTTAATTAAACCCATTATTAAAATCATTTTTACCACTTTTGAAACTTCAAAACCAGAAGCTAGTATTTTTAGTATTCCTAGTTTTCACCCTAGTATTTACAAAAGTGGTTTGACATTTTTAGGAGTGATTTATTTTCTCTGTTTTTGCCGTGCTCTTATTTTTACCCGTTAATATTGCGACGATATATTGCGTTGTTGACGAGGGAGTTGGACCAGAATACTTTGAAGACCCCTAACGACTTTGTTGAGCCAGGCAAGCAGCCCCTTGACCATGTTTAAAGAAACCATTTTTATTTCATGGTATATAGCAGTTTACTTTTGATATGTTGATCATAATGTTATGGTGACCACCTTTATGGGTTGCCTTTGATGCTTTTACCCATTGATACTTGCATGACATGACTCTACTTTCTACTCAGAGTTGTGCCGATGGGAAGTAGATAGGATGCTCAGTAGTGCTACGCGAATGGGACGGGAATATGCATGGTGATGGAAACAAAAGTACTTTCAAAGACTCTTTTGAAAACCCCGTCGGGTGACACTAATGCCCGAGGGAGATGATGAGCTAGGTGACCTCTTGTTAAAGAAGTGGTGCACCGAGGCAAGTGTGTGTGTTGTTTTCGAAAAAGGATTGGTTTAAGTTGCGACCATTATTCCAACCTTAAATGTACAACCACGATACCCCATATGGGACGGGCCTTTGTTGATTACTTTGGTAGGTACTAGAATTTAGCCTGCATTACTAGTGGCGGGAGTGATGTGGTCACTCTCGATATGGGGTCGTGCCTGAAAGGACGACCATGGGTTGTTTTCACAAACACCGGCACACCTATGCCAGCCCCCGTGGATGATACATGTGATGTACATCATGCGGGATGGCACCAACGAGTGGACTCTTTGTTAGTATCGTCAAGGGAAAGGCATTGTCCGGGTACTTACCTCGGGTATGCAATATCGCGTGTCGTGGCTTGACACGGAAGTTTCCCGAGTCTTGTGGGTAAAGTGTGCTACCTCTGCAGAGTGTAAAACTATTCGAATAGCTGTGTCCACGGTCAAGGAAAGTTGGATGACTGCTCTTGGGCTACGTCCATGATTTATAAAAACTTGGTGTGTGTGGGGGGGGGGGGAGAAAGATGGGATACTTGAGTTAAGTCGGATGACTTGACATGATGATTGAACATGAGATGTTTAGACCTTGTTTATATTGATATCTGTAACCTGTTCATATGGATACTTGTATCCTCATGATGCATGCTCTTACAAGTTGATTGATCATGTCATTGCACTCAAAAATTAGCTTTCCGCAACTTACCTACTTAGTGCTATATCATGCCTTGTTATACTTTGTTCCAAAACATGGGATGCTTGTGAGTACATTCAAAGTACTCATTGGCTTGCCACTGGTTATTTAATTGGCCAGGCATGGAAAAGCAGGAATATGGTGAAGAAGTCGTTGGTGACGAACATGCGAACTAGGACACTTCCCAGTCAGAATGCCTGTAGGGTTAAGGCAGATGGCATGGGTTCACGCTTTCGTTCAAGATTTCCGCTGCTAGTTATGTTTGGAGTTTGGCCTTCATGGCCCTACCTATGTAAGACTCGACCATGATGGTCTTTATTTGTGTAATACGGTATATATGTATGTAAGACTCTTGTTATTCAGCTTCTGTGTGTTCAGTGAGCATTGATTCTGGGATCACTGTACACATGCCTTCGGTGATCACGGCTTATGTGACGGGGTCCCCATTGAACCGAGGTGGAGCCTGTGAGGAAGGTAACAGCGCAAGCAACAATCAAGTGTATCAGAGGGATTGTGTGCCGCTTTGGTGTCCCAAACAGGGTCATCACTGATAACGGCACGCAATTCACCAGCAGCATCTTCATGCAATACTGTCAAGATATTGGCGCCAAGATCTATTTCTCCTCAGTTGCTCATCCCAGGAGCAACGGGCAAGTGGAGAGGGCAAATGCTGAAGTGCTGCGGGGCCTCAAGACGAGAACTTTTGACAAGCTGCGCAAGCACGGAAGGCGCTGGATTGATGAGTTGCTGGCGGTTCTTTGGTCGATCAGGACGATGCCAAATCGAGCCACCGATGAGACGCCCTTCTCCCTAGTTTATGGTGTAGAAGCAGTACTCCCCATGGAACTCACATACAAATCGCCAAGAGTGCAGGCCTTTGACGAGGACCAGCAAGAGCGGTTATGACATGACGATGCCACGCTCCTCGAGGAAGATCGTCTCCAAGCCGCACTGCGTGCCACCCGGTACCAGTAGGCCTTGTGCCGCTACCATAGCTGAAAATTGCGCGCCAGCATTGTTGAGGAAGGCGACCTTGTTCTTCGACGGATTCAGTCCGCGAAGGGATCAAACAAGTTGACGCCAAAGTGGGAAGGCCCTTACCGGGTGGTATGAGTCAGGAGGACTCGTGCAATCCGCCTAGAGACCGAAGATGGCACCCCGGTGCAAAACTCATGGAATATCGAGCATCTTGGCAAGTTCTACCCGTGAGGCGTGGTTGCCGGGCCCGCCCGGCAACCCCTTTTGTGTAAGTTATGCCGGCAAGGCATGTAATACTTTGTACAAAGCCAGGTGATGACCCTGTGCGTAGTTAATAAAGCTAAGTATTTCGCAACCCTTTGTCAAAGTACATATTTATCATGTATCTTATGCGAGATGTTGTGATCACTTGTCAATTGCATAAGGCGACTTGTGAACCACCTAGGTTCCTAGCCTCTTTTATTTTCTCTTCTTTCTTTTTCTCAAAAAGGAGAAGAGGGGCCCCCGCGCGCAAGTCTTCCCGGGGGAGAGAGGCAGCACAGGCACCTGTAGATGCCTTTGAGAGTGGTCGCCTTGTGGGAATAAACACAACAAAAAAGAAGCCAAGTTGCGAAAACTTTTTTTGAAATCCTCAAACATTCCTCTTCGATAAGCTGGCGCTTGTGTAAGAAAACCTGCGCGCTAAGGGCCCTTGTCGAAATTGTTGCACGCTTGAGTGTTGGAAGCATGCCCAACATCTTAGGTAGCCGCGGCAAGGACAATGGGGTGGCCTTGCCAAGAGTTACACTACCGGAGGGTTCTCGGGATTCGTCCTGAGAAGCGCCCGAGGTAGGAACGTAGACGCCGACAAGCGCCAAGAGTCAGGAAAACACACAAGTGCGGTTTCATCGTGTAAAGAGGATTGGACTTTCGAAGACACGGATTGAAACTTTAACGTTTGAAAGATACCCAATATTTCCTCTTCATTTCCTCGCAGGGTTACATTGGGTACGTCTAAACACAAAAGGAGAACGCCAAGCTCGGCGGCGACGGTGACGGGGTCTGGTCGGAGTACGATCTCCTCTAACGCCCCCGCCGGCCTCTAGAAGGAGATCTGCCACTATGATGTGGCAATTGATCCAGAAACGAGGTCTCGTGGATGGAGCCTCGTTCCTGGATCTTTAAACCCTAGCTACGACGCCGTGCGCACCTAGTCAGACTCCTCCTGTTTGATGCCGAAGGTGCTGCCATCGTCGTCGCTATCGTTGGAGGAGTCATACTCGCAACCGCTCGAGCTCTCCATTCAGCACTCCAGGTGGACGCCGGACACCCCGAAGATCTTCACGAAGAGGGTGACTTCCACCCCCGCGTCAGGAACATGGCGCTCCCGGCGGAGAGGTCGACGCCCACCCAAGCGGACCCGTTGCAGCAGCCGTCCGCCCGAAGCCAGAAACCTGGAGACCGGTTGCTCTCCATGGCCCGCGCAAAAGGGTCGAGGAGGCAGAGCCAGCTCCGCTGTCGCCGGGGGATCGCCACGACGAACTCCTGCGCCTCCTCCTCCGCATGGATCCCCGCATGGGGCTGCGGGAGAGGTGCGCCACTACGACCGCTGCGGACGGGCGGAGCCGTCGCTCCATGGTCCCGGGACGCCGCCCCTCCGCGGCCCCTGGATGCCGTCCTTCCGTGGGAGCTGGAGCTAGCCCCCGCCACCATCACCATGATCCGCATTGGGCTCTGGGGAGGTGCCACTCGCCGCGGCGCCGGACCCACGAGCATGGCCGCGACCCCTCGCCATGGCAAAATGGTGCACTGGAGAAGATGACAGAAGAAGAAAGTGGAAGGCACCGGGAGGGTATGCTAGAACAGAAGGGCGTGGATGAGCAGCGCTCCACCTCGCCCCCCTCCCTATTTATAGGAGTGGGGAAGAGGAGGGGTTGGCTCTTCGTGACCTGGGGCGAGCGTGCACTAGCACACAACCAGTGCTAGCGACCGCCCTTCCCAACCAATGCCGGCCCACACGCGACACGCGTCGCACGGGACGCAATTAAGAGAGGAAGATGAAGTGGAAGGGGCAGGACACCCAAGAGGCGCTGAGCAACTTGGAGGTTGACCGCCCCATGCCAGGCGCACTGTTTGGGCGATCGCCACTCTCCCCCAATAACAAAGCCTCGCACGGGAATCTGTGACGCAGGGAGCGCCCCTTCGAGCCGACGTGACGCGGTTCTTCAGGTGTATCCTTTCATCGCCTTCTCGCCTCGCTTCCCCAGCAGTTCACATTCAATAGATATCGCGGGAAGGGGCGGGAGGGAAAATTAAGTATAACTGCTGGTAATTGCGGCCGCATGTATATACGCACTGTTTTTGGACCTAGTACAACAAACGTCACAGACGCAAGTGTGGCCCAGGCCCGGGGGCTACTGTCGGTGTACTAAAGAACAGGGCCCTTAGTACCCTGACATGTGCACCAGACGACCGCGGCCTCCGGACCAGCAGGACCCTGCTGGGCTAGACCTGGATGCCAAGCCCTTCGTACAAGGACTCGAGTGAACCGACAAGCCTTCCTTGTCAGGGGATCGAGCGATAGCGCAACCGCCAAGGCCTCCGTCTGCCAAGCCGTCGCTCCACGTAGTTTGGCTGGCTGTCTAGATCGTCCAGGTGTCGAGTGGGCAGGCGGGTAGGTGAGGCTGGTCGAAGCGCGTGGCTGCTTCTCTGGATTACAACAGAGCTTTAATGACACCCGTCCCACGGCGTGGTGAAAGTATAAGAGGTAGCTGGGCGAACGGCACAGAAGGAGAGGCAATCCTTGCCGGGAGACATCGCCAGCGTGCCACCTCATGACGCATTTAATGCGTCTGTCCTAATCCATCAGAGTTAGGTATTTCCCACTAACGCAATTGCCAGCTGTTTTAGGAAGTAGCTATTCGTTGATTATATGTGTAAAGACCATTTTAGCCACTGTGGTAACCCCTTCAGATATAAAAGGAGGTCCCTGGCTACCTTTAGAAGTGTGGTCGACTCGCTGTTCATTTACACGCGTAGCGATGCTATGGAAGCATCCTTGCCGGGCTGCGATGCTCCTATACTGTGAACTTGAATAAACCACACCACACAGGACGTAGGGTATTACGCTCCAGCGGCCCGAACCTATCTAAACCCTCAAGCGTGCATCCTCCGGTGATGCTCTTTGCGCTAGAGGATTCCCTCTCCCAAACCACGAAAGGGGCTTTGCCGGCCCCATAGATCATCGTACCCCGACATCTTTGGCGTGCCAGATACGGGGTCTCCCTTGCGTGAACCTTCGCCGACTACTGCGTCGTCGCCGGCAGCTTCTTCGACGCCCATGCCGCCCAAGAAGGCTAAGGGCTCGGCGATGCCCGCCCCGTCCACGTCCAAGCTACCTTCACAAGTGATGGCCGGTGACGCTTAGCTGCTATAACGTGGATTGGGAAAACACAATATTCATTCCAACATACAAACGCATGGTTGACTACTTAACTATTACTACTTAATTAATGAATCAATCTGGGTGGACTGGCTTTGATTGGGTCATCGGAGTGTAGTCTTTGTGATACGGGGCACACCCGTGTGTGTTGACCATTTCACACTTGGAGGGGAAAAGGGAGAAAATCAATACAGAAACACGAAACTCAAGAACGATCTCCGATCACACATCCGCTAAATCCACTCAAACACAAGAGGTACATAGATCCAAAAGTCAAACAAGGAGATACACGTAATTGATAGTCGTCTCACTCCGGAGGAGGTGAGGTCTTGGAATCCCGCGGGATCTTCCCTTGATAGGGGCCTTGGCATCCACTTTGGATCTTCTCTCAAAGAGGTAGTCAACTCCGTGGGAGAAGGAAGTAGATGGAGCTATGCTCAACAAAGTCAAATGCTAAACATAAGCTAACCCTAAAATGAAGCTAGGAGAAGAGTATTTATAGTCGGGGACGAAAGAGACGAGCGAAAGGGTACATGGGACTCGGGACTGAGTGGCGTTGCGCAGGTAGGCCGGAAGTTCTGGGCGCCGGAAGTTTCGGGCAGGGTCAGCCGGGTTCCGGGCTGAATAGAGAGTTGGCACCCTTTGCTTCGGCTAGGCTGTGCAGGGGCCGGAAGTTCGGGGCGAGGGTCCGAGCAGGTTCCGGGCTATCCAGAGAGTTTGCACTCCTAGAGCTGGACTTGGGACGAGGGTTGGCCGGAGGTACCGGGCTGGCCGGAAGTACTGGGCTGGCCAGAGTGCCCTCCTTGGATCTTGACTCTTCTTCTTCACACGGTTCTTCTCCTTGCACCTCCGAGCTCCGGTTGGGGTCGAGGTACTTGAGAATACATAGAGTCTCTGCTTGAGGTAGCTTCAAAGTTCCGAGAGTATTAAAGGAAGAGTTGCAAAGGAGAGATGTCATCTCGTTCCCAATAGCCCGTGCATGAGCTCTTGTCATGGGTCCTTGTATAGCTTGGGTTGTTGGTGATGGGTCCATGGGGATGACCATGGGATGCTCCGCATCATCTCCCCCCTTGGGGAAGATCCGTCCTCGGATCAAGATCTTCATCACCATGTAAAGGAGAAAGGTCCTTGACATTGAAGATGTCGCTCACATTGTACTTGTCGCGTGGAATGTCGATCTTGTAGGCATTGTTGTTGTAGCGAGCCAACACCTTGAAAGGTCCGTCGGCTCGAGGAAGTAACTTGGATTTGCGCTCGGTGGGGAAGCGTTCCTTGCGTAGGTGTAGCCACACAAGATCTCCAGTGTTGAACACCATAGGGTTCTTATTGAGGTTGCGCTTGTTGGTGACGCGTTCCACTTGACGTGCGATCGTGCTCCTTGTATCTTCATGCATCTTCTTGATGTAGCTTGCCCTTGCACTTGCGTCCATGTTGACGTGCTCTTGGAGTGGTAGAGGAAGCATGTACAATGGGGACAAAGGGTTGAAGCCGTAGACCACTTCGAAGGGAGACTTGCGGGTGGTGGAGTGACGTGCGCGATTGTAGGCGTACTCGGCTATTGGGAGGCCTTCTTCCGATTCCTTGATGTTCTTCTTGATCAACACGCATAGTAGGGTAGATAGCGTCCGGTTCGTCACCTCCGTTTGGCCATCGGTTTGTGGATGATATGCCGAAGAGAATAGTAGCTTGATTCCTACCTTGGTGTATAGAGTCTTCCAAAATTAGCTTAGGAACTTGATGCCGCGATCCGAGACAATGGTCTTGGGGATGCCATGTAGTCGCAAGATGTCCCTACAAAAGAGATTTGCAATATGTGAAGCATCGTCGATCTTATGACATGGAATGAAATGAGCCATCTTGGAAAAGCAATCCACAACGACAAAAACGGAATCATGACCATTTTTTGTTCATGGCAAACCAAGCAGAAAATCCATACTAATGTCTTCCCAAGGCTGGAAAGGTATAGGAAGAGGCATGTAAAGACCATGGGATTAAGCTTTAGACTTAGCTTTGCGACATGTAGAGCATCAGTTGGTGAAGCGTGCAACATCACGAAACATCTTTGGCCAAAATTACTTGTTGGATAGTGTGTAATACTTCTTGTCGCGTCCAAAGTGACCCATAAGTCCTCCACCATGAGCCTCTTGCAATAGGAACAAACGAAGAGAAGACTCGGGTATACAAAGTTTGTTAGCAAGCATAAGATAACCATCTTTCATGTAGTAGTTCTCCCAACAAGGTTTCCCTTGGCACTTAGCATATGGAGTAGCAAAAGAGACATCATGCTCATACAAATCTTTGATATGCTCAAAATCAATGACATTCAATTCAAGTTGAGTAACTAGCATGCATTTGCGGGAAAGAGCATCTGCCACAACGTTTTCTTTACCCTTAATGTATTTTATGACATAAGGACTCAATGAACTCACTCCATTTGGCATGCCGTTTGTTCAACTTAGTTTGACATTTAAGGTACTTTGGAGTTTCATGATCGGTATGAATGACAAACTCATGAGGTCGGAGATAATGTTCCCAAACATGTAAAACTCGCACCAAAGCATACAATTTTTATCATATATTGGATAATTAAGTTGAGCGCCGGAAAGTTTCTCGCTAAAGTACGCAATTGGACGCTTCTCTTGCATTAGCACACCACCTATGCCATTACCACTAGCGTCACAATGCACTTCGAATGCTTTATCAAAGTTGGGTAAGGCAAGCAAAGGTGCATGAGTAAGCAAATTTTTAATTTCATGGAATGCGGTGTCTTGGGAAGGTCCCCAAACAAATGGTGCATTCTTCTTGCTTAAAGCATGTAGAGGAGATGCAATAATAGTTCTAAAGTCCTTGACAAAACGACGATAGAAACCGGCTAGTCCTAGGAAACTACGCACTTGTTGCAAATTTGTGGCTGTAGGCCAAGTTTTAATAGCATCAATTTTAGTTTCATCCACATGAACACCCTTAGAATATACTACAAATCCTAGGAAAACGACCTTGTCAACACCAAAAGTGCATTTTTCCATGTTTGCATAAAGTTGTTCTTTCCTAAGAATTTGCAAGACTTCTGTAACGTGAGTAGGATGCTCCTCAAGAGACTTGCTAAAGACAAGAATGTCATCAAAATAGACCACGACACAATATCCAATTAGGGGTCGTAAGACGTAATTCATAACACGCATAAATGTACCCGGTGCTTCGGATAAGCCCATGGGCATCACTAGCCATTCATACAGACCAAACTTAGTCTTGAACGTCGTTTTCCACTCATCACCCTCTTGTATGCATATTTGGTAGTAACTTTTTAAGTCAATCTTGGAAAATATAGTGGCACCACTAAGTTCATCTAGCATATCATCTAGGCGAGGAATGGGGTGGCGATATCTAATGGTTATAGCATTGATAGGGCGGCAATCGGAAGACATACGCATACTACCATCTTGCTTAGGTACTAGTATCACCGGGACCACACAAGGACTCAAACTCTCACGTACATGCCCTTTATCTAGGAGTTATTGGACTTGCCTTTGTATCTCCTTTGTTTCTTTGGGGTTGACGCGGTAGGGTGCCTTGTTGGGAAGCGGTGCTCCAGCTATGAGATCGATGCGGTGTTCGATCCCTCGTTTTGGTGGTAGTCCCGTAGGTAGCTCATCGGGGAAAACATCTTGGAATTCCTGCAACAAACGAGATAACACAAGAGGAAGATGTTGTGAAGGGTTAGTCCGTATGACGCCATCTTTGCACACAAGTACATAAGAACGGTCGATGGTCTCTCACTCACATCCCTCAAGTCTCTTTTGGTGGCTAAAAGAACTATATCTCTCATGTCCCTCATCGTGGAGTCACTCTAATTTGGCTTGTGGCACTCACTCTCTTTTAGGTGGATCACTCTCTCACTTTTGTCTCCACGATGGTATGAAGTGTGCTTGTCGGCGATGACTTGACTTGGAGTCATTGGTCGAAGTACATATTGCTTGCCCTTCATCTTGAAGCTATAGTGATTTGTCCGACCGTTGTGGATGACGCCACGGTCGAATTGCCACGGCCGACCAAGGAGAAGGTGGCAAACGGACATGGGAACCACATCACACTCCAAGGTGTCTTCATAAGCGCCTATCTTGAAGGAAACTTGCACGGTGTGTTCAACTTGGAGGGTGCCGGAATCACATAGCCATTGGACCTTGTAGGGGCAAAGGTGTTTCTTCTTGACCAATTGGAGCTTGGAACAAAGGTCCTCACTTGCCAAATTGTAGCAACTTCCGCCATCGATGATGACCTTGACGGATTTTCCTTGGATGTCCGCCTTGGTATGGAAGATGTGGCAACGTTGGTCCTCGTCTTCTTGTTGTTGGAGCATCAAAACCTTGGATACAACGAGAGCGGGGCTCGAATCATTGTCGCAAAAGATTTGTGAATCTTCATCTTCATTGATTTGACGATGCATGGCCACGTGCTCCAATGCTTCCATCTCGCTGTCACTCATAGAGTCATAGGTTCCATCGTCTTGAAGGATCATGGTGTGTTTTGGTGGACACTCATAAGTCTTGTGGCCTCGGCCTTGGCACGTGAAACACTTGATGGAGCTTGATTTAGCGGTAGCATCCGGTGTCGGTGTAGAGGATGAAGCTCTCGATTTGTAGTTGCTTGTAGGAGGTCGGCTTGACGAAATTGCCTTGTCCTTGTAGCTTGACTTGTCGCCGGTAGTGGTTGTAGGTTTCGTAGTCGAAGGCGTCGTGGTTGGAGAAGCTTGAGCACTTGAACCATAGTTCTTGGAAGAGAACTTGGAGTACTTGTAGTCATCTTTCACTTGGCGTTCCACCTTTGTCGCTTGATGCACTAGTTCAAGTAAGTTGGAGTATGGTTCGAAGACCGCGATTTTCTTGACTTGGTAGTTGAGGCCATTCAAGAAATGTGCCATTGTTTGCTCGTCATCTTCCTTGACATTTGCACGGATCATTGCGATTTCCATCTCTTGATAGTACTCTTCTACCGACTTGGTACCTTGCTTGAGTTGTTGTAGCTTCTTGAAGAGATCCCGGTTGTAGTGTGTAGGCACAAAGCGAGCTCTCATGAGATCCTTCATTTGGGCCCAAGTGTTGATAGGAGGTTCACCTCTTTCTCTTCTTCGCTCAATCACTTGTTCCCACCAAATGAGAACGTAGTTTGGGAATTCTAGTGAAGCCATGGATATCTTCTTCTCTTCGTCATAGTTGTGGAGACAGAAAATCTTGTCAATTTTGAGTGCCCATGAGAGGTAATCTTCGGGATCATTGCTTCCGGAGAACTTTGGCATTGTGAACTTGAGCTTGCCGAAGCGTTGTTCATTGTTGTGGTGATGAGGCAGAAGTCTTTGTCTTGGATGTGGAGCCTCGTTGTCGTGGGCTTGTTGACGATGCTCTTGTCCTTGTTCGTCTTCGTCCTCGGATTCGTCGTGATGAGCTTGAGGACGGCGACGAGGCGGACGTGCTCGGTTGCGCATTTCTTGGTGCTCCTCTTGGCGATTGCCTTCTTCTTGTCGTTCACGGCGGAGTGTTTCTTATTCTTGATGTGCTTGATGGTTGCGTTCCCCCAAAGCACGACTTGCATCACGGAGTGCATGTTGGGCTTCTAGCACTTGTTCTTCGCGGATACGAAGTTCTTCTTCACGTCGTTGTTGTTGGCGTTCTTGTTCCAATGCATCTTGTTCTTGTTGTTGACGCCGAGCACGCTCGCGAAGTCGATCTGGTAGTCCATTGCCATGGAAGGGATTATCCGAAGCTTGACGTTGGCAATCTTCATGTGAACTTGGACCGGAACGGTCATCTCGGTGATGAGAACGTGCTCGAGGTGGACTCTTGTTGGAAGAGTACTCCGATGAGTGGCGACTTGAGTGGCGCCGTCTTGGCGATGTAGATGTAGAAGAAGCGCGCTTGACCATCAAGGCGTGAAATTCCTCCATTTGGATTGAGAGCTTGGTGTCGAGGTAGTCCCTTGTTCGCACTTCGGAGTCACGTACGTTGGTGGCGAGTTGCTCGATGCGGTCGTTCAAGACATCGTGAGATTGGCACATTGCCTTTTGCGCTCCGAAGAATTGTATCTTGGTGACGTAAGCGGTTGCGTCGTCCTTTTGCTCCTCAAATCCCGGGTTGTGGATGCTTGACCTATCCATAACACTCAAGTAGATATAAGTGGAAGAATGAGACGACAATATCAATTACTGTTCCACAAGTTTGAAAATGAATCAAGGATCACTCAATGTGCAAATGTGGAAGTAGTAGAATTGGTACCGACGATCGTCCTTCTCACTCCTACACAAATAAGGCTTATGGAGTAGCTTGGTTAGGATATTTTCAAGCAATCCGAAAGATAAGATTCAATAATTTTGAAAAATATTCACAAATTCGCAAGTAAGACAATGTAGATCAATAACAATGAGTATACACGGAAACACACACACAGATAGAAAAGTGGGGTCATGCAACCAAGGATGAGCCAAAATGTGGAATCCAGGGAAAACGCTCGTGTTGCACAACACTAGAGAGACGCTAGCACGATTGCTCAAATGGGAGTGATACGAACTTGTGCAAAAACCTGTAAGAAACAAAACGTGTCGCCTTCCTATTCCCGACTTGCTATGTATGTATGAGGCACGTGTCACTCGCTCAAGTGATCCAAGATGATCAAGTATGATATGCAAAATTGGCGATGCTATTGCTCTTTTGCTGTTTTGCTCTTTTGCTCTTGCTATCGCTTAAAAGCTTTGCTTCTCTTTCTTTTGCTATGATGTTTTGGATGGTCACAATGCGGGACGTGCACACCAAGATAGGAATTATGTATGCGGGTACTATGAGAAGACAAAAGATGATACTATGATAGATGCACGCAATTGTAGCTATGCGGAGTATGTATCACTAAAGTACACAAGTAGAGTAGCCCAGCAATACTCAATGGCTAGTCTCAATAGGCAAGTAACGCAAATAGGCTCGAGGGTAACAATGCAATCGCAAGGGTATATAACAAGAGTGTCATCACGGTTATCATCCTTGCCTACGGTGAAGTGTCAATGTAGTGGTGGTTGGCGACGATCCGCGATGATGAGCGGCGATGTCAATGAAGAACCACTCCTAATTAGCCGAAATACCTTAAGAAGTGGCGATGCTCGCGACTCAAAATCTCAAATGCAAATGAGTTGTGGAAGAAATGGCGGTGGTTGCGGAAGAAATGGAGCAAAAACGAGGTGACAGAAACCCCAAATGGCGGAAGGAAAAGTTTCTGCTAAGGCCGGAAGGTCCGGGCAGGCCGGATGTTCCGGAGGCCGGAAGCTCCGGGGAGGCTGGAGGGTCCGGAGACGGAAGGTCCGGGAGCGGCCGGAAGTTCTGGGGATCGGGAAAATTGGGACGAACCCTAATTTCAGGATCGGGGACTTGGGCGGAAAACCGTGAGGACAAACCCAAATCTGACGGGGAAAAAGAAAAATTGGTGGAAATTGGATGGATGGAAAGCTATATGCACACGTCCACAACGAAATCCACGGATCAAAATCAACAAAATCTCCTCAAATCCATTCAAGAAAATTTGGTAGGGCTATTTTTGTGGGGATTTTCGAAATTAGGTCAAAACGAAACAAAAATCGGCTAGAAAGTGGAGAGAGAGAGAGAGACTCCAAGGTGTGAATCAACTGTGGCTCATGATGCCATGAAGATACGGGGCACACCCGTGTGTGTCGATCTTTTCACACTTGGAGGGGAAAAGGGAGAAAATCAAGAGAGAAACACAAAACTCAAGAATGATCTCCGATCACACATCCACTAAATCCACTAAATCCACTCAAACACAAGAGGTACATAGATCCAACAGTCAAACAAGGAGATACACGTAACCGATAGTCGTCTCACTCTAGAGGAGGTGAGGTCTTGGAATCCTATGGGATATTCCCTTGATAGGGGCCTTGGCATCCACTTCGGATCTTCTCTCAAAGAGGTAGTCAACTCCGTGGGAGAAGGAAGTAGATGGAGCTATGCTCAACAAAGTCAAGTGCTAAACATAAGCTAACCCTAAAACTAAGCTAGGAGAAGAGTATTTATAGTCGGGGATGGAAGAGATGAGCAAAAGGGTACATGGGCCTCCGGCCCGAGTGGTGTTGCGCAGGTAGGCCAGAAGTTCGGGGCAAGGTCCGGCCGGGTTCCGGGCTGAACAGAGAGTTGGCACCCTTTGGTTTGGCTGGGCTATGGCCGGAAGTTCCGGGCGGGCCAGAAGTTCCGTGTCCCGAAAGTTCCGGGAGAGGGTCCGGGAAGGTTCTGGGCTATCAAGAGAGTTTGCACTCCTGGAGCTGGCCTTGGGACGAGGGTTGGCCGGAGGTTCTGGGCTGGCCGGAAGTTCCGGGCTGGCCGAAAGTTTCGCGCTGGCCAGAGTGCCCTCCTTGGAGTTTGACTCCTCTTCTTCACGCGGTTCTTCTCCTTGAGCCTCCGAGCTCCTGTTGGGGTCGAGGTACATGAGTATACACAGAGTCTCTGCTTGAGGTAGCATCAAAGTTCCAAGAGTATTAAAGGAAGAGTTGCAAAGGAGAGATGTCACCTCGTTCCCAATAGACCGTGCACGAGCTCTTGTCATGGGTTCTTGTATAGTTTGGGGCGTTGGTGATGGGTCCATGGGGATGATCATGGGATGCTCCTCATCACTTTGGCAGAGTATGCCACCCAGTCACTGGAGATTGTACGAGTTCAGAAGCGGAGTAGCTTCCATGTGTGACCGTTAGACAATATGGGCTCTGTTAATATCAAGTAAGTTGTGGGAACCCTCCTGTGGAATACCAGCAGATGTAGGTTTCTAGGTTGGACTGGGTCTTTCTTTTCAGAGAGCACGACTACTTCCTAAAAGTCTTGTCTTGATCTACCTAGCTACTTCACATATGAAGTTTAGTAGAAGAAGGGTGTGATCGGGAATCACGGGTAAAGTACACAAACCTGTGCAGAGTGAATAAATTGATCATGATTAGCGGTGTCCCCGGTTACGGACAACTTTGAGCAACTCATTCGACAATTGTTAGTTTGATCTCATTCACCTCTTTCATATAAAAGCAATGGGTTGAAACAAAGGGAAGTATTGGAGCTGATCTCAGAGGTCTGGGGTATACCAGGGTCTGAAGAGATGCTTGGGATGACCGGGGTGTACCGGGTGTCCACATGCTCAAGCTGCATTGGGGTTACGACCGGGGTTTACCGGAGTGCCACTAAGGTTACGACCGGGATTTACTGATGTCTACTACACAACTTTATTCTTGTAGACTCTCTTGGGCCTCCAAGCGTAGAGTTTTGTAGGACAGTAGCAATTTTCCCTCAAGTGGATGACCTAAGGTTTATCAATCTGTGGGAGGTGTAGGATAAAGATGACCTCTCTCAATCAACCCGGCAATCAAATACAAGAAATCTCTTGTGTCCCCAACACACCCAATACAATGGAAAATTGTATAGGTGCACTAGTTCGGCGAAGAGATGGTGATACAAGTGCAACATGGATAGTAGATATAGGTTTTGGTAATCTGAAAATACAAAAATAGAAAGGTAGCAAGTGACAAACAACGAGCAAAACGTTATATAAATGCTTGGAAACAAGGCCTAGGGTTCATACTTTGAGTAATGCAATATCTCAATGGTGCTAACATAATTGAATCATATAACCTTCCCTCAACGTGCAACAAAGAATCACTCCAAAGTTCCTATCTAGCGGAGAACATAAGATGAAATTGTTGTAGGTAGCAACACCACCTCAAGGTTATCCTTTCCGATCAATCTATTGAGCCATTCCTATAAGTTTCACAAACAGCCCTAGAGTTCGTACGAGAATAACACCTGGTGATACACATCATCAACACTAATGTCACCTAGATACTCTAATGTCACCTCAATTATCCGTGGGTTAATTATTGGACATGCATCAAACAATTTCAGATTCATCATATTCAATCCAACACAAAGAACTTCAAGAGTACCCCAAGATTTCTATCGGAGAAAGTAGGACAAGAACCTGCATCAACCCATATGCATAGATTACCCCAATGTCACCGCGAGAATCTGCAAGTTGATTACCAACACATATATCAAGTGAATCAATAGAACACCCCATTATCACCACAGGTATCCACATGCAAGACATATATCAAGTGTTCTCAAATCCAAAGTATCCAATCCAACATAATGAGATCTCAAAGGGAAAGAATCAATTCATCACATCAAGATAGAGAGGGAAGAGCACCATTTGATCCAACTATATTAACAAAGCTCGTGATACATCAAGATCGTGACATCTCAAGAACACGAGAGAGAGAGATCAATCACATAGCTACTGGTACATACCCTCAGCCCCAAGGGTGAACTACTCCCTCCTCGTCATGGACACCATCGGGATGATGAAGATGGCCTCTGGTGATGATTTCCCCCTCTGGCGGGGTACCAGAACGGGCTCCGAATGAGATTTCTTCGGTACATAGATTTGCGGCGGCGGAGCGAAAGTTCTAGGTTAACTTCTGGGGGTTTCTGTATTTATATGATCTTTAATCGTTGGAATCACGTCAAATGGAGCCACTGGGTGGTCCCAAGGCAACAGGGCGCACTTTAGGGGGGTGGCGCCCTCTTCCCTTGGGGGCACCTGGTGGCCCCCCTCCGGTGGTTCTTTGCTCCAGTATTTCTAACATGTTCCAAAAAAAATTGTCAAAAGGTTTTGGACGATTTCAAGAACTTTTATTTTCTGCACAAAAATAACACCACGGTAATTCTGCTGAAAACAGCGTCACTCCGGGTTAGTTCGAATTAAATCATATAAAGTACATCAAGACCATATAAATATATTGTAAACACGAGTAAATATGGCATGAATACTTCATAAATTATCGATACGTTGGAGACGTATCATTTACCGGAGTGCCTCTAAGGTTATGACCGGGGTTTACCGCAGTGCGTAGACTACAATCGGGGTGTACCGGAAGTGTCATATTTCTATAAGAGTAGACCGCTATATAATATATAGGACAAAACTATGTTTTATGCACAGATCCTTGAACCCCACTAGCCAAAGTGCATGTAGGTGAACACGTATTCCATTAACTCTTGACTTTCCAATACATTCGATGTATTGACCCTAGTGGAAGCAACGTATCATGTTGGAGGTTTATCGTATCAAAGAGAAGGTACGAAGTAGAGTTGCAACGCTATACTCAACTCTTGCCTATGAGTGGATGGAAGCCACAAGGCTAGGATATTATCTCCACTGCATGATTGTATCATAAGATAGCCCATGAGCTAAGCAGGCGTGTATTGCAAGCACTGGATCTTCGATGTAAATACTATGACATGTGATGTATTCTTGGTATTTCATCATCGACTGTGTGTGTCAGCTATTGATCCAGAGGCTGACACAGTAAGCACAGAGATTCCTAGCCCCTCTCAGGACCGGGTCATCACAACGACTCAAAGAAATAAAAGAAATTAAGAGAAAAACACTGATTTTTTTGGAGGTGTTGTTTTTCTAAAGAAAGCGAAAGAAAGAAGAAAAATGGAATAAGAAAAACTATTTACACGGGAAAACTCCCAAGAAATAGAAGAAGAATGAGAAATATTTTTGGGTTTTCTTTGGGCACTACAAACTAATTAAACAAGAAAGAAAGAGAAAAAAAGAAGCGAGATATATTTTTGGGTTTTCAAAGTTTTCAAACACACAAAAGAAACACAATAAAAACAAAGTAAAGAAAAACGATGAACACCGACAAATCCAATGAATGTGTGAACATGAAAATGAAAAGTCAGTGAGAATTCGTACTCCGCCATGCTTGGGCTTTTGACCTAACTTGGTCAATGGCCATTGGAATAATTCGTCGGGTCTGGGGTAGGATTGGTCTTGCTGCCGCACCTGAGCGTCCCATGGTTGCTCCTCGGCCTTCGCGGCCGCCAAGGCTTCCTTGTACTCAATTATATCATTTGGTAATATGAAATACCTTCCCCTAGCATGAAAATCAAACAAGGCAGGAGAAAGCAACGAAATAATCTCACAGGTATCCTCACTAAATACCAAGTTGTAATGATAGTGCAGTGGACGAGCAGGGTTCTCAATAAAATGGCGTTTTATCTTATTAAACTAATAACAACCACAATTAAACTAAAGTTATGGAAGGTTGTTCTTACGAAATTCATCGACCATATGCCTATCAAAAGTAATCCATTAACAAGGTTGATCAAGTCTTATTAATGAACTACTTTTGATTGACATAAAACCGAAGAATTTTTGTATAGCACTTTGTTACCTCAACCGGGATACGCATGGTTCCAATAGTGATATTGATATTTATTTTCGGGAACCGTAAGAGGGAATTCAAAATCTCCAATAATAATTGTCATAATTTTTTCAATGGAATTGATACTATTCATTTTGCTTTGCTTCTTTGGAAAATATACCATTTGTTCTTTATTGTTGACATGAAATGTAACCTTGATTTTATTACAATCAATAACAACCCCTGGAGTATTAAGAAAAGGTCTCCCACGAATAACCGACATATTGTCATCCTCGGGCATCTCAAGAAGAACAAAGTCCGTCAAGATAGTAACAGTAGCAACAACAACCAGAACGTCCTCATAAATCCCAATAGGTATAGCAGTGGATTTGTCAACCATTTGTAAGGAAATTTCAGTAGGTGTGATCTTATTCAAATCAAGTCTTTTATATAGAGAAAAAGGTATAACACTAACACCGGCTCCTAAATCACATAATGCAATTCTAACATAATTATTCTTAATAGAGCATGGTATTGTAGGTATTCCTAGATCTCCTAGCTTTTCAGGTATTTTTCCTTTGAACAAATAATGTGCAACCATGGTAGTAATTTCAAGCCTTTGGTATTTTCCTTTTATTACTAACAATATCTTTCATATATTTAGAATACAGAGGCATTTTCATAGCATCAGCCAAAGGTACTTGAAAAAATAAAGATCAAAGCAATTCAGCAATTTCATTCAGCTTAGTAAGGTATGCCAGAAAAGTTTCTGATTCCTAGCCATGAAAAGGACCGGATTCTAGTAAAGCAATTAATTCTGTATCAACCGAGAATTCATAATCCTTATCATCAACAAAGATGGGAGAGGTGGCAAATTTAGGATCACCATTTTGTTCATATTTTTTGTTTCGGCTTCTTTATTAAGATCTTAAGATCCTCCCTATCCTTACAAGCAATAAATTCCTTAGCAATCTCCTCATCCATAACACAACCCTCAGGTATATCAAGCATCTTAGTTCTAGTAGGAGTGCTAGGGGTAACAAGTGATTCAGCAATTTCATCAATTTCAAGTTCTCTAGATCTAGCAATTTGAGCATCAAGAAATTCACCTAGTGGCATAGTTTCATCAAGCATAGTAGTAGTATCATCAAGAATATCGTCTATAGCAGAAGCAATGTCTATTACTTGCGACATATTAGATTGTAGCAGGTGGTGGTGTCACAAGCTGACTCAAAATAAAAGGTGAATCAAGTGTAGATCTAGTTGGCAATTCCTTACCTCCCCTCATCTTAGAGGGCATAATCTTGGTTTTGGAGTCTCTCGGATTCTTCATAGTGATCAGCAAATGGATAATTTACAAGTGAACTTAATTAATGGAGATATGATCCTCGGCAACGGCGCCAGCATAATGTCTTGATGACCCACAAGTATAGGGGATCGCAACAGTCTTCAAGGGAAGTATTTTATTTTTACCCAAATTTATTGATTTAATACATGGGGAGGCAAAGAATATTTATAAGCCTTAGCAGTTAAGTTGTTAATTCAATCACACCTAGAATATTATTTCTCTATGGAAAATTTTAGTAGCACAATAGTTTGATAGTTTTGATAGTAGTAGTAATGTAATAGTAGCAGTAGTAATTGTAACAGTGGCAACAACAGTAGTAACTTAGCAAGCACAATATGAGAAAAGTGTAGGCATGGATATTTGGATGGCATCAACCATGTAATAGTCACAACCTAGAGTGACACAGAACTAGCTTCAATTCATCAATCATATGTAGGCATGTATTCTGTAAATAGTCATACGTGCTTATAATAAGAAGTTGGATAACATGTTTTGTCCAATCCTACCATAGCAGTAGGGTCCTATTGGCAATCTAAGGGTAATTAAGGCCTCCTTTTAATAAAGAACTGGAAGAAAGCATTAACACATAGTGAATAGATGAACTCCTCATACTACGGTCATCACCGGAACGAATCCCAATTATTGTCACCTTGGAGTATGTGGATCATAACACATACTTGGTGCATATAACTTGCAAGATAGGATCTAAAAACACTTATGTTGATGAAAACATAATAGGTTCAGATCTGAAATCATGGCACTTAGGCCCTAGTGACAAGCATTAAGCATAGCAAAGTCATAGCAACACCAGTCTCAGAAAATAGTGGATACTAGGGATCAATTCCTAGCAAATTGACTTGACTACATGATCAATCTCATCCATCTCCATCAATGCCCAGTATGCCTACAATGGAATTACTCACTCCCGATGGTGAGCATCATTACATTGTCGATGAAGAGGGGTTGATGATGACGACAACGATGATTTGCCCTCTTCGGACCCCAAAACAAGCCCCAGATCTGGCCTCCGGAGAAGAACTTGAGGTGGCGGCGGCTCTGTATCATAAAACATGATGAAACTTCTTATCCTATTTTTCTGGGCAAGATGATACCTATGGAGTTGGAAATAGGTCAAACGGAGCTATGAGGGGCCCACAAGGGCAAGGGGCACGCCCTTCACCCTTGTGACGACATGTTGGCCCCCTCCGACGGGTCTTTGTTACAGTATTTTTATTTATTCCATAAAAAATCCTTGCCAAGTTTCGTCTAATTCTGAGAACTTTTATTTCTGGAAAAAACAATACCATGACAGTTCTGTTGAAAACAACATTAGTCCGGGTTAGTCCATTCAAATTTTGCAAATTAGAGTCTAAAACAAGGGCAAAAGTGTTTGGAAAAATAGATATGTTTGGGATGTATCAGGAACTTATGCTACATAACCGCATCCAAAACACATGGGCTGAGCGGCTCCTTGGGTCCTGGCGGTAGCATGACGAACGTCGGACATGCTAATGTTTCGGTCGCGCGTGTAATGACGCAAGGCACCATTCTTGGCTAAATAAGATAGGCACCCCACCTATCCAACAGGTAGGTGCTCCCTAGATTTATAGATCAATCTAGGTGGAGCTTTTGGCTTCAATAGTAATTTGTCCCTTAGATCGTATTTGTCAATGGGACGAGGTGCGATTACTCCTCCTTGGCGCCAGGGAGCTTCTAGAAGGTTTTTGTACCTGCATGATGGCCAATCTTGGCCCCGGGGAGGGTGTTCAGCTTCTCGGCACACTCACACTTAGGTAGCATGCTGCCTTCTGCCTCCTCGTCTATTTCGGGAAATAGGTTCCTTCGGGGGTAAACCTTATGATCCCTGGCTTCCCCAAGCTTGTCCTCAAGTTCCTGGTTAGACCTGAGGAGCTCTACCCATATAGCGTTGAGCTCATCTTGCTCTGACTTAAGCCTCTAGGACTTGGCTTGATGCCCTTGATCGTGATGGCCATTTGCCTGTGGGAAGTTTCAAGTTGAGATGCCTCAAGGTCCTCCTTGACAACATCATACTCATCGAGAACAAGGCTTCTATCCTCCTCGGACTGTGATCAATTGTCGAAGTTATCGGGGTTGTCATCATCCATGTTTATCATATTGTCGCTGATGACATGGCCAGTGGTGACGTCATTGCATGCGTTGTGGTTGTCGGCACCATCCTGAACAACATTGTTTTTGGTAGTATCTTTTTTCTCGTACCGCCATTGCGAGTGCCTCCATTACGGCATCCTATATGTCGGCGTTTTGCAGGCCCTTTGCCTCCTCCTCCTCGATCTTTGGTGGTAACCACCATGTAGACATCATAGGTGGAGATGGCTGCCTAGTTGCCTGTATGAGTAGTGGCAGGCGATGAAGTAGCGCCCGACATTTTATTGACATCTTCATCCATGTCGGTTGCTTCGTCGGATGCATAGGCTAGAACGTCCATTGTATCCTAGAAGGTAGTGACTAGGTGGGTGGAGGGTGGGTTGAAAATTCTAGCATCTCCAGATTTTTCCCAGTCTGATCGTAAATAGAGGTCTGGTTGTCTAATATGGCGAGACTGTGAATCCGATTTAACATCTTCTCCAGGAGCGCTTCGTCAACCTCGCCCATATTTTGACTGAATGTTGGTCTTAGCTAAAGCTTTCCCGAGGTCCCATCTGATATGACCTCAGGGGTATCGCTGGTCAAACTTAATACCTGAACTGTCGAGGTAATGCTTGGCTCAAAGCTCGAAGCCTGATCTGAGGTGTGATCCATGTCGTGGTCCCGACCCGAGATTGAATCAGAGATCGGTTCGAGGGCGTCAGTAGGGTCTTCGGGTTGGTCTGACACCTAGCCTGAAAATGCAAGTTCGACGCGAGCATCTGCAGCATACTCCAGATCTCCGAACCTGATGGTTTTGCCATGAGCGAAGTTTTCGATATGTCCGAGATGGCCAGTCTTATCTGCCTAGAGCGTGACGCTACTGAAGACAAATGGTTGTTCGAATAAGAAGGTATTCCCATAGCCAATACTGTCGTCGATCTGAAGATAAGCCATTAAGACGTTTTGACCACGTAGCAGGACCTGCATGGGCCACCAATGTCGAGGTTGAATCCGGCAGATCTTGGGTAGGGTGTCCCGAGTTGTGGATCTTGGCTAGATGGTAACAAGACAAAGGGGGACACAATATTTTACCCAGGTTCAGGCCCTCTTGAAGAGGTAAAACCCTACGTCATGTTTGTGTTGTATTTATTGTTAATGGGGTACAAAGTACAGGATGATCAACCTCGAGATCGTATGTATCTGAATCTAACTTGACCCTATGGACTAAACCCCTCGGCTTATATAGGCACCAGGGGTACCTAGAATTACATGTAGGTCAGTTACATCTAGGGATAAACATGTTGATGATTCAATCATGTCTTGGAGTATGTGCAAAGTCTTTGGAGGATTCTATCTTGAGTGCGTTGATGTTCAAGGTAAAGATGGCCCATTCTTCGTTTGTCTGCGAGTCCTCGGTCCAACCCATGACTGGCATGCAGATGTGGTTAGCACCCCCCCCCCCCCAGTCTAGGACACCATCACAAAGTCATACACGACAAGCGATGAACGCTGCACCACTTGTCGGCGGCCTAATCGAGGGCATCCTCCATCTCTATTAGATGAACGACGCCCAAAGGTCATCTAAATGGCCCAACTCAGAGACCGTCATGGTAAGACACAATATAATCCGTAGCAGCGAGGCCGTCGCGAAGCAAACGCACGCCGAGGCAAGCCTTGCTGGAAGGTGTGTGATATCCACTCAATCAACCATCTCCTAGAGTCATGGATGTGTGGGAGATTCCTCCATCGCAACGTGAGGGTAACAAAGGACACGCATTGTCCGGAGCGCGACTGCCTGGTCGATTTCCTCAATGTTTTGTCGACATCGGGTCGAACGGTGAGTGCTAAGGAGGGCACGCCAATGTTGACGAGGTCCTTCCCCATGCGCAGATCGCCGGATGTATCATGACAACGCTCCGCGCCCACGACGCCCGAGCGGGTCGGCGATGAAAGACGCTACTGTCTCCATGCGTGCGACTCACGAGCGGGCTTGGTCGATGATACGTCTCCAACATATCTATAATTTTTGATTGTTCCATGCTGATATATTATCATTCTAGGATACTTTTTGGGTCATTATTTACCAATTTATAATATTTTTGAGCACTAACCTATTGACCCAGTGCCCAGTGTCAGTTGCTGTTTTTCGCATGTTTTTTCCATTTCAGGTTTACCGTACAAAACGAAGTCCAATTGCCATGAAACTTTTTGATGATTTCTTCTGGACTATATGAAGACCTAGAAGCTTCAGAAGGAGGCCATGAGGTGCAAGATGGCTCCACCACACATCAAGGCGCGCCTCATCCGCCTCCCGATGTCCCTCTTCAGCCTATAAATTCTCTAAAATCCTAGAAATCCTAGAGGCAGTCCTGAAACCCTTTTTCCGTCGCCGCAAGTCTCTGTTCCGTTGCGAGGCCATCTGGAGCTTCGTTCCGGCACCCTGCCGAAGCGGGGATCGATCACGGAGGGCCTCTTCATCAACCTTGCTGCCCTCATGATGATGTGTGAGTAAATCATCACAGACCTATGGATCCATAGCTAGTACCTAGATGACAATCTCTCTCTCTCCCTCTCTCTCTCTCTCTCTTATGATCTTCAATACAATGGTCATTGCATCTTCGCTTTGATCTATCCGATGTAATCCTATTGTGCAGTGTGTTTGCTGGGATCCGGTGAATTGTGGGTTTATGTTCAAATTATTCATGAAAAGTATTTGAGATGCCTCTAAATTATATTATCTCTTAAGTGCATGATCATTATAGCTTCGTAATGCTCTCCGATCTGTTGATGTGCTTTGGCCAAGTAGATTGATATTTTATCGGAGGGAGTGGTGCGTTGTGATAGGTTCAACCTGGCGAGTTTCTATATCCATGTGACAAAGTAGGGGACAAGATGCGTCTTTGTGTTGTTGCTACTAAGGATAAAACGATGGGGTTCATTCATATTGTTTGATTTTACTTTGTCTACATCATGTCATCGTTCTCCAAGCATTACTCTGTTGTACTTAATGCTCTAGATGCATGCTGGATAGCGGTCGATGAGTGGAGTAATAGTAATAGGTGCAGGCAGGAGTCGGCCTATTTTCTTATGGACGTGATGCCTATATACACATGATCATTGCTGTGAAAATCGCATAACTATCCGCTTTTCTATCAATTGCCCAACAATAATTTGTTTACCCACCGTATGCTGCCTACCTGAGAGATGCCACTAGAGAACACTATGGCCCCCGGATCTATTCACTTATATATTTGCAAACGCTATTATTACCTCACTGCCTTTATTTTCTTTTTATTTATTTTGCATTTATCAACAATTATTGACACAACTCATTTCCTTGCAAATAACGAGATCAAGGGGATTGACAACCCTCTTGCCCGTGTTGGGTGCAAGTTGTTTGTTCATTTGTGTGCAGCCGCTGAAGACGGTTGAGGATTGATATTCCTATTGGTTCAATAAACCTTGGTTTCATAACTGAGGGAAATACTTATTCGCTTTGTGCTGCAATTACCCATTCCTCTTCACGGAAAACCCAACGCAGATCAAAAGTATCAGGAAAGATTCATGGCGCCGTTGCTGGGGAATATCATCATCAACTACCAAGTAACTTCACACAAATTTTCATTCACTTGTTCTTGTTTTTATATGCTGTTATATTTAGCTTGTCGCATAAAAATCAAAAATACAAAAATATTTATCTTTGCTTGTTGCTAGTTTACTTCTTAGCTTGCTAGTTTACTTGTCTTGCTTGTTACTTTGCTTGCTCGGCCACCATGTCTCAAGTTACTACTAAGTTGTGTGACTTCTCAAATACTAATAATAACGATTTAATTAGTACACCTATAACACCCGCCACTAGTGCGGAGGCTTTTGATATTAATGCTGCATTGCTAAATCTTGTCATGAAAGATCAATTTTCGGGAAGTCCTAATGAGGATCCCGCGTCACTTCTTAATACCTTTGTTGAATTATGTGACATGCAAAATAAAAGGGTTATGGATAATGATATTGTGAAATTAAAATTATTTCCTTTTTCTCTAAGATATAAAGCTAAAGCTTGGTTTTCATCTTTACCTCGTAATTGTATTGGAACATGGGATAAGTGTAAAGATGCTTTTATTGCCAAGTATTTTCCTCCTGCTAAGATCATCTCCCTTAGAAATCCAATAATGAATTTTAAACAGCAAGATCAAGAGCATGTTGCACAAGCTTGGTAGAGAATGAAATTAATGATAAGAAATTGTCCAACTCGTGGTTTAAATATGTGGATGATTATCCAAAACTTCTATGCTGGACTATACTTTGTGTCTAGAAATCTTCTAGATTCTGCTGCAGGTGGTACCTTTATGGATGTGTCCTTTCGGACAACATTATGACAAATTATTCTCAATGGCATACCTAAAGGGATCCAACCAGTAAGAAGGTAAATTCTGTTGAAGAAATTGCTACTTTGAGTGAAAAAGTGGATGCTCTTGTGAATATGGTTGCTAGTAAAAATGCTCATGGTGATCCCAATGATGTTACCTTGTCTACTTTGATTGAGCAAAATAATGATGCTATTGATGTGAACATTGTCTCGCGAAATAATTTCAATAACAATGCTTATAGAGGAAATTTCAATTCTAGACCATATCCCGGTAATTCCTCTAACAACTATGGAAATTCTTATGGTAACTCTTATGGCAATTCTTCTACAAATTCTAATAGGATGCCCTCTGATATTGAGAACACAATTAAAAGAATTTATTAATTCTCAAAAGGTTTTCAACACTATGGTAGAAGAAAAATTGCATGTAGTAGACACTTTGGCTAAAAACATGGATAGAATTGCTCTTGATGTGGAAACTCTTAAATATAAAGCTTTGCCACCCAAGCATGATTTTAATGATGCTATTAAATCTATCCAAATATCTATCAATTAAAGTACGGAGAGGACCGCGAAGTTGAGAGGCAAGCGAGAATTCTTAGAAAAAGCTCTTCCACCTGGTTTTTACCGGAATCATGATGAAGATCTTAAAATGATTGGTGTTTCTCCTATTGAATCCTTATTTACCTCTCTGAATATAAATGATAAAGGTACTGGAGATGAGTCAACTTTAATTGAGAAGCGTCCCGTTTGCTTGGAGGGTGATGATTTTGATGGAGAGGTCAAAACTTTAACTAGTGATGTGCCCACTATTTTGGATTACAAGGACTTTAATTATGATAATTTATCTTTAGTAGAATGTATTTCCTTGTTGCAATCCGTTATGAACAAAATAAAGCTTTTACCGAACATATAGTAGAAGTTATGATAAGAGCTTATGATGAGAAACTTGAGATTGAAGTTTCTATTCGTAGAAAATTGCATGATGAGTGGGAACCTACTATCAAAATAAAGATCAATAAATATGAATGAAGTGCTTTGTGTGACATTGGTGCTAGTGTTTTAACTATTCCTAAAACTCTTTGTGATGTGCTTGGTCTCACTAATATTGAAGATTGTTCCCTCAACTTGCATCTTGCGGATTGTACCATTAAGAAACCTTTAGGTAGAATTAATGATGTGCTTATTATTGAAAATAAAAAATATGTGCATGTAGATTTGATTGTGCTTGATATTGATTGCAATCCTTCTTGTCCCATAATACTTGGAAGACCTTTCTTGCGAACTATAGGTGCGATCATTGACATGAAAGAGGGAAACTTAAGATTCCTATTCCCACTAAAGAAAGGGATGGAACACTTCCCTAGAAATAGAATTAAACCACCCTATGAATAAATCATGAGAGCTAGTTATGGGTGGAGTGTCAAAGATGACAATACTTGAAACTATGCATTATGCCTAGCTAGGGGCATAAAACAATAGCGCTTGTTGGGAGGCAACCCAATACTTATCTTTAATTTTTTGCTTAGAACTTTATTTTTATTTTTAATATAATGATTATTGCCTATGTAATTATTATGTTTTTGTGTTTAAATTAGTGTTTGTGCCAAGTAAAGCCTTTGGGATGACTCACAAGATGAGTAGATTCGATGCTGAAACAAAACAGAAACTTTTGACTCCAGTGCAGGATTTTTTTTTCTAGAGTGTGATAATGTTCTCAATTTTTTACAATGTTTGTACACAAATTTTAGAGGTTTTCCTACTTTTTCAGAATTTTTAAAGTTATATAAGTATAGGCTTTCTACAGATTGCTACAGACTGTTCTGTTTTAGACAGATTCTGTCTTTGCTTGCATAGTTGCTTGTTTTGATTATGCTATGGATTGTATCGGGGGTATAAGCCATGGAGAAGTTTGAATACAGTAACTATTATGAATTTATGAAATTTGAATCAATTTATAACAGTACTTAAAGTATGCAATATATTTCTTATACTAACGGATGTCACGAGGTTTTGTTGAGTTTTGTGTGATTGAAGTTTTCATGTTTTGGGTGTTATCTTGATGGACAAATGAATAAGGAGTTGAAAGAGCCTAAGCTTGGGGATGCCCAAGGCACCCCAAGGTAATATTTTAAAGGATACTCAAGCGTCTAAGCTTGGGGATGCCCCGGTAGGCATCCCCTCTTTCGTCTCAAATCCATCGGTATGTCAGTTGAAGCTATATTTTTATTCGTCACATGATATGAGTTTTGCTTGGAGCATCGTTTGCTTTCGTTTGCTTTTACTTTCAGTTTGCCACAATCATTGTTCGCTGGACACATCTATTTAAGAGAGACACACCTTCATCACAATTTGTTAGAATACTCTATGTGCTTCACTTATATCTTTTGAGCTTAGCAGTTGCTCTAGTAATCTTTTTGAGCACGGTGGCGTGCAGATTTTATAGAAATGATTTCACTCTCGTTCTTCACTTATATTTGTTTGAGAGTTAATAAATAGTGATGGTAATTTGCATGGGTCATAAAGACTAGTCCAAAAATATTCGGTATTCAATGAATGATAAACAAAACCATCATGTAGCACATATAAAGAAATTGTGGGTCAATGATATTGATGTAGTAATATGAAATAGGTGTGAGTTCATAATTATTAAATCATAGAAGTGTTGATATTAAGAGAGGTTGACCCTTTTGTTCATCAAAAAATTAAAGAGGCATGGTGATGATGTGTGAGCATTTCTATTCCTCGTTGAAATCCTAGTGTTGTTTCGGGTCGGAAGCGCGTGATGGTTAACTCCTACCAACCTCTTCCCTTGGGGCATGCGATTAGTACTTTGATCTATGATAAACTAATAAAACTTTGCAATAAGTATATGAGTTCTTTATGACTAATGTGAAACCATGGACATACGCAATCTCACCTTTTCATAATTTTGCTAGCCTCTTCGGTACCGTGCATAGCCCGTTCTCGCCTCGAGGATTGGTGCAACTTTCGCCGGTGCATCCAAACCGCGTGACATGATACGCTCTGTTGCACATAATCCTTATTATATCTTCCTCAAAACAGCCACCATACCTACCTATCATGGCATTTCCATAGCCATTCCGAGATATTTTCCCATGCAAATTCCATCGTCACTTCACATGACTAGTTCGTTCATCGTCATATTGCTTTGCATCATCATATAGAGCTGACATAGTATTTGTGGCAAAGCCACCTTTCAAAATGTTTTTGATACATGTCATGCTAGATCATTGCACATCCTGGTACACTGCCAGAGGCATTCATACAGAGTCATATCTCCATATCAGTTCTCCATATTGAGTTGCATGTAAATAAAAGTGTGATGATCATCATTATTAGAGCATTATCCCAGTGAGGAAAGAATAATGGAGACAATGATTCTCCCATAAGTCGAGAATGAGACTCCGGACGAAAATAAAGATGGGGAAGCCAAATGAGCCCACCATCCATTCAAAAAAATGAGAGAAAATGAGAGAAGGGACTTTGCTACTATCCTTTACCATACTTGTGCCTCAAAGTGGCACCATGCTCTTCATGTAGAGAGTCTCATGATAAATCACTTTCATATGCTAGTGGGAATTACCTATTCACTATTACAAACTTGGCTTGTATATTCCTATGACGGGCTTCCTCAAATGCCCGAGGTCTTCATGAGCAAGCAAGTTAGATGCACACCCCACTTATCTTCATTTGAGCTTTCATACACTTATAGCTCTAGTGCATCATTTGCATGGCAATCCCTACTCCTTGCATTGACATCTATCGTTGGGCATCTCCATAAACCATTGGTACGCCTAGTTGATGTGAGACTACCTTCTCCCCTTCCTACCACTTTGATATCTACCACCATACTCTATTCCACCTAAATTCTATGTCCAATGGCTCACGCTCATGTATTGCGTGAAGAATAAAAAGTTGATTCATATTGAAAAAGTACGAACCAATTGCCTAATTTGGACACCGTGGTGCTTAACATTTGTATTAATGTGGTGAAGATGGAGCCATGCCTTGCTAATACAATTAGATGAATGGGGGGTAAACATTTCTTAAGAATCGTATACTTTTAAGAATTAACAATTATGTTTCTTACACTTTGATTATTGCTATGTTAATATTTGTTGATTCATCTTTTTCAATGAGCATACATGCATAAGATTACATAGTGGATAGCATGTCACATCCAAAATTCTATTTTTATCATTTACCTACTCGAGGACGAGAAGGAATTAAGCTTGGGGATGCTTGATACGTCTCCAACGTATCTATAATTTTTTATTGTTCCATGCTGATATGTTATCATTCTAAGATACGTTTTGGGTCATTATTTACCAATTTATAATATTTTTGAGCACTAACCTATTGACCCAGTGCCAGTTGCTATTTTTTTGCATGTTTTTGCCTTTCAGGTTTACCGTACCAAACGAGGTCCAATTGCCAAGAAACTTTTTGATGATTTTTTCTAGACTATATGAAGACCTAGAAGCTTCGGAAGAAGGCCAGGAGGTGCACGAGGGCACCACCACACATCAGGGCGGCACCCTGGGGGGCCTGCCCTGATATGTGGTGGCCCCCTCAGCCGCCTCCCGATGTCCCTCTTCGGCCTATAAATTCTCTAAAATCCTAAAACACTAGAGGCAGTCCCGAAACCCTTTTTCCGCCGCCGCAAGACTTTGCTCCATCGCAAGGCCATATGGAGCTTCGTTCCGGCACCCTGCCGGAGCGGGGATCGATCACGGAGGGCCTCTTCATCAACCTTGCTGCCCTCATGATGATGTGTGAGTAGTTCACCACAAACCTACGGGTCCATAGCTAGTACCTTGATGGGAATCTCTCTCTATCGTATGATCTTCAATACAATGGTCATCGCATCTTCGCTTTGATCTATCCGATGTAATCCTATTGTGCGGTGTGCTTGTTGGGATCGGATGAATTGTGGGTTTATGTTCAGATTATTCATGAAAAGTATTTGAGATGCCTCTGAATTATATTATCTCTTAAGTGCATGATCATTATATCTTCGTAATGCTCTCCGATCTATTGATGTGCTTTGGCCAAGTAGATTGATATTTCATCGGTGGGAGTGGTGCGTTGTGGTAGGTTCAACCTGGCAAGTTTCTATATCCCAGTGACAACGTAGGGGACAAGATGCGTCTTTGTGTTGTTGCTACTAAGGATAAAACGATGGGGTTCAATCATATTGTTTGAGTTTACTTTGTCAACATCATGTCATCGTTCTGCAAGCATTACTCTGTTTTGCTTAATAGTCTAGATGCATGCTGGATAGCGGTCGATGAGTGGAGTAATAGTAATAGGTGCAGGCAAGAGTTGGCCTATTTTCTTATGGACGTGATGCCTATATACACATGATCATTGCCGTGAAAATCGCATAACTATCCACTTTTCTATCAATTGCCCAGCAGTAATTTGTTTACCCACCGTATGCTGCCTACATGAGAGATGCCACTAGAGAACACTATGGCCCCCAGGTCTATTCACTTATATATTTGCAAACACTATTATTACCTCGCTGCCTTTATTTTATTTTTATTTATTTTGCATTTATCAACAATTATCTACACAACTCATTTGCTTGCAAATAACGAGATCAAGGGGATTGACAACCCTCTTGCCCGCGTTGGGTGCAAATTGTTTGTTCATTTGTGTGTAGCCGCTGAAGACAATTGAGGATTGATATTCCTATTGGTTTGATAAACCTTGGTTTCAGAACTGAGGGAAATACTTATTCGCTTTGTGTTGCAATTACCCATTCCTCTTCACGGAAAACTCAACGCAGATCAGAAGTATAAGTCGACGATGGTGATTAGAGACTTAACCCCCTACTTGGTATGCCAGATGTCAACGAGTGATGAGGTCAGAGCTGAGGGAGAACTCCTAGATTGTTCAGCCGAGTGTGAAACACTCAAGTCACATCACGGACGTAGAGACAATTTACCCAGGTTCTGGCCACCCTGAGGTGTAACACCCTACTCATGCTTTGTGTGCTCTTGTTGTATATTTTTAGGACCTCACCTGCATACAATATGTGCATCACGCTCAGATTGAGCTAGTGGGGATTCATCCTCCAAAAGGCCTTTCATATTTCTTATATAGCTGCCAACGAGACCTCTCTCCCTACTCTCATGCGCGACCGGCCGACATGGATTGACATCTTTCGCACGTCGTCCATGGGCGCCCACCATGATGCCATAGAGTGTGTTGTAGTAGGTAGAGGCCTCCCAAGTCAAGCTGGCAATGGGATTATCCAAGTAGATATTGGAATCCCATTCCCATCCCCGTCCTCGCGACAGTCTTCACATGCTCGTTCACATCCCGTCTGCGAGGATAAAAAGATTCCCATCCACATCCCCGTCGGGTTTTTATCCACGTGGTGAAACCCATACATGCATTCAACAATGGCCTTTGATAGCATTTCAGTAGAAAAAATAGCATTTCGGCATAAGAAACAATATGTTGTGGATAGGTTACGGAGTTATTTGGGATTTTTTGCCAAAGGGGTCGAATGGGTGAAAAAATGGGTGGGTAAGGGCGGGAATTACCTGGGGTCTACTAATTTTAGAGCACACATGTAAGGTCCTCACGAGTAAGGCGGGTAATGGGCACGAGTAATGCTATCCCATCCGCATCCCTATCTTATGCATTGGGTAAGGTGTTTGATCCACTAGCTTGCCCATGGGCATCAAAGATGGCACATCCATGTCCCCTATTAGAGTAATTACCCACGAGGACGCAAGTAACATTTAACCATTGCCAGCTTGACTCTCGAGCCGCCGGGTTTCCATACTCTCGTAGTACCTAGGTCTCCATCATTAATCGAGTAGACAAGGGCTGGTCATCCTTGGCCATAATTTAAGTTAAAACAAGCGTGTGCTCACATGTCCCACCCGGCCTATGCCAGGCCCGGCCATGCTAGGCGAGGTGAAGGGTCGCATCGTGTTGGCTAATAAAATAGACCGAACACTCTGAGAGACCCGCGAGGGAGGCCCACCAGTCCTTGAGGCGGCCTGGGGGGTAGATACAACCGAGGTGCCTGTGGGCATGTGTAGGGGTCCATGGGCTTCGAATACATGGCACCTCCTGTCTACGCTTGTTGATGCACACCACTAGGACGTGGGCATGATCCATCTACCCAACCCGGGTCCCCTATCCTCCGTTTTGCTAACACCGGCGGACGGTGAGGTCACAGTGAAGCGAGTGTTGGAAATATGCCCTAGAGACAATAATAAATTTGTTATTATCATATTTCCTTGTTTATGATAAACGTTTATTATCCATGCGAGAATTGTATTGACTGGAAACTTAGATACATGTGTGGGTACATAAACAACACTATATCCCTAGTGAGCCTCTACTAGACTTGCTCATTGATCAAAGATGGTTAAGGTTTCCTAACCATAGACATGAGTTGTCATGTGATAACAGGATCACGTCATTAGGAGAATGATGTGATGGACAAGACCCAACCGTAAGCATAGCATATGATCGTATCACTTAGTTTGTTGCTATTGCTTTCTTCAATGTCAAGTATCTGTTCCTAAGACCATGAGATCATGCAACTCCCTGACACCGGAGGAATGCCTTGTGTATATCAAATGTCACTTCGTAACTGGGTGATCATAACGGTGCTCTACAGGTATCTCCGAGGGTGTCTGTTGGGTTGGCATGGATCGAGACTGGGATTTGTCACTCCGTATGACGAAGAGGTATCTCTGTGCCCTCTTGGTAATACAACATCACAAGAAGCTTGCAAGCAATGTGACTAAGGAGTTAGTCACGGGAAATTTTATTATGGAATGAGTAAAGAGACTTGCCAGTAACGAGATTGAACTAGGTATGGAGATAGTGACGATCGAATCTCGGGCAAGTAACATACCAATGGACAAAGGGAACTGCATACGGGATTAATTGAATCCTTGGTATCATGGTTCGACCGATGAAGACCTTTGTGGAATATGTAGGAGCCACTGTGGGCATCCAAGTCCCTCTATTGGTTATTCGCAGAGAGGGTGTCTCGGTCATGTCTACATAATTCTCGAACCCGCAGGGTCCGGACTCTTAACGTTCGGTGACGCTAGAGTAATATTGCGATATGTACGTTGGTGACCGAATGTTGTTCGGAGTCCCGGATGAGATCCCGGAGGTCACAAGGAGTCCCAGAATGTTCTGGAGGTAAATATTTTTATATGGGAAGTCCTATTTTGGTCGCCGGAAAGGTTTCGAGCATTACCGGTAACGTACCGTGGTGCCGAAAGGGTTCCGGGGGTCCACCGGAGGGTCCACCTGCGTCAGAGGCCCACATGGGCCATATGGGGGGACGCCCTAGCCAGCATGGGCTAGGTGGACCAGTCCCTAGAGGCACATGAGGCTTGGGGGCAAGAGTCCCAAAGGGACAAGGTACCCGGAGGTGTCTTGGAGGAGGGGGACTCCTCCCTTCCTTGTGAAGGGAGGACTCCTCCCTTGGCCGCCGGCCCCTCCCTTGGAGGAGGGGTCAAGGCTGCACCTCCCCTCTCCCCTTTGCCTCCTATATATACTCGAGGGGAGGGGAGGGCTGCACACACCAATCCCTATGCCCCGGTGGCAGCCCTCCCTCTCCCGTTACTCCATTTTCTCCTCAAATCGCATCTACAGTAGCGCATGGCGAAGACCGGCTGGGATTGCTCCACCATGCCATCATGCTGGTTAAGATCCCATCTTCTTCTCCTCCCTCGCTTGTTGGGTCAAGAAGGAGGAGACGTCATCGAGCCACATGTGTGTTGAAAGCGGACACTGGTGCAGCGACGTGCTATACAAACTATTTTTAACCCCTTTCCGCGACGTAGTTCTAAACCGCCGCCATGCATGTGTGGGCGATAGGGGGGTCCATCCCACACGACACAAAAAGCCCGTCGGCGATGGTGACCAACGAATGCAAACGATCTGCAAATATAATCGTGTGCGGTGCAGGAACATATCACACACATAATGTTTTGGGCGTACGTGTGGGATTTGGGATCAATCACACACATCCAAGACGAGTCAAACGCGTCTAATTGCTCATGGAAAACAAACGGAGTTTGACCTTTTACCATTTGCAAAACGTTACCTAATCCACACGGGCCATTGTATAAACTGTGTGTGATATGTTCATCATCGCACACGAGATTTCTCTGGAAACCGTCTGCCATGCATGACATCATCCGACACGTTTCCCGAGAAAAGTACGCGTGGGATCGTCTTTGCATCGGGCACGGTTTCTTGTTGGCTCACATGAGATATGGTGCTATCACAAATGATTGAGGAGCTCCTACGCACACGTACAATTTCTGCAAACCGTTTGCGATTTCTTATGTATCACCAACGTTTTAGATTATATCTCGTGTGCTTTTCCTGTGGATCACATGCGGTTGCGCTATGAGTTGCGTGTGCTTTCCGTTCCGGACCGCACATGCTTAGTTGCTTGAACCGTGTGCGCTGAAATTGCCAGGTTATTGTAAAATATCACATTTAATTCAGCCTGCAAATAGCAAATTCGCCACAATATGCAATCGACAAATAGTGTCCACATGAAGAACATTCATCATAATTCGCCACAATATGCAATTGAACGAATAGTGTCCACAATTAGAGGATTCATCATAATCCACGACAATATGCAATTGAGAAAATGGTAGCTAAATTCCATAGCTGTTAAACCGACATATGCAGTACATAATCATAGTGTACGAAATATGAAGACATGATCACATGGAAAATAATGCATCCATGTGTATATGTTTAGCTGATAACACTATATGAATGCGTATTTATTATTAGGGGATATGCACCCGAAAATCTTCGACGCCATCATCGGCTTGATATAGTGTTTCACAAACAAGGTGCTGATAAATTTCTTAATAGACAGCAATTCATCTGCGGCGAGCGGTGAAGAGGTCATCGGTCCGAAGATCAACTGCAGGACTTTTAGATCAGAATGTGACATACGTGTGGAGTAGAAGATAGTAATTAAGACGCAGACTTACTGGTTCTATCCTGTCATCATCGACACCACATTCAACACGTCTGCATAGGTTCATCATGTGTGCACAAATGCAGTATCCACATAGGCTGGTACCTTGTTGTTGCTGAGGACATTGAAATTTTTGTGCAATAACGGATTTCGTTGTCTTACCGGAGAAATGATCACGTGCTGTAGAGGTAGTTGGCGGTCGAACCGATTCCCTCCTAAAGTTATGTTCTTTGATAATACACTGCAAATGAAGATGTATTTTCACACACTCAATTCTAGAACCAGATATGAACAAAACGCATTAACATCAAAGAATTCAATACCTATCCATGAAATCCTGAAGATGACTCAGATCTTAAGGTGCATTTGACTCTCTGAGAGAATCCATGTAGTAAACTGTGTTGCATTTTGGAACAATGACCACCAAGATCCAGTGACCTCTATAGTTTAAGAAAACCATGAATGTACGAACTATGTACTGAAAGACGATCAATGTATGCGTGGTTGTATATTTAACTTACCATTCAAGATATGGCCACATGAAGAATTCTCCTATCTGTAAGTTGAACAAGATCTCGGCGACATAATCAATGGAAGCCTTGCGTGAGTCGTTATCTTGTAACTATACGCCATTTGCTAAATCAGGATCTATGAAATACGCATGCACCCTTGATGTTCTCTGCGTCGTCAATCCCCTTAGAGGAATACAATACAGTTAGCTTTTTTGTCATTTACAGCCTTGTATGGAGAAGTTGATCAGAGTTTGTGAAGTACTTACAACATCAAGCATTTGACAAGAGTGGCAGCAAGCTCATCGAAGTTGAAGAAGAGATGAAAGTCCTTGAATTCCACACTGATGGTGCCTGCAACGTGAGAGAAATGCCAACTGTCGTAGTGCACTTGCAGAATGTTAGTATCTTCTCTTTCCGACATTCTGTCCATGCAATATTTATGTAACTTGCGAACACTAGAACAACACTCCTCACAGAAATCGCCAACAAGGAATGGTTGGCCATGCTTGTACTTGCGTTTCTCAAATGTGTCTACTTCCTTACTAGAAAGTTGCTTTTCAAGGTCTGCTTCAGACATGTGGTCAGAACCGGGAATACCCAGCCCTTCGAAAATCTTGTTGTTAATTTGGGTATGGTCGATGATTCTTTGTAGAAGAGGGCTCTTGGTCCCATCCCTCCTGGCTTTTGGGAGGCCCAACTTCTTGTGTGCAACTGTGGCCGCTTCCGTCTTCTTAGCTGAAGCACTTCTTGTTTGACATCTAGTTTCATCAATGACATGCTGCTGAGAAGCTTGTGAAGGTACGATGGACTGCTGAATAGTTGATGCTGCTGTGATGGACTGCTGAGCTGTAGTGCCAAAGTCGACGAACAGCTGACCAGCCGTTGAAGCTATTCCCGGCTTCTGAGCAGCTGGTGCCAACGTGTCGGTGTGTTTATGCGGCTGTCACAACGTGTTGATTTGCTGAGCAGGCAGTGCCGACACATTGGTATGCTTATTAGGCGGCTGCGAACCGCTAGACTCATGGAGCAGGTGGTTCCTCACTTTCGGAGTGCTTAGCAGGTGGTCCTGGACTGTCGGACTGCTTAGCAGGCGGTTCCAGACTTTCAGACTGTTCGGTCGGGTTTGTCTGGTGAGCATGCAGTGCCGATGTGTCTGCACTTTCTGCTTCAGTGGCTGGCATCTGAACCGATGATACGTCTTCAGCAGTTGTAGGCCTTGCCACAGGCTTCTCAGGAGCGGATGATGACCTGGCCTCTATGGCAGGAAGTTGGTCGGGCTGATCACAAGTTGATGCCTCGGGCATCGGATTCCCAAGAGGTTCATCGGGGGAATCACACAAGATTTGTTGTGGCGAGAGGAGAGTCACCGGTTCAAGGGCGACATTGGTTGCTTTGGGGGGGGGGGGCTGGAGGGATCTCATCCAGGAAGTATATTTCTTTCCGTGGCCACTGGATATGATTTAACCGTGTTTCTTCCATGGTCCAGTGCTCATCAGAGTCCCCAAGGACATTCTTTAGCAAAATTACTGAATCCAGGCTTTATTTCAGTCACGTAGCACTTCACACAACCCGGCTTCAATGGCACATTGTCCAACAAGAGTCCCCCGTCCAAGTCAGGGTTGTAAACCCATGCTATTGCAGATTGTAAAGTACCTTCATAATGTGTAAGCATGGCCTTCAATCTCCCCCCTGTCCATATAGATCAGATATAGCACCATCATGTCCAGCTACAGCATCATTGTCGCTGGGGTCAGCTGATGCACAGCTACTCTTGTGTGGTGTTGTCATACAATAAGTGGCATCATCCATGCCGACATACCCTTCTGTCTCCTGGCTCTCTCTCAGCATTAGTGTCTTCTGCTGCATATATGACTCCTCAACTTCCTTTCGAATTCCAGGATACAGGTCCCTCTTAATACTTTCACGCAAGTCTTTATGCTTACCATCACTCCTAGCTTTTTTCATGCTCACCCTCTCTTCTTTACTTAGTGAGAAAGCCCTCTTGTTTGGGACATTCACCCCAATACCCCTTGCATGGCCAGGCGGCTCTTTGGTAATCAGAGCCTCGGACAGAATGTCACCTGGCCCTGAGTTCCTGTAGCACCTTCGAGTGTTTTTGGAATCCTTTGCCATCACATCATACCGTTCTTGGTCTGCTGAGTTTTCAAAGTAATAAGAACTGTCTCCATGCCTCTTTGCACGTGCCCGCAAGTAGTCCCTAGCGCGAGTGCCCCTAATTTCACTAAAGGTCGGGCTGCCACCCGCAGCTACTGCTTCTTTGTCCTCCTGCTCCCATATCGGTTTCATGCCATAGTATCCTGCCACACCCTTACGGTGGGGGTGTGTGTTCTTCTTCTGAAGTGATGATTGCATGGCACTCTTCTTAATAAACTCTTCACTGGCCATGACCCTTTTGAATTTTGTCCAGTCTTCCTTTGTAATTTGAGGGTATGAGGGGATTGGCTCCTTGCCTTGACTCAAGAACTTCTTGTACAACACATGCTTCCAGTTTCTCAAAGCATCCCTAGCCTTCTTCAGTGCAGCGTGTTGCACCTGCTCTCTCCACTCAGGAACGTTGAAGTGCGCCATGATCTCTCGGACTATCATCTGTCGTGTTTCTGCACTAGCCTTCCAAAACCCCGGCAGATTAATGTTTAGCCTTGCCCTGCCAAGAAATCCACACACACTCCTGAACCTTGTGCGTGCTTTATCTGGTTTAGTTGGATCCCAAGACTTCAAATCGATCTCAGTTACTTCGTATACACCTTTAGGCTAGTGTGTGGGCTTTCTTGGAACACTCTTCCGGCTCTTGACCGAATGGGTGATTGTGGCAGCTTTATCCCGTTCATCATTTCTTGATACACGAACATCTATTGCAAACATGTTGTCTTCGGACTCAGATGAAGATACCTCGGCAGAAGTATGACTGTCGTCGCTGCTAATAGACATCTACAGAGGACACATGCGAAACTCTGAAAAGGGGGATAATCATAAATAAAATGTAACTGCTTGGCAGCAAGCTGTCTAAACATGGCATGTGATAATTTGGAAATGGTTGGCTAATCTGTTCATTTTGTGTGACTCGTGCGCACATGATATGTAACTTGACAATAACTAATAGGAATAAATACAGCTTATATGTTAAAGGGTAGATGATGAACATAAATACGCTCTCCATTATTTTATAATCATTTTGGGGACAAACCGAACCAAATACGAAAAGGCATCGCGAGATAATAGACCTCACCGCGATGGAGGGCAGCAACTGACCGTTTTTTGTGCAAATCCGATAGGAGAGGCGAGGGTACAGGATCGATATGCTCGAGAGCGGCTGGCAAGCAAATGAAGACGACAAGGCATGGGGAGCCGCGTGCTCGAAGCGGTATTGAAGGGTAGGGTTGATGCCGGGAAGCGGGTACACGGCCGGGTTGAGCATGACGGCGCTCGAAAGGGTTGTGGTGTGGATCTGGGGGCCGGGAGGGGGAGGGAGCTAGCTGTCGATGGAGTTTGGGCAGAATTCGCGCATAGTTGAGCGAAACAGGGGAGGGCACGGGCTTGTGTGGGGGGTGGGCATTTTGGCGGCTTCGGTGAAAAGGGTGAAAAAAGATCATCGTGCGCCCCGCGGAAAGGCATATGCAAACAGTTTCATATAGTAACCCATGTGCACAAGCAGCATTAATTTGTTCGTAATGAAAACCTCACAACTTTGAAATGTAGACGTGTCTTCATCGCCTCTCCTCCAACTTTTATCCCACGGTACTCAATCATCATTATACGCCAGGTTTGATTTTCTGGCGCTTTTATGGGCTCGTTTGATATTTTTCAAGATTTTTTATCATTTACTGGGCATTTAGTGCATATAAATCAAATCCCAGCTTCAACAACGTGTGTTGACGAGAGGTATAAGGATAGCCGTTCAATCTGGGTGAATCCTATGGTGCAGACGTACGATCCGTGTGGTTTGGCTTTTGACCAATCAGAACGCACCACTCACTTTGCGCGCATGAGGTGTCATCGTCCATGGTTTAGAAAGCACACGGTTTTAGTGAACCAACCGTGTGCTATTTTTTTATGCACAACAATCATATTTTCATTTCAAATGATTTTCTGACTTCATCATTTTGCCTCGAATTATTTTCATCGGCAGACGATCACCTATTAACCCCTGTATTGATTTTCGGCCGCATTTCATGACTTGTTTGCTAATTTTAAGACATTTTGTCCACCAACATTGGGCTTGTTATAATTGAATTGGAGGAAATGCAGATGTATTCCAAAAATCATGAAAATGGGCGTGTCACCGTGGCATGATGTGAATACCCCGTGGAAAAAATTTGGTAATGTCTGGCGGAAGTTATGATGTACGGCCCTTTGAAAACCAAGGCATCTCACACGAAGGATCATAGTTTCCAAATGTAGAGTTGGCATTTTGGACTCTGCAATCTATGTCAACCTCATCCTTTCGCCTCGATTTTTCCCATGGTACGCAAACATCATTGTACTTATATTATTGATTTTCTGGTAAACCAAACTGCACATGTTCAGTTCATACATACCGGGGTGAGATCAACTGAGCATTCTAGCTATAGGGTAAATTATCATAAATATTTGAAATTCATTGCTACGGTTGACAACATATTAATCTAGATCAATATAAGGCTGGGCATACCTCACAATACAGTACATGGGAAAACTTCTAACAGAACGAACTCAGTACACATCGCTCACTATTAAGTACAGTAGACATAATGATTAGTTTTTTGAATCAATTCCCATGTACATGGGGTGATCACGATCATTAGGTTGAATCCTAATGAACTTAGGATTTCTGATGATTTTACGCTTCTCCTCTTTTATGTTGCGTGGCCCCTCAGGTGGCAACTCATCATATTGATTGTACTCCTCCTCATCACCAACATTCTCGACGCCTAGTACCCTTCTCTTCACATACATCACTACATGGCGGTGCGTATGCAAGAGGTCTAGCACAAAGAAAATCTGGGTAGCATCGCTGGCAAGAATAAATGGGTCCTTGTGATATGCCATAACTCTGCGGTCAACATATGTCTTCCTACTGTAAGCATCAACCTTTACGCTACTAAGAGGGGCCCATCTGCACTTGAATAATGCCACCTTCATTCGCACATAGTTAAGCTCCCAAATCGCTTGGATGGTTCCATAGTACACATGTTTATCATCCCCCTCTACAGTTAGGCATTCTATTCGAACAGAGCTATTCTGATACGAGGTCTTAGCATCACGTTCCTTAGTGTAGAACGTGTTGCCATTTATGTCGCACGCTTGGTACTTCATAATTGTCGTTGATGGCTTTTGTGCCAACCACGTTGCAAGAGCTTCATCGGATCCGCTTGTCAAATGATCAGTCAGCCATCTTACATAGTCCTTATTGTGTGCATTTGTCACGGTAGCTGGTGACATCACGTTTGGTAAGTTGCTTCGTCATATCTCATCCATGTGTTCTTCGGCATAAGTGTTGAGTATCGGGTTGTTAAGAAGTACTGTCAAATGGGCTTGATTGTCCATTTCTCGAGGTGCACAAAACTGCATGCCAGCAAGGACCGGCTTACCAGCCAGCCTTCCCTCATGGTGAGAGAAGGGCACACCTATAGGTCTAAGTTTCATGTATTTGATGCAAAACTCAACCACCTCCTCCACGGTATAACCATGTAGGATGCTTGCCTCTGGATGACATCGGTTCCGACAATAGCGCTTCAATATTCCCATGTACCGCTCGAAGGGATACATGTTGCGAAGAAACACAGGACCACAATACTTTATCTCATCCAGGAGGTGCACGGTGAGATGGACCATGACATCAAAGAATGATAGTGGGAAGAACATCTCTAAGTTTGACAATATTCTTGCAATATCAGCTTGCATATTATCCAGCTCTTCAATATCTACCACCTTCTGGCATAGTTTGTTGAAAACATTACAGAGATCAATCAATGTGTTTCTTATGTCTGTGTCCATCATATTCCTTATGGCCACCGGGAGGATTTGTGTCAACATTACGTGGCAATCATGTGACTTCATGTGAGACAACTTCTTTCTAGCCAAGCTGTCATCCACGAGACTTTTGATGTTTGCGGAGTAGGAAGATGGTGTCTTAATTGACAACAAAAATTGGAAGAACTCTTTTACTTCTGCTGAAGTGAAATTGTAACTCTGGTGTTGCTGGAGCAATTTGTCATCATCTTCTGCTTCATTCATGTGTTGTGATTGATCACCAATCATATCGAGTCATACACCGTCACCATCCTTTCTTTTACGTTTAATCTTGAGCAGAGTACCAAGGATGCTTTCACATACATTCTTCTCTACATGCATGACATCAATGCAGTGACGTACATTTAGGAACTCCTAGTAAGGTAATTCCCAGAACACTGATTTCTTCTTAAACACTTGGTCCTTGGCTGTTATTTTTGACGTCGAACCGGATCCCTTGCCAAGCACAACTTCAATTTTTTTAACCATGTTGTGGACTACTTTCCCATCATAGGGTCTTGGGCCCGTTCCTTTCTCTACCGTACCATCAAATTCAGCTATCATTTTTCGGTAAGGGTGACTTTTCCTTAAGAACCTTTGATGACGCAAATACACGGTTTTGCGCAAGTTGGAAAGAAATCTACTTGCCGTCCTATCCATGCATGTGGCACACCCTACTGGTCCCCTTGTTTTGTGCCCCGAACTGTTGCCTAATGTCGGCATATCTTGAATGGTGTGCAGCAGCAACGCATGTAGCCAGAAAAACTCCTTTCCGTAGGCATGATAACAGTTCACACAAGGCAACCACAATGTCTGCAAATCTTCTACCAATAACAGAAAGTAAATGTCGATATCATTTCCAGGTTGCTTCGGGCCTTGGATAATCATCGACATCATGATGTATTTTTCTTCATACACAACCAAGGAGGAAGGTTATATATGCACAGAAGCACCGGCCAAGTGCTATGTTTTGTGTTCATATCGCCAAATGGATTAAATCCATCAGTACACTCCCCTAGCCATATATTTCTAGGATCCTTTGCAAAATATTTAAACTTGTCCGCGATTTGTTCCCACTGAGCCCCATCTTTCGGGTGCCTCATATATTTATCCGCAGTTCCCTCATCATGATGCCACCACAACCTCTTTGCCTCTCTAGGGTTTGCAAACAAACGCTTCAACCTTGGAATTATAGGCAAGTACCAAACAACTTTGAACGGGATTCCTGTCTCGATCTCTTTGTCCATTTTGTACTTGTCCTTTGCTCTCCTGCGCTTGTATCGTGGGTGCTTGCATATGCGACATGAACGCAAATCTTTGTAGTCACCGCGGTACAACATACAGTCATTCACACAAGCGTGTATCTTCTGGACTTCAAGTTCCAATGGACAAACAACTTTCTTCGCTTCGTTCGTGCTTTTGGGGAGCACTTTATCTTCTGGAAGAATGTCTTTGAAAAGAGTCAATAACTATGTGAAGGCCTTGTTTGATAGACCGCTTTCTGCTTTAAATCTGAGAAGCGTCAATGTGACACTCAACTTGGAGTATTTCTTTTTGCAACCTGGATACAAATCTTTCTTGGAGGCCGCATCAATGCTTTGCAGCTCCTTGTACCCGCCCGTTTCTTTATCTGGGCCCTGGAAATCTGCAATCGGAGCAGAAAAATCTAGCATATCATCAAGATCGGTGATGTCTACTTCACACTCTTGGTTTTTCTTTGTGTTTTTTGGCATGCCAGTCTTCGGTCTGTAGCTTGACGTCTCAGCCCCGAGGTTAAATTCAACACCCATGCGACTCTAATCGGGGTTTGGCACCGCACTGACATGCACGTTATTACCTTCATCCATAACTGGCTCTTCACCGTGTTTAGTCCATATTGCGTGTCCACCCATGAATCCCCTCTTGTCTAAGTTTAACTCGACCCTATCAATTGCAATTGACACTGTATTGGTACAATCCTTGCATGGACAAAGGATGTAATCTTCTTTGCCAATTCTCTTCTTTGTCCGTTCAGCTAAAACCATGACTCCTCCACGCCAGCCCTATACCTTGAGGTTGTACGATCCCTCATCAATTCAGATCGTTCCATCTGCACACGTTCCATCCTTAATGTATGGACAAAGATATGGGTGAATAAATCAAAATATTTTATTTTCAAAATTTATGAAGGGCGCTGCATAATGTTATCGAGCCGTGCAATGACACTAATCAACCAGTCAATTTACACGCATCATCAATAGTAGTGCCCTTATATGAATTTAATAACTTAATAAAATAATAAGGCCACTCAAGGAAAAGAATACCTTAATTGATTAGCAGCGGCACGACGAGACAGCACGGTCAAGCAGCAGAGCTTAGCGGGGCACCTGCCTGAAGTCCGGTCTCCACTATCCCGCCTACGACCGCGAGGGACGTGCTCCAGTCACGCCGGCGCCGACCACGAGGATTGAGCTCCTCCTATATCTCCCGCCGCCTACCGAGGATTGACCTACTATCACACCGCCACTGCCGACCGACCGAGGATGGACTTCCTATAACGCCGACACCGCCGACCGACCGAGGATTGACCTCCTATCCGGCAGCCGCTGCCTCGGTCGCCGCCGACATCTGTATCAACATAACTTTTTGGGGGGGGTTCCGGAGAGCGGCTATTTACCGCACCCATATGTATCGGGAAGCACATCACAAACGGTCATGTTACAAAAACCGTGTATCATGCACCATCTCACACGATTTGGTTTGGAAAACCATGTGTCGTATACAACAGAATGTGATAAATAGTTCCCCGACCGTTATCATCAGATCCCCATAGTTTCCCCGTCTTCCCCAAATCCCTAAATAGCTTCCAAATCCCTAGCGCCCAAATTCCCTAGCGTGGCGCTGACATTGGGGGAATGCAGACGTGTGGTAATGATGGTTTCAGTGTGGCTACACCGGTTCGTACAGTCGCTCTTGGCAGTGCCATTGCCGGCGCCACCACAACGGCAGTCACCGCCGTGCACTTGCCTAAGGTCACCAGGAGGCCGGTGTACTACGGGTCCGAATCGTCTTGTCAGGTCCCAATATTTCCCCATCTTTTTAGCATGTCCAAAGCAAGAAGCTCACTCAGTCTGTCCTGAATTCGACCCCCACCCCCCCCCCCACACACACACACAGGAAAGCGATCAATTGCCAGATCCAGAGTATGACTCCAGCAGACTCCTGCAACATGAGTTCGATTATGAGTTTTGTTCCCCTGAGAAGTACCAAAAGATGAGTTGTGTGCACGGACACACTCCCGCTCGATGTGTATGCATGGAGGGATTCGACATTGGCAGACGGTTTCTCGGTTGCCCCTTAGAGGTTAGTGATAAGTTCTTCCCTTATGTTTAGTTAATGCCCCCGCTGATCATGATTATTTAACATTCGCAGGGATATGAGGATTGTGCCTTTGTTAACTAGTTGGATGATGAATGGCATGGCAGGGCTCGGAGTGTTATCACCAAGCTTGCAGAAGATAATGCAAAGCTGAAGAAGAAACTAACTAATCTGGAGTGTACAATCACCACGATGAAGCAAGAAAGAATCAATCACAGGCAAGAGATGAAAGCAAGAGACAAGAAGGAACTAGCATGTGTAGTTGTAGTTTCCGCATTAGCCATATTCTATGCGCTATTTGCAATGATCATTAGGGGTTTCGTTTGATTATTAATGGCTACATCAATAAGCAAAGCTCATCTATATTGCTTACGAACTGTCCTATGTTAAATGCTTACTATTTCACACCCGTTGTGTTTCATATAAGCGCGTGGGTAGTTAAACAAAGCATCTAGCGAACCGTGTGAACTCCTAAAATGTACACATGTGAAACATTTGGCATATTGAGAACTGCACAATAGCGGGAATTTAGAGCGACGGGCCGGGTGCACACAATTGCGGTTGATTATATCGGAATTCTAACCGCCTGCCAAGGCCCCAATATAATCCATCAATCCACCATCTTCATCGTCCTGGCCGGCCACTCTACACTTCCACGCACTCTACAATATCGCTTTCTTGCCGGTTGTTTAATTATGTAGCGCAGCAATGTCGAGCGACAGCGAGGACGACAGTTCCACCAGTCTGGGGTCAACCACAGAATCATCGTGCTCGTCTTCCATGATTCCGGCATCAATCCCTAACCTCCATTTTATACGGCTCATGGAAGGGATGTCGCCGCCGGAGTCATAGGACGACGACCAGACGGATGAGGAGCCGTCGAAGGACGATGAAGACGACAACGATGAAGAGGAGGAGGAATGGTCGGACAAGGAGGAGGACGACGAGGAGCCGCCGAAGGACGAAGAAGACGACGATGTTGATGATGAGGAGGAATGGTCGAACAAGGAGGATGACGACGAGGACATCAACGACGATTGCGATGAAAATCCAACGGTCAGCGACAAGAAGCGTCCACGTCAAGACGATGGCGCGGGGCCATCTCACAACAACAAGAAGAAGTAAAACAGATTGTACTCCTTAAATCTATTGTCGTTTGCCCATATTTATTCCTTAACTCTGTCTACCCTCTCGATCTCATCGCAAACGGTTAAGAATACAGATTCGTTAGTGATCCTTCACAATCGCACACATTTGGTTTCTTGAATTGTGTGCCCTGTCGAGCACACAATTCAGAACAACAAATCGTATATGTTGTCCAGAATTATAGCACACAGTTCTGATTATCAATCTGTTTACAGCCTATCACACACAACTTGTTACGCTGAACCGTTTGTGTTCTTCCGTATCATCGCAAATAGTTCTTCTGAGGGACATGTATGCCGTACATCACACACATGTATGTCTGATTAACCATTTGTGCCATTTCGCCTCATCACAAACAGTTCTTAAAAGTCAACTGTCTGCCATAGATCGCACTCGCAAATATTTTCAGAATCGTATTTGATGGATCCTCCATCGCACAAAGTTCATGTCATTGGCGACGGAGCCTGAACTATACCGTTTGTGATTCAAACATCGCACATAGTTTCGTCGAAGGGTCTCTGATTGTAGTGTCGTGTTAGCAGCATCCTGAAGTAGTGGGAGGTGTCGTATGTTTGGCGCTAGATCGGATTGGATCACAATATGATCATGAAGAGTACGACTACATCAACCACGTAAAATACGCTTCCACTTAACGGTCTACAAGGGTATGTAGACACACTCTCCCTCTCGTAGCTATGCATCTTCATGCATAGATCTTGCGTGTGCGTAGGAAATTTTTTGTTTTCCATGCAACGTTCCCCAATAGTGGTATCAGAGCTAGGTCTATGCATAGATGATATGCACGAGTAGATGATATGTTCAGATTTCTTACCTCCCATGTCTTATTTTGAATCGTCGGTAATGTGGGATGAAGCGGCTCGGATCAACCTTACTTGTCCTCGCACAAGAGACCGGTTCCACCGACTGACATGCAACTTGTTTTGCATAAGGTGGATGGAGGGTGTCTGTCTCTCCCACTTTAGTTGAATCAGATTCGATGAAGGCGGTCCTTGTAGAAGGTTAAAAGGCAACTTGATTATCACCGTTGTGGCTTTGCATAGGTAAGAACGGTTCTTGCTAGTTGCCCATAGCAGCCACGTAAAACTTGCAACAACAAAGTAGAGATGTCTAACTTGTTTTTGCATGGTATGTTGTGATGTGATATGGCCAATATGTGATTTGATATATGTGATGTATGAGATGATCATGTTTTGTATAGTTATCACGACTTGCATATTGATGAGTACGGCAACCAGCAGGAGCCATGGGGTTGTCTTTAATTTAATTTATGACATTGCTTTACTTTATCGCTATGAGTTAGCAATAGTTGTAGAATCAATAGTTGGCGAGACAACCACATGACGATACAATGATGGAGATCATGGTGTCATGCCGGTGACGATGGAGATCATGCCGGTGCTTTGGAGATGGAGATCAAAAGCACAAGGTGATGATGGCCATATCATATCACTTATTTGATTTTCATGTGATGTTTATCTTTATATGCATCTTATTTTGCTTGGAACGACGGTAGAATTATAAGATGATCCCTTCACTTAATTTCAAGAAAATGTGTTCTCCCTAAGTATGCACCATTGTGATAGTTTGTCGTTTCGAAGCACCTCGTGATGATCGGGTGTGATAGAATCTTCGTTCACATACAACGGGTGTAATCCAGTTTTACACATGCAGAATATTTGGGTTAAACTTGACGAGCCTAGCATGTACACGCACGGCCTCGGAACATGAAGACCGAAAGGTCAAACATGAGTCATATAGTTGATATGATCAACATGGAGATGTTCACCATTGAAGCCATCCCATCTCACATGATGATCGGACTTGAGTTGGTGTATTTGGATCATGTATCACTTAGGCAACTTGAGGGGTGTTGATTTAAGTGGGAGTTCATTAGTAATTTGATTAACAGAACTAATTATCATGAACATAGTCAAGTGTCTTTGCAAATAAGGTTGTAGATCAATAGCTCGCGCTATAGCTCCCTGTTTTTAGTGTGTTCATAGAGAAAGACTAAGTTGAAAGATAACGTAAGCAATTATGCGGATTGGGTCCGTAATTTGAGGATTGTCCTCACTGCTGCACAAAAGGCTTATGTCTTTGATCCACCGCTTGGTGTGCCAACCCCTCCCGCATCGTTTGTCGATGTTGTGAATGTCTGGCTGGCACGTTCTAATGACTACTCAATAGTTCAGTGCACCATGCTTTACGGCTTAGAATCAGGGCTCCAAAGACATTTTTGAAACGCCACGGAGCATATGAGATGTTCCAAGAGCTGAAATTGGCATTTCAGGCTCATGCCCGTGTTGAGAGGCATGAGACCTCTAACAAGTTCTTGACCTAGAAAATGGACGAGAATAGCTTAGTAAGTGAGCATGTTCTCAGAATGTCTGGGTGCTACAATCGCTTGAATCAAGTGGGAGTTAATCTTCCAGATAAGCTCGTGATTGACAGAGTTCTCCAGTCACTGTCACCAAGCTACTCGAGCTTTGTCATGAACTATAACATGTAAGGGATGGAGAATATGATCCCTTAGCTATTTGCGATGCTTAAAGTTGCGGAAGTAGAAATCAAGAAGGAGCATCAAGTGTTGATGGTTAACAACACCACTAGTTTCAAGAAGGGCCAGGGAAAGAAGGTGTAACAGCCCAAGTGCATCCTTGCCATCTTGTAATATTCCATGTGGACCTTCATGTTGTGCCCTTGTGATTTGAGTAATATAATTTTGCTTCATGGCATTCCTCATGCATCATGGCATCATGTTCATCACATCAAAGTGCATCATACTTGCTTGTCATGCTTGTGATGTGAGTGTGTGTATTGTGGTGTTGGTGTGTTAGTGGCACATGTGTTGTTGTGGTGTGAAGAAACCCCTCCACTATTTCTCTAAACCATAACCACATCTCTATTTGGTGATAAATGCAACATGTGGTATTTTATTGGCTTATTAATTTCCATAAAAATGTTGCCCTTCTTTTAAATATTCTGGTCATAATTGTAAACTAGCTCTCATCCTTGTTTCAACATGTTTGCATTTTGTATCTTTGCAAAAACAGATCCCAATTTAAATAAATATGATTTAATTTGTTTGCTCTAAAAATACCAACTCCATTTTTATCAAATAGAGCATATTTTTGCGAGTTCAAATGTATTTTTATTTCTGTCCCAAACATCTCTCTCTTTTCTATGTGTTTTTTTTGTTTTCTCTAGTTTTAAATAAAAGAAATGCTTTTATCAGAGAGAGAGAGAGAGAGAGAGAGAGAGAGAGAGAGAGAGAGAGAGAGAGTGAGCAGTGTCCAGTTGGGCCTTGCCTCCCCGCAAGGGCCCAATTAGCGAGCGCTCCCGCAGACCAGCCGGCCTCCCCGAAGCGTTCGTCGTCCACCTCCTGTACAGCAGACATCCCGGAGGTCCACGTCTCCAAGTCCGGTGATTTGATGGCCGACCGTCGTCCCTAGCCCCTATAAAGCATGTCCTAACCCTACCGCGGCCTCTCCTCTCTCCATTCCTTCCTCCTCCTGGTCGAGTCACCGCTCAGGTAAGCTCCCCGCACCCCGCCATCGCCATGCCCTCCATGCCCCAATCCGGCTCGAGCTCGCGCTCGGGGTAGCATCCCCGTCGCGCCTCCGCTCCCTTGGAGCCGCCGGAAGGAGTCCCCGCAGCTTCTCCTTCGTCCCCAACGAGCGAGGGAAGCATCAAGTCCAAGCTCGTCATCGTCCTTGTCCTGCCATCTGCTTCTTCTTTTCGGGCAGATTCGCGCCAGAGTTCGGCTACTCCTCGCCGTCGCCTTGTCGTGCCCTGCTCCGCCCCTCCATGTCCTAGGTAGGGTGGTATGACCCCTCCTTCCATTCCCCTCGCCCGCTTCGTCGTTAGCCCCGTGAGCGCGTAGATCCGTCTGTGTCATCTTCATGCTCTTGGTGCTCTGTTCAAGCGCATTTTTTGTGTGTTGTGGTATGGGCGCTCCGCGCCCATGCAGCGGCCCCGCGGCAGGAAACCGGTTGCCTTGCAATCCCGCACCCCCCCGGGACACCATAGGCACTTTCGTCGTTGTGCTCGCCGGAGTCACCCACGCAACATGTCCAGCCATGTTTCCTGGAGGTAGAAGAAACGAGGCCACCTGGTTCGTATATGGAAGCATCCTCCCATAGTTCATACCAGCAGCTGTAGTATAGTGGTCAGGGTCATCTAGCGTGATCAAGGGGTCAGGGGTTCGAACCCCAGCATCCCATGTTTTGTTTTCTGTCGTCTGCTCTTTTATCATCAGTTTCGTCAGGTGTTGTGTTAGCGCTGGGGTCTGTACATAAGAGGATGAGGCCCCTCCCAGTCGAACCCAGCCTCGCTAGCCCAGTGGTTGACCGAGCCCCACGCGACCGAGGAGATCCGGGTTCGATCCCCGCCTCCTCCCCTTTTTCCCAATTTAACTAGCCGCCCCTGACAGTGGGCCCATGGCCCACTTGTCATCCCCTAGGGCCCTGGTGTCACTGCCATGTGGCCCTCCTTTTTTTGTGTTTTGTTTTATTTTTGTTTTTAATTGTTTCTTAGTGTTTTTAGTTATTTCCATTTAGGGAAAGATATCCAGATTTGTTTTATTCCAAATCTGACCATATCCTAGGACATGCCAAATTTGGCATATAAGTGGTCATAAGTGATTTGTCAAACTTTGTGTATGCAATTGTGTGAGATTTTTCTACAGAAACCTATGCTTATTATATATGAATTTGGGGTAGAAAAATCCAGAGAATCCAATGGTGGTGATGGTTTTATCATTTGAGCATGTTTGCAAAAATGTGACTTTGTAATCATATGCCATTTTGTCTTTTTCACATGAAATAATTCTTGCACTATATGATAAACTTGACAACATGAAATATGCTCATCTGTGCATGTGCTAGCCACTGGTATTTTTGCATGCCATGATAGATCATTATACGGGTGGCATTCTTGATGTCAACATGCCACTAAAATTCTGTTTTTCACATGCCCAAATATTTCCAAGTGTTGAAATCTGTTATTTTGTTGCCATGTTATCTAGATGATTCCCATGTATATGTTGCTCCTTTGGAGTTGGCACAATGGTATGCATTGTTGTGCTTGTCATCCTCTGTAGATGTGTGCCAAGATCTTGTGGATTAGGCTGTTGCATCTTATATAAAACCTGCTGTCAACATGCCATTCTGTTAACAAGTGCCCCGTTTGTTCCTTGTTAAATTTCTCTAAGTCTGTGAATCTGCTAATTTCAATATGTCATCTTGTGAGGATGGTGTCCATTGATACATGCATATTTTGATGTAGCCATAATGTAATCAATTGAAGTACATGTTGCCCTCTACAACCCTATTAATTTTCATGCCATGAAAGTTCCTGTAGCATATATAAAAGTTGCTGTCAAGATGCTATCATGGTAAGTCAGATTCTATAAAACTGGAAATTTTCACTAAGTCCCTAAAAACTGATTCAACATGCCATCTTGTGAGCTTCATTGCCATTGATCCATGCTTCCTTTCATGTTGCTGTAGATAGATGAATTGGTGTGCATGCTGTATACTTCATGCCCATTCCATGGTTGTGATTTGAAACTTGTTGTAGCTCTGGATATGTGTGTTACAAGATGACATGTTGCTGTTTGTGGACAGATTGTGTGTTTAGTTGTTTTGTGACTTGTGGGAGTTATACTCCATTGTTTTGCTTGTACTTTAGCTCTATTATTGTTAGATTTTCATTTCCAATCCAGTGGCATCCTTGGAATACCGAGGAATAGCCCATGGCCTCCCTCATCTTTGTTTTGTCTCCGTTAACGTTCGTACCTTGCCGTGAGTGTACCGTGAGCTACGTTACTCCGTTTGCAACGTTCTACATATGCATTTGCACCGTTTTTGCATAAAGCCTTCATATTTGCCATGATCATGCATGTTCAAATAACTAATCTTGAGGTTCTGTCCAGAATACTAAAGAACTTAATAATTGAATGAGAAACATGACTAGCTTAGGGTTGCCATGTTAAATACTTCAACTTGGTCATGCATCATCTTGTTTGCGCATTGCACTTTGTTTGTATGTATATTTGGTGTTGTTTCTCTTTGGGTAGACGCGAGTGTCGAGCCTGAGTACGAGGATCCCGGAGAGTACAGCTACGAGGACCCAGCTCTTTGTCCCTCTGAAGACCCAACAGGCAAGATGATCATACCCGGATCCCGACACTATTTTTGCTATGCTAGAGGTCTCGCTTGTACCGTTATGTTTCGTTGCCTACCACTTAAACTGTCAGCCTCCTAATTTGCCATGAAAGCCTCTAACCCCTCCACTTCCTAGCAAGACATTGATTGGCTACGTTACCGCTGCTCAGCCCTTATCTTATAGCGTTGCTAGTTGCAGGTGCAAGCTTTCCATGTGTCAACATGGATATTTGGAAATATCACTTTATTTACTGTTATTTAAAATAATGCACATATATATCTGGCAACGGTGGAAAGCTTGGCCTTTTGCCTGGTGTTTTGTTCCACTTTTGCCGCACTAGTTTCGAGTACCGGTGTTATGTTCCATATTTTGCGCTCCTAACATGCTCGGAGTTGTTATGGGGACCCCCTTGACCATTCGTTTTAGATTAAAACTTGTCTAGCAAGACCCAACTTTGGTACTACATTTGCTAAACAACTTAATAAAATTTCATAGGGCATAGCTACCCCGTGGATAATTAATCCACCCCCGGTCCAGTGCTCGTCATGAGTGTTGGTCCAAAACAGAGCACTGTGCGGGGCCAACCCGGGGCAACTCGGGATATCTCTATCAAGCCTCCGTACACGTAGCTTATCCGTCGTGTCCTGAGCACGAGATACACGGCTCCTATCGGGTTCGTCGACACGTCGGGCGGTCTTGCTGTACTTGTTTTACCTTTCTCAAATGTCTTGCGCGAGGAATTCCAAGGATATTTTGGGCTATCCGAAGGTTGAGGTTTTCCAACGGAATTGCCTAGGAGATCATGGGGTTCGTGGTCGAGGTTATTCCCGTGGCGTGTGGTTAGTTTGTGATGGATGAGTTGGAGCACCCCTGCAGGGTTAAATCTTTTCGAGAAGCCGTGCCCGCGGTTATGTGGCAACTTGGAAATTTTTTTAACACCCGGTTATAATTAACTTGAAGTAAACTCAAATAAAATACACCAACTGTGTGGGTAACCGTGATTGTCTCTGCTCGTGAATATGAACCGAGAGAGAACACGGTGGGGTTATGATTGACGTAAGTAGGTGTTCAGGATCACTTAGTGATCATGATAGTTCACGACCGTCATGCGTAGGCCACCATATTTACATTCTTGTTCTTGTAAGTTAGCCACCAAATACATGCTTAGTGCTTGCTGCAGCCTCACCACTTAACCATTCCTCACCTATTTGCCTTACATAGTTTCGGTACCCGGGTTATGAGATTGTTGAGCCCCCGTGGCTCACAGATTACAACAATACAGGTACACGTGTTGATGAGTACGTACCAGATGATGTATCTCAGCTCCAGTCGGAGTACGATGAAGAACGTAGGCGTATGTACGTTACGTATCCTGATGAGTAGGGAGCTTCGTGGTGGTGTTCCTGGGATAGCAAGACAGTTATTCATTGCTTCTTTTATCGTTTGATTTCGTCTGTAGCCGGACCCTGTCTTCTGGATGAATGTATGAATAATTGTGTGGACTTGTAAGATAGCTTGTGGCGAGTGTAAGGCAACTCATATACTCATCTCTTCCTACTTGTATGCAATGATTCTGTACTTGCGAAACGACTAGATGCGCTTCTATCCTTGTCGAGGCCCTCGTGCCTTAATAGGGATAGGACCGCATCTTGGGCATTACAAGTTGGTATCAGAGCCATACCGACCATAGGAGCCCCTTTGTGATGCCCCAATTATGACCGTACGCTAATCATACATGCAATGCGTACGACCAAGATTAGGGACTCACTGATTGATATCACAACACAACACTAGACACAAATTAAAGTCATACAGCTTCATATTACAAGCGAGGGGCCTTGAGGGCTCGAATACATAATCTCGACATAAACACGAGTCAGCAGAAGCAAATAATATCTGAGTACAGACATAAGTTAAACAAGTTTTGCCTTAAGAAGGCTAGCACAAACATAACAACGGATCGAAATAGGCGAGGCCTCCTGCCTGGGAACCTCCTATCCTACTGCTGGTCGGGGGCAACCTCCACGTAGTAGTAAGGTCCAGCGGTGGTGTAGTTGTCGTCTCCGGCGTACTCCATCTCCTGGACTCCGTCGTCTGAACGCAGTAATCGTATCGAGGGGGAATGAGAAAACAAAGCAGCGGTGAGTACTCATCCAAAGTACTCACAAGACTGACATCAAAACTATGCTAAGTATGCATCAGTGTCAAAGAATGGGGTTATATCTGGACTAACTGCAGAAAGCAAGAATGAGGGGGGAAGGCCTAGTCCTAATGAAGACTAGCATCTTCAGCATCTTGCAGCATTAGAAGAGAGTAGACTGGTATCTCATATATAGCAATATTATTGTAGCAAATTTTATTAAGTAACCACGCCCAGAGATTCTTCCTCGACTCCCTGCGAGGAAGCAATCTCGGAGCCAACATTCATTTCAAATCAAAGTCACAATTTTAGTTGTAGTAGATCAAGGTACAACTCCAAGTTGTCCTGTTACCGTGGACACGGCTATTCGAATAGTTGAATTCATCCCTGCAGGGGTGCACCACATTTTCAACACGCTTGATCACCTCCGGCCGGATACACTTTCCTTGGTCATGCCCGGCCTCGGGATATCAACACGTCGTCGCCCCACCTAGGCTCAATAGAGAGGCCAACCCGCCGGTCTAAATCCTAAGCGCGCAGGGGTCATGGGTCCACTCACCCTTTGCACTCCTGCACGATGCGTGGGCGGCCGAGGTCAGTCCTAGCACACTCTAATCCAAGATCTGTGCCGTCACGGACCACTCGGGCGCGCGCCGCTCCATTGCTGACGTCCGAAGAGCTTCGGTTGATACAACGACGCTGAGTACCCATAACTTGTCCCACGTGAAGGTTTAGTGCGTAAAAGGTCAAACGACCAACTCAGATCAAATACCCAACTCATTAGCATTTTATTAATGCGGGACGAGCGCGACCCATGATGCACGGTCCCATCGCCCTAACTCGAGGATGTGTGGCAAGGACCTCACCTGCCCGGCCACGCCTCGTCATCATCAAACCGTGGGTACCCTTTAGGGCCAAACCATCACCAACATGTTTCTGTAACCAAGTCATAGTAACCGTGTGTATAAAACATCAAGGCGGAAACTGAGGAATCACCCTCATTGGATCCCGCTCGATGTAACTGTCAAGGTGGACCTAGAGGAATCACCATCGGGGGTCCCACACTTGAGGGGGTTGCATGATAGAGTCGATGTCGGGAGTGGCAGAGAGGTATCACCCTCTGATTACCACGACCGACTAGCTACACAACATAACTAGCATCATGAGTACTTCACGAGGTGTCACCCTCGGTACTCGATGGTAGTTCTACAGAGTCATGCAACTAAGGGGGGTGTGCGGTGATGTGACGGTCCTGGCTCGTCGATCATGATGATCGAGTAACTGATAATTAAAGCGGGGCAACTAGGACTAAGGGGTCTCAGGGGATTCATTGATCAACCTATACTAAGCAGTTGATATGACAGCAGGTACAGTAGCAGTTTATCAAAAGCAGGCCATGCATCAGAATAGGAGTTATCTAATACAGTAGCAAAATCTAATGCAAGAATGAGAGGGAAAGAAATGGGCGATATCGGAATGCTCAAGGGGGGTTGCTTGCCTGGTTGCTTTGTTGAAAAGGACGGGTCGTCGACGAGTCGTACTCGGGGTCAACAGTAGCCTCGGGGTCTATCGCAGCATCGAGGTCTACCGGAAAAGAAGTAACGGAGGGGGAACAAATAAATAACGGAGCAATCAAATGCAACACAAATGCAATGGCACGGCAAGATGTGTGGGTGACATACCTTAATGCATCCCTAAGCATTTTAAAAGAAGGGAGAAAATATCCGGCGATATTTTCCCGGCTCCACGTAGTTTTAGGACAGATGATCCTGGAGCAAAATGTCCAAGTTCATTATGTTAGAGGGGTCTCACAGATGTGTGGATCGCATAATCGGATTCGTTATATTTTTCTGATCAATTTTCATATATAAATTATTTTCATCGGAGTTACAGATTAATTTATATGATTTTTCAAAGTTTTAAAGATTTTCTGAAATTTTCTGTATTTATACTTATTTCGAAAATAAACGGAAAACGCTAGGTGCACCCGTTGTAGTGCACCCATGAGTGCACTATAAGGATAACAGTGGGCCAGGGGCTGGCTGAGTCAGCAGGTCAACGTTAACTTGTTGACCGGTCAGCGGGGGTCAACTGGGTCCACTCGGATCCAGCTGCCAGTGAGCAAGAGGGCCCAGTGGCAGTGCCACATCGGCGACGACAACGGAGGGGCTCTGGCGACCCGTTTTTACGGCGGTGCTTCGCCGGAGGTTGGCCGGCAAAGGGTCAGCGTGGGCGAGGGCGCGGGGTGGGCAGAGCAGCTGCAGGCGGGCGCGGCTGGGCGGAGCGGCTGTAGGAGGGCGCTGGTCGGGGTAGCTGCGCGGCCGGGCGCACGAAGAGCAGCAGCACGGCGGCAACGGCGGCGAGCAGCCGGTGAGCGCGGGCGAGTAGGGCGCAGCCCGGGCGAGCGCACGCGCGTGAGGGCGAAGCCAGGGGGTGCTAGAGGCACGTGGGAGTGCAACCATATGCGTGGCTCCAGTCGCGGCGGCCATAGCATGGGCGTGGTGCTATGGCGCCCGATTCGAAGGGGAAAGGGGGGGAATCGGCAGAGAGCTCACCGAGGAGGCTGTGTGAGAGCTCGACGGGGACTGGGAAGGTGTCGGAGCAGCGGTTCGAAGTGGTAGCCGAGGCGGACGCCGATGGAGGGGGACGGTGCGAGCGACAGCGGTGATGAACCCCGGCTCCAATCCAGCGGCGAGGAAGACGAGGTGATGGCGACGGAGCTCCTCGACATACTGGAGCGGCAGGGGGAACCTCTGGAGCATGTCGACGGCGGCGGCGCAGTGGCGGCCTTGCTCGGGAGAGCTCCAGATCTAGGAGAGCGAGCGATGGAGAGAGGGGAGGAGTGAGGCCTTAGGGTTTGCAGAGAGGGGGGGTCGGGGCGACCTCATACGACTCGGGGGCACGGCAGATGGCCGGCACGTGGCCATCCACGGCCACGGACGTGCGCCCGGCAGCCAATGAGCCACTGTGAGCAGTAGGAAGAAGAAGGTAGGGGATGATGGGCTGGACCTGCACTGTTGCCAACAAGCCCAAGTGCACAGGTATGCTTAGCTCCTTTTCTTTATTATTTTCTGTTTTGTTTTGATTAGCTATTATTCTCTACTTTGTTTTCATACTAAAAGATTTTTATTGTAAATAAATCTTGTCACATAAATACCATACAATATTCTAGATCTGGACAAAAAGTTCCAATTTAATTTGAATGGTTTAAATATTTGTTTTAAAATAAAATGGCCCAATTTATTGTTGTTGACACTGTTTTAATTAGGATAAGGGCATTTAATTATTTCAAATGATGGTGGTTCCTAAATGACAATTACTTAGTGAATTTTTGCAACCCGACCAAGATTTTTCTTTTACAGTCTGAAGGAATAATAATTTGACTTTATTTTATATTTGAATTTGGCTTTGATACTTATCAAGTGGCAACTTGGCTTAGTTAAACATGATGACATGGCACCATTAGCGTGAGGTCACTATAGCATGACACTGGGGTGTTACAAATCTCCTCTACTACAAGAAATCTGGGTCCCGAGATTTAAGCGGTGTAGTAAGGGGGAAGTTCTGGTTACGAAATTCTAACAGGTCTTCTCGTTCTTGGTTTCTCTTGTCGAAGAAGTTCATCCCTTTCATTGATGTGTTCAATGCTCTGTTTTAGCTCATCTTGATGAAGTCGTCATCCTATCTTCGGGATCTTCATCGTCCTACGAATGTGATAAGAGGGGAAACGCGGGAAGAACGTACCGCCACAAAGTTGGGCATCTTACGGTGAACTCGGGGAAGAAGACATGAATCATTCCTCAAGTAGCTCAGTGAATTCATTGAGAGCAATACGCGATGGTACAAAGGCTTCAAGAGGGGGGTAGGCAATCATTCTATGCTTGATCATAAGGTGCACGGGGTCCAGAGCAAAAATAAATATTGCATCTAATACTAGAATAGGTCATCCCATGAACGGTGGGTCGGGGAGACATTTTGGAATCAAAGATGTACAGGAGAGTCAGGTTTCGATCATGTGGAACTGTGGGTTATGGGCCCACCATGTGGGATAAGAGTAGGAAGAGCGGTGACATCTTGCATGGTCATGGTAGCAAGACCTGTCAGAGGAAAGCTTGTCAGTTAAGTTGGCAACAACGTCGGTACCGAGGACAGGGAACGAATAGAACCATTTTTCTGCTCGTTGAAACGAGGCGGACCAATAGGCAAAGCTCTCGTCCACCGGCGGTTACCGGGATGTTATCAACATTAGTAATAGGATCTTACAGACACACTTGTTCACCGAGGTGTTTACCTAAGCAGGGAATTATCACTTCTTAGATTGTTAAACAGACCAATGGAAAGGAAAATGGAATTATTAGATTAACCAGACCAATGGAAGAAAAAATGTGATTATACACAAGTATTATGAGTATATCATTCCCACGGAGAAGCAGAGCATGATGTCCATGACAGGATAGAAGTAGATAACCGTTTAGGTAAAAGGGGAGAGGAAATTCAAGACGTTATCCATACCATGATGTTTGGATAATTGATCAAGAAAATTTTACATTGCGCTCCCAATGTTCTTGTTGATGATCGAAGTGCCACAGACATGCTCAGGGATAGCATTGACATGGTCATCAGGTAAAGGTTAGACTTTGGACAAGAATTCATCAGGAACAACTTATAAAATAAGTCATACAATTTCCTCATGGAAGAAAGGCTAATATTGCTAAAACAAGATACTACAACAATAGGTCCTATAGCCAAGTGTGGTAGCCATAACATCACCTTACCGAGCAACGTAGAGACCAAAGTTATACTTTTGAAAAAGTTCCAACCATCGTATCTGATTGAGACTCATATCTGGTTGGTGTCAGGATTCTTCAGACTTAGTAGGACTGAGAAGAAAAAGGATGCAACACAGATCTACGAGATGAGGGTGCAAGAGTCTCGTAACGAACGACGGAAGCAAGCCTTGAATCATGAGTTGGATTGCAAGACATATGAACACAATGTCAAGGCATTCGTGCCCACCTTGAAGTTTTCAGAATGGAAAGCAATCAAGTTCTGGTTGGGAACCATCATAGATGATATCAAATTTCCGTGTATAAGTCCGGATAGCTCTTACAAAGAACTCCTTTTCCCAAAGGAAGCTAAACAAAACTTTCTCATATTCACGGCAGCAAGAATGCACGTGAACTTAGAGAAGACACTTCTTTTATCAAACATATTCTTCATGATCTAGGCACAAAGATAATGCTTTCAAGGTTTCCAACACTAGCTTAAATGTTCATCATGAACCATGAAGGAGATGAGGATGTGGCTGATGGGCTCATCACCAATTCGTCGAGATTTCCACAATGATGGATTTCCATGATTGAGTGAACAATGTGATAGCATCGGTCAAACCAGATGATATATTGAGGTATGCCCGAGGGAAACAACCATAACTTATCATTAATCGGAAGGTGCATCCAAAATCCGGACTAGGTGGCACGACCAATGTTAGAATGTTGATTCAATAGCCAACACACTAGAAAGGACTTATTGTTCATTTACTCCAACGTAATAGAGTTGCTATCCCCTAAGTGTTGAATTTACACATCACAACCCATTTGTCGGTATTCCGGTTAGAAACAACACGGGGAATAGGAAATGAAAGGTGTGGCGAGAAGTATCACTATATCAAGAATCCTTAAGACGGGTGCAATTCTCACGACATTCTCACCAAAAGATGGTAATGCTCCAAGATAGAACATAACACAAGATGGCTAACAAGGAACTTAAGGTTCAACCAAAACCGGAGCAAGTTGCGTTCGAAAAGAAGGCAAGGATGTCGTCACTGACAAAAACAATTACCAAGGGCAAGGATGCAACTCCTCATCATGAATTCAAATGATATTCTGGAAGGGCTCAGAATATTGATGGTGATCATGACACAATTGCCGAGAAATCTCTTGAAGATGTAATCGATCAGTGACGACATCATACAAGGAAAAGATGAAGTGAAGGGTGGTCGGGACCACAGATTAGAGTGATAGCTCAGAATCAAAATAGCCTTTCTAGACAACCAACATGACGTTGAAAGCTCGATGTAAGCTTAATGCACTATTGGAGTTGTGCTTCAGGGATGAAGGACATAGATAGTATGGTCAAGCTTTAGCATGACGATGATGATGTAGCCTAACAGCTTGGAATGGCATGATCGAGCACAAACTCATAAGCAAAGAAGATTACTAAGAGTTGTTGAATCGCAATGCGGACTCGATTCAATTATCGGTGTCCTTGATTGTCCAACAACTTAGAACACGAGGAAACTGGAATCAGTGAAGGAAAACATAGCTGATGACGAGCTTATAAGACGCTATGTAGCTGCATGATTTTCTCGAGATACCAGGGGTAATACTCGGATGTAGATCAGAATTAAAGCTTGGACCGATGCATTGATCTGCAGAAGACAAGTGCTTAAACTAGCCTAAAAATGGGGTCAAAGAAGAACAATCATGGTCGGAACCACGGTTGTAAAGTATCAAATCACAGATACAAGATCAAATCATACAAAGAGAAATATTATTGTTACGAGAAGCTCCTATGATAAGATCATCATCGTTTCCATGGGCATGAACATAAGGTACAAGGTCAACTCCCATTTCATCAATGCATCACCTTCCATTTACTCCTCGCTTTCGATGAGGTTGTAGCTTTAAAAGATTATCCGGCAAAACACCAGAAGGGTAGGACTCGTGAAATCTCTCGGGTTCACACGGTATAGGTAAGGCATAGGTTCAACCCACCGGGGCATCTTAGGAACATATACCCCCAACTTCAAGAGTAAAAACACAAGCTCGAGGGTAGAGCATGATTGACAAAAATAGGGGATGCAAATTGTTCAAGGCATTAAGTATCATGGGAAGAACTCACACGGTGATTGAATATGAAGGACACTGTTGGATAATCCAACAATGGTTTTGGTGGTCCACAAAGGATCTGATATGAGTATTGGTACGCAATCGAAGGAAGAAAGAATGCAATGCATCGAATTAGAGATCATCTAAATTATATCGATACTTAATTACCAAAGGAATTATGATTTCCAGGTTTGTCGTGGTTTTGTCACGGCATGATGTCCTCGTGAGAGAACTTAGGTGTGAGGCCATCGCAACTATGTGGCGGCTTGAGAGGGGTTGGTCGGAATCGAGACACGCGAGTTTACCCAGATTCGGCCCCTCCGATGGAGGTAAAAGCCTACGTCTTGCTTTGTGTCTATATTGATGATGATGACGATCTCGATTACAAGGGTGCGGAGTTGCTACCTCTAATCTCGAGAGCCTCTAATCTGTCTATCTCTAATGACTTCAACTTGTCCCTCTAGGGGTGCTCTACCCCTCCTTATATAAGTTGAAGGGGTAGGTTTACATGTAGAGTCCTACTAGGACTAGGATTAGGACTAGTCTCTCTTGAGTCCTAATCCGGGTCTTGTTTCTCTTGTAAGGGAATCCTTCCTCTCCTTTGGGCCTTCTCTGTGAGCCGCCTCGCGCCGGCTTACACGCTGGGCCTTGGGCCTAGTCGTCCTGTGACCCGGTAATAGAGGTGACCTATGAGCCGCCATACGATGGGCCGGGTCATACCTCCTGTCGGGTCACCAATGAGTCGCCAAGCTCGGCTGGCAGCAGTGAGTCGCCGAGTCCCCGCCGGGTCATCCTTCAGGCCGGGTTATACCGCGGGGTAATATCCCTGACATTAGCCCCCAGGTTAGCTTGAATTTATTCATGATAAGCTCCTGAAATAAGGATAAATATGTTAAGGGACCAGCTTGCTCAACTGGCCGGCTTAATGAAGTAGGTCCTTGAAAATCCGGGTTTCTTCATATTAACGAGCCGTCTTCATGATCATATTGCAGGTCCATGTCATTTGCAAAATATTGAGAATAAAACACCCATATGTCGTTGAGTCGGCTCCAATGCTTTGGCTTGATGAAATTATTGGAGATAAGAAAACCATATGAAGTTGAGCCGGCTTCCAGTGCTTCGGCTTGATAAAAATATTGGGAAACAGAATTTCATCCATTGTTAAACCACTTCAACCTGTAGAGCCGGGTTGTTTATATAGAATCTGTCGGGTCATGATTTTTGACAATGCTGGGTCATGATCGTTGGTGATGCCGGGTCAAAACAAACGGACTCCAGTTGACTTGATAACCTTATTGGTAATAAAGAAACCCGGGTGATGCTGAGCCGGCTTTCAATGCTTCCGCTCCACCAAAACATGAGACCTAGCTCACTCAAAATTGATAGCTTGAAGATGTTCTTCTATTTTTTTATCTCCATATTACCTGTATCCCCCAAGCTCCAAGTTTATCAATGATGACTTGGTGTTTTGAAATAATATATTGGACTGTGTAGCCCCCAAGTTTCGGGTTGTCTTGCCTGCAACAGCCTGGGACTTGTAATTATCTTATACTAGTAAAACTAAAGCCAGTGTAGCCCCCAAGTGCCGGGTTGCTTTGCCTGCAACAGCCTAGGACTTTAAACTTGGTGTTGAATGTTGTAAATATATAGCTTTGGAGAAAATCCGGGTTGTCATCTAAGTCGCCCGATGTGGTTGAATGACTTGAATTTCACATGTGTAGCCCCCAAGGGCCGGCTCATCAGTGTGTGACGGGCCGGGTCTTCAATTTGGACCTCATAATCTGTTTGGACAGCTGAATACTGTAGCCCCCAAGTGCCGGGTCGCATGCCTGCAGTGACTTGGGACTTTTTAGAAATTTTGATTTGAGTAGTGTAGCCCCCAAGGACCGGGTCATTATGCAATAATGAGCAGGGACTTCTGTAGAGCTGACTTATGTAGACTTGATGAGCAATGTGTAGCCCCCAAGGGTCGGCTCAGTAAAATAATACTGGGCTGAGACTTAGAAAATGACTGAAGGCCGGCTCATCTCCCTGAGATAACCGGGTTCGTTAGTAATGTGATGAGTTGAAAAGCAACTTGCATTAGCCCCCAAGTGCCGTGGTGCATGCTTGCAGCGACATGGGACTTGCATACTTGATATAATCTTGATTTGAATAATGTAGCCCCCAAGTGCCGGGTCGTATGCCCGCAGCGACTCGGGACTATTCTTTCCATTGCAGAAGAAATCATATCCATTATATGGACGATATTGCTGAATGCTTGGCATATCAATGTTGAACCATGCTCCCTGTTGTGACATGGTATTTTTGGATGAGGGAATAACAGCCATTACTCTGAAGGGGCTTTGAAAACCTCAATCATCCAATGCTGGTTATGACAACCATAATGAAAAATCCAGCCATGTTGGCTATTTGAGATTTGAATAATATAATCCGGTTTGAAAGAACCGGTTCCTGCAATGTAGACCAGGATATCCATGCATATATGATGCATGGTAAGATGATGCAATGATGATGCAATGTATGATGTTCTTTCTTTGAAGGCACAACCAGAAGAAATCAACTCTTGTATATGTTCTTGCTTTTTCTTTTTTGAAAACTCATATGCCGGCTCTCCTAGCATGAACTCATTGTTTGAACTCTTAACAGTACAGGGTCTCTAGTGAGAGTGACCGTCAACTCCTTTGAGCGGCTCAGGGTCTCTAGGCGAGATTAACTGGTAAGAGCACAACGAACCATAGAGAGGCGCAGCAGGGCATGAGTACCCCCCGGTCCCATAAGCTACTTCTCACGTGACATAAATCCGTCGTTTGAACCTTAAATAGTGCAGGGTCTTTAAAAGAGTAACTGTTTAAGAGTACGAACGGGCCACATAGCGGAGAGTATGCAGCAGATGGGTGAGTTTATCCTCGCTTTCTGTAAGCCGGCCCTCACGTGACAAGAGCCGCCGGTTTAACCTTGACCAGTACAGGGTCTCTAGTGAGAGTGACTGTCAAATACTTTGAACAGCTCAGGGTCTCTAGTCGAGATTAACTGGTAAGAGTTCGGCGGGTCACCTAGCGGAGCAGCAGCAGCATACATGCAGGTTTAACTCGAACTTGCGGTGGCTGAATAGCCGATCAAGAGGGTGTGTAAGCTAAACCCGGTGGGTTGGAAGCCCCCAAATGACCTTGTTGACGGAGTCAACTTTTTGGGTATACAACCCGGCCTTACGGTGGCTGAAGAGCCGATCAAGAGGGTGTGTAAGCTAAACCCGGCGGGTTGGAAGCCCCCAAATGACCTTGTCGACGGAGTCAACTTTTTGCACCATCTTGTAAGCCGCCATCTTGTATGAAGAAACGGCAGAAGCCTCCAAGTGACTTTATGATGACCCAATAAATCCGGGCACCTATGTTTGAATGGTGCATCACGGCGGTTCGTCCTCTTGGGCGACTTTGAATCTTCCAGCAATAAGGCAGTAGCCCCCGGGACCAGGTTATCTTCCCTGCAATGACCCGGGGTTCCAGAATATTTAAACCCGGTTGTATCTGCCGAGTTATGTCTGTGTAGCCCCCGAGTCTTAAGTCGACTCGAAGAGGCGGCTTGAGATTCTTCACACTTGGCCATGGCATAAGCCGATATATGGTTGACGGCTGATAACTAAAATTTATTAAAGCCAAAAGCGTGCGGTGAGTTGATGATCTTCGCGACTCTCATATGATTTTTGTCAGTAATCCGGCCAGCGGTTCATCCCAGCTGGTTGTTGAAGTTAACCAAAACACAGTGGCGGCCACTTGCACGCCTATCCATTGAACCATCCGGTGGAGGCAGAGGCTGATAATATATCATGACTTGCTTCAGAATTGTTGGAATAGACCGGATCGCAGGGCGGCGACTCATGAGCGTCCGTTGGGTGGCTTGAACGAGCAAGCACAGCACCAGCATGTCGATGTAGACCGGACCGCAGGGCGGCGACTCACGAGCGTCCGTTGGGCGGTTTGAACGAGCAATCACAGCACCAGCATGTCGATGTAGATGTAGAAGTCAGCCGCGCGTTTGAAGACGGCGCGGTTGTGAGAGACGGCCGCGGCGTTGTAAGCCGGTGCGGTCGCGAGAGACGGCCGCGGCGTTATAAGCCGGTGCGGTCACGAGAGACGACCGCGGCGTTGTTGGTGAAAACCACACCGCTGATGTGGCGGCTTGCTCGTCTATTGGGCGGCTCATACTGGCGGGTGAGCGCGTGCGGTACCGGCGTGTTGATGTAAACCGGATCGCGGGGGCAGCGGCTCACCAGCACCCATCGGGCGGCTCGAGCAAGCAGGCGCGGCACCAGTGCGTCGATGTAGACCAGACCGTGAGGACGGCGATTCACGAGCGTCCGTTAGGTGGCTTGAGTGAGCAAGCGTGGCACCGGCGTGTCAATGTAGACTAGACCGCAGGGACATCCCGCACACATGTCCGTAGGGCGGCTCGAGCGGGCAGACGCGACACCGGCGTGTAAGCTGGTGCGCGAGTCCGTTGAGCAACGCGATACGGACGAACACCAGTACAGAATGATGCTGGCGCGTGCTCCATCTCCGCAGTAAAATGCCACTTTGGTAATGAACAATTGTCCTGCGTAAAAATATTGCAAGAGACATAGTAATTGTCCTTGAATGAATATATATAAAATAGATAGGATGAATATCACCTGGTATTTTTCGGATGAATGCGAACATCGATACTGAATAATGCTGGATATAGTACGGACGAAAAGATATCCGACGTAGGTGTGGACTGATCTGATGAAATATTGGGTTGTCTTTGTTCCTGACGTGGTCAAGGATTAGTACGTCGAGAAGTGGTAGTAGTAATTATCCATTAGAGGCAGCAGCACGTGGCAATGTTTTTTCAGTCCCATGACCCCACGTCCATCCTATCCATCCACCGAGAAGTATCTCACCGCACCGTTCTCGTGTCTCCAACTCCATCTCCTTTCTTTATCGGGATTGAGGCCGCCATAGCCACAGATCACTGCCGCTCGGCTCCAACTCTGTTGCCGCGCGCGCCCTTGCACAATCACCATGCAGCCCCGCTGCCTGACGAAGGAAGCCACACCGGCTGCTGCGAGTCTGTTGGACGCCGCAACGTGTCCTCCTCGCCGAAGGAGCCGGCGGTGGTGATGACTGCTGAGGGAGAGTCGTCGGTCACCAGCCGGACCGGCGCGCGAAGCCGGCGAGGGAGGAGCACGGGGGTGCAGGAGCAAAGGGGGCGCGTCGGACACGGAGCGGGGCGGCGCGGAGGCTGGCCGCCACTGAGGCGGACACAGGCGCGGAGGCGGCATGTGGGCTCGTAACCAGGGCGACGCAGTCGGGTCGGGGCAGAGCCGGCCTGGCGCAGGCGCGCGAGGGCGGCCAGAGCGGCGCGCGCGAGCGGAGGCGGAAGTAGATGAGCAGGGAGCGGACGCGGAAGATCCCACGACGGCGGAGACCGAATCCGTGGCGGCTTGCACCAGCGTGGTCCAACGAGGAGACAAGATGGCGCCGGCTTGATCCAGAAGAGACAACCAGCCATCGGTCCAGAGAGAGACGGGGTCACGTTCGGATGGCAACCGTAGCAGAGAACGAATCAAACTGAAAATGCTGCCAAAACTCTTTGCTCTTCACGTGGATAAATTATAAATCTTGGAAACCGTGCATAGAACTCTGCATATAGCATTATTGGTGGCTGTGGTTGCATCACCACTAATTTCGTTGGGTAATTCTGAACACATGAATATGGTGAACCCCTTCTAGGCACTGCCGGCATGTAGCATTATTGCCTTGGATTGGTTGCAAGCTTGTGATCAATAATACTTTCCTTACGAGCTCGGGATCCTTTGACCTCATGCGTAGCGCTGCAGCCGATCGGTGTATGTACACGCATACTCGAAACTTGAAACAGACGTGGAGGTGGGGGGCAGCATCCGCAACTTGGTGGATCGAGGAAAACGACCACAGTAGAAATTTTCAGTCTGTCTCAATGCAAACTGCGATGGACGGGTCGCCGAAGGCTGCCACCATGAAAAGCTACTGTCTCGGACTCGGCGGAAAACCACAACGCGTGCCGCGGCTGTGTAAAACGCGCAACCCTAATTTTTCCTTGAACTCAAATCTCACTGTCAACTCCAAAGTTTGATTATTCACGAAAAGGTGAATTCACCGGCTCTGCCCAAGGTTATCTCGTGCTGGGTAACCCTGCGCGATTGTTCAGTGCCGGCTACTATTCATCCAACCAATTGCAATCTTCTCGATCCCTGAAGAGCTCCCTCCAAGAACACAAAACCACCGTGTGCGTGGCCTCACGGTGGGCGCCAACTGTCGTGGTTTTGTCACGGCATGATGTCCTCGTGAGAGAACTTAGGTGTGAGGCCATCGCAACTATGTGGCGGCTTGAGAGGGGTTGGTCGGAATCGAGAGACGCGAGTTTACCCAGGTTCGGCCCCTCCGATGGAGGTAAAAGCCTACGTCCTGCTTTGTGTCTATATTGATGATGAGGGCGATCTCGACTACAAGGGTGCAGAGTCGCTACCTCTAATCTCGAGAGCCTCTAATCTGTCTATCTCTAATGACTTGTGTCTGTCTTCGCTTGTCCCTCTAGGGGTGCTCTACCCCTCCTTATATAAGTGGAAAGGGTAGGTTTACATGTAGAGTCCTACTAGGAGTAGGATTAGGACTAGTCTCTCTTGAATCCTAATCCGGATCTTGTTTCCTTTGTGAGGGAATCCTTTCTCTCTTTGGGCCTTCTCTTATGAGTCGCCCTTCCAAGCTCGTCCACGAGCCGCCTTGCACCGGCTCGCACGCTGGGCCATGGGCCTGGTCGTCCTGTGACCCGGTGATAGAGGTGACGCATAAGCATCCATATGATGAGCCGGGTCATACCTCCGGCCGGGTCACCAATGAATAGTCAAGTTCGGCCAGGGCTCCAGTGAGTCGCCAAGTCCCGGCCGGGTCATACTTCAGGCCGGGTTATACCGCGGGGTATATCCCCGACAAGGTTGGTGTATCAGGATCAGATGCTCCAATTAAATACAAGTAAGTTGAATGGAATAGATGGACAATCAATCAAGGTTTGTTTTGCCGAGAACCAGCTCATGTTTGTAAAAACTCCTGAGCCAGAAAGATAATTTATAAGGATCAACTGATGATTGCAAGCATTCGCACACAGGTTGAATCAATAAGATCAGAATGACCATCACAAAGGATTTTAATGAATATTGCTAGACATATACGAATTAACCATAATGCTAGCAGGTGAGGAAGGTCATAAGGAATAGGCTAGTGAGGATTTCGGAAGATCGAATAGCAATTCGAAGGATTTTGTGAAACCCATTACACTGAGGACGAACAAATCCCCGGTAAGCATAGGGGTTTGATGGTAGATGGGAATTGCAAGAGCGATCAACACAAGTTCTCGGGAGAACATCGGATAGTATCTTCGAAGTCTTCTAATGAATCAATCCATCATCTGAAATGAGGGGCTCTCCGGGAGGAAGTCGTTACGACAGCCTAGAGTTAGAGTTAGCAAAATCTTTAACCCGAAAGAGAAGAGAGATCAGAACCTAGAGTATAGACGAGGAATAAAAGATCATAATACCACTCGATTGAGATGTGGGCCCGTAAGCCATAGAACAATGTTAGTGAAAGTTTTTCAAGTACTAGACTCAACTTTGGCCGCGGTGTTGGAAGGGGGCCCGATTGCATAACCAAGATTTCTGACAGATGTATGATGGTTTATACATTTGTTCCGAGCAACCTTAACTCAATACTTGTTGTGTTATTTCAAGTGGCTTCAGGATCTAATGATGTTATCTCGATCCGACAGAAAGCATTCTTACTATTTGCAGTTTGAATGCAATTGATGATATCCCGTTGCAATTTCTTTCAAGCCATTTGATTCAGCTTATTTCAATCATCTGTGTCAATGGTGTGCTGATATTCTTGTCCATCTTCAGGATGGCTCCAGCAACTCGTGGGAATCAGGGTCGTGATGTGGAGCAGTTTGATCCTCCACCACCCCCACCTCCAACTCCAGAAGCTTGGCAAGCTGTGATGGCCGCAACCAATGCAAACACTCAGATGTTGCTCAGGTTGTTGCAGGAAAGGGAGTAGGGACAGCAAGGTCATCAAGGGAATTTTCATAATCAGCCACAGTTCGCAACTCGGAACCAGTTCCTCGCAAATCCACCCAAGTCCTTCACTTGATGTGATCAACCTCTCGATGCGGACAATTGGCTCCGTGACATGAACACGAATTTTGAGTGCAGCAATGTCAGGCCTGAGGACTATGTCAAGTTTGCGACTTTCCAGCTTAAGGGTCACGCAGCAGATTGGTGGCAGCAGTACAAGGATTCCAAAGGTGGTTGTGCAGTCTCTTGGGATGATTTCTGCCGTTACATCAGAACCCATCATATCCCGACGAGCTTTGTCAAGGGTATGCGTGAGAAGTTCAGGAAACTGAAGCAGGGGAGTATGTCTGTCTATCAGTACAACTCTGAGTTTCAGAATCTGGCCCGCTATGCTAAGCAAGACATCCCTGATGAGAAGTCCAAGATTTATCAGTTCAGAGGTGGCCTAAAAGAAGATCTTCAGCTTGCTCTCGTCCTTCACGAGCCTCTTGTGTTTGATCAGTTCTACAACTTGGCTCTAAAGTTCGAGGCAGTTCAGCTCAAGCTTGAGAATTCCAACAAGCGGTTCAGAGACTCCAAACCTTCTTTGTCCAGCTCTCAGGTTGTTCCTAAGCAGCAGAAGTATTGGGTTCCTCCTCCACCTCCGTTTCGTCCTCCTCAGCAGCAGAAGCAGCACGGAGGTCGTGGACCTTCTCACCCACCCATCCCAGGTTTTCAGCAGAGGCCTCAGGCACCCAAGTCAGCAAATGCTCCTCCTCCAGGCAACTGCCGTCCCGTCTCATAGGTTACGTGTCACAAGTGTGGTCAGAAGGGCCACTACTCCAACAAGTGCACCAACCAGTGGAGTCTTCCACCTCCTCCTCCTATCAGGCCCCCAGGCAGTGCTATGGAGAAGCACAATCCCAAGTCAGTCAGAGTGAACATGGTCAATGCAGCTGAAGCAGAGGATTCTTCTCAAGTGACAATGGGTAATCTCTTGGTTAATTCTATTCCGGCAAAAGTTTTGTTTGACACTGGTGCATCGCATTCATTCATATCTAGACCTTTTGCATGGAAGCATGATTTGTCTTCGGAAGTCCTACCAAATCCTTTCCTTGTGGTTTCTCCGGGTATGTTGATGAGTTCAAATATGGTGGTTCTGAATGTTTCTATCAAGATGGGTAGCTATTCCTTTCTAGCCTCTCCAATTGTGCTCGGCAATTCCGATATTGATCTTATTCTTGGCATGGATTTCCTGGCGATGAACAAGGCTTATGTTGATTGCAAAGCTAAAGAAGTCAAATGGAATCATCCTTCTAAAGATGTGATCATTTTCGCGGCTCGCGATGACACGATTCGTCTCTTTTCTCTCAATGAGAAGGGTGAGATTTCGGCCATTTCTCAAATTCCCGTCGTTTCTGAGTATGAAGATGTCTTTCGAGAAGAATTGCCAGGAATGCCTCCTCACCGGCCAGTTGAGTTTGTGATTGAACTCGACCTGGAACTGAACCGGTATGCAAGCGTCCTTATAAGCTTGGCCCCGAAGAGCTGAAATAATTGAAGAAGCAGCTAGATGAACAAGAGCGTTTGGGTTTGATCAGACCAAGTTCTTCACCTTGGGGTTGTGGTGTTCTTATTGTCAAGAAGAAGGATGGCACGGACTGACTGTGTGTCGATTACCGTCCATTGAATAAGAAGACAATCAGGAACAAATACCCACTTCCAAACATCAATGAGTTGTTTGAGCAATTGAAAGGTGCCAAGGTTTTCTCGAAGTTAGATCTTCATATGGGCTATCATCAAATCCGTATTCGTGAAGAAGATATTCCAAAGACTGCTTTCATAACGAGTTTTGGCTCTTATGAGTACACCGTCATGTCCTTTGGTCTAGCAAATGCGCCTCTGACTTTCTCCAGAATGATGAACTTCATATTCTCTCCTTTCAAGAATGAGTTTGTCTTGGTGTATTTGGATGACATTCTTGTTTTCTTGGAGACCAAAGAAGAGCATGTAGAGCATCTTCGGCTTGTGCTGGACAAGTTAAGAGAGCATCGGTTCTATGCTAAGTTCTCCAAGTGTGAGTTTTGGCTCAATGAAGTGGTGTACCTTGGGCATGTCATCTCTGCCGAGGGCATTAAAGTGCACCCTGAGAAAGTTGAGGCAATCGTGAAGTGGGAGCCTCCTCAGAATGTCAAGTAGCTTCGAAGCTTCCTCGGGCTTGCAAGTTACTGCAGAAGATTCGTGGAGAACTTCTCACACATTGCTAAGCCTTTGTCTAACCTCCTTCAGAAGAGTGTCAAGTATGTGTGGACTCCTGAGTGTGATGTGGCGTTCAATACACTCAAGGAAAAGCTGACTTCAGCTCCAGTTCTCACTCCTCCAAATGAATCCAAGCCTTTCCAAGTGTTCTGTGATGTTTCCCTTCAAGGTCTTGGTGGTGTTCTCATTCAAGATAAGAAGGTTGTGGCTTATACCTCGCGGCAGCTAAAGCCTAGCGAGAAGTACTACCCCACTCATGATCTTGAGTTGGTGTCAGTTGTTCATGCTCTAATGACCTGGAGACATCTATTGTTGGGAAGACCAGTTGAGGTGTTCACCGACCACAAGAGCCTGAAGTACATTTTCACTCAACCCAATCTCAATCTTCGGCAAACACGTTGGGTGGAAATGATTGAGGAGTACAATCCAAGCATTGAGTATACTCCAAGCAAAGCAAATGTCATTGCAGACGCGCTGAGCAGAAAGGCGTACTGCAACAGTCTCATTCTCAAGCCTTTCCAACCCGGGCTTTGTGAAGCATTCCACAAGATCAATCTCCAACTAGTTCCTCAAGGATTTCTTGCCAATCTCCAAGTCTCTCCGACCTTGGAAGATCAGATTCACCAAGCTCAGTTTCTTGATGCTATGGTGAAGAAAGTGAAGAAAGGTGTGGCCAAGAGCATTCCAAAGTATAAGTGCTTCCGTGTTGATGACAAAGATACGTTGTTCTTCGAGGACCGTCTGGTGGTTCCAAAGGGTGAACTAAGGAAAGTTATCATGGATGAAGCACATAATTCCCTCCTCTCAATTCATCCAGGAAGTTCCAAAATTTATTAGGACCTCAAGCAAACCTTCTGGTGGACTCGTATGAAACGTGAGATTGTTCAGTTTTTGAAGCAGTGTGATGGTTGTCGCAGAGTGAATGTGGAACATCAACGTCCAGCAGGCCTCCTTCAGCCTTTGCCCATCCTAGAGTGGAAATTCGATCACGTTGAAATGGATTTCGTCACTGGGTTTCCGAAGTCCAAGAGAGGAAATGATGCCATCTTCGTGGTCATTGACAAGCTCACCAAAGTTGCCCACTTCCTTCCGGTCAAAGAATCTATCTCGGCAGCTCAGCTAGCAGAGCTGTACACGTCAAGGATAGTTTCTTTGCACAGTATTCCTCAGCTCATATCCTCAGATCGTGGAAGCATCTTTACTTCCAAGTTTTGGGATTCCTTCCAGACTTCAATGGGGACCAATCTCCGTTTCAGTACAGCTTTCCATCCTCATACTAGTGGTCAAGTTGAGAGAGTTAATCAAATCCTAGAAGATATGCTCAGAGCTTGTGTGATTTCTTTTGGCATGAAGTGGGAAGATTGTCTCCAGTTTGCTAAGTTCTCATACAACAATAGCTTCCAAGCAAGTTCCGGCAAGGCTCCTTTCGAGATTCTCGACGGCAGGAAGTTTCGTACCCCGCTCAATTGGTCTGAAACCGGTGAGCGTAATGACATGATCATTGAAGCAGAAGAAATGTGTCGTGTCATTCATGAAAATCTCAAAGTAGCTCAATCTCGTCAGAAGAGCTATTATGATAGCAAGCATCGTGACATGACCTTCCAGATCGATGATTTTGTCTATCTCAGAGTGTCTCCCATGAAGGGCACTCAACGCTTTGGCATCAAAGGAAAGCATTCTCCACGCTTTGTGGGTCCGTTCAAGATTGTGGGCAAGAGGGGTGACCTTGCCTACCAACTCGAGCTTCCTCCAAATTCTCAAATGTGCATGATGTGTTTCACGTCTCTCAGCTCCGGAAGTGTTTCAAGACTCCCGAGCGCACCGTTGATCTCCAAGCATACCTATCCTATCATGAGCATCCAGTTGCTATTGTTGAAGAGACTGAGCGTAAGACTCGCAACAAGTCAATCAAGTTTCTGAAGGTGAAGTGGTCACATCCCTGCAACAAAGAAGCCACTTGGGAACGAGAGGACCTTCTCCGTTCCGAATTTCCCGAATTCTTTCGTTCCTAGATCTCGGGACGAGATCCTCATGTAGTGGGGGAGAGTTGTAACAGTCCAAGTGCATCCTTGCCATCTTGTAATATTCCATGTGGACCTTCATGTTGTGCCCTTGTGATTTGAGTAATATAATTTTGCTTCATTACATTCCTCATGCATCATGGCATCATGTTCATCACATCAAAGTGCATCATACTTGCTTGTCATGCTTGTGATGTGAGTGTGTATATTGTGGTGTTGGTGTGTTAGTGGCACATGTGTTGTTGTGGTGTGAAGAAACCCCTCCACTATTTCTCTAAACCATAACCACATCTCTATTTCCTAATAAATGCAACATGTGGTATTTTATTGGCTTATTAATTTCCATAAAAATGTTGCCCTTCTTTTAAATATTCTGGTAATAATTGTAAACTAGCTCTCATCCTTGTATCAACATGTTTCCATTTTGTATCTTTGCAAAAACAGATCCCAATTTAAATAAATAAGATTTAATTTGTTTGCTCTAAAAATGCCAACTCCATTTTTATCAAATAGAGCATATTTTTGTGAGTTCAAATGTATTTTTTTTTCTGTCCCAAACATCTCTCTGTTTTCTCTGTGTTTTTTTGTTTTATCTAGTTTTAAATAAAAGAAACGCTTTTATCTGAGAGAGAGAGAGAGAGAGAGAGAGAGTGAGCAGTGTCCAGTTGGGCCTTGCCTCCCCGCAAGGGCCCAGCTAGCGAGCGCTCCCACAGCCCACCCGGCCTCCCTGAAGCATTCGTCGTCCACCTCCTGTACGGTAGACATCCAGGAGGTCCACGTTGCCAAGTCCGGTGATTTGACGGCCGACCGTCGTCCCTAGCCCCTATAAAGCATGTCCTAACCCTACCCCGGCCTCTCCTCTCTCCATTCCTCCCTCCTCCTGGCCGAGTTGCCGCTCAGGTAAGCTTCCCGCGCCCCGCCATCACCATGCCCTACATGCCCCGAGCCTGCTCGAGCTCGCGCTCGGGTAGCGTCCCCGTCGCGCCTCCGCTCCCTTGGAGCCGCGAGAAGGAGTCCCCGCAGCTTGTCCTTCATCCCCAACGAGCGAAGGAAGCGTCAAGTCCAAGCTCGTCGCCGTCCTCGTCCTCCCATCAGCTTCTTCTTCTCGGGTACATTCGCGCCGGAGTTCGGCTACTCCTCACCGTCGCCTCATCGTGCCCTGCTCCGCCCCTCCATGTCCTAGGTAGGGTGGTATGACCCCTCCTTCCATTCCCCTCGCCCACTTCGTCATTAACCCCGTGAGCGCGTAGATCCGTCTGTGGCATCTTCGTGCTCTTGGTGCTCTGTTCAAGCATTTTTTTGTGTTGTGGTATGTGCGCGCCGCGCCCATGCAGCGGCCCCGCGGTAGGAAACCGGTTGCCTTGCAATCCCGCACCCCGCCGGGACACCATAGGCGCTTCCATCGCTGTGCTTGTTGGAGTTACCCATGCAACATGTCCGGCCATGTTGCCTGGAGGTAGAAGAAACGTGGCCGCCTGGTTCGTATATAGAAGCGTCTTCCCATTGTTCATACCAGCAGCAGCAGCATAGTGATCAGGGTCATCTAGCGCGATCAAGGGGTCAGGGGTTCGAACCCCAGCATCCCCTGTTTTGTTTTCTGTCGTATGCTCTTTTATCTTCTGTTTCTTCAGGTGTTGTGTTAGCGTTAGGGTCTGTACATAAGAGGCTGAGGCCCGTCTCAGTCGAACCCAACCTCGCTAGCCCAGTGGTTGACCAAGCCCCACGCGACCGAGGAGACCCGGGTTCGATCCCCGGCTCCTCCCCCTTTTTCCCAATTTAAGTAGCCGCCCCTGACAGTGGGCCCATGGCCCACTTGTCATCCCCTAGGGCCCTGGTGTCACTATCATGTGGCCCTCCTTTTTTGTTGTGTTTTGTTTTTTTGTTTTTATTTGTTTCTGAGTGTTTTTAGTTATTTCCATTTAGGGAAAGATTTCCAGATTTGTTTTATTTCAAATCTGTCCTATCCTCGGACATGCTAAATTTGGTATATAAATGGTCATAAGTGATTTCTCAAAATTTGTGTATGCAATTGTGTGAGATTTTTCTACAGAAACCTATGCTTATGATATATGAATTTGGGGTAGAAAAATACAGAGAATACAATGGTGGTGTTGGTTTTATCATTTGAGGATGTTTGCAAAAATGTTACTTTCTAATCATATGCCATTTTGTCTTTTTCACATGAATTAATTCTTGCACTATATGATAAACTTGTCAACATGAAATATGCTCATTTGTGCATGTGCTAGCCCCTGGTATTTTTGCATGCCATGATAGATCATTATATGGGTGGCATTTTTGATGTCAACATGCCACTAAAATTCTGTTTTTCACATGCCCAAATATTTCTAAGTTTTCAAATCTGTTATTTTGTTGCCATGTTGTCTAGATGATTCCCATGTATATATGTTGCTCCTTTGGAGTTGGCACAATGGTATGCATTGTTGTGCTTGTCATCCTCTGTAGATGTGTGCCATGATCTTGTGGATTAGGCTGTTGCATCTTATATAAAACCTGCTGTCAACATGCCATTATGTTAACAAGTGCCCTGTTTGTTCCTTCTTAAATTTCTCTAAGTCTGTGAATCTGCTAATTTCAATATGTCATCTTGTGAGGATGGTATCCATTGATACATGCATATTTTGATGTTGCCATAATGTAATCATTTTAAGTACATGTTGCCCTCTACAACCCTGTTAATTTTCATGCCATGAAATTTCCTGTAGCATATATAAAAGTTGATGTCAAGATGCTATCATGTTAACTCAGATTCTGTAAAACTGGAATTTTCACTAAGTCCCTAAAAACTGATTCAACATGCCATCTTGTGAGCTTCATTGCCATTGATCCATGCTTCCTTTCATGTTGCTGTAGATAGATGAATTGGTGTGCATGATGTATACTTCATGCCCATGCCTTGGTTGTGATTTGAAACTTACTGTAGCTCTGGATATGTGTGTTACAAGATGACATGTGGCTGTTTGTGGACAGATTGTGTGTTTAGTTGTTTTGTGACTTGTGGGAGTTATACTCCATTGTTTCGCTTTTACTTTAGCTCTATTCTTGCTAGATTTTCATTTCCAATCTAGTAGCATCCTTAGAATACCAAGGAATAGCCCATTGCCTCCCTCATCTTTGTTTTTGTCTCCGTGAACGTTCGTACCTTGTCGTGAGTGTACCGTGAGCTACGTTACTCCGTTTGCAACATTCTACATATGCATTTGCATCGTTTTTGCATGATGCATTCATATTTGCCATGATCATGCATGTTCAAATAACTAATATTAAGGTTCTATACAGAATACAAAGAACTTAATAATTGCATGAGAAACATGACTAGCTTAGGGTTGCCATGTTAAATACTTCAACTTGGTCATGCATCATCTTGTTTGCGCATTGCACTTTGTTTGTATGTTTATTTGGTGCTATTTCTCTTTGGGTAGACGCGAGTATCGAGCCTGAGTACGAGGTTCCCGGAGAGTACAACTACGAGGACCCAGCTCTTTGTCCCTCTGAAGACCCAACAGGCAAGATGATCATACCCGGATCCCGACACTATTTTTGCTATGCTAGATGTCTCGCGTCTACCGTAATGTTTCGTTGCCTACCACTTAAACTGTCAGCCTCCTAATTTTCCATGAAAGCCTCTAACCCCTCCACTTCCTAGCAAGACATTGATTGGCTACGTTACCGCTGCTCAGCCCTTATCTTATAGCTGTTCTAGTTGCAGGTGCAAGCTTTCCATGTGTCAACATGGATATTTGGAGATATCACTTTATTTACTGTTATTTAAAATAATGCACATATATATCTGGCAACGGTGGAAGGCTTGGCCTTTTGCCCGGTGTTTTGTTCCACTTTTGCCGCACTAGTTCCGAGTACCGGTGTTATGTTCCATATTTTGCGCTCCTAACATGCTCGGGGTTGTTATGGGGACCCCCTTGACCATTCGTTTTAGATTAAAACTTGTCTGGCAAGACCCAACTTTGTTACTACATTTGCTAAACAACTTAATAAAATTGCATAGGCCATAGCTACCCCGTGGATAATTAATCAACCCCCGGGCCAGTGCTCCTCATGAGTGTTAGTCCAAAATAGAGCACTGTGCGGGGCCAACCCGGGGCAACTCGGGAGATCTCTATCAGGCCTCCGTATGCGTAGCTTTTCCGTCGTGTCCAGAGAATGAGATACGCGGTTCCAATCGAGCTCGTCGACACGTCGGGCAGTCTTGCTGGACTTGTTTTACCTTTCTCGAATGTCTTGCGCGAGGAATTCCGAGGATATTTTGGGCTATCCCGAGGTTGAGGTTTTCCAACGGAATTGCCTAGGAGATCACGGGATTCGTGGTCGAGGTTATTCCCGCGTCGTGTGGTTAGTTTGTGATGGATGAGTTGGAGCACCCCTGCAGGGTTAAATCTTTTCGAGAAGCCGTGCCCGCGGATATGTGGCAACTTGGAAATTTGTTTAACACCCGGTTATAGTTAACTTGAAGTAAACTCAAATAAAATATACCAACTGTGTGCGTAACTGTGACTGTCTCTGCTCGTGAATATGAACCGAGAGAGAACACGGTGGGGTTATGATTGACGTAAGTAGGTGTTCAGCATCACTTAGTTATCATTATAGTTCACGACCGTCATGCGTAGGCCACCATATTTACATTCTTGTTCTCGTAAGTTAGCCACCAAATACATGCTTAGTGCTTGCTGCAGCCTCACCACTTAACCATTCCTCACCTATTTGGCTTACATAGTTTCGGTACCTGGGTTATGAGATCGTTGAGTCCCAGTGGCTCACAGATTACAACAATACAGGTACAGGTGTTGACGAGTACGTGCCAGATGATGTGTCTCAACTCCAGTGGGAGTACGATGAAGAACGTAGGCATATGTACGTTACGTATCCTGATGAGTAGGGAGCTTTGTGGTGGTGTTCCTGGGATAGCAAGACAGTTATTCATTGCTTCTTTTATCGTTTGATTTCGTCCGTAGCCGGACCATGTCTTCTGGATGAATGTATGAATAATTGTGTGGACTTGTAAGATAGCTTGTGGCGAGTGTAAGCCAACTCATATACTCATCTCTTCCTACTTGTATGCAATGATTCTATACTTGCGAAACGACTAGATGCGCTTCTATCCCCGTCAAGGCCCTCGTGGCTTAATAGGGATAGGACCGCATCTTGGGTGTTACAGAAGGGAAACTTTAAGAATGGCAAGCCAGTTGCCGCTCCAGTGAAGAAACCCAAGGTTGGACCCAAACCCGAGACTAAGTTCTTCTATTGTAAGGGGAACGGTCACTCGAAGCGGAACTGCCCCAAGTACTTGGCAGATAAGAAGGCTGGCAACGCAACAAAAGTATATTTGATATACATGTCATTGAAGTGTACCTTACTAGTACTCATAGTAGTGCCTGGGTATTAGATACTGGTTCAGTTGCTATTAATGGTAACTCGAAACAAAAGCTGCGGAATAAACGTAGACTAGCTAAGGGCAAGGTGACGATGTGTGTTGGAAGTATTTGCAAGGTTGATGTGATCACCATCGCACGCTCCCTCTACCTTCGGGATTAGTGTTGAACCTAAATAAATGTTACTTGGTGTCTGTGTTGAGCATGAACATGATTAGATCGTGTTTATTGCAATACGGTTATTCATTTAAGCCAGAGAATAATGGTTATTCTGTTTACATGAATAATGTCTTCTATGGTCATGCACCCAATGTGAATGGTTTATCGAACCTCGATCGTAGTGATACATGTTCATAATATTGATGCCAAAAGATGCAAAGTTAATAATGGTAGTACCACATACTTGTGCCACTGCCGCTAAGGTCATCTTGGTGTAAAGCGCATGAAGAAACTCCATGCTGATGGATCTTTGGACTCACTCGATTTCGAATCGCTTGAGACATGCGGACCATGCCTCCTGGGCAAGATGACTAAGACCCCGTTTTTTGGTACCATGGAGTTGGCAAGAGACTTATTGGAAATCATACATACTGATGTATGCGGTCCAATGATTGTTGAAGCGTGTGATGTATATTGTATTTTCTTACCTTTACAGATGACTTGAGTAGATTTTGGGATATTTACTTAATGAAATACAAGTCTGAAACTTTTTGAATAGTTCAAGAAAATTTCAGAGTGAAGTTGAAGATCATCGTGACAAGAGGATAAAATGCCTATGATGTGATCGTGGAGGTGAATATTCGAGTTACGAGTTTGGTATGCATTTAAGAAAGTGTGAAAATTGTTTCACAATTCATGCCACCTGGAAAACCACAGTGTAATGCCGTGTCCGAACATCGTAATCATACTCTATTGGATATGGTGCATTCTATGATGTCTCTTAATGATTTTCCACTATCATTTTGGAGTTATGCATTAGACATAGCTGCATTCACGTTAAATAGGGCACCATCTAAATCCTTTGAGACAGCATCATATGAATTATGGTTTGGCAAGAAACCTAAGTTGTCGTTTCTTAAAGTTTGGGGCAACGATGCATATGTCAAGAGGCTTCATCTTGATAAGCTCGAACCCAAAGCAGAGAAGTGCGTCTTCATAGGATACCCTAAGGAAAAAATTGGGTATACCTTCTATCTCAGATCCGAAAGCAAGGTCTTTGTTGCCAAGAATGGATCCTTTCTAGAGAAGGAGTTTCTCTCGAAAGATTTGAGTGGGAGGAAGGTAGAACTTGATGAGGTTATTGAACCCTCACTTCAATTGGAGAGTACCGCAACACAGAAAGTTATTTTTGTGACGCCTACACCAGTTGAAGAGGAAGCTAATGATAGTGATCATGAAACTTCTGATCAAGTTACTACCGAACTTTGTAGGTCGACAAGGACATGTACTGCTCCTGAGTGGTATGGTAATCCTATCTTAGAGGTCATGTTGTTAGACAACGGTGAACCTACGAACTATGAGGAAGTGATGGTGGGCCCAAATTCCGACAAATGTCTAGAGGCCATGAAATCCGAGATAGGATCCATGTATGAAAACAAAGTATGGACTTTGGAGGACTTACCTGACAATCGTAAGGCCATTCAGAACAAATGGATCTTTAAGAAAAAGACAGGCGCTGACGGTAATGTCACCGTCTATAAAGCACGAATTGTCGCAAAAGGGTTTTCGCAAGTTTAAGGAGTTGACTAGGATGAGACTTTCTCACCCGTAGTGATGCTTAAGTCTGTCGGGATTATGTTAGCAATAGCTGCATTTTTCGATTATGAGATTTGGCAGATGGATGTCAAAACAGCGTTCCTTAATGATTGCCTTAAGGAAGAGTTGTATATGATGCAACCAGAAGGTTTTGTCGATCCTAAAAATGCTGACAAAATATGCAAGCTCCAGCGATCCATTTATGGACTGGTGCAAGCATCTCGGAGTTGGAATCTTTGCTTTGATGAGGTGATCAAAGCATTTGGGTTCATACAAGTTTATGGAGAAGCTTGTACTTACAAGAAAGTGAGTGGGAGCTCTATACCCTTTCTGATAAGTATATGTGGATAACATATTGTTGATTGGAAATGATGTAGAATTTTTGGAATGCATAAAGAGTTGTTTGAAAGGAGTTTTTCAAAGGAAGACCTGGGTAAAGCTGCTTACATACTCAACATCAAAATCTATAGAGATAGATCAAGACGCTTGATAAGATTTTCACAGAGCACACACATTGACAAGATTTTGAAGGAGTTCAAAATGGATCAGTCAAAGAATAAGTTCTTACATGTATTGTACAGTGTGAAGTTGAGTAAGACTCAAAGATCGACCACGGAAGAAAGAGAAAGGATGAAGGTCGTCCCCTATACCTCCGCTATAGGCTCTACAATGTATGCCATGTTGTGTACTACACCTGATATGTGCCTTGCTGTGAGTCTGGCAAAGGGGGTACAAGAGTGATCCAAGAATGGATCACTGGGCAGCGGTCAAAATTATCCTTTGGGTACCTAAATAGGACTAAGGAAATGTTTCTTGGTTATGGAGGTGATAAAGAGTTCATAATAAAGGGTTAAGTCGATGCAAGCATTGACACCACTCTGAATGACTTTGAGTCACAAACCGAATACGTATAGTGGGTAGTCATTTGGAATAGCTCCAAGTGGGGCGTAGTAGCAGCATCTATAGTATGACATAGAGATTTGCAAAGTACACACATATCTGAATGTAGCAGACTCGTTGACTAAAACTTCTCTCACAAGCAAAACATGATCAAACCCCAGAACTCAGTGGGTGTTAATCACTTGGCGATGTGAACTAGATTATTGACTCTAGTACAACTGGGAGACTGTTGGAAATATGCACTAGAGGCAATAGTACTTGATTATTATCATATTTCCATGTTCATGATAAACGTTTATTATCCATGCTAGAATTGTATTGACTGGAAACTTAGATACATGTGTGGGTACAGAAAAAACACCGTATCCCTAGTGAGCCTCTACTAGACTAGCTCATTGATCAAAGATGGTTAAGGTTTCCTAACCATAGACATGAGTTGTCATTTGATAATGGTATCACATCATTAGGAGAATGATGTGATGGACAAGACCCAACCGTATGCATAGCATATGATCGTATCACTTAGTTTGTTGCTACTGCTTTCTTCAATGTCATGTATCTGTTCCTAAGACCATGAGATCATGCAACTCCCTGACACCGGAGGTATGCGTTATGTGTATCAAACGTCACTTCGTAATTGGGTGATCATAAAGGTGCACTACAGTTATCTCTGAGGGTGTCTTTTGGGTTGGCATGGATAGAGACTGGGATTTGTCACTCCGTATGACAAAGAGGTATTTCTGGGCCCTCTTAGTAATACAACATCACAAGAATCTTGCAAGCAATGTGACTAAGGAGTTAGTCACGGGATCTTGTATTACGGAACAAGTAAAGAGACTTGCCGGTAACGAGATTGAACTAGGTATGGAGATAACGATGATCGAATCTCGGGCAAGTAACATACCAATGAACAAAGGGAACTGCATACGGGATTAAGTGAATCGTTGACATCGTGGTTTGACCGATGAAGATCTTTGTGGAATATGTAGGAGCCACTATGGGCATCTAGGTCCCGCTATTGGTTATTGGCGAGAGATGTCTCGGTCATGTTTACATAATTCTCGAACCCATAGGGTCTGCACGCTTAACGTTCGGTGACGCTAGAGTAGTATTGGGATATGTACATTGGTGACCGAATGTTGTTTGGAGTACCGGTAGAGATCCCAGAAATCAAGAAGAGTTCTGGAATGGTCTGGAGGTAAAGATTTATATATGGGAAGTACTATTTTGGTCATCGGAAAGGTTTCGGTCATTACCGGTAACGTACCGGGGTTCCGAAAGGGTTCCGGTGGTCCACCGGGGGGTCCACCTGCCTCGGAGGCCCACATGGGCCATGGGGGGGTGCCCTAGCCAGCATGGGCCAGGCGCACCAGCCCCTAGAGGCGCATGAGGCTTGGGGGCGTGAGTCCCAAAGGGACAAGGCACCCCGGAGGTGCCTTGGAGGAGGGGGACTCCTCCCTTCCTTGTGAAGGGAGGACTCCTCCCTTGGCCACCGGCCCCTCCCTTGGAGGAGGGTTCAAGGCTGCGGCTCCCCTCTCCCTTTGCCTCTTATATATAGTGGAGGGGAGGGGAGGGATGCAAACACAAATCCCTACGCCCCGGTGGCAGCCCTCCCTCCCCCGTTACTCTGTTTTCTCCTCATATCGCATCTACCGTAGCGCTTGGCGAAGCCCTATAAATATTGCTCGACCACCATCTCCACCATGCTATCATGCTGGTTAAGATCCCATCTACTTCCCCTCCCTCGCTTGCTGTATCAAGAAGGAGGAGACATCATCGAGCCGCACGTGTGCTGAACGCGGAGGTGCCGTACGTTTGGCGTTGGATCAGATTTGATCGCCATAGGATCGTGAAGAGTACGACTACATCAACTGCGTAATATATGCTTCCGCTTAACGGTATACAAGGGTATGTAAACACACTCTCCCTCTCATAGCTATGCATCTCCATGGATAGATCTTGCGTGTGCGTAGGAAAAAAATTATTTTCCATGCAACGTTCCCCAACAGAGAGAGGGGGGCGGGGTCGATGTGGATAGGAAGGAGAGGAAGCTATGGGGGCAGCAAGGGTTGACCATCGCCGTTGGGCTTAAATAGCCAGATTTGGCCCCTCGAGCGGCACCCCGAAGCGGTGACATGACATAGGACCGGTGATGTCCCGGCAGACCGATGGGTTTTCGCATGATTCCCACCCGTTAGTTCAACGTGTTGGATGCATCTAAGCGCATCCGGGCCTCCCCTATCCGCCCCATGTATGGGGTAGCCCATGGGTGGACAGCCCAGATGCTTTGGCTAGGTATAGAGGATTCGGTTGAGTGGAAAATTCATAACCAGAAAATGACCAGGCCGTCCGGACGTGTGGTGGTGAGAGAGTTGTTAAAGTTCTGGCTGTAGATGCTCCTATGCTACCCTAGGGTTTCCCGCCCCAATAGCCAAATGAGCATTGTGCTGGAGCTAAGGTTGCCTACCACAACAGAGAACAAATCTCGTATACTTTTCAACATCTGAACATGACAGTTTTATGATCAATTTAAGTTGGCGCATTGTTTTTTTGAAACTCGACCCCTGGGGATATCGATTTCTTAAAAATCTGAAGAGAATTGCCCTGTTAATTTGCGGAAAACCATTACAACATGCCCAGAAAGAAGGGCACCGGCCAACCTAGCACCCACACACACCATCAAGGAGAGGACACTATCAATATCGCGTGCAATGTCATCGTCATCACCTCTCCACGCGCAATTGACTCCGACTATGGCCCGTGCAACCTGTCAAGACCCCTCTGAACGAATGAGAAACGAGGGCCCTTCTGGCCAAAGCCAAACAATCGACTCGCCATGTTGAAGACCAAGCAACTGTGACTTTGATGACAGTAGTAAAGGTGAGTGTGAGGATGTGGCTGGATGAGGGAAATGGGAGGAGCTTGGCCATGAGTGAGCTCCCCTGGTGCCTCTTATATAGGGAGGCCCAGGGGACAAGGGGTGGCCCACATGGCCAACTATTTACTATTGGAGAAGACATGTGAGATGACGCATGATGTAGGCAATAGTGCACCACTATTGGAGATGACATGCGAGGTGACGCGATGACGCAGGCTATAGTGCACCACTATTGGGGTGAAGTGAAGTGACGCATGATGCAGGCTATAGTGTCCTCATGTCGTGTCTGACGGGACGTGCTGGTTGACCTCGTGCAGCAAGCCGGCTGGAGCAGCCGGGCAGAGGTCGGTCGGAGCAGTCGGCTGGCGCAGCCGGGCAGGGGGGCGGCTGGACTTAGGAGCCAGTCGGACCGGGGTGCCAGTCGGAGCAGCCGGACAGAGGGGCATTGGCCGCCCCGTTGTCTCGAAATGTCGAGTCGCCTCCTTGAGCCTACCTGGGGGTAATCCCCCTGACAGTAGCCTTCGAGCCTCCGGGCGACTTGGGGAGTCGGGCGGAAGGTTTTTGCCATTGCGTTGTTGTTGCAGAAGTTGTCAATGATGGTCGATTGCAGGCCGGGGACGGCGCGGCTTTCTTCCAGCGGGGGGCGCGCCAGCGCACCCGCTTGGTGTAGCCTCCGAGCCTCCAGGCGACTCGAAGAGTCGGGCGGAGGGTATTTGCTGTCGCTGGAGCAGACGGTGGCGTCAAGGTTGTCGGGCGTGGGCGTGGGGTCCGCCGACTGATGGGTTCAGAGCCCTGCCGGGCGTGGACGCGGAGTCCACTGGCTGGTTGTTTCCAGCGGGGGCGCGCCAGCGCACCCGCTGGGTGTAGCCTCCGAGCCTCCGGGCGACTCAAAGAGTCGGGCGGAGGGTCTTTGCTGTTGCTGAAGCAGGTAGTGGCGTTGAGGACGCCGAGTGTGGACGCGGGGTCCGCCGACCTATGGGCGCGGGGCCCTGCCGGGTGCGGACGCGAGGTCCGCCGGCTGTTTGAGAGTGAGGCGCTACCGGGCGCGGATGCGGGGTCCACCGGCCAGTGGGCGCGGGGCCCTGCCGGGGGCGGACACGGGGTCCGTCGGCTGTCGAGCACGAGGTGCTGCCGGGGGCGGACGCGGGGTCCGCCGGCTGATGAGCGCAGGGTGCTGCCGAGGGCGGACGCGGGGTCCGCCGGCTGATGGGCGCGGAGCCCAGCTGGGGGAGGACGCGGGGTCCGCCGGCTGATGGCCGCGGAGCCCTGCCGGGACGGACGCGGGGTCCACCGGCTGTTGAGCGCGAGGCGCTGCCGAGGGCGGACGCGGGGTCCGCCGGCTGTTGAGCACGAGGCCCTGCCGGGCGCGGACGCGGGGTCCGCCGGCTGATGGGCGCGGAGCCCTGCCGGGAGTTGCTTCCAAGCCTCCGAGCGAGGGGGTTCCTCATGGAAATGATCATGCGAAAGACAAGTTTAGTCGATGCAGATGTGTCAAATATTTAGTTTTGGTAGTGCAAGCTTTATGCAAAGGGTGCCGACTCGGTTTCGTCCGAGCCCCCTTCAATCTTTATCATGTGCCCTCCGCTCTTTGGCTTTTGCTCTTGCTAGCCGGACAGCCGGGAGCCTGTCTGTGGTTGAGGCGAAGAGTGGGCCGCGGAGTGGAGTGTACAGTACTCGGATTCTGGGAGCAGGCTCGACCGAGCAGATACTCACTAATGAAATGACCGGGTTGCCCAACCATTTTCGCCCCAGACATTTTTCGAGTGTGGTGACTTCCAGATTTTGCTCTCGCTAGCCAGACAGCCGCGGTGCGGTTTGTAGCTAAGACAAAGAGTGGGCCTTCGGTACCGTACACGCTACTAAGCCGTCTCGTGGGAACGAACGTACCGGTCCAAGACTAGCTGGCACCGAGGTGAACAGTAAAGTAGCTGAAACAAATGCGGTGATGGCCCCCGAGGGTTACTCGGGGTATCCGTATTTTTATGCGTGGCACAAGGATCTGCGGGTGAAAAGCTCACATAGATTTTTGGTGCCGGCGAGGTGGTTGTTGTCGATGACAGCTGGCGTGGCGTTTTGCCAGCGGGGCGCGCCAGCCGCACCCGCTGGGTGTAGCCTCCGGGGCGGTTGATGGAGGTGCTGGCCGGCCGGGCCCGACCGGCCAGCGTCGAAGTAGATGGGCAGCTGGGCCGACACTCTAGCCGGCCCGATGTTGAAGTAGGCGGGCAGGCCAGCCGGCCAGGAGGTGTCATGGGCAGGCAGGTCAGTCGACCGAGTGGTGACGCAGGCGGGCACAACTGGCCTTCTTTTCTTCTCTTTTATCTTCAGGGGTTTTTTTACAACCGGCCTCGATTTTTCTTCTAGCCGGCCCCGTTTCTTACCTTTTCTTCTGATTTGCCTCGGAGAGCCGGCCCGAGAGCGTGCGGGGTGCGGCCGGCGCTGGGCAGCGCAGACACGAGCCGGCCGCGGAGCGGCCGCTGACACTGAAGCGCGGGGGGCACAGCGCCGGGACGGAGGCGGGAGGCGCAGGCGGAGCCGGGGAACGGGCGAGGTGTGCGAGGCCGGCGCGAGCGGATGGAGCCGGCGGCCGGCTGGAGCGGCGAGGCGGCAGGCGTGATGTGGGGGTGGAGCCAGCCGGGCACATCAGAGTCACATGGGGCGGCGGCCGGCAGGACGGCGCGCGCGCGCGGTGAATGTGCGGAGAGGCGCAGGCACGCTCGTGGTCGAGCTCGGAGCCGGGGGGAGGAGCATGGTGGTGCCGAAGTCAAGCCGGCGCAGCGCAACGCGGCAGGAGGTGGAGCGGGCAATGGCCATCTGGACGAGGGCTGCGGCAGAGGGACTCGGGGACCGCCTGGACACGGCATCGAGGGGAACGGAGAGACGCGGTCGCGGGCGGGGCAGCGCGTGGTGGAGAAGGGAGCTGGCCGGGGCGCGAGGAGGTGGAGGCGACCGTGGGTAGGCGGAGGCGGCCTAGCCGGCCCGTGCGGACGCGGCAGCGGCCGGCTGCAGCGGCGAGCCGGCAGCACGGCGCAGCAGCGCGCATGCAGATGCGCCGCCGGGACGGCAGCAGGAGGTGGAGCCAGGGCGGCCGAGCCGGAGCCGGATGGGGTTGAGGCCGCTCGGGCAACCGGACACGCGGGAGCCGCCGCGAGGCAGGCGGCCCGAGGCGAGCAGGTGCGGCGAGGCAGCGCGGGGCGGAGCCGACCGGAGCAGCTAGCCGGTGGGTCGAAGGCGAGGCCGACGCGGCCAGACAGAGCTGGGCTGGTGGGCGCAGGGATGGCCGGCCAGGCGACGCGATTCGGGGCCGTCGCACAGAGCCGGACGGCGATGCGGGCGCGGACTGAGGACGCTCGGAGATGGCAGAGCCGGCACGGGACTTCGCCCGGACCGGGTCGAGCGCGCGCCGCGGGATCCCCCCATCCTCGTTAGCACCATGGGGGAGCCAGTCGGCGCAGAGGCACAGGTGCGAACCATGGCGACGGTGCCTGGCACCCCGACGAACGGTAGGAGGCGCGGCAGGGGAGTGCCGGACGGAGGCCGAGTGCGGAGGGCCGAGCGGCGCGGGGCGGAGGAGCGGCGACGGCGAGGACCATGGCCGCGTACGCTGCGCGCGTGGACGCCACAAGGAGCAGGAGCTCTCGCTCGGGGACGGAGCAGCGTGCAGGGACGCGGGGCGGAGCCAGGCGCGCGGAGGTCGCCGGTGTCTGGGCGTGCGAGCATGCGGAGGACCAGACTCAGGCCGGGGCACGCGGGGGAAGCGGAAGTGCGGCTGTAGACGGGGACGTGCGCTGTTGGAGGAAGGCCCGGGCGCAGCGGCTCCGACCTGGAGGTCGCGTGCGCGTAGAGGAGGAGCGGGCATGGCGCAGTGGTGGTGCCGAGCGCGTTGGCGGTGGGGCCGGGCGATGTCGCGCCGTCATGGGAAGAAGGACGGCAGCAGCGAGCCCGCAGCTCGCTGCCCACGGCCGTGCGTGCGCGGCCGAGTGCCAGCGATGCGGCGAGGGAGGCGCCGGCCGCGCAGCAACGCGGGGTCGTTGGGAGGCCGGCGTTGCACCGTTGCGGCGAGGCGGCGACGGGGACGCAGGCGGCCCAGCGACGCGGGGATGCTAGGAGGCCACCATCGCGGAGGTGGTGATGAAGCCGGCAGCGAGGACGCGGTGGCGCGCGCACTCGCCTCGGAGGCGTGTTAATGTCGAGCCCCCGAGCGGCGACGGCGGCGACGTGGCGCTGGCGATGACGAAGAGGGTCCACCCGGACTGCAGTTCCAGCGGCAACGAGCCCCACGGTGGGCGCCGACTGTCGTCGTTTTCTCACGACAGATGCCATGGGGTGGCTTATCGAGAGTGGTTGGGGCCGAAGGACGCTGGTGGGCTCCGGTGACGGGATTGGGGACAAGCGGTGAGAGACACACGATGTACCTTGGTTCGGGGCCCTCCGGGGGAGGTAACACCCCTAGTCCTGCTTGTCTAGTTGATAGACCGAGAGAACTACAATGGTGCTCCTTGAGCTGTTTGCTAGAGGAGGAAGAAGAGGCATGCTGGCTCTTTCTACCTCTCTATGTGGGTGTGTGTGATCGTGAGAATGCCCTCCCGTGCATGGGGGGCGTCGGGGGGTTTTATAGGCCAACCCCCCGGCTTACAATATACATGTGCGGTACCGGGGGGACCTGGCTGGCAGCCTCTCTAGCCGCCCAGGGGGCCCCCGGCTGAACGGTCTTGTTGTTGATGGGGCCCGCCGGCTGCGGGGTCCCATCGGGAGCCGGTGGGAGTGCCCACCGGTGGTTCATCACCATTGGCGTGTGCCCATCACGCCGCGGCACGGGTCGCCCGGCCCGGTGTCGTCTTGTGGCAGCCGGCCACGGTCAGCGGTACGGCCAGCGGCGCTGTAGCCACGCCGGGGCAGGTAATGGAGTGGGTGAGGGCGTGCCGGCACTGTGCCGCCCGCCTGGTCGTAGTCGGCCGGGGTCAGAGGCACTGTTGCTTCCACTGTGGCTACGCGGGCGCTGACCTCCGACGCGATGGGGGCCACTGTAGCCATGTGTGCCCTGACTGCGATGCCTGGGGCACTGCTGCCACGCCGTGCGTCAGGTCATCGTCCTGCGGGGCGTGGTGACATGACGGGAGCTGACCCGCCGGCCCGAAGGCCTTGCGTCTCCGCCTCTGGCCAGCCGGCTAGTCGCAGCCGGCCATGCGGAGCCGGACTGCAGGGGGAGGCGGCTTGCCCTGTAGTCTTTTTTCGAAAAGCAAAGACCCCACGTCACCTGCCGCTGTACCTGGTAGCCACCCCCCCAGAAGGCCAACGCGGCTCTTGTGGGGGAGCAGGTGCAGCACGCCTGCATCAAGAAGAAGCCCGCCGAGTTTGTGCCTACGGACGCCGCCCCTGCGGAGGCACCATGCGAGCCCCCCAAGGCCCTGCCGGCGCCAGCCAAGGGCCCCCCTCCGGAGGCCCCAGTCCACCCTCAGGAGGCCGCTGGGATCCCGCCCCCGAAGGCCCCTACGGTGCCGCTGCCAGAGCCCCTTGGTGAGCGCGACTCGGACACCACGGTCACGCGCCTCATTGAATACCCTGTCTACTTCATCAATACAGTGCTGCAAGACGCACGTGAGCGGTACCCCATGCAATAGAAGCTCCTCCTGGTGCTCGTCATGGCCTCCAAGAAGCTGCGCCACTACTTCCACGGGCACCCAGTCAGAGTGATCTCTTCCTACCTGCTGGAGCAGGTCCTGCAGAGCCCAAACACCACCGGTCGTGTGGCCGAGTGGAACATCGAGCTACAACCCTTCGAGCTGGAGTTCCTCACCACCAGGACCATCAATGGTGCGGCCTTGGTAGACTTCACAGCTGAATAGACGGACCCACACCAGGACGAACCCCACGAGGAGTCGCCCTCGCCTGAGGTGGCCGTCTCCACGGGCTGGACCATGCACTTTGACGGGGCCTCGCGCACCAGGGCACGGGGGCTGGCGTGTTCATCATTACGCCCACAGGTGATAAGCTTTACTATGCAGTACATCTCTGTTTCGGGTGCACCGACAAGGTCTCCAACAACATCGCCGAATATGAGGGACTCATCGCTGGGCTCAAGGCTGTCATCGCGCTTGGGGTCAGGTGCATCATCATCAAGGGGGACTCGCAGCTCCTCGTCAACTTCTCCAAGCCGAAGGATGAGCACATGGCGGCCTATTTGGAGGAGGTGCGCAAGCTCGAGAAGCGCTTCATGGGCATGGAGCTTCTGCACATCCCTTGCAGCGACAACAACGAGGCGGACGAGAGCGCCATGCGCGCCTCTCGCCGCGAGCCCCATAGCCCCAGCATCTTCGAAGAGTGGCTCCTGAAGCCCTCGGCAGCACCTCCGGCCGACAGCCCAGCGACGCCTCATGAGGAGCTCCCTCCCACACCATCCGTGGGCACACCAGACTGCGGTCCACCCTCAGGAGCCCGCCTACTGCTAGCACTCAAGCCGGAGCCTGAGAGCTGGACTGCAGAAATCAAGGCCTACCTGGAGGGCGGCACCCTCCCGGAGATCGACGCAGAAGCAGATCGGGTGGTTCGCTAGGCTACTGTCACACCCTGTGTTTTACCTCATGACTAAGTTAACGTGATTCAAAAATTAGGGCCAATTAAAACTTTTTGAGTGCATATGAATGTTTGACTTGTGTGCTATTTACTTGCTTGTTTGATTGCTTGCTGGTGCTCTATATTCATAAAACTCCCTCCTACTCTCGAAACTCTTTTCCTTGATCTAAAAGCTTGTCCAATGAAAATACCATGTGTATAGGACCTAAAACTATTTTTATCAAATATTATTTTGGCCAAAAAGCATTTATTCAATTTAGGTTTTCAAAAAAACCCTGAATTGAGGTTTATACTACAAGTCCTCAAATTGGGTGGATTGTTTTGTCCCAAAGGATTTATTTGGAACCTACTATATATGTAACTCCCCAAAACCACAAAATATTATTTTTAAAGATTATTTTCCTATTTGTTTCAAAGGCTTTTTCTTAAGGCCAGAAATGGTCTTTTATTAGGAAAAATCATTTTTTTGCTTTAAAAATATTTGAGAAAAATTTAGGAAAACTCAGTGGACACACATTGTCCATATATAAGAGTTCAACACATGGTCATGTTCAAAATATTGGACAAAACCCTTCAAAACCATTTCTGCCTATTTCAAGCATTTGAAATATTTCTATAAGAAATATTCTCAAATAAATCCAAGAAAATTCTAGAATGTCACATATGACATATGTGATCATCTTGCCAAGTTTCATATCAAAACCAATTGATTTGATACACCAAAATATTCCAAAACCCTCTTTGTCCAGATCCAAATTTGAGCAACTCTACATTGCCAACTGTCTCCAATTATGCTGAAACTTTGTGGACATGTTCTGATGCTCTAATAATGCATCCACACCAAGTGGTGCATCAAGGAGAAAAGATCCACTTGTCCAAACCCCTCCAAACCCCTCTCTGCTAATTTCTAGAGTTGGGAATTTTTGCATTGTCAAGTTTCTCTATTTGATCCCAAACTTTTTGGGCATGCTCTAATATCCAAATAATGCCACCACACAAAGTGGTGCATTAAGGAGAATAGCTTAGCATGACCAGATCTATAGAAACCTATTTCTGTTGATTTCTAGGGTTTACCAAGTTTACATTGGCAACTTTCTTAAGCTAATCTAAAACTTGGTGATCAGCCCTACTTTTGACCACCATTTGATCCTGTGAAATCTCAAGGCAAGTAGAATTCATTTACTTGGCCATATCACCATCAAACACCTTCTGGTCATTTCCAAAAGTCACTGTTTTCACCCTATAACTTATTCTCCTAGATCCCAAACTTTTACCACAGTCTCTAGGATGCCCCCGCTACCCCTAGCAACAATCTCATGACTCAGCTCAATAGTTAAGTGGTGTGAAACCCCAATTTCCCCTCCTGGATAGCAGAAAACCATCTCTCTCTCCACCCCTCTCTCACCATGGTGGATCACCAGAGCATCAAATGCCATTCCCATATTGTTTAAACCTCCCTAGGACCCCTACACAAGTTTGGCCGCGCCCAGGCTGCCAATGGCATGCCAAAACGGCGCTCAAGAGCGCGCTACAGTGCCCGACCGCACTGTAGCCGCCGCCCAATCACCAGCCCCGACCACCTCGAGCCCCTCCCTCTCGCCAGCTGGTCGGCCTCGGCGGCCTCGTCACGGCAGCTTGTCGGCCCCCTCCTCTCTCTCCTCCTCCCGCGCGTGCCAAGCCGCTCGGCTCGGCCAGTGGCCGGCCTCACACGCGCGAGGCCCCCAGCGTTCCCCGCTCCCTCTCTCCTCTTCCCTGGACGTGGACCTCATCCACGAAGCCCGTAGACATGCTCCCGCGCTCCCCCGAGTCCTCCAGCAGCGGCAGTGGTCGAGCCGGCGCATGAGCTCACGGTGCACTGCGCCCCCGCCTATAAAATCCCTCCCGAGCTCACCTCTGACCTCCTCTCGCCCCCTATCCTCCCTGTGAACCTCCCAGACCAGCCAATCATCCTTCCCTGGCCTCCAATGATGCCAATGGCCGAATATCCTCCCGTCGGCCTCCGCCTAAATTCGAGCAACCCCGGGCTTCCCCTCCCCCCTTGGCCTACTCCAAGCGTCCCCTAGCCACCTTGAAATCCCCCTGTGTCTGCCATTTCTTCATCAGGACGCCGGACGCCCGAGGCCAGCAACGCCGTCGGCCTCCTTTGCGGCCGCTTATGCTGTCGCCTCCTCATCCTCTCTCGGCGGGTGCTAAGCCCCTGTACGGGTGCGGCGCAGCCTCCCGAGCTCGCCGGCGTGCCGAACGTCGCCGGAGATGGCCGGTACTGCCGGGCGAGCGCCGCCGTGCGCTCGGCCTTGCCTTCCCTCTCCCCCAGCGAACGCCCGCACAAGGAGGGAGACGACCCTGCCAGTAGGGCCGGCAACCCCACTGGTCAGCCTTTGAGCCGTCCGCCTGGGCCCGCTGTCATGTTTAGTGGAGACGGCTTCCGCGTGAAAGCGTTTTCCCGAAAGGAAAACGTAATCCGTGGAATACGCTTTTGGCGTGGCCCCTGCGCATGCCCGACCGAGCCACTGGGCGAGCCCATCTGCTGTTCTGCGCCCTGAGCGCAGGATAGCCATTTAGGTATAAATCTTTTGCTCTTTTTCTTTTTCCAGTGAGACAAATAAATCCTAGAATATTCAAATGGACTCCAAATTTGATGATTCAAATTTCTACATCCTCCTAAAAATGCCACCTATTTAATGGTGCCACTTCCATATTTTTCTACCACAAGATTTTGTGCTGTTCAAATTTAAATTCAAATTTGAACTATTAGAGACCACCTTGTAAAATTTCTAGGGCATTCATTATAGCTCCAAATGGAGTGATTCAAGTTCCTAGGTGGATCCAAATTCATGCACTAAGTGGTGAACATTTTTACTCACACTTATTCTGCTATGTCAAATATTGGGCCATTTCTTCATGTATGACCCACATTGAAAATCCCCAGGAAAATCATGCCAACTCCAAATCCAGTGAAACCACTTCCTAAAATCTTCTAAAATCATTCCCTAATTTTTGGGTCCATCCACTCATTTTTACAAAAATATTTTCTGTGGACATCTTATAGGATCATCATTTCCTTCATTTCCACCGTTCAAACTCCCCCTTGATCCACATCCAAGGAAACCTCCTTGGTTATTTTTCTCATGACCAGAGGTGTCCAAGAAAAATAAAACTCCTATTTATAGAGCAATTTTATTTTCTACTTGTTGTGTTGCTTATTGTGGTTGTTTACCGACGGTAGTTGACGAGATAAACGGAGTGCTCGGAGTTGGACGAGAAGCGTGTGAAGACCTCGAAGACTTTGTTGAGCCAGGCGAGCAGCCCTTTGACCATGACTATGAACCCTTTTATTGCATGTCATATAGCACTTGTTGTTGCGATGAATTGATCATGTTGATAAGGTACCCCTCCCCCCTTCGGTGGGATGCCTCCGATACTTTACCATTGATACTTGCATCGTGCATGACCCTACCTTCATATGAGGGTTGTGCGGGTGGGAGTAGTTAGGTTGCTAGTAGTGCTACGCAAGTGCGATGGGAATACGCATGGTGATGGAAACAAAATGGTTTCAAAGACTTTTCGAAAACCCCGTCGGGTGCCACTAATGCCCGAGGGAGATGATGATGAGCTAGGTAGCCACTTGATAAAGAAGTGGTGTACCAGAGCAAGTGAGTGTGTGTGGTTTTCGAAAATGGATTGGTGTAAGTTGCGACCGTTATTCCAACCTTACATGTACGACCACGATACCCCTTATGGGATGGGGCTTTGTTGATTACCTTGGTGGGTACTAGCATAGAGACCGCATTACTAGTGGCGGGAGTGGCGTGGTCACTCTCGATACGGGGTCGTGCCTGGAAGGGCGACCATGCGCTGTCTTTACAGGCACCGGGCACACCGTTGTGTTCCTTCATGGATGGTACTGTGTAGAGCAAGGCTCGTGTTTGTACATCATGAAGACACGGACCAACGAGTGGACTCTTTGTTTAGTATCGCTAGGGGAAAGGCATTGTTCGGGTGCTTACCTCGGGTATGTATTATACCGCGAGTCGTGGATGACACGGAAGTTCCCCGAGTCTTGTTGGTAAAGTGTGCAACCTCTGCAGAGTGTAAAACTATTCGAATAGCCGTGTCCACGGTCAAGGACAGTTGGATGACCGCTCTTGTGCTACGTCCAGTGTTCACTAAACTTGTCTGTGTGTGTGTGGGTGTGTGGATGACACAGAGATGATACTTGAGTTAAGTCAGATGACTTGACGTGATGACTAAACATGAGATGTTCAACACCTTGCTTATGATGATATCTATAACTTGTTCATATGGATATCTGCCAAGTGTTGATGCATGCTTACATAAGTTAGTTGATCATGTCATTGCACTCAAAATTAGCTTTCTGCAAAATTACCTACTTAGTGCCATGTCATGCTTTGTTGTACCTTGATCCAAACATGGGTTGCTTCCGAGTACATTCAAAGTATTCATTGGCTTGCCACTGGTTATTTTATTAGCCAGGCATGAAAGCACAGGATTGAATGAAGAATACCTTGGTGACGAACATGTGAGCTAGGACACTTCCTAGTCAGAATGCCTGTAGGGTTAAGGTAGATGGCATGGGTTCACGCTATCATTGAAGATTTCCGCTGCAAGTTTATGAAGACTAGGCCTTAAGGGCCATATTCGAGTAAAACGGTATGTAATGGATGTAAGACTCTTGTTATTCAGTTTGTGTGTTCAGTGAGCATTGATCTCTGGGATCACTGTGCACGTACATTCGGTGATCACGACTTATGAGTCGGGGTCCCCACAGAGCTGGTATCAGAGCCATCCTGACTGTAGGAAGCCCTTAGTTAGCATGGACGTTAGTTAGGACAAAACCATTTTTCCAGACCCTTCAAAATCACTTACAAAACCTCTATATTTCTCACCTCTCCTAAATTTTCAAAGGAAACAAAGGTTTTGCCTTAGCATTTCCACCATCTTTCTCATAACTCTCCTCGTCTACTTTTTCAAAACTTTGCAAATGGTCGCTACTACCCTTGTGCCCGTGACCACTAGATTCCTTGTAATCCTCGTGGGTAACCTGGAAGGAAGCCACCTTGCCAGACATTCACAAAAGCTTGACAACCCTACGACAAGACGATACCAACGAAAGATACCTTCTCGAGGGGTGAAGGCATCAAGACTAGGGAGATGGTGACACCCTCGACACTGCCCCAAGATGATGCCACCTCGGCCTATGATGACCAGGGCATAAGATATGCAAGATCATTATATGCATCGCTAATAGAGCAATCCTGTCATTACCGTTGTTGTGTCGGTAACCACCGGTGGATGAGAACCTCGCCATTTGGTCCGCCTCACTATAGTGAGCAGGAAAACAGTTCTCATCATCCCCCGCTCTTGGTGCCGATGATATCGTCAACGTGACCGGCAGGATACAACTCTACCATGCCTTGTTAATGTCATTGCATAAAGGATTGCCTCCCTGGAACCCTCGACATCTTAGAAGACAAGGAGGCATTGTCACAATTACGAAGATACCAGAAGACCCTGTCAACAACAGCCGTGAAGAACCACCTTCGTCATCAACTCACCAGACGCGAAATTTTCAAGGACTCTTCAGGCACAACCCGGATCGTTTCGACAAACAATAACCAGAGACATAGCGACACCTGAAGAAGACCCAGAAGACTGAGCAGACTCCTCTCCAAGACACGAAGAAAGCACGACTACTGAGTCCGAGAACCCCTAGGGTAGGATGAGTCGTGTATTCCCCATGCGAAGTCGAGTCCGTGCGATGGTTCGAATGGAACCATGATGAGTGTTGCTTGTTTTATCTGTTTGTGTTTTGGTATGAGTCGCACCTTGCCCTAGGCAACAGGTATGCGACTATATCACCTACTACCTTATCCTACTGGTGGTGTTTGGCCCTCTCGGCACTTGTTTGATTGCACTTGCACTATACCACCCCCTTAGGCACTCTCCTCTATGCTACTTTCCCTCTTCCCCCTCTCGTCAACTGAAGACCGGCAAGACAACATGCACCAAGGATCCACCTCGACGGACAGCTAGCACTGAAGACTTCGACTACAACGTACTCCACCAGACGCAACCCCGTAGAGTTATGCTTTTCCCTCAAGATTGGAAAACCCTCCCTAGCCCAACCTAGACCTCACAAGCTACCCCAGCTCAAACCTCTGATCACGTGTTTGATACACGGGTTTGCCAGGGCACCTGTTGAGCTTCAAGAACCCCTGCTTAGCACTGGGTTCATTATGGGACTAGTGATCATAGTGAACGGACACATTGCATCCCGAAGCCAGCACTTGAACTGATGATGCCATAGGGAAGATTGTTCTGAGGATATATAACTAGTAAGCTAATGATTTGACGAGGTTGTAATAGATATTTTGAGGAAGTAGTTGAGACCCTTTGGTGGATTACGAGGCTTAATGTTGGGAGACGAACTTGGTAGACCAAGTTGATAGAGTAGCATAACTTACTTCTCCCTTGAGTAACTTGGATTAGTAGGACAAATATGATTAGAAGCTGAAATTCTTGGTGGATTAATGACTTGACTTTGGCAAGTAATATTGATAGCGGATTGATGATGTTACAATGGTAACTGGAGTAACTAGTAGGAAATTCTTACTAGGTGTAAACCTTGGATTTAAATAGGTGATTCTAATAGGTGCTCAAGATCAATTAAAACACATGGTTCGGAGTAATTTGGATTTAGTCCAATGATCTTGATCTTGATACCATGCTTCTTGGTGGAAGACAAACCAGGAATATTGGATTGTTGTTAGAATTGATTCAAGGACCCATAAGCGCCTAACATCGGAGTTCACTAGATCCTCATAATGGGAATCGATGGTTATACTATGATGAGATAGTTCTTTATGGAATTTGGGGATTTAGGAAATCTGGAGATATATGGAACGACACCGGTATTGGATTTGTAGCAATAATAGGTCATGTTATAGTGGATGATTTTCGTGGATTGATTAATTGGATTCGTAGGAACGAAACAAGATCTTGGATTGGTTTGTTACGTGTTTCCATAGCATAGGATGCAATACCTTAGACCTTGGATAGGTTAGTAGGGCACTCGTATTTATAGTGTCATGATCAAGCTTAACAACTTGTATGCTATCCCGAGGATTTTTACATAGGGATATAGATGTATGGTTATAGAGTATGCATGAGAGTATGGGTCATCCTTCTCTTAAAGCCATGGAGATAAGTGTAGCATGTGTAATGTTGAGTGACTTATATGAGATGATACCTTTGATGATATACGATGATTTTGTCTAGAGTAATAGGTAGGACTATTGGCATCTAAGAACTATGCTCAAGGATAAGATGATAGGCGTTCACTCACATCCTAAGCTCCTTGAAACCCCCTAAGCTTCACTGAGGCATAACACGGTCAGAGTATGACCATAGGCTCTAGCTTTAAGTCATTAAACTATGGCCAATACTCCACCTCGGTCACCACCAATCCTGTGCATAAGAAAGGTGGACGCGGAGAACTAGATTGCGTTGGCCCACGAACCCCTGAACTGGTGACCATGCAGAACTAATGCCCGCTCCTCTCACATATCCCATGAGCAATGTGTTTATGTGATACTTGGAGGAATAGGTTGTTGTCCTCCGGGATAACATACTTATTTATCCAATAAGAGAAGGAACATCTTAGTCCTGTTTGGACCAGCCCCAGGAACACCAATTACCATGCCTGTCAAGCATAAGAGTCACCTTGAAAAAGTTGGACTCCTTGAAGCACCCTCCCTGCAGAAGAAGACCTTCCTGCCCAAGCAAGGTGAAGAACCACTACGATTGCAAAGCCACGATGACGAAGAAGATGAAGCAAGAGAAGCCAATCACCACTCCTCTGCCGACTACATCAACTAGACTATACCAAGAAGCACCGATGTCCAAGCACGATGAAGCCCTTGCACATCAAGAGGATTATAGAGCCCCTTGTTTTAACTAGTCATCTATCAGTTCCTGACTAGGAAGGGACTGAGAAGTTGATAACACCCTCACTCCACCACTTTGACGGTATACGATGGACATGACGTCCCTACTCCCTTCAGATGCCTGGAACGGAGTGGGACGACAGTCATGACTTCATTATTAGCCCCTTTTTGGTCCAATCTAGGGCGTAAACTCTGACTGGATCATGGTGAAACACCTGTCAAAGGTAGTTCACCTGCTTGCCAAGCCTCAGACCCGGGGAATTGGATGGCTGGTCCATACTTTCAGGTAGCTAGCTCGTCCAGGACCCCTTAAAAACTTTCCTAGAAGGTAGGAACAGTTTTGCGTCTCTAAGCATAGTCTTAAGGACGAGACTCATCCCAGGCCTTCCCACAATGACTATGAAGATGCTAGTAAACCAAACACTCGGAGGCCCACCAAAAATGTGCGTGTGTAATGACAAAGACAACTGGTCAAATATGGATGAAGAACATACCTGGGCAACTTATTCAAACAGAAGATCTCGACGCGAAGCCTACGATGACGCGCTTCAGCACCCTCAAGGATGAAGACCACCTTCGACTGAAGACCTCCTGCCTTAAGGAAGATAAGGACTTCCCCGTCAACGAGAAGCCCACGCCAACAGACTTCGACATCCTTACAATTGAAGATCCACGAGCACCGGAAGATCAACTGCTCCAACAAAGTCGACGATTCCCCGTCACCAGGAAACTATGCCAAGACCTTGACCCATGTAGACTAGAGAGAGACATCTAGACGTCACTAACCAGCGTGAGCAACCCCAGGACCAGCGTGCAGACACATTATCTTGCAACGTATTCCGACTTTGGAATGCACATGCAAGCCAGATCCTTGCCAGAACCTCGTTCGCCAAACCCTTGACCCTTAGGCAAGCCTAGCATATTGCAAGAACCCCGTTCACCCTTAGACGAAGTCAACGATGCACTCGAAGACATATAATCAAGCACTTCAAGATCCAGAAGGACAACCACGCATGGAGCAGGAGCAACATGGAACGTGAAGACCACCTCACCTGTGTATTCCCACCCCTTTTTCTACGCCTAGCCTAGGAATCTCGGGGATGAGATTCTTGTAAGGGGGGTAGGTCTGTCACACCCTGTGTTTTACCTCATGACTAAGTTAACATGACTCAAAAATTAGGGCCAATTAAAACTTTTTGAGTGCATATGAATGTTTGACTTGTGTGCTATTTTCTTGCTTGTTTGATTGCTTACTGGTGCTCTATATTCATAAAACTCCCTCCTACTCTCGAAACTCTTTTCCTTGATCTAAAATCTTGTCCAATGATCATACCATGTGTATAGGACCTAAAACTATTTTTATCAAATATTATTTTGGCCAAAAAGCATTTATTCAATTTAGGTTTTCAAAAACCCCCTGAATTGAGGTTTGTACTACAAGTCCTCAAATTGGGTGGATTGTTTTGTCCCAAAGGATTTATTTGGAACCTACTATATATGTAACTCCCCAAAACCACACAATATTATTTTTAAAGATTATTTTCCTATTTGTTTCAAAGGCTTTTTCTTAAGGCCGGAAATGGTCTTTTATTAGGAAAAATCATTTTTTTGCTTTAAAAATATTTGAGAAAAATTTAGGAAAACTCAGTGGACACACATTATCCATATATAAGAGTTCAACACATGGTCATGTTCAAAATATTGGACAAAACCCTTCAAAACCATTTCTGCCTATTTGAAGCATTTGAAATATTTCTATAAGAAATATTCTCAAATAAATCTAAGAAAATTCTAGAATGTCACATATGACATATGTGATCATGTTGCCAAGTTTCATCTCAAAACCAATTGATTTGATACACCAAAATATTCCAAAACCCTCTTTGTCCAGATCCAAATTTGAGCAACTCTACATTGCCAACTGTCTCCAATTATGCTGAAACTTTGTGGACATGTTCTGATCCTCTAATAATGCATCCACACCAAGTGGTACATCAAGGAAAAAAGATCCACTTGTCCAAACCCCTCCAAACCCCTCTCTGCTAATTTCTAGAGTTGGAAATTTTTGCATTGTCATGTTTCTCTATTTGATCCCAAACTTTTTGGGCATGCTCTAATATCCAAATAATGCCACCACACAAAGTGGTTCATTAAGGAGAATAGCTTAGCATGACCAGATCTATAGAAACCTATTTCTGTTGATTTCTAGGGTTTACCAAGTTTACATTGGCAACTTTCTTAAGCAAATCTAAAACTTGGTGATCAGCCCTACTTTTGACCACCATTTGATCCTGTGAAATCTCAAGGCAAGTAGAATTCATTTACTTGGCCAAATCACTATCAAACACCTTCTGGTCATTTCCAAAAGTCACTGTTTTCACCCTATAACTTATTCTCCTTGATCCCAAACTTTTACCACAGTCTCTAGGATGCACCCTCCACCCCCAGCAACAATCTCATGACTCAGCTCAATAGTTAAGTGGGGTGAAACCCCAATTTCCCCTCCTGGACAGCAGAAAACCATCTCTCTCTACACCCCTCTCTCACCATGGTGGATCACCAGAGCATCCAATGCCATTCCCATATTGTTTAAACCTCCCTAGGACCCCTAGACTAGTTTGGCCGCACCCAGGCTGCCAATGGCATGCCATGGCATGCAAAATGGCGCTCCAGAGCTCGCTACAGTGCCCGACCACATTATAGCCGCCGCCCAATCACCAGCCCCGACCACCTCGAGCCCCTCCCTCTCGCCAGCTCGTCGGCCTCGGCGTCCTCGTCACGGCAGCTTGTCGGCCCCCTCCTCTCTCTCTTCCTCCCGCGCGTGCCAAGCCGCTCGGCTCGGCCAGTGGCCGGCCTCACACGCGCGAGGCCCCCAGCGCTCCCCCGCTCCCTCTCTCCTCTTCCCTGGACGTGGACCTCATCCACGAAGCCCGTAGACACGCTCCTGCGCCCCCCCGAGCCCTCCAGCAGCGGCGGTGGTCGAGCCGGCGCATGAGCTCATGGTGCACTGCGCCCCCGCCTATAAAAGCCCTCCCGAGCTCACCTCTGACCTCCTCTCGCCCCCTATCCTCCCTGTGAACCTCCCAGACCAGCCAATCATCCTTCCCTGGCCTCCAACGACACCAATGGCCGAATTCCCTCTCGTCGGCCTCCGCCTAAATTCGAACAACCCCTGGCTTCCCCTCCCCCCATGGCCGACTCAAAGCGTCCCCTAGCCACCTTGAAACCCCCCTGTGTCTGCCATTTCTTCATCAGGACGCCGGACGCCCGAGGCCAGCAACGCCGTCGGCCTCCTCTGCGGCCGCTTATGCTGTCGCCTCCTCAGCCTCTCTCGGCGGGTGCTAAGCCCCTGTACGGATGCGGCGCAGCCTCCCGAGCTCGCCGGCGTGCCGAACGTCGCCGGAGATGGCCGGTACTGCCGGGCGAGCGCCGCCGTGCGCTCGGCCTTGCCTTCCCTCTCCCCCAGCGAACGCCCGCGCAAGGAGGGAGACGACCCTCCCGGTGGGGCCGACGACCCCACTGGTCAGCCTCTGAGCCGTCCGCCCGGGCCCGCTGTCATGTTTAGTGGAGACGGCTTCCGCGTGAAAGCGTTTTTCCGAAAGGAAAACGTAATCCGTGGAATACGCTTTTGGCGTGGCCCCTACGCATGCCCGACCGAGCCACTGGGCCAGCCCATCTGCTCTTCTACGCCCTGAGCGCATGATAGCCATTTAGGTATAAATCTTTTGCTCTTTTTCTTTTTCCAGTGAGACAAATAAATCCTAGAATATTCAAATGGACTCCAAATTTGATGATTCAAATTTCTACATCCTCCTAAAAATGCCACCTATTTAATGGTGCCACTTCCATATTTTTCTACCACAAGATTTTGTGTTGTTCAAATTTAAATTCAAATTTGAACTATTAGAGACCACCTTGTAAAATTTCTAGGGCATTCATTATAGCTCCAAATGGAGTGATTCAAGTTCCTAGGTGGATCTAAATTCATGCACTAAGTGGTGAACATTTTTACTCACACTTATTCTCCTATGTCAAATATTGGGCCATTTCTTCATGTATGACCCACATTGAAAATCCCCAGGAAAATCATGCCAACTCCAAATCCAGTGAAACCACTTCCTAAAATCTTCTAAAATCATTCCCTAATTTTTGGGTCCATCCACTCATTTTTACAAAAATATTTTCTATGGACATCTTATAGGATCATCATTTCCTTCATTTCCACCGTTCAAACTCAACCTTGATCCACATCCAATGAAACCTCCTTGGTTATTTTTCTCATGACCAGAGGTGTCCAAGAAAAATAAAACTCCTATTTATAGAGCAATTTTATTTTCTGCTTGTTGTGTTGCTTATTGTGGTTGTTTACCGACGGTAGTTGACGAGATAAACGGAGTGCTCGGAGTTGGACGAGAAGCGTGTGAAGACCTCGAAGACTTTGTTGAGCCAGGCATGTAGCCCTTTGACCATGACTATGAACCCTTTTATTGCATGTCATATAGCACTTGTTGTTCCGATGAATTGATCATGTTGATAAGGTACCCCCCCTTCGGTGGGATGCCTCCGATACTTTACCATTGATACTTGCATCGTGCATGACCCTACCTTCATATGAGGGTTGTGTGGGTGGGAGTAGTTAGTTTGCTAGTAGTGCTACGCAAGTGGGATGGGAATACGCATGGTGATGGAAACAAAATGGTTTCAAAGACTTTTCGAAAACCCCGTCGGGTGCCACTAATGCCCGAGGGAGATGATTATGAGCTAGGTAGCCACTTGATAAAGAAGTGGTGTACCGGAGCAAGTGAGTGTGTGTGGTTTTCGAAAACGGATTGGTGTAAGTTGCGACCGTTATTCCACTGGTTATTTTATTGGCCAGGCATGAAAGCACAGGATTGAATGAAGAATACCTTGGTGACGAACATGCGAGCTAGGACGCTTCCCAGTCAGAATGCCTGTAGGGTTAAGGTAGATGGCATGGGTTCACGCTATCATTGAAGATTTCCGCTGCAAGTTTATGAAGACTAGGCCTTAAGGGCCATATTCGAGTAAAACGGTATGTAATGGATGTAAGACTCTTGTTATTCAGTTTCTGTGTGTTCAGTGAGCATTGATCTCTGGGATCACTGTGCACGTACATTCGGTGATCATGACTTATGAGTCGGGGTCCCCACAGCTACCCTCTACCACTTAAAGGGGGGCGACCTGTACCGCCACCGCTCGAACAGGGTTGCTCTGCGATGCATCTCCAAGGAGCAAGGGTGTGAGCTGCTCGCCGACATCCATGGAGGCGACTAATACATCTCCAACGTATCGATGATTTATGAAGTATTCATGCCATGATTGCCTATGTTTACAATAATTTTATATGGTTTTGATGCACTTTACATAATTTATTTAGAACTAACCCGGACTGACGTTGTTTTCAGCAGAACTACCGTGGTGTTGTTTTTTGTGTGCAGAAATCAAAGTTCTCCAAATGCAACAAAACTTTTCGCCGATTTTTTTTGGAACAAAAGAGGCACTAGAAGCTTCGTTGGAGGGCCAGAAGAGCCACGAGGTGGGCACAACCCACTAGGGCGTGCCAGGCCCCTCTGGCACAGCCTGGTGTCTTGTGGTCCACTCGTATCCCAACTTCGCGTGAAACCGATGCCCAAAAATCCTATATATTTAGAAACCCCCATAAATAACCCTAGACGAGAAGTTTCACCGCCGCAACTCTCTATATCGACGAAAAACCAATATGGAGGCGTTCCAGTACCCTGCCGGAGAGGGTAGATCATCTCCGGTGGCCATCTTCATCATCCCGGCGGAGGCCATGACGAGGAGGGAGTAGTATACCCTTGGGGCCAAGGGTATGTACCAGTAGCTATGTGTTCAATCTCTCTCTCTTGTGTTCTTGAGATGTCACGATCTTGATGTATCACGGGCTTTTGTTAATATAGTCGGATCATATGATGTTATTCCCTTGCTATCATGTTGTGATGAATTGCATCTTTCCCTTTGAGATATCGTTATGTTGGATTGAATATTGGATTTGAGAACACTTGATACATGTCTTGCATATGGATACCCATGGTGACAATGGGGTGTTCTACTGATTCGCTTGATGTATGTTTTGGTACTCAACTTGTGGATTCCCGAGGTGACATTGGGGTAATCTATGCATAGGGGTTGATGCACGTTCTTGTACTACGTTCTCCGATAGAAATCTTGGGGCACTCTTTGAGGTTCTTTGTGTTGGATTGAGTATTATGAATCTGAAATTGTTTGATGCATATCGTATAATTAACTCATGGATACTTGTGGTGACATTGGAGTATCTAGGTGACATTAGAGTTGGTTGATGTGTATCATATGGTGTTATTTTAGTACGAACTCTAGATAGATTGATCGGAAAGGATAAGTTGGTGTTATTTTAGTACGAACTCTTGGATAGATCGATCGGAAAGGATAATTTTAAGGTGGTTTCGTACCCTACAAACAATTTCTTTTTATGTTCTCCACTAGATAAGAACTTTGGAGTGATTCTTCATTGCACGTTGAGGGATGGTTATGTGATACAATTATATTAGCATTGTTGAGAGATTCCACTAGCGAAAGTATGGACCCTAGGCCTTGTTTTCAAGCATTGCAATACCGTTTGTGATCACTTTTGTTACTTGCTACCTTGCTGTTTTTATATTTTCATATTACAAAAACTTTTATCTACCATCCATATTGCACTTGTATTACCATCTCTTCGCCGAACTAGTGCACCCATACAATTTGCCATTGTATTGGGTGTGTTGGGGACACAAGAGATTTCTTGTATTTGATTGCAAGGTTGTTTGAGAGAGACCATCTTCATCCTACACCTCCCATGGGTTGATAAACCTTAGGTCATCCACTTGAGGGGAAATTTCTACTGTCCTACCAAACTCTGCGCTTGGAGGCCCAACAAGAGTCTACAAGAATAAAGTTGCGTAGTAGACATCAAGCTCTTTTCTGGCACCGTTGCCGGGGAAGTGAGTGCTTGAAGGTATATCTTTAGATCTTGCAATTAAATCTTTTAGTTTCTTGTTTTTCACTAGTTTGGTTTTATAAGAGAAAACTAAAAAATGGAATTGAGGTGGCCTCATATTATTCGCCTTTATCATGTCTTTCTTGAAAAATAAGGATTCAGACAATTGTGCTCAATTGGTAGAGGAAGAAATTATGAAAATACTTAATGAGAATTCCTTGAATGATGAGCATGATTGCAATGTTGCTAGCATGAATTCTTTGAATATCCATGATGCTAATGATATGCGAAGCCACAAGCTTGGGGATGCTATGTTTGATGAAGATGATATTTTTAGTCTCACAAGTTTTGATGAGCAAATTTATTATGATGATGGCATGCCTCCTATCTATGATGATTATGATGATGACATGTATGCTATAAAGAGTGATAGTAACAATGAAAATTGGCGTCATGTTTTGAATATTGAATGTGGTTATGTCAATCAAGTGTCTCATGATAGTTATTTTGTTGAGTTTGCTCCCACTACCATGGATGAAAATTCTATGCTTGTGCATCATGAAAACAATGATTTATGTGATGGTTATATTGTTGAATTCCTTCATGAAGCTGCTGAAATTTATTATTAGGGAGGAACATATGCTTGTAGGAATTGCAATAATACCAAGTTTCCTACCTATGTGTTCAAAGTTTTGAAGTTATGCTTGTTTTGCCTTCCTATGCTAGTTGATTCTTGCTCCCATAAATTGTTTGCTCACAAAATCCCTATGCATAGGAAGTGGGTTAGACTTAAATGTTCTTGCCATGTGATTCATGATGCTCTCTTTATGTTTCAATTCTTTACTTTTATGTGCGCATCATTGAAATCATCATGCCTAGCTAAAAGGCTTTAAAGAAAAGCGCTTGTTGGGAGACAACCCAACACTTTTATTTTTTGTTTTTGAGTGTTCACATGATTAAGCTACTGTATTAATCATGTTTTGTGCCTTTTATTTCAATAAAGTGTCAAGTAAAGCCTTTGGGATGACTCACAAGATGAGTAGAATTGATGCTGAACCAAAACAGAAACTTTTGACTCCAGTACAGGAATTTTCATTTCTTACTGGAGCGTGATAATGATCTGAAATTTTTACACAGTGTTTATATACAAATTCTTCAGGTTTTCCTAATTTTTAAGAATTTTTAGAGACCGGTAAGTATGGTTGTACTACAGATTTTCACAGACTGTTCTGTTTTTACAGATTCTGTTTTGCATGCATAGTTTGCTTGTTTTAGTGTTTCCATAGCTTATATTTAGTGATATAAATTATGGGAATGGTAGAATATAGTATGTATTATTTTCTAACAATTATGAATCTTGTCTTGACAGTACCTAAGTGAATAATCTTTATTTATTATACTAACCCATCTCACGAAGTTCCGTTAAGTTTTGTGTGATCGAAGTTTTCATGTTTTGGGTGAGACACCGATATGAGGAGAATAGGGGGTGACAAGAACCTAATCTTGGGGATTACCAAGGCACCCACAAGGTAATATCCAAGGAAGACTCAAGCGCCTAAGCTTGGGGATGCCCCAGAAGGCATCCCCTCTTTCGTCTTCAACATTATCGATATATCTTACTTAGAGCTATATTTTTATTCGTCACATAATATGAGTTTTTCTTGGAGCGTCATTTTATTTTGTTGTTATCTGTTAGATGTTATTTATAATCTTGTTTTTCAATAAAAAGTTCCAAGAATTGCCTTAGGATGATTGCATTGCATGTTTGATGTGTGCTGTGTAAAAACAGAAACTTTCTCTGTAGTGTTTGAATTTTCGTATTTTACTGGAACGTGGAAAGTTTCTGAAATTTTTACACAGTATTTTCGTATAAATTCATTAGCCTTTCCTAAATTTTCATAATTTTTTGAGTTACATAAATATACTGGTTTAATAGATTGCTACAGACTGTTTTGTTTGGACAGATTGCTGTCATAGTTTTGTTATCTACTTATCCTACAGTTTCCATAGCCTATATTGGTAGATATAAATTATTGAAATGATAGTAAACAGTAGATGATGTTTGAAAATTATTGTGCAACTTGTCTTGGCAGTACATCAAGTGTTGATTTATTCTTATGTGTACTAACCTATCTCACGAGTTCTTTTCGAGTTTTGTGTGGTTGAAGTTTTTGAGAATAGGTGAAACCATGATGTGAGAGGATTGAACTAGATACAAAAGCTCAAGCTTGGGGATGCCCAAGGCACCCCAAGTAAATATTTCAAGAAGTCCCATCCATCTAAGCTTGGCCATGCTATGCATCCCACCTCTCTTCATCAACAATTATCGGTTAGCCTATGTTGAGCCTAAATTTTTATTTGTCCACATGATATGTGCTATTCTTGGAGTGCTACTTTTATTTTGCTTGCTGTTTAAATAAAATACTCAGATCTGAAAATATTTATTGAGAGAGAGAGAGCCCTCACATAGCAACTTAATTGTTTGACTGCTGATTTATCTTCACTTATATCTTTTTGGAGTAGTTTGATGTTTACTCTTGTGCTTCACTTATATCCTAAGAGTAAATTGTGAATGAATGAAATATCATAAATCTGAAATTATCAATGTGATATATTCTTAGTAGCAAGTTCACATTAGGTTTAGAAAGTGAAATCTTTTGAAGCTTGACAATCACAATATTGGTCATACAAGCAATTCGTGAATGATTAGTATAAGGAAGAGAACTTTCACATACAAATATATTATATTTGACATCTTATATGATTGTGAATACCCATTAATTATTTTCAAACTTGAGTAAATTAGTTGAATCTGGACAAGGAAGACAACGTAATGAGTTATGGTTGTGTATATTTGCATAGAAGTTATACTGTTAGGGATCCTCCAACATGTGGTGTTTGCTTAGGATCTTGTGCTAGCCAAAAATTCGTACTAAGTAGAGATACTACTTGTGCATCCAAAAACCCTTAAACCCAGTTTCTTTCCATGAGTGTCCACCATACCTACCTATGGATTGAATAAGATCCTTCAAGTAAGTTGTCATCAGTGCAAAAAGGCAATAAAAATTGCTTCTAAATGTGTTTGATCATTTAGTGTAAGAGAAAATTGAGCGTTGTACGAACCTGTCATGGCAAAGTAATAAAAGAGACAGACTGCATAATAAAGGTTGCTATCATAAAGGGCAATATAATATGACGTTCTTTTGCATTAAGGGATTGTGCATACAAAACCAAAAAGCGCATGACAACGTCTGCTTCCCTCTGCGAAGGGCCTATCTTTTACCTTTCAGTATTTACTTTTATGCAAGAGTCAATAGTATGCATTCTCATTTTAACCTCAATTATTCTATAGTTGGCAAGCATCATTTGGTGGGGAAAGATCTAGGCACATATGGCCAGTCAAATATATTTGATCATGACTTATTATTGTTGACAATTATCTCTATGATAAATGAGTTGGGAGGCGAAACATTAAGCCCCTATCTTTCTCTGTGTTCGATGGGTGTCATTTGTTCTAAAAAATATGCTTTGAGTACTAGCAATCATAAAAGACTATATGATGATTGAGTATGTGGAGCTCTTACTTAGACTTTGTTGAGAATAAGTTGAATTGCAATTGTTTGGTCACTAAGAACATAGGTTGTTCTGTTTCAAGAGAATTCATTATTTGAACCATAACATGTGAATTGGTTGCTACTTTATCATGATGAGTTTTATGAGAAAGAGTTGCTGGTTATGATGCTAGAAAATTGACTGAAATTATCAATGATCAAACTTATATATTATGCTAGCATTCACAATTCATAAATTAGTTCTTTTATCATTTAGCTACTTGAGGACGAGCAGGAATTAAGCTTGGGGATGCTGATACGTCTCCAACGTATCGATAATTTATGAAGTATTCATGCCATGATTGCCTATGTTTACAATACTTTTATATGGTTTTGATGCACTTTACATGATTTATTTAGAACCAACCCGGACTGACGCTATTTTCAGCAGAACAACCGTGGTGTTGTTTTTTTGTGCAGAAATCAAATTCTCCAAATGCAACGAAACTTTTTGACGATTTTTTTGGAAAAAAGAGGCACTAGAAGCTTCGTTGGAGGGCGAGAAGAGCTACGAGGTGGGCACAACCCACCAGGGCGCGCTAGGCCCCTCTGGCGCGCCCTGGTGTCTTATGGTCCACTCGTGGCCCAACTTCGCGTGAAACCGGCGCCCAAAAATCCTATATATTCAGAAACCCCCAGAAATAACCCTAGACGAGAACTTCCGCCGCCGCAACTCTCTGTATCGATGAAATACCAATCTGGAGGCGTTCCGGTACCTTGCCGGAGAGGGTAGATCATCTCCGGTGGCCTTCTTCATCATCCCGGAGGAGGCCATGGCGAGGAGGGAGTAGTCCACCCTCGGGGCTGAGGGTATGTACCAGTAGCTATGTGTTCAATCTCTCTCTCTATCTCTCTCGTGTTCTTGAGATGTCACGATCTTGATGTATCACGAGCTTTGTTAATATAGTCGGATCATATGATGGTATTCCCTTGCTATCATGTTGTGATGAATTGAATCTTTCCCTTTGAGATATCGTTATGTTGGATTGAATATTGGATTTGAGAACACTTGATATATGTCTTGCATATGGATACCCATGGTGACAATGGGGTGTTCTATTGATTCACTTGATGTATGTTTTGGTACTCAACTTGCGGATTCCCGAAGTGACATTGGGGTAAACTATGCATAGGGGTTGATGCACGTTCTTGTCCTACGTTCTCCGATAGAAATCTTGGGGCACTCTTTGAGGTTCTTTGTGTTGGATTGAGTATTATGAATCTGAAATTGTTTGATGCATATCGTATAATTAACTCATGGATACTTGTGGTGACATTGGAGTATCTAGGTAACATTAGAGTTGGTTGATGCGTATCATATGGTGTTATTTTAGTACGAACTCTAGATAGATTGATCGGAAAGGATAACTTGGTGTTATTTTACTACGAACTCTTGGATAGATCGATCGGAAAGGATAACTTTAAGGTGGTTTCGTACCCTACAAACAACTTCTTCTTATGTTCTCCGCTAGATAAGAACTTTGGAGTGATTCTTCGTTGCACGTTGAGGGATGGCTATGTGATCCAATTATATTAGCATTGTTGAGAGATGGCACTAGCGAAAGTACGGACCCTAGGCCTTGTTTTCAAGCATTTTAATACCATTTGTGCTCACTTTTGTTACTTGCTACCTTTCTGTTTTTATATTTTCAGATTACAAAAACCTTTATCTACCATCCATATTGCACTTGTATTACCATCTCTTCGCCGAACTAGTGCACCTATACAATTTGCCATTTGTATTGGTTCTGTTGGGGACACAAGAGATTTCTTGTATTTGATTGCAGGGTTGTTTGAGAGAGACCATCTTCATCCTACACCTCCCACGGATTGATAAACCTTAGGTCATCCACTAGAGGGAAAATTGCTACTGTCCTACAAAACTCTGCGCTTGGAGGCCCAACAAGAGTCTACAAGAATAAAGTTGCGTAGTAGACATTAGCGACTGCGGTAGCCACTCGTCCTCGCGCACCCTCGCAGGTAAAGCATTCCACAGTGGCTTCTACTGGCCCACAACGCTCGAGGATTCTACGGAGCTGGTACAGGCATGCGAGGCTTGCCAGTTCCATGCCAGGCAAATTCATCAGCCAACGCAAGGGCTCCAGACCATCCCCCTGTCATGGCCCTTCGTGGACTGGGGGTTGGATATCCTCGGACCCTTCCCTTGCGCGACTGGTGGCTACCTCTTCCTCTACGTCGCCATCGACAAGTTCACCAAGTAGCGGAGGTGCAGCCTGTACAGACCATACCGGCAGGCTCAGTGGTCAAGTTCATCAAGAGCTTGGTGTGAGGTTTCGGCTTCCCCAACAGCATCATCACGGACAATGGCTTGCAGTTCACCAGTGGCCTCTTCAAGACCTTGTGCGCCTCCATTGGCCCGCAGATCTGCTTTGCCTCCGTGGCACACCCTCGAAGCAACGGCCAGGCTGACCGAGCCAACACGGAGGTCCTCAAGGGCCTCAAGACCAGGAGCTTCAAGAAGCAGCTCACTGCCCGCGGCAAGGGCTGGCTGGACGAGCTCCCGTCGGTGCTATGGTCCATCCGCACCACGGCAACCAAGCCTACCGGCGAGACACGCTTCTTCCTCGTTTATGGGGCGGAAGTGGTCCTCCTACCCGAGGTCAAGCACTGGTCCCCGCGGGTCATGGCCTTCGACGAATCTCGTCAGGACAGCCTGCGGGAGGATGACCTGCTCTTCCTCGAAGAAGCCTGCCGCCAGGCTGCTCTACGCGTGGCAAGGTACCTGCCGACATTGGATCGCTATCACAGCCACAACATACGCCCCCGTACCCTAGAGGTGGGTGACTTGATACTGCACTGAATCCTCTCTAGAAAGGGACTCCATAAACTCTCACCGATGTGGGAGGACCCGTTCAGTGTCACACACCTCTCCAGGCCCGGCACGGCACGACTTGAAATGGCGGAGGGTATTCCGGTACAAAACACATAGAACATCCAATATCTCCGCAAGTTCTATCCATGACCCCACAGATACGAGCGAGATGGAGATGTACACGCTCCGGGGCTCTCTCTACCCACGTTGCCCTCGGCACCTGAGAGTCCCTTCCCACTCTCGTGGAAGCCCCATGCTCAGTGCTGGCGGATGCTCCTACCCACTTTTGTGGAAGCTCCATGCTCAGCGCTGGCGGATACCCCACGCTCAGACATGGCAGACCTTTTGACAATGAGGGCGCTTTTCAACTGCATCAACCTTAGGCTGATCCATGTCCGTCACGACACTGTTTCTGTCATCCTTTGAGGGCGCTTTTCAGCCGCACCAAACTCAAGCCGACCCATTTCGAACACGGCGGCATGTATCTTTCTGTTATGTAATGGACCTGCTTCATGCATCAGTAAAGCTCATTTCCTTCGAAATTTCCACGTGCCTTGCAGCTGAGTATGCCTAAGGAGGGGTGCGCGCTTGATAAGCGCATTTCATATATATAATTTTGGCATACAGATATATCTTTTGTTAAGTTCCGACCATCCATTCTTGCTATGAACTATGATATATTTGAATTAAAATCATATAAAAGATCATTTACTCATCACTTGCTTCTTTTCCAGAAAAGTGTGCAAAGGCACTATAAACTTCAAGATTTGGACTATGAGGCTAATGAGAATAGACAAGGCTAGGAAAGAAAGATGGAGGGACCCGAGTGTGATGAATATTAAAGCTTAAAGGGTCTGCCTAAAGAAGAGGAGGACCAACTTGTGCAGAAAGAAGAAAAGGAGAGGGGCCAAATTGCAAAGGGGGAAATCAGCCGTGTGGGGTCAAAAATCCCTAGTTCATCCTCGATCCCCTTCGGGCCTGGCACATCTCTCTCCTTCCCCTAACCTCCTTCTCCAACACCGGTCGCCGCCACGGCCAGGCCGCCGTGGTAGGCGCGCCATCAACACCACTCCACTGTGCCGCCACACGCCACCCATCACCATCTCCCGCCACCACACCACACCTTCACCCATCTCCCTCCAGCCGTCGCATCTCACCGGACACGGAGATGCTCCCGCGTGAGGTTCCCTGCTCCCTGCTTCTTCTCTCCATGCCCTTGCTGCTGCCACTACGCTTTGTTGCTCTTCCCCCACGTCCCTGCTGCTGCTCCCTCACTTCTCTTGTTGCTCCTCCTCCGAATCTATTCTCCTCCTAGAGCTTCTTCTTCTTCTCTTCTCCTCACGCCTCACTTGCTGCTGCTCCTCTCCAAACTATTGTTGTTCGCTCTCTCTCTCTCTCTCTCTCTCTCATATTAACTAGTACTGCATAATGAAGTGATTTGTTCAGCTTCAGACTTGTGCTTGTAGTGTTCAATTGTTGATCTCTGAACTGGACCGTGACATGTGTCACTCAGTTTGTATGCTTGATAATTAGCTATATATATTCCCTGTGTACTTGTTGCTTAAGAACCTTGTTACATTTTGTAATCCTTGTGTTAGCTCATGTACTTGTGATATATATACATGTGTGTGTGTGTGTGTGTGTGTGTTTGTGATGTGAAACATCTATCTCATGTCATATAATGTTGTTTCTTCCCTCTGTTATATGTTGGCTAGTTATATATATGTCCGTGTCTTTTGAATTCCCTTTTCATTTATGTTAGCATTTTATTTCTCAAGTAATTTGAAAACACCAAAAAGAAAGTGCAGACAATCTGAATCTCCCTTTGCTTGTTTTGCATTTTCTTTGGTGACGATCTTCGGGAACAACCTTGTTTAGTTTAGATTTAATTTTCTGCTTTCCTCACCCAAAATTTTGTTACCTAGCTTCAGCCGAGTGTAGCCGCTGATTGCCTAGTCCCTGTGGAGGACACGACAACCCACAGTTTGGGCGTAAAACCCCACTGTACTTACAATTGATCATTTTGGCGCCGTTGTCGGGGACTAGCATCGTGCGGTTGCGTTAGGCTATAGTCTAGGTTTAGTTTAGTTCCTTGTTTAATCCATCTTGTATTTCATTTTCAGTGTTTCCTTTATATTATTTTTCCTGTAGTTGTTGCTTCGGCTTATTAGGATACTAACCTTCTGATTAGTGTTTACTATTTATGAGTGTGCATAGGTAATCTTAACAAATTGTAGGTTGATTGATAGTTAACCTTTGAGATATGGCATTGCTTCGTGATCTTTGGATGCCAAGCAGTTAGTGCTACCTCACAGGACCAGTTTGGCCAACTATTGGGGCAGTGAATTTTGAGCTGAAAGCTGGTCTTATTGCTTTGGTTCAACAACATCAGTTTGGACGATTGCCCACTGAGGATCCTTATGAGCACTTACTCATAGTCATGGAGTATTTAGATACAGTAAAATACTATGGAGTTCCTCAAGATGCTATCAAGTGCATGTTGTTCACATTCTCTCTCCAAGATGATGCTCGTGCTTGGTATCGATCCTTGCTAGCAAGGTCATTCAGTTGGAACAAGATATCACGAGCTTTCTTGGATAAATATTTCCCACTACAGAAGCAGTCCGCAATTCAAGATGAGATCTTCAACTTCGTTCAGCGTAAAGGCGAGATTTTGTATGATGCTTGGGAGAAATCCAAAGCCTTATTCAGAAGATGTCCTAATCATGGGTTGGAGAGATGGGTAGAGCTGCAAATATTCTATAGAGGATTGACTATGGACACTCGAGCTTATGTAGATATGACAGCAGGTGGAGCTATTACAAACAAGACACTTGATGATGCTTTTCTACTGATTGAGAGCATAGCATTCCACCAACTTCGGTGGTACAATGAGAAGCCCACCTCCGATTCATTGGTTTGCTTGCAACCAATCACTACACCTCGGCCACCAATTCTTACACAAAAGCCTGAATTAGACCTCTTTATTCGTGTGACAAGATTGAGCTTTCATGGATTATCTTTGATGATGATGACACCATCCTAGTTGACACACACACTGCAGATCATATGGACACTAGTGTTGGAGATTTAGTTGATGATTCTTCCATGGATGAGCCTGAGCTGCAGTCAGTTTCTTTTGATATTGAGGAGTCACCTTTGGTTGATATAGATCATGTGCTGCTTGAACTTGACATGGAGAAGTTCACCTTTGATGATGTTAGCCATATCGATTCCTCAACACTTGAGCCTGAGATGGAAATCTTCATTGTTGATTATGATGAGGTAACTTTAGATGTTAAGGAGCCAAGCTCTACTATTTCACTTGTCGACACGAGCCCGGTTGAAGTTTCTACTACCATGCCTTCCATAGTATCTTCAACTAAGGTAGTCCTAAAACTTCTCCCTAACTATCTCAGGTATGATCTCAGCTTTCTTGACAAGTTATGTCATATCATTGATACAACTTCTGCACCATATGAATTGATGTTATCTGTTTATGATACACTCAATAGATATGCTTATATGATAGGGTACTCTATTGATGATTTAGAGGGCATTACCCCTGTCACTTGTATTGGTTCTTTTCTTGAGTGCCTTTTCAGGTTTATGCTTGTGCACCATTGATTGTGAGCTGACCAAGTTTGAGATGACATTCCTTGGGATCCCCGTTGGTTCACGACATGGTTATGAGGAGAAGCAAGGGGTGCACGTGAGGAAGAGAGAAGCTAGAGCGTGTATGAGGAATCAAAAGAATAGGAATTGCAATGCAAGAGGATGAGAGATGATCGAGAGAGTGCTTCATCATATAAAGCCCGGTGAGCCGTTTCATGACCCATACCAAATATCATCATCCATTGATACCCTGAAATCAATTGCTATTTGGGTTGCTTGAGCCAGTTATTAATCATGGTCCTGCTAAAATTTACTTGCGGCATATTGTGCTTGATTTGAATTTGTGAACTAATTGTTGAATGCCTTGTGAACTAGTGATATACACATTGCTTGCTTTGCTGAAAGTAGTGAGAACTATTAGTTTTGAGTGCTCAAATCCCTAGTACACTAATAAACTCCACCATTCTCTGCTTTTACCTTGATACACCTAGATCACTATGTTTAGATGCTGAATTTGTGCCAAGTGTGTTCCCATTCAGAGCAATCAATTTACCACTATGGACTAGCATGCTATGTTCTCTGAATCAGTAGCATGTGAACCAGACATGGATGAGTGAAGATTCTTGTTCCTTCCTTACTCTTCTTGCAATTGAAATTCCGTTGTTAAATATATAATGAATAAATGTTTGTCTGATCTACCTGACAGTAGCATGACATGATCTCTGGATCGGTGGCTTGTGAAATCTGGTTTGATTGGATAGAAATAAATTTATAAATGAAAAAATGTAATTGTCAAACCAGGTGTATACCATGTTCCTTGGATCGGTGGTATGTTCCTTTGGCGAGATAAACAAAGAAAAAAAAGTTCTATAATTAGTTGAGCCGGGTGTATACCATGTTCTTTGGACCGGTGGTATGTTCCTTCGGTGAGACTAATATAATAATCAGTTTTTCTTTCAATTTCAATAAGTGGTTCAACCACAATGTTGTGTTCCTGGTAATAAGTGATTTTGTCACTAGTTCTTATTCAAGTTTTTCCCGGCTTCAACTATCGAGCTCTCTTTAGGAACCTTTTGGCACAGTCAGCATTTGTACTTGCTAATCTTCCTTTATCATTGTAAAAGTTTAAAATGTGTGAGTCTACTAGTATCCTATTGCTTTGTAGCAATCCTAACCATTAATTTTCACTAGCTAAGTACAAAGCATGCATTGTTTAGAGATCTATTTCACTTGGACATTCAATATTTAGCTCAGTATTCTCTATCTAGCCTTTGTCACATACCTTTGCTTGAGGACAAGAAAAGATTTAAGTGTGGGTGAACTTGATAAGCGCATTTCATATATATAATTTTGGCATACAGATATATCATTTGTTAAGTTCCGACCATCCATTATTGCTATGAACTATGATATATTTGAATGAAAATCATATAAAAGATCATTTACTCGTCACTTGTTTATTTTGCAGAAAAGTGCGCAACTTCAAGATTTGGACTATGAGGCTAATGAGAATAGACAAGGCTAGGAAAGAAAGATGGAGGGACCCAAGTGTCATGAATATTAAAGATTAAAGGGTCTGCCTAAAGAAGAGGAGGACCAACTTGTGCAGAAAGAAGAAAAGGAGAGGGGCCAAATTGCGAAGGGGGAAATCAGCCGCGAGGGGTCAAAATCCCTTGTTCATCCTCGATCCCCTTTGGGCCTGGCACATCTCCTTCCCCTAACCACCTTCTCCAACACCGGTCGCCGCCACAGCCAGGCCGACGTGGTAGGCGCGCCAGCAACACCACTCCAATGCGCCGCCACACACCACCCATCACCATTTCCAGCCATCACACCACACCTTCAGTCATCTCCCGCCAGCCGTCGCATCTCATCGGACACGGAGACGCTAGTGTCTGGACTCCCGCGTGAGGTTCCCTGCTCCCTGCTTCTTCTCTCCATGCCTTTGCTGCTACCACTGCGCTTTGTTGCTCTTCCCCCACATCCCTGTTGCTGCTCCCTCAACTTCTCTTGTTCCCGATCCTCTGAATCTCTTCTCCTCCTAGAGCTGCTGCTTCTTCTCTTCTCCCCATGCCTCACTTGCTGCTGCTCCTCTCCAAACTGCTGCTGTTCGCTCTCTCTCTCTCATACTAAGAGCATCTCCAACAGCCTTTCTATAATGGATTGCTAAAAACTGGATATAGAAAGAGGAGAGAGAAGGTTTAGCAATCCAACCCAAGTTATGCTTTGGCAGCCTTTGTATAATAGGATTTGTATAACTAGAGTGGCTACATATGAGCTCAAACGTGCATGTATGGAAATGTACTCCGAATCACTCAAATAAATTTAAATATGTTAACATAAAATCGAAAAAAATAGGAAACAACATAAAATCGAAAAAAAATAGGAAACAAGTAGTACATCACTCATATTTATGGAAACTCAAACGTGCATGTATGGAAATGTACTCCGAATCACTCATATTTATTACAACAGAATGTTCATCGATAAAACACAATTCCAATGAAGCAAATCACAAAGTTTATGGAAAACAGAAATACAAAACATGCCAACTCAAGTATTTTGATGACCACTCCATTTCCACCACTCCTCAATGAGATCTTCTTTGAGTTGTTGATAAGTATTCGAATCTCGAATCTCATGGTGAACTTGAAGGAAGTGCTTGATGCGATCTTCTCTCCGACGCGGTTGCACCACCCTTCCAATGAAACTATAACGGTGGTCGAAGTCATCGTTATGCCGCTCATGGTCGATGATCATATTGTGCAATATAACACAAGCCATCATGATCCTCCCCAACGTTTTTTGATCCCAAAACCGAGCTGGACCACGAACAATAGCAAATTGGGATTGCAAAATCCCAAAAGCCCTCTCCACATCCTTCCTAGCCGCAGCTTGAGCACTATGAAAACGAGTTTGTTTGTTACCTTTGGGTTCGGTAATTGGCTTGACAAACGTTGCCCATTGTGGGTATATCCCATCGGCAAGATAGTAACCCTTGTTGTACTTGTGTCCATTGAGCTCAAACTCCACCTCCGGTGATTCCCCCATGGCCAAGCTTGCAAAAAGAGGAGACCGGTTGAGCACATTTAAATCATTGCAAGCTCCAGGCATACCAAAATATGCATGCCAAATCCATGTGTCCTGATCTGCAACGGCCTCAAGTATGATGGTTGGATCCTTGTTATGGCCAGTGAATTGTCCATGCCATGCCGCGGGACAGTTCTTCCACCTCCAGTGCATACAATCAATGGAGCCGAGCATCCCTGGAAACCCTCTTGCGGCGTTGATGTCCAACAACCTCTGAGTGTCTTCAGCATTGGGTGCTCTCAAGTACCGTTCGCCAAAACACTTGATAATTACCTTCGCAAATCGCCTCAAACATAAGATGGCTGTGCTCTCCGCCATTGCAATGTTGTCATCCACCAAATCAGCCGGGATTCCATAGGCCATGATGCGCAAAGCCGCGGTCATCTTCTGCAATGTGCTATGACCAAGCAAGCCCGTGCAATTCCTTTTTTTCTCGAAGAAGGTATCTTTCTCTTTGATCACGTTGGAAATGTAGATGAATAAATCCGTGCCCATACGAAACCGTCGGCGAAAATAATGTTCGGGAAACACCCGACGGGTACCCGGCACTCCGAAGTAATCTAACATAAGCCGTTGGTGGCCTTCCTGCCTCCTTCTCCGAATGTTCTCTCGGCCAACAACGGAACCTCCATGTTTCGGCTTCTTGTTGCTCTCCATCTCCATCGTCATAAGAATGACAAGCTCCTCATCTTCATCCCATTCATCCTCCTCCTCGGACGATGAATCCATATCATACTAATTCATCTACAATTTGTATTACCACAATCAAATTAGACTACACCTACATGCTACCGTGCAAACAAAGGATCCAAAAAAAACATCAAATTTACCCTATGGGCAAATTGTCGAACACCTTGCAGGCTGGTGGGAGACAAGGGATGGTCGTGGCCAAACTCGACGTCGCGAGCTCGTCGGCCGGCGTGGATGCGTCCGGGTGCGCGCGAGGACACGAGACGACGCGAGCTCGTACCAGAGGTGCCTGTGGCCGAGGTCGCGGCGGCGGCCCAGGTCATCGCGGTGGCGCAGGTCGCTGCAGGGGCGAGGGGGCGCGGGCGTGGCGGCGAACGACGGCCAGGCGCACCTGGGGGCCGCGACGCGGCTTCTCCCGCACCGGCGACGGCGTCCACCAGGCTGAACCAGCCGGCAGCTCCGCGGGCAGGGCGGACCTCGATTCGGCGGCGGCGAAGGTCGCGCCGGTGGGGAAAGGTGGGGCGGGGCGGCGGGGATGGTCGGGGCACGCGGGGGAGGCGGGGCCAGGGGCGAGCGACGGCGGGGGAGGCGGCGGGGCGGTGGCCGACGCCGGCGTCTCACAGGGTGAGCTTTCCGCGTGCAGCGGTTGGCTCTCCCGCGTGAGTTCAGGCCGTTTTACGAGCCAGCTCTGGACTTTGCAAATATGCAAAGCGCGGAGTCAGTTTTAGCAAGCCGGCTAAATTTTTTGACGTGGGGTCCATTTATACAAATGCTGCTGGAGCTAGTTTTTTTGCCACAGTTTGTAAAAAAGCAGTTTTTAGCAATCCAGGGGAATTATAGCAAGGCTGTTGGAGATGCTCTAACTAGTACTGCATAATGAAGTGATTTGTTCAACTTCAGCCTTGTGCTTGTAGTGTTAAATTGGTGATCTCTGAATCGGATCGTGACATGTGTCACTCAGTTTGTATGCTTGATAATTAGCTATATATATTCCCTGTGTATTTCTTGCTTAAGAACCTTGTTACATTTTGTAGTCCTTGTGTTAGCTCATGTACGTGTGATATATATACATGTGTGTGTGTGTGTGTGTGTGTGTGTGTGTGTGTGTGTGTTTGTGATGTGAAACATCTATCTCCTGTCATATAATGTTGTTTCTTCCCTCTGTTATATGTTGGCTAGTTATATATATGTCCGTGTCTTTTGAATTCCCTTGTCATTTATGTTAGCATTTTATTTCTCAAGTAATTTGAAAACACCAAAAATAAAGTGAAGACAATCTGAACCTCCCTTTGCTTGTTTTGCATTTTCTTTGGCGACGGTCTTCGGGAACAACCTTGTTTAGTTTAGATTTAATTTTCTGCTTTCATCATCCAAAATTGTGTTACCTAGCTTCAGCCGAGCGTAGCCGCTGATTGCCTAGTCCCTATGGAGGACACGACAACCCGCAGTTTGGGCATAAAACCCCACTGTATTTACAATTGATCAAAGATGTTGATGAAGATTGGTCCTCCCACGAAGGAGAAAGCGTTGGTGATGATGATGGCTTCGATCTCCCCCTCCTGAAGGGAAGTTTCCCCGGCAGAATCTCTCTGCCGGAGAGCAAAAGGGCCCTTGCCCAGGTTTCCGCCTCTAGATGGCGGTGCTTCATCTCGAAAGTCTCTTCTTGATTTTTTTTGTAGGGTAAAACACGCCATATAGGAGAAGAGGGGGGGTCGGGAGACCTGCTGGGCTCCCACAAGCTAACAGGACGTGCTCAGGAGGTGGGTGCACCCTGTTGGCTTGTGGCCAGCAGGTGGCCCCCTCTGGTATATTTTTGGCCTTTTTCATAAAAATCCTCCGTGAAGTTTTATGTCATTTGGTTCTATTGATTTTTCAGCCTTTTTCTTGGTTTTCCGGTCTAGAATTCTAGTTTCTAGTGATTTCCCTCTTTGTGATGTACCTTGCATATTCAGAGAGAAATAGCATAAGAATTGTATCATAATGAGGAATAATGAAAAAGAATAACATAAATATCAATAAGAATTCATGATGCAAAATGGACGTATCAACCCCCCTCCCCCCGAAACATAGACCTCGCTTGTCCTCAAGCGAAAGCCGAACTCGATTTTAACGACCACATAATTTGAGAGAGAGGTGTCGAAAAAAACAGAATACGGACATGAGAGCATCATGAATATTAACATAGCAGCAAGTTTGTCATCATATAACTTCTCATAAACAAGTAACAATCTATCCACAATTGTTGAGGTATAAAGCATAAACTTTATTGACAATCAACAAACTATGTTCTTTGTCACTGAAACAATCACAATTCATCATATTCCAGAGAAGAGTCTATGTAGGAGCTTTCATTCTAGCAAGTTCACATACTCAACTATCATTTAGTCTTCTTTATATTGCTGACACTCATTGCATATTTTTGGAGCTAATATTTCCATCAGACACATAGTAAGATGGGGGCTTTATTGTCTTTACTACCCAACTCATTTACCTCAAGGATAATGTCACCAATAATGAATCATGATCACCTACATCCAACTAGATATATATATCTGGATCTTTCCCCAAGACATAATGCTTGCCAACTAGAGAGTTAATAGGTAGGAATAGGGTTTAAACATGTGGGGCCCCGACTCATAAGTCGTGATCACCGAATGCATGTGTACAGTGATCCCAGAGATCAATGCTCACTAAACACACAGATGCTGAATAATCAAGAGTTTTACATCCATTACATACCGTCTTACACAATTATGACCATTATGGTCAAGTCTTACATAGATAGGGCCATGAAGGCCAAACAACAACATAAACTCACAACGGAAATCTTGAAAGATAGCGTAGACCCATTCCATCTGCCTTAACCCTACAGGCATTCTGACTGGGAAGCGTCCTAATTCGCATGTTCGTCACCAAGGTACTCTTCACCATATTCCTGCTCTTCCATGCCTGGCCAATTAAATAACCAGTGGCAAGCCAATGAGTACTTTGAATGTACTCGCAAGCAACCCATGTTTTGGAATAAGGTATAACAATGCATGATATAGCACTAAGTAGGTAATTTTGCAGAAAGCTAATTTTTGGAATGCAATGACATGTACTATAATCTTGTAAGCATGCATCATGAGGTCACAAGTATCCTTAGGAACAGGTTACATATATCAATATAAACAAGGTTTGAACATCTCATGTTCAATCATCATGTCAAGTCATCCGACTTAACTCAATTATTCCTTTCCCACACAAACACTCACCAAGTTTTGTGAAAAACATCGGACACAGTTTAAGAAGGAGCACCAACTGTCCATGACCGTGGACAAGGCTATTCGAATAGTTATACACTCTGTAGAGGTTGTGCACTTTACCCACAAGACTCGGGGAACTTCGTGTCATTCACGACTCACGGTACCTTAGGTACCCGAGGTAAGCACCCAAACATTATCTTTCCCTTAACAATACTAAACAAATAGTCCACTCGTTGGCCCACGTCTTCATGATGTACATTGTCGGATTTCGGGCTCCGCAAAACCCTCAAGGTTCAAACACAGGGGCGAGTGCGAAGCTTCCCTGCGGCCTCGCCCTACACTGCTCGCTACACGATGGTTACTACGGCGAACTCGCACGATGACGAGGAAGAAGATTAACATGGTGGTTTACCCAGGTTCGGGCCACTGCGAAGCGTAATACCCTACTCCTGCTTTGGTGGATTGCCTCTCGGGAGGTGTGGTGGATGAACTAGTACAGTGGTTTCGAGCCTCGCGAGGGTGCTCGAGTGGTGTTCTTGGCTCTATGCCTTGTCTTGTGTTGGTGTGTTCGTCCTCCTCTTCTACGGTGCGGCCTAGCCTCTATATATAGCAGTGGCCCGGGTCCTCTTCCCTTATCACAATGGCGGGAAGGGATCCCACAACGGCCAAATTTTAAGGGGGACAGGAGTACATCCCCGCCTGTCCAAAGGTGGTCTTCGCCTGCAAAGTAGCTGTCGATGATGCAGAGGTGGGCTCGGCGATGATATCCGCCCTGCGGGGCTCGTGGTCGTGGTCTTGTTGCACCGGAATGGAAACCTTTGGGAGGCGCTTTGGGAACCCGCGTACGTCCTTGCTCCCTTTGCACCAAAGGGAAAACTACACCGCCTGGCGCACTGGCGCCCGCCTGTCCTTCCTTGCGTCATCTTTGACTTTTGAGGCCGGGTTCTGCATAGAGATCTCCGCCGCTCCCGAGGGGGCCTGAGGAGGCCCACTCCTTGCTGGTCTTGGTGCCGTTCTTCGTCGTGAGCCTGGGGTCCTCGCGAGGGCCTTCTCTTGAGTGGAACCTCGCCAGGCCGTGTTTGGCTGACGAGGTGGGCCATGCCCTGGGCCGCAGGCAGGCAGGTCTAGGTACCCCCGTTCCCAGAACGCCGACATACATCACATGAGACTCGCTCAACATTGTACCATCCATGAAGGGACACAACGGTTTGCCCGGTGTCTGTAAAAACAGTACATGGTCGCCCTACCTGGCACGACCCCGTATCGAGAGAGTAACTCATACTCCGCCGCCACTAGTAATGCGGGCTCTCTGCTAGCATTGACCAAAGTAATCAACAAAGCCCCGTCCCATAAGGGGTATTGTGGTTGCACATGTAAGGTTGGGACGGTCAGCAGATCTTAAATCTCTCTGTTTTCGAAAATACACACACACAACTTGCCTCGGTACACCACTTCTTTATCAAGTGGTTACCTAGATCTCATCTCCCTCGGGCATTAGTGGCACCCGACGAGTTTTTTGAAAAGTCCTTGAAACACTTTGTTTCCAACACCATGCATATTCCCGTACCACTTGTGTCGCAACTACTTTAGCAACCTATCTACTTCCCACCCACACAACTCTAAGCAGAATGTAGAGTCATGTCGTGCAAGTATCAATGAGGAAAATAATGGAGGCAACCCATCAAGTGGTCACCACCAACATGATTCCGATGCAACAATTTAAAGTACTATATGTCATGCATAAAAGGGTTTCATAGGAATGGTCAAGGGGCTGCTTGCCTGCCTCAACAAAATCCTCGGGGTCTTCAAATCCTTCTGGTCCAACTTCTTCAACAACACAATCTATCGTCACAATATAACGGGTAAAAATAAGGCCACGGCAAAAACGGGGAAAATGCATCACTCCTAAAAATGTCAAACCATTCTTGCAAAATACTATGTTGAAAACTACAAATACTAAAATTACTAGTTTCTGGTTTTGGAGTGTAAAAAGTGGTGAAAAGCATTTTAACAGAGTTTAAAAATACTTTAAAAAGGGTTTTAAATATAAACAGTACATGAAAGTTTATTTGACATGTGTTAAAACTATGCCATTTAATAGGTTGCAATATTGCAAGAATTATGGAGTTGGAATTTTTGGATTTGGATGAATATCTAATCCATAGAATTTTTGGAAAAATCACTGAAATGGATAAAAGAAAATCGGGCGCAATTGGCTAGGCCAGATCGGCTGCAGCTAGGCCGGCCTAGAGCCGAGACGGCCTGAAGCAAACTGTTGCCCCCGCGCTTGCCAGGTTCAAACCTCATGGGCGGGGCCCGGGTGCCAGCCACACAGAGGGGGAGAGAGAGGGAGGGGAGGATGACAGGTGGAGCCCACCTGTCATCTCCTTCCTCGCGACAGGGGGGCAGTGATGCTCACCAGCGATGACTCCGGCAACGGCGAGGCGAGCCGGTGGCAGGAATGGAGTCAGGGCATCGTCACCTATTGGGTGGAGGTTGTGGTCGTCGCCGGAGATGACGAGAATGGCGACGACGTCGGATCCGAGCGGCGGAGCTCCGCCTCGAGGTTGATCCGCTTGCTCCGAGCTGCGATAGGCACGGGGGAGTGGGGGGAAAGGGTCAGCGCATCACTACTAGGAGAAAGCCTATAGATAGGATTTTAGCAGTAGCGCTGGATAGTGGAAAAGCGCTATTGCTAAGTAGTAGTAGCGCGGGGCACCGACCAGCGCTAAAAGTAGAAAAGTAGCAGTAGCGCGGGCAACAAAACCAGTGCTACTGCTAAGTTGTCCCGTCGCCACCGCCAGTGGCTACCTGTAGTGGTAGCGGCTGTCTAAAACCGGCGCTACTACTAATGCCGTAGCAGTAGCGCGTGTCGGTGGCTCACCGCTACCGCTATGTCTGTACGTTGCCAGCAGGTGGGCCCCAATTAGCAGCAGCGCTACTGCTATGGTGCTTACTAGTAGCGCTCTTCCTCCTCCAGCGCTATTGCTACGCATAGCAGCCACCTTTTCTCCCTCCCACCCTCCACCTCCCCTTTCCCCTCTCCCTCCTCTACCTCCCTCACTTAGTTCTTCCTTCTCCTACCTCTCTTCTCTCCCCATTAATGCCCCCATCCACCATCTCCTCCATTAGTGAGCTCCATTAATGGCTTCTTTTCCCTCACTTGAATTTATTTGTCTCTCCGTCCTTCTCTCTTCCGGTCCCACTCTTGCCTTTTGTCTCACTAGCTAGCTTTCCCTCCCTCTCCACTAGTTAGGCAGAGCATCTACTTCCAACTAGATCTACCAAGCATCTTTGTCCTACTTCTTTCGATCCCTTGCTAGCTAGATAGCGGCACCGGCCATCTACCATACGTTTTCTCGATCGATCCCCTCTCTCGGGACGAAAGGTGAGCAAAACGTTGTGCTTTGCAAGAATTAATGGAAATATGTGTGTTTGCGCTATGATGGTGGGAATATGTGCGTGTGGCATGAGTTGCCGCCTATGTGTGTTTTTCAGATCGTGCTTGACATGAGTTGCTTATGTTTTGCCGAAATGTTGATTTATTTCCGTTTCGGCAAATTTTGGGCAAACTCTATATGCCCTATTTTTAGGGAAGGTCACGTCGAAATTTTGTATGACTTTGATATATGCATGCATGGTTAAAATTCTTTTGCTTATTATACCGCGCAGGCAATAATGAAGGTCAGTGGAAGGGTGGTGGAAAGATGGTTGCAATCCGTGGTGCATGACATGTATTTATATAACCGGACTGGGGTTATATGTCCGTGTAGAAGATACAAACTAATCATCATCTTGGACCCCTTTGACCGTGGCAGTTTGAAGGCGCACCTACTCATGTATGGTTTCATGGATGGCTATACTCGATGGATAATTGAAGATGATGATGAGGATGTCCACATGGCAGACAATAATGATATGGGGGTAGACAAAGAGATGGTCGATGATGATGGACCCGAAGAAAATTTTGAGGGCGCATGACATGGCGGAGGAGAAGAGGCCGTACACGGCGGAGAAGAGGCCCTACATGGTGGAGAAGAGGCCGGACACGACGGAGAAGAGGCGGATATGCCGCAGTCTTCGACTCGACTAAGTTCAGTCGTGCAGGACCCTCATGTTCAAGACCTGCTTCGCAAGAGTACGACTAACGACGGAGCTTCTTCAAGAGAGGAGGCCAAGCTGGGGCAACTGGAGGTAGACTTGAATACTCCATTGTATGACGGTTGTGATCCCGAGGTGACCCGCTTGAGTTTCACGCTCGAACTTCTAAAGACGAAGGCCAAAAACAAATGGACAGACACAAGCCTCGATGAGCATTTGAAGTATCTACATAATAAAGTTCTTCCCTCGGGGAACCTGTGTCCTACTAGTGTCGATGAGGCCAAGAAGATCGTGTGCCCTCTTGATCTTCCCCACATTAGATACCATGCATGCATCAACGATTGCATCATTTATCGGAAGGAGCATGCGGAAAAAACCAGCTGTCCGGTGTGCAATGCTTCTCAATACAAGAAGGCCGGGAAGAAATGTCCTCAGAAAGTTGTATGGTACTTACTGATCGCTCCCCGTCTGCAGCGTTATTTCGTAGATCCTAAGGAAGCAAAGATCATGCGCTGGCACGTGGAGAGGGTGAAGCCCGATGACGGAGATGATCCGAAGCTGAGACACCTCGCGGATGCTAGCCAGTGGCGAGCATTCAACGCGGAATATAGATATTTCACAGATGATGCAAGGAACATCGTGCTTGGCGCGAGTACCGATGGCATGAATCCGTTTGGCAACCAGAACACCAACCATAGCACATGGCCCGTGTTTGTATGGATGTACAACCTCCCCCCCTGGTTGTGCATGAAGTCAAAGTACATACACATGAGCATGCTGGTTCAAGGGCCTCGCGGATGCTATCCAGTGGCGAGCATTCAACGCGGAATATAGATATTTCGCAGATGATGCAAGGAACATCATGCTTGGTGCGAGTACCAATGGCATGAATCCGTTTGGCAACCAGAACACCAACCATAGCACATGGCCCGTGTTTGTATGGATGTACAACCTCCCCCCTGGTTGTGCATGAAGTCAAAGTACATACACATGAGCATGCTGGTTCAAGGGCTGAAAGAACCGGGAAAAAATATTAATCTGTATCTGGGGCTACTTCAAGAGGAGTTAGAGACATTATGGAAAACACCGGCTAAGACATGGGATGCTAGCAAAGGCGAGTATTTCTATATGAGAGCCATGCTGATGACGACGGTGCACGACTATCTCGGTTACGGATATGTCACAGGATAGGTGTGCCATGGATATTGCGGATGCACGTAGTGCATGGATGATACAACGTCTTAGCAGCTAACGTCAACAAAAGATGGCGGGTCTGGGAAAATTGTGTACATGGGGCATCGAAGATGGCTCGCGCAGGACGACTCGTGGAGAAACCATGGAGATCTATTAAATGGTGAGGCTGAGCATCAAGGACCTCCACGTAAGCGGAGCGGCACCAAAATCGATGAGCTGTTGAAAAACTAGGAACAGTTCCCCGCGCCGGGAAAGACGATGAAAAAGGCGTCGGAGCCACTGCTGAAGGTATGGAGGATGAGGTCTGTTTTCTGGGACTTGGAGTACTGGACCAACCTCGACACGCCTCATTGCCTTGATCAAATGCATATCACGAAGAATATCCTTGAGAGCTTGCTTGCAACAGTGATGAACATGCCGGATAAGACCAAGGATGGGCCGAATGCAAGAAGAGACTTGGAAGGTTTGAAGATCATGGTAGATCTCCACATGCCGTCCCGTAGAAAGTATGAGGAGACGGAGACGGAGACAGGGACAAAAAAGTCAACAAGAAAATTCAACAAGAAGGAAGAGAATTATTGCCCCCTTCTTGCTTCACCTTAAGTCCGAAGGAGATCGATCAATTCTTCAAGTGCCTTACCGGAATCAAAGGAGACGGAGACAGGGAAGATAAGCAGATTTCTAGACACCAAGAAGAAAAGGTTCAGCGGGATGAAGTGTCATGACTGTCACGTGATGATGACGTAGATCCTTCCGGTTGCCCTTAGAGGTATAATGGACGAGCATGTCCGTGAAACGCTTATTGGTCTGTGCAACTTTTTTGATGTTATCTCTCGAAAGTCTATCAGTATGAAGCAGCTCCGAAGGCTACAAGAAAAGATCGTTGTCATACAAAATGAGCTTGAGATTTACTTCCCGCCCGCGTTCTTTGACATCATGGTGCATCTGTGTGTCCACATTGTGGACGACATCATCGACCTCAGGCCATCATTCCTTCACAGCATGATGCCATTCAAGAGGATGAATGGGGTCATCAAAGGATTCGTTCGTAACATGTCCCGTCCGGATGGAAGCATCATGCAGATCTATCTGACCCAAGAGTGCATCTCCTTCTGCGAGAATTATCTAAGCGACGAAAACCCTGTTTTTGGTTTGCCCGTCAACAAGCACCTTGGGAGGCTCGAAGGAGAAGGTCACACGAATGGCTGGAGGGAATTGCATGTCAACTACTCGGGTCGACGCAACGACTTGTACATAGCAAACTTAGTAGTGCTACAACACCTAGATGTGGTAGATCCTTTCATGAATCTGCACAAAGAAACCATCGTCAAGAAGTATCATGACCAGAGGCTACACAAGACGGACGCCGAAGTTACTAGAGAGCACAACTCCACTTTCTTGTGTTGGTTCAAAGAGCATGTTGTTGCTAATCCCCCGGAAGAGGGCAATGTGGACTAATTGCTCATACACGCCTTAGCACATGGCCCCGCGGCCAACCTCACGACCTATCAGGCATATAATATCAACAGATACACGTTTTACACGGAGGCCAAAGACATAAACAGTGATTACCAGAACTCAGGGGTGACGATCGAACTCATGGCCGAAGACAACGGCGCAACTGAAAGATTCTACGAAAGGGTCGAAGAGATCTGGGAGCTTGACTACGCTGGACTACACGGTGCGACGATGTTCCGTGTCAGATGAACTAAGGCAGTCGAAAGAGAGAACCGGTACTTCACTACCATGTCTATACCCGACGGAATAGCGGAGCTACATTGAACGTCATCGCCAAAACTGAGCCATGGGTACACGCTAAGGACGTGACACAATGCTTCTTCATAACCAAACCGAGCAATCTGAGCCATGTTGTCGTGAGGAGAGGCAAAAGGAGCATCATCGGAATGGACGGGGTCCCTAACGAGGAAGACTACGACCAGTACGGCGACCCGATGAGGGAAGATGACGATGACGATGAAGCATATGTCAAAAGAAGAAGCAAGACTACATTACCTAAGAAAAATCACACACCATGGAAAAAGGAAAAGTCATAACGAGGGGCTCAATTACTCGGCAGCGAAGAAGAAAGGAAAGAAGCTCACTCAGAAACGAAAACGTCGACCCTGAGAAACCATCATTTACATATACGTTCCTATTTTGTATACGCACTTAACCGTTATCGGTCAAATGATATAATATATTGTATCTCATCCCCTTCCCATCATCATGCATGCATATCGATATATAGGTCATCTTTTGGAGGAGAAAAAGAAAAACTAAACCAAAAAGGAAAGAAAAAAATGAAAAAAAATAGAAAAGTAAATGAAAATGAAAAGAAACAGAAAAAAGGAGAAAGGAAAAAAAGAAAATGTAAAGAAAAAAAATGAAAAAAGGAAAGTAATAGCAGTAGCGCGGGTTGGGACCAGCTTTATCGCTATCAGTAAGTAGCAGTAGCGCTGGTTCCCAACCAGCGCTATAGCTACGTTTGACTTAGCCCACCGCGGGCTTCCCCGATTCCCCATTCTTCTTCTCCCTCGACGCCATCGCCATCTCTTGCCTCCCTCGCCGCCCCTGCCGCCGTCGCCATCTCCCGCCGCCCTCGACACCCACGGAGCCGCGCGCCCTCGACGCCACCGGAGTAGCGCGCCCCTCGCCGGCCCTGCCGCCCTCGACGCCACCGGAGCCGCGTGCCCTCGACGCCACCGGAGCCGCGCGCCCTCACCGCCCCTACCTCCCTCGACGCCACCGGAGCCGCGCGCCCTCGCCGCCCCTGCCTCCCTCGACGCCCTGCCTCCCTCGCCGCCCCTGCCTCCCTCGACAGCCGATCACCCTCTCTATAAGCCCCCACCCTCCTCTCTGTTAGAACTAGCTAGGTTAACTAGTTTAATTAGGTTAACTAGGTTAATTAGGTTAACTAGCTAGGTTAACTAGGTTAGCTAGGTAACTAGGTTAATTAGGGTTAGCTAGGTTAACTAGTTTAATTAGGGTTTTAACAGAGAATAAGCTTGGTGTGGACAAAAGAAAATAAATTCATTGTAGAGCAAAATTTTAGTTTGGAGAAAAATTCAATATAGAAATAAGCTTGCTGTGAACAAAATGAAGAAAATCTTAATTAGATTTTTTTAGTTAGGGCAGTAGGGTTTAACTAGGGCATTTGTATTAGTGCTGCTAGTAGTAGTGGTAATAGTAGATGTTAATTAGGTCATTATAGAGCACTAGAGTAAACTGAATTTTGTTCTATTAGTAGTTAACTCGATTTTATTCTACACTTCGTTTTTGAATTAGCTTGTGAATTTTGGACATGTATATTTGGACATGTGGTTGCTCGTGTATATTTGGACGTGTGTTGCGGTGTCGAAGATGGATATTTTGAAAGCACATTTGCTCCCTTGGTGGTTTTGGTAATTAATAACAACATATAAGTCATTGAACTAATGTTTCCACTAAGCATATTTCAGGAAAAGTTCAATGATAGGGATGGCAAAAGGATTGTGGAGAACCCCAAGATGCAAGGAAATGGATTGGCAAAACTTCAAGCAAGAGGACTCTACATTTTACTTTGTGAGAAATCACTTTGAGTCCATAGGAAAGCCAATACTATTAAAAGGGGGTAAGGTACTGTTGGTGAACAAGATGCTCCATGTGCACAAGAGATAGTCACCAAAAATACCCACAAGCTCTTCCACAAAAGTCTGTCCAAAGCTAAATATCCAAAATCGGTGCAACCAACAATTCCCACTCGGTGCCACCGATTCCCAAACTTAGATAGACCCATGCCAAACCCTAGCACTTTCGGTGCAACCAACAATTCCCACTTCGGTGCCACCGAGTTTGGGTTGCCAACTTTCTGTTACCTCGATTCACAAAATTGGTACCATCGAGTTTGTTGGATCGGCGTCACCGAGTTGCGCAATCTGACCGTTGGTCACCTAATCGGTACCATCGAGAATGATATATCGGTCTCACCGAGATTCAAAAGTTAATGCCTTTTGATCACTTCGGTACCACCGAGATTCACACATCGGTGTCACCGAGTTGGTCACTTTAGGTGTAACGGTTGGATTTTTGGGGATGCCTATATATACCCCTTCATCACCACCCACTCGAAAGAGAAGCACTCAGAACTATTCCATACTTGCCCCATCCTATTTTCTGAGAGAGAGCCACCTACTCATGTGTTGAGATTAAGCCATTCCACTCCATCCATATGAATCTTGATCTCTAGCCTCCCCAAGTTGCTTTCCACCAAATCAATCTCTTCCACCATAGCCAAATCTGTGAGAGAGTGATTGTGTGTTGAGGAGTCTATCATCTTGAAGCACAAGAGCAAGGAGTTCATCGACGTTGCCGAGCCTATTACCTTTTGGAGGGTGGTGCCTCCTACATTGGTTAGGTGTCGCTTGGGAGCCTCCTACTTCATGTTGTGGAGTTGAACCAAGAAGTTTGTACGGGCAAGGAGATCGCCTACTTCGTGAAGATCTACCCATAGTGAGGCTAGTCCTTCGTGGACGGAAGCCGTTATGGAATAGTCAAGGTTGCTACTTCGTGGACCCTTATGGGTGGAGCCCTCCGTGGACTCTCGCGACCGTTACCCTCTGTGGGTTGAAGACTCCATAAACGTGGACGTACGATAGCACCACCTATCGGAACCACGGGAAAAATCTTCGTGTCTACAAATTGCGTTTGATCTTCCTTCCTACACTCTACTATACATGATTGTTGTTACTTTCCGCTGCTATACTCTTAGACATGCATGTGTAGGGTGTGCTTGACTTGCTATCATTGCTAAAATCTGCCAACACTTAAAATTGGGAAAAGGTAGAATTTTTATTTGGTCAAGTAGTCTAATCACCCCCCTCTAGACATACGTTCGGTCCTACAAGTGGTATTAGAGCTTTGGTCTCCATTGAATTGGTCTCACAACCTAGAAGAGTATGGCGTCTAGTGAGGGAAATTATCACCGTAGAGGTCCGTACTTTGATGGCACTAATTTTGCTAGTTGGAAGCACAAAATGAAAATGCATATTCTTGGTCATAACCCCGCCGTTTGGGCTGTTGTTCGTGTTGGCTTGCAAGGTGAATTCTTTGGTGATGGAAAGGAACCGGATCGTGAAGCGGCCGCGGATGAATTGAAGATGTTGCAACACAACGCTCAAGCATGTGACATTCTATTCAACTGTCTATGCCTCGAAGAATTCAACAAAATCAGCCGTCTTGAGAATGCAAAAGATATTTGGGATACTTTGGTTGATATGCACGAAGGTACCAAATCCGTGAGAGAATCCAAGTTGGACGTTCTTCAAAGTCAGCTTGACAAGTTCAAGATGAAGGATGGTAAAGGAGTCGCAGAGATGTACTCTAGGCTAGCTCTCATCACAAATGAGATTGCCGACTTAGGAAGCTAAGAAATGACCGACAAATTCATCATTAAGAAGATACTTAGAGCTTTGGATGAGAGATACGACACCGTGTGCACATTGATCCAAATGATGCCCAACTACAAAGATCTCAAGCCTACGGAAGTCATTGGAAGGATTGTTGCTCATGAGATGACACTCAAAGACAAAGAAGAGCTTCACAACAAGTCTAGCGGTGCTTACAAAGCCACAAGTGATGCTCCCGCAACTTCAAGCGACAACCTTGTCACCAATGAAGAGATAAGCCTCATGGTCAAGAAATTCAACAAGTTCTACAAGAATAGAAGCAAAGAACGAAGCTCCAACTCAAGATATGAAGAGAAGCATTCGTCAAGTCGTGACCGAAACTGCTACAATTGTGGGAAGCCCGGACACTACTCCAATGAGTGCATGGCTCCCTACAAACGAAGAGAAGAGTCACCTAGAAGACGAAGCTCAAGGAATGAATCACCTCAAAGAGAGAGAAGGAGTAGAGATGATCGTTATGAATGAAGACCCTCAAGGAGAAGTAGGGACTCGGAGAAGAAGGACAAGTACACCAAGAGCTACACAAGAAGAAGACATCAAGCTCATGTTGGTGAATGGGTTTCCGGCTCCGACTCCGACAACAACTCCGAGAGAAGCTATAACTCCAACTCCGACTATAGTCAAGATGAAGGTGTTGCCGGACTTGCACTAGTGACTACCAACTCCTATGATCTATTTGATTCACCAAATGAAGGGAGTGGAAGTTGCTTCATGGCTAAAGGCCCCAAGGTATCACACCCCGAGTATCTTGATTTCGATAGTGATGAAGATGACTTACTTTGTGATGATGACTTGCACTTTGATAAAACTAGTGATGTTAGTCAAAATGAACTTGATAACTCTCATGTTAGCCAAGATAAGTCGTTTGATGATGATAAGATGAAAATAGAACAACTAACTAAAGAATTAAACACTCTTAAGTTAGCCCATGAATCTACTCTCGAAGATCATAGAGAGCTTGTAAGGACTCATAAGAAGCTACGCTTCGAGAAGCTCACCTTGGAGCAAGAGCATGAGTTTCTTAAAGCTATCAATGACGATCTCCGAAAGAAGACTTCATCTTATCTAGCCAAATGATTACTCTTGTCTACATTCATGCCACAAGTTAAATCTAGACAAACTAGTAACAAAGGCAAAAAGGCTTCTTCATCTAGTAGCAACAATAAAAATGCTAAACCTAATGATGTTGCTTCTAGTAGTTCTATTGATTCCACTAATGATGATTCTCTTAACCAAGTTACACTTGAGCAAGAAAACGCTTTATTGAAAGGAATTATAGAGAAAGGTATCTACAAGAGTCTTGTCGGGTGTAAGCAATTTGAGGAAATTGTACGCAAGCACGGAGGATACCGTAAGAACCATGGCATTGGCTACTTCAACGTTAATGGAGTTGAATGGGAAGAAGGTCATTACCCCAAGCCCAAGTTTGTTCCTCAAAAGGAGAAGTATGAACATACTCTCCCCAAGGGAACAAGCTTTCAAGATGACCTTCCACCACAAGACCACAAGCTCAAGGGCAAGAACAAGCTTCAAGAGGACATTGACTCATATGAAGATGAATCCCAAGCTTTGGTGGAGTCGGTTCCCAAGGCTACTTCAAGCTCAACTTCTACAAGGGCCACTTCAACACCAAGGATCCCCATCAAGTTGATGTGGGTCCCCAAGAAGAAGAAGAAGAGAAGTTCTTGAGGGGTGACTCCGCCAATGAAATTCACTCACATTCATTATTGGCAAGAACTAGTTGCAATCAACTTCAACAACATGCAATAGTTCAAGGAGTCACACATTCCCTCAAAGGTAAGCAAGGGACAAGGTAATCAACAAATCCATGGACATCATCATGTATGCATTGCACTCCATGTCCATAGATATCCTTGTATTTGTCTCTTGTGTTTTGGGACTAACCCATGTAGGTGAGAAGAGTAAGGAAACAACAAGGATGCTCCCAACTCATGGTGATCTTCATCAACATTGAGCATCCACCACTACCTCACCAACATGAAGTCTTCATCGACAAAACCCAAGGTTAGTTTATCCCTCCTATGGGGGGATGTCACATCAAGGGGGAGATTTACTCTAAGACTTGAGATAAAGCATCTCATAGTATGTGACAACATTAAATGCTTTATGTAAAAGTGGCAACCCCACTTGTGCTTAAACGATGAGTATGACCTATGATCAAGTATTCTTACTTGGCTCCTAAGTCAATATACTCATATATAGATGACTCCGTCATCGCCAAAATGCTTGATAGATGCTAGAATGTTTGTGCATGTTTGCCATGATTTCATTTGACATCTTATTGTGTGAGCATGTTGGTCTGCATTTATTTATCCATTCAAGGACATCCAATTGTTGCTATTTGGCTCTTGATTTTTCTTTTGCCAATTGGATGGACAAGAATGCCTAGGACCACTCTCTAGCTCTCTATGCTTTCTCGTCTCATATTCCATTCTTGCTGCATCACAAAATTTGAACAAGGACTTTTCGATCTCTCTGTGTGAGGAGCACTCGGAGTTCCTTATCGACAAAGGACTGACCATTAAAACCTCCCAAGTGCATCTCGGTGGAACAAACCAAAAATCTCGGTCTCACCGAATGCCTAGGGTTGATCTGGTTTTCTATCTCGGTACCACCGATTCCATCTTCTCGGTTACACCGAGTTTCTCTGTCAGCCGATAGTTGAGGAACTCGGTGACACCGAAAAGTTAGAACCGGTGTCAGCGACAGCTATGGGTTTATATAGAGGGGGACCCGACTTTTGAAATCTATTCTTCAACCGTCACCCCCTCCGAAACCCTTGCTGCCGAACCAAGGCCCCTAGTCATCGCCTTCGTCTTCCCGAGCGCCTCCGCCATTGGAAGTCTCCGCCATCGACGGAATCCTCTCCCCCGTTGCCGCCGTAGCGAAGTCGTCACCAAGCTAGGGTACGATTTCACCCCCTCATGCGCTCCAACCTCTGATTCTTGCGCATTAGGGCTTCTCCATCGATAATCCATAGCTTGAGATTGATTCATCCATGAGAAACTCCAGTAGAATAGGGAACGAATGATTTTTTTGGTTTTGCCGTCCGCCACATGCATCTCGGTGGAACCGACGCAAAAGAATCGGTAGCACCGATTCACTTTTCTGGTCGACTGAGAACAGTCTCGGTGAAACCGAGTGCCCATTTTCGGTCTCACCGAAAGTGGTGCCAAGTTTCTGTTATGGAGACTGTCTGTCTCGGTAGGTCCGAAATATTTGCTTCGGTTGTACCGACATACATTTGGCAGAATGCAAAACTTGAGAAATTTTAGTTCAATCTTTTAAAAATATCTGCATTTTGTGATGACTCATCCCTTCCACTCTTCTACACTCTATTCACAGGGTCAGAGATGTCTGCTTCAGATGATAGCCAGAATGATCTCAGAGAGCAGAGTGTTGACATGAGCTTAGGCACTAGTCCTGAGGGGAGCTATGATGACATTCTTAGCTCTCCTGATCTGCGCAAAGCTGCAACCAGGGCAAGGAGGAAGCTCAATTCTGATGAAGAGGATGAGGACTTCATCCCCGAGGAGCTGCCCAAGAGAAATGATGCTGCCAAGAGCACCACTGCTGCCACTACTTCCAAGAAGAAGAAAGCCATCAGGAAGGAGTATGCTAGTTCTGGGTCAGCTAGAGCACCAGAGAGCTCTAGGGAAACTATGATAGTTGAGCCTCCCAAGAAGTCTATGCCTAAGAAGGCAGGAGAGAAGAAGAGAGCCAGGAAGATGATCATTCATGTCATTGGCAGAAAAACCTCTATGTATGAGGATCCAGAAGAGGCAGCTGCTGAGGAGGAGGAGGAAGAGCCAGTTGTCAAGGCTCCTCCTAAGAAGAAGAAGAAGCTTATGGCAGATGCTATGCCTAAGGCTACCACATCCAAGAGCACCAAGACTGCACCCAAGAAGGCTGCTGTTGCTGAAAAGCCTAAGAGGTTCTCCAGAGAGATACCAGCTTCCAGCAAGAACAAGACCTCCACTTTTAGGGAAGCTGAGGATGATGATTTCACTGCTTTGATGAAGCTATGACCACACCTTCCAGAGCACAATGCCAGCCACTTGTTTGCTGAGGACATGAAGAAGAGGAAGGACTCTGGTTTGAGGAAATGGAGAGCCATTGATCCATATGCCCAGAGGAGGAAAACAACTGTGGACTACATGTTTTATACCAAGGAGCAACAAGATTTCTACGAGACAATCTTGCTTGATAAGAGCCCAGCTGTAAGTCACATGAGATATGTTGATTGGAAGTATATCAAGGAGAATCAAGATTACTTCCCAAGTGTTCAAGACAACTTTCACTACATTGGTTTGGATGAATTTGTTGGCAAGGAATTCACTGCATGGAACGATGAGATGATCATGCAATTCTACTCCACTGCTCACTTCTATGGAGATGGTAGGATTGTATGGATGACTGAAGGAGCAAGGTATGAATCAACTGTTGAGGAATGGGCTGCCATCTTAGGAGTCCCAAAGGTGGAAGAAGGAGATCTGGATGTCTATTCTGAATCCAAGGAGAGCCATGATGCTATGAAGAATATGTACAATGAGATCCCTGCTGCAAACTTGAAATCTCACAAGTTAGGATCCATTTACTTCCTCCAGGCTGGTCTCCGCACCATGAACACCATCTTGAGGCACAACTTAATGCCTAAGTCTGGAGATGAAAAGATGATTAGAGGCTATTCCATCAACATGCCGATCCATCTTGATAGACACACCGGGATAAGGGTGATGGACTTGATAGTAGAGACTGTGAAGAGGGTTGCTGCTGATCAGAAGCGCTCATGCTGCTATGCACCCTACATTCAGATGCTCATCAACACCAAGCTGGAGAAGCACATCTTTGCTCTTGACAGGCCACATTTGCCCCTACAGCCAGATCTAGAAGACAACGTTGTGGTGATGAACCCAGATCATCCCACCTCAGCTACAGCACAGGCAGAGGCAGAGGCAGCTAGAGCCACTAGTGCTCAAGTCCCTAGATCCAGGAACAAGCAAATGGATCTCTTGATCAATACCGTTCAGGGCATGCAGAAGGATATCAAGGACATCTTGGAGAATCAGCATAGTCTTGTGAGGATCATGGAGAATAGGATCAAGACACTCAATGACAAGGTGGATAGGCTGACCAAGACCGTGAACGAGCTCAAGAAGGAAGTTGATAGCGTGCCTAGTTCCCACACTACAGATGATGAGGATGAATCTCCTCTCAGGCCAGGCACTCAGTTCACTACTCAGGCCAGATCAACCACAGTGCCAGCTCCAGAGTTGAGGCCTTCTTCATCAGCACCTGCTACAGCCTCTTCAGCTCCATCAGCTCCTCCAGTTCCTCCAGTTGCTACTCCAACTCCGTTCATGACGTCTGTTGAAGTCTTCGCCGATGCAGTTCTCTCGACTCCTTCACCAGCTACCGGAGGAGATCAGCCCCAGAAGAACGATTAGCTATATACCTTTGAACTTTTTGGTAACTTGTTGCCAAAGGGGGAGAAGATGTATATAGATCTTTAGGCTTCGAGTGAGAGAGCGTTGGTTTTTATCGTTTTACAAAACATTTTGGTTTGCTTGTGTTTAACTTTGTTGGTGTTTGATCATACACTTGATGTATATTGCTACTACTTCCTATCTTTGTGATGCTTATGAGATGGTCATTCACCGTTACTTGTTTGTGTCGTGCTATGATGTTCATTCATATTTTTCTCGCACACCACCAAGTTGTATGTGACATGAAAGAGTGCCCCATGTACCTAATCGATTGTGAATTTGCATTCAAACGCAAATTCAAAATAATGCACAAATTTAGGGGGAGCTCTTGCTTATCACATACTTCTCAAAGCGACGATTATATTCATTGATTATATCATATGTCGAAGCTTTGATCTATATGTTGTCATCAATTACCAAAAAGGGGGAGATTGAAAGCACATTTGCTCCCTTGGTGGTTTTGGTAATTAATAACAACATATATGTCATTGAACTAATGTTTCCACTAAGCATATTTCAGGAAAAGTTCAATGATAGGGATGGCAAAAGGATTGTGGAGAACCCCAGGATGCAAGGAAATGGATTGGCAAAACTTCAAGCAAGAGGACTCTACATTTTACTTTGTGAGAAATCACGTTGAGTCCATAGGAAAGCCAATACTATAAAAAGGGGGTAAGGTACTGTTGGTGAACAAGATGCTCCACGTGCACAAGAGATAGTCACCAAAAACACCCACAAGCTCTTCCACAAAAGTCTGTCCAAAGCCAAATATCCAAAATCGGTGCAACCAACAATTCCCACTCGGTGCCACCGATTCCCAAACTTAGACAGACCCATGCCAAACCCTAGCACATCGGTGCAACCGATTCCACTTCGGTGCCACCAAGTTTGGGTTGCCAACTTTCTGTTACCTCGATTCACAAAATCGGTACCACCGAGTTTGTTGGATCGGCGTCACCGAGTTGCGCAATATGACCATTGGTCTCCTAATCGGTACCACCGAGAATTATATATCGGTCTCACCGAGATTCAAAAGTTACTGCCTTTTGATCACTTCGGTACCACCGAGATTCACACATCGGTGTCACCGAGTTGGTCACTTTAGGTGTAACGGTTGGATTTTTGGGGATGCCTATATATACCCCTTCACCACCACCCACTCAAAAGAGAAGCACTCAGAACTATTCCATACTTGCCCCATCCTATTTTCTGAGAGAGAGCCACCTACTCATGTGTTGAGATCAAGCCATTCCACTCCATCCATATTAATCTTGATCTCTAGCCTCCCCAAGTTGCTTTCCACCAAATCAATATCTTCCACCATAGCCAAATCTGTGAGAGAGTGATTCTGTATTGAGGAGTCTATCATCTTGAAGCACAAGAGCAAGGAGTTCATCGACGTTGCCGAGCCTATTACCTTTTGGAGGGTGGTGCCTCCTAGATTGGTTAGGTGTCGCTTGGGAGCCTCCTACTTCGTGTTGTGGAGTTGAACCAAGAAGTTTGTACGGGCAAGGAGATCGCCTACTTCGTGAAGATCTACCCATAGTGAGGCTAGTCCTTCGTGGACGGAAGCCGTTATGGAATAGTCAAGGTTGCTACTTCGTGGACCCTTATGGGTGGAGCCCTCCGTGGACTCTCGCGACCGTTACCCTCTGTGGGTTGAAGACTCCATAAACGTGGACATACGATAGCACCACCTATCGGAACCACGGGAAAAATCTTCGTGTCTACAAATTGCGTTTGATCTTCCTTCCTACACTCTACTATACATGATTGTTGTTACTTTCCGCTGCTATACTCTTAGACATGCATGTGTAGGGTGTGCTTGACTTGCTATCATTGCTAAAATCTGCCAACACTTAAAATTGGGAAAAGGTAGAATTTTTATTTGGTCAAGTAGTCTAATCACCCCCCTCTAGACATACTTTCGGTCCTACATATTTGAACATTGTTTGCAGGGAATGATTCCGAGTGGCCTATGTTTTGCCGAAATGTTGATTCATTTCCGTTTCGGCGAATTTCAGGCGCTCGATATGTCCACTTATTAGCAAAGGTCATGCCGAAATTTTCCATGAATTTCGGCATGACTTGTGGTAGAAACTAGGACATATCGAGTGCCCGGGATTCGCCGGAACGGGAATGTATCAACATTATGGCAAAACATAGGCCTTTTTTTATGTCATTATTCATTTTATTAGATCTAGAATTAATTGACTAGACTTAAGCGTAGGAAACATGGCTAACAACGATGAAGGAGGGGGTTCTGGTAATTGCGACGTCTACGAGGCGGCAAACAACTATTTTAACTATCTGGATGAGCAATGGTTGCCGTACCCCCCTGTCACATCCGAGGGTTGCACCGGCACCGACACCGGCGCCGAGACCGGCACTGATGCTGGCAAATTAGCCGGTACAGAACCACAACCAAAGAGGATACGTCGCCCAAACTAGCTCAGCACTACTAGACTGGTGGTCACGGAGGTGGACCCCGGCAATTTCGAGCCAAAAGAGCTTGAGGAAGCGCGTATGTGCTACGGCAATCAACTAGGGTGCATCCTGCGGGAAACCGCCACCATCAATGACGAAAAATTAAGGAAGATACCAAATATGTTGCACTTCCTCCTAACGAAGCTGCACCAGAGTTTCTTGTTCCCGGGCCGGAATGAAAACAAATATCCTAAACCATGGCTAGACCCGACAATGAAGAAGATAAACAACAAAGCCATGGGCAAGTTTAGCAACGCGTTGTCCGCCTGGAAAGTAAGGGTGAAAAGTCGGATCATCTTCAAAAAGCAACCCTACTCCGAGATTGTAAAGGATAATCCGACAATTACGGAGATTAGTTCGAAATATTCAAGGCGGCTTGCATTGCCGAAGCTGCCAAAGAATTGTCGGAGTACATGAAGGGGCTTCAAGAAAGGAACATGGGGTACCACCGCCTCGGAAGCCGTGGTTACTCGGGGAAGAGGCGCATGTGGCACAAGGAGGACGCGGAACGCGAAAGTCTGGGGATCCCAGACTCCTTGGCAGAGTTCACCGTCCCGCAGGAGCGTGACGTCATCAGGGCCCGTTACCGTTGGGACCCAGTCAAGAAGGTTTTCGAAACGGACGCGGTCACGAGGGAGTTCATGAGACTGCTGGTAATTATTAATTTACCCCCTAATTTTAGCTTCTGATCAATTCGACTACACGTTTAGTCAGATTTGTAAACGATCCACGTTCCTTGTGCAGAAAGAGAAGCACAGGATTGTGGCCAAAAGCGACTCCCCGTCTGAGGCGTTGGCGAGCCCCAAGTGGGACACCCCTTTCAACCGGGCCTTGAATGTACTGAAAAGACTCCCGTTGCACACTCGGTCGTCGTATGGACGCGTGCACGGCGTCGGAGACGGCGCCTCGTGGAAGCACTACTACCGTGGGGACGCCAAGGAGAGAAACGAAAGCTGGAGGTTAAAAGAAATAAACATCGATAAGAAGGTTGAGATTCCGGTCGATAAGAAATCAGATGAGACCAAAGAAGCGATACGACCTCAGTTGGTGAGCGAGGCAGTCAAAGTAGCGGTAGCTGCCGCAAGAGAGGAAATGGTATCTTCGTTTAGTGCCTTGATTCCAGCTGTCATCAAATGGCTCAAGAAAAATCCAGGCAAAGAGGTCATGGAGTTTCCCCTTGCCAGCTTCGTCGGGAGCAGCTCGTTTAGCGTTGCACCGCCAGCACCTGCTCACGCAACCGCACCTGCTCCCACACCTGCTCATAGCATCCCGTCCTCCGTCTCTGGCGCACTCAGTGGGGCTTCGTCTTTGGCTGAGCTCGACGCCCTCACGGTAACTACCTGTCACACTGGCCCTCTTCAATATATGTGTATTCTCCCGTTTCCGTTGCCTTTCGGATGTCTCAAGTCGTAGACATGTCTTCACGGGCCGACGAAACCCCGTGCACCATACTGTACATCATTAGCAGCCAGAAGGTGGACGTGGGAAAGGCGATGATAGTGAAGCCGAAGGAACAATTCTTCCACAGCCGGCCGATGCCCCCTGGCATCTTCAAGGTTTCCGTGGCCAGTGTCAAAGTGGGCTACGAGAATTTGGCTCCTCCAGTAATACAAGGGGGAGATTTCGACGAGACCCCAGCACGGCTTGGCAATTGCAAGAGTTGGGTCCTGTTGTGGCCTAAGAGTCTCCTTCGTCTGGAGATGGCCGGGAGCACACCCACGACCAAGCAGCCTCAGCAAGGTATGGACACCACCACCCCACCTAGCGAATTAGCCGCGCCTGTCGTGCCGGGTGATAACGGACAACGTGAGGAAGTGGCTCCATTAGTGGCTGGTGATGCCGCCGCCGTCGAAGAAGCAATGCATGATGCCGGAGGATTGATGGCTCAGCAGTATGACTCAGGGTTTGAGTGTGATGAGTTGATGCCTGAATTGCCGAAGGAGGAACGTCTTAAGGTTGTGCAAGAAGTCTCTCTTCCTGCAATCCTTGCAGGACACGGCTCCAGATGCCGCCTCAACCTAGCAACAACAACGTGGGGGTCGTGCACCATTGCTGAGCCGGACAACATTGGGGGTGGTGGTCAGGGACGGTATGTACGGCTCATTTCTGGCAACAAAGAAGCATAGGAAGAGAACGAAGAAAGGCCCTAATGGCGGCAAAGCTGCTTATATGAGCCAGCCGCCTCCGCAACCTCGGGTTGAAGACCGTATACCTATCAAAGGTGTGGCGAAATACAATATCCTTGATGATCCGATCCAAGCTAAGGCAGCGGTAGAGGCCATAGACGGCGATCTAAGGAGACTTCATGACAATGTGATGTTGACATAGAAAAGCCTTCTCGCCTCGAGAAATCTAGGATACCCGCTTTACGTGGTTAATGATACGTCTCCAATGTATCTATATTTTTTTTATTGTTCCATGCTGTTATATTATCATTCTTGGATGTTTTACAATCATTTTATAGCAACTTTATATCATTTTTTGGAACTAACCCGGACTGACGCTGTTTTCAGCAGAACTACCATGGTGTTGTTTTTTGTGCAGAAATAAAAGTTCTCCAAATGCAACGAAACTTTTTGACGATTTTTTTGGAATAAAAGAGGCACTAGAAGCTTCATGGGAGGACCAGAAGAGCCACGAGGTGGCCACAACCCACCAGGGCATGACAGCCCCCTCCGACGCGCTCTGGTGTCTTGTGGGCCTCTCGTGGCCCTTCTTCGCATGAAACCGACGCCCAAAAATCCTATATATTCATAAACCCCCAGAAATAACCCTAGATCAGAAGTTCCACTGCCGCAACTCTCTGGATCAACGATCTGCCGGAGAGGGTAGATCATGTCCGGTGGCCATCTTCACCATCCCGACGGAGGCCATGACGAGGAGGGAGTAGTCCACCCTCGGGGTTGAGGGTAAGTACCAGTAGCTATGTGTTCAATCTCTCTCTCTCGTGCTCTTGAGATGTCACGATCTTGATGTATCACGGGTTTTGTTAATATAGTCGGATCATATGATGTTATTCCCTTGCTATCATGTTGTGATGAATTGAATCTTTCCCTTTGAGATGTCGTTATGTTGGATTGAATATTTTGGTTGAGAACACTTGATGTACGTCTTGCGTGGGATACCCGTAGTGACATTGGGGTATTCTATTGATTCACTTGATATATGTTGAGGCATCAACTTGCGGATTCCGGTGACCTAGGGGATCTATGCATAGGGGTTGATTGCATGTTTTCATACCATGTTCTCCGATAGAAATCTTGGGGCACTCTTTGAGGTTCTTTGTGTTGGATTGAGTATTATGAATCTGAAATTGTTTGATGCGTATCGTATAATTAACTCATGGATACTTGTGGTGACATTGGAGTATCTAGGTGACATTAGAGTTGGTTGATGCGTATCATATCATGTTATTTTAGTCCGAACTTTTAGATAGATCGATCGGAAAGGATAACTTGGTGTTATTATAGTACGAACTCTTGGATAGATCGATCGGAAAGGACAACTTTAAGGTGGTTTCGTACCCTACAAACAATTTCTTCTTATGTTCTCCCCTAGATAAGAACTTTGGAGTGATTCTTCGTTGCACGTTGAGGGATGGTTATGTGATCCAATTATATTAGCATTGTTGAGAGATTGCACTAGCAAAAGTACAGACCCTAGGCCTTGTTTTCATGCATTGCAATATTGTTCGTGCTCACTTTTGTTACTTGCTACCTTGCTGTTTTTTATTGTTACTATTACAAAAATCAATACCTACTATCATTACTACACTTGTATCACCATCTCTTCGCCGAACTAGTGCACCTATACAATTTACCATTGTATTTGGTGTGTTGTGGACACAAGAGAATTTTTATTATTTGTTTGCAGGGTTGTTTGAGAAAGACCATCTTCATCCTATGCCTTCCAGGGATTGATAAACCTTAGGTCATCCACTTGAGGGAAATTTGCTACTGTCCTACAGAACTCTGCGCTTGGAGGCCCAACACGAGTCTACAAGAACAAGTTGTGTAGTAGACATCAAGCTCTTTTCTGGCGCCGTTGCCGGGGAGGTGAGTGCTTGAAGGTATATCTTTAGATCTTGCAATTGAATCCTTTAGTTTCTTGTTTTATCACTAGTTAGCTTTATAAAAGAAAACTAAAAAACGGTGGCCTCATATTATTCGTCTTTATCATGTCTTTCTTGAAAATGATGGAAAGGAAAATTGTGCTCAATTGATAGAAGAAGAGTTCAATAAAATGTTTGGCATAAATGATGAGCATGATTGCAATGTTGTTAGTATGAATTCTATGAATATCCAAAATACTAATGATGATTGCACTAGTCATGATAAAAATGTTTTTTATAAGCATGTCAATTTTTGTGGAGTGCATAAAGTTTGTGAAGACATGCCTTATAGGGATGGTAAATTTTGTAAGAAGCATAAACATGATAGAACCAATTTTTTGCTCAAAGTGATAGATGAATTTGCTACAAAATTATGTTCTCTTTGTCCTATTACTTGTGAACTTTGCAATAAAGTTGGTCATCTTAATTTCCAATGCAAACTTTTTCATGATCAAATCTTGGCCAAATATTGTAATGACTTGATCACCCTTGGACTTTATAATGAGCTTTCTCTATTTTTGGGGAGTGATGAATTGACACATAAAAATAGTTGGTTTGAAGTATTCATTCTCACGGACGACATTGAAACTAATCTAAAAAATATGTATATGTTTTGCATGGTAAATTGCAATGAGAATGATTATATTGCCAACTATAGAAAGATGGGAAACCCAATAGAATATAAAAGGAATACTAATGAAAGGGTAAAGATTTCCACTTTCCCTCCTATGGTCTCTCATGATGAAATAGGTGACGAGCAGGAGTTCCCTATTCAACCAATCTCATCAATAAGAAGCTCGAAAAAATTAATTAAACCCACACATGATGTGGCAGGGAAGAAGAAAAGAAGAAAGAGTAGAGGTAAAAAGGTATCTCTCCCAAATGATGTTACTCCTATTATTGTTGTGCCTGACGAGGATGAATCGAAAATAATTGTGGAAGATGATACACTTGATGATGATTTTGTCATGCCTATTGCTTGTTGTGATGACTATGATTGGGAAGATAATGATACTTCTTATAATCTTGAAAATCTTTTTGGCACCAACTTGGTAAATTATGATGATAATAAATGTTATACTATTGGTGCTATTCATACTATTAATGATGAGAGTGATTATGCTTATGATATGCCAAGCCACAAGCTTGGGGATGCAATGTTTGATGAGAATGACATGTTTGAGAATTTATTTGCTGCAATTAATGTCTGTCCCAAGCTTGGGGTTGCTATGCTTAATGAAGATGATCTTTTTAGTTCCCCTACTTTGAATGATCAAATTTGTTATGATGATTGCATGCCTCCTATTTATGATGATCGCGATATTTATGAAAGTGGGTTTGGAAGAGTGTCAACTTTGGATAATTATTATCCTACTATTTTGGAGGGTGTTGAATTTTATTATAATGATAAAAGTGGATTTGGAGAGGTCATAACTTTATTTAGTAATGATTCCACTATTTCGGAAGAGGTTTCACTTGACTATGATGAGAACAAAGTTGCTACTTATGATGATTATTGTGATGATACTAATGTTATAAAAAGTAGTGATAATTATTTTCATAATTTTGAATATCCTTTTACTAAACATTAATATTTTAATGTGGAAACAATTTATAGTATTCGAGTTTCATTTGATGCTCCCACTATTATGAATGAGAAGAAATTTTCTTATGAGGAGAGTAATAAAATTTCTATGCTTGTGGATCATGAAAAGAATGCTTTATGTGATAGTTATGTTTTTGAATTTATTCATGATGCTACTGAAAATTACTATGAGAGAGGAACATATTCTTTTACATATTGCAATAATATCAAGTTTCTTCTCTATGTGTTCAAAGTTTTGAAGTTATGCTTGTTTTGCCTTCCTATGCTAGTTGATTCTTGTTCCCATAAATTGTTTGCTCACAAAATCCCTATGCATAGGAAGTGGGTTAGCCTTAAATGTGCTTGTCATGAGATTCATGATGCTCTCTTACATGTTTCAAATACTATTCCTATGTGAGCATCATTGAAATCATCATGCCTAGCTAAAAGGCTTTAAAGAAAAGCGCTTGTTGGGAGACAACCCAACACTTTTACTTTCTGTGTTTGAGTGTTCACATGATTAAGATACTGTAGTAATCATGTTTTGTTTCTTTTATTTCAATAAAGTGCCAACTAAGCCTTTGGGATGACTCACAAGATGAGTAGAATTCATGTTGAACCAAAACAGAAACTTTTGACTCCAGTACAGGAATTTTCGTTTTTTACTGAAGCGCGATAATGATCTGAATTTTTACACAGTGTTTACAAACAACTTCTTCAGGTTGTCCTAATTTTCAGGTTATACTACAGATCTTCACAGACTGTTCTGTTTTTGACAGATTCTGTTTTGCATGCATAGTTTGCTTGTTTTAGTGTTCCCATAGCTTATATTCAGTGATATAAATTATGTGAATGGTAGAATACAGTAGTTATTATGTGACAACAATTATGAATCTTATCTTGACAGCACCTAAGTGAATTATCTTTACTTATTACACTAACCCTTCTCACGAAGTTCCGTTAAGTTTTGTGTGATTGAAGTTTTCAAGTTTTGGGTGAGACACCGATATGAGAAGGATAAGGAGTGACAAGAACCTAAGATTAGGGAGGCCCAAGGCACCCCCAAGGTAATATCCAAGGAAGACTCAAGCGTCTAAGCTTGGGGATGCCCCGGAAGGCATCCCCTCTTTCGTCTTCAACACTATCGGTACATCTTACTTGGAGCTATATTTTTATTCGTCACATAATATGTGTTTTCCTTGGGGCGTCATTTTATTTTGTTAGTACTTTCTTGCTGTTATTTATAATATTGTTTTTCAATAAAAAGTTCCAAGAATTGCCTTAGGATGCTTGCATTGCATGTTTGATGTGTGCTGTGTACAAACAGAAACTTTCTCTGTAGTGTTTGAATTTTCATATTTTACTGGAACGTGGAAAGTTTCTGAAAGTTATATACAGTGTTCTCATATAAATTAGTTATCACGTCCTAAAGTTTAATAATTTTTTGAGTTACAGAAGTACACTGTTTTCATAAATTGCTACAAACTGTCTTGTTTGGAGAGATTGCTGTCATAGTTTCGTTATCAACTTATCCTATAGTTTCCATAGCCTATATTGGTAGATATAAATTGTGGAAACGATAGTAAACAGTAGATGATGTTTGAAAATTATTGTGCAACTTGTCTTGGCAGTACATGAAGTGTTGATTTGTTCTTATGTGTACTAACCTATCTCACGAGTTCTTTTTTAGTTTTGTGTGGATGAAGTTTTTGAGACCTAGGTGAAACCGGGACATGAGAGGATTGAACGAGATACAAAAGCTCAAGCTTGGGGATGCCCAAGGCACCCCAAGTAAATATTTCAAGAAGTCTCAAGCATCTAAGATTGGGGGTGCTACGCATCCCACCTCTCTTCTTCAACTATCGGTTAGCCTATGTTGAGCCTAAATTTTTATTCGTTCACATGACATGTGCTATTCTTGGAGTGCTATTTTTATTTAGTTTTCTGTTTGAATAAAATACTCAGATCTGAAAATATTTATTGAGAGAGAGTCCTCACATAGCTACTTAATTGTTTGACTACTCATTGGTCTTCACCTATATATTTTGAGAGTAGCTTGTCATTTACTCTCATGCTTCACTTAGATTAATTTGAGAGTTAGTAAATTTTGAAGAAATTCTCTCATGCTTCACTTATATTATTTTGAGAGATAAAAAATTATATGCTCATGTTCTTCACTTAAATTTATTTGAGCTTGTCAAAAGCAATGGCAATATATGAAACTAGTCCCAAAGTGATAGATATTCAAGAGAGATATAATAAAAACTTTCATGAAGATCATTCGATAAATTAAACTTGATTCCTTGTAATAGTTTTGAGACATGATGATAGTAATATGTGAGTCATGTTGGTGATTAATTATGCTTTAGTAAGAATATTGGTGTTAAGGTTTGTGATTCCCTATGCAAGCACGAAAGTCAATAGTTATGCAATGAAATTACATCCTACTTATGGTGCATTATTCGGTATTAGTTATGCTTAATGCCCGTTTATGAGAATTTTTGTTTCTTGGTTGGCTGCTGCTCAATCTATTTGCTAGCCTCCACTTGTACTAAGTAGAAATACTACTTGTGCATCCAAAATCCTTAAATCCAGTTTTGCCATATGAGTGCACCATACCTACCTGTATGCGGTATTTCCATGCCGTTCCAAGCAAATTTGTATGTGCCATCTCTAATTTTAAAAATGAATTTCCTTTTTGTGTGCTCGTACCGCTCATGAAGCGACAAGGGGTGTCCAATATTTTCCATGCTAGATGTGTTATTCTCAAGATGAGTGTTTATTCACTTGTCATTGCACGAGAGCACAGCGGTAATAGGGATGCCCAATCCCGAAATGAAAAAGAAATTTACTTTATGTTGTCAAATAATAAATTCCTTGGAAAGTGTGGATATGAAAGGCAACCGTGGATACGGCTAGCCATGGATTGTGAAAGAATGGTGGAAAAAGGAATAAACTTTATTTTATGTTTGGGAACCGCCTATGATGTATCTAGCATGGAAAGTGTTGAGAACTACTCGGTCGTTTTCGTTGATAGGAAAGGCATGCCACCCAAACTATTTTTCTCTCTCAATTTAAGCTTTGAGCTCTGGCATCTCTACAAATCTCTACTTCCCTCTGCGAAGGGCCTATCTATTTACTTTATGCAATTTTTATTTTTACTTTGAGTCTCCACCTTCTCTTATAAAGCACCAACTAGGGGGCACTATGGTCATACTTGTGCATTGGGTGTAGCTAATATTCGAGTGTGTTTCATGAATGGACCAATGATTAAGCATGATGGGCTAGGGATAACTTTCTTTAGTATTGATATTTTGAAAGACATGGTTGCTTGTTGATATGCTTGAGTCTTGAAGTCTTCATGTCAAATATAGACTATTGCTTTGAACCATCTAAAAGTCCAAATGTCCATGCTACAAAAGAAAAAAATATGTGATGAACATGTTAGGCAGCATTCCACATCAAAAGTTCTGTTTTTACCATTTACCTACTCGAGGACGAGCAGGAATTAAGCTTGGGGATGCTGATACGTCTCCAATGTGTCTATAATGTTTTATTGTTCCATGCTGTTATATTATCATTCTTGGATGTTTTACAATCATTTTATAGCAACTTTATATCATTTTTTGGAAATAACCCGGACTGACGATGTTTTCAGCAGAACCACCATGGTGTTGTTTTTTGTGCAGAAACAAAAGTTCTCCAAATGCAACAAAACTTTTTGACGGTTTTTTTGGAATAAAAGAGGCACTAGAAGCTTGGTGGGAGGGCCATAAGAGCCACGAGGTGGCCACAACACACCAGGGCGCGCCAGTCCCCTCCGGCGCGCCCTGGTGTCTTGTGGGTCCCTCATGGGGGCCAAAAATTCTATATATTCAGAAACCCCCAGAAATAACCCTAGATCAGAAATCCACCGCCGCAACTCTCTGTATCGACGAAAAACAAATCTGGAGGCGTTCCAGTACCCTGCCGGAGAGGGTAGATCATCTCCGGTGTCCATCTTCATCATCCCGGCGGAGGCCATGACGAGGAGGGAGTAGTCCACCCTCGGGGCTGAGGGTATGTACCAGTAGCTATGTGTTCAATCTCTCTCTCGTGTTCTTTAGATGTCATGATCTTGATGTATCACGGGCTTTGTTAATATAGTCGGATCATATGATGTTATTCCCTTGCTATCATGTTGTGATGAATTGAATCTTTCCCTTGGAGATGTCGTTATGTTGGATTGAATAGTTTGGTTGAGAACACTTGATGTACGTCTTGCGTGGGATACCCATAGTGACATTGGGGTATTCTATTGATTCACTTGATATACGTTGAGGCATCAACTTGCGGATTACGGTGACCTAGGGGATCTATGCATAGGGGTTGATTGCACGTTTTCATACCATGTTCTCCGATAGAAATCTTGGGGCACTCTTTGAGGTTCTTTGTGTTGGATTTAGTATTATGAATCTGAAATTGTTTGATGTGTATCGTATAATTAACTCATGGATGCTTGTGGTGACATTGGAGTATCTAGTTGACATTAGAGTTGGTTGATGCGTATCATATGGTGTTATTTTAGTACGAACTCTTAGATAGATCGATCGGAAAGGATAACTTGGTGTTATTTTAGTACAAACTCTTGGATAGATCGATCAGAAAGGATAACTTTAAGGTGATTTCGTACCCTACAAACAATTTCTTCTTATGTTCTCCCCTAGATAAGAACTTTGGAGTGATTCTTCGTTGCACGTTGAGGGATGGTTATGTGATCCAATTATATTAGCATTGTTGAGAGATTGCACTAGCGAAAGTACGGATCCTAGGCCTTGTTTTCAAGCATTGCAATACCGTTTGTGCTCACTTTTGTTACTTGCTACCTTGCTGTTTTTTATTGTTACTATCACAAAAATCAATACCTACTATCATTACTACACTTGTATCACCATCTCTTCGCCGAACTAGTGCACCTATACAATTTACCATTGTATTTGGTGTGTATTGGAAATATGCCCTAGAGGCAATAATAAATTGGTTATTATTATATTTCCTAGTTCATGATAATTGTTTATTATCCATGCTAGAATTGTATTGATTGGAAACTAAATACATGTGTGGGTATATAGACAACAATGTGTCCCTAGTATGCCTCTAGGAGACTAGCTCGTTGATCAAAGATGGTCAAGGTTTCCTGACCATAGACATGAGTTGTCATTTTATAACGATATCACATCATTAGGAGAATTAGGTGATGGACAAGACCCAACCGTAAGCATAGCAGTTGATCGTGTCAGTTTATTGCTACTGCTTTATCCATGTCAAGTATATGTTCCTACGACCATGAGATCATGCAACTCCCGGACACCGGAGGAATGCCTTGTGTGTATCAAATGTCACAACGTAACTGGGTGACTATAAAGGTGCTCTACTGGTATCTCCAAGGGTGTCTGTTGGGTTGGCATGGATCGAGACTGGGATTTGTCACTCCGTATGACGGAGAGGTATCTTTGGGCCCACTCGGTAATACAACATCACAAGAAGCTTGCAAGCAATGTGACTAAGGAGTTAGTCACGGGATCTTGTATTATGGAACGAGTAAAGAGACTTGCCGGTAACGAGATTGAACTGGGTATGGAGATATCGATGATCGAATCTCGGGCAAGTAACATACCGATGGACAAAGGGAACTGCATACGGGATTGTCTGAATCCTTGACATCGTGTTTCGACCGATAAAGATCTTCGTAGAATATGTAGGAACCAATATGGGCATCCAGGTCCCGCTATTGGTTATTGACCGTGGAGGTGTCTCGGTCATGTCTACATTATTCTCGAACCCGTAGGGTCGCACGCTTAACGTTCGGTAGCGCTAGGGTAGTATTGAGATATTAATAGTGGAAAGTCCGAAGGTTGTTCGGAGTCCCGGATGGGATCCGGGACATCACGAGGAGCTCCGGAATAGTCCGGAGGTAAAGATTCATATATGGAAAGTTGTTATCAGGGTTCCGAAAAAAGTTCGAGTTTTTTCGGTATTGTACCGGGAAGGTTCTAGAAGGTTCCAGAGTGGGGCCCACCTGCATGGGGGACCCACATGAACGTGGGTACTGGGGAAAGTCCCCACAACCCTGGTCTAGGCGCACCAAGATCCTCCATTAAAAGGAATAGATTCATATCCCAACGGGATAAGATCAGGATCCCTAAAAAGGGGGGATAGCAATCGGTGGGGAAGGAAAGGTGGGATTTCCTTCCTCCCCCTTTGGGTTAAAAATATGCCATTTAATAGGTTGCAATATTGCAAGAATTATGGAGTAGGAGTTTTTGGATTTGGATGAATATCTAATCCAGAGGAATTTTTGGAAAAATCACTGATATGAATAAAAGAAAAACAGGCGCAGGCGGCTGGGCCAGATCGGCTGCAGCTGGGCCGGCCCAGAGCCGAGGCGGCCTGAGGTGAACCGGCACCCCCGTGCTCGCCAGGTTCAAACCTGATGGGCGGGGCCCGGGTGCCAGCCACACAGAGGGGGAGAGAGAGGGAGGGGAGGATGATAGGTGGAGCCCACCTGTCATCTCCTTCCTCGCGACAGGGGGGCAGTGATGCTCACCAGCGATGACTCCGACAACGGTGAGGAGAGCCGGTGGCAGGAATGGAGTCAGGGCATCATCGCCTATTGGGTGGAGGTTTTGGTGGTCGCCGGAGACGATGCGAACGGCGGCGGCGTCGGATCCGAGCGGCGGAGCTCCAGCTCGAGGTTGATCCGCTTGCTTTGAGTTGCGATAGGCACGGGGGAGAGGGGGAAAGGATCAGCGCATCGCTGCGGTTCCAGATCGACGGAGAGGAGTGGCGGAGGGGGCCCTTACCGCGCGAACGCCGGCGGCCCGAGGCGGTGGCGCTCGGCTCGATCCCGAGCACAGAGTGCTTTGGAGGGGTGAGGGTGCTAATGGTGGTCGATTTGGAGTGAGCAACGGTGATCAGAGGCAAAAGAGAGACCTGGGGCGGCCTTATATGGTCGTTCGATGGTGCACCGTGAGATGCGCTTGTGGGTGCCCGCGGGATCGGTCCTAGGGACCGTTGGGAGGGGCCAGGATGGGTCAGTGGCACTCATGGGGTTCATCCAGGAGCGAGGGAGGTCAGAGGGAGAGCGGGGCTAGGTCAGAGGCAGGCCAGCAGCGTGGCCAGGGAGTGGTGGACGCGGGCGGCGCTCGGCACGCGGAGAGAGATTGGTGAAGGGGTCAACCTCTTGGCATGCTGCGGACGCTAAGGGGAGGGCTCTGGCGAGCGGGGGAAGCACGAGGTGGTCGAGGCCTCGCGTAGGACGCGGCTACAGTGCCCTGGTGCACTGTAGCGCGCTCCAGAGTGCCCATATGGCCGGCATGGCCATGCATCCACCCACTCTGGACGCGGCCACCTTTTCCACTAGCTACTGGCTGGTCTGGAGATGTCCTCTGGTAGCTTAGGGCATAAGTTAAGGGGTAAAAGTAAGAGGAGGGGAAGAGAGAAGCTCTGCCATGGTGAAAACAGAGAGGTAAATGGGGGTTTTGCCCACCTCAATCATTGAACCAGAGCTGGGGTTTCTTACTGGAGGTAGAAGACAACGATGTGGAGTTGTGGTAAAAATTTGAGAGCATGGAGAACCTATTTGGTGCTCCAATCATTGATCACAAAAATATTGCAGAAGGTGTTTGATGAAGATTTGACAAGGGTAAAAGATTTTCCTTGCTATGATATTTAATAGGAGTGAGTGGTAGATGCAAATGAGGTGGACCACCAAATTTGAGCTCATCTGAAGGAAGTTGCCAATGTAACTTTGGCAAACCATAGAAATGAGCAGAAACTGATTTTCTTAGATCTATCCATGCAAGTATATTCTCCTTAATGCACCACTTGGTGTGGTGGCATCATTGTGGGATTAGAGCATGTCCATAAAGTTTGAGATCAATAGGAGACAGTTGTCAATGTAGAGTTGCTCAAATTTGGATCTGAACATGAATGATTTTGGGGCACTTTTGTGAATGAAAACAATTTGGATTGGGATGAAACTTGGCAAGATCATCACATTAGGCTTATGTGACTTGCTAGAATTTTTATGGATTTATTTGAGAATATTTGTTATAGGAATATTTCAAATGCTTGAAATAGGCAGAAAGGGTTTTGAAGGGTTTTGTCCAATATTTTGAACATGACCATGTGTTGAAAGTCTTATATATGGAAAATATATGTCTACTGAGTTTCCCTAAATTTTCTCAAATATTTTGAAAGCATAAAAATAAATTTTCCCTAGAAAAGACCATTTCTGGCCATAAGAAAAAGCCTTTAAATAAAACATGAAAATAATCTTTAAACATAATATTTGGTGGTTTTGGGAAGTCTTATATATTGTAGGTTCCAAATAAAGTCTTTGGGGGCAAAGCATTCACCCTAATTTGAGGACTTGTAGTACAAACCTCAATTCAGGGGTTGTTGAAAACCTAAAGTGAACAAATGCTTTTTGGCCAAAATAATACTTTATAAAAATAGTTTTAGGTCCTATACACATGGCATCATCATTGGGCAAGGGGTTTGGATCAAGGATATGAGTTTTGAGAGTAGGAGAGTATTTGTGAGTCAAACACAATCAAGTAATCAAGTCAATCATCATAAGCACTCAAAAAGTTTTAATTTGGTCCAAATTTTATAAAATCACAGCATAGCAAAGTGGTACAAACACAGGGTGTGAGAGACCTACCCCCCTTACAAGAATCTCATCCCCGAGATTCCTAGGCTAGGTGCTAAAAAGATAAGGGAACTCGGATCTAAGATAGTCATCATGCTCCCAGGTTGCTTCTGCTTCAGTGTGGTTGCTCCATTGGGCCTTGAAATACTTGATGGTGCATCTTCGAGTGCAACGCTCAGCTTCATCTAAGATGCGAACTGTCCTCTCACAATTAGTGAGGTCTGGCTAACGGTCGATGGCCTGATGGTCGATGTCCTTGTAGAGATCGGGGCGGTTGGGAACTTGGAGACACTTTCGGAGTTGTGACACGTGGAAAACGTTGTGCAGATCAGACAATTCGAAAGGTAACTCTAGCTAGTAGGCAACTTCTCCTCGCTTTGCGGTTATCTTGAAGGGGCCGATGTATCTTGGTGCAAGCTTTCCCTTGACGTGGAAACACGTGGTTCCTTTGAGAGGCGTGACTCGGAGATATACATGGTCACCGACACAGAAATTCACTTCTCGGTGGTGGGAGTCGGCGTAGCTCTTCTGTCTTGACTTGGCGGTCTCCAAAGGCTCTCTGACTAGTTGAACTTGCTCTTCGGCTTCACGGAGAATCTCTGGTCCAAAGATTAGTCCTTCTCCGGTTTCTGAACAGTTGAGGAGAATGCGGCACTTGCGTCCATACAACACCTCAAACGGTGCCATCTAGAGACTAGACTGATAGCCGTTGTTGTAGGAGAACTCGGAAAAAGGCTAGCAATCTTCCCACTTGGCTCCATATGCCAGGGCGCAAGCATGAAGCATGTCTTCGAGTACCTGGTTTACTCGCTCCGTCTGTCCTCCGGTCTGAGGGTGAAATGTGGTGCTAAAAGATAGCTTGGTTCCCATAGCTCCTTGAAACTTCTTCCAAGACCTCGAGGTAAATTGAGTACCTCGGTCTGACACAATCTCCTTTGGAACTCCGTGGAGGCTCACGATATGCTCGATGTAAAGACTCGCTAGCTTGTGTCCGTCGTAGGTGGTCCTGACAGGAATGATGTGGGCAACCTTGGTCAAGTGATCAACAATGACCCAAATGGAATCATGTCCTTTGCTTGACCTGGGCAATCCGGTGATCAAGTCCATCCCGACCTTGTCCCACTTCCATTTAGGCACTTTGAGAGGTTGTAACAATCCAGCGGGTCGCTGATGCTCAGCTTTGACTCTCTGGCATATGTCGCACTTAGCGACAAAAGTGGCTATCTCTCTTTTCATGCCATGCCATGAGAATCTTGCTTTGAGGTCTTGGTACATCTTTGTTCCTCCAGGATGGATGGAATACGGAGTGTCATGAGCTTCTTGCAAGATCAAGTTCTTGAACCCAACTTTGTTTGTTACGCAAATGTGATTCCCAAACCATACGACTCCTTGTTCATCCATTGAGAATCCTCGGGCCTTGCCTGCGTTGATCTTCCTCTTGATGCCTTCAATAGTCTCATGTCCCTTCTGAGCTTCCTTAATATCATCCATCAAGGTAGGCTTTGCTTCGAGGTTGGCTAGGAATCCAGGTGCAACTAGTTCCAAGCCAAAGCTTTCAAGCTCTTCATACAGGGCGGGTAGCCTTTCCTTAATCATTGCATTCAGGGAACAAGCCTTTCTACTTAAGGCATCTGCTACCACGTTAGCCTTTCCAGGGTAATATTGAACACTGAGGTCATAGTCCTTGATCAACTCCAACCATCTTCGCTGCCTCATGTTCAATTCCTTTCGAGTGAAAATATACTTCAAACTCTTGTGGTCTATGTATAACTCACATCTCTTCCCTCGAAGGTAATGTTGCCATGTCTTCAAGGCATGAACTACTGCTGCCAACTCAAGATCATGAGTAGCGTAGTTCGCTTCGTGAGGACGTAGTTGTCTGGATAGATATGCTATGACTCTGCCTTCTTGCATCAGTACACTTCCAAGCCCAGTTCTCGATGCATCACAATATCACACAAACTCCTTGTGAATATCGGGAGTGGCCGAAACTGGGGATGTTGTCAATCTCTTCTTGAGCTCTTGGAAACTTTCCTCGCCCTTCGGTGTCCATTTGAACTTCTTGTGCTTTTTAAGAGCTGAGTCATGGGTCTAGCAATGCTCGAGAATCCTTCGACGAACTTACGGTAGTATCCCGCGAGTCCGAGGAAGCTTCTGACTTCCTTCACATTGCTTGGGGATTGCCATTCAGTCACGGCTTCAATCTTGGCAGGATCCACTGGCAACCCATCCGAAGTCAACACATGACCCAAGAATCCAACTTCATGCAGCCAAAATTCGCACTTGCTGAACTTGGCATAAAGCTGGTGCTCTCGAAGCTTATCCAAGACCAATCTCAAGTGTTGCGCATGCTCTTCTTCAGACTTGGAAAAGATGAGTATGTCATCGATGAAGACGACAACAAACTTTTCCAAGTACTCCATGAAAACTTTGTTCATGAGGTACATGAAGTAGGCAGGGGCATTAGTTAACACAAATGACATGATCGTGTACTCGTACAGGCCATACCGGGTTACGAATGCCGTCTTCGGAATGTCTTGAGGTTTGATCTTCAGTTGATAGTACCCAGACCTGAGGTCAATCTTGGAGAACACCTTGGCACCATTCAACTTATCGAACTGGTCTTCAATCTTGGGGAGTGGGTACTTGTTCTTGATTGTGACTTCATTGAGAGATCGATAATCGACACAAATTCGAATAGTACCATCACTACTAGGAGAAAGCCTAGTAGTAGCGCTGGAATTACCCATACCAGTAGCGATGGTGGCAGCGCTACTGCTAAGGCGCTACAGCTAAGTTGTAGCAGTAGCGCTGGAAAACCAGTGCTACTGGTAAGTACGGTTAGCAGTAGCGCTGGAAAACAACAAGCGCTGCTGATAAACCAGCACTGCCGCTAGACGCCTACCAGCGCTACTGCTAATATTCCTGCTTTCACAGATTACATTCCCCTCTACGTATTTGTTCATGCTCTATACAGTAGTTTCATCATATGACAACATCAATAATTATTGTGCCAGCAACTACATTTAGATTAAAGTGCATGGATGCAAGTGATCATGTTGAATTAGAAGAAAATATGATGTTGCCAATCGCAACATCATATTTTCCTCTAATTCGACATGATCACTTGCATCCATCCACCTTAATCAAATATATGTCATATAACTCATCATCATCTTACTCATCTAACAACTCATCATCATCTTAATCATACCAAGTTAAAATCTCATAAAACAGAAAACATCATAATAGTAATCATCCTAATCGATCATGCAAGTTAATATAAACCAGAAAAACTTCTCTCTCATAGGACCTAGTGCTCCCTCCTAGGTAAAATGATATAAAACAGAATAACACCTATGTCTCCATCATGAAGCAAAGAGATCCAACGGTCTCCAACTTGTGGCTTGCGATCCTTCTTTATTTCTCCCCATGCTTCAATTTGGAGCCGTCTTGGTGGTTTGCGCTCAGTCGAGTATGCAAAAGAGAACTGGGGCCTCATAGGGCTTTTAATTGTCATATTACCTTCGCCATGCATCAACGGAGGCACAACTTCATTTGGCAGTTTCTGTTGAAGAACATAATAGTAGCCTAGTTAGCAATGTAATCAATACCATTTACGCAATAATAGTGTACTTAATTAGAAACTATTACCAAGATATTTCGGCAAATGTCATCCGCCCTCAACCTATGCACTAGTGGCATGTACAATGTATAATTTGGGCCAGTTCCCAAATTATACGGGAATATCTCCCTACCAACTAGGACACCAATAACAAAGTTGATAAGATCATCCTTCTCCTCCCAAGTTAGATGTGATCCATAAGTGTAGTGTGTCATGTCAATTATTTTATGTGTTTCACTCGATGAAACGAAATAAGCTGTAAATTATAAATTAACAAATTTAGTATGGATGAACACCAACTATTTTTAAATATAGAATGCAAATTACTTGACAAATATGCATGGTTGATAAACTCACATGGAGGTAAAACAGGAAGCATATCGACATCCACCCAAATGTCGATGTTACCTTCAATATGATCTTCAGGACGAAGATCGAAGGTTATCTCCATATCCTCCTGAAATCCATATGCCTTGCAAAGAGCTTCCCAATTTCAGCACCCTAATTCTGTGTTATTAACTGCATTCATTACTTTGACCAGAAATGTGTGACCATGTTTAGTCCTCAGGTTAGCTCTCCTCGTCTCCATACTCTTGTGGTCCTCGAAACCGAGCCTCTCCAAGACATACCGTCTTGCATGGCAGGGGATGAACTAGTCGAATTGTATAAAATAGAAATTACACGTTGAAGCAAAGAAACAGAAGTCGTGCTTAATTACGAAAAAACACTTGTCATCGTTACGTACCGTAGAAACAATGAAGGTCTCGTCAAGCTTGATGGTGAAGAACCTTTCGTCTCACAGCCCAGGCTGGTCGCAAAGACCGTTATCTTCGCCGCAGAGTTCACACGCTTGGATCCTATCGTCGTCATCAGACGACGACATTTCCTGTATTCATGATTCAAAAATTACGGCATGACCATTGCTAATGTAAGACATATTGAGCGCCTAAAATTTGCCGGAACGGAAATAAATCAACATTCCGGCAAAACATAGGCACTAGGAGGGGTTCCCTGCAATAACATACACACATGTCCAAATAGACCTAATTCAATATCGGTTGACTTTCGGTCCGTCGAGGCTTTCCTTAAATAACTCTCATATCTTATGGTGTGTTTGTGCGCACTCTCTCACACTGATATGGTGGTGTATATATGTTGGTGGACACTCTCTCACACTAATAGTTCGACCATCAGTGATGGGCGCACCTCCACTCCTCTCCTTGCGCATTACACCGAGGTATATATCGCAAGAAGAGAAGGGGAGGAAGCGCCCCCCACGACAACAGTCGGGATTCCTCCATCAAGAACACACATGAAAGTCACACAAGGAGCAACGACTGACCGAAAGTCACACACGCATTATACCAATATAATATCACTAATACATTTATAATGAACTCGAATATAATATCACTAATACATTTATAATGAACTCGAATATAATATCACTAATACTTCATCTCGAATAATACAGTTAATGCATCATCAAATATTAACTAATACATCTTGAATATTATCATATAAGATCACCAATACAGATCGAATATCCTAGAATCCAAAGTGGAGGACAGTGAACTCAGTTCACTAGCGGTCTCTGAGTCGCTGGCGGTGGACACCCAAAGATAAGGAACCATCACCGGATCATAACTCGGATGAGATCCCTGAAGAACCTGCCTGGTATTGGAGAACCTGGCGTCCAACGTCTCCATGTAGCGACGGACGTGCTCGTCCTCCCCCCTGACACGGCGACGTACCACCTCCATGGGGGCCCGCTCCCTCTGCACCAAAAGTGGCCCACGCGACCGCTACCAAAGAAGCTCCGGGTCGACGACGAGACCAGGATTCCTCACCAAGCTCCGAGCCCGGGAAGGTAGCACCTCCCAGTGCCAGCCCGGCGGAGCCCAGTCCCGGACATTGCGCCTCTCAAGGATGTCGCCGCCGACTCGACGACGACGAGGATGCGGGCCAGACATCGTCGACGTCGAGACAAATTCCTATGAAAACATTTTCTTATCGTTTAATCACTAATTTTTTAAACTCATTTTAGACTCATTTTTGAGATGACCTTTGCTAGCACTCGATATGCCTACTTTCTAGCACAAGTCATGCCAAAATTTTGACATGACCTTTGCTAAAAAGTGGACATATCGAGCGCCTGAAATTCACCGGAACGGAAATGAATCAACATTCCGGCAAAACATAGGCCACTCGAATCATTTACCCCGCAAACAACAAAAGGCCACTTGGGCACATTCATATATTGGGCACTTGGGCACAATTATCGAACAATTCAAAGTGAAGATGAAGAAAAAATCACTAAACTAACTTTTTGGTCTAAACTAATTTTTTCCACTACAACCATCAAGGAAAAATCACTAATTCAAGCGTGAAGATGAAGAAAACTACATTGGGTCCAAAGCAAGCTTATTTCTATATTGATTTTTTGCTCTAAATTAATTTTTTTCCACCACCACGAACTAACTATATTGGGTCCCTAGAGAGATTTTTCCTAATATTACAAAACCTAACCCTAGAATCAACCTAACCCCCCTAACCCAAGAATCAAACTGCTCTGCCTATGAAGGGAGTGAGGGGATAGGGAAGAGGGAGGAAGGAGGTAGTGGTGGCTACCTGCGGAGGGAGGGGGTGCGGCCGTGAGGGAGGGGGCGTGACGGTGGTGGCGTCCGAGTCGGGGCTCGGGGGTAGGCGACGGCGAGGAAGGGGGCGCGACGGCGAGTGAGGGGGCGCGACGATGGCGGCGTCGAGGCGATGACGACGGCGGCGGTCGGGGGAGAGGGAGTGATGAGAGGGAGACGGAATCAAATTGAGAGAGGGCGACGAAGGAGAGGGATCGAATGGGGGAATGGGGATGGAGGAAAGAAGTGGAGGAGGAAGAAGCCCGCGCGGGCTGGGGTTATGTCAAGATAGCAGTAGCACTTTTTAGGGACGAGCGCTACTGCTACTTGACGTACCTATAGCGCGTTTCAGGAACCAGCGCTACTGCTTAACCTAGCCTGGCAGCAACGGTGGGGCAATATTAGTAGTAGCACTTTTTATAATGCCGCGCTACTGCTAAGCAGTTAGCAGTAGCGCCTGTTCTGGACACGCGCTACTGCTATGTAGCAGTAGCGCCGCTGTCTATCCAGCGCTACTGCTAAGGTTCTGTGTATAAGGTTTTCTCTAGTAGTGCGTCCCTCTTTTCCACAAATATAACAGGTGATCCCCAAGGAGAGGCACTACGACGGATAAATCCTTTCCTGAGCTTCTCTGCCAGTTGCTTCTTTAGTTTAGACAACTCTTCGGATCCCATTCTATAGGGCTTCTTATAGATGGGTCCTGCTCCGGGCATTAGCTCAATGATGAACTCAATGTCACGGTCAGGTGGCATTCCGGGCAGCTCATCAAGGAAGACATCTGGGTATTCACATACCACTGGCACTTGGTCCAACTCAATTCCCGACAGACAATTGACATGAGGGGCTTGAGTGGAGGCCGGGTTGGGAACATACTTGACTTCAACTCCATGGCTATTGGTCATGGTAATAGTTTGCTTGGCACAGTCTAGCAAGCCTTGATGCTTGGTTAACCAAATCATGCCAAGGATCACATCCAAGCCTTGTGAGTCCAAAACTATGAGATCTACGAGGAAGTCTACCCCATTGATGTTAATCTCACCTCCTTTACATCCTATCTTGGTCCTGAAAATTGCACCCGGGGTTTGTACCATCATCTGACTACTCAGAGGTGTAGGTTTCATACCACTCTCTAGTGCAAACTTTTGGGTAACAAAAGAATGTGAAGCTCCACAATCAAACAATACGGTTGCTAGGGTTGAGTTGATAAGGAACGTACCCAGTATGACGTCTGGGTCTTCCTGGGCTTCCTCAGCGGTGACGTGATTCACACGACCTTTGACATTGTTGGGCTGGTTGCAGGGAGCTTGGTTCCTTGGTGGTGCTCCACGGCCTTGACCTTGGTTCTGCGCATTGGGGCGTGGTGCATCTGGCTTCTTATTGGGGCACTGCTTAGAGTAGTGTCCTGGCTGACCACATCCAAAACAAATTACTTGGCCCACGTTGTTGTTGTTCCTGCCGCCACTGTTGTTATTGGGGTTGTTGTAGTGAGGCCTGGGGTTGGCATACTGCTGAGGCTGGTAGCTCGAATGTGGTGCTGGGGGTCTAGCTTGCTGAGGCTGATAGGTCGGCCTGGCTGGGACTGGCTGCCAGGGGCGAGGCTTCAGGTTGCTGGAACTACCCTTGCTGATCATCTTGCGCTTGCAAGTTTCTTCCATGGCACGACGCTTGTCTTCCAGCATCAGAGCCTTGTTCACCAGGTTGAAGAAGGTCCGGCAGCCGCAGACAATAAGCTGATACTGCAGGGCTTGTTGGAGTCCTTCCATGAAGCGTTCCATCTTAGCTGCCTCAGTGCTGACATCTTCAGGGGCATACCTTGATAGGAGGTTAAACTTCTGCATGTACTCCTTGACAGAGCCACTTCCTTGCTTCAGCGCTCGGAACTCACGCTTCTTGATAGCCATGATCCCAGAAGGAATGTGGGTCGTGCGGAAACCTTCCTTGAAATCAGCCCAAGTGATCACATGATCGCCTTGCATGACCTTGAATCCATCCCACCAAGCTCTGGCGGTACCTCCAAGGCAGTGAGAGGCATAAAGCACCTTCTCACGATCCTCATTGCAATTGACCTGTGCAAGGAGGTCCTCGATGGTGCGGATCCAGTCATCGGCATCTAGAGGTTCGGCAGTCTCAGTGAAGGTTGGGGGCGAATTCCTCATGAACTCCAACAGAGTGGAGCGGCCATTGCCGTTGTCTTCTTTGCTACTGGTTATTCACAAGGGCCTAGGCCATCTGCTGAATAGCAGCAGAGTTGGCTTGGCGCTCCTCCCGGAGAACTTGGAGAAACTGAGCTATGGTCATTTTCTCCGGTGGAGGTGGTGGCGGGGGAATGTCGCCATGTGGCTGCTCCTGGTGATCTCCAGCGTGAGCAGACCCACCGGCTCCCTGCTGCTGGCTAGAGTTGCCGGCGTCGGGGTTGCCAAAAGTGTTGGCGCGGGTTGCAGTCACCATCATGTTTGGAGCAGCCAAGTCAAACAACTCGGACGAAAGAGATGGGGGAGCAATAATAGAGAAAGCGCGCCTAAGGGGTTGGTGTCGGAAATATGCCCTAGAGGCAATAATAAACTGGTTATTATCATATTTCCTTGTTCACGATAAACGTCTATTATCCATGCTAGAATTGTATTGATCGGAAACTCAGATACATGTGTGGATACATAGACAACACCGTGTCCCTAGTGAGCCTCTACTAGACTAGCTCGTTGATCAAAGATGGTTAAGGTTTCCTAACCATAGACATGAGTTGTCATTTGATATCACATCATTAGTAGAATGATGTGATGGACAAGGACCCAACCGTAAGCATAGCATTTGATCGTTCTAGTTTGTTGCTACTGCTTTATCCATGTCAAGTATAAGTTCCTACGACCATGAGATCATGCAACTCCCGGACACCGGAGGAATGCCTTGTGTGTATCAAACGTCACAACGTAACTGGGTGGCAATAAAGGTGCTCTACGGGTATCAGCGAGGGTGTCTGTTGGGTTGGCATGAATCGAGACTGGGATTTGTCACTCCGTATGATGGAGAGGTATCTCTGGGCCCACTCGGTAATACAGCATCACAAGAAGCTTGCAAGCAATGTGACTAAGAAGTTAGTCATGGGATCTTGTATTATGGAACGAGTAAAGAGACTTGCCGGTACGAGATTGAACTAGGTATGGAGATACCAACAATCGAATCTCGGGCAAGTAACATACCGATGGACAAAGGGAACTGTATACGGGATTGATTGAATCCTTGACATCGTGGTTCGACCGATAAAGATCTTTGTAGAATATGTAGGAACCAATATGGGCATCCAGGTCCCGCTATTGGTTATTGGCCGTAGAGGTGTCTCGGTCATGTCTGCATAGTTCTCGGACCCGTAGGGTCTGCACACTTAACATTCGGTGACTACTCGCTATTGTTGAGTTATATATGTTGGTGACCAAAGGTTGTTCGGAGTCCCGGATGAGATCCCGGACATTACGAGGAGTTCTGGAATGGTTCGGAGGTAAAGAATGATATATAGGAAGTTCCGTTTTGGTCACCGGAAGGAATTCGAGCGTCATCGGTAGTGTACCGGGAGTGCCGAAGGGGTCCCGGGGTCCGCCGGAAGGGGCCCACACACCCCGGGAGGCCACATGGGCTGAGAGGGGACACACCATCCCCTGGTGGGCTGGGCGCCCCTCCCACCAAGGCCCATGCGGCCAAGGGGTTGGTGGGGGCAAACCCTAAAGGGGGCGGCCACCCAAGCTTGGGGGACAAGCCACCTTGGGGCGCCGCCCCATCTAGGCCGCCGCACCCCTAGGGGGGGGACCCTAGGGCGCCGACCCCTCCTCCCTTCCCCCTATATATATGAGATGAGAGGGAGGGCACCGACACCACAAGGCACGGCACAACTCTCCCTCTCCCCTAGATTGTTTCTCCTCTAGTTCGTCGCGGTAGCGCTTGGCGAAGCCCTGCCGGGACAGCTCCACCACCACCGAGAATCATATATCGGTCTCACCGAGATTCCTAAAGTTGCCACATTTTGAACAAATCGGTACGACCGATCCATAAAACTCGGATATTCCGATTTTATAAACTTGGCCATCCGAAAGTTGGTCAACGAAACTCGGTTGCACCGATGTAGTACTTGGTTGTACCGAGAAGCTAGGGTTTGGGTAGGGTTCTGTCTGAGATGGAAAATTGGTAGAGCCGAGTGGGAAACTTGGTTGCACTAATTTTGTATGGTAGGGTTTAGACAGAGTATTTTGTGGGAGAGCTTGTGGGTGTTTTTGGTGGCTAGCACTTGTGCACGTGGAGCAATTTGTTCACCAACATTACTGGTATCAGAGCAGCATATTTCATTGTAGGATCCAAAGTATGTCTAGAGGGGGAGTGATTAGACTACTTGACCAAATAGAAATTCTACCTTTTCCCAATTTTAGTTGTGGGCAGATTTTAGCAATGATAGCAAGTCAAGCACACCCTAAACATGCATGTCTAAGAGTATAGCAGCGGAAAGTAAAGACAATCACATGTAGTAAAGGGTAGGGATAGGAGATCAAACGCAATTGTAGACACGAAGATTTTTCTCGTGGTTCTGATAGGTGGCGCTATCGTACATCCACGTTTATGGAGTCTTCAACCCACGGAGGGTAGCGGTCGCCAGAGTGCACGGAGGGCTCCACCCATAAGGGTCCACGAAGTAGCAACCTTGACTATTCCATAACGGCTTCCGTCCATGAAGGACTAGCTTCACTATGGGTAGATCTTTACGAAGTATGCGATCTCCTTGCCCATACAAACTTCTTGGTTCAACTCCACAACACGAAGTAGGAGGCTCCCAAGCAACACCTAACCAATCTAGGAGGCACCACCCTCCAAAAGGTAATAGGCTTGATAGTGATGATGAACTCCTTGCTCTTGTGCTTCAAGATGATAGACTCCTCAACACTCAATCACTCTCTCACAGATTTGGCTTGGTAGAAGAGATTGATTCGGTGGAAAGCAACTTGGGGAGGCTATAAATCAAGATCCATATGGTTGGAGTGGATGATCTTGATCTCAACACAAGGGTAGGTGGTTCTCTCTCAGAAATTTGGATATGGGAACTGGGGAACTGTTCTGAGTGCTTCTCTTTCGAGGGGGATGTGGTGGAGGGGTCTATATACGCATCTCCAAAAATCCAACTGTTACACTATTATTGACCAAATCGGTGAAACCGAAGTAAAACTCTGTCGTACCGATTTGTTCAAAATGTGGCAACTTTAGGAATCTCGGTGAGACCGATATATGATTCTCGGTAGTATCAATTATGAGTGGCCGAGGGCAGTTTCCAAACTCGGTGAGACCGATCCATAAAACTAGGAAATTCCAATTTTATAAACTTGGTCATCCGGAAGTTGGTCACCGAACCTCGGTTGCACCGATGTAGTACTTGGTTGTACCGAGAAGTTAGGGTTTGGCTAGGGTTCTGTCTGAGATGGAAAATCTGTAGAGCCGAGTTGGAAACTTGGTGGCACCGTTTTTGTATGGTAGGGTTTAGACAGATTATTTTGTGGGAGAGCTTGTGGGTGTTTTTGGTGGCTAGCACTTGTGCACGTGGAGCAATTTCTTCACCAACATTACCTCACCCCCTTTTAATAGAATTGGCTTTCCTATGGACTCAAAGTGATTTCTCACAAAGTAAAATTTAGAGTCTCCTTGCTTGAAGCTTTGCCAATTCCATTCCTTGCATCTTGGGGTCTCCTCACAATCTTTAGCCATCCCATCATTGAACTTTTCCTGAAATATACTTAGTGGAAACATGAGTCCAATGAGATATATGTTGTTATTAATTACCAAAACCACCAAGGGAGCAAATGTGCTTTCAGTCCCCCTTTTTGGTAATTGATGACACCATATAGATCAAAACATGAGTCTAATCACTCCCCCTTTTTAGTAATTGATGACAACATATATATCAAAGCTTCGACATATGATATAATCAAAGAATAAAATTGTCGCTTTGAGAAGTATGTGATAAGCAAGAGCTCCCACTAAATTTGTGCACTATTTTGAATTTGCGTTTGAATGCAAATGCACAATCGATTAGGTTCATGGGGCACTCTTCCATATCACATACAACTTGGTGGTGTGCGAGAATAATATGAATGAACAACATAGCTCCGGTTGTTTATGTAGGAGTCGACAGAACCGCTTCAGCGAAGACTTCTGCATATGTCATGGAAGGAGTTGGAGTAGACACTGGAGGTGCTGAAGGAGCTGATGGAACTGAAGGAGCTGCTGGAGGTGCTGATGAAGATGGTCTCCATTCTGAAGCTGACACTGTCGCAGATCTGGCCTGGGTCTTGAACTGAGTGCTGGGCCTGAGAGGGCGACTGTCATCATCATCATCATCATCATCTGAAGAGTGAGGAAGGGGTACTGCATCCACTTCCTTCTTGAGCTCATCAACAGTCTTTGTCAGCCCATCTACCTTGTTGTTCAGAGTGTGGAACTTGTCCTCAACTATCCTTTCCACACTCTTCTGGTTCTTCAAAAGCTCTGTGATGTCATTCTGCATGCCTTGGATAGAGCTAAGAATAAGATCCATCTGCCCACTCCTGGTCCTTGGCACTGGAGCACTGGTGGCTCTGGCTGCCTCAGCTGCTGCCTGTGCAGTAGATGAAGTGGGATGATCTGGATCCATCTTCATGTCCATAGATATCCTTGTATTTGTCTCTTGTGTGTTGGGACTAACCCATGTAGGTGAGAAGAGCAAGGAAACTCTTGATGATCTTCATCAACCTTGAGCATCCACCACTACATCAACCACATGAAATCTTCATCGACAAAACCCAAGGTTAGTTTATCCCTCCTATGGGGGGATGTCACATCAAGGGGGAGCTTTACTCTAAGACTTGAGCTAAAGCATCTCTTAGAATGTGACAACATTAAATGCTTTATGTAAAAGTGGTAACCCCACTTGTGCTTAAACGATGAGTATGACCTATGATCAAGTATTCTTACTTGTCTCCTATGTCAATATACTCATATATAGATGACTCCTTCATCGCCAAAATGTTGGATAGATGCTAGTATGTATGTGCATGTTTGCCATGATTTCATTTGACATCTTATTGTGTGAGCATGTTGGTCTGCATTTCTTTAACCATTCGAGGACATCCAAATGTTGCTATTTGGTTTTTGATTTTTCTTTTGCCAATTGGATGGACAAGAATGCCTAGGAACACTCTCTAGCTATCTATGCTTTCTCGTCTCATATTCCATTCTTGCTGCATCACAAAATTTGAACAAGTACTTTTTGATCTCTCTGTGTGAGGAGCACTCGGAGTTCCATATCGACAAAGGACTAACCATTAAAACCTCCCAAGTGCTTCTCGGTGGAACCAATACCAAATTCTCGGTATCACCGAAAGCCTAGGGTTGATATGGTTTTCATACTCGGTATCATCGATTCCATCTTCTCGGTTACACCGAGTTTCCCTGTCAGCTGACGGTAGAGAAACTCGGTGACACCGAAAAGTTAGAACCGGTGTCACCGATAGCCACGGCTATATAAAGAGGCGGACCCGACTTTTGAAATTACTTTCTCAAATGTCATCCCCTCCAAAACCCTAGCTGCCGAACAAGGACCCCTGGTCATCTCCTTCATCTTCCCGAGTGCCTCCGCCGTTGGAAGTCCACGCCGTCGACGGAATCTACACCACCGTCGCCGCCGTAGCGAAGTCGTCACCGAATTAGGGTACGATTTTGACCCCTCGTGCGCTCCCCTCTCCGAATCTTGCGCATTAGGACTTTTCCATCGATAAGCCAAGCTTTGAGATTGATCTATCCACAAGAACCTCCAGTAGAATAGCGAACGAAAGATTTTTTAGGGTTTGTCGTCCGCAACTTGAATCCCGGTGGAATCGATGCAAAAGAATCGGTAGCACCGATTCCCTTTTCTTGTCAACCGAGAACGACCTCGGTGAAACCGAGTGCCCATTTTCGGGCTCACCGAAAGTGGTGCCAAGTTTCTGTAATGCAGTTTGTCTGTCTCGGTGGATCCCAAAAGTTTGCCTCGGTTGTACCAATATTCACTTGGCAGAATGCAAATCTTGAGAAATTTTAGTTCAAATCTTTGAAAATTGTCTGCATTTTGTGATGACTCAACCCTTCCACTCTTCTATACTCTATTTCATAGGGTCAGAGATGTCAGGTTCTGATGATAGCCAGAATGACTTCAGAGAGAAAAGTGTTGACATGAGCTCAGGCACTAGTCCTGAAGGGAGCTATGATGATGTTCCTAGCTCACCTGATCTGCCCAAGGCTGCAACCAGGGCAAGAAGAAAGCTCAATTCTGATGAGGAGGATGAGGACTTTATTCCAGATGAGCTGCCCAAGAAAGACACAACTGTCAAGGGCACTGCTGCTGCCACTACTTCCAAGAAGAAGGCTATAAGGAAAGAGTATGCTAGCTCAGAGTCAGTGAGAGCAGCAGAGAGTCCTAGGGCAACAATGACTGTTGAGCCCTCCAAGAAGTCTATGCCTAAGAAGGCAGGAGAGAAGAAAAGGGGAAAGGACAAGATATGTCAAAGCTACAATTCTTCCTTCTACTCCAGAGTACTTAGATGAAGAAGAAGAAGAGGAAGAGCCAGCTACCAAGGCTCCTCCTAAGAAGAAGAAGAAGCTTATGGCTGATGCTATGCCTAAGGATACATCATCCAAAGGCACCAAGACTGCCCCCAAGAAGGCTGATGCTGTTCCTTAACCCAAGAGGTTTTCCAGAGACATCCCAGCTTCTTCCAAGAACAAGACCTCCACTTTTAGGGAAGCTGAGGATGATACATAGTTTGTTTTGATGAAGCTCAGACCACACCTTCCAGAGCACAATGCCAGCCATCCTGTTGCTGAAGACATGAAGAAGAGGAAGGACTCAGGTTTGAGAGAGTGGAGAGCTCTTGATCCTTACTCTCAGAGGAGGAGGATAGCTGTGGACTACAGGTTCTATACAAAGGAGCAACAAGATTTCTATGAAACAGTTTTGCTTGACAGGAGCCCCGCAGTGAGTGACATGGGATATGTGGATTGGAAGCACATCAAGGATAACGAGTACTACTTTCCAAGTGTGCAAGATAACTTTCACTGTATTGGTCTTGATGAGTTTGTTGGTAAGGAGTTTACCGCTTGGAACGACGAGATGATCATGCAATTTTACTCCACGGCACATTTCTATGGAGATGGTACGATTGTGTGGATGACAGATGGCACCAGATATGAATCCACAGTTAAGGAGTGGGCTGCCATCTTAGGAGCTCCACAGGTGCAAGACGGAGACTTGGATGTGTACTCCGAGTCCAAGGGCAATCACAATGCTATGAAGAACATGTATAATGAGATCCCTGCTGCAAACTTGCCTTCACACAAGTTTGGATCCATTTACTTACTCCAGGCTGGTCTACGCACGATCAACACTATCTTAAGGCATACCTTGATGCCGAAGTCCGGAGATGAGAAGATGATAAGAGGCTACTCTATCAACATGCTGCTCCATCTTGATCAACATACCAGATTCAGAGTGATGGACTTAATAGTTGAAACAGTGAAGAGGACTACAGCAGATCAGAAGAGGTCATGTGGATACGCTCCATATATACAGATGCTTATCAACTCCAAGTTGGAGAAGCACATATTTGCACTTGACCGACCACATTTGCCACTTTTGCCAGAGCTAGAAGACAACGTTGTGGTGATGGACCCAGATCATCCCACCTCAGCTACAACACAGGCACAGGCACAGGCAGTCAGAGACTCTAGTTCTCAGATGCCAAAGACTAGGTGTGAGCAGATGGATCTCCTACTTAGCTCTGTGCTAAGCATGCAGAAGGACATCGGGAACATATTGAAGAACCAGGAGAGCCTCTCGAGGATTGTTGTCATCAAATTCCATATTCTCAACAACACGATGGATGAGCTCACAGTGACTGTGAATGAGCTCAAGAAGGAAGTTGATGGCGTGCCTAGTCCCCACACTACTGATGATGATGAGGATAGTCCACCTCTCAGGATAGCCACCCAGTTCAGGACTCAGCCCAGATCTGCTACAGTGCCAGTTCCAGATTCTAGACCTTCTTCATCAGCTCCTGCCGCAGCTCCTTCAGCTCCTCCAGTACCTCCAGTTGCTACTCTGATTCAATCCATGATGTCTGTAGAATTCTTCGCTGATGCCGTTCTCTCGACTCCTTCATAGGCCACCGGAGGAGATCAGCCCCAGAAGAGCGCTTAGTTATATACCTTTGAACTTTTTGGTAACTTGTTGCCAAAGGGGGAGAAGATGTATATAGATCTTTAGGCTTCGAGAGAGAGAGAGTGTTGCTTTTTATTGCTTTTCAAAACATTGATAACTTTTGGTTCGTTTGCTTGTGTTAAACTTTGTTGGTGTTTGATCATACACTTGATGGGTATTGCTACTATTTCCTATCCTTGTGATGCTTATGAGATGATCATTCACCTTTGCTTGATTGTGTTGTGCTATGATATTCATTCTTATTATTCTCGCACACCACCAAGTTGTATGTGACATGAAAGAGTGCCCCATGTACCTAATCGATTGTGCATTTGCATTCAAACGCAAATTTAAAATAATGCACAAATTTAGGGAGAGCTCTTGCTTATCACATACTTCTCAAAGCGACGATTATATTCATTGATTATATCATATGTCGAAGCTTTAATCTATATGTTGTCATCAATTACCAAAAGGGGGAGATTGAAAGCACATTTGCTCCCTTGGTGGTTTTGGTAATTAATAACAACATATATGTCATTGAACTAATGTTTCCACTAAGCATATTTCAGGAAAAGTTCAATGATGAGTTGGCAAAAGGATTGTGGAGAAACCCCTAGATGCAAGGAAATGGATTGGCAAAGCTTCAAGCAAGAGGACTCTACATTTTACTTTGTGAGAAATCACTTTGAGTCCATAGGAAAGCCAATACTATTAAAAGGGGGTAAGGTACTGTTGGTGAACAAGATGCTCCACGTGCACAAGTGATAGTCACCAAAAAACACCCACAAGCTCTTCCACAAATACTCTGTCTAGAACCCTACCACCCAAATCGGTAAGACCAACAATTCTTATTCGGTCTCACCGAGATTCAAACCCTAGACAGATCCTAAGCCAAATCCATCTCGGTACTACCAACATTCCATTCGGTGCCACCGAAATCAGTTGCCAACTCTCGGGTATCCTATTTTCAAGGATCGGTACCACCGAGTTTTGCCAATCGGTCTCACTGAGATTTGTACCAACTTCCTGGTTAGCCATTCTGAAGAATCGGTACCATTGAGTTTTGTGAATTGGTCTCACCGAGTTTTGGACCAACTTTGTGGTTAGCCGTGGTCAAGAATTGGTACCACCGAAATTTGAGAATCGGTCTCACCGAGTTGTGCAATCTGACCGTTGGTCACTAAATTTGTACCACCGAGATTCCTGTATCGGTCTCACCGAGATTCAAAAGTTGCTACCTTTGGAGCAACCCGGTACCACCGAGTTTTACACTTTGGTGTCACCGAGTTGGTCACTTTAGGTTTAACGGTTGGATTTTTGGGGATGCCTATATATACCCCTTCACCACCACCCACTCGAAACTGAAGCACTCAGAACTATTCCATACTTGCCCCATCCAATTTTCTGAGACAGAGCCACCTACTCATGTGTTGAGATCAAGCCATTCCACTCTATCCATATGAATCTTGATCCCTAGCCTCCCCAAGTTGCTTTCCACCAAATCAATCTCTTCCACCATAGCCATATCTGTGAGAGAGTGATTGTGTGTTGAGGAGTCTATCATCTTGAAGCACAAGGGCAAGGAGTTCATTGACATTACCGAGCCTATTACCTTTTTGAGGGTGGTGCTTCCTAGATTTGTTAGGTGTCGCTTGGGAGCCTCCTACTTCGTGTTGTGGAGTTGAACCAAGAAGTTTGTACGGGCAAGGAGATCGCCTACTTCGTGAAGATCTGCCCATAGTAAAGCTAGTCCTTTGTGGACGGCAGCCGTTATTGAATAGTCAAGGTTGCTACTTCGTGGACCCTTATGGGTGGATCCCTCCGTGGACTCTCGAGACCGTTACACTCCATGGGTTGAAGACTCCATAAACGTGGACGTACGATAGCACCACCTATCGGAATCACGGGAAAAATCTTCGTGTCTCCAAATTGCGTTTGATCTTCCTTCCTACCCTCTACTACATATGCTTGTCTTAACTTTCCGCTGCTATACTCTTAGACATGCATGTGTAGTGTGTACTTGAATTGCTATAATTGCTAAAATCTGCCAACACTTAAAATTGGAAAAAGCTAGAATTTTTATTTGTTCAAGTAGTCTAATCACCTCCCCTCTAGACATACTTTCGATCCTACACCAGGTGCCCCAACCATTCCACCCAGAGTTGTGTTAATGTTGCCACCTTAAGGTTATCCCAAAATTATTATTTCTCTCTCATAACTTACATGAATCACACATACCAATCCCTGTCTACGAGCGTGGCTAAGAAATACATAAGCATAGCGAATATTCCCGGGCTGATCAAGTGTCATAGGTTCCTACCTCATGTACTACATAGCAATACCATAATTTCCCAATCCTACTCATGCAAATTTGTAACAGTGAAACTAATGCATAGTAAAACTGGGTATATGAAAGTATGATCAAAGTGTGAACTTGCCTTGCCGACGTTCGTTAAACTCTAAGGATTGATAATACTCCACCTCACACTCCGAACAATCTAGCATGACAAACAATGAGCATGCAATAAGCAATCATGATCATAATTATGCAAAAAAGATCATATGCAAAACGACATCAAAAGAAAAGGTCGGAAACTCAAAGAAATTCCCAAAACAAGTTTCTGGACAGAAACTATTTTTAACAGAAGAAAATAAGATAAAACCTTGGTATAACAGAAAGTATTTGCTTCTAGTTTTATTTAGCAAAAAGAATCAATTAAAAAGGGTTTATAAAACAAAAGTTATGACATATTTAAGGTAGATCTTAAATATTTCCAGATTTGGTTTTTATATAAACTAAAATTATTTTTATTAGTTTTCTGGATACGTATAACATATAGAAAACAGCACCAAAAAGAATTTCTCAAAAACCTATTTTTAAATAAAAGTTATACCTAAATTAGTGTTTAATACAAATCTATTTAAACTCAAAATTTAAAAGTTCAAAAATATATTTTTTGTTGATTCCACGGGATAGGTGAGATTTTTGTGAATCCGTAGCAAAAAGAATCATCGAGATCGGATTTGTATAATTAAAGATACAAAAAAAAACGAATTCGAGATCCGATCTGAAAACGGAATTTTTCTGAAAACGTTAAACTGTGGCATATTACACGTGGCGAGCTCCTGTTGGCTAAGGTTGTGTGCTGCGGGGCTTAGGAAGCGGACGGCTTCTACTTAACTAATATGGAAATAAAACTAACTATAGGAAAAACCGTGAGGCGGTTCGGCCTAAACCGGAAAATTAACCGATCCAAACCGATCTACAAGAAAACCAAACGCTTCGTTGGTTGCTAGCGTACAGGGAGAGAGAGAGAGCTTGCTTACAGAGAAGAACATGAAGCTAGCACGGAAGAAGGTGGCGGTGATGCGGCGGCTCCGGCGATCAAGGGCGTCGGGTGATGTCGGGGGGGTGAGGGAGATCGAGGGCGACCGACTTTTGCTGAAGATGGAGATTGGTGGTAACCGAAATGAGTGGGGGCGTCGAGGTGAACTCCGTGAACTACGATGGCATTGCGAGCTCGATGCGTTCGCTCTAGATGGAGAGAGATAATAAGGTCATGTCAAAAAGAATCTAGGTTTCGAGGGTAGTCGAATTGCAGAAGATAAAGTCTCAGGATGGCTCACGGGCGTCGGAATCTGGCGATGAACCGGAGCTTCTGCGGCGAGATCCAAACGACGAGAGCTTCGAGTAGAGGTGGTTTCGGACGTTGGGGTTTGGGGGAATCAGTCGAGGAGAGTGGTGGGTATTTATAGGACAAGAAACTTGGGGCAGGGGACATCTGGAGATAGGATTCCCGAGTTTGAATCGAGGTCGGTGCTGATGCGTGCGTGAACATGAGATCCTCTATTCGTGAGAAAGAACAAACGAGACATACGTCCTAGCACCAGGGAAGAGAGCGAGGCACGTGCGCGAGAGGAGGCCATGCAGCGCTGGGTCACTGCGGCGCGCGTGCGCATGCAGGGCGCTGGCGGCGCTGTCCTGGTCGTGGACGAGCGCTGTGTTTTTTTTGCTTGCTAGCCTGTATCCTCTCGATGCCTTGTTGCTGCTAAGGCTGGGCCTGGGCTGCCTCGTTGGCTGCTGGCCTCGTTGCCTAGGCTGGTCAGCATGCGTTGCACTTTTTTTACAGAAGCAAAACGGAAAACATTATATTAAATAAAAAAAGTAAAGTATAGGGTATTATATACCAAAAAAATAAGAAAAATAAATCCTAAAGAGTGAATATTTTTGTAGCGGCAAAATAAAAACTACATAAAAAATTATTTAAAAAATCCAAATAAAACCAAATATGACTTTCAAATAAATTGGCACTATCTTCTTCTGACTTTTGGGGTGTCATATTACCTCCTCTCATATTTTTTTTTTATCAAAGTTTTTTGTCAGGGATTTGTGAATAAATTCAAATGCCAATTGAAATGAAGTCAAATAGAAAAAAATGAAAATTTAATTGCCACATTCATTTCAATCAAAATGCATAGATGCTTAACTATAATTGTAAAACATTCCAAATTGAAATTTTGGGATGTTATAAACCTACCCCCCTTAAGATGAATCTCACCCTCGAGATTCGGGTTGGCTAACAAAAAGGTGTGGGTGGTCCTGTCGGAGGTCTTCTTCTCGTTCCCAGGTGGCTTCCTCCTCGGTATGGTGGCTCCACTGAACCTTGCAAAACTTGATGATCTTTCTGCGGGTAACTCGGTTTGTAGTCTCAAGAATCTTGACGGGTTTATCCTCATAAGTCAGATCACTATCCAACTGTATCACCTCTAGGGGCACTATGTCTCTCAAAGGAATATCAGCCATCTCTGCATGTCACTTCTTCAACTGGGAAACGTGAAACACATCATGAACTCCTGACAAAGATACGGGTAATTCCAACTTGTATGCAACTTCACCCATGCGTTCTGAAACTCTGTATGGCCCCACAAATCATGGTGCTAACTTTCCCTCGACTCCAAACCTCTTAACTCCTCCAAGCGGCGACACACGAAGACGTGCTCTGTCTCCGACATCATAGGTTACCTCCTTGCGTTTAGTATCAGCATAACTCTTCTCTCTGGACTGGGCTATCTTGAGTCTATCACGGATCAACTTGACCTTCTCCTCTGAATCTCTGATTAAATCTGGTCCAAACAATTTACGGTCTCCAACTCCATCCCACATCAATGGTGTTCTACACCTCCTTCCGTACAATGCTTCGAAAGGGGCCATCTTCAAACTGGTCTGATAGTTGTTGTTGTATGAGAACTCTGCGTATGGCAAATTATCATCCCAACTAGACCCATAGTCTAGCGCGCAAGCTCTCAACATGTCCTCCAGAATCCAATTGACTCTCTCGGTCTACCCATATGTCTGCGGATGAAAAGTTGTGCCAAATTCTAGCCTGGTACCCAAAGTTTCGTGTAACTGCTTCCAAAACTTCGAGATAAAATGTGTTCCTCTATGTGATACGATGGTCCTCGGAACTCCATGCAGACATACGATCCTGGTCATATATATCTTTGCAACTTAGCACTTGTATACATGGTTTTCACGGGGATGAAGTGAGCTACCTTGGTCAAGCGATCAACTACTACCCAAATGGAATCATAACCTGAGCGAGTCCTCGGTAAACCTGTGATGAAGTCCATGCCAAGTTTATCCCACTTCCAATCGGGTATCGGCAATGGCTGAAGTAATCCAGCTGGTTTCTGATGTTCTGCCTTGACTCTCTGACATACGTCGGATACTACTACATATTGCGCAATATCCTTCTTCATACTGGTCCACCAAAAAGTTTCCTTCAAGTCCAAATAAATCTTAGTGTTACCTGGGTGTATCGAGTAAGGCGAATCGTGAGCCTCCTGAAGAATTAACTTCCTGATCTCTGGTTCATTGGGCACATGTATATGCTGCTCAAACCATAAGGTTCCGTGTTCATCCTCACGAAATCCTTCTACCTTTCCTTCGTCCATTCTTTCCTTTATCTCTGCCATCCCTTTGTCCGTCTTCTAGGCTTCTCGTATCCTTCCCAACAGAGTGGACTGAATTTCCATTGCGGCAACAAAACCTCTCGGAACTATCTCCAAATGGAGATCTCTGAGATCGACGGCTAACTCCTGAGGTAATCCTCCTGGTGTGAGAGTATTGACATAACTCTTACGGCTCAAGGCATCGGCCACTACGTTGGCCTTCCCTCGATGATAATGCAATCTCATGTCATAATCCTTTATGAGCTCCAACCATCTCCTTTGCCCGAGGTTCAACTCCTTCCGCGTGAAGATGTATTTCAAACTCTTCTGATCCGTGTAGACATCACAACTATTACCGATAAGGAAGTGTCTCCAGGTCTTGAGCGCATGTACTCTGGCTTCTAACTCCAAATCATGCGTGGCGTAATTCAACTCATGAGGTCGAAGCTGACGTGAGGTATAGGATACAACTCTTCCTTCTTGCATGAGAACGCCTCCAAGTCCCTGACGTGAAGTGTCGCAATACACTTGAAAATCCTTGCATATATTCGACAGAACTAGCACTGGGGCTGTCACCAAACGTTTCTTCAACTCCTGAAAAACTGCCCTCACAATCCTCGGTCCAATTAAACTTGGTGTCTTTCTTCAATAACTCCATCATGGGCTTCGCGATCTTGGAGAAATTCTCAATAAACCTCCGGTAATATCCTATGACTCCAAGGAAACTGCGTATCTCACCGACTGAGGTGGCTGCCTTCCAATTGGTGCGGCTTCAACCTTGGAAGGGTCTACTGCTATTCCTTCTCCTCATACAACATGTCCAAGAAATCCGACTTCCTTCAACTAAAACTCGCATTTGCTGAACTTGGCATATAACTGATGTTCCCTGAGCTGCTCAAGAACCAAGCGCAAATGTTCCTTGTGTTCTTCTTCATTCTTCGAGTAAATCAATATGTCATCGATGAATACCACAACAAACTTATCCAAGAACTCCATGAATACCTTGTTCATCATGATCATAAAATAGGCAGGGGCATTAGTCGAACCAAAAGACATGATCGTATACTCATGAAGCCCATACCTCATGGTAAAAGTTATCTTGGGTATATCCTGCTCTCGGATCTTCAGCTGGTGATATCCTGATGGAAGATCGATTTTGGAGAATACACTAGCTCCGACTAGCTCGTCAAACAAATCGTTAATCATCGGCAGCGGATATTTGTTCTTGATCGTCACCTCATTCAACGCACGATAATCTACAACCATTCTCAAAGATCCATCCTTCTTCTCAACTAGAAGCACTGGGGCTCCCCAAGGTGATGAACTTGGTCGAATATAACCTTTCTCCAATAATTCCTTAATCTGCTTCTTAATTTCCTCCAAATCATTTGCGGGCATCTGATACGGTCTCTTGGATATTGGTCCTGTGCCTGGCAACAACTCGATTAAAAACTCTATGTCTTGGTCCGGTGGCATGCCTGGTAATTCCTCTGAAAACACGTCGGGATAATCCTTTAAAACTGGTACTTTCTCCTGAACAACTCTCGAAAGGGAATTCATCTGTGTCCTCCTTGGCGTATGCCTCGACACATACTTGATCCATTTTCCCTCTGGGTGGTGAGAAGTGTAGCGACCCGATCTCAAGGGATCGGAGTCTATGTGCTTAAGTGTCATCCCTGGATCGGTATGCTGACACACACAGTACTCGAGGAATTATAACAGAGTTCAATCACACACTTTATTACATCGTGGTCCTCAAAAGAGTATTTATTACATAAATATGGCTGAAGGCCATCTAAATAAAATAATTGTGGAAGTTTCGAAGGTAAATGACTCCATCAACTTCACGGCAACCTGAGACGTTGCAGCCGTGTAGTTCAGCACATGGAATATGCTGGCAATGTCACACCATAGAGTAATGATGAAAACAAATAACTATCTCTATATGCAAATTTGGCTGGTGGAGGCTCTAAGTTTAATTTTGCATAATTCTAATTTTTCCATACAACAAAGGAATAAATTTTTATTTACTACCAAGTTTATGCCATTATTGAGAAGGTTCCTCCAACTCAATTCCCAAAATTCCCAAGTTATTAATAACCCAATTCATTAATTAAATAGAGTGATGAGATCAACCAATAATTCACTTCTAGATACTCAAATTCATCCATAACCGGGGACACGGCTAATCATGATTAGTTTATCCACTCTGCAGAGATTTGCGCACTTTTCCCCACAAGACTCGACCACCTCCATGATCGGAAGATCGAGACATAGTCTTTCTGAATGTGTTCCCCTTAACCCTGGATAGGCCGGTACACCTACTTTCCCCTACATCTGCTAGCCTACCCGGAAAGGCTCACACAAACTTACTCAACTATGCCAGAGCCCATAATGGCTTGTGGCTGCACACGGAAGTTTCTAGGCATGAAATATCATATGATCCCTTTGAGCCTGGGTGGCATTCTGTAGGGTGATCACACCGGTCCTTCGGGTCCCCTAGGGAAAGCACTGGATTCTCCAGGTGCCCCAAACATTCCACCCAGAGTTGTGTTAATGTTGCCACCTTAAGGTTATCCCAAAATTATTATGTCTCCCTCATAACTTACATGAATCACACATACCAATCCCCGTCTACGAGCATGGCTAAGCAATACATAAGCATAACGAATATTCCCGTGGTGATCAAGTGTCATAGGTTCCTACCTCATGAACTACATAGCAATACCATAATTTCCCAATCCTACTCATGCAAATTTGTAAGAGTGAAACTAATGCATAGCAAAACTGGGTATAGGAAAGTATGATCAAAGTGTGAACTTGCCTTGCTGACGTTCGTTAAACTCTAAGGATTGATAGTACTCCACCTCACACTCCGGACAATCTAGCGGGACAAACAATGAGCAGGCAATAAGCAATCATGATCACAATTATGCAAACAAGATCATATGCAAAACAACATCAAAAGAAAAGGTCGGAAACTCAAAGAAATCCCCAAAACAAGTTTCTGGATAGAAACTATTTTTAACAGAAGAAAATAAGATAAAACCATGGTTTAACAGAAAGTATTTTCTTCTAGTTTTATTTAGCAAAAAGAATCAATTAAAAAGGATTTATAAAACAAAAGTTATGACATATTTAAGGTAGATCTTAAATCTGTCCAGATTTGGTTTTTATATAAACAAAAATTATTTTTATTAGTTCTCTGGATACCTATAACATATAGAAAACAGCACCAAAAAGAATTTCTCAAAAACCTATTTTGAAATAAAAGTTATATCTAAATTAGTGTTTAATACAAATCTATTTAAACTCAAAATTTAAAAGTTCAAAAATATATTTTTTGTTGATTCCACGGGATAGGTGAGATTTTTTTGAATCCGTAGCAAAAAGAATCATCGAGATCAGAGTTGTAGAATTAAAGATACAAAAAAAAAACAAATTCGAGATCCGATCTGAAAACGGATTTTTTTTTAAAACGTTAAACTGCAGCAGATTACACGTGGAGAGCTCCTGTTTGCTAAGGTTGTGTGCTGCGGGGCTTAGGAAGCGGACGGCTTCTACTTAACTAATATGGAAATAAAACTAACTAGAGGAACGTGAGGTGGTTCGGCCTAAACCGCAAAGTAAACCGATCCAAACCGATCTACTAGAAAACAAAACGCTTCGATTGTTGCTAGCGTACAGAGAGAGAGAGAGAGCGCTTGCTTACAGAGAAGAGCATGAAGATAGCACAGAAGAAGACGGCGGTGATGTGGCGGCTCAGGCGATTAACGACGTCGGTGGTGATGTCCGGTGGGTGAGGGAGATCGAGGGCGACCGATTTTTGCTGAAGATGGAGGTTGGTGGTAACCGCAACGAGTGGGGCGTCGAGGTGAACTCCGTGAACTACGGCAGCATTGCTAGCTCGATGCGTTCGCTATAGATGGGAGAGATCATAAGGTCATGTCAAAAAGAATCTAGGGATCGAGGGTAGTCGAATTGCAGAAGATAGAGTCTCGGGATGGCTCACGGGCGTCGGAATCCGGCGATGAACCGCAACTTCTGCGGCGAGATCCAAACGACGAGAGCTTCGAGTAGAGGTGGTTTCAGACATTGGGGTTTGGGGGAATCGGTCGAGGAGAGTCATGGGTATTTATAGGAGAAGAAACTTGGGGCAGGGGACATCTGGAGGTAGGATTCCCGAGTTTGAATCAAGGTCAATGTTGATACGTATGTCCAAGCGCCAGGAAAGAGAGCGAGGCACGTGCGCGAGAGGAGGCCGTGCGGCGTTGGGTCACTGCGGCGCGCGTGCGCATGCAGGGCGCTGGCGGTGCTGTCCTTGTCGTGGACGAGCGCTGTTTTTTTGCATGCTAGCCTGTATCCTCTCGATGCCTTGCTGCTACTAAGGCTGGGCTTGGGCTGCCTCGTTGGCTGGCTGGCCTCGTTGCCTAGGCTGGTCAACATGCGTTGCACTGTTTTTTTACAGAAGCAAAACGGAAAACATTATATTAAATAAAAATGTAAAGTATAGAGTATTATATACCAAAACGATCTGAAAAACAAATGCCAAAGCGTGAACATTTTTATAAAGGTAAAATAAAAACTTCATAAAAAAATATTTTAAAAAAAAATCCAAATAAAACCAAATTTGACTTTCAAATAAATTGGCACTATGTTCTTGTGACTTTTGGGGTGTCATGTTACCTCCTCTCATATTTTTTTGTATCAAAGTATATTTTCAGGGATTTGTGAATAAATTCAAATGCCAATTGAAATGAAGTCAAATAGAAAAAATAAATGAAAATTTAATTGCCACATTCATTTCAATCAAAATGCATAGAAGCTTAACTATAATTCTAAAACATTCTAAATTGAAAATTTGGGATGTTGTAACTTGTTTGGTGTTTAAGATCATATACTTCTTATGTGTTGCTACTATTTCCAATCTTTGAGATGCTTATGAGATGATCATTCACTTTTGCTTGATGTGTTGTGCTATGTTGTTCATTCATATTATTCTCGCACACCACCAAGCTGTATGTGATATGGAAGAGTGCCCCATGAACATAATCGATTGTGCATTTGCATTCAAACGCAAATTCAAAACAGTGCTCAAATTTAGGGGGAGCTCTTGCTTATCACATACTTCTCAAAGCGATGATTTTATTCTTTGATTACATCATATGTCAAAGCTTTGATCTATATGTTTTCCTCAATTACCAAAAAGGGGGAGATTGAAAGCACATTTGCTCCCTTGGTGGTTTTGGTAATTAATAACAACATATATCTCATTGGACTCATGTTTCCACTAAGTATATTTCAGGAAAAGTTCAATGATGGTATGGCTATAGATTGTGAGGAGACCCCAAGATGCAAGGAATGGAATTGGCAAAGCTTCAAGCAAGGAGACTCTACATTTTACTTTGTGAGAAATCACTTTGAGTCCATAGGAAAGCCAATACTATTAAAAGGGCATGAGGTAATGTTGGTGAACAAATTGCTCCACGTGCACAAGTGCTAGCCACCAAAAACACCCACAAGCTCTTCCACAAAATACTCTGTCTAAATGCTACCATACAAAATCGGTGCCACCAAGTTTCCACTCGGCTCTACCGATTTTCCATCTCAGATAGAACCCTAGCCAAACCCTACCTTCTCAGTACAACCAAGTACTACATCGCTACAACCAAGTTTCGGTGACCAACTTTCGGATGACCAAGTTTATAAAATCGGAATTTCCGAGTTTCATGGATTGGTCTCACCGAGTTTGGAAACTGCCCTCGGCCACTCATAATCGGTACTACCGAGAATCATATAGCGGTCTCACCGAGATTCCTAAAGTTGCCACATTTTGAACAAATTGGTTCGACCGAGTTTTACTTCGGTTTCGCCGAGGTTGTCAATAATGGTGTAACGGTTGGATTTTTGGAGATTCCTATATATACCCCTCCACCACATCCCACTCGGAAGAGAATCACTCAGAATAGTTCCCCACTTCCCATATCCAAATTTCTGAGAGAGAACCACCTACCCTTGTGTTGAGATCAAGATCATCCACTCCAACCATATGGATCTTGATTTTTGGCCTCCCCAAGTTTCTTTCCATCGAATCAATCTCTTCTACCAAGCCAAATCTGTGAGAGAGTGATTGAGTGTTGAGGAGTCTATCATCTTGAAGCACAAGAGCAAGGAGTTCATTATCACTATCAAGCCTATTACCTTTTGGAGGGCAGTGCCTCCTAGATTTGTTAGGTGTTGCTTGGGAGCCTCCTACTTCGTGTTGGGGAGTTGAACCAAGAAGTTTGTACGGGCAAGGAGATCGCCTACTTCGTGAAGATGTACCCATAGTGAGGCTAGTCCTCCGTGGACTGAAGCCGTTATGGCATAGTCAAGGTTCCTACTTCGTGGACCCTTATGGGTGGAGCCCTTCATGGACTCTCGCGACCGCTACCCTCCATGGGTTGAATACTCCATAAACGTGGATGTACGATAGTGCCACCTATCGGAACCACGGGAAAAATCTTCGTGTCTACAATTGCGTTTGATCTTCTATCCCTACCCTTTACTACATGTCCTTGTATTTACTTTCCGCTGCTATACTCTTAGACATGCATGTGTAGGGTGTGCTTGACTTGCTACACTTGTTGGTTAGGTGTTGCTTGGGAGCCTCCTTGACAGATTTTAGCAATGATAGCAAGTCAAGCACACCCTACACATGCATGTCTAAGAGTATAGCAGCGGAAAGTAAAGACAAGCACATGTAGTAAAGGGTAGGGATAGAAGATCAAACGCAATTGTAGACACGAAGATTTTTCCCGTGGTTCCGATAGGTGGCGCTATCGTACATCCACGTTTATGGAGTCTTCAACCCACGGAGGGTAGCAGTCGCGAGAGTCCACGGAGGGCTCCACCCATAAGGGTCCACGAAGTAGCAACCTTGACTATTCCATAACGGCTTCCGTCCACGAAGGACTAGCTTCACTATGGGTAAATTTTCACGAAGTAAGCGATCTCCTTGCCCGTACAAATTTCTTGGTTAGAATCCACAACACGAAGTAGGAGGCTGCCAAGCAACACCTAACCAATCTAGGAGGCACCACCCTCCAAAAGGTAATATGCTTGATAGTGATGATGAACTCCTTGCTCTTCTGCTTCAAGATGATAGACTCCCCAACACTCAATCACTCTCTCACAGATTTGGATTGGTAGAAGAGATTGATTCGGTGGAAAGCAACTTGGGGAGGCCAAAGATCAAGATCCATACGGTTGGAGTGGATGATCTTGATCTCAATACAAGGGTAGGTGGTTCTCTCTCAGAAATTTGGATATGGGAAGTGGGGAACTGTTCTGAGTGCTTCTCTTCCGAGTGGGATGTGGTGGAGGGGTATATATAGGAATCTCCAAAAATCCAACCGTTACACCATTATTGACAACCTCGATGGAACTGAAGTAAAACTCGGTCGTACCGATTTGTTCAAAATGTGGCAACTTTAGGAATCTCGGTGAGACCGCTATAGGATTCTCGGTAGTACCGATTATGAGTGGCCGAGGGCAGTTTCCAAACTCGGTGAGACCGATCCATAAAACTCGGAAATTCCAATTTTATAAACTTGTTCATCCGAAAGTTGGTCACTGATACTCGGTTGCAGTGATGTAGTACTTGGTTGTACCGAGAAGCTAGGGTTTGGCTAGGGTTCTGTCTGAGATGGAAAATCGGTAGATCCGAGTGGGAAACTTGGTGGCACCGATTTTGTATGGTAGGGTTTAGACAGAGTATTTTGTGGGAGAGCTTGTGGGCGTTTTTGGTGGCTAGCACTTGTGCACGAGGAGCAATTTGTTCACGAATATTACCTCACGCCCTTTTAATAGTATTGGCTTTCCTATAGACTCAAAGTGATTTCTCACAAAGTAAAATGTAGAGTCTCCTTGCTTGAAGCTTTTCCAATTCCATTCCTTGCATCTTGGAGTCTCCTCACAATCTATAGCCATCCCATCATTGAACTTTTCCTGAAAATTAACTTTGTGGAAACATGAGTCCAATGAGATATATGTTGTTATTAATTACCAAAACCACCAAGGGAGCAAATGTGCTTTCAATCTCCCCCTTTTTGGTAATTGATGAAAACATATAGATCAAAGCTTCGACATATGATGTAATCAAAGAATAAAATCATCGCTTTGAGAAGTATGTGATAAGCAAGAGCTCCCCCTAAATTTGTGCACTATTTTGAATTTGCATTTGAATGCAAATGCACAATCGATTAGGTTCATGGGGCACTCTTCCATATCACATACAGCTTGGTGGTGTGCGAGAATAATATGAATGAACAACATAGCACAACACATCTAGCAAAAGTGAATGATCATCTCATAAGCATCTCAAAGATTGAAAATAGTAGCAACACATAAGAAGTATATGATCAAACACCAAACAAGTTTAACACAAACTGTAAGCCAAAAGATTTTAAAGTTTTGGAGAGCGATAAAAACCAACACACTCTCTCTCTCAAAGCCCTATGATCTATACAACTTCTCCCCCTTTGGCAACAAGTTACCAAAAAGTTCAAAGGTATAGAACTAATCGTCTCTCTGGGGCTGATCTCCTCCGGTTGTTGATGTAGTAGTCGAGAGGACCGCTTCAGCGAAGACTTCTGAAGACTTCATGGAAGGAGTTGGAGTAGACACTGGAGGTGCTGAAGGAGCAGATGGAACTGAAGGAGCTGCAGGAGGTGCTGATGAAGATGGTCTCAACTCCGAAGCTGGCACTGTCGTAGATCTCTCCTGGGGTCTTGAACTGAGTGTTGGGCCTGAGAGGGCGAATGTCATCATAATCATCATCATCATATGAAGAGCGAGGAAGGGGTACTGCATCCACTTTCTCGTTGAGCTCATCAACAATCTTTGTCAGCCCATCTACCTTGTTGTTCAGAGTGTGGAACTTGTCCTCAACTATCCTTTCCAGACTCTTCTGGTTCTTCAAAATCTCTGTGATGTCATTCTGCATGCCTTGGATAGAGCTAAGAATAAGATCCATCTGCTCACTCCTGGTCCTTGGCAATGGAGCACTAGTGGCTCTGGCTGCCTCAGCTGCTGCCTGTGCAGTAGATGAAGTGGGATGATCTGGATTCATCACCACAACGTTGTCCTCAAACTCAGGCTGGAGTGGCATATGTGGTCGATCAAGTGCATATACATTCTACTCAAGCTTATAGTTGATAAGAATCTGAATATATGGTGTATATCCACAAGATCTCTTCTGATCAGCAACAGTCCTCTTCACAATCTCAACAATCAAGTCCATGACCCTGAATCTGGTGTGAAGGTCAATGTGATGCAGCATGTTGATGGAGTATCCACGGATCATCTTGACATCTCTTGACTTGGGCATCAAAGTATACCTCATGATGGTGTTGGTGGTGGACAGTCCTGCCTGTAGATAGTATACTGAGCCAAACTTATGTGAATGCACATAGTCAGCAGGGATCTCCTTGTACACCGTTGCCATGGAGTTATGATTCATCTTGGCCCCAGAGTACACATCCAAATAACCATCTTTCACTTGTGGGGCTCCTAAGATGGTAGCCCACTCTTCCACTGTGGATTCATACCTGACACCTTCTGTCATCCAGTCAATTATGCCATCTCCATAAAAATGAGCTGTCGAGCAGAATTGCATGATAATCTCATCATTCCAACGGGTCAACTCTCTACCAACAAATGCATCAATGTGAATGGCCTTGAAGTTCTCTTGCACATGGGGAAAATAATCTTCATTCTTCTTGATGTAGTCCCAGTCTACATATCTCATATCACATACAGCTGGGCTCTTGTCAAGGAGAATGGTTTCATAGAAGTCTTGATGCTCTTTGGTGTAGAATCTGTAGTCTACAGCAGTCCTTCTCCTCTAAGAATATGTATCAATAGCTCTCCATTCCCTCAGCCCTGAATCCTTCCTTTTCTTCATGTCCTCAGCAATAGGATGGTTGTCATTGTGCGCTGTAAGGTGAGGTCTCAATTTCCGCAAAACAGTCATCTCATCCTCTTCAACAACAGCTCTGGAGAAGGAACCCTTGTTCTTTGCTGCAGCTGGAACATCCTTGGTTGTCCTCTTGGACTTAGGAGCTGTGGCCTTCTTGGGAGCAGCTGACTTGCTCTTGGATGGGGCCTGACTGGTCATGGCATCAGCAAGCAGCTTCTTCTTCTACTTGGGAGGAGGCTTGACAGGTGGCTCTTCCACTTCTTTAGCTTCTTCTGGATCTTCATACATAGAAGTAGGTCTTCCAAGAACATGAACAATCCTCTTTCTACTCCTCTTCTTCTCAGCTACCTTCTTGAGCACGGAGCTCCTGGCTGGCTCAATGGACATGGATGTCCTAGCACTCTCTGGTGCTTTCATGGCTTTAGAACTGGCATACTCCTTTCTCAGTGGCCTCCTAGATGAGGTGGCCTCAGTTGTAGACTTCTTTGCAGCTTTCTCTGCTTTGTCTTGCCTTTGCTTAGCAAGAACCTCCTCTGGCACAAAGTCAGAGTCCTCCTCATCTGAGTTCAACTTCCTCCTGGCTCTTGTAGTAGCCTTGGTCAACCCATGAGAGCTTGGGGTGCCTGGATATTCTAAAGAAGTAGAACTGGCCTCAGGACTAGTGCCTGGATCTGCATCAACACTGGGCTCTCTGAAGTCATTCTGACTGTCTCCTGAAACTGACATACTGACCCTGTGAATAGAGCATAGAAGAGCAGTGGAGTTGAGCATCACAAAACACATACTTTTTTCAAAATTTGAACAAAGAAATTCTTAGTTTTAGCTTTCTGCAAAATGGATTTCGGTATCACCGAGTCAAGATTTTCGGATCCACCGAGACATATGGTCTACTTCACAGAAACTTGGCAGTCACTTCAGTGTCACCGAAAATGACCGCTCGATTTCACAGAGACTATTCTCAGGAACCCTAGAACCAACATCGGTAGAACCGATTTTTGTGACTCGGTGTCACCGAGATGCGTTTTGCAGACGGCTAAACCTAAATTTTTCTCGTTCGCTAATCTAATGAATTTTCTAGTGGATTAGGAAGATTGCAAACAGTGGACTATCGATAAGAGTACCCTAATGTGCATGAATCGGAAAGGGGAGCGCACAAGGGGGCCGGATTCATGCCCTAACTCGGTGACGAATCCACTAAGGCGACAACGACGGTGAAGATTCTGTCGACGGCAGCGATTCCCAACGGCGGAGGCACACGGGGAGGCAAGGGCGACGACCAGGGGGTCCGGAGCGGCAGTTCGGGGTTTGGAGAAACAGACTTTTGACGAGTGAATTTCAAAAGTCGGGTCCGCCGGGTTATGTACCCTAGACTGTCGGTGAAACCGATTGGAACATTTCCGGGCCACCGAGTTTCCTAACTGTCAGGTGACAGAGAAACTCGGTGAGACCGTGAATACCCGATCGGTTGTACTGAGATCAAAAACCTAGATCAACTCAGTGATTCAGTGAAACCGAGTTTTTTGGAGTTGGTTACACCGAGATTCATAGAGAGGTTTGGGAATGCAACTCTTGTCAACACGGTACTCCGAGTGCTCCTCACACAAAGCTTTCAAGAAGTGATTGTTCAAGTTTTGTCATGTAGCATGAATAGAACTTGAGATGAGAAAGAATAGATAGCTAGAGAGGGGTCCTAGGCATTCTTGTACATCCAATTGGCAAAACAAAACCAAAAGCCAATTAGCAACAATTGGATATCCTTGAATGAGTAAAGATATGCAGACCAACATGCTCACACAATAAGATGTCAAAAGAAATCATGGCAAACATGCACAAACATTCTAGCATCTATCAAGCACTTTGGCGATGACGTAGTCATCTATATATGAGTATATTGACTTAGGATCCAAGTAAGAATACTTGATCATAGGTCATACTCATCGTTTAAGCACAAGTGGGGTTACCACTTTTACATAACGCATTTAATGTTGTCACATTATTAAGAGATACTTTAACTCAAGTCTTAGAGTAAAGCTCCCGGCCCCCTTGATGTGACATCCCTCCTAAGAGGGATAAACTAACCTTGGGTTTTGTCGTAGAAGACTTCATGTGGGTGATGTAGTGGTGGATGTTCATAGTTGATGAAGATCATCTTAAGTTGGGAGCAATCCTTTTTGTTTCTTACTGTCCTCACCTACATGGGTTAGTCCCAAACCCAAGAGACAAATACAAGGATATCTATGGACATGGAGTGCAAAGCATACGTGATGATGTCCATGGATTCATTAATTACCTTGTTCCTTGCTTACCTTTGAGGGAATGTGTGACTCCTTGAACTATTGCATAATGTTGATGTTGATTGCAACTAGTCCTTGCCAATAATGAATGTGAGTGAATTTCATTGGCAGAGTCAACCCTCAAGAACTTCTCTAGTTCTTCTTCTTGGGGACCCACATCAAGTTGATGGGGATCCTTGGAGTTGAAGTAGCACGTGTTGAACTAGAACTTGGAGTAGCCTTGGGAACCCACTTCACCATGGCTAGGGACTCATCTTCAAGTGTGTCAATGTCATAATGAATCTTGCCCTTGCCCTTGTGGTCTTGTGGATGAAGGTCATCTTGAGAGCTTGTTCCCTTGGGAGGAGTAGGTTCATACTTATCCCTTTGAGGAACAAACTTAAGCTTGGGGTATTGACCTTCTTCCCATTAAACTCCATTTGCGTTGAAGTAGCCAATGCCATGGTTCTTCCGGTATCCTCCATGCTTGCGTACAATCTCTTCGAATTATTTACATCCGGCAAGACTTTTGTAGACACCTTTCTCTATAATTCCTTTCAATAAATTGTTTTCTTGCTCAAGTGTAACATGGCTAAGAGAATCGTTAGTGGAATCAATAGAGCTACTAGAAACAACATCATTAGATTTCTCATTAGATTTGTTGTTACTAGATGAAGAACCGTTCTTGCCTTATTTACTAGATTGCTTAGTCTTAACTTGTGGAATAAATGTAGACAAGAGTAGTCGTTTGGCTAGATAATAGTAAGTCTTCTTTCGGAGATCGTCACTGATTGTTTTAAGAAACTCATGTTCTTGCTCCAAATTGAGCTTCTCGAAGCATAGCTTCTCATGAGTTCTTACAAGCTCTCTATGATGTTCTAAAGTAGATTCATGAGCTAACTTAAGAGTGTTTAATTCTTTAGTTAGTCGTTCTATTTCCTTCTTATAATCATCACACGACTTATCTTGACTAGCATGATCATTATCTAGTTCATTTTGACTAATATCACTAGTTTTATCAAATAGCAAGTCATCATCTCCATGTAAGTCATCCTCGTCACTATTGAAGTCAATGTATTCGGGGTGTGATACCTTGGGGCCTTTGCCGTCTGCCATGGCAGACGGCAAAGGATAGGTTCACGGACGGCAAATACCTTTGCCGTCTGCCAGTAGATGGCCCCACTTCCAGCACAGAAAACAACGGTAAAGGGCTACTTTGCAGTCTGCAAAAATAAACCGGACGACGAACACCTTTGTCGTCTGCCATATAGGCCAAGCAGACGGCAAAGTGAATGGAAGGCATAGCATTGAGGTTAGCCCCATTAGGTGGCTAACAGCAGCCTTTGCCGTCTGCCTGCATACGGCAAAGAGACAAGCTCCTTTCCCGTCTGCCAGAGACGGCAAAGTGACCAAATGGGTCAGCTAGCCTTAGGTGGCTACTAGCGTACTTTGCCGTCTGCCAGCCGACGGCAAAGTGGCCAAATGGATCAGATCTAGTGCTCCCAGGTTACACAGGTTGCTGCCACATGTCACCTTTGCCGTCTGTGGCAGACGGCAAAGCTCCCTTTGCCATCAGTGGCAGACGGCAAAGTGCCTGTACTACCCCTTTTTATTTAGTTTTTTGTTATATCCAAGCATTTTCACACCAAATATATGATATATATATATATATATATATATATATATATATATTTCACAGGGCAAACAATATGTGCAAGTTTCACAGCAAATATATGATATCCAACACATAAGAAACTATATCCCTGCCATATGGATATGATCATCCAACAGATATACCAAATCAAAACATATGTGCAAGTTTCACCATATTATAATAGTTTCATCCATACATACATAGTTTCATCCATATTACAATAGTTTCATCCATAGCTAGCAAGTTTCACATTGTTCATCGATACAAAATCAAAACAAAAAGTAAACACAAGCACTCCACCAATGCAAGCTTCTGTGAAGTGAATCAAATCTGCACAATGGGAAATAAGAAAGTTAGAAGAAGAAGACTAGAAGAAGAAGAAGAAAAAGAAGAAGAAGAAGAAGAGTTTTTCTTCTCTTTCTTTTTTCTCCTCTTGTTTTTATTCTTCTTATTGCTTATTTGTGTCATTTTAGAGCTAACTTAGGTAAAATAGGTCATTTTGGAGCTAAGTAAGCTTATTATGTCATTTTGGAGGAAAATAAGCTAAGTATATGACATTTATGAGCTAACCAAGGTTATTATGCAATTTTTGACCTAAGTAAGCTAATGATGTCATAAATGAACTAAATAAGCTAAGTATAGGTCATTATTGATCTAACCTAGGTAATTATTCCATTTTTGAGTTAACTAAGCTTATTATGTCATTTTGGAGGAAACAAAGCTAAGTATAGGTTATTTTAGAGCTAACTTAGGTAAAATAGGTCATTTTGGAGCTAAGTAAGCTTATTATGTCATTTTGGAGGAAAATAAGCTAAGTATATAACATTTATGAGCTAACCAAAGTTATTATGCAATTTTTGACCTAAGTAAGCTAATTATGTCATAAATGAACTAAATAAGCTAAGTATAGGTCATTATGCATTTTTTAAGCAAAACACTAGAGAAAACTTACCGTCATCACGGAGGTGAAGCTCCGGGGTTGCTCGTGCCGGTTACACCTGGAGAAGATTCGTGCGATGCTTGTCTGGAGTTATGCTGCATGAAAGATCATTTGCAATGTATCGTTAGCATGATGACGCTCAAATGTTAAGACTAGTAACTAATGACCATTCAAATGAAATTCACCGTGGTCACCGGAGCAATGACTGGCATCGGCGGAGGGGTCTAACCGGTCTTGTCTCACACAGACTACAAATTTGGTTTTGACAAGTCAGTAATATTAGTTAGTAATGAAACGAACATTACGTGCATGATTTGGCTAATATGCAGAAGAAACTTACCACGAGGAGCTCATACATGGCCCGGTGAGCCGCGTCATTCCGTGCCCTCTCCTCCTCCAACAACCTAGCCGTCCTCAAGCCTAGCTGTGGAAGCTGACCCTCACCTATAGCTCGCTCAATACTAGTCATGCATACTGATGATTTAATCTACCTATAGCTAGGAAGTTTCATCGGCACGAAGACCGGGACAGAGCAAATGAAGGGGGTGGAGGAGATGTCATTTGTGCTCACCCACGAATGCAGGGCGGAGCTCGTGGAACGCACGGGGAGGTCGTTGAACACCAGACCCTCGCAGCAACGAAAAAAATTCTTCTTCTTCTCCTCCACAAAAGAACTGCACATTTAAATCCACACGATCAACACGAATATTCAATCCCGATAGAAAAATCTCTCTATATATAACTACTTTTCCACTTCTATTTTATTTTTTTTCTCCTCTATTTCATCATGTTCTTCTTCTCTTTTTCTTCTGTTCTTCTTTTCTTCTTTTCCTTTTTCCTTTTTCCTTTTTTCCTTCTTCTTTTCTTCTTTTCCTTTTTCCTTTTTCCTTTTTTTCCTTCTTCTTTTCTTCGTATTTTACTTCTACTTTTCTTCTTTTCCTTCTAAGTTTCTTCTACTTCTTTTCCTTTGCAAGACGGCTGATTTTGTTGAATTTTTTGGGGCATAGACAGTTGAATAGAATGTCACATGCTTGAGCATTGTATTGCAACATCTTCAATTCTTCTGCGGTCGCTTCACGATTCGAAGCAACCGAGTTTCGGTGACCAACTTTCGGATGACAAAGTTTATAAAATCGGAATTTACGAGTTTTATGGATCGGTCTCACCAAGTTTCGAAACAGCCCTCGGCCACACATAATCGGTACTACTGAGAATCATATATCGGTCTCACCGAGATTCCTAAAGTTGCCACATTAGGAACAAATCGGTACAACCGAGTTTTACTTCGGTTTCACCGAGTTGGTCAATAATGGTGTAACGGTTGGATTTTTGGAGATGCCTATATATACCCCTCCACCACATCCCACTCGAAAGAGAAGCAGTCAGAACAGTTCCCCACTTCCCATATCCAAATTTCTGAGAGAGAACCACATACCCTTGTGTTGAGATCAAGATCATCCACTGCAACCATATGGATCTTGATTTCTAACCTCCCCAAGCTGCTTTCCACCGAATCAATCTCTTCTACCAAGCAAAATATGTGAGAGAGTGAGCGAGTGTTGAGGAGTCTATCATCTTGAAGCACAAGAGCAAGGAGTTCATCATCACTATCAAGCCTATTATCTTTTGGAGGGTGGTGCCTCCTAGATTGGTTAGTTGTTGCTTGGGAGACTCCTACTTCGTGTTGTGGAGTTGAACCAAGAAGTTTGTACGGGCAAGGAGATCGCCTACTTCGTGAAGATCTACCCATAGTGAGGCTAGTCCTTCTTGGACGGAAGCCGTTATGGAATAGTCAAGGTTGCTACTTCGTGGACCCTTATGGGTGGAGCCCTCCGTGGACTGTCGCGACCGCTACCCTCCATGGGTTGAAGACTCCATAGACGTGGATGTACGATAGCGCCACCTATCAGAATCACGGGAAAAATCTTCGTGTCTACAATTGCGTTTGATCTTCTATCCCTACCCTTTACAACATGTGCTTGTCTTTACTTTCCGCTGCTATACTCTTAGACATGCATGTGTAGGGTGTGCCGGACTTGCTATCATTGCAAAAAATCTGCCCATAACTAAAATTGGGAAAAGGTAGAATTTTTATTTGGTCAAGTAGTCTAATCACCCCCCCTCTAGACATACTTTGGATCCTACAAGTGGTATCAGAGCTTTGGTCTCCATTGCATTGGTTTCACAACCTAGGAGAGTATGGTGTCTGGTGAGGGAAATTGTCACCGTAGAGGTCCGTACTTTGATCGTACACATTTTGCTAGTTGGAAGCATAAGATGAAAATGCATATTCTTGGTGATAATCTTGCCGTATGGGATGTTGTTCGTGTTGGCTTGCAAGGTGATTTCTTTGGTGATGGAAAGGAACCGGATCATGAAGCGACCGCGGAAGAATTGAAGATGTTGCAATATAATGCTCAAGATGTGACATTCTATTCAACTGCCTATGCCCCGAAGAATTCAACAAAATCAGCCATCTTGAGAATGTAAAGGAAATTTGGGACACTTTGGTTGATATGCACGAAGGTACCGATTCCTTCAGAGAATCTAAGTTGGATGTGCTTCAAAGTCAACTTGACAAGTTCAAGATGAAGGATGGTGAAGGAGTCGCGGAGATGTACTCTAGGCTAGCTCTCATTACCAATGAGATTGCCGGCTTAGGAAGCGAAGAAATGACCGACAAATTCATCATCCAGAAGATACTTAGAGATTTGGATGGAAAATATGACATCGTGTGCACATTAATCCAAGGGATGCCAAATTACAAAGACCTCAAGCCTACAGAAGTGATTGGAAGGATTGTTGCTCATGAGATGTCACTCAAGGACAAGGAAGAACTTCACAACAAGTCAATTGGTGCTTACAAAGCCTCAAATGATGCTCCCGCTACTTCAAGCGACAACCTGCTTACCAATGAAGAGATAAACCTCATGGTCAAGAAATTCAACAAGTTCTACAAGAGTAGAGGCAAGGAGAGGAACTCCAACTCAAGATAGGAAGAGAAGTGTTCATCTAGTCATGATCGGAATTGCTACAATTGTGGAAGCTCCGGACACTATTCCAATGAGTGCACGGCCCCCACAAGAGAAGAGAAGAATCACCTAGAAGACGAAGCTCTAGAGATGAGTCACCTCGAAGAGAGAGAAGGAGTAGAGATGATTGTTATGAACTAAGACCCTCAAGGAGAAGTAGGGACTCGGAGAAGAAGGACAAGTACACCAAGAGCTACTCAAGAAGAAGACATCAATCTCATGTTGGTGAATGGTTTTCCGACTCCAAATCTGACAACCACTCCGAGAGAAGCTATCACTCCGACTCCGACTATAGTCAAGATGAAGGTGTTGCCGGACTTGCACTCATTTCCTCCAACTCCTATGACATATTTGATTCACCAAATGAAGGGAGTGGAAGTTGCTTCATGGCTAAAGGCCCCAAGGTATCACACCCCGAATATAGTGATGAGGATGACTTACTTGGAGATGATGACTTGCTATTTGATAAAACTAGTGATATTAGAACTAGATAATGATCATGCTAGTAAAGATAAGTCGTGTGATGATGATAAGAAGGAAATAGAACGACTAACTAAAGAATTAAACACTCTTAAGTTAGCTCATGAATCTACTTTAGAAGATCATAGAGAGCTTGTAAGAACTCATGAGAAGCTACGCTTCAAGAAGCTCAATTTGGAGCAAGAACATGAGTTTCTTAAAGCAATCAATGCCAATCGCCAAAAGAAGACTTCATCTTATCTAGCCGAACGACTACTCTTGTCTACATTTATTCCACAAGTTAAGACTAAGCAATCTAGTAACAAAGGCAAGAAAGGTTCTTCGTCTAGTAACTACAAATATAATGATAAATCTAATGATGTAGTTTCTAGTAGCTTTATTGATTCCACTAACGATTCTCTCAGCAAAGTTAAACTTGAGGAAGGAAACAATTTATTGAAAGGAATTATAGAGAAAGGTGTCTACAAAAGTCTTGCCCGATGTACGCAATTCGAAGAGATTGTACGCAAGCATGGAGGATACCGGAAGAACCATGGCATTGGCTACTTCAACGCAAATGGAGTTGAATGGGAAGAAGGTCAATACCCCAATCCTAAGTTTGTTCCTCAAAGGGATAACTATGAACCTACTCCTCCCAAGGGAACAAGCTCTCACGATGACCTTCATCCACAAGACCACAAGGGCAAGGGCAAGCTTCAACAAGTGCTACTTCAACTCCAAGGATCCCCATGAACTTGATGTGGGTCCCCAAGAACAAGAACTAGAGAAGTTCTTGAGGGGTGACTCCGCTAATGAAATTCACTCATATTCATTTTTGGCAAGGACTAGTTGCAATCAACATCAACATTATGCAATAGTTCAAGGAGTCACACATTCCCTCAAAGGTAAGCAAGGGACAAGGTAATTAATGAATCCATCGACATCATCATATATGCTTTGCACTCCATGTACATAGATATCCTTGTATTTGTCTCTTGTGCTTGGGACTAACCCGTGTAGGTGAGGAGAGTAAGAAACAAAAAGGATTGCTCCCAACTTTATATGGTCTTCATCAACTATGAGCATCCACCACTACATCACCCACATGAAGTCTTCTATGACAAAACCCAAGGTTAGTTTATCCCTCTTAGCAGGGATGTCACATCAAGGGGGAGATTTACTCTAAGACTTGAGTTAAAGCATCTCTTAAGAATGTGACAACATTAAATGCTTTATGTAAAGGTGGCAACCCCACTTGTGCTTAAACGATGAGTATGATCTATGATCAAGTATTCTTACTTGGCTCCTAAGTCAATATACTCATATATAGATGACTACGTCAGCGCCAAAGTGCTTGATAGATGCTAGAATGTTTGTGCATGTTTGCCATGATTTCATTTGACATCTTATTGTGTGAGCATGTTGGTCTGCATATCTTTACTCATTCAAGGATATCCAATTTTTGCTATTTGGCTTTTGGTTTTCTTTTGCCAATTGGATGTACAAGAATGCCTAGGACCCCTCTCTAGCTATCTATGCTTTCTATTCTCAAGTTGTATTCATGCTACATCACAAAACACTTCTCGAACCCTCTGTGTGAGGAGCACTCGGAGTATAGTGTCGACAAGAGCTACATTCCAAAACCTCTCTGTGAATCTCGGTGTAACCAACTCCAAAAACCCGGTTCCACCGAATCACTGAGTTGATCTAGGTTTTTTATCTCGGTACAACCGATCGGGTTTTCTCGGTCTCACCGAGTTTCTCTGTCACCTGACAGTTAGGAAATTCGGTGGCACCGAAATGTTCCAATCGGTTTCACCGACAGTCTGGGGTACATAACCTGGCGGACCCGACTTTTGAAATTCACCCATCAAAAGTCTGTTTCTCCAAACCCCGAACTGCCTCTTCGGACCCCCTAGCCATCGCCCTTGCCTCCCTGTGCGCCTCCGCCGTTGGGAATCGCTACCGTCGACGGATTCATCAGCGAGTTAGGGTATGAATCCGGCCCCCTTGTGCGCTCCCCTTTCCGATTCATGCGCATTAGGGTACTCTTATCGATAATCCACTGTTTGCAATCTTCCTAATCCACTAGAAAATTCAATAGATTAGTGAACGAGAAAATTTTCGGTTTAGCCGTCCGCAAAACGCATCTCGGTGACACCGAGTCACAAAAATCTGTTCTACCGATTTTGGTTCTAGGGTTCCTGAGAATGGTCTGGGTGAAACCGAGCGGTCATTTCCGATGACACCGAAGTGACTGCCAAGTTTCTGTGAAGTAGACCATATGTCTCGGTGCATCCGAAAATCTTGACTCGGTGGTACCGAAATCGATTTTTCAGAAAGCTAAAACTAAGAATTTCTTTGTTCAAATTTTCAAAAATTTCTGTGTTTTGTGATGCTCAACCCCACTGCTCTTCTATGCTCTATTCACAGGGTCAGTATGTCAGTTTCAGGAGATAGTCATAATGACTTCAGAGAGTCAAGTGTTGATGCATATTTAGGCACTAGTCCTGAGGCCAATTCTCCTTCTTCAGAACATCCAGGCACCCCAAGCTCTCATGGGTTGCCCAAGGCTGCTACAAGAGCTAGGAGGAAGTTGAACTCAGATGAGGAGGACTCTGACTTTGTGCCAGAGGAGGTTCTTGCTAAGCAAAGGTAAGACAATGCAGAGAAAGCTGCAAAGTAGTCTGCAACTGAGGCCACCTCATCTAGGAGGCCAGTGAGAAAGGAGTATGCCAGTTCTGAAGCCATGAAAGCACCAGAGAGTGCTAGGGTATCCATGTCCATTGAGCCAGCAAGAGCTTCGTGCTCAAGAAGGCAGCTGAGAAGAAGAGGAGCAGAAAGAGGATTGTTCATGTTGTTGGAAGACCTACTTCTATGTATCCAGAAGAAGCTGAAGAAGTGGAAGAGCCAGCTACCAAGTCTCCTCCCAAGAATAAGAAGAAGCTGCTTGCTGATGCCATGACTAGTCAGGCCCCATCCAAGAGCAAGTCAGCTGCTCCCAAGAAGCTCACAGCTCCTAAGTCCAAAAGGACAACTAAGGATGTTCCAGTTGCAGCAAAGAACAAGGGTTCTTCCTCCAGAGCTGCCACTAAAGAGGGGAGATGACTGTTTTGATGAAGCTCAGACCTCACCTTCCAGAGCACAATGACAACCATACTATTGCTGAGGACATGAAGAAGAGGAAGGATTCAAGGCTGAGGGAACGGAGAGCTATAGATCCATATTCTCAGAGGAGAAGGACTGCTGTAGACTACAGATTCTATACCAAAGAGCAGCAAGACTTCTATGAAACCATTCTCGTGGACAAGAGCCCAGCTGTAAGTGATATGAGATATGTAGGCTGACACTCCAACAAGAAGAATGAAGATTATTTTTCCCATGTGCAAGAGAACTTCAAGGCCATTGACATTGATGCATTTGTTGGTAGAGAGTTGACCCCTTGGAATGATGAGATGATCATGCAATTCTACTCCACAGCTCATTTTTATGGAGATGGAAGAATTGTCTGGATGATAGAAGGTGTTAGGTATGAATTCACAGTGGAAGAGTGGACTACCCTCTTAGGAGCCCCACAAGTGCAAGATGGTGATTTGGATGTGTACTCTGAGGCGAAGATGAATCATAACTCCATGGCAACGATGTACAAGGAGATCCCTGCTGACTATGTGCATTCACATAAGTTTGGCTCAGTATACTATCTGCAGGCAGGACTGACCACCACCAACACCATCATGAGGTATACTTTGATGCCCAAGTCAGGAGATGACAAGATGATCCGAGGATACTATATCAACATGCTGCATCACATTGACCTTCACACCAGATTCAGGGTCATGGACTTGATTATTGAGACTGTGAAGAGGACTGCTGCTGATCAGAAGAGATCTTGTGTGTATGCACCATATATTCAGATGCTTATCAATTCTAAGCTTGAGAAGAGTGTATATGCACTTGATCGACCACATATGCCACTCCAGCCTGAGTTTGAGGACAACGTTGTGGTGATGAATCCAGATCATCCCACTTCATCTACTTCATAGGCAACAGCTGAGGTAGCCAGAGCCACTTGTGCTCCAGTGCCAAGGACCAGGAGTGAGCAGATGGATCTTATTCTTAGCTCTATCCAAGGCATGCAGAATGACATCACAGAGCTTTTGAAGAACCAGAAGAGTTTGTAAAGGATAGTTGAGGACAAGTACCACACTCAAAACAACAAGGTAGATGGGCTGACAAAGACTGTTGATGAGCTCAAGAAGGAAGTGGATGCAGTACCCCTTCCTCACTCTTCAGATGATGATGATAATGACAGTCGCCCTCTCAGGCCCAGTGATACGTCTCCAATGTATCTACTTTTCCTCACTCTTTTGCCCTTGTTTTGGACTCTAATTTGCATGATTTAAATGGAACTAACCCGGACTGATGTTGTTTTCAGCAGAGCTACCATGGTGTTGTTTTTGTGCAGAAATAAAAGTTCTCGGAATGGAACGAAACTTTTTGGAGATTTATTTCAGAATAAATGAGAATTATTGGAGCCAAAATACACCGAAGAGGGGGCCAGGGTGAGCATCACCCACCAGGGCGCGCCCTGGTGGGTTGTGCCCACCTCGTGGCCCCACTTGTCCTAACTCCACCACTATAAATTCCTAATTTCGGAGAAAAAAATCAGGGAGAAAGAGTTATCGCGTTTCACGATACGGAGCCGCCGCCACCTCCTGTTCTTCATCGGGAGGCCAGATCTGGAGCCCGTTTGGGGCTCCGGAGAGAGGAATCTTCGGTGTTCGTCATCACCAACCTTTCTCCATCGCTAATTCCATGATGCTCCCCACCGGGAGTGAGTAATTCCTTCGTAGGCTTGCTGGTCAGTGAGGAGTTGGATGAGATTCATCATGTAATCAAGTTAGTTTTGTTAGTGCTTGATCCCTAGTATCCATTATGTTCTGAGATTGATGTTGCTATGACTTTGCTATGCCTAATGCTTTCCACTAGGGCCCGAGCGCCATGATTTCAGATCTGAACCGTTTATGTTATCTTCTCTATATCTATGTTCGTGGTCCGATCTTGCCTATTCATATGCACCTATTACGTGTTATGATCCGTCAACCCCATAGTGACAATATTTGGGATACTTCACGGTGATGACCGTAGTTTGAGGAGTTCATGTATTGACCATGTGTTAATGCTTTGTTCCGGTTCTCTATTAAAAGGAGGCCTTAATATCCCTTAGTTTCCTTATGGACTCCGCTGCCACGGGAGGGTAGGACAAAAGATGTCATGCAAGTTCTTTTCCATAAGCACGTATGACTATTTACGGAATGCATTCCTACATTACATTGATGAACTGGAGCTATTTCTGTGTCGCCCTAGGTTATGACTGTTACATGACGAATATCATCCAACGAGTTACCGATCCAATGCCTACGAGCTTTTCACTTATTGTTCTTGCTAAGTTACTATTATTGTTGCTGCTGTTCCAACTGCTACAAAACTACTGCTACTACTGTTACCGCTATTGTTACTGTCACTACCGCTACCAAACTATCATATTACTGTGCTACTGATCACTCTGCTGCAGATATTTAATCTCCAGGTGTGGTTGAATTGACAACTCAACTGCTAATACTCTCAAGTATTCTTTGGCTCCCCTTGTGTCGAATCTATAAATTTGGGTTGAATACTCTACCCTCAAAAACTGTTGCGATCCCCTATACTTGTGGGTTATCAAGACCTTTTTCTGGCGCCGTTGCCGGGGAGCATAGCAATATTTGTTGAGTCACTTGGGATTTATATCAATTGATCACTATGAAGAATCTGAAGGATACTAAGACCAAGATTTTTCCCTCTACTACGAGGGGAGGTAAGGAACTGCCATCACACTCTGCACTTGATTCACCTTCTGTTATGAGTAAGCTTGCAACACCACCACATGCTAGTAATCCTGATATGTCGCAAGTTATTGATGATCCTACCTCTGCTATGAATTATGCTATTGATGATGCTAGTACCATGTTTGATGATAATGTGCCACTAGGGGAATTTCTTGATGAACAAATTGCTAGAGCTAAAGAAAATGAAACTACTGAAACTGATGAGATTGCTGAAACTGATAAAGCTTATGAAACTGATGATGACTATGAAACTCCTATTAGTTCTAGCTCTCCTAAGTTTGAAATGCCTAAGATACCTGAAGGTTATGTTATGGACGAAGAGATAACTAGAAAAATTCTTTCTTGCTAGGATAGAGATGATCTTAAGAAATTGCTATGCAAGTATAAGGAAAAGACTTTGAATGCTAGAATGAAATGTGACCCTAAGTTTGCTACTTCACCTATCTTTGTTACCGATAAGGATTATGAATTCTCTGTCGACCTAGAGTTAATTACTTTGGTTGAATCTGATCCTTTCCATGGCTATGAAACTGAAACTGTAGTGGCACACCTTACTAAGCTGAATGATATAGCCACCCTCTTTGCTCATGATGAGAAGATTCGCTACTATTATATCCTTAAGTTATTTCCGTTCTCATTAAAGGGTGATGCTAAGACATGGTATAATACTCTTGCTCTTGGTTGTGTGCATAGTCCCCAGGATATGATCTACTACTTCTCTGAAAAATATTTTCCTGCTCATAAGAAACAAGCTGCCTTACCGGAAATATTTAACTTTGTGCAAATTGAAGAAGAGAGTATCCCACAAGCTTGGGGGAGGCTTCTCTAGTTGCTTAATGATTTGCTTGATCATCCTCTCAAGAAAAATGAAATACTTGATATCTTTTATAATGGACTAACTGATGCTTCTAGGGACTACCTAGATAGTTGTGCTGGTTGTGTTTTCAGGGAACGAACTGTTGAACAAGCTGAGGAATTATTGAATAACATATTGAAGAATTATGATGATTGGACTCTCCCTAAACCACTGCCTAAACCCACTCCGAAGAAGAGGGGTATCTTATTTCTCAGTCTTGAAGATATGCAAGAGGCAAAGAAATCTATGAAGGAAAAGGGTATTAAAGCTGAGGATGTTAAGAATTTGCCACCTATTGAAGAAATACATGGTCTTGACACACCACCACCTCCAGAGGTGGTAGAGATGCCCGAGGACGACAACATGACGATTATCCTTGGTAGACCCTTTTTGAATACTGCAGGGGCTGTTATTGATTGCAATAAAAGCAAAGTCACTTTTCATATTTATGGTAATGAGCACACGGTGCACTTTCCGAAGAAACAATTCCAAGTGAATGGTATAAATGTTATTGAAGAATCTCCGACCATCACTATTAGAAGTTTTCAATTACCTATACCGACTATCAGAAAGAAATATGATATACTTATTGTTGGGGATATGCACATTCCCATTGAGGTAACCTAGTGTTTTACGAAAGTTCTTCGGTTTGATGCGAATCGGAAGTGGTTGTTAATAAGACTTGATCAACCTTGTTAATGGATCATTTTTGAGAGGTATGAAGTCGATGAATTTAGTAAGCACAACTCTCTGCTCCCATTTTTTTCTGCTTTAGTTAGTCAAATAAAATAAAATGCCATGTTTATCCCGTTTTCTGTTTTCTCCGTGCAATAAAAAATGACCCAAAAATAAAAAAATTCAGAATGCCCTGAAAATTTAACATGATTTTTTTTCTAAATGTTTATGAATTTTTGGTGCAAATAACATCAGAGGGGGGTGCACCTGGTGCCCACAAGACACCAGGGCACGCCAGCAACCCCAGGCGCGCCCTGGTGGGTTGTGGCTCCCACGTAGGGCCCCCTCACTTATCTCTTTAGCCCACATCATCACCTACCTCCAGCAAAAAATCACCACAACCACCATTTTTGTGTTTTTGCTCTCAAACCCGCGGATTTCGATCTCTTTGCTCGAAGCTCCGTTTCTGAAACTTTTTGGAGGGATTGCTACTTGGTATGTGACTCCTCCATTGCTCCAATTAGTTTTTGTTTTAGTGGGTTATTTTTAGAGTAATTAGCTACTCTTGGTGCTACTGTAGATGAGCTTGCATGTTGAATTCTTAGAGTTCTAAGTAGTTTGAATGATCAATATGGCCTCTATGCATGCTTAGGAGTAGTTGCTAACAATCTTACAAAGTTTTGTTGACAAATTTTTTTGGTGGACTAAAAATTTTCAGAATTTTTATAGGAATAAAATGCAAATCTTTAGGAAGTTTTCCTCTAAGAAAAATGCCAAGGGAGTCATTGGGGAATCATCGGACAATGACCTTCACACCCCAAGAAAGGTGGAGGTGCGGCCGTGTGAATGGCCGTATGATGCCTTCATGGAGGAGGCCGAGTTCCATCAAGAGTTCGCTCAGTTCGTTGCAAACGCCGGGTTAACCGAGTTCCTCGCAGCTAAGTGTGACCAATATCACATGCTTACAAATTCCTTTGTGCAAATCTTTAATTATCTAGGGAGAAACAATCCTCCTGAAGTGCAGTTTAATCTTTATGCTGAAACTTACAGAATGTCGCTAACCGACTTCTGTAATATATGCTTGATTCCTTCTGATGGGGACTTGAGAGAACCTAGGCCATCTGAGTTTGAGGATTTTCTCCTCGCGTTAACCGTGGGTGAGGATAGAGGCGTGTCGAGCGCCACTTCTACTAGTTTGCAGTTTCCCACAGTACATTATTTCGCTTTGGTCATTACTAAGTGTTTAACAGCTAGGGAGAAGGTCGGCGCACTCAGTGCTCCTGACCTTGCTATTTTATGTCGTGTACTTTATGATGATCACACCTTTAGTATGGGAGCTATTATTGCTCGACGCTTCCATCTTAATAAAACTAAGGGAAAGATACATGGTGGTATTTATGCTACTCGTTTAGCGGACCACTTTAGAATCCCATTTCGCCCACATGATTATCTCTTATCCCGAGTTTACCTTGATCATAAGTCAATGCAGGCTCACCAATTCCTTGATGTAACTGAATCTCCACGTGATATTCATTATAACCTAGTATTTAGCAAGGAACCACGTGATGTTATTCCGTTGCCTGCACCTGCTTTGTTTGATCCTATTGCCAGGAACGGATACATGATTATGCCGGATGACATTATAGCTTACCAGAACAACCTAGCAGCTGCTGAGGAGGAGCCCCAGGGGTGGGATGCTCAGGTGCTGCCTCCGCCTCACTATGACTTGGGACCGGATGGCTACTACGGATGGTGATTACCAAGCTAGGCCAAAAGCCTAAGCTTGGGGGAGTACGTATTTCCACCGACATTACATTCATATTCACACATTTCATTCCAGTTGTTGGTGTTCACACTCTTTCATTGTAATATCCATGCTTGATTTGTTTTCTCGCTTTCTTCTTGTGTGTTTGAAAAACTTTGAGAAAACCAAAAAATATTTCCTACTTCTTTTTAGTTTTCTTTCTAGCTTAGTTTAATTGTTGCATCAAAAGAAAACCCAAAAAGATTTCTCGCTTCTTCTTTTATTTGTTGGGAGCTTTCCCGTGTAAATAGTTTTTCTCGTTTTTGTTTCTCTTCTTTAATTTGCTTTCTTCAAGAAAAACCAAAACTCCAAAAATATTTTAGTGTGTTTCTCTGAAATTCTTTTCTTTTTACTTGAGTCGTACCTAGGAGAAGACCACAATGAAATTGTTGAGTGGTTCTCACCTACATTATCGTTTATCTAACAAAGAGCCCATGTTACTTTGTCTTCTCCTCTTGAATAAAATATTTGCAGATTCCAGCTTAGTTCACGGCACTCTTGCTCTATTATTATCTTCTTATCATTCGGTCGTGCAAGTGAAAGGCAATAATGATGAAATTTGATGAATTGACTGTGGCAGAGAAAGGTGGGTTTGAACTCAACTTGTTTTTGTTTTTGTAAATATGTTTAACCTAGTATCTCTTGATTCAGCTCATTATGATCAAACATGTTTGCAATGACCATTAGAGATTATAGTTGTTCATGCCATGCTTAAGTAGCTAGGAGTGGATAATGATTTATCTTGGGTGTCGACATGCATTAAAATGGTTGTGATGCGGTATGATAATATGGTATCCTCCTCTGAATGTTTCAAGTGGCTTGACTTGGCACATGTTCACGCATGTAGTTGAATCAAAACCAACATAGCCTTCATGATATTTATGTTCATGGTGTCCATATCCTACTCATGCTAGTATTCAATGTTGATTATATGCAATGTATGTTCATGACCGTTTTCGCCCTCTAGCTGGCCGCTTCTCAATCTATTTGCTAGCCTTCGCCTGTACTAAGCGGGAATACTGCATGTGCATCAAAACCCTTAAACCAAGTTATGCCAGATGAGTCCACTATATCTACCAATATGTGGTATTACCCTGTCGTTCCAAAGTAAATTTGCATGTGCCACCTTTAAAAAATTCAAATGAACATCTGTTTTGTGTGCCCGGACCTCTCATGAAGCGACATGGGCGGTCAGTATCTTCCATGCTAAGCGGGTTATTCTCATGATGAGTGTTTATTCACTTGTCCTTACACGAGAGGGGCAGTAATAGGGATTCCCAGTCCCGAAATCAAAAATCAAAAAATAATTAAACAAAACTCCCCCAGGAATGTTGTTGGTTTGGACGGTACCCGTGGATGCGGCTCGCCGTGGAGTGTGATTGTTGGTGGAGGGGGAGTAAACCTTAACTTTTATCGCTTGGGAACCGCCGCTAATTTGTTTAGCATGGAAGATATTGATAACTCTTGGTCGTGACGTTGATAGGAAGAATGTACCTCTCAAAATTATATATATCTCTGTTTTAAACTTTGAGCTCTGGCACCGCTGCAAATCCATGCTTCCCTCTGCGAAGGGACTATCTATTTACTTTTATGTTGAGTCATCACCTTCTCGAATAAGCGCCAGACCTGAGAGCACTATTGTCATCCTCGTGCATTGTGTATAGTTGATGTTGGGTGCAGCATGACTGGATCTTTTCTACCATGAATTACAATGTTTAGTCACTGCTTGAACTTTGGAGGTGCTCTGCATTTATGTTTTGCGGTCTCAGAAAGGGCTAGCGAGATACCACTATTGTCATATTGTATCATGATTGTTTTGACAAAGTGTTGGTGCTTGAGATATCTTATTATTGCTCGCTAGTTGCTTATGTTATTGTTATCAGTAAAAATAATTTCTAAGAGTTATGGTTGACATGGTTAGTCATAATCTTTGATGAAAACCTGGGTGCTACTTAAGCATATATATGTAAACAAGAACAAAAGAGTTCATAAAAGTTTTTCTTAATCACATTCAGTTTGTCAACTGAATTGCTTGAGGACAAGCAAAGGTTTAAGCTTGGGGGAGTTGATACGTCTCCAACGTATCTACTTTTCCTCACTCTTTTGCCCTTGTTTTGGACTCTAATTTGCAGGATTTTAATGGAACTGACCTGGACTGACGCTGTTTTCAGCAGAACTACCATGGTGTTGTTTTTGTGCAGAAATAAAAGTTCTCGGAATGGAACGAAATTTTTTGGAGATTTATTTCAGAATAAATGAGAATTATTGGAGCCAAAATACACCGAAGAGGGGGGCCAGGGTGAGCATCACCCACCAGGGCGCGCCAGGCCCCCTGGGCGCGCCCTGGTGGGTTGTGCCCACCTCGTGGACCCAATTGCCCTAACTTCGCCACTATAAATTCCTAATTACGGAGAAAAAATCAGGGAGAAAGAATTATCGCGTTTCACGATACGGAGCCGCCGCCACCTCCTGTTCTTCATCGGGAGGCCAGATCTGGAGCCCGTTTGGGGCTCCGAAGAGGGGAATCTTCGGTCTTCGTCATCACCAACCTTTCTCCATCGCCAATTCCATGATGCTCCCCACCGGGAGTGAGTAATTCCTTCGTAGGCTTGCTGGTCGGTGAGGAGTTGGTTGAGATTCATCATGTAATTGGGTTAGTTTTGTTAGGGCTTGATCCCTAGTATCCGTTATGTTCTGAGATTGATATTGCTATTACTTTGCTATGCCTAATGCTTGTCACTAGGGCCCGAGTGCCATGATTACAGATCTGAACCGTTTATGTTATCATCTCTATATCTATGTTCGTGATCCTATCTTGCCTATTCATATGCACCTATTACGTGTTATGATCCGTCAACCCCATAGTGACAATATTTGGGATACTTCGCGGTGATGACCGTAATTTGAGGAGTTCATGTATTCACCATGTGTTAATGCTTTGTTCTGGTTCTCTATTAAAAGGAGGCCTTAATATCCCTTAGTTTCCTTATGGACCCCGCTGCCACGGGAGGGTAGGACAAAAGATGTCATGCAAGTTCTTTTCCATAAGCACGTATGACTATTTACGGAATACATGCCTAAATTACATTGATGAACTGGAGCTAGTTCCGTGTCACCCTAGGTTATGACTGTTACATGACGAATATCATCCAACGAGTTACCGATCCAGTGCCTATGAGCTTTTCACTTATTGTTCTTGCTAAGTTACTATTACTGTTGCTGCTGTTCCAACTGCTACAAAACTACTGCTACTACTGTTATCGCTATTGTTACTGTCACTACCGCTACCAAACTATCATATTACTGTGCTACTGATCACTCTGCTGCAGATATTTAATCTCCAGGCGTGGTTGAATTTACAACTCAACTTCTAATACTCTCAAGTATTCCTTAGCTCCCATTGTGTCGAATCTATAAATTTGGCTTGAATACTCTACCCTCGAAAGCTATTGTGATCCTTCCATGACATCTGCAAAAGTCTTCACTTCAGCGGTTCTCTCGACTCCTACATCAACAACCGGAGGAGATCATCCCTAGAGAGACGATTAGTTCTATACCTTTGAACGTTTTGGTAACTTGTTGCCAAAGGGGGAGAAGTTGTATAGATCATAGGGCTTCAAGAGAGAGAGTGTTGCTTTTTATCGCACTCCAAAACTTTAAAATCTTTTGGCTTATAGTTTGTGTTAAACTTGTTTGGTGTTTGATCATATACTTCTTATGTGTTACTTCTATTTCCAATCTTTGAGATGCTTATGGGATGTTCATTCACTTTTGCTTGATGTGTTGTGCTATGTTGTTCATTCATATTATTCTCGCACACCACCAAGTTGTATGTGATATGGAAGAGTGCCCCATGAACCTAATCGATTGTGCATTTGCATTCAAACGCAAATTCAAAATAGTGCACAAACTTAGGGGGAGCTCCTGCTTATCACATACTTATCAAAGCGATGATTTTATTCTTTGATTATATCATATGTCGAAGCTTTGATCTATATGTTGTCATCAATTACTAAAAAGGGGGAGATTGAAAGCACATTTGCTCCCTTGGTGGTTTTGGTAATTAATAACAACATATATCTCATTAGACTCATGTTTCCACTAAGTATATTTCAGGAAAAGTTCAATGACAGGATGGCTATAGATTGTCAGGAGACCCCAAGATGCAAGGAATGGAATTGGCAAAGCTTCAAGCAAGGAGACTCTACATTTTACTTTGTGAGAAATCACTTTGAGTCCAAAGGAAAGCCAATACTATTAAAAGGGGGTGAGGTAATGTTGGTGAACAAATTGCTCCACGTGCACAAGTGCTAGCCACCAAAAACACCCACAATCTCTCCCACAAAATACTCTGTCTAAACCCTACCATACAAAATCGGTGCCACCAAGTTTCCAACTCGGCTCTACCAATTTTCCATCTCAGACAGAACCCTAGCCAAACCCTAGCTTGTCGGTACAACCAAGTACTACATCGGTGCCACCGAGTTTCGATGACCAACTTTCGGATGACCAAGTTTATAAAATAGGAATTTCCGAGTTTTATGGATCGGTCTCACCGAGTTTGGAAACTGCCCTCGGCCACTCATAATCGATACTACCGAGAATCATATATCGGTCTCACCGAGATCCCTAAAGTTGCCACATTTTGAACAAATCGGTACGACCGAGTTTTACTTTGGTTTCACCAAGTAGGTCAATAATGGTGTAACAGTTGGATTTTTGGAGATGCCTATATATACCCCTCCACCACATCCCACTCGAAAGAGAAGCACTCAGAATAGTTCCCCACTTCCCATATCCAAATTTCTGAGAGAGAACCACCTACCCTTGTGTTGAGGTCAAGATCATCCACTCCAACCATATGGATCTTGATTTCTAGCCTCCCAAAGTTTCTTTCCACCGAATCAATCTCTTCTACCGAGCCAAATCTGAGAGAGAGTGATTGAGTGTTGACGAGTCTATCATCTTGAAGCATAAGAGCAAGGAGTTCGTCATCACTATCAAGCCTATTACCTTTTGGATGGTGGTGCCTCCTATATTGGTTAGGTGTTGCTTGGGAGCCTCCTACTTCGTGTTGTGGAGTTGAACCAAGAAGTTTGTACGGGCAAGGAGATCGCCTACTTCGTGAAGACTTACCCATAGTGATACTAGTCCTTTGTGGACGGAAGCCGTTATGGAATAGACAAGGTTGCTACTTCGTGGACCCTTATTGGTGGGGCCCTCCGTGGACTCTCGCGACCGCTACCCTCCGTGGGTTGAAGACTCCATAAATGCGGATGTACGATAGTGCCACCTATCGGAACCACGGGAAAAATCTTCGTGCCTACAATTGCGTTTGACCTTCTATCCCTACCGTTTACTACATGTGCTTGTCTTTACTTTCCTTTGCTATACTCTTAGACATGCATGTGTAGGGTGTGCTTGAGTTGCTATCTTTGCTAAAATCTGCACAAAACCAAAATTGGGAAAAGTTAGAATTTTTATTAGGTCAAGTAGTCTAATCACCCCCCCTCTAGAAATACTTTGGATCCTACAAGTGAAAGCACATTTGCTCGCTTGGTGGTTTTGGTAATTAATAACAACACATATCTCATTGGACTCATGTTTCCACTAAGTATATTTCAAGAAAAGTTCAATGGTGGGATGGCTATAGATTGTGAGGAGACCCCAAGATGCAAGGAATGGAATTGGCAAATCTTCAAGCAAGGAGAATCTACATTTTACTTTGTGAGAAATAACTTTGAGTCCATAGGAAAGCCAATACTATTAAAAGGGGGTGAGGTAATGTTGGTGAAAAATTGCACCACGTGCACAAGTGCTAGCCACCAAAAACACCCACAAGCTCTCCCACAAAATACTTTGTCTAAACCCTACCATACAAAATCGGTGCCACCAAGTTTCCCACTCGGCTCTACCGATTTTCCATCTCAGACAAAACCCTAGCCAAACCCTAGCTTCTCGGTACAACCAAGTACTACATCGGTGCAACCGAGTTTTGTGAGCTTTCGGATGACCAAGTTTATAAAATCGGAATTTCCGAGTTTCCTGGATCGGTCTCACCGAATTTGGAAACTGCCCTCGGCCACTCATAATCGGTACTACCGAGAATCATATATCGATCTCACCGAGATTCCTAAAGTTGCCACATTTTGAACAAATCGGTACGACCGAGTTTTACTTCGGTTTCACCAAGTTGGCCAATAATGGTGTAACGGTTGGATTTTTGGATATGCCTATATATACCCCTCCACCACATCCCACTCGAAAGAGAAGCACTCAGAACAGTTCCCCACTTCCCATATCCAAATTTTTGAGTGAGAACCACCTACCCTTGTGTTGAGATCAAGATCATCCACTCCAACCATATGGATCTTGATATCTAGCCTCCCCAAGTTGCTTCCCACTGAATCAATCTCTTCTAGCAAGCCAAATCTCTAAGAGAGTGATTGAGTGTTGAGGAGTCTATCATCTTGAAGCACAACAGCAAGGAGTTCATCATCACTATCAAGACTATTACCTTTTGGAGGGTGGTGCCTCCTAGATTGGTTAGGTGTTGCTTGGGAGCCTCCTAGTTCGTGTTGTGGAGTTGAACCAAGAAGTTTGTACGGGCAAGGAGATCGCCTACTTCATGAAGATCTACCCATAGTGAGGCTAGTCCTTCGTGGACGGAAGCCGTTATGGAATAGTCAAGGTTGCTACTTCGTGGACCCTTATGGGTGGAGCCCTCCATGGACTCTCGCGACCGCTACCCTCCATGGGTTGAAGACTCCATAAACGTGGATGTACGATAGCGCCACCTATCGGAACCACGGGAAAAATCTTCGTGTCTACAATTGCGTTTGATCTTTTATCCCTACCCTTTACTACATGTGCTTGTCTTTACTTTCCGCTGCTATACTCTTAGACATGCATGTGTAGGGTGTGCTTGACTTGCTATCATTGCTAAAATCTTCCCACAACTAAAATTTGGAAAAGGTTGAATTTTTATTTGGTCAAGTAGTCTAATCACCCACCTCTAGACATACTTTGGATCCTACAAGTGGTATCGGAGCTTTGGTCCCCATTGCATTGGTTTCACAACCTAGGAGAGTATGGCGTCTGGTGAGGGAAATTATCACTATAGAGGTCCGTAATTTGATTGTACAATTTTGCTAGCTGGAAGCATAAGATGAAAATGCAAATTCTTGGTCATAATCCCGCCGTATGGGCTATTGGTAGTGTTGGATTGCAAGGTGATTTCTTTGGTGATGGAAAGGAACCGGATCGTGAAGTGGCCGCGCAAGGATTGAAGATGTTGCAATACAATTCTCAAGCATGTGACATTCTATTCAACTGCCTATGCCCCGAAGAATTCAACAAAATCAGCCGTCTTGAGAATTCAGAGGAAATTTGGGACACTTTGGTTGATATGCACGAAGGTACCAATTCCGTCAGAGAATCTAAGTTGGATGTGCTTCAAAGTCAACTTGACAAGTTCAAGATGAAGGACGGTGAAGGAATCGCGGAGATGTACTCTAGGCTAGCTCTCATTACCAATGAGATTGCCCTTAGGAAGCGAAGAAATGACCGACAAATTCATCATCAAGAAGATACTTAGAGCTTTGGATGGAAAGTATGACACCGTGTGCACATTAATCCAAATGATGCCAAATTACAAAGACCTCAAGCCTACAGAAGTGATTGGAAGGATTGTTGCTCATGAGATGTCACTCAAGGACATGGAAGAACTTCACAACAAGTTAAGCGGTGCTTACAAAGCCTCAAGTGATGCTCCCGCTACTTCAAGCGGCAACCTTGTTACCAATGAACAGATAAGCCTCATGGTCAATAAATTCAAAAAGTTCTACAAGAGTAGAGGCAAAGAGAGGAACTCCAACTCAAGATATGAAGAGAAGTGTTCATCTAGTCGTGATCGGAATTGCTACAATTATGGAATGCCCGGACACTACTCCAATGAGTGCATGACCGCCCACAAGAGAAGAGAAGAATCACCTAGAAGACGAAGCTCTAGAGATGAGTCACCTCGAAGAGAGAGAAGGAGTAGGGATGATTGTTATGAACGAAGACCCTCAAGGAGAAGTAGGGACTTGGAGAAGAAGGACAAGTACACCAAGAGCTACTCAAGAAGAAGACATCAAGCTCATGTTGGTGAATGGGTTTCCGGCTCCTAATCCGACAACCACTCCGAGAGAAGCTATCACTCCGACTCCGACTCCGACTATAGTCAAGATGAAGGTGTTGCCGGACATGCACTCATTTCCTCCAACTCCTACGACATATTTTATTCACCAAATGAAGGGAGTGGAAGTTGCTTCATGGCTAAAGGCCCCAAGGTAGCAAACCCCGAATACATTGACTTCAATAGTGATGAGGATGGCTTACATGGAGATGATGACTTGCTATTTGATAAAACTAGTGATATTTGTCAAAAGGAACTAGATAATGATCATGCTAGTCAAGATAAGTCGTGTGATGATGATAAGAAGGAAATATAAAGACTAACTAAAGAATTAAAAACTCTTAAATTAGCTCATGAATCTACTTTAGATGATCATAGAGAGCTTGTAAGAACTCATGAGAAGCTACGCTTCGAGAAGCTCAAATTGGAGCAAGAACATGAGTTTCTTAAAGCAATCAATGACGATCTACGAAAGAAGACTTCCTCTTATCTATTCAAACGACTACTCTTGTCTACATTTATTCCACAAGTTAAGACTAAGCAATCTAGTAACAAAGGCAAGAAATGTTCTTCATCTAGTAACAACAAATCTAATGATAAATCTAATGATGTTGTTTCTAGTAGCTCTATTGATTCCACTAACGATTCTCTTCGCCAAGTTAAACTTGAGCAAGAAAACAATTTATTGAAAGGAATTATAGAGAAAGGTGTCTACAAAAGTCTTGTCGGATGTAAGAAATTCGAAGAGATTGTACGCAAGCATGGAGGATACCGGAAGAACCATGGCATTGGCTACTTCAATGCAAATGGAGTAGAATGGGAAGAAGGTCAATACCCCAAGCCTAAGTTTTTTCCTCAAAGGGAGAAGTATGAACCTACTCCTCACAAGGGAACAAGCTCTCAAGATGACCTTCATCCACAAGACCACAAGGGCAAGGGCAAGCTTCATGATGACATTGACACACTTGAAGATGAGTCCCTATCCATGGTGAAGTGGGTTCCAAAGGCTACTCCAAGTTTTACTTCAAGAAGTGCTACTTCGACTCTAAGGATCCCCATCAACTTGATGTGGGTCCCCAAGAAGAAGAACTAGAGAAGTTCTTGAGGTGTGACACCACCAATGAAATTCAGTCAAATTCATTATTGACAAGGACTAGTTGCAATCAACATCAACATTATGCAATAGTTCAAGGAGTCACACATTCCCTCAAAGGTAAGCAAGGGACAAGGTAATTAATGAATCCATGGACATCGTAATGTATGCTTTGCACTCCATGGACATCATCATGTATGCTTTGCACTCCATGTCCATAGATATCCTTGTATTTGTCTCTTGTGTTTGGGACTAACCCATGTAGGTGAGGAGAGTAAGAAACAAAAAGGATTGATCCCAACTTAAGATGATCTTCATCAACTATGTGCATCCACCACTACATCACCCACATGAAGTTTGTATGACAAAACCCAAGGTTAGTTTATCCCTCTTAGGGGGGATGTCACATCAAGGGGGAGCTTTACTCTAAGACTTGAGTTAAAAGAATCGCTTAAGAATGTGACAACATTAAATGCTTTATGTTAAAGTGGCAACCCCACTTGTGCTTAAACGATGAGTAGGACCTATGATCAAGTATTCTTACTTGGATCCTAAGTAAATATACTCATATAGAGATGACTACGTCATTGCCAAAGTGCTTGATAGATGCTAGAATGTTTGTGCATGTTTGCCATGATTTCATTTGACATCTTATTGTGTGAGCATGTTGGTCTGCATATCTTTACTCATTCAAGGATATCCAATTCTTGCTATTTGGCTTTTTGTTTTCTTTTGCCAATTGGATGTAGAAGAATTCCTAGGACCCCTCTCTAGCTATCTATGATTTCTTGTCTCAAGTTCTATTCATGCTACATCACAAAACATGAACAAGCACTTCTCGAACCTTCTGTGTGAGGAGCACTCGGAGTACCGTGTCGACAAGAGCTGCATTCCAAAACCTCTGTGAATCTCGGTGTAACCAACTCTAAAAACTCGGTTCCACCGAATCACTGAGTTGATCTAGGTTTTTTATCTCGGTACAACCGATCATGTATTCTCGGTCTCACCGAGTTTCTCTGTCACCTGACAGTTAGGAAACTCGGTGGCACCGAAATGTTCCAATCGGTTTCACCGACAGTCTGGGGTACATAACCTCGCGGACCCGACTTTTGAAATTCACTCTTCAAAAGACTGTTTCTCCAAACCCCGAACTATGACTCCGGACCCCCTGGTCGTCGCCCTTGCCTCCCCGTGCGTCTCCGCCGTTGGGGAACGCTGCCGTCGACAGAATCTTCACCGCCGTCGTTGCCTTAGCTGATTTGTCACCGATTTAGGGTATGAATCCGGCCCCCTTGTGCGCTCCCCTTTCCGATTCATGCGGATTAGGGTACTCTTATCGATAATCCACTGTTTGCAATCTTCCTAATCCACTAGAAACTTCATTAGATTAGCGAACGAGAAAATTTTAGGTTTAGCCATCCGCAAAACGCATCTCGGTGACACCGAGTCACAAAAATCGGTTCTACCGATTTTGGTTCTAGGGTTCCTGAGAATGGTCTGGGTGAAACCGAGCGGTCATTTCCGATGACACCGAAGTGACTGCCAAGTTTCTGTGAAGTAGACCATATGTCTCGGTGCATCCGAAAATCTTGACTCGGTGGTACCGAAATCGATTTTTCAGAAAGCTAAAACTAAGAATTTCTTTGTTCAAATTTTCAAAAATTTCTGTGTTTTGTGATGCTCAACCCCACTGCTCTTCTATGCTCTATTCACAGGGTCAGTATGTCAGTTTCAGGAGATAGTCATAATGACTTCAGAGAGTCAAGTGTTGATGCATATTTAGGCACTAGTCCTGAGGCCAATTCTCCTTCTTCAGAACATCCAGGCACCCCAAGCTCTCATGGGTTGCCCAAGGCTGCTACAAGAGCTAGGAGGAAGTTGAACTCAGATGAGGAGGACTCTGACTTTGTGCCAGAGGAGGTTCTTGCTAAGCAAAGGCAAGACAAAGCAGAGAAAGCTGCAAAGTAGTCTGCAACTGAGGCCACCTCATCTAGGAGGCCAGTGAGAAAGGAGTATGCCAGTTCTGAAGCCATGAAAGCACCAGAGAGTGCTAGGGCATCCATGTCCATTGAGCCAGCCAGGAGCTCCGTGCTCAAGAAGGCAACTTAGAAGAAGAGGAGCAGAAAGAGGATTGTTCATGTTGTTGGAAGACTTACTTCTATGTATGAAGATCCAGAAGAAGCTGAAGAAGTGGAAGAGCCAGCTGCCAAGGCTCCTCCCAAGAAGAAGAAGAAGCTGCTTGCTGATGCCATGACCAATCAGGCCCCATCCAAGAGCAAGTCAGCTGCTCCCAAGAAGCCCACAACTCCTTAGTCTAAGAGGACAACCAAGGATGTTCCAATTGCAGCAAATAACAAGGGTTCCTCCTCCAAAGCTTCTGCTAAAGAGGATGAGATGATTGTTTTGAGGAAGCTGAGACCTCACCTTCTAGAGCACAATGACAACCATCATATTGCTGAGGACATGAAGAAGAGGAAGGATTCAGGGCTGAGGGAATGGAGAGCTATTGATCCATATTCTCAGAGGAGAAGGGCTGCTCTAGACTACAGATTCTACACCAAAGAGCAGCAAGACTTCTATGAAACCATTCGCCTAGACAAGAGCTCAGCTATAAGTGATATGAGATATGTAGACTGGGACTACATCAAGAAGAATGAAGATTATTTTCCCCATGTGCAAGAGAACTTCAAGGCCATTGACATTGATGCATTTGTTGGTAGAGAGTTGACCCGTTGGAATGATGAGATGATCATGCTATTCTACTCCACAACTCAATTTTATGGAGATGGCAGAATTGTCTTGATGACAGACGGTGTCAGGTATGAATCCACAATGGAAGAGTGGGCTACCATATTAGGAGCCCCACAAGTCCAAGATGATGATTTGGATGTGTACTCTGAGGCCAAGATGAATCATAACTCCATGGCAACGATGTACGAGGAGATCCCTGCTGACTTTGTGCATTCACATAAGTTTGGCTCAGTATACTATCTGCAGGCAGGACTGACCACCACCAACACCATCCTGGGGTATACTTTGATGCCCACGTCCGGAGATGACAAGATGATCCGAGGATACTCCATCAACATGCTGCATCACATTGACCTTCACACTAGATTCAGGGTCATAGATTTGATTGTTGAGACTGTGAAGAGGACTGCTGCTGATCAGAAGAGATCTTGTGGATATGCACTGTATATTCAGATGCTTATCAACTCTAAGCTTGAGAAGAATGTATATGCACTTGATCGACCACATATGCCACTCCAGCCCGAGTTTGAGGACAACGTTGTGGTGATGAATCTAGATCATCCCACTTCATCTACTACACAGGCAGCAGCTGAGGCAGCCAGAGCCACTAGTGCTCTAGTGCCAAGGACCAGGAGTGAGCAGATGGATCTTATTCTTAGCTCTATCCAAGGCATGCAGAATGACATCACAGAGCTTTTGAAGAACCGGAAGAGTGTGGAAACGATAGTTGAGGACAAGTTCCACACTCTGAACAACAAGGTAGATGGGTTGACAAAGACTGTTGATGGGCTCAAGAAGGAAGTGGATGCGGTACCCCTTACTCACTCTTCAGATGATGATGATGATGATGATGACATTCGCCCTCTCAGGCCCAGCACTCAGTTCAAGCCCTATGCCAGATCTGCGACAGTGCCAGCTTTAGAGTTGAGACCATCTTCATCAGCACCTCCTGCAGCACCTTTAGTTCCATCAGCTCCTTCAGCACCTCCAGTGTCTACTCCAACTCCTTCCATGACATCTGCAGAAGTCTTCGTTGAAGCGGTTCTCTCGACTCCTACATCAACAACCGAAGGAGATCAGCCCCAGAGAAACGATTAGTTCTATACGTTTGAACTTTTTGGTAACTTGTTGCCAAAGGGGGAGAAGTTGTATAGATCATAGGGCTTCGAGAGAGACAGAGTGTTGCTTTTTATCGCTCTCCAAAACTTTAAAATCTTTTGGCTTACTGTTTGTGTTAAACTTGTTTGGTGTTTGAGCATATACTTCTTATGTGTTGCTACTATTTCCAATCTTTGAGATGCTTATGAGATGTTCATTCACTTTTGCTTGATGTGTTGTGCTATGTTGTTCATTCATATTATTCTCGCACACCACCAAGCTGTATGTGATATGGAAGAGTGCCCCATGAACCTCGATTGTGCATTTGCATTCAAACGTAAATTCAAAATAGTGCACAAATTTAGGTGAAGCTATTGCTTATCACATACTTCTCAAAGCGATGATTTTATTCTTTGATTATATTATATGTCGAAGCTTTGATCTATATGTTGTCATCAATTACCAAAAAGGGGGAGATTCAAACCACATTTGCTCCCTTGGTGGTTTTGGTAATTAATAACAACATATATCTCATTGGACTCATGTTTCCACTAAGTATATTTCAGGAAAAGTTCAATGATGGGATGGCTATAGACTGTGAGGAGACCCCAAGATGCAAGGAATGGAATTGGGAAAGCTTCAAGAAAGGAGACTCTACATTTTACTTTATGAGAAATCACTTTGAGTCCATAGGAAAGCCAATACTATTAAAAGGGGGTGAGGTAATGTTGGTGAACAAATTGCTCCACGTGCACAAGTGATAGCCACCAAAAACACCCACAAGCTCTCCCACAAAATACTCTGTCTAAACCCTACCATACAAAATCGGTGCCACCAAGTAAACCTGGGCATGGACAGCCCGGCCGGACGACCCGGCCCGAGCCCGACCCGAAAAAACCGGGCTTCGGGCTTCGAGCTTGGCATTCGGGCCGGGCTCGGGCTTCATTTTCCTGCCCGAAAGATAGTTAGGGCCGCGTATGGGCTTTTCTGTTTAAGGATTTTGGGCCAGGATTTCGGGCTTCGGGCCGGGCTTGCACGTGCAAACAATAAAAAATAGCATCCGGGCCGGGCTATTGGGCTTTGGGTCGGGCTTCGGGCTTAAAAAAATAGTGCATTTCGGGCTTCGGGCCGGGTTCGGGCTTGAGATTTTTTTTGGGCTTTACAAAGCCCGGCCCGAACCCAACCCGGCCTGACCAATGATCAGGTCTACCACCAAGTTTCCCACTCGGCTCTACCGCTTTTCCATCTCAGACAGAACCCTAGCCAAACCCTAGCTTCTCGGCACAACCAAGTACTACATCGGTGCAACCGAGTTTCGGTGACCAACTTTCGGACGACCAAGTTTATAAAATTGGAATTTCCGAGTTTTATGGATCGGCCTCACCGAGTTTGGAAACTGCCCTCGGCCAATCATAATCGGTACTACCGAGAATTATATATCGGTCTCGCCGAGATTCCTAAAGTTGCCACATTTTGAACAAATCGGTACGACCAAGTTTTACTTCGGTTGCACCGAGTTGGTCAATAATGGTGTAACGGTTGGATTTTTGGATATGCCTATATATACCACTTCACCACATCCCACTCGAAAGAGAAGCACTCAGAACAGTTCCCCACTTCCCATATCCAAATTTCTGAGAGAGAACCACCTACCCTTGTGTTGAGATCAAGATCATCCACTCCAACCATATGAATCTTGATTTCTAGCCTCCCCAAGTTTCTTTCCACTAAATCAATCTCTTCTACCAAGCCAAATCTGTCAGAGAGTGATTGATTGTTGAGGAGGCTATCACCTTGAAGCACAAGAGCAAGGAGTTCATCATCACTGTCAAGCCTATTAGCTTTTGGAGGGTGGTGCCTCCTAGATTGGTTAGGTGTTGCTTGGGAGCCTCCTACTTCGTGTTGTGGAGTTGAACCAAGAAGTTTGTACGGGCAAGGAGATCGCCTACTTCATGAAGATCTACCCATAGTGAGGCTAGTCCTTCGTGGACGGAAGCCGTTATGGAATAGTCAAGGTTGCTACTTCGTGGACCCTTATGGGTGGAGCCCTCCGTGGACTCTCGCGACCGCTACCCTCCGTGGGTTTAAGACTCCATAAACATGGATGTACGATAGAGCCATCTATCGGAACCACGGGAAAAATCTTCGTGTCTATAATTGCGTTTGATCTTCTACCCCTACCCTTTACTACATGTGCTTGTCTTTACTTTCCGCTGCTATACTCTTAGACATGCATGTGTAGGGTGTGCTTTGACTTGCTATCATTGCTAAAATCTGCCCACAACTAAAATTGGTAAAAGGTAGAATTTTTATTTGGTCAAGTAGTCTAATCACCCCCCCTCTAGACATACTTTTGATCCTACAAGTGGTATCAGACCTTTGGTCTCCATTACATTGGTTTCACAACCTAGGAGAGTATGGCGTCTAGTGAGGGAAATTATCACCGTAGAGGTCCGTACTTTGATGGTACAAATTTTGCTATATGGAAGGATAAGATGAAAATGCATATTCTTGGTCAGAATCCCGTCGTATGGGTTGTTGTTCGTGTTGGCTTGCAAGGTGATTTCTTTGGTGATAGAAAGGAACCATGTCGTGAAGCGACCACGGAAGAATTGAAGATTTTGCAATACAATGCTCAAGCATGTGACGTTCTATTCAACTGCCTATGCCCCGAGGAATTCAACAAAATCAGCCATCTTGAGAATGCAAAGGAAATTTGGGACCCTTTGGTTGATGTGCATGAAGGTACCGATTCCGTCTAAGTTGGATGTGCTTCAATGTCACTTGACAAGTTCAAGATGAATGATGGTGAAGGAGTCGCGGAGATGTACTCTAGGCTAGCTCTCGTTACCAATGAGATTGCCGGCTTAGGAAGCGAAGAAATGACTGACAAATTCATCATCAAGAAGATACTTAGAGCTTTGGATGGAAAGTATGACACCGTGTGCACATTAATCCAAATGATGCAAATTACAAAGACCTCAATCCTGCGGAAGTGATTGAAAGGATTGTTGCTCATGAGATGTCACTCAAGGACAAGGAAGAACTTCACAACAAGTCAAGTGGTGCTTACAAAGCCTCAAGTGATGCTCCCGCTACTTCAAGCGACAACCTTGTTATGAATAAAGAGATAAGCCCCATGGTCAAGAAATTCAACAAGTTCTACAAGAGCAGAGGCAAAGAGAGGAACTCCAACTCAAGATATGAAGAGAAGCGTTCATCAAGTCGTTATCGGAATTGCTACACTTGTGGAAGGCCCGGATACTACTCCAATGAGTGCACGACCCCCCACAAGAGAAGAGAAGAATCACCTAGAAGTCATGATTCACCTCGAAGAGAGATAAGGAGTAGAGATGATCGTTATGAACGGAGACCCTTGATGTGGCTTGAGACTGCGTCGGTGTTTCCCCAAAGAGGAAGGGATGATGCAGCACAGCGACGGTAAGTATTTCCCTCAGTTATGAAACCAAGGTTATCGGACCAGTAGGAGGATCACCACCACCTAATAAGCAGCACCTGCAGACAAAGAACAAATACTTGCAACCCGATGCAAAAGAGAGGTTGTCAATCTCTCTACGGTGAAAAGATAGATTAGTTAATGATAGATTGGAGAGATAGATCTCTCAAGAACACAAAATAAAAAGAGAAAATAAAAAGTGCAGCAAGGTAATTTTGGGTTTTAGGAATAATAGATCTGAAAACAAAAGAGGCAAAAAGATAGATCGGAAAGCAATATGTTGGAAAAGTAGACCCGGGGGCCGTAGGTTTCACTAGTGGCTTCTCTCATGAGTATAGCACACGGTGGGTGAACAAATTACTGTTGGGAAATTGATAGAAGATCAAATAATCATGACGATATCCAAGGTGATGATCATTATATAGGCATCATGTCCAAGATAAGTAGACCGACTCCTGTCTGCATCTACCACTATTACTCCACACATCGACCGCTATCCAGCATGCATCTAGTGTATTAAGTTCATGGAAAAATGGAGTAATGCAATAATAATGATGACATGATGTAGACAAGATCTATTCATGTAGGAATATACCCCATCTTGTTATCCTTAATGGCAACGATACATGCGTGCCTTCCTGCCCCTTCTGTCACTGGGAAAGGACACCACAAGATCGAACCCATCACAAAGCACCTCTTCCCATGGCAACAAAAATCAATCTAGTTGGCCTAACTAAACCAAAGATTCGAAGAAGAAATACGAGGCTATAAGTAATCATGCATATAAGAGATCAAAGAAGACTCAAATAATATTCATGGATAGAAACTGATCATGAACTCAAAATTCATCGGATCCCAACAAACACACCGCAAAAGTTTACATCAAATAGATCTCCAAGAGACCATTGTATTGACAATCAAAAGAGAGAGAGGAAACCATCTAGATACTGTCTACGGACCCGTAGGTCTATAGTGGACTACTCACGCATCATCGGAGAGGCACCTATGAAGAAGATGAACCCCTCCGTGAGGGTGTTAGATTGGATCTCGAGCTTCTGGAACTTGCGGCGGCTGGATATGTTTTTCGTCGACTCCCCTAGGGTTTTCTGAATATTTGGGTATTTATAGGCATCAGAGGCGGTGGAGAGGGGCCCCAAGGAGGGCACAACCCATCAGGGCGCGCCGGGGGCCCCCTAGCATGCCCTGGTGGGTTGTGCTCTCCACAACTCACCTCTCTGGTACTTCTTTGGCCCACTAGGTGTCTTCTGGTCCCAAAAAAATCTCCAAAAAATTTCGTCGCGATTGGACTCCGTTTGGTACTAATATTCTGCAAAGTAAAAAAAAAAGCAAAAACAACAAGTGGCGGTTTGGCACTATGTCAATAGGTTAGTCCCAAAAAATGATATAAAGTTGCTATAAAGTGATTGTAAAACATCCAAGAATGATAATATATAAGCATGCAACAAGCAAAAATTATAGATACGTTGGAGATGTATCACCGTCCCCAAGCTTAATTCCTACTCGTCCTCGAGTAGGTAAATGATAAAAAAAATAATTTTTGATGTGGAATGCCGCCTAACATGTTCATCACATATTCCTTTCTTTTGTAGCGTGGACATTTGGACTTTTAGATGATTCAAAGCAATAGTCTAGTTTTATGATAATGACTTCAATACTCAAGCATGCCAACAAGCAACCATGTCTTTCAAAATATCAACACTAAAGAAAGTTATCCCTAGCCCATCATGCTCAATCATTGATCCATTCATGAAACACACTCAAATATTAGCTACACCCAATGCTCAAGTACGATCATAGTGCCCCCTAGTTGGTGCTTTATAAGAGAAGATGGAGACTCAAAGTAAAAATAAAAATTGCATAAAGTAAATAGATAGGCCCTTCACAGAGGGAAGTAGGGATTTGTAGAGGTGTCAGAGCTCAAAGTTTAAATTGAGAGAGAAAAATATTTTTAGTGGCATTCCTTTCCTGTCAACGAAAACGACAAAGTAGTTCACAATACTTTCCACGCTAGATACATCATAGGCGGTTCCCAAACGGAAAATAAAGTTTATTCCTTTTTCCACCATTCTTTCACATTCCATGGCTGGCCGTATCCACGGTTGCCTTCCACACCAACACTTTCCAAATAATTTATTATTTGACAACATAAAGTAAATATTTTTTTCTTTTTTCATTTCGGGAATGGGCATCCCTATTACTGCCGCACTCTCATGCAATGACAAGTTAATAAACACTCATCTTGAGAATAACACATCTAGCATGGAAAAATATTGGACACTCCCTACCATTTCATGAGTGGTACGAGGACACAAAAGAGAAATTTATTTTGAAAAATAGAGATGGCACATACAAATTTGCTTGGAACGGCATGGCAATACTGCATATAGGTAGGTATGGTGGACTCATCAGGCAAAATTTATTTTAAGGATTTTGGATGCACAAGTAGTATTTCTACTTAGTACAAATGGAGGCTAGCAAATAGATTGAGAAGCAACCAACCAAGAAACGAAAATTCACATAAGCGAGCATTGAGCATAACTAACACCGAATAATGCACCATAAGTAGGATGTAACTTCATTGCATAACTATTGACTTTCGTGCATGCATAGGGAATCACAAACCTTAACACCAATATTCCTACTAAAGCATAATTACTCACCAACATGACTCACATATTACTATCATCATGTCTCAAAACTATTACAAGGAATCAAGTTTAATTTGTCCAATGATCTTCATGAAAGTTTTTATTATATCCTCCTTGGATATCTATCACTTTGGGACTAGTTTCATATATTTCCATTGCTTTTTTTACAAGCTCAAACAAATTTAAGTGAAGCACATGAGCATAAAGATTTCATCTCTCAAAATAGTATAAGTGAAGCATGAGAGGATTTCTTCAAAATTTACTAACTCCCAAAATAATCTAAGTGAAGCATGAGAGTATTTCTTCAAAAGTTTCCAAGCACACCGTGCTCAAAAAGATATAAGTGAAGCACTAGAGCAATTCTATAGCTCAAAAAATTTAAGTGAAGCATATAGAGTGATTCTAACAAATGATGGCATAATTTTGGCTCTCTCAAATAGGTGTGTCCAGCAAGGATACAAATGAAAAACTATCAAGCAAAGAAAGCAAAGACTCAAATGATACAAGACGCTCCAAGCAAAACTCATGATATGTGACTAGTAAAAATATAGCTCCAAGTAAAATACCGATGGTCGTTAGAAGAAAGAGAGGATGCCGCTCGGGGGCATCCCCAAGCTTAGTTGCTTGTTTCTCTTTGGATATATCTTGGGGGTGCTGTAGCATCCCCAAGCTTAGGCTCTTTTCACTCCTTATTCCTTCATCCATCGTGATCTCACCCAAAACTTGAAAACTTCAATCACACAAACCTCAACAAAATCTTCGTGAGATCCGTTAGTATAATAAAGCAAATCACTACTTTAGGTGCTGTTGCAAACCCATTCAAATTTTATTATTGCATTATACCTACTGTATTTTAACTTTACCATGGCTCATATCCTTCAATACAACCCATAGATTCATCAAAACAAGCACACAATGCAACCAAAACAGAATATGTCTTAAACAGAACATTCTGTAGTAATCTGTACTCTAACCATACTTCTGTAACTCTAAAAATTCTGAAAAATTAGGACAACGTAAAGAATTTGTATAGCAACACTGTGTTAAAATTTCGGCTCAATATCACGTTCCAGTAAAAAAAATGAAAATTCGAACACTGGAGGCAAAGTTTATGTTTCAGATTTAGCATCGCTTCTTCTCATCTTATGAATCATCCGAAAGGCTCTACTTGGCACAAACACTAAATGAAACATAAAAAACACAATCATAATAGAGGCATAATTGTGTCAACACTCAAAAAAACAGAAAAGGAAAAACAAAAATAAATTTATTCATTGGGTTGCCTCCCAACAAGCGCTATCATTTTACGCCCCTAGCTAGGCATAACGCATAGATTCAAGTATTGTCAGCTTTGGTTTTGGATCCATCGGATGCCCTCATGATTGATACATATGGTGGCTTAATTATTGTTCTAGGGAAGTGTTCCATACCCTTTCTTATTGGAAACTGAAATCCAATAGTGCCCTCTTTCATATCAATCACAGAACCTATAGTGCGTAAGAACGGTCTACCAAGTATAATGGGACAAGACGGATTGCAATCAATATCAAGAACAATAAAATCTATGGGCACATAGTTCCTATTTGCAAGAATAAGAACATCATTAATTCTTCCCAAAGGCTTTTTAATAGTAGAATCCGCCAAGTGCAAATTAAGAGAGCATTCTTCAATATTGGTGAGACCAAGCACGTCACATAAAGATTTCGGAATCGTGGAAACACTAGCACCCAAATCACATAAACCAAAGCACTCATAATTTTTAATCTTGACCTTAATGGTAGGTTCCCACTCATCATATAATTTTCTAGGAATAGAAATTTCCAACTCCAACTTCTCTTCAAAAGGTTTCATCATGGCATCAACGATATGTTTAGTAAAAGCTTTATTTTGCTCATAAGCATGGGGTGACTTCAACATGGATTGTAGCAAAGAAATACATTCAATCGAAGAGCAACTATCATAATTAAAGTCTTTGCAATCCAAAATAGTGGGCACATCACTAGTTAAAGTTTTGACCTCTTCAAACCCACTTTCATCAAGTTTTTCATCAAGATTTTCACCCTCCAAATTATTGGGACGCCTTTTAGCTAAAGTTGACTCTACTTCAGTCCCTTTATCATCAATCTTAATATTAGTAAACAAAGAGTCAATAGAAGAAACACCAATCACTTTAAGATCTTCATCATTTTTATCCTTTAGAGAGATCGGTTTGGCAGCCATTTGATTTATTAAAGTGGCTTGTGCATCGGAGATTTTACCAAGCAGATTTTCAGCATGAGCATACTTAGATTGGAGATTACAAACTTCTCTACTAATATCATCAAGTTGCTTTGTTATGGCATCTAGTACGGTAGAGTGTTCTCTAAGCTCATTGGTAAAATATTTGTTATGCTCAAATTGTGTAGTCATATATTCCTTAGTACTTTTCTCAATTTTAAGAAAAATATTGGGGTAAGGAACATCAAAATACTTCCGTTGAGGCATCATGACTACGCAAAAAAGATTGCAAGCAAGCAAGAGATCTGACGAGAAAAAGGCAAACGAAAAAGAGGGCAAATAAAACGGCAAATTGGTGAAGTGGGGGAGAGGAAAACGAGAGGCAAATGGCAAATAATGTAATTGCAAGGAGATGAGATTTGTGATTAGGAACCTGGTAGATGATGATGGTGTCTCCTCGGTGCCAGAGATTGGCATGTAGAAGAGATCGCTTCCTCCCTGGCAACGGCGCCAGAAACTCCTTTGACGTGGCTTGAGAATGCGCCGGTATTTTCCCCAAAGAGGAAGGGATGATGCAGCACCGCGACGGTAAGTATTTCCCTCAGTTATGAAACCAAGGTTATCGAACCAGTAGGAGGATCACCACCACCTAATAAGCAGCACCTGCACACAAAGAATAAATACTTGCAACCCGACGCAAAAGAGAGGTTGTCAATCTCTCTACGGTAAAAAGATAGATTAGGTAATGATAGATTGGAGAGATAGATCTCTCAAGAACACAGAATAAAAAGAGCAAATAAAAAGTGCAGAAATGTATTTTTGGGTTTTTGGAATAATAGATCTGAAAACAAAAGAGGCAAAAAGATAGATAGGAAAGCAATATGTTGGAAAAGTAGACCCGGGGGCCGTAGGTTTCACTAGTGGCTTCTCTCATGAGTATAGCACACGGTGGGTGAACAAATTACTGTTGGGCAATTGATAGAAGATCAAATAATCATGACGATATCCAAGGCGATGATCATTATATAGGCATCACGTCCAAGATAAGTAGACCGACTCCTGCCTGCATCTACCACTATTACTCCACACATCGACCGCTATCCAGCATGCATCTAGTGTATTAAGTTCATGGAAAAACGGAGTAATTCAATAAGAACGATGACCTGATGTAGACAAGATCTATTCATGTAGGAATAGACCCCATATTTTTATCCTTAATGGCAACGATACATGCGTGCCTTGCTGCCCCTTCTGTCACTGGGAAAGGACACCGCTAGATCGAACCCATCACAATGCACCTCTTCCCATGGCAAGAAAAATCGATCTAGTTGGCCTAACTAAACCAAATATTCGAAGAAGAAATATGAGGCTATAAGTAATCATGCACATAAGAGATCAAAGAAGACTGAAATAATATTCATGGATAGAAACTGATCATGAACTCAAAATTCATCGGATCCCAACAAACACACCGCAAAAGTTTACCTCAAATAGATCTCCAAGAGACCATTGTATTGAGAATCAAAAGAGAGAGAGGAAGCCATCTAGCTACTGCCTACGGACCCGTAGGTCTATGGTGGACTACTCATGCATCATCGGAGAGGCACCTATGAAGAAGATGAACCCCTCCGTGATGGTGTTAGATTGGATCTCGAGGTTCTGGAACTTGCGGCGGCTGGATGTGTTTTTCGTCGACTCCCCTTGGGTTTTTTGAATATTTGGGTATTTATAGGCATTAGAGGTGGTGGAGAGGGGCCCTGAGGAGGGCACAACCCATCAGGGCTCACCGGGGGCCCCCTGGCGTGCCCTGGTGGGTTGTGCTCTCCATAGCCCACCTCTATGGTACTTCTTTGGCCCACTGGGTGTCTTCTTGTCCAAAATAAATCTCCAAAAAGTTTCTTCGCGATTGGACTCCGTTTGGTAATGATATTCTCCGAATTAAAAAAAAGCAAAAACAACAACTGGCACTTTGGCACTATGTCAATAGGTTAGTCCTAAAAAATGATATAAAGTTGCTATAAAGTGATTGTAAAACATCCAAGAATGATAATATAAAAGCATGGAACAAGCAAACATTATAGATACGTTGGAGATGTATCAACCCTCAAGGAGAAGTAGGGACTCGGAGAAGAAGGACTAGTACACCAAGAGCTACTCAAGAAGAAGACATCATGCTCATGTTGGTGAATGGGTTTCCGGCTCCGAATCCGACAACCACTTCGAGAGAAGATATCACTCAGACTCCGACTATAGTCAAGATGAAGGTGTTGCCGGACTTGCACTCGTTTCCTCCAACTTCTACGACATATTTGATTCACCAAATGAAGGGAGTGGAAGTTGTTTCATGCCTAAAGGCCCCAAGGTATCACACCCCGAATACATTGACTTCAATAGTGATGAGGATGACTTACTTGGAGATGATGACTTGCTATTTGGTAAAACTAGTGGTATTAGTCAAAATGAACTAGATAATGATCATGCTAGTCAAGATAAGTGGTGTGATGATGATAAGAAGGAAATAGAATGACTAACTAAAGAATTAAACACTCTTAAGTTAGCTCATGAATCTACTTTAGAAGATCATAGAGAGCTTCTAAGAACTCATGAGAAGCTACGCTTCAAGAAGCTCAATTTGGAGCAAGAACATGAGTTTCTTAAAGCAATCAATGACGATCTCCGAAAGAAGACTTCCTCTTATATAGCAAACAACTACTCTTGTCTACATTTATTCCACAAGTGAAGACTAAGCAATCTAGTAACAAAGGCAAGAAATGTTCTCCATCTCGTAACAACAAATCTTATAATCTAATGATGTTGTTTCTAGTAGCTCTATTGATTCCACTAACGATTCTCTTAGCCAAGTTACACTTGCGCAAGAAAACAATTTTTTGACAGGAATTATAGAGAAAGGTGTCTACAAAAGTCTTGCCGGTTGTAAGCAATTCAAAGAGATTGTACGCAAGCATGGAGGATACGGGAAGAACCATAGCATTGGCTACTTCAACGCAAATGGAGTTGAATGGGAAGAAGGTCAATACCCCAAGCCTAAGTTTGTTCCTCAAAGGGAGAAGTATGAACCTAATCCTCCCAAGGGAACAAGCTCTCAAGATGACCTTCATCCACAAGACCACAAGGGCAAGGGCAAGCTTCATGATGACATTGACACACTTGAAGATGAGTCCCTAGCCATTGTGAAGTGGGTTCCTAAGGCTACTCCAAGTTCTACTTCAACAAGTGCTACTTCAACTCCAAGGATCCCCATCAACTTGATGTGGGTCCCCAAGAAGAAGAACTAGAGAAATTCTTGAGGGGTGACTCCGCCAATGAAATTCACTGACATTCATTATTGGCAAGGACTAGTTGCAATCAACATGAACATTATGCAATAGTTCAAGGAGTCACACATTCCCTCAAAGGTAAGCAAGGTACAAGGTAATTAATGAATCAATGGACATCATCATGTATGCTTTGCACTCCATGTCCAAAGATATCCTTGTATTTGTCTCTTGTGTTTGGGACTAACCCATGTAGGTGAGGAGAGTAAGAAACAAAAAGGATTGCTCCCAACTTAAGATGATCTTCATCAACTATGAGCATCCACCACTACATCACCCACATAAAGTCTTCTAAGACAAAACCCAAGGTTAGTTTATCCCTCTTAGGGGGGTGTCACATCAACGGGGAGCTTTACTATAAGACTTGAGTTAAAGCATCTCTTAAGAATGTGACAGCATTAAATGCTTTATGTAAAAGTGGCAACCCCACTTGTGCTTAAACGACGAGTATGACCTATGATCAAGTATTCTTACTTGGCTCCTATGTCAATATACTCATATATAGATGACCACGTCATCGCCAAAGTGCTTGATAGATGCTAGAATGTTTGTGCATGTTTGCCATGATTTCATTTGACATCTTATTGTGTGAGCATGTTGGTCTCCATATTTTTACTCATTCGAGGATATCCAATTGTTGCTATTTGGCTTTTGGTTTTCTTTTGCCAATTGGATGTACAAGAATGCCTAGGACCCCTCTCTATCTATCTATGCTTTCTCGTCTCAAGTTCTATTCATGCTACATCACAAAACTTGAACAAGCACTTCTCGAACCCTCTGTGTGTGGAGTACTCGGAGTACCTGTCGACAAGAGCTGCATTCCAAAACATCTCTGTGAATCTCGATGTAATCAACTCCAAAAAACTCGGTTCCACCGAAGCACTGAGTTGATCTAGGTTTTTTTTATCTCGGTACAACCGATCAAGTATTCTTGGTCTCACCGACTTTCTATGTCACCTGACAGTTAGGAAACTCGGTGGCACCGAAATGTTCCAATCGGTTTCACCGACAGTCTGAGGTACATAACCTGGTGGACCTTACTTTTGAAATTCACTCGTCAAAAGTCTGTTTCTCCAAACCCAAAACTGCCGCTCCGGACCCCCTGGTCGTCGCCCTTGCCGCCCCGTGCGCTCCGCCATTGCGAATCATTGCCATCGATGGAATCTTCGCCGCCGTCGTCGCCTTACGGATTCGTCACCGAGTTAGGGTATGAATCCGTCCCCCTTGTGCATTCCCCTTTCCGATTCATGCGCATTAGGGTACTCTTATTGAAAATCCATTGTTTGCAATCTTCCTAATCCACTAGAAATTTTATTAGATTAGCGAACGCGAAAATTTTAGGTTTAGCCGTCCGCAAAACACATCTCGGTGACACCGAGTCACAAAAATCGGTTCCACCGATTTTGTTTCTAGGTTTCATTAGAATGGTCTCGGTGAAACCGAGTGGTCATTTTCGGTGACACAGAAGTGACTGCCAAGTTTCTGTGAAGTACACTGAAATCAGTTTTGTAGAAAGCTAAAACTAAGAATTTCTTTGTTAAAATTTTGAAAATTTTCTGTGTTTTTTGACGCTCAACCCCACGGATCATCTATGCTCTATTCACAGGGTCAGTATGTCAGTTTCAGGAGACAGTCAGAATTACTTCAGAGAGCCCAGTGTTGACGCAGATCTAGGGACTAGTCCTGAGGCCAGTTCTCCTTCTTCAGAAGATGCAGGCACCCCAAGCTCTCATGGGTTGCCCAAGGCTGCTACAAGAGCCAGGAGGAAGTTGAACTCAGATGAGGAGGACTCTGACTTTGTGCCAGAGGAGGTTCTTGCTAAGCAAAGGCAAGACAAAGCAGAGAAAGCTGCAAAGAAGTCTGTAACTGAGGCCACCTCATCTACGAGGCCAGTGAGAAAGGAGTATGCCAGTTCTGAAGCCATGAAAGCCCCAGAGAGTGCTAGGGCATCCATGTCCGTTGAGCCAGCCAGGAGCTCCGTGCTCAAGAAGACAACTGAGAAGAAGAGGAGCATAAAGAGGATTGTTCATGTTGTTGGAAGACCTACTTATATGTATGAAGATCTAGAAGAAGCTGAAGAAGTGGAAGAGCCAGCTGCCAAGGCTCCTCCCAAGAACAAGAAGAAGCTGCTTGCTGATGCCATGACCAGTCAGGCCCCATCCAAGAGCAAGTCAGCTGCTCCCAAGAAGCCCACAGTTCCTAAGTCCAAGAGGACAACCAATGATGTTCTAGCTGCGGCAAAGAACAAGGGTTCCTCCTTTAGAGCTGCTGCTGAAGTGGATGAGATGACTGTTTTGAGGAAGCTGAGACCTCACCTTCCAGAGCACAATGACATCCATCCTATTGCTGAGGACATGAAGAAGATGAAGGATTCAGGGATGAGGGAATGGAGAGCTATTGATCCATATTCTCAGAGGAGAAGGACTGCTGTAGACTACAGATTCTACACCAAAAGCAGCAAGACTTCTATGAAACCATTCTCCTGGACAAGAGCCCAGCAGTAAATGATATGAGATATGTAGACTGGGACTACATCAAGAAGAATGAAGATTATTTTCCCATGTGCAAGGGAACTTCAAGGCCATTGACATTGATGCATTTGTTGGTAGAGAGTAGACCCCTTGGAATGATGAGATGATCATGAAATTCTACTCCACAACTCATTTTTATGGAGATGGCGGAATTGTCTAGATAACAGAAGGTGTCAGGTATATATCCACAGTGGAAGAGTAGGCTACCATCTTAGGAGCCCCACAAGTGCAAGTTGATGATTTGGATGTGTACTCTGAGGCCAAGATGAATCATAACTCCATGGCAACGATGTACGAGGAGATCCCTATTGACTATGTTCATTCACATAAGTTTGGCTCAGTATACTATCTGCAGGCAGGACTGTCCACCACCAACACCATCATGAGGTATACTTTGATGCCCAAGTCAGGAGATGACAAGATGATCCGAGGATACTCCATCAACATGCTGCATGACATTGACCTTCACACCGGATTCAGGGTCATGGACTTGATTGTTGAGACTGTGAAGAGGACTGTTGCTGATTAAAAGAGATCTTGTGGATATGCACCGTATATTCAGATGCTTATCAACTCTAAGCTTGAGAAGAATGTATATGCACTTGATCGACCACATATGCCACTCCGCCTGAGTTTGAGGACAACGTTGTGTGATTAATCCAGATAATCCCACTTCATCTACTGCACATGCAGCAGCTAAGGCAGCCAGAGCCACTAGTGCTCTAGTGCCAAGGACCAAGAGTGAGCAGATGGATCTTATTCTTAGCTCTATCCAAGGCATGCAGAATGACATCACAGAGATTTTGAAGAAGCAGAAGAGTCTGGAAAGGATAGTTGAGGACAAGTTCCACACTCCGAACAACAAGGTAGATGGGCTGACAAAGAATGTTGATGAGCTCAAGAAGGAAGTCGATGCAGTACCCCTTTCTCACTCTTCAGATGATGATGATGACAGTCACCCTCTCAGGCCCAGCACTCAGTTCAAGATCCAGGCCAGATGCACGACAGTGCCAGCTTCAGAGTTGAGACCATCTTCATCAGCACCTCATGCAGCTCCTTCAGTTCCATCAGCTCCTTCAGCACCTCCAGTGTCTATTCAACCTCCTTCCATGACATCTGTAGAAGTCTTCTCTCTAGCGGTTCTCTCAACTCCTACATCAACAACCGAAGGAGATCAGCCCCAGAGAGACGATTAGTTCTATACCTTTGAACTTTTAGGTAACTTGTTGCCAAAGGGGAGAAGTTGTATAGATCATAGGGCTTCGAGAGAGAGAGAGAGAGAGAGTGTTGCTTTTTATAGCTCTCCAAAACTTTAACATCTTTTGGCTTACAGTTTTTGTTAAACTTGTTTGGTGTTTGATCATATACTTCTTATGTGTTGCTACTATTTCCAATCTTTGAGATGCTTATAAGATGATCATTCACTTTTGCTTGATGTGTTGTGCTATGTTGTTCATTCATACTATTCTCGCACACCACCAAGCTGTATGTGATATGGAAGAGTGCCTGATGAACCTAATCGATTGTGCATCTGCATTCAAACGCAAATTCAAAATAGTGCACAAATTTAGAGGGAGCTCTTGCTTATCACATACTTCTCAAAGCGATGATTTTATTCTTTGATTATATCATATGTCGAAGCTTTGATATGTATGTTGTCATCAATTACCAAAAAGGGGGAGATTGAAAGCAAATTTGCTCCCTTGGTGGTTTTGGTAATTGAGGGAGTCCGGGACTAAGGGGTCCTCGGGCCGTGGATTCATCCCTCATGGGCCTTGCGGGGGTAATTGCTGGAATGCCAAGTTATCAGAAAATCCCGTGTTCGGAAGGAGGAGGCCCGAAGACTTGGCGTGTCCTCCAAGTCAGAATGGGTGTATCTGTGCCCGGATAGAAACCGACCATCTGTAACCCTAGGGGGCCCTATAGTGTCTATATAAACCAGGGGTTTAGTTCGTAGAAGGACAACTGAATACATTAGGGTTTAGCTCTTTTGATCTCGAGGTAGATCAACTCTGTAATCATCTCATTCATCAATACAATCATGCAGGACATAGGGTTTTACCTCCTCATGAGGGTCTGAATCTGGGTAAACACTGTCCCCTTTGTCCCTTGTTACCATCGTTCCTAGATTCACAGTTCGGGACCCCCTACCCGAGATCCACCGGTTTCGACAGCGACATTGGTGCTTTCATTGAGAGTTCTGCTGCGAATCTCCAAAGGATCAATGGCTCGTCTAATCATCGGTGGGGAGATCTGTAACAAGGACGTCTTTGTTCCTGGACAGATCATCGCCTTCGGAAGCGTTGTGCTTCAAGCCGATCCCTACGGCCGTCTCGGCCAGATCGGGAGCTTTGCCCCTGGCTCGGAAGCCAGTTTCGGGAACCTAGAGTTCGTCGCTGACCCTCGGGGAGACCTTGTTTTGACAAAGACCCCTGCTCTTTTCAAAAGGCACACTGCCCCCGACACCTTAACGTCGGAGGAAGTAAACCTCGCCGCTGGGATAGCCTTGGCCCCTAGCCAGGACTTTAAACCTATCTCGAACGACCCATCTGGGCCCACCACGGCCGCACACTCCTCGGGAATACCATCAAGTAACCCCGGGACGACAGCGCCGCTAGCCGATCCCAGTCGCGCCCTCGGTGCCGACCCAACCGGAGCCTCACTGCCAGGCAAGCTACTCGGTCGGATACAGGCCTTGAGTATTGCCGGCCGCCAGACATCGGTTTATGAACAAATTGGGCTGCGGCCCGACGATAGGGAAATTCGCGTCCCTCCGGCGGAGCGAAGGGATGAACGAATTCTCGAGGTCTGGTTCATTGAGGTCAGCATCACATGAAACCTTTAGCACTTCCGTTCGATATTGGATGGAGTATGGCTGGAAGGTCAGCCTAGCTAGTCTTGTCAATCGGCCCTGACTCGTCTTCTGCTCAAGTGAACCACGGGTGATGATATTCCGCTGTTCTGAAATCAAATAGGAAACGGATGGCGCTTGAGTTTTTTATCTCGGCATGAGAAACTATTCCTCCTCTATCTTTTGCTATTGGTAGCTTTAGGTTACTGTGAGCTCTTGACTTCCTCTGGGTTACTGCGTTCTATCGAATCTTACCTTTTCTCAAGAGTTGAAAAAGATGCTAGTTTTGAAAGGAAGGGATATGATAGTTCAACTCATTGTTATAGAATACATGATATGGGCCTTCCATAGGTATCTTTCCTGTATGCTAACTTGTCGTCATCCGCCTTGTGTTTAAAACCTAACTGCCAACAAGCCCTAAATGGCATCAAAAGCTATCTCATCAATCCGCCAGTCCTGGCTGCGCTGATACCAGGGAAGGAGCTTATACTCTACACCACGGCCTTGGATGAATCTCTTGGGGCTCTATTGGCACAAGAAAATGAAACCGGGAAAGAGAATGCCCTCTATTAACTCAGTCGTGTGCTCATAGGAGCTGAACATGCGTACTCTCCTATCGAAAAACATTGCCTTGCACTGGTGTTCGAAGTCTAAAAAAGCAAAGGCCGAGCTGTAGGTCACGTGACCTGCACCGAAAAGGTGGCTGACAGGGCTTTCTCCTGGATCAAAGCAGATCAGCTCGCCAAATTCGTCGATCCAATCGGGCGCCCCGGAACGTCGAATGAAAGTGGTCTTTCTACAGCCCTATTTATATGATTTTTAGGGCCCCTTTCCCCCCTATCCCTCCCTGCTGGTCCGGTTAACAAAGCCTGTAAACCAAGAGCGGTCAAACATAGTGGTGAATCACAAGAACTTAAAGCTAGAGCTATGGGTAGGAATCGTAGAAAACACCCAGAGTGTATCACGGCTTTGAAGCAGAATAGAGTGAAATGTCTTCCAAATGCATCTAGTCGCCACCATCGAGTGTCTGGCTGGAGACGTATCTTGCCAACCGGCAGAGTTGAAGACGGTGTATATCCCAGTCTCCGGATCCGAACTCTCTCCGAACGCTGAGGCTCCTCATGGCCTAACACGGAACCGGGGGCTCGCATGGCAAAGCACTATTGGTGCCGTGTCCTCCGAGCCCATCGAGGCGGAGATCGGAGGCACCGCGCCCAATCTCGCGATGGAATAGAACCCGACTGTCCGGGCATCGAACATGCACCTCGCTGGGGCGCGATACTTCTTGCCACCCATCACTCAGATCGAGCGCTTTAAAAGTGCACTAGAACCCGGTCCGATGAAGGAGGTCAAGCAACGACACAGGGAATCGGTCCATCATTTTTGGGCCAGATTCCTTCTCAGCAAAAACAGGACGAAAGGCATTAACGACATGGAAATGATCGCAGCCTTCCAACGGAACTGCCATGATAAGGGAATCCTCAACACCCTTGACCATCGTCGCGTCCAAAACTTCTCCGAGCTAGCATACTTGATGGAAAAGTACTACGCTATGGAGAGTACACGGGAAGAACAACGATTTTATACAGAGCCAGTTTACACCGAACAACCTCGAGAAGTTCGGAAAAGGTTCGTGTCACCTCAATACCCGCCCAGATACAGGCCTGCCGAAAAAAGAAACAAATATCCCACGAAAGATAGAACAATCCTTGATAGATTACTAGACAGTCCTTGCCCCATACACCCCACCCTGCCAAACGCAAGCCCATCCCACAGCCTTCGAGCATGCTGGGTCGTTAGACATGTTGCAAAGAGCGGAGAGGCCATCCTTACGGCCTCGCCCCCAGGCAAACGTCCGATAACACCACCAGAAACTCACCTCGAGGTCCTAACGATCTACGAGACGTTCTCCTCGAGTGGTTAGAGGAAGAGAGCTCTTCGAGAGCTTGATCAGATATACCAGGTGGAATCAAGGAAATCATGGACAGATATAGCGATAACTTTTGGCGAATACGACCAGCCGACGACCCGCACAGAGATGGCACCGGCCGCCCTGGTCCTCAACCCAATAATAGACGGTTTCCGGTTGGACAATGTCCTAATGGACGGCGGTAGCGGTCTAAACCTCATTTACGAGGGAACTTTGGACAAAATGTAGTTCGATAAGTCTCGAATCGGGCGGAGCAGCACAACCTTTCGAGGAATCATCCCCGGAAGAGAGGCACGCTGCACGGGGCGAGTAACCCTCGACATAGTGTTTGGTACTCCAGATAACTACAGAACAGTGGAAGTACTTTTTCATATATATCGTACCCTTTCGCAGCGGTTATCATGCCCTATTAGGGCGTGACGCCTTCACAAGGTTTCAGGCCATTCCTCATTATGGTTACATGAAACTTAAAATGCTGGGACCCAACGGTGTGATCACAGTTGCAAGCGACCCAGATAGAGCGCTTCGAGCCAAGAATAAAACAACGTCGCTTGCCCTCGAGGCATTAGCTGAGACGCTAGCCGCGGAAGAACTAACTACGCTCCTCTCTATCGTAGATAAGGACGACGTGATCCTCGGCAAAAGGCCAAAGTCTACGTCATTAAAACCTGCAGATGAAATCATCAAATTCTAGGTGCACCCAACGGACCCCAATAAAACAGCGTCCATCGGAGCTCAGCTGGACCCTGCGGTCGCTAAAGCGTTACGCACTTTCTTATGTGAAAACTAGGACATATTCGCTTGGCACCCATCAGATATGCCCGGAATCCCTCAAAGGTTGGCCGAACATAGCCTGAACATAATTGCAGGCTTTAAACCGGTCAAACAGACCCTACGTCGATTTTCCGAACCCAAGAGTCAAGCTATGGGCGAAGAACTGGCCAAACTACTCGAAGCCGGATTCATCAGAGAGATTAAACACCCTGAATGGCTGGCAAACCTGGTCATGGTACCAAAGAAAGACAAGTCTTGGCGGCTCTGTGTTGACTTTAAAGACCTTAACAAAGCCTGCCCTAAAGACCCTTTCCCTTTACCCCGCATTGACCAGATAATTGACGCCACTGCCGGACACGACTCACTCTGTTTCCTCAACGCTTATTCCGGATATCATCATATAAAAATGAAGGAGTCTGACCAAGCCCCGACCGCCTTCATCACCCCTTACGGGCCATTCTGCTTCAATACAATGCCTTTCGGGCTAAACAACGCAGGCGCCACATACCAGCGCATGATTCAAACTTGCCTGGAGAAACAAATCGGCAAAACCATTGAGGCATACGTCGACGACATGGTCATCAAGACCAAACACGTCAGCCAGCTAGTGGACGACCTCGCCTGAACATTCGCCAGCCTGCGGGAGTATGATATACGACTGAACCCGGACAAGTGTGTCTTTTGCGTCCCCACCGACAAACTGCTCGGATTCATAGTCTCTCATAGGGGCATCCAAGCTAATCTGGCCAAGATCAGAGCCTTGTCACAATTAGCGGTCCCCACGGAGCTAAAACACGTCCAAAGACTGGCAGGCTGCATGGCGGCGTTAAGCCGCTTCATCTCGCGCCTCGGTGAAAAAGCTCTGCCCCTTTACAAGCTATTGAAACGAACCAAGAACTTCGAATGGACCGACGAGGCCGCAGCTGCACTAGAGGAAATCAAAACGCTGCTAGCCAGCAACCCCATACTGACAGCACCCGGTACGGGTGAACCGACGTTGATATACATCTCGGCCACCAACCAGGTCATCGGTGCAGCACTCGTGGTAGAACGGGAGGCCGAGGACCATAAACATCGGGTACAAAAACCAGTATATTACGTATCGAAAGTTCTTACTCTGTGCAAGACCAGATACCCGCACTATCAGAAGATAGCCTACACAGTGTTCATGGCTTCACGAAAGCATAGACACTATTTCCAGGAGTGTTCGGTCAAGGTGGCCTCTGAAGCTCCCCTAAACGATATAATCAATAACAGGGACGCCACCGGCCGCATAGGCAAGTGGGCCATCGAACTCCTCCCGTTCGAAATCAATTATAAACCACATCGAGCTATTAAATCTCAGGTGTTGGCTGATTTCATCGCCGAATGGGCGGAGGCCGAGCTCCCTAGGGAATACACCACATATTCACACTAGACAATGTACTTCGATGGATCCAAGACGTTCGCCGGACTGGGGGCTAGAGTCTTCCTCACATCCCCCACCGGCGACAACATCCAATATGTCCTCCAGATCATGTACGCCGACTCCAATAATGCGGCCGAGTATGAGGCTCTGTTGCATGGACTCCGTATGGCAATTTCTATGGGCGTACAGTCGCTCGAAGTACGGGGAGACTCCAATCTCGGCATCTCTCAGATCAATGGCGAATTCGATGCTAAGAACCCGAAAATGGCAGCCTACAGAAACGCCATCCTCAAGATATCTACACGATTCGAAGGACTAGAATTCCACCATGTCTCAAGAGACAACAATCAAGCTGCCGTCATCCTCGCTCGTCTGGGCCCCAAACGCGACCCCGTCCCTAAAAATACCTTCCTTGAGAGGCTCTTCAAACCCTCGGTGGTATGGCAGGACAACGGCGGGAACGCCATAACCAATGGCGAAGAGCAGGTCCTCCCCCCCACAGTTGAACCAGATGAGCTAATCATCAGCGGTTCCACGATTGAAGAAAATCCCTCGGCCCATGAAGTGATGGCCGTAATTGCACCGTGGACAGAACCCTTCCTTTCCTACCTTTTGCAAAAAGATCTCCCCGACGACCAGACGGAGGCGAGGCGCATAGTGCGGCAATCAAAAGCCTACAAGGTCCATGAAGGAGAATTATACAAAAAGAGCACCACGGGGGTCCTCCAACGGTTCATATCTGAAGAAGAAGGAAGGCAGCTCTTGGCAGAGATACATGCAGGTATGGGCGGCCACCACGCGGCGGCATGGGCCCTGGTAAGCAAGGCTTTTCGAGCCGGGTTCTTCTGGCCCACTACCCGAACTGACGCCCACACACTCGTTCAAAGCCACATGCCTCCTACGGCTCTTCGGACGATACCCATCACATGGCCTTTTGCGGTATGGGGGTTAGATATAGTCGGACCACTTAAAGGGGGGACCAAGAAAAAGAAATACCTACTAGTCATGGTTGATAAATTCACTAAATGGATCGAAGCAAAACCAGTCAGTTCGGCAAAATCAGGACCGGTCATCGATTTCATATCCGACGTGGTGCACCGTTACGATGTCCCACACAGTATAATAACCGATAACGGAACCAACTTCACCGCCCAGGAGATCAAGGGCTGGTGCTCCAACCTAGGTATCAAGCTTGATTATGCCTCGGTATGCCACCCGCAAACTAACGAACAAGTTGAACGGGCCAATGGTCTCATTATGAGCGGTATTAAACTTCGCCTGGTCTGTTCACTCCAAGAGTCCGGCTGCCATTGGGTTGAGGAACTCGATTCCGTGCTGTGGGGTCTGCGTACAACCCCGAACCGATCAACGGGATACACACCATTTTTTATGGTGTACGGGGCGGAAGCAGTCCTCCCTTGTGACATCATTCATGATGCGCCAAGAGTCCGCGTGTAAGGGGAGAAAGAAGCCGAGCTATATCGGCAGGACGACCTCGACGCCTTGGAGGGGGAGCGTGACATAGCCCGGGATCGATCTACTTTCTATCAACAGCAGGCTCTATGGTACCAGAGCAGGGAGGTTCGAGCTAAAGTTTATAACATGGGCGAGTTGGTTTTACGCATCCCAGAGAAGCAGAAGCATAAGCTCAAAACAAAGTGGGAGGGCCCTTTTATAACTGACGAAGCACTGACACGAGGAGCTTACCGTCTTCGCAATCCACAGGACAATCGTCTCGAACCAAACCCATGGAACGCAGCTCGTCATCGGCGCTTCTACGGATAGACCGGTGTCGCCTTGCCCCCCCCACCAAACCCTTGTATTTCCTCTCTTTTTATTTTATTTTCCTTTGTAGGAGTGGCTAGACCTTCTCTCTAAACTTTTGTTCGGCTTAACCGAACTATGATCCCATCGTTACATGTTATACCTGGCAATCACCTGGGGGGCTCCGTCAAGAAGCCTCCTCACTTACTCTGGTTATTTAAATTATATACACTCCCTCAACACCCCATCCGCGTCACTTATGCACCAATTAGGCTTAAGTCTTAGCCAAGCCGGGTTGCCTTGCTCCTATGCTTATCCCCTACGTTCCCAATTGTTCGGCTAGGGGGTAAAGGGAGCACCTGTGTGATTGTTACGACCGGGTTACCCGGACACGTACATCGGACGGGCGAAGCTGAAGGCTAGCATTCTTATGATACAAATTGGTCGGCAAGGAAGAAAATAAAGGTAGAGTGGACACTTCTTGCCGTACATGGGGGCTATTCCCCCCAAAGCAAAATCATCCGCGTAATACGGATAAACGACTATGACATCTACGGTTCACGTAGTAACCTAAAGAAAGGAACCCATAGAGGAACTATTTTCTTTGGAACATGTTTCTTATGTCAAATAGTAATATAACATACCTCCCCATGCACGTTTTGTCTGTTCAAACCACAAGGTTTGATTTCTTAGTTTCCGAGGCAATTCCCTCTTATCACAGGATGCTTAGTCCGGAATACTCCGTAGCTATTGGCAAAGGAGACAAAGGCCGCCGACTGGTTAAGACAACATGTACAACATGGATAGAGAGGGTTTTGATAAAAAGTACATCATTACATAGATTCAAAACTAAAAGTCGTCACTCAAGATGGTCTATTATGGTGTCCATGTTGGAAATATGCCCTAGAAGCAATAATAATTTAGTTATTATCATATTTCCTTGTTCATGATAATCGTTTATTATCCATGCTATAATTGTATTGATTGGAAACTCAGATACATGTGTGGATACATAGACAACAAAGTGTCCCTAGTAGGCCTCTACTAAACTAGCTCGTTGATCAAAGATGGTTAAGGTTTCCTAGCCATAGACATGAGATGTCATTTGATAACGGGATCACATCATTAGGAGAATGATGTGATGGACAAGACCCAAACTATAAACGTAGCATATGATCGTGTCAGTTTATTGCTATTGTTTTCTGCATGTCAAGTATCTGTTCCTATGACCATGAGATCATGCAACTCACTGACACCGGAGGAATACCTTGTGTGTATCAAATGTCACAACGTAACTGGGTGACTATAAAGATGCTCTATATGTATCTCTGAGGGTGTCTGTTGAGTGGGCATGGATCAAGACTGGGATTTTTTACTCCGTGTGACGGAGAGGTATCTCAGGGCCCACTCGGTAATACAACATCACAACAAGCCTTGCAAGCAATGTGACTAAAATGTTAGCCATGGGATCTTGTATTACGGAATGAGTAAAGAGACTTGCCGGTAACGAGATTAAACTAGGTATAGAGATACCGACGATCGAATCTTAGGAAAGTAACATACCGAAGAACAAAGGGAACAATATACGGTATTAACTGAATCCTTGACATAGAGGTTCAACCGATGAAGATCTTGGTTATTGACCATAGAGGTGTCTCGGTCATGTCTACATAGTTCTCGAACCTGCAGGGTCTGCACACTTAAGGTTCGGTGACGTTTTGGTAGTATAGAGTTATGTATGGTGGTGACCGAAGGTTGTTCGGAGTCCCGGATGAGATCCCGGACGTCACGGGGAGCTTTGGAATGGTCCTGAGGTAAAGATTGATATATCGGAAGTCCCATTTTAGTCACCGGAAAAGTTTCGGGTACTTCGGTGGTGTACCGGGAGGGTACCGGGGGACCATCAGGGGGGGGGGGCTCTCGCCCCAAAGTGTCTCATGGGCTATGGTACGAGTTAAACCAGCCCCTAGTGGGCTGGCCGAACCCCCCCTAAGGCCCATGCGGCTAGGGGTGGGAAAAACCCAAAGGTGGAAAGGGTTTCCAAGTGGAGAGGAGGAATCCTACTCCTAGTAGGATTGGAGTAGGACTCCTCCACCTCCCACTTCGGCCGCACCAAAGGGGCAGCCCTAGGGGCGCCGGCCTCCCTCCCCTCCCTCCTATATGTACTAGAGGGAGAGAGGGCAAAAGCAAAAAAACCCAAAAGGCCATAGTGCAGCCCTCTCTCCCGATAGATTGATTCCTCTAGTTTTCAGCAGTGCTTAGGCGAAGCCCTGCTGGAATAGTTCCACCACCACCGCCGCCGCACCGTCGCACTGCCGGAGAACTCACCTACCTCTCCACTCCCTCTTGCTGGATCAAGAAGGCGGAGATTGTCATCGAGCTGTACGTGTGCTGAACGCGGAGGTGCCGTCCGTTCGGTACTAGATCGTGATTGGATCGCGGGACGCTCGGCGATTTGGATCGCGAAGACGTTCGACTACATCAACCGCGTTTCTTAACGCTTCACGCTTAGCGGTCTACAAGGGTATGTAGATCCACTCTCCCACTCGTAGATGCTCATCACCATGGATAGATCTTGCGTGTGCGTAGGAAATTTTTGGTTTCCCATGCAACGTTCCCCAATAGTGGCATCTGAGCTAGGTCTATGTGTAGATGAGATCACGAGTAGAACACAAAGGAGTTTGTGGGCATTGATATTCAGATTGCTTCCTCCCTTGGTCTTTTCTTGATTCGGCGGTATTGTGGGATGAAGCGGCCCGGACCAACATTACTCGTACGCTTACGAGAGACCGGTTTCATCAACTGACATGTAACTTCGTTGCATAAAGATGGCTGGCGGGTGTCTGTTTCTCCCACTTTAGTCGGATCGGATTTGACAAAGGCAGTCCTTGAGAAGGTTGAATAGCAATTTTTGTATCACCGTTGTGGTTATTGCATAGGTAAGAATTGTTCTTGCTAGATACCCGTAGCAGCCACGTAAAACATGCAACAACAATTAGATGACGTCTAACTTGTTTTTGCAGGGTATGTTGTGATGTGATATGGCCAATTACATGATGAGATATATGTGATGTATGAGATGATCATGTATTGTATAGAATACCATGACTTGCATGTCGATGAGTACGGCAACCGGCAGGAGCCATAGGGTTGTCTTTAATTATTTTTGCCGTTTTGCTTTACTTTTTCGCTATGAGTTAGCAATAGTCGTGGAAGCAACAGTCGGCGCGACAACCTCATTGCGACACGTTGATGGAGATCAAGATGATGGAGATCATGGTGTCATGCCGGTGACGATGGAGATCATGCCGGTGCTTTGGAGATGGAGATCAAAAGCACACGTTCATGGCCATATCATGTCACTTATGATTTGCATGTGATGTTAATCCTTTTATGCATCTTATTTTGCTTAGGACGACGGTAGCATTATAAGGTGATCCCTCACTTAAATTTCAAGATAAAATTGTGTTCTCCCCGAGTGTGCACCATTCCGAAAGTTCGTCGTTTCGAGACACCACGTGATGATCGGGTGTGATAGACTCTACGTTCGCATACAACGGGTGCAAGCCAGTGTTGCACATGCGGAACACTCGGGTTAAACTTGACGAGTCTAGCATGTACAGACATGGCCTCGGAACACAAGAGACCGAAAGGTCGAACATGAGTCATATAGTAGATATGATCAACATGAAGATGTTCACCATTGAAACCACCTCAACTCACTTGATGATCGGACTTGAGTTGGTGAATTTGGATCATGTGACACTCGAATGACCGGAGGGATGTCAATTTGAGTGGGAGTTTTAAGTAATATGATTAACTAAACTCATTATCATGAACATAGTCAAAATGTCTTTGCAAATTAGTTTGTAGATTACTAGCTCGCGCTGTAGCTCCCTTGAATTTTTATATGTTCCTAGAGAAATAGAGTTGAAAGATGATGGTAGCAATAATGCGGACTGGGTCCGTGATCTGAGGATTGTCCTCATTGCTACACAGAAGGCTTATGTCCTTAATGCATCGCTCGGTGCGCCACCCCCTCAAGCGTCGTCTGTAGATGTTGTGAACATCTGACAGGCACGTTCTGATGACTACTTGATAGTTCCGTGCATCATGCATTACGGCTTAGAATTGAGGCTCCAAAACGTTTTGAACGTCATGGAACATATGAGATGTTCTAAGAGCTGAAATTGGGATCTCAGGCTCGTGCCCGTGTTGAGAGGTATGAGACCTCCAACAAGATTCTTTGCCTGCAAGATGAAGGAGAATAGCTCAATCGGTGAGCATGTGCTCAGATTGTCTGGGTGCTACAATCGCTTGAATCGAGTGGGAGTTGATCTTCCAGATAAGATAGTTATTGATATAGTTCTCCAAGTCACTGTCACTAAGCTACTAGAGCTTCGTGATGAAGTATAAAATGCCAGGGATGGAAATAATGATCCCTGAGCTATTCGCGATGTTTGACACCGCGAAGGTAGAAATCAAGAAGGAGCATCAAGTGTTGATGGTTAGTGAAACCACTAGTTTCGAGAAGGGCAAGGGCAAGGAGGGAAACTTCGTGGATGGCAAGTCAGTTGCTGCTCCAGTGAAGAAACCCAAGGTTGAACCCAAACCCAAGACTAAGTGCTTCTATTATGAGGAGAACGGTCGCTGAAGCGGAACAACCCTAGATACTTGGTAGATAAGAAGGCTGGCAACGTCGACAGAAGTATATTTAATATACGTGTTATTGATGTGTACCTTACGAGTACTCCTAGTAGCACCTGGGTATTGGATACCGGTTCGGTTGCTAAATGTTAGTAACTCGAAATAAAAGCTACGGAATAAACGGAGGCTAGCTAAGGGTGAGGTGACGATGAGTGTTCGAAGTGTTTCCAAGGTTGATGTGATCACCATCGCATGCTCTCTCTACCTTTGGGAATTTGTGATGAACCTAAATAAATGTTATTTGGTGTTTGCGTTGAGCATGAACGTGATTAGATCTTGTTTATTGCAATACGGTTATTCATTTAAGTTAGAGAATAATGGTTATTCTGTTTACATGAATAATACCTTCAATGGTCATGCACCCAATAAGAACGGTTTATTGAATCTTGATCGTAGTAATACACATGTTCATAATATTGATGCCAAAAGATACAAAGTTAATAATGATAGTACCACATACTTGTGGCACTGCCGCTAAATGTCATATTGGTGTAAAGCGCATGAAGAAACTCCATGCTGATGGATCTTTGGACTCATTCGATTTCGAATCGGTTGAGACATGCGGACCATGCCTCATGGGCAAGATGACTAAGACCCCGTTTTCCGGTATGATGGAGCGGGCAAGTGACTTATTGGAAATGAGACATGTTGATGTATTCGATCCAATGAGTGTTGTAGCATGCAATGGATATCGTTATTTTCCTACCTTCACTGATGATTTGAGTATATTTACTTAATGAAACACAAGTCTAAAACGTTTGAAAAGTTCAAACAAATTCAGAGTGAAGTTTGAGATCATCGTGACAAGAAGATAAAATGTCTACGATATCATCGTGGAGGTAAATATCTGAGTTACGAGTTTGGTATACAACTTAAGACAATGTGGAAGTTGTTTCACAACTCAAGCCACCTGGAACACCATAGTATGATGGTGTCTCCGAACGTCGTAGTGGTGCTCTATTGGATATGGTGTGTACTATGATGTCTCTTATCGATTTGCCACTATCGTTTTGGGGTTATGCATTAGAGACAACTACATTCACTTTAAAAGGGGCACCATCTAAGTCCGTTGAGATGACACCGTATGAATTTTGGTTTGGCAGAAACCTAAGCTGTCATTTCTTAATGTTTGGGGCTGCGACGCTTATGTGAAAAAGGGTTTCAACCTAATGAGCTCGAACCCAAAGCAGACAAATGCATCTTCATAGAATACCCTAATGTAACAGTTGGGTAAACCTTCTGTCTTAGATCCAAGCACAAAGTGTTTGTTGCTAAAACGGGTCCTTTCTCGAGAAAGAGTTTCTCTTGAAAGAATTAAGTGGGAGGAAGATAGAACTTGATGAGGTTGTGGAACCTTTGTTTCAACCAGAGAGTAGCGCAGCGCAGAAAGTTGTTTCTGTGGAGCCTGCGTTAATTGAAGAGGAAGTTAATGATGATGATCATTAAGCTTTGGATCAAGTTACTATCGAACATCGTAGGTCGACAAGGACGCGTACTGCTCCTGAGTGGTATGGCAACCCTGTCTTAGAGGTCATGTTGTTGGACAACGATGAACCTACGAGCTATGGAGAAGCGATGATGGGCCCGGATTCCGAGAAATGGTTAGAGGCCATGAAATCCAAGATGGGATCCATGTATGAAAACAAAGTATGGGCTTTGGAAGTATTACCTGAAGGGCGAAAGGCCATTCAGAACAAATGGATCTTTAAAAGGAAGACGGACGCAGACGGTAGAGTCACCGTCTATAAAGCTCGACTTGTGGCAAAGGGTTTTTTCACAAGTTCAAGGAGTTGATACAATGAGAGTTTCTCACCCGTAGCGATGCTAAAGTCTGTTATGTTAGCAGTTGCTGTATTTTTCGATTATGAAATCTGGCAGATGGATGCCAAAACAGAGTTTATTTAACGGTTTCCATGAGGAAAGGTCGTATGTGATACAACCAGAAGGTTTTGTCAGTCCTAAGGATGCTAAAATGTATGCAAGTTCCAGCGATCCTTCTATGGACTGGAGCAAGCATCTCGGAGTTGGAATATATGCTTTGATGAGGTGAGCAAAGTTTTTGGGTCTATACAAAGTTTATGAGACATTTGTATTTACAATAAAGTGAGTGGGAGCACTATAGAATTTCTGATAAGTTTATGTGGATGATATATTATTGATCGGAAATGATGTAGAATTTCTGGAAAGCATAAAGGGTTGTTTGAAAAGGAGTTTTTCAAAGGAAAACCTGGAATGAAGCTACTTAAATATTGGGCATTAGGATCTATAGAGATAGATCAAGACGTCTGATAAGACTTTTAATGAGTACATACCTTCACAAGATTTTGAAAGAGTTCAAAATGGATCAGTCAAAGAAAGAGTTCTTGCCTGATTTGTGAGGTGTGGAGTTGAGTGAGACTCAAAGCTCGACCACGGCAGAAGAAAGAGAAAGGACGAAGGTCGTCCCCTATGCCTTATCCATAGGCTCTGTATAGTATGCCATGCTGTGTACCGCACCTGGTGTGTGCCTTGCCATGAGTCAGTCAAGGGGTACAAGAGTGGTCCAGGAGTGGATCACTGGACAGCGGTCAAGATTATCCTTAGTAACTGGAGGACTAAGGAAATGTTTCTCGATTATGGAGGTGATAAAGAGTTCGTCGTAAAGGGTTACGTCGATGCAAGCTTTGACACCTATCCGGAGGACTCTGAGTAGCAGTCCGGATACGTATAGTGGAGCAACCATTTGGAATAGCTCCAAGTGGAGCGTGGTAGCATCTGCAGTATGACATATAGATTTGCAAAGAACACACGAGTCTGAATGTTGCAGACCGTTGACTAAAGACCCCTCTCACATGCAAAGCATGATCGAACCCCAGAACTCATTAGGTGTTAGATTCATAACAATGTAAATCACATGGTGATGTGAACTAGATTATTGACTCTAGTGCAAGTGGGAGACTGTTGGAAATATGCCCTAGAGGCAATAATAATTTAGTTATTATCATATTTCCTTGTTCATGATAATCGTTGATTATCCATGCTATAATTGTATTGATTGGAAACTCAGATACATGTGTGGATACATAGACAACAAAGTGTCCCTAGTAGGCCTCTACTAAACTAGCTCGTTGATCAAAGATGGTTAAGGTTTCCTAGCCATAGACATGAGATGTCATTTGATAACGGGATCACATCATTAGGAGAATGATGTGATGGGCAACACCCAAACTATAAACGTAGCGTATGATCGTGTCAGTTTATTGCTATTGTTTTCTGCATGTCAAGTATCTGTTCCTATGACCATGAGATCATGCAACTCACTGACACTGGAGGAATACCTTGTGTGTATCAAACGTCACAACGTAACTGGGTGACTATAAAGATGCTCTACAGGTATCTCTGATGGTGTCTGTTGAGTGGGCATGGATAGGGACTGGGATTTGTTACTCCGTGTGACGGAGAGGTGTGTCAGGGCCCACTCGGTAATACAACATCACAACAAGCCTTGCAAGCAATGTGACTAAAATGTTAGCCATGGGATATTGTATTACAGAATGAGTAAAGAGACTTGCCGGTAACGAGATTAAACTAGGTATAGAGATACCGACGATCGAATCTTGGGCAAGTAACATACCGAAGAACAAAGGGAACAATATACAGTATTAACTGAATCCTTGACATAGAGGTTCAACCGATGAAGATCTTCGTAGAATATGTAGGAACCAATATGGGCATCCAGGTCCCGCTATTGGTTATTGACCGTAGAGGTGTCTCGGTCATGTCTACATAGTTCTCGAACCCGCAGGGTCTGCACACTTAAGGTTTGGTGACGTTTCGGTAGTATAGAGTTATGTATGGTGGTGACCGAAGGTTGTTCGGAGTCCCGGATGAGATCCCGGACGTCACGAGGAGCTCCGGAATGGTCCGGAGGTAAAGATTGATATATAGGAAGTCCCGTTTTGGTCACCGGAAAAGTTTCGGGTACTTCGGTAGTGTACCGGGAGTGCCGGGAGGGTACCGGGGGACCATCGGGGGGGGGGGGCTCTCGCCCCAAAGGGTCTCATGGGCTGTGGGAGGAGTCAAACCAGCCCCTAGTGGGCTGGCCGAACTCCCCACTAAGGCCCATGTGGCTAGGGGTGGGAAAAACCCAAAGGTGGAAAGGGTTTCTATGTGGAGAGGAGGAATCCTACTCCTAGTAAGATTGGAGTAGGACTCCTCCACCACCCACTTCGGCCGCACCAAAGGGGCAGCCCTAGGGGCACCGGCCTCCCTCCCCTCCCTCCTTTATATACTAGAGGGAGAGAGGGCAAAAGCAAAAAAACCCAAAAGGCCATAGTGCAACCCTCTCTCCCGATAGATTGATTCCTCTAGTTTTCAGGAGTGCTTAGGCGAAGCCCTGCAGGAATAGTTCCACCACCACCGCCGCCGCGCCATCGCGCTGCCGGAGAACTCACTGTTGGGGAACGTAGGAGAAAACAAAAATTTCTGACCAACGCACCAGCCCAGGACCATTATGGATACTGCATACAAGGTTTGATCTTTATCGTTACCGACTCGTAGCGCAGCGGAAGTAGAGTCGATGACGATCGGCGGTGCAGATCCCCGTAGCTAGGATTTACAACCTCCCAACTGCAAGGATGTATACCCTCATTTGCCCCTCGTACAGCCCTCCGGGAGGCGGTCGGACAATCCCCCGGACGGTGTCGCGGACAACCCTTCGGGAGGACCTCCGAAACTCGGACGGTCACACGGACAGCCCTTCGGGAGGCACTCTCGAACTAAGACCGAAACTACGATCTCTCAAAAGAGTTGCAGACATACAGTGTCATCTATCCGGTAGGGCTTCGCCATCCAGAACTAGTTCCCACCGGAACCCAGACAGCCTTTCGGCTCTACGAAACTATTTCGCTGGGAGGGAGAGAGAAAGCCAGATCATGCATGGCACTTGTATGTGAGAAAGAGTGAGTTTGGGCAGCCCCCTCCACCTCTATTTATAGGAAAAGGAGGGGTGGAGGGGCTGAAATTTCAGCCACATCCATCCATGTCATCTCCAAGATATTTTGGAGCAAAAGCCCAAAAAGGTGGCTTTCCAAAAAGTAACCATAAAGCTGATTTCACTATTCACGACGACATTTTTAAGCGTCCGTTCGAACCGAAAATATTTATGTGGACCTAGAACATTTCCAGTACCCACTAAAATAATTTTCGACGCATTCCGAAACAATTCCGGATTAGTGATTTTCACCTGCGAAAAGCAAACAAAGCGGTTCCGGCAGCTCCGGAACATTTCCGATTTTTCTTCCGAAAAATTCCCAGAAGTTTCCAGAATGATTCTGGCACCCTCCAAGAATTTCCAGACGTGTGCCGAAACCATTTTGACTTAATGGTGTACTCCGAAACAACTTTTCGGTTTAGTGATTTTCATCTGCGAAAAGCAACCAAACCGGTTCCGGCAGCTCCGGAACATTTCCGGGTTTTTTCTCCGAAAAATCCCAGAAGTTCACAGAACAATTCTGGCACCCTCCAAGAATTTCCAGGCGTGTGCTGAAACCAATTTGACCTAATGGTATGCCTTGAAACAACTTTTCAGTTTTACCGAAACTATTCCGGTGTTCTCTCTCCGGAACTTTTCCGCTGTCTCCGAAACTTTTTCCGGAGACTTTCTCTCAGACTCCCTATCTAGTATTCAACAGATAGATGACCCTTAAGCGTGTGACCCTATAGGTTCGGTGAAGTATAGACATGACCCGGAACCCCTTCCGATCAATGATCAACATCGGAGCCGTGGACACCCATATTGACCCCTATACCCACACGAATGAATATTCGAGTGAACCTCCAGTTGCCGTGTGCTATTCCTGTTGCTTCGCGATATGTTACAAATACCCGAGGTGAGACATGTTGGCATCCCCGTGGATCAACAACTTGTCCACTATGCCAGTTACCTCGTTATCGGTATTGTTCTCTTATCTCGTTACCGTGTTCCGGCATCCCTGTGATCAAATCACCCTGTGTCTGGCCAGACGATGATGGATACCATAATACCGAGAGGGCCCAGAGATATCTCTCCATCGTCAGAGGAGCAAATCCCAATCTTGAGCTATCAAGTTACTTGACACACTTTTCCATGAACCCGTAAGCCGCCGTAATAGCCACCCATTTACGGATGACGTTTAACAAACCCCAAAGTTCATGAAGCAAGCATGAAGAAACTCGATACTCTCATGGTCTAAGGAATCATGCAAACGTTAACCATCTTTGTGTTATTAACCATTAACTTGTGATGAATTTATCTCATAGCATAACATCAATTCGGGTCGATTCAACACAAATGTTCTCCTAACATCGTGCCCTCAAAGTTGCCGGCATAGCCATGCCCATGATCAGGAAAACATGATCATCATGCAATACTTGAGCTAGTCTTAGAGGCAAGACTAGGAATACATTTTACCATTTATTATACCACACGTGCATATGAGTTTCCCTCTGGGCCTCGTGGATATTGCAGACTCGAGAATCATTGCAGTTATAGCATGGAATATAAACTTAATTAGGAACATGGGGATAAATAATAACATTTATTATTGCCTCTTGGGCATATCTCCTACAGACTCCCACTTGCACTAGAGTCTATAATCTAGTCAATGCTAATGCACTTTACACCTATGGCATACTGGTGTAAAATATGCTTCGCTTGTGGTATAGCCTGATGTCCAACGGATCTGACAACTTCAGCTCCGTGTGTATCTTTGCATATCCTCGCGTTTTCACGCTTTCACAAAATTCATATTTTGTGTGGACTTGGCTTTGTATATATGTGAATCCCTGGTCGAACCTTGATTCCTCAGACTGAGTTATGGAGCAACTATCTACAATAGTGTCCCATTGACCAAAACCATCTTGGAACCATACTAAGTTCATGAACGAACTATATGATTCAACATCTTCTTTGTCGCTTCCAAAGCGTCAACATACTTAGCCTTTGTTATAGAATTCGCCACAGTAACCTGTTTGGAACAATTTCCAACTACCGTGCCACCATATTGTGTATTACACAAAACCCTTAATTTAAATCGAAAATCGCATGGAGCATTGATGAAGACTATATCGATGTAACCTTTTACAACGAACTCTTCATGATCTCCGCTTGCGAGAAAACATGTCATCAGTGCCACTGTGGCACTCAATGACCCTTTTCACTGTTGTCCCATGATCAGTACTTTTGATCACTTTGGTATCTATACTCGCAACAACTTTGGAGTATTGGACATATCTGGTTGGTTTTACATACCATGGAATACATGATTAATCCAAACACAAGAGTGTGTGGAATCTCTATCATGTATTTTACTCATCAGTGTTTTGGGACACCGAGTCTTGCAAAACTCTTTCCATGTGACTTCGGCAAGAATCACTCCTTGGCGGTTTTAGTGCTAAATTGTTTTAGCATCTTGTCAATATGTATTTTTTCTTAGCCCCATTAGGCAAATCTATCTCCATAGATCATTATGCCTAATAGCAAGGCTATTTAGCCCAAACACTTCATTGAAAACTATTTTCAAATGAAGTCCTAATTCGTGTCAAGAAATTTATTTCCAATTAACAATGTGTCAAGCACACAAGGTTTTTAGAACTATTATTATGCTCCCACTTACTTTCTTGAAACCACAAGTATCTTCATTACTCATTGATGAAATCAAAACTCTTTTGATCATTTCATCAAAACGAAGATTCCAACTCCATTTTGCTCTCTTCTGTCCATTGCTGGAACTCTGTAGTTTGCATACTCACTAGCATCCTTTGGATCGACAAAATACTTTGGATTGTATCACATACAAATCCTAGTTTGTTTTCCCATTTCATGGAAATTCTTTCGTCATCCATGTTTCATATCTCATGATTGAAATATGTATTAATTGCTAGTTCAACCAGAACCGACTTTAAGCATCGCTACGGTGAAACAACCTCATCGTAGTCAACTCCTTGAACTCGTTATTGCAACAAGTCGAGCTTTATGGATAAAACATTTTATCCACATCAGTTTATAGTTTCATAAATATTCGTTAGACTCTAAGTCTTCCGAAAGGTGTATCAAGGTTTTAATCTTGAATCACTTATATGGAAACTATCTCGGATTGTATTGGCATTTAGCCAATTCCGGAGTCAGGGCCCATCAAGGCTTCCTTGTATATCGTAGGTATACTGTTGTCTAACAACAATATCTCGTATGCGCACCTGAGAGGTTTGCACGAGTTTTTCCTACGTGGTTCAGCTGCAAGTTCGACCGAAGTCCATACATCTCATGTAGAGGCTTCCGTATAAGTCGCAGTAGGAAACTCTGGAATTACTTCCAAGGTCTCTTTCCTTTGATCTGATGACGAAGATACTGTTTATCTCGTCGAGTTGCACTGTTCTCCCACTCACCTTTTTGAAAGAACAATTTTCTTCAAAAACCATACCGTTCTTTGTGGCAAAAACCTTAGCCTCAGTATAGTGGTGGGGGAATACCCAATAACTTGGGATAACCTACAAAGTAGCACTTGTCTGATTTGGAATAGGTTTGTAATATTTTACACAAGCCCCATATTCCAAATGTTAAGAAAAGATATAACATGGTTGGGCGTACCATACCATGGCGTCATTTCAACAGACCCGATGGAGCTCTTTTCAGTGTAAAAGACGCAGTCTCTAAAGCATCACTTTAAAAGGGATAATGGCAAATTTATTTATGTCATCTTTGATCTTACCATGTCATGAATGGTTCGATTACATCTTCATGGACTCTCCACTTGCAGTGGTGTTCCGGGAGGTGCAAGTTATGAAACCCCTTTCACAACTCATCAGACAATCGCTAAACTTGTAACTCAAATATTCCTTTCTGCAATCGAATTGTAGAAACATAATTTTCTTGTTACAACAACTTCTACTTCATTTTTGAAAACCTTTCGAATGATTTCAAAAGATCCGGACTTACGTCTCATCAAGTAAATATCCATATGTCTACTTGAGTCATTTTTGAAGAGAGATAAATCCACTACTTGCAACAACATTTATTGAACTACACACATCAAAATGTATGATCACCAATAAGTTTGTTGCTCGTTCCTTATGGCACGTGAATGGTATTTCAGTCACTTCACTTTTCGGACGAAAGTTGCAAGTGTCATATGATTTAAAATCAAACGACTTCAAAATCCATCATAATGGAATTTTCCATGCGGGTTTCTCCAATGTGACCAAATGCAGTGCCACACTTGTGTGGTATTCTTTTAGTCTTGCGAAATTTAGCATCAGTGTTATGGATGTATCATATTTCCATCAATATTCATAACATACATCCCATCTTGGATGGAAGCATGGCCCTTCATGTTATTCATAATACTGAACAACAATTGTTCTTTTATGAACAACCCTTTTGCATCAAACATTGTGCACTGGGTTAGAGTGTATGAAACTCTAAAATGAATTATGAAAGTAAACACAGAGGTAATATATTAATATCATTTTTCATAACATACATCTCATTCATAATGAAAGTATGGCCCTTAAGTTTATTCATAACACCGAACATCAAAAGTTCTCTTATGAACAACCTTCTTGCAAGATACCTTATGCAAAGGGCTAGAGTGTGTAAAGCTCTAAAATGAATTATGAAAGAAAATACATAGGTAATACACCGATGGAAGGTATAGTAACTTTTACTATGTTCCCAGCATGTATCAATACCTCATTCCTGGCTAGTCTTTCAGGCCATAGTAGTTCTTGCATCGAGTCGCAATAGAATGCAATCGAGCGGGTATCTTTGTGATCAACTCACAATACCCAAGAATTAGTGATTAACATGTCTAACCATAATTCCCAAGAACTATATCTTTGACCAGCCTTCTATACATCAAAACTTGTATGACATTCGTACATGAGCTAGATATTCCAGTCTTCTTTCCTTTTGCCTTTATACTTCTAACAGTTTAACTTTCAGTATTTCTCCTACTCTCAGAAGAAGCACTCAACTTAAGAGTGGCATTATCCCCGGACTTCCTAGGAGTGAAAGTTTTACTAACACCCTTCGGACACTTCCTTTCTCTTTAAGTTGTTGTTTTATTCACCTTTCATCATATGACAGGCGTTCTTCTGGATCCCTCTCTTATCAGTCTAATGCATAGTAAACACCTTTACTAATAGTTTGCAAACAAATATTGCTTTGGATATTTCATATCTTTCAGCCTTTGTTTGTATCTGAAAATTAATTTTCAGTTCCATGAATATCACATAACTATCCCAAAACTTTCGAAGTTCGGGTCTCATGGAAGCAAACGTATTGCACCTGACTGAAATGGAATTCTAGCTTTTGGATCGAAGGACGAGAGTCACATGATCCATAGCATTAGTGGGAGAATACCGAAAGTATGCGATAGGACAAAGTACTTCTCGGCACTCTTGAGGACAATCCTCACATTACGTTATCAATCGTAAAGATTTAACCAGATAAATAACAGCTTATTCAATTTTAATAGGGAAGGTGGAAACGCGAGCCATTATTCTACAACTATTATGCAAATCACACTTAGACAGTGTTCAAAATTAATTGCACTAAGAATTAATAGAATTAATTCTAAAGTGCGCTCCCACTCAAATCAATATCTCTCATAATTGATTGTGAGTGATTCAAGATCCGCTTTTCAATTCAACGCCATTGATGTGGACATCACTGATGAAGGGAATTTTAATCAGTAGGCAAACTTGCCAATCACATCTTTATGTGACTCTTGTTCATCTTTCGATGGGTGTGTTCCGAGCTCAGGACTATCCTGCCTGAACGTCAAAGACAACCAAGTGATCTTGCTGCGAGGTCTGAGCTCACCCGCCTCATTCCTCTCGATTCGTTCGTACCCATGTGGACATGGCGCACCCCGAAAAGATACGAATTTCAGACGGTGCTACACTTGGGTGAACACTAACTACTTTGATATTTTAAAGTGAGAGATCACCCTAATAAAAAGCGACTACCGCGCAATCAAGAAGGGTGCATCATAAGGGATAAACATCTCAGGCAATTCATAGTTAGCATGACATGGTATAGCCCCTTCTGACGGAGAAGTCAAACATTTCTTCGTCTTCGGCATTTGCGTCGGTGTTCACCTTCGCGAAGATTGCCACCACCTTGTTGATGCATCAGATAATATTGCTATCTCTATAGCTAATAAAATAAGTGCATTACACAAGGTTGACACGTAGGTCATTAAAGTGACAATTATATGGCTCCAGCCATCATGCCGAATCATGACATGCAGGTCATGTTAATTTACATCATATAGTCATCTCATACATAATCAAATTAATATGAGCTTTGCTATACCACATCACATGATCATGCAAACCCTCCTGCAAAACCAAGTTAGATGCCTCTAATCGGTTTATGCAAGAACTTGTTTTTCGTGGCTTCTAAGGTTTCGAAACAAACCGAAGCTACCAACGTCCATCATCAAGTATGATAATTCAAGTTGCTAGATTAACTTTGCGGGGTGTATGAAACACGAGATAATAAAATATCGAGCCCCATACTGAACTTCGTCATACGCATGACCCCCGTGCAGATCATATCTGCATTGCGCTTTCGTCTGCGAAATTTCATCTTTCTTTTTAACTACAGTGGAATTCAATGAACTATTAGCACTTCGTTGATCAATCAGGATCGCAGATTGCCAGAACATTGAAACTCCACCATGCTGTTATCAAGATCAGAAATATGCAAATCCTAGGGAAGCAACAAGAACATCGGGTAACAGATTTCATCTGCTACCCGGACAAATAATTTTCAGTAATAGAACTCATCTACTACCTAATTATATTGTGCAACACCCATACATCTCTATGTATTCTAGATCGCAACCTGCATCTACGCATAGCCTGGCTCATGATGCCACTGTTGGGGAACGTAGCAGAAAAAAAAATTCCGACCAATGCACCAGCCCAGGACCACTATGGAGACTGCATACAAGGTTTGATCTTTATCGTTACCGACTCGTAGCGCAGCGGAAGTAGAGTCGATGACGATCGGCGGTGTAGATCCCCGTAGCTAGGATTTACAACCTCCCAACCGCGAGGATGTATACCCTCATATGCCCCTTGGACAGCCCTCCGGGAGGCGGTCAGATAGTCCCCCGAACGGTGTCGCGGACAGCCCTTCGGGAGGACCTCCGAAACTCGGACGGTCACACGGACAGCCCTTCGGGAGGCACTCTCGAACTAAGACCGAAACTACGATCTCTCTATAGAGTTGCACACATACAGTGTCATCTATCCGGCAGGGCTTCGCCGTCCAGAACTAGTTCCCATCGGAACCCAGACAGCCTTTTGGCTCTACGAAACTATTTCGCTGGGAGGGAGAGCGAAAGCCAGATCATGCATGGCACTTGTATGTGAGAAAGAGTGAGTTTGGGCAGCCCCCTCCACCTCTATTTATAGGAGAAGGAGGGGTGGAGGGGCTGAAATTTCAGCCACATCCATCCATGTCATCTCCAAGATATTTTGGAGCAAAAGCCCAAAAAGGTGGCTTTCCAAAAAGTAACCATAAAGCTGATTTCACTATTCACGACGACATTTTTCAGCGTCCGTTCGAACCGAAAATATTTATGTGGACCTAGAACATTTCCAGTACCCACTAAAATAATTTTTGATGCATTCTGAAACAATTCCGGATTAGTGATTTTCATCTGCGAAAAGCAAACAAAGCGGTTACGGCAGCTCCGGAACATTTCCGATTTTTCTTCCGGAAAATTCCTAGAAGTTTCCAGAATGATTCTGGCACCCTCCAAGAATTTCCAGACGTGTGCCGAAACCATGTTGACTTAATGGTGTACTCTGAAACAACTTTTCGGTTTAGTGATTTTCATCTGCTAAAAGCAACCAAACCGGTTCCGGCAGCTCTGGAAGATTTCCGGGTTTTTTCTCCGAAAAATCCCAAAAGTTCACAGAACAATTCTGGCACCCTCCAAGAATTTCCAGGCGTGTGCTGAAACCAATTTGACCTAATGGTATGCCCTGAAACAATTTTCAGTTTTACCGAAACTATTCTGGTGTTCTCTCTCCGGAACTTTTCCGCTGTCTCCGAAACTTTTTCCGGAGACTTTCTCTCAGACTCCCTGTCTAGTATTCAGCAGATAGATGACCCTTAAGCATGTGACCCTATAGGTTCGGTGAATTATAGACATGACCCGGAGCCCCTTCCGATCAATGATCAACATCGGAGCCGTGGACACCCATATTGACCCCTATACCCACACGAATGAATATTCGAGTGAACCTCCAGCTGCCGTGTGCTATTCCTGTTGCTTCGCGATATGTTACAAATACCCGAGGTGAGACATGTTGGCATCCCCGTGGATCAACAACTTGTCCACTATGCCAGTTACCTCATTACCGGTATTGTTCTCTTATCTCGTTACCGTGTTGCGGCATCCCTGTGATCAAATCACCCTGTGTCTGGCCAGACGATGATGGATACCGTAATACGAAGAGGGCCTAGAGATATCTCTCCATCGTCGGAGGAGCAAGTCCCAATCTTGAGCTATCAAGTTACTTGACACACTTTTTCATGAACCGGTAAGCCGCCGTAATAGCCACCCATTTACTGATGACGTTTAACAAACCCCAAAGTTCATGAAGCAAGCATGAAGAAACTCGATACTCTCATGGTCTAAGGAATCATGCAAACGTTAACCATCTCTGTGTTATTAACCATTAACTTGTGACGAATGTATCTCATAGCATAACAACGATTCGGGTCGATTCAACACAAATGTTCTCCTAACATTGTGCCCTCAAAGTTGCCGGCATAGCCATGCCCATGATCAGGAAAACAGGATCATCATGCAATACTTGAGCCAGTCTTAGAGGCAAGACTAGGAATACATTTTACCATTTATTATACCACACGTGCATATGAGTTTCCCTCCGGGCCTCGTGGATATTGCAGACTCGAGAATCATTGCAGTTATAGCATGGAATATAAACTTAATTAGGAACATGGGGATAAATAATAACATTTATTATTGCCTCTTGGGCATATCTCCTACACTCACCTACCTCTTCGCTCCCTCTTGCTGTATCAAGAAGGCAGAGATCGTCATCGAGCTGTACGTGTGCTGAACGCGGAGGTGCCGTCCGTTCGGTACTAGATCGTGATTGGATCGCGGGACGCTCGGCGATTTGGATCGCGAAGACGTTCGACTACATCAACCGCATTTCTTAACGCTTCCCGCTTAGCGATCTACAAGGGTATGTAGATCCACTCTCCCTCTCGTAGATGCTCATCACCATGGATAGATCTTGCGTGTGCGTAGGAAATTTTTTGTTTCCCATGCAAAGTTCCCCAACAGTCCAGGGCACAATCCTGCTGTGACATTCGAGCAGCAGGCATCACTTGGTCGTAAACCAAGCTCACTGGCACCTCTTTACCATCCGGCCCTTTGGGCCCAACCCGAGCCATATACTTCGGGTTGAGTTTTGTAAAGCGGGTCTTGACCGTGGCCCATGCTTCTCGGGCTCCTTCTCGGCAAGCGGAGGTCTTCCAAAGCTCGAAACGACTCCGAGCTCCCTTGAACTTCTCGGCCAGTTCTGCCATCCCTTCTGGAGGCGTCTGAGTCGGCCATAAGGCTTTAACCGTCACCCTCATGGCCCTTCGAGCCCGCTCGTGCACAGCTGAGAGTTCCTTTAACATATCTCCTCCATACGAGCTAACTTCTTCCTCGGGATGCCCGGTCAGGAGACCTGGTCAGGAAATAAACGGTGCTCCTTACACTCAATACAAATAACTTGGTGGGCTGAAGGCTAGATTTTCACTTACAATACATGCCGCCCTTCAATCATTGGTTTTCCTGGCCGGATTGCTTCAATTGAGCTCTCAAGCTCTTAGTTTCCTCGGCCTGTCGCTGGTTTTCCGCTTTGAGCTAGTTTTTGTCCTCAGGACTTTGAGTCAATACACGGTGCCCAGCCTCTAGCTAGGTTTCAACATACCTTTGGGATTATCAGGAGGCATGCAAATCCTTCTGCAATTGCCCTATGGACTCGGCTGCTACGAAACAATCCTTCGTCAGAAGCAATGTCCTCTAAATAACTCTGGCACAAGAAGCAATACTTTGTACTCAACGTGCGCCTCCCGAGTGAATTTCTTCACCTGTTCCAATTCGGCCCTAACTTCCTGTAGCTCTGCTCGACATGATTCGAGATCCGCAGCCAGCTGCTCATTCCGTTGATTTGAAACCTACACGGACATGACCATTGTTGTCATACCCTTGAATTCGTCCGCTCTGACCAAATTAAGGCTCGGGGGCTACTGGGTTGCTGATAGTGATCTGATTTTTGAGTCGGCCATTTACCTGCAGGCTGGCAGACATTAATTTAGCGGCTCCATTAAGACCAACTCGAGCGGCCCCAAGGTATGAGTCTACGGAATTAAGAGCATGAAACTCTTGATCGGAAAATACGGGATGACGCAGTGCCTCCCTCCGTCGTCGGTGATTCATTGCACTTTCAACCTCAGAGTTGGTAGCCGAGACATCCCCTGTATCCTCGGGATGTTGTCCCGTGGTGGGAGTTCCCGCGTTTACTTCGGCATGTACCGAAGACCCTGGTTGGGGATCGCCCGGCGCTTTCTTGGCGTCTTCGAACGGAGGTGGTTCTACTCGTCTCCTAAATATGACTGTCAAAAAAGCATGAATGTTTGGAACACACAAAAATAGAGACTGAACTGCAAGGTTGAATACCTTTTGGTAGGAGGAGTGGTCGGTAAGGCTTCCTCCGCAGTCTCTGGCTCAGGAGCTCGGCCATTGTTAGGCGTGGACTCTGAGGGAGTAGCTCCCAAAGATGACCGGCGCGTAGATCGGCGGCACTTGGGGACAGAGGTCGATGAGATCAGGATTACAGGGGACGAAGTCTTTTCCGAGAGGAAGCCTTCTTCTTGCTGGTCGTAGAGGAAGGGAGTGATCCAGGATGATCGGCTTGGAGGGCCACCTTGTATCCGTCAACTCGATTAATAGAAGGTCCCATCCTCAAACTCGATTAAAAGCTCCGGATCATCGTGAAATCCGGGGTCGTCGCTGCGGGAATAATTCTCCGTTTGTGGGGCCGGACATTTAACTGTCTCGACCTGACGCCTCTATTGCTGTTTGGGGGAAATGCACTTCCGATCAGTGAAATCAAGAATTGATGATCCGAGGGAGGGGAATATGAATGAACTTACCCATTCAATGGGGTTATGAGTCGAGTAGCCTTACCTAGTCGGCAGGCAAACAAAATCTTCCTTTTCTCCTTTGAAAAGGTCGGCCAGCATAACTGCCAGCGCCGCTTGGTCGTCAGGCCCCTGTGTTTGGCAGCGAGTCGTGTCGCTCGTCCCATTATAGCTCCATAAGGGTGGATCCTCTGTTGCAACGGTTGAACACAACGGGTGATAGCAGCGGCCATTACGTCGATGATGGTCAGTTTGTTGTGGCCCAACAGCTTCACTTTGGCGGCCAGGCACTTTACTTCGGCACTCTCCTCTTGAGAGGCGCTCCTCGGACGCCAGTTGAATCGCTTCTTTAAAGGGGCCTCAGAATATTCGGGCAAACCTCTTCGAGCTGGGTCAATTAAGGGGACGTCCTCGATATAGAACCACTCCGAAGCCCACTCTTCGGATTCTTTCTTCGGAGTTCCGATGAGGTACCCCGTCCCAGCTATGCGCCACACCTCGGCTCCGCCCACTTCCTAGATTGTTCCTCCCCGAGTTCGGGGGACGAGGCAGAAATATTTTTGCCATAGATCGAAGTGGGGCTCGCAACCAAGGAACATCTCGCAAAGGGCGACAAAGGCTGAGATATGCAGGATGGACCCGGGGGTGAGGTTGTGAAGCTGGATCCCGTAAAACTTCAAGAGGCCCCTCAAGAAGGGGTGAATAGGAAAACCTAGGCCTCGTAGGAGGAAGGAGGTGAAGCATACCCTCTCTTCTGGGCGGGGCGCGGGGAAGTTCTCCGCAAAAGCCACGCCGTTTGCAGATGTTAACCCTGCGCGAGTAGGCGCCAGATCCAAAGTGGGAAGATATCCCTGCGTCTCGAGACTGCGCGGCCGGAGGAGGGAGATAGAACAGCTGACCCAGTTGCTGGGAAGGGGGCCGTGCCTCCAAAGTTTGGTTGATGCTAGAGTTCCTGGAAGACGGACGAGGAGGAAGCGTTTCCTACGACAAGTTCGACTTGTTATAAATAGGCGCTTATCCCCTGGCTTGTCAAGTGTATTTCCATAAAAGGACTATTGAAGTGCCTGCCTTCTATTGGAGCATGGGAATCGAGGAGTTTCATTGAGCCTCGGGCAGGGAAATCAATTTTGTGGGCCCGTGCCTCTTCGAGCAGTCGGGGATTCTTAATATGGCCAGGTTATCGTCTGATGAATCGGAGGAGAGCAGAACTCGCCTCGCAAGCTAATGACCCTTGGAGTATGAAGTTGCCGAACATGGAGTGCCTCGGCGTTGGAGGCAAGTTCGGGGGCTACTGAGGGAGTCCGGGACTAAGGGGTCCTCGGGTCGTGGATTCATCCCTCATGGGCCGTGCGGGGGTAATTGCTGGAAGGTCAAGTTATCAGACAATCCCGTGTTCGGAAGGAGGAGGGCGAAGAATTGGTGTGTCCTCCAAATCAGAATGGGCGTATTTGTGCCCGGATAGAAACCGACCATCTGTAACCCTAGGGGCCCCTGGTGTCTATATAAACCAGGGGTTTAGTTCATAGAAGGACAACTGAATACATTAGGGTTTGGCTCTTTTGATCTCGAGGTAGATCAACTCTGTAATCATCTCATTCATCAATACAATCAAGCAGGACGTAGGGTTTTACCTCCTCACGAGGGCCCGAACCTGGGTAAACACTATCCCCTTTGTCCCTTGTTACCATCGTTCCTAGATTCATAGTTCGAGACCCCCTACCCGAGATCCACCGGTTTCGACCCCGACAGTAATTAATAACAAAATATATCTCATTGGACTCATGTTTCCACTAAGTATATTTCAGGAAAAGTTCAATGATGGGATGGCTATAGATTGTGAGGAGACCCCAAGATGCAAGGAATGGAATTGGCAAAGCTTCAAGCAAGGAGACTCTACATTTTACTTTGTGAGAAATTGCTTTGAGTCCATAGGAAAGCCAATACTATTAAAAGGGGGTGAGGTAATGTTCGCGAACAAATTGCTCCACGTGCACAAGTGCTAGCCACCAAAAACACCCACAAGCTCTCCCACAAATTACTCTGTCTAAACCCTACCATACAAAATCGGTGCCACCAAGTTTCCCACTCGGCTCTACCGATTTTCCATCTTAGACAGAACCCTAGCCAAACCCTAACTTCTCGGTACAACCAAGTACTACATCGGTCCAACCGAGTTTCGGTGATCAACTTTCGGATGACCAAGTTTATAAAATCAAAATTTCCGAGTTTTATGGATCGGTCTCACCGAGTTTGGAAACTGCCCTCGGCTACTCATAATCGGTACTACCGAGCATCATATATCAGTCTCACCGAGATTCCTAAAGTTGCGACATTTTGAACAAATCGGTACAACCGAGTTTTACTTCGGTTTCACTGAGTTGGTCAATAATGGTGTAACGGTTGGATTTTTGGAGATGCCTATATATACCCCTCCACCACATCCCACTCGAAAGAGAAGCACTTAGAACAGTTCCCCACTTCCCATATCCAAATTTCTGAAAGAGAACCACCTACCCTTGTGTTGAGATCAAGATCATCCACTCCACCCATATGGATCTTGATTTCTAGCCTCCCCAAGTTGCTTTCCACCGAATCAATCTCTTCTACCAAGCCAAATCTGTGAGAGAGTGATTGAGTGTTGAGGAGTCTATCATCTTGAAGCACAAGAGCAAGGAGTTCATCATCACTATCAAGCCTATTACCTTTTGGAGGGTGGTGCCTCCTAGATTGGTTAGGTGTTGCTTGGGATCCTCCTACTTCGTGTTGCGGAGATGAACCAAGAAATTTGTACAGGCAAGGAGATCCTACTTCGTGAAGATCTACCCATAGTGAGGCTAGTCCTTCATGGACGGAAGCCGTTATGGAATAGTCAAAGTTTCTACTTCGTGGACCCTTATGGGCGGAGCCCTCCGTGGACTCTCGCGACCGTTACCCTCCGTGGGTTGAACACTCCATAAACGTGGATGTACGATAGCGCCACCTATCGGAACCACGGGAAAAATCTTCGTGTCTACAATTGCGTTTGATCTTCTATCCCTACCCTTTACTACATGTGCTTGTCTTTACTTTCCGCTGCTATACTCTTAGACATGCATGTTTAGGGTGTGCTTGACTTGCTATCATTGCTAAAATCTGCCCACAACTAAAATTGGGAAAAGGTAGAATTTTTATTTGGTCAAGTAGTCTAATCACCCCCCCTCTAGACATACTTTGGATCCTACACCTTCCCCCTATATGTATGAGAGGAGAGGGAGGGTAGCAACACCACAAGCCACGACACATCCCTCCCTCTCCCCTAGATCGTTTCTCCTCTAGTTCGTCGCGGTAGCGCTTGACGAAGCCCTTCCGGGACAGATCCACCACCACCACCACCACCACGCCGTCATGCTGCCAGAGAACTCAAGGAGGTAGAGACGTCATCGAGCTGTACATGTGCTGAACACGGAGGTGCCGTCCGTTCGGCACTAGATCGTGATTGGATCGCGGGACGGATCGTGATTGGATCGCGAAGACGTTCGACTACGTCAACCGCGTTTCTTAACGCTTCCCGCTTAGCGATCTACAAGGGTATGTAGATGCACTCCCCCTCTCGTAGCTGTTGATCTCCATAGATAGATCTTGGGTGTTCGTAGGAAAAAATTTGTTTCCCATGCAACGTTCCCCAACAGTGGCATCATGAGCTAGGTCTATGCGTAGATAACATGCATGAGTAGAACACAAAAGAGTTTATGGGCGTTGATGTTTAGATTGCTTACTTCCTTAGTCTTATCTTGATTCGGCGGTATTGTGAGATGAAGCATCCACCGACTAACATGTAACCTAGTTGCATAAAGGTGGCTAGCGGGTGTGTGTCTCTCCCACTTTAGTTGAATCGGATTCGACAAAGGTGGTCCTTGTAGAAGGTTAAATAGCAACTTGAATATCACCATTGTGGCTTCGCGTAGGTAAGAATGGTTCTTACTAGTTGCCCATAGCAGCCACGTAAAACTTGGAACAACAAAGTAGAGGACGTCTAACTTGTTTTTGTAGGGCATGTTGTGATGTGATATGGCCAAAGACATGATGTGATATATGTGATGTATGAGATGATCATATTTTTGTATAGATTATCATGACTTGCATGTCGATGAGTACGGCAACCGGCAGGAGCCATAGGGTTGTCTTTAATTTATTTTTGCCATTTTTGCTTTACTTTATCGTTATGAGTTAGCAATAGTTGTAGAAGCAATAGTTGGCGCGACAACCACATGACGACACGATGATGGAGATCATGGTGTCATGCCGATGACAATGGAGATCATGCCGGTGCTTTGGAGATAGAGATCAAAAGCACAAGATGATGATGGCCATATCATGTCACTTATATGATTTGCATGTGATGTTAATCCTTTTCTGCATCTTATTTTGCTTAGGACGACGGTAGCATTGTAAGATGATCCCTTGCTAAAATTTCAAGATAAATTGTGTTCTCCCCGAGTATGCACCATTGTGAAGGATCATCGTTTCGAAGCACCTCGTGATGATCGGGTGTGATAGACTCTACATTCGCATATAACGGGTGTAAGCCAGATTTACACACGCGGAATACTTGGGTTAACCTTGACGAGCCTAGCATGTACAGACATGGCCTATGAACACATGAGACCGAATGGTCGAACATGAGTCATATAGTAGATATGATCAACATGGAGATGTTCACCATTGAAGCACCTCATCTCACGTGATGATCGGACTTGGGTTGGTGGATTTGGATCATGTCACATTTAGACAACCTGAGGGATGTTGATTTGAGTGGGAGTTCTTTAGTAATATGATTAGTTGAACTCATTATCATGAACATAGTCAAAATATCTTTGCAAATTATGTTGTAGATCAATAGCTCGCGTTGTTGCTCCCCAGTATTTTGATACGTTCCTGGAGAAAACTAAGTTGAGAGTTGATAGTAGCAATTATGCGGACTGGGTTCGTGATATGAGGATTGTCCTCATTGCTTCACCTAAGGCTTATGTCCTCGATGCACCGCTCGGTGCACCACCCCCTCAAGCGTCGTCTGTGGATGTTGTGAACGTCTGGCAGACACGTTCTGATGACTACTTGATAGTTTAGTGCACCATGCTTTACGGCTTAGAACTGGGGCTCCAAAGATGTTTTGAATGCCATGAATCATATGGGATGTTCCAAGAGCTGAAATTGGTATTCCCGGCTCATGCCCTTGTTGAGAGGTATGAGACCTCTAACATGTTCTTTGCTTACAAGATGGAGGAGCATAGCTCAGTCAGTGAGCATGTGGTCAGAATGTTTGGGTGCTACAATCTCTTGAATCAAGTGGGGGTTCATCTTCCAGATAAGATATTGATTGACATAGTTTTCCAAGACACTGCCACCAAGCTACTAGAGCTTTGTGATAAACTATGACATGCAAGGGATAGAGAAGATGATCCCTGAGCTATTCGCGATGTTTTATGACACGAAGGTAAAAAATCAAGAAGGAGCATCAAGTGTTGATGGTAACACCACTAGTTTCAAGAAGGGAAAGGGCAAGAAGGGAAACTTCAAGAATAGCAAAATAGTTGCCGCTCCACTGAAGAAACGTTGAACCCAAACCCGAGACTGAGTTCTTCTATTGTAAGGGGAACAGTCATTTATAGCGGAACTACCCCAAATACTTGGTAGATAAGAAGGATAACAACGTCAACAAAAGTATATTTGATATACGTGTTATTGATGTGTACCTTACTAGTACTCCTGGTAGCACCTGGGTATTCGATACCGGTTCAGTTGCTAATATTGGTAACTCGAAATAAAAGCTACGGAATAAACGAAGACTAGCTAAGGGCGACGTGACGATGTGTGTTGGAAGTGTTTCCAAGATTGATGTGATCACCATCGCACGCTCCCTCTACCTTCGGGATTAGTGTTGAACCTAAATAAATGTTATTTGGTGTTTGCGTTGAGCATGCACATGACTAGATCGTGTTTATTGCAATATGGTTATTCATTGAAGTTAGAGAATAATGGTTATTCTGTCTACATGAATAATACCTTCAATGGTCATGCACCCAATGTGAATGGTTTATTGAATCTCGATCGTAGTGATACACATGTTCATCATATTGATGCCAAAAGATGCAAAGTTAATAATGATAGTACCACATACTTGTGGCACTACCGCTAAGGTCATATTGGTGTAAAGCGCATGAAGAAACTCCATGCCGATGGATCTTTGGACTCACTCTATTTCGAATCGGTTGAGACATGCGGACCATGCCTCATCGGCAAGATGACTAAGACCCCATTTTCCGGTATGATGGAGCGGGCAAGTGACTTATTGGAAATGATACATGTTGATGTATGCGGTCCAATGAGTGTTGAAGCGTGCGGTGGATATCGTTATTTTCTTACCTTCACTGATTATTTGAGTAGATATGGGTATATTTACTTAATGAAACACAAGTCTGAAACATTTGAAAAGTTCAAGCAATTTTATAGTGAAGTTGAAGATCATCGTGACAAGAAGATAAAATGTCTACGATATGATCGTGGAGGTGAATATCTGAGTTACGAGTTTGTTATGCAACTTAAGACAATGTGGAAATTGTTTAACTACTCACGCCACCTGGAACACCATAGTGTAATGGTGTGTCCGAACGTTGTAGGCATAATCTATTGGATATGGTGCGTACTATGATGTCTCTTACCGATTTGCCACTATAATTTTGGGGTTATGCATTAGAGACAACTGCATTCACTTTAATAGGGCACCATCTAAATCCGTTGAGATGACACCGTATGAATTATGGTTTGGCAGAAACCTAAGTTGTCGTTTCTTAAAGTTTGGGAATGCGACACTTATGTTTGATAAGCTCGAATCCAGAGCAGAAAAGTGCATCTTCATAAGATACCCTAAAGCAACAATTGGGTATACCTTCTATCACAGATCCGAAGGCAAGGTCATTGTTACCAAGAATGGATCCTTTCCAGAGAAGGATGTTATCTCGAGAGAAGTGAGTGGGAGGAAGGTAGAACTTGATAAGGTTGTCGAACCTTCACTTTAATTGGACAGTAGCGCAGCGCAGAAATGTGTTCGTGTAATGCGTACACCAATTGAAGAGGAAGCTAATGATGATGATCATGAAGCTTCAGATCAAGTTACTACCAAGCCTCGTAAGTCGACAAGGACTCGTACCGCCCCTGAGTGGTATGGAAATCCTGTCTTGGAGGTCATGTTGTTAGAAAACAGTGAACCTACGAGCTATGAAGAAGCGATGGTGGGCCCGGATTCCAACAAATGGCTAGGAGCCATGAAATCCGAGATAGGATCCATGTATGAAAACCAAGTATGGACTTTGGTAGACTTCCCCGTTGACCGGCAGGCCATTAAGTACAAGTGGATCTTTGATACAGACGTTGATGGTAATGTCACCATTTATAAAAGCTCGACTTGTCGCAAAGAGGTTTCCGACAAGTTCAAGGAGTTGACTATGATGAGACTTTCTCACTCTTAGCGATGCTAAAGTTTGTTGGGGTTATGTTAGCAGTTGCTGCATTTTTCGATTATGAAATCTGGCAGATGGATATCAAAACAGAGTTTCCTTAACGGTTTCCGTGAGGAAAGGTTGTATGTGATACAACCGGAAGGTTCTGTCGATCCTGAGGATGCTAAAAGGTATGCGAGCTCCAGCGATCCTTGAATGGACTCGTGCAAGCATCTGGGAGTTGGAATATGCACTTTGATGTGTTGATCAAAGCTTTTGGGTTTATGCAAAGTTTATAAGAAACTTGTATTTACAAGAAAGTGAGTGGGAGCACTATAGAATTTCTGATAAGTATATGTGGATGACATATTGTTGATGAGAAATGTTGTAGAATTTCTGGAAAGCATAAAGGGTTGTTTGAAAGTTTTTCAAAGGAAGACCTAGAAAAAGCTGCTTAAATATTGGGCATCAAGATCTATAGAGATAGATCAAGACGCGTGATAAGACTTTCAATGAGCACATACCTTGACAAGATTTTGAAGGAGTTCAAAATGGATCAGTCAAAGAAGGAGTTCTTGCCTGTATTGTAAGGTGTGAAGTTGAGTAAGACTCAAAGATCGACCATGGCAAAAGAAAGAGAAAGGATGAATGTCGTCCCCTATGCCTCAGCCATAGGATCTATACTGTATGCCATGTTGTGTGTCGCATGTGATGTGTGCCTTGCCATTAGTCTGGCAAGGGGTACAAGAGTGATCCAGGAGTGGATCACTAGACAACGGTCCAAATTATCCTTGAAAGTGCTAGTTATCGACTAGAGGGGAGGTGAATAGGCGATTTTTATGAAAGGCTTCGAAACAGTAAATGTATTCGAAATATGCGGAAGCGAAACAGGACCAGGTAGGGATCTATATCGAGGATCTAAGCAGAGCATGCGATACAATGAAGACATACGAGCAAGTTCAGCATTATTATCATACACACTAAGATGAGTAGAAGACAAACTTAGATAGTATGAAGATAAACAACAGATATGAATGTCTTCTGGGAATGTCCTCAGTCAGGAGTGTTCATGCATTGGCTTCACAATACAGTTCATAATGTAAAGAGTAAGAGATAGAACCAGCAGCTTGATGAAGACACATGATTTGTTGGACCAGTTCCAGTTGCTGTGACAACTGTACGTCTGGTTAGGGAGGCTGAGATTGAACTTAGAAGACCTCGTCTTCACCTTATTCCCCTTGAGCCGAAGTCACTTAGACAGCGCCCAATCACTCTAGTAAGTCTTCAGGGGAGACTTCCGAAACCCGTACAAACTTGGTCACCTGGTGATCCACAATGACTCTTGGATATCTCTAGACCCAGACGCCTAACCGTCTGGAAGATCATAGTCTTCAAGTGTAATAAGTGTTCAGTTCTCTCAGAACAGAATGACTTCGGTGATGCTCAAACACACTAGCTCTAGGTGTTTAGGTGTATCCTCGCAGGATGTGACTCTCTCAATGTCTTCGAGGTGGGTTGCTCCAAAACGACAACAACTGTATCTCTCTCTGAGCAGCCACCTACTCATGGTGGAGGGGGTGGGATATTTATAGCCCGCGGGCAACCCGACCTGATATGACCGAAATGACCCTGGGTCAATGGCCAACCGACACGTGTCACAACGGTCGGATTTCAAACAAACGCGACAGCTTTACTTGGGCTACAAGTAAAGCTGACTCAACCAACTCTGGAAGAGATTTCCTCTCATTGTCTTCGCTCGAAGACATAGGTATGGGTTTGAGCATCATGTCAGCATCTGACTTCGATCACATCGACCCCACTTAACAGTACGGTGGTTCCTATGACTCAGGAAAGAAGAAACAAAACTACCAAAAGACTTCGTCTTCGCGTTTCATTGTCTTCGGACGAATGTCTTTGTCTACCACCAATGGCTTCAGCCGTCATCAATGTCTTCGAACATTTGTGGGGGTCGTCTTCGACGGCTAAACCGAAACTCCAGGGACTTCTCTCTGTGTTAACCTGTGAACTCTCACAAACACATTAGTCCCTCAACCACGTTTGTCTTCAGTACTCCAAAACCAAACAAGGGTGGCACTAGATGCACTTACAATCTCCCCTTTTTGGTGATTGATGACAAACTGGTTGAAGTTTTCAACGGGGATAAATATATGTGAAGATAATGTTATGAAGATTTTGATTACAGGATATAGGGAGCTCCCCCTGAAGATGTGCATATGAAGACTTTGCTTTGAATGCAAGTGCACATGGCAGGTTGTAGTTTGTGGAGATCTCCCCCTATACCTTGTAATCCAATCACTATGCTTTAACAGATATGTCGAAGATAATGAAATGCATAATGAAAAATGGGCGTCTGCAGAATGACTTCGAGCGCATAAAATAACTTGAAGAAGCGCCATGGAGTACGGTAAACATAAAGTGCAGACGTCCATCAGGACTTAAGTTTTACAACCCAAAACAGCAAATGTTCAGAAACGAGAGTTGTAAACTTGGCAAAATATAACACCCAGCCCTTATTAGTAGACCCGTTTGAAGACTATCACACCCAATGCTTCACCCCCTTTTGTCATTGAATGACCAAAAAGGAACGAAGACATCGAGAACTACGCGTCCCCAGCAGGTGTCAATGAAGATGGTGCAGTGGAGTCTTGGGGTGCTGGTGCAGTGGAGCTTGGTGCAGTGTCGCAACGCCGAGTCGATGGAGGCAGAGAGGTGGCATCATCAGCTTCATCTGCAAGCCTGACGTTGGCGGAGGGAGCTGAAGAGGAGAAATCACTATCTTCGAGGGATGGAGTCTTGCGCCATTTCTCCGCATTGGGAGGTGGTGCACCAAATCTGTAGTGAGGGTGAAATCCATCTTCTCGAAGCTCGTCCTCAGGAGCCAGCATAGTCAGAGTCCTCCAGGAGCGGCGACTGGTTTCATAGGCCACAAATGCATTTTTGGTGGTGAGGTTGTGAACATGATTGACATCTTGCATCATGGAATGCTTCTGGCGCCGAGTCCATTCATGGTGCTTATCGTGCCTTTGGATCAGTGAAACAAGAAGTTCACGATCAGTGAGTGCACGTTCTCTTCTTGGTAGGCGCTGACGAGGTAGGGTGCTGGCAGTGGCTTCGGTGTTGGTAGCTACGGATCTGGGTTGTCTAAAAGCACCAATAAGTCTTGCCCTTGATGGATCAGAAGGAATGTGAAGACCTTCAATATCAGCAGTGCCACTAGTGCCGTTGACAATAGGATTCTTGCTCTTGGATGGATATAAATCTTCTGGCACAACTTCAATATTTGGAAGATAAACGCCATGGTTGCGAGCAGAAGGAAGAAACCTGGTGTTGGTTCTGTACTTGATGAAGCGCATGATCCAGGGAGCATATATCTTTGGCTCGAGGACATTGAAGCCATTTGCAGCAAGGTTACGAAGAAACAATTCTTGAAGATTGAACCTGATGCCATACACAGTGTTGTACAGCAATGTCTTCAGAGGCCCTTCAATCTTGCGTGAGGAGTTGTGCCCTTTAATCGGCCAAATGGTGTGCCGAAGAATGTGGTAGAGAGTCCTGGGCAGGTACTGAAGATCATCCACGAAGAATGAAGTGGGCAATTCTGCATCTCGAGCCAAAGGCTTCATCATGGTCAGCATCTCAGTCATGTTGGGTTCTCGCATTTGGAATAGGCTTCGAGTGGCAGCCGCATAGGCTTCAGAGCGAGGATCCAACTCTTCACCAGAGGCAGCAAGTGGTGTTGCAGGAAAGAATTCCAGTGGTGAAGCAGTGATATGTTCATCCCTTATCATAAACTCCATCTGCCAAGTGTTCAAGTCATGACCGAATCCTGAGATATAGAGAGTTGCGTAGAACTGGAGGATGAGTTCCTCATTCCAGTCTTCATGGTCAGTGCAGAAAGGCGGTAGACCACATCTCGAAGACAATCCAGTGCTTGATCAAAACAGGGAAGTCCTTTCATAGCTTCAAAACTGAGATGTTTGTCGGGAAAGATCCTGTTCTGACCGTAGAGCACACACATGTAGTACTGACGTTGTGGAGCACTCCAGAACCTATCAGACTGTATTCTTGCACGCTTGTATGGATTTCAGTCAGAGTCAAAGAAGGTGTTGTTCAGCCTGAACCTTTCCAACTCGAAGACCAAGGGTCTTGCAGGCCCAGGCTGGCGAAGACTTGGAAGACGCGGCATGGGGTTCATGACATTGGGGCGTCGATCAAGGTGGAACTCATACTGTGGTCCCATTCTTGGTGGTGCAACAAGGCGAGGCCATCTTGTAGGAACCATCTCTCCTCCCTATTGCGAGCCATCACAATGCTGTCTTCATTGTCTTTAGTTGATGGCGTGGCAGGGACAGGAGGTCCATCTGGGGAGGGGGCATTGGCATCGCCCATGGTGGCATCGGCAGCAATGTCTTCGGCTGCCGTGTTTTCTGTTGCTGGTTGGCTGGGAGGTACATCTTCAATCCTCAGCACTTCTTCGACTGGAGTGGTCGGTGAGACACGTACTTCGTCTTCTGGAATTGGAGACATGAGAGCTCGAGGACCTCGATGAAGACGTTTGAGTGGGGAAGTGTGGGTGGTGGTTTCAATCTCCTCGGGAGCAAATGGAGATTCTGGTGAGGCTGACACTGGTGGGAAGAAGGGCAGTGATAGTGTAACGGGTTCAGCTTCAGGTACTTTTGGCCAGAGAGGTGTCCCAATGTCCACAAATTCACTTGTGGGCTATGGGGAGGAATCCATTGGGGCATCCACCTGTGGAACATGATCTGGCTCAACATTGGCTTCAGCACCAATGTCATCATGAGCAAAGTCTTCAGCTGCTGCAGTGTCTTCAGCAGCTAGGATATCTTCTGGTTTCTGAGTCTCTGTGGAAGCAGACTCATGCAGAACAACCCATCTCTCCAAGTTTTCTGGGGCGGTAGGAGCCATTGAGATTGGCTTGATGAGCAGAGGCTCTTGTTGAGGAGCGGGAGTTGATGACAGAGCAGTAGGGAGTACTGATGTTTGGTCTTGTGATGGCTCTGAAGACTTTGATTTTCTTGTTTTCAACCTCTTCGGAGGTTGGGCTTCAGAGGCAGCTGCCTTGCGCTTCTTGGCTTCAGCTTCAGCTTTCTTGGTCTTCTTGCTATCAGCCGCAGAGGAAGACGGAGGTGCACGAGTGCCAGAGAAACCAGCTGGAAACTCAATGCCACGGCGCACAGACGGTGTGGGAGAAGGCACATCCGAAGACATCGAAGCTTGCCTGGAGCGTGCAATGACTTCAGGAGCAAGTGCAGGCTGGCCAAGTGCCTTTCTCTTCAGCATGTCATTGTGAGCTTGGACCATAATTGAAGTCTTTCGCTTGAGGCGTGCAAGGGCGTCCTTGACAGCTTCACATCGCTTCTCAAACATAGCCTTGAGATCTGCCATCATCAGCTGTTATCCCTTGATCTGCCCGGCAGAGAGTCTGTGCACATTTTGCTTGAATAGCTCTTTTTCATGACTGATCTTGGACTTCATTTGCTTGGCCTTCTGAGCCACAGTCAGTTCCTCGTTCACAAGTCCTTGGAACGTGACGCTCAGGCCAATTGGGAGCTGAAGTGCATCAATGCCGAGGGAGGGATCGGCGAACCATTCATCAATGAAGTGTTCAAAGATGACAGGGTCAAAGAGAGGTAAGTCTTCGAGCCTTTTGTCTTCCTCTTCTTTCTGCTGGATGAGCCTCGCTAAGGATTCATCTTCGAACTCATCGTGAGACAGTTCAATCATATTTGCGCCGTCCTTTAATGACAGAGTTGCCTTCGGACCTCTGGAGGCAACAACTTTCCTTTTCATACGCCTGTGAAGGCGATCTTCTTCCTTGGGCTCTTCTGGATTGACAGAGGGAGAGCACGAAGCTTGAGGTGAGGGGACAGACGGCTTGGGAGGCTTTGAAGCCTTGGGCTTTGAAGCTAGTGACTTCTTCAGAGTCTTCGGCCTAGGAGCTGGTGGATGCTCTTCATGATCATCATCAGAGTCAGACTGTGTAGGATCTGGGCAGCCAAGTATACTTGATGGATGAGGTTTGTTGGGCATTGGGGGCCTGAACATGCATGGATAGAATCCCATGTTGATGGCTTCTGCCTTAGTCTTCGGATGAAGATTTCTGTAAATAATGTTCGTCCATGGTGCTTTTTCAGCACACTTCTCAGCATACTCCTTGGTGACAAAGTGGTAGTTGAACCACTCCACACTCCAATATCTTCGAATCCATTGGATTCGAGTCTTGCGCTGATGATAAGTTTCTCCCTCATCTGACTTGTATTGCTCATATAGATCTGGAGGAAGATCCTTACCAGTATTCTTTCGTCTCTGCTTCCCTCCCTTCTTGACTGGTTTATCATCTGCCATTGGCTTCGACAAAGGCTTCACAGGAGTGCGCAGATAAGAACAAGTACGAGGCTATTCCAGATGTATATGCAAGTAGTCTGCAAACAAATTCAGACTATGAGATCCAAGCGATTCTGCTGCGGACATGTACCTGTGAAAGAGTTAGAGACGCGAGGGAAGAGGAGAGGTCATATGCATTCTCAGAAGAATTGGAATATAGCACAGTGTTTAGAAGACATTGACATTTTATCGAAGACATTCACTTTTATAGCATACATGGTGATTTCAGATTTGTACAAGTCCAAGGATTCGTACAAGTGAGGAATCAAACCAATCTTCAGACTAAAAAGTGAAAGTATTGGGCAAAGTAGAGATCTAGATCTAGATGTTGTTGAGTGGAAAGTGAAGAAACAACAACCGACTATTTTCAATAGAAATTTCAGATCAAACATGCGGTAAAAATAGCTTTTTATTTACTGCAATGAAGAACGCGATGAACAGCTTGACGAGACAAAGAGGCCAAGATGTTCAATCTACCTCACGCTAACTTGGTGGAGACAGACAGCTATGGCGGCGGCGTGAAGGAGATGTACGCAGCCGGCGTGAATACGTCGTCGGAGAAGGCGTGGCAGCTAAGCACTTCGTCTCTGGCGGCGATGGAATCCAGCGACGGCGCTAGGGTTTTGAGCACATGGGTGGCGGAGGAAGAGGAAAGTAATAATGGAAGGGGGGTAACTTGTATTTATAGGGGGTGGAAACATCCGAACCGGTTTGGATGGATATGCCCCTGACTCCTCGGTTTAAGTGGACACGTGGCATACATGCAACCCACCTGACAACCCACTACCATAATCGAAGCGGCGGCGCGGGAGTTATTGCTAATAATGCGGAGACAGTTGAGATTTGAGAATTAAATATGTGGTTGATTTGTCTTCAACTGTCAAGGACACAGTGAAGACAGTCAACACGTGTCAATATAGAATGCATATGACTGGATTAGAACAAACTTGGACAAGGTAAGAACAGAAGAGAATGTCGGGTCCGATCACATTTGCCTAGGAAAAAAAGTTGACGACAAAGCTATAGGACATATGTTGTATAGGACAAAGCTCTAATCCAAATGTAGATCTGCAAATAGTTTTCAACTGAAACACATATAATTGTTCCGAAGACATTCAACTCTCGAAGACATGTGAAGAAGATTGAGATAAAAAACAATGTCTTCGAATTTTGGTTGGTGGCATTACCCACCGTATAAGAATGTTAGACTCAGACACGGCGCACAATTATCGTGGCGCTCTGGAGTCATATTCTTCGTTAATGTATTCACACTCAGATTGTAAGTCTTCATGAATTGAAGACATACTTTACATCGTGTGTTGTGCATCAAAGTCATCAACATGCATAAGCGTTTGGATGTATTCCCATTCAAAGGACATTCGAGGATTCTAAGATATTTAGCTCACACCGCAACTTGCAAAACCTCTTCTCATCCAAAGGCTTCATGAAGATATTTGTCAGTTGATCTTCAGTATCAGCATGCTTGATGTTGATGTCGCCCTTCATCACGTGATCCCAAAGAAAATGATGTCGTATCTGAATATGCTTCGTCTTCGAATGTTGTACTGGGTTGTAGGAGATCTTGATTGCACTCGCATTGTCGCAGTAGAGAGGTACATGCTTCAGGTTGATGCCATAGTCCTTGACAGTCTGCTTCATCCAGAGAAGCTGAGTGCAGCAAGCGCCAACATCAATGTATTCGACTTTGGCAGTGGAGAGTGATACACAGTTCTGCTTCTTCGAAGACCAACATACAAGGGATCATCCCAGAAAGTGACATGTGCCTGATGTAGACTTGCGATCAACTCTTTCGCCAGTGAAATCAGAATCTGAATAGCTAATGAGATCAAACTTTGAACCATTTTGATACCATAATCCTAGTGTTGGGGTGTGAGCCAGATATGTAAGTATCCGCTTCACCGCTAGGTGATGCGACTCCTTTGGTACCGCTTGAAAACGGGTGCATATGCAAACGGTAAGCATTATATTTGGCCTAGATGCACATAGAGACAATAAAGAGCCAATCATGGAGCGATATACCTTCTGATCGAAATCTTTACCATTTTCGTCAGTGCAGAGATGACCATTGGTACGCATTGGCGTTTTGTAACCTTTGGCTTCATTCATGCCAAATTTCTTGAGGCAGTCCATGAGGTACTTCTCCTGAGATATAAAGATGCCATTGGGTGGTTGTCAAATCTGAAGCCATAGGAAGAATTTTAGTTCTCCCATCATCGACATTTAATATTTCTCTTGCATCATAAAGGCAAACTCATCACTGTATCGCTTGTTAGTACAGCCGAAGATAATGTCATCTACATAGATTTGCCATCATAGGATTTAGTAAAGAGAGTGGGGTCGAGTGAACCAGGTTTGATGCCTTTCTTCTTGAGGAATTCCTTGAGTGTGTCATACCAAGCTCTTGGTGCTTGCTTGAGGCCATACAGTGCCTTGTTGAGCTTGTAGACTTTGTCAAGATGCTTTGGGTCTTCAAACCTTGGTGGTTGAGCAACATATACTTCTTCCTCAATCTTACCATTGAGGAATGCACTTTTGACATGCATTTGATATAGGCATAAGTCATGATGGTTAGCATAAGAAAGCAGTATACGAATAGCTTTGAGTCTAGCAACATGTGCAAATGTTTCACCGAAATCAATACCTTCAACCTGTGTGTAGCCTTGGGCCACAAGTTGAGCTTTATTTCTGACGACTTGGCCAGACTCATCTTGCTTGTTGCGAAAGATCCACTTTGTGCCAATGATGTTGTGCTTCCTTGGATCAGGGCACTTCACGAGCTCCCACACATTGTTGAGCTCGAACTGGTGAAGCTCCTCTTGCATGGCTTGAATCCATTTTGATTCCTTGAAAGCTTCATCTACTTTGGTGGGATCTGAGATAGACACAAAAGCAAAATGCCCACAAAAGTTAGCCAGTTGAACAGCTCTTGAGCGAGTGAGTGGACCTGGTGCATTTATGCCGTCTAGCATTCTCTCAATTTGGACTTCATTAGCTACTCGTGGTTGAGCAGGGCAAATAATTTGTTCTGGCTGCTGAGCATTGTCTTCGTTAGTAGCATTGTCTTCAAGTTCAACATTGTCTTCGTGCTGAGTGGATGGAGGAATGATGACTACCTCAACCTCTGGTTCTTCAGGCATGATTTCTCCAGTGCCCATCAATTTGATGGCTTCGTCAGGTGGTAGTTCATCTAGCACAGGAGGTAGGTGCTCTCTTTGCGAGCCATTAGTTTCATCGAATCGCACATCTACAGTTTCAACAACTTTGTTGTGGAAAGTGTTGAAGACTCCGTAGGTGTGCGAATGCTTTCCGTAACCAATCATGAAACCCTCATGTGCTTTCGGTGCAAATTTAGAAGTGTGGTGTGGATCCCTTATCCAGCATCTTGCGCCGAAGACTTTGAAATAACTTACATTGGGTTTCTTACCAGTGAGAAGCTCATATGATGTTTTCTTGAAGAACTTGTGAAGATATACTCTGTTGATGATGTGGCATGCAGTATCAATGGCTTCAGGCCATAGCTTCCTTGGTTTCTTGTATTCATCAAGCATAATGCGAGCCATCTCAACGAGAGTCCTATTCTTGCGCTCTACGATGCCATTCTACTGAGGTGTGTATGGAGCAGAGAACTCATGAGTGATGCCAAAAGTATCAAGATAGGTATCCAAGCCCATGTTCTTGAATTCAGTGCCATTTTCACTCCTGATGTGCTTGATCTTGATGTTGTAGTTGTTCATACACCTATTTGCGAAACGCCTGAAGACATTCTGCACTTCAGTTTTATAGAGTATGATATGCACCCAAGTGAATCAAGAATAGTCACCAACAATTACAAAGCCATATAGATTTGTAGTGGTAGAGAAGGTGGAATAGTGAGTAGGGCCGAATAAGTCTATATGTAGCAGCTCGAAGGGACGTGTGGTCGTCATGATTGTCTTCGAGGGATGTTTGGCCCTAGTCATCTTACCGGCTTCACATGCACCACAAAGGTGATCCTTCTTGAACTTAACACCTTCGACGCCAATGATGAGCTTCTTCTTGGCGAGTGTGTGTAAGTTCCTCATCCCAGCATGTCCTAGCCTTCTGTGCAATAACCAGCATTCTGAAGCCTTTGCAAGAAGACATGAGGCAACCTGTGGTCCTGCAGAGAAGTCTACCATGTATAGATCGCCTCTTCGAAAACCTTCGAAGACTTTGGTTTTGTTAGAGGCCATTAGCACAACACATCCAAATTTGCCTAATATGACAAGCATATCTAAGTCACAGAGCATTGAGACAGACATTAAGTTGTAACCAAGGGATTCAACAAGCATGACATTTTCCATCTGCCGGTCCCTTGAGTTAGCAACTCTACCTAGCCCCAATACTTTGCTGCTGCTCTTGTCAGCAAAGACGATGTGGTCTTTTGTTGGAGGTCGAAGAGTTTGCTCCATCAATAGGCTTCAATCACCAGTCATATGACTGGTGCATCTACTGTCTATGATCCATTCTGTGGTATTGGATTTGTTTTCCTGCATTGAGAATTAGTCTAGTTCACCAAGGTATCCAACTATAACATGCATTGATGAAGATATTGCGGTGCACAATTATACGAAGATATTGGACGATATGAATGGTAACACCATTCGCATTAGTTATCTTGCGTCCAAACAAGATCGTTTTCGGGTCTCCAGAGATTATCTTCAAGATAGGCTTCATCCCATCTGAAGACCCGATGCTGCATGAAGATATTAGTTCTTCTTAACCACCCACATGCGCATGGGTGGCTTAGAAGCAATGAGACGTAAGGCAGCATCAGAGAATTTAGGCAAAGATGCCCTAATAGTACGTTTCACAGGGGGGTTAGAATACTCAAATGAATATGTAGAGAAATTCTTGGTGGGATGAACATAACGGTTCATGCCATAGAGCACATATTCATGAGCCCTTTCAGCTCTGCCCTGCGAAACCTAGGTGTTAGAATGATCATATGAAGATTTAGGTCCATATGAAGACTTTGGTCTGGGGTTTGTCTTCTTCCTCGTTGGTGTCATAACATTGACAGGAAGCTTCTCGAGAAGACATTTGGGAACCCGGATCCTCTTCATTGGCGAACCATTCCTGCAGTTAGTTCCAGTATACCTGGCGAACACTTCACCATTCATAGATTTGAACAACTTATAGTTGGAGTCAAATGACTCGTCAATGATGACAGGCTTAGCATAGTTAAAACCAGATAATGTGGATGGATCCACTGAAGGTCCTTTTGCAGCAACCCAAGGGGTTTTGGGATACTGCTCAGGTGTCCAATAAGATCCATCAACATTGATATTCCTGTCAAAACCCAAACCCTCTTTCCTAGGGTTTTTGTTCAAGATTGTCTTCTTCAGGACATCCCAAAGAATCTGATGTCCCTTTAGACTCTTGTACATGCCAGTTTCAAGCAATGTCTTCAACCTGTCATTGTCGTCAGTGATAGCAGTGGTTTCCTCAGATGAGGGGTTGGTCACCACAGATACAGTTGAAGATAATGCATTTTCGGAAGCATTTGAACATTCATCTATTGAATCATTAGCTTCACGAGCAAGACATTTTAAGCATGGAGCATTAAATTCATCTTGAGCGGTATTGATCTGTTCTGCTAGGAGTGAGTCGTTTTCCTTCCATAGGTCATCATGAGCTTCTCTCAACTTCTCAAGATCAATATTTTTCTGAAGATATTCGAGAGAAAGCTTCTCATGTTCAGTTGAGAGGGCATCATGACGACTTTGGAGATCCTCAAACCTTGAACAAAGACTACACATGTCTCCCACCATAGTTCGTTCAGACTCATCTCTTCACGTAACATGTCATCGCTTTTCTCTAGAGTAGTTTGCATTTTCTCCATGGCACTTTGTTGCTTGGTGGCAATTTTTACAAGTTTAGCATAGCTAGGTTTCGTGTCATCATCAGATTCAGCTTCAGATTCAGAGTCCTGACGTGAGGGTTTTTACAATACCTTGGAGGCTTTCGCCATGAAGCAGTAGGCAGGAGTAGTATCATCATCACTGGCTTCGGTGTTGAACAAGGAGCCATTGTCTTCGGGTTCGAAGACAGAAGTCGAGAGATATGCCAGAGCCATTGCTAGTCCAGCTACTTCAGCGTCAGATTCCTCCTCACATGCTTCCTCAGCCTCAGAACCAGATTCAGACTGTGAATCCATCTCCTTTCCTATGAATGCATGTGCTTTGCCAGAAGAACTATTCTTTTGTGATGAAGACTTTGCATACTTCTTCTTTTTCTTGTCATCCGAGTCATAGTCCTTGCTCTTCTTCTTGGATTCATTTTCCCATCGACGACAATCAGCGATGAAGTGACCAACTTTCTTGCACTTGTGACAGGTTTGCCTCTTACTGTCCCTTGACATTTCACCAGATCTTTTGGAATCACGCTTTGAAGACTTTGCATAGCGTTTTGATTTGGCAAACTTCCTGAATTTCCTGACAAGCAGAGCAAGTTCTTTTCCAAAGTCTTCAGCACAATCAGAACTGCAGTCAGAGCCATCTTCAAATGAGGACACAACCTTAGCCTTCAGGGCACGAGAGCGACTGTAACTGGGACCGTAGATATTCCTGTTCTCCGCTTGCTGGAATTCATGTGTGTTCAACCTCTCGAGGATATCAGCGGGATCCAAACTCTTGAATTCAGGACGCTCTTGGATCATGAGTGCGAGAGTGTTAAAGGAACTGTCGAGAGATCTGAGTAGCTTCTTCACGACTTCATGTTTGGTCATATTAGTGGTGCCAAGTGCATTCAGCTCATTTGAGATGTCGGTGAATCGATCAAATGTGAGCTGGACATTTTCATTGTCGAGTCTCTTGAAGCGGTTGAACAGGTTGCGAAGCACATCAACACGAGAGTCTCTTTGAGATGAGACACTTTCATTCACTTTGGACAGCCATTCCCAGATTTGCTTTGCAGTGTTCAGTGCACTCACACGGCCATACTGTCCAGTTGTGTGAACCTCTTCACATCAGCAGCAGTAACACCTTCGCCAACCTCAGGAATGCCCGCCATAACGACATACCATAGGTCATTGCCAATGCCTTCGAGATGCATGCGCATCTTGTTCTTCAGTAGGGGTAGTCGGTGCCATCGAAGACTAGACACGCATCGGAGACCTTGATAATCCCTCCAGTCGACATAGCTAAAACTCCAGGTGCTTAAACCGAAACACATAACAAAGGAGTACCTTGCTCTGATACCAATTGAAAGTGCTAGTTATCGACTAGACGGGGGGGGGGGTGAATAGGCGATTTTTATGAAAGGCTTCGAAACAATGAATGTATTTGAAATATGCGGAAGCGAAACGGGATCAGGTAGGGATACAATCAAGGATCTAGGTAAGGCATGCAATACCGCGAAGACATACAGGGATGTTAAGCATTATCATCGTACACACTAAGATGAGTCAAAGACAAACTTAGACAGTATGAAGTTAAACAACAGACATGAATGTCTTCGGGATATGGCTTCAAACAGTAGTATTCAGGCAATGGCTTCACAGTTCAGTACAGAATGTAAACGATTGAAGGATAGAACCAGTAGCTTGATCAAGACACATGATTTGTTGGACCAGTTCCAGTTGCTGTGACAACTATACGTCTGGTTAGGGAGGCTGAGATTCAACTCAGAAGACCTCGTCTTCACCTTGTTCCCCTCGAGCCGAAGTCACTTAGACAACGCCCAATCTCTCAGGTAAGTCTTCAGGGGAGACTTCTGAAACCCGTACAAACTTGGTCACCCGGCAATCCACAATGACTCTTGGATGCTGTAGACCGAGACACCAAACCGTCTGGAAGATCACAGTCTTCAAGTGTAATAAGTCTCCAGTTTACTCAGAACAGAACGACTTCGGTGATGCTCAAACACTCTAGCTCTGGGTGTTTAGGTTTATCCTCGTATGATATTTCTCTCTCTCTCAATGTCTTTGAGGTGGGTTGCTCCAAAACCACAACAGCCATTTCTCTCTCTGAGCAGCCGCCTTCTTATGGTGGAGGGGGTGGGCTATTTATAGCCAGCGGGCAACATGACCTGATATGACCAAACTGACCCTGGTTCAATGGCCAACCGACGCGTCTCACAACGGTCAGATTTCAAACACACGCGACAGCTTTACTTGGGCTACAAGTAAAGCTGACTCAACCAACTCTGGAAGAGATTTCCTCTCACTGTCTTCACTCGAAGACATAGGTATGGGTTGAGCATCACATCAGCGTCTGACTTCAATCACATCGACCCCACTTAACAATACGGTGGTTCCTATGACTCAGGAAAGAAGAAACAAAACCACCAAAAGACTCTGTCTTCGTGTTTCATTATCTTCGGGCGATTATCTTTGCATACCACCAATGGCTTCGGCCATCATCAATGTCTTCGGACATTTTTAGGGGTCGTCTTCGACGGTGAAACCGAATCTCCAGGGACTTCTATCTGTGTTATCCTTTGAACTCTCACAAACACATTAGTCCCTCAACCACGTTTGTCTTCAATACTCCAAAACCAAACAAGGGTGGCACTAGATGCACTTACAGCAGCGTGTGCCCGGCGCCGTCAGGCTCGGCTAGTGAGCACGCGAGCTCGGGGCCCGCCAGGAGCACGCCTTGCTTCCCCTCTCTTCCTCCCTAGCCCCGGACCACGTCCACAAGCACCCCAAACACGCCCCCACGAGTCCCCGTGCCCACCAGCAGCGGCAACGACCTCGCCGGCGCATGAGCTCTTGGTGGACAGCGGGGCCTTTTTAAGGCCACCCCGGGCTCCTCTCTCCCCTCTGCTGACCCTCTCCTAATCGAACACCAGAGCCCCCTACCTAGCTCCCCGTATCTCAATGTGCTTTGTCTTCGAATGCTGTACGGGGTTGTGGGAGATCATGATTGCACTTTCATTGTCGCAGTAGAGAGCTACATGCTTCAGGTTGATGCCGTAGTCCTTGAGAGTCTGCTTCATCCATAGAAGCTGAGTGCAGCATGCACCACCAGTAATGCATTCGGCTTCGGCAGTGGAGAGTGAAACACAGTTCTGCTTCTTCGAAGACCAACATACAAGAGATCGTCCAAGAAAGTGACAAGTGCCTGATGTAGACTTGCCATCAACTCTGTCGCCAGCGAAGTCAGAATCTGAATAGCCAATCAACTCAAACTTCGAACCCTTTGGATACCATAATCCTAGTGTTGGGGTGTGAGCTAGATATCTAAGTATTCGCTTCACAGCAAGGTGATGCGACTCCTTTGGTGCCGCTTGAAATTGGGCGCACATGCAAACGCTAAGCATTATATCTGGCCTAGATGCACAAAAGTACAACAAAGACCCAATCATGGAGCGATATACCTTCTGATCAAAATCTTTACCATTTTCGTCAGTGCAGAGGTGACCATTGGTAGGCATAGGCGTCTTATAGCCTTTGTCTTCATTCATGCCGAATTTCTTGAGGCAATCCTTGAGATACTTCTCCTGAGATATGAAAATGCCATTTGGTTGTTGTCGAATTTCAAGCCCTAGGAAGAATTTCAGTCTTCCCATCATCGACATTTGATACTTCTCTTGCATCATATAAGCAAACTCATCACTGTATTTGTTGTTAGTACAGGCGAACATAATGTCGTCCACATATATTTGGCATACAAACAGTTCATCATCATAGGATTTAGTGAAGAGAGTGGGATCGAGTGAACCAGGTTTGAAGCCTTTCTTCTTGAGGAATTCCTTGAGTGTGTCATACCTAGCTCTTGGTGCTTGCTTGAGGCCATAGAGTGCCTTGTTGAGCTTGAAGAGTTTGTCAGGATGCTTTGGATCTTCAAACCCTGGTGGTTGAGCAACATATACTTCTTCCTCAATCTTACCATTGAGGAATGCACTTTTGACATCCATTTGATATAAGCATATGTCATGATGGTGAGCATAAGCAAGCAGTATACGAATGGCTTCGAGTCTAGCGACAGGTGTAAAGGTTTCACCGAAGTCAATACCCTCGACCTGTGTGTAACCTTGGGCCACAAGTCTGGCCTTGTTTCTGACGACTTGGCAGGACTCATCTTGCTTGTTGCGGAAGATCCACTTGGTACCGATGATGTTGTGCTTCCTTGGATCAGGACGCTTTACGAGCTCCCACACATTGTTCAGCTCGAACTGGTGAAGCTCTTCCTGCATGGCTTGAATCCATTCTGGTTCCTTGAAGGCTTCATCTACTTTGGTGGGCTATTGGGTTTCTTACCAGTGAGAAGCTCATATGATGTTTTCTTGAAGAACTTGTGAAGATATACTCTGTTGATGATGTGACATGCGGTATCAATGGCTTCAGGCCATAGCTTCCGTGGTGTCTTGTATTCATCAAGCATGGTGTGAGCCATCTCAATAAGAGTCCTATTCTTGCACTCCACAACACCATTCTGCTGAGGAGTATATGGATCAGAGAACTCATGAGTGATGCCAAGAGTATCAAGATAGGTATCCAGGCCTGTGTTCTTGAATTCAGTGCCATTGTCACTCCTGATGTGCTTGATTTTGATGTCGTAGTTGTTCATACACCTATTTGCGAAGCGCCTGAAGACATCCTGGACTTTAGTTTTGTAAAGAATGATATGCACCCAAGTGAATCGAGAATAGTCATCAACAATCACGAAGCCATATAGGTTTGTAGTGGTAGAGAAGGTGGAATAGTGAGTAGGGACAAATAAGTCCATGTGTAGCATCTTGAAGGGACGTGAGGTCGTCATGATTGTCTTCGAGGGGTGTTTGGCCCTAGTCATCTTCCCGGCTTCACAGGCACCACAAAGGTGGTCGTTCTTGAACTTGACACCCTCGACGCCAATTATGAGCTTCTTCTTGGCGAGTGTGTGCAAGTTCGTCATCCCAGCATGTCCTAGCCTTTTGTGCCAAATCCAGCACTCCGAAGCTTTTGCTAGAAGACATGAGGCAACCTATGGTCCTACATTGAAGTCTACCATGAACACATCACCTCTTCGAAAACCTTCGAAGCTTTTGGTTTTGTCAGAGGCCATTAGTACCACACATCGAAATTTGCTGAATATGATGAGCATATCTAAGTCACAGAGCATTGAGACAGACATCAAGTTGTAACCAAGGGATTCGACAAGCATGACATTTTCCATGTGCCGGTCCCTTGAGATAGCAACTCTACCTAGCCCCAATACTTTGCTGCTGCTTTTGTCAGCAAAGACGATGTGATCTTTTGTTGGAGGTCGAAGAATTTGCTCCATCAATAGGCTTCGATCACCAGTCATATGACTTGTGCATCCACTGTCCATAATCCATTCAGTGGTATTGGATTTGTCTTCCTGCATTGAGAATTAGTCGAGTTCACCAAAGCATGTAGGAGTAACATGCTAAGATGAAGATATAGCAGTAGACGATGGTGGGTATTCTGAATGAGGTATGCATTAGTTTTCTTGGGTTCAGACAAGAATGTGTTCGGGCCCTAGAGATGTTCTTCGGGATAGGCTTCTTCCTATCTGGAGACCAGATGCTGCATAGAAGGTATTAGTTCTTCTTAACCACTCACATGCGAAGGGGTGGCTTAGAAGCAATGAGACGTAGAGCAGCATCAGAGAATCTAGGCAAAGATGCCCTAATAGTACGTGTCACAAGAGGGTTAGTGTACTTAAATGAATATGCAGAATAGTTCTTAGTAGGATGAACATATCGGTTTTTGCCATAGTGCACATATTCATGAGCTTTTTCAGCCCTGCCCTGCGAAACATGATTGTTAGTGTAATCATATGAAGACCTTTGTCTTCTCGAAGACATTGATCTGGGATCTGTCTTCTTCTTGAGATATGTCTTCATGACATTCACATGAAGTTTCTCAAGAAGACATTTGGGAACCCTGATCTTTTTCAGAGGTGAACCATTCCTGCAGTTAGTACCAATGTACCTAGCAAATACTTCACCATTTTTGCATTTGAACAGTTTATAGTTGGAATCGAAAGATTCATCAATAATAATAGGATTCACACAGTTGAAGCCAGATAATGTGGAAGGATCAACTGAAGGACCTTTTGCAGCAACCCATGTGGTTTTGGGGTACTGCTCAGGTATCCAGTAGGATCCGTCAACATTGATGTTTCTTTCGAAACCCACACCCTCTTTCCTAGGGTTTTTGTTCAAGATTGTCTTCTTCGGGACATCACAAAAAATCTGATGTCCTTTCAGACTCTTGTACATGCCAGTTTCAAGCAAAATCTTCAACCTGTCATTGTCATCAGTGATAGAAGTGGCTTCCTCACATGAGGGGTTAGTTGCCACAGATACAGTTGGAGATAAAGCATTTTCAGAAGCATTTGAACATTCTGCAGTTGAATCATTCGCTTCACCGGCAATACACTTTAAGCATGGAGCATCAAATTCATCCTGAGTGGTACTGATCTGTTGTGCTAAGAGTGAGTCGTTTTCCTTCCGTAGGTCATCATGTGCTTCCCTCAACTTCTCAAGATCAATCTTTTTCTGAAGATATTCCAGAGAAATCTTCTCGTGATCAGTTGAAAGAGCATCATGACGACTTTAGAGATCCTCAAACCTTGAACGAAGACTATGCATGTCTTCAGCCATAGTTTCGTTCAGACTCATCTCTTCACGTAATAGGTCATCGCTTTTCTCTAGAGTACTTTGCATTTTCTCCATGGCACTTTGTTGTTTAGTGGCAATTTTTACAAGTTTAGCATAGCTAGGTTTCATGTCATCATCAGATTCAGCTTCGGACTCAGAGTCATGACGTGAGGGTTTTGAGGATACCTTGGAGGCTTTCGCCATAAAGCAGTAGGCTGGAGTGGCATCATCATCACTGGCTTCGGTGTTGAAGAAGAGACCATTGTCTTCGGGTTCGAAAACAGAGGTATAGAGATATTCCGAAGCCATTGCTAGTCCAGCTACTTCAGCGTCAGATTCCTCCTCAGATGCTTCCTGAGCTTCTGAACCAGATTCAGACTGTGAATCCATCTCCTTTTCGATGAAGGCATGTGCCTTGCTAGACGAACTCTTCTTGTGTGATGAAGACTTTGCATACTTCTTCTTCTTGTCATCGGACTCATAGTCCTTGCTCTTCTTCTTGGATTCCTTCTCCCATCGAGGACAATCAGCAATGAAATGGCCAACTTTCTTGCACTTGTGACAGGTTTGCTTCTTGCTGTCTCTTGAAGACATTTTCACCAGACCTCTTGGAATCATGCTTTGAAGATTTTGCGTAGCGTTTTGACTTGGCAAACTTTTGAAACTTCCTGACAAGCAGAGCGAGTTCTTTTCCAAAGTCTTCAGCACCATCAGAACTGCATTCAGAGTTGTCTTCGGATGACGACACAACCTTGGCCTTCAAGGCACGAGAACGACTGTAACTGGGGCCGTAGATATCCCTCTTCTCAGCTTGTTGGAACTCATGTGTGTTCAATCTCTCGAGGATATCAGCGGGATCCAAACTCTTGAAGTCAGGGCGCTCTTGGATCATGAGTGCGAGAGTATCAAAGGAACTGTCGAGTGATCTGAGTAGCTTGTTCACGACTTCATGTTTGGTGATATCAGTGGCGCCAAGTGCATTCAGCTCATTTGAAATGTCGGTGAGTCGATCAAATGTGAGCTGAACATTTTCGTTGTCGAGTCTCTTGAAGCGGTTGAACAGGTTGCGAAGCACATCAACACGAGAGTCTCTTTGAGATGAGACACCTTCATTCACTTTGGACAGCCATTCCCAGATTTGCTTAGCAGTGTTAAGTGCACTCACACGGCCATACTGTCCTTTGGTCAGATGACCACAGATGACGTTCTTGGCGGTGGAGTCCAGTTGTGCGAACCTCTTCACATCAGCAGCAGTAACACCTTCGCCAACCTCAGGAATGCCTGCCATGACGACATACCATAGGTCGTTGTCAATGGCTTCGAGATGCATGCGCATCTTGTTCTTCCAGTAGGGGTAGTCAGTGCCATCGAAGACAGGGCACGCAGTGGATACCTTGATTATCCCTGCAGTCGACATAGCTAAAACTCCACGGTGGTTAAACCGAAACACAGAACAAGGGAGTACCTTGCTCTGATACCAATTGAAAGTGCTAGTTATCAACTAGAGGGGGGTGAATAGGCGATTTTTATGAAAGGCTTCGAAACAGTAAATGTATTCGAAATATGCGGAAGCGAAACATGATCAGGTAGGGATCTATATCAAGGATCTAAGCAGAGCATGCGATACAATGAAGACATACGAGCAAGTTCAGCATTATCATCATACACACTAAGATGAGTAGAAGACAAACTTAGATAGTATGAAGATAAACAACATATATGAATGTCTTCTGGGAAAGTCTTCAGTCAGGAGTGTTCATGCATTGGCTTCACAATAGAGTTCAGAATGTAAAGAGTAAGAGATAGAACCAGCAGCTTGATGAAGACACAGGATTTGTTGGACCAGTTCCAGTTGCTGTGATAACTGTACGTCTGGTTAGGGAGGCTGAGATTGAACTCAGAAGACCTCGTCTTCACCTTATTCCCCTTGAGTCGAAGTCACTTAGACAATGCCTAATCACTCTGGTAAGTCTTCAGGGGAGACTTCCGAAACCCGTACAAACTTGGTCACCCGGCGATCCACAATGACTCTTGGATTGCTCTAGACCCAGACGCGTAACCGTCTAGAAGATCACAGTCTTCAAGTGTAATAAGTCTTCAGTTCTCTCAGAACAGAATGACTTCGGTGATGCTCAAACACACTAGCTCTAGGTGTTTAGGTGTATCCTCGCAGGATGTGTCTCTCTCAATGTCTTCGAGGTGGGTTGCTCCAAAACGACAACAACCGTGTCTCTCTTTGAGCAGCCACCTTCTCATGGTGGAGGGGGTGGGCTATGTATAGCCCGCGGGCAACCCGACCAGATATGACCGAAATGACCCTGGGTCAATGGCCAACCGACACGTGTCACAACGGTCGGATTTCAAACACACGCGGCAGCTTTACTTGGGATACTAGTAAAGCTGACTCAACCAACTCTGGAAGAGATTTCCTCTCATTGTCTTCGCTCGAAGACATAGGTATGGGTTTGAGCATCACGTCAAAATCTGACTTCGATCACATCGACCCCACTTAACAGTACGGTGGTTCCTATGACTCAGGAAAGAAGAAACAAAACTACCGAAAGACTTCGTCTTCGCATTTCATTGTCTTCGGAGAAATGTCTTCATCTACCACCAATGGCTTCAGCCTTCATCAATGTCTTCGGACATTTTTGGGGGTCGTCTTCGACGGCTAAACCGAAACTCCAGGGACTTTCTCTATGTTAACCTGTGAACTCTCACAAACACATTAGTCCCTCAACCACCTTTGTCTTCAATACTCCAAAACCAAACAAGGATGGCACTTGATGCACTTACAATCCTTCGTAACTAGAGGACTAAGGAAATGTTTCTCGATTATGGAGGTGATAAAGTGTTTGTCGTAAAGGGTTACGTCGATGCAAGCTTTGACACCAATCCGGATAACTCTGAGTAGCAATCCGGATACGTATAGTGGAGTAGTCATTTGGAATAGCTCCAAGTGGAGCGTGGTAGCAGCATCTATAGTATGACATAGAGATTTGCAAAGTACACACGGATCTGAATGTTACAGACCCGTTGACTAAAACCTCTCTCACAAGCAAAAGATGATCAAACCCCAGAACTCATTGGGTGTTGATCACATGGTGATGTGAACTAGATTATTGACTCTAGTGCAAGTGGGAGACTGTTGGAAATATGCCGTAGAGGCAATAATAAACTGGTTATTATCATATTTCCTTGTTCATGATAAATGTCTATTATCCATGCTAGAATTGTATTGATCAGAAACTCAGATACATGTGTGGATACATAGAAACCACCATGTCCCTAGTGAGCCACTACTAGACTAGCTCGTTGATCAAATATGGTTAAGGTTTCCTAACCATAGACATGAGTTGTCATTTGATAACGGAGTCACATCATTAGGAGAATGATGTGATGGACAAAGACCCAACCGTAAGCATAGCATTTGATCGTTCTTCTTTATTGCTACTGCTTTATCCATGTCAAGTATAAGTTCCTACGACCATGAGATCATGCAACTCCCGGACACCGGAGGAACGCCTTATGTGTATCAAATGTCACAACGTAACTAGGTGGCTATAAAGGTGCTCTACAGGTATCTCCGAGGGTGTCTCTTGGGTTGGCGTGAATCGAGACTGGGATTTGTCACTCCGTATGACGGAGAGGTATCTCTGGGCCCACTCGGTAATACATCATCACAAGAAGCTTGCAAGCAATGTGACTAAGGAGTTAGTCACGGGATCTTGTATTACGAAACGAGTAAAGAGACTTGCCGGTAATGAGATTGAACTAGGTATGGAGATACCGATGATCGAATCTCGGGCAAGTAACATACCAATGGAGAAAGGGAACTGTATATGAGATTGATTGAATGCTTGACATCGTGGTTCGACCAATAAAGATCTTCATAGAATATGTCGGAACCAATATGGGCATCCAGGCCCCGCTATTGGTTATTGGCCATAGAGGTGTCTCCGTCATATCTGCATAGTTCTCGAACCCGGAGATCTGCACACTTAACGTTCGGTGACTATTCAGTATTGTTGAGTTATATATGTTGATGACCGAAGGTTGTTCGGAGTCCCGGATGAGATCCCGGATGTCACGAGGAGTTCCGAAATGGTCCGGAGGTAAAGAATGATATATAGGAAGTTCCGTTTTGGTCACCGGAAGGAATTCGGGCATCATCGGTAGTGTACCGGGAGTGCCGAAGGGTTCCGGGGGTCCACCAGAAGGGGCCCACACACCCCGGGAGGCCACATGGGCTAAGAGGGGGCCGCACCAGCCCCAGGTGGGCTGGGCGCCCCTCCCACCATGGCCCATGCGGCCAAGGGGCTGGTGAGGGCAAACCCTAAAGGGGGCGGCCACCCAAACTTGGGGGCCAAGCCACCCTTGGGGCGCCGCCCCATTTAGGCCGCCGCCCCCCTAGGGGGGAACCCTAGAGCACCAGCCCCTCCTCCCTTACCCCTATATATATGAGAGGAGAGGGAGGGCAGCCACACCACAAGCCACGGCGCAGCCCTCCCTCTCCCTAGATCGTTTCTCCTCTAGTTCATCGCGGTAGCGCTTGGCGAAGCCCTGCCGGAACAGCTCCACCACCACTGCCACCACGTCGTCGTGCTGCCGGAGAACTCATCTACCTCTCCACCCTCGCTTATTGGATCAAGGAGGTGGAGACATCATCGAGCTTTACGTGTGCTGAATGCGGAGGTGCCGTCCGTTCGGCACTAGTTCATGATTGGATCGCGGGACGAATCGTGATTGGATCAGGAAGACGTTCGACTACATCAACCGCGTTTCTTAACGCTTCCCGCTTAGTGTCGTTGCACTAGGACAGGGGTATCCAGTGCCCCTGACTTATGCATAGGCATTAGTAGCAAAACCCATCAACACAAGAGCAAACCAAGCAAGCATTCAAGACCCAGACTCCGCCAGCAGCAACCTACAAAAGGCCAAGCAACGCCGGCAAGACCAACGCAACAGCCCAGGACGGGCCCAGAGCGCGCCAAGCACATGCCCGGTGCCTGTCGGGGACCGAGGCGCGTGCACCTTCAGGAAGACCCGGGAAGCCATTCCCCGGCAAGCGCGAGCCGATCGGCCACCGCTCCACCACATCACAACGCCAGTCACTTGTCGATGTTGTGTCGAGCCCCCAGGTGGCTAAGTGGCTCTTGCTAAGCACGTGGCAGCACGTTGGAAGACATATTATGCCCCCTTGACACCCGTCCATAGGCGTTTCAAGCTATGGTGCGATAGTTAGCTAGAGCGGTGGTTGAAGCTTGCCGGGGATGCACCCCCGCACGCCACCTAGACTGCATTTATGGCATTTTGTCCTAAGTGCCAGAGTTAGGTATGATAGCACTGTTAGCTGTCTAATCATTAGAAAATATCTGTTTTGCCATTGTCGTTTCCCCTTGAGCTATAAAAGGAGGCCCAAGGCAACCTAGCTCAAGATTCGGACTTTTGGACACTTGCACTCACGTAGTAGCTCTCCCCGATGGCAACCCTTGCCAGGATTGAGCGTTGTGTGTTCTTCGTGTTCCTCTGATCAATCCACCAAAAGTAGGAGTAGGGTTTTACACTTCACAGCAGCCCAAACCTGGGTAAAACACCAGCGTCCCGATTGCCGTGCTGTCTCACCATCTCCGCTCTTTGTGCATGTGACTTCGCCCCTGCCGAACCACAAAGGGGCCGACGGCCCCATAGGTGATTGATTGCATTGAGCCCCGACATCTTTGGCGTGCCAGGTAGGGGCGCGTCATTTGTGCGAACCCGAGTTTGTGAGCAGCGAGTCGATCTTCATCATCGTCTTCTTCATCCATGGCTCCCAAGAAGAAGTCTGGCACGACCGTGCATCCCTCCACTTCAAAGGCTCCCTCGCATGCAGCCGCGAGCGCCATTGGCACCGCGGCGGCTGCGAGTGAGGCGGGTCTCGTCGGCGACGCGGCTGGCGCAGGCGGCCCCACCGTCGTATCCCCCATAGCCGAGGTTGGAACGGGGAACGCCGGAGAGGAGCAACAACAACAACATCCTAGCGAGCACGCCCCTGGAACCGCGGGCGAAGGAAACGACCAGTCTCCACCTCCCCGCCGCGTGGATGGCCATGGCCGCCACAGCGGCGCTCAATCCGGAGCAAGTCGTGATCCCCCATCTGCGCCCGTCACTAGCACGGCTACTGGGCGCACACCTCGTCCAGAACAAGACGGAGCGCCGAGCGGGGCCGCGAACAAGGACGCGGCGATGCCCCTCCTGGTTCTACCAGGAGCCGGGCGACGTCGCAGTCCGCCTCTTTCGCCATGCCGGACACGGCATCAGAAGCAATGGCGCGAGCCCAGCTGCTGCTAAACTTCCCGCCGGCGGCTGATAAGATGGACGAGCGGAGAGCTACCATCCAGAGTTTGATATCCAGCATCGAAGCCGACAAATCTCAGCATGCAGAGCCATCACGACGCACGCGCACGGCAACGGCGGCCCGGGCCAGCGATCGTGTCGATGGGGCCACACCAACGGTGTAGTCCCCCCCACGACAACAGACCCAGGAGCAGCCACGGCGAGCTTCACATGCTGATGAGCTCGACGAGGCATCTATGGCCTCGTCCGGCCCGTGCGATCTCCGGGACCAGCGGCGTGCCCTGCAAGATCGGCGGAAAGAAGACACACGCATCACCATAGAGCGACGTCGAGAAGCACACCGTCAGTCTGACAGGCGCAATGGGCCAGGTGCTGGCGACCCCGCGCCCAGTGCTGGTGGGTACCTGCCTTACGAGGTTGGGTGCCCTGCCTTCACTCGCGAGCTGCGGCAGGTCCGCTGGCCATCGGCCCAAGCTTTCAAGCCAGAGCTGATGGAAAAGTACGATGGAAAACTGAACCCGGCAGAATTCTTGGGCATCTACACGATAGCCGTTCAAGCCACCGGAGGAAGAGGTGAGAAAGTGCTCGCCAACTACTTCCCTTTGGCGCTCAAGCCAAACGTGAGATCGTGGTTGATGCACCTGCCGGAGAACTCCATTTCATCATGGGCTGACTTGTGCAATGAGTTCGTTGGCGCCTTCACAGGTGGCCACCAGGAGCCAGGGCAGCCCAGCGACCTGCAAGTCCTTCCGCAAAAGGAGGGAGAGACTTTGCGGAAGTACATCCAGAGATTCAGTTGAGTGCACCGCAACATTCCAGAGATACATCCCGCTGTCGTGATTGCCACGTTCCATCCAAACGTACGCAACAGGAGAATGCGGGCCAAGATGAACGTCCGGCTCCCCAAGACCGTCAATGAGCTGTACACATTGGCGAACAAGTGTTCTCGTGCTGAGGAAGGAAGGCGACTACCCAAAGAGGAGGCTGGCATTGAAGACGATTCAGATGACGACGATGATGCCCCTGGCCCGAAGGGGAAGAGCCGAAAGCACAACAAGAAGCGTAAGGGAAAAGCGGTGTTGGCCGTTGAGGGCTCCGGTGATCTCAGTACCGGCAAGAAGGCCAAAGCCAAGGCCCCCGGCAAGGGAGCTGCCACGTGCACTGATTGCCGGGAGGCTGCTGCCGCTCAGAAAACTGGAAAGTCCGATGGGCCATACAGCAAAATCCACCGCACTAAAGGCCATGATCTCCAAGAATGCCAGCAAGTTGAGCAGCTTGTCGAGAAGCAGAAGGCCGAGTACGAGAAGCGTGACAAAGAGAAAGGCCAAGACGATGCTGCCGGGAAAGGCCATGGTGGCAGAGGAGGCCACCGCGACAAAGCTCCGCAGCAGAAGGAAAGGCAAGCCAAAGGCCATGAGAAGAAATAAGCAGAGGATATGAGTGAGGATGAGGATGACGAGGAGGATTCTAGTGATCGAGAATTCCAGAAGGCAAACGAAGCCATGTGTGTTGACGGGGGTGCATCCTTGCATTCCTCTCACTGATAGCTCAAGCAGTGGGCGCACGAAGTCAACACTGTGGAACCAGCTGCAGAGTCCAAAAGGCCACTCAAATGGTCCCGCATGCCTATCATCTTTGATGAAGAGGACCATCCTGATCGCACAACTGCGGTCGGATGTTTGCCGTTATTGGTCTCCCCAACAATCCGCAACCTCATAGTCACCAAGATGTTAGTTGATGGTGGGGCGGGATTGAACTTAATCTCCCCAAAAGTGGTTGACAGGTTGCAGATCCCTGATGGAGAGCTCAAGGCTACGGGTACATTCCAAGGAGTCAACCCCGGCAGAAGACGACCTAAGGGAAAGATCACTTTGCCTCTGACGTTTGGCGAGGATTTGAATTACCGGACTGAGAAAGTAGTGTTTGATGTGGTTGACCTCCCTCTGCCTTACAATGGAATTCTCGGTCACCCAGCCCTGGCAAAATTCGTGGCAGCATCCCACTATGCTTACAACACTTTGAAAATGACGGGCCCCATTGGAATCATCTCCATCCCATCTGACAAGAAGGATACAGTCATATGTGTGGACAAGATGTATCGGGACGCGGTAGCAGCTGAGGCTGAAGAAATCCCAGCTCCCGCCAAGGAACCGAAGAAAGCAAAGAAGCCTAGCATGAACACCGGCAAGGACTCCGGGAAGCGTGCCTCTCCGGAGTGCGCTGCACCTGATGATGACCTGCCAGAGAGTTCCGCTAGCAAGAAGTCCAAGGTCACCTATCATGAGACGAAGAAGATCCCGGCAGGGCTGGATGGCACTGGTGGCACGTTCACCATCAGCGCCACCCTTACTGACAAATAGGAAAGCGCGCTTGTTGCCTTCCTGCGGGCGACTGTCGATGTGTTTGCTTGGCAATCATCTGACATCCCTGGTGTTCCCAGGGAGGTGACTGAGCACCACCTTGTCGTGTGCCCTCATGCCAGGCCCGTCAAGCAAAAGGTTAGGCAGCAAGCCTTGGAGCGGCAGCAGTTCATTGCCGAAGAAATCAAGAAACTCGAAGCAGCTGGTTTGGTCGGAGGAGTGTTGCACCCATCTTGGTTAGCCAACCCGGTAGTGGAGCGCAAGGCGAATGGGAAATGGAGGCTCTGCATAGATTTCACTGACTTGAACAAAGCATGCCCAAAGGACCCTTCCCCTTGCCGCGCATCGACCAGATTGTTGATTCCACTTCCGGGTGCGACTTGCTTTCCTTCTTGGACGCATACTCCGGATACCACCAGATTTTCATGACTAAGGAAGATGAGGAAAAGACCGCGTTCATAACTCCATGTGGCACGTACTGCTTTGTACGGATGCCCTTTGGGTTAAAGAGCGCTGGTTCTACCTTTGCCAGAGCCGTGCAGATTGGGATTGGACCTCAGTTGCATAGAAACGTGGAAGCTTACATGGATGACATAGTCGTCAAGACCAAGGATGAAGCGACTCTCATACAAGAGTTGGAAGAAACTTTTGCAAACTTGCGCAAGATCAATTTAAAACTCAACCCTGAGAAGTGTGTGTTTAGCATCCCATCCGGCAAGCTACTTGGGTTCTTTGTATCCCATCGAGGAATAGAAGCCAATCCCGAGAAGATCAAAGCAATTGAGCAGATACAAGCACCCAAGACCATCAAGGACATCAGACGTTTGACCGGATGCATTGCCGCGTTAAGTAGGTTTATCTCCAAATCCGCTGAACGCGCCCTGCCGTTCTTCAAGATTCTAAAGAAGGCTAGCCCGATAAAGTGGACCCCGGAAGCAGAGGCAGCACTACAGGATCTGAAAACTTACCTTTCTTCCGCTCCCACCTTGGTCGCTCCTAAACCGCAAGAACCGTTGCTGCTATACTTGGCGGAAACGAATCAACTGGTTAGTGCAGCGCTGGTGGCACAGCAAGAAGTGGATGAAGTTGCAGCCGCTGTGCCTGATGTTGCCCGGGACAAAACTGAAGCATCCGCGACAGGACCCAATGCAGACCCAGGGGAACCTCAGCAAGCTAGCGAAGGCAGTTCCAAGTAATTGACGAAGAAGAAAGTGGTGCAGCGGCCAGTGTACTTTGTCAGCTCCTTGTTGCAGGGGGCTAGGTCAAGGTACTCTTGAGTGCAAAAGCTGATCTTCGGCCTCATCATGGCCTCGAGGAAGCTGCGCCACTACTTCCAAGCCCATGAGATCACAGTTGTCACTCGCTTCCCGCGGCAGCGCATATTGAGGAACCCCGAAGCCACTGGCAGGATAGTTGAGTGGGCACTTGAGCTGTCAAGTTTCGGATGGAAGTATGAGAGCACTTCCACAGTTCAAAGCAGGGCGTTGGTAGAGTTCATTGCAGAATGGACACCCACCCAGACGAAGAGGTTCCAGAAACAATTCTCCCCGGCAAAGAAGCGCCCAAGGATTGGATCATGTACTTTGACAGTACTTTCTCGCTCCAGGGTGCCGGAGCAGGCGTGCTCCTCGTCGCCCCCACCGGAGAGCACCTCAAGTATGTGGTTCAGATGCACTTTCCCCGGGAGGAAGCCACCAACAACACTGCTGAATATGAGGGGCTCCTTGCCGGACTAAGAATCGCGGTGGAGTTGGGAATCAAGAAACTGATCATCCGAGGAGATTCTCAGCTCGTGGTGAAATAAGTCAACAAGGATTATCATAGCCCATTGATGGAAGCATACGTGGAAGAAGTGAGGAAACTGGAGGAGCGCTTTGATGGGTTGCAAGCTGAGCATGTGCCCCATGGAGAAAACATCATCGCTGATCACCTATCAAAGTGCGCCGCGCAGAAGCTTCCTGTGGAACCAAGGACTTTTGTCCTCCACCTCACTCAAACATCAATATCCCCGTCAGCGATGGCCAGGAAAAGAAGAAAGCTGAACTCTGGCAAGCATTTCCCGGCAAAGCTTCCCGAAGCCGCTGGTAGAGAGGCTGCCGAGGGAAGTCCTGTTTCGATTAATGAGCAGCTCCCTCCCGCAGAACCTCAGGCTCTTGCAGTCGAGGTAAGCACTCCCACGAACGAGGAGATGCCTTTAGTCCTCGTTGTCGAGCCGCAGGCTCCAACCTGGGCACAGCATATAGTCCACTTCCTCCGAACAGGAGAACTTCCCGAAGAGCAAGAAGAGGCCAAAAAAGTAGCCCGTCAGTCAAGTATGTACCAGTTTGTCGATGACACCTTGTACAGAAGACGACCGAACGGTGTGAAATTGTGGTGCATCTGCCGGGAGGATGGACTGGAGCTGTTGGCGGAAATTCATGGAGGCGTATGTGGCTCTCACATTGGATCTAGGTGTCTTGTCGGAAAAGCCTTCCGGTAGGGTTTCTATTGGCCCACTGCCCTCCAAGATGCAACTGAGTTGGTCACCAAGTGTGAAGCCTGCCAGTTCCATTCCAAGAACATCCATCGACCAGCGCAAGCTCTCTAGATGATCCCTCTATCCTGGCCATTCTCGGTCAGGGGGCTCGATATTTTGGGCCCCTTTCCCCATGCTATCGGGGGCTTTGAGTTCTTGTTCGTTGCAATCGACAAGTTCACAAAGTGGCCTGAGGTAGAGCCAATGAGGAAGATGACCGCGCAGTCAGCTATCAAGTTCATGAAAGGACTGGTGTGCTGTTTTGGAGTGCCCAACAGAGTGATCACTGACAACGGCACCCAGTTCACGAGCCGCGCCTTCATGCAATACATCCAAAGCCTTGGAAGCAAGGTCTCCTTTGCCTCTGTTGCCCATCCAAGAAGCAATGGGCAAGTTGAGAGGATGAATGCTGAAGTGTTGCGAGGACTCAAGATGAGGACTTTTGATAGACTGCGAAGAAACGGCAAGCACTGGATAGATGAGCTGCCGGTGGTTCTTTGGTCCCTCAGAACGACACCGAATCGAGCTACCGGCCAGACGCCCTTCTCCCTAGTGTATGGGGCGGAAGCAGTGCTCCCCACAGAACTCATATACGGGTCACCTCAAGTACTTGCCTATGATGAAGTAGAGCAAGAGCACCTACGGCATGACGATGCCATGCTCCTTGAGGAAGATCGTCTCCGGGCTGTTGTGCGTGCTGCAAACTACCAGCAAGCCCTGCGCCGCTATCATAGCCGTAGGGTCGACGCCCGGAGCCTTGAGGAAGGCTGCCTTTTTCTTAGGCACGTTCAATCCGCCAAGGGTACCAACAAGTTGACGCCGAAGTGGGAAGGCCCTTACAGGGTAGCACGAGTCACTCATGGAATATTGAGCATCTTTGTAAGTTCTACCCATGAGACGCGGCTACCGGGCTCAGTCCCCGGCAGCCACCCTTTGTACAAGCTTTGCCAAAGTTGCATGTAACCCTTTGTACAAAGCCAGGCGCAGACCCTGTGCAACAATAATAAAGCTAGGTATTGCATCATATCATTGCATTGCATTTTCATTATGCATTTTTATGATTGCAATGTCATTGCCTTTTTTAGTTCTAGAGATTTGCTAGAGTACTTGTTGAGTCTATAATGTTTGTTGCCGCATTCTCTCTTCAAGGGATAGAGGCCTCTTGCCCTACGTGTTTGGCCACCAGGAAAACATGGAAGGAGGGCAAAGGAACAAGGACGGCGGCCCAGCGCACTCCAGAAAGGGATACTGCCTAAAAAGATAAGTCTAATCGCATATCCCAAGTTTTACGTTGTTTGCTCCCTTAAAGGAAATCCTTGCTCTCTTTTCGGATGTGTTCGGTGGAGTCCCCCACATGGTGAAAACCCTTGTCGGGACGAGCCGTTCCCCAGCTCCTGATACTTATCAGCCCTGGGGGGGCGCGCCGATACCGACAAGGAGCCCTGCCGGGGAACAACGCCAGCCTGCTGCCGGGGGCTCACTCCCCTTTTGGCGCTCGTGGTTAGTAGTGACCCGGCAAGCGGTTCCATGCGGCGAGGACAAACATACTGACACAGTAGAAACAAAGGCAGAAAAGGATAGTACTCAAGGAAGAGAAATACCATTCATTCATTCATTCATTTGTTGATACAAAATGGATCAAGATACATTGGAGAGCTCCTTCCTAATAAATCTTTATTTGACTTTCTCCCCTAGGAGCAAGCTACAAAAAGAAAAAGGGCGAAAGGGAGACCTAAGCAGAAGCCCAGCCTGACCCCGTCAAGGTTGTCGGGAACGGCTCGGTGCGACCACCGGCAAGGAAGACGAAGCCGAAGTCCACGAGCCTGCCAAGGTCCACCTGAGGAGGAGAGGAGGCGCCCAAGTCAAGAAGCCCCGGCAAATCGCTCTGCCAGGGGAAGGGGGGAGCTCACTGACGGTGATGGTGCGGCCGGCGGTCAGCTGGAGCCCAGGTCGTCGTACTCTGACTTGACGGCCTGGAGCTCGCTGTCACCGTCTTCACCGACACTGTCCTCCTCCTCGCTATCGCTCGAGGAGGAGTTTTCATCGTTACTCGAGCTCTCTTCACAGCAGCCGAGACGAGCGCCCGAACGCCCATAGATCTTGATGCAGAGCATGTCGACCACCACCAGCTTGAAGCGGAGGAAATACCCGCCCGTGAAGGTCTTCCACCCGCGCCTAAGGAACATGACGCGGGGCGCCGGGAACTCGACGTCGGCCCGCACAGCGAGATTGCAGCAGCCGTGCATGCGCAACCACATCGTGTGCGGCTTGTCGACCTCCATCACCCTGGCGAAAGGACGAGGGAGTCGCAAGCGGCTACAAGGAGGGCCACGCAGCCCGATGACAAACTCTAGCACCGTGCTCTTAGTATGTTCCGTTGTTGGGGAAGAAACCGCCACCGGAGGAGGGTCAGAGGCGGTGCTCCGCCTCCCCCAGCCACGAGCCCCACGCTGGCCCCGGCCTCTTCCAGCTCTCCCACCACGCGCACTGGAACCACCTCCCTTGGCCGCGGCTGAAGCAGTGGCATGATCCCGAAGGGAAGCTCTCGCCCCCCCCGGCGGAAGCTGAGACTCGTCCTCGCCCCCTCGCCATGGCGAGAACTAGCGCATCCAAAGACAAACCAAAAAAGAAGGACAAGCAACGCGGACTTGGGAATAAGGAGGAGATGGAGATGGATGAGAATCGCTGCCGTGACCCCCTTATTTATAGGGGAGGGCACGGGGGCTGGCTCTCCTCCGCTCCATAGAGGCCGCCCACTCCACCAATCCCACTACCCACGACTCACGGGCGAATAGGTAACCGCCCCATTGCTCCAATCCATGGCGCTGCAGTTTCTGCCATGCCCAGGCCTTTAAGTCATGCGCACCCACTGCAAGCTCCCCGCAATGCATTCGGCGCGCGTGGCAAAAATGGCCTGAGGTAGTGGGTCAGTGCTGGCTAGAAAATTGGCAGTTACTCCTCCACATTGCGCGCCTGTGCATAAATTTTGGGCCTGACCCAACGGCACCGGGCAAGCACGTGTGGGCCAGACCCGGGGGCTCCTATCGGTGCACTAGGACAGGGGTATCCAGTGCCCCTGACTTATGCACAAGCAGTAGTAGCAAAACACATCAACACAAGCACAAACCAAGCAAGCATTCAATACCCAGACTCCGGCAGCATCAACCTACAAAAGGCCAAGCAACGCTGGCAAGACCAACGCAATAGCCCAGGACGGGCCCGGAGCGCGCCAAGCACATCCCCGGTGCCTGCTAGGGACGAAGGCACGTGCACCTTCAGGAAGACCCGGCAAGCCATTCCCCGGCAAGCGCGAGCCGATCGGCCACCGCTCCATCGCATCACAATGCCAGTCACTTGTCGATGCGGTGTCGAGCCCCCAGGTGGCTAAGTGGCTCTCGCTAAGCACGTGGCGGCATGTTGGAAGACAGATTATGCCCCCTTGACACCCGTCCATAGGCGTGTCAAGCTGTGGTGCGATAGTTAGCTAGAGCGGTGGTAGAAGCTTGACGGGTATGCACCCCCACACGCCACCTAGACTGCATTTATGGCATTTTGTCCTAAGTGCCAGAGTTAGGTATGATAGCACTGTTAGCTATCTAATCATCAGACAATGTCTGTTTTGCCATTGTGGTTGCCCCTTGAGCTATAAAAGGAGGCCCAAGGCAACCTAGCTTAAGATTCGGACTTTTGGACACTTGCACTCATGTAGTAGCTCTCCCCGATGGCAACACCTTGCCGGGATTGAGTGCTGTGTGTTCTTCGTGTTCCTCTGATCAATCCACCAAAAGCAGGAGTAGGGTTTTTCACAGCGGCCCAAACCTGGGTAAAACGCCAACGTCCCGATCGTCGTGCTGTCTCACCATCTCCGCTCTTTGTGCATGTGACCTCGCCCCCGCCGAACCACAAAGGGGCCGACGACCCCTTAGGTGATCGAGTGCATCGAGCCCCGACACTTAGCGTTCTACAAGGGTATGTAGATGCACTCCCCCTCTCGTAGCTGTTGATCTCCATAGTTAGATCTTGGGTGTTCGTAGGAATTTTTTTTGTTTCCCATGCAATGTTCCCCAACAGTTGGTATAGTGCAAGTGTGATCAAACAGAGGTCGAAAGACCAACACATAATATTAAGATGAGATAGACGATGGAGTCGCATACATGTTTCCCAAGGCAAAAGCGCGACCTGCATCGGAACACAAACAAAACAAACAACAAGCACACATGGTTTCATATGAACTATTACACGGACTCGACTTCGCATGAGGGGTACATGACCTATCCTACCCTAGGGGTTCTTAGACTGAAGTGGTGGAGTGCTCGGTCTCGTACTCACGCTCCTCGGGATCTTCCCCCTTGTCACCATCCATACGGGCGTCGTCTCCGGTCGAGGGGGTCGGAGAACTAGGAGGTCCATCCTAATGACGCTTCGCCAGTGGGTCGGTGAAGAGCGCACGGTACTCCTTCGCACTCATGCGACGACGACGAGTGGGTGCACCTCTAGCTGGGGGCACTTGTCCTCTGTAAGCGATAGCTGGTCGTCCCTTGGGGGCTCCATCCTTCTTGATCTTGTTTGGCTTCATCTTGGCTTGACGAAGTAGCTCTTGGGTGTGGTGAAGTTCCTTGCGGAGCTTCATGGACTCCTTAATCAGGTTGTGAGCCAAACTATCGACGGAGAGGCTGAAGTAGGTCTTTAACCTGAGTGGTGTGCCATCCTCCTTGGATGGGGCCAACGTCCAACTCTCGCCAATATCATCCTTCCTGAAAGGTAGGTAGCGAGTAGCTGGCTCGTCAGCCATCTCTGGGAGGATGTCTCGAAGGTGGATAAGTGCCTTGCGTGCAGCTGTCTCGACTGCGAATGCCAGGGTCTCCATCTGTGGTCCTTCAAAGAACCAACTCATCGGGGATTGGTTTGCCTTCACGACCACATCAACGTCGTACTCCTTCGTACTGGCATCGACCCAGTGCTCGGGGTAGAGGAAAACGGGAGGTCGGCGAAACTGGCACTTCTCCAGGCTATCCTTAAGGAGTAGGGGAAAGCCGGATGCTAGAAGGTCCTCGGGTACGACGGCCATCTACAAAGGTTTGAAGAGAGGTGAGTCAGTAAGGGTTTGAAATAGACTAGAAGAGAAGAAAAGTATAGAAACTGTTGCACTTAGCAACTAGGTATAGTTTTTGAGAAGGGTTTTATCCTAACAAACGTCCATGCTAACTAAGGCTTCCAATAGTCAGGATGGCTCTGATACCAGCTCAGTGGGGACCTCGACTCATAAGTCATGATCACCGAATGCATGTCTACAGTGATCCTAGAGATCAATGCTCACTGAACACACAGATGTTGAATAATCAAGAGTCTTACGTCCATTACATACCGTCTTACACAAGTATGACCATTATGGTCAAGTCTTACATAGATAGGGCCATGAAGGCCAAATAACAACGTAAACTCACAGCGGAAATCTTGAAACATAGTGTGGACCCTTGCCATCTGCCTTAACCCTATATGCATTCTGGCTGGGAAGCGTCCTAATTCGCATATGTTCGTCACCAAGGTACTCTTCACCATATTCCTGCTCTTCCATGCATGTCCAATTAAATAATCAGTGGCAAGCCAATGAGTACTTTGAATGTACTTGCAAGCAACCCATGCATGATATAGCACTAAGTAGGTAATTTTGCAGAAAGATAATTTTTCGAATGCAATGACATGTACGATCATCTTGTAAGCATGCATCATGAGGTCACACGTATCCGTAGGAACGGGTTACATATATCAATATAAACAAGGTTTGAACATCTCATGTTCAATCATCATGTCAAGTCATCCGACTTAACTCAAGTATTCCTTTCCCACACACACACTCACCAAGTTTTGTGAAAACATCGGACGTAGTTTAAGTAGGACCACCTACTGTCCATGACCGTGGACATGGAAATTCGAATAGTTTTACACTCTGCAGAGGTTACGCGCTTTACCCACAAGACTCGGGGAACTTCCGTCTCATCCACGACTTGCGGTACCATAGGTAGCCGAGGTAAGCACCCGAACATTCTCTTTCCCTTGACAATACTAAACAAAGAGTCCACTCGTTGTCCCACGTCTTCATGCTGTACATCACATGAGACTCGCTCAACATTGTACCATCCATGAAGGGACACAACGGTGTGCCCGGTGTCTGTAAAAACAGTACATGGTCACCTACCTGGCACGACTCTGAGTCGAGAGAGTAACTCATACTCTCCCGCCACTAGTAATGTGGGATCTCTGATAGCATCGACCAAAGTAATCAACAAAGCCCCGTCCCATAAGGGGTATTGTGGTCGCACATGTAATGTTGGGATGGTTAGCAGATCTTAAATATCTCCATTTTCGAAAACACACACACACAACTTGCCTCGGTACACCACTTCTTTATCAAGTGGTTACCTATCTCTCATCTCCCTCGGGCATTAGTGGCACCCGATGGGGTTTCGGAAAGTCCTTGAAAACACTTTGTTTCCAACACCATGCATATTCCCGTCCCACTTGCATAGCAACTACTTTAGCAACCTATCTACTTCCCACCCACACAACTCTAAGCAGAAGGTAGAGTCATGTCGTGCAAGTATCAATGAGGAAAAATAACAGAGGAAACCCATCAAGTGGTCACCATCAACATGATTCCGAAGCAACAATTTAAAGTACTATATGTCATGCATAAAAGGGTTTCATAGGCATGGTCAAGGGGCTGCTTCCCTGGCTCAACAAAGTCCTCGGGGTCTTCAAATCCTTCTGGTCCAACTTCTTCTCCAACAATGCAATCTATCATCGCAATATAACGGGTAAAAATAAGGCCACGGCAAAAATAGGGAAAATACATCACTCCGAAAAATGTCAAACCATTTTTGCAAAATACTAGGTTGAAAACTACAAATACTAAAATTACTAGTTTCTTGTTTTGGAGTGTAAAAAGTGGTGAAAAGCATTTTAACAGAGTTGGAAAATACTTTAAAAAGGGTTTTAAATATAAACAGTACAGGAAGGTTTATTTCACATGTGTTAAAACTATGCCATTTAATAGGTTGCAGTATTGCAAGAATTATGGTGCTGGAATTTTTGGATTTGGATGAATATCTAATCCAGAGGAATTTTTGGAAAAATCACTGAAATGAATAAAAGAAAAACGAGCATAGGCGGCTGGGCCAGATCGGCTGCAGTTGGGCCGGCCCAGAGCCAAGGTGGCTTGAGGCAAACCGGTGCCCCCGCGCTCGCCAGGTTCAAACCTGACGGGCGGGGCCCGGGTGTCATCCACACAAAGGGGGAGAGAGAGGGAGGGGAGGATGACAGGTGGAGCCCACCTGTCATCTCCTTCCTCATGATAGGGAGGCAGTGAAGCTCACCGGTGACGACTCCAGCAACAGCGAGGCGTGCCGGTGGCAGGAATGGAGTCAGGGTGTCGTCGCCTATTGGGTGGAGGTTGTGATGGTCGCCGGAGGCTACGAGAACGGCAGCGGTGGCGGATCCGAGCGGCGGAGGTCCGGCTCGAGGTTGATCCGCTTGCTCCGAGCTGCGATAGGCACGGGGGAGAGGGGGAAAGGGTCAGCGCATCGCTGCAGTTCCAGATCGACGAAGAGGAGTGGTGGAGGGAGCCCTTACCGCGCGAACGCCGGCGACCCGAGGCGGCGGCGCTCGGCTCGATCCCGAGCACAGAATGCTTTGGAGGGGCAAGGGTGCTAATGGTTGTCGATTTGGAGGGAGCAATGGTGATCAGAGGCAAAAGAGAGACCCAGGGCGGCCTTATATGGCCGGTCGACGCTGCACCGTGAGATGCACTTGCGGGTGCCTGCGGGATCGGTCCTAGGGACCGTTGGGAGGGGCCAGGATGGGTCAGTGGCGCTCATGGGGTTCGTCCAGGAGCGGGGGAGGTGAGAGGGAGAGTAGGGCAAGGTCAGAGGCGGGCCAGCATCATGGCCAGGGAGTGGTGGACGTGGGCGGCGCTCGACACGCGCAGATGGAGGTCGCCAGAGATAGATAGGGGAGGGGGCAGACCGCCTGCCATGTTGCGCATGCCGAGGAGAGGCCTCTGGTGAGCGGGGGAAGCACGAGGTGGTCGGGGCCTCGGGTAGGACTCGGCTAAAGTGCTCTAGTGCACTGTAGCACGCTCCAGAGCGCCCATATGGCCGGCATGGCCATGCATCCATGTGCTCTTGACGCGGCCACCTTGTCTACTAGCTACTGGCTGGAATGGAGATGCCCTCTGGTAGCTTAGGGCGTAAGTTAAGGGGTAAAAGTAAGAGGAGGGGAAGTGAGAAGCTCTACCATGGTGAAAACAGAGAGGTAAATGGGGTTTTTGCCCACCTCAATCATTGAACCAGAGCTGGGGTTTCTTACTGGAGGTAGAAGACAACAATGTGGAGTTGTGGTAAAAATTTGAGAGCATGGAGAACCTATTTGGTGCTCCAATCATTGATCACAAAAATATTGCAGAAGGTGTTTGATGATGATTTGAGCAGGGTAAAAGATTTTTTTTCTATGATATTTAACAGGAGTGACTGGTAGATGCAAATGAGGTGGACCAGCAAATTTGACCTCATCTGAAGGAAGTTGCCAATGTAACTTTTGCAAACCCTAGAAATGAGCAAAAACTGATTTTATTAGATCTATCCATGCAAATATATTCTCCTTAATGCACCACTTGGTGGTGTGGCATCATTGGGGGATTAGAGCATGTCCACAAATTTTGAGATAAATAGGAGACATTTGGCACTGTAGAACTGCTCAAATTTGGATCTGTACAGGAATGATTTTGGGGCACTTTTGTGAACCAAAACAATTTGGATTGGCATGCCACTTGGCAATATCATCACATTAGGCATATATGACTTGCTAGTATTTTTCTGGATTTATTTGAGAATATTTCTTATATAAATATTTCAAATGCTTGAAATAGGCAGAAAGGGTTATGAAGGGTTTTGTCCAATATTTTGAACATGACCATGTGTTGAAACTCTTATATATGGAAAATATATGTCCACTGAGTTTCCCTAAATTGTCTCAAATATTTTGAAAGCATAAAAATATTTTTCCCTAGAAAAGACCATTATGGCCTTAAGAAAAAACATTTAAATAAAATATGAAAATAATCTTTAAACATAATATTTGGTGGTTTTGGGAAGTCTTATATATTGTAGGTTCCAAATAAAGTCTTTGGGGCAAATCATTCGCCATAATTTGAGGACTTGTAGTACAAACCTGAATTCAGGGGTTTTTGAAAACCTAAATTGAATAAATGCTTTTTGGCCAAAATAATACTTTATAAAAATAGTTTTAGGTCCTATACACATGGCATGATCATTGGGCAAGGGGTATGGATCAAGGAGACGAGTTTTGAGAGTAGGAGAGTTTTAGTGAGTCAAACACAAGCAAGCAATCAAGCAAATAGCAAACAAGTCAATCATCACAACCACTCAAAAAGTTTTAATTGTTTCCCAATTTTATAAAATCATAGCATAGCAAAGTGGTGCAAACACAGGGTCTGACAAAACATTATTGACTCTTGCATAAAAGTAAGTATATGAAAGTAAAAGATATGCCCTTCGCGGAGGGAAGCAGAGGTTATCATGCGCTTTCTATTTTTGGAGGTGCAAACTATTATTGGAAAGGAGCATCACTTTACATTGCCCCTTATGATAGCAAACTTGATTATGCAATCTGTCGCTTTTTTTTCTTTGCCATCAAAAGATCATACAAAGTTTATTTTCCCTTACAATAAAAGATCATACATATTTAAGAGCAATTTTTATTGCTTCATGCACCGATGACAACTTACTTGAAGGATCTTATTCAATCCATACGTAGGTATGGTGGACTCTCATGGAAAGAAGCTAGGTTTAAGGGGTTATGGACGCAGAAGTAGTATCTCTACTTAGTGTGGTAAATTTTTGGCTAGCAAAAGATCTAAAGCAAGCACCACATGTTAAAGGATCATGACAATATAACTTCCATGTGAATGTAAACAAACATGATCATTACATTGTCTTCCATGTCCAACATCAACATTTGATCATTATATAATATTTGGTGGGGGCTTGAAAGCACAACTTCTCCCTAGGTGGTTTTGGTAATTAATAAAAATGTAGATTTCATTGGACTAATGTTTCCACCAAGTGTATCTCAGGAAAAAGTTCAATGATGGGATTGGCTAAAGGATTGTGTGGAGAACCTCACCAAGGAAAGGAAGGAATATAATTGTCCATACTTCAAGAACGAGAACTCTACATTTTACATTCTCTGAGAAATCACTTTTGAGTCCATAGGAAAGTCAATACTATTAAAAGGGGATGAGGTAAATATGATGATCTGGTTGCTCAAGTGCTTAGAGATTATCCACCAAAAATAATCACCCACTTTCCCACACAAATCTTCTGTCCAAAGCCAAAAGTCAAAATTCGGTGACACCAACTTTCCCTTTCGGATCCATCGAGTTTTTCCCTAGACAGAATCGATGCCAAACCCTATCATCTCGGTACTACCAACATTCCATTCGGTGCAACCGAAACCAATGACCAACTCTCTGTTAGCCATCTTTCAAGAATCGGTCCCACCGAGTCTTGAGAATCGGTCTCACCAAGTGTTGGACCAATTCTCTGTTAACCAGTTTCTTAAAATCTGTCCCAACGAGTTTGAGGAATCAGTCTCACCGAGTTTTGGTAACTGCCTAGGTCAGCCATATCGGTACCACCGAGATTCATATATTGGTCTCACCGAAAACGCCAAAGTTGCCACATTTTGCACTAGTCGGTACATAGTAGGTACAACCGAGTTTTCACTTCGGTTTCACCGAGTTGGGCAATAATGTTGTAACGGTTGGATTTTTGGAGATGCCTATATATACCCCTCCACCACCTCTCACTCGAAAGAGAACCACTCAGAACATACACCCACTAGCCATATCCAATTTTCTAAGAGAGAACCACCTACGCTTGTGTTGAGGTCAAGATCATCCACTCCAACCATATGGATCTTGATTTCTAACCTCCCCAAGTTGTTTTCCATCCAATCTATCTCTTCTACCCATGCCAAATTTGTGAGAGCGTGATTGAGTGTTAAGGAGACTATCGTTTGAAGCACAAGAGCAAGGAGTTCATCATACTACCACATCTATTACCTTTTGGAGGTTGGTGCCTCCTAGATTGGTTAGGTGTCGCTTGGGAGCCTCCTTATTCATGATTGTGGAGTTGAACCAAGAGAGTTTGTAAGGGTAATGAGATCACCAACTTCGTGAAGATGTACCCCGAGTAAGGCTAGTCCTCTGTGGACGTAGGCCATCATGGAATAAACGAGGTTGCTACTTCGAGGACCCTTCGTGGGTGGATCCCTCCATGGACTCTCGCGACCGTTACCCTCCGTGGGTTGAAGTCTCCATAAACGTGGACGTACGATAGAACCACCTATCGGAACCACGGGAAAAATCTCCGTGTCTCCAAATTGCGTTTGATCTTCTTATCCCTTCCTTTACTTTCATGTACATGTCTTTACTTTCCGCTGCTATACTCTTAGACTTGCATGTGTAGGGTGAACTTGACTTGCTACAATTGCTAAAATCTTCCAACAACTAAAATTGGGAAAAGGTTAGATTTTTATTTTGTCAAGTAGTCTAATCACCTCCCTCTAGACATGCTTTCGATCCTACAGGGCTCACAATCATAAAAGATGTCCAAGATAGTGTATTTGTATGTGAATCTCCTCTCCGCTATCATAATATTGCATAGATTGTATCAATGACTAATGATATGTTTGTTTATCCCCAACAACTTTTATCTAACATACTTCTTCTGTGTGAAGTCACTACTCCCCATGGGATTAGTATATGATTTTTCTATTTATTTTATTTCATTGCTATGATTGATGCTGGAGAGTAAAGCAAGCAAACTCAAACTAATCTTTATTATATAACTCTCATACTCGATTACAAGGATGGATAGATAGATCTCAAAGCAAAAACTCTAATCAAAGCAAATCTTAAATTTTATTTCTCTAAATTTTATTTCATTGCTAAGGATCGAACTAAGATAGATGATAATGGTAAAAGTGGTGGTGATACGATACTGGGGCACCTCCCCAAAGTTTGGAACAAGCTAAGGGTGGTTCCCATACCCATGTACTCAAGCGTCCTCCTTGGGTGATGATGGTGATGATGTGGTAGCCTTGTCCTTTGATACGTCTCCAACGTATCTATAATTTTTGCTTGTTTCATGCTGTTATATTATCATTCTTGGATGTTTTACAATCATTTTATACCAACTTTGTATCATTTTTTGGGACTAACCTATTGACATAGTGCCAAAGTGCCAGTTGTTGTTTTTGCTTGTTTTTTTTCTTCGCAGAATATCAGTACCAAACGGAATCCAATCGCGAAGAAACTTTTTGGAGATTTTCTTTGGACCAGAAGGAGGCTAGTGGGCCAAAGAAGTAACCAGGAGGGAGCCCAAGCCGTCCATAAGACACCAGGACACGCTAGGGGCCCCGAGCGCGCCCTGGTGGGTTGTGGCCGCCTCGGGAACCTTCTCCACCGCCGCTGAGCTCTATAAATACCCAAATATTCCAGAAACCCTAGAGGAGTCAATGAAAAATACTTCCAGCCGCCGCAAGTTCCAGAACTGCGAGATCCAATCTAACACCATCAGGGAGGGGTTCATCATCCTCATTGGTGCCTCTCCGATGATGCGGGAGTAGTCCACCATAGACCTACGGGTCCGTAGGAAGTAGCTAGATGGCTTTCTCGCTCTTTTTTTTATTCTCAATACAATGGTCTCTTGGAGATCTATTTGATGTAATGGCTTTTTGCGGTGTGTTTGTTGGGATCCGATGAATTTTGAGTTGATGATCAGTTTCTATCCATGAATATTATTTCAGTCTTCTTTGATCTCTTATATTTATGATTACTTATAGCCTCGTATTTCATCTTCGGATCTTTGGTTTAGTTAGGCCAACTAGATCAATTTTTCTTGCCATGGGAAGAGGTGCTTTGTGATGGGTTCGATCTTGCGGTGTCGTCTCCCACTGACAGAAGGGGCAGCGAGGCACGCATGTATCGTTGCTATTAAGGACAACAAGATGGGGTCTATTCCTACATGAATAGATCTTGTCTACATCATGTCACCATTCTTATTGCATTATTCCATTTTTCCATGAACTTAATACAATAGATGCATGCTGGATAGCGATCGATGTGTGGAGTAATAGTAGTAGATGCAGAATCGTTTCGATCTACTAATCTTGGACGTGATGCCTATATAATGATCATCGCCTTGGATATCGTCATGATTATTTGATCTTCTATCAATTTCCCAACATTAATTTGTTCACCCACTGTGTGCTATACTCATGAGAGAAGCCACTAGTGAAACCTACGGCCCTCGGGTCTACTTTTCCAACATATTGCTTTCTGATCTATCTTTTTGCCGCTTTTGTTTTCAGATCTATTATTCCAAAAACCCAAAAATACCTTGATGCACTTTTTGTTTGACTCTTTTATTTTGTGTTCTTGGGAGATCTATCTATCCAATCTACTACAACCTAATCTATCTTTTTACCATGGAAAGATTGACAACCTCTCTTTCGCGTCGGCTTGCAAGTATTTGTTCTTCGTGTGCAGGTGTTGTTTACATAGTGTTGCGTGATCCTCCTACTGGTTTGATACCTTGGTTTCATAATTGAGGGAAATACTTACTGTCGCTGTGCTACATCATCCCTTCCTCTTTGTGGAAATACCGACGCAGTCTCAAGCCACGTCAAAGGAATTTTTGGCGCCGTTGCCGGGGAGGAAGCAGTCTCTTCAACGTGCCAATCTCTGGCGCCGAGGAGACATCATCAACATCTATCAGGTTCCTAATCACAAATCTCATCTCCTTACAAAGCCACAAGTGATGCTCCCACAACTTCAAGCGACAACCTTGTCACCAATGAAGAGATAAGCCTCATGGTCAAGAAATTCAACAAGTTCTACAAGAATAGAGGCAAAGAACGAAGCTCCAACTCAAGATATGAAGAGAAGCGTTCGTCAAGTCGTGACCGCAATTGCTACAATTGTGGGAAGCCCGGACACTACTCAAATGAGTGCACGGCTCCCTACAAACGAAGAGAAGAGTCACCTAGAAGACGAAGCTCAAGGAATGAATCACCTCAAAGAGAGAGAGAAGGAGTAGAGATGATCGTTATGAACGAAGACCCTCAAGGAGAAGTAGGGATTCGGAGAAGAAGGACAAGTACACCAAGAGCTACACAAGAAGAAAACATCAAGCTCATGTTGGTGAATGGGTTTCCGACTCCGACTCCGACAACAACTCCGAGAGAAGCTATTAATCCAACTCCGACTATAGTCAAGATGAAGGTGTTGCCGAACTTGCATTAGTGACTACCAACTCCTATGATCTATTTGACTCACCAAATGAAGGGAGTGCAAGTTGCTTCATGGCTAAAGGCCCCAAGGTATCACACCCCGAGTATCTTGATTTCAATAGTGATGAAGATGATTTGCTTTGTGATGATGACTTGCTCTTTGATAAAACTAGTGATGTTAGTCAAAATGAACTTGATAATTCTCATGCTAGTCAACATAAGTCATTTGATGATGATAAGATGAAAATAGAACAACTAACTAAAGAACTAAACACTCTTAAGTTAGCTCATGAATCTACTCTCGAAGATCATAGAGACCTTGTAAGGACTCATGAGAAGCTACGCTTCGAGAAGCTCAACTTGGAGAAAGAGCATGAGTTTCTTAAAGCTATCAATGACGATCTCCGAAAGAAAACTTCATCTTATCTAGCCAAACGACTACTCTTGTCTACATTCATGCCACAAGTTAAATCTAAACAAACTAGTAACAAAGGCAAGAAAGGTTCTTCATCTAGTAGCAACAATAAAAATGCCAAACCTAATGATGTTGCTCCTTGCAGTTCTATTGATTTCACTAATGATGATTCTCTTAGCCAAGTTACACTTGAGCAAGAAAATGCTTTATTGAAAGGAATTATAGAGAAAGGTATCTACAAAAGTCTTGCCGGGTGTAAGCAATTTGAGGAAATTGTGCGCAAGCATGGAGGATACCGGAAGAATCATGGTGTTGGCTACTTCAACGCTAATGGAGTTGAATGGGAAGAAGGTCAATACCCCAAGCCAAAGTTTGTTCCTCAAAAGGAGAAGTGTGAGAATACTCTCCCCAAGGGAACAAACACCCAAGATGACCTTCCACCACAAGCTCAAGGGCCAGAACAAGCTTCAAGAGGACATTGACTCATATGAAGATGAATCCCTAGCTTTGGTGGAGTGGGTTCCCAAGGCTACTTCAAGCTCAACTTCTACAAAGGCTACTTCAACACCAAGGATCCCCATCAACTTGATGTGGGTTCCCAAGAAGAAGAACTAGAGAGTTCTTGAGGGGTGACTCCGCCAATGAAATTCACTCACATTCATTATTGGCAAGAACTATTTGCAATCAACATCAACTCTATGCAATGGTTCAAGGAGTCACACATTCCCTCAAAGGTAAGCAAGGGACAAGGTAATCAATAAATCCATGGACATCATTACACATGCTTTGCACTCCATGTCCATAGATATCCTTGTATTTGTCTCTTGTGTGTTGGGACTAACCCATGTAGGTGAGAAGAGTAAGGAAACAACAAGGATGCTCCCAACTCTTGGTGATCTTCATCAACCTTGAGCATCCACCACTACCTCACCAACATGAAGTCTTCATTGACAAAACCCAAGGTTAGTTTATCCCTCCTATGGGGGGATGTCACATCAAGGGGGAGCTTCACTCTAAGACTTGAGTCAAAGCATCTCTTAGTATGTGACAACATTAAATGCTTTATGTAAAAGTGGTAACCCCACTTGTGCTTAAACGATGAGTATGACCTATGATCAAGTATTCTTACTTGGCTCCTAAGTCAATATACTCATATATAGATGACTCCGTCATCGCAAAAGTGCTTGTTATATGCTAGTATGTTTGTGCATGTTTGCCATGATTTCATTTGACATCTTATTATGTGAGCATGTTGGTCTTCATCTATTTACCCATTCGAGGACATCCAATTGTTGCTATTTGGCTTTTGATTTTTCTTTTGCCAATTGGATGGACAAGAATGCCTAGGACCACTCTCTAGCTATCTATGCTTTCTCACCTCATATTCTATTCATGCTGCATCACAAAACTTGAACAAGTACTTTTCGATCCCTCTGTGTCTGGAGCACTCGGAGTTCCGTATCGACAAAGGACTGCCATTAAAACCTCCCAAGTGCATCTCGGTGGAACCAATCCACAATTCTCGGTCTCACCGAATGCCTAGGGTTGATCTGGTTTTTAATCTCGGTACTACCGATTCCATATTCTCGGTTACACCAAGTTCCTCAACTGTCAGCTTTTCCCTGTCAGCTGACAGTTGAGGAACTCGGTGACACCAAAAATTTAGAATCGGTATCACCGACAGTGAGGGGTATATATGTTGTGGACCCGACGCTTTGAAAATCAATCTTCAAACCGTCGCGCCCCAAAACCCTAAGCTGCCGAAAAGGACCCCTTGGTCGTCGCCCTTGTCTCCCCGCGCTCCTCCGCCGCTGGGATCCTCGCCGTCGACGAGCATCTTCGCCGCCGTCTTCGCCATAGTGGACCGTCACCAAGCTAGGGTACGGATCCGATTCTTCTTGCGCTCCCCGTCCGATTCTTGCGCAATGAAGTTAGATTTATCTATAAGCCACCGATTGCAAATCTCTCTATCCTCTAGAAAACTAAATAGAATAGCAAATGATGGATTTTTTAGGTTTTGTCGTCCGCCTCATGTATCTCGGTAGAACCGATGCAAAATAATCGGTACCACCAATTTGGTTTTTCTAGCACACTGAGAACACCTCGGTGGAACCGAGTACCTATTTTCGGTGTGACCGAGAATGGTGCCAAGTTCCTGGAAAGCAGGTTGTTAGTCTCGGTGTGTCCGAAAGTTTTGTCTCGGCTGTACCGACATACATTTGGCAGAATGCAAAATTTGAGAAATTCTTAGTTCAAACTTTCAAAAACAGCTGCATTTTGTGATGACTCATCTTCTTCTACTCTTCTATACTCTATTCACAGGGTCAGTATGTCAGATGCTGAGGACAGTGAGAACAACTTCAGAGAGCAGAGTGTTGAATTGGATTTAGGCACTAGTCCTGAGTCTAGTTCCTTTTCAGATCCAGGCACCCCCAGTTCCCATGGTTTGCCCAAGGCTGCTACTAGGGCCAGAAACAAGCTGAATTCAGATGAGGAGGATTAAGATTTTGTACCAGAGGAAGTTCTTGCCAAGAAGCAAGAAAAAGCTGCTAAGAAGTCTGCTAATGAAGCCACCTCTTCCAGAAGAGTTGTCAGCAAGGTTTATGCTAGCTCTGAAGCTATGAGAGCACCTGAGAGTGCTAGGGCTACCATGACCATTGAGCCCCCAAGGAAGTCTGTGCCTAAGAAGGCAGGGGAGAAGAAGAAGAGCAGAAAGAGGATAATCCATGTTGTGGGCAGGAAAACCTCTATGTTTGAAGACCCAAAGGAGACTGCTGGTGCTGCTGCTGAGGAGGAGGAGGAAGAGCATGTTGTCAAAGCACCTCCCAAGAAGAAGCAAAAGAAGCTTTTGGCAGATGCTATGCCAAAGCAAGGTCCTTCCAAGAGCACCAAGTCTGCCCCCAAGAAGGCTGCTGCAGAAAAGTCCAAGAGGACATCCAGACAGATTCCAGCTTCTGAGAAGAACAAAGGGACTACCTCCAGAGTTGAGGATGAGGATGCCATGTCTGCATTGATGAAGCTTAGACCACACCTTCCTAAACATAATGCCAGCCATCCACTTGCTGAAGACATGAAGAAGAGGAAGGATTCTAGTTTGAGGGCATGGAGAGCCGTTGATCCATATGCCCAGAGGAGAAAGACAGCTGTGGACTACAGATTCTTTACCAAGGAGCAACAGTATTTCTATGAGACTGTGCTACTTGACAAGAGTCCAGCTGGGAGTGATATGAGATATGTTGATTGGAAGTACATCAAGGCCAATGAGGATTACTTTCCCAATGTTCAAGACAATTTTCATTGCATTGGCCTATATGAGTTTGTTGGCAAAGAGTTCACTGCATGGAACGATGAGACGATCATGCAATTATACTCCACTGCTCACTTCTATGGAGATGGTAGAATTGTATGGATGACAGAAGGAGCAAGATACGAGTCTACTGTTGATGAATGGACTGCTATCTTAGAAGTCCCAGAGGTACAGGATGGTGACTTGGATGTCTACTCTGAATCCAAGGAGAGCCATGATGCTATGAAGGATATGTATAATGCTATCCCTGCTGCTAACTTGAAATCACACAAGTTAGGATCTATCTACTTCCTCCAGGCTGGCCTCCGCACCCTGAACACCATATTGAGGCATACTTTGATGCCCAAGTCAGGAGATGAGAAGATGATTCGAGGCCATTCAATCAACATGCTGATCCATCTTGATAGACACACCAGGATTCGAGTGATGGACTTGATAGTAGAGGCAGTGAAGAGGGTTGCTACTGATCAAAAGCGCTCATGCTGCTATGCACCCTACATTCAGAGGCTCATCAACTCCAAGCTGGAGAAGCACATCTTTGCTCTGGACAGACCCCATTTGCCCCTACAGCCAGATTTAGAGGACAACATTGTGGTGATGGACCCAGAACATCCCACATCAGCTGCAGATCAAGCACAGGCAGAGGCAGAGGCAGCTAGAGCCACTAGTGCTCAGGTCCCTAGATCCAGGAACGAGCAAATGGATCTCTTGATCTCATCAGTTCAAGGCATGCAGAAGGACATCAAGGACATACTGGACAATCAGAACAGTCTTGTCAGGATCTTTGAGAACAGAATCAGGACCCTTAATGATAAGTTAGATGGGCTGACCAAGACAGTTAATGAGCTCAAGAAGGAAGTTGACTCTGTGCCTCTTCCTCAGTCTACAGATGATGATGATGATGATGAGGATGACTCACCTCTCAGGCCAGGCACTCACTTCACTACCCAGGCCAGATCAGCCACAGTGCCAGCTCCAGATTTGAGGCCTTCTTCATCAGCAATTGCTACTGTCACCTCAGCTCCTTTAGCTCCAGTGCCTCCAGTTGCTACACCAACTCCATCCATGACATCAGCCGATATCTTCGCCGACGCAGTTCTCTCGAATCCTTCATCAACAACCGGAGGAGATCAGCCCAAGAACGTTTAGCTATATTTCTTTGAACTTTTTGGTAACTTGTTGCCAAAGGGGGAGAAGTGTATATAGATCTATAGGCTTCGAGTGAGAGAGCGTTTGGTTTTATCGCTTTTCAAAACATTTGATCTTTTGGTTTGTTTGTGTTGAACTATGTGGTGTTTGATCATACGCTTAATGTGTGTTGCTAATATTTTCTATCTTTTTTATGCTTATGAGATGATCATTCACCTTTGCTTGATTGTGTTGTGCTATGATATTCATTCTTATTATTCTCGCACACCACCAAGATGTATGTGACATGGAAGAAGTGCCCCATGTACCTAATCGATTGTGCATTTGCATTCAAACGCAAATTCAAAATAATGCACAAATTTAGGGGGAGCTCTTGCTTATCACATACTTCTCAAAGCGACGATTATATTCATTGATTATATCATATGTCGAAGCTTTGATCTATATGTTGTCATCAATTACCAAAAAGGGGGAGATTGAAAGCACATTTGCTCCCTTGGTGGTTTTGGTAATTAATAACAACATATATGTCATTGAACTAATGTTTCCACTAAGCATATTTCAGGAAAAGTTCAATGATAGGATTGGCAAAAGGATTGTGGAGATTGTGGAGATCCCCCAAGAGGCAAGGAAATGGATTGGCAAAGCTTCAAGCAAGAGGACTCTACATTTTACTTGTGAGAAATAACTTTGAGTCCATAGGAAAGCCAATACTATTAAAAGGGGGTAAGGTATTGTTGGTGAACAAAATGCTCATACGTGCACAAGTGATAGTCACCAAAAACACCCACAAGCTCTTCCACAAAAGTCTGTCCATAGTCAAATATCCAAAATTGGTGCAACCAACACTTTCCACTCGGTGCCACCGATTCCCATACCCAGACAGACCTAAGCCAAACCCTAACCTTTCGGTGCAACCGATTCTGCTTCGGTGCCACCGAGTTCAGCTTGCCAACTTTCTGTTAACCAATTTCACAAAATCGGTCTGACCGAGTTTGTGGAATCGGCATCACCGAGATTGGGCAATCTGATCATTGGTCACCTTATCGGTGCAACCGAGTTTTATATATCGGTCTCACCGAGATTCAAAAGTTGCTACCTTTGGAGCAACTCGGTACCACCGAGATTCACACATCGGTGTCACCGAGTTGGTCACTTTAGGTGTAATGGTTGGATTTTTGGAGATGCCTATATATACCCCTTCACCACCACCTACTCGAAAGAGAAGCACTCAGAACTATTCCATACTTGCCCCATCCAGTTTTCTGCGAGAGAGCCACCTACTCATGTGTTGAGATCATGCCATTCCATTCCAACCATATGAATCTTGATCTCTAGCCTCCCCAAGTTGCTTTCCACCAATACCATCTCTTCCACCAAGCCAAATCTGTGAGAGAGTGATTGTGTGTTGAGGAGTCTATCATCTTGAAGCACAAGAGCAAGGAGTTCATCGTCATTACCGAGCCTATTACCTTTTGGAGGGTGGTGCCTCCTAGATTGGTTAGGTGTCGCTTGGGAGCCTCCTACTTCGTGTTGTGGAGTGAACCACGAAGTTTGTAAGGGCAAGGAGATCGCCTACTTCGTGAAGATCTACCCATAGTGAGGCTGGTCCTTCGTGGACGGAAGCCGTTATGGAATAGTCAAGGTTGCTACTTCGTGGACCCTTCGTGGGTGGAGCCCTCCGTGGACTCTCGCGACCGTTACCCTCCGTGGGTTGAAGACTCCATAAACGTGGACGTACGATAGCACCACCTATCGGAACCACGTGAAAAAATCATCGTGTCTACAATTGCGTTTGATTCTCCTACCCTTCCTTTGCTACTCATGCTTGTTGTTACTTTCTGCTGCTATACTCTTAGACATGCATGTGTAGGGTGTACTTGACTTGCTATGAATGCTAAAATCTGCCAACACTAAAAATTGGGAAAGGCTAGATTTTTATTTGGTCAAGTAGTCTAATCACCCCCCCCCCCCTCTAGACATACTTTCGGTCCTACAGTGGTACCAATTTTGAGTGGTAGGGTCTAAGACAGAATATTTGTGGGAGAGCTTGTGAGTGTTTTCGGTGGCTAAAACTTGATCATTTTGAGCATTTCATTCACCATTATTACCTCACACCCTTTTGATAGTATTGGCTTTCCTATGGTCTCAAAGTGATTTCTCACAAAGTAAAATGTAGAGATTTCATGCTTATAGCTTGGCCAATCCTATTCCTTGCATCTTGGGGTCTCCTCTCAATCCTTTGCGAATCCTCTATGTGGACTAAACCTTGAAATAAACTAGGTAGAGATATTAATCCAAGAGACAATGGATGTTGTCATGAATTATCAAAACCACCAAGGGAGCTTATGAGCTTTCACCCGCCTATGTCCAAGCTGCCCTCATAGGCAGCGACCGGGGACGGCGGCGGAGGCGAGCAGCGCGCTCACTACGCTGGTGAGCGTAGCCACCACACTTCTACGAGTCCTGACCCGGACCCTACTACCGTGACATACAGGGGGACGCTGGCGGCGGCCGAGAACGATGCCGCGAAGGCGGCTACGGTAATGGCGACGACGGTGGTGGGACACCCGCCCCTTCCTTCGCAAGACAACCGTGACAGGCGCTCGCGGGACGACAACGGCCCCGGGCGGCGTGTGGACAAGACCCATGTACTTCACTCTCAGGACGTGTAGGGCCAAGCCCATCGCCAACCTCCTGGCGACAATAGCCAGCGTGCATCGGGACGGGGCAGTGCTCTTCCAGACTCTGTCAGGAGTAGGAGTGACACCCATGCTACGCATCACACCGTGCCGAAGACCACGGAGGAGGCCCTGGCGCAGACCCAGCTGTTGCTGAATTTCCCGCCTACGCCAGAGAAGATCGAGGAGTGGAGGGCCACCATTCAGAGCCTACTGAGCTTCGCTAACCGTGATAAGACTGTGTGGGGACCCCGACTCATAAGTCGTGATCACCGAATGCACGTGTACAGTGATCCCAGAGATCAATGCTCACTTAACACACAAAAGTTGAATAACAAGAGTTTTGCATCCATACATACCGTCTTACACCAATAAATACCATCAAGGTCAAGTCTTACATGGATAGGGCCATGAAGGCCAAACAACAAACATAAACTCGCTGCGGAAATCTTGAAAGATAGCGTAGACCCATGCCATGTGCCATAACCCTACAGGCATTCTAACTGGGAAGCATCCTAATTCGCATGTTCGTCTCCAATGAAATCTTCACCATATTCCTGCTCTTCCATGCCTGGCCAATTAAATGACCAGTGGCATGCCAATGAGTACTTTGAATGTACTTGCAAGCAAACCATGTGTGGAACAAGGTATAACAAAGCTTGATATAGCACTAATTGGGTAATTTTGCGGAAAGCTAATTTTGGAATGCAATGGCATGTCCTATCATCTTGTAAGCATGCATCATGACGTCACAAGTATCCGTAAGAACATGTTACATATATCAATATAAACGAGTTTTGAACATCCCATGTTCATTCATCACGCCGGGTCATCTGACTGAACCCAAGTATATTCCTTTCTCCACACACACACACACAGTTTTGTAAACAACGAACGTAGCCCAAGAGCGGTCATCCAATTGTCCTTGACTGTGGACATGGCTATTCGAATAGTTTTACACTCGGCAGAGGTTGAACACTTTAGCCACAAGACTCGGTGAACTTCCATGTCAAGCCACAACTCGCGGTATATCACACACCCGAGGTAAGCACCCGAACAATGCCTTTCCCTTGACGACACTAAACAAAGAATACACTCGTTGGCACACAGCCCGCATGATGTACATCACCAGTAATATCCATGAAGGGACCAACGGTGTGCCCGGTGTCTGTGAATACAGCCCATGGACGTCCTTTCAGGCACGACCCCGTATCGAGAGTGACCGCATCACTCCCACCACTAGCAATGCGGGTTGTCTGCTAGTACCGACCAAGGTAATCAACAAAGCCCCATCCCATAAGGGGTATCATGGTTGTACATGTAAGGTTGGAGTAACGGTCGCAACTTAAACCAATCCGTTTTTGAAAACAACTCATGTATCTGCCTCGGTGCACCACTTCTTTATCAAGAGGTCACCTACCTCAACATCTCCCTCGGGCATTAGTGTCACCCAACAGGGTTTTCGACAAGTCTTTGAAAGTACTTTGTTTCCACCACCATGCATATTGCCGTCCGACTCGCGTAGCGACTACTTTAGCAACCTATCTACATCCAACCCACACGACTCTAAGCATAAGGTAGAGTCATGTCATGCAAGTATCAACGAGGGAAAGTAACGGAGGCAGCTCATAGAGGTGGTCACCATGATCATCATGATTCCGATGCAACAATATCAAGTGCTATATGACATGCATAAAAAGGTTTCTTAGACATGGTCAAGGGGCTGCTTGCCTGGCTCAAAAAAGTCCTCGGGGTATTCAAATGCCTCTGGTCTAGCTCCTTCGTCAGCTTCGTAATCTAACATCGCAATTAACGGCACACAATAAGACAATAGCACAAAACATGAAAGTAAAAGCACTCAAAAAAATGTCAAACCATTTTTGTAAAATACTAGGGTGAAAAATAATAATACCAAAATTATTAGTTTCTGGTTTTCAAATGCCAAAAGTGGTGAAAAGAATTTTAGTAGGGGTTTTGAATATTCAAAACAAGGTTTTAAATACAAACAGTACAGAAATTATTTTCAAAAACTTGCAAAAGTGGCATCATTAAATAGTACATAATATTACCAGATTTCTGGTGTTGGAATTATTGGATTTGGAAAATTATTTAATTGTGTGGAATTTGAAACCCTAGGCATTCAAACCTGACAGGCGGGGCCTGCTGGTCAGCGAGAGGAGGGAGGCGAGAGAGAGACGGGAGGCTGACAGACGGGTCCCATTGGCAGGCCGTCGTCAACCCCCATCCAGAGGCCCGGCGAGCTCACCGGCGATGATTCAAGGCACGGCGAGTACGGCTAGGGGCGGGAATGGACTCGGGGTGCTGTCGCCGGTCGGGTGGTGGAGGAGATGGCCGGAGGGGAGCAGTGGTTCGCCGGCGATGAGGACCCGCGGTGGAGGAGCTTCGGGAGGAGGTCACCGTCAACGCCACAGGCTGCAATAGAATTGGGAGAGAGAGAGGGAATGGCGTCAGGGGGCCAATGCGGTTCTAGATCGAGCGAGAGGAGGGGCGGAGGAGGCTCACACTGGCCGGACGGTGGCAGACCCAACGCGGCGGAGCTTTGTCATTCCTGAGCACTGAGGCACGGGGAGCTAGGTAGGGGGCTCTGGTGTTCGATTAGAAGAGGGTCAGCAGAGGGGAGAGAGGAGCCCGGGGTGACCTTAAAAAGGCCCCGCGGTCCACCGAGAGCTCGTGCGCCGGCGAGGTCGTTGCCGCTGCTGGAGGGCACGGGGACTCATGGGGGCGTGTCTGGCATGCTTGTGGACGCGGTCCGGGGCTAGGGAGGAAGAGAGGGGAAGCAAGGCGTGCTCCTGGCGGGCCCCGAGCTCGTGTGCTCACTGGCCGAGCCGGGCGGCGCCGGGCACACGCTGCTGTAAGTGCATCTAGTGCCACCCTTGTTTGGTTTTGGAGTATTGAAGACAAAAGTAGTTGAGGGACTAATGTGTTTGTGAGAGTTCAAAGGATAACACAGATAGAAGTCTCTGGAGATTCGGTTTAACCGTCGAAGACGACCCCTAAAAATGTCCAAAGACATTGATGATGGCCGAAGCCATTGGTGGTATGCGAAGATAATCGCCCAAAGATAATGAAACGCAAAGACAGAGTCTTCTGGTGGTTTTGTTTCTTCTTTCCTGAGTCATAGGAACCACCGTATTGTTAAGTTGGGTCGATGTGATTGAAGTCAGACGCTGATGTGATGCTCAACCCATACCTATGTCTTCGAATGAAGACAGTGAGAGGAAATCTCTTCCAGAGTTGGTTGAGTCAGCTTTACTTGTAGCCCAAGTAAAGCTGCCACGTCTGTTTAAAATCTGACCGTTGTGAGACGCGTCGGTTGGCCATTGAACCAGGGTCAGTTTGGTCATATCAGGTCAGGTTGCTTGCTGGCTATAAATAGCCCACCCCTTCCACCATAAGAAGGCGGCTGCTCAGAGAGAGATATGGCTGTTGTGGTTTTGGAGCAACCCACCTCAAAGACATTGAGAGAGAGAGAAATATCCTACGAGGATAAACCTAAACACCCAGAGCTAGAGTGTTTGAGCATCACCGAAGTCGTTCTGTTCTGAGTGTACTGGAGACTTATTACACTTGAAGACTATGATCTTCCAGACGGTTAGGCATCTCGGTCTACAGCATCCAAGAGTCATTGTGGATTGCCGGGTGACCAAGTTTGTACGGGTTTCAGAAGTCTCCCCTGAAGACTTACCTGAGAGATTGGACGTTGTCTAATTGACTTCGGCTCGAGGGGAACAAGGTGAAGACGAGGTCTTCTGAGTTGAATCTCAGCCTCCCTAACCAGACGTACAGTTGTCACAGCAACTGGAACTGGTCCAACAAACCCTGTGTCTTGATCAAGCTACTGGTTCTATCCTTCACTCGTTTACATTCTGTACTGAACTATGAAGCCATTGCCTGAATACTACTGTTTGAAGCCATATCCCGAAGACATTCATGTCTGTTGTTTAACTTCATATTGTCTAAGTTTGTCTTTGACTCATCTTAGTGTGTACGATGATAATGCTTAACAAGCCTGTATGTCTTCGCGGTATTGCATGCCTTACCTAGATCCATGATTGTATCCCTACCTGATCCTGTTTCGCTGCCGCATATTTCAAATACATTCATTGTTTCGAAGCCTTTCATAAAAATCGCCTATTCACCCCCCCCTCTAGTCGATAACTAGCACTTTCAATTGGTATCAGAGCAAGGTACTCCTTTGTTCTGTGTTTCGGTTTAAGCACCTGGAGTTTTAGCTATGTCGACTGGAGGGATTATCAAGGTCTCTGATGCGTGTCCAGTCTTCGATGGCACCGACTACCCCACTGAAGAACAAGATGCGCATGCATCTCGAAGCCATTGACAACGACCTATGGTATGTCGTCATGGCGGGCATTCCTGAGGTTGGCGAAGGTGTTACTGCTGCTGATGTGAAGAGGTTCACACAAATGGACAGTATGGCCGTGTGAGTGCACTGAACACTGCAAAGCAAATCTGGGAATGGCTGTCCAAAGTGAATGAAAGTGTCTCATCTCAAAGAGACTCTCATGTTGATGTGCTTCGCAACCTGTTCAACCGCTTCAAGAGACTCGACAATGAAAATGTCCAGCTCACATTTGATCGACTCACCGACATCTCAAATGAGCTGAATGCACTTGGCGCCACTGATATCACCAAACATGAAGTCGTGAAGAAGCTACTCAGATCTCTCGACAGTTCCTTTGACACTCTCGCACTCATGATCCAAGATCGCCCTGAATTCAAGAGTTTGGATCCCGCTGATATCCTCGAGAGGTTGAACACACATGAATTCCAACAAGCTGAGAACAGGGATATCTACGGTCCCAGTTACGGTCGCTCTCGTGCCCTGAAGGCTAAGGTTGTGTCCTCATTTGAAGATGGCTCTGACTGCAGTTCTGATGGTGCTGAAGACTTTGGAAAAGAACTTGCTCTGCTTGTCAGGAAATTCAGGAAGTTTGCCAAATCAAAACGCTATGCAAAGTCTTCAAAGCGTGATTCCAAAAGATCTCGTGAAATGTCTTCAAGGGACAGTAAGAAGCAAACCTGTCACAAGTGCAAGAAAGTTGGTCACTTCATCGCTGATTGTCGTCGATGGGTAAAGGAATCCAAGAAGAAGAGCAAGGACTATGTCTCGGATGACAAGAAAAAGAAGAAGTATGCAAAGTCTTCATCACAAAAGAATAGTTCTTCTGGCAAAGCACATGCATTCATCGGGAAGGAGATGGATTCATAGTCTAAATCTGGTTCTGAGGCTGAGGAAGCATGTGAGGAGGAATCTGACGCTGAAGTAGCTGGACTAGCAATGACTCCGGCATATCTCTCGACTTCTGTCTTCGAACCCGAAGACAATGGCTCCTTGTTCAACACCGAAGCCAGTGATGATGATACTACTCCTGCCTACTGCTTCATGGCGAAAGCCTCCAAGGTATCGTCAAAACCCTCACATCATGACTCTGAATCTGAAGCTGAATCTGATGATGACACGAATCCTAGCTATGCTAAACTTGTAAAAATTGCCACCAAGCAACAAAGTGCCATGGAGAAAATGCAAACTACTCTAGAGAAAAGCGAATGCCTGTTACGTGAAGAGATGAGTCTGAACGAAACTATGGTGGGAGACATGTGTAGTCTTCGTTCAAGGTTTGAGGATCTCCAAAGTCGTCATGATGCCCTCTCAATTGAACATGAGAAGCTTTCTCTCGAATATCTTCAGAAAAATATTGATCTTGAGAAGTTGAGAGAAGCTCATGATGACCTATGGAAGGAAAACGACTCACTCCTAGCAGAACAGATCAATACCGCTCAAGATGAATTTAATGCTCCATGCTTAAAATGTCTTGCTCGTGAAGCTAATGATTCAATAGATGAATGTTCAAATGCTTCCGAAAATGCATTATCTTCAACTGTATCTGTGGTGACCAACCCCTCATCTGAGGAAACCACTGCTATCACTGACGACAATGACAGGTTGAAGACATTGCTTGAAACTGGCATGTACAAGAGTCTAAAGGGACATCAGATTCTTTGTGATGTCCTGAAGAAGACAATCTTGAACAAAAACCCTAGGAAAGAGGGTTTGGGTTTTGACAGGAATATCAATGTTGATGGATCTTATTGGACACCTGAGCAGTATCCCAAAACCCCTTGGGTTGCTGCAAAAGGACCTTCAGTGGATCCATCCACATTATCTGGTTTTAACTATGCTAAGCCTGTCATCATTGACGAGTCATTTGACTCCAACTATAAGTTGTTCAAATCTATGAATAGTGAAGTGTTCGCCAGGTATACTGGAACTAACTGCAGGAATGGTTCGCCAATGAAGAGGATCCGGGTTCCCAAATGTCTTCTCGAGAAGCTTCCTGTCAATGTTATGACACCAACGAGGAAGAAGACAAACCCCAGACCAAAGTCTTCATATGGACCTAAATCTTCATATGATCATTCTAACACCTATGTTTCGCAGGGCAGAGCTGAAAGGGCTCATGAATATGTGCTCTATGGCATGAACCGTTATGTTCATCCCACTAAGAATTTCTCTACATATTCATTTGAGTATTCTAACCCCCCTGTGAAACGTACTATTAGGGCATCTTTGCCTAAATTCTCTGATGCTGCCTTACGTCTCATTGCTTCTAAGCCACCCATGCGCATGTGGATGGTTAAGAAGAACTAATATCTTCATGCAGCATCGGGTCTTCAGATGGGATGAAGCCTATCTTGAAGATTATCTCTGGAGACCCGAAAACGATCTTGTTTGGACGCAAGATAACTAATGCGAATGGTGTTACCATTTATATCATCCAATATCTTCGTATAATTGTGCACCGCAATATCTTCATCAATGCATGTTACAGTTGGATGCCTTGGTGAACTAGACTAATTCTCAATGCAGGAAAACAAATCCAATACCACAGAATGGATCATAGATAGTAGATGCACCAGTCATATGACTGGTGATCGAAGCCTATTGATGGAGCAAACTCTTCGACCTCCAACAAAAGACCACATCGTCTTTGCTGACAAGAGCAGCAACAAAGTATTGGGGCTAGGTAGAGTTGCTAACTCAAGGGACCGGCACATGGAAAATGTCATGCTTGTTGAATCCCTTGGTTACAACTTAATGTCTGTCTCAATGCTCTGTGACTTAGATATGCTTGTCATATTAGGCAAATTTGGATGTGTTGTGCTAATGGCCTCTAACAAAACCAAAGTCTTCGAAGGTTTTCGAAGAGGCGATCTGTACATGGTAGACTTCTCTGCAGGAACACAGGTTGCCTCATGTCTTCTTGCAAAGGCTTCGGAATGCTGGTTATGGCATAGAAGGCTAGGACATGCTGGGATGAGGAACTTACACACACTCGCCAAGAAGAAGCTCATCGTTGGCGTCGAGGGTGTTAAGTTCAAGAAGGATCACCTTTGTGGTGCATGTGAAGCCGGTAAGATGACTAGGGCCAAACATCCCTCGAAGACAATCATGACGACCACACGTCCCTTCGAGCTGTTACATATAGACTTATTCGGCCCTACTCACTATTCCACCTTCTCTACCACTGCAAATCTATATGGCTTTGTAATTGTTGGTGACTATTCTCGATTCACTTGGGTGCATATCATACTCTATAAAACTGAAGTGCAGGATGTCTTCAGGCGTTTCGCAAATAGGTGTATGAACAACTACAACATCAAGATCAAGCACATCTGGAGTGACAATGGCACTGAATTCAAGAACATGGGCTTGGATACCTATCTTGATACTTTTGGCATCACTCATGAGTTCTCTGCTCCATACACACCTCAGTAGAATGGCATCGTAGAGCGCAAGAATAGGACTCTCGTTGAGATGGCTCGCATTATGCTTGATGAATACAAGACACCAAGGAAGCTATGGCCTGAAGCCATTGATACTGCATGCCACATCATCAACAGAGTATATCTTCACAAGTTCTTCAAGCAAACATCATATGAGCTTCTCACTGGTAAGAAACCCAATGTAAGTTATTTCAAAGTCTTCGGCGCAAGATGCTGGATAAGGGATCCACACCACACTTCTAAATTTGCACCGAAAGCACATGAGGGTTTCATGCTTGGTTACGGAAAGGATTCGCACACCTACGGAGTCTTCAACACTTTCCACAACAAAGTTGTTGAAACTGTAGATGTGCGATTCGATGAAACTAATGGCTCGCAAAGAGAGCACCTACCTCCTGTGCTAGATGAACTACCACCTGACGAAGCCATCAAATTGATGGGCACTGGAGAAATCATGCCTGAAGAACCAGAGGTTGAGGAAGTCATCATTCCTCCATCCACTCAGCACGAACACAATGTTGAACTTGAAGACAATGCTACTAACGAAGACAATGCTCAGCAGCCAGAACAAATTCTTCGCCCTGCTCAACCACGAGTGGCTAATGAAGTCCAAATTGAGAGAATGCTAGACGGCATAAATGCACCAGGTCCACTCACTCGCTCAAGAGCTGTTCAACTGGCTAACTTTTGTGGGCATTTTGCTTTTGTGTCTATCTCAGAGCCCACCAAAGTAGATGAAGCTTTCAAGGAATCAGAATGGATTCAAGCCATGCAAGAAGAGCTTCACCAGTTCGAGCTCAACAATGTGTGGGAGCTCATGAAGCGCCCTGATCCAAGGAAGCACAACATCATTGGCACGAAGTGGATCTTTCGCAACAAGCAAGATGAGTCTGGCCAAGTCGTCAGAAATAAAGATCAACTTGTGGCCCAAGGCTACACACAGGTTGAGGGTATTGATTTTGGTGAAACATTTGCACCTGTTGCTAGACTCAAAGCTATTCGTATACTGCTTGCTTATGCTAACCATCATGACTTATGCCTATATCAAATGCATGTCAAAAGTGCATTCCTCAATGGTAAGATTGAGGAAGAAGTATATGTTGCTCAACCACCAGGGTTTGAAGACCCAAAGCATCTTGACAAAGTCTACAAGCTCAACAAGGCACTGTATTGCCTCAAGCAAGCACCAAGAGCTTGGTATGACACACTCAAGGAATTCCTCAAGAAGAAAGGCTTCAAACCTGGTTCACTCGACCCCACTCTCTTTAATAAATCCTATGATGGTGAACTGTTCGTATGTCAAATCTATGTAGATGACATTATCTTCGGCTGTACTAACAATCGATACAGTGATGAGTTTGCCTTTATGATGCAAGAGAAATATTAAATGTCGATGATGGGAGAACTAAAATTCTTCCTATGGCTTGAGATTTGACAACCACCCAATGGCATCTTTATATCTCAGGAGAAGTACCTCACGGACTGCCTCAAGAAATTTGGCATGAATGAAGCCAAAGGTTACAAAACGCCAATGCCTACCAATGGTCATCTCTGCACTGACGAAAATGGTAAAGATTTCGATCAGAAGGTATATCGCTCCATGATTGGCTCTTTATTGTCTCTATGTGCATCTAGGACAGATATAATGCTTACCGTTTGCATATGCGCCCGATTTCAAGCAGTACCAAAGGAGTCGCATCACCTAGCGGTGAAGCGGATACTTAGATATCTGGCTCACACCCCAACACTTGGATTATGGTATCAAAATGGTTCGAAGTTTGAGCTCATTGGCAATTCAGATTCTGATTTCACTGGCAAAAGAGTTGATCGCAAGTCTACATCAGGCACATGTCACTTTTTGGGATGATCCCTTGTATGTTGGTCTTCGAAGAAGCAGAACTGTGTATCACTCTCCACTACCAAAGTCGAATACATTGCTGTTGGCGCTTGCTACACTCAGCTTCTCTGGATGAAGCAGACTCTCAAGGACTATGGCATCAACCTGAAGCATGTACCTCTCTACTATGCCAATGCGAGTGCAATCAAGATCTCCTACAACCCAGTACAACATTCGAAGACGAAGCATATTCAGATACGACATCATTTTCTTCGGGATCACGTGATGAAAGGCGACATCAACATCAAGCATGCTGACACTAAAGATCAATTGGCAGATATCTTCATAAAGCCTTTGGATGAGAAGAGATTTTGCAAGTTGCGGTGTGAGCTAAATATCTTAGAATCCTCAAATGTCCTTTGAATGGGAATACATCCTAACGCTTATGCATGTTGACGACTTTGATGCACAACACCCGAAGTAACGTATGTCTTCAATTCATGAAGACTTACTCTCTAAGTGCGAATACACTAACGAAGAATATGACTACAGAGTGCCACGATAATTGTGCGCCATGTCTGAGTCAAATATTCTTATACGGTGGGCAACGCCACCACCACATCCTGATGATGTTGCTTTTATCTTCGCCTATATCTATGTCTTCAGGAAACAGTTTTTCTTCGAATTGCTCTCATTTTTATATCACTCCAGACTGAATATATATTTAGTATGCCATTTGGAGTTTTGTCCTCTACAGCATTTGGCCTATAGCTATATCTTCGAGTTTCACCTAGGCCAATGTGATCGGACCCACTATCCTTTTCTGTTCTAATCTCGTCTTACTCTATTCAACTCTAGTCATATGCATTCTATTTGACACGGGTTGATTGTCTGCATTGTGTCCTTGCAGTCGAAGACAAATCTAACCGACCGTTTAAAATTCCAATTTGTTGTCGTTACCGCACTTATCGCAACAAACTTCCCACGCCGTAACTTCCGGTCGTGTAGTGGGATGTCAGACGTGTTGCATGCACGCCACGTCTCCCACTAAGCCGAAGAGTCAAGGGCATATCCGTCCAAAAATATCGTATGTTCCAGTCCTTATAAATACATGTCCCCGTGCTTATTAAATTACTCTTCCTTACCACCTCCACCGCTCGAGCTCCCCAGACCCTAGCATCGTCGCTGGATTCCATCGCCGCTGGAGACAAAGCGCTTAGCTGTCGCGACTTCTCCGACGATGTAATCACGCCGGCTGCGACCATCTCCATCTCGCCGCCGCCATAGCTGACTGCCTCCACCAAGTTAGGGTGAGGCAGATCGAACCTCTCGGCCTCTCCGCCTCGCCGAGCTGTTCTTCGTGTTCTTCACCGCGGTAAATAAATCGCTATTTTTACCGTTCGTTTGATCTGAAAAGTTACCGAAAATCTTCAAATACTATTTTTCCAACCTTCGTTCAACAGCATTCAGATCTTCAACTTAATCTACCTAATACTTTCACTTTGTGGTTGATATTGGTTTGATTTCTCACTTGTACAAATTCTCGGACTTGTACAAATCTGAAACCACACTATTCTCTATAAAAGTGAATGTCTTCGGTAAACGAGGTCAATGTCTTCAAACACTCATTTATCTTCAAATCTTCTGAGAATGCATATGACCTCTCCTCTTCCCCCGCGTCTCTAACTCTTTCACAGGTACATGTCCGCAGCAGAATCGCTTGGATCTCATAGTCTAAATTCATTTGCAGACTACTTAGAGATTCATCTAGACTCATCCGGAGCTTGCTCTCATTTGCGCACACCAGTGAAGCCTTTGCCGAAGCCAATGGCCACCGAAAAATCATCAAAGAAGGGCAGTCGGCAAAGACGTCTGAACACTGCTAAAGATCTTCCCCCAGAGCTGTATCAGCGCTACAAGTCTGATGAAGACGAAAACTATACTCAGTGCAAGAACCGAATCCAATCGATTCGAAGATATTGGGTTGAAAAATGGTTCAAATATGAGTTCGTCACAGATGAATATGCTGAGAAGAATGCTGAGAAAGCACCATAGACAGATATCATCTACAAGAATCTTCTGCCGAAGACTGAGGCTGAAGCAAGAAGGATTGGTTTCTTCCCATGCATGGTCAGGCCTCCAATGCCTAGCAACCCACATCCCTCCAACATACTTGGCTGCCCAGAACCTGCAGAGTCTGAGGATGGAGATGAGGAGAATCCTTCGGCTCCTGATCCGAAGCCTAAGAAGAAAGCAAAGGCTTCGAAGCCTAAAGCTTCAAAGGCTCTGAAGCCTACTGACTCCACGCCTCAAGCCTCTCGATCACCCTCAGTTGGTCCAGAAGACACTGAGGAAGAAGATCGCCTCCACAGGCGAATGAAAAGGAAAGCTGCTGCTGCCAGGGGGTCCAGACCCACCGTCTCTTTGATGGATGCTGCCAACATGATAGAACTGTGTGACGATGAGTTTGATGACGAAGCCTTAGCAAGACTCATTCACCAGAAAGAAGAGGAAGCCAAGCGTCTTGAAGATTTACCCCTCTTAGACCCTGCCATTCTTGATCACTTCATTGATGAATGGTTCTCTGATCCCTCCCTCACCATCGACGCCCTACAACTTCCAATTGGACTAAGCGTCACGTTTCAAGGGCTTGTGAATGAGGAGTTTACTACGGCTCAAAAAGCCAAACAGATGAAAGCGAAGATCAGCCATGAAACAGATGTCTTCAAGAAGAATGTCCACAGACTCACTTCAAATCAAATTCAGGGCTATCAACTGCACATGATGGATCTCAAAGCTGAATTCGAGAAGAGGTGTGAAGCTATCAAAGGTGCCCTAGCGCATCTCAAGAGGAAGGCAACGATCATGGTTCAAGCCCATAACGATATGCCGAAGAGAAAGGCTCTTGGTCAGCCTGCCCTTGATCCCAAAATCATTGAACGCTCCAAGCAAGCTTCAATGTCTTTGGACCAGCCAGCTCCAGCACGATCTGAACCCCGCGGCATTGTCTTCCCCACTGGCTTCGCCGGCTCAAGGACACGTCCCTCGTTCACTACTACATCTAGCAAGAGGACCAAGCACGCTGAAGCTAAAGCTAAGAAGCGCAAGCGCGCTCTGCCCACTAAAGCTCAACCCTCTCCGCCGCTGAAGACTAAGAAAGTAAAGACTTCATGGCCTGCTCAAGTTCAAAAGACCCCTCCTATTCAAGAGGAACCACTCCATGTGACGCCTATCTCTGTTGCTCCACCTGCCTTTACAAACAATGAGAGGCGAGTTATTCTTCATGAGTCTGATACCATAGAGGCTCCACATACTGAAGACATCCCAGCTGCCGACACTAATGCAGCTGAAGACAATGTTGAGCAAAATGAGGTGCCTCAAGTTGATGCACCAATGGTATCATCGCCTCAACAGGAAAGCGAGTACGTGGACATTGGTACTCCAATCAGGCCAGAGATTCCTGAAGCTGATCCCGGTACTCCTTCTCCGCCATTTTCCCCCCTGCTCCAAGATCTCCTGAATCGCCATTTGTTGCCAAGGAGATAGAAACTACTACTCATGCATCGCCTCTCAGAAGGCTTCGATGTGGACCAAGACCTGCTATGGCTTCCATGCATAGCATTCCTGAAGACGAAGCTCGCGTCTCACCACCTGGTCCTATTGCCAATGTGCTCATGATTGAAGATGTTATTAGACATCAACCTGAGCAGGAAGCCAATGTTGCAGAAGAAATTGCAGCTGACAACACCGTGGGTGAAATAAATTTCCCTGATGGTCCTCCTGTCCCTACCACGCCATCGACCGACGACAATGCTGAGAATATCGTCATGGCTCGCAATAGGGAAGGAGAAATGGTTCCTACAAGGTGGCCCAGGCTCATTGCTCCGCCAAGGATGGGGCCTCAGTATGAATTCCACCTCAATCGACGCCCCAATGTTATGAACCCAAAGCCTAGACTTCCATGTCTTCGCCAGTCCGGCCCTGCAAGACCGTTAGTCTTCGACCTCAAAAGCTTCAGATTGAACAACACCATCCTCGACTCCGATTGCAATCCATACAACCAGCCAAAGATACAGTCTGACAAATTTTGGAGTGCTCCCCAACGTCAGTATTACATGTGTGTGCTCTATGGTTAGAACATGATCTTTCCCCACAAGCATCTCAGCTTTGAAGCTATGAAAGGTCTTCCCTATTTTTATCAACCACTGGATTGTCTTCGGGATGTTGGATTGCTGCCGTTCTGCACTGATCATGAAGACTGGAATGAGGAACTCATCCTCCAGTTCTATGCAACTCTCCACATCTCAGGTTTTGGCCGTGACTTGAACACCTGGAAGCTGGACTTTATGATTTGAGATGAGCACATCACCGCCACTGCACTGGATTTCTTCCCTGCTACACCACTTGCTGCCTCTGGAGAAGATTTAGATCCTCGATCTAAAGCCTATGATGCTGCCACTCGAAGCCTCTTCATAATGCCAGAGCCCAATATGACTGAGATGCTCACCTTGATGAAGCCTTTGGCTCAAGATGCAGTTTTGCCCACTTTTTCTTTATTGATGATCTCTAGTGTCTCCTGTCGGATTTCGGGCTCCGCAAAACCCTCAAGGTTCGAACACAGGGGCGTGTGCGAAGATCCCCTGCAGCTTTGCCCTACTCAGCTCGCTACTCGATGGTTACTACGTCAAACTCGCACGATGAAGAGGAAGAAGATGAACACGGTGGTTTAGCTAGGTTCGGGCCACTGTGAAGCGTAATACCCTACTCTTGCTTTTGGTGGATTGCCTCTCGGGGAGGCGTGGTGGATGAACAAGTATAGTGGTCTCGAGCCTCGCGAGGGCGCTCGAGTGGTGTTCTTGGCTCTCAGCCTTGTCTTGTGTTGGTGTGTTCGTCCTCCCCTTTATGGTGCGGCCTAGCCTCTATATATAGCAGTGGCCCGAGTCCTCTTCCCTTATCGCAATGGCGGGAAGGGATCCCACAACGGCCAAATTTGAAGGGGGACAGGAGTACATCCCCGCCTGTCCAAAGGTGGTCTTCGCCTGCAAAGTAGCTGTCGATGATGTACAGGTGGGCTCGGCGATGACATCCGCCCTGCGGGGCTTGTGGTCGTGGTCTTGTTGCACCGGAATGGAAACCTTTGGGAGGCGCTTTGGGAACCCACGTACGTCCCTGCTCCCTTTGCACCAAAGGGGAAACTGCACCACCTGGCGTGCTGGCGCCCGCCTGTCCTTCCTTGCGTCATCCTTGACTCCTGAGGCCGGGTTCTGCATAGAGATCTCCGCCGCTCCGGAGGGGGCCTGATGAGGCCCACCCCCTGCTGGTCTTGGTGCTGTTCTCCCTCGTGAGCCTGGGGTCCTCGCGAGGGCCTTGCCTTGAGTAGAGTCGCGCCAGGCCATGCTTGGCTGACGTGGTGGGCCATGCCCTGGGCTGCAGGCAGGCAGGTCTGGGTACACCCGTTCCCAGGACGCCGACAGTAGCCCCCGGGCCCAAGGTGCGCCCGAGCTGGCTTCCAGGCAAAGCCTTGAGGACGGCCCGAAGTGCCGCGGGCCCCAAACACCTGCTGGCCAGGCTTTACACGCGTCGAGCGCCTGGGCGGCGACGCCCCCGCTCCCCGAGGATATCAGGAACCGCCCCAAGTCCGACTGCCGCGACGCCCGTGTACAGCGCCGGCCATCATTGCCCTTCCTTGAATGCTGTTGCCGCCTCGGGCCTCTACTCCTCGGGCCACGCGGACGTGACCCTTCAGAAGCTGCACGCCCCCCGGGATGCGATGGGACGCCGGTTGGTCCTTGGTTGTACATAAGCAGGCGAGGGCGAGAAATCCCTCAACTCATCTTCGTCTTCTTCGCCTCCCAACCTCCAAGCCGCCGCTCTCCTAGTCATGGCTTCGGTGAGGAAGTTATCCGCCGCCGAGAAAGGGAAGGCCCCCGAGGAGAGCCCTGCCTCACCGCCGCCCAGGAGGGGCCGCGGTCGTCCCCGAAAGCATGCCATGACTCCGGCTGCGGTTCCCCGTGGGCGCGGTCGTGCTCCAGCACGGCCCGGGGTTACCATCGGCGGCCGTGGTGGGGCTCCGTCCAGCGCGGGCGGCCGCGGTAGTCGAGGGGGCGGCATCCGTGGTGGGAGGGCGGCGGTGGCCACCCGGCCGCCACGCCCACTGCTCCATTCGGCCGACACAGCCCTGGAGTTCGTGGTGTGGGCGGAGAGGCCGGAGGCCGCTTGGTTTCAACTCCTGCGCTTCTTCGCGGGGGCGCTGCCGGCCGGGGGGCCTGCTGGCCTATGGCTGCAGGCCGACGGCTGCTACAGCGCGGCGTCGTGGGTGGAGGTCGAGGTCACCTCCGGGGGTTACGTGTACCTAAACCATGGGTGGCAGATGTTTGCGCGCGCCAGTGTCCCGGTGGGGAGGCGCACCCTTCACTTCAAGTTCGACGGGGTGGTGACGTTCTTCGTCAAGATCTTCGGGGGAGAGGGCGAGCGCCTGGGGTGATGCCCGGAAGATGTCGGCCGCGGCAATCTTGGAGATGAGCTTGCCCTTCGTGACGGGCGCCGCGCCTCCAGCAGCAGCGACACCCCCTCCGAGGGGAGCCCGAGCGTCAGCAGCGACAGCAGCTACGACGCGCCACCGCGTCGGCGCGCCCGGACCTTAGGGGGTAGCCAGCCGCCACGGCGTCGCTCCTCCGCTCCAGGAGCTTCCGTGCCGGCGCGCCTTCATGAGCCCGTGAAGGAAGAGGAGGAAACCGACTGAGCGCTGGTGCGCCGACGCCGAGGCTCCTGGAGCGGCAGCCCCCATGGGGGCTTTCTCACTTTCTTTCTCCTCCTCTTTTCCTGCTCCTGCAATCAAAGAACCAAGGGAGGCCCTGCGGGCGTGTAAATAGTTTGGGCGCTTGCCTCTTTTTATCAGCACTTCTGTCACGTGTCCTGGCCTTTGCGTTTTTGTTAGTTGAGACCGCCTTCTGGTTGTGATTAGGGTACTTAGCTTGACATGCTCGCGGTAGGCTCCAGGGTCGGGGAGGCGTGGCTATGGCGCTTGGGAAGTCCGGACGTCCTGTGGACCTCTTCTTCGTACGGGTGAGACAGGTTGGGAGCCCTTTCGGCACTCTGTATCTGCAGGCCCCAGTTCCGCACATTTCCCTACCATCGTAGTGTATGACCGGATCACCAAGGACGCAACTACGAGGTGAGGCCTCGACACCCTCGATGCCGACCGGATCACCAAGGATGACATCGAGGGGTGAGTGGCTATATGACCGGTAAGGCTCCTGAGGCGTGCTGCTCAGGATCCCCCTTTGATGCTCAAGCAGCTCTACGTCGGCAGGTCCCAGTCCCGCACATTTCCCTACCACCGTAATGTACGACCGGATCACCAAGGACGCAACTATGGGGCGTGGCCTAGACACCCTCGATGCCGACCGGATCACCAAGGACGACATCGAGGGGCGAGTGGCTATATGACCGGTAAGGCTCCTGAGGCGTTCTGCTCAGGAGCCCCCTTTGACGTTCAAGCGGCTCCACCAAGAAAATTTTTGTTTCCTGCCCCGGGAGGGGTGGGCCTCCCGAGGTTCCGAGATGGTGCGTCGGGCCGTGAGTGGAGCCCCCGAGTGAGTATGAAGCGCCACACGCCTGCTAACTCATCCGGGAGTACCACGCGAGGATCCGGGCGCCAAGGCCTTGGCGAGGTGCGAGCACCGTGCCCCCCGCCCCCGCTCACGGTGTGCGAGGGGGAGGGAAGCGGGCGAGTGCTCGACTTGAAGAGAGAAAACCCAAGATAGGAAATGGCGATGAAAACAAATCCCTGACCCGTTTCGTTAAAACATGATTTGGAAAAACCCCGAGTTTTGTTCCAGAAAAGTTGGCAAATCCAAACATGAGAAGAGCAAATAACAGCCGTGTCCGGCACCTAGACTAGTCTTCATCTTCGTCTTCCCCCAGCACTGAGCGTAGGGCATCCACGTTGCATGGGCATAGCCATTGGAGGGCAGTGTTGTCCGCCAGCGCGGAGCTGTTGCTTCCACGTTGCGTGGGAAGGAACCCATCCGCATCCTCGGGGGGCTCCGGGCATATACAGCCCACTCATTATTACGTGAGAGTGTCACGGGTAGAACTTCCGGAGGTGCTGGATGTTCCAGGCATTCTGGCTGGGGACCCTGTCCTGAGTCTCCAGGCGCACGGCACCAGGCCTGGAGACATGAGCGACCTTGAACGGGCCATCCCACATGGGCGAGAGCTTATGCAAGCCCTCCCTGGAGAGAACCCGCCTCAGGACGAGGTCTCCGACTTTGAGGGTCCTGGAGCGGATGTTACGGCAGTGGTAGCGCCATAGCGCCTGCTGGTACGTCGCAACTCGAAGCGAGGCTCGGCAACGTGCCTCCTCCCCGAGCACGAGGTCCGTTCCTCGCACGGCACTCTGACGCTCCTCGTCGAATGCCAAGACCCGCGGGGAGCGGTGCTTGACCTCGTGGGGGAGGACGGCTTCGGCTCCGTAGACGAGGAAGAACGGGGTCTCGCCGGTGGGCTTAGTCACGGTGGTGCGGATGGACCACATCACGAACTGGAGCTCAACGACCCAACCCCTGCCGCAAGCCTCCAGCTTCTTCTTGAAACTCCTTGTCTTGAGGCCTCGCAGGACCTCCGCGTTGGAGTGCTCCGCCTGGCCGTTGCTCCTTGGGTGGGCTACCGAGGCGTAGCATATCTGCGTTCCAAGGTTAGCGCAATAGGTCTTGAAGAGGTTACTTGTGAACTGCGAACTGTTGTCGGTGATGATGCGGTTGGGGACGCCGAATCGGCTCATGATGCCCTTGATGAACTTGACGGCCGATCCAGCTGGGATGGTGCGCACGGGCTCCACCTCCGCCCACTTGGTGAACTTGTCGATGGTGGCGTAGAGGTAGCGGTACCCGCTCACTGCCCGTGGGAAGGGCCCCAGTATGTACAGCCCCCAGACCGCAAAGGGCCAGGAGAGCGGGATGGTCTGGAGGCCCTGGGCGGGCTGGTGAATTTGTTTGGCATGGAACTGGTAGGCCTCGCAAGACCGGACCAGCTTGATGGCGTCGTTTAGCACCGAGGGCCAATAGAAGCCTGATCGGAACGCCTTCCCTGCAAGTGTGCGCGATGAGGAGTGGTGTCCGCAATCCCCTCCGTGGATGTCTGCCAGCAGCTCGCACCCCAGCTCCTTGGAGATGCATCGCAACGCGACGTCGTTCGGGCACCTGCGGTACAAGTCGCCGTCCTGCAAGCAGTAGGCCGTGGCTTGCCGTGCTACACGCTCCGCGTCTTCCTCCCTTTCCGGTAGCGTGTCGTGAAGTAGGTACGTCCTAAACTCCTGCATCCAGTCATCGTCCTGAGGCTCCAGTGCCAGGAGCACTCAGGCTCCTGAGGCCTGGCCACAGTCCGGAGCCCCTCACTTTGTGGCGCTAGGTCCTCAGCGGGTGGCGCCGCGGAGGGTTTGAAGAGCCGCTCCTCGAAGACGCCCGGCTCCTGGGGCTCACGGTGTGACGCCCTCTTGGCGATGTCATCGGCCTCCTTGTTCGCGCTGCGCGGGATGTGCTGCAATTCCAAGCCCTGAAAACGTTTTTTCAATCTTACGTACCTCTTCCAAGTACGCCTCCATATGCTCGTCCTTGGGTGTATACTCTTTGTTGGAGAAGTTGACGAGGAGCTGGGAGTTGCCCACGACGGTGAGGCACCGAACCCCCAAGGCCGCCGCCGCCTTGAGGCCAGCGATGAGGCCCTCGTACTACGCGATGTTGTTGGAGGCCTTCTCTCCAAGCTGGAAACAGAGCTGCACAGCGTAACGGAGCTTGTCTCTTGCCGGGGAAGTGAGCACGACCCCAGCCCCGGCTCCCATGCGCGTGAAGGCTCCGTCAAAATGCATGATCCAACCTTCAGGAGCGTCATCGCCAGGGGTGAGGGACCGAATTCCGTCCAGCCCCCGGTCAGGGGCGTCCGTCCACTCCGCCATGAAGTCTGCTAGGGCTGCCCCTTTGATGACACTGGTCGTGCTGAACTCTATGTTGAAGGCCTGCAGCTCGATGTTCCATTCGGCGACTCTCCCCGCCGCGTTGGGGTTGCGCAGGACCTTCTCCAAAGGGTATGCAGAGACGACCCTGATGGGATGTCCCTGGGAGTAGTGGCGCAGTTTCCTCAAAGCGACAAGAAGCGCTAGGAGGAGCTTCTGTTGCATGGGGTAGCGTGAGCGCGCGTCCCGTAGCACTGTACTGACGTAGTACACCGGGTGCTCGACGAGGGTGAGGTATCCTGCGGTGTCCTGCCCCGTGGCGGGCGCAAGAGGCTTGGGTGCCTCGGGGGTCGTCGGAGCGGCTGGGGCCTCATGAGGGTTGGGCGCTTCAGGGGCCGTCGGAGCGGCTGGGACCTCATGAGGGTTGACCGCTTCAGGGGCCGTCGGAGCGGCTCGGGCCTCCGGAGCACCGGCTTGGGGAGAAGCGGGCTCCTTGGGATCCCGCGAGCCCCCTTGCTCCATGCTTGGGGGCCCGCCGACGCCCGTCGATGTGGCGCGTGGGTCGGCTCGCTTCTCCCTGACCGCTACCAACGCAGCGCTGGCGGAGTGGGGGGTGGCAGCCAGGTATAGCAGCAGGGGCTCCCGAATGTGAGGTGCCACCATCACCGGCGGGCTCGTGAGGTATTGCTTGAGCTCCTCGAAGGCCGCGTCCGCCTCCGGGGTCCACTCGAAGGGGCCCTTCCTTTTCATGATCTTGAAGAACGGCAGGGCCCGTTCGCCAAGTTTGGAGATGAAGCGCCCCAAGGAGGTCACGCAACCTACCAATTTATGCATTTCCTTGAGGGTTTGGGGCGCGCTCATCTTGCTTATGGCCTTGACCTTCTCTGGGTTCGCCTCGATTCCCCGGTGTGACACCAGGAAACCGAGCAGCTTGCCCTAGGGGACCCCGAAGACGCACTTCTCGGGATTGAGCTTCAGGTTCACCTCCCTCAGGCTGGCGAATGTCTCCTCTAAGTCCTCGATCAGGGTCTTGTCCACCCTGGACTTGACCACGATGTCATCGACGTATGCTTCTGCATTCCTCCCGAGCTGCGGCCCCATTGCGATGTGCATCAGCCGCTGGAAGGTCACCCCGGCGTTCCGCAGCGTGAAGGGCATGCACGTGTAGCAAAACACCCCGCACGAGGTGAGGAATGCCGTCTTCTCGAAGTCTTCCACTGCCATTTTGATCTGATGATAGCCCGAGAAAGCATCCAGGAAGCATAGGAGGTCGCACTCCGCAGTGGAGTCCATGATCTGATCGATGCGCGGCAGCGGGAAAGGGTCTTGGGGGCAGGCTTTGTTGAGGCTCGTGAAGTCGACGCACCTACGCTTCTTCCCGCACTTCTTCGGGACGACCACCGGGTTGGCAAGCCACTCCGTGTAGCGCACCTCCCGGATGACCCTGGCCTCCCTCAGCTTGCCGACCTCCTGGGCAATGAACACCTGCTTCTCCTGAGCTTGCCTTCTTGCCTTTTGCTTCACTGGACGTGTGTTCGGGCACACCATGAGGTGGTGCTCGATCACGTCCCTCGGGACCCCCACTAGGTCGGAGGTGCTCCATGCGAACGCGTCCTTGTTCGCATGGAGGAAGGCCACCAACGCCCTCTCTTGATCTTGGGGCAAGTCGGCGCCGATGGTGAAGGTAGGGCCAGGGTTTCCTTCGTCCACAGGCACCTGCTTCGTCTCCGCCCGACTTTGGGAGAACAGCTGCCTCTTCTTTACCGGCGCGATGTCGAGGACACCTCCGGAGTCCTCCGTGGCCTGCGTGGCGTCCTCGGCACTGGGGCGCGCCGCGGCCGCCGCTTTGTAGGTGAGCTTGAGCGCGTGGGACGCGTCCTTGACATTTCCAAGGACGGTGAGGATGCCGCCGCTCCCGGGCATCTTGACGATGTTGTAGCCCGGGTGCGTTGCCGCCATGAACTGGGCGAGGGCGGGGTAGCCAAGTATCGCGTTGTACGGGAGGTGGATGTGGGCGACGTCGAAGTCGACCTGCTCGGTGCGGAAGTTGGAGCGGGTGCCGAAGGTGACGGGGAGGCGCACCCGCCCCAAAGGGATGACGGACCCCCCGACCACCCCAGAGAAGGGCCTTGAAGGTGCTAGTTGGTCACGGAGTAGCTGCAACGCGTTGTAGGGCTCCACGGAGATGACGTTGAGGCCTGCGCCGCCGTCTATGAGGGTCTTGGAGATGGCCACACCGCTTATGGTTGGCGTGCACAACATGGGGAGCGTTCCGGCGGCTCTCGTCATCTTGGGGTGGTCGTCGGGACCGAAGGTGATGTCGGTCTCTGGCCATGTACGGGGCAGCGCGGGCTCGGGCCGCGGCCGAACCGCTCCTACGCGGCAGAGGAACTGCTTGACCTAGCGGTTGGAGGAGGGCGCCTGCGACCCACCGAGGATGCAGGCGACCGTGGGGCCGGCCCTGCGCGTCCCGACGCCACCGCGAGCCAAGGGCCGGCCGGCGTCGGGGATCTCGGCCATGGGGTTGCCGAACCAAGGATCGACTGTCACTGCGAGAGGGGAAGCTTCGACACGCCCCCTACCTGGTGCGCCAAATGTCGGATTTCGGGCTCCGCAAAACCCTCAAGGTTTGAACATAGGGGCGTGTGCGAAGATCCCCTGCAGCTTCGCCCTACTCAGCTCGCTACTCGATGGTTACTACGGCGAACTCGCATGATGACGAGGAAGAAGATGAACACGGTGGTTTACCCAGGTTCGGGCCGCTGTGAAGCGTAATACCCTACCCCTGCTTTTGGTGGATTGCCTCTCGGGGAGGTGTGGTGGATGAACTAGTACAGTGGTCTCGAGCCCCGCGAGGCCGCTCGAGTGGTGTTCTTGGCTTTCAGCCTTGTCTTGTGTTGGTGTGTTCGTCCTCCCCTCTACGGTGCGGCCTAGCCTCTATATATAGCAGTGGCCCGGGTCCTCTTCCCTTATCTCAATGGCGGGAAGGGATCCCACAACGGCCAAATTTGAAGGGGGACAGGAGTACATCCCCGCATGTCCAAAGGTGGTCTTCGCCTACAAAGTAGCTGTCGATGATGCAGAGGTGGGCTCGGCGATGACATCCGCCCTGCGGGGCTCATGGTTGTGGTCTTGTTGCACCGGAATGGAAACCTTTGGGGGCGCTTTGGGAACCCGCGTACGTCCCTGCTCCCTTTGCACCAAAGGGGAAACTGCACCGCCTGGCACGCTGGCACCCGCCTGTCCTTCCTTGCATCATCCTTGACTCTTGAGGCCGGGTTCTGCATAGAGATCTCTGCTGCTCCGGAGAGGGCCTGAGGAGGCCCACCCCCTGCTGGTCTTGGTGCTGCTCTCCCTCGCGAGCCTAGGGTCCTCGCGAGGGCCTTGCCTTGAGTGGAGTCATGCCAGGCCATGCTTGGCTGTCGTGGTGGGCCATGCCCTGGGCCGCAGGCAGGCAGGTCTGGGTACCCCCATTCCCAGGACACCGACATCTCCCAAGGACCATCTATCATATTCTTCGGCAAACAATCTGGCCGATCAAAGGGCATAACTCTACTTGCAAGATTGAAGGGCTCTGAAGACATTGATCTACAACACTGTCTATGGCATCAAGTTTAATCTTCAAGATTTATTCCTTCGCAACCTCGCAGCAAATGGCATCAATCTCTTTGAGCCGAAGATATATGCCCCACGGAAAATGAGCTTTATCAAGTACAGAACTAGCACCAGGTTCCTACCCTCTGCTCGCAATCATGGCATTTATCTTCTAGATATTGAAATTGTCCAAGCAGTTCTCTATCCATCAAAGGGCAAGAACCCTATCGTGGAAAGCACCAGTGGCACTACTGCAGATGAAGGTCTTCACCTTCTATATGATCTCTCAAAGGCAAGACTAATTGGCGCATTTCGCCAACCAAGACCAAGTGCTACTGCTACTGAAGCCACGGATACCACATTGTCCCGCCAAAGACTGCCAAGAAGAGAGCGTGCCCACACTGATCGTGAACTTCTCGTCTCTCTGATTCAAAAGCAGGATCGGCACCATGAATGGTCTCGACGCCAAATGCATTACATGGTTCAATATATCAACCACATTCGCAACCTCGCCACCAAAAATGCATTTGTGGCCTAAGAAACCGGTCGTCGCTCATGGAGGACTTTGACCATGCTGGCCCCTGAGGAAGATCTTTGAGAGGATGTCTTCCACGAACGCTAAAAATTTGGTGCACCACCTCCTAGCGCGGAGAAGTGGCGCAAGACTCCATCGCTCAAAGAAAGTGACTCCTCGTCGGCTCCTTTCGTCAATGTTAGGATTGCAGATGAAGCAGATAATGCAACCTCCCTGCCTCCATCGACTCTGCGTCGCGACACTGCACCAAGCTCGACTGCACCAGCACCCCATGACTCTACTGCACCTTCGACCTCAACTCACGCTACGTCCCTTTTTGGTCATGCGGTGACAAATGGGGATAAGCATTGGATGATAGTCTTCAAATGGGTCTACTTATTGGGCTGGGTGCTGTTTTTGTTAAGTTCAAAACTCTTGTTTCTGAACATTTGCTATTTGGGTGGTAAAACTTAAGTCCTGATGGATGTCTGCACACCTTATGTTTATCGTACCTTTACATCAAGCTTTATCATATGCGCCCGAAGCCATACCGCAGACGCCCATTTTTCATTATGCATTTCATTATCTTAGAAATATCATTTAAATGCATAGTGACTGGATTACAAGATATAGGGGGAGATCTCCACAAACTATAACCTGCCATGTGATTTTGCATTCCAAGAAAAATCTTCATAAGCACATCTTCAGGGGGAGCTCTCTATATCTTGCAATCATAATCTCCAAGTCGTTATCTTCACATATTCTTATCCCCGTTGAAAACTTCAACCAGTTTGTCATCAATCACAAAAAGGGGGAGATTGTAAGTGCATCTAGTGTCACCCTTGTTTGGTTTTGGAGTATTGAAGACAAACGTGGTTGAGGGACTAATGTGTTTGTGAGAGTTCACAGGATAACACAGATAGAAGTCCCTGGAGATTCGGTTTAACCATCAAAGACGACCCCTAAAAATGTCCGAAGACATTGATGATGGCCGAAGCCATTGGTGGTATGCGAAGATAATGAAACGTGAAGATGAAGTCTTTTGGTAGTTTTGTTTCTTTTTTTTTACTATAAAGTTTTGTTTCTTCTTTCCTGAGTCATAGGAACCACCATACTGTTAAGTCGGGTCAATGTGATCGAAGTCAGACGCTGACGTGATGCTCAACCCATACCTATGTCTTTGAGTGAAGATAATGAGAGGAAATCTCTTCCAGAGTTGGTTGAGTCAGCTTTACTTGTAGCCCAAGTAAAGCTGTCGCGTGTGTTTGAAATCCGACCGTTGTGATACGTGTCGGTTCTCCATTGACCCAGGGTCAGTTTGGTCATATCAGGTCGGGTTGCCCGCTGGCTATAAATAGCCCACCCCCTCCACCATAAGAAGGCGGCTGCTCAGAGAGAGATACGGCTATTGTCATTTTGGAGCAACCCACCTCGAAGACATTGAGAAAGAGAAATATCCTACGAGGATAAACCTAAACACCCAGAGCTGAGTGTTTGAGCATCACCGAAGTCGTTCTGTTCTGAATGAACCGAAGACTTATTACACTTGAAGACTGTGATCTTCCAGACGGTTAGGCGTCTCAGTTTATAGCATCCAAGAGTCATTGTGGATTGCTGGGTGACCAAGTTTGTACGGGTTTTGGAAGTCTCCCCTGAAGACTTACCTAAGTGATTGGGCGTTGTCTAAGTGACTTCGGCTCAAGGGGAACAAGGTGAAGACGAGGTCTTCTGAGTTGAATCTTAGCCTCCCTAACCAGACGTACAGTTGTCACAACAACTGGAACTGGTCCAACAAATCTTGTGTCTTCATCAAGCTACTGGTTCTATCCTTCACTCTTTTACATTCGGTACTGAACTGTGAAGCCATTGCCTGAATACTACTTTTTGAAGCCATATCCCGAAGACATTCATGTCCGCTGTTTATCTTCATACTATCTATGTTTGTCTTTGAATCATCTTAGTGTGTACGATGATATTGCTTAACCTGCATGTATGTCTTCGCGGTATTGCATGCCTTACCTAGATCCTTAATTGTATCCCTACCTGATCTCGTTTCGCTTCCGCATATTTCGAATTCATTCATTGTTTCTAAGCCTTTCATAAAAATGGCATATTCACCCCCCATCTAGTTGATAACTAGCACTTTCAGCTGCAGAGGGCAGAGGAGAGAGAGGGAGGAGGGGGCGTTGCCCTGGCACATTGCGGACGTCGAGACGCGGCCTTTGGCACGCGGGGAGGACCCGAGGTGGTCGGGGCACAAGGTCAACTCTCTGGAGCATAGTTGCGTGCTCTAGAGCGCTCGTTTGTCCGGCATCCGCGCACTCTCGTGCGTCCCTCATGTCCTGACGTGTCTGGGAGTTACTGGAGATGCCCTGGGTGGCGTAGGAAGTAAGCAAAGGCAAAAGGGAGGGCAAAGGGGCTGAGAAAGTTGAGGGAGAGAGAGAGATCTTTGCTATCCAGAGAGGGAAATGGGGGTTTTCACCCCTCTATGGTTGACCTGGTGCCGTGGAATTCTTACTGGGGGTGTGGAGGGGTTACATGGTGCTGTGGTAGAAATTTCAGGCCAAGGAGAGGGGTTTTGGGGACTCAATTATTGATCCTTGCATTCCAGCAGAAGGTGTTTGATCACTGGTTGGGTTACTTCTGGTGCTCTGATGGAGATGAAACTTAACAGGATGAAATGGTGGGTAAAAGTAGGAGTGACCACAAGGTTTCAGTCCATTTGAGGAAAGTTGACCATGGAAACTTTATAAGCCCTAGAAATGAGCAGAAACTGATTTTCTTAGATCTAATCATGCTAATCCAATCTCCTAAATGCACCACTTGGTGTGGTGGCATTATTTGGGGATTAGAGCATGCCCACAAAGTTTTAGATCAACTGGAGAAAGTTGGCAATGTAGAGTTGATCAAATTTGGATCTGGACAAAGAGGGTTTTGGGGGCACTTTTGTGAACCAAAACAATTTGGATAGAAATGAAACTTTGCAAGATTATCACATATGGCATTTGTGACATGCTAGAAGTTTCCTGGATTTATTTGAGAATATTTCCTCTAGAAATATTTCAAATGCTTGAAATAGGCAGAAAGGGTTTTGGAGGGTTTTGTCCAATATTTTGAACATCACCATGTGTTGAAACTCATATATATGGAAACTATATGTCCAGTGATGTTGGATTTCGGGCTCCGCTAAAACCCTAAGAAGTTCGAACCCAGGGGCGTGTGCGAAGATCCCCAACCGCTTCACTCCCTCCAAGCTCACAACACGATAACCTCGCTCGATGGTGAGGAAGAAGATAGCACACGAGAGTTTACCAAGGTTCGGGCCGCTGCGAAGCGTAGAACCCTACTCCTGCTTTTGGTGGATTGCCTCACGAGGAGGTTTGTGGATGAACTAGTACAGTGGTGAGTTGCCTCGCAAGTGCGTTTTGGGTGGCATTGGATCCCCCTTCTACAGAGCAACCTAGCCCCTATTTATAGCTGCCCGGGTCCTCTCCCCTTATCGCAATGGCGGGAAGGGATCCCACAACGGCCAAATTCGAAAGGGGACAGGAGGTACATCTTATCGTGACGAAAGGTGGTCTTCGCCTGCAAAGTAGCCGGTGGTGATGCAGAGGTGGGCTCGGCGATGACGTCCGTCTTGCGGGGCTCGGGGTCTTGGTCTTGTTGCACCGGAATGGAAACCTTTGGGGGCGCTTTGGGAACCTGCGTGCGCTCCTACCTCGTTTGCACGAAAGGGGAAACTATCTCCTCCGGCGGGCTGGTGCCCGCCTGGCCCGCCTTACGTCGTCCTTGGCCTCCTGAGGTCGAGCGTTGCATAGAGATCTCCTCCGCTCGGGAGGGGGCCTGGGGAGGCCTACTCCCCCGCGGGTCTTGGCGTTGTTTCCCTCGCGAGCTCGGGGCTCTCGCGAGGGCCTTGTGCTGAGTGAGGCTGCGTCGGGCCATACTTGGTTGTCGAAGTGGGCCACGCCCTGGGCCGCAGGCAGGCAAGTCTGGTAACCCCCGTTCCCAGGACGCCGACAGTAGCCCCCGGGCCCAAGGTGTGCTAGGGTTAGCTTCTGGGCGAAGCCATAGAAGATGACCCAAAGCACCGCGGGCCCCAACTGCCGGCGGGCCCAACTTGACGCGTGGCGCACAACGAGGCGTGGGCGTCTCGGCTCCCCGAAGACGTCAGGAACCGCTGTAGGACCGAAAGTATGTCTAGAGGGGGGGTGATTAGACTACTTGACCAAATAAAAGTTTTGCCTATACCAAATTTTAGGGTTGACAGTTTTTAGCATTTCATGGCAAGTCAAGTACACCCTACACATGCAAGTCTAAGAGTATATAGCAGCGGAAAGTAACAACAAGCATGTATAGAAGGATAGGGTAGGTGGATCAAACGCAGTTGTAGACATGATGATTTTTTCCCGTGGTTCCGATAGGTGGCGCTATCGTACATCCACGTTTATGGAGTCTTCAACCCACGGAGGGTAACGGTCGCGAGAGTCCACGGAGGGCTCCACCCATAAGGGTCCACAAAGTAGCAACCTTGACTATTCCATAACGGCTTCCGTCCACGAAGGACTAGCCTCACTATGGGTAGATCTTCACGAAGTAGGCGATCTCCTTGCCCTTACAAACTTCTTGGTTCACTCCACAACACCAAGTAGGAGGCTCCCAAGTGACACCTAACCAATCTAGGATGCACCACCCTCCAAAAGGTAATAGGCTCGGTAAAGATGATGAAATCCTTGCTCTTGTGCTTCAAGATGATAGACTCCTCAACACACAATCACTCTCTCACAGATTTGGCTTGGTAGAAGAGATGGGATTGGTGGAAAGCAACTTGGGGAGGCTAGAAATCAAGATCCATATGGTTTGAGTGGAAGATCTTAACCTCAACACAAGGGTAGGTGGTTCTCTCTCAGAAAACTGGATGGGGCAAGTATGGAATAGTTCTGAGTGCTTCTCTTTCGAGTAGGTGGTGGTGAAGGGGTATATATAGGCATCCCCAAAAATCCAACCATTACACACAAAATGACCAACTCGGTGACACCGATGTGTGAATCTCGGTGGTACCGAAGTGACCAGAAAGTGGCAACATTTGAATCTCGGTGAGACCGATACAGGAAACTCGGTTGCACCGATAAGGTGACCAACGGTTAGATTTCCAATCTCGGTGACGCCGATCCAACATTCTCGGCGGGACCGAAAATGTGAATTTGCGTAACAGAAAGTTGGCAACCTAAACTCGGTGGCACCGGTATGGAATCGGTTGCACCGAAGTGGCTAGGGTTTGGCTGAGTCTGTCTGAAGTGAGAATCGGTGGCACCGAAATGGAAAAGTTGGTTGCACCGATTTTGAGTGTTAGGCTTTGGACAGACTTTGGTGGGAGAGTTTGTGGATGTTTTTGGTGACTATCACTTGTGCACGTATGAGCATATTGTTCACCAACAAAACTTTACCCCCTTTTAATAGTATTGGCTTTCCTATGGACTCAAAGTGATTTCTCACAAATATAAAATGTAGAGTCCTCTTGCTTGAAGCTTTGCCAACCTATTTCCTTGCAACTTGGGGTATCTCCACAATCTCCTTTTGCCAATCCTATCATTGAACATTTCCTGAAATATACTTGGTGAAAACATTAGTGCAATGACTTATATGTTGTTATTAATTACCAAAACCACCAAGGGAGCAAGTGTGCTTTCAATCTCCCCCTTTTTGGTAATTGATGACAACATATAGATCAAAGCTTCGACATATGATATAATCAATGAATATAATCGTCGCTTTGAGAAGTATGTGATAAGCAAGAGCTCCCCCTAAATTTGTGCATTATTTTGAATTTGCGTTTCAATGCAAATGCACAATCGATTAGGTACATGGGGCACTTCTTCCATGTCACATACAACTTGGTGGTGTGCGAGAATAATAAGAATGAACATCATAGCACAACACAATCAAGCAAAGGTGAAAGATCATCTCATAAGAATTAAGATGATAGGAAATAGTAGCATCACCCATAAAGCGTATGATCAAACACAAAGCGTAGCCAAAAGATGTTTGTTGGTGTTTCAAAAAGCGATAAAAACCAAACCAAACGCTCTCTCACTCGAAGCCTAAAGATCTATATACACTTCTCCCCCTTTGGCAACATGTTACCAAAAAGTTCAAAGGCATATAACTAATCGTTCTTGGGCTGATCTCCTCCGGTTGTTGATGAAGGAGTCGAGAGAACAGCGTCGGCGAAGATCTCTGCAGATGTCGTGGATGGAGTTGGTGTGGCAACTGGAGGAACTGGAGCTGATGGAGCAGGAGCTGAGGTGACAGCAGCAGGAGCTGATGAAGAGGGCCTCAAGTCAGGAGCTGGCACAGTGGCTGATCTGGCCTGAGTGGGAAACTGTGTGCCTGTCCTGAGAGGTGATCCATCCTCATCATCATCTGAATCAGAAGAATGTGGAAGAGGCACTGAGTCAACTTCCTTCTTGAGCTCATTAACTGTCTTAGTCAGCCCATCCACCTTATCATTAAGGGTATTGATCCTGTTCTCAAAGATCCTCATCATCAACTCTGGAGGTGGTTCCTTTGTTCTTCTCAGAAGCGGGAATTTGCCTGGACAATCTCTTGGGCTTCTCAGCAGCAGGCTTCTTTGCAGCAGACTTAGTACTCTTGGAAGTACCAGTTTTTGGCATAGCATCAGACATAAGCTTCTTCTGCTTCTTCTTGGGAGGGGCTTTCTCAACATTTTCTTCCTCCTCCTCAGCATCTGCAGCAACAGCCTCTTCTGGATCCTCAAACATGGAGGTTCTTCTGCCAATAACATGAACAATCCTCTTTCTTGCTTTCTTCTTCTCTCCTGCCTTCTTAGGCAATGACTTCTTTGGAGGCTCAATGGTCATGGTAGCTCTAGCACTCTCAGGTGCTCTCATAGCTGTAGAGCTAGCATAGACTTTGCAAACAACTCTCCTGGAAGAAGTGGCTACATTTGCAGCTTTCTTGGCAGCCCTCTCTTGTTCTTAGCAAGAATCTCTTCTGGCACAAAATCTGAATCTTCTTCATCTGAGTTCAGCTTCTTCCTTGTCCTCGTAGCAGCTTTGGGCAACCCATGAGAACTGGGGGTGCCTTGATCTGAAGATGAACTAGACTCAGGACTAGTGCCTGAATCCATCTCAACACTTTGCTCTCTGAAGCTGTTCTCACTGTCCTCAGCTCCTGACATATCTGACCCTGTGAATAGAGTATAGAGGAGCAGAATAGAATGAGTCATCACAAAATAAGGCTGGTTTTTCAAAGTTTGAACAAAAGATTATCAAAGTTTTGCATTCTGTCACAGGGAAATCGGTAACGCCGAAGCAATATTGTCGGTGCTACCGAGACTGGCTGTCTCATCAACAGAAACTTGGCACCCTTTTCGGTGAGACCGAAAAGAAGTGCTCGGTTTCACCGAGGCAGTTCTCAGCAACGCAAACAGAAAAATCGGTGGTACCGACTTTCTCACTTCGGTTCTACCGAGTTGCATCGGGCGGAGGGCAAACCCTAGAAAATCAGTTATTCGCTAGACTATAGGAATTTTTAGTGGATAGGAGGACGTGCAACAGGTGGCATATGGAGAAAAGCAGATCCAATGCGCAAGAATCAGAAGGGGAGCGCAAAGGAGGTCGAATCCGTACCCTAACTTGGCGCGGATCCGCTACGGCGGCGACGATGGAGCAGATTTCGTCGACGGCGGCGATTCCCAGCGGCGGAGGAGCGCAGGGAGACAAGGGCGATGACCAGGGGTTTCGAAGCGGCAGCTTAGGGTTCTGAGGCGCGACGATTTGAGGATGAATTTCAAAACGTCGGGGTCCACAGTATATATACCCACCACTGTCGGTGACGCCGATTCTAGATTTTCGGTGTCACCGAGTTTCTCAACTGTCAGTTGACAGGGAAACTCGGTGTAACCGATAATATGGAATCGGTAGTACCGAGATAGAAAACCAGATCAACCCTAGGCATTCGGTGAGACCGAGATTGTGGGGTTGGTTCCACCGAGATGCACTTGGGAGGTTTTAACGGTCAGTCCTTGTCGATACGGAACTCCGAGTGCTCCACACACAGAGGGATCGAAAAGTACTTGTTCAAATTTTGTGATGCAGCATGAATGGAATATGAGGTGAGAAAGCATAGATAGCTAAAGAGTGGTCCTAGGCATTCTTGTCCATCCAATTGGCAAAAGATAAAACAAAAGCCAAATAGCAACAATTGGATGTCCTCGAATGAGAAAATAAATGCAGACCAACATGCTCACACAATGAAGATGTCAAATGAAATCATGACAAACATGCACATACACACTAGCATCTAACAAGCACTTGGGCGATGACGAAGTCATCTATATATGAGTATTTGACTTAGGAGCCAAGTAAGAGTACTTGATCATAGGCCATACTCATCGTTTAAGCACAAGTGGGGTTATCACTTTTACATAAAGCATTTAATGTTGTCACATACTAAGAGATACTTTAGCTCAAGTCTTAGAGTAAAGCTCCCCCTAGATGTGACATCCCCCCATAAGAGGTATAAACTAACCTTGGGTTTTGTCGATGAAGACTTCATGTTGGTGAGGTAGTTGTGGATGCTCAAGGTTGATGAAGATCACCAAGAGTTGGGAGCATCCTTGTTATTTCCTTACTCTTCTCACCTACATGGGTTAGTCCCAACACACAAGAGATGAATACAAGGATATCTATGGACATGGAGTGCAAAGCATATGTTATGATGTCCATGATTTGTTGATTACCTTGTCCCTTGCTTACCTTTGAGGGAATGTGTGACTCATTGAATTATTGCATAGAGTTGATGTTGATTGCAAATAATTCTTGCCAATAATGAATGTGAGTGAATTTCATTGGCGGAGTCACCCCTCAAGAACTTACTAGTTCTTCTTCTTGGGGACCCACATCAAGTTGATGGGGATCCTTGGTGTTGTAGTAGTCTTTGTAGAAGTTGAGCTCGACGTAGCCTTGGGAACCCACTCCACCATAGCTAGGGATTCTTCTTCATATGAGTCAATGTCCTCTTGAAGCTTGTTCTTGCCCTTGAGCTTGTGGTCTTGTGGTGGAAGGTCATCTTGAGTGTTTGTCCCCTTGGGAAGAGTATTTTCATACTTCTCCCTTTGAGGAACAAACTTGGGCTCGGGATATTGACCTTCTTCCCTTTCAACTCCATTTGCGTTGAAGTAGTCAACCCCACGATTCTTCCGGTATCCTCCGTGCTTGCGTACAATTTCCTCAAATTGCTTACACCCGGCAAGACTCTTGAAGATACCCTTTTCTATAATTACTTTCAATAAAGCATTTTCTTGCTCAAGTGTAACTTGGCTAAGAGAAACATCATTAGTGGAATCAATAGAACTACTAGAAGCAACATCATTAGGTTTAGCATTTTTATTGTTGCTACTAGATGAAGAACCTTTCTTGCCTTTGTTACTAGTTTGTTTAGTTTTAACTTGTGGCATGAAAGTAGACAAGAGTAGTCGTTTGGCTAGATAAGATGAAGTCTTCTTTCGGAGATCATCATTGATAGCTTTGAGAAACTCATGCTCTTGCTCCAAGTTGAGCTTCTCGAAGCGTAGCTTCTCATGAGTTCTCACGAGCTCTCTATGATCTTCGAGAGTAGATTCATGAGCTCACTTAAGAGTGTATAGTTCTTTAGTTAGTTCTTCTATTTTCACCTTATCATCATCAATTGACTTATCTTGACTACCATGAGAATTATCAAGTTCATTTTGATCAACATCACTAGTTTTATCACAAAGCAAGTCATCATCACAAAGCAAATCATCTTCATCACTATCAAAATCAAGATACTCGGGGTGTGATACCTTGGGGCCTTTAGCCATGAAGCAACTTCCACTCCCTTCGTTTGGTGAGTCAAATATATTATAGGAGTTGGTAGTCACTAGAGCAATTCCGGCAACACCATCATCTTGACTATAGTCGGAGTCGGAGTGATAGCTTCTCTCGGAGTTGTTGTCGGAGTCGGAGCCGGAAACCCATTCACCAACATGAGTTTGATGTTTCCTTCTTGTGTAGCTCTTGGTGTACTTGTCCTTCTTCTCCAAATATCTACTTCTCCTTGAGTGTCTTCGTTCATAACGATCATCTCTACTCCTTCTCTCTCTTTGAGGTGATTCATTCCTTGAGCTTCGTCTTCGAGGTGACTCTTCTCTTCTTTTGTAGGGAGCCGTGCACTCATTGGAGTAGTGTCCGGGCTTCCCACAATTGTAGCAATTGCGGTCACGACTTGACGAACGCTTCTCATCATATCTTGAGTTGGAGCTTCTTTCTTTGCCTCTATTCTTGTAGAATTTGTTGAATTTCTTGACCATGAGGCTTATCTCTTCATTGGTGACAAGGTTGTTGCTTGAAGTTGCGGGAGCATCACTTGTGGCTTTGTAAGCACCGCTAGACTTGTGATGAAGCTCTTCCTTGTCTTTGAGTGTCATCTCATGAGCAACAATCCTTCCAATGACTTCCGTAGGCTTGAGATCTTTGTAGTTGGGCATCATTTGGATCAATGTGCACACGGTGTCGTATCTGTCATCCAAAGCTCTAAGTATCTTCTTGATGATGAATTTGTCGGTCATTTCTTCGCTTCCTAAGCCGGCAATCTCATTTGTGATGAGAGCTAGCCTAGAGTACATCTCAGCGACTCCTTCACCATCCTTCATCTTGAACTTGTCAAGCTGACCTTGAAGAACATCTAACTTGGATTCTCTCACGGATTCGGTTCCTTCGTGCACATCAACCAAAGTATCCCAAATCTCTTTTGCATTCTCAAGACGGCTGATTTTGTTGAATTCTTCGGGGCATAAGCAGTTGAAGAGAATGTCACATGCTTGAGCATTGTATTGCAACATCTTCAACTCATCCGCAGTCGCTTCACGATCCGGTTCCTTTCCATCCTAAAAGAATTCACCTTGCAAGCCAACACGAACAAAAGCCCAAACGGCGGGGTTATGACCAAGAATATACATTTTCATTTTGTGCTTCCAACTAGCAAAATTAGTGCCATCAAAGTACGGACCTCTACGGTGATAACTTCCCTCACTAGACGCCATACTCTCCTAGGTTGTGAGACCAATGCAATGGAGACCAAAGCTCTGATACCACTTGTAGGACCAAAAGTATGTCTAGAGGGGGGTGATTAGACTACTTGACCAAATAAAAGTTTTGCCTATACCAAATTTTAGGGTTGACAGTTTTTAGCATTTCATGGCAAGTCAAGTACACCCTACACATGCAAGTCTAAGAGTATATAGCAGCGGAAAGTAACAACAAGCAAGTATAGAAGGATAGGGTAGGAGGATCAAACGCAGTTGTAGACACGATGATTTTTTCCCATGGTTCCGATAGGTGGCGCTATCGTACATCCACGTTTATGGAGTCTTGAACCCACGGAGGGTAACGGTCGCGAGAGTCCACGGAGGGCTCCACCCATAAGGGTCCACGAAGTAGCAACCTTGACTATTCCATAACGGCTTCCGTCCACGAAGGACTAGCCTCACTATGGGTAGATCTTCACGAAGTAGGCGATCTCCTTGCCCTTACAAACTTCTTGGTTAACTCCACAACACCAAGTAGGAGGCTCCCAAGCGACACCTAACCAATCTAGGAGGCACCACCCTCCAAAAGGTAATAGGCTCGGTAAAGATGATGAACTACTTGCTCTTGTGCTTCAAGATGATAGACTCCTCAACACACAATCACTCTCTCACAGATTTGGCTTGGTAGAAGAGATGGGATTGGTGGAAAGCAACTTGGGGAGGCTAGAAATCAAGATCCATATGGTTTGAGTGGAAGATCTTGACCTCAACACAAGGGTAGGTGGTTCTCTCTCAGAAAACTGGATGGGGCAAGTATGGAATAGTTCTGAGTGCTTCTCTTTCGAGTAGGTGGTGGTGAAGTGGTATATATAGGCATCCCCAAAAATCCAACCGTTACACACAAAATGACCAACTCGGTGACACCGATGTGTGAATCTCGGTGGTACCGAAGTGACCAAAAAGTGGCAACATTTGAATCTCGGTGAGACCGATACAGGAAACTCGGTTGCACCGATAAGGTGACCAACGGTCAGATTTCCAATCTCGGTGACGCCAATCCAACATTCTCGGCGGGACCGAAAATGTGAATTTGCGTAACAGAAAGTTGGCAACCTAAACTCGGTGGCACCGGTATGGAATCGGTTGCACCGAAGTGGCTAGGATTTGGCTGAGTCTGTCTGAAGTGAGAATTGGTGGCACCGAAATGGAAAAGTTGGTTGCACCGATTTTGAGTGTTAGGCTTTGGACAGACTTTGGTGGGAGAGTTTGTGGATGTTTTTGGCGAATATCACTTGTGCACGTATGAGCATATTGTTCACCAACAAAACTTTACCCCCTTTTAATAGTATTGGCTTTCCTATGGACTCAAAGTGATTTCTCACAAATATAAAATGTAGAGTCCTCTTGCTTGAAGCTTTGCCAACCTATTTCCTTGCAACTTGGGGTATCTCCACAATCTCCTTTTGCCAATCCTATCATTGAACATTTCCTGAAATATACTTGGTGAAAACATTAGTGCAATGACTTATATGTTGTTATTAATTACCAAAACCACCAAGGGAGCAAGTGTGCTTTCAATCTCCCCCTTTTTGGTAATTGATGACAACTTATAGATCAAAGCTTCGACATATGATATAATCAATGAATATAATCGTCGCTTTGAGAAGTATGTGATAAGCAAGAGCTCCCCCTAAATTTGTGCATTATTTTGAATTTGTGTTTCAATGCAAATGCACAATCGATTAGGTACATGGGGCACTTCTTCCATGTCACATACAACTTGGTGGTGTGCGAGAATAATAAGAATGACCATCATAGCACAACACAATCAAGCAAAGGTGAAAGATCATCTCATAAGCATTAAGATGATAGGAAATAGTAGCATCACCCATAAAGCGTATGATCAAACACAAAGCGTAGCCAAAAGATGTTTGTTGGTGTTTCAAAAAGCGATAAAAACCAAACCAAACGCTCTCTCACTCGAAGCCTAAAGATCTATATACACTTCTCCCCCTTTGGCAACATGTTACCAAAAAGTTCAAAGGCATATAACTAATCGTTCTTGGGATGATCTCCTCCGGTTGTTGATGAAGGAGTCGAGAGAACAGCGTCGACGAAGATCTCTGTAGATGTCGTGGATGGAGTTGGTGTGGCAACTGGAGGAACTGGAGCTGATGGCTCGTGTCCTCCCCCCCCCCTCGGGCCACGCGGATGTGACCCGAGGGAATTAGGTGAACTGACGTGGGGCAGTGTAGTACGCCGATCGAGTCTGGCAGGTGTCGCCCGAGAAGTGCATGACGCCTTGGCAACCGCTCCGTCTGACCTGCAACCGGCGCACGTTGCGGGGACATCATTACCCGGGACGGGGAAGACGCCGGTTGGCCTCCATCCAGCTATAAATGGGTGGGAGGGGGGAATGGAGCCCCCAGCCCATTCCTACTCCTTGCTCCCCCGCCTTCGTCCTTCATCTATCTTCTCCATCATGATGCATGTGAGGAGGTTTTCCGCCGCCGAGAAGGGAAAGGCCTGTCAGGGGGTGCCAGACCAACAACCTCCCAAGAGGAGCAGGGGGCGCCCTCGCAAGTATACTAGAACGTCGTCGGTGGCGCCCCATGGGCGTGGGCGCCTCTCCGCGGGGTCCGGCGCTTCTGCTGGCGCGTGGACTAGGGGGTACTCACCACGTCGTCTCCCGACCAGTGGGTCGGGCCGAGGACCCCAGGGTGATTTACTAATGGGCCACTTCGGGCAGCCCATGATGCATACAAGGGAGATTCCGCAAGACTTGGCGCAAAAGACAAGGACTCCTCTAAACCCTAGGCCTACGGTGCATTATATAAACCGAGGCTAGGCTAGTCAATAGACAATCTGATATTCATTACAACAATCTTGTGGTAGATACCTGTACTATGTACTATCCCCATATCACTACAATCAAATGCAGGACGTAGGGTATTATCTCCTTGAGAGAGCCCGAACCTGGGTAAAATCCTGTGTCCATGTTACCATCGCTCCAAGACGCCTAGCTTAGGACCCCTACTATGAGATATGCCGGATTTAGGACCGACATTGGTGCTTTCATTGAGAGCCTGCTAGGTGTTCGTCGTGGTGAGATGGGTAAGTTCATGTAGATCAATTCCGTGCTCTTAGATCGGGATCAACGTCGACGGCGTTAATCAGGTGCTATCCGTTCAGTTTAAGCTATTTTGCGTAGATCAATTCCTTTCCGTTTGTCTCTTCTACTGTCACGTGCTATTTTGTTCGTAGTCTTGATGAAGAACAAGATTTGAGGGAACTTTTTAATGGCATGCGGGCCTAAGGACCATCCGCTGGCAGAGGACATCTAATTATCGGACTGCGTGTAGGCGCAGGTCTATACCTGGCCACTGCCTCCGAACCGCATCTGCCACATCAAGTTGAAGGAGCAGGGATATGGTCCTCGGCCTATCTGCCGCTGCTCTAGTACGATGATGAGTCCCGGCTGTCGGTTGTTCCTGCTGGCCTATAAAAAACTACAGTAGCAGTTCCCGGCCCTAGCGGCCACGCCGAGCTGAAGACAGTCTTGCTCGGAGAGCAGGCACCTAGGAAACCTCTTTTACCTTTTCAATTTTATTTTTATATCTACTGTAGCTTTCGAGTTTTGGTTTGTTTAGGGTCAGACTCATGTCTCCTTGCGCGAGGCTACCAACTCTATGCGAGTAAATCGTCAGGTGCCATTATTCCTGTTACTATCTACTCTGTACAAATTAAGTTGTCCAGAATATTTTCTTTTATTGGTTTGCATCGATTCTTGTATGCAGATTTTCTCTTCAGAGCTAACACTGCGGCTCAGATGATGGTTCGGCCATCTTTAATCAATTTCCTCATACACAATACGGTAGCAAAACCGGTTTTGAGTGACCATGCCTAGCCAAGGATGGTTCTCCACGCATCCAAAACGTTCACGGCGCTGCCATCATCCGATCATTTCGATCTTGTGGATTTTTACCCGTGTCGATGTTGGAAATATGCCCTAGAGGCAATAATAAATTGGTTATTATTATATTTCCTTGTTCATGATAATCGTTTATTATCCATGCTATAATTGTATTGATTGGAAACTCAAATACATGTGTGGGTACATAGACAACACAGTGTCCCTAGTAAGCCTCTAGTTGACTAGCTCGTTGATCAAAGATGGTTAAGGTTTCCTAGCCATTGACATGAGATGTCATTTGATAACGGGATCACATCATTAGGAGAATGATGTGATGGACAAGACCCAAAATAAGAACGTAGCATTTGATCGTGTCAGTTTATTGCTATTGTTTTCTGCATGTCAAGTATCTGTTCCTATGACCATGAGATCATGCAACTCCCTGACATCGAAGGAGTACCTTGTGTGTATCAAACGTCGCAACGTAATTGGGTGACTATAAAGGTGCTCTAGAGGTATCTCCGAGGGTGTCTGTTGGGTTGGCATGGATCAAGACTGGGATTTGTTACTCTGTGTGACGGAGAGGTATCTCAGGGCCCACTCGGTAATACAACATCACAATAAGCCTTGCAAGCAATGTGACTAAAGTGTTAGCCACGAGATCTTGTATTACGGAACGAGTAAAGAGACTTGCCGGTAACGAGATTGAACTAGGTATAGAGATACCGACGATCGAATCTCGGGCAAGTAACATACCGAAGAACAAAGGGAATAGCATACGGGATTAACTGAATCCTTGACATAGAGGTTCGACCGATAAAAGATCTTCGTAGAATATGTAGGAGCCAATATGGGCATCCAGGTCCCGCTATTGGTTATTGGCCGTAGAGGTGTCTCGGTCATGTCTACATAGTTCTCGAACCCGCAGGGTCAACACACTTAAACGTTTGGTGACGATTAGTATAGTTGAGTTATTTTGTTGGTGACCGAAAGTTGTTCGGAGTCCCGGATAAGATCCCGGACATGACGAGGATCTCCGGAATAGTCCGGAGGTAAAGATTGATATATGTGATAATAGTGTTTTGATCTCCGGAAGAGTTCCGGAGTTCACCGGAATGGGTTTCGGATGTTTACCGAAGTGTTCGGGTGTAGCAACACTTTATATGGGCCAAAGGGATAAAGCCCACGAGGTATTGGAAAGTGCAAAAAGTAGTTTTGCTGCCGCGTAAGCGGTACTACCGTTTTGTGAAGCGGTACTACCGCCCAAGCGGTACTACCGCTTGTGTGAAGCGGTACTACCGCCCAAGCGGTACTACCGCTTGTGTTAAGCGGTACTACCGCTTGTGTTAAGCGGTACTACCGCTTGTGCGCGGTACTGCAGGGATCCGAGTTGGACTCTTTCCCTGCGGGCCAAACCGACCTTGTGCGGGCAAAACCGACCTGGAGGAAGCTTTTACTCCAAGTTTAGACCCCAAGGCTCAGCATATAAATAGAGGGGCAGGTCTGGCACACGGGACATATCAAGATTTCCCCAAGCCGTGTGCGGCAACCCTAACCCTCTAGTTCCTCCGTCATAATCTCCGTAGCGCTTGGCGAAGCCCTGCAGAGATTGTTCCTCACCACCATCACCACGCCGTCGTGCTGCTGGAACTCAACCACTACTTCACCATCGCTCGCTGGATCGAGGAGGTGAAGGCGTCATCAAGCCGTACGTGTGTTGAACGCGGAGGTGCCGTCCGTTCGGCGCTAGTTCGTGATCGGATCGAGGGACGACTTGCGATTTGGATCGCGGAGACGTTCGACTACATCAACCGCGTTTCTTAAACGCTTCCGCTTAGCGATCTACAAGGGTATGTAGATTTACTCTCCCTCTCGTAGATGCTCATCACCATGGATAGATCTTGTGTGTGCGTAGGAAAATTTTTGTTTCCCATGCAACGTTCCCCAACAGTGGCATCATGAGCCAGGTCTATGCGTAGATGAGATCTCGAGTAGAACACAAACGAGTTGTGGGCGTGGGTGTATACATATTGCTTGCCGTTACTAGTTGATATTTGATTCGGCGGTACTGTGAGATGAAGCGGCCCGGACCGACATTACGCGTACACTTACGCGAGACAGGTTCCTTCAACTGACATGTAACTTCGTTGCATAAAGATGGCTAGCGGGTGTCTGTCTCTCTCACTTTAGTTGAATCGATTTCAATGAAGAGGGTTCTTTTAGAAGATCAAAAAGCAATCACTACACCACGTTGTGGTTTTGCGTAGGTAAGAACGGTTCTTGCAAACCCGTAGCAGCCACGTAAAATTTGCAACAACAATTAGAGGACGTCTAACTTGTTTTTGCAGGGTATGATGTGATATGATATGGCCAATTACATGATGAGATATATGTGATGTATGAGATGATCATGTGTTGTATAGAATATCACGACTTGCATGTCGATGAGTACGGCAACTGGCAGGAGCCATAGAGTTGTCTTTAATTATTGTATGACCCGCGTGTCAATCATTAAGCGCTATGTAATGCTTTACTTTATCGCTAAACGTTAGCAATAGTCGTGGAAGCAACAGTCGGCGCGACAACCTTATGGCGACACGTTGATGGAGATCAAGATGATGGAGATCATGGTGTCATGCCGGTGACGATGGAGATCATGCCGGTGCTTTGGAGATGGAGATCAAAAGCACAAGTTCATGGCCATATCATGTCACTTATGATTTGCATGTGATGTTAATCCTTTTATGCATCTTATTTTGCTTAGGACGACGGTAGCATTATAAGGTGATCCCTCACTTAAATTTCAAGATAAATTGTGTTCTCCCCGAGTGTGCACCGTTGCGAAAGTTCGTCGTTTCGAGACACGCCGTGATGATCGGGTGTGATAGACTCCACGTTCACATACAACGGGTGCAAGCCATGTTGCACACGTGGAACACTCGGGTTAAACTTGACGAGCCTAGCATGTACAGACATGGCCTCGGAACACAAGAGACCGAAAGGTCGAACATGAGTCATATAGTAGATATGATCAACATGAAGATGTTCACCATTGAAACCACCTCGACTCACGTGATGATCGGACTTGAGTTGGTGGATTTGGATCATGTTACACTCGAATGACCGGAGGGATGTCAATTTGAGTGGGAGTTTTTAGGTAATATGATTAATTAAACTCATTATCTTGAACAATAGTCTAAGTTGTCTTTGCTATATTTATGTTGTAGATCATGGCTCGCGCAGTAGCACCCCTGAATTTTAATGCGTTCCTAGAGAAAGCTAAGTTGAAAGATGATGGAAGTAACTTTGTGGACTGGGCCCGTAATCTAAGGATTATCCTTACGGCTTCCCAGAAGGCTTATGTCCTTGATGCACCGCTTGGTGATCCACCCGCTCCAGTTGAGTCTCTAGACGTTGTGAACGCCTGGCAGGCTCGTTCTGATGATTACTCAATAGTTCAATGTGCAATGTTGTATGGCTTAGAACCGGGACTTCAAAGACGTTTTGAACGTCATGGAGCATATGAGATGTTCCAGGAGTTGAAGTTTATCGTTCAGAAGAATGCCCGGATCGAGAGATATGAGATCTCCGATAAGTTCTATACTTGCAAGATGGAGGAGAACGGGTCTATCAGTGATCACGTGCTCAGAATGTCTGGGTACTCCACCCGTCTGGCTGAATTGGGGATGCCCCTTCCGCCAGAGGCTATCACTGACAGAGTTCTTCAATCATTGCCACCTAGCTACAAGAGCTTCGTGTTGAACTATAACATGCACGGGATGAACAAGTCAGTCGCCGAGCTGTTTGCGATGCTGAAAGCCGCTGAGTCTGAAATTCAGAAGGAGCATCAAGTGTTGATGGTCAATAAAACCACTAGTTTCAAGAAAAATGGCAAGGGTAAGAAGGGTAAATCTAAGAAGGGTGGCAAAGCAGTTGCTGCTCCTGTGAAGAAACCCAAGGCTGGACCCAAACCAGAAACTGAGTGCTTTCATTGCAAGGGAACTGGACACTGGAAGCGGAACTGCCCCAAGTATTTGGCTGACAAGAAGGCGGCCAACAACAAACAAGGTATATATGATATACATGTTATTGATATGTTCCTTACCAACCCTCGTTGTAGTGCCTGGGTATTTGATACCGGTGCGGTTGCTCATATTTGCAACTCTAAACAGGAACTGCGGAATAGACGGAGGCTGGCGAAGGACGAAGTGACGATGCGCGTGGGAAATGGTTCCAAGGTTGATGTGATCGCCGTCGGCACGCTCGCTCTTCGATTACCGTCGGGATTAGTGATGAACCTAAATAAGTGTTATTTGGTGCCTGCGTTAAGCATGAACATTATATCTGGATCTTGTTTATTGCGAGACGGTTACTCATTTAAATCAGAGAATAATGGTTGTTCTATTTATATGGGTAATATCTTTTATGGTCATGCACCCAATGTAAGCGGTTTATTCTTATTGAATCTCGATAGTAATGATACACATGTCCATAACATTGATGCCAAAAGATGTAGGATTGATAATGATAATACCACTTTCTTGTGGCACTGCCGTTTAGGTCATATTGGCGTAAAACGCATGAGGAAGCTCCATGCTGATGGACTTTTGGAGTCACTTGATTTTGAATCACTTGACACATGTGAGCCATGCCTCTTGGGCAAGATGACTAAAACGCCGTTCTCTGGAACAATGGAACGGGCAAGTGACTTATTGGAAATCATACATACTGACGTGTGCGGTCCGATGAGCATTGAGGCGCGCGGTGGTTATCGTTACTTTCTCACCTTCACTGATGACTTAAGTAGATATGGGTATATTTACTTAATGAAACACAAGTCTGAAACATTTGAAAAGTTCAAACAATTTCAGAGTGAAGTTGAGAATCATCGTAACAAGAAGATTAAATTCCTACGATCTGATCGAGGAGGAGAATATCTGAGTTATGAGTTTGGCAGTCACTTAAGACAATGTGGAATTGTTTCACAACTGACACCGCCTGGAACACCACAGCGTAATGGTGTGTCCGAACGTCGTAATCGAACTTTATTGGATATGGTGCGATCTATGATGTCTCTTGCCGATTTGCCACTATCGTTTTGGGGTTATGCATTAGAGACAGCTGCATTCACTTTAAATAGGGCACCATCGAAATCCGTTGAGACAACGCCATATGAACTTTGGTTTGGCAAGAAGCCAAAGCTGTCGTTTCTTAAAATTTGGGGATGTGATGCTTATGTCAAAAAGCTTCAGCCTGAAAAGCTGGAACCCAAAGCGGAGAAATGCGTCTTCATAGGATACCCAAAAGAGACAGTTGGGTATACCTTCTATCTCAGATCCGAAGGCAAAGTGTTTGTCGCTAAAAACGGAACATTTCTTGAGAAAGAGTTTCTCTCGAAAGAATTGAGTGGGAGGAAGATAGAACTTGATGAGGTTGTTGAACCTTTACTTCAACCTGAGAGTAGCGCAGTGCAGAAAGTTGTTTCTGTGGAGCCTACATTAGCTGAAGAGGAAGTTAATGATGATGATCATGAAGCTTTGGATCAAGTTGCTATCGAACCTCGTAGGTCGACAAGGACGCGTACTGCTCCCGAGTGGTACGGCAACCTTGTCTTGGAGGTCATGTTGTTAGACAACGATGAACCTACGAGCTATGGAGAAGCGATGATGGGCCCGGATTCCGAGAAGTGGTTAGAGGCCATGAAATCCGAGATGGGATCCATGTATGAAAACAAAGTATGGACTTTGGAAGTATTACCTGAAGGGCGTAAGGCCATTCAGAACAAATGGATCTTTAAGAGGAAGACGGACGCGGACGGTAATGTCACCGTCTATAAAGCTCGACTTGTGGCAAAGGGTTTTTCACAAGTTCAAGGAGTTGACTACAATGAGACCTTCTCACCCGTAGCGATGCTTAAGTCCATCAGAATCATGTTAGCAATAGCTGCCTTTTTCGATTATGAAATTTGGCAGATGGATGTCAAAACAGCGTTCCTTAACGGTTACCTTAAGGAAGAGTTGTATATGATGCAACCAGAAGGTTTTGTCGATCCAGAGAATGCTGGCAAAGTTTGCAAACTCCAGCGATCCATTTATGGACTGGTGCAAGCATCTCGGAGTTGGAATCTTCGTTTTGATGAGGTGATCAAAGCGTTCGAGTTTATACAAGTTTACGGAGAAGCTTGTATTTACAAGAAAGTGAGTGGGAGCTCTATAGCGTTTCTAATATTATATGTGGATGACATATTACTGATTGGAAACAATATAGAAATGCTGGAAAGCATAAAGGAATATTTGAACAAGAGTTTTTCAATGAAGGACCTAGGAGAAGCTGCTTTCATATTAGGCATCAAGATCTATAGAGATAGATCGAGACGTTTGATAGGACTTTCACAAAGCACATACCTTGACAAAGTTTTGAAGAAGTTCAAAATGGATCAGTCCAAGAAGGGGTTCTTGCCTGTTTTGCAAGGTGTAAAGTTGAGTAAGACTCAATGCCCAGTGACTGCAGAAGATAGAGAAAAGATGAGTGTCATCCCCTATGCTTCAGCCATAGGCTCTATCATGTATGCAATGCTGTGCACAAGACCCGATGTCAGCCTTGCCATAAGTATGGTCGGAAGGTTTCAAAGTGATCCAGGAATGGAACACTGGACGGCGGTCAAGAATATCCTGAAGTACCTGAAAAAGACTAAGGACATGTTTCTCGTTTATGGAGGTGATCAAGAGCTCGTCGTAAAGGGTTACGTCGATGCAAGCTTTGACACTGATCCGGATGACTCTAAGTCACAAACCGGATACGTATTTATTCTTAATAGCAGATTCTACATGCGAAGCGGAGTACATCGCTGCCTCGGAGGCGGCGAAGGAAGGTGTCTGGATGAAGGAGTTCATGACAGATCTTGGAGTAGTGCCTAGTGCGCTTAACCCAATGACTCTGTTTTGTGATAATACTGGTGCCATTGCTCTAGCCAAGGAACCAAGATTTCACAAGAGGACCAGACACATAAAGCGACGTTTCAATTCCATCCGCGATTACATCAAGGAGGACGACATAAATATTTGCAAAGTACACACGGATCTAAATGTTGCAGATCCGATGACTAAACCTCTTCCAAGGGCTAAACATGAACAACACCAGAACTGCATGGGTGTTCGATTCATTACAATGTAAATCACATAGTGATGTGAACTAGATTATTGACTCTAGTGCAAGTGGGAGACTGTTGGAAATATGCCCTAGAGGCAATAATAAATTGGTTATTATTATATTTCCTTGTTCATGATAATCGTTTATTATCCATGCTATAATTGTATTGATTGGAAACTCAAATACATGTGTGGGTACATAGACAACACTGTGTCCCTAGTAAGCCTCTAGTTGATCAAAGATGGTTAAGGTTTCCTAGCCATTGACATGAGATGTCATTTGATAACGGGATCACATCATTAGGAGAATGATGCGTTGGACAAGACCCAAAATAAGAACGTAGCATTTGATCGTGTCAGTTTATTGCTATTGTTTTCTGCATGTCAAGTATCTGTTCCTATGACCATGAGATCATGCAACTCCCTGACATCGGAGGAGTACCTTGTGTGTATCAAACGTCGCACCGTAACTGGGTGACTATAAAGGTGCTCTACAGGTATCTCCGAGGGTGTCTGTTGGGTTGGCATGGATCAAGACTGGGATTTGTTACTCTGTGTGACGGAGAGGTATCTCAGGGCCCACTCGGTAATACAACATCACAATAAGCCTTGCAAGCAATGTGACTAAAGTGTTAGCCACGAGATCTTGTATTACGGAACGAGTAAAGAGACTTGCCGGTAACGAGATTGAACTAGGTATAGAGATACCGACGATCGAATCTCGGGCAAGTAACATACCGAAGAACAAAGGGAATAGCATACGGGATTAACTGAATCCTTGACATAGAGGTTCGACCGATAAAAGATCTTCGTAGAATATGTAGGAGCCAATATGGGCATCCAGGTCCCGCTATTGGTTATTGGCCGTAGAGGTGTCTCGGTCATGTCTACATAGTTCTCGAACCCGCAGGGTCTACACACTTAAACGTTTGGTGACGATTAGTATAGTTGAGTTATTTTGTTGGTGACTGAAAGTTGTTCGGAGTCCCGGATAAGATCCCGGACATGACGAGGATCTCCGGAATAGTCCGGAGGTAAAGATTGATATATGTGATAATAGTGTTTTGATCTCCGGAAGAGTTCCGGAGTTCACCGGAATGGGTTCCGGATGTTTACCAAAGTGTTCGGGTGCAGCAACACTTTATATGGGCCAAAGGGATAAAGCCCACGAGGTATTGGAAAGTGCAAAAAGTAGTTTTGCTGCCGCGTAAGCGGTACTACCGTTTTGTGAAGCGGTACTACCGCCCAAGCGGTACTACCGCTTGTGTGAAGCGGTACTACCGCCCAAGCGGTACTACCGCTTGTGTTAAGCGGTACTACCGCTTGTGCGCGGTACTGCAGGGATCCGAGTTGGACTCTTTCCCTGCGGGCCAAACCGACCTTGTGCGGGCAAAACCGACCTGGAGGAGGCTTTTACTCCAAGTTTAGACCCCAAGGCTCAGCATATAAATAGAGGGGCAGGGCTGGCACACGGGACATATCAAGATTTCCCCAAGCCGTGTGCGGCAACCCTAACCCTCTAGTTCCTCCGTCATAATCTCCGTAGCGCTTGGCGAAGCCCTGCAGAGATTGTTCCTCACCACCATCACCACGCCGTCGTGCTGCTGGAACTCAACCACTACTTCACGATCGCTCGCTGGATCGAGGAGGTGAAGGCGTCATCAAGCCGTACGTGTGTTGAACGCGGAGGTGCCGTCCGTTCGGCGCTAGTTCGTGATCGGATCGAGGGACGACTTGCGATTTGGATCGCGGAGACGTTCGACTACATCAACCGCGTTTCTTAAACGCTTCCGCTTAGCGATCTACAAGGGTATGTAGATTTACTCTCCCTCTCGTAGATGCTCATCACCATGGATAGATCTTGTGTGTGCGTAGGAAAATTTTTGTTTCCCATGCAACGTTCCCCAACAGTCGAGTGATCGACCTCGACTACACGTTGCCATTACCTCGGCGAGATGACGATGTCGTACCGCCTCTACCGACCTTGACGCTCAGGCTATATTTTTCCTAATTACTTACTTCACCTAAGTTAATGAAGTAGAAGCTTTTTGTTGTTATTATTATTTTTGGTTGGCACTATTTTATGTACACAGGTAAGTCGACTTCGAACGGTTCACGTCGCCACCCCTGTGAGCTGCCATGCGTCGGCGTCCCCCCGTCGTCACTTCTTCAAGCCAACATATATTGCGCCGACCTGTTGCATCACATCGGCTCACCCATGGACATCGGCGTCGCCTCGCCAAACTACTTCCTCACTGCGGCTGGGCTAGGGGCTTCGCCTCGCTATGCCGACAGTGTCGGGTCGCCACTTCGTCAAGCCGAGCTCCTTGCTTGGTCACCTCGGGACCGGCTTGGGGGCTGGGACCTCGATCTGCCTCAGGCTCGGCCCATGTCATTAACACGGAGAACATTAACCAGCTAAGTCGCTTTCATGCTCAATTTTTTTTAGAAAAAAATATATTTTTTGTTTGGTTCGACCAAGCATTATATTTATGTTAAATAAAAAAAATTGTTTGTTAAAAACACTTCCTTTTCCCATGATAATTGGGGGCTTCACCGTCACGCTGCCGAACTACTCTGTCTCCTCGGCCGGACTGGGGGCTTTGCCTCGCCGCAGCAACCGTGTTGCGTTGCCGCTTCTTGACCCGAGCTCTTCGCTCGATTACCTCGGGCTTGGGGGCTGGGACCTCGGTCAGGCCGAGGACCACGTCTCCGTCGCGCCACAACCCCAGACCGCACCGAGCACATTAACCAGCTAAGTCATTTTCATGCTCAGCTCTCTTTCAAATTTTACTTTTTATTCGGTTCAACCAAACATTATATTTCTTGTTAAACAAAAATAATTGTTTGTTAAAAACTTTGTTTGTTAAAAATGTCTTTACCCGATTTAACCGGGGTCTCTTTAATTTGTATGAGCCATTTTATAATAAATGTGTTTTCTTCTTGGTCGTTGCAAAGTCTTTTTCTACCACTCTTTTTTCCGACACTAGTGTGTGGTCAATAGCCGGATAGCCTGGTTTCTTTCTAAAAACGCTTGAGTTTAGTTCGCTAAACAAGCCTCGGAGAAACACTCCGCCTTCGGGATATGGAGGTTGAAGCCAAAGGCTGGCCCGCTTGGAGTCTGGAGATCGAATGTATCATGTTAAAGCATGACCGAAGCACGTATTAATTTTAAGACCAATTTTGGATTGGCACCAAAAAACTTGATTTAGTTCGGACGTTGAAGTTTTTACATAAGTTTTTTGGCTTTTCGAGCTTATGGCACTTTTAAGTTATTTGTATGTTTTTCTTTTAGGAGGCGGGGCATCCTCATGACCGAGGTGCCCTGCATAATAATTTAGCTCGGGAGATCTTTTCCGACCCACAACTCGGTATCTCTCCTGCCGACTTACACCTTGGCGTTGAAAAAACACACATGACATCTGGACTAGTTCCCGAGGAGATTCGATCCTCAGGTTGGTCGGCCGCACCCAACCTGAGTCTCGGGCGATATTGTGTGTCTCCAGCATAGCTCTCGTAGTACAACGTCGGGTGCCTTTAAAGTATCGACAATATCAACGGGGGACTCCGACTAGAGCAGTCCTCGGCAAAACATTATCGGATATTGCTTTATATGCATCAGTTTCGAATTGTGTCTTTGGTCAATAGTTGGGTTGCTCTGCTCCTGTGATTGCCTCCTACATTCCGCTTTGTTCGGCTAGGTGTGCAAAGGGAGAACCACTGCGATTGTACTTCCGATTTAACTGGTCAAGTACCTCAGTGGATAAAGATGAAAATTGACTGTCACAATGAGCGCATACTGGTCAGCGATCCGATGACTCTGTCAAACTATAGACCGATAGAGGTTACCCCGTGGGCCTTTCATAAATTTGGCCGAAGTGTTGATGGCTTGACCTCGGTTGACGCCGAACACTAACCTGGGGCTAGTAACTCACCTCCCAAACTTTAAGCTCCTATTACTAAGTGAAAGTTATAAAGCCTAGATATCTGATTGCCTTGTTTTCGCTAACACAACCGCCTCCGGGCACCGAGACGTCGGCTAAGGGTTGTCTTGTTACTGCGGAAACACCCTACGTAGCATCTACGAAGGGGTAGAAGCCGAAGATGGGCCACTCTCAAATGGTAAACGGTCACAAAGGAGTCAAAATAGCATATAGCATAAAAGCATTTGTATTCAATATACGAGTGTTGCCTTCTGTAATCATCGTTATAAAGCCGTAAAAATGCATCAATTTGACTTAAGATTTTGGCCAAGCTGGGTTGCCTGGCTCCTGTGCTTACCCCCTACGTTCCCGATTGTTCGGCTAGGGGTTAAAGGGAGCACCTCTGTGATTGTTACTTCCGGGTCATCCGGGTTAGTACCTCAGACTGGGTGAAGCCAAAAGCTAGCCATCTTAAGAATATAATTGGTCGGCAACGACGGAAGTGAAAATTTTGGTTCATTAAAGACCACAAAGTTCGGGAACATTCGCCGAACTAAATCCTCAATATTTTTCTCCCGCATTGATCGGAGTTGAGGTTTCACGATCATGGTCAACATGATATCCGGGGAAAAGGAACTTATAAATGAACTATTTTTCCCAGAAGATGTTTCTTACGTTAAGTAGTAATATAACATATCTCTCCGCATACCTTTGTTTACAAAACCGTATGGCCGGATTGCCTTGTTTGCTGTAAATCTTTGCCCTTATAAAGGCTTTATAAAGCAGGACAAACACTCCTCGGCTACTGGCCGAGGAGGTTGAAGCTGATGGTTGGTCAACAAAGTCTTGTACAATGCGGATCCGAGCATTAATGATGTAATGTACTTGGATACATAGAATCAGTATACATAAATTATGTCAAACGTAAATAAGTTTGTGTCAAACAAATATCGATCCTTAATTCGACCACCCATGCCCAAATTAAGGCTCGGGGGCTACTGCATTACCTATTCAATATAACAAATTCAAAGTGCAATACGGTTTCCAAGGAGATTCGATCCTCAGGTTGGTCGGCCGCACCCAACCTGAGTCTCGAAAACTATGGCACACCACGTTTCTGTTCCTAAGTATGGTGTCGAGCAAGGACTTGATCCTCAGGCCGATTTCACAAATTGACCTAAGTCTTAGGGGCTACTGGGATCTGTGGTTTTATTATTTCCTTCAGGTGCATCTTGGGTTTTAGACCGACACACACCTTGAGGGCTACTGGCTATACATCTCGGTAGTAAATAAATTGCGGCGATCGGAAATAAATCCCGCAAAAAACAGCCCGAGACCAAGGTGGTGCACCACCTTGGAAGCAGTCCGGCATAAAGCTTGGATGTAAGTGGCTAGCTCCATAAAGGGCATTTATGGCATTAAGCTCGGATGAACTTCTTCAACTTTTTCAAGACCGAGGTAATCTATGACACCTCGGATGCATATCGGCGTTGGAGCTCGGCTGCAAAAGGATACCTCGAATACAGTCCGGCGTTGGAGCTTGGACACAGTCCGGCGTTGGAGCTTGGACACAGTCCGGCGTTGGAGCCCGGATGCAAAAAAGACACCTCGGATGCAGTCTGACGTTGGAGCTTAGACGCAAGAGGACACCGCCGCATGGGAAACACTTCGGACCCAAAGTTTCATGTAAAAAATAACAAGGCATCGATAAAGGCCAAAAACTTAAAGGGCTCCTTCAGATTCAGCTCGGCGATCCTCAAGATCGGACATGGGAAGATTTGTTGAACCAGTTTTCAAGACCGACGACAGAAGACAAAGAACTGTTTTGAAGAACCGAGGAGCGTCCCCAACTTGAAGACCGGTTCATGGGGCTACTGACGGTGTCCTGGACTAGGGGGTACTCACCACGTCGTCTCCCAACCAGTGGGTCGGGCCGAGGACCCCAGGGTGATTTACTAATGGGCCACTTCGGGCAGCCTATGATGAATACAAGGGAGATTCCACAAGACTTGGCGCACAAGACAAGGACTCCTCTAAACCCTAGACGTACGGTGCATTATTTAAGACCGAGGCTAGGCTAGTCAATAGACAATATGATATTCGTTACAACAATCTCGTGGTAGATACCTGTACTATGTACTATCCCCATATCAATACAATCAAAAGCAGGACGTAGGGTATTATCTCCTTGAGAGAGCCTGAACCTGGGTAAAATCATGTGTCCATGTTACCATCGCTCCAAGACGCTTAGCTTAGGACCCCTACTACGAGATATGTTGGATTTAGGACCGACAGAGAGGCCGGTGAGCACCTGGTTGCAGCTCCCGTGCTCCTTCGCGTAGACGTTGCGGGTTGACGCGCCCGCAGGTCTGTGGCTGTAGGACGATGGTTGTTGCAACGGCGCGTTGTGGGTGGAGGTTGAGGTTACCCCCGCATGCAACGCCTTTTTGAGCCGTGGGTGGCAGACCTTCGCCCGCGCCCATGGCCTGGAGGGGAGGCCCACGCTCCACTTCAAGCTCGGCGGCGCCGCGACGCTTCGTCAAGATCTTCGGGGAGGACGGTAGGCGCTTGGAGTGCTGCCCGGACGGCGGCGGCAGCGGCGATCTTGGACGTGAGCTTGTCCATGGCGACGACCACCATGCTTCCAGTAGCAGCGATACCTCCTCCGAGGAGAGCCCGAGTGACGACAGCTACGACGCCCCGCCGTGTCGGCGTGCCCGTACTTCGAGGGGAAGCCAGCCGCGACGGCGCCGCTCCCCCGCCCGGGAAGCAGCCACGCCGACGTGCCATAGCGGCGCCATCAAGGAGGAGGAGGACTCCGACTGAGCGCCGGCGCGCTGAGGCCGGGGCCTCAGGAGCGGTAGCCCCTGGGGGGGCTCCTTCGCCTTCTTTTCCTTTCCTCTGCCTGTAACCAAAAAATCATGGGGGACCCCTTCCGGGTGTGTAACGAACTTCGGGGCTTGCGCCCTTTTATCAGCACTCTCATTGCGCATTGCGGTCACCGCGTTACTGTTAACCGGGACTCCCTTTGATCGTGACTAGGGTACTTAGCTTGATGCGTCCGCGGCGGGCTTCTGCGTCGTGAGGTTTGGCGGTGGCGCCTGGGGAGCTAGTGGCGATTGGAGAGCTTGGGGAGGTTCTTCCTTCCTGCGAGTGAGGCGGTTTGGGGAGACCCCTTTCGGCACTCTGCGTCTGTAGGGCCCGATCTCGTGCCTGCCTCGACCACCTTGGGGCGTCCGGATCACCAGGACGAGACCAAGGGGCGAGACCTTGACCGCCATTGGGGCATCCGGATCACCAGGACGAGACCAAAGGGCGAGCGAGGAGCCACGCGATCGGTGAGGCTCATGAGGCGCGATGCTCAGGAGCCCCCTTTGACACTCAAGCGGCGCTCTACGTCGGCGGGGCCCGATCCCGTGCATGCCCCGACCACCATTGGGGCATTTGAATCACCAGGACGAGACCAAGGGGCGAGGCCTCAACCGCCATTGGGGCGTCCGGATCACCAGGGCGAGACCAAGGGGCGAGCGAGGAGCCACGCGATCGGTGAGGCTCCTGGGGCGCGATGCTCAGGATCCTCCCTTGACGTTCAAGCGGCAACCAATCCTTTCTGTCGGTTCTTGTCCCAGGGGGCGTGAGCCTCCAGGGGGTTTAAGACAGCGCACCGAGCCGTGGGGGAGCCCCCGAGAGAGGGTGAGGCGGCGTGCGCCTGCTAGCTCACTCGAGAGCGCCACGCGAGGACAAGGATGCCAAGGCCACGCGGGGACCAGGACGCCAAGGCCTTGGCAAGGTGTGTGCACCGTGCTAGTAGCCCCCACTCGCGGGGTGCGGGAGGGAGAGCCTGGCAGGTGTTATCTCAGAGAAAGAAATTTCAAGAGAGAGGACTGCAAGAAGAAAAAATTCCCGCCCCTTTTCCTTTAAATAGAGTCGATAAAAACTTCGGATTTCGTTCCAGGAAAACGGCAAATTCGAATACAAGAAAAGCAAAGAACAACCGCATCCGACACCTAGGCTAGTCTTCATCTTCCCCCAGCGCGGAACATAGAGCATCCACGTTGTGTAGGCATAGTCATTGGAGACAGTGTTGTCCGCCGGCGCGGAGCATGGGGCTTCCACTTGGGTGTGGGCGGGAACCCCTCCGCGTCCTCGGGGGGCTCCGGGCGTATACATCCCACTCATTATTATGTGAGAGTGTCACGGGTAGAACTTGTGGAGGTGTTGGATGTTCTAGGCATTCTGGATGGGGACCCCGTCCTGAGTCTCCAGGCGCATGGCGCCAGGCCTGGAGACGCGGGCGACCTTGAACGAGCCTTCACACATGGGCGAGAGCTTGTGCAAGCCCTCCCTGGAAAGGACCCGCCTCAAGACGAGGTCTCCGACTTCGAGGGTCCTGGGGCGGAATTTACGGCAGTGGTAGCGCCGCAGTGCCTGCTGGTACCTCGCGGCTCGGAGCGAGGCTTGATGACAGGCCTCCTCCCCGAGCACGAGGTTCGCCCCCCGCGAGGCATCCTGGCGCTCCTCGTCGAATGCCAAAACCCACGGGGATCGGTGCCTGACCTCGTGTGGAAGGACGGCTTCTGCTCCGTAGACGAGGAAGAACGGGGTCTCGCCAGTGGGCTTAGTCGCGGTGGTGCGGATGGACCACAACACGGACTGAAGCTCGTCGACCCAGCCCCTGACGCAGGCCTCAAGCTTCTTCTTGAAGCTCCTTGTCTTGAGGCCCCGCAGGACCTTCGTGTTGGCGCGCTCCACCTGACCGTTGCTTTGCGGGTGCACCACTGAGGCGTAGCATATCTGCATTCCAAGGTTAGTGCAATAGGTCCTGAAGAGGTTACTTGTGAACTGCGAACCGTTATCTGTGATGATGCGGTTGGGGACGCCGAAGCGGCTCACGATGCCCTTGATGAACTTGATGGCCGACCCAGCGGGGATGGTGCGGACGGGCTCCACCTCCGCCCACTTGGTGAACTTGTCGATGGCTACGTAGAGGTAGCGGTACCCGCCTGCTGCTCATGGAAAGGGCCCCAGTATATCTAGCCCCCAGACCGTGAAGGGCCAGGAGAGCGGGATGGTCTGGAGGCCCTGCGCGGGCTGATGAATCTGCTTGGCATGGAACTGGCAGGCCTCACAGGACTGGACCAGCTCGGTGGCGTCATTGAGCATCGTGGGCCAGTAGAAGCCAGTGTGGAACGCCTTCCCTACAAGGGTGCGTGACGAGGAGTGGTGTCCGCAGTCTCCTCCATGGATGTCGGCCAGCAGCTCGCACCCCTGTTCCCTGGATACGCGTCGCAACGCGACGTCGTTCGGGCGCCTGCGGTACAGCTCGCCGTCCCGCAGACAATAAGTTGTGGCCTGTCGTACCACACGTTTCGCGTCTTCCTCCTTTTCCGGTAGTGTGCCGTGAAGCAGGTACGCCCTGAACTCCTGTGTCCACTCGTCGACTCGGGGCTCTAGCGCCAGGAGCAGTCGAGCTCCTGAGGCTGGACCACAAGTTGGAGCCCCTGAGGGTGGTGCTGGGGGTAGCACTTCACTTCGTGGCGCCTGATCCCCGGTTGGTGGTGCCACGGATAGCTTGAAGAGCCGCTCCTCGAAGACGCTTGGCTCCTGAGGCTTGCGGTGCGATGCCCTCTTGGCGATGTTGTTGGCCTCCTTGTTCGCACCGCGCGGGATGTGCTGCAGTTCCATGCCCTGGAAACGTTTTTCAATCTTACGTACCTCTCCCAAGTATGCCTCCATGTGCTCGTCCTTAGGCGTATACTCCTTGTTGGAGAAGTTGGCGAGGAGCTGGGAGTCGCCCTTGATGGTGAGGTGCTGAATCCCCAAGGCGGCTGCGACCTTGAGGCCGGCGATTAAGCCCTCGTACTCTGCGATGTTGTTGGAGACCTTCTCACCATGCTGGAAACAGAGTTGCACGGCATAGTAGAGCTTGTCCCTGGTCGGGGAGACGAGTACAACACCGGCCCCTACTCCCCTGCGCGCGAAGGCCCCATCAAAGTGCATGGTCCAACCCTCAGGCGCCTCGTCGCCGGGGGCAAGGGACTGGCCCTCGTCTAGCCCCCGGTCGGGAGCGTCCATCCATTCGGCTACAAAGTCCGCCAGGGCTGCCCCCTTGATGACCCTGGTCGTACTGAACTCTATATTGAAGGACTGCAGCTCGATGTTCCATTCTGCGACCCTCCCTGCTGCGTTGGGGTTGCGCAGCACTTTCTCCAAGGGGTACGCAGAGACGACCTTGATGGGATGCCCCTGGAAGTAATGGCGTAGTTTCCTTGAGGCGACAAGAAGTGCGAGCAAGAGATTTTGCTGCATAGGGTAGCGTGAGCGCGCGTCCCGCAACACGGTACTGACATAGTACACCGGATGCTCGACAAGAGAGAGGCCTTCCGCACCGCCCCACTCCGCTGCGGCCTCATGAGGCCCGGGAGCCTCGGGGGTCGCCGGGGCGGCTGGGGCCTCAGGGGCGTCGTCTTGAGGGGGTGAAGGCATCGTGGCGTCCTATGAGTCACCTTGCTTCTTGCCGGCGGCCCGCCTACGCCTGAAGGCGTAGCGCGCGTACCGGCACGCTCTTCCCTGACCACCACGAGCGCAGCACTGGCGGAGTGCGGGGTGGCAGACAGGTATAGCAGTAGGGGCTCCCGGGGGCGAGGTGCCACCATTACCAATGGACTCGTGAGGTACTGCTTGAGGTCCTCGAATGCCGCGTCTGCCTCCAGAGTCCATTCAAAGGGGCCCTTCCTCTTCATGAGCTTGAAGAACGGCAGGGCCCGCTCGCCAAGCCTCAAGATGAAGTGTCCCAAGGAGGTCATGCAGCCCGCCAGCTTCTGCATTTTCTTGAGGGTCTGAGGCGGACTCATCTTGCTTATAGCCTTGACCTTCTCCGGGTTCACCTCGATCCCTCGGTGCGAAACCAAGAAACCGAGCAGTTTGCCCGACGGGACCCCGAAGACACACTTCTCGGGGTTGAGCCTCAGGTTCAGCCGCCTCAGGCTGGCGAACATCTCCTCCACGTCCTCGATCAAGGACTTGGCTTCTTGTGACTTGACCACAATGTCGTCGACGTAGGCTTCCGCGTTCCTCCCGAGCTGCTGCCCCAGGGCGATGTGCATCAGCCGCTGGAAGGTTGCGCCAGCGTTCCGCAGCCCGAAGGGCATGCACATGTAGCAGAACACACCGCGCGTGGTGAGGAACGCCGTCTTCTCGACGTCTTCCACCGCCATCTTGATCTCATGGTAGCCAGAGAAAGCGTCCAGGAAGCATAAAAGGTCGCACTCGGCGGTGGAGTCCACGATCTGGTCGATGCGTGGCAGCGGGAACGGGTCCTGGGGGCAGGCCTTGTTGAGGTTCGTGAAGTCGACGCACATGCGCTCCTTCCCGCACTTCTTCGGGACGACCACCGGGTTGGCGAGCCACTCCGGGTACTGCACCTCCCGGATAACTCTGGCCTCCTTCAGCTTGCCAACCTCTTGGGCGATGAATGCCTGCTTCTCTTGATCCTGCCTCCTTGCCTTTTGCTTCACCGGGCGTGCATTGGGACACACCATGAGGTGGTGCTCGATTACATCCCTCGGGACCCCCACCAGGTCAGAAGCGTTCCACGCGAACGCATCCTTGTTCGCACGGAGGAAGGATAGCAACGCTTCTTCCTGCTCCCGAGGCAAGTCGGCGCCGATGGTGAAGGTAAGATCAGGATTCTCGTCGTCTACGGGCACCTGCTTCGTCTCAGCCCGGTTCTGAGAGAACAGCTGCTTCTACTTTACTGGCGCGACGTCGACAACATCCCCAGTGCCCTCTGAGGCCTGCGCGGCGTCCCCAACATTGGGGCATGCCGCGGCCGCCGCTTTGTAGGCGAGCTTGAGCGTGTGCGCTGCGTCCTTGGCGTCTCCAGCGACGGAGAGGATGCTGCCGCTCCCAGGCATCTTGATGACGTTGTAGCCCGGGTGCGTCGCCGCCATGAACTGGGCAAGGGCGGGGTAGCCAAGTATCGCGTTGTAAGGGAGGTGGATGCGGGCGACATCGAAGTCGATCTGCACGGTGCGGTAGTTGGAGCGGGTGCCGAAGATGACGGGGAGGCGCACCCGCCCCAAGGGGGCGACGAAGCCCCCGGCCACCCCAGAGAAGGGCCTTGAGGGTGCGAGCTGGCCATGGGGCACATGTAGCGCATTGAAGGTTTCCACGGTGAGGACGTTGAGGCCGGCCCCGCCGTCTATGAGGGTCCTGGTGATGGTCATGCTATTTATGGTTGGTGTGCACAGCATGGGGGGCGTACCGGCGGCAGCCGTTGTTCTAGGGTGGTCGTCGGGGCCGAAGGTGATGTCGATCTCAGGCCACGTTGGATGCTGCGGGGTCTCGGACCGTGGCCGAATCGCGCTTGCCTGGGCGGAGGAACTGCTTGACTTGGCGGTTGGAGGCGGGCGCCTGCGATCCGCCAAGGATGCTAGTTACCGCAGGGTCAACCCTGCGAGCCGAGGCGCCACCGCGCACCAAGGGCTGCCCGGCCTCAGGGGTCGCGTCGGCCATGGAGCCGGGGAATCAGGGCCCGACTGCAGCCGCAGATGGGGAAGCTTCGACACGGCCCCTACCTGGCGCGCCAAATGTCGGATTTCGGGCTCCGCTAAAACCCTAAGAAGTTTGAACCCAGGGGCGTGTGCGAAGATCCCCAACCGCTTCACTCCCTCCAAGCTCATAACACGATAACCTCGCTCGATGGCGAGTAAGAAGATAGCACACGAGAGTTTACCCAGGTTCGGACCGCTGCGAAGCATAAAACCCTACTCCTGTTTTTGGTGGATTGCCTCACGAGGAGGTTTGTGGATGAACTAGTACAGTGGTGAGTTGCCTCACGAGTGCGTTTTGGGTGGCGTTGGATCCCCCTTCTACAGAGCAACCTAGCCCCTATTTATAGCTTCCCGGGTCCTCTCCCCTTATCGCAATGCCGGGAAGGGATCCCACAACGGCCAAATTCGAAAGTGGACAGGAGGTACGTATTATCCTGACGAAAGGTGGTCTTCGCCTGCAAAGTAGCCAGTGGTGATGTAGAGGTGGGCTCGGCGATGACGTCCATCCTGCGGGGCTCGGGGTCTTGGTCTTGTTGCACCGGAATGGAAACCTTTGGGGGCGCTTTGGGAACCTGCTTGCGCTCCTGCCTCCTTTGCACGAAAGGGGAAACTGTCTCCTCTGGCGCGCTGGTGCCCGCCTGGCCCGCCTTACGTCGTCCTTGGCCTCCTGAGGTCGAGCGTTGCATAGAGATCTCCGCCGCTCGGGAGGGGGCCTGGGGAGGCCTACTCCCCCGCGGGTCTTGGCGTTGTTTCCCTCGCGAGCTCGGGGCTCTCGCGAGGGCCTTGTGCTGAGTGAGGCCGTGTCGGGCCGTACTTGGCTGTCGAAGTGGGCCACGCCTTGGGCCACAGGCAGGCAAGTCTGGGTACCCTCGTTCCCAGGACGCCGACAAGTGAGTCACCCTAAATTTTCTCAAATATTTTTAAAGCATAAAAATAATTTTTCCTTATGAAAGATCATTTGTGTCCTTAAGAAAAAGTCGCTAAATAAAATATGGAAATAATCTTTAAAATTAATATTTGGTGGTTTTGGGAGAACTTATATATAGTAGGTTCCAAATAAAATGATTGGATAAGAATAGTTTCCCTAATTTGAGGACTTGTATTACAAACCTCAATTCAGGTGGTTTTGAAAACTTAAATTGAATAATTGCTTTTTGACCAAAATAATATTTTATAAAAATAGTTTAAAGTCCTATACACATGGCATTGTCATTGGGCAAAGGTTTTGGATAAAGGAGATGAGTTGGGAGAGCAGGAGGGATAAAATGGTTGGTGGCACAATCAAACAAGCAAGCAATTCTCAAACAAGTCAACCATTCATATGCACACAAAAAGTTTTAAATGGGTCCAAATTTTATAAACTTATAGCATAGCAAAGTGGTACAAACACACGGTGTGACAGACCTACCCCCCTTTCAAGAATCTCATCCCTGAGATTCTTAGGCTAGGCGCTAAAAAGATAAGGGAACTCGGATCTAAGGTAGTCTTCATGCTTCTAGGTTGCTTTTGCTTCGGTGTGGTTGCTCCATTGGACCTTGAAGTACATGATGGTGCGGCTTCGAGTGCAACGCTCCACTTCATCCAAGATGCGAACTGGTCTTGATGGCTTGATGATCGATGTCCAAGATGGTTCTGGCTGAAGGTCGATGGCTTGATGGTCGATGTCCTTGTAGAGGTCGGGGCGGTTGGGAACTTGGAGACACTTCCGGGGTTGTGACACGTGGAAAACGTTGTGCACATCGGATAAATCGAAAGGTAGCTCTAGCTGGTAGGCAACTTCTCCTCGTCTGTCGGTGATCTTGAAGGGGCCGATATATCTTGGTGTGAGCTTCCCTTTGACGTGGAAGCGCTGATTTCCCTTGGGAGGCGTGACTCGGAGATAGACATAGTCCCCAACACGAAAACTCATGTCTCGACGGAGTGAGTCGGCATAACTCATCTGTCTTGACATGGCAGTCTCTAGACGCTCTCTGACAAGTTGAACTTGCTCTTCTACTTCACGGAGGATGTCTGGTCCAAAGACTAGCCTTTCTCCGGTTTCTGACCAGTTAAGAGGAGTGCGGCACTTGCGTCCATATAGCACCTCAAATGGTGCCATCTGCAGACTGGACTGGTAGTTGTTGTTGTAGGAGAACTCAGCGAATGGTAAGTAATCTTCCCATTTGGTGCCATATGCCAGAACACAAGCACGAAGCATATCTTCGAGTATCTGATTCACTCGCTTCGTTTGTCCTCCGGTCTGGGGGTGAAAAGCAGTGCTGAAGGATAACTTGGTTCACATAGCTTCTTGGAATCTTTTCCAAAATCTCGAGGTAAACTGGGTACCCCGATCTGACACGATCTCCTTAGGAACTCCGTGGAGGCTCACGATCCGGTTGATGTAGAGGTCGGTTAGTTGGTTCCCATTGTAGTTGGTCTTAACGGGAATGAAGTGAGCTACTTTGGTTAGGTGATCGACAATGACCCAAATGGAATCATGTCCCTTGTTTGAGCTCGGCAACCCGGTAATGAAGTCCATCCCAACTTTGTCCCATTTCCAGCCAGGCACTTTGAGAGGTTGTAACAGTCCAGCGGGTCGCTGATGCTCAGCTTTGACTCTCCGGCATATGTCACACTTAGCAACGAATGTGGCTATCTCTCTCTTCATGCCATGCCACCAGAATCTTGCTTTGAGGTCTTGGTACATCTTGGTCCCTCCGGGATGGATGGAATACGGAGTGTCATGAGCTTCTTGCAAGATCAAGTTCTTGAGCTCAACTTTGTTGGGTACGCAAATGCGATTCTCAAACCATACAACTCCATGTTCATCCACTGAGAATCCCAGGGCCTTGCTTGCCTTGATATTCCTCTTGATGCCTTCAATGCTCTTGTGTCCCTTCTGAGCTTCCTTAATATCATCCATCAAGGTAGGCTTTACTTCAAGGTTGGCTAGGAATCCAGGTGCAACTAGTTCCAAGCCAAAGCTCTCAAGCTCTTCATACAGGGCGGGTAGCCTTTCCTTAATCATAGCATTTAAGGAACACGCCTTTCTGCTTAAGGCATATGCTACCACGTTAGCCTTTCCAGGGTGATATTGAACACTGAGGTCATAGTCCTTGATCAACACCAACCATTTTCGCTGCCTCATGTTCAATTTCTTTTGAGTGAAAATATACTTCAAACTCTTATGGTCTGTGTATATCTCACATTGCTTCCCTAGAAGGTAATGTCGCCATTTTTTTAAGGCATGAACTACTGCTGCCAACTCAAGATCATGAGTAGCATAGTTCACCTCGTGAGGGTGTAGCTGCCTGGATAGATATGCTATGACTCTGCCTTCCTGCATCAGAACACTTACAAGCCCAGTCCTTGATGCATGACAATATACCAGAAACTCCTTGTGAATATCGGGAGTGGCCAAAACTGGAGCTGTCGTCAATCTCTTCTTGAGCTCTTGGAAACTTTCCTCGCACTTCGGCATCCATTCAAACTTCTTGTACTTCTTCAAGAGCTGAGTCATGGGCCTAGCATTGCTCGAGAATCCTTTGACGAACTTGCGGTAATATCCCGCGAGTCCGAGGAAGCTCCTGACTTCCTTGACATTGCTTGGGGACTGCCATTCTGTCACAGCTTCAATCTTGGCAGGGTCCACTGACAAACCTTCTGCAGTCAACACATGACCCAAGAATCCAACTTCGTGTAGCCAAAACTCGCACTTGCTGAATTTGGCATAAAGCTGGTGCTCTCGAAGCTTATCCAGGACCATCCTCAAATGTTGCGCATGCTCTTCTTCAGACTTGGAAAAGACGACAACAAACCCCAAGTACTCCATGAAAACTTTGTTCATGAGGTACATGAAGTAGGCAGGGGCATTGGTTAACCCAAATGACATGACTGTGTACTCATACAGGCCATACCGGGTTACGAATGTCGTCTTCAGAATGTTTGAGGTCTGATCTTTAGTTGATTGTACCCAGATCTGGGGTCGATCTTGGAAAACACCTTGGCACTTTTCAGCTGATCGAACAGGTCTTCAATCTTGGGGAGTGGGTACTTGTTCTCGATTGTGACTTCATTGAGAAATCGATAATCGACACAAAGTCGAATAGTATCATCGCTTTTCTCCACAAATAGAACAGGTGATCCCCAAGGAGAGGCACTAGGGCGGATAAATCCTTTATGAAGCTGCTCTGCCAGTTGCTTCTTCAGTTCAGCCAACTCTTCGGTTCCCATTCTATAGGGCTTCTTATAGATGGGTCCTGCTCCGGGCATTAGCTCAATGATGAACTCTGTGTCATGGTCAGGAGGCATTCCGGGCAGCTCATCAGGAAATACATCAGGGTATTCACATACCACTGGTACATGGTCCAACTCAATTCCCGACAGACAATTGACCTGAGGGGCTAGAGCGGAGATAGGGTTGGGAACATACTTGACTTCAACTCCTTGGCTATTGGTCATGGTAACAATCCGCTTGGTGTAGTCTAGCAAGCCTTGGTGCTTGGTTAACCAATCCATGCCTAGGATCATCTCCAAGCCTTGCGACTTCAGGATGATAAGGTCTGCTAGGAATTCTACTCCATTGATAACAATCCCAACTCCTGTACATCCTATCTTGGTCCTCATAATTGAACCCGGGGTTTGTACCAACATTTGACTACCCAAGGGTGTAGGCTTCATACCACTCTCTAGTGCAAACTTTTGGGTAACAAATGAAAACGAAGCTCTAGAACCAAACAGTACGGTTGCTGGGGTTGAGTTGACAAGGAATGTACCCAGTATGACGTCCGGGTCTTCCTGGGCTTCCTCGGCGGTGACGTGATTCACACTACCCTTGCCATTGTTGGGCTGGTTGCGGGGAGCTTGGTTCCTTGGTGGCGCTCCACGGCCTTTTCCTTGGTTCGGCACATTGGGGCGCGATCCGTCTGGCTTCTTGTTGGGGCACTGCCTAGAGATGTGTCCTGGCTGACCACATCCAAAGCAAGTGACTTGGCTTGAGCCGCTGTTGTTGTTGCCACCATTGTTGTTATTAGGGTTGTTGTAAGCATGCCTGGGATTGGCATACTACTGAGGCTGGTAGTTCGGACGAGGTGCAGGAGGTCTAGCCTGCTAAGGCTCATAGGTTGGCTTGGCTGGGGCCGGCTTCCAAGGGCGAGGCTTCTGGTTGCTGGAACTACCCTTGCTGATCATCTTGCGCTTGCGAGTGTCTTCCATGGCTGGATGCTTGTCTGCTAGCATGAGAACCTTGTTCACCAGATCGAAGAAGGTCCGACAGTCGCAGACAATGAGCTGATACTGCAGGGCTTGCTGGAGTCCTTCCATGAAGCGTTCCATCTTAGCGGCCTCAGTGGTGACATCTTCAGGTGCATACCTTGACCGCAGGTTGAACTTCTACATATACTCCTTGACAGAGCCACTTCCTTGCTTCAGCGCTCGAAATTCTCTCTTCTCCATAGCCATGATCCCAGAAGAAATTTGGGCCATGCGGAATCCTTCCTTGAAATCAGCCCCAAGTGATCACACGATCGCCTTGCATGACCTTGAATCCATCCCACCAAGCTCTGGCGGTACCTGCAAGATAGTGAGAGGCATAAAGCACATTCTCACGATCCTCGTTGCAATTGACCAATGAAGGAGGTCCTCGATGCTGCAGATCCAGTCATCGGCATCCAGAGGTTCAGCAGTCTCGGTGAAGGTTGGGGGCGAATTCCTCATGAATTCTGACAGAGTGGAGCGGCCATTGCCGTTCCTTCCTTGCTGTTGGTTGTTCAGAAGAGTCTGGGCCATCTGCTGAATAGCAGCGGAGTTGGCTTGGCGTTCCTCCTGGAGAACTTGGAGAAACTGAGGTATGGTCATGCTCTCCGATGGAGGTGGCGGTAGAGGGACGTCTCCATGTGGCTGCTCCTGGTGATCTCCAGTTTCAGCAGATTCGCCAGCCGCTTACTGCTGGCTGGAGCCGGCAGCCTTGGGGTTGGGGAAGGTGCTGGTGCGGGTAGCTGTCACCATCTTGTTTGGAGCGGCCAAGTCAAATGATTAGGATAGACATTATAAAAGCAAGGATAGAGGAGATGCACCTAAGGGGGTTGGTATAGTGCAAGAGTATTAAAACAAAGGTTGAAAGACCAAACACATAATATTAAGATAAGACAGACGATGGAGTCGCTTACATTTTGCCTAAGGCAAAAGCACGACTTGCATCGGGACACAAACAACAAGCACACATGGTTTCATATGAACCATTACATGGACTCGACTTCGCATGAGGGATACATGACTTATCCTACCCTAGGGGTTCTCGGACTCAAGTGGTGGAGTGCTCGTTCTTGTACTCACGCTCCTCAGGATCTTCATCCTGGTCATCATCCGTACGGGCGTCGTCTCCGGTCGAGGGAGTCGGAGAACGAGGAGGTCCATCCCGACGACGCTTCACCGATGGTGCGGTGAAGAGCGCACGGTACTCCTTTGCACTCATGCGATGACGACGAGTGGGTGCATCTCTGGCTGGGGGTGCTCCTCCTCTATAAGCGATATCTGGTCGTCCCTCGGGGGCTCCATCCTTCTTGATCCTATCTGGCTTCACCTTGGCTTGACGAAGTAGCTCTCGGGTGTTGTGAAGTTCCGTGCGGAGCTTCACGGACTCCTTAATCAGGTTATGAGCCAGACTGTCGGCAGAGAGGCTGAAGTAGGTATGGAATTTGAGTGGTGTCCCATCCTCCTTGGATGGGACCAACGTCCAACTCTCGCCAATATCATCCTTCCTGAAAGGTAGGTAGCGAGTAGCTGGCTCGTCAGCCATCTCTGGGATGATGTCTCAAAGGCGGATAAGTGCCTTGCATGCAGTTGTCTCAACTGTGAACGCCAGAGTCTCCATCTGTGGTCCTTCAAAGAACCAACTCGCTGGGGAGTCGTTTGCCTTCACGACCACGTCAACATGGTACTCCTTTGTGACGGCATCGACCCAATGCTCGTGGTAGAGGAAAACGGGAGGTCGGCAAAACTGGCACTTCTCTAGGCTGTCCCCAAGGAGTAGGGGAAAGCCGGATGCTAGGAGTTCCTCGGGTACGACGGCCATCTACAGAGGTTTTAAGGGGAGGGGAGTCAGTAAAGTTTGAAAGGAGACTAGGAAAGGTAAGGAGTGCAGAAACTCCTAAGTATAGACACTAGGTGTAGTTTTGAAAACGGTTTTATCCTAACTAATGTACGTGCTAACTAAGGCTTCCTACAGTCAGGATGGCTCTCATACCAGCACTATGGGGACCCCGACTCATAAGTCGTGATCACTGAATGCACGTGTACAGTGATCCCACAGATCAATGCTCACTGAACACATAGAAGCTGAATAACAAGAGTCTTACATCAATACATACCGTCTTGCACCAATAAAGACCATCAAGGTCAAGTCTTACATGGATAGGGCCATGAAGGCCAAACAACAAGAATAAACTCGCAGTGGAAATCTTGAAAGATAGCGTAGACCCATGCCATGCCTTAACCCTACAGGCATTCTGACTGGGAAGCATCCTAATTCGCATGTTCGTCTCCAACGAAATCTTCACCATATTCCTGCTCTTCCATGCCTGGCCAATTAAACGACCAGTGCCAAGCCAATCAGTACTTTGAATGTACTCGCAAGCAACCTATGTGTGGCACAAGGTATAACAAAGCATGATATAGCACTAATTGGGTAATTTTGCGGAAAGCTAATTATCATCTTGTAAGCATTCACCATGAGGTCACAAGTATCCGTAAGAACAGGTTACAGATATCAATATAAATGAGTTTTGAACATCCCATATTCATTCATCACGTCGGGTCAACCGACTCAACCCAAGTATTTCCTTTCTCCACACACACAGAGTTTTGTAAACAATGGACGTAGCCCAAGAGCGGTCATCCAACTGTCCTTGACCGTGGACATGACTATTCAACTAGTTTTACACTCTACAGAGGTTGCACACTTTACCCACAAGACGCGGGGAACTTCCATGTCAAGGCATGACTCGCGGTATATCACATACCCGAGGTAAGCACCCGAACAATACCTTTCCCTTGACGACACTAAACAAAGAGTCCACTCGTTGGCACACAGCCCGCATGATGTACATCACAAGTAACATCCATGAAGGGACCAACGGTGTGCCCGGTGTCTGTGAAAACAACCCATGGTCATCCTTTCAGGCACGACCTCTTATCGAGAGTGACCGCGTCACTCCCGCCACTAGTAATGTGGGATCTCTGCTAGTACCGGCCAAGGTAATCAACAAAGCCCCGTACCATAAGGGTATCGTGGTTGTACATGTAAGGTTGGAGTAACGGTCGCAACTTAAACCAATCCGTTTTTGAAAACAACACACGTATCTGCCACGGTGCACCACTTCTGTATCAAGAGGTCACCTAGCTCAACATCTTCCTCGGGCATTAGTGTCACCCGACGGGGTTTCGAAAAGTATTTGAAAGTACTTTGTTTCCACCATCATGCATATTCCCGTCCCACTCGCAGAGCGAATACTTTAGCAACCTATCTACATCCCACCCACACAACTCTAAGCATAAGGTAGAGTCATGTAATGCAAGTATGAACGAGGGAAAGTAACGGAGGCAACCCATAGAGGTGGTCACCATGATCATCATGAGTCCAATGCAACAACATCAAGTGCTATATGACATGCATAAAAAGGTTTCTTAGACATGGTCGAGGGGCTGCTTGCCTGGCTCAACAAAGACCTCGGGGTCTTCAAATGCCTCCGGTCCAGCTCCTTCGTCAACTTCGTAATCTAACGTCGCAAGTAACGGCACACAATAAGACAATAGCACAAAACAGGAAAAAAAGTACTCAGAAAATTGTCAAACCATTTTTGTAAAATACTAGGGTGAAAACTAATAATACCAAAATTATTAGTTTCTGGTTTTGAAGTGTCAAAAGTGGTGAAAAGCATTTTGGCAGTGGTTTTGAATATTCAAAACAAGGTTTTAAATACAAACAGTACATAAATTATTTTCAAAAAGTTGCACAACTGGCATCATTAAATAGACATAATATTACAAGATTTGTGGTGTTGGAATTATTGGATTTGGAAAATTATTTAATTGTGTGGAATTTCGGAAAATGTCAGAAAACAGAAAAAGAAAAATGGCACTGTGCCTACTGGGCCAAAACGGCTGGCCGAGCCGGCCCAGTCGGCTAAATCAGCCCAGGCGAGCCAGCGCCTCTAATACTTGTGATCTGCGTTGGGTTTTCCGTGAAGAGGAACGGGTAATTGCAGCATAAAGCGGATAAGTATTTCCCTCAGTTATGAAACAAATGTTTATCGAACCAATAGGAATATCAATCCTCAACCGTCTTCAGCGGCTGCACACAAATGAATAAACAACTTGCACCCAACGCGGGCAAGAGGGTTGTCAATCCCCTTGATCTCGTTATTGGCAAGCAAATGAGTTGTGTAGATAATTGTTTATAAATGCAAAATAAATAAAAAGTAGATAAAGGCAGCGAGGTAATAATAGCATTTGCAAATATATAAGTGAATGGACCCGGGGGCCATAGTGTTCCCTAGCGACATCTCTCATGTAGGCAGCATACGGTGGGTAACAAATTACTGTTGGGCAATTGATAGAAAAGCGGATAGTTATGCGATGTTCACGGCAATGATCATGTATATATAGGCATCACGTCCATAAGCAAACAAGCCGACTCCTGCCTGCACCTATTACTATTACTCCACTCATCGACCGCTATCCAGCATGCATCTTGAGTATTAAGTAAAACAGAGTAATGCTTGGAGAACGATGACATGATGTAGACAAAGTAAACTCAAACAATATGAATGAACCCCATCGTTTTATCCTTAGTAGCAACAACACAAAGACGCATCGTGTCCCCTACTTTGTCACTGGGATATAGAAACTCGCCAGGTTGAACCTACCACAATGAACCACTCCCACCGATGAAATATCAATCTACTTGGCCAAAGCACATCAATAGATCGGAGAGCATTATGAAGCTATAGTGATCATGCACTTAAGAGATAATATAATTCAGAGGCATCTCAAATACTTTTCATGAATAATCTAAACATAAACCCACAATTCATCGGATCCCAACAAACACACCGCACAATAGGATTACATCGGATAGATCAAAGCAAAGATGCGATGATCGTTGTATTGAAGATCATAAGAGAGAGAGAGAGAGAGAGATTGCCATCTAGGTACTAGCTATGGACCCATAGGTCTGTGGTGAACTACTCACACATCATCATGAGGGCAGCAAGGTTGATGAAGAGGCCCTCCGTGATCGATCCCCCCTCCGGCAAGGTGCCGGAACGGAGCTTCAGATGGCCTTGCGACGGAACAGAGACTTGCGGCGGTGGAAAAAAGGGTTTCGGGACTGCGTCTAGGAGTTTTAGGATATTAGAGAATTTATAGGCCGAAGAGAGACGTCGGGAGAGCCACGAGGGGGCCGCCACATATGAGGGCGCCCCCCCCTCCTCAAGGCGCGCCCTGATGTGTGGTGGGGCCCTCGTGTGCCTCCTGACCTCCTTACGAAGCTTCTCGTTCTTCTTTTGGTCCAGAAAAAATCATCAAAAAGCTTCGTGGCAATTGGACTTCATTTGGTACTGTAAACCTGAAAAGGCAAAAACATGTAGAAAGCAGCAACTGGCACTGGGCACTGGGTCAATAGGTTAGTGCTAAAAAAATATTATAAATTGGTAAATAAAGACCCAAAAAGTATCCTAGAATGATAATATATCAGCATGGAACAATCAAAAATTATAGATACGTTGGAGACGTATCAAGCATCCCCAAGCTTAATCCCTGCTCGTCCTCGAGTAGGTAAATGATAAAAACAGAATTTTTGATGTGACATGCTATCCACTATGTAATCTTATGCATGTATGCTCATTGAAAAAATATGAATCAACAAATATTAACATAGCAATAATTGAAATGTAAGAAATAGAATTGTTAATTCTTAAAAGTATACGATCCTTAAGAAATGTTTACCCCCCCCATTCATCTTATTGTATTAGCAAGGCATGGCTCCATCTTCACCACATTAATACAAATGTTAAGCGCCACGGTGTCCAAGTCAAGCAATTGGATCGTACTTTTTCAATATGCATCAACTTTTTATTCTTCACGTAATACATGAGCGTGAGCCATTGAACATAGCATTTGAGTGGAATAGAGTATAGTGGTAGATATCAAAGGGGTAGGAAGTGGAGAAGATAGTCTCACATCAACTTGGCGTACCAACGGGCTATGGAGATGCACATCGATAGATATCAATGCGACGAGTAGGGATTGCCATGCAAATGATGCACTAGAGCTATGAGTGTATGAAAGCTCAAATGAGGCTAAGTGGGGTGTGCATCCAACTTGCTTACTCATAAAGACCTCGGGCATTTGAGGAAGCCCGTCATAGGAATATACAAGCCAAGTTTGTAATAATGAATAGGTAATTCCTACTAGCATATGAAAGTGATATATCATGAGACTCACTACATGAAGAGCATGGTGTCACTTTGAGGCACAAGTGTGGTAAAGGATAGTAGCAAGTCCCTTCTCTCATTTTCTCTCATTTGTTTTTGAATGGATGGTGGGCTCATTTGGCCTCCCCCAACTTTATTTTCGTCCGGAGTCTCATCTCGATTTATGGGAGAATCATTGTCTCCATCATTCTTTCCTCACTGGGACAATGCTCTAATAATGATGATCATCACACTTTTATTTACTTACAAATCAATATGGAGAATTGATATGAAGATATGACGCTGTATGAATGCCTCTGGTAGTGTACCAGGATGTGCAATGATCTAGCGTGACATGTATCAAAAACATTATGAACAGTGGCTTTGCCACAAATACTATGTCACCTCCATATGATCACGCAAAGCAATATGATGATGAACGAACTAGTCATGTGAAGTGACGACGAAATTTGCATGGCAATATATCTCGGAATGGCTATGGAAATGCCATGATAGGTAGGTATGGTGTCTATTTTCAGGAATATATAATAATGCTTATGTGCAACAGAGTGTGTCATGTCACGGGGTTTGGATGCACCGGCGAAAGTTGCACCGATCCTCGAGGTGAGAACGGGCTATGCACGGTACCGAAGAGGCCAACAAATTATGAAAAGGTGAGATTGCGTATGTCCATGATTTCACATTAGTCATGAAGAACTCATATACTTATTGCAAAGTTTTATTAGTTTATTATAGATCAAAGTACTACTCGCATGCCCCGAGGGAAGAGGTTGGTAGGAGTTAACCATCGCGCGCTTCCGACCTGAAACAACACTAGGATTTCAAAGAGGAATAGACATGCTCACACATCATCACCATGCCTCTTTAATTTTTTTGATGAACAAAAAGGTCAACCCCTCTTAATATCGACACTTCTACGGGTCAACAATTATGAACGCACACCTATTTCATATTACTACATCAATATCATTGACCCACAATTTCTCTATATGTGCTACATGATGGTTTTGATTATCACTCATTGAATACCTAATATTTTTGGACTAGTCTTTCTGACCCATGCAAATTAACGTCACTATTTATTAACTTTGAAACAAATATAAGTGAAGAACGAGAGTGAAATCATTTCTATAAAATCTACACGCCACCATGCTCAAAAAAATATAAGTGAAGTATTAGAGCAACTGCTAAGCTCAAAAGATATAAGTGAAGCACATAGATTATTCTAACAAATTATGATGAAGGTGTGTCTCTCTTAAATAGCTGTGTCCAGCAAACAATGATTGTGGCAAACTGAAAGTAAAAGCAAACTAAAGCAAACGACGATCCAAGCAAAACTCATATCATGTGACGAATAAAAATATAGCTTCAAGTGACATACCGATGGATTTGAAACGAAAGAGGGGATGCCTTCCGGGGCATCCCCAAGCTTACACACTTGAGTATCCTTTAAAATATTACCTTGGGGTGCCTTGGTCATCTCCAAGCTTAGGCTCTTGCTACTCCTTATTCCTTTGTCCATCAAGATAACACCCAAAACTTGAAAACTTCAATCTCACAAAACTCAACAAAACCTCGTGAGATCCGTTAGTATAAGAAACATATTTCATACTTTAAGTGCTGTTATAAATTGATTCAAATTTAATAAATGCATAATAGTTAATTTATTCTAACTTCTCCATGGCTTATAACCCCCGATACAATCCATAGCATATTCAAAATAAGCAACTATGCAAGCAAAAACAGAATCTGTCTAAAACAGAACAGTCTGTAGCAATCTGTAGAGAACCTATACTTATGTAAGTCTAAAAATTCTGAAAAATAATTAAAACCTGGAAATTTTGTGTATAAGCGCTGTGTAAAAATTTCAGATCATTATCAGGCTCCAGTAACAAATGAAAATTCCTGCACTGGAGTCACAAGTTTCTGTTTTGTTTCAGCATCGATTCTACTCATCTTGTGAGTCATACCAAGGGCTTTACTTGGCACAAACACTAATTTAAACACAAGAACATAATAATTACAGATTCAATGATCGTGCTATTAAAAATAAACAGAAAGTTTAAAACAAAAATATTAAGATAACTATTGGGTTGCCTCCCAACAAGCGCTATTGTTTTATGCCCCTAGCTAGGCATAATGCATAGTTTCAAGTATTGTCATCTTTGCTCATAAGGGATCCACTCCCCTTCATGTCCTTTAAAACTAGCTCTTCTAAGATCTTACTTAATAAATCTCCTTTCTCAAATTTAGTGGAAGGACTCAAGTGGTCAAAAGGATTCATAATATCATCACTAACATCATTATCATCATAGGGATCTTCATACAAAACATGAATTTCATCATTGATAGGTTCCCTAATAGTGTTTTCATGCCAATCTTCACTAAAAACTTCATTTATTCCTTTAGCAATCCACTCAAATCTTCTATATCTAAATGGGAGCCCCCCCCCCCCCACAACTTGATTTCTCTAGCTCCTCCTGCAGCCACGTCAACACTATTTGTTTTGGCTGCACGATCTTATATTGATGCATTTCCTGACTCCTTTTTGCCTGTAGGAAGTCAACAAGCTAGTCCATTAATTGTCACGCTAGGCTTCTCCCATCCCCGGTTCATTTTTCCTCTTCCATCCCCTTTGGTGCCTTGGCCTTTAATCCCTCCCGTGAGCCCCTCTCCCTTCCCAATCGCCTGGGCGCTGTCCCCATTACTTTGTGTGCCTGCCGCTGGGTTCGATGTTAAGGATCTTCAACGACCCATGACACAGCCGGATTCGATGGTGAGGAGCTGCCCCAACAAATTCCGCAACCTAGCTACGTTGCCCTTGGTCCCCCGCCATCTTCAAATCTATGTATGACGCCTTCGCCTCTCGGCTGCCCAATGGCAATGACCTCACATCTGACCTATACGACCCCCGCCATCACTGGATTCACCGACAAGGAGTTGTGGCGACCTTGCCGCTGTTGGATTCGATGGTTAGAATTTGTGCTGGAGCTCTGCTAGCCTCGCTCCCTTTCCTATCTTTCAAATCTCGCCCAGATGCGTTCCAAATAAAAGGTGGGAAAATGATATTTTTGTTTTCTGTCGCATCATTTATTTGAATCGAAATTTGTGTGAGTGTTAATGAATCATGAGCATCTGACATTTGTTAGGGTGAGAGATCAGGTATTTGGTTTTGTCTGAAGAGATTGTGTTCAGAAATATCGCCACAAGATTTTGGGCATGCCTCCATGATTGTTGTGCTTGCTTTAATTTTTGGTTCATTACAATGATGACCTACACAACAGATAATTGGGTCAACATGGTGAACATGGTATCCCTTCGTTGTTGTATATACATGATGTTGACAGGGAAACAACAACAATGTCCAGAAAATACATAGGATAATATATGAAAGAGTAAGGATCTAGCACAGTACCCAGGTAATATTCTATACTTGATATTGTTATATAGCAAAAAAATTAAGACTGGTTAATTATTCTACATATCGGGCCATCATGGTTTGATTCAGTATGATGGGAACATTTACAATACACTATGATGAGGCAAAAATGATGATTATGCCGACTATTCAGTAAATTTATTTACTTCCATGAAGACATATATCTATTTTACTGGATATTTTGATCAACAAGGTTCCATGTTGTGTGTAGCCTTAAGCTTCTCTTCCATGTTTATGGGATCATTGCACTGTTCATGTATCATATATGTTTTTGTTTCCTTCTTCCCATAGCATTATGCGCGAATGACCTTAGCTGTTACCATCATCCTCTGCACCTTTTTTGTAGAAATCCACGAGGGCCGATTCATGCCACATCTGGACATCACTTTACTTCATAAATTATATCCTCATGCATCTTTATTTCCTTCCATTTTTCCATCATGGATGGTTAAGCATTGAGATGTTTATATAGTGATATATAATTATATAAGGATTTTATGTACTTGGTTATTTTTTAAATGATAAGCCTGATTAATTAGCTTCGATAGGTACACTTTTCTGAACTCTTACTAGCATTTGTTATTCGAGTATTTGCGTTGCATACCATTACTAAGCATGTTGTTGATCCTCTCTAGCACTTCGTGAAATAATTCTTAGTTTGACCTCTCCCGGGGAGACATATATGTTCTTTCAGAAGGGAGAGAGGTTTAGATGTTATGTGTTCGGCACGTTAACTGCACTTGCATGATCGTACAATATTGTTATCTCTGTTCAATGTCTTTTGATAATGCAGATTGCTGATTATTTGTAATTTCCAATTCGATAGTGGGATTCGCAAGTTGGTATCATTGAGCTACTAATTAAAGGGATATTGCTTTTGCTCTGCATGATATCTCAGTCACTACATGCAAATATTTGTAGGAAGTGTCACTATAACTTTTGCGTTCCTCTAGAGTGAGACTTCATGTTGTAACCTGGAAGTTCACTTGATTTATCACTTTGTGTTCTATTTGTTTTGTGGGCGCAGATTCTGTATGTTCTTTTAAAGTCATTTTTATGCGCTAATTCTGCTAATGGGCTAGAGTTTCTCTTCCGGTACTCATGTTATCAAGATATCTGGCTTATTTTAGTTTGAGGCGAAATAAGCTAACTGGCCATGTTCATTCTTTCTCACAAAAGTGTACTATTGACCCACAACAAGTTGGCAAAAAGTGATTTAGAGCAAGTGATTTGATGTATGGATTTGGTTCATATCTCTTTCAGTTTGATGTATGGATTTGCATAACAAGAAACTCTTTCAATTTGTTCATTATAGATGAAAACTACTATGATTTTAAGCTCACTAAACAACCAAATTTATCGATAGTTCATGAGTATTTCTCTGATTATGCATGTAAGCTAGCAACATGCTCAACTGTGCCACAATAATATCATTCATGCTCGATGCAAAACATCTCGCAGCAACGCGCGGGGTATCTTCTAGTTTATCACAAGTATGAAGGAATAAAGCTTGCGTTAATTCTTCGGGAGAAACAGTTCTCCTCATATTCTCACTAAAACCATGGCAATTACTAGACTCCATCATACGCAAAGTTATTGTGTAGGATCACTTCTATAGGGGGAGCTTTAGATTTTACTTTATAAAAAGAAAATATGTCTCTTGCTTCTGGCACTATATAATCAAATTCATGCATAAGGATGATGGTAACAATTTTCTTAATCTTGGGGTTATGAATACTCGGAAGTCCCAAAAATATCTTTTGGAGCATAGGATGGAGATGCACAAACTTTCTTTCTAGCTTCAAAATTAACATAGTAATAGCATCCACATAACAACTTGTCTCTATAAGTATGGTTCCTTTAGTAAAAGGGATAGCTCCCGAGCGCTCAAAAAATTCTAGTATAATATGTCTCGCAATGATGTTCCCACTACCGACTTCAAAGATTTTTTATTTTAAAACCATGTGGGTATTACTACTAGGAACTTGATTTTTAGGAGGTTCATGGATAGCATCAACAATATTTATTCTCTCCTCTTCCGTGTCACTAGCACTATCTTCACTAGCGCTCTCAACAATAACTTTCTCAAACTCAGGCATGATAGCAACTTCAAGCAAGCAAAAGAGCAAACTGGTAACAAGCAAAGATAAATATTTTTGTATTTTTGATTTTTATGAGACAAGCTTAATATAACAGCAAATAAATAGAAGAACAAGTGAATGAAAATTTGTGTGAACTTACTTGATAGTTGATGATGATATTCCCCGGCAACGATGCCAGAAATCCTTCCTGATACTTGGGATCTGTGTTGGGTTTTCCGTGAAGAGGAACGGGTAATTGCAGCACAAAGTGGATAAGTATTTCCCTCAGTTATGAAACCAAGGTTATCGAACCAATAGGAATATCAATCCTCAATCGTCTTCAGTGGCTGCATACAAATGAACAAACAACTTGCATCCAACGCGGGCAAGAGGGTTGTCAATCCCCTTGATGTCGTTATTTGCAAGTAAATAAGTTTTGTAGATAATTGTTGATAAATGCAAAATAAATAAAAAGTAAATAAGGCAGCAAGGTAATAATAGTGTTTGCAAATATATAAGTGAATGGACCCGGGGGCCATAGTGTTCCCTAGCGGCATCTCTCATGTAGGCAGCATACGGTGGGTAACAAATTGCTGTTGGGAAATTGATAGAAAAGTGAATAGTTATGTGATGTTCACGGCAATGATCATGTATATATAGGCATCACGTCCATAAGCAAATAGGCCGGCTCCTGCCTGCACCTATTACTATTACTCCACTCATCGACCGCTATCCATCATGCATCTAGAGTATTAAGTAAAACAGAGTAATGCTTGGAGAACGATGGCATGATGTACACAAAGTAAACTCAAACAATATGAATGAACCCCATCGTTTTATCCTTAGTAGCAACAACACAAAGACGCATCTTGTCCCCTACTTTGTCACTGGGATATAGAAACTCGCCAGGTTGAACCTACCACAACGCACCACTCCCTCCGATGAAATATCAATCTACTTGGCCAAAGCACATCAATAGATCGGAGAGCATTACGAAGCTATAATGATCATGCACTTAAGAGATAATATAATTTAGAGGCATCTCAAATACTTTTCATGAATAATCTGAACATAAACCCACAATTCATCGGATCCCAACAAACACACCGCACAATAGGATTACGTGGGATAGATCAAAGCGAAGATGCGATGATCATTGTATTGAAGATCATAAGAGAGAGATATTGTCATCTAGGTACTAGCTATGGACCCGTAGGTCTGTGGTGAACTACTCACACATCATCATGAGGGCAGCAAGGTTGATGAAGAGGCCCTCCGTGATCGATCCCCCCTCCTACAGGGTGTCGGGACGGAGCTCTAGATGGCCTCGCAATGGAACAGAGACTTGCGGCGGTGGAAAAAGGGGTTTGGTACTGCCTCTAGGGTTTTTAGTATATTGCAGAATTTATAGGCCAGAGAGGTACCTCGGGAGAGCCACGAGGGGGCCACCACATATCAGGGCGCCCCCCCAGGGCGCGCCCTCATGTGTGGTGGGACCCTCGTGTGCCTCCTGACCTCCTTTTGAAGCTTCTCGGTCTTTTTTTGGTCTAGAAAAAATCATCAAAAAGTTTCGTGGCAATTGGACTTCGTTTGGTACTATAAACCTGAAAAGGCAAAAACATGCAGAAAACAACAACTGGCACTAGGCACGGGGGTCAATAGGTTAGTGCTCAAAAAATATTATAAATTGGTAAATAAAGACCCAAAAAGTATCCTAGAATGATAATATATCGGCATGGAACAATCAAAAATTATAGATACGTTGGAGACGTATCAGCCTCCCGCGTGCGCCAGGTTTCAAACCTGGTGGGCGGGGGCCGCTGGTCACGGAGAGGAGGGAGGGGAGAGAGAGAGACGGGAGGCTGACAGGCGGGCCCCACTGGTAGGCCATTGTCAACCCCCGTCTAAAGGCCCGACGAGCTCACCGGCGATGATGCAGGGCACGGCGAGGGCGGCTAGGGGCGGGAATGGACTCGGGGTGTTGTCGCCGGTCGGGTGGTGGAGGAGATGGTCGGAGGGGAGCAGAGGTTCGCCGACGATGAGGACCCGCGGCGGAGCAGCTTCGGGAGGAGGTCGTCGTCGATGCCACATGCTGCAATAGAAGCGGGAGAGAGAGGGAATGGCGTGCGGTTCCAGATCGAGCGAGACGAGGGGCGGAGGAGGCTCACACTGGTCGGACAGTGGCGGACCCGATGCGGCGGAGCTCTGTCAATCCCGAGTGCTGAGGCACGGGGACCTGGGTAGGGGGGCTCTGGTGTTCGTTTAGGAGGGAGAGAGGGTCAGCAGAGGAGAGAGAGGAGCCCGGGGAGGCCTTAAATAGGTGGCCCGCGGTCCACCGAGAGCTCGTGCGCCGGCGAGGTCATTGTCGCTGCTGGAGGGCACAGGGACTCGTGGGGGTGTGTCTGGGTGCTTGTGGACACGGTCCGGGGCTGGGGAGGAAGAGAGGGGAAGCAAGGCGTGCTCCTGGCGGGCCCTGAGCTCGCGCACTCACTGGCCGAGCCGGGCAGCGCCGGGCACGCGCTGCAGAGGGCAGAGGAGAGAGAGGAAGGAAGGGGTCGTTGCCCTGGCACGTTGCGGACATCGAGACGCAGCCTCTGGCGCGCGGGGAGAACCCGAGGTGGTCGGGGGGCGCAAGGTCAACTCTCTGGAGCGAGACTGCGCGCTCCAGAACACCCGTTTGGCTGGCATCCACGCGCTCTCGCGCGTCCCTCTTGTCCTGACGTGTCTGGGAGTTACTGGAGATGTCTTGTGTGGCGTAGGAAGTAAGCAAAGGCAAAAGGGAGGGCAGAGGGGCTGAGAAAGCTGAGGGAGAGAGATTTTTGCTGTCCCGAGAGGGAAATGGGGGTTTTCACCCCTCTAAGATTGACCTGGTGCCGTGGAATTCTTACTGGGGGTGTGAAGGGGTTCATGGTGCTGTGGTAGAAATTGGAGACCAAGTAGAGGGGTTTTGGGGGCTCAATTATTGATCCTTGCATTCCAGCATAAGGTGTTTGATCACTGGTTGGGTTACTTCTGGTGCTCTGTTGGAGATGAAACTTTACATGATGAAATGGTGGGTAAAAATAGGAGTGACCACACGGGTTGAGTCTATTTGAGGAAAGTTGACAATGGAAACTTTATAAACCCTAGAAATGAGTAGAAACTGATTTTCTTAGATCTAATCATGCTAATCCATTCTTCTTAATGCAGCAATTGGTGTGATGGCATTATTTGTTGATTAGAGCATGCCCACAAAGTTTTAGATCAATTGGAGAAAGTTGGCAATGTAGAGTAGATCAAATTTGGATCTGACAGAGAGGGTTTTGGGACACTTTTGTGAACCACAACAATTTGGATCAAAATGAAACTTGGCAAGATCATCACATATGGCATTTGTGACATGCTGGAATTTTCCTGGATTTATTTGAGAATATTTACTCTAGAAATATTTCAATTGCTTGAACTAGGCAGAAAGGGTTTTGGAGGGTTATGTCCAGTATTTTGAACATGACAATGTGTTGAAACTCATATATTGAAAATATATGTCTAGTGAGTTATCCTAAATTTTCTCAAATATTTTTAAAGCATAAAAATAATTTTTCCTTGTGAAAGATCATTTCTGGCCTTAAGAAAAAGCCTTTAAATAAAATATGGAAATAATCTTTAAAATTAATATTTGGTGGTATTGGGAGGTCTTATATATAGTAGGTTCCAAATAAAATGATTGGAGAAGAATAGTTTCCCTAATTTGAGGACTTGTAGTACAAACCTCAATTCAGGGGGTTTTGAAAACTTAAATTGAATAAATGCTTTTTGACCAAAATAATATTTTATAAAAATAGTTTTAGGTCCTATACACATGGCATGGTCATTGGGCAAAGGTTTTGGATAAAGGAGATGAGTTGGGAGAGTAGGAGGGATAAAATGGTTGGTGGCACAATCAAACAAGTAAGCAATTGTCAAACAAGTCAACCATTCATATGCACACAAAAAGTTTTAAATGGGTCCAAATTTTATAAACTTATAGCATAGCAAAGTGGTACAAACACAGGGTGTGACAGCCAGACGAGGCGGGGCCCTCGCAAGCGTGGCCCTCTGCAAAGCGTGACGCTGGCGGTGCACCCTCAGTGTAATCACCTCCACAGGAGCATCAGCGGTCACCCCGCCGGATCGAGGCGCAAGACGAGATGTCTTTGTCGGATTTCGGGCTTCGCAATACCCAAAGAGGTTCGAACTCAGGGGCGTGTGCGAAGATCCTCTCTTGCTTCGGCCTCAAGCTCACAGCTCCACAGCCTAGCCGAATCGAACTCACGCAATCACGGGGAAGAAGACTAACACGCAGATTTACCCAGGTTCGGGCCGCTGTGAAGCGTAAAACCCTACTCCTGCTTTAGGTGGATTGCCTCATGGGGAGGTTTGTGGATGAACTGGTACAGTGGTGAGCAACCTCGCGAGGGCTCTCTGGTGGTTTTGGATCCCTCCCCCTCTACGGTGCAGCCTAGCCTCTATTTATAATGGCTCGAGTCCTCTTCCCTTGTCACACTGGCGGGCGGGGCTCTCGCGAGGGCCTTGCCTTGAGTGAAGCCGCGCCAGGCCGTGCTGGTTGTCGAAGTGGGCCACGCCCTGGGCTGCAGGCAGGCAAGTCTGGGTACCCCCGTTCCCAGGACGCCGACAGTAGCCCCCGGGCCCAAGGCACGCTCGAGTTGGCTTCGGGGCGAAGCATGAGAAGATGGCCTGAAGTGCCATGGGCCCCAATCACCTGCGGGCCAGGCCTGGTGAGTGGTGCGCAGTCGGGTGCGGTCGTCTCCGCTCCCATGTCTCCTCGGCAACTGCCCAAACCGACAAAAGCCTGACGCCCAGTGTCGAGCCATTATTGCTTTCCTTCCCTGTGCTTTTGCTCCTTCGTCCAGATCCCCATCCTCTGTGAGAACTCCTCCAGATCTCAGCACTGCGCCTTCCTTCCCCTTGCTTTCTTGTTCTCTAGGACCTCTCGATGGCGCCCGCCTGCAAGTCGAAACCCGAAGCTCAAGGCTCTGCCTCCGCTTCCGCCTCGCCGGCGCTCTCGGAGTCCGCCATAGCCAAGGACGGGGACCTCGCCCCGGTGCTTCCGTCGACGGCGGACGGCACCAATGAGTGGGGACGAACCTTGATATGGTGCGGCTCCGCGGAGCAGCACAGCCTGGCCAAATCAGCCTACCCCTTCTTCCTCCACAGCACCTTCTCCGGGCTCGTTCCGCCCTTCTCAGAGTTCTTCACCGCCATCCTCGAGCACTATGGGATCCAGGCCCTCCATCTCCAACCCAACTCCATCCTGCTCCTGTCTGTCTTCGCCTTTTACTGCGAGGTCTTCATAGGCGTGAAGCCTTCAGTGGCCCTCTTCTGCCATTTCTTCAGCTTGCGGCTTCACGACGGCGCTCAGCGGTCAGCATGCGTCTCCGTCGTCATGGTCCAGAGCGGGAACATGCTCTTAAAGGCCGGGAAGAACGTGGTGAACTTCAGGCACCGCTGGGTCTTCTTGGATGTCAAGGGCCTCAACTCCCGCCTGGAGCTTCCGAAGGGGCTGCCGAAGAAGACTCCTGTGTGGGGCTCTGCGAAGCTCACCGGCCCCTTGGCCAAGCCCGTCATGGAGCAGATCTCCCGAGACATCAGCGCCAGGAAGTTGACCGGGGGGATGATAGTGAAGGAGTTTCTGGCGCAACGCCTGGCACCGCTCCAGGCTCACTCGAAGCCCATGTGGGACTACCAGGGCCGTGGTGATGGCATCAGGCTTCGATCCGCACGCCTGACCTCCGGGGAGCTGAATAGGGCTATGGCGACCCTGCTCAACGGCGACCCCGGGGACCTCCCCGAGGCCTACGCCCCGCTGTATTGCCACGACGACAAGGCCGACTTGGTCGCCGCCATGCCCACCTTCGATGAGTTGGGGCTCTCTCCGGCCGAGTGCCCTGGCTCCCCAGTGACGGTGTCCTTCGACGACACCGCGGGCAAGGAAGACTCGGAGGAGACCGCGGGTGACGATCTGGAGGAGGTGTCGCCTCCCTCGCGGACACCTCGGGTGACGACCGTCTGCCGCTCGGGGTGCATCTGCGCTGCTTCCTGAGAGGCCAGCCCCCGAGGGCCGGCTGGCCGAGGGACCGCCCGTCCCTGCCTTGTCTGTGGCGGTACCGCAGCCTCCAGTGCCCTCGGCCTTCTATGCTTCTGCCCCCCTGGTGGCGGCGTCCGCTGCCGCGCAGACGCCACCTCCAGGCCAGGCCCTGACGCCTCTGAGTCGTGGCCCTCTGGTCGAGTCAGGCACCCTGGAGGGGGCCTACGCCACTCTGGATCAGGTTCGGGACGATCTCCGGAGTGCCGACGGTAACCTCGTGAAGGAGCGCTTGGGGCTCCTTTCTAGGTGGCTCCAGGCCGACGCCGCTACCATGGCAGTTTGGAGCCAAGCCGAGGCCACCGCTGTTGTGAGCAGGAAGGAAACCGCGTCAGCCAAGGCGGCTCGCGACGTGGCACTGGTCGATGATGCGTCTGCTATGAAGCGCTGCGGTGAAGCGGAGGTCAGCCTGAAGGCTCTTCAGGAGGAGAAGACTGCGCTCGCGAAACAGTTCCGCCACAGGAGGGAGACCTCAAGGCCTGCGAGGCCAAACTTGTCGACCGCGACTCTGCGCTGTCCAAGGCGGTGGCCGTCCAAGCCACAGAGCGCGAGCATCTGGACAAGCTGAAGGAGGAAGTAGCTGTGGAGAAGGATCGGCTGGACGCCAGGGAGAAGGCCCTTGCTGCGGCTGAGGAGAGAAAGGCTGCGGAGCGCGATGCCCTCCCCTCCGTCGAGCTCAGGCTCCGTCAGGCGCTGCACTCCATCTGCCGGGGGGGATTCGCGGAACCCCTGGTAGCTCCTGAGAGCGGCTTCGCAGGGCTCTCTTCAAAGCTTGCCGAGGTGCTCGAGGGTGCCGTTGCCAGGGTGGAGACCGTCTTGGAGAGTGAGTGCCGCGACCTCTTCTCCGCGGCCGCGACGCGTGTCTTCAGCCACCTCTACCTTCGCAAGCCGGGTTTCGACTTGGGCTCCGTGATCCGCCCCGTTGATCCCGGGGTTCGCGCCGCTACGGCGACGGCCGTGGAGGGTGCCGTGGAGGCGCTGATGAAGAAGTTCGCCTGCGTCGTCGTTCCCTCGCCTCCCGCAACTACAAAGGTCAATGACGACGACGACAACGGCAGCGATGTCGACGACGAGCTCCCCGCGGTTGGGGCATGCAGCGGCGTCAGCTCCTCTGCCTAGGTCCTTTCCTGCAACATTTATCGTGCCTCACGGAGGCGCTAGGCTTGTTTGCGTTTTTGGAGACATTCAATGCTTGTAATGACTGTTTAAATTATGTGGTTTCCTTCCTCACCTAGCTTCCTTCCTGTTTGCTGTAGTGCTCTGCGTCGGCAGGGCCCGATTCCGCGCATACCTCGACCGCCGTTGGGGCGTCCGGATCACCAGGACGAGACCAAGGGGTGAGAGGCTACGTGACCAGTGAGGCCCCTGAGTCAGGATGCTCAGGAGTCCCCCTTGACGTACGAGCAGCCGTCATGAAGGGAACATGGCGACGACGGGGTCGATTTGGAGATTTGGAGCGCCTTGAGCTCTGCGTCGGCAGGGCCCGGTCCCGCGCATACCTCAACCACCGTTGGGGCGTCCGGATCACCAGGATGAGACCAAGGGGTGAGGGGCTATGTGACCAGTGAGGCCCCTGAGTCGCGATGCTCAGGGGTCCCCCTTGATGTACGAGCGGCTCCCATACCTTTCCTCGCCAGCTTTCGCCTGAGAGGGACGATTGGAGACCAGGTATCGGGGACCTGGGGAGGTGGCGCGCGCCAGGCCCAGCCTGAGCGTAGCCCCCGTGTCGCCCCCTCGCGCGGGCATCCCAGGGGAATGTTGCGAGACGGGGCCGTGAGGGGCCGTCCTGAGGTTGGATGCAGCTGCTAGGGCGCCCTCAGTTGTTTATCCACCAGCGCGGAGCATGGGGCTTCCACGTTGCATGGGCATAGCCGCTGAGCGACAGTGTCGTCCGCCAGCGCAGAGCATGGGGCTTCCACTTGGACGTGGGAAGGGGGGCTCGGCTCCTGAGCCCCCCGGGCGTGTACAGCCCATTCAGTTCACACGTGTGGCCTGCACGGTAGAACTGGAGGTGTATTTGGGCACCCGTGAGCCAGCGCGGGTCTCACGGGGCCCTACCTCAAAGGCGGGTTGCGCTTGAATCTTCTCGTAGGAGGCGCCATTGCAATCCCTGTACATTTGGAGAAACCTGCGCCGAGCGAATTTTCGAGGGCCATCACATGAGAAGGCCAAACACCAATGACCCCTGGAGGTGACGTGAGTGGGGCCGGCTCGCCAGACAGAGCTCAGCCATTGGATTTTTCGACGCTGCAGGGATGGACCCGAGCACAGACGCCATGCCCAGTTTTCTCATGCGACAAACCCAAGGAGGAAACACCCGGCGCGCGGCTCCCGTGGCGGCGAAACGCCGACTATGGTTGCAGGAACCGTGCCGCGCGCCCTGACTCACCCACACCCGATTAGCTCATGCGAGGACGTAGCACCAAGGGCCATAGGAGGTGACGTGCATGGGGCTGGCCTGCGAGACAGAGCACAGACATCGTGCCAGCCCTTAATCACGAGGCGGTCGAAAGCGGGATTGTTAGGGCGCGGCGACATTCATGGTGGCGAAGCACCGAGCATGCAGTTTGAAATACTTAGGAAATTTATCAAATGCATAAGAGGTTCTGATGCAAACGCAAACGACGCGACTGCAGGGACGGGCCCTAACCACCTGAGGATAATGCAGCCCGATGGGCGCCCTCAATCTGGACAAACCAAAAACTTACCTGGTACGAACCAAAAAGTCACCTGGCAGCGGTACCACTGAAGCGTCGAGGTAGTCGTTGGACCCTGGCCTTCATGCACCCGACGCCTCCAGAGGCTCGGGGTCCTCGCTAGGACCTGGCACCTCCTCCAGGACCGCGCGGCGCCGGGGCTCATAGGGCGCGAGCATGGCCTGGGCGAGGCGCTGGAACGTGACTCCCACATTCGCCAGGCCGAAGGGCATGCAGATGTAGTTGCACGGACAGACCCCACCGCGGACGACGCGCGACGGCCAGAAGAGGTCCTGGGACGCGGCCCTGTTGATGCCTGGTACGTCGACACAGACGCGCAGCATGCCGCCCGGGCCAAGGACAACGGCTGCGCCAGGTGATGCAGGGCGACTCCCGCCTCGCATGGCCTGCGCCTCCTGAAGCTCCTCGATTGCATTGGCGATGAACTCCCGTGAACCTGGCGCCTCGCGCCGTGCTCCTTGCTTGAGTGGGCACGCGCCGAAGCACGCCTCCATGTTGTGCCCGAGCACCTCCCTCGTCTCACTGGTTAGGTCGGAAACTTTCCACATGGAAGCCCCCGAGCCCGACCCGAGGGAGGCACCGAGCGCACCTTCCTATGCGAGGGGGGAAGGGGCCTTGGCCCCAGGCACGGAGCCTGAGGCGCCATCCTTGGAGGTCTCCGCCCCCCGACGCCCCTTGGAGAGGAGCTGCTTCTTCTTCCTGGGTACATCCTCAGGAGGCAGGATGCCGCCTTGGTCGTCAGAGTTTTTCGCCGCCGTGGCCCGGTAGGCGCACTCGAGGGAGCAAACGGCGTCCTTCTCATTGCAGGCAACAGTGATGACGCCACCACTCCCGGGCATCTTGAGGACGTTGTAGCCATGGTGAGTCACCGCCATGAATTTGGCGAGGGCAGGGTACCCGAGGATCGCGTTGTACGGGAGGTGGATGTGAGTGACGTCGAAGTCGATGAGCTCGGTGTGGTAGTTGCTACGCCCGCCGAAGGTGACCGGCAGGCACACTTGCCCGATGGGGACGGTGGAGCCATCAGTGACCCCTGAGAAAGGCTTGGTTGGCATGAGCTGGTCATAAGGCACTTGGAGCGTCTCGAACGTCTCGATGGAGAGGACATTGAGCCCAGCGCCACCGTCGATGAGGGTCTTGGTGACGAGGACGTTACTGATGGTCGGCGTGCACAGCATGGGAAGCATGCCTGTCGTGGCCGAGCACCTGAGTTGATCCTTGGAGTCGAAGGTGATGGCGCACTGTGACCACTTGAGGGGACGCACGGCCTCATGCTTTGGGAGAGCCGCGTTCACCTCCCGCGAGAACTACTTGAAGATTCGGTTCGATGCGGGGGCCTAAGCACCGCCCAGGATGCAAGCGATTGCCCTGGCTTCCTGGAAGCCCCAAGCCCCGTCATTCTGCCGGCCATCCTCCTTCCTCCTGGGTGGCTGTCTTCCTCCTTCCTCCTAGGAATAGTAATTGAAACATGCAAGAGAGCATCATGAATCTCATGACAAGCACATTCAAGTCTAACCCACTTCCTATGCATAGGGATTTTGTGAGCAAACAATTTATGGGAGCAAGAATCAACTAGCATAGGAAGGCAAAACAAGCATAACTTCAAAACTTTGAACACATAGGGAGGAAACTTGATATTATTGCAATTCCTACAAGCATATGTTCCTCCCTCATAATAATTTTCAGTAGCATCATGAAGGAATTTCACAATATAACTATCACATAAATCATCATTTTCATGATCTACAAACATAGAAAATTTATTACTCTCCACATAAGCAATTTTCTTCTCATTCATTGTAGTGGGACCAAACTCAACAAAATAACTATCATGAGACACTTGATTGACATAACCACATTCAATATTAAAATCATGATGACAATTTTCATGGTTACTATCACTCTTTATAGCATACATGTCATCATCATAATCATCATAGATAGGAGGCATGTCATCATCATAATAAATTTTCTCATCAAAACATGGGGGACTAAAAATATCATCTTCATCAAACATAGCATCCCCAAGCTTGTGGCTTTGCATATCATTAGCATCATGGATATTCAGAGAATACATACTAGCAACATTACAATCATGCTCATCATTCAAGGAATTCTCATTAAGTATTTTCATAATTTCTTCCTCTACCAATTGAGCACAATTTTCTGAATCCTTAATTTCACGAAAGACATTATAAAGATGATACAAATGATGCAACCTAAACTCCATTTTTTGTAGTTTTCTTTTATAAAAACCAAACTAGTGAAAACAAGAAACTAAAAGATTTAATTGCAAGATCTAAAGATATACCTTCAAGCACTCAACTCCCCAGCAACGGCGCCAGAAAAGAGCTTGATGTCCACTACACAACTTGTTCTTGTAGACTCGTGTTGGGAATCCAAGCACAGAGTTTTGTAGGAAAGTAGCAAATTTCCCTCAAGTGGATGACCTAAGTTTATCAATCCGTGGGAGGCGTAGTATGAAGATGGTCTCTCTCAAACAACCATGCAACAAAATAATAAAAAGTCTCTTGTGTCCCCAACACACCAAATACAATGGTAAATTGTATAGGTGCACTAGTTCGGCGAAGAGATGGTGATACAAGTGTAGTAATGATAGTAGATATTGATTTTTGTAATAGTAACAATAAAAACAGCAAGGTATCAAGTAACAAAAGTGAGCACAAACGGTATTGCAATGCATGAAAACAAGGCCTAGGGTCCGTACTTTCGCTAGTGCAATCTCTCAACAATGCTAATATAACAGGATCACATAACCATCCCTCAATGTGCAACGAAGAATCACTCCAAAGTTCTTATCTAGCGGAGAACATAAGAAGAAATTGTTTGTAGGGTACGAAACCACCATAAAGTTATCCTTTCCGATCGATCTATCCAAGAGTTCGTACTAAAATAACACCAAGTTATCCTTTCTGATCGATCTATCTAAGAGTTCGTACTAAAATAACACCATATGATACGCATCAACCAACTCTATTGTCACCTAGATACTCCAATGACACCACAAGTATCCATGAGTTAACTATATGATACGCATCAAACAATTTCAGATTCATAATACTCAATCCAACACAAAGAACCTCAAAGAGTGTCCCAAGATTTCTATCGGAGAACATGGTATGAAAACATGCAATCAACCCCTATGCATAGATCCCCTAGGTCACCGGAATCCGCAAGTTGATGCCTCAACATATATCCAGTGAATCAATAGAATACCCCAATGTCACTACGGGTATCCCACGCAAGACGTACATCAAGTGTTCTCAACCAAAATATTCAATCCAACATAACGACATCTCAAAGGGAAAGATTCAATTCATCACAACATGATAGCAAGGGAATAACATCATATGGTCCGACTATATTAACAAAGCCCGTGATACATCAAGATCGTGACATCTCAAGAACATGAGAGAGAGAGATTGAACATAGCTACTGGTACATACACTCAGCCCCGAGGGTGCACTACTCCCTCCTCGTCATGGCCTCCGCCGGGATGATGAAGATGGCCACGGGAGATGATCTACCCTCTCCGGCGGGGTACTGGAATGCCTCCAGATTGGTTTTTCGTCGATACAGAGAGTTGCGGCGGTGGAACTTCTGATCTAGGGTTATTTCTGGGGGTTTCTGAATAAATAGGATTTTGGGCGTCGGTTTCACGCGAAGATGGGCCACGAGGGGTCCACAAGACACCAGGGTGCGTCGGAGGGGGCTGGCGCGCCCTGGTTGGTTGTGGCCACCTCGTGGCTCTTCTGGACCTCCCACGAAGCTTCTAGTGCCTCTTTTATTCCAAAAAAATCATCAAAAAGTTTCGTTGCATTTGGAGAACTTTTATTTCTGCACAAAAAACAACACCACGGTAGTTCTATTGAAAACAGCGTCACTCCGGGTTAGTTCCATGCAAATCATACCAAAACCATATAAAATTGTTGCAAATATGGCATGAATACTTCATAAATTATAGATACATTGGAGACGTATCATGCATCACAACATCCCCGACATCCATCCTACCGCGGTGGTTGTCGCGTTCTGCACGAACGTGCGCAACAGGCAGATGTATGAGGAGTTGAGCATCAACAAAGTGTGTGATGTCCTCGAGCTTTACGCTCTGGCTGATAAATGCGCATGTGCTGAAGAAGGGAGAAGGCTCCCTGGTCAGGATGCTGGCGCGGAGGTTGACTCTAACGATGAGGATGCGTCCAATTCCAAGAAAAAAGGTTGAAAGCGCAACCGCAAGCACAAAGGCAAAGCAGTCATGGCCGTTGAAGGCTCCAACAACTCCAAGGCCGGCAAGAAACCCAAGACAAAGTGCTCAGGGAAGTAGGCTGCCATGTGCTCCGGTGATGACGAAGCCGCGGTAGGCGAGAAGCATGACGGGCTATACTGCAAGATCCATCGCACCAAGGGCCACGACATCAACGATGTCGACAAGTGAAGCAGCTTGCTGAAAAGCAAAAGCAAGAGTACAAGAAGCGTGACAAGGAAAAGGGCCAGGATGGTGCGGGTGGTTCCGGCAAGAAGAGTTGTGGCGGCCATGGTGATCACCGCGGCAAGGCCAAGCAACACAAAGAGAAGCCTGCAAGAGGCGGTGACAAGAAATCATGTGATGAGGACAGTGATGACGAAGATGAAGAAGGATTTGATGGCCAAGAATTCCAGAAGGCAATAGACGACATGTGCATTGACGGGGGTCGCATCTTTGCACTCCTCTCATCGACAGCTCAAACAGTGGGCCTGTGAGATCAATGCGGCAGAACCGGCAGCGAAGGCACAAAAACACCTCATGTGGTCCAACACGCCTATCATCTTCGATGTCGGAGACCACCCTGCCGCATTACTACCGTCGAGTGCTTGCCGTTGTTGGTTTCACCAACGGTTCACAACCTCTAGGTCACAAAGATGCTAGTTGATGGTGGGCCCGGCTTGAACTTGATCTCACCAGACATGATCAAGAGGCTACAGATCCCTGACACGGATCTCAATCCCACGGGGACATTCCAGCGGATTACCCGGGGGAGACGCCAGCCGAAGGGAAAGATCACCCTGCCGGTGACGTTCGGCACCGAGCTCAACTTCAGAAAATAGAAATTCACCTTTGATGTTGAAAGAACAACATGCTCCCTTGGTGGTTTTGATAATTCATGACAACATACATTGTCTCTTGGACTAATATTTCTACCTAGTGTATTTCAGGTGAAAGTCCATAGAGAGAGATGGGTTGGCAAAAAGGATTGTGAGGAGATACCCCTAGATGCAAGGAAATGGATTGGCAAACCTTCAAGCAAGAGGACTCTACATTTTACTTTGTGAGAAATCACTTTGAGTCCATAGGAAAGCCAATACTATTAAAAGGGGGTAAGGTACTATTGGTCAACAAGATGCTCCACGAGCACAAGTGATAGTCACCAAAAACACCCACAAACTCTTCCGCAAAAGTCTGTCCAAGCCTATCTTGAAAATCGGTGCTACCAACAATTTCCACTCGGTCCCACCGATTCCCACCTCAGACAGACCCATGCCAAACCCTAGCATCTCGGTACTACCATCATTCCATTCGGTGCCACCGAAATCAGTTGCCAACTTTCGCATATCCTATTTTCAAGAATCGGTACCACCGAGTTTTAGCAGTCGGTCTCACCGAGATTTGGACCAACTTTCTGGTTAGCCATTCTCAAGAGTCGGTACCACCGAGTTTTTTGAATTGGTCTCACCGAGTTTTGGACCAACTTTCTGGTTAGCCGTTGTCAAGAATTGGTACCACCGAAATTTGAGAATCGGTCTCACCGAGTTGTGCAAACTGACTGTTGGTCATCTTATCGGTACCACCGAGATTTCTGTATCGGTCTCACCGAGATTCAAAAGTTGCTACCTTTGGAGCAACTCGGTAGCACCGAGTTTTATACTTCGGTGTCACCGAGTTGGTCACTTTAGGTGTAAACGGTTGGATTTTTGGGGATGCCTATATATACCCCTTCACCACCACCCACTCGAAAGAGAAGCACTCAGAACTAATCCATACTTGCCCCATCAATTTTCTGAGAGAGAGCCACCTACTCTTGTGTTGAGATCAAGTCATTCCACTCCATCCATATGAATCTTGATCTCTAGCCTCCCCAAGTTGATTTCCACCAAATCAATCTCTTCCACCATAGCCAAATCTGTGAGAGAGTGATTGTGTGTTGAGGAGTCTATCATCTTGAAGCACAAGAGCAAGGAGTTCATCGACATTACCAAGCCTATTACCTTTTGGAGGGTGGTGCCTCCTAGATTGGTTAGGTGTCGCTTGGGAGCCTCCTACTTCGTGTTGTGGAGTTGAACCAAGAAGTTTGTACAGGCAAGGAGATCGCCTACTTCGTGAAGATCTACCCATAGTGAGGCTAGTCCTTCGTGGACGGAAGCCGTTATGGAATAGTCAAGGTTGCTACTTCGTGGACCCTTATGGGTGGAGCCCTTCGTGGACTCTCGCGGCCGTTACCCTTCGTGGGTTGAAGACTCCATAAACGTGGACGTACGATAGCACCACCTATCAGAACCATGAGAAAAATCTTCGTGTCCCTCATGTGTTTGATCTCTCTATCTCAACTCCTTACTTCCATGTGCAATGTCTTTATTTTCCGCTGCCATACTTGTTGAGTTGCATGTGTAGGGTGTGCTAGACTTGCTATAATTGTTAAAATCTGCCAACCAATTAACTTGGCGAAAGGTTAGGCTTTAATTCCTGCTAATAGTCTATTCACCCCCCCCCCTCTAGACACACACTTCTAGTGATCCTACAAGTGGTATCAGAGCATTGGTCTCCATTGCATCGGTTTCATCACCGTGGAGGAAGATGGATGTGTCTAGTGTGGAAAGTTTGAGTTGTAGAGTGCCTATTCTTGATGGGGAGTACTATAGTCAATGGAAATATAAGATGCTTGAGCTATTCAAGGAATTTCATTTGAGCAAGTATGTTAAGAACCCCTATGTACCTCCCATTGATCCTTTACATCCCACACACGAAGAGGAAAATGATATGCTATGCAATCTTAGAACTATTAATCTTATCGTTAGAGGATTGCCTAGGATTGTGCTCAATCAAATGAAGAATTTTGAATGTGCTTATACTTTGTGGAATGACTTGGAGAAACGATATCCAACTTATTCATTGAGTAATCTTGATGAAATTCTTCATAAGACTATTGTCTTTCACAAAATGATGCCTAGTGATCCCAAGTTTGATGACTATCTATTTGAGCTTAGAGACCTCACTCCTGCTAAAGGAGATGTCATAACTATCAACAACATCATATTAGAAGCCATTCGAATTCATAATCTTGAACATTGTCATGATCACAACCCTAACGAATCTCTTGTTCCCTATGACGAGGATTTCCCACTTGATGATGACAATGCGGAACATGGCTACTATGATGAAGATGAGTTGTTCGACATCGAGCATGAGAAGATCATGAAGAATCTAAGTCTCATGGAAAACTTCAAGGATTACATGTCCGGAGGAAAAGAGTGAATTCTCGATAGTGGATGCACCGATCATATGACCGGAGATAGAGAGATGTTTGAAGAGATCACACCAAACCATGGACCGCGAAGGTATGTAACTTTTGGAGACAAGTCCAAGGGTAAGGTACTCGGTCTTGGTAAGGTGGCCATATCCCATAATAGCTCTATTCAAAACGTCATGCTTGTTGAATCCCTTGGCTACAATCTTCTTTCCATATCTAGACTTGCCGACTTTGGTTTTAATGTGCTATTCATGAAAGTAGATTGCCAAGTGTTTCGTCAAGATAATCATAACATGGTCTTTACCGGTTTCCGTAGTGGTGATCTATATATTGTCGATTTCACTAAGAGATCCAAACCTCATACTTGTCTTATTGCAAAATCTTCTAAAGGTTGGCTTTGGCATAGAAGACTAGGGCATGTTGGCATGCGTAATCTAGACAAGCTTATCAAAGGTGATCATATACTTGGTGTTAAAGATGTTATCTTTGACAAAGATGGACTTTGTAGTGCTTTTCAAGCCGGAAAGCAAGTAGGTGGAAGTCATCCCGTAAAAAATATCATGACTACTAGGAGACCACTCGAGTTACTTCACATGGATCTTTTTGGTCCCAATGCTTACAAGAGCCTCGGTTGAAATTCCTATGGTCTAGTTATAGTTGATGATTTTTCCAGATTTACGTGGGTATTCTTTCTTGATGATAAGTCACGGGTACAAAAGATCTTCAAGAACTTCGCTCGCAAAGCGCAAAATCAGTTTGAAGTGAAGATCAAGAAGGTTCGGAGCGATAACAGATCGGAGTTCAAGAACACCCATGTAGATACCTTTCTTGACGAAGAAGGTGTTTCACATGAGTTCTCGCCTACGTACACGCCTCAACAAAATGGAGTTGTTGAGAGGAAGAACCGAACTCTTATTGAGATGGCAAGAACGATGCTTGACGAATACAAGACGCCAAGACACTTTTGGGCAGAAGCCATGGAAACAGCATGTCATGCCACAAACCGACTCTACTTGCACAAGCTTCTCGGTAAAACGGCATACGAGCTACTCACCGGTAACAAACCCCAAGTTGGATACTTTCGGGTATTCGGCTCAAAGTGCTACATTCTTGATAAGCATCGTCCTACTAAATTTGCTCCCAAATCTCATGAAGGTTTCCTACTCGGTTACGGATCGAACTCTCACACTTACCGTGTCTACAACAACTTCACTCGAAAAGTTGAAGAGACGGTAGATGTGAAGTTTGATGAATCTAATGGTTCGCAAGTCAAACAATTGCCAAATGATGTAGGAGATAAGGATCCTTCGAAAGCTATCCAATACTTGTCCATCGGCAAGATTCGTCCCATGGAGGTGAAGGAAAGTACTTCGTCAACTCAAATGGAAGCCCCTACTTCACGTCAAGGTGATCCTCAACACGACATGGAGGCATCCACAAGCGGTACACGCCAAGATGAAGAGGAGGAAGTACATCATGAAGATCCACCACAACCTCCTTCACCACCACCTCAGGTAAACGACACCTTCAACAACAACGAAGATGAAGGAGATCATGATGATGAAGAAGCTCCACCATCCAACAAGCCGAAGCTACCCCGAGTTCGAGCAAGAGTGACCAAGAACCATCCTATAAACCAAATCTTTGGTGACATACAAACCGGGAGAATCACTCGCTCTAAAACTCGCTTAGCTAATTTTTGTGAGCATTATTCTTTCATCTCTAGCATTGAACCCTTGAAGGTAGAACAAGCTCTTGAAGACCCGGATTGGGTGAACGCCATGCATGAAGAGCTTCACAACTTCGAGAGGAACAAAGTGTGGACACTCGTGGAGAAGCCCAAGGACGAGCACAACATCATCGGAACCAAATGGGTGTTTCGGAACAAGCAAGATGAAGACGGTCAAGTTGTACACAACAAGGCACGTCTTCTAGCCCAAGGATATACTCAAGTCGAAGGTATGGACTACGGTGAGACCTATGCCCCCGTCGCTAGACTTGAAGCTATTCGCATTCTTCTTGCTTATGCTAATCATCATGATATCACGCTTTATCAAATGGACATTAAAAGTGCCTTTTTAAATGGTGAGATTGAAGAAGAGGTCTATGTCAAACAACCCCCTGGTTTTGTGAATCCTAAGAAACCTAATCATGTTTACAAGCTTTGTAAAGCTCTTTATGGTCTTAAGCAAGCCCCACGTGCTTGGTATAAATGCTTAACGAAGTTTCTCATTGAAAAGGGTTTTGAAATTGGTAAAATTGACGCAACCTTATTCACTAAGAGAGTTAATGGTGAATTATTTGTGTGCCAAATCTATGTGGATTATATTATCTTTGGATCTACTAACCCACAATTTAGTGAAAGATTTGAAGGTTGATGTCTGAGAAGTATGAGATGTCCATGATGTGTGAGCTGAAATTCTTTCTTGGTTTACAAATCAAGCAAACAAAAGAAGGAACTTTCATCTCTCAAACCAAGTATACCAAGGACTTGATCAAGAAGTTCAACATGCAAGAGTGTAAAGGTATCAAAACTCCTATGCCTACTAGTGGACATATTGATCTTACCAAGGAGGACGAACCGGCTGATCAAAAAGTTTATCGATCTATGATTGGTTCATTGCTATATCTATGTGCCTCCCGTCCCGATATTATGCTTAGTGTTTGCATGTGTGCTAGATATCAAGCTGCACCTAAAGAGTGTCATCTTTTGGCCGTGAAACGTATTGTGAGATATTTGATACAAACACCAAACTTTGGCATTTGGTATCCCAAGGGATCTTCCTTTAACCTTGTTGGCTATTCCGATTCGGACTATGCCGGTGACAAGGTTGATAGAAAATCCACCTCGGGTACATGTCAATTTATTGGTAGATCTCTTGTGTCTTGGTCCTCCAAGAAACAAAACTCGGTATCCCTATCTACTGCCGAAGCTAAGTATATTGCCGTCGGATCATGTTGTGCACAATTGCTATGGATGACACAAACGCTTAAGGATTATGGAATCCATGTGAAAAATGTTCCATTACTTTGTGACAATGAAAGTGCTATTAAGATTGGTCATAATCCTGTGCAACATTCTCAAACTAAGCACATTCAAGTTTGACATCATTTCATTCACGATCATGTTGCCACAGGAGATATTAATCTTAAGCATGTTCGTATCAACAAGCAATTGACCGATATCTTTACTAAGCCACTTGATGAGAAAGTGTTTTGTTATTTGAGGAGTGAGTTGAACATCATTGATGCTTCAAACTTGAGCTAAGCTCACTCGGATGCATGCTAGGGGATGAGCTTACTTGACCATTCCATGCCATCATTACCATGGATTTCATATAACTTGGAATTCTATGCTCCCTTGTATTGCATTTAACCTTTTGTAGGTACTTGGAAGAACTTCATTCCACAAGATTGCCAACAACTCCAATCATAAGCAATCTTGTCATGACCAAGTATCCACAACCCCTCTTGTTGATGGAAGGAAGAAGACAACTCAACCATATCCTTGACATATATTTGATGTGATCACATTTACTAATACTTAATTGATATCATGTCAAATGGATATATATTGTTCTTCCTTGCTTGACTAACCTATGTAGGTGATAAGTGTACTAAAACAAGAAGGATTGCTCCCAACTCAAGATGAACCTCATCAACCTCAAGCATCCTCAACAAGTTCACCTACAAGCCACGTCATCAATATCACTCAAAGGTATGTACTCATATCCTTGAAAATGCTTTTCTCCGAGTCATGAGATAGAGCAACTCAAGTGATATGAAAACATTAAAATGCTTAATCGAAAAATGGTAACCCCATTTTGAGCTTAACAATGAGTATGACCTATGATCAAGTATTCTTGCTTGGCTCCTAAGTCAATATACTCTAATATAGGTGACCTAGTCACCACCCATCACCTAGATTAAGTATCTTGTTTGGTTCATTCTCTATTTGCAAGATTTCTTGGAACCACTCAAATCTTCTCTAGTTGATATCTCTTTGTAAAGTCTTTTGCATTTCCTTTTAAAATCCTTTTGACATTTTGTTAAAAGTCTTCCAAACTCATTTGCAAGTTTCTAAAACATTGCCAAGTATCTGTTATGACCTCGGAGCCTCCGATCCAAATAACTCGGTTCTACCGATTATGCAGATAGGCTACAAATACACATCTCGGTTCCACCAACTTGTTTGCCTTGGAGCGACCGACTTTGCTATCTTTTCTATCCTTTGTTATCTTAGCAATTCTCCATTTCTTCGATGATCCCTTATTATTTAAAAAAATAGGGAGAGAGAAACTTTACTCTAGGATCCCTAACTTAAAGGAGGAGAAGTCCTACAAGCTCTCAGTGCAAGAGAGAGAAATTATTCTCTATGTTCCCATCAATCTTTAGTGCTCTCTATGCTTTTCTTTCTTTTCTGTGAACCCTACATTCTATGACCCTTGTTCTCAAGTATTCGTTCTAACTCCATGATCCCTGTGTCTGACCCTGTGTATGGACCTTTTTGGCAATTAATGCCAAAGGGGGAGAAATACCAAAGCTTCAATTCTAAAGGGGGAGATACATGCTTCAATGCAAAAGGGGAGATATAATCAAGGGGGAGAATACCAAAGCTTACGCTCACATAGACAAGGGGAGAATACCAAGTAGGGGGAGAAACATCTACCCAAAGTGTTCTATCTCTTGAGGAGAAAGAAACCATTTGATACTCTTATTTGTTATTCTCACGTTAGAATTTTCTCACCCTATCCAATCCCAATATCTACATGCTAAGATTCAGAGGGAGAGGATGACCTACCATTTCATATCTAGGGGAGAAAGTTCTAAATGATCTTGGAGACATATAAATCTTAAGGAATACTACCTTCTACATGTTCTCCACATCTTGGTACTATTGAGCTCTATTTCTTTTTGATTGGTAGAATACTCTTGTGTTTCTTAACATTGTTTTCTCAAGTGTATTTCTACTACAAGAATGCTCAAGGACTCAAGGTAAGTATATGCATCATGTCTTTGATCAAGATGATCTCTTGCTTCTTGCACATATTGTTTGCAAGAGTGAAGTCTTGAACAAAAATACACCTCATTCATATATATTTGATGCATATAGCCAAGATACACATGACTCATTATATCCCTTCTACTATATGTGTGTCCATGCATTCCAAAGCAACTATCCTTTAAAGGGATTGCACACATTTAGGGGGAGCAAATCTAAGTCATGTGCCTCTCAAAGTCTTCATAATATCTATGCACAACTTTATTTGAAGCATTGATTGTATGTTGTCATCAATTACCAAAAAGGGGGAGATTGAAAGCACAACATGCTCCCTTGGTGGTTTTGATAATTCATGACAACATACATTGTCTCTTGGCTTAATATTTCTACCTAGTGTATTTCAGGTGAAAGTCCATAGAGAGAGATGAGTTGGCAAAAAGGATTGTGAGGAGATACCCCTAAATGCAAGGAAATGGATTGGCAAACCTTCAAGCAAGAGGACTCTACATTTTACTTTGTGAGAAATCACTTTGAGTCCATAGGAAAGCCAATACTATTAAAAGGGGGTAAGGTACTGTTGGTGAACAAGATGCTCCACGTGCACAAGTGATAGTCACCAAAAACACCCACAAACTCTTCCACAAAAGTATGTCCAAGCCTATCTTGAAAATCGGTGCTACCAACAATTTCCACTCGGTCCCACCGATTCCCACCTCAGACAGACCCATGCCAAACCCTAGCATCTCGGTACTACCATCATTCCATTCGGTGCCACCGAAATCAGTTGCCAACTTTCGGGTATCCTATTTTCAAGAATCGGTACCACCGAGTTTTGCCAATCGGTCTCACCGAGATTTGGACCAACTTTCTGGTTAGCCATTATCAAGAATCGGTACCACCGAGTTTTTTTAATTGGTCTCACCGAGTTTTGGACCAACTTTTTGGTTAGCCGTTGTCAAGAATTGGTACCACCAAAATTTGAGAATCGGTCTCACTGAGTTGTGCAAACTGACCGTTGGTCATCTTATCGGTACCACCGAGATTTCTATATCGGTCTCACCGAGATTCAAAAGTTGCTACCTTTGGAGCAACTCGGTGCCACCGAGTTTTATACTTCGGTGTCACCGAGTTGGTCACTTTAGGTGTAACGGTTGGATTTTTGGGGATGCCTATATATACCCCTTCACCACCACCCACTCGAAAGAGAAGCACTCAGAACTAATCCATGCTTGCCCCATCAATTTTCTGAGAGAGAGCCACCTACTCTTGTGTTGAGATCAAGCCATTCCACTCCATCCATATGAATCTTGATCTCTAGCCTCCCCAAGTTGCTTTCCACCAAATCAATCTCTTCCACCATAGCCAAATCTATGAGAGAGTGATTGTGTGTTGAGGAGTCTATCATCTTGAAGCACAAGAGCAAGGAGTTCATCGACATTACCGAGCCTATTACCTTTTGGAGGGTGGTGCCTCCTAGATTGGTTAGGTGTTGCTTGGGAGCCTCCTACTTCGTGTTGTGGAGTTGAACCAAGAAGTTTGTACGGGCAAGGAGATCGCCTACTTCGTGAAGATCTACCCATAGTGAGGCTAGTCCTTCGTGGACGGAAGCCATTATGGAATAGTCAAGGTTGCTACTTCGTGGACCCTTATGGGTGGAGCCCTTCGTGGACTCTCACGACCGTTACCCTTCGTGGGTTGAAGACTCCATAAACGTGGACGTACGATAGCACCACCTATTGGAACCACGGAAAAAATCTTCGTGTCCCTCATGCGTTTGATCTACCTATCTCAACTCCTTACTTCCATGTGCAATGTCTTTATTTTCCGCTGCCATACTTGTTGACTTGCATGTGTAGGGTGTGGTAGACTTTCTATAATTGTTAAAATCTGCCAACCAATTAACTTGGGAAAAGTTAGGCTTTAATTCCTGCTAATAGTCTTTTCACCCCCCCTCTAGACACACACTTCTAGTGATCCTACAGATGTTGCCAAAATCCCAGTGCCGTACAATCGAATCCTGGGCCGCCCAGCGTTGGCAAAGTTTATGGCGGCGTCCCACTACGCCTATAACACTTTGAAGATGCCAGGGCCGATGGGTGTCATCACACTCCATGCGGACAACAAAAGCGGTGTTTTGTGCACTAACAAGCTCTTCCGGGAGGCAGTTGCAGCATCTGCCGACAAGGCATATGCTCCTGCCAGTGAAGCCCTCAGGGGGAAGAAGAACAAGAGTTCCGGCAAGACCTCTGGCAAGGACTCCAGGAAGCGCGCGGCAGAGTGCATCACGCCCGTTGAGGATTTGCTGGAGAGCTCCACCGCCAAGAACAAAAAAACAAAGTGACCATTCCAAAGACGAAGCAAGTGGCTGCGCGGGAGAATGGCGAGGGAGGCACTTTTACCATAAGTGCCACCCTCGACAGCAAATAGGAAAGCACGCTCGTCTCCTTCCTATGGGTGAATGTCGATGTGTTTGCATGGCAACTATCTGACATCCCCGGTGTTCCTAGAGAGGTGATCGAGCACCACCTAGACGTCTGTCCCCATGCACGTCCCGTCATTACCCCATGTGGTACATACTGCTTCAAGTGTATGCCCTTCGAGCTGAAGAGTGCCGGTTCAACATTTGCAAGAGCTGTCCAGATTGGTTTTGAGCCCCGGCTCCACATGTGGAGGCATATATGGATGATATAGTGGTCAAGACCAAGGACAAGGCAACACTGATTCAAGACTTAGAAGAAACATTTTCAAACTTGCGCAAGATCAACTTGAAACTCAACCCCGAGAAGTGTGTGTTTGGAGTCCCGTCCGGCAACCTCCTTGGGTTTTTCGTGTTGCAACGCGGGATTGAAGCCAACCCCGCCAAGATAGAAGCGATTGAGAAGTTGGAGGCACCGAAGCCCGTCAAGGATGTGCGCCGCTTGGCAGGTAGCATCACCGCCCTCAGCAGGTTTATTTCCCAGTCCACGGAACGCACCCTACCGTTTTTCAAAATCTTGAAAAAGGCGGGTCCAATGAAATGGACCCCGAAAGCAGAGGTAGCATTGTAAGGCCTGAAGAAGTACCTATCCTCTACGCCGACACTAGTCGCGCCTAAACCACAAGAACCATTGCTGCTATACCTGGCGGAAAATAATCAAGTGGTTAGTGTCGCACTGGTGGTGGAGAGGGAAGCTAAGGATGAAGAAACAGCAACCCCCGAGCTGGCGACCGCAAACCGGATCCACCCCCGGCAAGCCAGGGGGCCGCCAACACAACTACAGCTCAAGAAACAAAGCAACAAGTTATGCCGAAGAAGAAGATGGTGCAGCGCCCGATCTATTTTGTCAGCTCTCTCTTGCACGGGGCTAGATCAAGATATTTTGTTGTGCAGAAAATGCTTTTCGTCCTTCTCATGGCCTCCAGAAAGTTGCGCCACTACTTCCAAGCACATCATATCACCGTAGTCACTTGCTTTCCGTTGTAGCGCATTTTGAGGAATCCATCGGCAACAGGCAGGATTGTTGAGTGGGCGTTAGAGATAGCCAGCTTTCATCTGAGCTTTGAGAGCACAACAACTAATTAGAGCAGAGCCTTGGTGGAATTCATTGCAGAATGAATGCCAACACCAGACGAAGAAACCCCGGAGATGACCCTCCACGGCAAGGAGACACCCTAGGAATGGATCATGTACTTTGACTGGGCCTTTTCACTGCAAGGCGCCGGTGCCGGAGTGCTGCTTGTTGCACCCACCAGAGAGCACCTCAAGTATGTGATCCAGATGCACTTTCCCTGGAGGTGTCGACGAACAACATAGCTGAGTATGAAGGACTGCTTGCTGGTCTACGAATAGCCGCAGACCTCGGCATCAGAAAATTGATAGTCTGAGGAGATTCACGGCTTGGTGTGCGTCAAGTGAACAAAGATTACCAAAGCCCTTTGATGGAAGCGTATGTAGAGGAAGTGAGGAAGTTAGAAGAGCATTTTGACGGTCTGCAAACAGAGCACATTCCGCGTGCAGAGAATAGCATTGTCGATGACTTGTCAAAACAAGCTGCTCAAAAGTTGCCTATGGAACCAGGTACTTTTGTACTTTGACTGACGCAACCATCCGTCACGCGATCAGTTCGGCAAGCAAAGAAAATAAAAATAAGTTCTGGCGACAATCTCCCGACAGAGCTATCAGCCACCGCCAAGAAGGTCGCCCAGAACAGAAAAACACTTGTCGGAGAGCAGCAAGCTCCGGCAGGCCTTGTGGCCCTTGTCATCGAAGCTAGCGCTCCCGCAGCAGAGGACATGCCATTAGTCCTTGTCGTCGAACCCCAGGCTCCGACATGGGCGCATCAAATCGTCCACTACCTCCAGACAGGTGAACATCCCGACGAGCAAGAAGAAGCTGAGAGAGTAGCCCGTCAGTCAAGCATGTACCAATTCATGGACAACACTCTATACAAGAGGAGACCGAATGGGGTGAAATTGAAGTGCATTCCCCAGGAAGAAGGACAACAGCTGTTGGCAGAGGTACATGAAGGGATATGCGGCTCCCACGTCTGGTCACGTGCCCTTTTCGGGAAAGCATTCCGGTAATGCTTCTATGGGCCGAAAGCCCTTCAAGACGCCTTGGCGGTGGTCACTACATGGGAAGCATGCCAATTCCACGCCAAGAAAATACATCAACCAGCACAAGCCCTTCAAACCATACCGCTCTCCTGGCCATTTACATTATGGGGGCTCGACGGCATTTTCCCCCATGCTATCGGGGGCTTTGAATTCTTGTTCATTGCGATCGACAAGTTTACAAAGTGGACTGAGGTGGAGCTGGTGAGAAAGGTGATGGCGCAAGCAGCGGTCAAGTTTTTTAGAGGGATAGTCTGTCGTTTTGGTGTACCCAACAGGATCTGCCTCGCGTCGGTTGCACACCCCAGAAGCAGCGGCCAAGTGGAAAGGGCAAATGCTGAAGTGTTGCATGGCCTCAAGACAAGAACTTTTGACAAGCTGCACAAGCACGGAAGGCGTTGGATTGACGAGCTGCAGGCGGTTCTTTAGTTGATCAGGAAGACGCCAAATCGAGCCACCGGCAAGACCCCCTTCTCCCTAGTCTATGGTGCAGAGGTGGTGCTCCCCACGAAACTCACATACGGGTCACCTCGAGTACAGGCTTTCGACAAAGAATAGCAAGAGCAATTGCAGCAAGACGATGCCACGCTCCTGAAGGAAGATCGTCTTCGGGCTGCACTGCGTGCCACCCGGTACTAGCAAGCCTTGCGCCGCTATCATAGCCGCAGGGTCCACGCCCGGAGTGTTGAGGAAAGCCACCTTGTTCTTTGTAGGATTCAGTCCACGAAGGGATCAAACAAGTTGAAACCAAAGTGGGAAGGCCCATACCAGGTGGTACGAGTCACCAGGCCCGACGTAGTACGCCTGGAGACCAAAGATGGCACCCCAATGCAGAACTCATGGAATATTGAGCATCTTCACAAGTTCTACCCGTGAGACGCGGTTGCCGGGGCCCCCGGCAACCCCTTTAGTACGAGTTCGCCGGCAAGGCGTGTAATCCTTTGTACAAAGCCAGGCGAAGACCCTTTGCGAAATCAATAAAGCTAAGTTTCCACAACCTTTTTGTCAAAGTACAGATTTATCTTGTGTATATTGCATGAAATGTTGTGTTTATCTTTGCATAAGAGTGATTGCTGAACCCAAGGTTCCTAGCCTCTTCTTTTTCTCTTCTTTCTTTTTCTCAATAGACAGAAGGAACCCTCGAGCGCAAGTCTTCCCAGGGGGAGTGATGGTAGATACGTCTCCAACGTATCTATAATTTTTGATTGTTCCATGCTGATATATTATCATTCTAGGATACTTTTTGGGTCATTATTTACCAATTTATAATATTTTTGAGCACTAACCTATTGACCCAGTGCCCAGTGCCAGTTGTTGTTTTTTGCATGTTTTTGCCTTTTCAGGTTTACCGTACCAAACAAAGTCCAATTGCCACGAAACTTTTTGATGTTTTTTTGGACTATATGAAGACCTAGAAGCTTCGAAAGGAGGCCAGGAGGTGCACAAGGCACCACCACACATCATCGCGCGCCCTGGGGGACGCGCCCTGAGATGTGGTGGCCCCCTCAGCCGCCTCTCGACGTCCCTCTTCGGCTCTAATTCTCTAAAATCCTAAAAACCCTGGAGGCAGTCCCGAAACCCTTTTTCCGCCGCCGCAAGTCTCTGTTCCATCGCGAGGCCATCTGGAGCTCCGTTTCGGCACCCTGCTGGAGGGGGGATCGATCACGGAGGGCCTCTTCATCAACCTTGATGCCCTCATGATGATGTGTTAGTAGTTCACCACAGACCTACGGGTCCATAGCTAGTACCTAGATGGCAATCTCTCTCTCTTATGATCTTCAATACAACGGTCATCGCATCTTCGCTTTAATCTATCCGATGTAATCCTATTGTGCGGTCTGTTTATTGGGATCCGGTGAATTGTGGGTTTATGTTCAGATTATTCATTAAAAGTATTTGAGATGCCTCTGAATTATATTATCTCTTAAGTGCATGAACATTATACCTTCATAATGCTCTCCGATCTATTGATGTGCTTTGTCCAAGTAGATTAATATTTCATCGATGGGAGTGGTGCATTGTGGTAGGTTCAACCTGGCGAGTTTCTATATCCCAGTATAAAAGTAGGGGACAAGATGCGTCTTTGTGTTGTTGCTACTAAGGATAAAACGATGGGGTTCATTCATATTGTTTGAGTTTACTTTGTCTACATCATGTCATCGTTCTCCAAGCATTACTATGTTTTACTTAATACTCTAGATGCATGCTGGACAGCGGTCGATGAGTGGAGTAATAGTAATAGGTGCAGGCAGGAGTCGGCCTATTTGCTTATGGACGTGATGCCTATATACACATGATCATTGCCGTGAAAATCGCATAACTATCCGCTTTTCTATCAATTGCCCAACAGTAATTTGTTTACCCACCATATGCTGCCTACGTGAGAGATGCCACTAGAGAACACTATGGCCCCCGGGTCTATTCACTTATATATTTACAAACGCTATTATTACCTCGCTGCCTTTATTTACTTTTTGTTTATTTTGCATTTATCAACAATTATCTACACAACTCATTTGCTTGAAAATAACTGACAACCCTCTTGCCAGCGTTGGGTGCAAGTTGTTTGTTCATTTGTGTGCAGCCGCTAAAGACGGTTGAGGGTTATATTCCTATTTGTTCGATAAACCTTGGTTTCATAACTGAGGGAAATACTTATCCGCTTTGTGCTGCAATTACCCGTTCCTCTTCAGGGAAAACCCAACGCGGATCAAAAGTATCAATGGTATGGATACCTACGAACGCGTTCAAGGTCAATCATTCCATGTCCAGAAGTGCAGCAAAGAGAAGCTAAGTTGCAGAAACTTTAAAAAAATCTCTCTATTGTAGCCTTTTTTCCTTGGACGATATCGGCATTTGTATGAGAAAACCTGCATGTGAAGGACCCTTGTCAGAATCGTCTGCGCTCTTTGAATGCTTCGAGTCTGCTCGGCAACCAAAGCGGTTGCGGCAAGGACGCCAAGGTGGACTTGCCGATGGTGGCATCGCTGGCAGGCTGCTAAGGACATGTTCCTAAAAGCACTCACGGCAAGGATGTGCGCACCGGCAGGCGTCTCCAATAAGCGTACGGACTAGAAACATACAAGTGCGGGATCATACACGAGGAAAAGCGATTCATTCATCAAACATGATAAGCGTTAAAATATTTAGTAGAGAGCGCTCAACCACTTTTTCTTGCATCCCCGCAGGGTTACATTGGGTGCGATTTAAATACAAAAGGACATCTACCACTACGATGTGGAGATTGATCTGGAAACGAGGTCTCGCGGATGAAGCGCCGCATCTGCCCCAACCATTTCCTCGTGCAGGTGGCCGACAGAGAGATAACCTCGCAAGGCATGATCCACCTTCAAAATCCGGTGAAGGCGTCATACGTGCCTAGTCAGAATCATCGTACTCGCTCTTGATGGCGGGGGAGCTGTCGTCGTCGTCGTCACTGGAGGAGTCGAAGTCGCTCTCGCTCAAGCTCGCCACGCAGCACTCCAGCTGGTTGTCGGAAGCCTCGAAGAACTTCAAGGAAAGCGTGATAGCTCCGTCAAATCTTAATTAGAGGAGATGTCCCGGCCCCAGACCGTGGGACCAGGCGAATGACTTCCATCCCCACGTCAGAAACATGGCGCTGCCGGGAGAAAGGTCGACCGCCACCCACGCAGGCCCGTTGCAGCAACCGTCCGCCTAAAGCCATAAGCCTAAGGGCCTGCTGCCTTCCATGACCCGTGCGAAGGGGTCAGGAAGCCGCGGCCAGCTATGGGATGACGATGCAGCGCCACGACAAACTCATGCGCCACTTCCCCTGTCTGGCTCTCCACCCGGGGTGTGAGAAGTGGTGCACCACCATGGCCGCCTCGGCTCGGGACACCCAACCTTCCGGGGCCCCTGGATGCGTCCCCTCAACGGAGGCTCGAGCCGGCCCCCGCAGCCGTGACCAGGATGCACATCTGGCTCTAGGGGGAAGCCCTCGAGACGACGGCGGACCCTCGAGCTCGACCCCTACCCCTCGCCATTCCGAAGACGATCTTGTCGGAGAAACGGCGGAGGGAGGAAGACAAAGGGAGAAGACGGTGATGGTTGGTAGACTGGAGCAAGGAAGTGTGAATGAGCAACGCCCTCCACGTTACCCTATTTATAGGGAGGGCGCGAGGGCTGGCTCTTCGCTGTTCGAAATGACCGCACACTGGCAAGCGCACTACTCCAAGCGACCGCCCCCATCGCCAATGTCGTGCTTTGAATGCAACACACGTCATAAAGGGCACGGTAAAAGAAAAGAAGACGGAGGGAAACGGCGATAGAGGAAGATAGATGTTGAGATATGTTGCGTGTCAGCAAGTCCTATTAGGAGGAGGGAATAGGCAGAGGCCGCCTCTTCAAATCCAGCATGGCCGCGAATTTTTAGGCGCGCCCCTGTGGCACCGTTTCAAAACCACCTCTCCCACGTCCCGCATTATATGCGTGTTGTGAGCGGGGTAGTAAAACCATCATACAACCGCAGTCAAGATCGGGCCACGCGCTTATGCACTGTTTTGGGCATGGCTCAACAACGTCGCGGACTATGGTATGGCCCAGGCCCGGGGGCTCCTGTCGGTGCATTAAAGAACGGGCCCTTTAGTGCCCTGAGTTGTGCACATGCAGTAGCCTCCTTCGGCTCGGCAAGCCTTGTCGGGCGACGCTTCATCCAGCCAACACCACGCAACAAGACCAAGCCATCGGCAAGCCTACTTGTCGATGAAGAAGACCCGGCAGAGGTCGCGGTCGGCAAGGCTCCGCTACCACGCCCCTGCTCCTCTTCGCTGAGCTGGTCATCACCATCAATGAGGTGTCGAGCGGGCAGGGCGTTAGGTTGACCTTGTCGGGGCACGTGGCAGCTCCATGAAATTATAGCTGCTTTAATGACACCCGTCCTAGCGGTGTGGCAAAATAATAGGAGGTAGCTAGGCGAACAGGACAGAAGGAGAGGCAGTCCTTGCTGGGGAGCGTCGCCAGCGTGACACCTCACGCGCATTTGATGTGCCTCTCCTAATCCGTCAGGGTTAGGTACTTTCCACTACCATAGCCACTATTCACCCTTGTGTATTTACCATTTTAGCCATTGTGGTAACCCCTTTCGCCTATAAAAGGAGGTCCATGGCTACCTTTACAAAGGTCGAAACCCTGCTCAATTGCATGCGTAGTAGCACTCTCGAGCTTCTTGCCGGGGGACCACGCTCGTTGTAACTTGAGCACATATATTCAATCACAAACACACAGCACATAGGGTTTTACACTTCCGAGCAGCCTGAACCTGTCAAAACCCTGATCACTCTCTGCTGGTGTTGCTATTTGCGTACGTAGATCCCCACAGTAGAACCGCAAAGGGGCCCAGATGGTCCCATAGATCGTCGAACCTCGATAGAGAAACTCGCGATGCGGTGATCAAAATAGATGGGAGTATATATAATGATTTTTTCTAGGTTAGAATACGTGCCCAAGAAGAAAACGGAGTACGAGAGGCACACGAAGGCCCCACAAGCTATCAGGGCGCGCCCAGGGGGTGGGCGCACCCTGTTGGCTTGTGCCTCCCTCGTGGAACCCACTGACTCATTTTTATTTTTGGAATTTTTCTAAAATACCAAAACAAACAGAACATATTTTTTGGAATTTTTGGAGTTGGTTTACTTGCCGTATCACATACCTACCCCTTTTCAGCTTTCTGGAGTGTTCCAGAAGGTCTCTCTTATGTGTTCTTCCGGAGTCATAACTTGAATAATATTAGTTTCAACATTGACGGGTGTACCTAAGATATAGTCTTTAATTCTTTTCCCATTTACCACTCTCGGATTTTTGCCTTTGAAGTTTTTGATCTTGATAGCACCGGAGCGATAGACCTCCTCGACGACATAAGGACCTTCCCATTTGGAGACAAGCTTACCTACATAAAATCTGAAACGAGAATTGTATAAAAGAACTAGGTCTCCTACATTGAATTCCCGTTTTTGGATTCTCTTGTCATGCCATCCTTTAACTTTTACTTTAAACAACTTGGCATTTTCATAAGCTTGTGTCCTCCATTCATCTAATGAGAAAATATCAAATAACCTCTTTTCACTGGCAAGTTTAAAATCATAGTTAAGTTCTTTAATTGCCCAATAAGCTTTATGTTCTAACTCAAGAGGTAAATGACATGCTTTTCCATAGACCATTTTATATGGGGACATTCCTATAGGGTTTTTATATGCAGTTCTATAAGCCCATAAAGGATCATCAAGTTTCTTAGACCAATTCTTTCTAAATCTATTAACAGTCTTTTGCAATATCAATTTTATTTCTCAATTGCTCAACTCAACTTGACCGCTAGACTAAGGATGATAAGGTGATGCAATCCTATGGTTAACATCATATTTAGCTAGAGGTTTACGAAAGCACCATGAATAATGTGAACCACCGTCAGTCATTAAATATCTAGGGACTGCAAACCTCAGGAAAACAACATCTTTAAGCATTTTAATAGAAGTGTTATGATCAGCACTACTAGTTGGAGTAGCTTCTACCCACTTAGTAACGTAATCAGCAGCAACTAGAATATGAGTATACCCATTAGAGGAAGGAAAAGGTCCCATATAATCAAAGCCCTAGACATCAAATGGTTCAATAGCAAGTGAATAATTCATAGGCATTTCCTGACGTCTACCAATGTTACCAATTCTTTGACATTCATTACAATAAAGGACATACTTACGAGCATCTTTGAAAAGAGTAGGCCAATAGAAGACAGATTGTAATACCTTGTGTACAGTTCTGTCAGCAGCATGGTGCCCTCCGTAGGCCTCGGATTGACACTTCCATAGGATCTGTCCCTGTTCATGCTCAGGTACACAACGTCTAATAACACCATCCACTCCTTTATAAAGATGTGGGTCATCCCAAAAGTAATGTCTTAAATCATAAAAGAACTTTTTCTTTTGTTGGTGGGTGAAACTAGGTGGTATGTATTTAGCAACAATGTAATTAGCATAATCTGCATACCAAGGAGTACTATGGGATGTATTTATAACAGCAAGTTGCCCATCAGGAAAATTATCATCAATAGGCAGTGGGTCATCAAGAACATTTTCCATCCTAGACAAATGATCTGCTACAGGGTTTTCAGCTCCCTTCCTATCAACAATGTGCATATCAAATTCGTGAAGTAAAAGCACCCGCCTAATCAGTCTAGGCTTAGCATATTTTTTCCATAAGGTATCTAATAGTAGCATGATCAGTGTGAATAGTAACTTTGGAATCAACAATATAAGGTCTAAACTTATCACATGCAAAGACAACTGGTAACAATTCCTTCTCAGTAGTAGCATAGTTTCTTTGGGCACTGTCTAGAGTTTTACTAGCATAATGAATGACATTCAATTTCTTGTCTACTCTTTGTCCTAGAACAGCACCAACAACATAATCACTAGCATCACACATAATTTCAAATGGTAAATTTCAATCAGGTGGTTGAACAATAGGTGCAGAAATCAAGGCTTTCTTAAGTATTTCAAAGGCTTCTACACTATCATCATCAAAAACAAAAGGAATATCTTTTTGAAGAAGATTAGTTAGTGGCCTAGAAATCTTTGAGAAATCTTTAATAAAACGCCTATAAAAACCAACATGACAAGGAAAAATTCTTATACCTTTAACATCTTTAGGACATGGAATTTTCTCTATTGCATCAACTTTAGCTTTGTCTATCTCTATGCCTCGTTCAGAGATTTTATGCCCAAGTACTATACCTTCATTCACCATAAATTGGCACTTCTCCCAATTCAAGACAAGATTAGTTTATTCACATCTCTGCAAAACTCGATCGAGTTTGCTCAAGCAATCATGAAAAGAAGTCCCATAAACGGAAAAATCATCCATGAAAACCTCAACAATCTTTTCACAAAAATCAGAGAATATAACAGCCATACATCTTTGAAAGGTAGCAGGTGCATTGCATAAACCAAAAGGCATGCGTCTATAAGCATAAGATCCAAAAGGGCAAGTGAAAGTAGTTTTCTCTTGGTCTTCTTTTGACACAGGTATTTGAGAGAAACCAGAATATCCATCAAGAAAACAAAAGTGTGTGTGCTTAGATAACCTTTCTAACATCTGATTAATAAAAGACAAGGGGTAATGATCTTTTCTAGTAGCTTTGTTTAATTTCCTGAAATCAATTACCATTCGATAACCGGTTATGGTTATTTGTGGGATAAGTTCATTTTTATCATTAGGAACAACACTTATACCTCCTTTCTTAGGAACACAATGAACAAGACTTACCCATCTACTATCAGCAATAGGATAAATTATACGTGCCTCCATAAGCTTTAGTATTTCAGTTCTTACCACTTCCATCATCTGAAGATTTAAGCGGCGTTGATGATCAATGACAGGTTTAGCATCCGGTTCCATATTAATCTTGTGCTGACATAGAGTGGGGCTAATGCCCTTAAGATCTTCAAGAGTATATCCAATAGTAGCCATGTGCTTCTTCAGAGTTTTAAGTAACCACTTTTATTCATGCTCTGAAAGGTTAGCAATAATAATAACAGGATATATCTTCTTTTCATCCAAATAAGCATATTTCAAAGTATCATATAATGTCTTTAGCTCAAACACGGGATCTCCCTTAGGTGGAGGAGGATCCCCTAAAATATCAATAGGCAAGTTGTGTTTAAGAATAGGTGTTTGTCTAAGAAATATATCATCTATCTCATTTCTTTCATTCATATGCATATCATTCTTACGGTCTAGCAAATATTGTTCTAATGAATCAGTAGGAGGCACGACAATAGAAGCAAGACCAATTATTTCATCCTTACTACGTAATTCTTTTTCATATTGTTTTCTGCCAAACTTAGAGAAACTAAATTCATGAGACACATCACCAAAGCTTACTTTTACTTTCTCAGTAACACAATTAATTTCAGCATTAACAGTATTCAAGAAAGGTCTACCAAATATAATGGGACAAAAGCTATCTTGTTTTGAACCAAGTACCAAGAAATAAGTAGGGTACTTAATTTTTCCACACAAGACTTCAACATCTCTAACAATCCCAAGCGGTGAAATAATATCTCTGTTTGCAAGTTTAATCGTGACATCAATATCATCAATCTCAGAGGGTGCTATGTCATTCATAATTTCTTGATATAAAGTAAAAGGTATAGCACTAACACTAGAACCCATGTCACACAAGCCATGATAACAATGATCTCCAATTTTAATAGAAACAACAGGCATGCCAACAACTGGTTTATTTTTGTCTAACTCATCCTGAAGATTTCTAGCAGGTTTTGCAATTCTAGCAGCTTCATCACAGAAGCAAATAACATGACCATCAATATTATCAACTAGGAGATCTTTAACCATAGCAATATTAGGCTCAACATTTATTTTTTCAGAGGGTTTGGGTGTTCTAATATAACTTTTATTAACCACAGTTGCAGCTTTAGCATGTTCCTTAATCATAACAGGAAAGGGAGGTTTCTGAGTGTAGGTAGTAGGCACAACTAGATCAACATGATAAACAACGGTTTCCCCTTTAACTTCAACATGTTCCTCTAATGATTTTTCAATAGGCGGATGATATTTAAACCACTTCTCCTTAGGGAGATCAACATGAGTAGCGAATGATTCACAGAAAGAAGCTACTATCTCGGAGTCAAGCCCATATTTATATCTAAACTCATGGAAATTATCAGTTTCCATAAAAGATTTAACACAATCAAACTTAAGCTTTATACCTGACTCTTTACCTTTGTCGAATTCCCAATCTTCAGAGTTGTGCTTAATTCTTCCAGAAGATCCCATTTGAATTCAATAGTCCTCTTCATGTAGGAACAAGTAGAAGAAGAATCGAGTATTAATTGATCATCATGAGAAAGCCGGGCATAAAAAATTTGTATGTTCATTTCTCTTGAGAGCTCATGGTTGGGGCAAATGTGCATCATAGATTTAAGCCTCCCCCAAGCTTGAGCAATGCTTTCTCCTTCACGAGGCCAGCAATTATATATAAAGTTCCGATCACGACTACATGCATAGGATAAAACTTCTGATGAAATTCCTACTTCAAGCGACTCCAGTCCCATGATCCAATATCATCAAATAGCCTGTACCACATCAATGCTTTTCCCTCCAAATATAAAGGGAAAATATTCTTAAATTTGTCTCCGGATAAACCTGCAAACTTAAATAGTCCACAAATCTCATCTACATATATCAAGTGGTAATCAGGATGAGTTGTACCGTCACATGGATTAGCTAGCAGTTTCTCTACCATACCCGAAGGAATCTCATAGTAAATATTTTAAGTAGGTTCAGTAGGTTGAGAGGAAACTTTTTCCACTTCCGTTCGAGGCGAAGATGCCCCGAACAAGCCACTCAAAGGGTGACCGTCCAAAGTAACAAGCAACTGTAAATTTCAGCACGTACCGAAAATGTTTCCTTACCAAGTTTCACTTACCAATGGCAATTCACTCCCCGGCAACGGCGCCAGAAAGGATTCTTGATGACTCAGAAGTATAGGGTATCAATCGTAGTCCTTTCGATAAGTAAGAGTGTCGAACCCAACCAGAAGCAGAAGGAATGATAAGCAGCTTTCAGCAAGGTATTCTCTGCAAGTGTTGTAAGTAATAGTAATAGATAGTTTTGTAGCAAGATAATTTGTAACAAGTCACAAGTAGCAATAGTAGCAAGTGTGCAGCAAGATAACCAAATCCCTTTTATAGCAAAGGACAGGCCTGAAAGTACTCTTATATGAAGCAAACGCTCCCGAGGACACATGGGAATTTCTGTCTAGTCATGTTCATCATGTTAAGTTGATTCGCGTTTGCTACTTTGATAATTTGATATGTGGGTGGACCGGTGCTAAGGTGTTGTTCTTACTTGAACAAGCAACCCACTTATTATTACCCCCTCTTGCAAGCATCCGCAACTACGAAATAAGAATTGAGATAAATCTAACCATAGCATGAAACGTGTGGATCCAAATCAGCCCCTTATGAAGTAACGCATAAACTGGGGTTTAAGCTTCTGTCACTCTCGCAACCCATCATCTGCTTGTTACTCCACAATGCCTTCCCTTAGGCCTATAACATGGTGAAGTGTCGTGTAGTCTACGTTCACACGACGCCACTAAGAGAAGCAACAATATACACATCATCAAAATATCGAACGAATACCAACTTCACATGATTACTTATAAACAAGACTTCTCCCATGTCCTCAGGAACAAAAGTGACTACTCACAAATCATCAACATGTTTAAGATCAGAGGTGTAATAATGGTGATCACTCTACTAGAATCAGGCGCTTTGCCGTCTGCCATAGCAGACGGCAAAGGAGAGACCTGCGGACGGCAAACTCCTTTGCCGTCCACCAGCAGACGCCACAGTTTCGGCACTGTAAACTCCGGTAAAGGGGTTCTTTGTCGTCTACCTATGCTCAGCGGACGGCAAAGTTTTTTTGCCGTCAGCCGGCAGACGGCAAAGAGGGTGGATGGTGTAGTACTGACGTTAGCCCCGTTAGGTGGTAACAGCATTCTTTACCGTCTACGCCAGGACGGCCACGTCAGAAGGTCTTTGCCGTCCGCCCCGGACGGCCAAGGCACAAGACCCTTTGTCGTTTGCCCCCGGACGGCCACGTCACAAGGTATTTGTCGTCTGCCCCCGAACGGCAAAGAGGCCAAATGGTCCCAGGCCTGGAGTTCCCAGGTTGTACAGGCGGCTGCCACGTGCCACCTTTGCCGTCGGTGGTGGACGGCAAAGAGGCCTTTGCCGACGGTGGCAGACGGCAAAGAGCCACTATTGCCTCTTTTTTCCTGTTTTTGTTAAATTCAAGAATTTTCACAGGCAAATATATGATATGTATATATATATATTTCACAGAAACTGTCGGATCTCGGGCTCCGCAAAACCCAAAGAGGTTCGAACTCAGGGGCGTGTGCGAAGATCCCCACCAGCTTCGATCCCAAGCTCGCAGCTCGATAGCCTAGCTTGACGAACTCGCTCGATGGCGAGGAAGAAGATTAGCACACGAGGATTTACCCAGGTTCGGGCCGCTGCGAAGCGTAAAACCCTACTCCTGCTTTTGGTGGATTGCCTCACGAGGAGGTTTGTGGATGAACTAGTACAGTGGTGAGTTGCCTCGCCAGGGCACTTGGGTGGTGTTGGATTCGTCCTCCCTCTATAGAGCAGCCTAGCCTCAATTTATAGTGGCCTGGGTCCTCTTCCCTTATCGCAATGGCGGGAAGGGGTCCCACAACGGCCAATTTAGAAGGGGGACAGGGAGTACACCCTTATCCTGACGAAAGGTGGTCTTCGCCTGCAAAGTAGCCGGTGGTGACGCAGAGGTGGGCTTGGCGATGACGTCCGTCCTGCGGAGCTTGTGGTCTTGGTCTCGTTGCACCGGAATGGAAACCCTTGGGGTGCTTTTGGAGCCTGCGTGCGCCCCCGCATCCTTTGCACCAAAGAGGAAACTGTCTCCTCTGGCGCGCTGGTGCCCGCCTGGCCCGGCTTGCGTCATCCTTGACCTCTCGAGGCCGAGCATTGCATAGAGATCTCCGCCGCTCAGGAGGGGGCCTGGGGAGACCTCTTCCCTCTGAGGGTCTTGGCGTCGCTCCCTCGCGAGTGCAGGGCTCTCGCGAGGGCCTTGTCTTGAGTGAGGCCGCGCTGGGCCGTGCTTGGCTGTCGAAGTGGGCCATGCCTTGGGCCGCAGGCTGGCAGGTCTGGGTACCCCCGTTCCCAGAACGCCGACAGAAACAATATCCATGCCATATGGATATGATCAACCAACAATTATACCAAATTGAAAGTATCAAATGTCACATTGTTCACCATATTACAATAGTTTCATCCATACATACATAGTCTCATCCATAGGTAGAAAGTTTCACATAAGTTCATCGATACAAAATGAAAACGGAAAGTAAACACTACCACTACATCAAAGCAAGCTGCCGTGAAGTGAATCAAATCTGCAAAATTGGAAATAAGAAAGTTAGAATAAGAATACTAGAAGAAGTAGAAGAAGATCTAGAAGAAGAAGAAGAAGATCTAGAAGAAGAAAAAGAAGAAGAAGAAGAAGAAGAAGAAGAAGCATTTTTCTTCTCTTTCTCTTTCTCCTCTTGTTTTTCTTCTTATTATTGCTTATTTGTGTCATTTTAGAGCTAACCTAGGTAATTATCCCATTTTTGACCTAACTAAGCTTATTGTGTCATTTTGCAAGAAACTAAGCTAAGTATATGGCATTTATGAGGTTACCAAGTCTATTATGCCATTTTTGAGTTAACTAAGCTTACTATGTCATTGTGGAGGAAACAAAGCTAAGTATAGGTCATTCTGGAGCTAAGTGAGCTTATTATCTCATTTTGTAGGAAGCAAAGCTAAGTATAGGTCATTTTAGAGCTAACTTAGGTAAAATAGGTCATTTAGGAGCTAAGTAAGCTTACTATGTCATTTTGGAGAAAACAATGCTAAGTAAAGGTCATTTTAGAGCTAACCTAGGTAAAATAGGTCATTCTGGAGCTAAGTGAGCTTATTATCTCATTTTGTACGAAGCAAAGCTAAGTATAGGTCATTTTAGAGCTAACTTAGGTAAAATAGATCATTTCGGAGCTAAGTAGGCTTACTATGTCATTTTGGAGAAAACAATGCTAAGTATAGGTCATTTTAGAGCTAACTTAGGTAAAATATGTCATTTTGGAGGTAAGTAAGCTTACTATGTCATTTTGGAGGAAACAAAGCTAAGTATAGGTCATTTATGAGCTAACCAAGGTAAACTAGGTCATTTTGGTGCTAAGTAAGATTATTATGGCCCTTTGGAGGAAAATAAGCTTAGTATAGGTCATTTGTGAGCTAACCAAGGTAAACTAGGTCTTTTTGGAGCTAAGTAAGATTATTATGTCCCTTTGGAGGAAAATAAGCTAAGCATATGACATTTATGAGCTAACCAAGGTTATTATGTCATTTTTGACCTAAGTAAGCTAATTATGTCATAAATGAACTAAATAAGCTAAGTATAGGTCATTATGCATTTGTTAAGCAAAACACTAGAGAAAACTTACCGTCCTCGTCATCACGGAGGTGAAGCACCGGGGTTGCTCGGGCCGGTGTCACCTGGAGAAGGATGCCCTGGAGAAGGGTCGTGCGATGTGGCTCGGGAGTTATGCAGCACCAAAGATCATTTGCAAAGTCTCGTTAGCATGATGACACTGAAATGTTAAGACTAGTAACTAATGACCATTCAAATGAAACTCACCGTTCCCGCCGTGGTAATGACTGGCATCGGCGGAGGGGTCTGGCCGTTCTTCTCGCACATAGACTGCACATTTGGTTTTGACAAGTCAATCATATTGGTTATTAATGAAACGAACCTGTAGTGCATGATTTGGCTAATATGAAGAAGAAACTTACCACGATGAGCTCGTACATGGCCCGGTTAGACGCATCGTTCCGTGCCCTCTCCTCCTCCAACAACCTAGCCGTCCTCTCCTCCAAATCCCTCTCCTTCTCCGCCGCCTGCCGGGCCCGTTCCTCCAGAAGCGCCTGGGTTGCCTCTCTCTCTTTCTGAAGAGCAGCCTGCAACACAACTCCTCGTTAGCATTGTAATCATCTTTGTTCGCACACACAATGTAATGGAGGAAAGCTATCTGAGTCCGTATGACTAACCTCGATGGCGGGCTCGACTGGCCGTGGACGAGGCCTTATCTCAGGACAGGAGCTCGTTTGGCGCGCCTTGATCTCCCGGAGAGTGCGAGAAGACCGTATAAGTCCATCTCCTGGCTATCGAGCCATGGGGCCTCCTGCCGCCAGCTATCATCACCAGCTCTGGATCAATAGGATGCTGGCTCGAGTTGAAGTCCTCCCCATTCACCGCCTTCCCCACATCTTTGTACCTCACGAGCTTGTGGTGGGAGGATATGTTGGTGAAGTTCTCGGGATGATTGAGGTCAGACTCAGAGAATGCCTTCGCCTTCTTGTACGAGGCAGTATGGGCCATGGCATAGAGGTCGTACATCTCTGGCACCTCCGTGTTATTGTGATGCGCCTAAAAGAGAGAGAGAGGAACAAAGTATTAGTAAAGGGCTCAAGATAGCATCAAGAATGAATTGCATGAATCATGAAGCAAACCACATACCCAGTTCTGCCCAAACTGATATAGGTTGGCGCTGCCTTGATGGTGTGGCACACCAGCCATTTTGGCAGGCCGGTCCTTGGCGTTGTTGTGGACGGCTAGCCATTGCTCTGAGAACCACTCATCCACCAATGCCTCCCAACAATCCATCTTATCCGCACACCATCTCTGGGGCACCTAAGTGAGTAAAGAATAATTTGAGCGCTACGCCTACGAATCAAATCAAGGAAACTAAGTACAAGGCCTTAAGAAAAGGTAATTACCTTCATGTACTGCTCCTTCTCCAGAAACTTTCCGCGGCACATCGTCTTTTCCTTCTTAACTTTCCGCGAGGCGTAGTAGTCTCGAACAGCCTGCGGTCGAGCCTCGTGCCGTAAGTTCTATAGTAGGCGCCTGCACTCGACATCGATAACCTTTGCCATGGCCTCCTCGTACCCCTCCTCACACCTGTAGAAGGTCTGCAATCAAACGAGACAACACTGATTAGTACAATAAATAGCTATTGTTGATTTTTAATTGTGTAAAGGAGAAATTACCCAAAACTGTCTGATCACCATGTCGGCCCTCGTGTGGCACAAGACACCGTCGATCCTCGCCTCCGGCGGGGCCGGGGCAGCCAAGTAGTGCTCCCAGGTCAATCCTAGCTCTCGAACCCGGTCCTCACCGGGCAACGTGACAAACCCTGGAAAGTTTTGCCGGCAAATCACACCAAGGACGAAGTTGGGCCTGCGGGCATCCTTGGCATGAGTCCAACCCCTGCAGTATGACAAAGCCAACGCATTAGATATTTGAAGAAACGTGAAGGCAAAAGGTTAAAAAAGAGTAAATGCACTTACTTCTCCCCATTAGGCCTAATCGACCACCTCTGCTCGCGGGTCACCGGCAAGGGCGGGAGCCGTGTACTACCACGCTGGTAGACGGTGGCCCCCTCAACCACGTCGTCCTCGCTATCAGAAAACCCATCCCCACCACAATCAGCATGGCCACTCGGCTCCGGCCAGCTATCCCATTGGGTCTGCTGGGACGTACCCTGATCCCTGCTCTTCCCTGGAGTCTCGTGGGACGAAGCCTGTGGGACAGGAGTCTCGTGGGACGAAGGCTCGTCGACCCTAGACTCGTGGACCGGAGTCCGCGTAGCCTCCTCCTCAGACGGGTCCACCCTAGCAGTCCTGTGCTCGGGTGAATCAGCTGGGGATGGCAGCGAGGAAGGCGTAGCAGCCTGCCTACCTCTCCCACCACGGGCACCAGTACCTCTAGTACCTCTCTTCTTCCCCCGACCTCCTCTCCCGGTGGGCAACGACGCCGACGAAGAAGCGCCCTCCTGTGTCTGCATACAGTCGAGCAACGCTCTCCGGAGATGCTGGGGTGGAATGGAAGTACCCCTCCCACCACTCGCCGACGAAGACTGAGCCGCGGAACGCTCTGGACCCGCGCCCACCATCTTTCAACACCTGCCATGACAAAGAGTAAACGAAATTAATACAACATAAAAAAATTGAATACCGACATGAATAATAAAAATTGAATATCGACATGTATATAATTTAAGTGTATCATCATCATGTATATAATAAAATTTTAATACGTGACATGAACTAATAATAATCTTGACCATCTATATATGCTCCGGGATCATCATCATCACTATCATCAATAATTGCATCATCATCATCACTATCAGGAATAACATGTGGAAGGCCTCCTTTATGTAATCGGTCAAGCATTGACAGGTCATCCGTAGCAGTAACCTTTTCTTGTTCCGGCTCAGGGGTGAAGTTGGATTCACAGTCGCTATCTACTTCAATGTTCTGGGGTGAAGTAGAGCGGTTCTTGAAATGTATTTTGGAAAGACGTGTTTCTTGGAAGAATTCTCCTTCATATGTGTCTGGGTTAATGTGAGGTTCATAATCCTCTTCATTGAGGGGAGGTGGTCTAAAATGTGGCGGCACTTCATAAACGGCATCCCAACCATTCAGATTTGGATCAGTTTGGCAGGCCCACGGTAGATAGAAAACTTGGGTCGCCTGTCGAGCCGTAATATAGACATCGGGAACATCTAAATGGGTGCTTTGTTTGATTTCGACTAGCCCTATATGTTCATGAGTCCTTCTAGTCTCCTTCAGCTGGAACCAATAGCATTTGAAGACTACGATGTTCGGTGGGTTTTCACCATAGAATAGAAGTTCATAAATTGCTTCAACTCTTCCATAATACTCGGTACCTCCTTCGCCGATAGCAGAGACACAACAATTTGTAGACTTTCGGTCGGCCATAGATAGATCTTTGCCAAAGGTACGAAAGCGATACCCGTTGATGTCGTATTTGTCAAATGAACGAACCTTATAGTCAAAACCATTAGCAACTTGTCTCAATTCGGCGTCCATAGACTCTGAATTAGCCTACAAGTTTAATACGAAGGGATTGTTGCATTAGCCGCAAATTAGACGAAGAAATGAAATGGTCTAATGGAAATTACCGTTTGTTTGAACCAAGAGATGAAACCGGGATAGCCGCCTCCATTCTTTGCCGGAAGCTCATACTCTTCGATGGAATCCTTTTGGATCACCGCTCCATCCGAGAATTTGGCGACGTATCGACTATATCAAATATCCGCGAAAAGAGCAGTTCAAAGGAATTAGAAGTTGCGAAACAATGTATCGAGAACTTACTCGATGTACGGCCGCACTTCTGTTAGGTTGTTGAAGATATACAACGAAATGGTTCGCCATTCTTCGACATCCAACGCTATTCCTTTCGAAGCACCGGCTGGTGCGAGCTTCCCTTTGAATAGGTTGAGGTTGGATCAACCTTTTTTAGGCTCGCCATCATTGTACTGAGGCTTCGGATTATGCAAATGACGATTTTTGGCTTCGTAGTGTGCTGTCACGAAGTTTGCCGCCTCCTCAGTAATGAATGCCTCGGCCATCGATGCTTCAATTCGTCGTTTATTTTTACATTTTGCTCGAAGCGTCTTCTGCATCCTCTCAGTTGCGTAGCACCAACGATTTTGCACGGTCCCCCCCAATCTTACCTCGGTCAGAAGATGCAAAATCAAATGCTGCATTGGATTAAAGAAGCCCGGTGGAAAGATCTTCTCTAACTTGCATATCAACTCCAGCGCCAACTCTTCCATTTCATCTAGCACGCCAGGCGATAGTTCTTTTGCACAAAGAGAACGGAAGAAATAGCTCAGCTCTGCCAGTACTGGCCATTCATCCTCAGGGATAAAGCCACGCAACATCACCGGCATTACCCGCTCAAGCCATATGTGCCAATCATGACTCTTGAGACCAAATATTTTCAGTTTTTCAAGACTCGCTCCCCTCTTTAGATTCGCTGCATTCCCATCGGGGAACATCAACTGCATTTTCACCCACAATATCATTTCCCTCATAGCTGTCCTTCCAAGATTGAACCATGCCTTTGGCTTTGTTCAGTTCTGCTTTCCTTTCGGTTGTCGCATGTTTTGTAACGGTCTATCACATAGAGGCTCCTGATCGACTCTAGCCTTAGGATTATCCTTTGACTTCCCCTCTATGCCAAACAATGTACCAAAAAGGGCCTCGGCGATATTCTTTTCAGTGTGCATCACATCGATGTTGTGTGGGCAAAGGAGGTCTTTGAAGTAAGGCAGATCCCATAAGCATGTCTTGTGAGTCCAGGCGTGTTGCGAATTATACCCTTTGAAATACCCTCGACGCTCTGGATCAGGCTCGAGAGCGTTTAACTGATCCAGGGTCTGTTGGCCTGTCAACGCAGGTGGTGCAGAGTTTTTGACAACTCTACCTTTGATGAAATTATTCTTGTCTTTTCTGAAGTTATGGCGAGGATCCAGGAACTGTCTATGCAAGTCGAAGCAAGAAAACTTGCGACTAGCCTGCAGCCAACGAAACTGAAGAGCTGCCTTGCATGTGGGGCACGAGAACCTTCCATTCACACTCCAGCCAACAAATAGCGCATACGTCAACAAGTCATGCATCGAGTACATGTACCACACATGCATCATGAAGTTTTGTTTTGTAGTGGCGTCGTATGTCTTGATCCCATTATCCCAAGCTTCTTGCAATTCATCCTTAAGCGGCTACATGTACACATTAATATTCTTCCCCGGATAGTTGGGCCCTGGAATTATCAACGTCGGGAAAATGTTCTTTCTTTTCATAATCTCTCCGGGGGGGATTGAGTGGAATGACAAATACAGGCCAACAACTGTATTGGGTTGCCATCATACCAAACACATTGAACCCATCCGTGCTGATGGCGACTCGAGGATGCCTTGGATCTACCGCTTTATCCCTATGTAATGCATCGAAGTGCTTCCAGGCAAAAGCGTCTGAAGTGTGTACCAACATGTGATTCCCATCTGCATCTAGTTCGGTTCTTTTGCCCAATTTGTGCCATGTCATCTGTCTGGCCGTCTCTTCGACCATGAAAAGACGTTGAAGTCTTGGTACGATTGGCATATAGCGAAGAACATTAACGGGGATTTTGGTCTGAATCTTCTCACCCATACCGTTGTCTACCACAACATACCTGGAAGACATGCAAATGGGACAATAGTTCAAGTCCGCATACTCAAGCCTAAATAAGGCACATCCATTCTCACAGGCATCTATCTTCTCATAGGGCATCTTAAGTACACGGAGGATTATGTCCGACTAGTACAGGTTTGCAGGCAGTACATGGCCTTTGGATAGAAAGCGTCCAAATATTGTGATCATCGCATCGTAGCATTCTCTTCCCAGGTTGAATTGAGCCTTCAGAGCCATTACTTGCGCGATGGCATCCAGCTGACAAAGCTCAGTGTGCTCGTGGAGAGGACGTTTTGAAGACTCCAACATTTCATAGAATACCTTTGCAGATTCCTCCATCTCATCGTCCGAATCCCAAGCATCATCAAAGTCTTGCACCATGTCTTCGATCCTGGTACCATGCTCGTCGGTGCGACGACGAACCACCTCAGCTCTGGCACGTTGGGCAGACTCGCCATGAAAAGTCCACACCGTATAATTAGGCGTAAAACCCCACTTCTGCAGGTGTTTACCCATTTCACTGTCTGTCTGCTTTTTAAAGTTGTCACACCGGGGACATGGGCACCATGTTTTTTCCTGGCCATTTGCAAATGCGGCTCTCACAAACCCCTTGGTATTTGGTAACCATTCTTTGGTCATCTCTTCCTGACTAGTGTGACCGATGTACATCTACGCACGATCACTCATCTTGCCTAGCTACTAGACACACAAGAAATATATATATAATTCAACATATATATTCATCAGTTAATCAAGTTTGTCAGTTTTATTACGTCCATGCAACCTACACGCTAATATGTAAAGATAGGTCACAATCCCACCCGACTATGTGTAGATTGGGTTCATTTTCCGATGCTCTGCTTCGGATCCGACGCAGAATTTTGGCAGCACCTCCCCGCTGTTCTCCTGATACACGTCTCGGCAATAAGCAGAGAGGATGTGTACCCGGAGAACAACAGGGAGGCACTGACGAAATTCTGCATCGGATCCGGAGCAGAGCATACGGGAAAACGAACCCAATCTACACATACTCGGGCTGTCCATGGATAACGTTGGACAATTCGAAAGGATGGCGGTTATAAATATGCAAAGACATGCATATTTATAGATGCCGCCCTTTCGAACGGGAGACGCATACTGGTCACGCATACTGTTGAATTGAAGACACCTATAGCTAGCAAGTTTCATCGGCACGAAGACCGGAATAGAGCAAATTAAGGGGGGAGGAGATGTCATTTGTGCTCACCCACGAACGCAGGGGCGGAGCTCGTCCAACACACGGGGAGGTCGTCGAACAACTGCACATTGAAATCCACCCGATCAACACAAATATGATGTTTTTTTATAACAAAATCAGAAAATATGTAACCTAACTCATAATTTAAAAAACTATGACCCCGTCGGGGGTCGGGGGTCAGTGGTGTCGGGAGTCAGTGGCGTCGGGGGTCAGTGGCGTCGGGGGTCGGGGGTCAGTGGCGTCGCGGGTCGGGGGTCAGTGGCGTCGGGGGTCGGGTGTCAGTGGCGTCAGGGGTCCGGGGTCAGTGGCGTCAGGGGTCCGGGGTCAGTGGCGTCGGGGGTCGGGGGACGGTGGCGTCGGGGGTCGGGGGTCGATGCCGTCGGGGGTCGGTGCTGTCGGGGGTCGGGGGTCGGGGGTCGGTGGCGTAGGGGGTCGGGGGTCGGTGGTGTCGGGGCGTCGGGGGTCGGGGGTGTCGTGTCGGGGTGTCGGGGCGTCGTGTCGGGGTGGTAGGGTGTCGTTTTCTTCTTCCTCCTCTTCTTCACTTTCTTCTTCTTCCTCTTCTTCCTTTTCTTCTTCTTCTTCTTCTTTTCTTCTCGTCTTCTTCTTCTTCTTCTTCTTCTTCTTCTTCTTTTCCTTCTTCTTTTCATTCTTCTTCTTCTTATTTTTCCTTCTTTTCCTTTTTCCTTTTTCCTTTTTTTTCCTTCTTCTTTTCTTCTTTTTTTCTTCTAGTTTTTTTCTTTTCTTCTATTCTTCTAAGTTTTTTCTTTTCTATCTAAGTTTTTTCTACCTAATAAACTAACAATCTAATTTTACAGAAAATATAAAAACATCTATTAAATAAACTAACTAATAAACATCTATTAAAAACTAACTATCTACTTAAACTAACTAAAAACATCTATTAAATAAACTAACTAATAAACATCTATTAAAATAAACAGAAAAAAAAACAGGAAAAAAGGGGGAGAGCCCTGTTGGGGCAGGAGCTCACTAGAGGGGGGCAGGGCAAGGGGGCGCCGGGCGGCCAGCTACGGGGCCGCCGGCGTCGGGGCGGCGCCGCGGCGGGGCGTCAGGGCAGAGGGCGCCGCGGCGGGGCGTCGGGGCAGAGGGCGCGGGGCAGCGGCGGCGACGGTGGAGCTGCGAGACGGGGGCGCGAGCAGGGCGAGGAGCGGTGCGGCCGCGGGGCTGGGGGAGCGGCGTCACGGGGGCGCGGGGCGGCGGCGGCGATGGCGACGGGGGCGGCGGTGAGAGGGGGAGGGAGAGAGAGATGAGCGCGCGAGGGGGAGTGGGGAACGGTGGGGAACGGTGGGGCGCGAGCTTACCGTTAAGAGAACGGGCTCTTTGACGTCCGCTAACGGACGGCAAAGAGGGGGACCCTCTTTGACGTTTGTTAGCGGACGGCAAAGGGGTGACCTAGCCAACGCCGTGCCCCCGTGGGACCCACCATCCTCTTTGCCGTCTGCCATTGGCATCTTTGCCGTCCGCTAGCATACGGCAAAGAAAGGACAGATGGCATAATTTAATTTTGCCATCAGATCTTTCTTTGCCGTCTGCTTTCCCACAGCAGACGGCAAAGTCTGCCTTTGCCTTCAGCTGGCAGACGGCAAAGAGGAAGCAGATGGCAAATTATCAGATTCCAGTAGTGTCAAGGATCTGAACATAATATCTTCCACCAAGGAAACAAACAAGCATCAAGTACAAGATGTAATCAACACTACTAGTAACCCACAGGTACCAATCTGAGGTTTTGAGACAAAGATTGAATACAAGAGATGAACCAGGGTTTGAGATGAGATGGTCCTGGTGAAGATGTTGATGAAGATTGGTCCTCCCACGAAGGAGGAAGCATTGTTGATGACGATGGCTTCGATCTCCCCCTCCCGGAGGGAAGTTTTTCCGGCAAAATCTCTCTGCCAGAGAGCAAAAGGGCCTCTGCCCAGGTTTCCGCCAGAGAGCAAAAGGGTCTCTGCCCAGGTTTCTGCCTCGAGACGACGGTGCTTCGTCCTGAAAGTCTCTTCTTGATTTTTTTTTTCTAGGGTAAAACACACCATATAGGAGAATAGGGGGTCAGGAGACCTGCTGGGCACCCACAAGCTAACAGGGCGCGCCCAGGGGGTGGACGCGCCTAGGGGGTGGGCGCGCCATCTTGGCTTGAGGCCAGCAACTGGCCCCCATTTGGTATATTTTTTGCCCAATAATTCTTATATATTCCATAAAAATTCTCCGTGAAGTTTCATGTCATTTGGGGTCTAGTGATTTTTCAGCCTTTTTCTTGGTTTTCAGGTCCAGAATTCCAGTTTCCAGTGATTTCCCTCTTTGTGGTGTACCTTGCATATTCATAGGGAAATAGCATAAGAATTTTATCATAATTCGGAATAATGAACAAGAATAACATAAATATCAATAAGAATTCATGATGCAAAATGGACGTATATTTGGCGTCACCTAGTACTCGGGAGAGTGTCCAGATGTACTGACATATCTAATATCGTTGTAATTACGAGGGTCTAAGCTAGATGAGTTTCCGAGGTCTCTGGTTATGTGTTGACGATGTGATACATTGGAGAGTAGTATCATGCTAGGAGTTGAGTGATGGATTTTGCTCCGTGTATCCGTTGGACCAGATTGCATAACCGGAAGATTTCGGGAGATCTTAGGTGGGAATTCAAGTAGTTACCTAGGTTTATCTTCCAACAGATGCATGATGTGAGGTTGGGGTTCAACATCTTGTAGTTCATTTGTTCACGACCTTTCTTACAGTGATTCTCGTTGTGTCTTAAAGAATCCTTGTAGCTTGCTACGATTCGGAGACGCTTCGTATGCCATGTGCAATGCCTTGTACATGATGGCTACTGTAAGATCGAGCCCGTGCGAGCCTTACCTTGAAAACATCGAGCGAAATCTCTGTTATGTATTTGTTTTCGGCTTAATTTGCAAGCATCGTCTTTGTTTTGTTGGAGTATGGTAATTCGAGTTGCTTCGATGTCAAATATTAATTCCAGACCTTTCCTAAATGGTGTTCTCATATTTATTTGGGGGCACAAATTCTCTTGATCAATTGGAATTGTCTTGTCAAGTCTTTTTCCAACTGGTGTGCTCCTCTGCAAGTGAATTCGATCCTTTTCAATATGTGCAAGATCAATCGTTGTGTTCTCATTGAAGTTCTTTTCATTCGTCCTAAGTGGTCTTTGTTTTCCCCATCCTACTGCCCTTTTCTTCAACGATTAAATTCTCATCCAAGTATGTTTCTATTCATGTGATGCTTCCGCTATCATTTCTTTCATATTGTATCCGATGATTCATTGTGAAGATGCTCATGTGCTAAGTTCATCATTCTTTGTTCTCGTTCTTCCCCGGAGAATTCAATGCAAGTTTTCAGTGTTTATCATATCCTTTGCCAATTGTCCAATATTTTCCCGTGTTGGAAATTCTTACCCAAGCCTCTCTTGTTTTTTCATCTCTCTTTATTCAATCCGGAGCGAAGAAGATATCTCAAAAGATTCGTGTTACCGTTCAAATCCTTTCAAAATTTCGAGGCTCTCAACCTCATCAAATTTTCAATTGTACTGGTGTAATCCCTCTTTCTAAGCAATCCCACAGGTTCTTCTGCAGGATCTTACCTGGCTTTTCAAATATTTTCCAGAGATTTTTCAAATTCATTCAAGTGGGACATAAGAATGAATTCCATCAGTCATTTTCCTTCTCCAAGATCGCTTCCAATGATTTTCATCATTGTCTCAACTTTTCCTTATTCATTGTTCCGGAGAATTTCAGTAATTCATGGTGGTGTTCCTCATCGTCATTCTCAACTTTGAAGATCGAAGGAGAGTTTCTCTTAAATCTATATCCATTCGCATGAACATTCGTGGTTCAAGCTTGTTGCTATCCTCTTAATTGTTGTCGATCATCAAAAATTATTTTCATGCTATCCGGAGCGTTTCAGGAGTTGTTTCGTTTCTTGATCCTCTGAAGGTCATCATTTTTCTGAAGATTTCTTCATTCTCAGCTTGCAGCTCTCTTCTCTAATTCTTCCAAATTGATGTCGCTTAGTTCGTTGAGGTTTTCCTCCTTCGTTCTCAATTCTTACCAATGGCTCGCTCAAGTTTTTTCTCTTAGTCGAATCGCAATCTCTTCGTTCTCATGTATATCCATTCATTCGAAGTATCCTCTTTCGTTCCAAATTCTTACCGGTGTTTCTTCAAAGACTTCTTCAACTTCGTGTGGTCTCTCTTCCATTCTTTTCAAGAATAATAAGTAGTATGCCAAATTCGGTGCTTGTCATCAATTTAACTTGATGAAGGATAACTATATCATAATTCTTATTCTTGTTTCATTGAGGAGATTAATTCCTTCTTCCGGAGTTGCTCATCTTTTCTTTCCGAAGTTCCAAGAGTTCTCGGTTATCTCATCTCGAAGCTCCATCCAAATCATAGCAAGGCTTCAATCTTGGTTGTTTCAACCCTAAATTCATTCCTATCATCATTTTTATTTCCAGAGCTCTTCCAAGAGGTTCTTCATGGTGTTTCATCAAGGATTTAATTCTTTATCGAAGTATTCTTCTAGATTCTTGTTGGAGGATCTCAAGTATTCTCTGTCTTGAATTTCAAAGTGCAATCCATTCAAGCTTATCTTTTGAGATGGTGTTATAGCATTCTTGATTCATGAGGAGTCTCGAAGATAATTTATCAAGAATGAGATATTTAAACCCATCATTTCTTTCTCAAAGCTATCTTGGATTAGATTTCGCCTAAAGCCTTTCATATAGATCGTTGCTATTATGGTGCTTGTCGGTGATCCAGGTATTCTCTAATCCTCCCGGTGAAAGTAGTATTCCTCTCCTTGTTGATCTCAATCAAATCAATTGATTCTGTTAATGGCGGGTTTTCACCTCATAATTTTGGGATGTTTTCCATAAGGCCACAACAAGCTTATTCTTTTTCGTTGTTGATTTTCCAATAACTCCGTTCAATCCTTCGTTGTAAGGATGCTTTCCCATTCAATTGTGGTAGAAGTTGTCATTTTCTTCTTCATTCCTTGCTTCCAACGATCTAGCTTCTATTCTTTTGTTCCGGAGGCATTTTGATGTTGCTCTATTCAACCCATCATCTTGTTTCATGAAGATCATGTTATTTTCCTTGCTTAGCCTTTTAACCGGAGTGTTGTGTTATTATTTCAAGTTATTTTCATTTTATTAAGTTTTTCCTCTCTTTTCAACCAAACTGCCGCCCAAATTCTCTCGTCTAGTTCATTGTCTATCTCGTTTCAACCGGAGTGGTTTTGAACTCTTGCTTGTTCCTCGTGCCTTCTTCATCTCTTATTGCAACCTCTAAGGTTCCCATGGTGTTCCTTGTTCATCTTCCTAATGGAGTGTTTTCAACTTCATTCTTCTCCATTGTGTTTGTTCTTTCAAGCTTCTCAACCTCTCAAGGTTCGTTGGTTTCACTCATTTGTCAGAGAAGCAACTAAGTTTTACCTCTTCCTCTTGCTCTTTCCTCTTCTATTCCTCTTCTCATTCCTATTTCTGGGGGGGGGGGGTCTCTTTGTAGTGGGGAAGAGTTGTAACAGCCTGAGACTGACGCTATAGATGACTTCGATATATTCTGTTTATCGTCGTGTGATTTATTTGTTTGTCGCATTCATCATCGCATCATTCGCATTGCATCGACACTCTGTTGCCTTTAATTTTTAAAACTTGCATACGTTCGTAGTTGCCGCTTCTCTCATTGTCTTCGTCGACCATTTCGAAACCAAACACACTCGCGCGCGCCCACGACATCTTTAAAATATTGTTTTTATAAGTGGGCATAAAATGTTCTCGGAATGGGTTGAAAGTTGGCGTGCGGTCTTAATATATTGTAGGTAGACCACCGGCCAAATTTCGTCGCATTCGGAGCTCGTCTGTACCCAAACGGATAAACCAATAGCGGCACAATAGGCGATTAAATCATAGACATTTTCGATTTTAAAATCTCATGTCAGGCCGCTCAAACTTCCCTCTCATCCCCTTCCAGCCCATCTACATAGCCCACCTATCATATCCCCCCGATCCGACTGTCCGATCGCGATCGGAGGGTCCGAAAACGGAGGGAAACCACAAACCTAGCCTCCCTACCTATTTAAGCCACCTCCACCTGCCATTTAGGGAAACCCTAGCCTGCCTCGGAATCTGCCCCGCCAACCTCCACAGCCGCCACCTCTCCACCTCTCGCCTCCACCATGCCAGGCCCGCGGGGCCTAGATCTGGCCCGCCCCGGTCCGGATCCTGCTGCCGCCGCGGACCGCACGCACCGTCGTCCCCCGCAGCTCCTCACGAGCTATGGCGCTCGTGTGCCCGACCCCGCTGCCCGCGATCCTCACCGGAGGGCAGCCGGACCTCACTGCCCCTCCACCCCTCGCCTCGCCAGCGAGCTACCGCACCGCCCACTGCCCAGCGCCATCGTTGGCTCGCACCTTGCATGCCGCCTAACCCTGCCTCCTTCCGCCCACGCCACCATGGGAGTCGTGGTGCAAGCTCCACCGCCGGCCCCCTCCCTCGTCGGGCCTCCGCCGCCTCGATCCACCTGGAACCCCGTCGTCCTAATTTCTCGCAAGGTGAAATATCTCTAAGTCTTTAAATGGTCCGTGAAAAACATCATTTAGCCATATTAAACTTGCTACAACTTTTAATCTGTGCATCCTATGAAGATGATCTGTAGAAATTGATGTACACTATGTGCTCTACATGATGGTATCATTTTCATGATTGATAGAATCCATTTGATTGATTAAATCTCTGTTGCAAAAGTGCATCAGGAATAAACTGCAGAAAAGTGTTAAAACTTGTCAACTTCCTGATGATTGCATCTAATCCATGACTCATATGCATATGATGTCTTCGTGTGATTTGTTCTCTATGATGTGCTCTACCAACCCATGCCATTGGTTGCTAGGCAAAGCATGCATATCATGTCAATTTCTTGCACTTAAGTGGCCTTCATGTTTTGTTGTTAACAGAAAGTACCATTTTGCAGAAATCATAGTAAATGATCCATGCATCCTATGAATTTGTGACAATGGAGTAAAATGAAGATTGCCATGTCTACTTGTTGTACATACCATTTTCATAAATAGAAAAATTGCTATACTTACTGTTTTGTGCATCCCAAAACAACTTCATGAATTAACTGTTTTGCATCCCAGATTTTCACAAAGTCTGAACTGTTGTTTTAAAACTTGTCAACTTGTCTTGATGATGGTCATTGATCTAGAGGTCATATATGGATGTTTAGTAAATATGTTTTGATCTTCATCATATATGCTATCACATCACAGATTTTGTTGCCATAAAAACTTCCTGTAGCATATTTATAAGTTGGCCTCAACATGTCATTCCAATATTTTGCTTGCATGAAAACCGTTAATTTCTCCAAGTCCTTAATCTAGACAGAAACTTTTCATCTTGTGAAAATCATATCAATTCATACATGATGCCTATGAAAAAGATATGTATATGCGTTGCGAAGCATTTGAAGTGTACTACAGCACCATGTCATTTATTTTCATGTTAGCATCCTGCAGCATCATGTTTGATTGCTCCAAAATAGGCATCTCACTAATTTTGGCAGATTCTAATTAAAACTTGTGTGGTTTTAACTTTTGAGCCGTGGCTTCCTTTTGACATGCCCTACATGGAACTTGTTTAGAATTGCATATAGTATCATAATATCCATTTGCATCCATGATAAAATGTTCTGGTTGTTGTTTGCATGCATTTTGCATTCATGAAGTGTTAATCTTGTGTTGGTCATATCTTTTAGGCCGTAGCTTCGTCTTAAATGATCTATATATGTAAGTCGATTAGAATGACGTGTAGAATCACATGGTGCATTTTGTTTTCCTGTTTAACAAATATAAAATATGTTTAGGACAGATTAGTACCAAATTCTAAATTTGCATATGAGGCCGTTCCGGAAATGATATATGTTGTTTCCGGCCTCATTTAAAATGCCTAGATAGATAGTTTAATTATGCTTCACCGCTTGCCATGATAATAAACATTTAAACTTGTTGGGTACCTAAACGAGAGTGAACTAAATAATCGAATGTGGAGTTTCGTCAATATGCAACTCGTTACATATTGAACTTCACTTAATGTGTAGAATTTGATTGTTGCAATTTGCCATGTTATGCATAATTAAATGGACATGCATCATAATTGTTTGCGCATCATATCATGAATATGTTGTGGTGTTTACCGTGCCATTTGTTTGTTTCCAGATTGCTTCTCCTCGCTAGAGTTTCGAAATCGTTTCGGAGTGTGAGGATTCGTTCGACTATGCCCGTTCGTCTACTTCACAGATTCGTTCTTCTTCCTAGCGGGATCTCAGGCAAGATGATCATTACCCTGGATATCACTACTATCATTGCTATGCTAGTTGTCTCGATTCTATCGCTATGTCTCGCCACCTAGCACTTGTTTGTCAAGCCTCCCAACATGCCATGATAAGCCAACCCTCCACATCATAGCAAACCATTGTTTGGCTAAGTTACCGCTTGCTCGGCCCCTCTTATAGCGTTGCTAGTTGCAGGTGCAGGTGGTTCCATGTGAAGACATAGATATCTTAGGATATCACATTATGCTTGCTATTTAATTTAATGCATCTATACTTGGTAAAGGGTGGAAGGCTTAGCCTTTTGCTTGGTGTTTTGTTTCATCCTTGTTGCCTTAGTTTTCGATTACCGGTGTTATGTTCCATATTGAACGCTCTTAACATGCTCGGGGTTGTTATGGGGACCCCCTTGAACATTTGTTTTGGGATAAAACTTTTCCTACAAGGCCCAACATTGGTACTACAGTTGCCTAACTAAAACTTGCATAGGGAGTAACTAACATGTGGATGATTAATCAACAAACCGGGCCAGTGCTCCTCATGAGTGTTGGTCCGAACTAGAGCATCTTATTAACGCCGCCCCGGGGCAACTCGAGGATTGGCGTGGTAACCTTAGCTCATCCGCCGTGTCCTGAGAACGAGATACGCGGCTCCTATCAGGATCGTCGACATGTCGGGAGATCTTGCTAGATTTGTTTTACCTTTAATGAACGTCTTGTGCACCGGGATTCCGATGATACTACGGGCTATCCCGCGGTTGAGGTTTTCCACCGCAGCTTCTGGCTAGTTTGTGATGGATGAATTGGAGCACCCATGCAAGGTTAAATCTTTCGAAAAGTCATGCCCGCGGTTATCTGGTAACTTGGAAATTTTATAATACCCGGTTATAGAAAACTTGAAGTAAACCCGGTTAAAATACACCAACCGTGTGTGTAGCCGTGACTGTATCTTTTCGAGGGAGTTCGGGAAGAGAACACGGTGGAGTTATGTTTGGCTCGTAAGTAGGTGTTCAGGATCATTTCTTGATCATTACTAGTTCACGTCTGAATATGCGTACATCACTCTTCTTATTCTTGTACTCGTAAGTTAGCCAGATAAAGATGCTTAGCGCTGCTGCAACCTCACCACTTAACCATACCTCACCGATTAAGCTTTGCTAGTATTGATACCCTTGGTAATGAGATTGCTGAGTCCCCGTGGCTCACAGATTCCTACAACAACAGATGCAGGTACAGGTAATGCGATGCTTTGACGTGAGAGCGATGCTTGTTCATTTAAAGTTCTTCTTCTTCATCATCGATCATAGGATGGGTTCCAGGTCGGCAGCCTGGGATTAGCAGGGTGGACGTCGTCTTCTTTTTCGTTTGATTTCATCCGTAATCGGATCCTACTCTTCTGTATGATGATAGATATGTATTGATGTATTGAGATATATATGTTGTAGCTTGTGGCGAGTGTAAGCCAACTCCATATACTCATCTCTTCTTTACATGTATTATGAAAATTTTCATTCTTGCAAAGCGACCCGGAATGCGCTTATATCCTCATCGAGGCCCTCGAGCCGTCGCGAGGATAGTACGCATTTGGGCGTGACAGAACTGACCATCGCTTAACATCGTTGTCACCGTGTTGCCTAGTAACGTCGTACCTCCGACTTCACGCTTAGAAACATGCCGACCATCAAGGACAAAGACAAGTTGCCACCTGCACATCTTGCCACCATCATCGTCGCCCCATAAGATGTGGCGCCACAACCTCCCACAGAGCTGGACAGGCACCTGCCGACCGCGATGTCGTGTGTGTCATCGTTTTCTCCCAACAGATGCCAGGGGTGGCTAATCGAGGTGAGAGCAAGGCTGCCGTGGAGGATCCCGGACGGGATAGGGTAGTAGCACGCGGTGGTTTACCCAGGTTCGGGGCTCTCCGGAGAGATAATACCCCTAATCCTGCATGTCTGGTGATATATGCAGTGTATCCGGTAGCGGTACAAAGTTGCTCCTGGAGCTGTCTTTAGGAGAGGAAGAAGGACCTGTGAGAGCTCTTCCTCTATGCCTCACGTGTGAGAGTGGGAGGGGAAATTGGGAGAATGAGAGAGAGTTCCCCATGTGTGTGTGCGTGTGAATGCCTTGAGAGGCTTGGCCATGGGTGAGCTCCCCTGGTGCCTCTTATAAAGGGAGGCCCAGGGGACAAGGGGTGGCCCACATGGCCAACTATCCACTATTGGAGAAGACATGTGAGATGACGCATGATGCAGGCAATAGTGCACCACTATTGGAGATGACATGTGAGGTGACGCGTGATGCAGGCTACGGTGCACCACTATTGGGGCGCAGCGAAGTGACGCATGACAGGCTATAGTGTCTTCATGTCGTGTCCAAAGGGACGTGGTGGTTGACCTCGCGCAGCAGGCCGGCTGGAGCAGCCGAAGGGGGGTCGGACGGAGCAGCCGGCTGGCGCAGCCGGGCAGGGAGCCGGCTGGACTTAGGAGCCAGCCAGAACGGGGTGCCAGCCGGAGCGGCCGGATAGAGGGGCGTTGGCCGCCCTGTTGTTTTGAAATGTTGAGTCGCCTCCTTGAGCCTACTCGAGGGTAATCCCCCCGACAGTAGCCTCCAGGCGACTTGGGGAGTCGGGCGGAGGGTTTTTGCCATTGTCGTTGTTGTTGCAAAAGTTGTTGATGACGGTCGATTGTGGGCCGGGGACGGCGCGGCTTGCTTCCAGCGAGGGCACGCCAGCGCACCCGCTGGGTGTAGCCTCTGAGCCTCCGGGCGACTCGAAGAGTCGGGCGGAGGGTCTTTGCTGTCGTTGGAGCGGATGGTGGCGTCGAGGTTGTCGGGCGTGGATGCAGGGTCCGCCGACTAATGGGCGCGGGGCCCTACCGGGCGCGGACGCGGGGTCCGACGGCTGATGGGCACGGAGTCCGCCGACTGATGGGCGCGAGGCGCTGCCGGGCGCGGACGCGGAGTCCGCCGGCTGATGGGCGCGGAGCCCTGCCGGGCGTGGACGCGGAGTCCACCGGCTGGCTGTTTCCAGCGGGGGCGCGCCAGCGCACCCGCTGGGTGTAGCCTCCGAGCCTCCGGGCGACTCGAAGAGCCAGGCGGAGGGTCTTTGCTGTTGCTGAAGCAGATATTGGCGTTGAGGACGCCGGGCGGAGGGTCTTCGCTATTGCTGAAGCAGACGGTGGCGTCGAGGATGTAGGGCGCGGACGCGGAGTCCGCCGACTGATGGGCGCGGGGCCCTGCCAGATGCGGAAGCGGAGTCCGTCGGTTGATGGACGCGGGGCCCTGCCAGGCATGCACGCGGAGTCCGCCGGCTGATGGGCGCGAGGCGCTGCCGGGGGCGGACGCATGGTCCGTCAGCTGATGGGCGCGAGGCGCTGCCGGGCGCGGACGCGGAGTCCGTCGGCTGATGGGCGCGAGGCGCTGCCGGGGGCGGACGCGTGGTCCGCCGGCTGATGGGTGCGAGGCACTGCCGGGGGGTGGACGCGTGGTCGCCGGCTGACGGGCGCGAGGCGCTGCCGGGGGCGGGCGCGTGGTCTCCCGGCTGATGGGCGCGAGGCTCTGCCGGGCGCAGACGTGGAGTCCGCCGGCTAATGGGCGCGGAGCCCTGCCGGGGGCGGACGCGGGGTCCGCCAGCCGATGGGCGCGGAGCCCTGCCGGGCGCGGACGTGGGGTCCGCCGACTATTGAGCGCGAGGCGCAGCCGGGCGTGGCTTTCAAGCCTCCGAGCGAGGGGGTTCCTCATGGAAATGATCGTGCAAAAGACAAGTTTAGTCGATGCAGATGTGTCAAATATCTAGTTTTGGTAGTGCAAGCTTTATGCAAAGGGTGCCGACTCGGTTTCATCCGAGCCCCCTTTAATCTTTTCCATGTGCTCTCCGTTCTTTGGCTTTTGCTCTTGTTAGCCGGACAGCCGGAAGCCGGTCTGTGGCTGAGGGGAAAGTGGGCCGCGGAGTGGAGCGTACAGTACTCGGACTCTGGGAGCAGACTCGACCGAGCAGATGCTCAAAAATGAAACGAGCGTGTCGCCCGAGCCGTTTTCTCCCCGGACGTTTTTCGCGTGTGGTGACCTCCAGCTTTTGCTCTCGCTAGCCAAATAGCCACGGTGCGGTCTGTAGCTGAGACAAAGAGTGGGCCTTGGTACCGTACACGCTACTAAGCCGTTTTGTGGGAACGAACGTATCGGGCCGCACGGCCGACCCCTTAGCCGAGACTAGCTGGCGCTAGGGTGAATAGTAAAGTAGCTGAAACGAATGCGGGGATGGCCCTCGAGGGTCGCTCGGGGTATCCGTTTTTGGTGTGCGGCACGAGGATATGCGGGTGAAGAGCTCACATTGCTTTTTTGGTGCCGGCGAGGCGGGTGTTGTCGAAGACAGCAGGCTGCCGGCCTGCAGCCGGCGCGGTCTTTTACCAGCGGGGCGCGTCGGCCGCACCCGTTGGGTGTAGCCTCCGGGGTAGTTGATGGAGGTGTCGGCCGGCCGGGCCTGACCGGCCAGCGTCGAAGTGGTCGAGCAGCGGAGCCGACTCTCCGGCCGGCCCGGTGTCGAAGTAGACGGGCAGGCGCGCCAGCCGAGAAGCCGGCCAGGCGACGACGTGGGCGAGCCAGCCGGCCTGCCGGCCGGACGGTGACGTGGGCAGGCGCGCCAGCCGGCCGAACGGCGACGCGGGCGGGCACCAACTGGCCGAGCGGCGATGCGGGCCAGCCGATCGAGGACGCGGTTGAGCGGACCAGCCGGCGTCTTTCTTCACTTCTTTTTCTCGTCAGCCGGCCGTGGGCAGACGGACGTACAGTCTTTTTTTTGTCCTAGCCGGCCCGCGCATTGCACTTTCAGGGCAGCCGGAGGCGGGCGGGCGGGGGTGACGAGCCGGCCGTGGGACGAGCGGGCGGCCGTGGCGAGTGGGAAGGAGTCCCGACCGGCCTCGGGGTGAGCGGAGCCGGCCATCGCAGGAGGCGGCAGGCGGAGCGCGGGTGCGGCTGGTTGCCGCGCGGGGGGAGCAGCGCGTGGAGGGAGCCGGCGCGGCTTAGAGGCGAGGCCGGCGGGACGCCGGGCCGGAGCGGGGTGAGGCGGAGCCGGCCGCGATACGGTGCGGCGAGCGGGGCCGGCGCACGCGCGACCGAACGGCGCGGAGCAGATGAGACGCGGCGGCCCGCAGCGCCACGGGCGCGCTGGCGTGGAGCAGGAAGCCAGGCGCGAGGGAGGAGTCGGGCGCCACCGGGCTTTGCGGGGCGTCGCGGGCGGATCCGGTGGCAGGGCGCGGCGACGGGCGGAGCGGAGGCAAGGCGCGCGAGCGCGCAGACCCGCGGAGCCGAGTGGCGCGGCTGGACGGAGCGGAGTGATCGGTCGCGGTGCCGGCTAGGCGGGGCGGAACCGGTGACAGCGCGGACCGGCTGCAGACGGCGGGGAGCCGCGGCGCCAGCGGACGGCCGAGGGGCGGAGGAGGCGCAAGCGGACCGCGGGCGGGACCGCGCGCGGTGGCGGACCGCGGGCGCAGGCGGGTGCGAGCGACGTTGCCCGCTGCAAGGAGGATGGCGCGTAGGGACGCGGCAGCGGCCGGGGGCGAGGCAGCGCCGGCGCGTGGTCGATCTGGTGGAGGAGGTCGGACGACCGGCCCTGGGTACGGGAGCACCGCGGGGCAAGGCAAGGCGGCCCGTTGCGGCGAGGCTAGCCGGACGGGGAAGAGGCGCATGGCTCAGCCGGACAGGGGCCCTGGGGCGCGCAGCCGCGGGCAGGTAGTGCGGGGAGCGCGGACCGACGCGGGGGGAGCGGCACAGGCGCACGGGGTGCGACCAGGGCGGAGCTACGGGGAGCCTGCGCGTGGACGGGCGCGAGGCCGGCCGTGCTCCCCGTCGAAGCTGGTGAGGAGGCCGCACCGCGCGCCGACGATTTTGAGGCTCGAGTGGGAGAGACGGCGCCCGTGCAGCCCGATGGCGAGGCCTAGCGACCAAGCACCACCAGCAGGGGAGGCGCGCCATGGCCTTGGCTGTGGTGTGCTTGGGGATTGAGAGGAGCGGGCCTGAGCGTTCGCTCGTGAGCAGAGGTGCCCGGAGCAGGGGACGCGGGGCGGTCCGTAGCGTCGCGGTAACGTGGACCGGAGTGGGGCGAGGCGACAGCGGCATGCGCAGCATAGGCGCACAACGAAGGCCGTCACCACGCGTGGTGGCCTGGCTGCGGCAACGGTGATGACGTGCCCGGCCATCGGGCGAGGTTCCGAGCTCGACTCGGTCGGTGGCGCGTTGGAGCGAATTTGGAGGTGGACGAGGCCGATGACGGGAACGCGCCGTCCCGTGCGGCAGCCCCGAGGACATGTTGGTGTCGAGCCCCCGAGCGCCGCCGGAGAGACGGCGGCGGCGCCGCGGTGGTGATGGCGAAGAGGGTCCCGCCCGGACCGCCGTTCCGGCAGCAGCTAGCCTCACAGTGGGCGCCAACTGTCGTCGTTTTCTCCCAACAGATGCCGGGGGTGGCTAATCGAGGTGAGAGCAAGGCTGTCGTGGAGGATCCGGGACGGGATAGGGTAGTAGCACGCGGTGGTTTACCTAGGTTCGGGGCTCTCCGGAGAGATAATACCCCTAATCCTGCATGTCTGGTGATATATGCAGTGTATCCGGTAGCGATACAAAGTTGCTCCTGGAGCTATCTTTAGGAGAGGAAGAAGGAGTTGTGAGAGCTCTTCCTCTATGCCTCACGTGTGAGAGTGGGAGGGGAAAATGGGAGAATGAGAGAGAGCTCCCCATGTGTGTGTGCGTGTGAATGCCTTGAGAGGCTTGGCCATGGGTGAGCTCCCCTGGTGCCGCTTATAAAGGGAGACCCAGGGGACAAGGGGTGGCCCACATGGCAAACTATCCACTATTGGAGAAGACATGTGAGATGACGCATGATGCAGGCAATAGTGCACCACTATTGGAAATGACATGCGAGGTGACGCGTGATGCAGGCTACAGTGCACCACTATTGGGGCGCAGCGAAGTGACGCATGACGCAGGCTATAGTGTCTGCATGTCGTGTCCGCAGGGACGTGGTGGTTGACCTCGCGCAGCAGGCCGGCTGGAGCAGCCAAAGGGGGGTCGGACGGAGCAGCCGGCTGGCGCAGCCGGGCAGGGAGCCGACTGGGCTTAGGAGCCAGCCAGAACGGGGTGCCAGCCGGAGCGGCCGGATAGAGGGGCGTTGGCTGCCCTGTTGTTTTAAAATGTTGAGTCGCCTCCTTGAGCCTACCCAGGGGTAATCCCCCCGACAGTGTGCATCCAGCATGCAAGAAGCCCAAATGGCCCAAGATCTTCAAGACGTCTCCCCAAAGAGGGAAATGACATTACAACATGCCGTCACCGCCCGATTCAACGGATCGTGCCTTTCGTCCAAAGATCATGGCCCGAGAGTTTAGGACCTCCATGACAACGCATCCAAGAAGGAATAGCGATGCCCACGGCCACTGCCGCCGCCGGTCGGCAAGGCTTACGCCTGGAGAAACACGACCAACACCCCCGCGTAGGACTCCGCTGGCTCGCACACCTCCACCGTCGTGAATGTGCCATCGCCGTGTAGATCCACCACATTCCTCGCCGACTGCGAAGGTAGACGGGCCAGAGCCACATCTGGCGCCCACCACCACAGAACAACCCACTCGGCTCTCAGGAGGGAGGGCTGCCACCCCGCCTGCACCCGCCGAACGGAGCTACCAGACGCTCGGGCCACTGCAACCGCCCCGGAAGGGCTGGGTCTGGCCTTCGCCGCCCGGATCTGGCGAGCCGCCGCCGGCCAAGCCAACTACACGAAGACCACCTCCTGGCAAAAGGGGGCCACCACCCTGCCCTAGCCACCGGAGAGGAGCCGTCGACCGGAGCTCCGAACGCGGCAAGACGGCACCACAGCCGCCGGGCAACGCTGTAGATGGAGCCAAGGCTTCCCCAGCACAAGCACCTCCCCATGAGAGGGAGAGAGCCCTGCCGCCACAGTCCAGGCTTAGCCCGACAGCATCCTCCGGCGACAGGGCGAGGAGGGGGTTCCGGCGACAGCTAGCTGGATGTCTACCCGAGCCGCCAGAGAGGCAACGCGGGGGCGACTGTCCCGGTTTTTCGCCTTCGTCACAATAGTTGGCGCACCCGTTTCGAAAAAAAAAAAAACAATAGTTGGCGCATTGTCGAAGTTGAACCATAAGATAACAAAATCCCGCTGATCACCCTGGCACAGTAGTAAATTACTCGATTGTTATTTCAGAATCACAGGACATGCGTCCGGAAATTTGGTTGCTCACCTATGTCGAGCATATACACGTAGTAAGAGTGGTGCTATACGTACGACAATTCCCGTACAATCCATGTCCGACACATCAGATCGAACCGCCGGTGAGGTGGATTCAATGTGCAGCATACCCGCAAAAATGAAGAAAAATGATTCAATGTGCAGCAGACCACTGGATGTTGCATCGTATGAGGATTGGGCAGGGAAACGTCGTCTGTGCAGCAGACCACTGGAAGATCTTTCAGAATCATATCCCCAGGATACAACTACATTACTGATTGATCTCCTACAATAATTTCTAGATGAAACGATGCCACAAGAACAGGAGGAAGACATACATACTGTTCTTACAGCATTTGCACTCAACAGTTTTCCTTACTTCCATGACAAGATTAAGACGGAACAGAAGCAGAACATCTCCTCGGCTCTTCAAACTCTATAACCTGGCATACCAAAGTTCCCGGAGTAAGTACGTACAGTAAAGGGACAGACACGTATCGCATGCCACCGTTGAAACAATTAGCTCTCGAGGCAATTGCATAATTACTTCTCTCCAAATTTAATCATTTAAATATATGAGTGAGCAAAAAGGAGAATATTACGTGAACATTTGTGGACGGTTACGGGGCTGAGGACGCTTCACTGGTGAGATTATCATATTTCTCAGAGCTGTCGAAGAATTGTTCATGTTAGCTCCAAAGACGGACCGTGGAGGCTGTCTGGGTCTCATATCCATCGGAGGTGCAGCAGTGTGACCAGGAGAACCCCCAGACAGCTCAAATGGACCAGAGTTCTCACGTCGTTGCCTTGGTTGTGGAGGCCATCCCTCATCTCTGCGCCCTGGGGTTTCAGGAGGATCAATCGATCCTGCAACAAGTGAATGAGCTGTTTTTGTGGAGAGGTAGCTTCTCGAAAGCCAAAGTATTGTATTGAACATATTCAAGGCTGGATGTATAGCAAAAGTAGCCATTTAATAGCTTCTCGAAAGGCAAAGTATTGGGACGAGTGAGCTGTAGACTGAACAACTAAAATCAACTGCGTGCATAATGCCATAAATTACCTTGTCTCAGTGGGTCACCACTGTCCAATATGTTGGGCATGCCTGAGAATAAGTCAGGCTGAGCTCTTGGGAAGTAGTTGTTTGCAGGTTGAATGGCTGAACGTTTTACCGACTCATACTCGTTTCTCAGCTGATCATACATCTCATCAAGTTTCCTCTTCTGCCTGGAAGGAAAGCACATTTCATACATATTGGATGGAGCAGAACTTTGTTCCTATAAGGAAAATAATGGCACACTAAACTAACCTGGATTTCTCTGCAAATTTTTCTTGTAACTCCTGCTTATCCCTTGTCAAGTTTTCAATCTCTTGTTCCATCAACTGGCATCTTTTGGCCATCTTCTGGTATGCCGCATGCACTTCTTCCAGTTTTTCAGTGAACTTTGCCTGCATAACTTCACACTTTTGCCTACATTGACCAACAATTCTGTCCATCTTGTATTGCATCTCCAGGTCCTTTTGTCCGATGTAAAACATGACACTTCTGTATGCACTCTTCATAACTGATTAATATCATGTTCAAGGAAAAGCTAAACGATTATCATACTAGTAACAAAAGAATAAGCCTTCGACAGTATTAACATAAACGCTGACATCATTGTCTCACTACAGTAGTTCTGTTTTCAATCTTAGGTTGTTTGAGTTACTGGAATACTAAAACAGGAGGTTAATCAGGCACAAGATTCCATAGAGGTGAGCTATGTTATTCAACAAAATAACATAAGAACGACTCTACTGGAGGTCCAGTGAATAAATATTAAGGATACGTATCTGTGGAGAAACTCCAGTCATTGACATCTGAGATAACAAACAAAGTTATCACAAGAGATGAGTTACAGGAAAATAGACTGCATATGTCATTATGAATCGAATTCAGAGGGGTACTTACATTTGTCCATTCATCGCTTGGATTTATGTCAGTAGGCTTCATATGGCTAAGAAATAATAAAAACATATTATATGATATCGGCATAGTAATACATGGGTATTAATTTAATCTCAGATACGAAAACTAATACAAAATCCTCCGTGACATGTTAAGAAGTAACATAAGGTTCTCATTAAGAGAAAAGAACGAACGTGAAATAGGCACGAAATATGATGTTTCATAGGCACTCTTGCATCTGTAGATATCCCAAATCGATGCGAACAAGAGAAATGTAGCTTACGCGAAAGCTGAAACATTAAGTATGAAATAATGAATACTGTATCAAGAGTTTATAACTGACCTTTTGGAAAGCACTTGGTCACAAATTGGACATGCCCCATCGTTACTGAGTATTTTCTTTGCATCCTCTGTACCTGCAAGATAAGTGTCACTAAAGTAAAAAAAAGAATGTATTCTGCAATAGCAGCAGTCGTCGTGAACATTACTTATTTACAATTGAAACTGGATTAAACAGATAGAGATAGAAGATTGCGGGCATACACAAAAGATGCCCACAAGTTGTTGTTATGGCTTGCCCTTCCAACTCCCGCCAGCAAGCGTTGCACTTCATTTTGTATTCTTTGTTCAGAAGAACCCTGCAGGTCGAAACACAGATAAATGACATGCACTAGATGAACTGAACATAACCATCTAACGTGTCCTGCATTACAGCACTAAATCCTAAGAGGCTAAAAAGCACAAAATGCATGATTAGTGCAAATAATCACAAAATAAATGCAGAAAACTGCATACACTGTTTTCATGGAATGTGTAATCATGAAGGCATTTGCATAATAAAATGACAGATCTTTTAGTTTTGAGTACAGAAATTTAACTGTGAATCAGTTTTTGTTGTGCATCACATATTTACCACTGATACCACATACATAAAATTTCTCAACATTGGAGTTCCTCAACTGCAAACAATAACTGGAAGCAAGAAAATGAAGACGAAAACGAGAAACAAAGTTTCATCTCAGAGAGAGATGATCACATTGAAGTGCAGTACACAATTTGTATTACAGATCAGAGATGTAGGAAACCTGCCTTAGTTTGCCCATTGAATTCCATCAACAAAGAAGCATAAAACGGTCTTAATAGGCCAGAGAAGGATCAGCTATAATGTCCTCCGAGATTCTTCAAGTAATTTCATATCAAATTTGTATAGTACTCATGAGTTCAGATTTCAAGTTGTTAATGTTTAAAACCCTTCTGCTGTGCTCGGGGAAGCCCGAGCACCTTTCCACATGTCTTCTAATGCTATACCATGTGCATCTTTTAGCAAGCTCGGGGGACCCTGTATCCCGTGTCACTGACAGGCATGCAACAAAATTCCATCACATAATTCCTATTGAGACTTTTGGCGTATAAGAAAGAGGGTAATCAGCATTCCTTCAAGCATTTTTGTGAATTCAAATTTCACATTCGGTTATTTGCAAAATATATCAAGATATTACAGTAACTAACCTTACACTTATAATCGCCTAAACAGTAGGATCTCACATGACAAAAGACGTGAGCAACATTACAAAAACATCAGGTACATACAGAAGTCCGGATGTAGAATTCATCTATATTGTAACCCGGTTACCAATTCCGCTGATTTGAGCTTAATCAAGTAGATACGCTTCCTCAGAGCTCCTAAGTAGCTATAATATGTTTGGACGAGTGCTCAAATAAACTGTGATAACAGTGGTAGTGGCACTAAATACTGCTAATTAGGTAGATTTATGGGAGACTTCTACAAATTCTCTCTATACTCCATAACAGAGATGAGTTCTGACTGATGCATCAAGGAATATGCATTTTAGAACTATTTCTGCATTCCATAACATTTCACTCCTAATTAACTTTTGCAGGAGTTACGAAACTAACCACCTAAGAATCAAAATTTATAAAGCAACTAAATGGCATGATCCAACTTGCTTCAAATATGTAATAGTTCGTTCGGATGTCAAGTTTTACTCTCATAATCTCAATTCCCAACAGTGAACGTAGTGAATATATTTCAAATTAACACAGATCCAAACAAGCAAGCATCGTAATTTTGGTAGCGGTAAAAAAACTTCATAAATTTGTTGCATCCAGAGCATCAAACGATGCAAGAACAAAGCAGACACGATACATTTGCAGCTAAAACAGACTGGTTAAAGCACCATAAATCCAGCAGCAGAGCAGCTTTTGTACCCTTAACTCAAACGACCGCACACACATCACAAATGGAACTGTATAAACGCGAATAGTTGCACCTGTGCTACTAGCTAACTGTCCGCACTTGCGGGCGCAATCGAAGCCTGCGCGCAATTTGGTGCAGTAGCGACTCCAAAATCCGCTGTAAAATCGGAATCAAATTTCCCCGGGAAATCTCGCGACCAATCGCGTCCAATCCACGAATCCACAAAGCAACACTAGGTCCGACCCAGCGCCCAACGCAGCCTAAAAGCAAATCCGATGCGGCGAGATGGAGCGCTCAGTTACCTACGCACGAGCGTCAGGGAAGTGACCTCGTGAACGACGGTGGTGGTGGTGATGAGAGATGGGTCTCCAGCGGGGACGAAACCCTCTTCGTCGAGGGCTCCAGAAGCCAGTATTCCGCTCCGCCGAGGAGGCAACGGGGAGTAGGAGGCGGCCGAGAGGAGTTGGGGTGGGCGAATGGGGATAGCCGTGGCCGTGGCGGCAATGGGGCCGCAAGGGTTTCAAACGAGTGGGATTGCTTGATTCATTCGGGAGGAGCAGAGGAGGAGGAAACGGCCGTTGCGATGCGAGTCGCGGGTGACCGCGACGAAAGGCGTCGTCGTCGACTGAGACGGCCGCCGTCTACCTTCACGCATCTGATGCTGACATGGCCCCCAAATCCCTCTATTTCGATCAAACACCCCCTCGAGTCTAAAACCAGATTAATCACATCCTCACTCAAGTCTGTCATATCGGATCAATCGGCCCTCAAAATGGCATCCTTTAGAGCATCCACAACCGGATATGACAAATTCGGCACTTCAAACGCCCGCGGACGCGTCCGGACGCGTCCGCGGGCACTAACCGGGCACGCCTCAAATCCGCTCGTCCACATCCGTCTCCCTCATATCCGACTCCCTATTTCCATACTACCCATGCAACCTGGATCAAAGTACGTCGATCAAACGCAGGACATATGAACGCGGACACGAGATAGCATCACATTTCAACAAAAGCTCCACTAGTTCATACAAACGACGGACAAATTTAAACCTAAGCTAAATCTAACTAGTACTTGCAGGCCGGACCTTTCCCCTTGCGGTCGCCGGCGTAGTTGTAGCCGTCGGCGGCGAGGGGTTGGTCGTCGGAGGACGAGGAGGAGGAGGAGCCATCGTCGTCGGAGGAGGAGGAGTCGGAGACGATGACGAGGCCCTTCAGCAGCTCCGCCGCCCGGTCCTGCCGGCGCTTGAGCTTGGCCAGCCGCGCCCGCTCCTTCGCCGTAACCGCCGCGAGCCGCTCGGACTCCTCAATGGCGATGCGAAGGGCCTTGGCGTTCTTGCGGCGGAGCCTCCTCGCGTCCGACTCCGCCGTCGTGAGCGACCGGCGGCAGACCCACGCGAGGAGGTCGTCCTCATCCATATCCGCCAGAGACCGCGCCCGCTCCTTGGCCGTCTCCGCGGCCTCCCTCTCCCTCCGCCGCTACCTCTCGCGGCGGGCGGCGCGCGCCTCCGACTCCGGCGTGCGCGACCGGGCCGGAGGGGCGGGCATAAGCACCCACCGCTGCCCCGCAGGGGGAGCAGCGGCGGGCGGAGGGAGGGCACGGCGGGAGGGAGCACGCCCCGCCGGCGCGGACTGGGCTGGCCATCTGTCGCCGGTGCCCATGGCACGGGACGGGCCAACGCCGGCGTCCGAAATGCGCCGACGGGGAGCGGGCGGCTTCGAGAATGCTCCAGATTCGGACTGCCTCCGGTCTCCGCCTTGGACCGCTCCAAGGCGATGCGGAGAGCCAGCTTGTACTCCGGATCGGAGTCGCCGGAGGCGCTGCCGGAGCTCGACATGCTCGTCGGCGGGGGGAGAGGAGCGGGCGGAGAGGGGAGAGGAGTGGACGGAGCGAGAGTGGAGGGGACGGAGAGGGAAGAGGAGCGGACAGAGCGAGAGTGAGTGAGCTAGGGTTTCGCCGGACGGGGGTTTTTAGTGGGACAGGGTGGGGTCGGGGTGGGTCGGGCTTGTCAGACGGACGCGCCCGGGCATGCCCGGGCCACCCCATATCCGCCCCATATTTGGGCTGGATATGGGGGGTGCCGGTCAGTCCGGGAGTTTGAGGCCCGTTTGAGGGGTCCGTGTGGGTCAAATTTTTTTGACCGGACACTGACCGGACAGCCCGCCCGGGCGTATGAGGCGTGTTTGAGAGGTCCGGTTGTAGATGCTCTTACGACACTAGTAGAACACCGTGCGTTGCCACCAGCATTTCAATTTTGTTTTTCAGTTACATATGTATACTTGTATTGGTGTATAAAACTCGGTGAATTTTTCACCTCTTCCAACCACGTCTTAAGACCTTTGTTGATGAATTCTTTCTGAATATCGACATAATCTATCTCCATCTATGTCGTAATATGCTAAAATAAACATGGAACAGCCGTCTGAAATCCACCTCGCGCCCTCCAGCTCGTGGCACCTCGGTGCTCGCTCCGTCACTCATCGTAGCATAGGTAGCGCATGATCCCCTCGTCAGCCGCTTGCAGCAACGCGGCTCACTGCGCCCATCCAAAGGTCGTCGCAGAAAAAATGGCGGACGTCGTAGTACTTGATCCGTCGCCACCATAGGAAGCAGGAAGCGCTTGTCCGACCTGCCAACGGTTGTAGCTCCTCACAAATGACGAGCCCCTTCGCCACAGCAATCTTCAACACCGGGCATAGCAAAAAACGATGATGGATGCAACAAAAAAGTCGTCGTCACCGTCACGTGTCCGGGCATCATCATGAATGGTTCCAGCAAAAATCATTGAGGATTGCAGCTTTTCATCTTGTCGGTCCCACCATGCGTCACCAATGCAAATACGTTGCTTTGTCGGTCCCAGCAAAACGTGCCACTGGTTCCAGCCATAATAATTGTCAGTTGCAGTTTTTCATCTTGTCAGCCCCAACACGCCGTCGTCGTCCCTGCATCACTGTCGTAGCACAACACCCTGCCAATCCCAACAAAACATGCCGTGAGTTTCAGAAAAAAATCTTTGTCTATCACAACTTTCCGTCATAGTTACGTCAATAACTTTGTCAATCAACATTTTCAAAGCAACATCCGAAGCCATTAGTCTTTATCTTGATCTTCAAAAGTAACCATATATTAAATTTAAAATTTTAAAATAAGATCATATATAATATATATGAAAAACAAAAATTAAAATGGGGAATATTGAAGATTAATTTTTCTCTTAACCAAAAAACTTATTTGGAATCACATGTCAACATATGAAAAATGGCATAGTATACCGAGAACAAGTCCTGCATCGTGCTCAAAATAAAAGATCTTTTCATGCTAGACATTGTATTCTAGTTCCCCGTCGTCAGACACAACTCTTCACAAAACAAAAGGTAGAGATATCCATTTGTCAAACTAACATCACCCCGATACACAAGAGATCCACTGTCTCCATAGGGACAAGTCACTTTTTTCTTCAACATCAAAAGTGTGTTTGCTTTCACTCGTACTACCACTTACGGTACTGTGCATCAACTTACATAAATTAACTTCTACAGTAGTTCGCTTTTTAAAAGAAGACCACGCAAGCAATATCATGTTCCAAGGACATTGTTCTGTTCTACCTGAACAATGTCTTAGTATTTTTGTAGCTTTGATGGGTAGAACCTGAGAGTTATTGCAAAAGCAGGATAACATAAAACATGTTGGCATCACAATTTGGAGGGGGGACTTAAGAATTGCAGGGTCCTTCCAAGACTCATGCATTTTCTTTTGCTAAATCGTTGTTTGACCATTATATGCACCAAAATATAGTTTGACCGCCTCTAGAGGGCCTAAAAAGTAAATATATTCAATTAGTAAAACTCAGTACTTTATCCAACATTGTCTGAGATGGTTTGGGCATATTCAGCGCAGGCCTCCAGAAGCCCCACTGCATAGCAGACGGCTAAAGCATGCTGATAATGTCAAAAGAGGCCGGGGTAGACCGAACTTGACATGGGAAGAGTCTGTAAAGAGAGATCTGAAGGATTGGAGCATCACCAAAGAACTAGCCATGGACAGGGGTGCGTGGAAGCTTGCTATCCATGTGTCGGAACCATGAGTTGGTCACGAGATCTTATGGGTTTCACCTCTAGCCTACCCCAACTTGTTTGGGACTAAAGGCTTTGTTGTTGTTGTAGTAGTAGTAAAACTCAGTACTTTATCATGGTAATTCAACTACTTATGCTTCAAAAGCGTCAATAATTATTGAAGGTACGTACTAATTTGAAGGAAAATGAATGAAAGTAAGCTCATAGAAGTATCCAACTTGACAACTGAAGTTCCACATTCGTTTCATTGGATCCTGCAAGCAGTTGGATTTAATTTCATCCAACTTCATCGAGGCATTTATTATTCGCATGTCCACCACAAACATTGATTTCTACATGCAATAGATACACGGAATGCACACGATACACGCTCACCAAATTGTTAAAGATATGCTCCAAAATAAGTTTACTTTCACAACGTATATTTTATGGAAGAAAGAAAAACCTACCAACATAGTAATACCTACTACAGATGAGACAAGAAATTCTTGTGTTGGATTTGGGAACTCAGTTGGGTAAAACAACTGATTTTGAGTGTAGAGGGCTAGCTTGCGCTGCTTGATCAAATGTTTGACAATGATATACGTTGATGCATAACTTAGGGCTATATTCCTAGTTTCCTCTGTCAATGCGATAACTGTAAACAATAATCGAAAGGAATAGAAATGAAACCAACATGAAATCCTGCAGTACATACCTAGTTGATATGTACGGTTTGGCAAGATCAGTCTATAGTTTTTCCTTAGGAAAAAGAACAACCTGTAGAATAGTATTATCTTCTAGTTTCCCTCTTTTGATATATCATGGCAAAAAAATGCGATTACTCTCACACATTGTAGAGAGATAGTAAACCAGCGGGTTAATGAAAAACTTAATTGATACGCCATGGATTATGGCCAATTTATTTTTATAAGGCCACCTACGTTTAAAGGGATGCCTATTAGTATGTGGGGCACCTAAATCTATTAACCATGCATCTCTAGAAAGGCATGTGTATATTCTCATCCAGCAAGATCTGGACGTGCTACACCCACACCACAACAAGATCAGGGAGTGTTTTCAGTTTCATGCAAACCCTGACAACAATGACATGCTTCAGACCATAGTATTCTTCTAGCATGTACTCGTATCGTGGTGTGGAAGTTGCACCAGTACCTCGTGGTGCTGGCCATGATGCTCGCCAGTGCGACGTCTCCAAGTTCAACCTGCCCAATGACGTGTTTGTCCAAGGCGGAAATAAAGAATGTGGGTGAGCTTGTAAGGTCTGAACTACAAATGGGTTTAATATCTTATACTAAGAGCTTAGGTTGCTGATAGAATGATAAAACAAGTAGGTATCCTAATTTGATGAAGTTCACCGTGTGCAAAAACTTAAATTTGATAAGTTGTTATAATCACATTATGTTTCAGAGAACTAAGATATTAAACTTGGTAAGCTGTCATAATTAAAATGATGATTGTCTCAGCATGGTCAACTTGGATTGTACTACCCAGAAGATGACTCCATGCACAGAAGGATAACAAGAAACTATATAATGTATGAACTTTTAGGTAATAACTCTTGGTAATGCAAAGGACCCAAATGATGTGTGACAAGTAAATATAGTCAATTTAATGTCTCTTTAATTAAACAAGTCCAAGTAGTACATCAGTCAAGTAATTTGATGATAAGCAATTTTGAGAAACTACATCTACACTTCGATTAGTGCATGGCAGGAAGAGCACATGAACAACCATGCATGTGATGATGAAAATAAAAGGAGCTGGAGCATGTCACTACAATTGGATTGCATTACAGACTGTATTAGCAAACACAATGACATGAGACTGCATTCTTGATTTAAGTTACAGAATAGCAAAACAAACTCAACATAGATGGCCCCATAAGTGAGTGCAAAAATGGTAAAATTGCACACAAATTCATTCATTAGTTGCTTAATCAGATAAGAAAGTGGACATGACCGTAAGCAAAAAAATAACTAAAATCCGTGGTAACTAAAAGGACCTATCTTCGTGGTGTGCATTATGAGAAAAACCATATCAAAGTACGAACATGCATGAACTACCCAAACAACCCAATGTTGTAGAAAAAATGCATATAATGAACCAACCGAGCTCCTGCCCACGCAGTCGAACCACAGTATGCGTGCATCAGTGGAGCGTAAGCTGCTCACTCACCTGAATGCCTATGGAGGGGACCAATCAGAATCGAAGCTGCCAAAAACCGAGTGCAACAGGTCAGAAACACCAGGGGCAAACACGGTCGATGACACAATCACTAATGCCTAGCTCCACCGGTTGCGGTCGCGGTCGCAGTAACCTCTTGCCCTCGTCGCAATCATGCTAAGCCCCTCCCACTAGTGCAGTGACGTGCTATACAGACGGTTTTTAACCCCTTTCCGCGACGTACTTTGAAACCGTCGCCTTGCATGTATGGGCGATAGGGGGGTCCATCCCACACGACACGAAAAACCCGTCGGGGATTGTGACCAACGAGTGCAAACGATCTACCAAATGTAATCGTGTACGGTGCAGGAATATATCGCACACGCTATATTTTGGGCATACGTGTGGGATTTGGGATCAATCACACACGGCTATCATGAGTTAAACGCGTCCAATTACTCATGGAAAACAAACGATTGAGGAGCTCTTAAGCACACGTACAAGTGTTGCAGATCGTTTGCGATTTCTTATGTATGACCAACGTTTCAGTTTATATATCGTGTGCTTTTCCTGTAGATCACAGGCGGTTGCACTATGAGTTGCATGTGCTTTTACTGTTGATCACATGCGGTTCCACTATGAGTTACGTGTGCTTTCCGTTTTGTATCGTAGACGATTAGTTGCTTGAACCGTCTGCACTGAAAAAGCCAGCTTATTGTAAAATATCGCATTTGAATCACCCTGCAAATAGCAAATTTGCCACAATATGCAATCGACAAATAGTGTCCACATGAAGAACATTCATCACAATTCGGCACAATATGCAATTGAATGAATAGTGTCCACAGGAAGAACATTCATCATAATTCGCGACAATATGCAATTGAGCAAATGCTAGCTAAATTCCACATATGTAATACAGACATATGCAGTACATAATAATAGTGTACGAGATACTAAGACATGATCACATGGAAAACAAAGCATCCATGCGTATATGTTTAGCTGATAGCACTATATGAATGCGTACTTATTATTGGGGGATATGAATCTTGAAATCTTCGACGTCTCTAGAGGGCTTGATATAGTGTTTCACAAAGAAGGTGCTGATAAATTTCCTAACAGACAACAATTCATCTATGGCGAGCGGTTCAGAGGTCATTGGTCCAAAGATCACCTGCAGGATTTTTAGATCAGAATGTGACATACGTCTGGAGTAGAAGATAGTAATTAAGAAACAGACTTACTGGTACTATTTTGTCGGCATCGGCACCACATTCAACATGTCTGCATAAGTTCATCATGTGTGCGCAAACGTGATATCCACATAGGTTGGTCCCTTGTTGTTGAGGACACTGCAATTTTTTGTACAATATTAGTCAGGTATTTGCCCTGTTAGGAACAACCTAACCGGTGTAAGTTGTTTCTTTTTTTTCTTTGGAGAGAAATAGAAAGAGGTTTACTTAGAAACTTGAACATCTGACTAGCATTTTCTGAAAATAACGGATTTCGTTGTCTCACCGGAGAAACGATCACGTGCTGCACATGTAGTTGGGGGTCGAACCGTCTCCCTCCTAAAGTTATGTATCTTGACAATACACTGCAAATGAAGATGAATTTTCACATACTCAATTCTTGAACCAGATATGAACACAACATATTAACATCAAAGAATTCAATACCTATCCATGAAATCATGAAGATGACTCGGATCCTGAGGCGCATTTGACTCTCTCAGAGAATCTAGGTAGTAAACTGTGTTGCGTTTTGGAACAATGACCACCAAGATCCAGTGATCTCTACAGTTTAAGAAAACCTTGAACTTACGAACTGTGTCGAAAACTGAAAGACGATGAATGTATGCGTGGTTGTATATTTAACTTACCCTTCATGATACGGCCACATGAAGAATTCTCCTATCTGTAACTCCCACAAGATCTTGGCGACATGCGAGATGGAAGCCTCGCGTGTTTCATTCATACTTAACAAAATGTCGTTTGCTAAATCAGGATCTATGAAATGCCAATGCGCCCTTATCGATCTCTGCGCCGTCCATCCCCTGAGAGGAATACAATACAATTAGCTTTTTTTCATTTACAGCCTTGTATGGAGAAGTTGATCACAGAGTTTGTGAAGTACTTACAACATCAAGCATTTGACAACAGTGGCAGCAAGCTTATCGAAGTTGAAGAAGAGATGAAAGTCCTCAAATTCCACACTGATGGTACCTGCATCGTGAAAGAAATGCCTACGGTCGTAGTGCAATTCCACAATGTTATGATCATCTCCTTTTGACATTATGTCCATGCAATATTTATGTAACTTGCGACAATTGGAACTGTATTCACCAACAAGACATGGCTGGCCATGCTTGTACTTGCGTGCTTCAAATGGGTCTACTTTCTGACTAGAAAGTAGCTTTTCAACTTCTGCTTCAGACATTTGGTCAGAACCGGGATTACATGGGTCTTCATCGGCCATGCCATGGTTCTGCTCGAAGAGTCTTCGTAGTAGGATGCTCTGGTACTCATCCCTCATCTGTTTCTATCATGTGTAATAACAAATTGCCAATTTTACCAGGAAGCTAAATATAAATGCAACAATCTTTGTAGTACAGGATGCACATCGGCAGTGTTTGAATGATATCAAATTAATAATGACAGCTACGTACATTATGCTGTCAAACATTCCAATCTGTTAAAAACTACCGTCTTGCACCATGTTTTTTTCACTAAGTCTGAGAATCTATTTATTTTAGATTGCCATGTTTCAGGTGGTTCAGCCACTTGACAACCGATGTGTGTGTACGCTCGAACAGTGTTGATGCTAGCCATGTTTCTGTGCATAATTAGACCTTGCTCGTGCTGAATGAAATGAAGTGCTTCATGTGTACTAGCTGCAAATTTTAATGCAATGATAACTCATGTAGCACATAGTTTTCTTGCTGTCAATATGCCTTCAGGTTAAAACTATGACAGTGTCTTAATCACATCCAGAATCAAATAGCACACGGGGAGTGTCTGAATCACACCTAATATAACAAATGATTTCTAACAATGAGAGTTAGGCTTACCTTCTTTGCACGTCCTAGAAACTTCCTCCCACTGTACCCAGATTCAAAAGCTCGTAACTTCACGGATTGAAATTGATGTTGACCATGAACAGGAAGGTCTTTAGCTACCCCTCTCCATTCCATGGAAGTGATTGTCCTAGGGAGCTACAAGAGAAAGAAATGGTGCAAATGGGCCTGCCGCTTTAAAATCCCCAATTCCAAAACAAAACCCTAAGCCTAGTTGAGCCTGAGAGAAGAGAGACGAATACATGGCTGGTGAGAGATTTGTCGTCGTCGGAGATAACGCTTGAGGGGTCACTCGAGGAGACCATGGCGTGTCCGCGGCGGTAGGAAGCTAGAGGGAGAGATGTGGGCGGCGGCGCGCGGGGGGTGGGGGTGGGGGTTGTAGGGGAAATGTATCATTGTAGGGGGGAGGGGGAAGGCAGATATTTCGGCGGTCGGCGAAATTTTTCGCTCGTTGCAGGGAATCTTGGCACGCAAAGATTCATCAGACATGGTGTTTTTGCTTTTATCGTGTGCGATGATACAGAACATACAAAATTTCGCCCCTCCCCACGTATTCCCTGGTTATAGTGCACATCCACGTCATTGCATAACGTAACATCAACTGCTAACTTGGGTATACAAATTAGCGGACACACATAGCTCACAGTTACTAAACCGAGCAAGTTCGCTAAATAATCAAGCTGCTTGAACTAGACATAGCTCTTACAAAAGACCGGCTCTCTGAACAAAGGCTATTAGTAATATGCATAATTTTAACAAAGACGCCGACAAGCAGCCACCCTATGCCTCGCCGCTGTTCGATGAGATGTCGATGACTTGTCTGGGCGACATTCCGCCGGTGCTGGACTCCGCATCCCCCAGGCCGACTTCGACTGCGGCAACGTGCTCATCCTCGGCGTTGTCCTCGTCATCGGCGTCGCCCTCATCTTCGTAGTACTCGTAGTAGTGGCGCCGCCATAGCTCGCGTTGGTACTCCATCGACGATTCCTCGATGGACAGGCGCTTCTCGACCTCCTCCTGAGCCACGCGCAACTCCTCCCAGCACTCGGCGCTTTTGGACGGCTCCCGCATCTCCAGCTCTCGCTCGGAGATCTCGTGCAGAAGGGGCTCCATGGCCCCCGACGCCGCATCGTCGGCATGCATCTCGGCATCCGCAACAGCCGCTGTTCAACCTTATGCCGGCTTATATCATGGTCAAGTATGGAGAATCTCAAGCCGCCTCTTCGAGTCAACTTAAGACTCAGGGGCTACAGATATGATTCAGCAAATATTGCTAGTTTCAGCAAATTCAAGAACCCCGGATCACCCGATCTCGGGGGCTACCGCCACATTGGTGAAAGTTTAAAAGATGTCAGACAATTTCTGGATCACAAAAGTGCCGGGCAGTTAGAAAGGTCCGGTTAAAAATCTGGCTCAAGGGAAATCTGTTTCTCGCAAAGTTTTGACCTCTCAATATCCGGTTCAGCATCCGGTTCAAGAAGAATCCATATCTCGCAAGTTCGAGTTCTTAAGAAGACTTAAAGTCGCCCAAGAGGACGAGCCGCCATGTTGCGACCGTTCAAACATGGGTGCATTACCTTATTGGTGGAAGATTTAAAGTCGCCCAGAGAGGACGAGCCGCCATGTTGCGACCGTTCAAATATTGGTGCCCGGATTTATTGGATCATCATAAAGTTACTTGGAGGTTTCTGCCGTTTCTTCATACAAGATGGCGGCTTACAAGACTGTGCAAAAAGTAAGCACAAACACAAGGTCATTTGAGGGCTTCTAACCTGCCCGGGTTTAGCTTACACACCTTCTTGATCGGCTCTTCAGCAAAAATAGCCTCATTATACGGCGGCTTACAAGACGGTGCACAAGTTGATATCATCAACAAAGTCATTTGAGGGTTTTCAACCCACCGGGTTAAGCTTCAAACCCTCTCGATCAGGCTTTTCAGCCATTGTAAGGCGGGTCGTGAACCCAGAAGTTGACTCTGTCAACAAGGTCAAAATTGGGGTGCAGCGAGTTAAATACTTACCCCCTCTTTTGATGACCTTTCCAAAATTGGGGTGCAGCGAGTTAAATACTTACCCCCTCTTTTGATGACCTTTCCAAAATTGGGGTGCAGCGAGTTAAATACTTACCCCCTCTTTTGATGACCTTTTCCAAAATTGGGGTGCAGCGAGTTGAATACTTACCCCCTCTTTTGATGACTTATTCCAAAATTGGGGTGCAGCGAGTTGAATACTTACCCCCTCTTTTGATGACTTATTCCAAAATTGGGGTGCAGCGAGTTGAATACTTACCCCCTCTTTTGAACCAAAATTGGGGTGCCGACGAGTTAGCCACTCACCCCCTCTTTTGATAACCTCTCCAATATTGGGGTGCAGCGAGTTGGCCACTTACCCCCTCTTTGGATGACTTGTAAGAGCAGAGAACATCATGCATTGCATCATACATTGCATCATGCATTCCATCATACATTGCATCATGCATTCCATCATACTTACATATCATGCCAGTTTGCCAAACCGGGTCAGAGCAAGATTATGAAATAAGAAGCAAGACTATGTGAGAGTTAACCTCTCCGGGTTGTGCTTTTTCAAGCCGCCCTCACAACAATGCAGAACATACTCTGTATTGTTTATTTTCTGCAGGTCTTATCTATTGATCATGAGCCACCATTAAAGTGTGACGAAAGATGTCACGGACAGAATACAAGGCGGCTTGAAAAATTGGTTATTCTTGAAGAGCCGCCCTATCAATTATAATGCCGGGTCATCTAATTGACCGGCTCTTGGTTTTCTTCAACCAGTGCTCTGTAGTATACTACAGCACTCATGGATTTCTCAAGCATATGTTTGCCGGGTTGCACCGCAACCACGAGCAGGGATTTCACTATTGACACCGGGTTACAACCACGGTCAAGGAGTCATATTATTCTTATACAGTCCCGAGTTGCCACAGGCAGACAACCCGGCACTTGGGGGCTACATTATTCAAGTCCAGTTGATATCAAGTATGCAAGTCCCATGTCGCTGCAAGCACGCACCACGGCACTTGGGGGCTAATGCAACCTGGTTTTCAAATCATGACATTATCAACAAAATCCTGTTATCTCAAGGAGATGAGCCGGCCTTTCTGTATTTTTCTAAGTCCCAGCCCAGTATTTCTTACCGACCCGGCACTTGGGGGCTACAGTGTTCAGCTGTTTAAACAGACTATGAGGTTCAAATTGAAGACCCGGCCCATCACATACTGATGACCCGGCCCTTGGGGGCTACACCAGCTGAAACTTTATAAGGTATAAGACAGTTATAAGTCCCAGGCTGCTGCAGGCAAGACAACCTGGTACTTGGGGGCTACACATGTGAAATACAAGGCACTGAGTATATATCTGGCGACTCAAGATGACAAACCGGATTTCTCTAAAGTTGCAGTATTTATATTGAAGCAAGTCTTAAAGCTATCACTATGTTCTCCTCTTAAGGCTTGGGGGCTACAGGTAATATGGATATATCAAAAATTGAAGAAAGTTTTCAAGATGTCAATTGTGAGTGAGACCGGCTCAACAGATTCTTATTTTAGCCGAAGTATTAAAAGACCGGCTCTACATCAGATGGATTTTTCATCCTAATATTTTTATCAAGACGGTTGGGGTCTAGCTATTTGACCCGGCATCATCAATGATTATGACCCGGCGGAGATGACCCGCCAAAAGTGTTGGAGGCCGACTCAACGGCATAAGGGTGTTGTATTCCCAAAATTTTACTTCAAAGGACACTAACAAGCAAGACGATTGAGAAGACGGCTCATCCATATGAAGAAGAAACCCGGATTGTTGAGGATCCACTTCAGTGAAATAAGCCGGCCGGGGGAGTGAGCCGGTCACCTAACATATTTATTATTTTTATTTCAGGAGCTTAACGTGAATAAATTCATGCTAACCTGGGGGCTAATGTCGGGGATATACCCCGCGGTGTAACCCGGCCGGAAGCATGACCCGGCCAGGACTTGGCGGCTCACCGGCTAACCCGGCCGAGGCTTGGCGACTCACTGGAACCCTGGCCGAACTTGACGATTCATTGGTAACCCGGCAGGAGGTATGACCCGGCTCATCAGTATGGCGGTTCATGGCGTCACCTCTATTACCGGGTCACAGGACGACCAGGCCCATGGCCCAGCGTGCGAGCCGGTGCAAGGCGGCTCATGGATGGGCCTGGATGGGCGGCTCACAAGAGAAGGCCCAAGAAGAGAAAGGAAAGACTCCTTCACAAAGGAAACAAGACCCGGATTAAGATTCAAGAGAGACTAGTCCTAATCCTACTCCTAGTAGGACTCTATATGTAAGCCGCCCCTTCAACCTTTATAAGGAGGGGTAAGGCGCCCCAAAAGAGACAACTAAAAGTCATGAGAGATAGACAGATTAGAGGCTCTCGAGATTAGAGGTAGCAAGACAACACCCTTGTAATCAAGATTGCCCTCTTCATCAATACAAGACAAGCAGGATGTAGGCTTTTACCTCCATCGGAGGGGCCGAACCTGGGTAAACTTGCGTCTCTCGATTCCGACCAACCCCTCTCAAGCCGCCACATAGCTGCGATGGCCTCACACCTCAAGTCCGTTAACCCGGACACCTTGCCGTGACAAAACCACGACAGCCGCCTCTTAGGACGTGCGGTGCATGCTAGATTCCGGCGAAGCTTGGAGTATCTTGGCGTGGGCGTTTGACGTGGCTTGAGACTGCATCGGTATTTCCCCAAAGAGGAAGGGATGATGTAGGACAGCTACGGTAAGTATTTCCCTCAGTTATGAAACCAAGGTTATCGAACCAGTAGGAGAACCATGCAACACTATGTAAATGGTACCTGCACACAAAGAACAAATACTTGCAACCCGACGCGTAAGAGAGGTTGTCAATCTGTCCATGGTAAAAAGATAGATTGGATAGATAGATCGCACAAGAACACAAAATAAAAGAGGTAAATAAAAAGTGCAGCAAGGTATTTTTGGGTTTTTGTAATAATAGATCTGAAAACAAAAAGCGGCAAAAGATAGATCGGAAAGCAATATGTTGGAAAAGTAGACCTGGGGGCCGTAGGTTTCACTAGTGGCTTCTCTCATGAGTATAGCACATGCTGGGTGAACAAATTACTGTTGGGCAATTGATAGAAGATCAAATAATCATGACGATATCCAAGGCGATGATCATTATATAGGCATCACGTCCAAGATTAGTAGATCGAAACGATTCTGCATCTACTACTATTACTCCACACATCGACCGCTATCCAGCATGCATCTAGTGTATTAAGTTCATGAAAAAACGGAGTAATGCAATAAGAACGGTGACATGATGTAGACAAGATCTATTCATGTAGGAATAGACCCCATCTTGTGATCCTTAATAGCAACGATACATGCGTGTCTCGCTGCCCCTTCTGTCACTGGGAGAGGACATCGCAAGATCGAGCCCATCACAAAGCACCTCTTCCCATGGCAAGAAAAATCGATCTAGTTGGCCTAACTAAACCAAAGATTCGAAGAAGAAATACGAGGCTATAAGTAATCATGCATATAAGAGATCAAAGAAGACTCAAATAATATTCATGGATAGAAACTGATCATGAAATCAAAATTCATCGGATCCCACCAAACACATCACAAAAAGTCATTACATCAAATAGATCTCCAAGAGACCATTGTATTGAGAATCAAAAGAGAGAGAGAAAGCCATCTAGCTACTGCCTACGGACACGTAGGTCTATGGTGGACTACTCACGCATCATCGGAGAGGCACCAATGAGGATGATGAACCCCTCCGTGATGGTATTAGATTGGATCTCGCGATTCTGGAACTTGCGGCGGCTGGAAGTATTTTTCGTCGACTCCTCTAGGGTTTCTGGAATATTTGGGTATTTATATAGCTCCGAGGCGGTGGAGGAAGGTATCGAGGCCACCACAACCCACCAGGGCGTGTCGGGGGCCTCTGGCGCGCCCTGGTGTCTTGTGGCCCCCCTGGGCCTCCTCCTGGGTGCTTCTTTGGCCCACTAACTTTCTTCTGGTCCAAAAAAAATCTCCAAAAAGTTTCAGCGTGATTGGACTCCGTTTGGTACTGATATTCCGCAAAGTATAAAACAAGGAAAAAATAGCAACCGACACTTGGCACTATGTCAATAGGTTAGTCCCAAAAAATGATATAAAGTTGCTATAAAATGATTGTAAAACATCCAAGAATGATAATATAACAGCATGGAACAATAAAAAATTATAGATACGTTGGAGACGTATCAACATCCCCAAGCTTAATTCCTACTCGTCCTCGAGTAGGTAAATGATGAAAACAGAATTTTTGTTGTGGAATGTTGCCTAACATGTTCATCACATATTCTTTTCTTTTGTAGCATGGACATTTGGACTTTTAGATGGTTCAAATCAATTGTCTAGTTTTGACATAAAGACTTTAATACTCAAGCATGCCAACAAGCAACCATGTCTTTCAAAATATCAACACTAAAGAAAGTTATCCCTAGCCCATCATGCTCAATCATTGATCCATTCATGAAACACACTCAAATATTAACTACACCCAATGCACAAGAATGATCATAGTGCCCCCTAGTTGGTGCTTTATAAGAGAAGATGGAGACTCAAATTAAAAATAAAAATTGCCTAAAGTAAATAGATAGGCCCTTCGCAGAGGGAAGTAGGGATTTGTAGAGGTGCCAGAGCTCAAATCTTAAACTGAGAGAGAAAAATATTTTGGGTGGGATGCCTTTCCTGTCAACGAAACGACCGAGTAGTTCTGAATACTTTCCATGCTAGATACATCATAGGAGGTTCCCAAACATAAAATAAAGTTTATTCCTTTTTCCACCATTCTTTCACAATCCATGGCTAGCCGTATCCACGGTTGCCTTCATACCAACACTTTCCAAGGAATTTATTTTTTGACAACGTAAAGTAAATTTCTTTTCATTTCGGGACTGGGCATCCCTATTACCGCCGTACTCTCGTGCAATGACAAGTGAATAAATACTCATCTTGAGAATAACACATCTGGCATGGAAAAATATTGGACACCCCTACCGTTTCATGAGCGGTACGAGCACACAAAAAGGAAATTTATTTTGAAAATTAGAGATGGCACATACAAATTTGCTTAGAACGGCATGGAAATACCGCATATAGGTAGGTATGGTGGACTCATAAGGCAAAACTGGGTTTAAGGATGTTGGATGCACAATTAGTATTTCTACTTAGTACAAGTGGAGGCTAGCAAATAGATTGAGAAGCAACCAACCAAGAAACGAAAATTCACATAAACGGGCATTAAGCATAACTAACACCGAATAATTCACCATAAGTAGGATGTAATTTCATTGCATAACTAATGACTTTCGTGCTTGCATATGGAATCACAAACCTTAACACGAATATTCTTACTAAAGCATAATTACTCACCAACATGACTCACATATCACTATCATCATGTCTCAAAACTATTACAAGGAATCAAGTTTAATTTGTCCAATGATCTTCATGAAAGTTTTTATTATATACCTCTTGAATACCTATCACTTTGGGACTAGTTTCATATATTGCCATTGCTTTTGACAAGATCAAATAAATTTAAGTGGAGAACATGAGCATAAAAATTTCATCTCTCAAAATAGTATAAGTGAAGCATGAGAGAATTTCTTCAAAAATTACTAACTCTCAAATTTATCTAAGTTAAGCATGAGAGTGTTTCTTCAAAATTTTAAAGCACACCGTGCTCAAAAAGATATAAGTGAAGCACTAGAGCAATTCCATAGCTCAAAAAATTTAAGTGAAGCATATAGAGCAATTCGAAAAAATCATAGCATAATTTTGGCTCTCTCAAATAGGTGTGTCCAGCAAGGATACTTGTGACAAACTAAAAAAGCAAATCAAGCAAAGACTCAAATAATACAAGACGCTCCATGCAAAACTCATGATATGTGACGAATAAAAATATAGCTCCAAGTAAAATACCGGTGGTCGTTAGAAGAAAGAGGGGATGCCACTCGGGGCATCCCCAAGCTTAGTTGATTGTTTCTCCTTGGATATTATCTTGGGGGTTCTGTAGAATCACCAAGCTTAGGCTCTTTTCACTCCTTATTCCTTCATCCATCGTGATCTCACCCAAAACTTGAAAACTTCAATCACACAAAACTCAACAAAACCTTCATGAGATCCGTTAGTATAATAAAGCAAATCACCACTCTAAGTACTGTTGCAAACCCATTCATATTTTATTATTGCATTATATCTACTGTATTCTAACTTTACCATGGCTTATACCCTTCAATACAAACCATAGATTCATCAAAACAAGCACACAATGCAACGAAAACAGAATCTGTCAAAAACACAACAGTCTGTAGTAATCTGTACTCTAACCATAGTTCTGTAACTCTAAAAATTCTGAAATATTAGGACAACGTAAAGAATTTGTATAGAAATACTGTGTTAAAATGTCAGCTCATTATCACACTCCAGTAAAAAATGAAAATTCCTGCACTGGAGTCAAACTTTTCATTTCAGATTCAGCATTGTTTCTAGTCATCTTATGAATCATCCCAAAGGCTTTGCTTGGCACAAACACTAAATAAAACATAAAAAACACAATCATAACAGTAGCATAATTGTGTCAACACTCAAGAATAGAAATAAAAAGGTGAAAATAAATTTATTCATTGGTTGCCTCCCAACAAGCGATATCGTTTTACGCCCCTAGCTAGGCATAAATCATAAATTCAAGTATTGTCATCTTTAGTTTTTGCTCCAAAAGATGATCTCATGATTGATTCATATGGTGGCTTAATTATTATTCTAGGGAAGTGTTCCATACCCTTTCTTAGTGGAAATTTAAATTTAATATTGCCTTCTTTCATATCAATCATGGCACCTATAGTGCGTAAAAACGGTCTACCAAGTATAATGGGACAAGACGGATTGCAATCAATATCAAGAACAATAAAATCTATGGGCACATAGTTCCTATTTGCAAGAATGAGAACATCATTAATTCTTCCGAAAGGCTTTTTAATAGTAGAATCCGCCAAGTGCAAATTAAGAGAACATTCTTCAATATTGTTAAGACCAAGCACATCACATAGAGATTTCGGAATTGTGGAAACACTAGCACCCAAATCACATAAAGCAAAGCACTCATAATTTTTAATCTTGACTTTAATGGTAGGTTCCCACTCATCTTGTAATTTTCTAGAAATTGAAATCTCTAACTCCAACTTTTCTTCAAAATATTTCATCATGGCATCAACAATATGTTTAGTAAAAGCTTTATTTTGTTCATAAGCATGGGGTGAATTTAACATGGATTGTAGCAAAGAAATACATTCAATCAAAGAGAAACTATCACAATTAAAATCTTTGCAATCCAAAATAGTGGGCACATCACTAGTTAACGTTTTGACCTCTTCAACCCACTTTCATCAAATTTTTCATCAAGATTCTCACCCTCCAAATCATTGGGACGCCTTCTAGATAAAGTTGACTCTACTTCAGTCCTTCTATCATTAATTTTAATATTACTAAACAAGGAATCAATAGAAGAAACACCAATCACTTTAAGATCTTCACCATTTTTCTGAAAGCAATCACTAGAAAACGCTTTTTCTAAAAATTCTCTTTTAGCTCTAAGCATAGCGTTTCTTTTCTTACTTTCATCCATAGAAACATATAAATCTTTACTTGATTCGTCAATCTTAGGTGCAAAAGCTTTCAACTTGATATTTTCTACATCATGTGAAATTATATCAATGCTTCAAGACATATCATCAATCTTATTCAACTTTTCTTCTATAGTAGTATTGAAAACTTTTTGAGCATTGATAAATTCTTTAATATTACTCTCAAGATCAGAGGGGTTTCTATTATTACTGTAAGAAGAATTACCATAGGAATTACCATAATTATTAGAGGAATTTCCAGGAAAAGGCCTAGGATTAAAATTACCTCTATAAGCATTGTTATTAAAATTGTTTCGCGAGATGAAATTCACATCTATGGAATCACTATTTTGCTCAATCAAAGTAGACAAAGGCACATCATTAAGATCAATAGGAGCATTTTTACTAGCAACCAACTTCATAAGAGCATCAACTTATTCACTCAAAGTACTAATTTCTTCAACCGAATTAACCTTTTTACTAGTAGGTGCTCTTTCAGTATGCCATTGTGAATAATTTGCCAGAATATTATCTAGCAATTTAGTAGCTTCACCCAAAGTAATTTCCATAAAAGTACCACCCGCGGCGTAATCTAAAAGATTTCTAGAGACAAAATTCAATCCCGCATAATTTTTTTGTATGATCATCCAAAGATTTAAACCATGAGTAGGACAATTTCTTAGCATCAATTTCATTCTTTCCCAAGATTGTGCAACATGTTCATGCTCAAGTGGCTTAAAATTCATGATTTGAGTTCTAAGGGAAATAATTTTCGCGGGCAGAAAATACTTAGTAATAAAAGCATCCTTGCACTTATCCCAATAATCGATACTATTGCGAGGCAAAGAAGAAAACCAAATTTTTGCACGATCCCGCAAGGAGAAAGGAAATAATTTCAACTTCACTATATCATTGTCCACATGTTTTTTTTTGCATATCACACAATTCTACGAATGTGTTTAGATGGGACGCGGCATCCTCATTAGGAGTACCGGAAAATTGATCTTTCATGACAAGATTCAACAAAGCGGCATTAATATCGCAAGACTCCGCACTAGTGGCGGGAGGAGCAATCGGAGTGCTAATAAAATCATTATTATTGGTATTGGAAAAATCACACAATTTGGTATTTTCTTGAGTCATCGTGACTACGCAAACAAGATTGCAAGCAAACAAGAGATCTGACGAGAAAAAGGCAAACGAAAAAGAGGGCGAATAAAATGGCAAATTTGTGAAGTGGGGGAGAGGAAAACAAGAGGCAAATGGCAAATAATGTAATTGCAAGGAGATGAGATTTGTGATTAGGAACCTGGTAGATTTTGATGATGTCTCCCCGGCAACGGCGCCAGAAATTGGCAAGTTGACAGGAGACTACATTCGTACCTCCTCCCCGGCAACGGCGCTAGAAATTCCTTTGACGTGGCTTGAGACTGCGTCGGTATTTCCCCAAAGAGGAAGGGATGATGCAACACAACTACGGTAAGTATTTCCCTCAGTTATGAAACCAAGTATTTCCCTCAGTTATAAACCTGCACACAAAGAACAAATACTTGCAACCTGACGCGTAAGAGAGGTTGTCAATCTCTCCACGGTAAAAAGATAGATTATATTGTAATAGATTGGATAGATAGATCACACAAGAACACCTATTAAAAGAGGCAAATAAAAAGTGCAGCAAGGTATTTTTGGGTTTTGGAATAATAGATCTGAAAACAAAAAGCGGCAAAAGATAGATCGGAAAGCAATATGTTGGAAAAGTAGACCCGATGGCCGTAGGTTTCACTAGTGGCTTCTCTCATGAGTATAGCACATGCTGGGTGAACAAATTACTGTTGGGCAATTGATAGAAGATCAAATAATCATGACGATATCCAAGGCGATGATCATTATATAGGCATCACGTCCAAGATTAGTAGACCGAAATGATTCTGCATCTACTACTATTACTCCACACATCGACCGCTATCCAGCATGCATCTAGTGTATTAAGTTCATGGAAAAACAGAGTAATGCAATAAGAACGGTGACATGATGTAGACAAGATCTAATCATGTAGGAATAGACCACATCTTGTTATCCTTAATAGCAATGATACATGCGTGCCTTGCTGCTCCTTCTGTCACTGGGAGAGGACACCGCAAGATCGAACCCATCACAAAGCACCTCTTCCCATGGCAAGAAAAATCGATCTAGTTGGCCTAACTAAACCAAAGATTCAAAGAAGAAATACGAGGCTATAAGTAATCATGCATATAAGAGATCAAAGAAGACTCAAATAATATTCATGGATAGAAACTGATCATGAACTCAAAATTCATCGGATCCCAACAAACACACTGCAAAAAGTCATTACATCAAATAGATCTCCAAGAGACCATTGTATTGAGAATCAAAAGAGAGAGAGAGAGAAAGCCATCTAGCTACTGCCTACGGACCCGTAGGTCTATGGTCGACTACTCACGCATCATCGGAGAGGCACCAATGAGGATGATGAACCCCTCCGTGATGGTGTTAGATTGGATCTCGCGATTCTGGAACTTGCGGCGGCTGGAAGTATTTTTCGTCGACTCCTCTAGGGTTTCTGGAATATTTGGGTATTTATAGAGCTCAGAGGCGGTGGAGAGCGGTCCCGAGGCCACCACAACCCACCAGGGCGCACCGGGGGCCTCTAGCGCGCTATGGTGTCTTGTGGGCCCATGGGCCTCCTCCTGGGTGCTTCTTTGGCCCACTGACTTCTTCTGGTCAGAAAAAATCTCCAAAAAGTTTCATCGCGATTGGACTCCGTTTGGTACTGATATTCTACAAAGTAAAAAACAAGCAAAAAACAGCAACTGGCACTTGGCACTATGTCAGTAGGTTAGTCCCAAAAAATGATATAAAGTTGCTATAAAATGATTGTAAAACATCCAAGAATGATAATATAACAGGATGGAACAATAAAAAATTATAGATACGTTGGAGACGTATCAGCGTTCTCGATGATATAGGCCTGGATGGCCTTGACCCGGGCCAGGGCGGCCTCCGCGGCACGGCACGCTGCTCTATGATACGTCTTCGTCGTATCTACTTTTCCAAACTCTTTTGCCCTTATTTTGGACTCTAATTTGCATGATTTGAATGAAACTAACCCGGACTGACGCTGTTTTCAGCAGAATTGCCTTGGTGTTATTTTTGTGCAGAAATAAAAGTTCTCGGATTGACCTGAAAATTTACGGAGAATATTTTTGGAATTAATAAAAAATATTGGCAAAAGAATCAACTGCAGGGGGCCCACCACCTGGCCACAAGCCTGGGGGGCGCGCCCACCCCCCTAGGGTGCGCCCCTGTGGCTTGTGGGCCCCCTGTTGCTCCTCCGACCTCGTTTCCACTTCTATATATTCCTATTCGGGGAGAAAAAAAATTAGAGAGAAGAGTTCATCGCGTTTTACGATACGGAGCCGCCGCCACCTCCTGTTCTTCCTCGGGAGGGCAGATCTGGAGCCTGATTTGGGCTCCGGAGAGGGGAAATCGACGCCGTCGTCATCACCAACCATCCTTCATCACCAATTTCATGATGCTCTCCGCCGTTCGTGAGTAATTCCATCGTAGGCTTGCTGGATGGTGATGGGTTGGATGAGATTTGCCATGTAATCGAGTTAGCTTTGTTAGGGTTTGATCCCTAGTATCCACTATGTTCTGAGATTGATGTTGCTATGACTTTGCTATGCTTAATGCTTGTCACTAGGGCCCGAGTGCCATGATTTCAGATCTGAACCTATTATGTTTTCATGAATATATATGTGTTCTTGATCCTATCTTGCAAGTTGTAGACACCTATTACGAGTTATGATCCGCATCCCCCAGGGTGACAATAACTGGGATTCTTTCCGGTGATTACCGTAGTTTGAGGAGTTCATGTATTCACTAAGTGCTAATGCTTTGTTCCGGTTCTCTATTAAAAGGAGGCCTTAATATCCCTTAGTTTCCATTAGGACCCCGCTGCCACGGGAGGGTAGGACAAAAGATGTCATGCAAGTTCTTTTCCATAAGCACGTATGACTATATATGGAATACATGCATACATTACATTGATGAATTGGAGCTAGTTCTGTATCACCCTATGTTATAACTGTTGCATGATGAATGCCATCTGACATAATTATCCATCACTGATCTGTTGCCTACGAGCTTTTCCATATTGATCTTTGCTAAGTTACTTTTCCGTTGCTACTGTTACAATCACTACAAAACTGCTACTGTCACTTTTGCCATCGTTGCCGTTACTTCCATATTACTTTGCTGCAGATATTAAGTCTTTCAGGTGTGGTTGAATTGACAACTCAGCTGCTAATACTCGAGAATATTCTTTGGCTCCCCTTGTGTCGAATCAATAAATTTGGGTTGAATAGTCTACCCTCGAAAACTGTTGCGATCCCCTATACTTGTGGGTTATCAAGACCTTTTTCTGGCCCCGTTGCCGGGAAGCCTAGCTCTATTCTCTGAGTCACTTGGAATTTATATCTGTTAATCACTATGAAAAATGTGAAAGATGCTAAAACCAAGATCTACCCCTCAACTACGAGGACAGGTAAGGAACTGTCATCTAGCTCTGCACTTGATTCACCTTCTGTTATGAGTAAATTTGTGACACCACCACCTGCTATTGAATCTGATATGTCGCAAGTAATTGATGATGCTACTTCTGCTATGCATGATGCTTATGATGAAACTTTGCTTGATAATACTGTGCCACTGGGTGAATTTCTTGATGAACAAATTGCTAGAGTCAATGCTGAAACTGATGATATCTCTGAATCTGATGAAATTATTGAAACTGAACACTATGATACACCTGCTAGACCTAGCTCTCCTAGATATGAATTGCCTAATATACCTGAAGGTTATGTTATGGAAGGAGAGGTAGCTAGGGACTTTCTTGCTTGTAAGGATAGAGATGATCTTAAGAAGCTGCTATGCAAGTGGAAAGAAAAATCTTTGAATGCTAGAATGCAATATGATCCTAAGTTTGCTACTTCACCTATTTTTGTTACTGATAAGGATTATGAATTCTGTGTCGATCCTGAGTTAATTACTTTGGTTGAATCGGATCCTTTCCATGGTTATGAATCTGAGACTGTTGTGGCACATCTTACTAAATTGAATGATATAGCCACCCTATTCACTCATGAGGAAAAAATTCGTTATTACTATATTCTTAAGTTGTTTCCTTTCTCATTAAAGGGTGATGCTAAGATATGGTTTAATTCTCTTGCTCCTGGTTGTGTGCGTAGTCCCCAGGATATGATTTATTACTTCTCTGAAAAATATTTTCCTGCCCACAAGAAACAAGCTGCCTTGCAGGAAATTTTTAACTTTGTGCAAATTGAAGAAGAGAGTATCCCACAAGCTTGGGGGAGGCTTCTCCAATTACTTAATGTTTTGCCTGATCACCCTCTCAAGAAAAACGAAATACTTGATATCTTTTATAATGGACTAACCGATGCTTCTAGGGACTACCTAGATAGTTGTGCAGGTTGTGTTTTCAGGGAACAATTTGTTGAACAGGCTGAACTACTATTGAATAATATATTGAGCAATGATAATGATTGGACTATTCCCGAACCACCTCCAGAGCCAACTCCGAAGAAAAGAGGTATCCTATTTCTCAGTCCTGAAGATATGCAAGAGGCAAAGAAATCTATGAAAGAAAAAGGTATTAAAGCTGAAGATGTTAAGAATCTACCACCTATTGAAGAAATACATGGTCTTGATAACCCAGCACAGGTAGTAGAGGTAAATTCTCTCCGTAGATTTGATGAAGGAGATGTTCCCTATAATAAGTCTGCTAGCCAATGCTTGGATGAATTTGATAACTTTGTAGTCAAGCAAGAAAATTTCAATGCTTATGTTAGTAGACAATTGAAACATAATGCTTATATGCTTGATCACTTGGGTGATTATTTGAGTAGAACTGTCAATGATCTTAAGCTTATTAGTAAACATGCTTCCATGGTAACTACTCAAGTAGAACAAGTACTTAAGGCACAAAATGATTTGCTTAGTGAGATGAATAGTAAGAACAATGATCATGCTATTAGAGTTGTGACTAGAGGTGGTAGAATGACTCAGGAACCTCTGTATCCTGAGGGCCACCCTAAGAGAATTGAGCAAGATTCTCAGAGAGTTAATACTGATGCACCTAGTCGTCCTAGTAATAGTAGGAAAAAGAATGATGATAGGACTTTGCATGCTGATAGTGAACCTGTTATAGATACACCTGAAAACCCAAATGATATTTCTATTTCTGATGCTGAGACACAATCTGGTAATGAACATGAGCCTAGTGATAATATTAATGATGATGTTCATGATGATGCTCAACCTAGTAATGATAATGATGTGGAGATTGAACCTGCTGTTGATCTTGATAACCCACAACCTAAGAATAAAAGATATGATAAAAGAGACTTCGTTGCTAGGAAGCATGGTAGAGAAAGAGAACCATGGGTTCAGAAACCCATGCCCTTTCCTGCTAAGCCATCCAAGAAAAAGGATGATGAGGATTTTGAGCGCTTTGTTGAAATGCTTAGACCTGTCTTTTTGCGTATGCGCTTGACTGATATTCTGAAAATGTCTCCTTATGCTAAGTATATGAAAGATATTGTGACAAATAAAAGAAAGATACCGGAAGCTGAGATTTCCACCATGCTTGCTAATTATACTTTTAAGGGTGGAATACCGAAGAAACTAGGAGACCCCGGAGTACCTACTATACCTTGCTCTATTAAAGGAAATTATGTTAAAACTGCTTTATGTGACCTTGGAGCTGGTGTTAGTGTTATGCCTTTCTCTTTATATCGTAGACTTGATTTGAATAAGTTGACACCAACTGAAATCTCTTTACAAATGGCTGATAAATTAACTGCTTTACCCATCAGCATTTGTGAGGATGTGCCTGTTGTGGTTGCAAACGTTACTATCTTAACGGACTTTGTTATCCTTGATATCCCTGAGGACGACAGTATGTTGATCATCCTTGGTAGACCCTTTTTGAATACTGCAGGGGCTGTTATTGATTGCAACAAGGGCAATGTCACTTTTCATGTTAATGGTAATGAGCATACGGTACATTTTCCGAAGAAACAACCTCAAGTTCATAGTATCAATTCCATTGAAAAGGTTTCAACGATTATTATTGGTGGTTTTGAATTCCCTCTACCTACTGCCAAGAAGAAATATGATATACTTATTGTTGGGGACATGCATATCCCCATTGAGGTAACCTAGTGTTATTCGAAAATTCTCCGGTTTCATGTCATTCGAAAAAGGTTTGTCAATAAGACTTGATCAACCTTATTGATGGATTCTTTTGAGGAGCATGAGATGGATGAATTTAAAAGGCACAACTTTCTGTACCCAACTTTCACTTTCTGTTATTTAGATTAAATAGAGTAAAAATGCTATTATTCTCCTGTTTTCTGTTTTATCCGTGCAATAGAAAAATGACCTGAAAATAAAAGTCCTCAGAATGCCCTGAAAATTTAGTATGATTTTTTCTGGAATATTTAAGAATTTTTGGCACTGAGTATGCATCAAGGGGCTGCACCAGTGGGCCACAAGCCTGCAGGGCGCGCCCACCCCCCCTAGGCACGCCCCCCTGTCTTGTGGGTCCCACGAGGGGCCCCCTCACTTATGCCAGCCACCATCCACTTCGTCTTCCTTCAGAAAAAATCCCACCATTGCTCAAACCCGTGTTCTAGCTCATTTTACTGCCATTTTCGATCTCCTTGCTCAAAGCTCCATTTGCAAAACTGTTTTAGGGGATTGTTCATCGGTATGTGACTCCTCCAATGATCCAATTAGTTTTTGCTCTAGTGCTTTATATGTTGCAATTTTTTGCTGCTTTGGTGACCTTGTTCTTGAGCTTGCATGTCAAATTTGTATGGTCCCAAGTAGTTTTGATGCATAATATAGCCTCTAGGCACTTGTGGGAGTAGTTGCTATGAGTTTTGTTGAGTTTTGTTCACTTTTATTTGGAGTCACTAAAAATTTCAGAATTAATTTTCAGAGAAAGAAAAATGTTAAGGAGAATATACCAAGGTGGTTCCTCGAGCAAGAAGACCCCGAGACTCGCGTTGCGCGAGCCCGACTTTCAATTGCGGCCTTGCGAATGGCCGTCGGATTCATTCATGGTTCATGCTGGATTCAGGGAAGAATTTTACGCGTACGTACGAAATGCTGGCCTTGAAGAATTTGTCTCAGACCAATGCGAGCAATATTATCAACTCACTGATTCCTTCGTGCGGAGGTTTGAATTGACATCCAGGCGTAATACGCATTCCGTTCTATTTAATCTTTATGATGAATCTTATACTATGGACCTAGAAGACTTTAACCGTGCATGCAAAATTCCACAATGGGGCAGCTATAGTGATCCTCACAAAACTGAATATAATGATTTCCTTGCTAGCATCACTGTAGGAGAAACTAGGAACATCACACAGGCTACCTTGGGGAGCATTCACTTTCCTGCCATACACTATTTTGCTCTCTTCATAGGTAGATGCATTAATGGTAAACATGACCATAGCCACCTTTGCGTACCTGATCTCAGTATTCTTAAAAGTGCGGTCATGGGAGATAGACGATATAATTTAGGACCTATTATTGCTAGGAGGCTACATAAAAATGCTAAGGAAGGAGATTTCTTTGGTGGAATTTATGCCACCTGTGTAGCTAACTATCTTAGGGTACCCATAAGGGGGAACGATATTGAGTTACCACCTGCTTTTCTTGATTATGAGGCTATGGTGCGTTACCAGTTTCTTGAAAGAAACGAACAACCCCTTCTGTACCGACTAATCTTTGACAGACAGCGTGCTGTCCATATTACCCTTCCTGCTCCTGCCTTCTTTAACTTTCAGGAAAAACAGAGATACTTTATAACCAGAGAGGAGGCAAACGAGTACGAGAGAGAGGCGGAAGCCGCTCGCCTCCGTGCTGCAGCCGCTCAGGCAGTAGCTGCTGCAGCCCAGTACAACCCCAACTATGACTTCGGATATTATCCGGGCCAGCCATGGCCCTAGACCAACTTAGGCCAAAAGCCTAAGCTTGGGGGAGTACGTATTTCTCACCGACATTACATTCATGTTCCCACACTCATTCCAGTTGTCAGTGTTCATACTTTTTCATTGTGCCATCCATGGTAGTTTATTTCTTCTTCTTGTTTTCTTCTTGTGAGTTTAATTAACCTTGAGAAAATCCAAAAAAATATATATTAGTTCTAGCTTTACCTTCTAGTTAGTTTAGTTGCAGTATTAAAAGAAAACCCAAAAAGATTTCTTGTTCTTCTTTTACTTGTTGGGAGCTATGCCGTGTAAATAGTTTTTTTTCTCGTTCTTGTTTTGAAATTTCTTTTCTTTGGGTCGTAAGGAGAAGACCACGATGAAAATGTTGAGTGGCTCTCATATGCACTATTGTTTATCTATCAAAGAGCCCATATTACCTTGCCTTCTCCTTTGAGTTATCATTTGCAGATTCCAGCTTAGTCCAATGCACGTGCACTCTTATTATTATTCATACCGTTCGGTCGTGCAAGTGAAAGGCAATAATGACGATATGTGATGAAGTGACTGAGATGGAGAAAAGCTGGTATGAACTCGACCTATTTTGTTTTTGTAAATATGATTAGCTCATCGTTCTGAATTCAGCCCATTATAGATGAAACATGTTTGCAATGACAATTAGAGATCATAGTTACTCATGCCATGCTTAATTAGCTAGGAGTGCATAATAGTTTGTCTCGAGTGCCAACATGCATTTTAAAATGGTTGTGATGTGGTATGATAGGATGGTATCCTCCTCTGAATGATTCAAGTGGCTTGACTTGGCACATGTTCACGCATGTAGTTGAAATAAAATCAACATAGCCTCCACGATATTTATGTTCATGGTGATTTATATCCTACTCATGCTTTTATTCAATGTTGGTTAATCTCAAAGCATGTCGATGACTGTTGTCGCTCTCTAATTGGTCCCTCCCCAGTCTTTTGCTAGCCTTCACTTGTACTAAGCGGGAATACTGCTTGTGCATCCATCTCCATAAACCCAAAGTTGTTCCATATGAGTCCACCATACCTACCTATATGCGGTATTTACCTGCCGTTCCAAGTAAATTTGCATGTGCCATACTCCAAACCTTCAAATAAATATTCTTTTTTGTATGCCCAAATCGCTCATGTAGCGACTGGGGGCTGTCAGTATCTTCCATGCTAGGTGGGTTATTCTCACGATATGTGTTGATTCACTGTCATTCACGAGAAAGTGGCTGGTAATCGGAATGCCCAGTTTAATGCTTAAAATTCAAATCAAAATGTAATAAACAAAACTCCCCCAAGATTGTGTTTGTATGGACGGTACCCATGCATTCGGCCCGCCGTGGATTGTGATTGATTGGTGGAGGGGGAATACAAACTTTACTATTCTGTTTGGGAACCGCCTATAATGTATCTAGCATGGAAGATATCGAGATCTCTTAGTTGTTATGTCAGCAATGAAAGCATATCGCTCAAAAATATTATTCATCTCTGTTTTAAAAACTCGAGCTCTGGCACCGCTGCAAATCAATGCTTCCCTCTGCGAAGGGCCTATCTATTTTACTTTACTGTCGAGTCATCATCCTCTTACAAAAGGCACCAGTTAGAGAGCACCACCGTCATTTGTATGCTTTGCTATTAACTGATATTGAGTATGAGTATGATTGGATCTCTTTTACCATGAATTACAATGTTTAGTCAGTCCTTGTTCTTTAGAGGTGCTCTGCATTTATGTTTTGCGGTCTCAGAAAGGGCTAGCGAGATACCATTATGTCATATTGTATCATGATTGTTTTGATGAAACTGTTGGCATCCGAGATTCATTATTATGGCTTGCTAGTGGTTATGTCATCGATATGAGTAAATGTGAGACCTAAATGTTATTGTGAATTTGGTTAGTCTATAATCTTTGCTGAAGGCTCGAACATCAGTTAGACATATTTACAACAACAAGATTAAACAGAGTTTGTAAAAGTTTTTCTTTATCACATTCAGTTTATCAACTGAATTGCTTGAGGACAAGCAATGGGTTAAGCTTGGGGGAGTTGATACGTCTCCGTCGTATCTACTTTTCCAAACTCTTTTGCCCTTGTTTTGGACTCTAATTTGCATGATTTGAATGAAACTAACCCGAACTGACGCTGTTTTCAGCAGAATTGCCTTGGTGTTATTTTTGTGCAGAAATAAAAGTTCTCGGATTGACCTGAAAATTTACAGAGAATAATTTTGGAATTAATTAAAAATATTGGCAAAAGAATCAACTGCAGGGGGCCCACCACCTGGCCACAAGCCAGGGGGCGCGCCCACCCCCCTAGGGCGCGCCCCTGTGGCTTGTGGGCCCCCTGTTGCTCCTCCGACCTCGTTTCCACTTCTATATATTCCTATTCGGGGAGAAAAAAATCAGAGAGAAGAGTTCATCGCGTTTTACGATACGGAGCCGCCGCCACCTCCTGTTCTTCCTCGGGAGGGCAGATCTGGAGCCTGATTTGGGCTCCGGAGAGGGGAAATCGACGCCGTCGTCATCACCAACCATCCTTCATCACCAATTTCATGATGCTCTCCGCCGTTCGTGAGTAATTCCATCGTAGGCTTGCTGGACGGTGATGGGTTGGATGAGATTTGCCATGTAATCGAGTTAGCTTTGTTAGGGTTTGATCCCTAGTATCCACTATGTTCTGAGATTGATGTTGCTATGACTTTGCTATGCTTAATGCTTGTCACTAGGGCCCGAGTGCCATGATTTCAGATCTGAACCTATTATGTTTTCATGAATATATATATGTGTTCTTGATCCTATCTTGCAAGTTGTAGACACCTATTACGAGTTATGATCCGCATCCCCCAGGGTGACAATAACTGGGATTCTTTCCGGTGATTACCGTAGTTTGAGGAGTTCATGTATTCACTAAGTGCTAATGCTTTGTTCCGGTTCTCTATTAAAAGGAGGCCTTAATATCCCTTAGTTTCCATTAGGACCCCGCTGCCACGGGAGGGTAGGACAAAAGATGTCATGCAAGTTCTTTTCCATAAGCACGTATGACTATATATGGAATACATGCCTACATTACATTGATGAATTGGAGCTAGTTCTGTATCACCCTATGTTATAACTGTTGCATGATGAATGCCATCCGACATAATTATCCATCACTGATCCGTTGCCTACGAGCTTTTGCATATTGATCTTTGCTAAGTTACTTTTCCGTTGCTACTGTTACAATCACTACAAAACTGCTACTGTCACTTTTGCCATCGTTGCTGTTACTTCCATATTACTTTGCTACTGAATACTTTGCTACAGATATTAAGTCTTTCAGGTGTGGTTGAATTGACAACTCACCTGCTAATACTTGAGAATATTCTTTGGCTCCCCTTGTGTCGAATCAATAAATTTGGGTTGAATACTCTACCCTCGAAAACTGTTGCGATCCCCTATACTTGTGGGTTATCACTCTAGCGCTCTTGGCGTTTACAGACGCCGTCGTAGCAGCTGCAGCTGCCGTCTCCGCGGCTACAGATGCCCTTTCGGCTGCCACAGAAGCCCTATCGGCCGCCGTAGAGGCCCTTTCGTCGGATGCGCCCGCGCTTAAGGCCGATGCGGATGCGCTCTCGGCCGAGGTGGCCACGTTCTTGGCAGAGGCGGGAGCGCTCGGGGCCGAGGGGGCGGTCTTAGCAGGGCCGTCCCTGAGGGGGGGCAGGGGGCGGCCGCCCCGGGCCCCCAAATCCAAGGGGCCCCTGCCCAAGTACGCAGTGCGAGCACCTCTGCCTCAAATCTCAATCAGTAGGAGCGCCATTGGAGGTCAAGTACTGTATCTCAACAAAGAAGAAAGACGACATTTTTAGCATTTAGGCTTTAGATGGGCCTTGGGCCTTTCTGTCTATAACGTCAAAGTGATGCTTAAATCGTGGTGGGTACCCCTAAAAAAAGTCGTGGTGGGATGGCTAGGTGGAGCGATCGAATGATGCCTCGCTCGTCGCTTGCAATGGCAGCGCATCTAATTCAGTCCTAGTAGGGGTGCGATGGCAGCGAGACAGGAGCGACACGCACGGCCAACGGCTGGCTTCCGGCGCCGGCGTGCACCCTGGTGATGCACCAGGACGGATCGGTACTTTTGTTTTTGTTCTTTGGATAGGGTACTTGATTACTAATTCACGTAGCTTGAAAAAATTGATTCCATGGTACTCAATCTAGTTTTCATAAACTGATGCTAATTGATCCATAACCATAATTTAGTTTTATACTTTTCAACATCTTAATTTAATCTTAATCTATTGTTGTATTGGTTAATTGTCTCCTGCTAATTACACATTTTGTGTACATTTTTTTTTCATGCTATCAATTTGTTGCATCAAAATTGGGCGCATCCCGCGCTAGATCGTGTGAGCGCAATTTGGCTTGATTTCCTGTGCGATCACCCGTGTTTGGCTGGTTCCGCTTCAACTGGTCATTTTGGCTTGATTCTTATGCGCCATGGCTCTTTCGGTCGCGCCAAAACATCGAGGAGCTGAGATGAGACCTCTCACAATGGAACAATTTCTTAATTCTATCTCTAGTGACTTTGCATCTAGAAATGTTAGGGCCCCATGTTTTAGTTTCGCCCAGGGCCCCCAAAATCTCATGATCGGCCCTGGTCGTACGCACCCTTACGAAGCGTTCCCATGACGTCATTCTTTGCAGAGAGGGTTTGTTGGGGAATGGGGATCGAGGGTGAATGGAATCCGAGCTAGACGAAGCCGACGAAGTTCCCTCGTAAGACATAAATAGATTCGTGAATTTTCATCGCAAACGGTTCCTGTATGGAACCGTGTGTACGCAGTTCACTTTTTGTATTAAATTGTAAAACTATTTTGGGGTACAGCGGTAACGGATATTTTTTTATTTGTAAGAAAAGGATCCCTACTGTCAAAATCCACTAACGACATCCTAAAATTAGGAAATATTCAGGGTTCAATTGGCATTTTTATAAATTAAGTTAGTTTGTACAAATTTTACAGCCATAATGCAAAATTGTAACACACGAACATGCAAGATGAAGCAAAAACTGCTGGAAAAAATCATATTTATGTACTACTTGCTTCCTTATATATGCCGCTTGCAATAAATTTTAAGGAGTTCCAAACATCTTGGGTAACGGTTTGGACACACGTGCACGCATTGGGAATCTAGGTTTTAAAATCCAAAAAATGAAAAAAAATGCTCTGAAGTACATGATAATAATCTGCATGATTTCCCGACATGGGGCCAAGATGTCGTGGTCAAAGTAACGGCTTGTTCGAGATAAGCTTTGACACATGCCTCTCACAAAACAGAGCATCACACGAAGGGTCGTGGTTCCGAGAGGGAACATGATCCTTGTTTGATGACGAACCGCTAGTCATTGTTGTCAGCGTTCTGAGATCGAGGGTACCCAGATCCTCCTGCGTGCGGCCCAGCGCGTGGCCCACCTCGATGGTCTAGTACGGCCTGGCGGCAAACCCCCCAAGACGAGGCCCTCGCGAGAGCCCCAGCCTCGCCAGGCGAACAACGACAAGACCTCCAGGGGAGCGGCCTCCCCAGGTTGCCTCCCGAGGAGCAAAGATTCCTATGCAGGTGCCCGGCCTCATGAGGCTGGGATGACGTGAGCCATGACGACCAAGGCCAGGCGGGCGCCAGCGGGCACAGAGGGGACAGTTTCCTCTTTCGTGCTAAGGAGGCAAGGACGTATGCGGGTTCCCAAGGAATCCCCCAAAGGTTTCCGTTCCAGTGCAACAATACCAAGACCACGAGCTCGGCAGGACGGATGTCATCGTCGAGCCCACCTCTGCGTCACGCCCAGAAGCTTTGCAGGCGAAGACCACCTTTAGTGAGGATAAGCTGTACCGCTTGTCCCCTTTCAAAATTGGCCGTTGTGGGATCCCTTCCCGCCTGTGCGATAAGGGAAGAAGACCGAGGCCACTATAAATAGGGGCCACCGTCCAACATAGAAGGTATGGATCCATTCCCGTCTGAGAGCCCTCGCGAGGTCGCTCAACCACTATACTAGTTCGTCCACAAACCTCCTCGTGAGGCCATTCCACCAAAAGCAGGAGTAGGGTTTTACACCACAAGGTGGCCCGAACCTGGGTAAATCTCTGTGTCCATCCTCTTGTTCGCTCGCACGTATTCGACGAGGCTTGGCTGCGGAGTGGCGAGCTTGAGGCGAGAGCTGGTTGAGATCTTCGCACACACCCCAGAGTTCGAACCTTCTTGGGTCTGCGGAGCCCCGATTCCGACATTTGGCGCGCCAGGTAGGGGCGTGTCGAAGCTCCTTCTTCATCAGCCGCGCTTCGCCCTCGCCTCGTCATCTCCATGGCAGATGCCGCTCCCCAGGCTTGGCAGCCCGTGGCCTGTGGGAACGCCGCGGGTTGCCCGGCCATGCCCGCCGTCGCTTGCATCCTCGGTGGATCGCAGGTGCCCGTGTCCGGTCGCCATGTCAAGCAGCTTCTCCGCCAGGCGGGCTGAACTCAGCCGCGGCCCGAGGCCCCGCGGAGCAGGGCAAGGCCGTAGACCGACATCACCTTCGACTCCAGGGACCAACCCAGGACGACGGTCACTTCTGGTGCGCTCCCCATGCTGTGCACGCCCACCATCAGTAACGTTGCGGTCACCAAGACCCTCATCAATGGCGGTGCCGGCCTCAACGTCCTTTTCGTGGAGGCCTTCGACATGCTCCAGGTGCCCTACGACCAGCTCGCGCCCTCCAGGCCCTTCTCAGGGGTGGTCAGAGGCTCCGCCACCCCCTTGGGGTAGGTGAGCCTCCCCGTCACCTTCGGCACTCGCGACAATTACCGCACCGAGCTGATCGACTTTGACGTGGCCCATATCGGCCTCCCGTACAACGCCATCCTGGGGTATCCGGCCCTCGCCAAGTTCATGGTGGCGACGCACCCAGGCTACAACATCATCAAGATGCCTGGTAGCAGCGGCATCATTACTGTGGCCGGAGACACCAAGGACGCGGTTCGAGCCCTCAAGCTCGTCTACAAGGCCGCAACGGCCTCATGCCCTGACGCCGAGAGCGTCGCACAGGCTCCGAAGGCCGCGCCGCGAAGAAGAAACAACTGTTCTCTCAGGACTAGGGTGAGATGAAGCAGGTGCTTGTTGATGACGGGAGCTCGGGCCCCACCTTCACCATTGGCGCTGGCCTTCCCCCGGAGCAGGAGAAGGCATCGGTTGACTTCCTCCGCACGAACAAGGATGTGTTTGCGTGGGAGGCATGCGACCTGGTGGGCGTCCCGAGAGAGGTAATCGAACACCACTTAATGGTGCGCCCCAGTGCGCGCCCAGTGAAGCAAAAGGCAAGACGGCAAGCACAAGAGAAGCAAGCGTTCATCGTCCAAGAGGTCAGCAAGCTGCAGGAAGCTGGTGTTATCCGGGAAGTACGGCACCCAGATTGGCTAGCCAACCCTGTGATTGTCCCCAAGAAGGGTGGGAAGGAGCGCATGTTCGTCGACTTCACGAGTCTCAACAAGGCTTGTCCTCAAGACCCCTTCCCACTCCCGCGCATCGATCAGATCATAGACTCCACCGCCGAGTGCGATCTGCTATGCTTTCTGGATGCTTTCTTAGGTTACCAGCAAATCAAGATGGCAGTGGAGGACGTCGAGAAGACGGCCTTTCTCTCCTCGTGCGGCGTGTACTGCTACATTTGCATGCCCTTCGGGCTGTGGAACGCTGGCGCGACCTTCCAGCGGTTGATGCGCATCGCCCTGGGGCAGCAGCTTGAGAGAAATGCGGAAGCGTACGTTGACGACATCGTGATCAAGTCGCGAGAGGCGAGGACCCTGATCGAGGACCTGGAGGAGACGTTCGCCAGCCTATGTCGGGTGAACCAGAGGCTCAACCCAAAGAAGTGCGTTTTTAGGGTCCCGTCCGGCAAGCTACTTGGTTTCTTGGTGTCGCACCGAGGGATCGAGGCCAACCCCGAGAAGATCAAGGCAATCGGGAAAATGCGCCCGCCTCAGACCCTCAAGGAAATGCAGAAACTGGCGGGCTGCGTGACCTCCTTGGGACGCATCATTTCCAAGCTTGGCGAGCGCACCCTCCCCTTGTTCAAGCTCATGAAGAGGAAGGGCCCCTTCGAGTAGACCCTTGAAGCGGAGGCAACTTTCGAGGACCTCAAGTGATACCTCACGAGCCCACCTGTCATTGTGGCGCCTCGTCCTCACGAGCCCCTGGTGCTCTACTTGGCGGATACCCTCCACTCAGCCAGCGTAGCGCTCGTGGCGATCTGAGAGAAGTGCGCCGACATAGGCGCGGAGCAAGGCGGCCCGCGAGGGGTCGCACAATGTTCGCCGCCTCAGGATGGCGCTCCTGAGGCCCATGACGCTTCATCAACCCATGGGGAACCCGAGCCCCTCACACCCCATGCGGAGCAGGGCGGCGCCAACACCTCGCCCCTCGTCGAGCACCCGATGTACTACGTCAGCACCGTGCTGCGGGACGTGCGCGCACGCTACCCTATGCAGCAGAAGCTCCTGCTCGCACTCCTTGTCGCCTCAAGGAAGCTGCGCCATTACTTCCAGGGCCACCCCATCAAGGTCGTCTCCGCATACCCCCTGGAGAAAGTACAGCATAGCCCCAACGCTGCTGGAAGGGTTGCAGAGTGGAACATCGAGCTGCAGGCCTTCCACCTGGAGTTCAGCACAACCAGGGTCATCAAGGGTGCAGCCCTCGCTGACTTCGTGGCGGAGTGGACGGATGCACCCGACCAGGGGCTGGGTGAGGGCCGGTCCCTCGCGCCTGGTGATGAGGCGCCCGGCGGCTGGGTCATGCACTTCGACGGAGCCTTCGCACGGCGGAGCGCGGGGGCTGGAGTAGTGCTCATCTCCCCGACCCAGGACAAGCTTTACTACACCGTGCAGCTTTGCTTCCAACGTGGCGAGAAGGTATCCAACAACATCACGGAATACGAGGGCTTGATCGCTGGTCTCAGGGCCGCTGCCGCCCTGGGGGTCAAGCGCCTCACCATCAAGAGCGACTCCCAGCTCCTCATCAACTTTTCCAACAAGGAGTACAAGCTGAAGGACGAGCACATGGAGGCATATTTGGAGGAGGTACGTAAAATTGAAAAGCGTTTCCTAGGCTTGGAATTGCAGCATGTCCCGCGCGACGCGAACAAGGAAGCAGACGACATCGCCAAGAGGGCGTCGCGCCATGAGCCTCAGGAGCCTGGTGTCTTCGAGGAGAGGCTCTTCAAGCCATCGGCGGCACCCCCGGCCGCAAGCCCGGCGCCGCTTCAGGAACAGCTGCCACCGGCCCCGCCCTCAGGCGCCCCGGCCTGTGGTCCGGCTTCAGGGGCCCAACTACTCCTGGCGCTGGAACCTCAGGCGGGCGGTTGGACCGAGGAGTTCAAGGTGTACCTGCTCCGCGGCGCCTTGCCGGAGAAGGAGGAGGACGCGGAGCGTGTGGTCTGCCAGGCCACTGCTTATTGTTTGCAGGACGGCGAGCTGTACCCCAGGCGCCCCAACGACGTCTCGCTGCGGTGCATATCCGAGGAGCAGGGGCACGAGCTCTTGGCCGACATCCGTGGTGGCGATTGCGGACACCACTCCTCGTCTCGCACCCTCGTGGGGAAGGTGTTCCGCAGCGGCTTCTACTCGCCCACGGCGCTCCAAGATGCCACCGAGCTGGTCCGATCTTGCGAGGCCTGCCAGTTTCACGCCAAGCAGATTCATCAGCCCGCATAGGGGCTCCAAACCATTCCGCTCTCCTGGCCTTTCGCGGTTTGGGGGCTGGACATACTGGGGCCTTTTCCTCGGGCAGCCGTCGGTTACCACTACCTCTACGTCGCTGTCGACAAATTTACCAAGTGTGCGGAGGTGGAGCCCGTGCGTGCCATCCTTGCCGGTTCGGCCGTCAAGTTCATCAAGGGCCTCGTGAGCCACTTCGGTGTGCCCAACCGTATTATTACCGACAATGGATCACAGTTCACAAGCAACCTCTTTAAGACATATTGTGCTAACCTTGGAATGCAGATATGCTACGCTTCGGTGGCGCACTCACGGAGCAATGGCCAGGCTGAGCGCGCCAACGCGGAGGTCCTGAGGGGCCTCAACACGAGGAGCTTCAAGAAAAAGCTTGAGGCCTGCGGCAGGGGTTGGCTCGGTGAGCTTCAGTCCGTGTTGTGGTCCATCCACATCACCGCGACTAAGACCACCGGCAAGACCCCGTTCTTCCTCGTCTACGGGGCTGAGGCGGTCCTCCCGCACGAGGTCAAGCATCGCTCCCCGCGAGTCTTGGCATTCGACGAGGAGCGTCAGGATGCCTCGCAGGGAACATATCTCGTGCTTGGGGAGGAGGCTCGCCGCCAGGCCTCGCTCTGCGCAGCAAGGTACCAGCAGGCGCTGCGGCGCTACCACTACCATAGCATCCGCCCCAAGACCCTCGAAGTTGGTGACCTCGTCCTGAGGCGGGTCCTCTCCAGGGAGGGCTTGCACAAGCTCTCGCCCATGTGGGAGGGCCCGTTTAGGGTCGCCCGTGTCTCCAGGCCTGGCGCCGTACGCCTGGAGATGCAGGACGGGGTCCCCATCCAGAATGCCTGGAACATCCAGCATCTCCGCAAGTTATACCCGTGACACTCTCACGTAATAATGAGTGGGTTGTATACGCCCGGAGCCCCCCGAGGAGTGCCGGGCGAGGCCGCGGAGGGTCTCCCACCCACGCCCAAGTGGAAGCCCCATGCTCCGCGCTGGCGGACGACACGGCCTTACAATGACTATGCCCACGCCTAGTGGAAGCCCCATGCTCCACGCTGGTGGGAAGACTAGGTTAGGTGCCGGACACGGCTGTTCTTTGCTCTCTTTTGTAACCAAATTTGCCACTTTTTGGAATGAAACTTGGAGTTTTGACGTCTTTGTTCGAAAAAGGGGTGGGAATTTTTCTTCTTGCAGCGTTTCCCATTTTGAAGTCTCGTTTTAAGAGGTTTGGCACCTGCCAATTTTCTCGCGCCCCGCGAGCAGGGGCTAGACACGGTGTGCACCTCGCCAAAACTTTGGCGTCTTAATCCTCATGCGACGCTCTCGAGCGAGCCAGCAGGCGCATGTCGCCTCAGGCTCAGGCCTCTGGCCTCAGAAGCGCCCATCTCCTGGCCTTGCCGGGCATCGCGACCCGACATACCAGCGATGATCGACCCTCACTCGGGGGCTCCAACTAGAAATGGTCGCCGGGAGAAGGACAACCAAGGAAAGAACCCTACGTAAAGCGCGTTTCGGAGCCTTCGTGGTATGCAGTGCCTTGAGGAGGCACCTCCGGAGGCCCTGACTCCTCGCCAACCCCCCAGGAGCCTCGCGAGCAGCGGGCATCTATCGAGGCCCCGAAGCCGTCTGGTCCGCAAGGAAGAAGCCCCCCGGCAAGATCTCTAAGCTGCCCCGGCGCCCCAGCTGAACCTCAGGACGCAGGGACCCGCCACGAGTACTCCAAGCTAAGTTATCCTAATCGCGACAGGCAGGAACTTTCAATTGGTAGCAATAAAAATACCAGAGTATGAGACAAAAATGCTAACATAAAGGCGCAAGCGCCATAGTTCATTACACGCCCCCGCGGGGCCCTCCATGGTTCTTAATGTAGGAACTAAAAAAACAAAAGGCGGCCTCTCGAGGACCGCCACTCCTGAGGCCTAGCTCCGGCGCCGCCCATGCTCAGTCGGAGTCCTCCTCCTCCTTGACGGGGCCGCGGCGGCATGGCGACCCAACGACCTCCTCGGCAGGGGCCCGGCGCCGCGGCGGCTCGCCATACTCCTTGGTCCGGGCTCGTCGACGTGGTGGCTCGTCGTAGTCGTCGTTGCTCAAGCTCCCCCCGGAGGAGGCGTCTGTCGGCGTTCTGGGAACGGGGGTACCCAGACCTGCCTGCCTGCGGCCCAGGGCAGGGCCCACCTCACAAGCCAAGCATGGGCCGGCGCGGCCACACTCAAGACAAGGCCCTCGCGAGGACCCGAACTCGCGAGGGAAGCAGCACCAAGACCAGCGAGGAATAGGCCTCCTAAGGCCCCCTCCGGAGTGGCGGAGATCTCTATGCAGAACCCGGCCTCAGGAGTCAAGGATGACGCAAGGAAGGACAGGCGGGCGCCAGCGTGCCAGGCGGGATAGTTTCCCCTTTGGTGCAAAGGGAGCAAGGACGTACGCGGGTTCCCAAAGCGCCACCCAAAGGGAGCAAGGACGTACGCGGGTTCCCAAAGCGCCACCCAAAGGTTTCCACCACGACCACGAGCCCCGCAGGACGGATGTCATCGCCGAGCCCACCTCTGCCTCATCGACAGCCGCTTTGCAGGCGAAGACCACCTTTGGACAGGGCGAGGATGTACTTCTGTCCCCCTTCAAATTTGGTCGTTGTGGGATCCCTTCCCGCCAATGCGGCAAGGGAAGAGGACCCGGGCCGCTGCTATATATAGAGGCTAGGCTGCACCGTAGAGAGGGGACGGAGAAACGAAGACTCCACCACAAGATTAGCAGAGAGCCAAGAACACCACTCGAGCGACCTCACGAGGCTCCTCAACACTGTACTAGTTCATCCACCACACCTCCTCGAGAGGCAATGCACCAAAGCAGGAGTAGGGTATTACGCTTCGCAGCGGCCCGAACCTGGGTAAACCACCATGTTCATCTTCTTCCTCGTCATCGTGTGAGTTCATCGTCTTAACCATCGAGCAGCGAGCTAGGTAGGGCGAGGCTGCAGGGGATCTTCGTACATGCCCCTGTGTTCGAACCTTGAGGGTTTTGCGGAGCCCGAAATCTGACATTTGGCGCGCCAGGTAGGGGGCGTGTCGAAGTCTTCTTCAAGCCTCGCTCCTTCCCCGCTTCGCCGTCCCGATGGCCGGCGCCCAACAGGCTCCCCCCGGCCACGGCGGATCCGCCTCCACCGATCCCACCGCTGCCGAAAGAGACCCACGCCCCAGCGGCCTGGCACTGGGCGGTCAGTATCAAGCCACCAGTATCGTCTCCACCGTCGCCGCTCCTCGCACCGCCCAAACGCACGGCGGACGGGCGGCGCCCCCAACGCCGACGCCGCATTGCAGCTACATGGGAGACCTCGACGCGCACGATGCGCTGCTGATGGCGAGCGAGATGGTTGGCCACCACCTGACACACGGGGGCTTCGACGCATGGGCCGACCACATCACCGAGCTGGTCGCCGTCGCGTGAAGGGCCATGACCCCCCATTCTTCTTCACGACCGCAGGCGTCAGGCGCCGGGGGCTCGCTAGCCGCACCTGCCGCCCCGCCCGCCGACGGCGTGCCCCCTCGGGCCCTGGACGGACCTGAGCAGGGCCCGCCGCACGCCGTTCTTCTTCTCCTCCGAATTCCGGTCACAGGTTTCGGGGCGCGGCCCGGCCCCGACGACGGAGCCTATGGAGGGAACAATGGGGCGCCCCACGCGCGCACTGACACGCGCCTGCGTGACCCTGTAGACCGTCAACAGCCTGGGTTGACCAGGCAGGAGCGCGCCATCCTGTGCAGGGAGCAAGCAGCGCAGGCGTCCGGACAAACAAGCAACCACGGTGAAGGCGCATCAGATCGCCGAGGAAGCAATCCACATCAAGAAACGCGCAGCCCACCCAACGGCGGTGGCAGAGGTAAGCAACTTCGCTCTGAGGCTCGTCGCAGGAGGGTCTGCGGGCTGCGCGCACAGGGCGGCGCCCCGCCGCCGCCCAGAGGGGCCTTCCCCGGCGCCCCGCCGGACGGCTCAGGAGGAGAACCGGGCCCTTATGTGGAGCCATATGTACCATGCTACGTCATACCTCCAGACGGTGGGGTGGATGAGGCGCCTGCCGCAGGCGCCAACACCCCCCAAGAGTAGGGAGTACCCTGGGCGTCCTCCCTGAGCCGGGCCTGGGGGCTTCCACCGACGGAGCACCGAGCCTGGACGACGCAAATGGGAGAAAGAGGGAGGACGCCCCCGGGCCCGCGGGACACGGCGCAAGCCGTCGCCCTCGTGAGCAAGCAACGCCGAGCCAAGCCCCGAGGCCTCAGGAGTAATGGCCTGGGGGGAGCAGCAAGACACAGGTAGTGCGGGCCACCCGCGGCAACTGGAGTGCCGGCACAGCCTCGGGAGGCTGGGCCTCACGAGGCCCTCAAGGCATTGTCCGGCCAGCGCCCCGACGCTTCACGAAGCGGCTTCATCAACAAAACACCTTTATGGCTGCGCCGGATGCATTGTGCTCATGTTTGGGCCGCGGGAGCGCAATCCTGCGGCTATGCGGGGAACAATGCATTCGGGTTTGGGTCATAGAGGCGCGCAACCGAGCAGAAATGCACGGGATGGCTCTTGATGGAGTTGGGAGCAACCAGGCCGTGCACCTGGGGGCTTGCCTAGCTATCTACGGCCGTGACACTCTCACGTAATAATGAGTGGGATGTATACGCCCGAAGCCCCCCGAGGACGCGGAGGGGTTCCCTCCCACGCAACGTGAAAGCCCCATGCTCCGCGCTGGCGGACAACACTGCCCACCAATGGCTATGCCCACGCAACGTGGATGCCCTACGCTCAGTGCTGGGGGAAGACGAAGACGAAGACTAGCCTAGGTGCCGGACGCGGCAGTTGCTTGTTTCTTTTTGGTGTTCGAATTGCCACTTTTTGAAACGAAGTTTGAGAATTTCGGAACTTTATATTTAAAACAAAAATGGGCGGGGACTTTTCTCTCATCGTTCTCTCGTTTTTCCGGTCTTGGAGTCTCTTTCTCTGAATTGGTGTTTCGCAAGGGCCAACGCTCTCCGGCCCTCCTCGAGGCGCCTCGGAGCTGGATAGCAAGGCCCTGTCGCCTCAGGGACTTGCGTCTTTTGGCAGTCGGCCCCCACTCGGGGGCTCCGACCATCGCGCGGCACCACAGCATGGAGCCTCGGGAGGCCCCAGTGCCCCCTGAGGCAGCAGCCGACAGGACGGAATGGGGGTTGCTCGAGCGTCAAAGGGGGCTCCTGAGCAGCGCGCCTCAGGAGCCTTACCGGTCATATAGCCAATCGCCCCTCGGTGTCGTCCTGGCGATCCGGTCGGCATCGAGGGTGTCGAGGCCTCACCTCGTAGTTGCGTCCTAGTGATCCGGACGTACACTATGGTGGTCGAGGAATGTGTGGGACTGGGACCTGCCGACGTAGAGCCGCTTGAGTGTCAAAGGGGGCTCCTGAGCAGCACGCCTCAGGAGCCTTACCGGTCATATAGCCCCTCGCCCCTTGACGCCGTCCTGGTGATCCGGTCGGTATCAAGGGTGTCGGGGTCTCACCTCGTAGTTGCGTGCTGGTGATCCGGACATACACTACGGTGGTCGAGAAATGTGCGGGACTGGGGCCTGCAGACACAGAGTGCCGAAAGGGCTCCCGACATGCCTCACCCGTAAGAAGAAAAGGTCCCCAGGACGCCCGGACTCCCCAAGCGCCATGACCAAACTGCCCCACAAGCAAGGAGGAAGCGTCCCAGGTGGAATTGCGGGCCATCTGGACAACCTGGATGCCCCACGCAACGCACGTGCTCGTCACCGACCCGCAAGCTACCCTACCGAACCAAGCAAGAGCCTCCTGGTCTAATGGCGGCCCAAGGACGGGATAAGGATTGTGTGCACTAATGTAAGGATGCAGGTACCGAAGGCTGCCACGCGCGGCTACCATGATCCCAGAGGCCTGAGGCGCCCGGAAAGACGGCGCAAGGGGAGGGACCCGGCCCCGAAAAGCAGCAAGGCCATGAACCCGGGGAGTGGCGGCCACGAGCTGCCCCTCAGGGGAGAGAGAGCCTCGCGAGGGCCCTGCCGGCCGCCATCACCGAGCCGCATCGGCAGCGACGCCGAGCCCCGCGCGAAGAAACTAAGTCACGTCAGGCAGGCAACCGGCGATTTAAGGAAAGGAAGGATGGGGACAAAGGTAATACGCAAAAGGCTAACGCCCTCCGGGGCCGAGTTCTTCTTATATTACAAGAACCATGAAAGGGAAACAGGGGATGCCTAGAGGGAGGAGTCGCTGTCGCCGCCCGCGCCGCCGGCCGCCTCGGCATTGGAATCATCCTCCCCGCTGGAGGCGGGCACTTGGATGAACCGCTCCACCAGGGACTCCACGTGGGGGCGCACCTCGTCCCAGAGGGGCCGCTGGAGCTCGTCAGGCACCCGCTCCCCGACACGCCGGAGGTCGAGCCCCGGGGCGTGGCGACGCAGGTTGGAGAAGACGAACGTCAAGGCGAGGTCCAGGAGGTCGCGCGCGTCGGACTCGTTGTCCGCGTTCACGCGGGAGACACCGGCCTCCAGCGCCTCTACCACCCTCCGGAAGAAGTCAAGATAGCCCCCGTCGCTGTGCGCGCATGGCAGTGCGGGGGCTTCCCCAATGAACCGGCTCACCGCGCTGGTCGCGCGGCGGGCAATGCCAAGGTACTGCTTGGCGCGCTGGGACTCCAGCATCTTGGCATGCGCTGCCTCGTCCTGGGCGGCCTGCACGGTGTCGGCTGCCTCCTTAACCTGGGCCTGGAGGGACGCCAGCTCCGCCCTGGCCTCCGCTTCACCCCTGAGGGCGGCTTGGATGGCGGCCTCGGCGGTCGCCAGCTGGGCCCGCAGCGCGTCCACCTCCTCTTGGAGCTCGCCGAGCCTGCATTTCTTGGCCGCAGGTGCCCTGGGAGAAGGAGAGGATCATGTCCGAAGCACTGGACAAGACGACTAAGAAGGAGGGAGGCGGCGGAGTACTCACTCATCGACCATGGCCCAGCGCCGGCGAACTTGCGCCGACCCCGAGGGCCCCCCGCCGCTGCCTCCGGAGGAGGGCGAGGGAGCCGACGGTGCCGCGCGCTTCCCCGCGCCTGCAGTACTTCCTCCAGACGCCATGGGAGAGGAGAAGCTGGGACGAGGAGAGGGCTTTCTTTGTGGAACTATGGAAGCGAGAAGACACCTCGAGACTGCAATGTCCCCCCCCCCCCGCCAGGGGCGGGGCGGATTTATAGGCGTAACTGCAGCCATGAGGCATCGTGGGAGAGCAGGCGTCGTGCGCTTCTCGGGCGCCGCGGAGCAATTCGATCAGCGCAGTACCGTCCGCGTCGCCTTGCCTGCCGATTGATGGGTCACATCTGCGAGGCCCGAGGAGTGGAGGCCCGAGGGAGCAGCAGCATTCAAGGAAGGGCAATGATGGCCGGCGCTGCACACGGGCGTCGCATCAGTTTGACTTGGGGCGGTTCCTGATACCCTCGGGGAGCGGGGGCGTCGCCGCCCAGGCGCTCGACGCGTGTAAAGCCCGGCCCGCAGGCGTTTGGGGCCCGCGACGCTCCGGGCCGTCCTCGAGGGCCTCGCCCAGAGGCCTTCTCGAGCGCGCCTTGGGCCCGGGGGCTACTGTCGGCGTTCTGGGAACGGGGGTACCCAGACCTGCCTGCCTGCGGCCCAGGGCAGGGCCCACCTCACGAGCCAAGCATGGGCTGGCGCGGCCACACTCAAGACAAGGCCCTCGCGAGGACCCGAACTCGCGAGGGAAGCAGCGCCAAGACCAGTGAGGAATAGGCCTCCTCAGGACCCCTCCGGAGCGGCGGAGATCTCTATGCAGAACCTGGCCTCAGGAGTCAAGGATGACGCAAGGAAGGACAGGCGGGCGCCAGCGTGCCAGGCGGGATAGTTTCCCCTTTGGTGCAAAGGGAGCAAGGACGTACACGGGTTCCCAAAGCGCCACCCAAAGGTTTCCATTCCGGTGCAACAAGACCACGACCACGAGCCCCGCAGGACGGATGTCATCGCCGAGCCCACCTCTGCCTCATCGACAGCCGCTTTGCAGGCGAATACCACCTTTGGACAGGGCGGGGATGTACTTCTGTCCCCCTTCAAATTTGGCCGTTGTGGGATCCCTTCCCGCCATTGCGATAAGGGAAGAGGACCCGGGCCGCTGCTATATATAGAGGCTAGGCTGCACCGTAGAGAGGGGACGGAGAAACGAAGACTCCACCACAAGATTAGCAGAGAGCCAAGAACACCACTCGAGCGCCCTCACGAGGCTCCTCAACACTGTACTAGTTCATCCACCACACCTCCTCGAGAGGCAATCCACCAAAGCAGGAGTAGGGTATTACGCTTCGCAGCGGCCCGAACCTGGGTAAACCACCGTGTTCATCTTCTTCCTCGTCATCGTGCGAGTTCATCGTCTTAACCATCGAGTAGCGAGCTAGGTAGGGCGAGGCTGCAGGGGATCTTCGTACACGCCCCTGTGTTCGAACCTTGAGGGTTTTGCGGAGCCCGAAATCCGACAGTGTCGCTGCTACTGGAGGTGCTACGGCCGTCACCAAGGGCAAGTTCACCGCCAGGGGCGCCGCCGCCGCGATGGCTATCGTCGGCGGAGAGGTGGTCGCTGTTGCCGCCGTCGCCCTCTGGGCAGCACCCCAAGCGCCTGCCGTCCTCCCTGAACATCTTGAGAAAGAGCGTTGCCGCCCCGTCGTGCTTGAAGTGGAGGGTACGCCTCCCCTGCAGTCCGTGAGCACGGGCGAACGTCTGCTATCCGCGGTTCAGGAACACGTAGCCCGCGGGAGTGACCTCGATCTCCACCCACGAGGCCTCGCTGCAGCAGCCATCAGCCTACAGCCATAGGTCAGCAGGCCCTCCGGCCGGCAGTGCCTCCGCGAAGAAGCACTGGAGCTGGAGCCAGGTGAGTGCCGGCCTCTCTGCCCACACCATGAACTCCTGGGCCGCGTCGGCCGAGTGGGATCACGGGCGGGGCGGCCAGGCGCCCGCCGCAGGCTTCCCCCCTCGGCCACGAGCGCCGCGGCCACTGCAGCCGCCTGCGCGGGAGGGAGCCTTCCCACGGCTGCCGGAGGTAGCACCGGCCTTGACAGGAGTGCGCCCGTGCCCTTGGGGGACCACCATCGGCGTCGCAGTGTACTTGCGGGGACGGCCGCGACCCCTCTTGGGCGGCGGCGAGTCAGGTCCCTCCAGGAAGGCCTTCCCCTTCTAGGTGGAAGAGAATCTTCTCACTGGCGCCATGGCCGTGGAAGCGGCGGTTTGGAGTGAGGAGGCAAGAAGATGAAGACGGGCTGGGGGCTTGATCTCGCTTGCCCAGTTATAGTTGATCGGAGGCCAACGGGCGCCCCTCCGCATTATGGGTAATGATGGCCCCCGCGGCACGCGCGAGCCATTGCCAGTCAGGGCGGTTGCCGAGGCAACGTGGGGAAGTGGAGACTTCCACGTCCCGTCGTGCGCCATGCGTCGAGCCTGGCCCGCGGGCGATTGGGGCCCGCGACGCTTCAGCCTTCCTTCCTTGGCTTCGCCCCGAAGCCAGCCCAAGCGCACCTTGGGCCCGAGGGCTACTGTCGGCGTTCTCGGATCGGGGGTACCCAGATCCGCCTGCCTGCGGCCTAGCGCGTGGCCCACCTTGACGGTCCAGTACGGCCTGGCGGCAAACCCCCCAAGACGAGGCCCTCACGAGAGCCCCAGCCTCGCGAGGCGAACAAAGCCAAGACCTCCAGGGGAGCGGCCTCCCCAGGCTGCCTCCCGAGGAGCGGAGATTCCTATGCAGGTGCCCGGCCTCATGAGGTTGGGATGACGTGAGCCATGACGACCAAGGCTAGGCGGGAGCAGAGGGGACAGTTTCCTCTTTTGTGGTAAGGAGGAAAGGACGTACACGGGTTCCCAAGGAACCCCCCAAAGGTTTCCGTTCCAGTGCAACAAGACCAAGACCACGAGCTCGGCAGGACGGATGTCATCGCCGAGCCCACCTCTGTGTCACACCCAGAAGCTTTGCAGGCGAAGACCACCTTTAGTCAGGATATGCTAGACCTCTTGTCCCCTTTCAAAATTGGCCGTTGTGGGATCCCTTCCCGCCTGTGCGATAAGGGAAGAGGACCAAGGCCACTATAAATAGGGACCAGCGTCCACCATAGAAGGGATGGATCCATTCCCATATGAGAGCCTTCGCGAGGTCGCTCAACCACTGTACTAGTTCGTCCCCAAACCTCCTCGTGAGGCCAATCCACCAAAACAGGAGTAGGGTTTTACACCACAAGGTGGCCCGAACCTGGGTAAATCTCTGTGTCCATCCTCTTGTTCGCTTGCACGTATTCGACGAGGCTTGGTTGCGGAGAGGCGAGCTTGAGGCGAGAGATGGTTGAGATCTTCGCACACGCCCCAGAGTTCGAACCTTCTTGGGTCTGCGGAGCCCCGATTTCGACAGTTGTCTCATTTGGCCTAGCATTTTTTTAATTCATTACAATGCACGAATACATCCGACATCCTGAAATTTGGACATTTTCGGGGTTCAATGAGCATTTTTTATACATGAAGTTAGTTTCTAGATATCTAGTGGCCATAATTCAAAACTAAAACACATGGACATGTGCAAGATGAAGCAAAAACTGCAGGAAAAAATCATATTTATATATGTACTAGTGCTTCCGTCTATATGCCACGTGCATTAAATTTGAAGGAGTTCCAGACATCTTGAGTAACGGTTAGGACACAAGCATTGAGAAATGTTGGGGAACATTGCATGGGAAACAAAAAAATTCCTACGAACACCCAAGATCTATCTATGGAGATCAATTGCTACGAGAGGGGGAGTGCATCTACATACCCTTGTAGATCGCTAAGTGGGAAGCGTTAAGAAATGCGGTTGGTGTAGTCGAACGTCTTCGAGATCCAATCACGATCCGTCCCGTGATCCAATCTTATTCCGTTCCGATCTAGCGCCGAACGGACGACACCTCCGCGTTCAGCACACGTACAGCTCAATGACGTCTCCGTCTCCTTGATCCAGCAATCAAGGGCGGAGAAGTAGATGAGATCTCTGGCAGCACAATGGCGTGGTGGCGGTGGTGGTGGAGCTATCCCGACAGGGCTTCGCCAAGCACTACCGGAATCAATCTAGAGGAAAAAACGATCTAGAGGGAGAGAGAGAGAGAGAGAGGGCTGCGCCGTGGCTTGGGTGCGGCTGCCCTCCTCCCTCTCTCATATATATATATAGGGGCAAGGGGAGGGGCCGGCCTCCCTAGGGTTTCCCTAGGGTTGGGCGCGGCGGCCTGGGGACTGCCTTGTCCCCCAAGGCAAGGGGGGTGGCGGCCACCCCAGCGCCAGCCCTTGCCCTCGGCAGGATGGGCCCTTGGGAGGCGGGGCGCCCAGCCCACCAGGGGCTGGTGCGCCTCCCTCTCAGCCCATGTGGCCCTCCGGGGCAGGTGGCCCTCCCCGGTGGACCCCCGGAACTCCTTCCAGCACTCCCAATGGAATCCGGCAAACCCTGAAACTATTCCAGTGCCCGAATACCACTTTCCTATATATCAATCTTTACCTCCGGACCATTTCGGAACTCCTCGTGACGTCCGGGATCTCATCCGGGACTCCAAACAACCTTCGGTCACCAACACATACATCTCAACAATACCAAATCGTCACCGAAGGTTAAGTGTGCAGACCCTGCGGGTTCGAGAACTATGCAGACATGACCGAGACACCTCTACGGTCAATAACCAATAGCGGGACATGGATGCCCATATTGGTTCCCACATATTCTATGAAGATCTTTATCGGTCGAACCACGATGTCAAGGATTCAATCAATCCCGTATACAGTTCCCTTTGTCCATCGGTGTGTTACTTGCCCGAGATTCGATCGTCGGTATCTCCATACCTAGTTCAATCTCGTTACCGGCAAGTCTCTTTACTCATTTCGTAATACAAGATCCCGTGACTAACTCCTTAGTCACATTGCTTGCAAGCGTCTTGTGATGCTGTATTAACGAGTGGGCCCAGAGATACCTCTCCGTCATACGGAGTGACAAATCCCAGTCTCGATTCACGCCAACCCAACAGACACCCTCGGAGACACCTGTAGAGTACCTTTATAGTCACCCAGTTACGTTGCGACGTTTGATACACACAAAGCATTCCTTCGGTGTCAGGGAGTTGCATGATCTTATGGTCGTAGGAACAGATACTTGACATGGATAAAGCAGTAGCAATAAACTAACACGATCAGATGATATGCTTACGGTTGGGTCTTGTCCATCACATCATTCTTCTAATGATGTGATCCCGTTATCAAATGACAACTCATGTCCATGGTCAGGAAACCTTAACCATCTTTGATCAACGAGCTAGTCTAGTAGAGGCTCACTAGGGACACAGTGTTGTCTATGTATCCACACATGTATCTGAGTTTCCAATCAATACAATTATAGCATGGATAATAAACAATTATCATGAACAAGGAAATATGATAATAACTATTTTTATTGCCTCTAGGGCATATTTCCAACAAAAATAATCTAGGTTTTTAAATTAAAAAAATGCTATGAAGTACATGAAAATCAGCATGATTTCCCGCCATGGGGCCAAGATGTCCTGGTCAAAGTAACGGCTTGTTCGAGATAAGCTTTGACACATGCCTCTCACAAACCGGAGCATCACACGCATGCTCGTATAGTTCCGAGAGGGAACGTGGGGCATTGTGTGATGATGAACCGGATCGTTGCCTCATTCAACCTAGTTTGTTTTCATCGTTACAATGTACGAATACGACCGTTATCCTAAAATTAGGAAATATTCGGGGTTCAACTAGCATTTTTATACATGAAGTTAGTTTCCAGAAATTTAATAGCCATAGTTCAAAACTGAAACACATGAACAAGAAAGATGAAGCAAAAACCGCTGGAAAATCATATTTATGTACTACTTGCTTCCGTATATATGCCACGTGCAATAAATTTGAAGGAGTTCCAAACATCTTGAGTAACGGTTAGGACACAAGCATTGAGAATAATCTAGGTTTTTAAATTCAAAAAATAAATAAAAATGCTATGAAGTACATGAAAATCAGCATGATTTCCCGCCATGGGGCCATGATGTCGTGGTCAAAGTAACGGCTTGTTCGAGATAAGATTTGACACATGCCTCTCACAAACCGGAGCATCGCACGTAGGCTCGTATAGTTCCGAGAAGGAACGTGGGGCGTTGTGTGATGACGAACCGGATCCCTGCCTCATTCGGCCTAGTTTGTTTCCATCATTACAATGTACGAATACGACCGTCATCCTAAAATTAGGAAATATTCGGGGTTCAATTGGCATTTTATACATGAAGTTAGTTTCCAGAAATTTAATGGCCATAGTTCAGAACTGAAACACATGAACAAGCAAGATGACGCAAAAACCGCTGGAAAATCATATTTATGTACTTCTTGCTTCCGTATATATGCCGCGTGCAATAAATTTGAAGGAGTTCCAAACATCTTGAGTGACGGTTTTGACACAAAAGCATTGGGAATCTAGGTTTTTAAAGTCAAAAATTGAAAAATGCACCGAAGAACATGAAAATATGCATGATTTCCCGACATGGGGCCAAGATGTCGTGATCAAAGTAACGGCTTGTTCGAGATAAGCTTTGACACATGTCAAGCTGGCAATGCTTGGTTAACTATTACCCACGTCCCCATGGGTAATTACTCTATTAGGGCACGTGTGCCAGCTTGAATGGCCATCTGGAAGTTGGTGGGTCAAATACCTTACCGAGCGTGCATGATGGGGATGAGGATGGGATAGCATTACCCGCCTTACCCATGAATTGAAGTACTTACATGTGGGCTTTGAAATTAGTAGCCCCCACGTAATTTGTGGCCTCGGTCACCCAAATTTACACACATCCCACCCCTTTGGCCCAAAACTCCCTAAGAAATCCAAAACCTAGGCACAACATATTGTTTATTGCGTTGAAATACTATTTTTCTCTACTGAAACACGTGAAGGTTGTTCTTAAATGCATGTGTGAGTTTCCCCACGATGATAAAGAACTCAGTGGGGACATGGATGGGAAACTTTTTATCCCCACACACGGGTACGTAGACGGGGACGGGGATGGGAGGGCGGTGATGGGGACGGAGATGGGACTCCAACTCGCCTAAGAAATCCCCAGCTTTAGACACAAGCCTCTCACAAACCGGAGCATCACACGAAGGCATCTGGTTCCGAGAGGGAACGTGGGGCCATGTGTGATGACGAACCGCCAATCGCTGTGTCATTCGACCTAGTTTTATTTTCATCGATACAATGCACGAATACGATCGGCATCCTAATTTTTTTTTAAAAATGGCGTTCTATTAGCATTTTATACATTAAGTTAGTTTATAGAAATTTAATGGCCATAGTTCAAAACTGAAACACATGAACAAGCTAGATGAAGCAAAAACCACTGGAAAATCATATTTATGTACTACTTGCTTACATATATATGCCACTTGCAATAAATTTGAAGGAGTTCCAAACATCTTGAGTGAGAATCTAGGTTGTAAATTCAAAAAAATATGAAAAAATGCTTTGAATTCTGAAGTACATGAAAATATGCATGATTTCCCGCCATGGGGCCAAGATGTCGTGGTTACTGCTCTCGGACTTGCTTCCATAACACAAATGGCCCGCATGCATTAAATTTGGATAGAAAATGTAAATATTTGGCAAAACAAACGGGTCCCACATGATTGGCGCCCTGTGAGGGAGTCTGGGACTAAAGGGTCCTCGGGATGCCGACCTATCTCAAGTGGGCCAAACTAATGAGGTATTCGGTGGCCGCTGTGGGGAGACCGAACTATAAGGTGCTCCGTGGTTAGGAAGGAAACCTCAGGTGTCGTGGGGCATCCGTCAAGTAACAGATGGGTGTGTTTAAACCCTCGGTAGCAACCGACTACATGTAACCCTAGGTATCCCTAGTGTCTATATAAACCAGGGGGCTTAGATAGTAGAGGGCAAGTCAACTCATCTAGGGTTTTAGCTCATTTGATCTCAAGGTAGATCAACTCTGTAACCATCATTCTCATCAATATAATCAAGTAGGACGTAGGGTTTTACCTCCTTACGAGGGCCCAAACCTGGGTAATCATCGTCTCCTTCGTCCCCTATTAACCATCGATCCCAGATCCATAGCTCGGGACCCCCTACCCGAGATCCACCGGTTTTGACACCGACATTGGTGCTTTCATTGAGAATTCCACTGTGAATCGCCGAAAGATCGATGGCTTGCATAATCCTAGGCGATGAAATCCGCAACGGGGACATCTTTGTCCCTGGTCAGATCTTCGCTTTCGGGAGCATCGTGCTGCATGCCAATCCCGCCGGCCGCCTCACCCAGGTCCGAAGTTTTACCCCCGATCAGGAGGTCAGGTTCGGGAACCTAGAGTTCCTCGCCGACTCCCGGGGAGATCTAGTTTTAACAAAGTTGTCTGCTCTCCTTGAAGAGACCACAACCCCCGAGGCCTTGACCTCGGGAGCAGGAGGCCCCGCCACTGAGGCAACCTCTGTCTCTAGCTCGGCCTTAAAGCCTAGCCTAGCCTGGCCGACGTGCCTAAATCGGCCCCGGCTGCACATACCCCGAAGGTGTCCTCGAACGACCCCGGAGCGATGGCGCCTCAAACCGACCCGAGGCGCGCGGGTAGCATAGACTCCGCCGAAGTCTCATCGCTGAATGAGTTGCTCGACCGGATCCAAGCCCTAGGCATGACTGACGACCAACCCTCGGTCTATGACCAGATTGGGCTTAGGCCCGACGAAAGGGAAATTCACGTCCCACCGGTGACACACTTGGTCGCCACCGTCGAGTGCCCGGCCGAAAGTATGTCCCCTCAACCGCCGGCGTTAAGAACGGTTTACATGCCGGTCCCCGATCATCTGGATCCTCTTCACGGTTCGGAATCCGGACTTCCCCTGGGTAACGATTCGAAACCAATGGCTGGTCTAACGCATGACCTGGAGTCCGGGCAGCATGGCCCTGCCAATGCTACGTACTCCAAACCTGCCGAGCCAAACCCCGGAATCGCACTAGAAACGACCGTCAGGATTTCGGACTCGCACCCTACTGGGGCACAATTTTTTCCCACCCACCACCCAAATCGAGCGTTTTCCAAGCACAGGAGAGCCTGACACAATGGGCTTACGGGAGGTCAAACAACAGCCAGGGGAATCGGTCCATCATTATTGGGCCAGATTCCTCCTCCACAAAGACAGGATGAAGGGACATAGCGGCCACGAGATGATTACAACCTTCCGGCGTAATTGCCATGATGAAGGAATTCTCAACACCCTCGCCCGTCGCTGCATCCAAAATTTCTCCGAGTTGTCAGACCTGGTGCGAAAGTATTGCGCCATGGAAAGCACGTGGAAAGCACAACAATTGTACACGGAGCTAGTCCATGCCGAACAACCTAGAGGAGTTCGGAAAAGGCTCGTACCCCCGCAACGGCCGTCCAAACACGAGCCCGCCGAGAAAAGGAACAAATATCGTATGAAAGAAAGAACAGTCCTTGATGGACTACTGGACAAGCCATGCCCCATACACTCCGCTTCGCTAAACGCAAGCCCGACTCACAGCCTCCGAGCTTGCTGGGTCGTTAGTCAAGTCGCGAAGAGCGGAGAGGCCATCCTTGCGGCCTCACCCCCAGGCAGACATTCAACAACGCCACCCGAAAACAACGCCAAGGTCCTAACGATATACGAGACGTTTTCCTCCAAAGGTCAGAGGAAGAGAGCTCTTCAAGAACTCAATTAGATACACCAATAACTTTTGGCGAGGATGACCAACCGATAACCCGCACAGAGTGAGCACCTGTTGCCCTGGTCCTCAACCCAATAATAGATGGCTTTAGGTTACACAAGGTGCTAATGGACGGTGGCAGTGGTCTAAACCTCATCTATGAGGATACATTAGACAAGATGCAATTCGATAGATCTTGAATCGAACGAAGCAGCACAACCTTTCGAGGAATCATCCCCGGAAAAGAGGCACGCTGTACAGGATGAGTCACCCTCGATGTAGTATTCGGTACTCCCGATAACTACAGATCCGAAGAACTTCTTTTTCATATCGTGCCCTTTCACAGTGGCTATCATGCCCTCTTAGGGCGCGACGCCTTCACAAAATTTCAGGCCATACCACATTATGGTTATATGAAGCTCAAAATGCAGGGACCCAATGGTGTGATAACAGTTACAAGTGACCCGGATAGAGCCCTTCGAGCCGAAAATAAAACAGCATTGCTTGCCCTCGAGGCACTAGCTGAGACCCTCGCTGCAGAGGAACTGACCACACTCCGTTCTATTGTGGATAAGGACGACGTGATCCTCGGCAAAAGGCCAAAATCCACATCGTTCACACCTGCAGATGAAATCATAAAATTTTAGGTACACCCAACGGACCCCAATAAAATAACGTCCATCGGAGCTCAGCTGGACCCCACGATTGCTGAAGCACTACGCACATTTTTGAGCGAAAATTGGGACATATTCGCGTGGCACCCATCAGATATGCCAGGAATCCCGCGAAGGCTGGCGGAACACAGTCTGAACATAATCACAGGCTTCAAGCCAGTCAAACAGGCCTTACGCCGATTTTCCGAACCCAAGCGTCAAGCTATGGGCAAAGAACTCGCCAAACTACTTGAAGCTGGATTCATCAGAGAAGTTAAACACCTAGAGTGGTTGACAAATCTGGTCATGGTGCCGAAGAAAGACAAATCCTGGCGACTTTGCATCGATTTCAAAGACCTTAACAAAGCCTACCATAAAGATCCTTTCCCCTTACCCCGCATTGACCAGATCATCGACGCCACTGCCGGACATGACTCACTTTGCTTCCTTGATGCCTATTCTGGATACCATCAGATCAAGATGAAGGAGTCCGATCAAGCCGCAACCGTCTTCATCACCCCCTACGGGCCATTCTTCTTTAACACAATGCCTTTCGGGTTAACAAACACAGGCGCCACATACCAGCTCATGATTTAGACATGTCTAGAGAAACAAATCGGCAAGACAGTCGAGGCATACGTAGACGACGTGGTCATCAAGACTAAACACGTCAGCCAGTTGGTGGAGGACCTCGGTCAAACCTTCGCTAGTCTGCGGGAGTATGATATACGGCTCAACCCGAACAAGTGTGTCTTTGGAGTCCTCGCCGGTAAACTACTCGGATTCATTGTCTCCTAAAGGGGAATAGAGGCCAATCCGGCCAAGATCCGAGCCCTATCCCAACTAGCGATCCCCACGGAGCTAAAGCACATTCAAAGACTAGCAGGCTGAGTGGTGGCGTTAAGCCGCTTTATCTCCCGCCTTGGTGAAAAGGCTCTGCCACTCTACAGGCTGCTGAAATGAACCAAAAACTTCGAGTGGACCGACGAAGCAGCAGCCGCACTAGAGGAAATCAAGACACTTCTGGCCAGTAACCCCATACTATCAGCCCCTGGCATGGGTGAACCGATGCTACTATACATCTCAGCCACCAACCAGGTCGTCAGTGCGGTGCTCGTGGTAGAACGGGAGGCAGAGGGCCACAAATTCCAGGCACATAAGCCAGTCTACTATGTATCGGAAGTACTTACTCCGTGCAAGTCCAGGTACCCACATTATCAAAAGATAGCCTACACAGTGTTTATCTCATCACGCAAGTTCAGACACTATTTTCAAGAGTGTTCGGTCACGGTGGCCTCCGAGGCACCCCTGAATGACACAATCAACAACAGGGACGCTACCGGCCACATAGCCAAATGGGCTGTCAAACTCCTTCCATTCGAAATCAATTACAAGCCACGCCGAGCTATTAAATCTCAGGTGTTGGCCAATTTTCTTGCCGAATGGATGGAGGCCGAGCTCCCCAGAGAATACATCACATACTCACACTGGACAATGTACTTCGACGGATCCAAGACACTTGCTGGACTGGGGGCTAGAGTTATCCTCACATCCCCCACCAGAGACAACGTCCGATATGTACTACAGATCATGTACGCCGACTCAAATAATGCGGCCGAGTGCGAGGCACTGTTGCACGGACTTCGGATGGCAACATCCATGGGTGTACAACGGCTCGAAGTACGGGGAGACTCTAATCTCGCCATCTCGCAAATCAATGGAGAATTCGATGCTAAAAAACAAAAAATGGCAGCTTATAGAAATGCTATCCTCAAGATATCCGCACGGTTCAAAGGACAAGAGTTCCACCATGTCTCCAGAGACAGCAATCAAGCTGCTGATGTCCTCGCCCGCATGGGCACCAAACGTGACCCTGTCCCTAAGAACACCTTCCTAGAGAAGCTCTTCAAGCCATCCGTGGTATGGCAGGATGACGGCAAGGACGCTATAGCTAATGGAGCAGAACAGGTCATCCCCCTATAGTCGAACCAGATGAGCAAATCATCGGCGGTTCTGCAATTGACGAAACACCTTCGGCTCACGAGGTCATGGCAGTAATCGCACCATGGACCGAGCCCTTCCTTGCCTACCTTCTACGCAAAGAACTCCCCGACGACCAGACGGAGGCGAGATGCATAATCCGGCGATCAAAAGCCTACAAGGTCCATGAAGGAGAATTGTACAAAAAAGCACTACTGGGGTCCTCCAACGGTGCATATCCGAAGAAGAAGGAAGGCAGCTCTTGGCAGAGATACACGCAGGCATGGGCGGCCATCATGCAGCAGCGCGAGCATTGGTAAGCAAGGCCATTCGAGCCGGGTTCTTCTGGCCCACCGCTCGAGTGGACGACCACACACTCGTCCAACATTGTGTCGGCTGTCATATCTTTGCAAATCAAAGCCACATACCTCCTACAGCTCTTCGGACGATACCCATTACATGGCCTTTCACGGTCTGGGGTTTTGATATGGTCGGACCACTTAAAGGGGGGACCAAGAAAAAGAAATACCTAATGGTCATGATCGACAAGTTCACTAAATGGATCGAAGCAAAACCAGTAAGTTCAGCCATGTCGGGGCCGGTCATCGACTTCATATCCGGCGTGGTGCACCGTTACGATGTCCCACACAGTATAATAACAGACAATGGGTCCAACTTCACCGCCCAGGAGGTAAAGGACTGGTGCGCTATCTTGGGCATCAAACTCGATTATGCCTCGGTGTATCATCCGCAGACCAATGGACAAGTCGAACGAACCAACGGCCTCATTATGAGTGGTATTAAACCTCGCCTGGTTCGATCCCTTCAAGAATCTGACTGACAATGGGTGGATGAACTTGATTCCATCCTGTGGGGTTTGCGCACCACCCAGAATCGATCAACGGGATACACACCGTTCTTTATGGTGTACGGGGTCGAAGCGGTCCTCCCCTGTGATATCATCCATGACGCACCTAGGGTGTGCATGTACGAAGAAAAGGAGGCCGAGCTAGATCGGCAGGACGACCTAGACGCCTTGGAAGGAGAGCGCGATATAGCTCGGGCTCGATGTACTTTCTACCAACAGCAGGCTCGGCGCTACCAAAGCAAGGAGGTTCGAGCAAAAGCATATAATGTGGGCAAGTTGGTCTTACGCCTCCCAGAGAAATAGAAGCATAAACTCAACCCCAAGTGGGAGGGCCCTTTCATATTTGATGAAGTACTGGCAGGAGGAGCTTATCGCCTCGAACTGAACCCATGGAACGCAGCTCGCCTTCGGCGATTCTACGGCTAGACCGGTGTCGTCACCTTCTCTAAAAACCCTTGTATTTTCCTCCCCTTCCTTGTTTACTTCTACATGATTGGTTAGATTTTCTCAGGCTATGTTCGGTTAAACCGAACTATGTTAAAGTTTCATTGGCATACATTCTCAAATGTTTTACCCAGTAACGCCTAGGGGTTTCTTAATGAAGCAAAGCTATATTGTTTTCTGCTGCTATTTGTCTTGTATGCACCCTTCCAGCATCGTTTTGCGCCATTTTATGCACCAATTGGACTTAAGATTTAGCCAAGCCGGGTTGCCTCACTCCTGTGATTACCCCCTACGTTCCCGATTGTTCGGCTAGGGGGTAAAGGGAGCACCTCTGTGATTGTTACGACCAGATTGCCCGGATACGTACCTCAGACGGGTGAAGCCGAAGGCTAGCGTTCTTAAGAAACAAATTGATCGGCCACAGAGGAAGAAAATGTAGTTGGTGCTCTTCGCCACAAACAGGGATCATTCTCCCAAAGTACCAACCTATCCGCATACTACGGGTACATGGCTATGACGCCTACGACTGGTATGTCTCCGTCGAATCTACTTTTCCTCACACTTTTGCCCTTGTTTTGGACTCTAATTTGCATGATTTGAATGAAACTAACCCGGACTAATGTTGTTTTCAGCAGAACTACCATGGCGTTGTTTTTTGTGCAGAAATAAAAGTTCTCAGAATTGGACGAAACTTTTTGGAGATTTATTTTAGAATAAATAAAAAATATTGGAGCCAAGAACCACCGAAGGGGGGCCCCTGGCTGGGCAAGATACACCAGGGCACGCCAGCCCCCCCAGGCGCACCCTGGTGGGTTGTGCTAACCTCGGGGCCCCACTGACCCTTATTCCGGCACTATAAATTCCTATTTTCGGAGAAAAAATTAGAGAGAAAGTTTCATCACGTTTTACGATACAGAGCCGCCGCCACCTCCTGTTCTTCATCGGGAGGCCAGATCTGGAGCCCGTTTGGGGCTCCGGAGAGGGGAATCTTCGGTCTTCATCATCATCAACCCTTCTCCATCGCCAATTCCATGATGCTCTCCACCAGGAGTGAGTATTTCCTTCGTAGGCTTGCTGGTCGGTGAGGAGTTGGACGAGATTCATCATGTAATCGAGTTAGTTTTGTTAGGGCTTGATCCCTAGTATCCATTATGTTCTGAGATTGATGTTGCTATGACTTTGCTATGCCTAATGCTTGTCACTAGGGCCCGAGTGCCATGATTTCAGATCTGAACCATTTATGTTATCACCATTATATCTATGTTCTTGATCCGATCTTGCTAGTCATATGCACCTATTATGTGTTCTGATCCGCAAACCCGAGAGTGACAATAGTCGGGATACTTTCCGGTGATGACCGTAGTTTGAGGAGTTCATGTATTCACCGTGTGTTAATGCTTTGTTCTAGTTCTCTATTAAAAGGAGGCCTTAATAGCCCTTAGTTTCCTTATGGACCCCGCTGCCACGGGAGGGTAGGACAAAAGATGTCATGCAAGTTCTTTTCCATAAGCACGTATGACTATTTACGGAATACATGCCTACATTACATTTATGAACTGGAGCTAGTTGTGTGTCGCCCTAGGTTATGACTGTTATATGATGAATATCATCCAACGAGTTCACCGATCCAGTGCCTATGAGTTTTCCATATATTGTTCCTGCTAAGTTACTACTGTCGTTACTACTGTTCCAACTGCTACAAAACTATTGCTATCACTACTACTGTTGCCGTTACTGCTACTACTGCTATCACACTACTGTGCTACTGATCACTTTGATGCAGATATTTAATCTCCAGGTGTGGTTGAATTGACAACTCAACTGCTAATACTCTCAAATATTCTTTGGCTCCCCTTGTGTCGAATCTATACATTTGGGTTGAATACTCTACCCTCGAAAACTGTTGCGATCCCCTATACTTGTGGGTTATCAAGACCTTTTTCTGGCGCCATTGCCGGGGAGCATAGCTATATTTGTTGAATCACTTGGCTCTGCACTTGATTCACCTTCTGTTATGAGTAAGCTTGCAACACCACCACATGATAGTAATCCTGATATGTCGCAAGTTATTGATGATGCTACCTCTGCTATGAATGATGCTTATGATGATGCTAGTACCATGCTTGATGATAATGTGCCACTAGGAGAATTTCTTGATGAACAAATAGCTAGAGCTAAAGAGAATGAAACTGCTGAAACTGATGAAGCCTATGAAACTGATGATGACTATGAAACACCTATTAGTCCTAGCTCTCCTAGGTTTGAAATGCCTAAGGTACCTGAAGGTTATGTTATGGACGAGGAGGTAACTAGAGAAATTCTTTCTTGCAAGGATAGAAATGATCTTAAAAAATTGCTACGCAAGTATAAGGAAAAGACTTTGAATGCTAGAATGAAATGTGATCCTAAGTTTGTTACTTCACCTATCTTTGTTAACATTAAGGATTATGAATTCTCTGTCGACCCAGAGTTAATTACTTTGGTTGAATCTAATCCTTTCCATGGCTATGAAACCGAAACTATAGTGGCACACCTTACTAAGCTGAATGATATAGCCGCCCTCTTTGCTCATGATGAGAAGATTCGATACTATTATATCCTTAAGTTATTCTCGTTCTCATTAAAGGGTGATGCTAAGACATGGTACAATACTCTTGCTCCTGGTTGTGTGCGTAGTCCCCAGGATATGATTTACTATTTCTCTGAAAAATATTTTCCTGCTCATAAGAAACAAGCAGGCTTACAGGAAATATTTAACTTTGTGCAAGTTGAAGAAGAGAGTCTCCCACAAGCTTGGGGGAGGCTTCTCCAATTGCTTAATGCTTTGCTTGATCATCCTCTCAAGAAAAACGAAATACTTGATATCTTCTATAATGGACTAACCGATGCTTCTAGGGACTTCCTAGATAGTTGTGCTGGTTGTGTTTTCAGGGAAAGAACTATTGAACAAGCTGAGGAATTATTGAATAACATATTGAAAAATTATGATGATTGGACTCTTCCTGAACCACCGCTTAAACCCACTCCAAAGAAGAGAGGTATCTTATTTCTCAGTCCTGAAGATATGCAAGAGGCAAAGAAATCTATGAAGGAAAAAGGATTTAAAGCTGAGGATGTTAAGAATTTTCCACCTATTTAAGAAATACATGGCCTTGACACACCACCACCTCCACAAGTGGTAAAGGTAAATTCTTTATTCAAGTTTGATGAAGGTGATATCCCTCACAATAAACATCCTAGTCAATGCTTATATGAGTTTGACAACTATATTATGAAGCAAGATCATTTCAGTGCACATGTTCTGAAACAATTGAAATATAATTCTGATATGATTGCTCTCTTGAGTGACTTGCTATTTAGAATCAGTAATGATGTTAGAGGTGTAAGAAAGCATGCCTCTATGGTTCAAACTCAGTTAGAGCAAGTTGCTAAATCTCAGAAAGAATTGCTTGATGAAATGAATAATAATATGAATGATTTTTCTGCTAGAGTAGTAACTAGAGGAGGTAGAATGACCCAAGAACCACTTTATCCCGAAGGTCACCCTAAAAGAATTGAACAAGACTCTCAGAGAATTAACACTGATGCACCTAGTTCTTTTAAAAAGAAAAAGAAAAAGAAAAATGATAGGATTCTACATACCTCTAGTGAGCCTGAGATACAAAAACCTCCTGATAATAATGCTGTCTCTATTTCCGATGCTGAAACTCAGTCTGGTAATGAACATTCACCTAGTGATAATGAAAATGATGATGATAATGTTCATGAAGATGCTCAACCTAGCCATGGTAAAGAACCCGATAATGATGTTGAAATAGAGCCTGCTCCTGATCTTGATAACCCACAACCTAAAAATAAACGTTATGATAAAAAAGACTTTGTGGCTAGGAAACATGGTAAAGAAAGAGAGCCATGGGTTCAGAAACCCATGCCATTTCCACCTAAGTCATCTAAGAAAAAGGATGATGAAGAATTTGAACGCTTTCCTGAAATGATTAGGCCAGTCTTTTTGTGTACCCGCTTGACAGATATCCTAAAGATGGCCCCTTATGCAAAGTACATGAAAGACATCATCACTAATAAAAGAAAGATGCCTGAAGCTGAAATCTCCACCATGCTTGCTAATTACTCTTTTAAGGATGGAGTACCAAAAAAACTTGGAGATCCGGGAGCCGGTGTTAGTGTTATGCCTTTCTCCTTATATACCTTGCTCCATTAAAAAAACTATGTCAAAACTGCTTTGTGTGATTTGGGAGCCGGTGTTAGTGTTATGCCTTTCTCCTTATATAAAAGACTTGATTTGAATAAAATCACACCTACTGAAATATTTCAAGAAGTCTCAAGCATCTAAGCTTGGGGATGCTACGCATCCCACCTCTCTTCATCAACAATTATCGGTTAGCCTATGTTGAGCCTAAATTTTTATTCGTTCACATGATATGTGCTATCCTCGGAATATCATTTTATTTTGTTTTGCTGTTTGAATAAAAGCATTGGATCTAAAATTTTGAATAAGAGAGAGAGTCCTCACATGGCTATTTAACTAATTGACTACGCATTGATCTTCACTTATATCTTTTTGGAGTAGTTTGTCATTCACTCTCGTGCTTCACTTATATCCTATGAGTAAATGGTTGAATGAATTGAATATCATAAATCTGAAATTAAATATGCTTCATATACTTATCCCATGGGGAGTAATGACTTCACACATAATAAGTATAGGTGGTAAAATTTATTGAAAGTTAGCAAACACCGCATTGGTCACTTGAACAATTCATGAAAGAATATTGAAGGAAGAGATATTCCACATATAAATATACTATCTTGGACATCTTTTATGATTGTGAGCTCATTAATTATTTTCAAACTCGAGCAAATTAGTTAAAATTGGACAAGGAAGACAACTTAATGAGTTATGTTTGGGTATATTTGTATAGAAGTTATATTGTTATGGATCCTCCAACATGTGGTGCTTGCTTCCACCTCATACTAGCCAAAACTTCCGCACCAAGTAGAAATACTACTTGTGCATCCAAACACCCTTAAACCAGTTTTGCTATGAGAGTCCACTATACCTACCTATGGATTGAGTAAGATCCTTCAAGTAAGTTGTCATCGGTGCAAAAAGCAATAAAAATTGCTCCTAAATATGTGTGATCTTTTATTGTAAGGGAAAATAAGCGTTGTACGAACTTGTGATGGTAAAGAAATAAAAGCGACGGACTGCATAATAAAGGTTGCTATCACAAAGGGCAATACAACGTGACGTTCCTTTGCATTAAGGGTTTGCACATCCAAAAACAAAAAGCGCATGACAACCTATGCTTCCCTCTGTGAAGGGCCTATCTTTTACTTTCTAGTACTTACCTTTATGCAAGAGTCATGGTGATCTTCACCACTTCCTATATTTCGCCTTTTTCTCTTGGCAAGCGTCATGTGTTGGGGAATGATCTAGACATATATATCCAAACAAATATATTTGATCATGAATTATTATTGTTGACAATTATCTATATGATAAATAAGTTGGGAGGCGAAACATTAAGCCCCTATCTTTCTCTGTGTTCGATGGATGCTATTTGTTCTAAAAATATGCTTTGAGTGTCAATAATCATGGAAGACTATATGATAGTTGAGTATGTTGAATTTGCTAAATCAAAGCTCTTACATAGACCCTTCCTGAAAATAAGATGAATTGCAATTGTTCGATGACTAGGAATATGATTTGTTAGTTTTCAAGAAACTTTCTGGTCTATACTTTAACATGTGAATAGCTTGTTACTTGATCATGAGAAGTTTTATGAGATGAGCTATTGTTTATGGTTTATATTTATGCTAGAAAAAGTGATTGGAATTATCATTGATCAAACTTGTGCACTTGCTAGCATTCACACTTCATAAATTATTTCTTTTATCATTTACCTACTCGAGGACGAGCAGGAATTAAGCTTGGGGATGCTGATACGTCTCCAACGTATCTATAATTTATGAAGTATTCATGCCATGTTTACAATAATTTTATATGATTTTGGTATGATTTTATTAGAACTAACCCGGACTGACGCTGTTTTCAGCAGAACTACCATGCTGTCGTTTTTTGTGCAGAAATAAAAGTTCTCGGAATGGGCTGAAAATTTACGGAGAATATTTTTGGAAAATATAAAAAATACTGGAGCAAAAAGATACCGGAGAAGAGTCCCGAGGCAGCCACAAGCCAAGGGGGCGCCCCCTGGCTTGTGGGCCCCTCGTGAGTCCCCCTGACTTGATTCCAACGCCAAGTACTCCTATAAATCCCGTAACCCCCAGAAAGAAACCTAGATCGGGAGTTCCGCCACCACAAGCCTCTGTAGCCACGAAAAACCAATCGGGAGCCCGTTCCGGTACCCTGCCGGAGGGGGAAACCATCACCGGAGGCCATCTTCATCATCCCGGCGGTCTCCATGACGAGGAGGGAGTAGTTCACCCTCGGGGCTGGGGATATGTACCAGTAGCTATGTGATTGATCTCAATCTCTCTCTCGTGTTCTTGACATGACACGATCTTGATGTACCGCGAGCTTTATTAATATAGATGAATCATATGGAGTTTTCCCCTCTCTATCTTCTTGTGATGAATTGAGTTTTCCCTTTGAAGTTTTCTTATCGGATTGAGTCTTTAAGGATTTGAGTACACTTGATGTATGTCTTGCGATGGGATATCCGTGGTGACAATGGGATGTTCTATTGATCCACTTGATGTATGTTTTGGTGATCAACTTGCGGGTTCCGTGACCTTGGGAATCTATGCATAGGGGTTGGCACATGTTTTCGTCTTGACTCTCTGGTAGAAACTTTGGGGCACTCTTTGAAGTTCTTTGTGTTGGATTGAACATGATGAATCTGAAATTGTGTGATGCATATCGTATAATCAAGCCCATGGGTACTCGTGGTGACATTGGAGTATCTAGGTGACATTAGGGTTTTGGTTGATGTGTATCTTAAGGTGTTATTTTAGTACGAACTCTAGGGCTGTTCGTGACACTTATAGGGATAGCTCATAAGATTGATCGGAAAAGATAACTTTGAGGTGGTTTCATACCCTACAATAATTTCTTCGTTTGTTCTCTGCTATTTGTGACTTTGGAGTGAACTCTTTGTCGCACGTGAGGGATTTACATATGATTCAACCATGTCAGTATTGTTGAGAGAACTTGCACTAGTGAAAGTATGAACCCTAGGCCTTGTTTCTAAGCATTGCAATACCGTTTGTGCTCACTTTTATCATTAGTTAGCTTGCTGTTTTTATATTTTCAGATTACAAAAACCTATATCTACCATCCATATTACACTTGTATCACCATCTCTTCGCCGAACTAGTGCACCTATACAATTTACCATTGTATTGGGTGTGTTGGGGACACAAGAGACTCTTTGTTATTTGATTGCAGGGTTGCTTGAGAGAGACCATCTTCATCCTACACCTCCCACGGATTGATAAACCTTAGGTCATCCACTTGAGGGAAATTTTCTACTGTCCTACAAAACTCTGCGCTTGGAGGCCCAACACGAGTCTACAAGAAGAAGGTTGCGTAGTAGACATCAAGCTCTTTTCTGGCGCCGTTGCCGGGGAGGTGAGTGCTTGAAGGTATATCTTTAGATCTTGCAATTAAATCTTTTAGTTTCTTGTTTTTCACTAGTTTGGTTTTATAAAAGAAAACTACAAAAAAAATGGAGTTTAGGTTGCATCATTTGTATCGTCTTTATAATGTCTTTCGTGAAAATAAGGATTCAGAAAATTGTGCTCAATTGGTAGCGGAAGAAATTATGATAATACTTAATGAGAATTCCTTGAATGATGAGCATGATTGCAATATTCGTAGTATGAATTCTCTGAATATCCATGATGCTAATGATATGCAAAGCTACAAGCTTGGGGATGCTATGTTTGATGAAGATGATATTTTTAGTCCCCCAAGTTTTAATGAGCAAATTTATTATGATGATGGCATGCCTCCTATCTATGATGATTATTGTGATGACATGTATGCTATAAAGAGTGATAGTAACCATGAAACTTGTCATCATGATTTCAATATTCTAAGTGGTTATGTCAATCAAGTATCTCATGATAGTTATTTTGTTGAGTTTGCTCCCACTACAATGAATGAGAAGAAAATTGCTTATGTGGAGAGTAATAAATGTTCTATGCTTGTAGATCATGAAAATGATGCTTTATGTGATAGTTATATTGTGAAATTCCTTCATGATGCTACTGAAAATTATTATGAGGGAGGAACATATGCTTGTAGGAATTGCAATAATATCAAGTTTCCTCCCTATGTGTTGAAAATCTTGAAGATATTCTTGTTTTGCCTTCCTATGCTAGTTGATTCTTGCTCCCATAAATTGTTTTCTCACAAAATCCCTATGCATAGGAAGTGGGTTAGACTTAAATGTGCTTGTCATGAGATTCATGATGCTCTCTTTATGTTTCAATTCTTTTCTTTTATGCGAGCATCATTGAAATCATCATGCCTAGCTAAAAGGCATTCAAGAAAAGCGCTTGTTGGGAGACAACCCAACACTTTTACTTTCTGTTTTTGTGTGTTCACATGATTAAGCTACTGTAGTAATCATGTTTTATGCCTTTTATTTCAATAAAGTGCCAAGTAAAGCCTTTGGGATGACTCACAAGATGAGTAGAATTGATGCTGAACCAAAACAAAAACTTTTGACTCCAGTACAGGATTTTTAATTTTTTACTGGAGCGTGATAATGATCTGAAATTTTTACACAGTCTTAATATACAAATCCTTCAGGTTGTACTAATTTTCAGAATTTTTAGAGACAGGTAAGTATGGTTACTCTACAGATCTTCACAGACTGTTCTGTTTTTGACAGATTCTGTTTTGCATGCATAGTTTGCTTGTTTTAGTGTTCCCATAGCTTATATTCAGTGATATAAATTATGGGAATGATAGAATACAGTAGGTATGATGTGGGAACAATTATGAATCTTGTCTTGACAGTACCTAAGTGAATGATTTATCTTTACTACACTAACCCTTCTCACGAAGTTCCGTTAAGTTTTGTGTGATTGAAGTTTCCAAGTTTTGGGTGAGACACCGATATGAGGAGAATAAGGAGTGAAAAGAACCTAAGCTTGGGGATGCCCAAGGTAATATCCAAGTAATACTCAAGCGCTTAAGCTTGGGGATGCCCCGGAAGGCATCCCCTCTTTCTTCTTAAACATTATCGGTAAATCTTACTTAGAGCTATATTTTTATTCGTCACATAATATGTGCTTTGCTTGGATCGTCATTATATTTTGTTATTTTCTGTTAGGTGTTATTTATAATCTTGTTTTTCAATAAAAAGTTCCAAGAATTGCCTTTAGGATGCTTGAGTTGCATGTTTGATGTGTGCTGTGTAAAAACAGAAACTTTTGCTGTAGTGTTTGAATTTTCATATTTTACTGGAACGTGGTAAGTTTCTGAAATTTTTACACAGTGTTTTCATATAATTTTTTTAGCATGTCCTAAATTTTCATAATTTTGTGAGTTACATAAGTACACTGGTTTAATAGATTGCTACAGACTGTTCTGTTTGGACAGATTCCTGTCATAGTTTTGTTATCTACTTATCCTATAGTTTCCATAGCCTATATTGGTAGATATAAATTGTGGAAACGATAGTAAACAGTATATGATGTTTGAAAATTATTGTGCAACTTGTCTTGGCAGTACATAAAGTGTTGATTTATTCTTATGTGTACTAACCTATCTCACGAGTTCTTGTTGAGTTTTGTGTGGATGAAGTTTATAAGAATTAGGGAAACCATGATATGAGAGAAATTAAGGAGACACAAGAGCTCAAGCTTGGGGATGCCCAAGGCACCCCAAGTAAATATTTCAAGAAGTCTCAAGCATCTAAGCTTGAGGATGCTACGCATCCCACCTCTCTTCATCTACAATTATCGGTTAGCCTATGTTGAGCCTAAATTTTTATTCATTCACATGATATGTGCTATCCTTGGAATATCATTTTATTTTGTTTTGCTGTTTGAATAAAAGCATTGGATCTGAAATTTTGAATAAGAGAGAGAGAGTCCTCACATGGCTATTTAACTAACTGACTACGCATTGATCTTCACTTATATCTGTTTGGAGTAGTTTGTCATTCACTCTCGTGCTTCACTTATATCCTATGAGTAAATGGTTGAATGAATTGAATATCATAAATCTGAAATTAAATATGCTTCATATACTTATCCCATGGGGAGTAATGACTTCACACATAATAAGTATAGGTGGTAAAATTTATTGAAAGTTAGCAAACACCGCATTGGTCACTTGAACAATTCATGAAAGAATATTGAAGGAAGAGATATTCCACATATAAATATACTATCTTGGACATCTTTTATGATTGTGAGCTCATTAATTATTTTCAAACTCGAGCAAATTAGTTAAAATTGGACAAGGAAGACAACTTAATGAGTTATGTTTGGGTATATTTGTATAGAAGTTATATTGTTATGGATCCTCCAACATGTGGTGCTTGCTTCCACCTCATACTAGCCAAAACTTCCGCACCAAGTAGAAATACTACTTGTGCATCCAAACACCCTTAAACCAGTTTTGCCATGAGAGTCCACTATACCTACCTATGGATTGAGTAAGATCCTTCAAGTAAGTTGTCATCGGTGCAAAAAGCAATAAAAATTGCTCCTAAATATGTGTGATCTTTTATTGTAAGGGAAAATAAGCGTTGTACGAACTTGTGATGGTAAAGAAATAAAAGCGACGGACTGCATAATAAAGGTTGCTATCACAAAGGGCAATACAACGTGACGTTCCTTTGCATTAAGGGTTTGCACATCCAAAAACAAAAAGCGCATGACAACCTATGCTTCCCTCTGTGAAGGGCCTATCTTTTACTTTCTAGTACTTACCTTTATGCAAGAGTCATGGTGATCTTCACCACTTCCTATATTTCGCCTTTTTCTCTTGGCAAGCGTCATGTGTTGGGGAATGATCTAGACATATATATCCAAACAAATATATTTGATCATGAATTATTATTGTTGACAATTATCTATATGATAAATAAGTTGGGAGGCGAAACATTAAGCCCCAATCTTTCTCTGTGTTCGATGGATGCTATTTGTTCTAAACATATGCTTTGAGTGTCAATAATCATGGAAGACTATATGATAGTTGAGTATGTTGAATTTGCTAAATCAAAGCTCTTACATAGACCCTTCCTGAAAATAAGATGAATTGCAATTGTTCGATGACTAGGAATATGATTTGTTAGTTTTCCAGAAACTTTCTGGTCTATACTTTAACATGTGAATAGCTTGTTACTTGATCATGAGAAGTTTTATGAGAAGAGCTATTGTTTATGGTTTATATTTATGCTAGAAAAAGTGATTGGAATTATCATTGATCAAACTTGTGCACTTGCTAGCATTCACACTTCATAAATTATTTCTTTTATCATTTACCTACTCGAGGACGAGCAGGAATTAAGCTTGGGGATGCTGATACGTCTCCAACGTATCTATAATTTATGAAGTATTCATGCCATGTTTACAATAATTTTATATGATTTTGGTATGATTTTATTAGAACTAACCCGGACTGACGCAGTTTTCAGCAGAACTACCATGCTGTCGTTTTTTGTGCAGAAATAAAAGTTCTCGGAATGGGCTGAAAATTTACGGAGAATATTTTTGGAAAATATAAAAAATACTGGAGCAAAAAGATACCGGAGAAGAGTCCCGAGGCAGCCACAAGCCAAGGGGGCGCCCCCTGGCTTGTGGGCCCCTCGTGAGTCCCCCTGACTTGATTCCAACGCCAAGTACTCCTATAAATCCCGTAACCCCCAGAAAGAAACCTAGATCGGGAGTTCCGCCGCCACAAGCCTCTGTAGCCACGAAAAACCAATCGGGAGCCCGTTCCGGTACCCTGCCGGAGGGGGAAACCATCACCGGAGGCCATCTTCATCATCCCGGCGGTCTCCATGACGAGGAGGGAGTAGTTCACCCTCGAGGCTGAGGGTATGTACCAGTAGCTATGTGTTTGATCTCTCTCTCTCTCTTGTGTTCTTGAGATGATACGATCTTGATGTACCGCAAGCTTTATTAATATAGATGAATCATATGGAGTTTTCCCCTCTCTATCTTCTTGTGATGAATTGAGTTTTCCCTTTGAAGTTTTCTTATCGGATTGAGTCTTTAAGGATTTGAGTACACTTGATGTATGTCTTGCGATGGGATATCCGTGGTGACAATGGGATGTTCTATTGATCCACTTGATGTATGTTTTGGTGATCAACTTGCGGGTTCCGTGACCTTGGGAATCTATGCATAGGGGTTGGCACATGTTTTTGTCTTGACTCTCCGGTAGAAACTTTGGGGCACTCTTTGAAGTTCTTTGTGTTGGATTGAACATGATGAATCTGAAATTGTGTGATGCATATCGTATAATCAAGCCCATGGGTACTCGTGGTGACATTGGAGTATCTAGGTGACATTAGGGTTTTGGTTGATGTGTATCTTAAGGTGTTATTTTAGTACGAACTCTAGGGCTGTTCGTGACACTTATAGGGATAGCTCATAAGATTGATCGGAAAAGATAACTTTGAGGTGGTTTCATACCCTACAATAATTTCTTCGTTTGTTCTCCGCTATTTGTGACTTTGGAGTGAACTCTTTGTCGCACGTGAGGGATTTACATATGATTCAACCATGTCAGTATTGTTGAGAGAACTTGCACTAGTGAAAGTATGAACCCTAGGCCTTGTTTCTAAGCATTGCAATACCGTTTGTGCTCACTTTTATCATTAGTTAGCTTGCTGTTTTTATATTTTCAGATTACAAAAACCTATATCTACCATCCATATTACACTTGTATCACCATCTCTTCGCCGAACTAGTGCACCTATACAATTTACCATTGTATTGGGTGTGTTGGGGACACAAGAGACTCTTTGTTATTTGATTGCAGGGTTGCTTGAGAGAGACCATCTTCATCCTACACCTCCCACGGATTGATAAACCTTAGGTCATCCACTTGAGGGAAATTTTCTACTGTCCTACAAAACTCTGCGCTTGGAGGCCCAACACGAGTCTACAAGAAGAAGGTTGCGTAGTAGACATCAAGCTCTTTTCTGGCGCCGTTGCCGGGGAGGTGAGTGCTTGAAGGTATATCTTTAGATCTTGCAATTAAATCTTTTAGTTTCTTGTTTTTCACTAGTTTGGTTTTATAAAAGAAAACTACAAAAAAATGGAGTTTAGGTTGCATCATTTGTATCGTCTTTATAATGTCTTTCGTGAAAATAAGGATTCAGAAAATTGTGCTCAATTGGTAGCGGAAGAAATTATGATAATACTTAATGAGAATTCCTTGAATGATGAGCATGATTGCAATATTCGTAGTATGAATTCTCTGAATATCCATGATGCTAATGATATGCAAAGCTACAAGCTTGGGGATGCTATGTTTGATGAAGATGATATTTTTAGTCCCCCAAGTTTTAATGAGCAAATTTATTATGATGATGGCATGCCTCCTATCTATGATGATTATTGTGATGACATGTATGCTATAAAGAGTGATAGTAACCATGAAACTTGTCATCATGATTTCAATATTCTAAGTGGTTATGTCAATCAAGTATCTCATGATAGTTATTTTGTTGAGTTTGCTCCCACTACAATGAATGAGAAGAAAATTGCTTATGTGGAGAGTAATAAATGTTCTATGCTTGTAGATCATGAAAATGATGCTTTATGTGATAGTTATATTGTGAAATTCCTTCATGATGCTACTGAAAATTATTATGAGGGAGGAACATATGCTTGTAGGAATTGCAATAATATCAAGTTTCCTCCCTATGTGTTGAAAATCTTGAAGATATTCTTGTTTTGCCTTCCTATGCTAGTTGATTCTTGCTCCCATAAATTGTTTTCTCACAAAATCCCTATGCATAGGAAGTGGGTTAGACTTAAATGTGCTTGTCATGAGATTCATGATGCTCTCTTTATGTTTCAATTCTTTTCTTTTATGCGAGCATCATTGAAATCATCATGCCTAGCTAAAAGGCATTCAAGAAAAGCGCTTGTTGGGAGACAACCCAACACTTTTACTTTCTGTTTTTGTGTGTTCACATGATTAAGCTACTGTAGTAATCATGTTTTATGCCTTTTATTTCAATAAAGTGCCAAGTAAAGCCTTTGGGATGACTCACAAGATGAGTAGAATTGATGCTGAACCAAAACAAAAACTTTTGACTCCAGTACAGGATTTTTAATTTTTTACTGGAGCGTGATAATGATCTGAAATTTTTACACAGTCTTAATATACAAATCCTTCAGGTTGTACTAATTTTCAGAATTTTTAGAGACAGGTAAGTATGGTTACTCTACAGATCTTCACAGACTGTTCTGTTTTTGACAGATTCTGTTTTGCATGCATAGTTTGCTTGTTTTAGTGTTCCCATAGCTTATATTCAGTGATATAAATTATGGGAATGATAGAATACAGTAGGTATGATGTGGGAACAATTATGAATCTTGTCTTGACAGTACCTAAGTGAATGATTTATCTTTACTACACTAACCCTTCTCACGAAGTTCCGTTAAGTTTTGTGTGATTGAAGTTTCCAAGTTTTGGGTGAGACACCGATATGAGGAGAATAAGGAGTGAAAATAACCTAAGCTTGGGGATGCCCAAGGTAATATCCAAGTAATACTCAAGCGCTTAAGCTTGGGGATGCCCCGGAAGGCATCCCCTCTTTCTTCTTAAACATTATCGGTAAATCTTACTTAGAGCTATATTTTTATTCGTCACATAATATGTGCTTTGCTTGGATCGTCATTATATTTTGTTATTTTCTGTTAGGTTTTATTTATAATCTTGTTTTTCAATAAAAAGTTCCAAGAATTGCCTTTAGGATGCTTGAGTTGCATGTTTGATGTGTGCTGTGTAAAAACCGAAACTTTTGCTGTAGTGTTTGAATTTTCATATTTTACTGGAATGTGGTAAGTTTCTGAAATTTTTACACAGTGTTTTCATATAATTTTTTTAGCATGTCCTAAATTTTCATAATTTTGTGAGTTACATAAGTACACTGGTTTAATAGATTGCTACAGACTGTTCTGTTTGGACAGATTCCTGTCATAGTTTTGTTATCTACTTATCCTATAGTTTCCATAGCCTATATTGGTAGATATAAATTGTGGAAACGATAGTAAACAGTATATGATGTTTGAAAATTATTGTGCAACTTGTCTTGGCAGTACATAAAGTGTTGATTTATTCTTATGTGTACTAACCTATCTCACGAGTTCTTGTTGAGTTTTGTGTGGATGAAGTTTATAAGAATTAGGGAAACCATGATATGAGAGAAATTAAGGAGACACAAGAGCTCAAGCTTGGGGGTGCCCAAGGCACCCCAAGTAAATATTTCAAGAAGTCTCAAACATCTAAGCTTGGGGATGCTACGCATCCCACCTCTCTTCATCTACAATTATCGGTTAGCCTATGTTGAGCCTAAATTTTTATTCATTCACATGATATGTGCTATCCTTGGAATATCATTTTATTTTGTTTTGCTGTTTGAATAAAAGCATTGGATCTGAAATTTTGAATAAGAGAGAGAGTCCTCACATGGCTATTTAACTATCTGACTACGCATTGATCTTCACTTATATCTTTTTGGAGTAGTTTGTCATTCACTCTCGTGCTTCACTTATATCCTATGAGTAAATGGTTGAATGAATTGAATATCATAAATCTGAAATTAAATATGCTTCATATACTTATCCCATGGGGAGTAATGACTTCACACATAATAAGTATAGGTGGTAAAATTTATTGAAAGTTAGCAAACACCGCATTGGTCACTTGAACAATTCATGAAAGAATATTGAAGGAAGAGATATTCCACATATAAATATACTATCTTGGACATCTTTTATGATTGTGAGCTCATTAATTATTTTCAAACTCGAGCAAATTAGTTAAAATTGGACAAGGAAGACAACTTAATGAGTTATGTTTGGGTATATTTGTATAGAAGTTATATTGTTATGGATCCTCCAACATGTGGTGCTTGCTTCCACCTCATACTAGCCAAAACTTCCGCACCAAGTAGAAATACTACTTGTGCATCCAAACACCCTTAAACCAGTTTTGCCATGAGAGTCCACTATACCTACCTATGGATTGAGTAAGATCCTTCAAGTAAGTTGTCATCGGTGCAAAAAGCAATAAAAATTGCTCCTAAATATGTGTGATCTTTTATTGTAAGGGAAAATAAGCGTTGTACGAACTTGTGATGGTAAAGAAATAAAAGCGACGGACTGCATAATAAAGGTTGCTATCACAAAGGGCAATACAACGTGACGTTCCTTTGCATTAAGGGTTTGCACATCCAAAAACAAAAAGCGCATGACAACCTCTGCTTCCCTCTGTGAAGGGTCTATCTTTTACTTTCTAGTACTTACCTTTATGCAAGAGTCATGGTGATCTTCACCACTTCCTATATTTCGCCTTTTTCTCTTGGCAAGCGTCATGTGTTGGGGAATGATCTAGACATATATATCCAAACAAATATATTTGATCATGAATTATTACTGTTGACAATTATCTATATGATAAATAAGTTGGGAGGCGAAACATTAAGCCCCTATCTTTATCTGTGTTCGATGGATGCTATTTGTTCTAAAAATATGCTTTGAGTGTCAATAATCATGGAAGACTATATGATAGTTGAGTATGTGGAATTTGCTAAATCAAAGCTCTTACATAGACCCTTCCTGAAAATAAGATGAATTGCAATTGTTCGATGACTAGGAATATGATTTGTTAGTTTTCAAGAAACTTTCTGGTCTATACTTTAACATGTGAATAGCTTGTTACTTGATCACGAGAAGTTTTATGAGATGAGCTACTGTTTATGGTTTATATTGATGTTAGAAAAAGTGATTGGAATTATCAGTGATCAAACTTGTGCACTTGCTAGCATTCACACTTCATAAATTATTTCTTTTATCATTTACCTACTCGAGGACGAGCAGGAATTAAGCTTGGGGATGCTGATACGTCTCCAACGTATCTATAATTTATGAAGTATTCATGCCATGTTTACAATAATTTTATATGATTTTGGTATGATTTTATTAGAACTAACCCGGACTGACGCTGTTTTCAGCAGAACTACCATGCTGTCGTTTTTTGTGCAGAAGTAAAAGTTCTCGGAATTGGCTGAAAATTTACGGAGAATATTTTTGGAAAATATAAAAAATAATGGAGCAAATAGATACCGGAGAAGAGTCCCGAGGCAGCCACAAGCCTAGGGGGCGCCCCCCCTAGGGCACGCCCCCTGGCTTGTGGGCCCCTCGTGAGTCCCCCTGACTTGATTCCAACGCCAAGTACTCCTATAAATCCCGTAACCCCCAAAAAGAAACCTAGATCGGGAGTTCCGCCGCCGCAAACCTCTGTAGCCACGAAAAACCAATCGGGAGCCCGTTCCGGTACCCTGCCGGAGGGGGAAACCATCACCGGAGGCCATCTTCATCATCCCGGCGGTCTCCATGACGAGGAGGGAGTAGTTCACCCTCGGGGCTGGGGATATGTACCAGTAGCTATGTGTTTGATCTCAATCTCTCTCTCGTGTTCTTGACATGACACGATCTTGATGTACCGCGAGCTTTATTAATATAGATGAATCATATGGAGTTTTCCCCTCTCTATCTTCTTGTGATGAATTGAGTTTTCCCTTTGAAGTTTTCTTATCGGATTGAGTCTTTAAGGATTTGAGTACACTTGATGTATGTCTTGCGATGGGATATCCGTGGTGACAATGGGATGTTCTATTGATCCACTTGATGTATGTTTTGGTGATCAACTTGCGGGTTCCGTGACCTTGGGAATCTATGCATAGGGGTTGTCACATGTTTTCGTCTTGACTCTCCGGTAGAAACTTTGGGGCACTCTTTGAAGTTCTTTGTGTTGGATTGAACATGATGAATCTGAAATTGTGTGATGCATATCGTATAATCAAGCCCATGGGTACTCGTGGTGACATTGGAGTATCTAGGTGACATTAGGGTTTTGGTTGATGTGTATCTTAAGGTGTTATTTTAGTACGAACTCTAGGGCTGTTCGTGACACTTATAGGGATAGCTCATAAGATTGATCGGAAAAGATAACTTTGAGGTGGTTTCGTACCCTACAATAATTTCTTCGTTTGTTCTCCGCTATTTGTGACTTTGGAGTGAACTCTTTGTCGCACGTGAGGGATTTACATATGATTCAACCATGTCAGTATTGTTGAGAGAACTTGCACTAGTGAAAGTATGAACCCTAGGCCTTGTTTCTAAGCATTGCAATACCGTTTGTGCTCACTTTTATCATTAGTTAGCTTTCTGTTTTTATATTTTCAGATTACAAAAACTTATATCTACCATCCATATTACACTTGTATCACCATCTCTTCGCCGAACTAGTGCACCTATACAATTTACCATTGTATTGGGTGTGTTGGGGACACAAGAGACTCTTTGTTATTTGATTGCAGGGTTGCTTGAGAGAGACCATCTTCATCCTACACCTCCCACGGATTGATAAACCTTAGGTCATCCACTTGAGGGAAATTTTCTACTGTCCTACAAAACTCTGCGCTTGGAGGCCCAACACGAGTCTACAAGAAGAAGGTTGCGTAGTAGACATCAAGCTCTTTTCTGGCGCCGTTGCCGGGGAGGTGAGTGCTTGAAGGTATATATTTAGATCTTGCAATTAAATCTTTTAGTTTCTTGTTTTTCACTAGTTTGGTTTTATAAAAGAAAACTACAAAAAAAATGGAGTTTAGGTTGCATCATTTGTATCGTCTTTATAATGTCTTTCGTGAAAATAAGGATTCAGAAAATTGTGCTCAATTGGTAGCGGAAGAAATTATGATAATACTTAATGAGAATTCCTTGAATGATGAGCATGATTGCAATATTCGTAGTATGAATTCTCTGAATATCCATGATGCTAATGATATGCAAAGCTACAAGCTTGGGGATGCTATGTTTGATGAAGATGATATTTTTAGTCCCCCAAGTTTTAATGAGCAAATTTATTATGATGATGGCATGCCTCCTATCTATGATGATTATTGTGATGACATGTATGCTATAAAGAGTGATAGTAACCATGAAACTTGTCATCATGATTTCAATATTCTAAGTGGTTATGTCAATCAAGTATCTCATGATAGTTATTTTGTTGAGTTTGCTCCCACTACAATGAATGAGAAGAAAATTGCTTATGTGGAGAGTAATAAATGTTCTATGCTTGTAGATCATGAAAAGAATGCTTTATGTGATAGTTATATTGTGAAATTCCTTCATGATGCTACTGAAAATTATTATGAGGGAGGAACATATGCTTGTAGGAATTGCAATAATATCAAGTTTCCTCCCTATGTGTTGAAAATCTTGAAGATATGCTTGTTTTGCCTTCCTATGCTAGTTGATTCTTGCTCCCATAAATTGTTTGCTCAAAAAATCCCTATGCATAGGAAGTGGGTTAGACTTAAATGTGCTTGTCATGAGATTCATGATGCTCTCTTTATGTTTCAATTCTTTTCTTTTATGCGAGCATCATTGAAATCATCATGCCTAGCTAAAAGGCATTCAAGAAAAGCGCTTGTTGGGAGACAACCCAACACTTTTACTTTCTGTTTTTGTGTGTTCACATCATTAAGCTACTGTAGTAATCATGTTTTATGCCTTTTATTTCAATAAAGTTCCAAGTAAAGCCTTTGGGATGACTCACAAGATGAGTAGAATTGATGCTGAACCAAAACAGAAACTTTTGACTCCAGTACAGGATTTTTAATTTTTTACTGGAGCGTGATACTGATCTGAAATTTTTACACAGTCTTAATATACAAATCCTTCAGGTTTTCCTAATTTGTCAGAATTGTTAGAGACAGGGAAGTATGGTTACGCTACAGATCTTCACAGACTGTTCTGTTTTTGACAGATTCTGTTTTGCATGCATAGTTTGCTTGTTTTGCGCGCCCTGGTGGGTTCTGGCCCCCACGTGGGCCCCCTCACTTATCTCTTTAGCCCACATCATCCCCTACCTCCAGAAAAAAATCACCACAGCCACCATTCCCGTGTTCTTGCTCTCAAACCCGCGGATTTCGATCTCTTTGCTCGAAGCTCCGTTTCTGAAACTGTTTGGAGGGATTGCTACTTGGTATGTGACTCCTCCATTGCTCCAATTAGTTTTTGATTTAGTTGGTTATTTTTAGAGTAATTAGTTACTCTTGGTTCTGCTGTAGATGAGCTTGCATGTTGAATTCTTAGAGCTCTAAGTAGTTTGAATGCTTAATATGGCCTCTATGCATGCTTAGGAGTAGTTGCTATCAATTTCACGAAGTTTTGTTGACAAAATTTTTATAGGCTAAAATTTTCAGAATTTTTATTATAGGAATAAGATGGATTTCTTTAGGAAGTTTTCCTCCAAGAAAAGTGCCAAAGGAGTCATTGGGGAATCATCAGATAATGACATTCACACTCCACGAAGGGTGGAGGTGCGACCGTGCGAATGGCCGCATGATGCCTTCATGGAGGAGGCCGGGTTCCATCAAGAGTTTGCTCAATTTGTTGCAAATGCTGGGCTGACCGAATTCCTCGCATCTAAGTGTGACCAATATCACATCCTTACAAATTCCTCTGTGCAAAGTTTTCATTTTCTGAGAAAGAATAATCCGCCTGAGGTACAGTTTAACCTTTATGCTGAAACTCACAAAATGCCGCTAACTGACTTTTGCGACATATGCTTGATTCCCTCTGATGGGGAATTGAGAGAACCTAGACCAGCGTAATTTGAGGACTTTCTCCTCACTTTAACAGTGGGTGAGGATAGAGGCGTGTCAAGTGCTACTGCTACCAGTTTGCAGTTTCCCTCGGTGCATTACTTTGCTTTGTTCATCGCGAAGTGTTTAACCGCTAGGGAGAAGTTGGCGCACTCAGTGCTCCCGACTTCGCTATTTTATGCCGTGCACTATATGATGACCACACCTTTAGTATGGGGGCTATTGTTGCACGTCGTTTACACCTTAACAGGACTAAGGGAAAGATACATGGTGGTATTTATGCTACTCGCTTAGCGAGACACTTTAATGTTCAGATTCGCCCACATGATTATCTCTTGTCGCAAGTTTATCTTGATCACAGGTCGTTGCAGGACCACCAATTTATTGAGGCAACTGATTCTTTCCGTGACATTCGTTACAACCTAGTATTCAACGTAGAAACCCGTGATGTTATTCAGTTGCCTGCACCCGCTCTGTTTGATTCTATTGCCAGGAACGGATACATGATCATGCCAGATGACATTACAACCTACCGAAACAACCTAGCAGCTGCTGAGGAGGAGCCCCAGGGGTGGGACGCTCAGGTGCCACCTCCACCTCATTTTGACTTGGGACCGGATGGTTTCTATGGATGGTGATTACCAAGCTAGGCCAAAAGCCTAAGCTTGGAGGAGTACGTATTTCCACTGACATTACATTCATGTTCACACATTTCATTCCAGTTGTCGGTGTTCTTACTATTTCATTGTAATATCCATGCTAGATTTGTTTTCTCGCTTTCTTCTTGTGTGTTTGAAAAAAAAACTTTGAGAAAACCCAAAAACATTTCCTACTTCTTTTCAGTTTTTCTTTCTAGCTTAGTTTAATTGTAGTATCGAAAGAAAACCCAAAAATATTTCTCGCTTCTTCTTTTACTTGTTGGGAACTTTCCCGTGTAAATAATTTTTCTTGTTTTTGTTTTTCCTCTTTAATTTGCTTTCTTCAAGAAAAACCAAAAACTCCAAAAATATTTCAGTATGTTTCTCTGAAATTATTTTCTTTTTGTTTGAGTCGTACGAACGAGAAGACCATGATGAAAATGTTGAGTGGCCCTCAATTGCACTATTGTTATCTAACAAAGAGCCCATGTTACCTTGTCTTCTCCTCTTGAATAAAATGTTTGCAGATTCCAGCTTAGTCCATGACACTCTTGCACTATTATTATGTTCTTATCATTCGGTCGTGCAAGTGAAAGGCAATAATGACGATATTTGATGAGGTGACTGTGGCAGAGAAAAGCGGGTATGAACTCAACTTGTTTTTGTTTTTGTAAATATGTTTAACCTAGTACTCTTGATTCAGCATATTATGATCAAACATGTTTGCAATGACCATTAGAGATTATAGTTGTTCATGCCATGCTTAAGTAGCTAGGAGTGGATAATGATTTATCTTGGACGTCAACATACATTAAAATGGTTGTGATACGGTATGATGATATGGTATCCTCCTCTGAATGTTTCAAGTGGCTTGACTTGGCACATGTTCACGCATGTAGTTGAATCAAAACCAACATAGCCTTCATGATATTTATGTTCATGGTGTCCATATCCTACTCATGCTAGTAGTCAATGTTTATTATATGTAATACATGTTCATGACTGTTTTCGCTCTCTAGCTCGCCGCTTCTCAACATATTTGCCAGCCTTCGCCTATACTAAGCGGGAATACTTATTGTGCATCAAAACCTTTAAACCAAAGTTATGCCAGATGAGTCCACTATATCTACCTATATGCGGTATTACCCTGCCATTCCAAAGTAAATTTGCATGTGCCATCTCTAAAAATTCAAATGAACATATGTTTTGTATGCGTGGACCGCTCATGGAGCGACAGGGTGTGGTCAGTATCTTCCATGCTAAGCGGGTTATTCTCATGATGAATGTTTATTCACTCATCCTTACACGAGAGGGGCGGTAATAGGGATTCCCAGTCCCGAAATCAAAAATCAAAAATAATTAAACAAAACTCCCCTAGGAATGTTGTTGGTTTGGACGGGACCCGTGGATGCGGCTAGCCGTGGAGTGTGATTGTTGGTGGAGGGGGAGTAAACCTTTACTTTTACCTCTTGGGAACCGCCACTAATTTGTTTAGCATGGAAGATATTGATAACTCTTGGTCGTAACGTTGACAGGAAGGGTGTACCTCCCAAAATTATATCTATCTCTGTTTTAAGCTTTGAGCTCTAGCACCTATGCAAATCCATGCTTCCTCTGCGAAGGGACTATCTATTTACTTTTATGTTGAGTCATCACCTTCTCAAATAAGCGCCAGACCTGAGAGCACTATTGTCATCCTCATGCATTGTGTATAGTTGATGTTGGGTGCAGCATGACTGGATCTTTTCTACCATGAATTACAATGTTTAGTCGGTGCTTGATCTTTGGAGGTGCTCTGCATTTATGTTTTGCGGTCTCAGAAAGGGCTAGCGAGATACCACTATTGTCATATTGTATCATGATTGTTTTGACAAAGTGTAGGCATTTGAGATATCTTATTATTGCTCGCTAGTTGCTTATGTTATTGATATGAGTTAATATAATTTCTAAGAGTTATTGTTGGCGTGGTTAGTCATAATCTTTGCTGAAAACCTGGATGCTACTTAAGCATATATATGTAAACAAGAACAAAAGAGTTCGTAAAAGTTTTTCTTTATCACTTTCAGTTTGTCAACTGAATTGCTTGAGGGCAAGCAATGGGTTAAGCTTGGGGGAGTTGATACTTCTCCGTCGTATCTACTTTTCCTCACACTTTTGCCCTTGTTTTGGACTCTAATTTGCATGATTTTAATGAAACTAACCCGGACTAACGATGTTTTCAGCAGAACTACCATGGTGTTGTTTTTTGTGCAGAAATAAAAGTTCTTGGAATTGGACGAAACTTTTTGGAGATTTATTTTAGAATAAATAAAAAATATTGGAGCCAAGAACCACTGGAGGGGGGCCCCTGGCTGGGCAAGATACACCAGGGCGCGCCAGCCCCCCCAGGCGCGCCCTGGTGGGTTGTGCCCACCTCGGGGCCCCACTGACCCTATTTCCGGCACTATAAATTCCTATTTTCGGAGAAAAAAATCAGAGAGAAAGTTTCATCGCGTTTTATGATACGGAGCCGCCGCCACCTCCTGTTCTTCATCGGGAGGCCAGATCTGGAGCCTGTTTGGGGCTCCGGAGAGGGGAATCTTCGGTCTTCGTCATCATCAACCCTTCTCCATCGCCAATTCCATGATGCTCCCCACCAGGAGTGAGTAATTCCTTCGTAGGCTTGCTGGTCGGTGAGGAGTTGGATGAGATTCATCATGTAATCGAGTTAGTTTTGTTAGGGCTTGATCCCTAGTATCCATTATGTTCTGAGATTGATGTTGCTATGACTTTGCTATGCCTAATGCTTGTCACTAGGGCCCGAGTGCCATGGTTTCAGATCTGAACCGTTTATGTTATCACCATTATATCTATGTTCTTGATCTAATCTTGCTAGTCATATGCACCTATTACGTGTTCTGATCCGCAAACCCCGGAGTGACAATAGTCGGGATACTTTCCGGTGATGACCGTAGTTTGAGGAGTTCATGTATTCACTGTGTGTTAATGCTTTTTCTGGTTCTCTATTAAAAGGAGGCCTTAATATCCCTTAGTTTCCATATGGACCCTGCTGCCACGGGAGGGTAGGACAAAAGATGTCATGCAAGTTCTTTTCCATAAGCATGCATGCCTATTTACGGAATACATGCCTACATTACATTTATGAACTGGAGCTAGTTGTGTCTCGCCCTTGGTTATGACTGTTATATGATGAATATCATCCAACGAGTTCACCGATCCAGTGCCTACGAGTTTTCCATATATTGTTCCTGCTAAGTTACTACTGCCTTTACTACTGTTCCAACTGCTACAAAACTATTGCTATCACTGCTACTGTTGTCGTTACTGCTACTACTGCTATCACACTACTGTGCTACTGATCACTTTGCTGCAGATATTTAATCTCCAGGTGTGGTTGAATTGAGAACTTAACTGCTAATACTCTCAAATATTCTTTGGCTCCCCTTGTGTCGAATCTATAAATTTGGGTTGAATACTCTACCCTCGAAAACTGTTGCGATCCCCTATACTTGTGGGTTATCAACGATCTATGTAGTAACCTGAAGAAAGGAACCCATAGAGGAACTATTTTCTTTGGAAGATGTTTCTTACGTTAAACAGTAATATAACATACCTCCCTATGCGTGTTTCGTCTGTTCGCACCAGAGGGCCGGATTGCCTAGTTCCCTGAAATGATTCCCTGTTATCGCGGGATGCATAGTACGGAACACTCCCTAGCTATTAGCGACGGAGGCAGAAGCCGATGGCCGGTTAAGACAACGTTTACAGCACAGATGGAGTCGGTTTGATATAAAGTACATAGTTACATAGAATCAAACACTAGGCTGTCAGTCGAGATGATCTATTATGGCGTCCAGGGCGCAATCTTCTTGTGACATACGAGCGGCGGGCATCACTTGGTCATAAACCAAGTGCAGAGGTACCTCTCGACCATCTGGCCCAACCGTCCCAACCCGAGCCAAGTGCTCTAGGTTGAGTTTGGTAAAGCGGGTCTTCACCATGGCCCACGCCTCTCGCGCTCCCTCCTGACAAGCTGAGGTCTTCCATAGCTCAAAACGACTTCGAGCTCCTCTAAATTGATCGGCCAGCTCGGCCATCCCTTTCGGAGGCGTTTGAGCTGGCCAGAGTGCCTTGATCATGCTCTTCATAGCTTTCCGAGCCTGCTCATGCACAACGGACAGTTCCTTTAGCAGATCCCCTCCAAATGACCTGATTTCTTCCTCGGGACGCCCGGTCAGGAGACCTAGACAGGAAATAAAAGATGCTCCTTACACTCGACATGATAAATGTGCTTACGGAATTCTAGGTTAGAATTTCGCTTACAGAACATGCCACCCTTTAAACTCTGGTTCTCTTCGCGGGTTTGCATCAATTGAGCTTTTAAACTCTCAATTTCTTCGGCTTGTCGCCGATTTTCCGCCTTGAGCTGGTTCTTATCCTCTAGACTTCGAGTCAATACATGATGTCCAGCCTCCAGCTGGGACTCAGCATACCTTTGAGATTTTTGGGAAGCATCCAAATCCTTCTGCAGCTGCCCTATAGACTCGGCTGCTATGAAACAATCTTTCGGCAGAAAAGATGTCCTAACAATTTCCGCACATAAGCAATACTTTTTACTCACCGTGCGCCTCTTTGGTGAACTTTTTGACCTGCTCAAGCTCGGCCTTACTGTCTCGCAGCTCCACTTGACTCGACTCGAGGTCTGCCGACAACTTCTCGTTTTGTTGCTTTGAAGCCTACATATACACGAAAACAATATTTAGACCCTTAAATTCGGCCGTCCCGTCCTAATTAAGGCTCGGGGGCTATTGGGTTAGGAATTGTGTTCGGTTGTCAACGCCGACCACTCACCTGCAGGCTGGTGGACATTAGTCTAGCGGCTCCATCGAGTCCCGCTCGAGCGGCTTCGAGGTACGAGTCCACTAAATTAAGAGCATTAAAATCTTGGTCAGAAAATATTGGGTGACGCAACGACTCCTTCCACCGCCGATGATTCATCGCGCTTTCAACCTCGGAATTAGTAACCGAGACATCACCCGAGTCCTTGGGAGGTTGACCAGTAACAGGGACTCCCGCATCCACTTCGGCGCGTGCCGAAGACCTCGGTTCATGAGGACTGTCTGACGCCTTCTCAACGTCTTCGGATGGAGGTGGTTGTACTCGCCTCCTGAGTATGTCGGTCAGAAACCGTGAGTGTTTAAAACGGATAAAACAAAGATCAGATTGCAAGGTTAATATTAAACACCTCTTGGTGGGGGGAGCGGTTAATGTGACTCCCGCCGCCGTCCCTCGCTCGGGAGTCTTGCCGCTATTTGACGCGGACCTTGCCGGGGTAGCCCTCAAGGGTGTCCGGCGCGTAGTCCGGCGACCCTTGGGGGTAGAAGTCGGTATGAACGGAATGACTGGAGGCGTGCGTCCTTTTCGAGAACAGGCCTTCTTTTTATTTATTACGGGGGAAGGGAGTGATCTGGGGTGATCGGCCTGAAGGGCCACCTTAGATTCATCAATACTCCTCTGGTAAAAGGTCCCGTCCTCAAAATCAATCGAAATATCCAGATCATCATGAAATCTGGGGTCATCGCTACGGGAATAATCCTCCGGTTGTGGGGCAGGGCAGTTAACTGTCTCGATCCAACACCTCCATTGTTGTTCAGAAAGATACAAGAGTTTTGATCAGTAAAATAAAAAATTAGTGGTCCGAGCTAGGGAAGTGTTAATGAACTTACCCATTCAATGGGGTTATGAGTTGAGTAGCCTTCTCTGATCTTCAGGCAAGCAAAATCTTCTTTTTCTCCTTTAAAGAGATCGACCAATATGGCCGCCAACGCCGCCTGATTGGCGGGCCCTTGCCGTCGGGAATGGGTTGTGTCGCTTGTACCATTGTAGCGCCACAAGTGGTGAATCCTTTGTTGCAGAGCTTGAACACAATGGGTAATGGTAGCGGCCATCCTGTCGATGATGGTTAGCTTGCTATGAGCTAGCAGCTTCACCTGGGCGGTTAGACACTGTACCTCAGCGCTCTCCTCCTGGGAAGAGCTCTTCGGATGCCAATTGAATCGTTTCTTTAAAGGAGCATCGGAGTATTTGGGCAAACCCCTTCGAGCTGGGTCGAATAAGGGGACGTCCTCAATATAAAACCACTCTGAAGTCCACTCTTCGGATTCCTTCTTTGGGGTCCCGATGGGATACCCCGTCCCAGCTATACGCCACACTTCGGCTCCGCCCACTTCCCGGATTGACCGTCCCCGAGTACGGGGGACGAGGCAAAAATACTTTCTCCATAGATCAAAGTGGGGCTCGCAGCCTAGAAACATCTCGCGGAGGGAAACGAAGCCCGAGATGTGTAGGATAGACCCGAAGGTGAGGTTGTGGAGTTGGATCCCGTAGAACTCTAGTAAACCCCTCAAGAAGGGGTGAATGGGGAAACCTAGGCCTCGTAAGAGGAAGGAGGTGAAGCATACCCTCTCGTCCTAGCAGGGAGCAGGGAAGTTCTCCGCAAAGGCCTCGCCATTCATGGAAGTCAATCCAGTGCGAGTGGGTGCCAAATCCGAAGCAGGGAGATATCCCTGTACCTCAAGATTGCGCAGCTGAAGGAGGGAAACAGAACAGCTTGCCCAGTCACCTGTAAGGGGACCATGAGGGTGCGAGGAAGAACCTGGAGCGCTCGCCATATCTCCAAGTCCGTTGATTCTAGGGCCTCTTGGTGGCGAGGGGGGGGAAGTGTTGCCTGCGACAAGTTTAACTTGCTTAAAATAGGCGTCCTTTCCCTCAGCCTGTTAAGAACAATTCTGTAAAAGATTGTTGGGATGCCTACCCTCTATTGGTGCGCAAGAATCGAGGGGTTTCATCGAACCTTGGACAGAGAAACTAATACTATGGGCCCATGACGTTTCTGGCAGATGAAGGTTTTTCCGTGGCCAGGTTATCGTCCAACGAACCAGAGAAGAAGAGAACTCGCCTCGCAGGCCGAAGACCTTGGGCGAGTGAAGCTGAAGAAGATGGAGTGCCTCGGCGTTGGAGGCAAGTTCGGGGGCTACTGAGGGAGTCCAGGACTAAGGGGTCCTCGGGATGCCGACCTATCTCGAGTGGGCCAAACTAATGAGGTATTCGGTGGCTGCTGTGGGGAGACCGAACTATAAGGTGCTCCATGGTTAGGAAGGAAACCTCAGGTGCCGTTGTCGGATTTCGGGCTCCGCCAAACGCTAAGGAATTCGAACCCAGGGGCGTGTGCGAAGATTCCCCAACAGCTTCGCCCCCTCCAAGCTCACAACACAATACCCCCGCTCGATGGCGAGGAAGACCATGGCACACAAGAGTTTACCCAGGTTCGGGCCGCTGCGAAGCGTAAAACCCTACTCCTGCTTTTGGTGGATTGCCTCGCGAGGAGGTTTGTGGATGAACTAGTACAGCAGTGTGTTTGCGGGGTGGTTGCTTCGTCCCTCCTACCGAGCTACTTGGTCCCTATTTATAGCGGCCCGGGTCCTCCTCCCTTGTCGCAATGGCGGGAAGGGATCCCACAACGGCCAAATTTGAAAGGGGACAGAAGGTACATCTTATCCTGACGAAAGGTGGTCTTCGCCTGCAAAGTAGTCGACGGTGATGCAGTGGTGGGCTCGGTGATGACGTCCGTCCTGCGGGGCTTGGGGTCTTGGTCATGTTGCACCAGAAGGGAAACCTTTGGGGTGCTTTGGGAGTCCGCGCTCGTCCTTGTCTCCTTTGCACCGAAGAGGAAACTGTTCCCTCTGGCGCACTGGTGCCCGCCTGGCCCAGCCGGCGTCACCCTGGTCCTCCTGAGGCCTAGACTTGCATAGAGATATCCGCCGCTCGGGAGGGGGCCTGGGGAGGCCTGCCTCCCCGCGGCCTTGGCGCTTCTTCCCTCGCGAGCTCGGGGGCCTCGTGAGGACCTTGTGTTGGGTACGGCCGTGTTGGGCCGTACTTGGTCGTCGAGGTGGGCCACGCCTGGGGCCGCAGACAGACAAGTCTGGGTACCCTGGTATCCAGAACGCCGACAGTAGCCCCCGGGCCCGAGGCGCGTTCGAGCTAGCTTCAGGGCGAAGCCACGGTGGAAGGGCCGGAGCGCCGTGGGCCCCAATTTCCTGCGGGTCCGACTCGGTGCATGGCGCACCACGAGATGTGGGTGTCTCGGCTCCCCGAAGGTGTCGGGAGCCACCCTGAGTCGATCTGACGCCTGGCCTGCGCGCCTCCTTGCCATCATTATCCTTCCTTGAATGTTGTTGACCCCTTGCGTCACCTTTCGCCTCGAGACGCGCTGATGTGACCCGACGGGGGTAGGGGGAAGCGACGTGAGGCAGGAGAGCACGCCAGTCGAGTCTGGCACGCGCCGCTCGAGGCGCCTGGCGAACATTCTTCCCACGTCGCCCCGCGTGCAATGGTTGCGCCTATAAATCCGCCCTGCTCGGAGGGCCTTGCCATCTTGCCGCGCCCTCTCGCTTTGCTTTCTTCCAAGTTATCTTCCTTGTCTTCCCCTTTCCTTCGCTCACCCATGGCGTCCAGCGGAAGCGCGGCAGGTGCTGGGAAGCGTCTGGAGCGCCCGGCTTCACCGGCGGCCCCCGGCGGCAGCGGTGGGGGACCCTCGAGGCCATCCCAAGTCCACCGGCGCTGGGCCATCCTCGACGAGTAAGTTCCTAGTCTCCCGCTTCCTCCTCTCATAATCGCAACTGCCGCGCCGGTCTTGAATGCTTCATCTTCCCAGGGCGCCCGCGCCCAAGAAGCGCAGGCTCGAGGAGCTTCAGGAGGAGGCCGATGCGCTGAGGGCTCAGCTCGTGAACGCCGAAGCCGCCCTCCAAGCCGCGCTCAGGGGCGAGCCGGAGGCTCGGGCAGAGCTGGCGTCGCTCCAGGCCCAAGTCCAAGGGGCTGTTGACGCCGTGCAGGCTGCCCAAGACGAGGCGGCCCACGCGAAGATGCTGGAGGCGCAGCGCGCCAAGCAGTATCGGGACGTCGCCATCCGCGCGGTGAGCCAGTTCGTCGGGGAAGCCCTGCGCTGCCGTGCGCGCACGGAGACGGGGGCTACCTCAACTTCTTCGGTAAGGTGGTGGAGGCGCTGGAGACCGGCGTCTCCCGGGTTGACGAGGACAACGTGTCCAGCGCGCGCGACCTCCTGGACCTCGCGCTGACACGCGCCTTCTCCAACCTTCATCGCCTCATCCCCGAGCTCTACCTCGTCTGCATCATGGAGCCGGTGCCCGAGGAGCTCCAGAGGCCCATCAGGGACGAGACGCGCCCGCACGTGGAGTCCTTGGTGGAGCGGTTTGTCCAGGAGCCCCTCCCTGACGAGGGTGACGACTCTGGTGCCGAGGCGGGCGACGGCCCGGGCGGCGACAGCGGCTCCTCCGCCTAGTCCCCCTCTGTTCTCTCTTCCCAGCTCCTGTCATGTCAAGCAGTACTTGGCCCCTGGGGGCGTTAACTTTTGCGTTTTTACCTTCGTGTCCTTCTTCCTTTTTGAGCTGTTGGTTGTTTGTTTCGCATGGCGCGTCCCTGCTTCTCCTGCAGGGCCTTGCGTTATCGCCGACGCACCACGGCGCCCCCTGAGAAGTCCGCGAGGGCACTGCGCCAGGACCGGCGGCGGCATCCGGTCGGGCCCTCGCGGGGCGGGCCCCCCTGAGAGGGAGTGTGCCACCCCCAAGGACAGGCCCTCGGCCCCGCCTCCTAGAGTGGCTGGGTCCTTTCCCTCGCGCCACTCTCCTTGCTCCTGGAACCACAAGAGTCCTGATTGGGTCACGTAGCGGACGTAGCGCCTGCATTTTCACGTTAGCGCTCATGCCTCCTGCCCGGCATCGGGGCCATTAATTGACTAGAAGGTTTTGCCCTCATTAGGCGTGTGTACTTAGCTCATTGGGTCGCGGCGAGCCCGAGTGTAGCGTAGCATATGCGGAGCGCCCAGGGAGGCCGAGGATCCTGCCTGGCAGAGCTTCTTCCTTGCATTCGGGGTGGTTCGGGAGCCCTTTCTGCACTCTGCGTCGTCAGGGCCCGACCCTGAGCAGACCTCGACCACCGTTGGGACGTCCGGATCACCAGGACGAGACCAAGGGGACGGGGCCTCGGCCGCAATTGGAGCGTCCGGATCACCAGGACGAGTCCAAGGGGCGCGGAGCTGCATGATCGGTGAGGTTCCCGAGACGTATTGCTTGGGAACCCCCCCCCCCTTTAACGCTCAAGTGGCGCTCTGCGTCGGCAGGGCCCGATCCCGAGCAGACCTCGACCGCAGTTGGGCCGTCCGAATCACCGGACGAGACCAAGGGGAGTGAGGCCTCGGCCGCAATTGGGACGTCTGGATCACCAGGACGTGTCCAAGGGGCGCGGAGCTACGCGATCGGTGAGGCTCTTGAGGCGCGTTGCTCAGGAGTCCCCTTTGACGCTCAAGCGATGTAACACCCATGGTTTCAGCTACAGTAATCTCTGTAATTAAACTACAGTAATCCCACGCTAATGATGCCACGTCACCACGTTTACTGTTGCTAATCTCACGAGGATTCAAATCTCGTTCAATTTCAAATTTAAAATAAAGTCAAACAAATAAAGTTTTCAAATATCAAAACAAAAATGTTCAAAGTGTGGCAAATATTCTTTGGATATTTGTCATGTTGAAACCACATTTTATAAAGTGTTTAAATGCACTAAAATATTTAAAACAGCAGCAAAACAATAAATTAAATGCCTTTTGAATTATAAAAATTCCCCAAGCTTTTCAAATCAGCCCCAAACTTTTTGTGGCCTTGCAAAATATTACAACCCTAATATTTGACTAGGTGGAACTCCTTGTAAAAAGGCTAAGGTACTAAAATATTTTAAAACAGAATGAAATAAAAACAAACAAAAATAAAAAGAAAAATGGAAAAAGAAACCCCCCCGGCCCAACTGGGCCGTGGCCCAGCAGGCCGGCCCAACCGCCCCCTTCTAGGGCTACAATCACCCCCGCACCCCCACCGACACCCCACTCCCCCCCACTCGCTCCCCCGATCTCCTCTCTCCTCCCCTCTGCGCCCGATCCAGATCGGGGCAGAGCTGCCGACGCCCGACGCCCCAGCACCGCCTGGCGCCTCTGCGCCCCCACCGGCGCCCTCCCCGGCGCCGCCCGGACGCCTCCGCCACCCTCCTCCTCGCCTCCTCCCCACCGGACGCCGCCTCGCCCCCGAGCTCACTGCCCCCTCTACACGCAGCCGGTGAGGCACCCGGCCGCCGCTCGCCTCGCCTCCCCCCCGTCCCGCGCGCGCTCGCCCAACCCCTCGCTCGCTCGTACCGGCGCCGCTCGCGCCTGGGCCGTCGTTGGCCGTCGCCGCTCGCCATCCCGCGCGCCCGCATCACCCCCTGGCCGCCCCTGCCGCGCCATCGCCGCACCACACTGCCGCCGCTGCCGGCCCCGCACCACGCGCGCCACGGCCACCCGCGCGCGTTCGCCGCGCCCTAACCCCGCTCGCCCCCCTGGCCACCGCGTTCGCCGCGTGCCTCGGCGCCCGCTCGCCGTTCCCGGCCCCCGTCGCCGTTTCCCCACCGGCCCGCGTGGCTCACGGCCGCCGGCGAGCCGCCGGTGGCCCCTGACCTCGCCCCGATTCCGATCTGTGGCGTGGGAATAAGCCCCCTCCACTGCCAAGTGGGGCCAACCCCCCCCCCCCCCCACACCGAATGACATAGGGGGGCCAGCCCCCTAAAACGTTTTAATAATAATAAGAAGAAAAAAGAATATATAAAATAAATAAATAAGAACAATAAATAAATAATTATAATGAATAATTAGTTAAATTAATTAAGTAAATAATTAATTAATTAAATGATTAAGATTAATTAGATTAATTAAATAAACTAATTAATTAATCTGTTAATTAATTAAGTTTAACTGTGCATGACAGGTGGGTCCCACCCCACTAATTAACCTGATTAATGTTAATTAAACATTAATTAAAACTGTGTCACTGACACGTGGGACCCACTGGTCAGTTTGACCAGTCAACTATGACTGTTGACTGCTGATGTCAGCATGACATCATGCCGATGTCATAATTCATTATTGAATTAAAATAATCTATTTTAATTTATGGATATTAATAAAACTTTCAAAATTAATATAAAATAATCCGTAACTCGGATGAAAATAATTTATACATGAAAGTTGTTCAGAAAAATCCCACGAATCCAAATACGCTGTCCGTTCATCTGTCACATGCTCCTAGCATGATGAACATGGAACATTTCCCCTCCAGATCGTCTGTCCGATAAATCCAAAGACCTGAGAAATATCGTCAGATATTCTCCCGCTCCGTCTAATACGTGTAGTACTGCGTTAATGCATGCCTAACTCTGCATATTGCCATGTCTTGCATCGTGATAAATTTGTCTGCTTTATATTTATTGTTTCTCCCCCCTCTTCTTACCGGTAGACCCCGAGACTGACGGTGCTGCCGGGTACGACTACGCACCTGACGATCAGGCCTTTGCCGCAGAGCAGCAAGGCAAGCAACCCCCCTTGATCATTCCGAGATCGCCCATTCCTTTCCCTCTTATTCTTGCATTAGAATTTTGCTACTGTAATAGTTAGCTCCTATTCTGATGCATAGCCTGTTTTTGGTAAACTGCTACTATACCTGCAATCATATCAACTGCTTAGTATAGGTTGATCAATGAATCCCCTGTGACCCCCTTAGTCCCAGTTGCCCCTGCTTCTTCATCGACGACTCGAAGACTCGGTCAACCGACCGACCAGCCAGGCCCCTCACATCACCGCACACCCCTTAGTTGTATGACTCTGCAGCGCTACTATCGAGTACTGAAGGTGACACCTCGTGAAGTACTCATGATGCTAGATCTGTAGTGCAGCTAGTCGGTCATGGTTATCGAGGGTGATTCCTCCTTCACCACTCCCGACGATGACTCTGTCGTGCAACCCCTCAAGTGTGGAACCCTTGAGGGTGATTCCTCTAAGTCCACCTTGACGGTTTTCATCGAGCGGGGACCATTGAGGGTGGTTCCTCAGGTTCCGTCTTGATGTTTTATACACACAGTTACTTTGACTTGACATTTATTACACGTGAAAGACGGGACTGGAGGGACAGGCGGTACCACCCTGGTTGAGGTGGACCTGAGTTCCCGACAGTCTTGAGACGGGTCGGCCCCAAGGGTACCCGTGTGTGAGATGTGGTGGGATGCGCCGGTAAGGCATCCAGAGGGTTATGTTGAGGCGTGGACGGGCAGGAGAGGCCCTTGCCACACATCCTCGAGTCGGGGTGACGGGACCGCACTTTATGGGTCGTGCTTGCCCCGCATTAATAAAATGCTAATGGGTTGGGTATTTGATCTGAGTTGGGTCGTTGGCCTTTTTAGGCACCAAACCATCGCGTGGGAGAAGTTATGGGTACTCAGCGTCGTTGTATCAGCCGAAGCTCTTCGGACGTCAGCAATGGAGTGGCGCGCGCCGGATTGGACTGGACGGTACAGCTCTTGGACTGGAGTGTGCTAGGTCTGCTTCCGACCGCCTTCGCATCGTGCAAGAGTGCAAAGGGCGATTGGCCCATGACCCCTGCGCGCTTAGGATTTAGACCGGCGGGCTGGCCTCTTCGTTGAGCCTAGGTGGGGCGACGACGTGCTGATATCCCGAGGCCGGGCATGACCCAGGAAAGTGTGTCCGGCCGAAGGTGATCAGGTGTGTTGAAATGCGGTGCACCCCTGCAGGGATGAATAATCTATTCGAATAGCCGTGTCCACGGTAACAGGACGACTTGGAGTTGTACCTTGACCTTATACCACTATAACTATGACTTAAATTTGAAATGAATGTTGGCTCCGAGATTGCTTCCTCGCAGGGAGTCGAGGAAGAACCTCTGGGCGTGGTTACTTAATAAAATTGCTACAATAATATGACTATATATGAGATACCAGTCTACTCTCTTCTAATGCTGCAAGATGCTGAAGATGCTAGTCTTCGATAGGACTAGGCCTTCCCCCTATTCTTGCTTTCTGCAGTCAGCCCAGATATAACCCCTCCCCTTGATACTGATGCATACTTAGCATAGTTCTGATGTCAGTCTTGTGAGTACTTTGGATGAGTACTCACCACTGCTTTGCATTCTCTTTCCCCCTCGATACGATTGCTGTGTTCAGACGATGGAGCCCAGGAGATGGAGTACGCCGGAGACGACTACTACACCACCGCTGGAGCCTACTACTATGTGGAGAGTGCCGACGCTCAGGAGTAGTTAGGAGGTTCCCAGGCAGGAGGCCTCGCCTCTTTCGATCCGCTGCTTATGTTTGTGCTAGCCTTCTTAAGGCAAAACTTGTCTAACTTATGTCTGTACTCAGATATTATTTGCTTCCGCTGACTCATGCTTGTCGAGCTTTGTATTCGAGCCCTCGAGGCCCCTGGCTTGTAATATGAAGCTGTATGACTTTAATTTGTGTCTAGTGTTGTGTTGTGATATCAATCAGTGAGTCCTTAATCTTGATCGTATGCATTGTGTGTATGATTAGCGTACGGTCGAAATTGGGGGCGTCACAAGTTGGTATCAGAGCCGACTGCCTGTAGGTAGCCCCCTTTCCAACTCCTTGGCCGAAGTTGAGTCTAGTCATTGAAAAACTTTTACTAACATAGTTGTGTGGCTTACGGGCCCACATCTCAATTGGATAGTATTAGGATCTTTTATTCCTCTTCTATACTCTGGGTTCTGATCTCTCTTCTCTTTCGGGTTAAAGATTTTACTAACTCTAACTCTAGGTTCTCATAACTACTTCCCCCGGAGAGCCCCTCCTTCTAAACGATGGCTCGATTCATCAGAATTCTTCCAAGATACTCTCCGATGTTCTACCGAGAACTTGTACTTATCGCTTTTGCGATTCCCTTCCGCCGTCAACCCCTATGGATGACTACATGCAATTGTCACTCATACTTTCATATCCAGTTGCTCTTGTTATTACAAGGTACATCGAATTATCTTATCGGAGATTCGTTCTTCCTCGGTTGATCATGTGTTGCACATAATTCTATGAAACGCTATTCGATCTTCCGTAATCCTCAGTAGCCTTTTGCTCTTAACCTTTCTCACCTGCTTGCATTATGGTTAATTCCATATGTCTAGCAATATTAAGTAAATCCTTTGTGGGTTTCATTTGATTTTATTGATTCAACCCGTGTGTGAATGCACGCAGTCATCAGTTGTTATCATATATTATTCGTCAGGCTCAGACGTCTTTTCCAAACATGAGTTGGTTCCCGACAAATCAACCTTGATTGATTGCCCATCTAAGTCCTTTCAACTTACTTGTATTTGGTCGGAGCATCTGATTTTGATACACCAACCTGGAAATCATAATTCCTTTGGTATGTAAGTATCTATATCATTCAGATAAACTCTAATCTGATGCTTTGCTTTCTTTCTTCCACTGATTGAGTTCCGATACTCATATCAGATCCCTTTGTGGGATGCCAAACCATTGTTGGGTTATTATCCGACAGCATCCTTCACATTCAAAATCCTTGTGAGTTCTTCCCCTAATACATGATGCCATTGGTAAATTGTGTCTTCTCCCTCTGGTAAGTTGTATCCTATGCTTTTGTCAGCCATGCTCTTTTATCAAGCATGTGTTAATTACTCTTGAAGCTTGTGGTATATGTCCTAAGATGCCCCGATGGGTTGAACCTATGCCTTCCTTAATTCGTGTGAACTCAAGAGTTTTCACGAGTCCTACTCTTCTGGTGTTTTGCCGGATAATCTTTCAAAGCTACAACCTGATTTGGTACTTTACAACCGTGGTTCTGACCATGACTGTTCTTCTTTGATCCCATTTTTAGACCAGTTTAAGCACTTGTCTTCTGCGGATCAATATATCGGTCCAAGCTTTAATTCTGATCTACATCCGAGTATTACCCCTGGTATCTCGAGAAAATCATGGAGCTACATAGCTTCTTATAAGCTCCTCATCAGCTATGTTTTCCTTCACTGATTCCAGTTTCCTCGTGTTCTGAGTTGTTGGGCACTCAAGGACACCGATAATTGAATCGAGTCCGCATTGCGATTCAACAACTCTTAGTAATCTTCTTTGCTTATGAGTTTGTGCTCGATCATGTCTTTCCAAGCTGTTTGGCTACATCATCATCGGAACACAATTCCAACAGTGCTCTAAGCTTACATCGAGTTTGCAACATCATGTTGGTTGTCTTGAAGGCAATTTCGACTCTGAGCTAGCACTCTAAAACTGTGGTTCCGACCACCCTTCGCTTCATCATTTCTTTGCTTGATGTCGTCGCTGATCGATTACACCTTCAAGAGACTTCTCGGCAAATGTGTCGTGATCCTCATCGGCATTCTGGGCTCTTCCAGGATATCAATTGTCCGTGGTAATTGGTGTTGTCGTTGGCGACATCCTTGCCATCACCTTTCATTTCTTTGTTCCCGTGTTGTTTCTAACCGGAATACTGACAAATGGAATGTGATGTGTAAGTTCAATAATTATGGCATACCAACTCTATCACCTTGGAGTTAATGAACAATAAGTCCATTCTTAGTGTATTGGCTGTTGAGTCAGCACTCTAACATTGGTCGTGCTACTTAGTCTGTATTTTGGGTGCACTTTTCGATTAATGTTTAATGGTGGATGTTTTCTTCGGGCATACCTCAATATATCATTTGGTTTTGTTCACTCAATCGTGGAGATTCTTCTTTGTGGGGATCTCGACGAATTGTTGCTGAGCCCATCAGCCACATCCTCTTCTCCCTCGTGGTTCATGATGAACATTTAAGCTAGTGTTGGAAACCTTGAAAGCATTATCTTTGTGCCTAGTTCATGAAGAATATGTTTGATAAAAGAAGTGTTTTTCTATAAGTTCACGTACATTTTTGCCACCGTGCTTATGGGGAAATTTTGTCTCGCTTCCTCTGGAATCGTTCCAATTCATTCAGGCATGTGCGAAGTATTCTATGGTTTGATAGATTTGCTACTTTCACTCCATATGTATTTCCTAACACGCTAGGCCACTGATTGATTGATTTGTCCTAGTCCAGACTTACACATAGAACTTTGATATCCTCTACGATGGTCCCCAATCAGAACTTGATTGCCCTCCATTCTAGAAACTTCCATGTGGGCACGAATGTCTTGACCTTGTGTTTAGATGTCTTGTAGTCTGGCTAATGATTCAAGTCTTGCTTCTGTCGTTCATTCCGAGATTCTTGCAACACCATCTCGTAGGTCTGTGTTGCATCCTTTTCTCCTCAGGCCTTCTTTGTCTGAAGTATCCTGACACCAACCATATCTGAATCTCAGACAGATATGATGGTTGGAACATTATCAAGAATTATAACTTTGGTCTTTATTACTCGGTAATGTGATGTTGTAGCTGGCACACCTGGCCGGATGACCTATTGTTATAATGCTTTGTTCAGCTAGGGTTGCCATTCTTCCACGAGGGAATTGTAAGACTTATTTTATAAGTTGTTCCTACTGGATCCTTTGTGTATCCAAACTCCATCCTTTACTTGAAACACCATACCATTGCTATCCCGAAGCATGGATGTGGTATATCGATCATCAAAAGGAATAATGTAAGCTCAATGCTAATTGTTTCTTGATCAATTATTCAAACCCCCATTGTATGGGCATGTCATAGATTTTTCTCGCCCCTTTTACCTAAATGGTTATCTACTTGCTAATTCTGTCATGTATATCACGCTCTGTTTTTCCTTGGGAAAGATATACTCCTAAAACTTGAATATAACCACATTTTCCTTTCCATTGGTCTGTTTAATGTGATAAACACATTTTCCTTTCCATTGGTCTGTTTAATGTGATGAACACATTTTCCTTTCCATTGGTCTGGTTGATCTAATAATCACATTTTCCTTTCCATTGTTTTGTTTAACCTTTCTTGAGATTATATGATCTAAGCAGTAATAATTCTCTGCTTAGGTAAACACCTCGGTGAACAAGTCTGTCAGTAAGATCCTGTTACTATTGTTGATAACATTCCGGTAACCGCCGGTGGACGGGAACTTTGCCTATTGGTCCGCCTCGTTTCAACGAGCAGGAAAATGGTTCTATTCGTCCCCCGCCCTTGGTACCGACGTTGTTGCCAGCATAACTGACAAGCTATCCTCTGACTTGTCATGCTACCATGACCGTGTAAGATGTCACCGCTCTTCCTGCTCTTAACCACATGGTCGGCCCATAACCCTCAGTTCCACAGGATCAAAACCTGACTCTCCTGTACATCTTTGACTCCAAAGTATCCTTTGCACATGGCTTCGTTTTTAATTCCCGAGCCACCGTCCAAGGGATGATCTATTCTAAATATCAGATGCGATATTTATTCTCGTTGCTCTGAACTTCCCCCCCTTTTTTCTTCATCTGACCAGGCATCGAATGATTGCCTACCCGTTTGAAAATTTTACACCGTCGCATTTTGCTCTTAGTGATTCCTCGAGTCTTAACTTGAGAAATAAATCTTGTGTTCCTCCCTGAGTTCGCCGTCAGATGCCCAGCTTTGTTTAGATTCGTTCTTCCAGAGTTTCCCTCCTTGTCGCATACATAGGGCGATGAAGATCCCGAAGAAAGGATGACGACTCCATCAGATTGACCTGAATCAGAGTAATGGATACCTCTACAAGAAGGACCAACCTCTTCGGTGAGAGCAGCCAAGGACGAGAAGACTCGTTAGAATTTCGTAGCCAAGCTTTCCCCCTTACCTCTACCTCTTAATTCTCGGGACGAGAATTTCTTTTAGTAGGGGAGAGTTGTAACACCCCTGGTTTCAGCTACAGTAATCTCTGTAATTAAGCTACAGTAATCCCACGCTAATGATGCCACGTCACCACGTTTACTGTTGCTAATCTCGCGAGGATTCAAATCCCGTTCAATTTCAAATTTAAAATAAAATCAAACAAATAAAGTTTTCAAATATCAAAACAAAAATGTTCAAAGTGTGGCAAATATTCTTTGGATATTTGTCATGTTGAAACCACATTTTATAAAGTGTTTAAATGCACTAAAATATTTAAAATAGCAGCAAAACAATAAATTAAATGCCTTTTGAATTATAAAAATTCCCCAAGCTTTTCAAATCAGCCCCAAACTTTTTGTGGCCTTGCAAAATATTACAACCCTAATATTTGACTAGGTGGAACTCCTTGTAAAAATGCTAAGGTACTAAAATATTTTAAAACAGAATGAAATAAAAACAAACAAAAATAAAAAGAAAAAAGGAAAAAGAAACCCCCCCGGCCCAACTGGGCCGTGGCCCAGCAGGCCGGCCCAACCGCCCCCCTCTAGGGCTACAACCACCCCCGCACCCCCCACCGACACCCCACTCCCCCCCCACTCGCTCCCCTGATCTCCTCTCTCCTCCCCTCTGCGCCCGATCCAGATCGGGGCAGAGCTGCCGCCGCCCGACGCCCCTGCGCCCCCACCGGCGCCCTCCCCGGCACCGCCCGGACGCCTCCGCCACCGTCCTCCTCGCCTCCTCCCTACCAGAGGCCGCCTCGCCCCCGAGCCCACTGCCCCCTCTACGCGCCGCCGGTGAGGCACCCGGCCGCCGCTCGCCTCGCCTCCCCCCCGTCCCGCGCGCGCTCGCCCACCCCCTCGCTCGCTCGTACCGGCGCCGCTCGCGCCTGGGCCGTCGTTGGCCGTCGCCACTCGCCATCCCGCGCGCCCGCATCGCCCCCCGGGCCGCGCCCGCTGGCCGCCGCCGTTGCCGCGCGTCGCCGCCGCCGCTGCGGCCCCGCCCGCCTGCTCACCCCTGCCGCGCCATCGCCGCACCGCCCTGCCGCCGCTGCCGGCCTCGCGCCGGCCCCGCGCCACGCGTGCCACGGCCACCCGCGCGCGTTCGCCGCGCCCTGACCCCGCTCGCCCCCTGGCCGCCGCGTTCGCCGCGTGCCCCGGCGCCCGCTCGCCGTTCCCGGCCCCCGTCGCCGTTTCCCCACCGGTCCGCGTGGCTCACGGCCGCCGGCGAGCCGCCGGTGGCCCCTGACCTCGCCCCGGTTCCGATCTGTGGCGTGGGGATAAGCCCCCCCCCCCCCCACTGCCAAGTGGGGCCAATCCCCCCCCCCCACACACACACACCGAATGACAGAGTGGGCCCAGCCCCCTAAAACGTTTTAATAATTATAAGAAAAAAAGAATATATAAAATAAATAAATAATAACAATAAATAAATAATTAAAATGAATAATTAGTTAAATTAATTAATTAATTAAATGATTAAGATTAATTAGATTAATTAAATAAACTAGATAATTAATCTGTTAATTAATTAAGTTTAACTGTGTATGACAGGTGGGTCCCACCCCACTAATTAACCTGATTAATGTTAATTAAACATTAATTAAAACTGTGTCACTGATACGTGGGACGCACTGGTCAGTTTGACCAGTCAACTGTGACTGTTGACTGCTGATGTCAGCATGACATCATGCTGATGTCATAATTCATTATTGAATTAAAATAATCTATTTTAATTTCTGGATATTAATAAAACTTTAAAAATTAATATAAAATAATCCGTAACTCGGATGAAAATAATTTATACATGAAAGTTGTTCAGAAAAATCCCACGAATCCAAATACGCTATCCGTTCATCTATCACATGCTCCTAGGATGATGAACATGGAACATTTCTCCTCCGGATCGTCTGTCCGATAAATCCAAAGACCTGGGAATTATCGTCAGATATTCTCCCGCTCCGTCTAATACGTGTAGTACTGCGTTAGTGCATGCCTAGCTCTGTATATTGCCATGTCTTGCATCGTGATGCATTTTTCGGCTTTATATTTATTGTTTCTCCCCCCTCTTCTTACCGGTAGACCCCGAGACTGACGGTGCTGCCGGGTATGACTACGCGCCTGACGATCAGGCCTTTGCCGCAGAGCAGCAAGGCAAGCAACCCCGCCTGATCATTCCGAGATCGCCCATTCCTTTCCCTCTTATTCTTGCATTAGAATTTTGCTACTGTATTAGTTAGCTCCTATTCTGATGCATAGCTTGTTTTTGGTAAACTGCTACTATACCTGCAATCATATCAACTGCTTAGTATAGGTTGATCAATGAATCCCCTGTGACCCCCTTAGTCCCAGTTGCCCCTGCTTCTTCATCGACGACTCGAAGACTCGGTCAACCGACCGACCAGCCAGGCCCCTCACATCACCGCACACCCCTTAGTTGTATGACTCTGCAGCGCTACTATCGAGTACCGAGGGTGACACCTCGTGAAGTACTCATGATGCTAGCTCTGTAGTGCAGCTAGTCGGTCGTGGTTATCCAGGGTGATTCCTCCTTCACCACTCCCGACGATGACTCTGTCATGCAACCCCTCAAGTGTGGAACCCTCGAGGGTGATTCCTCTAAGTCCACCTTGACGGTTTTCATCGAGCGGGGACCATTGAGGGTGATTCCTCAGGTTCCGTCTTGATGTTTTATACACATAGTTACTTTGACTTGACATTTATTACATGTGAAAGACGGAACTGGAGGGACAGGCGGTACCACCCTGGTTGAGGTGGACCTGAGTTCCCGACAGTCTTGAGACGGGTCGGCCCCAAGGGTACCCGTGTGTGAGATGTGGTGGGATGCGCCGGTAAGGCATCCAGAGGGTTATGTTGAGGCGTGGACGGGCAGGAGAGGCCCTTGCCACACATCCTCGAGTCAGGGTGACGGGACCGCACTTTATGGGTCGCGCTTGCCCCGCATTAATAAAATGCTAATGGGTTGGGTATTTGATCTGAGTTGGGTCGTTGGCCTTTTTACGCACCAAACCATCGCGTGGGAGAAGTTATGGGTACTCAGCATCGTTGTATCAGCCGAAGCTCTTCGGACGTCAGCAATGGAGCGGCGCGCGCCGGATTGGACTGGACAGTACAACTCTTGGACTGGAGTGTGCTTGGTCTGCTTCCGGCCGCCTTCGCATCGTGCAGGAGTGCAAAGGGCGATTGGCCCATGACCCCTGCGCGCTTAGGATTTAGACCGGCGGGCTGGCCTCTTCGTTGAGCCTAGGTGGGGCGACGACGTGCTGATATCCCGAGGCCAGGCATGACCCATGAAAGTGTGTCCGGCCGGAGGTGATCAGGCGTGTTGGAAATGCGGTGCACCCCTGTAGGGATGAATAATCTATTCGAATAGCCGTGTCCATGGTAATAGGACGACTTGGAGTTGTACCTTGACCTTATACAACTATAACTGTGACTTAAATTTGAAATGAATGTTGGCTCCGAGATTGCTTCCTCGCAGGGAGTCGAGGAAGAATCTCTGGGCGTGGTTACTTAATAAAATTGCTACAATAATATGACTATATATGAGATACCAGTCTACTCTCTTCTAATGCTGCAAGATGCTGAAGATGCTAGTCTTCGATAGGACTAGGCCTTCCCCCTATTCTTGCTTTCTGCAGTCAGCCCAGATATAACCCCTCCCCTTGATACTGATGCATACTTAGCATAGTTCTGATGTCAGTCTTGTGAGTACTTTGGATGAGTACTCACCGCTGCTTTGCATTCTCTTTCCCCCTCGATACGATTGCTGCGTTCAGACGATGGAGCCCAGGATATGGAGTACGCCGGAGACGACTACTACACCACCGCTGGAGCCTACTACTACGTGGAGAGTGCCGACGCTCAGGAGTAGTTAGGAGGTTCCTAGGCAGGAGGCCTCACCTCTTTCGATCCGCTGCTTATGTTTGTGCTAGCCTTCTTAAGGCAAAACTTGTCTAACTTATGTCTGTACTCAGATATTATTTGCTTCCGCTGACTCGTGCTTGTCGAGCTTTGTATTCGAGCCCTCGAGGCCCCTGGCTTGTAATATGAAGCGTTATGACTTTAATTTGTGTCTAGTGTTGTGTTGTGATATCAATCAGTGAGTCCCTAATCTTGATCGTACGCATTGTGTGTATGATTAGCATACGGTCGAAATTGGGGGCGTCACAAGCGACTTCCTTACCTTCCCGCGGGCTACCACCCCGAGGGGCGCCCGAGCCTCCCGAGGTTCCGTGATGTCATGCCTGGTTGTGGCTGGAGCCCCCGAGCGGGGGTCGGCTGTTTAAGTGATGAGTGCCTCCGAGGCGACAGGCCCTTGCCGGCCCGCTCCGAGAGGCCACGGGGGGGGGGGGGGGGGGGGGGGCAAGGCGCGAGCCGTGTTTGGCAAGGTGTCAATACGAAAGGGAAAAAGACTTCAAGACCAGAAAGAGGAATCACGAAGAGAGAAAAGTTCCCGCCCGTTTTCAAATAGATTTGCGAAATCTTCAACTTTATTTCAAAAAGCGGCAACAAGAACACAAAAAGAAGCAAGCAACAGCCGCGTCCGGCACCTAGGCTAGTCTTCGCCTTCATCTTCCCCTAGCGCGGAGCGTAGGGCATCCACGTTGCGTGGGCATAGCCATTGGGGGGCAGTGTTGTCCGCCAGCGCGGAGCATGGGGATTCCACTTGGGGGTGGGATGGGACCCCTCCGCGTCCTCGGGGGGCCCCGGGCGTATACAACCCACTCATTATTACGTGAGAGTGTCACGACCGAAGATAGCTGGGCAAGCCCCCAGGCGCACGGCCTAGGTGCTCCCAACTCAGCTTAGAGCCATCCCACGCGTGAATGCGCGGTTGCGCACCTCTACAGCCCAAACCTGCGTGCATTGCTCCCCGCGTAGCCGCGGGATTGCGCTCCCGCGGCCCAAACATGAGCGCAATGCACCCAGCGCAGCTGCAGAGGTGTTGTGTTGGTGAAGACACCTCGTGAAGCGTCGCGACGCCGGCCGGACCCCAGCCTGCGGGCCTCATGAGGCCCCGCCTCCCGAGGGCCGCTCCGGCGCCCCCGGCGCCGCGGGTGGCCCGCGTTGCTTGCGTCCTGCCTAATCCCCAGGCGGTCGCTCCTGAGGCCCTGGGCTCGGTCGGGTGCTTCTTGCTCGTGGGGGGCGACGGCTGAGCCGCGCCCCCGTGCTTCCCGGGACGCTCCCCCTTCTCCATCGCTCGTGTAAACCTGGCCTGGTGCCCCCTGTAAGTGCATCTAGGGCCCCTTAGTGATTTTGGTGTATTGAAGACTTATAGGTTAAGGGACTAATGTGTTTGTGAGTGTACACAGGGTATATAAGTTGATGAGGAGTTTGATATATACGATGAATATCGACCCCTAAAAATGAATGTCTTCAACTGAAGACTTTGGTGAAGACTTTGCTGAAGACTTTGGTATTCCCTGAAGACTTTGATATTGAAGAAGACGGTGTGACCTTGAAGATATTAACGAGGATTATGAAGCATGAAGACTTTAGTTTTTATTGTTTCTTTCCTTTTCTTGAGTCATAGGAAATACCGTACTGTTAAAGGGGGTCGAGGTAAAACTAAGGAAAATTTTCCATTTGATGCTCAACTCAAAAGCCTCAACATAACCCAGTTCTTCGAGTGAAGCCTTTGGAAACCTCTTGCAGTTCAGTCAAGTTCTTCAGAGTTAGAGACGATGTTCTTCTGGTCTCTGCGGAAATTGGTCTGACTGAGGAGTTAGGATTTCGCCAGTGCGAATTGCCTACAAGTGAGGAATATGATAAGTCCTGAGGAATTTGACAGTTCAAATTCCGACCGTTGCTGTGCTTTGCGCCAGCTGTCCAGATATTCTACCCATCTAACGGTCATATGATTGGGGGGGGCATTTATGTCCTATCATGTTGGGATGCACCCTGGCTATAAATAGCCACCCCCACAACCACTAGCTGGTTGGCTGCTCCGAGAGAGAACTTGACATTTGTCATTTGAGAGCATCCCATTCCTCGAGAACTCTGAGCGAAAATCATCAGTGAGGAAAACCCCAAAACCAAACCACCAACCCAAAGTGTTTGAGCATCACTGAAGAAATTGTTCCTGTGTGGAACCGACGCTTTTTACCTTTGAAGACTGTGTATCTTCCAGACGGTTAGGCGTCATGGTCTAGTGCATCCTGCAGTAAATTGGGGATCGCCGGGTGACCGTGGTCTAGAGCATCCAGCAGTAAATTGTAGATTGTCGGGTGACCAGATTGTGAGCGTTTTGGAAGTCTACCCTGAAGACTTACCACGAGTGTTGGGCGAGGTCTGTGTGACCTTAGCTCAAGGAGAATACGGTAAGGACTGTGTGTCCTGGGACTGTGTGTCTTCTGGTTTAAATACCAGGCCGCTCCGAACCAGGCGTACGACTGTGACCACAGCAGTTGGAACTGGGTCATGAAATCATTGTCTTCATCGAACCTCTGGTTCTATTTCCTCAACCCTTTCATTTCCTCGTATATCTGTTGATGAAATTGATCGTTACTGTTTGAAGAATTTGTGTGAAGACTTTCTCAATTTCCTCACCCCAAATTCTTCTGTCACCGTATCTTCTGCCTGCTTATCCTGTTCACGCTATTCATGCTCTGTGTATGTTTCATTTCATCATGATGACTATGCTATTGCTATGTTCCGCATGCACTTGAGTACTTATTCCGCTGCAAGTACTTTGTCACTTAGCTAATTCCTCAACTAGTATTTCCTCAAGTGACGAATTTGTAAAAATCGCCTATTCACCCCCCTCTAGTTGATAGAACGCACTTTCAATTGGTATCGGAGCAAGGTACTCCCTTGTTCTGTGTGATTTTGGTTTAACCACCTGGAGTCTTAGTTATGTCGACTGCAGGCATGATCAAGGTCTCAGCTGGGTGTCCTACCTTCGATGGGACGGACTACCCCTACTGGAAGAACAAGATGCGCATGCATCTTGAGGCAATTGACAACGATCTCTGGTATGTTGTTGAAAATGGTGTTCCCTCAGTCACTCCCACTATCAACGTTGCTGATGTGAAGAGATTCAAGCAACTCGACTCTCAAGCGAAGAATATCATATGTGGCCATCTGAGCAAAGGTCAGTATGGCAGAGTGAGTGGTTTGGAGACTGCTAAGCTTATCTGGGATAGGCTATCCAAAGTAAATGAAGGCATCTCAACTCAACGTGACTCTCGGGTTGATGTTCTTCGCAATCTCTTCAACTGTTTCAAAAGACTCGATAATGAAAATGTTCAGCAAACTTTCGATCGGCTCACTGATATCTCCAATGAGCTACAGGCTCTTGGTGCCACTGACATCACCGACCATGAGGTGGTGAAGAAACTGCTGAGATCCCTTGATTCCTCATTTGATACACTTGCTTTGATGATCCAAGAACGTGGAGACTACAAGTCACTGGATCCTGCTGATATTCTTGAGAGACTCAATACTCATGAATTCCAACAAGCTGAGAAGAGAGACCTCTACTGGCCAAGTTATGTAAGATCTCATGCTTTGAAGGCTAAGGCAATTTCCTCATCTGAAGAAGAAGAATCTGATAGCAGTCTTGGTGATCTTGAAGAACAGAGTCAGGAGCTAGCAATGCTCGTGAGGAAATTCCAGAAGTTCTCAAGGAGAGGCCGGTTTGGAAAATCATCAAAAAGTGGCATGAAGAAATCAGAATCTTCAAATGACTACAAGAAGAGAACCTGTCACAAATGCAAGAAATCTGGTCACTTTATCTCTGATTGTCCTCTCTGAGAAAAAGAATCAAGAAAGAAGAAATACAAGGATGACAGTTCGGATGACTCGAAGAAAAAGAAGAAATCTTCAAAGTCCTCATCTGCAAAGTCCTCATCTTCAAAGTCCTCATCGCACAGGAAGAACAACCTAAGGAAGGCTCGGGCACTTATTGGCAAGGAAATGGATTCTGAAGAAGAATCTGAAGAATATGAGGAAGAGGAGGAATCTGAGGAGGAATCGGACTCTGGTGTGGCAAGCCTGGCTCTCGCTAATGCTTTCGTCAGCAAGTCCATCTTCAACGATGAGGAAAATGGCAACTCAAATGACTCTGACGTCAGCAATGATGACTATGCTCCCACTTATTGCTTCATGGCAAGCAGTGCCCAGGCAACCACAGCATGTCCTGCCTTTGATGGATCTGACTATCCCAAATGGAAAGTCCTTATGCGGAAGCACCTCATATCGAAGAACAGCGAGCTATGGACTGTTACTGAGCTTGGACTGACTGATCTCTGCAAGATGGCAAATGCTGATGACATTCTTAAGTACACACAGCTGGATGCCCTGGCGAAGAATATCATCTACTCTAGCTTGTCAAAGGTCATGTTCAAAAGCATCTCCCATCTTCACACTGCAAAGCTCATCTGGGACAGGCTCTCTGATGTTCATGAAGGCTATCGCACTCATCAAGATCCCAGGTTCATCGAATACAAGAACTTCCTCAAAACGAAGAAGACTGATTCAACTTCATCTTCCTCATCTATGTGTCTCATGGCCAAAGGATCAAAGGTACTCTCACACCATTCCTCTTCTGAATCAAGTGATGGTGAATCTGATGATTACATGAAACCTAGCTATTCCAAACTTGCTAATATTGCTACTAAACAACAAAATGTCATTGAAAAACTTTAGAAACAGCTAGACAAAAGCGATGACCTGTTAAATGAGGAAGTGGATCATACTCAAACTTTGACTAAGCACCTTCAAAGTCTTCAGTCCAAGTATGATAACCTTCAAAGTCGTCATGAGGCCCTTGTAGTTGATCATGAGAAGCTTTCTTATGAATTTCTTCAAAGAAAGCAAGATCTTGAGAAACTAAGGGTGTCTCACGAAGATCTTCAAAGGGACAATGATTCCTTGCTTGCTCAACAGATCAGTACCGCTCAGGAAGATTTTGTTCCACCTTGCTTGAAATGCATCGAACGTGAAACTGCTCATTCTTCACCTGAAAGTTCAAATGCTTCTATCGCTGCAAATTCTTCAACTATTTCCGTGGTCTCAAATTCCTCATCTGAGGATACCACTAGTATCACTGACGGCAATGCAGGGTTGAAGGAATTGTATGTGACAGGCATATACAAAAGTCTCAAAGGGCATCAAACCCTTTGTGATGTGCTCAAAAAGCAGATTCTGAACAGGAACCCTAGGAAAGAGGGTATTGCCTTTGAGAGGAAACTCAATGCTGATGGATCTTACTGGAAACCTGAGCAGTATCCCAAAACCTCATGGGTTGCTGCAAAAGGACCTCCTGTAGATCCATCTACCCTATCCGGCTTTACTTGTGAAACTTCATATCCATCTGATGAGTCAATTGACTCCAACTATAAACTGTTCAAAAATCAGAATGGTGAAGTATTTGCTAGATATGTTGGAACTAACTGCAGAAATGGCCCCCCTCTGAAGAAAATCTGGGTACCAAAGAGCTGATTGGAAAGTCTTCAGGTGAATGTCCTCATGACACCACCAGTGAAGAACAGGAACCCCAGATCAAATTCTTTAGTTGGACCAAAGTCTTCACAAGGACCAAAGTCCTCACATGGACAAAATTCCTCATATGGCCAAAAATCATATCATTCTCATGCTAATGCTTCTGTTTCGCAGGGAAAATCTAAGGGTCATGAATATGTGCATAATTCCTCAAATCATTATGTTCATAAGTCCTCTAAGAATTTCTCTGCTTATTCATATGAATACTCTAACCCCCGTCCTGTGAAACGAAGTGCACTTGCTTCTTTGCCACCCTTCTCATATGGAGCTCGCATAATGATGAACTCTTTGCCACCCCTCCAGATGTGGGTGGTGAAGAAATCAAACTAATCTCTTATGCAGGGTCGGGTCTCCAGACGAACTTGAATGTCTGATGAATTTGCTGGAGACCTGAAGAATTGCTTGAAAGGACGCAAGCTAATCATGAAGAAATGAATCATTCATTTCTCACGTCCTCACATTACTTTTCTTACTATACTATGTGATGAAATTTAATCTGATGAATTTGAAGTCATATTCTTCACTCTGAAGCATATGCGTTCGTAAGAAGTACTAATTCATCTGCAGGATGAATCACCCAAGGCAACTGAGTGGGTCCTTGATAGTGGATGCACCAATCACATGACTGGTGACAAGAACCTATTGATGAACATTCCACTGGCTCCCTCTCATCTGAAGCATATCACCTACGCTGATAAAGGAAAAAGCAAGGTATTGGGTCTAGGTAAGGTTGCAATCTCGAAGGATCGACACATGGATAAGGTGATGCTTGTCGAGTCCCTTGGATTCAACCTCATGTCTGTCTCAATGCTTTGTGATCTTGATATGGTTGTCATCTTGGCAAATACCGTTGTGTTGTCATCATGGAATTTGACAAATCCAAAGTCTTCGAAGGCTTTAGGAGAGGAGACTTGTATATTGTTGATTTCTCTACAGGACCACAGCCGGCCACATGTCTACTTGCAAAAGCTTCAGAAGGCTGGCTATGGCATCGACGACTTGGACATGCAGGCATGAGGAACTTGCACACACTCGCGAAGAAAAAGCACGTCATTGGCATCGAGGGTGTAAAATTCCTCAAGGATCACTTGTGTGGGGCTTGTGAGTCTGGAAAGATGACCAGATCCAAGCATCCATCCTAGACTATCATGACTACCACTCGTCCTTTTGAATTGCTTCATATGGATCTCTTTGGTCCTACTCACTATGCCACACTAAGAAATACTCCATGCTTATATGGCTTTGTTATTGTTGATGATTTCTCTCACTATACTTGGGTGCACATTATCCTATACAAATCTGAAGTGCAGAATGTCTTCAGACGATTTTCTTCAAGGGCCTCGACGAACTTCGGCATCAAAATCAAGCATATCAGGAGTGATAATGGCACTGAGTTCAAGAACACTAGTCTTGATGAGTATCTTGATGAACTTGGTATTACTCATGAGCTATCTGCCCCCTATACTCCTCAGCAGAATGGCGTTGTGGAGCGCAAGAATAGGACTCTTGTTGAGATGGCTCGCACCATGCTTGATGAATACAAGACCCCTTGTCGCTTCTGGCCTAAGGCAATCAACACTGCTTGCCACATCATCAACAGGGTATATCTTTACAAATTCCTCAAGAAGACTTCATATGAACTCCTCACTGACAAGAAACCCAATGTGAGTTATTTCAAAGTCTTCGGTGCAAAATGCTGGATTAGAGATCCTCACCACAGTTCTAAATTTGCACCAAAAGCACATGAAGGTTTTATGCTGGGTTACGGGAAGGACTCGCACACCTACAGAGTCTTCAACACCTATCACAACAAGGTTGTTGAAACTATAGATGTGCGGTTCGATGAAACTAACGGCTCGCAAAGAGAGCACCTGCCTCCTGTGCTAGATGAAATGCCACCTGAGGAATCCATTAGGTTCAAGGCCATTGAAGATGTGATCCCTACTGAAGAACAACTACTCTCTGAAGAAGTTGTACCCAACGCTGAAGACTTTCATGCCAACACACCTGAAGACAATGGTGCTGAAGAAAACGCTTAGCCTCAACAAAGTCTTCAACCTGCCCATCCACGACTTGCAAATGAAGTGCAGATCGAGAAAATCCTCGACCACATCAATGCACCAGGTCCCCTCACTCGCTCAAAAGCTTCACATTTGTCTAACTTTTGTGGGCACTTTGCTTTTGTCTCTATGACAGAGCCCACCAAAGTTGATGAAGCTTTCCTGGAGCCTGAGTGGATACAAGCCATGCAAGAGGAATTGCATCAATTCAAGCTCAACAATGTGTGGGAACTCGTCAAACGCCCAGATCCTCGCAAGCACAATGTCATAGGTACCAAGTGGATCTACCGCAATAAACAAGATGAACTTGGTCAGGTAGTGAGGAATAAGGCTCATCTTGTGGCACAGGGCCACACACAGGTTGAGGGAATTGACTTTGATGAAACTTTTGCACTCGTTGCTAGACTTGAAGCTATTCGCATACTGCTTGCTTATGCTAACCATCACAATATCATCTTATATCAAATGGATGTGAAAAGTGCATTCCTCAATGGTAAACTTGAGGAAGAAGTATATGTTGCTCAACCCCCAGGTTTTGAAGATCCTAAGTATCCTGACAAAGTCTTCCGACTCAACAAGGCCCTCTATGGCCTCAAGCAAGCCCCTCGGGCGTGGTATGACACACTGAAGGAATTTCTCATGAAGAAAGGCTTCAAACCCGGTTCACTTGACCCAACTCTTTTCACTAAATCATATGATGATGAATTATTTGTGTGCCAAATTTATGTGGACAATATTATCTTTGGATGTACTGACAAACGTTATAGCGACGAATTTGCCTATATGATCGGTGAAGAATATCAAATGTCTTTGATGGGAGAGCTCAAATTGTTCTTAGGGCTTCAAATTCGTCAACAACACAATGGCATCTTCATATCTCAAGAGAAATACCTCAAGGATGTCCTGAAGAAATTTGGCATGCAGGATTGCAAAGGCGTCAAGATTCCTATGCCCACTTCGGCTCAACTTGGCTCTGACGAAAGTGGTAAAGATTTCGATCAGAAGGAATACCGCTCCATGATTGGTTCTTTATTGTACCTATGTGCATCTAGGCCAGATATTATGCTTAGTGTTTGCATGTGTGCCCGATTTCAAGCAAAACCGAAGGAATCACACCATAAGGCTGTGAAACATATTCTTCGATATCTAGCTCACACTCCAACACTAGGATTATGGTTCCCCAAGGGCTCAGATCTTGACCTCATTGGATATTCTGATTCTGATTATGCTGGTGATCGTGTGGACCGCAAGTCAACGTCAGGCACATGTCATTTCCTCGGACGATCCTTAGTCTATTGGTCCTCAAAGAAGCAGAACTGCGTGTCACTATCCACTGCTGAAGCTGAGTACATTGCTGCTGGTTCTTGCTGTACTCAATTGCTATGGATGAAGCAAACCCTCAAGGACTACGGCATCAACGTGAAGAATGTCCCTCTCTACTGCGACAATGAGAGTGCCATCAAGATTGCTCACAACCCAGTTCAGCACTCCAAGACCAAGCACATCCAGATTCGTCATCATTTTCTTCGTGACCATGTGATGAAGGGCGATATCTTCCTCGACCACGTGAAGACTGAAGAACAACTGGCTGACATCTTCACAAAGCCCTTGGATGAGAAGAGATTTTGCAAGTTGCGGTGTGAGCTAAATATCTTAGAATCTTCGAATGTTCTTTGAAAGGACACACATCCTAAAACTTATGCAAAATTGATGACTTTGATGTGCAACACACGAAGTAACGTTTTTCTTCAATCAATGAAGACTAACACTCTAAGTGTGAAGAAATTAATGAAGAATTTGATTCTCAGAACCCTACGACAATTGTACGCGGTGTTTGAAATCATCATTCTTATACGGTGGGTAACGCCACCAACAACAGTTGAAATTCTTCAAGTTCGAGTTTTTCACCATTTTGCAAATTCTTCAAAATTGTCAATTTCTTCAAGTTTGCAAATTCCTCAACATTCAAATTCTTCAAACTTTTCAACTGATGTTCCTTACATGAGTTTTTCTTCATTGACTATATATATAAATATATATTGAGTTTTTCTATGTCCTCAACAGCATTCACTTATAGCTATTTCTTCAAGTTGATTTGCATCTAAGTGAATGTGTTCGGACCTGTTACCCCTCTATGCTAAACTCAACCTAGTCTATTCACAAATTCTTCATTTGCGTTCTACTTTGACTCCCGTTCAAAGTCTTCACTGTGTCCTTGACAACTGAAGAATTTGCGAACGAAACTTTAAAATATTCAAATTTCAAATTTTTGGCGATTGCCGCTCAAACCGTTCCGATTCCCATGACTGGATAACCCACGATCCCCCACTATCTCCACTACACAGTACGTGGGTGACACATGTCGTGTGGATGGCAAGGGTCAGGGGTAAACTGGTCCAAAGTCTTTGGGCCAGTTGGTTTTACTGCTGCTATAAATACCCCCTCCCTTCCATTTGCTCGGGTTACTCCTCACTCCCATCTCTCCCGAGCTCCAGACCTAGCGCCGCCGCTAACTTCATCGTCCCCGGAGAGGAAGAGCTTCACTGCCTTGACCTCGCCGTCGTCGTACTCGCATCGGCCGTGGAAGTCTTCACCCCGCCGCCGCTGTAGCTGTCTCCCTCTGCCAAGCTAGGGCATGGGAGATCTGGACAGACAAACTCCTTCACTTCCTTCTTTGTTTGTCGTGTTCTTCGCTTACGGTAAATAAAATCTTATTTTACCGCATTTTTGATCATCTTGATTCTCACAAAAACATCAAACTAAGTTTATTCTTCAAGAATCCATCTCTCTAGATCCAATCAAACAATGTTCTCTTGAGAAATTTCCCTAAGTAACAATATTCTTCATGATTCCTCAATTGTGTGGATCTCACAATCTGCACAACTCTGGAACCTGAGACAAGAACACTTAGTGAAATTCTTCAAGACATCTCTGGTCAAATTCCTCAAACTTGATACTTTTTGCAAAAATTTCTGAGAACGCATATGACCTCTTCAAATTCTTCGCACCTACACTCTATTCACATGTACAAAATGTCAGCTGATGAATCTCTAGGTTCTCATCAACTTAACTCATTTGCAGCATTCCTTGAACAAAAATTACACACCTCTTCAGAATCCTCAAAAGTGCAAAATCCTCTGCCGAAGAAAATGGCTGATGGCAAAAGACCTCAGAAAGGAGGAAAGAGACCTGAAGTGCAAACTGCTTTTGAGATTCCTGATGATCTATATGAGGAATACTGTACACCTGATGAAGCAACTCATGGCAAAGAGACCAAACAACAGCGCAAAGTTCGCATTAAGAGGATTGAGAGGAGATGGATGAAGGAATGGAGGGAATATCGCTATGTTACCCCCAAGTACATGAAGAAATTTGCGATCAAGCCTCCATGTAGAAGAGCACCCTTGGCAGCAGGACAACATGCTGATCCAACTAGCCTCAAAACTGGTGAGGATTTTCCACATGAATGGGAAAGACGCCAGGCAAAGTTGGCTAGGCAAGCAAAAGAGGCAGTGAGGCAATTCAGTGAAGACTCTGTTGCTACTGCCTTTGCCAAGTCTTCTGTCAGTGGTTCTGCTCCCAAGAAGGCAATGGCAAAGAAATCAGCCGTCAAGTTGAAATCCTCAACCCCAATGTCTTCAGCCCCTAGTTCCTCACAGCAAATGCCCCAGGCAAAATCATCAAGGGCTCCTTCAGTGGCTGCACAATCTTCTGCTACTGCAGCCAAGTCCTCAATGCCCGTGCACCTTGCCACATGTCAAAGGATAGCAGGGTTCTCAATTGCCTCAGGGGCATCAGCAAATTCCTCAAGCAGTCCCACTCTGCTGAAAAGGAAAACCACAGCTGGCCGAGGAAAATGTCCAAGTCCTCATGATAAGAAAGTGGTCTTTCAAGTTCCCTCAGAATCTGAGGATGATGATGCAGATGATGAAGAATTAGCTGCAATTGTGAGGAATAAGCAAGAAAGAGTGGCCCAAGCCAAGGGCACATCAATTCATCTGCTGCTTGATCCGAAGATCGTGCTAGATTTCATTGACTTATGGCACCAGGACCCAAACACGCCTATCGATGATTTGAAGCTTCCTCCGGGCCCAAGTCATGTTCTAGCTGCTTTCATTGGTGAAGAAAAATGGAAGCATGAGCAGATAAGGAGAACAAAGATAGCCAAGCAAAAGAAAGAGAGGTTCATGAAGGACAATGTCCTCAACCTGACACCAGATCAACTCATCTCTGTCCAGAGAGATATCAAAGGCCTCAATGAGAAGTACAACAACCACCTCTCAGATTGGCAAGGAGCCAAGGGCAGATTCATCACGATGGCTGACAAAGTCATCAAAGATCACAACACTCGGGCTGCAGCATGAGCTCAATCCTCAAACCCTCTGCCCAGCTCCTCTGCTCCACAATCTGAAGAAACTACCAGGACAGTCGAAGAAACTGATGTGCCTGAGGAAACTGCAAGGGCGACTGCAGTAGTCGTGCCTGAAGAAACTGATGTTCCGTCTGCAACAGATGCAAAGAAAAGGAAGGCCTCAGCATCTGCAGTGTCCTCAGCACCTAAGAAGTTGAAGACACTGCCAAGTTCCTCAACAGAGCCAATCGATGCTACTCCACTGTCTACTGTCCCCGCATATGATCTGATTCCATTTGGTGAGGACTATGAAATCCCAAATGATGAACCTGAAGAAAATCAGTCGGCTGCTTCAGAGCCGGTTGATGAAGAAATTGAAATGGAAGAAAATGCTCCAACTTCAATACTTGAATCTCCCCAGCCTCAGGCTGGCACTGAAGAAATGGAAGAAGAGGTGGACATTGGTAACACTACTCCCGCTATCAATGATGACTATTGGGAAACTGAACATCCAAACTCTCCTCTTACCACTCCTCTCACCCAAATTCCTCAGTCTCCGGCTGCGACTAAAGAAATACCAGCTAAGTCAGTGCCTGAAGAAACTCATGCTGCCTCTGCTGAAGTAATTGTGAATGAGGAAACTACCCCAACCAAGGCTGCTGAAGAATTTGCTCCTTCTATTCCTCAAACTGCCATTATTGCTGTTATGCCAAAGGAGATTCATGGGGGCTTCAAGCCAAATCTTCAACCAAAGCCAGCTATGCCTTTCAAGAAGCGGCCCAAATTCATCACAGAAAACTTCTACGATGAGCATCACTTCTTCACAGGAGCAAATCCTTATGACTCCCAAAGGTCACGTCATAAGAAATTCTGGACGCCTACTCAGGCTAATTACTATGCAGATGTGCTATTCCAGAAGGACAAAGTTTTCCAACATTATTCAATTCCTCATGCTGATATGGAAAACATCCCTTGCTTCAATCCAGTACTCAGTGTTCTTCATGATGCTGGATTACTGCCCTTCTGCGTTGACATCTGTGATTGGAATGAAGAACTCATTCTTCAATTCTACGCCACTCTTCATATCTCTGGTGAAGCACAAGACATAAGCACTTGGATACTTGACTGGATGACAGGCAACACTCACTTTACTGCGCTTGCCTCTGAATTGCTTCGGGCTGTCCCTGTCAGTATTCCCTTAGCTGAAGCCAGATGCCTATATGATGAACCTGAGCTTCCCAATCACCTCATGCAAGTTCTTATGAAGCCTGGTCAAGTACCCATAACAACTTTTCTGGTGAAGGATTTACTGTATGTGCCTCGCATTGTCTATCGCATTATAACCAAAACCTTCAGCCCCATCAAAAGCCACAACACTGAAGAAGAAGAGGTGGTTGGAGTAATGAAGAATCTGCTCTTCAACATAATTCATGGCATTCCCATAAATCTTCATGACTTCTTCTTGAGGACATTGGCCAACATTGCACTGTCACCTTTTGAACTGAAGTCTTATGCTCCATGGATCATGAAGTTCATCAGGGCGAGATCCTCAATGCCTTATGAAGCTGACTTCCAAAATCATTTCAGTTTTCTGCCGCCAATTGAAGTCCTCAAGGACACATTTTCTTCAATGGATGGGAAAGGTAAAACTGTTATTGATGAAGGATCTTGACCATTAAATGGTCAATTTCGCGCTGCTGCCTCCTATTCAACAAATGATGACACTGCTTCTCAAGACTCTGTTGGCAGGGCCACAGCTCAAAGACCTCGAGAAGCTGCTCCAAGGCTGATGACTGATCGTGAGCTTCTCCTCAGTCTTCACCAAAAGGTGGATCGTAATCACAAATGGGTCAAACGGCAGTTTGGTGCTCTTCTTCGGGACATGACAGTCACTCACAATATGGTGAGGAAAAAACATTACAACCTGCATGAAGTCTTCGACCACACTTAGGCTACCCTTGAACATCTCTATACTCCTAAAGAACTTGCGGAGATGGAATTTCAGCGGGACTTTGACTGGTCGATTCCTCCAAAGAAGAAGTGGAAGAAAGTCCAAGTTCCTCAGCTGGTCACAAGCTCATTTTCTTCATCGCATAAGACGGATGAAGCTGAGGACATTGACGACACTGATGCAGGCCCTGCTCCACCAACCAACCCCGACAACGCTGGCGCTCCTCCACCACCTTCAAGATGAAATTCTTCAGGGGCGTTAGTCCTCAATTTCGTCCCTTTTGGTCACTGATGACAAAGGGGAGAAATTTGAGTTAGTCTTCAAGCGGGTCTCTATATATATGGGCTGTTTTTGTTTAAGTTACAACTCTCGCTCTTCTGAAGCTTTTGTTGATTGAGTTGTAAACTTAAGTCCGATGGTGGTCTGATACTTTTGAACTGCCTTCTGCATGCTTATTTCCTCAAGTATCTTAATGCACGCATGCTGAATTTCCTCAGACCCCATTTTCCATCATGCATTTCAATTTCCTCATGATATATATTAAATGCGTGTATGGATTACAAGATATAGGGGGAGATCTCCAAGATTTCATCCTGCCATGTGCATTTGCAGTCCAAAGCAAATTCCTCAAATATGCACATCTTCAGGGGGAGTTCCTCTATATCTTGCAATCAAATTCCTCAAACTCAGTGCTTACACTTCATATGTTTATCCTCGTTGAAAACTTAATCTATTCATCAATCACCTAAAAGGGGAGATTGTAAGTGCATCTAGTGCCCCTTAGTGATTTTGGTGTATTGAAGACTTATAAGTTAAGGGACTAATGTGTTTGTGAGTGTACACAGGCTCTATAAGTCGATGAGGAGTTTGATATATACGATGACTATCGACCCCTAAAAATGAATGTCTTCAACTGAAGACTTTGGTGAAGACTTTGCTGAAGACTTTGGTATTCCCTGAAGACTTTGATATTGAAGAAGACGGTGTGACCTTGAAGATATTAACGAGGATTATGAAGCATGAAGACTTTAGTTTTTATTGTTTCTTTCCTTTTCTTGAGTCATAGGAAACACTGTCCTGTTAAAGGGGGTCGAGGTAAAACTAAGGAAAAATTTCCATTTGATGCTCAACTCAAAAGCCTCAACATAACCCAGTTCTTCAAGTGAAGCCTTTGGAAACCTCTTGCAGTTCAGTCAACTTCTTCAGAGTCAGAGACGATGTTCTTCTGGTCTCTGAGGAAATTGGTCTGACTGAGGAGTTAGGATTTCGCCAGTGCGAATTGCCTACAAGTGAGGAATATGATAAGTCCTGGGGAATTTGACAGTTCAAATTCCGACCGTTGCTGTGCTTTGCGCCAGCTGTCCAGATATTCTACCCATCTAACGGTCATATGATTGGGGGGGGGGCATTTATGTCCTATCATGTTGGGATGCACCCTGGCTATAAATTGCCGCCCCCACAACCACTAGCTGGTTGGCTGCTCCGAGAGAGAACTTGACATTTGTCATTTGAGAGCATCCCATTCCTCGAGAACTCTGAGCGAAAATCATCAGTGAGGAAAACCCCAAAACCAAACCACCAACCCAAAGTGTTTGAGCATCACTGAAGAAATTGTTCCTGTGTGGAACCGACGCTTTTTACCTTTGAAGACTGTGTATCTTCCAGACGGTTAGGCGTCATGGTCTAGTGCATCCTGCAGTAAATTGGGGATCGTCGGGTGACCGTGGTCTAGAGCATCCAGCAGTAAATTGTAGATTGTCGGGTGACCAGATTGTGAGCGTTTTGGAAGTCTACCCTGAAGACTTACCACGAGTGTTGGGCGAGGTCTGTGTGACCTTAGCTCAAGGAGAATACGGTAAGGACTGTGTGTCCTGGGACTGTGTGTCTTCAGGTTTAAATACCAGGCCGCTCCGAACTAGACGTACGACTGTCACAGCAGTTGGAACTGGGTCATCAAATCATTGTCTTCATCGAGCCTCTGGTTCTATTTCCTCAACCCTTTCATTTCCTCGTATATCTGTTGATGAAATTGATCGTTACTGTTTGAAGAATTTGTGTGAAGACTTTCTCAATTTCCTCACCCCAAATTCTTCTGTCACCGTATCTTCTGCCTGCTTATCCTGTTCACGCTATTCATGCTCTGTGTATGTTTCATTTCATCATGATGACTATGCTATTGCTATGTTCCGCATGCACTTGAGTACTTATTCCGCTGCAAGTACTTCGTCACTTAGCTAATTCCTCAACTAGTATTTCCTCAAGTGATGAATTTGTAAAAATCGCCTATTCACTCCCCCTCTAGTCGATATAACGCACTTTCACCCCCTCCGTGGAAGCCCCATGCCCGGCTTTGGGGAGAGCGCCCGGGGCGCCTCCTTATCCCGGGAGGGTGCTGGCATCCGTTGAGGGCGCCGGATCCTCCGTGTCCTCCACAGGTATGACGTAGTTCGGGACATAGGGCTCAGTATAGAGGTTTTGGCCCCCTCCCGAGTCGTCCCCGCGTGCTCCCAGGGCAGTCTCCCCGGGTGGCGGGAGGGCTCCATCCTGGGCACGCAGGCCACAGACCCTCCTGCGGTGGGCCTCTGCCCGAAGTTGCCTGGCCCTGTCGCCGCCGTTGGGTGGGCCGCGTGTTTCTTGCCGTGAGCTGCCTCCCTGATTTTCCACGACGCCTTCGTTATGGCTACCCGCCTGGCCGGAAGCCTAAGCCGCCTGCTCCGTGTGCCGGTTGGCGCGCTCCCGCCGGGACGAGCCAGGCTGTTGACGATCCAGTTGGGCATGGGCGCGCACATCGGGATGCGCGTGGAGCGCCCCGTCGCCTTCCTCAAAGGTGCCGCCGACGTGGCCGGACGGTGCCCCGAAGCCTATCACCGGGATCCGGAGGAAGAGGAGCACGGCATGCGGCGGGTCCTGCTCGGGCTCGCCCGGGGGTTGAGCGGGCCCGCCGCCCGCCGAGGAGACGACGGGCACGGTGAGCGAGCCCCCGGGGCCCAATGTCGGCGGTCGCGAAGCGGGGTGGGGAAGCCAGGCCCTCCTCGCGCCGTTAACCAATTCGGCGATGTGGTCGGCCCAGGCGTCGAAGCCCCCGTGCGTCGGGCGGTGACGAAGCATCTCACTCACCATCAGGATCGAATCAAATGCGTTGAGGCCTCCCACGTTGGTATGGTGCGACGTCGATCCCGTGGGCGCCGCTCGTCCGCCCGGCGCCTAGTCGGTACGAGCAGCGGCTGTGGTGGAAACGACACTGGTTGCCTGGTAATGGCCACCCTGCGCCGCACTGTTGTGGCGCGGGTCTTGGACTGCAGTGGCGAGGTTGGTGGAGGCAGAACCGCCTTGACCGAAAGGAGCCTGTCGGGCGTCGGCCATCAACGCGTCGGGGTGAAGGGGAAGCGAAGCTTGCTGAAGACTCCGACACGCCCCTACCTGGCGCGCCAAATGTCGGATTTTGGGCTCCGCAAAACCCTAAGGAATTCGAACCCAGGGGCATGTGCGAAGATTCCCCAACATCTTCGCCCCCTCCAAGCTCACAACACAATACCCCCACTCGATGGCGAGGAAGACGATGGCACACAAGAGTTTACCCAGGTTCGGGCCACTGCGAAGCGTAAAACCCTACTCCTGCTTTTGGTGGATTGCCTCGCGAGGAGGTTTGTGGATGAACTAGTACATCAGTGTGCTTGCGGGGTGGTTGCTTCTTCCCTCCTACCGAGCTACTTGGTCCCTATTTATAGCGGCCTGGGTCCGCCTCCCTTATCGCAATGGCGGGAAGGGATCCCACAACGGCCAAATTTGAAAGGGGACAGAAGGTACATCTTATCCTGACGAAAGGTGGTCTTCGCCTGCAAAGTAGTCGACGGTGATGGAGTGGTGGGCTCGGTGATGACCTTCGTCCTGCGGGGCTTGGGGTCTTGGTCCTGTTGCACCAGAAGGGAAACCTTTGGGGGTGCTTTGGGAGCCCGCGCTCGTCCTTGTCTCCTTTGCACCGAAGAGGAAACTGTTCCCTCTGGCGCACTGGTGCCCGCCTGGCCCAGCCGGCGTCACCCTGGTCGTCCTGGGGCCTAGCCTTGCATAGAGATATCCGCCGCTCGGGAGGGGGCCTGGGGAGGCCTGCCTCCCCGCGGCCTTGGCGCTTCTTCCCTCGCGAGCTCGGGGGCCTCGCGAGGGCCTTGTGTTGGGTACGGCCGTGTTGGGCCGTACTTGGTCGTCGAGGTGGGCCACGCCTGGGGCCGCAGGCAGACAAGTCTGGGTACCCTGGTATCCAGAACGCCGACAGCCGTGGGGCGTCCATCAAGTAATGGATTGGTGTGTTTAAACTCTCGGTAGCAACCGACTACATGTAACCCTAGGTATCCCTGGTGTCTATATAAACCAGGGGGCTTAGTTCGTAGAGGGCAAGTCAACTCATCTAGGGTTTTAGCTCATTTGATCTCGAGGTAGATCAACTCTGTAACAATCATTCTCATCAATATAATCAATCAGGTCATAGGGTTTTACCTCCTTATGAGGGCCCGAACCTGGGTAAACATCGTCTCCTTCGTCCCCTGTTAACCATCGATCCCAGATCCATAGCTCGGGACCCCCTACCCGAGATCCGCCGGTTTTGACACCGACACCCTGTTTCGCGTTTCGAGTTTTGGAAGCCAATTTTCGCGGGCTATTAATCACACGCGGTCATGCATTAGGAACCGCCGGTGATGTTAATTCACACACGGCTGTTGACTAGGAAATCATGTGCAATCACTGCTGGCGTCGATCAAGATTCTAGCCGCCTATAAATGCTGCCCCTCGAGACGTCATCCTGCCTGCATTCTCTCTTCTCTCTATCCCACCCCTCGCACAAAACTCTGCCATGGCGTGACCGGTCTGTGCACAAGCAGAGGAGGAGGCGCCACCCTGCGAGGACATGGCGAAATGCAGCGATGAGGAGGACCCCTTCGCGCCCCCAGACGAGGTCGCGCCAGACCCCCCAACTGAAGATTGGTTTTGGGGCCAGTACAATCTGGCTTTGTGGAAGGCGCTGCCGCCGGCTGAGAGAGCCAGGCAGGTGCCGTTCAAGAAGGAGCGGGCTGAGGAGCGCGCCAGGAACCTCGCGGCTTGGAATGCCCTTAGTGCCGCAAGGGAAAAGGAGGAGCTGGAGCTTTGGCGGCGGGCGAGTCGACGAGCGGTGGAGGTGTACGAAGACGGCCGGTACCACACAATGAAAGCCAGAGGTGCTAGGCGCCTCACCGCTGCGTGGGCGTGGGCTGATAAGCTCAAGCGTGCCACCGCCAAAGAGCTCCAGTGGGCGCCCAGTGAACTGTCATGCATGGTCGCGCGCCTCCGCCAGCAAGAGGCTAATCGGCACGTCGAGCGCTGCGAGGCGAAGGAGGCGACGAATTCCCTCCTCGTTGGGAAGCCACCACGCACCAGGGAGCAGCTAGCAAGAGGCTACCATTTTACTGCTCCTCGCTCAAGGAGGGGTTATTATTAGTTTAGTTTTTATTCATTGTACGTATTAGTTAAGTACTATTATCACGTATATGTGATGATATATACTGTATATCTATCATGTCTTTAATGAGCTATTCAACAATTAATATATATTATTAGTTTCACATTTCTATCTATTTTCATACTGATTTTCAGGTTCTAACTGTTAGCCTTTTACACATATTGAAACATAACAATAGAACATAAATCATTCATACATCGAAACATATCAATATTGTGGTTGTTGTCCAGACATTGGGATCGACATCTAAACAATACAACAAAATAAAATGCATCCATGACTACACCCTAACCTACGGAAGCTGTTGGCTATGCCTGGACTCGGTCATGCGTTCGTCCATGCGGTTTACACGCTCGCGGTACAGCTGGAGTGCGATCTCGAGCTCTGATAACCCACAAGTATAGGGGATCGGAACAGTTTTCGAGGGTAGAGTATTCAACCGAAATTTATAGATTCGACACAAGGGGAGCCAAAGAATATTTGCGAGTATTAGCAGCTGAGTTGTCAATTCAACCACACCTGGAGATTAAATTTCCGCGGCAGAGTGACCAGTAGCACAGTTGTATGATAGTTTTGATAACAGTAGTAGCAGTAACAGTAACGGTAGCAGTGATAGCAATAGTTTCGTAGCGAGTGTAACAGTAGGAGTAGCAATAGTAACTTAGCAAAAGCAATATGTGGAAAACTCGTAGGCACCGGATCGATGAACTCGTTGGATGATATTCATCATATAACAGTCATAACCTAGGGCGATACAGAACTAGCTCCAGTTCATAAATGTAATGTAGGCATGTATTCCGTAAATAGTCATACGTGCTTATGGAAAAGAACTTGCATGGCATATTTTGTCCTACCCTCCCATGACAGCGGGGTCCATAAGGAAACTAAGGGATATTAAGGCCTCCTTTTAATAGAGAACCGGAACAAAGCATTAACACACGGTGAATACATGAACTCCTCAAACTACGGTCATCACCGGAAAGTATCCCAAATATTGTCACTATGGGGTGTACGGATCATAACACATAATAGGTGCATATGACTAGCAAGATCGGATCAAGAACATAGATATAATGGTGAAAACATAAACGGTTTAGATGTGAAATCATGGCACTCGGGCCCTAGTGACAAGCATTAAGCATGGCAAAGTCATAGCAACATCAATCTCAGAACATAGTGGATACTAGGGATAAAGACCTAACAAAACTAACTCGATTACATGATGAATCTCATCCAACTCTTCACCGACCAGCAAGCCTACGAAGGAATTACTCACTCCCGGTGGGGAGCATCATGGAATTGGCGATGGAGAAGGGTTGATGATGACAAAGACCGAAGATTCCCCTCTCTGGAGCCCCAAATGGGCTCCAGATATGGCCTCCCGAGGAAGAACAGGAGGTGGCAGCGGCTCCGTATCGTAAAACGCGATGAAACTTTCTCTCTGATTTTTTCTCCAAAAATAGGATTTTATAGCGTCGGAATTAGGATCAGTGGGGCCACGAGGTGGGCACAACCCACCAGGGCGCGCCGGGGGGGCTGGCGTGCCCTGGTGTCTTGTGCCCAGCCAGGGCCCCCCTCCGGTGGTTCTTGGCTCCAGTATTTTTTATTTATTGTAAAATGAATCTCCAAAAAGTTTCGTCCAGTTCCGAGAAATTTTATTTCTGCACAAAAAACAACACCATGGTAGTTCTGCTGAAAAGAGCGTCAGTCCGGGTTAGTTTTATTCAAATCATGCAAATTAGAATCCAAAGTAAGGGCAAAAGTGTGAGGAAAAGTAGATACGACGGAGACGTATCAACTCCCCCAAGCTTAACCCATTGTTTGTCCTCAAGCAATTCAGTTGACAAACTGAAAGTGACAAAGAAAAACTTTTACGAATTCTTTTGTTCTTGTTTACATATATATGCTTAAGTAGCACCCAGGTTTTCAGCAAGGATTATGACTAACCATGCTAGCAATAACTCTTAGAAATTATATTAACTCATATCAATGGCATAAGCAACTAGCGAGCAATAATAAAATATCTCAAGCGCCAACACTTTGTCAAAACAATCATGATATAATATGACAACAGTGGTATCTCGCTACCCCTTTCTGAGACTGCAAAACATAAATGTAGAGCACCTCCAAAGTTCAAGTAGCGACTAAACATTGTAATTCATGGTAGAAAAGATCCAGTCATGCTGCACCCAACATCAACTATAAACAATGCATGAGGATGACAACAGTGCTCTCAGGTCTGGCGCTTATTTGAGAAGGTGATGACTCAACATAAAAGTAAATAGATAATCCCCTCGCAGAGGGAACCAGAGATTTGCAGAGGTGCCAGAGCTCAAGTTTTAAAACAGAGATAGATATTATTTTGGAAGGTACACCCTTCCTGTCAACGTTACGACCAAGAGTTATCAATATCTTCCATGCTAAACACATTAGCGACGGTTCCCAAGCGGTAAAAGTAAAGGTTTACTCCCCCTCCACCAACAATCACACTCCACGGCTAGCCGAATCCATGGGTACCGTCCATACCAACAACATTCCCGGGGGAGTTTTGTTTAATTATTTGTAATTTTTGATTTCGGGACTGGGAATCCCTATTACCGCCCCTCTCGTACAAGGACGAGTGAATAAACACTCATCATGAGAATAACCCGCTTAGCATGGAAGATGCTGACCGCCCCCTGTCGCTCCATGAGCGGTCCAGGCACACAAAACAGATGTTCGTTTGTATTTTTAGAGGTGGCACATGCAAATATACTTCGAACGGCAGGGTAATACCGCATATAGGTAGATATAGTGGACTCATCTGGAATAACTTTGGTTTCAGGATTTTGATGCACAAGCAGTATTCCCGCTTAGTACAGGCAAAGGCTAGCAAATAGAGTGAGAAGCGGCCAGCAAGAGAGCGAAAACGGTCATGAACATGCATTACGCATAATAAACATTGACTACTAGCATGAGTAGGATATGGACACCATGAACATAAGGCTATGTTGGTTTTGATTCAACTACATGCATGAACATGTGCCAAGTCAAGCCACTTGAAACACTCAGAGGAGGATACCATATCATCATACCACATCACAATCATTTTAATGCATGTTGACATCCAAGATAAATCATTATCCACTCCTAGCTACTTAAGCATGGCATGGGCAACTATAATCTCTAATTGTCATTGCAAACATGTTTGATCATAATATGCTGCATCAAGGATACTAGGCTAAACATATTTACAAAAACAAAAACAAGTTGAGTTCATAGCCGCTTTTCTCTGCCACAGCCACTTCATAAAATATTGTCATTATTGCCTTTCACTTGTACGGCCGAATGATAAGAAAATAATAATAGTGCAAGAATGCCGTGGACTAAGCTGGAATCTAAAAACATTTTATTCACGAGGAGAAGACAAGGTAACATGGGCTCTTTCTTAGATTAACAATAGTGCATATGAGAGCCACTCAACATTTTCATCGTGGTCTTCTCCTTGGTACGACTCAAATAAAAGAAAAAGAATTTCAGAGAAACACACTGAAATATGTTTGGAGTTTTTGGTTTTTCATGAAGAGAGCAAATTAAAGAGGGAAAACAAAAACGAGAAAAACTATTTACACGGGAAATCTCCCAACAAGTAAAAGAAGAAACGAGAAATCTTTTTGGCTTTTCTTTTGATACTACAACTAAATTAACCTAGAAATAAAAACCGAAAAGAAGTAGGAAATATTTTTGGATATTCTCAAAGTTTTTCAAACACACAAGAAGAAAGCGAGAAAATAAATCTAGCTCGGATATTACAATGAAAAGTGTGAACACCGACAACTGGAATGAAATGTGTGAACATGAATGTAATGTCGGTGGAAATACGTACTCCCCCAAGCTTAGGCTTTTGGCCTAGCTTGGTAATCACCATCCGTAGTAACCATCTGGTCCTAAGCCGAAGTGAGGTGGAGGCGGCACCTGAGCGTCCCACCCCTGGGGCTCCTCCTCAGCTGCTGCTAGGTTGCTCCGGTAGGCTGTAATGTCATCTGGCATGATCCTGTATCCGTTCCGGGCAATAGAGTCAAACAGAGCAGGTGTAGGTAACGGAATAACATCACGGGTTTCTACACTGAATACTATGTTGTAACGAATATTATGGAAGGAATCAGTTGCCTCAATAAATTGGTGATCCTGCAACGCCTTGTGATCTAGATAAACTTGGGACAAGAGATAATCATGTGGGCGAATCTGAACATTAAAGTGTCTCGCTAAGCGAGTAGCATAAATACCACCATGTATCTTTCCCTTAGTCCTGTTAAGGTGTAAGTGGCATGCAATAATAGCCCGCATGCTAAAGGTGTGATCATTGTACAGTGCACGGCGTAAAATAGCGAAGTCGGGGGCACTGAGTGCGCCAACCTTCTCCCTAGCGGTTAAACACTTTGCAAAGAAGGAAACTGCAAACTGGTAGCAGTAGCGTTCGACACGCCTCTATCTTCACCCACTGTTAAAGTGAGGAGAAAATCCTCGAACTCCGTTGGTCTAGGTTCTCTTAATTCCACATCAGAGGGGATCAAGCATATGTCGCAAAAGTCAGTTAGCGGTATCTTGTGAGTTTCAGCGTAAAGCTTAAACTGCACTTCATGAGGATTATTCTTTCTCAGAAAATGAAAACTTTGCACAAAGGAATTTGTATGGATGTGGTGTTGGTCACACTTAGCTGCGAGGAACTCGGTCAGCCCAGCATTTGCAACAAATTGAGGAAACTCTTGATGGAACCCGGCCTCCTCCATGAAGACATCATGCGGCCATTCGCACGGCCGCACCTCCACCATTCTCGGAGTGTGGAGGTCATTGTCCGATGATTCCCCAATGACTCCTTTGGCATTTTTGTTGGAGGAAAACTTCCTAAAGAAATCCATCTTATTCCTATAATAAAAATTCTGAAAATTTTAGCCTACAAAAATTTGTCAACAAAACTTTGTAAGATTGATAGCAACTACTCCCAAGGATGCATAGAGGCCATAATAAGCATTCAAACTACTTATAACTCTAGGAATTCAACATGCAAGCTCATCTATAGCAGCACCAAGAGTAGCTAATTACTCTAAAAATAACCGACTAAATCAAAAACTAATTGGAGCAATGGAGGAGTCACATACCAAGTAGCAATCCCTCCAAACAGTTTTGGAAATGGAGCTTCGACAAAGAGATCGAAATCCGCGGGTTTGAGCGCAAGAACATGGGAATGGAGGCTATGGTGATTTTTTTCTAGAGGTAGGGGATGACATGGACTAAGGGAATAAGTGAGGGGGGCCACGCCACCAGGGCGGGCCTGGGGTTGCTGGCGCACCCTGGTGTCTTATGGGCACCAAGTGCACCCCCCTCTAATGTTATTTGCACCAGAAATTCAGAAATATTCAGAAAAAAATCGTATCAAATTTTCAGAACATTCTGAGTACTTTTATTTTTGGGTCATTTTTTATTGCATGGTGAAAACTGAAAACATGATAAACATGGCATTTTATTTTATTTGACTAAGTTAAACAAAAAATAAAAGGTGGGAGCAGAAGATTGTGCTTACTAGATTCATCGACTTCATACCTCTCAAAAATGATCCATTAATAAGGTTGATCAAGTCTTATTAACAACCACTTCCGATTAGCATGAAATCGAAGAACTTTCATAAAACACTAAATTACCTCAATGGGGATATTCATATCCCCAACAATAAGTATATCATATTTCTTTTTGGCGGTAGGTAGAGGTAATTCAAAACTTCCAATAGTGATTGTCGGAGATTCTTCAATAACATTTATACCATTCACTTGGAATTGTTTCTTCGGAAAGTGCACCGTATGCTCATTACCGTTGATATGAAAAGTGACTTTGATTTTATTGCAATCAATAACATCCCCTACAATATTCAAAAAGGGTCTACCAAGGATAATCGACATGTTGTCGTCCTCGGGCATCTCAAGAATAACAAAGTCCGTTAAGATAGTAACATTTGAAACAACAACGCACATCCTCACAAATACCGATAGGTATGGCAGTTGATTTGTCAGCCATTTGCAATGATATTTTAGTAGGTGTGAGTTTATTCAAATCAAGTCTTTTATATAAGGAGAAAGGCATAACACTAACACCAGCCCCCAAATCACACAAAGCAGTTTTGACATAATTTCTTTTAATGGAGCAAGGTATAGTTGGTATTCCAGGGTCTCCAAGTTTTTTGGGTCCTCTATCCTTAAAAGAATAATTAGCAAGCATGGTGGAGATTTCAGCTTCAGGTATCTTTCTTTTATTAGTGATGATGTCTTTCATGTATTTTGCAAAAGGGGCCATCTTTAGGATATCAGTTAAGCGGGTACGCAAAAAGACTGGCCTAAACATTTCAGCAAAGCGTTCAAATTCTTCATCATCCTTTTTCTTAGATGGTTTAGGTGGAAAGGGCATGGGTTTCTGAACCCATGGCTCTCTGTCTTTACCATGTTTTCTAGGCACAAAGTCTCTTTTATCATAACGCTTATTTTTAGGTTGTGGGTTATCAAGATCAACATCAGGCTCTATTTCAACATCATTATCTGGTTCTTTATCATTGTTAGGTTGAGTATCCTCATGAACATCATCATTATTATTTTCATTATCACTAGGTGAATGTTCATTACCAGATTGAGTTTCAGCATCAGAAATAGAGACATCATTATTATCAGGAGGTTTTTGTATCTCAGGTTCACTAGAGGTATGCAAAGTCCTATCATTTTTCTTTTTCTTTTTCTTTTTAGAAGGACTAGGTGCATCGGTATTAATTCTCTGAGAGTCTTGTTCAATTCTTTTAGGACGACCCTCAGGATAAAGTGGTTCTTGGGTCATTCTACCTCATCTAGTTACTACTCTAGCAGCAAAATCATTCATATTATTATTCATTTCATCAAGCAATTCTTTTTGAGATTTAGCAACTTGTTCTAAATGAGTTTGAACCATAGAGGCATGCTTTCCTACACCTCTAACATCATTACTGATTCTAAATAGCAAGTCACTCAAGCGAGCAATCATATGAGAATTATATTTTAATTGTTTCAGAACACGTGCATTGAAGTGATCTTGTTTCATAATATAGTTGTCAAACTCATATAAGCATTGACTAGGATGTTTATTGTAAGGAATATCACCTTCATCAAACTTTAATAAAGAATTTACCTCTACCACCTGTGGAGGTGGTTGTGTGTCAAGGCCATGTATTTCTTCAATAGGTGGTAAATTCTTAACATCCTCAGCTTTAATAACTTTTTCCTTCATAGATTTCTTTGCCTCTTGCATATCTTCAGGACTGAGAAATAAGATACCCCTATTCTTCGGAGTGGGTTTAAGTGGTGGTTCAGGGAGAGTCCAATCATCATAATTCTTCAAGATGTTATTCAATAATTCCTCAGCTTGTTCAACAGTTCGTTCCCTGAAAACACAACAAACACAACTATCTAGGAAGTCCCTAGAAGCATCTGTTAGTCCATTATAGAAGATATCAAGTATTTCATTTTTCTTAAGGGGATGATCAGGCAAAGCATTAAGCAATTGGAGAAGCCTCCTCCAAGCTTGTGGGAGACTCTCTCCTTCAATTTGTACGAAGTTAAATATTTCATGTAAGGCAGCTTGCTTCTTATGAGCAGGAAAATATTTTCCAGAGAAGTAGTAAATCATATCCTGGGGACTACGCACACAACCAGGAGCAAGAGTATTGTACCATGTTTTAGCATCACCCTTTAATGAGAACGGAAATAACTTAACAATATAGTAGTAGCGAATCTTCTCGTCATGATCAAAGAGGGTGGCTATATCATTCAACTTAGTAAGATGTGCCACTACAGTTTTAGTTTCATAGACATGAAAAGGATCAGATTCAACCAAAGTAATTAACTCTGGGTCGACAAAGAATTCATAATCCTTATCGGTAACAAAGATAGGTGAAGTAGCAAACTTAGGATCACATTTCATTCTAGCATTCAAAGTCTTTTCCTTATACTTGCGCAACAATTTCTTAAGATCATCTCTATCCTTACATGAAAGGATTTCTCTAGCTATCTCTCCGTACAAAACATAACCTTCAGGTATCTTAGGCATTTCAAATCTAGGAGAGCCAGGTCTAATGGGTGTTTCATAGTCATCAGTTTCAGTAGTTTCATCAGTTTCAATAATTTCATTCTCTTTAGCTCTAGCAATTTGTTCATCAAGAAATTCACCTAGTGGCACATTAGCATCAAGCATGGTAGTAGCATCATCAAGCATGGTAGTTTCAATAATTTCATTCTCTTTAGCTCTAGCAGAGGTAGCATCATCAATAACTTGCGACATATAAGGGTCACTAGCATGTGGTGGTGTTGCAAACTTACTCATAACAGAAGGTGAATCAAGTGCTGAGCTAGATGGCAGTTCCTTACCTCCCGTCGTCTTAGAGGAAAAAATCTTAGTCTTTGGATCCTTCCGATTCTTCATAGTGATCAATTGATATAAATCCCAAGTGACTCAACAAATATAGCTATGCTCCTCGGCAATGGCGCCAGAAAAAGGTCTTGATAACCCACAAGTATAGGGGATCACAACAGTTTTCGAGGGTAGAGTATTCAACCCAAATTTATAGATTCGACACAAGGGGAGCCAAAGAATATTTGCGAGTATTAGCAGCTGAGTTGTCAATTCAACCACACATGGAGATTAAATATCTGCAGCAGAGTGATTAGTAGCATAGTAGTATGATAGTTTTGATAGCAGTAGTAGCAGTAACAGTAACGGTAGCAGTGATAGCAATAGTTTCGTAGCTCGTGTAACAGTAGCAGTAGCAATAGTAACTTAGCAAAAGCAATATGTGGAAAACTCGTAGGCACCGGATTGGTGAACTCATTGGATGATATTCATCATATAACAGTCATAACCTAGGGCGATACAGAACTAGCTCCAGTTCATAAATGTAATGTAGGCATGTATTCCGTAAATAGTCATACGTGCTTATGGAAAAGAACTTGCATGGCATCTTTTGTCCTACCCTCCCGTGACAGCGGGGTCCATATGGAAACTAAGGGATATTAAGGCTTCCTTTTAATAGAGAACCGGAAAAAAGCATTAACACACGGTGAATACATGAACTCCTCAAACTACGGTCATCACCGAAAAGTATCCCAAATATTGTTACTATGGGGTTTACGGATCATTACACGTAATAGGTGTGTATGACTAGCAAGATCGGATGAAGAACATAGATATAATGGTGAAAACATAAACGGTTCAGATCTGAAATCATGGCACTCGGGCCCTAGTGACAAGCATTAAGCATGGCAAAGTCATAGCAACATCAATCTCAGAACATAGTGGATACTAGGGATCAAGCCCTAACAAAACTAACTTACATGATGAATCTCATACAACTCCTCACCGACCAGCAAGCCTACGAAGGAATTACTCACTCCCGGTGGGGAGCATCATGGAACTGGCGATGGAGAAGGGTTGATGATAACGAAGACCGAAGATTCCCCTCTCTGGAGCCCCAAACGGGCTCTAGATCCGGCCTCCCGAGGAAGAACAGGAGGTGGCGGCGGCTCCGTATCGTAAAACGCGATGAAACTTTCTCTCTGATTTTTTTCTCCAAAAATAGGATTTTATAGCGTCCGAATTAGGGTCAGTGGGGCCACCAGGTGGGCACTACCCGCCAGGGCAGGGGGGGCTGGCGCGCCCTGGTGTCTTGTGCCCAGCCAGGGCCCCCCTCCGGTGGTTCTTGGCTCCAGTATTTTTTATTTATTGTAAAATAAATCTCCAAAAAGTTTCGTCCAGTTCCGAGAACTTTTATTTCTGCACAAAAAACAACACCATGGTAGTTCTGTTGAAAACAGCGTCAGTCCGGGCTAGTTTCATTCAAATCATGCAAATTAGAGTCCAAAACAAGGGCAAAGGTGTGAGGAAAAGTAGATACGACGGAGACGTATCAAGCTCCAAGCTGGCTATTTCGTCGGAGATTACCATCTCGAGGATGCGACAGCCATTTTCTTCTACTGCTCCCCACTGGACACCTGGGCCAAGGAGGTGCTCGAGCCTACCGACGAGCCCGTTTGCATCGAGGGGGCCGCAGACAAGGCGAACGGTGTGACCCATGCGAACGGCGCGGCTGGCGTCCGGTGCAAGGACGGTGCGGCCGGGCTCTGGTGCAAGTACGCCGCAGATGGCCGCTGCCCATTCCTGGTGAGAAATAGGGCTACTCATGTGCCTTGGACACACCCGCAACGTCATGTCGGGTGGGATAGCAGGCCAGCGGGAATTGAACCGCTCTTGCTCTGCCGCGCGCCGCGCCTCTCACTCTGCGACTGTCCACCGGTCTTGCTGTGCGGCGCGCCTTGCCCTCTCGGCGCGGACGCGCATGTTTTGCTCTACGGAGCACCACCGATGATCTTCTTGTGCGGCGCGCTGCAGCCTCTCGGCGGTGAGGCAGCTATGTTGCTCGGCGGTGCTGCCGCGCCCTGCGCCAAGGGTCTGCTCAACCCTTGCGATGACGCGCAGCAAAGCGTTGTCCGGCGCGTCGCCGGACACGCCATCGGCCTCGACAGGCCATTGCGCCTGCACCGGATCGTTTTCGTCGTCGAGGAGGTTGATGGCAGAGGCGACGCTTGGTCGGGTTGGCATGCTTCGTAGATGGGCTAGGCCGCACTAGGTGTGCATCCGTGTGTGACGCGCGCAGGCTCTTATGCTCATTTGCTTCTAGCGGGAAACCGACGGGGAAGCTTGCGTGGGAACATGCATGGTTCCACGCGGGAACGTGGCCAAAAGAAACGCCGATGCGATGCCGAAGCGTGCACTGGAATCCTTGGGCGAAAACGCGTTGACAAGACGTGAGAGAGGAAGAAGAGGTGATGCGCAGTCAGACTGGTAATAATAATAAAACATCTGCGATATTAATACGGGCAAACGACACTTCCGTACGTACTGTCAGTAATGCTTTCATCAATTGCTGACAATTCTTTGGCAGCAACCGCCTGCCCACAACACACACAACTTGTCCGGATGAATCGTTTCGGTTATTATTGGTCTTCCCACACAATTCTGATGAATGAACTGCGTATCACACACACCTTCTTACACTAATCCGTTTGTGTTCTGCTGAATCAGCGCAAACAGTTTATCCGAGTGAACTGTGTGCCGTACTTCGCACATGTATGTAGTTTTGTTAACTATTTCTGTTATCTTAGCTAATCCCAAACATTTCATAGGAATAAACTGTCTGCCGTGGATCGCATATGCAACTATTTTCTGAATCGTATTTGATGGATCCACCATCGCACCTAGTTCGTGCCATTGACGACGGAGCTTGAACAATACCGTTTGCGATTGGTGGATCGCACACAGTTTCGTCGAAGGGTCCGTGATTGATGTGTCATCTTTGGACCATCCCGCAGTAATGTCCCAACACTCGTCTCAGGTCAAATGCTTCATCATCTCATTAAAGCTATATAAGTTACCGATATTGATCTCTGCAGGCCATTTTGTTTTAATATTATAAAAATAAGAAAATCCTTCAAACGGATCATCTTCCCATGCTCGACATCATAGCTAATCTAGCAAAGCAGAACAAATATTTTAGTTGTGTTTCTCTCTGTGGAGGTCCTTGCTGCGAGCATTGACTTGTCGCTCTTTACAATGAGATAATACCTGGCTACTACAGTAATCTGCAAGGCATACATTAAACTTGAAGGAAGTTAAATGATATTTCAAAAACACAAGAAACAATGGTAAAACTAAAAACTCCTTTGTATGTGATAAAAAACTCTAACCTCTACAATTTGTCAATAAAACGATCAAATCCTAAAATTTGTTAATCCATACATGTTCCCAACTTTTGCCTCAATTAGAAACATGTTCTAAGGTTGATACTTCTCTTAAGGTAAACGACATAACTTGGAGTGCCTCTCTTGGAGTCAAATTATATCGACGGTATAGAACACAAAAAAACTCACTTGTGCTTAAACATGATCTCTTGGAGTGCCTCTCCTTCATATTCCCTGTCAAATCAAACAAGATAGGAATGATTAGCTCTCTAGAAAGCAGGAGCGCGTAGTGTTGTGAGAGATAATATTGTATGGCACTATTTTATGTTTGTGAGAAAAAAAATTGAAATTGAACTTTAGTTTTGGCTTCCCAATTGCATAAATGTACTAATAGATAGAACAAAATAATAAGGGAGTAAGACATATTGTATAATAAATTCCAGATCTAACAATATGGGAGATAGTCTTCATGTATGCATGTCATTATTCTCTTGCTTGTCTAAATGATGAGAGAAGCACCAAATAAGATGTCCAGGAAATGCAAGCTAGCTACATGATACAAGTCCAAAGTCAAAACCAAGCTAGGTAATTAATGTCCTTTAAAAATCGAATGGTCTTAAACAAACCAATCTAGAAATTAATTATGCAGTTAGCATGGATTAGTACAAGTTAAGTTACAAGCAGCAACGCCAATGGGATTATGGATCACCAGAAGCAACCATGCACAAACAAACACAAGAAAACCCATAATTATAACAAAAACTGAAAGTTAAGGCCAGCCAAGTTCTATACGGAAAGGAGAGTCCAAAAGTTAAGTTTGGCGGTGCTAATTTTAGTATCTACATTGAACAACGCCTTTAACAAAAGATCATTTATGGATTTAAGATGGTGGGAGGATTCTGGATAGCGGGCCTGATCAGAAATAGATGCATTCGCTTGTGCCCTACGTGAATACGATAGTAAGATAACAAATGAATAACAATTTTATTCAGGTACGAATTATTTGATGCCACATTAGAATTAACATATTTGCATCTATATCTGTAATACAAAATTGCAGATTGGTCGTCAAGTGGCTTAGGTTGTAGGTTGTAGGCATAGAGGTACAAAGATTATGACAATGAGTAAACATATAGTCTGGATTTATTTAGAAAGCTATGCATCTGGACATCACAACTTGAGTTTGGTGAAAAACATGCCCGATTTTTTCACAGCTTTGCCAAAGTCATCCGGACACCGTCTTCGGACTCCGCAACTCAAAACCATAGTTTCCTTGTGCCAACCGTGCAGCCCATTAGTCAGAAACACACCATGTATGTTTAGCTATTTATTGAAAAGTAAGGGTTATAAAATTGAAATAAGGGGAAAATAAAAGAATATGCATAAACCTCCAGCTATATCATACTGTATAATATAAAGATGTAGTTCTGAAATTGTGTGGTGGTCCAATATCTCACCCTTCAGTAAATTTTTCAGGAAGGTATTGATACGTCTCCATCATGTCTATAATTTTTGATTGCTTCATGCCAATATTCTACAACTTTCATATACTTTTGGCAACATTTTATATTATTTTTGGGACTAACTTACTTATCCAGTGCCCAGTGCCAGTTCCTGTTTTTTGTGTGTTTTTTGTTTCATAGAAATTCCATATCAAACGAAGTCTCAACGCGATAAAAATTTACGGAGTTTTTTTTTAATATATGTGAATTTTGGGAGTCGGAATCAACGCAAGACGGTGCCCGAGGGAGGCACAAGGCAACAGGGTGCAGCCTGGGGGGCGCACTGATGGCTTGTGACTCCCCCTTAAGTCGGTTGGGGCTCTCCTTCCACCGCAAGAAAGATATTTTCGCGATAAAAATCCCCTCAAAATTTCAGTCCAATCGGAGTTACAGATCTCCGGATATTTAAAAATCGGTGAAGGGGTCAGAAACCAGTCGCGAAAATAGGAGAGAAACAGAGAGAGAGAGAGAGAGAGAGAGAGAGATCCAATCTCGGAGGGGCTGGTGCCCTCCGGGAGCCATGGCGGCCATGGACCAGAGGGAAAACTCTCCTCCCATCTAGGGAGGAGGCCAAGGAAGAAGAAGAAGGTGGGGGCTCTCTCCCCCTCTCTGCCGGTGGCGTCGGAGCGCCGTCGGGGCATCCGTCATGACGGCGGTCTACACCAAGAACTTTGCCGCCGTCACCACCAACTCTCCCCCCTCTATGCAGTGGTGTAAACCCTCTTCTCCCCGCTGTAATATCTACTTAAACATGGTGCTTAATGCTATATATTATTATCTAATGATGTGTGGCTATCCTATGATGTTTGAGTAGATTTCTTTTGTCCTATGGGTTGATTGATGATCGCGATTGGTTTGAGTTGTATGTTCTATTTTGGTGCTGTCCTATGGTGCCTGCCGTGTCACACAAGCGTGTGGGATCCCTGCTGTGGGGTGTTGCATATGTTTATGATTCACTTATAGTGGGCGGCTAGAGTGACAGAAGCTTACACCCGAGTAAGGGGACTGTTTACGTATGGGATAAATGGGACTTGATGTTTAATGCTATGGTTGGGTTTACCTTAATGAATTTATAGTAGTTGCGGACGGTTGCTAGAATTCCAATCATAAGCGCATATGATCCAAGTACAGAAAGTATGTTAGCGTATGCCTCTCCCTCATATAAACCGCAACAATGATACCGGTCTAGTTATCGATTGCCTAGGGACAAATCTTTCTCTTGCGTTACACAAAAAGCTTTCTACTACAAATTTACTTTATTGTTCTTTATCTAAACAACCCCTAACTTTTATTTACTTGTTCTTTATTACCTTGCAAAACTATCTTTACACCTACTAAGTACTTCTAGATACTTCTTTTAGGTAAAGTAAGCGTTAGCATGCATAGAGTTGTACCGGTGGTCGATAGAACTTGAGAGAATATTAATTCTACCATTAGCTCCTCGTTGGGTTCGACATTCTGACTTATCGAAAAAGGCTACAAACGATCCCTTACACTTGTGGGTTATCAATACCTTTTTCTAGCGCCGTTGCCGGGGAGCAATAGCGTAGTGGTTGATATTCTCGTGTGTGCATGTTTGCTTTATCACTAAGTAATTTTTTATTTTATGTTATAAGTTGTTTTCTATCTTTAGATATCGGTAGGAAATGCAAAATACCAAAACAAATAGATGTACCTACTGCTCCATAAGTTGAGGAACCACTAGTGTCCCGTACTACCGAAGCTTATTACCTAGATCATCTTCGATCCCTTTGTGCTTGTGCTGAAAACCCAACTAGCTTAGTTGAGGGAAAATCATTAAATGGGCATGCTTATTATGTGCGACATCACATATCTCAAAAAGGGAAATGCTTGTGACATTAAATTAATACTTTGCATTGCTATGCTTGGAATTTATGTGAAATACATGATTTTACTTGTTGTTGTGAAGAAACTAAAAAACACCTTCCCTAGCAATGTGAGTTTAATGATAATGAAATACTATCTTCTTATGCCAAGGAGGCCTATTGTTATTATGATGTTGAACAAATTGAAGAATTTGTTGCTTTTAAGGGTGCATACGAAATTGCTTCTTTGATTGAAAAGTGAGATGCTACTCTTTACAAATCTGAAAATTTTGCCGTACTCAAATATTGCTATGAAAAGTATGCTTCTAATGCTTAAGTTAAAGAATTTATTGAAAGAATGTCTGCTGCCTTGGAAGAGACCAATATTTTGCAGGAATCTATGGATGAAGAAATTCCTAAAACTGTATGCTCATTAGATGAAAAAGATGAGGAGGAGAGCGAAGAGCAAAAGGAGGAAGAGCGGATAAGCTACCCGTGCCCACCTTCTAATGAGAGTAACTCTTCAACTCATACATTGTTTAATTTCACTTTGTACATACCGAAGGATGAATGCTATGATGATTGCTATGATCCCTTGGATTCATTTCAAATATCCCTTTTTGATGAACTTGATGCTTGCTATGCTTGTGGCCATTGTCGGTGCACTAGTACAGGGGTACCCAGTGGCCCTGACTTATGCACATGCAGTAGAAGCAAAAACCCGGCCAACAATCAAGACCAAGACTCTAACAAGCTCAACGCGACAGCCCAAGCCTGGACTGCGACGCGCCAAGCACGTCCCCGACGCTTGCCGGAGACCAAGACGTGCACACCTCCCTGAAGACCAGGCAAGCCACTTCCCGGCAGGCGTGAGCCATCCAGCCACCGCTCCACCACATAGCTACGCCTGTCACTTATCGATGCGGTGTCAAGCCCTCAGGCGGCTAATCAGCTCTCGCTAAGCACGTGGCGACACATTGGAAGGCAAGTTACGCTCGGTTGACACCCGCCCTGCAGCGTATCAAGATCTCAAGCGACGACCGGCCAAGCGGTGGCAAGAGCTTGCCGGAGATGCACCCCCAAGCGCCACCTAGGCAGGTAATCATGGCATTTTGTCCTAAATGCCAGAGTTAGGTATGATAGCTCTGCTTAGCTATCTAATAAATAGATAATGTCTGTTTTGCCATTGTGGTAACCCCTTGCACTATAAAAGGAGGCCCAAGGCAACCTAGCTCAAGGTTGGCAACTCGAACCCCCGAACGCTTGTACTCACATAGCCGCTCTCTCCCCGACAGCAGTCCTTGCCGGGGTTAGGCGCCCTGCATTCTTCGTGTTCCTCCAATCAATCCACCAAAAAGCAGGAGTAGGGTTTTACGCTTAGCAGCGGCCCGAACCTGGGTAAAATGCCCGTGTCCTGATCGTTGCGCCGTCTCATGCTCTCCGCTCTTCGTGCAACGGGACCCCCTGCCAAACCACAAGGGACCTCTGGTCCCATAGGAGATCGTCAGCATCCGTGCCCTGACATCTTTGGCGCGCCAGGTAGGGGGCGTGCATCATTTGCGCGAACCCGAGTTCGTGAACGGCGAATCGGTCTTCATCAACATCTTGTTCAACAATGGCTCCGAAGAAGAAATCCGACGCGGTCACACATCCCTCTACTTCTAAGGCTCCCTCACACGCGGCCGCCAGCGCCGTAGGCGTCGCGGTGGCTGCGGACGAGGCGAGCATCATGGACGATGCGGTCGGCGCAGGAGGCGCTCCCGTCCAGCCTTTCGTGGTCGAAGATGGAGCAGGAGGCGCCAGAGGGGAGCAACTACAGCAACAACATGGCGAGCTCGGCCCCGACGCCATGGGCGGAGGGAACATCCGTTCATCACCTCCCCGCCGCGCGGATGGCCGAGGCCGCCTCAGCGGCGCCCAGTCCGGTGCGAGCCGTGACCTTCCGGCCGCACCCGTCGCCAGCGAGATTGTTGGTCTTGCACCTCGTGCGGAGCGAGACGGGGCGCCCAGCGGAACCGCAACCCCGCAGGATCAGCCCGCTGCCCACGAGAAAGCTCCAGCAAGTGGCGCACGGCATCAAGGACGCGACGATGCTTCTCTTGGTCCTACCAAGAGTCGAGCAACATCACGGTCCGCCTCTTTCGCCATGCCGGGCACCACAGAGGAGGCTATGGCGCGTGTCCAGATGCTGCTCAACTTCATGCCAGCGACTGATAAGATGGATGAATGGAGAGCCACCATTAAGAGTTTGATCTCTTTCGTTGAAGCCAACAAGACCCAGCATGCGGAGCCGTCGCGACGTACGCGAATAGCAGCGGCAGCCCGGGGCGTTGAGTGCGTTGAGGGGTCACCCCGACGGTGCAATCCCCTCCGCGATAACAGGCCCGGAGGCAGCTTCACATGCTGACGACCGCGACGAGGCGTCCATAGTCTCATCCGGCCCGCACGACCGCCAGGATCAACGGCGTGTCCTTGAAGACCGGCGGAAAGAAGACGTGCGCATCACCATCGAGCGACGCCGGGAAGCACACCATCAATCCGACAAGCGCAATGGTCCAGACGTCAGCGACCCCGCGCCCAGTGTTGGCGGGTACCTTCCTTACGAGGTTCGTTGCCCTGTCTTCACTAGCAAGCTGCGACGGGTCCACTGGCCGTCGACCCGAGCTTTCAAGCCTGAGCTACCGGAGAAATACGACGGGAAGCTGAACCCTGCGGAGTTTTTGGGCATTTACACGATAGCTGTTCAAGCTGCAGGAGGAAGAGATGAAAAGGTGCTCGCCAACTATTTCGCTTTGGCGCTCAAACCAAATGTGAGATTGTGGCTTATGCAACTGCCGGAGAATTCCATTTCCTCTTGGGCTGATCTGTGCAACGAGTTCGTTGGCGCCTTCACCGGTGGCCATCAAGAACCAGGCCAGCCCAACGATCTCCAAGTCCTCCTGCAAAAGGAGGGAGAAACTTTGAGAAAATATATCCAGAGATTCAGCCAAGTGCACCGCAACATCCCAGAGATCCATCCCGCAGCGGTGATTGCCGCATTCCACTCGAACGTGCGCAATAGGAGGATGCGAGCCAAAATGAATGTCAAGCTCCCCAAGATTGTCAATGAGCTTTACACCTTGGCGGACAAGTGTGCTCGAGCTGAAGAAGGGAGGCGACTTCCCGAAGAAGAGGCGGGCGTCGAAGTGGACTCTGATGATGACGACGATGCCCCTGACCCAAAGGGAAGGAACAGGAAGCGCAACAAGAAGCGTAAGGGAAAAGCAGTATTGGCTGTCGAGAGCTCCGGAGACCTCAGTGCAGGCAAGAAGGCGAAAGTCGAACCCCCCGGCAAGGGAGCTGCCGCATGCGCTGATTGCCGGGAGGCTGCTGCCGCTGAGAAAACCGGAAGTCCGACGGGCCGTCCTGCAAAATTCACCACACCAAGGGCCATGATCTCCAAGAGTGTCGGCAGGTCGATCAACTTGTTGAGAAACAGAGGGCCGAGTACGAGAAACGCGACAAGGAAAAAGGCCAGGATGGCGCTGCCGGGAAAGGCCGTGGCGGCAGAGGAGGTCGTCGCGGCAAAACCCCGCAACAAAAGGAAAAACACGCCAGAGGCCGAGAGAAGAAGGAAACAGATGATATGAGTGAATATGAGGACGATGATGAGGATTCCAGCGATAGGGAGTTCCAGAAAGCAACCAAAGCCATGTGCGTTGACGGGGGCACGTCTTTGCACTCCTCTCACCGCCAGCTCAAGCAGTGGGCACGCGAGGTCAATGTTGTGGAACCGATTGTAGAATCTAGGAAGCCGCTCAGATGGTCCCACACGCCTATCATCTTTGACGAAGAGGATCATCCTGGCCGTACCACTACGGTTGGGTGTTTGCCATTGTTGGTTTCCCCGACAATCCGCAACCTCAAGGTGTCTAAGATGTTACTTGACGGCGGGGCCGGGTTGAACTTGATCTCTCCTAGAGTGGCTGAGAAACTACAGATCCTTGATGAAGAGCTCGAAGCCACGGGTACGTTCCAAGGAATCAACCCCGACAGGAGCTGACCCAAGGGAAAGATCACTCTGTCCGAGACATTTGGCGGGGAGTTGAACTTCCAAACAGAGAGGATAGTGTTCGACGTCGCGGAAATCCCATTGCCTTACAACGGAATCCTCGGTCGCCCAGCTCTGGCAAAGTTCATGGCGGCATCCCACTATGCCTACAATACTTTGAAGATGCCAGGGCCCATTGGGGTCATTTCCATCCCATCCGACAAGAAGAATTCAGTTATCTGCATGGACCAGATGTACGGCGACGTGGTAGCAGCTGAAGCCACGGAAATCCCAGCTCATGCCAAGGACACAGAGAAAATGAAGAAGACTGGCAAGAACACCAGCAAGGACTCCGGGAAGCGCGCCTCTTCGGAGTGCGCCGCACCTAACGATGACCTGCCGGAGAGTTCCGCCAACAAGAAGACCAGGGTCACCTATCCTGAGACGAAGAAAGTTCCGGCGAGGGAGGATGGCACTGGTGGTACCTTCACCATCAATGCTACCCTTACTGACAAATAGGAAAGCGCGCTCGTTGCCTTCCTGCGGGAGAATGTCGATGTGTTTGCCTGGCAACCATCTGACATCCCCGGTGTTCCCAGGGAGGTAATTGAGCACCACCTTGCTGTCTGCCCTCATGCCTGGCCCGTCAAGTAAAAAGTTAGGAAACAGGCCTTGGAGCGGCAGTAGTTCATTGCCGAGGAAATCAAGAAGCTTGAAGCAGCTGGTTTGGTCAGAGGGGTGTTGCATCCAACTTGGCTAGCAAACCCGGTGGTGGTACGAAAGGCAAATGGGAAATGGAAGCCCTGCATAGACTTCACCGACTTGAACAAAGCTTTCCCGAAGGACCCTTTCCCCTTGCCGCGCATAGATCAAATTGTTGATTCCACCTCCGGATGTGACTTGCTCTCCTTTTTGCATGCCTACTCCGGCTACCACCAGATATTTATGAACAAGGAAGATGAGGAGAAGACCGCATTTATAACTCCCTGTGGCACGTACTGCTTTGTACGTATGCCCTTCAGGTTAAAGAGTGCTGGTTCGACCTTTGCCAGGACTGTTCAAATTAGTTTTGGACCTCATCTGCACAGAAATGTGGAAGCCTACATGGATGACATCGTGGTCAAGACCAAGTATGAAGCCACTCTCATACAAGATCTGGAGGAAACTTTTGCAAACTTGCGCAAGATCAACCTGAAGCTCATCCCTGAAAAGTGTGTGTTCGGTGTTCCATCCGGCAAGCTGCTTGGGTTCTTCGTATCTCAGCGAGGAATAGAAGCCAATCCCGACAAGATCAAAGCGACCGACCAGATACATGCACCCAAGACCATCAAGGATATCAGACGCCTGACCGGATGTGTTGCCGCGTTGAGTAGGTTCATCTCCAAGTCCGTTGAGTGCGCCTTGCCGTTCTTCAAAATCCTGTAGAAGGCTGGCCCGATGAAGTGGACCCCGGAGGCAGATGCAGCGCTGCAAGACCTAAAGAAATACCTATCCTCTGCTCCCACCTTGGTCGCTCCTAAACCGCAAGAGCTGTTGCTGCTATATTTAGCGGCAACAAATCAAGTGGTTACTGCAGCGCTGGTGGCGTAGCGGGGGGTGGATGAAGATTCAGCAGTCGCCGCTGATGCTGCCGGGATCAAGAAAGAAACATCCACGGCAGGGCTCGACACAGATCAAGGGGGATCTCCATAAATGGTTGACAGCGAATCCAAAGAAGTGGCAAGGAAGAAAATGGTGCAGCGGCCCGTGTACTTTGTCAGTTCCCTGCTACAGGGGGCTAGGTCAAGGTACTCCGGGGTACAAAAGTTGATCTTCGGCATCATCATGGCCTCGAGGAAGTTGCGCCACTACTTCCAAGCCCATGACATAACAGTTGTCACCCGTTTCCCGTTGCAACGCATACTGAGAAACCCCGAAGCCACCGGCAGGATAGTTGAGTGGGCACTGGAATTGTCAAGCTTTGGATTAAAGTATGAGAGCACTTCCACCATTCAAAGCAGGGCGTTGGCGGAGTTTATTGCATAATGGACACCCACGCCAGATGATGAAGCTCCGGAGACAATCCTCCCCAGCAAAGAGGCACCCAAGGATTGGATCATGTACTTTGACGGTGCCTTCTCACTCCAGGGCGCTGGAGCAGGCATGCTCCTCGTCGCCCCGACTGGAGAGCACCTCAAGTACGTCGTCCAGATGCACTTTCCCCGGGAGGAAGCCACCAACAACACCACTGAGTACGAGGGGCTCCTTGCCGGACTCAGAATCACGGTAGAGTTGGGAATAAAGAGGCTGATCGTCCGAGGAGATTCTCAACTTGTGGTAAAACAAGTCAACAAAGATTACCAGAGCCCGCTGATGGAAGCCTATGTGGAAGAAGTGAGGAAATTGGAGGAGCACATCGATGGGCTGCAAACAGAGAATGTGCCACGAGCAGAAAACAACATTGCTGACCACCTATCGAAGTGCGATGCACAGAAGCTTCATGTGGAACCAGGAACCTTTGTTCTCCGCCTCACCCAACCATCAGTATCCCCATCTGCGATGTCCAAGAAGAGAAGAAAGCTGAACTCCGGCAAGCATTTCCCGGCAGAGCTTCCCGAAGCCGCTGGTAGAGAAGCTGCTGGGGAAAATCCCGCTTCGGTTGATGAGCAGCTCCCTCCCGCAGGACCACAGGGTCTAGCAGTTGAGACAAGCGCTCCCGGAGACAAGGAAATGCCTTTAGTCCTTGTCGTCGAGCCACGGGCTCCAACCTGGGCGCAGCATATAGTCCATTTCCTTCAAACAGGAGAACTCCCCGAAGAGCAAGAGGAAGCCGAAAGAGTAGCCCGTCGGTCAAGTATGTACCAGTTTGTCGATGACACCCTGTACAGAAGGCGGACGAATGGTGTGAAATTGAGGTGTATCTGCCGGGAGGATGGACTAAAGCTGTTGGCGGAGATTCACGGAGGAGTATGTGGTTCCCACATTGGATGAAGGGCCCTTGCCGGGAAAGCTTTCCGACAGGGTTTCTATTGGCCCACTGCCCTCCAGGACGCTACTGAACTGGTCACCAAGTGTGAAGCCTGCCAGTTCCATTCCAAGAACATCCATCAACCAGCGCAAGCCCTGCAAACAATCCCTCTATCCTGGCCATTCTCGGTCTTGGGGCTCGATATCCTGGGCCCCTTTCCCCATGCTGTCGGGGGCTTTGAGTTCTTGTTCGTGGCAACCGACAAGTTCACAAAGTGGCCTGAGGTGGAACGAGTGAGAAAGGTGACTGCACAAGCAGCTATCAAGTTCACGAAAGGACTGGTGTGTCGCTTTGGAGTGCCTAACAGAGATCATCGACAACGGCACCCAGTTCACGAGCTGCGCCTTCATGCAATATATCCAAAACCTTGGAAGCAAGGTCTCCTTCGCCTCTGTTGCTCACACAAGGAGCAACGGGCAAGTCGAGAGGATGAATGCTGAAGTACTGTGAGGACTCAAGACAAGGACTTTCGATAAGCTGCGAAAGAGTGGCAGGCGCTAGATAGATGAGCTGCCGATGGTTCTTTGGTCCCTTAGAACGATACCAAATCGAGCTACCGGCCAGACGCCCTTCTCCCTAGTGTACGGGGCGGAAGCAGTGCTCCCCACGGAACTCATATACGGGTCCCCTCGAGTGCTTGCCTACGATGAAGTAGAGCAACAGCAGCTGCAGCATGACGATGCCACGCTCCTCGAGGAAGACCGTCTCCGGGCTGCTGTGCGTGCTGCACGTTACCAGCAAGCTCTGCGCCGCTACCATAGCCGCAGGGTTCATGCCCGGAGCCTTGAGGAAGGCAACCTTGTCCTTTGGTGTTTTCAGTCCGCCAAGGGTACAAACAAGTTGATGCCGAAGTGGGAAGGCCCTTACCGGGTAGTACGAGTCACCAGACCTGGCGCAGTCCGTCTGGAGACCGAAGATGGCACCAAGGTGCAGAACTCATGGAACATTGAGCATCTTCGTAAGTTCTACCTGTAAGGCTCGGCTGCCGGGCTCAGTCCCCGGCAGCCACCTTTTGTACAAGCCTTGCCGATGTTGCATGTAACCCTTTGTACAAAGCCAGGCGCAGACCCTGTGCAACAATAATAAAGCTAGGCATTGCATCATATCATCATCCTTACATGCTCATTACGCATTTTTTATGACTGCAATGTTAGCGCTTTTAAGTTATTAAGATTTCCTAGAATGCTTGATGAAACCGTAATCTTTGCTACTGTCCTCACCCTACATGTTTTAACATCGAGAAAACAGGGAAGGGAAACAAGGGAACAAAGATGGCGGCCCATCATGCTTGAAAAGAAGATACTACCTGGAAAAGATAAGTGTACCATGTATTTGCAGTTTAGTACTTCTCATTTTCTCAAGGAAACCCTTAGTATCTCCCTTACTGCGGGATGTGGAGTCATCCACGTGGTAAAAATCCTTGTCGGGACGAGCCGTCCCCCCGTCCTCGCTTATGGGGGTGACAACGCCGATACCGACAAGGAGCTCTGCCGGGGAACAACGCCAACCTGTTGCCGGGGCTCGTTCCCCCACTTTGGCACTCGTGGTTTGAATGACGACCCGGCAAGTAGCTCCGTGCGGCAGAGACGAAACATACTAATGCAGTACAGATAAGGAAAGGAAAGGGATAGTACTTTCGGGAAGAAAATAGCATTCTATTCTCATTCATTTTCGATACAAAATGGGTAGAGATTACATTATGATTCGTTAAAACTTGGCAAGCGCCTACATCTTTTGACATGAAAAAAGATAAGTGCCCCGTAATCCCTTTCTTGTCCCTCTCCTCTCAGGGATTAGGTAGAGAAGGAACAGAGGGCGAAAGGAGCGCCTGGCCGGGATTTGACACTTCCCAGCCAGGACCAGAGGGACGCGACCGGCGGAAGGACCCTGCCCCCAGGCAGGGCGGACGAAGCCGATGGAGCGGACAAGACAAACAAGGGGAAAGAAGGCGGAGGGCAGGTGCAGATGGGGGCGCTGCCGGGACCCAGCTGGTGATGATGGTGCTGCCGGGGAACGCGACGCGTCAGAGACCTCATCCGTGCTCCTGATGCGTCGAAGATCCTCGACCGCCATCGTCTTCCTCATCGCCACCGCCCAAGGAGACGCCCCCGCCATCGCCCAAGCTCCAGGCATGGCAACCCAAGGACCCCACAGAGAGCATGGTCGTCCCCGGTGGCCAAAGACGGGGAATTCCGTCCCTCGCCTTAGAAGAACACACGAAGATGAAGAGCTCTCTCCCGTACGCTCCATCCAGAGCGCTGCGGGAGGAGAGCTTCACCGCGGTAAATGACGACGCGCGGCTGCAACCGCACGCATGCCCATGGTGACCGTGTGGGCGTTTTTTCTCCATCACCTTGAAGAAGGAATGCGGGAACCATGGACCGCCACGACGCTGCACCTCCAACATAGATCCCGACGCGACATCAACTGCGTGGAGCTCCGTCAAGACTAAAGGAGCGGGCAGCGCGACAGCAGGCGTACCACCGCAGCCATCCCCGATATGTCCACCACGCTGCCCGCTCCCCCATCCGAGGCTTCCCCGACCAACTTTCAGTTCAGAACCGTACACCCATGGAGGGAGCCAAACAGAGTTTCGGAGGGAAGGTTCTACAAGCACGCTCGCTCGGCTGCTCCCCCTGAGCATCGGGAGGGCGAGCGCCGCTCAAGACAAAGAAGCAGAAGGGCGAGCTCTGTGGGTTTGCACTCTAGGAGGAAGAAGGGATGGATGAGCATCGCTCCTCGTGACCCCCCAATTTATAGGAGAGGGCGCGGGGGCTGGCTCTCCTCCACTCCAAGGGTCGCCGCCCATCTCCACCAATTCCATTGCCCACGATCACGGGCGAACAGGTAACCGCCCCATTGCTCCAATCCATGGCGCTGCGGTTTCTGCCACGATCAGGACTTTAAGTCACGCGCGCCCGTCGCTAACTCCCCGCTATGCATGCAGCGCGCGTGGCGGAAACGGCCTGAGGTGGTGGGACAGCGCTGACCAATAAATTGGCAGTTACTCCCTCACATTGCGCGACTGTGCATGAAACTTGGGCCTGACCCAACGGCACTTGGCGAGCACGTGTGGGCCAGTCCCGGGGGCTCCTGTCGGTGCACTAGTACAGGGGTACCCAGTGCCCCTGACTTATGCACAAGCGGTAGAAGCAAAAACCCGGCCAACAATCAAGACCAAGACTCTAGCAAGCTCAACAATGCAGCCCAAGCCTGGACTGCGACGCGCCAAGCACGTCCCAAACGCTTGCGAGAGACCAAGACGTGCACACCTCCCTGAAGACCCGGCAAGCCACTTCCCGGCAGGCGTGAGCCATCCAGCCACCGCTCCACCGCATTGCTATGCCTGTCACTTATCGATGCGGTGTCAAGCCCTCAGGCGGCTAATCAGCTCTCTCTAAGCACGTGGCGACACATTGGAAGGCAAGTTACGCTCGGTTGACACCCGCCCTGCAGCGTGTCAAGATCTTAAGCGACGACCGGCCAAGCGATGGCAAGAGCTTGCTGGAGATGCACCCCCAAGCGCCACCTAGGTAGGTAATCATGGCATTTTGTCCTAAATGCCAGAGTTAGGTATGATAGCTCTGCTTAGCTATCTAATCAATAGATAATGTCTGTTTTGCCATTGTGGTAACCCCTTGCACTATAAAAGGAGGCCCAAGGCAACCTAGCTCAAGGTTGGCAACTCGAACCCCCGAACGCTTGTACTCGCATAGCTGCTCTCTCCCCGACAGCAGTCCTTGCCTGGGTTAGGCGCCCTGCGTTCTTCGTGTTCCTCCAATCAATCCACCAAAAAGCAGGAGTAGGGTTTTACGCTTAGCAGCGGCCTGAACCTGGGTAAAATGCATGTGTCCTGATCGTTGCGCCGTCTCATGCTCTCCGCTCTTCGTGCAACGTGACCCCCCTGCCGAACCACAAGGGACCTCTGGTCCCATAGGTGATCATGAGCATCCGTGCCCCGACAGCCATGATGCCAATATGAATTATGCTTATGGATATAAACTTGCTATAGTTCCTTATGTTAAGCATGAAATTGTTGCTATTGCACCCACATACGATAGTCCTATTATCTTTTTGAATTCTCCCAACTACACTGTATCGGAGAAGTTTGCACTTATTAAGGATTATATTGATGGGTTGCGTCTTACTATCACACATGATGATTTTGATAAATAAAATATGCATGTGCTTGCTACTCCTACATGCAATTAATATGAGAGAGGAACTAAATCTTCACCTATCTATGTTTTCAATACGATAAAATTGCAAGAAACTACTTATGCTATGTATTGGCCTTTATTTTGTGTGAATGAATTGTTCTATGACATGACAATGCATAGGAAGAGAGTTAGACTTCGTTGTCACATGATATATATCACTTTGTGCTCACTACTAAATTACAAATCATTGTTAATTAAAATTGGCTTTGATATACCTTGGGATCCGGGTGGATCAATTACTTGAGCACTATATGCCTAGCTTAATGGCTTTAAAGAAAACTCTGCCAGGGAGACAACCCGGAAGTTTTAGAGTGTCATTTATGTCTACTGTGTGCTTTTAAAATAATTAAAAACAAAAGATAAAGTGGGGAACTTAAAACCTTTTCAAAAAGAGAAGTGAAAGTGGGAAAGATGAGCACCGTTGAAGTGGGGGGGCGTCCTTGAACTTTTGTTCATGCCCATGGAAACTTTGTGAATCTTGATTACAACAACTTTTCAACAAAAATAATTATCCCCTTGTACAAATCCATTGTATTATAAAAATAATGTACCAAGAATTACCTTTAGGATGTTTGAATTGCTTGTTTGATATGTGCTGTGTAAAAACAGAAACTTTTGCTGTAGTGTTTGAATTTTCATATTTTACTGGAGCATGCAAAAATTCTGAACTTTTTACACAATACTGCTATAAAAATTCTTTATTACATTCTAATTTTTCAGAATTTTCTGCATTATATAAGTATACGTTCCATCTGCATCTTTACAGACTATCATGTTTTTCACAGATTGTTGTTATAGTTGCTTTGCGTGCTTATGTTTGAATTCTTGTTGAGCCCCAATGACTTGGGAGCCATAGAATTGTGATAGCATACAGTGGCTAATTTTAGATTATAATTATGCAATAATGTTATGGCAGGACATGATGAGATTTGATGATTATGTACTAACATTTCTAATAAAAGTTTTGTGTGGATAAAGTGTTCGAAGATCGAGGAGGTATCAATATGAGAAGAATAAGGAGAGACAAAAGTTCAAGCTTGGGCATGCCCAAGGCACCCCAAGTAAATATTCCAGGATACTCAAGCGTCTAAGCTTGGGGCCCCGGAAGGCATCCCATCTTTCTTCTTCAACAACTATCGGTATGTTTTGGTTTTTGTTTTGTTCACATGATATGCGTAAATTCTTGGAGTGTCGTGTGCCTTTTATTTTCCTTTTGGCATTGCACCATGATGGTTTGGGAAAGTCCATGGTCGATTTATAGAATACTCTTTGCACTTCACTTATATATTTTGAGTATGGCTTTATGGAATGCTTCATGTGCTTCAATTATATCATTTGAAGTTGGATGCCTGTTTCTCTGCATATAGAAAACCATTATTTGTAGAATGCTCTTTTGATTCACTTATATTAATTAGAGCATGTTCATGTCTTTTGTAGAAAGAATTAAACGCTCATGCTTCACTTATACCTATTTAGAGAGTCAACGGGACTTGGTCATTTACGTGGATAGTCATAAAATCTTACATAAAACTTGTAGATCACTGAATATGATATGTTTGATTCCTTGCAATAGTTTTGCGACATTAAGATAGTAATATGTAGGTGCACTAGTTGATGATTGTGTATTAGTAAGAATATTGATGTTAAGGTTTGTGATTCCCGAAGCATGCACATATAGTCTCTAGTTATGCGATGAAGTTGGACCATAATTTATCCTTGATTGAAATCCTTTGTGCTGTTATGATCGGGGGCGTGCGATGGTTAACTCCTACCAACATCCTCCCTAGGAGCATGTGAGTAGTACTTTGCTTCGAGAGACCTAATAAAACCTTCCAATAAGTATGTGAGTTCTTTATGACTAATGTGAATCCATGGATATACGCACTCTCACCTCCACATATTTGCTAGCCTCTTCGGTACCATGCATTGCCCATTCTCACCTCGAGGATCGGTGCAACTTTCGCCGGTGCATCCAAACCCCATGACATGATACGCTCTGTTGCACATAAGCCTCATTATATCTTCCTTAAAACAGCCACCATACCTACCTATCATGGCAATTCCATAGCCATTCTGAGATATATTGCCATGCAACTTCCACCGTCACTTCATATGACTTGTATTTCCATCGTCATATTGCTTTGCATGATCGTAAGATAGCTAGCATGATATTTACATGGCTTGTCCAGTTTTTGATATCTATCGCTATGCTAGATCATTACACATCCTGGTACACTGCTAGAGGCATTCATATAGAGTCATATCATCCTATCAGTTTTTCATATTGAGTTGTAAGTAAATAAAAGTGTGATGATCATCGTTATTAGAGCATTGTCCTAGTGAGGAAAGGATGATGGAGACTATGATTCCCCCACAAGTCGGGATGAGACTCCGGACGAAAAATGAAAAATGGGGGAGGCCAAATGAGCCCACCACAAAAAAATGGGGGAGGCAAAAAAAAAGAGAAAAAAAGCCCACCATTAAAAAAAAACAAATAAATGATAGAAAAAGAGAGAAGGGACTTTGCTACTATCCTTTACCACACTTGTTTATACGTCTCCAACGCATCTATAATTTATGAAGTATTCATGCCATATTTACAGCAATTTTATAAGGTTTTGGTATGATTTGCATGGAACTAACCCGGACTGACGCTGTTTTCAGCAGAACTACTGTGGTGTTGTTTTTTGTGCAGAAATAAAATTTCTCCAAATGCAACGAAACTTTTTGATGATTTTTTTTGGAACAAAAGAGGCACTAGAAGCTTTGTGGGAGGTCCAGAAGAGCCACGAGGTGGCCACAACCCACCAGGGCGCGCCAGCCCCCTCTGGTGCGCCCTGGTGTCTTGTGGGCCCCTCGTGACCCATCTTCGGGTGAAACTGACACCCAAAAATCCTATATATTTATAAACCCCCAGAAATAACCCTAGATCAGAAGCTCCGCCGCTGCAAGCCTCTGTAGCCATGAAAAACCAATCTAGACCCTGTTTCGGCACCCTGCTGGAGGGGGAAATCATCACCGGAGGCCATCTTCATCATCCCTATGGTCTCCATGATGAGGAGGGAGTAGTCCACCCTCGGGGCTGAGGGTTCGTACCAGTACATATGTGTTTAATCTCTCTCTCTCTCGTGTTCTTGATTTGGCACGATCTTGATGTATCGCGGGCTTTGTTAATATAGTTGGATCATATGGCGTTTTCCCCTCTATATCTTATTGTGATGAATTGAGTTTTCCCTTTGAGATTTCGTTATTACTGGATTGAATACTTTTATGGATTTGAGAGCACTTGATCTATGTCTTGGCACTCAACTCGCGGATTCCCAAGGTGACATTGGGGTAATCTATGCATAGGGGTTGATGCACGTTTTCGTCCTACTTTCTCCGGTAGAAATCTTGGGGCACTCTTTGAGGTTCTTTGTGTCGGATTGAGTATTATGAATCTGAAATTATTTGATGCGTATCGTATAATTAACTCATGGATACTTGTGGTGATATTGGAGTATCTAGGTGACATTTGAGTTGGTTGATGCGTATCATATGGTGTTATTTTAGTACGAACTCTTGGATAGATCGATCGGAAAGGATAACTTTAAGGTGGTTTCGTACCCTACAAACAATTTCTTCTTATGTTCTCCCCTAGATAAGAACTTTGGAGTGATTCTTTGTTGCACGTTGAGGGGTGGTTATGTGATCCAATTATATTAGCATTGTTGAGAGATTGCACTAGCGAAAGTACGGACCCTAGGCCTTGTTTTCAAGCATTGCAATACCGTTTGTGCTCACTTTTGTTACTTGCTACCTTGCTGTTTATTATTGTTACTATTACAAAAATCAATACCTACTATCATTACTACACTTGTATCACCATCTCTTCGCCGAACTAGTGCACCTATACAACTTACCATTGTATTTGGTGTGTTGGGGACACAAGAGACTTTCTATTATTTGGTTGCATGGTTATTTGAGAGAGACCATCTTCATCCTACGCCTCCCACGGATTGATAAAACTTAGGTCATCCACTTGAGGGAAATTTGCTACTGTCCTACAAAACTCTGCGCTTGGAGGCCCAACACGAGTCTAGAAGAACAAGTTGTGTAGTAGACATCAAGCTCTTTTATGGCGCCATTGCCGGGGAGGTGAGTGCTTGAAGGTATATCTTTAGATCTTGAAATTAAATCTTTTAGTTTCTAGTTTTTCACTAGTTTGGTTTCATAAAAGAAAACTACAAAAAAATGGAGTTTAGGTTGCCTCATTTGCTTCGTCTTTATAATGTATTTCGTGAAAATGATGGTTCGGAAAATTTTGCTCAATTGATAGAAGAAGAATTCAATAAAATGTTTGGCATAAATGATGAGCATGATTACAATGTTGTTAGTATGAATTCTATGAATATCCAAAATACTAATGATGATTGCACTAGTAATGATAAAAATGTTTCTTATAAGCATGTCAATTTTTGTGGAGTGCATAAAGTTTGTGAAGACGTGCCTTATAGGGGTGATAGATTTTGTAATAAGCATAAACATGATAGAACCATTTGTTTGCTCAAAGTGATAGATGAATTTTATACAAAATTATGTTCTCTTTATCCTATTACTTGTGAACTTTGCAATAAAGTTGGTCATCTTAATTTCCATTGCAAACTTTTTCATGATCAAATCATGGCCAAATATTGTAATGACTTGATCACCCTTGAACTTTATAATGAGATTTCTCTATTTTGGGGGAGTGAAGAATTGACACATAAAAATAGTTGGTTTGAAGTATTCATTCTCACGGACGACATTGAAACTAATCTAAAAAATATCTATATGTTTTGTATGGTAAATTGCAATGAGAATGCTTATATTGCGAACTATAGAAAGATGGGAAAACCAATAGAATATAAAAGGAATACTAATGAAAGGGTAAAGATTTCCACTTTCCCTCCTATTGTCTCTCATGATGAAATAGGTGACGAGGAGGATCTCCCTATTCAACCAATCTCATAAATAAGAAGCTCGAAAAAATTAATTAAACCCACACATGATGTGGTGAAGAAGAAGAAAAGAAGAAAGAGTAGAGGTAAAAAGGTATGTCTCCCAAATGAAGTTGCTCCTATTATTGTTGTGCCTCACGAGGATGAATCAAAAATAATTGTGGAAGATGATACACTTGATGATGATTTTGTTATGCCTATTGCTTGTTGTGATGACTATGATTGGGAAGATAATGATACTTCTTATAATCTTGAAAATCTTTTTGGCACCAACTTGGTAAATTATGATGATAATAATTGTTATACTATTGGTGCTATTCAAACTATTAATGATGAGAGTGATTATGCTTATGATATGCCAAGCCACAAGCTTGGGGATGCTATGTTTGATGAGAATGACATGTTTGAGAATTTATTTGCTGCAATTAATGTTTGTCCCAAGCTTGGGGATGCTATGCTTAATGAAGATGATCCTTTTAGTTCCCCTACTTTGAATTATCAAATTTGTTATGATGATTGCATGCCTCCTATTTATGATGATTGCGATATTTATAAAAGTGGATTTGGAGAGGTCATGACTTTATTTAGTTATGATTCCACTATTTTGGAAGAGGTTTCACTTGACTATGATGAGAACAAAGTTGCTACTTATGATGATTATTGTGCTGATACTTATGTTATAAAAAGTAGTGATAATTATTGTCACAATTTTGAATATCCTTTTACTGAACATTACTCTTTTAATGTGGAAACAATTTATAGTATTCGAGTTTCATTTGATGCTCCCACTATTATGAATGAGAAGAAATTTGCTTATGAGGAGAGTAATAAAATTTCTATGCTTATGGATCATGAAAATAATGCTTTATGTGATAGTTATATTGTTGAATTTATTCATGATGCTACTGAAAATTACTATGAGAGAGGAACATATGCTTTTACATATTGCAATAATATCAAGTTTCTTCTCGATGTGTTGGAAATTTTGAAGTTACACTTGTTTTGCCTTCCTATGCTAATTGATTCTTGCTCCCATAATTTGTTTGATCACAACATCCCTATGCATAGGAAGTGGGTTAGACTTAAATGTTCTTGCCATGTGATTCATGATTCTCTCTTTATGTTTCAATTCTTTACTTTTATGCGAGCATCATTGAAATCATCATGCCTGGCTAAAAAGGCATTAAAGAAAAGCGCTTGTTGGGAGACAACCCAACACGGCAACACTTTTACTTTCTGTTTTTATATGTTCACATGATTAAGCTACTTTAGTAATCATGTTTTGTTTCTTTTATTTCAATAAAGTGCCAAGTAAAGCCTTTGGGATAGTGTGGAAACTTCTTAGTTTGAATCTGTGCAAAAACAGAAACTTTCGCCTCCAGTGCAGAATTTGTTGTTCTCTACTGGAGCGTGTTAAATTCTTGAAATTTTTGCAAATTCTTTCTATGCAAACTCTATGCATTGTCCTAATTTTTTTAGAATTTTTAGAGTCAGGGAAGTATGGTGATCATTCAGATGTTCACATACTGTTCTTTTTTTGACAAATTCTGTTTTGCATGCATAGCTTGCTTGTTTTAGTGTTTCCATAGCTTATATTTAGGAGTATAAATTATGGGAATGATAGAATATATTAGGTATATGTGGGAACAATTATGAATCTTGTCTTAACAGTACCTAAGTGAATGATCTATATTTACTATACTAACCCATCTCACGAAGTTCCGTTAAGTTTTGTGTGATTGAAGTTTTCAAGTTTTGGGTGAGACACCGATATAAGAAGAATAAGGAGTGGTAATACCCTAAGCTTGGGGATGCTAAAGGAACCCCAAGGTAACATCCAAGGAAGACTCAAGCGCCTAAGCTTGGGGATGCCCCGGAAGGCATCCCCTCTTTCGTCTTCAACATTATCGGTATATCTTACTTCGAGCTATATTTTTATTCGTCACATAATATGTGCTTTGCTTGGACCGTCATTATATTTTGTTATTTTCTGTTAGGTGTTATTTATAAACTTTTTTTTCAATAAAAAGTTCCAACAATTGCCTTAGGATGCTTGCATTGCATGTTTGATGTGTGCTGTGTAAAAACATAAACTTTCTCTGTAGTGTTTGAATTTTCATATTTTACTGGAACATGGAAAGTTTCTAAATTTTTTGCAAAGTGTTTTCATATAAATTATTTATCACTTCCTAAATTTTCATATTTTTTTAGTTACATAAGTACACTGTTTTCATAAATTACTACAGACTGTTCTGTTTGGACAGATTGTTGTCATAGTTTTGTTATCTACTTATCCTATAGTTTCCATAGCCTATATTGGTAGATATAAATTGTGGAAACGATAGTAAACAGTAGATGATGTTTGGAAATTATTGTGCAACTTGTCTTGGCAGTACAAGAAGTGTGGACTTATTCTTATGTGTACTAACCTATCTCATGAGTTCTTTTCGAGTTTTTGTGGATGAAGTTTTTAAGATTTAGGGAAACCGTGATATAAAGGGAATTAAGGAGACACAAAAGCTAAAGCTTGGGGATGACCAAGGCATCCCAAGATAATATTTCAAGAAGTCTCAAGCATCTAAGCTTGGGGATTCCCAGGTAGGCATCCCACCTTTCTTCATCAATAATTATCGGTTAGTAGCGGTTGAGCCTAAGTTTTTTGCTTCTTCACATGATGTGTGCTATTCTTGGAATGCCATTTTATTTTGTTTTGCTTGCTGTTTTAATAAAATACTTAGATCTGAAAGTTTTTAGATGAGAGAGTGTTCTCAAATGGCTACCCATTTACTTAACTACTCGTTTGATCTTCACTTATATCTTTTTGGAGTAGCTTGTCATTTACTCTTGTGCTTCACTTACATCCTATGAGTAAATTGTTGAATGAATTGAATACCATGAAGTTGAAATTATATTTTCATATCATTCCTAGTAGTAGCTTCACATTGGGTTTAGAAAGTGAAATCTTTTGAAGCTTGACAATCACAATATTGGTCATACAAGCAATTCGTGAATGATTTGTATAAGGAAGAGAACTTTCACATACAAATATATTATCTTGGACATCTTCTATGATTGTGAATACCCATTAATTATTTTCAAACTTGAGCAAATTAGTTGAAGTTGGACAAGGAAGACAACGTAATGAGTTATGGTTGTGTATATTTGCATAGAAGTTATATTGTTATGGATCCTCCAACATGTGGTGTTTGCTTAGGATCTTTTGCTAGCCAAAAATTCGTACTAAGTAGAGATACTACTTGTGCATCCAAAAACCCTTAAACCCAGTTTCTTGCCATGAGTGTCCACCATACGCACCTATGGATTGAATAAGATCCTTCAAGTAAGTTGTCATCGATGCAAAAAGGCAATAAAAATTGCTTCTAAATGTGTTTGATCATTTAGTGTAAGAGAAAATTGAGCGTTGTACGAACTTGTGATGGCAAAGTAATAAAAGCGACAGACTGCATAATAATGGTTGCTATCATAAGGGGCAATATAATGTGACGTTCTTTTGCATTAAGGGATTGTGCATACAAAACCAAAAAGCGCATGACAACCTCTTCTTCCCTCTGCTAAGGGCCTATCTTTTACCTCTCAGTATTTACTTTTATGCAAGAGTCAATAGTATGCATTCTCATTTCAACCTCAATTATTCTCTAGTTGGCAAGCGTCATGTGGTGGGGAAAGATCTAGGCACATATGGCCAGTCAAATTTATTTGATCATGACTTATATTGTTGACAATTATCTCTATGATAAATGAGTTAGGAGGCAAAACATTAAGCCCCTATCTTTCTCTGTGTTCGATGGATGCCATTTGTTCTAAAAATATGCTTTGAGTACTAGCAGTCATAGAAGACTATATGATGATTGAGTATGTGGAGCTCTTACTTAGACTTTGTTGAGAATAAGTTGAATTGCAATTGTTTGGTGACTAAGAACATAGGTTGTTAAGTTTCAAGAGAATTCATTGTTTGAACCATAACATGTGAATTGGTTGCTACTTTATCATGATGAGTTTTATGAGAAAGAGTTGTTGTTATGATGCTAGGAAAAGTGGTTGAAATTATCATTGATCAAACTTATGCACTATGCTAGCATTCACACATCATAAATTATTTTCTTTTATCATTTACCTACTCGAGGACGAGTAGGAATTAAGCTTGGGGATGCTGATACATCTCCAACATATCCATAATTTATGAAGTATTCATGCCATATTTACAACAATTTTATATGGTTTTGGTATTATTTGCACGGAACTAACTCGGACCGACGCTGTTTTCAGCAGAACAACCGTGGTGTTGTTTTTTGTGCGGAAATAAAAGTTCTCCAAATGCAACGACACTTTTTGACGTTTTTTTTTGGAACAAAAGAGGCACTAGAAGCTTCGTGTGAGGGCCAGAAGAGCCACGAGGTGGCCACAACCCACCAGGGCGCGCCAGCCCCCTCTGGCACGCCATGTTGTCTTGTGGGCCCCTCGTGGCCCATCTTCACGTGAAACCAACGCCCAAAAATCCTATATATTCAGAAACCCTCAGAAATAACCCTAGATCAGAAGTTCCAACGCCGCAAGCCTCTGTAGCCATGAAAAACCAATCTAGACCCCGTTCCGGCACCCTGCCAGAGGGGGAAATCATCACCGGAGGCCATCTTCATCATCCCTATGGTCTCCATGATGAGGAGGGAGTAGTCCACCCTCGGGGATGTGGGTTTGTACCAGTAGCTATGTATTTAATCTCTCTCTCTCTCTCTCTCTCTCTCTTGTCTTCTTGATTTGGCACGATCTTGATGTATCGCGGGCTTTGTTAATATAGTTGGATCATATGGTGTTCTCCCCTCTCTATCTTGTTGTGATGAATTGAGTTTTCCCTTTGAGATTCGTTATTACCAGATTGAATACTTTTACGGATTTGAGAGCACTTGATCTATGTCTTGGCACTCAACTCATGGATTACCGAGGTGACATTGGGGTACTCTATGCATAGGGGTTGATGCACGTTTTCGTCCTACTTTCTCCGATAGAAATCTCGGGGCACTCTTTGAGGTTCTTTGTATTGGATTGAGTATTATGAATCTGAAATTGTTTGATGTGTATCATATAATTAACTCATGGATACTTGCACTACTAGGGAATACCCTACCAGTAGCGCTGGATTTTTAGCTACCAGTAGCGCTGGTAGGCGCGCTACAGCTACGGCGCTACAACTATTTTTAGCAGTAACGCGTGTTTTGCCTAGTGCTACTGGTAATATCCTATACCAGTAGCGCTCATCTTCCAAGCGCTACTGCTAACTATCTGCAGTGCGTGTTGTGGAGGAGCGCTACTGTTATAAACGCGCGGCTGGTAATTTTTGTCCCAGCGCTACTACTAATATTTTTATGTTTTTTTTGCGTTTTTTGCTCTATTTATATAGATACAACTTCTATATGATAACAACATGCATATTCATTGAAGCAGATATGAATAAAAGAAGGTCTTTCATCTCATATCATCATCATCACTAATAGTCAAACACGTTCATGTCTCGAAGATATAGCGATACAAGTTATTAGAAGTCTCTAATACATGCAACTACCCATGATCACACTCATGTTTCATCATCTATGTAACCTAGCTATGATCTGATCGCATACAAGAGAAGGACGATCGCGATGAGCGCAAGCGGGATTATGTAGTAGTTTTTTAGGCGTCGGTTCTGATTTCTCTCGCGCGCTAGCGTCCACCTCAAGTAACTAGCTTCCGCCTCATTTCTGCTATCAAACCCTTTCTGGCTGCCGCCCGGGAAGCAATACACTTGGGCCTGACAATCTGGCCACTCCTCGTACACTCCCGGAACCCTCCCTATGTACACGACATACTACCTCGGCATCGATGATCTATATACCTGTCAGAGATGCATATATCATCAAGTGAATTCAACATTAATATGCAACATAATATACGACGTCGACCTGCGGAGAGAAAGAGTTAGCAAATAGAAGCAACATAAACATAGTTAACGAAATTCATCGTACCGAAACTAAGTAACTAGAGTGCGGTAGCGTTTACATCTAATAGTTACGTCGTACAGATAAATTCCAAGTTTCGGTTGTAGAGAAAGTAACAACTAAACAGACACAGTGTCATCGTTAATTTAAGCAGTGCACTCGTGCCATCCGTCCATATCCGGGAGGATGCACCCAAGCTCGGTGAAAGGCGTGGTGTCTTGATGTAGTAGGGCTATGCGGGTGCGGATGTCACGCCACGATATTGGACCGCCGTGGAACATCCCATTCTCTTCAATGACGTCTTTCATGATGATCGACGCAATTTCCTGCTGGATGCGGTAGAAGTCATTTCGTAGTTGATGATCCGATACGGTTTCTAAGGCTTCGGCCCATCTCTGGATATGGGCATCAGATGAAGATGTCATGCGAATTAACTGTTGATCCCTTCTGTACTCCAGCATTAGATGGATGACGTAGAATCCATCCTTACTACCACTTGTTGCCGGTCGCTGGACGCAACAGAAGTCAGTCTTATGGCCGAAACACACCGTGCCCCTAAATGTCTTCTTGAATTGGATGCTGCCACTCCGCATGCTGAAGCCAAGAAGAGCTCTGTCCAGAACATACTTGATGTGTGTGTAATCTTTCTTCTGTATGGTCATGGACGGGTCCAAATACAGAGCGCGGGAGCAACGCGTGTAAAGAACAATGAGAATGGCGCTCTCGTGGCTGCGCAAAATAAATACACGATCAACTTAGTGTTCATGCGTGCAAAGTAATGATCGAAATGCATGAAAGGATGTATGTGCTATAGTGGCTATCCATGGATGACTTACCTGGGATGATAAGGTACGAGAATCGCTTCCTTGTCCTTATTGTTCACCATGAACTCTTCGATGTACCACGTCACATATTTACGGTTAGCTTCGTCGACTGACAAGAAGCCCTCACGCATGTAGTACGGGTCCGCGACCGCAAGACCATTGATTTGCTCTCTCCTGACGATGTAGTTCATATGAAGTGCATAAAGACAGACGAACGTCAAATCAAGCCGCCTCATTAGTAACATCTCGAAGATGTAGTCAAATCGCAGGAAGAACAGGTCCGCAGGGCAGCCGTGGACGTACTCCTTGTCATGACACGACACATGGACCGTATAAAGCGGGTATCTTGGATCATTCGAGGAGAGAAGGCTTCTCTCCGTCGACAGCACATGGTCATGCACTCTCCTGAGATCCCCTGTTATGGCGGCTAGCGCATCCTCCGGTAGCATTGGCTTTCCTGCGATATGGATAGACGACGCACCTTTGATCGTTACACTGTCTGCAACCCGGGTCTACGGAGGCGGCTGGCTGCTAGAAGCCACTTTGGCAACTTTGGCGGCAAACGGGAGTTTCTTCGCCGGTCTCTTCCTCTCCTTCTTCTTGGTGTACCCAGTTGCTGGTGGGTCTGTCCGACCCTGTCTGACCACCGCCCCCAGTGTCGTCGAGCTCAGCATTGAATGACCTTGGGTTAGTTGAGCTTGGGTTGAGGCAACATCTAGAGGGGTGTCATGTGAGGCTTGCATGAACAAAGACTTCTTGCACTCCCGAGGACGTTCCGGCTCCGACTGTTGCTCATCATATGGCCGACTCATCACTACGTCCTCATAGGCGTCGGTATTGAGCCACTGGAGAGGGTCGTCGTCCTCCATGTCATGATCCATATTCTCATCCATGTGGGCGACATCATCAGCCGGTGCCGGAACGGTTGGACCCCCTTCCTCGTGTCGCTCGCCCTCACCCGGCAGCACAGACGGTGCTCGTAATTGCGTAGGTGGGGTTTTGGTCATACCTTGCTCAGGTCCCGTTGGTGTGCTCCCGACCACCTCCAAACGAAGAAGATTCTTCGGCCACAGGATCGCCCAATTTTTGCATTGGCCAAGCTGCGTCGGGGTCTCATCGTCCTCTCCACCGATATTCATGGGAAGACATAAACCCTCATACCCCTGTTTTACACTCGCCATGGAGACCCTTAAGGCATTATCGGGCATCTGTCGGCGGTGGATCAAGCGATCCTTGGGCTCGATTATAGTACCCTTCCCCACATCCATCAACCCGCCGTTCATGTGGTAGAGGAGGGTGCATGGAGTGGAGTCGGCCTGTAAAGACATGTATGCGGCGTCAGAGATCCAAAATACAACGGGAACTAAAGATTAGTTAGTTATGTTCAGGAGTGTGCGACGCGTATTTACCATGAGGGCATCGAGCTCGGCCAATGTCGACGGCCCGACATTGAAGGCAGAGACAGAGCATGGGCTGCTATCAGAGGGTGCAGGTGCGGGAGCAGGTGCTGTTGGATCCGGTGCTGGTGCAGTCGCCATAGCAGGTAAGGGTGTGGGTGCGAAGTTCAACGAGTTGCTCCCAGTGAAGCTGGGCATGGGAAATTCAGTTGGGGGCGGTGTGGATTTTGTTGCAACCAACTGACCATACTTGGAATCAAGCTTGTCAATGCAGCTGCCACATCATTTCTGCAGGCATCTACTGCTGCCCTTCTTGCCTCAGCTACGGTTTTAGCTTTGTTTTTCTTCAGCGCCAGCGCCACCTTCTCATCGATAGTCACTTGACTTAACTTCTTTCTCTGCTTTTTGGCCTCGGGGTCCTCCCTATAGTAGTACTTCCACGTGGCGCCATCTCCGACGGCGTGCACACATCCATACGAAGGCGGCGTATCCAGCCGTTTTCCATACATTACATTGATTGCCCGGTTGAAAGGGGTGTCCCACTTGTACTTCGCCGACTACTGAGTCGACTAAGTCGACGAGTCACTTTCGGGTGCAAGCTTGTGTTGCTCTCTCTGCAAAATGAGCGTGAATCAATTACGAATGTTGACTAGAATGTCGTCGACTTGATCAGAAGCTAATATAAGGTGGTAAAATGATAATTACCAATATTCTCATGAATTCCCTCGTAGGCCCGTCCGTGTAAAATTCCTTTTTATAGGGTCCCACTTGAACCGGGCCCTGATGAAGTCATGCTCTTGCTGGTCGGTGAACTCAGCCAAGAGGTCTAGGAGCCCCAGACGTTCACGTTCCGTGTCCTACTTAGCCAACACGGGCCTCTTGCCCGTGTAACCACGACTTCCGAGGTGGTGGTTCCCCATGTTCCTTGCCTGAAGCTCCTTGCCTTTCTTCGATCTGGCCTTGGCAGCTTCTTCAGCGCAAGTCGCCTTGAACTGTTCAAAGTCCTCATTCGAAATTGTCGGATTGTCTTCTTTTATCTGGTTGTAGGTTTGATGCTCTACTTCAATCGCCCTTTTCACCCTTGTTTTCCAGGCACTCAATGAGTTGCTGAACTTTCCTAGGGCTTTGCTGTTTATTTTCTTCATGGCAGGATCATCCCACGAGTCATTGATCTTTTCATTCTGACCGGGGAACAAGAATCTTGCGTGCAACCTAGTTAGGAGCAGGTGTTGCAAAGGTTCATTCCCCCATATTTTCCTGTCATTGATGTTAGCGGTATCCCGTAGGATGCATGCTAATTGGTTGACGTACTTCGCTGACACGTCTAGCGGCTCGATTGGCTTGAAATCGCCTTTTGCCACCTCCGTCATCACCAGTCTTCCGGTGCCAAGCTGATTTGGGAGTCATGTCCTCTTTCCCTTCTTTCCTTCACTGGCTTGGGAGGTACCATCAGTGGCCATCTCCTCCTCAGTGCAGGTGTTGGTGGCATCAGTGTCGGCGGCGTCGGCGCCATCGGCGTTGGCATCAGTGGCCGTCCCCATCTCCTGTGTAGCCAGATAGTTGAGGAAAGTGTGTGCTTCTCCTTCTTGGGTGCGAGAACCTACGGCTTCATCGTTGTTGGCCATGTTTCCTAGGGTTCAATCTAGTCGTTTAATTTCTCGAGCTTTATATAATCAAATGAATAATGACTCTTGGAAAAATGGCCTATGTTTTGCCTAGTTGTCATTTCATTCCCGTCCCGGCAAATCTCGGGCACTCGATATGTCTACTTTGAAGCACACGTAATGTCGAAATTCACAGTAAATTTCGGCATGACCTATGCTAAAACTGGCACATATCGAGCGCCTGAAATGTGCCAGAACAGAAATGAATCAACATTCCGGCAAAACATAGGCCACTCAGAATCAATTTCCCTACAAACAAGAACGGCCTCAGGCCCACAACACATTGTATATGGTCCAATTTGAGTGTTTGGACAGCAACTCGTCTTCAAACGGACAACAACTCATCAAAACTTCAAATGGACAGCAAGCATTTCAATTTCATTTTCATTGCATTTGGACAGCAACTTCAAATGGACAGCAAGAATTTCATTTTCAGAATCATAAACTATTAACTATTAAGTGAATTTTGCTATCTAATTTACTATCTAATTATCTGTTTTACTATCTAATTAACTTCAAACTAATTATCTGTTTACTATCTAATTTTCTGTTTTACCCTAATTTTAGAACCCTAATCTAAGAACCCACACTAGCTAGCAAGCAGGGAAGGGAGAGAGGGTGCTGAGATTTGTCACCTCAGTTCAGAGGGGGGCAGGGACGGCGGTGGACGGCGAGGTAGCGGCGTCGGTGGGGAGGGGCAGGGACGGCGGTAGACGGCGAGGCAGGTGCTACGTCGGTGACCCAGGGCCGTCATTGGGGAGGGGCAGGGATGGCGGCCGGTGGAGAACGAGGCCAACGTCGTCTTTGGGGTTGGGGATGAGGTCGCCGGGGCTGAGGGGGATCGCCGCTGCTGGGACGAGAGAGAGCGAGGGAGAGGATCGAGAGTGAGAGAGAGAGAGTGGGGGATTGGGGGAGGAGATTGAGGAAGAACAGCTTGGCTATAGCAAACTTAGCTATAGCGCGTTTTGCAAAACGCGCTATAGCTACCTTAGCTATAGCGCGTTTCTGTAAAACACGTATTGCTAAGTTAGCTATAAAGCTTGTGTTGCCCGAACGCGCTACTGCTAACTGTTTTTCCTTTTCCTTTTTCTTTTTTCCTTTTTCTCTTTCTTTTACATTTTTTATTTTTCCTTTTTCTCTTTATTTTGCCTAATTACTAATTAGGGTTGTTTATGTAGTAATAACACCCTCCCCCCAGCCCGTATATATATATATGACCGAGCACCTCCGAACTACGCCTCCTCCCACTATGAGCACCTCCGAATAATAATTAGTGCATAATATATATTACATCATTTGACCGATAACGGTGTTAAGTACTTATACAAAATAGGTACACACAAATTATGATCGTTTGTTAATTAGCGTGCGGGCGACGACGCTTGAGACTGATCTTCTTCTTTCCTCTTTTGTTCGTTGTCGAATAATTGAGCCCCTCGTCGTGACTTCCTTTTCTAGGGAGTACGATCTTTCTTAGGTAATGTTGTCATGCTTCTTCTTTTGATGTATGGTTCATCGTCATCATCATCTTCCCTCATCTGGTCACCGTACTGGTCGTAGTCTTCCTCGTTGGCGACTCCATCCATTCCGATGATGCTCCTTTTGCCTCTCCTCATGACAACACAATTGGGATTGAGAGGGTTTTCTATGAATAAGCATTGTGTCACGTGCTTAGCGTGTACCCATGGCTCATTTTTTGCGGTGGCGCTCACGGTACGGCTATTGGCATCGGGTATACACTTGGTAGTGAAAAGTCGGTTTTCTCTTTGTACGTTTTTAGCCCATCTGACATGGAACATTGTCGTGCTATGCAATCCAGAGTATTCAAGCTCCCAGATCTCTTCCACCCTTCCGTAGTATCTTTCCGTTACATCTCCGGTCAAGGCTTCCATCGTCACCCCTGAGTTCTGGTATTCACTGTTCATATCTTTCGCCTCTGTGTAGAATGTGTATCTGTTGATATCGTATGCCAGATAGGTCGCGAGGTTGACCATCGGGCCATGTGCTAAGGCGTATATCAACTTTCCGTCTGGACAGCCCTCTTCCGGGGGATTAGCCACAACTCGCTCTTTGAACCAATGCAAGAAAGTGGAGTTGTGCTTTCTAATAACTTCCGCGTCCGTCCTATGCAGTCCACGGTCATGGTAGTTCTTTGCGATGGTCTCTTTGTGCAGTGCCACGAAAGGATCTACCACGTTTAGGTATTGTAGCACTACTAAGTTAGCTATGTCAAAGTCGTCCTGTCGGCCCGAGCGGTACACATTCAATTCCCTCTGGCCATTGATGTGACCTTCTCCTTTCAGCCTTCCACAGTGCTTGTTGACGGGTAAACCAACAACAGGTTCTCCGACGCCTAGATAATTCTCGCAGAAGGAGATGCACTCTTGGGTCAGATAGCCCTGCGCGATGCTTCCATCTGGACGGGACATGTTACGAACGAATCCTTTGATGACCCTATTCATCCTCTCGAACGACATCATGCTGTGTAGGAATATCGGCCCTAGGTCTATGATGTTGTCCACGATGTGGACACACAGATGCACCATGACGTCGAAGAACGCGGGCGAAAAGTACATCTCTAGCTCATTTAGCATGACAATGATCTCTTCCTGTAGCCTTTTCAGTTTCTTCACACTGATCGACTTTCGAGAGATAGTGTCGAAAAAGTGTCATAGATCAGTAAGTGTATCACGGATGTGTGTGTGTCCAAAATCACTCTAAGTGCAACCGGGAGTAACTGCGTCATCATCACGTGACTGTTGTGAGACTTCATCCCATTGAACCTTTTTTTCTTGGTGTCCAGATATCTGCTTATCTTCCCACAATATCCGGAACTAACTTTGATTCCAGCAAGGCACTTGAAGAATTGATCGACCTCCTTCGGATCTAAGGTGAAGCAAGAGGGGGGGCAATACTCTTCTCCCTTCTTTTTTTGCTTTTTTGCACCTATCTTCCGTCTCCGTCCCCGTCTCCGTCTCTTCCGATGACTTTTTACCGGGCATGTGCAGATCTTTCCTGATATCCAAAAATTCCAAGTCTTTTCTTGCCTTCGGCCCATCCTTGGTCTTCTCCGACATGTTCATCAATGTTCCAAGCAAACTCTCGAGGATATTCTTCGTGATATGCATTTGATCAAGGATATGAGGCGTGTCTAGTTTGGGCCAGTACTTTAAGTCCCAGAAAACAGACCTTGTTTTCCATACCTTCAGCAGCGGCTCCGGCGCCTTTTTATTCGTCTTTCCCAGCGAGGGGCACTGTTCCCCGTTTTTCAACAACTCATCAATTTCGATGCCACTCCGCTTACGTGGAGGTCCTCGAAGCTCGACCTTACCATTGAATAGATCTCCACGCTTTCTCCACAGTCATCCTTCTCGAGCCATCTTCGATGCCCCATGTACACGATTTTTGAAGACCCGACATATTTCGATAGCTGCTGAGACGTTGTATCATCCATGCACCTGGTGCATCCAGAATATTCGTGGCACACGTGGCCCGTGACATATCCGTAACCGAGATAGTCGTGCACCGTTGTGATCAACGCGACTCTCATGTCGAAATACTCTCCTGTGCTGGCGTCCCATGTCTTGGTCGGCGTTGTCCATAACGTGTCTAGATCCTCTTTCAGTAACCCGAGATATAGATTAATATCATTTCCTGGTTGTTTTGGCCCTTCAATAAGCATAATCATGTGTATGTATTTTGCCTTCATCCACTTCCAGGGGGGAGGTTGTACATCCATACAAACACGGGCCATGTGCTATGGTTGGTGTTTTGCTTGCCAAACGGATTCATGCCATCAGTACTAGCGCCAAGCACGATGTTCCTTGTATCATCTACGGAATATTTATATTCAGCGTTTAATGCTCTCCACTGACTAGCATCTGCGATGTGTCTCAGCTTCGGATCATCTCCATCGTATGGCTTCACGCTATCCGCGTGCCATCGCATGAGCTTCGCTTCCTTAGGATCTACGAAATACCACCGCAGACGGGGAGTGATGGGAAAGTACCATACGACTTTCTGTGGATCTTTCTTTCCGGCCTTCTTATATCGTGAAGCATTGCACTTTGGGCATATGGTTTTTTCTGCGTGCTCGTTCCAATATATGATGCAATCGTTGGTGCATGCGTGGTATCTAATGAGTGGCAGACCAGAGGGCACACGATTTTTTTGGACTCCTCGACACTAGGGGGACACAGGCTTCCCGTGGGAAGAATCTTCTTTAGATACTTCAAAAGGTCATCCAGGCTTGTGTCTGTCCATTTGTTTTTTGCCTTCATCTTGAACAGTTCTAGTGTGAAACTCAAGCGGGTCACCATGGGATTGCAACCATCATACAATGGAGTCTTCGAGTCTAGCTCCAGTTGCGCCAACTTGGCCTCCTCTCTAGAAGCAGCTCTATCGCTAGTCGTCCTCTTGCGAAGCAGTTCTCAAACATGCGGGTCCCCCATGGCTGAACTTAGTAGGGACGAAGACTGCGGCGTGTCCGCGTCTTCTCCGTCATGTCCGGCATCTTCTCCGCTAGGTCCGGCCTCTTCTGCGCCATGTACGGCGCCATTTCCCATGCCCTCTTCTTTGGGCACATTTTCGATCATCTCTTCGTCTCGGCCCATGTCGTTATTGCCTGACCCGTCGTCGACGTCCTCATCATCATCATCTTCGCTTATCCATCGTGTATGGCCATCCATGAAACCATACATGAGCAGGTGCGCCTTGAATTTGCCAGCCTTAAAGGGGTCGAGCCATACTCTTCCTTTGCATCTAAGACACAGACATAAAACCTCCTTCCGTTTGTTTTCATACATGTCGTCCATCGCGGATTGCCAGTATGTTTCCCCCTTCCTTCCACTGGCCTTCATGATTGCCTGCGCGATGCCAAATAATTATAACCACGTACATGCATGACACAGATTCATACAAAAATTTGACATGACCTTCCCTAAACATAGGACATGTCGAGTTTGCCCGAAATTCACCGAAACGGAAATGAATCGACATTTCGGCAAAACATAGGCAACTCATGTCACGCACATTTCAACAAATACACAATATAGGCAACTCACACATGCCACACACACAATCACATAGTTCGGTCCTATCGCGCGCGCGCACAAACACATACACATATTTTCATTATTGCACGTTATCTCTTCTTTTTCCTCACCTATGTCGAGAGAGATCAAGCTCGGTACGAAGATATATATTCAAGTCTCTTTCTTAATTAGCTAGTAGATCTAGATAGTGAGGTAACTAGGAAGTGAGAGAACAAGCTAGCTAGTGGAGGGCTAAAATATTAAAGAGAGTGGTTAGGTAATTAATTAATGGAGGTGGTGGTGGAGGGCAAAGAAAGAGAGACGGGAGGGAGGGCATTAATGGAGGTGATGGAGTGGCAAAGAAGAGAGAGAGGGAGGAGGGGGAGCATTGAAGGAAGAAGAAGAGGATGTGGGGAAGAAGGAACGGAGAAGAAGAGGAGGTGGGGAAAAGGTGGCAGATATTTAGTGGCTGGCGACCATAGCAGTAGCGCCGGTAGGATAAACGCGCTACTACTAGCTAAACTAGCAGTAGCGACGTTCCTTACAGCGTGCTGCTGTTAACTGGGGCCCACCAGCATAACCGTTGGAAATTAGCAGTAGCGCCATTTTGTCGCAACGCGCTACTGCTACCTCAGCTAGCAGTAGCGCTTTTTGCAGCCACGCGCTGCTGCTACATGGGGCCCACCGACTTACCTGTAGAAACATAACTATTACGCTGTCTAAAAGAAACACGCTACAGATATGGTATTACCTGTAGCGCTTATTTTTGAGCCAGCGCTGCTAATTTATGCCGACCCTGGGGAACCCTTTGGCCCACTTAGCAGTAGCGTGCGTTGACTAACCTGGCGCTACTGCTAAATCCTACAAGTAGCGCCTTATTTCGTGCGCGCTACTGGTACTTAGTAGTAGCGCCTGGACCATGACCAGCGATTAGTAACATTCTACCTATAAGCTTTTCCCTAGTAGTGTTGTGGTGACATTGGAGTATCTAGGTGACATTAGAGTTGGTTGATGCGTATCATATGGTGTTATTTTAGTACGAACTCTTGGATAGATTGATCGGGAAGGATAACTTTAAGGTGGTTTCATACCCTACAAACAATTTCTTCTTATGTTCTCCCCTAGATAAGAACTTTGGAGTGATTCTTCGTTGCACGTTGAGGGATGGTTATGTGATCCAATTATATTAGCATTGTTGAGAGATTGCACTAGCGAAAGTACAGACCCTAGGCCTTGTTTTCAAGCTTTGCAATACCGTTTGTGCTCACTTTTGTTACTTGCTACCTTGCTATTTTTTATTGTTACTATTAGAAAAATCAATACCTACTATCATTACTACACTTGTATCACCATCTCTTCGTCGAACTAGTAAACCTATACAATTTACCATTGTATTTGGTGTGTTGGGGACACAAGAGACTTTTTATTATTTGGTTGCAGGGTTGTTTGAGAGAGACCATCTTCATCCTACGCCTCCCATGGATTGATAAACCTTAGGTCATCCACCTGAGGGAAATTTTCTACTGTCCTACAAAACTCTGCGCTTGGAGGCCCAACACGAGTCTACAAGAACAAGTTGTGTAGTAGACATCACTTGTGCCTCAAACTGGCGCCTTGTTCTTCATATAGGGAGTCTTGTTTTGTCACTTCCATATGCTAGTGGGAAATTTTTCATTATAGAACTTGGCTTGTATATTCCCATGACGGGCGTCCTCAAATGCCTGAGGTATTCATGAGTAAGCAAGTTGGATGCACACCCACTTAGGTTCACTCGAGCTTTCATAAACTTACAGCTCTAGGGCATCCGTTGCATGGCAATCCCTACTCCTCACATTGATATCTATTGATGGTCATCTCCATAGCCCGTTGATACGCCAAGTTGATGCGAGACTTTCTTCTCCACTTTTACTCCTTTGAAACCTACCACCATATTCTATTCCACCTTTATCTATATCCATGGTTCACACTCATATATTGCGTGAGTAATAAAAAGCTGGAGCGCGTTAAAAAGTACGATCCAATTGCTTGGTTTGACACCGGGGTGCTCATGATTTATACTTTATGCTAGGAATACCAAGCATGACAGCTATACGATTTTGTAGCGATAGCATTCTCTGGCATTGTTATTTTGAAAGGACATGATTGTTTGCTAGACAACCTGAGTATGGATGTGTTTTTGTCAAATGATAGACAATTGCCTTGAATCACTTGTATCTTAATATTCATGCCATGATTAGACATTTGTTCAAAATTATGTTAGGTAGCATTCCACATCAAAAATTATCTTTTTATCATTTACCTACTCGAGGACGAGCAGGAATTAAGCTTGGGGATGCTGATACGTCTCCGTCGTATCTATAATTTTTTATTGCTTCATTCCAATATTCTAGAACTTTCATATACTTTTGGCAACATTTTATATTATTTTTGGGACTAACTTACTTATCCAGTGCCCAGTGCGAGTTCCTGTTTTTTGTGTGTGTTTTGTTTCACACGAATTCCATATCAAACGAAGTCCAAACGTGATAAAAATTTACAGAGATTTTTTTGGAATATATGTAAATTTTGGGAGTCGGAATCAACGCAAGACGGTGCCCGAGGGAGGCACAAGCCAAGAGGGCGCGACCTGGGGGGCTGATGGCATGTGCCTCCCCCCTTAAGTTGGTTGGGGCTCTCCTTCCGCCGCAATAAAGATATTTTTTCGATAAAAATCCCCTCAAAATTTCAGCCCGATCGGAGTTACGGATCTCCGGATATTTAAGAAACGGTGAAGGGGTCAAAAACCAGCCACGAAAACAGGAGAGAAACAGAGAGAGAGAGAGAGAGAGAGAGAGAGAGAGAGAGAGAGAGAGAGAGAGAGATCCAATCTCGGAGGGGCTGCTGCCCTCCGGGAGCCATGGCGGCCATGGACCAGAGGGGAAACTCTCCTCCCATCTAGGGAGGAGGCCAAGGAATAAGAAGAAGGAGGGGGGCTCTCCCCCCCTCTCCCCCGGTGGCGTCGGAGCACCGCCGGGGCATCCATTGTGACGGTGATCTACAACAACAACTTCGCCGCTGTCACCACCAACTCTCCCCCCTCTATGCAGCGGTGTAAACCCTCTTCTCCCTGCTGTAATATCTACTTAAACATGGTGCTTAATGCTATATACTATTATCCAATGATGTGTGGCTATCCTATGATGTTTGAGTAGATTTCTTTTGTCCTATGGGTTGATTGATGATCGTGATTGGTTTGAGTTGTATGTTCTATTTTGGTGCTGTCCTATGGTGCCCGCCGTGTCGCGCAAGCGTGTGGGATCCCCGTTGTAGGGTGTTGCAATATGTTTATGATTCGCTTATAGTGGGCGACTAGAGTGACAGAAGCTTACACCCGAGTAAGGGGATTGTTTACGTATGGGATAAAGGGGACTTGATGTTTAATGCTATGGTTGGGTTTACCTTAATGAATTTCTAATAGTTGCGGATGCTTGCTAGAATTCCAATCATAAGTGCATATGATCCAAATACGAAAAGTATGTTAGCATATGCCTCTCCCTCATATAAAACTGCAACAATGATACCGATCTAGTTATTGATTGCCTAGGGACAAATCTTTCTCTTGCGTTACACAAAAAGCTTTCTACTAAACAATTTACTTTATTGTTCTTTATCTAAACAACCCCTAACTTTTATTTACTTGTTCTTTATTACCCTGCAAAACTATCTTTACACCTACTAAGTACTTCTAGTTTCTTTCCCGCAAAGTAGTTTCATACTTATTCTAGGTAAAGTAAGCGTTAGCGTGCATAGAGTTGTATCGGTGGTCGATAGAACTTGAGAGAATAGTAATTCTACCTTTAGCTCCTCCTTGGGTTCGACACTCTTACTTACCGAAAAAGGAAACAAACGATCCCCTACACTTGTGGGTTATCAGGTATTTTGGTCAATATTCATTGTTGCTTCGCACATCTGTGCCGTCAATGATCCATCAACCAATGTCCACATTTCCTTGTTTATCAACGCTGACTATTTTAACTTGAGATGCAACTAAACCATTGGTATAAACTAATTATAATTCCAAAGATCGTTTCCAGTCATGATCGAGCGATCACACGCCTATGAGCCAATAAAATTGATGTTGAGGACAGTGATAACAAATTAAGATAAACTCCAGCATAAATCACCAAGAGCATCAAATTGAAGGACCAGTGCCATGCCACTTTCCCAAATGCTTGTTGTACTTAATCAAATTACTTCAATTGTATGATGCATGTCAATGAAACAAAGCAGAAGTAGTGCAGATTGACTCCCTCAGAGATAGACGATGTATTGTATTTCTATCCAAATGCTAGCTAGAAGAGTTAGCGTGATTACCAGAATGCATTATGCTTGGTGCATGACATTCAATGAGTTCCAGGCCAACACTGTTGGCTGCCAGAGACCAGAGACCGAGGTCGTCAGCTTCTTGAACAGATTGAGGTGGCAAGCAGCGGATCAACGAAGTGAGGCGGTTAGGGAGACGATTCTAACAAGGCGATGGGATCCAGGCGTACGTGGTTACCATGTCCACGTGAGTCGGCGAGATGACGCGGCGTGGTGGGTTGGCGTCGGGAGGCGCCGCGGGAGGCAGCCGACGGCGAGGTATTAAAGGCATTCGAGAGGGAGGGTGGAGGCCAAGCTGGGGATCTTCTTCCTCATCTCACTTACATAGCCTCTTTATGCTTGTGCTGGCTGCACTCGGGGCCGTGCTCGCCATCACGACTGACATTGGAGGTGGGCGCCATGTGGAAGATGACCACGACAACACCGAGGATGGTGCGAGCATGGCATCTGGCGCCATGCTGGAAGGGTGCGGGAAGGGGTCGAAGACAGCGAAGGCAGACCTAGCGGCCGGTGGCGGTGAGCCTATTGGTGTTGTGGATCCAGAGGAGGCAACATGGTGGCTGAGGATGATGACAGACGACGATGCGTGAGAGAAAACAGGTGCCGGAGGAGCCGAGTGGTGAGATAAGGCTGCGTGCCTAGGGTTTCTATTTATTGTTTTATATTTGGTTTTCTGAGGTGGGGCATCGGCTTGCAAAAAATCGTTTCGGGATGAGATCGTTGGTTTGGTGCAGGCCGGGAGCAGGAAAGACGAGGACATACGCGTTGGTGGAGCTATAGATGTACACTAAAGGTGACACTCCTTTTTATCCTCTCCATGCATTTACTGAGGGAGAGTCAATCAATCTAATCGGATAGTGTTCTGATTTTTGAAAAGTGGGGATTGCGTCCCGCATTTGCTCGTGACATTCATAAAAAGCCAATCAATTTAATACGATTGTATCCGATTTTAGTAAAGAGATGATTGCTTTCAGATTCTTTCCCTCGGAAGAGTTTTTTTTTTGCATTTGAGTGACTAAGAGAATAAACCAATGGGAGGAGGTGATGGGAGGTGAGGCAAAAATAAACCAGTGGGAGGTGGGGCGACATAAAACCGAACGAAAAACACCCGCGTACCACGCTACCAACTCCCATTTAGGAGTAGAGACTAGTAGAATGCCCGTGCGTTGCCACGGGCTCTTGAAATATTTTTGCGAGTTATACAATTATAATGCATGTGATTTTTCACACGTAGAGACGATATAATACGGACACAATTTCTTAATAATTGAAGTCCACTTCATCTGCAATGTAAATCCATAACAAAAAAAATTGACGACGTGTCCATGTAACAAATTGAGCGATGATCCAACTAAATCCTTTACAAATTATTAAGATCTACTTAATGCGCTTAAGAATTTCTTGCACAATATCAGGAAAGTTGTCTTTAGCTTCATTCCCACGATGTTTTAGCAAGTATAATAAGAATTGCTTCCTCAACTCATACACATCCTGCACAATCAATATATGTAGTTAACGCGAATATTTCACGTCGAATGTCTTAAAACGTGTAACGGACAATACTCACCGTGCAAACCGGCTTGACAAGTTCTTTACCATTCCACCAGAGTATAAAATGAAAAACAAAAAGCTAGACACGTCACTGCAATTTCTTAATTTTATATTATATACAATACATTGGTAACAAAAATAAATGTTTGTATTATGAATTAATCACCCGTCTGTGCTCGTTGGAATATTATACGGAAATAAACGTTGCCATTTAGATATATTAGAATTCCAGCCGGGTTGCTTTATTTCGTGTGCTTCTTTGAATTCCCTCGCAAAACCTTTTAACTTCACTACATGCCTCAAGTTTAAATTCTCTGACAATTGTGATGTACGAATAGGGTCCATAATGTATACACGATGTGCCTCTTTGTCAATGACGTACAAGATGTATCGGCCGATGTATGCATACAGAAGATAAGTCTACAAGTGGTAGCAATTAGCAACAACAATAAACCATGACAACAATAGCCAAAGCATCTTACTAACCATATTGCACAATGTGATGTTGTTGTCTATCCCAGTCCAGCCATCAAACAATGTTGCCAACGTCTGAATAGTTTCCTTCTCGCAGAACTTTTGATCTCGTGTTGACCCTAGCATCATGGACTGAGTAAAAAAAAGAACTATTGTTTTAACATGTTGATAATAATGACACTGAATGAAGAATTATGATAAATTACACAAAAACGCGGATCCATGTAGTGTATAGGAGGGTCTGTGACCAATACTCCGTCGTCACATGTGAGTATACGCACGGCGATGTTGAAACAATCATTGTCCATACCTTGCTCCATGTTAAGTATGCCATGCAGTTTTTTGAGACTTAAACACATTGGCTGCGGTGTCGAGATTCAGACCCATTCCTTCTTGAAAAATGGATGGTAAGAATAATAAAAATGTATACTTGTATATTAGATAATTATAAATATAAGTGATGCTTACTCCAAACACTCAGCGTCATCGTTCGAGGTGATGTAGTTGCATAGGCCGAAAAGTAAATCACGTTGATCAGTGGGCATGATGGGGATTGGGGTAGGACGTTTGTCTTAGCATCCCTCAGGTGGATTATCCAGGATGTCAAGATCGGAATTAGGTAAGACTACTTCATCTTGAGATTGGTAGTATAACGGGCATCCTTTTAGCTTATTCAGTTCTGAATCAAGCAAAATGACAGCTAATTCTGGTCGGAAGTGTTTCATGTCCTCCTGCAAAATAGTTAAAACATCAATTTTGATATAATATTTTGAGATTAAATAATGAGATAATGTATGAAAATGAAAGACCCGGGTGAACTCATCAGATAATGCATCTGCTGCCCAATATTCCATATAATTTAGCATAAATAGTCCACATGACGCGCTATAATATTATAAAATAATGCTTCAGAATATCACCCAGAGGAATCAAATAAGCTTCTATCAACTAATTTACGATACATTATTTTACATTATTTTTTATTACATGATATATTTGTGTTCATGAGTACCAGACATAATAATTTCTAGTTTGTGACAAGTGCTTACCCATCTGTTTATATTGCCTCCTTGATCTGTTCTACGACCTTCCACTTTGTAACATTGAGATCGAGCCACTTATAATCTCTGTTAAACTCTGGACTCTGTTCTCCAAGTTTCAGACGCTTCTCAAGTCCTAATAACTATTTTATATGTGAAAAAACTTTAGGGGTTAAGACAAACAAAACATATGTGACCAAAAACAATAGATAGTTACCGTAGTGGCAAGTTCACTCCTATTTTCCTGAGCACCGAGTGATTCCAGTACTTGAATCTCATGTTTTTTGGCATTGATGACTGCTAGATACCAATGATACCTCGGAATGTTAATCGGAATGAATAGTTGGTGTAAACATCATATAACTTGCAGGCATAATTAGATATAAATCACAATACAAATGGATTAGTTAAAAACAATACATCATTATGTGCATGGATAATGAGGCGAGACTAACCATATCTTGTTGTAGATAATTATTAACATGTTGTACAATGTGACGATGTTTTGATGGGTCTATGTCTCTTTCCGCGTCTTCTTTCATCTGGCCAGATACAAGCGTGGTAATAATATGTACCTTTTCACCCGCCGTGTCTCATAGATGGTCATGAGCAAGCATACAATATATATAAGCATTTATCACCTGTAACTCCAAGTTTAGAATTTATTATGTTAATAGATATTACATTTGGTTTGCCAACGATTAAGTACAAAGTGATGCAATTGGCCTTACACCATCGTGCAAGAACATATCAGCTTTCATAAGGCATTCTAAATCATCATTTAATAACAAGGCATCTTCAATGTCCAGGAACTTGGTTTTCTTGGGGGCAGACATGATTGATTAAATGACTGTAATATCTTTAGGGGTACAAACATAATCTGTCGTCATGATACAAAAAAGTAAAATCAGTGTAAAATATGAGCCAAATTAATTGAATACAAAAAGTAGTATGACGAAGTAATGATCGATAATAACACTTCAAAAATACCTTGTGCGATAACATTCAAATTGGCATCCTTTTTTGGTTTGTTATGAGATCATCGGTCCAACATCATTATGTTGTATTAAACTTGGTGAATATTTAGCCCCTTCGAGCAACGTCATTTCAGAACCCTTGTCGATGGATTCTTTTTGAACATCTTCAAAATCCATATCCATGTCTCCTATATTCTACAAAAAACAACGATATATAAAAATACACCTTTTATATTATCATGTATAACATACATAAAAAGAAGGATTAGCTATATGCACCTCTTCTCGTGTTGTCTGGATGATGTCCGGCATTGTTACATCAGTTGGTATGTCGGAACCCATCACTTTTCGTTTTTAAAGAAAATGAAAGATTTAAAATATAAATGATAATTATACATCATCATATAAACATATATAATATATAATAAAAATAAAACTAACATAGCTGTTTTAATTTGTAAAAAAGATTTTGTTTTCTGTTTTGACCTAACTAGTTTTGTTTGGAAATAATTCCACCTACACCTAACATTATCACTACATTCAATTAAAAAAACACTAGTAAATTTGCACGTGCAACGCACGTTGTCATTACATCGGGGATAGATAATGAACATGAGGCACCCTCACACGTATATGAATACTAACACGGGATGCACGAGAAACTTAGGTGGATACCAATGCGGGATGCACAAGAAACCTCAGGCGGAGACCCACGTTCGCACGCCGACATCCTGAAGTGAGGCACCTATACATGGAGGGACCAACACATATTTCAAAAAAAGGAAATCAAGCTTTCATTTGTGATTACGATTTTCACTTTCAGGCTACAACATAGAACATGGGTACTATGGAGTAGGGCATTTTGGAGCTCAGGCTCCATGGAGCCCTTTATTTTTGAACAATTCAAATTTCAAATTTCCTGATTTCAAAAAAATCTGAAAAAAATATGAAAGTATACAAGGATGAAATGTGTATGTGTGCAAAAATTCAGGATGAAATACCTTAAGATGCGATCTGTGAAAAAAAACAAATTAATGGACTTTTGGGATGAATAGTATCATGTGTTAAAAAGCCACAGATTTGTCTTTTGCACAGCCCTCGTTTTAATGAATTTCGTCCTGAAAATTTACACACATGTGTGTTATGCCTTCATGTACATCTGTATTTTTTTCAGATTTTTTTGAAATGTAAAAATATGAAATTTGATGAATTTTGAACTTTTTGAAAACCGGCCTCCATGGAGGCCGAGCTCCAAAAGGCATTTTCCGATACTATGATCTTTATAATGTGTCTGGAACTAATCCATCATGCACTTTGCTAGGTCTCTGTCGAGTAAACTTTGGCAACTTCCGCGGCGGCGCCTACACATAGCGCTTGCTGTGTTGCTTGTGGCCTAGGCGATGATGTTCCCATTACATTGAGCGAGCTTCCGGGCTCGTGCCCCCCAGTTGTGTAGCGCATAGTCTTGGCGGTACCAACGATGCTGGACATGCCCCTAATGTGACAGGCGTCTGCATAGCTTAGGAGATAGCAGTGTACGTGCAATCACATGAAGAAATTTTCTCATCCCAATTAGGAAGCAATCATTTAAATAAAAATGAAATTGTACTAATATAACAGATGCATTTAGAATGTCTAATTAAATAGTAATAGAAGAAGGTCTTGGGACTTGTACTCAAAATCCAAGTTCGTATATATGACATTATGATATTTACAAAAAAAGAAGTTTATCCCAATTCTGTTGACCAAACCTCGGCATGAAGAATGTTGGCTACCCATTTGTTGTCCTTGTATGTCAGCATGTGCACCAATACCTAGTACTCATGCACGTCTCTCTACCAACATAATTAAACTAATTATACTTCAAGGGTAAAACCAAAATAACTACATTTTTCATACTGCAGTTCATCCTCACATATTTTTGAACTAAATGTATATGGAAATATTCTTGAATAAGATTTGAATATAAATTATGATATGGTGTATCAAATGAAATGAATAAAATATAGTGAATTGCGTATATGCTGGAATGACTGAAGAAGTTCATTCCACCTTCAATTATGAAATGGTGTATCAAATGGAATAAATAAAATTTGAACGTAACAGACGGAGCAGGGACGACATCAAGATGCGTCAATCGAAGACAGCGATGCCATACCTTTTGAGCATATATGCACTAAAGCAGGTTGAGATCGACAATGTCATCTTCATGCTCAGAGAAAACAGATCGAAATATGGACATGCACCCCTCTTCTGACCGGACGATCCAATGTCCATACTGGATGCTGCAAAGCTAACCAAATGAAAATCTTGCAGTTCAATGGCACCCAACTATTCTAAAGTGCCTTAGCACCAGCAAAGCAAACATCTCCTTTCGAAAGAGGACTGTTACATTCATCATAATAATACAAGTAATGTAAATAAGAATGTTGGATGGAGCCAAAGTATGACTGATGCAATCATCCTTGGAATTATTGGACCTTGGAGAGGTGTGTAGTAGCATTTCAAGAGCATATGTACTATATGTACAGTTTATATGAAGGCCAAAAATATCTTGTGTCTTACCAATGTTGATTCCTCCCTGCCCATATGGTATCAGCAGTCTGTTTAGAAGGTATATTATGTCTATATAGTATTATACAAGTAAATACATTGGTAATATACAGGAAATGGATTTCCTGAGTTCAGGAGCTGCCTCTGAAAGCAAGAATTTGACAGCCATTATGAGGTTAGTCCAGGAAAAGGTTCCTAATATGTTAGCTCCATTTGAATTATTGGTCCAGGTACCTTGTGATAAAATAGCTTGACATGCATTTTCATCAAGATAAAGAGCGAAAATTATGGACAATAATGAACAGAATCATACACTATACAATTAGGATATGACTAATTTTGATATTGCCCGACGAAAAGAAAATTATGACCAGACATGACTCTAGATAGAAGATATTAAAAATCTTGTGAAAAATGAAGCCCTCCGCAGGTTAATCACAATAATTAATTGATTATTAGCATAAGATTATCAAACCATTCACTGACCTCTAAAGGACAGAGAAAGTTCATAAACTACATCAGAATTTTGGTGCGCCTTTCGAGCAACTTCAGTTATACAAAAGATATGTCATGATAGCAATCTGCTACTATATATACTGTGGGGGTTGAGAGAATATATAAGCTAGAGTTAAGATATTTCTCTCTTTTCATATGGAGGGAATTCCATAAAATCATATCGTATCGACCAATCAAAAATATTTGTTATGAAGTACAATGAATATAAACCTGCAGTATAAACTGATTCATAAATAAAAAAATACAAGAGGATGAGTGAAACCAAACTATCATGCGTGTGACTTCCACAAAATCATATTGTTGCCAACTCCTTTTTTGCGTGCGAATGTATCTTTCTACATCTCTAACAACGTGCCAAGGAATAATAAATTAATAATTAACCACCCAAAGGAAGTAGAACAGGAATTCCTACCTATGTTGCTGGCCGCACGGACTGATCTTATCCACCACCAAGCAACCCCAGAATCTACATTCGTGTGGTCGGCCCTGAACACCGGCTAAATTAAATGCTCCAGATAGCTAACCAAGGAAAGCACGGCAGGGGTCAGATGGACTGGCTAAGCTATAGCTAAGATGGGGAAAACTAAAAGCTAAGATATACTCTAGTTAAGATGGACAAAAACTAAAAGTACCTATAGTTGTCTGACGGACGACCCGACAGCCGGAGACGTGCAGCTCGCAGCTCTCACAACAACTGGCCAGCTACCTGCTATCCCACTGTGGTGCCCCTTGATGTCCGCCTGCAGCCCTGTTGCAAACCCATGACGCCGCCTAGGGTTTGGGGGCGGGCGTGCAGACGCATCAGCAGCTGGGGGCGGCCATGCGCCACAGGGGAGATGGAGGGGAGGGCCGGCGGCGGGCGCCAGAGGAGAAGCGGACGGTCCGGCCGATGACGGGCGTACGGTAGAGGCGCCACGGGTACCGCGCAAACCACATCGGTGGCAGAGGGAAGGGAGGGCCGGCGGCCAGCGACGTGCGCCAGATGAGAAACGGACGGGCGGGCCGACAGCAGGCGTGCGGCAGCGCGGAATCTGAATCGGCGACAGATGGGAGCAGTGCTGTGGAGCGGCGGGAGGTGCAGCGGTGGCGATGGGCGATCGCTGGAGGCACGCACGGGGTGGTTCTCTCACAAAACACCGGGTTGTAGATTAGTGGGAGGGCTGTGTGGTCAACGGGGTGGTTCTCTCACAAAACGTGGGTGATGGCTTGGTGTTAAACATTAGGACTTTTTGGGCCATTAGATCGTGTGAATAGATGGTCGGGATTGTTTGGATCTCCGCCTTTCGTTCTTTTATAGGGGTAGTAGATTATCACTGCACCAACCACCACCCCCCTCACTAAGGCCTCGTTTGGCGCAGGGGTTTGGAGGGGGTTTCCAGAGGATTATCCTCGCAGGGGCCGCAAACCCCCCGAAGCCCCGACGGCCCATTTGATACGCGGGGTTTGTATGGGCCGATCCCCTCTAATCCCCTTCGATCCTCTCGTACCCACGCGACTCAGAACCCTCGTCGCCTGGCTCAGGGAAGCACGCCCCGAGCGCAGGCTCCGCCGCCACCAGCCTCCTCCACGCCCCCCCTCCGGATGTAACTCCGCGCCTCCCCTCCCGTCCGCCCCCCTTTGCTCGTCGTCCCCACGTACCGCCGCCGCCGCCGCCGCGCACGAGCCGCACCCTCCTCCGCAGTACGACGGGCCTCCGCATGGCTGCCTCTTCGGAGTCGCCGGTGCCGCCCAGGACGGGTGCTGAGGCTGGTGGTGGCCGGGGTACACCGGCATCTGCGGCGGCTCGCACGGCCTCCGCTGTTGCGGCTGAATAAATCATGGCACGGCCTCTGCTCGCACGTATCCATTCCAGCTAGCTGTGTGTCTCCGGCCGGCCTGGCCTGGCTATACCAATTCCGAGGCGAGGTGATGGCCGGCCTTGAGTGCAGGTTGCAGTAGCTAATAGACGCTGTCTGTCTCTGTTTAAGAAAATCATCGCCTGAAAGACAGACAAAGGAGAGAGGCGATTCCATCCTGGCTAGCTGCTTTTGTTTGATTTGGTTGTTCCATCGATGAATCACATGCACGTCCGTCCGATTCACCCGGCCGGCCCCGTATACTCTACATCCAATATTCTTCTTCTAATTATTATTACATCTGAAACAAAAGCATACTCCTAGATAGATAAATGGATGGATGAATTTGTGGGTCATCTTTGATTTTCAAAGTTGAGTGAGATTATGGTCTTGAGTGTTGATACAGCCAGATTTGGGATGAAAATTTGTTAAACAACTAAGCAAGGAAATTCTGTTTGTAGTTTCTCATTATTTAAGCAGCCGATCTTAGTTTAATTTGTTAAACAATAAGCAATGAAATTCTCCACTCTCATTATTTAATTCTGTTTGGCAGTGGAGCTAGCTTCTCATGCATCTATCTTTTCATCTAGCTAGCTAGCATGGGTATTTACCTGGTTCTATGTGTTGTTACAGACTATTATAAGTTTGCCTGTGTGTTACAATTAGCAACTTTTGTTTTGACTATCTTTTTTTTAGAGCCTGGGCTAGTAGTAGTTTATTAGGTTTACTCTGTTACTGATAATACAGATACTCCAAATATCTGAAAGCAACGGGAGTACATGTCTTTATTTCCCCAAGTATCTGAAATCTCATGTCTAGACTGTCTTCTTTTTTATTTCCCCAAATATCTGAATCTCATGTTAACTACTCCCTCCGTCCCATAATGTAAGATGTTTTTTGACACTAGTAGTGTCAAAAAACGAGACATTATGGGACAGAGGGAGTAAACTGTATTTCAAATGTTTACTTACGCAAATGTGAAGCCGCCGTCCAGTGTGGTGCCCAGCGGCGCCACACGTGCATGTCCAGGTCCTCGTCCTCGCCAATCTTTCGTATCTAAAGGGATAATCCTAGTAATTTTTTGGGTGTGGGAATGCTCTTGCTGTGAACGATGACTTCTAGTCATTGCATCTGTGTGTATTAGTATGTTGTAATTCGTTGAGTGAACTGTTGTGAGTACAGAGTACTAGAACATAGGTTGGCCTATTTAGGTTTCTTGTACTAGTCATCTGTTTGACTTGTTGGCCTATTTAAAAAGCTCATCTCCTTTTGTTTTATCGGGTTCTCAGGCAACTAGAGAAGCAAGCAAGCTGGACAAACTTTTGGCCATTCAAAAACTCGATGATCATGACATCGTAAGAGCAATTCATCTGTATGACAACATCATTCTCATCCTTGCTTGGTCTATAAAAATATATTTGATTGTGAGCTATTGCACAAGTACCCTGTATTGCATTATGTTTGGTGTTGTGAAAGATCAGGTTGCTATGAGATATTATTGGTTCCAAGTCATGCTGCTATTAGAGATTATGTTGCTGTGATGTGACTGATATTGCTGTGATGAGATATTGATTCCAATTCAAGCAAAATTATGTTGTTGATGTGAAGAACTGCTGTCACATTTTTATTAGGTGACATTTGCAATTTTATAACAAGTTTGTCTAGCTATGATGCTATTTAACCTGTCAAGATTGGATTTTTAACTGTTTTGCATCATTTCAACTCAATGGCAATCCCTCCCTACCAAACAGTGTTTTATATGGAGGGGATTCTGCCTGGAGGGGGATTTGAGATTTCAAGGGGATCTGAGGGGATTGGGTGGAAGAGGGGATTCACCAAATCCCCTGAAATCCCCTCCTCTCCAAACCTCTTAAATCCACTTCTACCAAACAAAGCCTAAAGAGTACCAGTCGACTCCTCTCCCCCGCTAACATTATCTTGCTCTCCCCCGAATCCTCGCCGGCCGCCATCCTCCGCCCCACCCCCGCAGTCGCCGTCCTGCGCCCTCCACGCAGCCCTCGGCCTCCGCCCTCATCCCCGTAGCCGCCGGCCTCCGACCCCACCCCCTCAGCCGCCAGCCTCCGCCCTCACCTCCACCTTATTCTGGCGTCGTTTGGTGGCCGCACCACGGCGGCAGGGTGGTTCTTGTACCGGCGCATCACCATGGCCATCTGGCTCGCTAACCTCGTCGCCGCGCTGCTCGTGCTCCGCTCCCTCACCTCACCATATCAGTCGGCGGCCATATCCACGATGCCGTCCTCCTCCACAACCATGCAGCCGCATCGGCGGAGGACCCAAAACCCTAGCCAGCAAGCCCAGGCAGGATGAGGCGCAGCCATGGATCCACGAGTACGAATCCCTCCTCCTCACTCTCTCTCTGACCCACCCCCATCTCTTCTCCCTCCCTCACTGACCCCGTCTGCATGAACAGGACCAGGGCGACGCCATGGAAGGGCCACCAACAACAACAACTATGGTCCGGTCTTCTCCATGGACATGGACAGGGAGGTCTGTCATGGAAGGTTTCCCTTGACTCCACACCCCTGATGAATCATGCGCGCAGGCCTACAAGGACGGAAGACCACCGCTTCTCTGACTCTGCTTCTTCCCAGGTTGCAATGGAAGGTATCACCCTACTCCCTCTCATGCTATGCTTGCTTGCTTGCCGCAACTTAATACACCTGCTGCATAAAGTATTCCGACAAGAGAAAACTTCAGAAATCTCAAACTTTATGGATTGAATAATGTTTGTGTAGTAGTGTTTCTTTGTTTGCACATGGATTGACCACTAAATTCAGTAAAGCATGGAGTAGTTCCTTGCTCTGTCTTCTTGCACAACCAAAATTATCTTTCTTATTTGCGAGAGAAAATTTAACTTAAGTACCGTAGGAGAGGAGAAGAGTGGCATCAGTACCACATGAAGCTATACTCTTGTTTGTTTAAACATGAAGCAAGCTTCTCTTCTCTTCTCCTCTAGAGCTACTGTTACTTTTGCACATGAAACAATTTTGTCAATTTTGGGAGTAGCATTTGCAATAGGTGTGGAGTTGAGTTTCAGACTCGGTCAATTTTGCAAATGAATCTTTGCAATTATCTTTGCAGTAGTATAGCATTTGCTATTGTTGTTAAGTTTCAGCTAATTAACTGAAACTTCTTTAGTCAAATGTCTGATTTTCATGTGTTTGCTTGCAGTAGTTTCAGTAGTTTAGTGTGTGTGAATGCTACTCCTTTTTCTGTAGTTTCAGTAGTTAAGTTTCAACTAATTTACCTTGCAAGTTTTGCTTGCTTGCACTGATTGCAATTTACTCCTTTTTCTGTAGCAGTAGCAAGTTGTGCTTGCTTGCACTGCTTGTTTGCTTGCAGTAGCAGTAGCAATAGCTAGTTGTTTGCTTGCTTGCTTACTGAAACCTTTTTCTCACCTCAAAAAAAGAAACCATTTCTGTTAATTGTAGCCTGCTCATGGACAAGTAGAGTTGGTTTCACAATGTTAGAAATGCTGATACATAATGAATTAAGTTGGAATTTTATTCATTGTTTTATTACTATGCCAGTTTGTTGGATGTATATCTGCGCGGAAGTCAATTTTACACTTGATTTAGCATCAAATGCTCGCAAACCAAATTTTGTTGCATGAGTGTCTATTATATTTAACTTCGAGTTATAATTCTAGCCTAAGTATTCTATCATCCATCGGATGAGTCCCAAAGCATAATCTTTAATGAACGTCTCACTTTTGTTGTTGGTTATGTTTTTAGTGAAAGCAAGCCTTTAAAAAGAAGTGATGCAGTAGAGACAAGTTAAGTTTTTGTTATCTTAAAGATGCCTAAGTGGACCAAAAAGAGAAGTGATTGATTAATGCTTGATGTGACAAATTTAGTGAAAGCAAGCCTTTAAAAATAAGTGATGTATATATGCTTATGCGTACCGTTGCATCTTGTCCTATAACAACATTAAAATGAAATAAGAACATATCACTTTGTATCATGCTTGCTTTGATAACACTTTTCATTTACTTGCGCTTCTGGAGTGTCGTTGGTGTGGAAGAAGAAGATGAATAAGAAGAATAAGAAGGTACGTCACCAGAATCCTATCAAGCCTTTATGATGATCTTTCATTTGGTTTGTTGTCACTAATTGAAATTAAATTTTGTTTCTGAAAGACTCTTCAGGATCATAGAAAACTTTGGTCAACTACATGTATTATGACTGTCATGATATATATTTCTTCAGAATGTTTGTTTATTTGTTTGTTTTGTATCATGTTTAGAATTGCATGCATGCTTTTATTGCTATAAAATGTGCTTCAGAAAATCAAGTGTTCATAATTGCATGCATACTTTTGTAGGTGAATATACATAAAATGCAAGATAAAGCATGCTATAAATTATAAAATATAATGCTGAGATTTCATTCTGGAGGGCTACATTTGAGTATTGAATTACTAAATTAATGACTCACTTTTCAGATATTTTGGAGAGGCTACTTAAATGGTGCAAGATGGATACATTAAGAATTCAGGCAACACAAGATTACGTAACTACTGTATTTTTGTTTTTTCTGTTTATGTCTATGTTCAACACTTGACACTTGACAGTAGACATTAGTAAAGGCCTTGATATACCAAATTTTGATGAATTTGGCAAAGGCCTTGATAGACCAAATTTTCATGAATTTACCACATAAGATAATCATTACACATTTTATATAGAATCGAGAAAGTATACACAGATAACCATACCTAGATCCACTTGTGTACTTCTTGACTATCCTTGACGATCGTTGACTTCTTGATTGTTCCTTGGTTATCTGTTATGGATCTGTGAGGGAATAGGGGGGAGGGGAGAGGAGTGAGGGGGAGAAGGGATGGTAGAGGAGGTTCACAATATATAGGACGACAAATTAGAAGGTATGTTCCTATATGTAGCCAATCTCTTTCCCTTTTAACTTGATAGGCTGCCAAATTACTAAAGATCTAAAAAATAAAAACTTGCTAAACATATTAATTAGTTACCACAATAAGAACTTGCCAAACAATTTTAACCCCAACCTATACTATATACCAATATTAGCTGCCACAATATTAACCTAAAGATCTGAAACATCAGATACCCGTGTGTTTCTATGGGGTCATATACCTTTGTGACACACGATATTGTCAATTACACAAAACTAAGTAATCTAGACAAATATATGTTAACACCAACAGAGCCTGCATTGTTGAGTTATATATATATAGAACTTAATAACTCATATAAAGAGGAGACTGTTTCTTGAGAGCAGACAGTTTCTTGAGTTATATATATATACACAAAACTAAGTTTCTTGAGAGCAGACTATTTTATCGACCAAAGCAACACTCATGTACATAGAAGCATGGTGCTATATGCGGACCACCCTGGAACTACATCCTTTTCTTGCATTTCTTTTAAAACTTCTCCAACAATATCTATCTTGTTCAATGTTGCACGGCTGGTCATTAGAAGGCCGCATGCGAGGTTATCCAATTTAATATTTTTAACCTTCATGTCCTCAAAAAGGCTACCAATCCTGATGGGGCAGAGTATGCCAAGCTCGTCCATCATGTGATAAAGGTCTGGAAACTATCCGGTGTAAACCATCAATAACTGCGGTTTTTAAAGAGACATCACCAGATGTGATGAGCACCTTCAAAGAACACTCGAGGAGTTTAATATATTCAGTAAAAAACTGGAAGGTTATCATCAGCATGTCCTGACCTGGTGTTTGATTCTGAAGTTTCTGTAAATAATGGTGTGTGTACAACACCAAGAGGGATTGTTTTGAAGCAATCTTTGTAAAGGATTGACTTCCATGAACATATGCAAAGCTTAATCAATTATAAACTTATAATCTGACATGTTGAATGGTATATTTTTTAGGATTGTTTCTTAGGTAGGTTATTTTGACCTAATATTGACATACAATTATTTATTTTTACTGCAGATTTCTGGAGTTGACATTGAAATTCTTGAATCAAAATCATCTCGTGATGACCATGTTGCTCACATATATGGAATCCCTGAGCAGAGGTAGTCGACAGAGAATTTGATCAAAGCTTTCATAATGTCCAGATTATGATTTCAGGTAATTTTGCGTTACATAGAGTGTGTTATTTTTCTTGATCAGATGATGCTACATATTATCATTCTTGGAGTCTTGTACCTTCATAATATTCTTATATTTCCTGAATATGCAGCGCCCACGTTTCTATAGTCCCATCATGTGTTAAGTTTTTATCTACATAGCAAGAAACAAAAAAAAACTATACAAAAGGCCTGTTGCAATGCACGAAGAAGTAATGATGTGATCCACAGTACGACGGTAACAAGTCGCCAGCCATAGTACATAGGCTGCCCTACAATCTTTCTATGGTCTTCGTATTTCTAGTAGGGAGACGGTGCGTCAAGGAGGGGGCACCATTTTTCTAATTCAAGTGGGACTCACAGGTCATGCATGGAAGGCAAACAATATGTTTATAAGAGAAAATACTTGATAGAAACGAAGCAAGCAAACAATATTGCAGCACATACAAAGGTAATGCAGGCCAAAACCACAAAGTAATCTAAACTTCATACGTAGAAGATATAAGTTTTAAAATCCATAGCGAGTAGCTTAATAAGGAAATATTTGTCCATGATGACAGAATCTTCAAGCAGCAGCCCACATTACTCGTTAATGAAGTTCAACGCCGCTCCAACTTCCCGTGGAATGTTATCAAGCACTTGATTTTCTCTGACATTCGGCATCTGGATCATGAGTCGCATCCTAAGTTGTACTGGAGCCTTTAAAACATGCAAACCAAAGTCAGAACATACATTTAGCAAATATATGGAAGACGGAAAATCATTATATATGCACCTACCACATTCCTTGACATGTTATGCCCGAGAGTCTCATCTTGGTGGGCCATATCCTCTAGGACCTTTAATGCAGAGTCCTGGCTATGACAATAAAAACTCCATACGTTATAAGCTATACTGGTGTGGCTCTAATGTGCATGACCCATTTAAACCATTACCTTGGGGCTGTAATATAGGTTTCATATTGTGGCCAATCCACGACTTGGGCATTCAAACCAGGCCTCTCCTATTGCATCACCTTGCCAAATTCTTGCTTCACTAATAGGGCTTCCTTTTTCAATTCTTTATCATGGAAGTCCTTTGATCCTAGGAATGACTCGTAGGACTGATCAATCAGGAGACACCTCCTCTTTGTAATATTCACTGCAAGTAGCCCGTAGGAGGTATCCATGAGATCCAACGGCAATAGGTACTACAATGGGTAGGCACGGGTTAATGGCAAACATACAATATACTAACTAATTATTAAGAATGAGAATCCTTACAATGGACGGGGTCGTGAACACGTTATTCTTAGGGAATGGTTGCTCCATGACAGTGCCAATCAACATCTGGGTGCGCTGAGCTTGGCATAAGGGGGACTGACTCAGCACCCGTGCTAGGCCATGGAATTGAAAATCAAAAAAATGTGTGGATCCAACAAAGTCAGTGCCTGTGTTCCTCTGTACATGGTCGCTAGTAAGCTTACGCACTGCTAGATTGAAGCAAGTCGGATGGATCCGTCCATCACATCGGATGGTGACCTGTAGCATCCGGAGACTAATCTCGATCATGAATGGTCCAGGGCTCCGTATCCATATAGTGCTGCAAACAAAATCAGAAGCAGGTTGAGGAAATAACTTAATTTAAAATAGACGTGTTCCTGGTGATCTGCACCAAAAGTGTGTTCCTAGTGATGAAGGCACTATTTGTTGTTTTCTTAAGGAAAACTTGAACACATATTAATGATAGCCAAACAGGACACAATAATTAAATCTGTCTAACCAATACTAAAGTGACCAAACCCATGGCCAACAGTAGTAGATTTCCACTCAAATGACCAACAAGAGCTTGAAATCTCTATAATATATAGTACTTTCATAGCATGTACATGCAAAAGCCTTTATACGATTTCACATATTTTCATAGTAGTAGATATCACTCTCTGCATTCAAACTGGTGCACATTTAGTATGCATTTCGTAGCACAATATTTTTTGATTTTTATTACTAATACTCAAGTATTTGTTAGAAATCATAGTTTTAGTTTTTAAAACCTTGATAAGTTTAGCAACAAACCGGCATGGTAGTATAGTTGTTAGAAAAGAGGGTAATATAAAAAAATGTAGTACTTCAATGTGTGGGCTAGCAATGGTAGCCATGTGAGGCGAGAAGTACTACTGCTTAAGATAAGAAAATCTTGACTGAAAAACATGTACAATGTTGACACTGCCCAACTGAAATATCATGATCTGCACCCATATAAGTTTATAAGTCGCAAAGCATAGGTGTAGTGGATGCAAAAAATATATGGATGCATACTCTAAATCCTCAGAGTCTGAGCAAAACTTGATATAATAAAGATGAACTGCACTGCATCGTTGACATCATGATAGCTGGGCATTTCCTCCATTAGCATGGGAATTGACTCCGTCGGCGCGTGAGGGAGGAGATACGAGATAGGAGGCAATAAAAGCTGGGTGGACTCACAACATGCATGTGTGCACGTATATATGATGAGGTCGGCATCGGAAGGTGCCCCATATCCTTCCATCCGTGCATGATTCCATACCAAATGAGTCAGCACGGGATATATCTCCAATCTATGTTTCCTATCATTGGGAAGTTCTGGCCCTTTCATAAGGAAATCTTTGGACTATGGCATTAAAGAGAAATTAAAACAAGGAAACAAATCAAAGGGTTCCAGTTTTGGGTTGGTTGTACCATAATTAATTTGTTGCCTATTTTTGGTAAGTTTTTATTAGAAAAATAAACCAGACAGAATTGTTACGGGCGTTGGATAGGCAATAAATTACTTATTTGCGACGAGATCCAGTGCTGCACAGTTCTCGCGTGTTTCTTCAGTTTGTCACATAAAACAAATATAACATATACGTGAGATAGCATATACAAAAGCCTTCAATTTGGAATTCTAAAGCAGCTAATTTTGTAGTTTGATGTATTGTAAATATCGTTTCTAGGATGGAGTTGTATGATATGATGAAGTGTAGGACGCGAGACACGATCACGATCGATCAGACCTTCGCGCACTCAGTCTATCTATGACATCAAGAAAAACCAACCAGTGATAATTGCTGTTATATAAGAAAAAAGATGCTCACTCATTTTAGAGCCAGATACTTGGTATTCTTCCCATGACCCTGAAATATTTGGCATTTGAGCGTCCCATCGGTCCAGCCACCTCTGATGATTAGCCTGTGCAGCCTCTTGGATATTGGCTTGAGTGCTTGGAACGTAAGTGTCTCCTTCTCATCACATGCATAGAGGAGTAAGCTGGAAAGCAGGGGCATACCTGAGAGGGTTTTAAAAAGGTCATCACAGTTAGCTGCATTGATGTTATCAACCCAAACAATCTGCAGCTTATTCATTTTCTTCAGCTGTAGAGACAAGTCCTTGCTGGCATGAATGGTCTCAAGAGTTTGCAATTCTTGGAAGTTCGAGATCATATTCGGCGCCTCGAAAAGTACTGAAACTTCATCTGCTTCTCCTCAGCAAACCTGTCAGCTAAAAGGTGTCGTAACTTCTCAACCTTCACAATTCCTGGTGGTAGTTTTTCTATTTTTGTTTGCTTGACGTCCAGCGTCTCAAGATTTGACAGTTTTCCAATACTATCTGGCAGTGACTGAACTATGGTGCGTCTCAAGCTGATGTAATGGAGATTGAAGTTGTATAGGCTGTTTGGATGGAAGCACTCGCACGCCCTGCCAATATATTGGAGTTGACGAAACCTTGGAAGGTTTGTAACTATATGAGCATGTTTCAAATGCATGATTTTTTTTAAAGCATGGACCCTTTTCAAAATGGAACGCTTACTTTTAATTTACGATCATTTTTCAAAATGTGCGAACATATCATGTGAACACTTTATAAAATGTCATGAACATATTTCAAAATGTATGAGCATATTTTTTAAAAGTAGATGACCATTTTTTTAAAAGTTCATGGAAATTTTATAAAATACCTTTTGAAACCACTTACACATTTACTTATTTTTTAGAACTTCTGTACGAAAACCTGCTCAGCCTATAATGGTTCAGAATTGAGCTCATGCAATTTTTTCCAGCCTATAACCTAGTGCTGGGTTAGCTTACTCCAGACACTGTTAATTATAATTAGCTTACTCTGATGTTACTTGTCAACCTGGGTACACTTATCGTGTTGATTTAGGAAATAAAAAGTTCTCTCTTGTAATGGTAGTAAGAGATATAGTGAAAAAGAGACTTCATATATAGAACACATAATATTGTCTGGTTACAATTATCTTATTCAAATAAGATGTAACTCCATTAGAGTAGCTTATTGTTGGCACCGTCTTCTACTTTATGTAGTCAAGAAGAAAACACATTTTCACTTAATTTGGTTATTCTATCCAATAACACGTAAAAGTAAATCAGCGTGTTTTTAGAAACATCATGAGCATGAAAGAGAATCTGGATCATGTGCGAACTTGGGGAGATACTTGAAGATTAAAGGCAATGGAAGGTACATGACTTATAACCATCATATTTTTAAGTTGAATATTCCCTAGTTGCTTTGTGAAGATTTCCAACAAAGTAAACCTCGTATCCTATAGCAGTGTGTGTATGGATGAAGTTATACAATCCGAGGAAGTATAGGATGCGAGGCACGATATGACCGAAAACCTCTTATCGTATAGTAGTGCATATTTGGATGGAGTTATACGATACGAGGAAGTATATGATGCAAGGAACGATACGACCGAGAACCTTGCAGGATGGGTGCGGACTACATCGACAACTGGCCGGTCTTTGAATACCTTGTGAACCTGGTCCGGTCCACTCCAAAATGCCTCTAGTACCACCAAACCGGTCTGGTCTACACCAACCCAAGAAAAATAAATAGATAATACGAAGCTAGAGGATGCCAATACCAATAACTTTTAAAATTTCATACATAGACCAGGACTTGATATTTAGAGTTCTAATTTAAGTACTTGAACAAAACAGATAGATAATCCAATATATCAACTAATTTTTTGTATCTGTAAATAGATAATTCTGAAGTAGATCCCTAAAAAAGATGTAGTAGCAATTTATTTGCAACATCTGAATATGCATCAGTCAATCTTCATTCGGTTATGACCCTCAAGGCCTCTCTAATTTCTGCCGACATAGAGTTCTTGGATTTCTAGAAGTTTAATTTATTTATGTGTCTGCCCATTGTTTTCTTTATATTTTTTGAATGGTATAACGACGGTAGCGTGTCTAAAATTCAATGGCAGTGGAAGTGATAGGGGTTTGCGAGATGGATGCGGCATTCCGATGTGTATATAGGAGAGGCAAATACAGTAGGTGAAGGAACAAGAACAAGAATGGTTTATAATGGTAGCAAAATACAATGATGCTGCCAAAGGATGTAAATATTCGTTGCACGCACATGCATTTGCCTAGTTTAGGAAAAACAATAAACCGTGGCGAATCATCTCATCTTGCACCGCGACCCATAACCAAAATGTGCATGCCTACATAATGTCTCCTACCAGTTATCAACTGGGGCTCACTGCTCATTCATGGTAGACAAGCAAAAAATTAATAGTTGATAGTATGCAACAAAATCAATTAATAATCCAACAATATGGTAGCAAAACCAAAGTTTAATAATATCAAAACATGATAAAGTTTTAAAATGTAAGTATATAGAAGACAATATATTATCTAATTGTTCGTATCAAAAAATAGATTATTATCATTTCGATCCCTAACAAAGCTGATGTATAAGAAATTATTTTTGACATTTCTGCATGCATCGGTCCATCTTCAGTTGCTTACAACCCTCAAGGCCACTCTAATTTCTTGTGGGATGTCTCCAGCTGCTTCATTGTCTTTCACCATCAGCATCTGGATCGTTAATTGCCTCCTAAGCTGTATCGGATCCTAGGAAAGATGCAAAACCTCAATCATTTAATAAATTAGGTTGGATAATAAATGGCACACTGAAACTCGTCGTATATGTACTTACGCTAGTGCTCATCTAGGTCATGCTACGCAAACAACCAAGCTGGTGGGTCATCTCCTGTAGGACAAAGAAGCCGGAGTCTTTGCTGTGACAAAATAAATAAATATTAAACATTATAGTCTGCAACGTATGTATGTGATCAGTTTAGTAGATTACCGGCGAGCATTATTGAACATGCTATCTTGTCGCCAATCCATGAGTTGGGTATTCCAACCCGGGATCCTAGTCTGCAACACATCGTTGAATTCTTGCTTCAACAATGTGATTTCCTTATCTCTTTGTTATGAGTGCTCTCTTCAACAAGTCGAACGTCGAGTGATGGATCCAGCACGACAACCCTCCTCCTCATCCGGCTTACTACAAGTAGCCTGTAGGAGGAATCCGGGAAAGACAACGGTAGTAGATACTACAGCAGGTTGCCACAAGTTAATTGCTATTATAATAGTAAAATAAACTTTAATTGCAACAGGTTGCCACATGTTAATTGCTATTACAATAGTAAAATAAACTTTAAGAATGAGCATCTCTTACAACTATAGAGTTGAACACATCATATTTAGGAAAGGGCTGGACCACAACATTGTTAATCAGCGTCGTGGTGCGCTGTACGTGCGGCATCCAGGAGTACCTTAGGGCCCGTGACTGAGCATGAAACTGCAAGTCAAAGTAATGTTTGCTTCCAACCAAGTTGGTGCCTGCGGTCCTCTCTACTTCCGCGCTCGCAAGCTTATGACCAACAAGATTGAAGCATTCGGGATGAAGATTTCCTGAAAAAAAGGGTGTCTTGAATCATCCGGAGACTGATTTCGATCTGGTATGGTCTATCGCTTCTTATTTAGATTGTGCTGCAACAAAGAATTGCACAACAACCTTTAGCAAAAACATCCATCTATCTCTGTGTATATTGGAACAAGAGTTTGTTAAAACGGCGACATTTTTCAAATAATATGATAGCTAGGGATGGCACCTGCAAGGTATGGGTACGGGTGGAGCCTCCCCATACCCTTACCCATCCCGCCTGACCTTACCCATCACCCTTACCCATACCCATCACCGGGTACAATTTTTTTCCATACCCGTTACCCAACAGGGTAGGCGGGTACCCGTGGGTAAAATTTCCCATTTTTGCAAAAAATCAATTTGAACAACTTGTAGTTATAAACTGCATCATATAATATCGTTTAAAAAAGACATTATAACAACAACATATACTTACAAACAACATCATATAGTCATAAACAACAACACATAGGCATACACTTTAAGTTCACAAATTCTTGACATAGTGTAGATTCTAGAGATAATTTTGAGTTTACATGGATTTTGTATGAGTACATGGGTATGTGGGTATCGGTTATATGATCCCATACCCATACCCGCTCTACCTGATGGGTTTCAGATTCTCCTATTTATATACCCATGGTAAATTTTTGTCCCATACCCTTATCCTAATAGGGTTTTTACCCACAGGGTACGTGGGTAATGGGTACCCATTGCCATCCCTACTGATAGCTGTGAGAAAATAAGACAATTGACTGAAAAATAAGATTAGCAAAAAGTTGTTAGCTCCCTTTCAATTTGGTAACTCATTTTTAAGAGAAAAACAACATTCATTCTCCTATGCATGACATTATGATGTACCTAGATTCAACTAACAAACTTATATATGTACCTTTGCATGTTTTAGAATTATTAGTCTATCTATTTTAGTCTGGTGTGTACGTGAGGGTTCCAACATGATTTGTATATATAGCAAAAAAATGTAGAATAAGATAACTTACTCTAATGTCTCTTCGTCACGAACGCCAATGATAAAGTCATACATGTATTCGAGTGCATCTTCCAAGACATGCATTGGCGCGGGCAGAAGATCCATGGGCACGGGCATAGCCTCCTGGGGCACGGGCACATCCGGGCACGGGCACATCCATGCCGGGGCTCGGGCACAACCCCCTGCTGGGGCGCGGGCACAGTGTACCCAATGATCGCCTCCATCGATGATCAAATACGTGAGTGATCGGATATTGCTGATGGAATATATGCGAACTGGGTGGGTAGTGAAATAGGAGGTCGATCGAGTTTATATAGTTAACATTTTTGGAGAGTTAATATTGGCTTCCAAATGATGAACGCCATTTAATTAAAGCCATTATTTGATTCTAAGTAGAAATTATTTACTGGGATCAGATCTCTCTCCCAGTAATTGATCTTATTCGATCTTCCACCTGATTTATATCTTCCGGCCCAATTAATAATATCTTCCCAATCCCATGGTATGGACGCATTACTGCATGCGCTGTTCCTATTTATGAATGCCTTTGTTCAAAATCGCCTTGTGAATATAAACCAGAAAAGGAAATGAAAGTATTTGGTGACGACGTCCCAAATTTTAAAATAATCTTTAATTCATTTTCCTTCCTGTCTAATGCATATGGGAATGATTGATTTCCTGTACATACAACCATTATCTCTTTCTTAGGAAAACCATATCTCCTGATTGCATACTATCTTATTTCTCTATCTTAGCCGAAAGAAATATTTCATTTTTTATTAAATAATGTATACACCGAAGGGTTGCCCAGGAGTATGTGTATCGTACATTGATATATACTACCAAAAGGGGTTAACTCATACTTGGCAAGGAAATATGCTGACACCTTTTCATACATTTTTATTGAATATAATACATTATTAAACCAAGAAGAGATATGCCGACACTTCAAAACGTGACACTTGGCAACAAAATGTTGCACGCACCATGTTGATACACACAGATAATTCTACCATCCATTGTTCCTAGCTTGAACAATACCATTGATGCACGCGAGTGTTTCGTCAAGTGTCATGAGGCTGGCTTCGTGGATATCTACGATAAAAATCAGTGTTAGTAATGACATGGTATTACATATAATAATACAGTGACAAGAAATTTAAAATAGTACGCAAACCCTACCCAGGCGGCGGGGCAGGGCGCGGCGACGGCGACGGCGACGACGACGTAGGGGCAGGGCGCGGCGACGGCGACGGCGACGTCAGGGCAGGGGAGCGGGGGACGGCAAAATCCGGCAGCCTGGTAGCGTCGAGGTGGTCGTCGGTGCCATCGGGGGAGAGGAGGAGAAGAAACTGCAGGTGGATTTGGAAATTTTTCCAAGTCCCGCTTATATAGCCCTCCCTTTAGTCCCGGTTGGTGGCTCCAACCGGGACCAATGCCCCCCTTTCGTCCCGGTGGGAGCCACCAACCGGGACTAAAGGTCAATGTCAGCATCCCAAAGGGCGGGAAGCAGAGACCTTTGGTCCCGGTTGGTGGATCCAACCAGGACGAAAGGTGGCATTAGTCCCGGTTGGAGCCACCAACCGGGACGAAAGGGCTGCATTGGTCCCGGTTGTAGCCACCAACCGGGACTAAAGGGTTGGTCCTGGCTGTGGTGGGAGTTTAGTCCCACCTCGCCGAGCGAGGGGCGCTCGCACCGGTTTATAAGCTCGCCCCTCTCTGCCTTGTTGAGATCCTCTCAAAGTGAAAATAGATGCCCTTATACGGGAAATTTGACCTGAAATCAAAGTGAATTTCACTTTGATTTCAGGTCGAATTTTCCCTATAAGCGCATCTATGTTCATTTTTGCTATTTTTTATGTTATTTTTTTGCATATTAAAAGTTCTTAACAAAAAATACTTTATGAATATTCTTTTTGCTATTAAAGTTTTTAACAAAAATAACTTTTGGAAGATGTCTATCTCGGACCGCATTGTCTATTACAAATAACCTTGGGAAAACACGTCTATTACAAAGGGATTTTAATTTTTTAAACATATTTTAACTCAAGACTTTTTCTGCATTCAATATGCACCATTCAAAGCCACATCATCACTTTTCAACCCTTTTCTGATCTCATTTACTATTTTTCATGCATTTCATGATTTATTTTGAGCTAAAATGACCCTCAATTGAAAAGCACTGCAAATGAACTCTGAAATGGTTGAAAGTTGGCATGGTATCATCATTTCACCCACATAGCATGTGCTAAAAAATTGAGAGGGGTACGGCAAAAACTGGATGCACTTTGTGTACAAAATGAATATTCTCTTTCGAAGTGTCGGGGTTTTGGACGAAAACTCATCAGTTACAAAAGGATTTCAAATTTTTAAACATATTTCAACTCAAGACTTTTTATGCATTCAATATGCATCATTCAAAGCCACATCATCACTTTCAAACCTTTTCTGACTTCATTTGCTATTTTTCATGCATTTCATGATTTATTTTGAGCTAAGATGACCTTGAATTGAAAAGTAGTGCAAATGAACTCTGAAATGGTTGAAAGTTGGCATGGTATCATCATTTCACCCACATAGCATGTGCTAAAAAGTTGAGAGGGTTATGGCAAAAACTGGATGCACTTCGTGTACAAAATGAACAATCTCTTTCGAAGTATCAGGGTTTCTGACGAAAACTCATCAGTTACAAAAGGCATTTCATTTCTTGACATGTAACTGCAGTGATATTCTAGATCAAAGCCATCATCAGAATAGTTGTGGAGAGAAAGTCTTCACTTTTTCTTCGTGTGTGTCCCTTGCTTATTGCGTCGTAATCATGGATAATCTTCTTCGTTTAACAGGGTGCTTGGGTCAGCCTTCACTTTGAAGGGAGGAATTTCATGAAACTTTTCATAATCTTCAGACATGTCTGTCTTGCCCTCCACTCCCACGATGTCTCTTTTTCCTGAAAGAACTATGTGGCGCTTTGGCTCATCGTATGATGTATTTGCTTCCTTATCTTTTTTTTTCTAGGTTTGGTAGACATGTCCTTCACATAGAAACCCGCGCCACATCATTGGCTAGGACGAATGGTTCGTCTGTGTACCCAAGATTGTTCAGATCCACTGTTGTCATTCCGTACTGTGGGTCTACCTGTACCCCGCCTCCTGACAGATTGACCCATTTGCACAACCAAGGAGGAAGGTTATACATACATAGAGTCACAGGCCATGTGCTATGCTTGCTGCTCTGATCCCCAAAAGGATTAACGCCATCTGCACTTAAACCAAACCATATGTTCCTTGGGTCACCTGTAAAGTCCCCCCACTTTCTCTCGATTTTTCTCCACTGCGACCCATCACCGGGTGCTCTTAACTTTCCGTCTTTCTTACGGTCTTCCTTGTGCCATCGCATCAACTTGGCATGCTCTTTGTTTCTGAACAAACGTTTCAACCGTGGTATTATAGGAGCATACCACATCACCTTGGCAGGAACCCTCTTCCCGGTGCGCTGGCCCTCAACATCACCAGGGTCATCTCGTCTAATCTTATACCGCAATGCACAGCATACCGGGCATGCGTTTAAATCCTCGTACGTACCGCGGTAGAGGATGCAGTCATTAGGGCATGCATGTATCTTCTGCACCTCCAATCCTAGAGGGCAGACAACCTTCTTTGCCTCGTATGTACTGTCGGGCAATTCGTTGTCCTTTGGAAGCTTATTCTTCATTATTTTCAGCACCTTTTCAAATGCCTTGTCAGATACACCATTCTCTGCCTTCCATTGCAGCAATTCCAGTGTGGTACCGAGCTTTGTGTTGTCATCTTCGCAATTTGGGTACAACCCTTTTTTGTGATCCTCTAACATGCGATCGAATTTCAACTTCTCCCTTTCACTTTGGCATTGTCTCTTTGCATCAACAATGACCCGACGAAGATCATCATCAGACACATCGTCTGGTTCTTCCTCTTGATCTTCAGCTTCCCCCATTGCAGCATCACCGTATTCAGGGGGCGGATAGTTGTCATCATCCTCTTCTTCTTCGTTGTCTTCCATCATAACCCCTCTTTCTCCGTGCTTGGTCCAAACATTATAGTGTGGCATGAAACCCTTCTCAAGCAGGTGGACGTGAAGGGTTCTCGAGTTAGAGTAATCCTTCGTATTCCCACAGATAGTACATGGACAATACATAAAACCATTCTGCTTGGTTGCCTCAGCCACTTCAAGAAAATTATGCAGGCCCTTAATGTACTCGGAGGTCCGTCGGTCACCGTACATCCATTGCCGGTTCATCTGCGTGCATTATATAATTAAGTGTATCAAAAACCATTACAAAACATCATGAATAGAGAAGTGACCAAATTAATAGAAGTTCATCATGACATTAAAACCAAAGTACAGTAGTGACCAAAATAAATACATAAAATTCATACTTCTAGAGCATTTGAAATGAGCTAAACTAGCAGTGAGAGATAAAACGATGAAGTCGTTAACCTTTTAGAACACTTGTGTAGTTGGTGCACCGTCAAACCTAAACAAATCTTAGGGAAAATGTAGCTTGGAGGTCGAGCTTGGAGAGGAGAAAACTTAAGTGTGGCTGCGGCATTTCATCGAACACCTCATGTGCATAGGAGGTGAGAACAGAGAGCAACAAACCTCCCAAACGCCGCCCGGCCAAAAAACAGAGGAGTGAGCGGGCAGGGGCGAGCATATATATAGGCGTTGTATAAGTCCCGGTTGGTGGCTAGCACCGGGACTAAAGGTGCCTCTTTAGTCCCGGTTCCAGCCACCAACCGGGACTAAAGGGGCTCGGCCAGGAGCGAGGCCCTTTAGTACCGGTTCATGTCTGGAACCGGGACTAAAGGGGTCACACGAACCGGGACTGGTTCCAGCCGAGGCCCGCCCGGCGCCCTGGCCTCACGAACCGGGACTGATGCACCCATCAGTCCCGGTTCGTAACACGACCGGGACTAATGCAATATTCTGGCCCGTTTCAAAGCCCTGTTTTCTACTAGTGATTTCATCCCCTTCATAAAATCATGAATGGACAAGAGTATTCAAATTAGAATCTAAAGTAGACCTCCAAAAGGAGGTAGGACACAAAACCTGGAACCATCACTGGTAGATGCAATTGGAACAAATATACAAATCATTGTATCTTTGAAACAGAGGAATGGCCCTAATTCTTGTTTATGGACACATGCCATCAATTAATTTCATTTAGATATATAAAATAGTAAGATATTGAAAATACTATAAGTATACATCACACTCGAAATGGCAAATATTTCTACGGAGCAAGCTCGGGACATGAGTGCCCTCAACATGTTACAGGAGACCTAACTTTCATGTTTGCTTTTGACAGGGTTAAATTTAGAGCATGATTAGTTGTTTGGAACCGTTACAAAGTAGTACCTGCAATTTTCATCCACGAGCCACTAAATTATGCTAGTTCAAATTTCATGGTTCCTCCTCTCACTTCTACATCTTCCCAAACAGAACAAAATCATATGATATCTCGAACACATAACACCCCTTCCTTGACATGTCGTCGGTACAACTCAGTACCCATCGGAAATGCATAGAACCAACCAACCATTTATGTTTCAGGCGTGATTCTTTAGTTTGGAACATGGAGAAAATATACGTGAGATAGAAGATACAGAAAAGCTTCCACTTGAAATTCTATAGTTTCATATACTGTAAATATCATTTCAAGTCCATATTTGATCGTTTGATCAAATATATAGTTCATGATTTTAGAGTTCTTATTGACGTAATATTTAGTGTTCTAATTGACATATCTGGATGGAGTTAAACGATGCTAGGAATTGTACAGTGCGATGCATGATACAGCTGAAAAACTCACATTTTCACATTTAAAAGTTGAATATTCCCTCGCTAAACAAATGTTTAATATATCCAAAACACCACAAAGTATATAACATAAACATAATCCAATACATTATATAAGTTTTCATATTGCCAGATAGATAATTCTCAATTTGATCCCTAACAAAGCTGTAGTAGCCATTTATTTGCGACATTCGAATATGCATCAGCCCATAGTCAGTCGTTTAAAACCCTCAAGGCCGCTCTAATTTCAGCCGGGATGTTTCCAGCTACTTCATTGTCTTTGACCGTCAGCATCTGGATCATCATGTTCTTTCTGAGCTGTATTGGATCCTAGAAAAGATGCAAAAAAGTAATTCATTAAATTGCTGGAAAATAAATTGCACAACAAACCTCGTTGTTATGTACTTACGTTCGTGGTAATCCTTATGTTATGAGGACTACCATTCTGGTGGGCCATCTCCTGTAGGACACGGAAAGTGAAGTCTTTGCTGTTACAAAACTATATCGGTGTGCTTATAATGTATGTGATCAACTTAGTATATTACCGGCTACCGAGCGAAGATTTGTCGTAGTTTGGCCAGTCCATGAGTTGGGTATTCCAACCAGGGACTCATCTGCAACACATTGTTGAATTCTTCCTTCAACATTATGATTTCCTTCCTCATTTCAGTGTTATGAAAGTTGTATTCATGATCATAGTCGTCGATGGATAGATCAACTGGGAGAACCTTCCTATTGCACATGTCGAGTACAAGTAGTCCGTAGGAAGAATCCGCAGCAACTAATGGTAGTAGATACTACGGTGGGTAGACACATGTTAGTTGCAAATATAATAAGGAAATTAATTTCTAAGAATGAGTCTCTTACAAATTTAGAGTTGAACACATCATATTTAGGAAACGGCCTGACAATGGCATTGTCAATTAGCACTGCAGTGCGGGTTTCTTGCTGTATCCAAGAGCGTCTGAGGGCCCTTGCCTGAGAATGGAACTGCAAGTCAAAAAAATGTTTGTGTCCAAACATTTTTGTGCCTGCACTGCTCTCTACTTCAACACTCGCAAGCTTACGAACTGCGAGATTTAAGCATTCGAGATGCATTTTTCCAAAAATCCAAATTGTTTCCATGATCATCCGTAGGCCGATTTCAATCTGATATGGTCGTGCGCTTCTTATCCATATTGTGCTGCCCAAAAAATGCACAACAACCTTTAGGAAAAAACATTCACCTATCTTATAACCTATACTATAACTCTCTTGTGTAATAAGGAAAAGCAGAAAACCAAATCATAGCATTCATCAACGATTTTCTAAAAGTCAGTACTACACAAGCCTAGAAGAATAGCTATGCTGGGAATATTTCTTTGGCACATTCACGTACATTAGCAAACAACCATCAGGAACACTAAAATTGTCACCATGCAACTTGTCAGTCCATGCAATCAGAAGCCATGCAAATTGAAATGCATGCGTGTCATTCCGAGAACCCACATACATCGTAAGTAGCATTCACATATGTGAGTGAGATACAACTGATGACTTGCTGTCTTGAGACTATTGTGCCTTTATTTTTAGACGAATGACAGAAAAAACAGGGAGACATGGATGACGGACGAAAATAAATTGGTGAATGACCTCATGTTACACCATTTTTATGCGAAAGTTAGCTTAAGGATTACATGGAAACATCAACTTGTAGTCAACCCACAAATCTCGGCGAACGAAAAAACAGATCATGTAGTATTTTTGTTTGGCCACAGGGGCATGCTGCTTCTGAAATATTTGGCCCCTTCTTGATTGTTGTACAACCTCCCAAGGGACATTACGTTTAGGAAGTCTCGGATGCCAACCGAGCTCCCCCATTGGGTAGAAGAGGGGATAAGATAGCGGGTCATATGAGCCATCAGTCACACGTATACTATGCCTCTGGTTGTTGTTACCGCATAGTGTAATCCAACGATCAAACGTTTTCGCTAGGTCAGCGCCCTCGACCCAGATTGCAACGACCTCAGAAGACACCGGTCTATTATATCTACGTTGGTCTAGCCTCTGGTCGGTGTTGAGGTCTATCATGTAATCGTCGAGGTTATCCTTGTGTGCACCCAAACTCCTAAACTGCTGGGAGTACGGGTTTCCCCGGAGTATGTCCACTAACTGCTTGATGACATTCTGGTCCAATTGCTTGGTTGCAGCCTTGCAACAGGTCAGGTTACGGTCGTCGTCATAGAAGTACAACCGGAGATGCTCTGGACGGGAGCTTGGCCCGAAGGAATGCACGTTGTGGTATATGGTGCCATGCGCCCGGAACGTGTACACTCCAGACTTCATGTTTGTGTAGTTTTCATCAAGGCTGACGCCCAGGGTTGTGAACGCGAAGTGGCCTTTGAAGAACCGTATGTTCTCCCGAAAGTGTCTAGAGTCTGCATCTGTGCTGGACCAAAGCCTCATTAGCTTGGGGATGGGATCCGGTTCCTTGAGCTCGATCTGCCCATTGCGACAGTAGAAGCCGTTGGTCTCAGACTCGAACTTCTTGGCCTTGCAGTGGTCACAGTTCGCGACGTGCTTGAGGATGTGTGTGTTGCCTGGAAGGTTTGAGTAGACATAGTCGAACGGATCAATGTCGATAGTCCCAGGGGTAGACATGTTCGTGTCTTCATCTCCATCCATGCTATCAACATCAGATTCTACATGAATAACATCGCAGTCAGGACTTTGTAGCCTAATATTTTTAATCAACAAATAGTCACACATTGTGCTTGTTCATCGTTCAACGTACCATAGCCGCCAAATAGATAATACTCGTCAGCCATGATGTCAGGCGGTATCAGATTCTAGCCCATGATGCTGCTTAAGAATGCTTTCACGTCTCCTGTACCATCATTGAAATGGTAAACAAAAGAGGGTAGAATATTGTGCAGAAGATTTTGAGATTAGACATCTCTTACCATCGATACCAACATTATAAGTCGGAATGCTCGTGGAAGGGCTGACATCTCGTGAAGAAGATGAGGCGGCCTGAAAGACGGGTGATGCATGAGAGGTAAAAGTCCACGAGTCATAGGTTGTGCTCGCTAGATCTGGACGTGCCAGTGCAATCGATTCAGCACAAGGGGTGTATTTTCTTGCAGCATACTTTGCCTTTCTTTGAGCACTTGTCTCCCCCTGCTCTTCAGGAGTCATGCTTTTTCGGTGTTGCATGCGCCACTCTCGCAGCTTCCCATTTTTTTCTTCAACATCGATCGTTCCCTCATCCATTTTATTCCGATAATTTGATCGCCTCTGTGCGTTTGTGTGTTCTCTCTGCGAATCTGTTAAGTTATGCTTACGTTCTTTATCACGTTGCCTGATAGCTAGTATGTTATCATGAATGACACCAGTAGTGATTGTAGTTGAAGTAGGCAATACTCCATCATCCTGTGTGAATGATGTATAGCTGGACCTAGTTGGGTTGGCTGGTTAAACAACAGTGTCAAAACATATTCAAAACTTTCTATATTAACACGTGTGAAGGTAGTAGAATCTATCATTTAATTTATACACACTCCCTCCATTACTTTACATAAGGTGTATTTGTTTTTTCAAAAGTCAAACGAGTGCATGTTTGAACAAGTTTTTAGAAAAATATATCAAAGTAGGCCATACCCATTTTATTTCAAAAGTCAAACGCAAGCTAGATTCACATTTATAAGCCAGGTATTGCAGACATTCTTATATTCATTCTATAATATTGGTCAACCGGTTGAAATGGGCTGACTTGCATGGGCATAGATTAAACCTATAATCTGGAATGGAGAGACTATATACTATCCTCGTAGTGCTGAAACATAAAACATTCTTACCTGATAAGGGGTGGGGGGAGACATTAAACCTGGATGCTATGCTACCAAGGGGTGGGGGGAGACATTCTTAGATTCATTCTATAATATTAGTCAACGATTGAAATGGCTGACTTATTCGGGCATAGATTAAACCTATAATCTGTAATGGAGAGACTATATACTATCATCATAGTGCCAAAACATAAAACATTCTTACCGGATATCGTGAGGGCAGGAAGATTTTCATCCCGTTGCTTGACGACAGCCTCATCTTTTTTCTTTCGATAAGCAGCTCGCCTCCGAGCCTTTGCCTACTCCTTTTTTTCGTCAAGTATCATAGAGTTTGTTGATACACATTAGTTATATCACCGAGAGGGGGCCGGGGAACATTCTGCTCATCATCTCGTAGATTGGTGGTAGCTAGTTCTATGTCATTAAAGAAATGAGCTATGAGAGTAGTCGAAGCAGGAAAGGTACAATGTGTAGCTGGTTCAACAGTATGTATATTTTGTTAGACAAGAATGAAGATAGGTGATCTATTATTCATTGTATTTCTTAAACATTAAACAACCATACCAGACATTGTAAGGGTAGGTTGAGTTTCATCTTGGAGCTTGACCGTACCCTCTTCTTTTTTCTTCCGATAATTTGCTCGCCTCCTGGTGTTTATCTCCTCCCTTTTTCGGCTGTCAAGGGCTTTTTTTAATGTTTTTTTGGCGACATTCATGACAGGTCTTGTTGTCATGTGCTGGGATTTTGCGTTGGACACGGGTAAAACTTGTCCGGGATAACGAGCAGGAGCATTAATCAGCCCGTGGCTACCCACATCTCTATGGAGCGCATATATAGCTACTAGAACAACATAAAAGCAATAAGCTAGGTTAATATCTGAAAAAAATTTCCCTATAAGCACAAACATATGAAGGATGTATGCGATAATACCATTTGAACTTTGTGCTACATCTGTATGACTGAGATTACTGGTAGCCGACAACGAAGCTTCATTAAGTATGACCGAGATTGTTGGGTTGTCTTCATCATTATGTATGACAACTAGGAAGTTTATTGCTATCCCAACTAGGAAAAATATATTCTATATGTTTAATAGTTACCTGTAATCAAATGGTAAGTATGATGAACATTTGTGATATGATCATCAGTGTGTTGGGGTAGAGCTGGGTGTTCGGTATGTTCAAGTATCATCCATTCTGAGGGTTCTGAGGCAGTACTATGCATTCCTACAATAAGATAGATTAATATATGAAAGCAAATCCCAAATAAGCACAACTATATGAAAGACATATTAGATAATACCATATGAGCTTTGTGCTATATTTGTGGCATAAACTTGTGTGAGATTACTGGTAGCCGGCAACGAAGCTTCATTATGTATGAATGAGATTGCTGGGCTGCCTGCATCATCTAAAAAATAACAAATATGTGACAGAACTAGTAAGTTTACTGATATCCCAACAAAGGCAAATGTAGAACTGGTTGTTCGGTCAGTTCAAGTATCACCCGTTCTAAGGGAGTAATATGAATTTCTACATGTCACACGCTCTTCTCCATTAGATATGGTGTGCATGTCCAAGATGGTGATTGGCATGTATAGCACTTATTATAGCTGAATATGTACATGGAGGCACATATGATGGAGGAAAAATCTATTACGTTGGATATATTTACACAAAATTATACCTGAACGACTGGGGTTAATCTCGTCAACAACGTCAACAGTTGTCCCCTCCAACCGACCTGTAACACATCCAATACTCAATATGTCATTATGAGTAGGGGATGGTGATTGACATGAATAGCAATTTTTATAGTTGAACATATACATGGAGGCACATCTGACACTGGCGTTTGTTCCGTTGCCTTGCTGTGTGGATTCCCCATATGTACATGTCAAACAACAGCACAACAAGTCTTACTCATAGTGTACTCAGAATTAGGAGCAACTGAAGCAACGGCAATATAGATAAGTGTTGGGCATCAAATAAATATTTAGGCAAAACAAAAAGGGCCAATTGAACATACAGATTAGGGTGTTGTTTGAGTGAAAAGGGAGCTTAATAGGTGTTAGCAAAATGCCCTCTTCTGACTGTAAAAGGAGGAGGGCAACTGATCTCTACCTAAAATAAACTGTTACTTTGCAAACACCTTAGCAAACAGACTAGTACTAACACCAAATGTTCATCTAATTGCATGAATCTCTATTCGAAGGGTGATATTCTTCAGAATATGCCATACGAACTTCAGTCAAATGTTCATCTAATTTGCAAGCCTTCAGATTCTGCACTTTTCCTTTAGTCAAAATGCCCTCTTCTAACAGTAAAAGGAGGAGGGCAACTGATCTCTACCTAGAACAAACTGTTACTTTGCAAACAGACTGGTACTAACACCAAATGTTCATCTAATTGCAAGAATCTCTATTCGAAGGGTGATCTTCTTCAGAATATGCCATACGAACTTCAGTCAAATGTTCATCTAATTTGCAAGCCTACAGATTCCGCACCTTTCCTTCGGTCAAAATTATCTATTGATGTCTCTCCCAATCAAATTAGTAAGGAAACACATGCACCTTTCCTAAAGTATGTGCACAAGTTTGATATTGTACTAAAGTATGTTCCTTCCAGACTTCTTAGAGTACTAAAGTCTCCCAAAATACATGAGTTCACATATCACCACGTTCATATGCATCCAACCTCTGAACAAAATACATGTGTTCGCATGAATCATGTGCGTTCAGCCTACCTGCCTTGGAGTTAAAACAGTGCTGCTGTGGTTATACTTATGTCCGAGGCGGCGGAAGATCGCACAAGATCGAGGCTGATTGCGGTAGCGAGTGAAGACGGCGCGGCCCCGTGCATTGGCGGCGCAAAGATGGCGGCGCGGCATGAAGACGGCGCGATCCCGTGCGACGGCGGCGCGGTCTGAAGACCGCACGATCCTGTGCGACGGCGGCGCGGCGTGAAGACGGCGCGACGGTGGCGCGGCGATCAGCTGGCCGCGGCGATCCCGTGCGTTGGCGGCGGGAATACGGCACCGCCTCGACCAGCCACGGCGATCCCGTGGTTTGGCGACGAGAAGACGGCGGCCTCGAGGAGTTACCAGGGGATCGAGGGTAGGGTGCTGGGATAGATGGGACAATGGTTTTTTTCGTAGTTGCCTGGTTTTTTCTTTGCATGCAATAGGGGTGCGGGGAGACAAAATTAAACCGGTTGAAAATAAACCAGAGTGCTATTCTACCAAGTGAGAAATTAGGAGTAGAGATCATCATGGCAAGAGGGGCAAAAAAACAGATGAAAAAAACCATACGAAGGTGGGAGGGGACATGGAAAAAACCCTGGAACGGAATGTTAATTAATGTAATTTGGTGATGTATGAAAATATTAATTAATGTGATTAAACGACTTATGATAAGGTTAATTAATTCAGATCTGGTCTTTAAAGATTCATTAGTAATTAATCTTGATTGATTCTTTCACATAAATACAATACTAAATATATGATGATGGGAGGAGGGACGAAAAAACCCAGAAGAAGGTGAGAAGGGAGACGGAAAAAACTTAGAATGGAATGTTAATTAATGTGATTTGGTGATGTATGGAAATATTAATAAATGTGATTGATCCACTTATGGTAAGGTTAGTTAATTCAGATTTGGTCTTTAAAGATTTATTAGAAATTAAAGTTGATTGATTCTTTCACATAAATACATTACTAAATATATGATGCTGGAGAAGCCGCGTCTGCCCCAGCAGTGGCCGCCCCGTCCCTCAGCTGCGGCCCAGACGGGGATGGGACCGGCGTCCCAATCGCCTTGCTGGAGCATGGGGAGTCCGCCAAAGGATCCGCGGCCGCGCGTTTCTTCGGGGTCACCCGGCCAGATGCCTGCGCGGTCTGGGGGGCAGGCCTTGGCCTTTTGAGGGCCCTGACGAAGCGTAGGGAGTCCGCGGCCGGTGGCTCATCGGCATCATCGTCATCTTCAAGATTGTGGAGGAGCACGCTCTGCGACGGGGGAGACACTTGTTCCAGGCCATCGTCCTCGGTCTTCTCCGAGTCTTCCTTGCTGCTAGCGTCGCCGGAGGACACCGACACCGGAAGATTGGGGCACTCAGGCGGCGAGAGCCCCCGCCCGTCGAAGGCGGGCATAGCAGCAACCAGCTCCTCCCTGTCGTCACGGCAATACAACGGGGCGTAGGCCTCGGGGAGGTCCCCGGGATCTCCGTGAAGCAGGGGAACCACAGCCCTGCCCAGCTCCTCACCTGTCAGGCTAGCGGACCAAAGCCTGATGGTGTCCCTCGCACCGTCGTACTCCCACATGGGCTTCGAGTGCGGCTGGAGCAGCGCTAGACGCTGCGTCAGGAACTCCCTCACTGTCATCGCCCCGGTCAGTTGCTTTGCCTCCATGTCCTGGGAGATCCGCTTCAAGACAGGCTTCGCCCGGGGATCGGTGAGCTTCGCGGAGCCCCACACGAGGGTCTTCTCGGGCAGCCCTGTCGGGAATTCCAAGCGCGGATCAATGCCCCGAGCATCCAAGAAGACCCAGCGGTGCCTGAAGCCTTCCACCTTCTTCCCAGCCTTCAGGAGCACATTCCCGCTCTGGACCGCGACGAAGGAGGCGCACGCCGATCGCGCACAGTGGTGGAGCCGCAGGCTGAAGTAGTGGCGGAAGAGGGCCACTGAGGGCCTCACACCCACGAAGGCCTCGCGGTAGAAGGCGAAGACGGAGAGGAGCAGGATGGAGTTGGGATGAAGATGGAGGGCCTGGATCCCGTAGTGCTCGAGGATAGCGGTGAAGAACCCCGAGAAGGGCGGGACGAGCCCGGAGAAGACACTGTGGAGGAAGAAGGGATAGACTGTCTTCGCCAAGGTGTGCCGCTCCGCAACGCCGCACCAGATCAGGGTTTGCCCCCACTTATTCGTGTCACCCGCCGTCGATGGGAGCACGGGGTCGAGGTCCCCCTCCTTGGCAATGGTGGATGCCATGAGCGCCGGCAAGGGGGAAGAAGAGGACGAGGCCTGGGCCTCAGGCTTCGACTTCCCGACGGGAGCCATCTACAGAATCCCCAAGGGAGAAGAGCAAGAGGAAGAACGGCGCAGCGCCGAGATCTGGAGGAAGACCGCGAAGGAAAGGGGATCTGAGCAAGGAAGCAAAGACGAGAGAAAGAAGGGCAATGATGGCTCGGCAACAGGCGCCAGTGTTTTTGTCAGCCTGGGCGGTTGCCGAGGCGATGTGGGAGCGGAGGCGCCCGCGCCCTGCCACGTGCCGCACGTCGAACCTGGCCCGCAGGCGGTTGGGGCCCGCGGCGTTCCAGCCTTCCTTCCTTGGCTTCGCCCCGAAGCCAGCCCGAGCGCGCCTTGGGCCCGGGGGCTACTGTCGGCGTTCTTGGAACGGGGGTAGCCAGACCTACCTGCCTGCGGCCCAGCGCGTGGCCCACCTGGACGGCCCGGTACGGCCTGGCAGCATGTCCCTCAATACAAGACCCTCGCGAGAGCCCCCGCGTCGTGAGGGGAATGGCGCCAGGACCTCCAGGGGAGCGTCCTCCCCAGGCTACCTCTCGAGGAGCGGAGATTCCTATGCAGTGCCCGGCCTCATGAGGCTGGTGTCGGTGTCAAAACCGGCGGATCTCGGGTAGGGGGTCCCGAGGTGTGAGACTTGGATCGATGGTAACAAGAGACGAAGGGGACAAGGTTTTACCCAGGTTCGGGCCCTCCTATGGAGGTAATACCCTACGTCCTGCTTGATTATATTGATGATATGAGGATTACAGAGTTGATCTACCACGAGATCAAGTAGCTAAAACCCTAGATGAGTTCTGTTGGCCTACAACCTAAAACCCTTCGGCTTATATAGACGCCGAGGGTACCTAGGGTTTACACATGGCCGGTTACACGTTGAAGGGATAAACATGCCTATTCACTACTTTAAACTTGGAGGACACGCCATGATCCTTGAGGTTTCCATCCTGGAGACAAGACCCTCGATCCATCCAGTGTCCGGCGAACGGCCCATACAGCCCGGCCCATAGGAAATAGGTCGGCCTCCCGAGGACCCCTTAATCCAGGACTCCCTCAGTAGCCCCCGAACTAGCCTCCAACGCCAAGAGTCCTAGCTTCAGCTGCTTCATGTGATCAAAAATCTTCGGCTTGCGAGGCAACTTCCTTCCTCCAAATAGTGATCGGCCGAGATAGTTCGGCCCCCGACGACGTGTAATTTCTCCGATCATAGATCGTCCGAACACCATAAGTAACCGGCCCTGAAGGCCAAACGTCAGGGAGTGAATAGTGATTTCTGACAACCTTTCAGACGAAAGGTCACGGCCCACCATGACCACTAAACCAGTCGTAAAGACTCGATTCGTGGTTCGAGGCCATTTCCATCAGCTTGATCCATCAATGCACAGATCGTGCCCCGTTTTACACGGGATGTGTTTAATCATGCGCGTATAACGGCACGCACGCCTTGGGAAGCGGAGAGATTCACGGCGCTATGAAGGTAGGCTAACCGGCAGCAAGCTCAATAAAAAGGGGGAGAAAACCCCAAGGCTTTATCCGCACTTCCCATTCGCACCCCTACTTCCCCAATCTTCCGAGCTTCCAGAGCCCAGATCTAGGTCTCCCACTCTTCCCCCTCCGAGCTTAGCCATGGCCAGCTCCGGCTCCAACGGCAAGTGGGAGGCATCTTCGGTCACAGACCAGGACATCCGGGACCTCAAGGACGCCGGCTACCTCCCAGCCAACGTCTTCCACCGCGCTGCAGAGGAGGGTCAGATGATCCCCACCCCCAAACCAGGTGAGAGGGTGGTCTTCATCCCTCACGTCATCCGAGGATTAAGCTTCCCGCTCCACCCCTTCGTGAGGGGCCTCATGTTCTTCTACGGACTTGACTTCCACGACGTCCCGCCAAACTCTTTCATGCATATATCGGCCTTCATCATCGTCTGCGAGGCTTTCTTGTGGGTCGAACCACACTTCGGACTGTGGCTCAAGATCTTCAACATCAAGCCGAAGTGTGTCGCAGGTGCACATGCGGACTGCGGTGGGGCGGTCATCGGCAAGCTTCCACGCGTAGTATGGCCATCCGGCACCTTCATCGACACCATCAAAACTTGGCAAAAAGAGTGGTTTTACATCACCGAGCCAAGGGAGGAGGGTGGAACTGTTCCTGCCGAATTCAGATCCGCCCCCCCGACCGGATTGACCTCATGGGTCCGAAAGGGCCTTGATTGGGGGTCGGATACCAAGGTGGATGACCTGCAGAGGGGCATCGCCTCTATGATCAAGGAGGGAGTCGGGCTGACCAACGTGGTCTAGGTTATGCTCCGGTGGCGCATCCTCCCCTGCCAGCGCCGAAGCTCCCCCATGTGGAATTACCGGACTGACGACGACGAGCATCTCCAACAGGAGAAGAAGAAAACAGGCCGAACAGGCCTGCGCATCAGGGACCAGCCAGAGGCTGCGTCCGAAGAAACCCATGCCTCCTCGAATCAAGAGGAGGAGCATGAGGGTGAGGAGGGAGGCGATTCTCCCCTCGTAGGAAAGAGGGCGGCGTCATCGGACGCCCCGGAGGACTTAGATCCTCCCGCCCCGAAGAAAACGCGTCGGACACAGGTGGTCCTGTCCGACGACAGTTCGGACTCGGATACTGAGTCCGAGGACTTCGAGAGGGTTCCGCGAAGGAACCTCAGGGTCAAGCCCCCACCTCGAAGGTACAGATCCAAAGATCTTTCCGATCTATTAGTGCTAAGTTTTGAATATGATTAATCATGTGAGCGCCTTTGTGACTTGCAGCCCACCACAAGTTCTCCCTACCGATCAGTCTTCGGGTGGGGAGACCCCACCCGCCGAACTAGCGGAGAGCGGGACCGCGTAGCACCCCTCTCCTCCGGGCGCCGCGAAGGACGCCGCGGAGGTGTCCTCCCAACAGGCTCCTTTGGAGCCGGACACTGGAGGCGGGGGCGACGACGTTATGGCCGAGGCTAACAGCTCGGCCGCCGAAGAGCCGGGGGAGAAGCCCCTCCCGGATACTGAGGAGACCGGACAAGGTGATGTCCAGTCACCTCCAAGGTCGTCTCCGGAGCGCACCATGCCTCCGGAGGCACAGGTTCAATCCTCGGTTGGAGATCAGGTCAATCGATCACCGCCGGCGCCGCCGGCCACTGGGTGGTCGGCTATGGGGGAGGCTCTGTCAAGCGCCTCCATCTCCGGAGAGCACCGCACCCTTATGGGTGCGGTACTCCAGAGCATTCAGTCCATGGATATCGGACTGAAGGAGGCCTTCAACGGTCTCCTGACGGGCTTTCAGGTAAGCCATGCAATGCTCTATTTTGTGAAATATTGATTTCTTTGAGTTATGATTATATACACGGCAGCCCCCGAGCCATTGGTGAGTTTGAAAAACTTACCTGGGGGTCAGACATAGATCCTTACCCGAACTGTAATATGTGTTCGGATCGTTCTATCAGCCTGTAAGAGGACCGGACACGTGATCATTTTAGTGACAGTTCGGAGGTTGTAAACCCCTGTAATGTTATATGATTTTGTTTGTTACAGGCTTCGTCGACGGCAGCGGCTACTAACGCTGCCGAGCTAGAGGAGCTAATCCAGAAGCTCAAGAGCTCCGAAGACGAGCTTGACGCTCTAAACAAGAGATTCGACGAGGCGCAAGGTAATCCGAATTAGAGTATTTAAAACTCTCCATTAGCGTACTGTCAACGCAGTATTTTTTGATATGTCTAATGCTTGCGCAGCCTCGGCGAAGGAGATTGAGAAGCTCAAGGCCGAGCTTGAGAAGGCAAAGCAGGAGGCTGCGGTGGAGAAGGCGGCTGCCAAAGAGGCGGCTACCGCGCTCTCCGCCCTAAGAGCCACCAGTGATAAGCACGAGGCTCGGGTGGAGGAAATCCAACAGGAGCTCAAGGACGCCGGCCAAAAGTGCGAGGACCTAGAGCGGAAGGGCAAGGAGCAGGCCGCCGAACTATCCACCCTGAAAACTAATCTCCAAAAGGAGCGGGTGGATAGGCGGTCCTTTGAAGAGGAGGTCAGCCAGGCCAAAGCTATCATGGATGGTAAGCCGTATTCATTGCAGTGTATCTTCAGGGATAGCCAGTTCGAGTTGCTTACCCAAGTATGGCGTTCCTCAGGCACCTGCTCGGACCTCCAGAAGAGCACAGCGGACGCGAAGCAGTTCTATGCTTCGCGGGGAGAAGGAGATGAAGCTCGGCTGTTTTGGGCGCAGTTTGAAGCCCCCGAGCGCTCTCCTCTCCTTATCGAGCAGCTGAAACAGCCGATGGAGCTACACCGGATGGCGGAGCCGGCTATGAAGGATCTCTGCATCCGGCTATGGCCCGATGAGCTACTGCCGGGCAGCTACTTTGGCCTGGTGCAGAAGCTGAGCGACGCCTCGCCCCGGATCGACGCGCTAAGGCGATCTTCCTGCATCGAGGGAGCTCGAATGACCTTTGCGAAGGCCAAGGTGCACTGGCCGGGGCTGGATCCAATGAAGATAGCCACCGCTCCTCCGCCTACCGGGAAAGAGCATATGCGCCCCGAGCTGTACTTCTCCGGCGTAATGGAGGGTGCTCGGGCAATAGAGGCGCAGTGTTCGCGAGAGAATGTGTATGAGTAAACACTTATGTAATATGTTCGAAGACCTTTGAACGCGTTTATATTTGAAGCTGCATGGTTTATCATGTCTTTTATGTTTTGCATCCTTTATAACTCCTGTGTGGCCGTTGAAACTGAAAGCTGCGAGTTGTCGGCTTCAGCCCCCACGTAGATACTACGCGGAGTGTCTCTGCACATCGCACTATGACCCTTAGCCGAGCTATCGGTACCCGAAGGCGGTAGTGTGAGGCGGACAAGGCAATCAGACCATAATGCTTTATTGCTTTCACTTAGCCGTAGGGGCGTGAGAAAGGAGTGCGGGAGCTGATGACTAGCCCCCAGGTGTTTGTGATGTTCGGATGAACCGCGGCCAAAGCCTATATCACCTGGTTTGTACTAACACCAAACCCATAGTATGACACGGAATAACCTCTGACGAGATTTAGTTAAGCTCGGATTCGCAGACCGGTTCTCGAATACCATGACAGTTAGTTTTCGGCTTTCTCCACTGAGGCGCTTAACCAGGCTAGCCGGAAGCACAATCGCAGCGGTGCTCCCTTTGCCCTTTTAGCCGAACGAGCAGAACATAAAGGGGCAAGCATCGGAGCCGGGCAACCCAACTATTGACCCAAGACATAGTTCGGAACCAATGCATATAAAGCGGAATTCCAAGACGCCGAACACTGAATCAGTTGTGATTAGGGCGATTTTTAAGGCTGAGCCCTCGGTCTATTAGCTGGTTGCATCGTAAAGTATACCAAACAGGTTCGCGAGAAGAGAAGGAGAAATAGAGAGTGTGCCAAGAACAGCGAAGTGATCATGCATGATACGTCTGTATTTTACTCAACAACTCTTATTATTCAAATTGCCGATACAACTGTTTACAGGTATTAAAAATGAAATATAAATCTTACAGGAGGGGGTTGTGCCAAGGGTCTTCGATAGGTGACCTGACGTCCTTGATATGCCCTATTGCTTGCCCGCGCCTGTGTCTAACAAAGAGTTGTATACCTCGATGGGTGTACTATTCGGCGAGCGGGCTTTGTCAAAAAGTCTTGAGAAGTCGCCGAAGTGTGAGTGAGCTTTACGCCGTAGTGGATACTTTATGGTACCTGTTGTGTGTCCGAAGACATGTTGACGGTGACAGTTCGGTCCAGCCGAACACTTACCCTTTATTACTTTTCCACACCGCTGCCCATGGAATTTTGAGCGCGAAGTTGTGCCTCCTCGGCACGTACTTTGCCGGTACTAGGGCCGTGCGATGGGGGGCGAATCCCTATTTATGGGGAGAGGAAGGTTTTGGTACTTCGGATTGAGACCGAGCTCGCTTCCCAGCCTTGGATGCCTTTACGGCGGATGTCGGCGTCTGCCAATCATCGGTGTAATGGAATTCGGCCGCCAGGGATAACGCATGTTCCTCAGTTCGGAGGGAGCGCTCTGTGTTGCCATTGACAGTAATGACCCCCCTAGGGCCGGGCATTTTGAGCTTGAGGTATGCGTAGTGTGGGACGGCGTTAAAGCGAGCGAACGATGTACGGCCGAGCAGGGCGTGATAGCCGCTGCAGAAGGGTACGATGTCGAAGATCAAGTCCTCGCTTCGAAAGTTATCGGGCGAGCCGAACACAACCTCCAGGCTGACAGAGCCTGTGCATCGGGCTTCAACGCCTGGGATCACTCCTTTGAAGGTAGTGTTACTGGGCTTGATCCTTGACGGATCTATGCCCATCTTTTTCACCGTATCTGAGTAAATCAGATTGAGGCTACTTCCACCGTCCATGAGGACCTTAGTGACGTGGTACCCATCTATGATCGGTTCTAGGACGAGTGCGGCCGAACCCCCATGACGGATACTGGTTGGGTGGTCGTGTCGATCGAAGGTGATCGGGTATGCCGACCATGGGTTGTACTTCGGGGCTACATGCTCTATGGCGTAGACATCTCGAAGGGCGCGCTTCCTCTCCTTTTTGGGTATATGAGTGGCGTAGATCATGTTTACTGTTTTTACCTCTGGAGGGAATTTCTTTTGTCCGCCACCGATCGGACCACGAGGTTCATCCTCATCCTCGCTGCGTGGGCTCTTGCCTTGGTCCTCAGATGCGAGCTTGCCAGCCTGTTTAAACACCCAACAGTTACGGTTGGTATGGTTGGCGGGCTTCTCTTGAGTCCCATGGATCTGGCAGGGCCTCTCCATAATCTTATCCAGCGGGGTAGGTCCGTCGCGATTGCCTTTAGGAGGCTTCTTCCGCTGCCCAGGACGGGAGTTGCGGAAACCGGCGTTAACGGCCGTGTCATCGGCATCAATATTGTTGTGCCGGCGCTTGTTCTTGTTGCGCTTCGGTTTTCCGTTTCCATCCCGGACTTCGGAGGTTCCGGGGTCTTCGGGGTTGTGGCTACGTCTAGCTAGCCAGTTATCCTCGCCCGCGCAAAAGCGGGTCATGAGCGATGTGAGGGTGGACATTGTCCTTGGTTTATCCTGGCCGAGCTGGCAAACCAGCCACTCGTCCCGAATATTATGCCTGAAGGAGGCTATTGCTTCGGCGTCAGGGCAGTCAACTATCTGGTTTTTCTTGGTCAAGAACCGATTCCAGAATAGTCGCACAGATTCTCCTGGCTTCTAGACGACGTTGCTCAGGTCGGAGGAGTCCGGCGGCCAAACATATGTGCCTTGGAAGTTAGATCGAAATGCGTCTTCCAGGTCCTCCCAGCACCCAATTGAGTTTTCGGGGAGGCTATTCAACCAATGTCGGGCTGGCCCCTTCAGCTTCAGGGGCAGGTACTTGATGGCGTGGAGGTCATCTCCTCGCGCCATGTGGATGTGGAGGAGGAAATCCTCGATCCATACGGTTGGGTCAGTTGTCCCATCGTATTGTTCTATGTTTACGGGTTTAAACCCTTCCGGGAACTGGTGCCGCATCACCTCATCCGCAAAACACAGTGGGTGTGCAGCGCCTCGGACCCGAGCTATGTCGCGCTGGTGATCGGCGTCTGCTCTGGTTCGGTTCCGTTCCCGACCTTCATTATTGCGGTCGAGCCAGGGCCGGTACCCTTCCCGTTTATCGGGTGAGTATCCTCTGGATCCGTAGATGGAACGTGTACGACCTGCTCTATCGTCCAGGTCGTGTCGCAGGTCGAACCTGTCATCGGGCTCTAGTGGCTCTTTTCCCCGTCTTCGGGGTATCGTCGGCCTATAGCCGGTGTTGTCAGCCGTCCTATCTCGTCCTCGAGGAGGGCGGTCTGGCTTGTCGTATTGGGTATGCTTGGGAGACGGCGTATCAGTGAGCTCGTCATCGAATTGTGGCAGCAGCAGCCTTCTGCGTGGGTAGCTCCTGGGTTGGTCCGATAGACCGGTGCCGTATCCTTCCTCAGTTGAGAGGACTCTCGTCCATCGGTCGTTGAGGTCGTCTTGTTCGGCTTTGAGCTGCCGCTCTTTTGCTTTCAGGCTGCGGGCCGTGGATATGAGTTATTGCCTGAACAGTTCTTGGTCAGCAGGATTGTCGGGGATGGCGAAGGCATCGGCTTCCGCATTGTCCTCCCCCTCGATAGAGCAGAGGTAGTCGTCGTCCTCGGGATCATCTGGATCATCATGGTTACGACGGTCTTCGGGCCTCTCCTGACCCTCTAGCGGGTGTTCGGGGTTTTCGGGATCACCGAGGTCTTCCGGGGTATCTCCGTCTCCGGTGCCTTCGGTAGCCTTTCTTCCCTTTTTTCCTTTTGACCGTTTATGCGGCTTTCGGCGCCTTTATGGCGCGTCATCCGATTTGTCACCATCGTTTCTTGGAGTGTCCACCATGTAGACGTCGTATGTGGAGGTGGCGGTCCATCGCCCGGTGTTAACAGGGGCGAGGGCGTGATCCTCCTCATCCATGTAATCTGCCTCCTCGGAGGCAAAGTCCAGCATGTCGGTTAAATCCTCGACAGTGGCTACTAAGTGGGTGGTGGGTGGGACAAAAAATTCGCCCTGACCCGTCTGGAGCCCGATCTGCGAACAGATCGGGGTGGTGTCGTCGGCAATCTTCATCAACGAGATCCGATCTAGAGCCTCGTTGAGTATCGAGAGCTCGATCGGGTCAGCCTGCCCAGAGCTTCCGGAGTGAACCTCCGATGCGTTCGCGCGGGGAGAGTGTTCGGCAAGAACAGATGTCCAGACGTCCGGCACTATGACCGGATCCGGACTAAGAGGCGGACCCTCGCCCGGGTAGATCCCGTGGGCGAGGCCGGAAGATGGATCTGAGGTTAAAGCCTCGGAGTCTTCGGGCATAGCCGACGAGACTGCAAGCCTGGTTAGCGACAGATCGCCCCGAGATTCTACGGAGAACTCTAAGTTCCCGAATCTGACCTCTTGATCAGGGGCGAAGCTTCCGACACGGCCTAGATGGCCGGTCGGGCCGGCGTGCAGCACAACGCTGCCGAAAGCGAAGATCTGTCCGGGGACGAAAGCGCCCGGGTTACGGACCTCTTCGTTGATGACAAGGCGAGCCATCGATTCCTTCTGGTGATCACAGCGGAACTCTCAATGAAAGCACCAATGTCGGTGTCAAAACCGGCGGATCTCGGGTAGGGGGTCCCGAGCTGTGAGACTTGGATCGATGGTAACAAGAGACGAAGGGGACAAGGTTTTACCCAGGTTCGGGCCCTCCTATGGAGGTAATACCCTACGTCCTGCTTGATTATATTGATGATATGAGGATTACAGAGGTGATCTACCACGAGATCAAGTAGCTAAAACCCTAGATGAGTTCTGTTGGCCTACAACCTAAAACCCTTCCGCTTATATAGACGCCGAGGGTACCTAGGGTTTACACATGGTCGGTTACACATCGAAGGGATACACATGCCTATTCACTACTTTAAACTTGGAGGACACGCCACGATCCTTGAGGTTTCCATCCTGGAGACAAGACCCTCGATCCATCCAGTGTCCGGCGAACGGCCCATACAGCCCGGCCCATAGGAAATAGGTCGGCCTCCCGAGGACCCCTTAATCCAGGACTCCCTCAGCTGGGATGACGTGAGCCATGATGACCAAGGCCGGGCGGGCGCCAACCGGCGCAGAGGGGACAGTTTCCTCTTTCGTGCTAAGGAGGCAAGGATGGACGCGGGTTCCCAAGGAATCCCCCAAAGGTTTCCATTCCAGTGCAACAAGACCAAGACCACGAGCTCGGCAAGGCGAATGTCACCGCCGAGCCCACCTCTGCGTCACAGCCAGAAGCTTTGCAGGCGAAGACCACCTTTAGTCAGGATAAGATGTACTTCTTGTCCCCTTTCAAATTTGGCCGTTGTGGGATCCCTTCCCGCCTGTGCGATGAGGGAAGAGGCCCAGGGCCACTATAAATAGGGACTAGCCACCACCGTAGTGGAGGATCGAATCCACCCTCACCAAAGAGCCCTCGCGAGGTCACTCAACCACTATACTAGTTCATCCCTAAGCCTCCTCGGGAGGCCAATCCACCAAAAGCAGGAGTAGGGTTTTACACCGCAAGGTGGCCCGAACCTGGGTAAATCCCTCGTGTTCATCTTCTTTCCTGCTCATACGCATTCGACGAGGCTTGGCTGTGGGGCGACGAGCTTATGGCTTGAGCTGTGAAGGATCTTCGCACACGCCCCAGAGTTCGAACCTTCTTGGGTCTGAGGAGCCCGATTTCCGACAACCAACTCCCCCTTTAGGAGTAGAGACTAATCTTCCTAGTTATAAAGAGCCCATAATTAATTGAGGTCTTCAATTGAAATTGGCTCACCCGATTTTAACCGAGTCAACAATTTCTCAAAGCTCTCTCATTCAATTCTTTTACACTATACACCATGCTTCCAAATTTTTAAGGCCTTACAATTAATTAGGTTTTCGAATTAGGATTGGGTCACCCAATTTTAATCCAGTCTATAATTTCTCGAGGAGCTCTCCCATTCAATTCTATTAATTATATATGTTCTCTAATTTTGAAGCTCTTCCATTAAGTTGAGGTATTCAACTTTGGATTTGGTGTACGATTTTGACTGAGCCAATGATTATTCAAATCAATCAGCAACAATCGGCCTATAAAAACATATTAATCCCGCGCACCCTTCTACTACCTAGAAAAAAGCAATTATCTGATATTGTAGCACCAATATAGTACATGCACCCACCGGCGCAGAAATTTTCTCATATAAATATACATTGCTTAGAGGATAACACATACCGCACTATGAAAGTCACATCAAATCACCACATTATAAATAAAAATAAACACACTCCATCATTTCCCTTACCCGTCAAACTAAATATTTCATAAGTTCCAAAAAATAAAGGGTATTAATTTTTGTGAAAATCAAATTTCTTTAACTTTGACTAAGTCCACATAAAAAAATAACCAAATCCACAATATTAAACAAAAAAGTATGGTAATTCATTTTATGATGAATCTATTATATACATATTTGATATTATGAATTTTGATACATTTTCCACAAATTTGATCAAACTCAAATAGTTTGACTTTTCAAAAAAGTTATATATATTTTAAAACATAGTGCATTTTAAAGAAATTCTACAAAATTAACGGCGTAGCAAAGCGCGCCCAACCCTTCTAGTTGTATCTGATTTGGGATGGGTTTCGTGTTAAACTTGCCGACTGGACGAGCTGGCGTGTCAAAATAGATTGGACCAGATAAAATTCCGTTTTCTCTTCCGCGACGAACATTAGCTCTCTCTCTCTCTGGCGAACGCGCACACAGATTTCTCCGTCGCAATGAACCCGGTCTCTCTATCAACGAACCCTAGGTCGAATCCATGTAAGAGGGCAGTCGGTGTTCCTCTTCTATGCCATAGTGATATGGTAGCTCGTCCAACAGTGGTCATTCGTCTTCCATGGCGTCATTGGCACAGTGTCGATGCCTTACCGGAAGGGGACGATGGAGTACACACCCAACCAGATGTGGCACATCAAAGAGAAGGTGCCAATATGGATATCATGGAGCGTTGACAATCCTGGACAGAGGTACTACAGTTGCGCCAAATCTCAGGTAAAATTTGATGATATTGTCTCTGGCTTTGGTCAGTTTGTTGTGATCTGCAACACTGAATATCCATGCTTTGTTGTAGAGGGTGGACTGTCATTTCTTCAAGTGGCACGACGATCCCTAGAATGAGTTTGTCGCCTGATAGCTAGGTGATCTACGTGATGTTGTCTATCGCTTGAAAACAGATGTTAGGAAACTGAAGAACGAGAGTCAACAACTGGAGCAATATGATATGGAGGCCAAGTACATTATTGTTGATGTTGATGTTTATGTCATAGACTTGCAAGCTAGACATTGTGAAGAAGTGGCTAATCTTAAGAAGAAATTTGAGAGAAGAAACTTATTATTAGTGTGATTTATATGGCCTACAAGTGAGTGTATTCAGTTGTCTGCGAAGTGAGATATTCATATTGAAATGTGTGTAATTAGTCCTATAAATGATGCTCTAGTACGTGCCTCATGGGGGCCTTCGCGGGGCGAGAGTGCCCTCTGCACCATCCATTTCCAGGTGGCGTGTTGTGGAGGGCCTTTTGAGGGATCTCTGCGTCATCCGATCTGCCTAGACAGTGCGCCTAGGTGACCCTCATCGGGGTCCATGACGACTGGACCGCGAGTGCGCTCGTGACCACTGTGATGCAGCGACTTCGGTGGCGGCCGCGTGTTAGGTCCCGGACGTCTTCCTGTGTGGGACGATGAGGCCGAACCCGCCTGTCGGCACCTTCAGCCCCATGCAGGTTGGTTGGGTCGCGCCAGGCAGGTTGTGCATCACGCCCGCCCGCGCCGTCTCGCACGATGCACATGTCCCCTACCGGGCCGGTTCCCTCGCACCAGACGGGCTCACGCGGGCGCTTGGTCGGGTGCACCTCGTGTCAATGGCTCGGTGACGTAGTATCTGCCTTCAGATCTCCGTGGCCGTCACGCACCCGCCCATTTTTTATGGGGGGGGGCATGCCACATAGGCCGTGTGCCCGAAAGGGGCCACCTCTCTGTGGTGGTTTTCGTAGCGACTGCGTGTGCCCTCTCACGACGGGCTTTGTCTTTCTGTATCACTATCCCATTGGCTGCCCCAGGTTTGGCTGAGGGTTTTAGCTTCGCACGCCCGGCCTCGTGAGCTGGGTACACCCAGCTGGCTAGGCGTCATTGTGTTCGACCAGGGCACGCGCATGCGCCCGACTCCATATACCAAGCCAACACAAGCTTTCCTTAAGACATTCGTTTCATGGTTTTTTTGGTCTTTTCCGTAAGACAATTCCTTTTCTATAAGCTAGTTGTTTTATGGCACATCAGACGCCGCGTACACCGGCTTGACCTGCCTGGCGGAAGCGCGACATCGAGTTGGACCTTCTCTGGCGGGACAGCGGAAGGTGTAGTGCCTCTGCTGCAGGGAAGAGGCGAGCGCCATGGAGGTTGTGCCCAAGGTAGGTACATTCTAAGGTCTATTGTTGTTGCTCATCTTCTTATCAGTTATCGTCCTTTTTGTTCTTCGCCCAGCTTGCAGGTTTTGTGGTCGGTTGTTTGATATGTGCACGTGCTTCTTCTTCGGACGGCGTATTTCTGCGATGGTGCCTCCGTTTCCCCTCTCTTGCCCAATGTTGCACGGTTGTGCCCGTCAATCGCTACATACGGTTAGCTTCAGTCGTTGCTGTTAGCCAGGTACATATAGGAGAGGCAACTAGCGGTTGTAATGATCAGGGAAGGAGGGGTAGAATTAGGAAAGTGGTAGAAACTGCTATCATGGCATCAGTTTTTTTTGCCATGGCAAGGTTTTCCTAAATGTTGCCGTGGTGACCAAATTTGCTTCCATGGCAGTGGTTTTGCAAGCACTCAGTTTCATTCGAGTTGATCATATTTTTGATCTATGGTTACGGGGAAAAGAACCCCTTAAAATTTCAGCCTAGTTGGAGTTACATATCTCCAGATATTTAGGAAACTATGCCCGGCCACAGAAACATTTCCAACACATAGAAGAAATAGAGGGAAAAAAGGAGGAGAGATCCAATCTCGGTGGGAATCTCCCCCCTTCGGGGGCCATGGTGGACAAGGACTACAGGGGAGAACTCTCCCCATCTAGGGGAGAGGACATAGAAGAATAGCAAGATGGGGGAGGCGGCTCTCTCCCCCTCTATCCCGGTGGAGCTGGAGTGCCACGGGGCGAACCATTATCGCGGCGATCATCTTCATGAACGTCACCGTCTTCACCAACATCTCCATCACGCACGCTCCGGCAACCCACTATAATCATCTACTTCACAACAAAAAAGACACATCAGTGACATTATGGACCGAAAGAAAACATTTTCTGTTATGGAAGGGACAATCCATGATGATAATTGTGACAAAAACATGTATCATCATGGACGCGGTGCGATCCTACTTCTATGACAATAAATATGACAACAAATGTGCTTTTTGTCCTGGGCGGGCTGGAGGCAGACCTTCATGACATTCTTTGGGTTGTCCATGATGTAAAAAGTCATGGTAGAAGTGAGGGCGAGATTTTTTTTGGGGATTTCTCGGTATATAGTGGGTGGTTGGGCCCAAACGATGCAGGGGTGGTTGCACATTTATCTTGTACGCACGCGCGTGTGCGGGCCCTTCGCTTACTGAACCTGAGTGATTGTGGGATGGAGAAGATGCGTCTAGAGCGGGGGTGAATAGACTCTTAACAAACCAAATGTGCAGTTTTTAATTTGCTTGAGATTAGGCAGATTTTAGCACAAGTTAAGTTGCATCCAATGAGTCATACACATACATATCTAGAGATCAAGCAACGAAATGTAAATATCATGCATTTGCAAGAAACATAAAGGATGGTAGAGTTTGAATATCAATCGCAATGAAGACACATAGATTTTTGGCGTGATTCCGATAGGTGGTGCTATCATACGTCCACGTTGATGGAGACTTCAACCCACGGAGGGTAACGACTGCGTGTGTCCATGAAGGGCTCCACTCACGAAGAAGCAACCTTGTCTATTCCACCATGCCTTACGTCTACGAAGGACTAGCCTCACTCGGGGTAGATCTTCATGAAGTAGGCGATCTCCTTTCCTTTAAAAATTTCTTGGTTCATATCCACATGATTAGGAGGCTCCCAACAGACACCTAACAAATCTAGGAGACACCACTCTCCATGAGGTAATAGATGTTGTGTTGATGATGAATGCCTTGCTCTACCGCTTCAAAAGATAGTCTTCTCAACACTCAATCACTCTCTCACAGATTTGTCTTGGTAGAAGAGGGTGATTGGGTGGAAAACAACTTGAGGAGGCTAGAAATCAAGGATCTATTGGTTGGAGTGGAATCCCTTGATCTCAACACATGAGTAGGTGGTTTTGTCTCAGAAAATGAATGGTGGAAGTGTAGTTTCGTTATGATGGCTCTCTCAATGAGTGAGAGGGGGTGGAGGGGTATTTATAGCCTTGTCCAAAAATCCAACTGTTACAACATTATTGCCCAACTCGGTGACACCAAAGTTAAATCTCGGTGCTACCGACTAGTGCAAAATGTCCTAACTTTTGGCTTTTCAGTGAGATCGATTCGGCTTAACCTAGGTATATCCAGTAGTTCAGTGGCACCGAAACATAAAACTCGAAAGTTCCAAAATTTAATATTTCGACCACAGAAGGTTGGTCACTGCTTTCTGGTTGCACCGTATGCAATCTTGATTCTACCGAGGTGCTAGGGTTTGGCATAGGATATGTCTCAGTGGGACCGAAGTGAAAAACTTGGTGGCACCGAATATGGAGTTGAGGGTATAAGACAGGTGGTTTTGTGAGATTTTGGTTGAGGCTTTTGGTGCCATATCTCTAAGAACTTGAGCAACCAAATCATCATCAGTACTTCATCCCCTCCTAATAGTATTAGCTTTCCTATGGACTCAATTGTGATCAAATCACATAAAATAAAATGTAGAGTGTTGAAGCTTTTGCTAATAAGAGTCCTTAGCATCTAAGGGGTTTCTCAACATATCTCCTAGCCAATCCAATCTTTGGATTTTCCCTAAAATGTACTAGATGAAACTATTAGTCCAAGAGACAATGTATGTTGTCATTAATTGTCAAGACCACCAAGGGAGCATTTGTGCTTTCAATCTCCCCCTTTTTGGTAATTGATGACAATCATGCAATCAAAGGTTCAAATGAAATATGCAATAAAATATATGATAGCTTTGAGAGACATATGGCTTAGAACAAGCTTCCCCTACATGTGTGCAATTCTATTAATAGAATAATTGCTTTCGGAATGCATGAGCACACATAGAAGGAAGACATAGTAGGCATATGAGTCTTGGCTATATGCATCAAACATTGATGTGAATTAAGTGTGTCCACGTTCACGAGTCTCTCTTGCAAACAATATGTGCAAGAAGCAAGAGATCATCCTGAACATGAAGAAAATGCATATTCTTACCTTGAAGTACCAGAGCATTTTAACTAGGGAAAACATACTTGAGAAAACAAGGTCAGATAACACAAGAATGTTCCTTTCATACAAATGCAAGAGTTTCAAGAATACCAAGATTTGGAATACATGGAAAAATTAGTATTACTTTAAGATTGACATGTTTCCAAAAGATGTTTTTCGAAAAAGATTTTGAACAAGATATCAATATAATATCAATAGAGCTATCTCCCTTGGGTATGGAATTTCTTTCTTCCTCTCCCCCTGAACCTTAGCATGTAGATATTGGGAGTGGGTAGGGTGAGATAAGTCTAAATTACAAGATCATATAGAATGATCAAAATCAGAAACACTTAGTCTCTCTCCTTTCAATACTTGTCACTGGTTAACCTTGATATATCCCTTTAATATATTATCCCTCTTTATATCCTTAAGATTTGATATTTATCCCCCTTTGTGTAGGATCGAAAGTATGTCTAGAGGGGGGGGGGGTGATTAGACTACTTGACTAAATAAAATTTCTACCTTTTCCCAACTTTAAGTGTTGGCAGATTTTAGCAATGATAGCAAGTCAAGCACACCCTACACATGCATGTCTAAGAGTATAGCAGCGCAAAGTAAAGACAAGCATATGTAATAGAGGATAGGGAGGAAGATCAAACGCAATTTAAAGACACGAAGATATTTCCCGTGGTTCCGATAGGTGGTGCTATCGTACGTCCACGTTTATGGAGTCTTCAACCCACGGAGGGTAACGGTCGCGAGAGTCCACGGAGGGCTCAACCCATAAGGGTCCACGAAGTAGCAACCTTGACTATTCCATAACGGCTTCCGTCCACGAAGGACTAGCCTCACTATGGGTAGATCTTCACGAAGTAGGCGATCTCCTTGCCTATACAAACTTCTTGGTTCAAATCCATAACACGAAGTAGGAGGCTCCCAAGCGACACCTAACCAATCTAGGAGGCACCACCCTTCCAAAAGGTAATAGGCTCGATAGTAACGATGAACTCCGGCAGAAACCTAGGCAGGAGCACTTTTGCTCTCCGGCAGAGCGATTATTCCGGGGAAACTTCCCTCGGGTGAGGGTGGGGGGAATCGAAGCCATCGTCATCACCAACGCTCCCTCCATCGTGGGAGGGCCAATCTTCATCAACATCTTCATCAGCACCATCTCATCTCAAATCCTAGTTCTTCTCTTGTACCCAATCTTTGTCTCAAAACCTCAGATTGGTACCTGGGGGTTACTAGTAGTGTTGATTACACCTTAAGAGTGTTTAATTCTTTAGTTAGTCGCTCTATTTTCATCTTATCATCAACAACTGACTTATCTTGACTAATATGAAAATTATCAAGTTCATTTTGACTAACATCACTAGCTTTATCAAAGAGCAAGTCATCATCTCCAAGCAAATCATCCTCGTCACTATTGAAATCAAGATACTAGGGGTGTGATACCTTGGGGCCTTTAGCCATGAAGCAACTTCCACTTCCTTCATTTGGTGAATCAAATATGTCATAGGAGTTGGTAGTCACTAGTGCAAGTCCGGTAACACCTTCATCTTGACTATAATCGGAGTTGGAGTGATAGCTTCTCTCGGAGTGGTTGTCGGATTCGGAGCTGGAAACCCATTCACCAACGTGAGCTTGATGTCTTCTTCTTGAGTAGCTCTTGGTGTACTTGTCCTTCTTCTCCGAGTCCCTACTTCTCCTTGAGGGTCTTCGTTCATAGCGATCATCTCTACTCCTTCTCTCTCTTCGAGGTGATTCATCTCTTGAGCTTTGTCTTCTTTGTGACTCTTCTCTTCGTTTGTAGGGAGCCGTGCACTCATTGGAGTACTGTCCGGGCTTCCCACATTTGTAGCAGTTTCGGTCACGATTTGACGAACGCTTCTCTTCATATCTTGAGTTGGAGCTTCGTTCTTTGCCTCTATTCTTGTAGAACTTGTTGAATTTCTTGACCATGAGGCTTATCTCTTCATTGGTGACAAGGTTGTCGCTTGAAGTTTCGGGAGCATCACTTGTGGCATTGTAAGCACTGCTAGACTTGTTGTGAAGCTCTTCTTTGTCTTTAAGTGTCATCTCATGAGCAACAATCCTTCCAATGACTTCCGTAGGCTTGAGATCTTTGTAGTTGGGCATCATTTGGATCAATGTGCACAGGATGTCGTATCTCTCATCCAAAGCTCTAAGTATGTTCTTGATGATGAATTTGGCAGTCATCTCTTCGCTTCCCAAGCCGGCAATCTCATTGGTGATGAGAGCTAGCCTAGAGTACATTTCTGCGACTCCTTCACCATCCTTCATCTTGAACTTGTCAAGCTGACTTTGAAGAACATCTAACTTGGATTCTCTCACGGATTCGGTACCTTCATGCATATCAACCAAAGTATCCCAAATTTCCTTGGCATTATCAAGACGGCTGATTTTGTTGAATTCTTCGGGCCATAGGCAGTTGAAGAGAATGTCACATGCTTGAGCGTTGTATTGCAACATCTTCAATTCTTCCGCGGTCGCTTCACGATCCGGTTCCTTTCCATCACCAAATAATTCACCTTGCAAGCCAAAACAAAAAACAGCCCAAATGGCGGGGTTATGACCAAGAATATGCATTTTCATTTTGTGCTTCCAACTAGCAAAATTTGTACCATCAAAGTATGGACCTCTACGGTGATAATTTCGCTCACTAGACGCCATACTCTCCTAGGTTGTGAAACCAATGCAATGGAGACCAAAGCTCTGATACCACTTGTAGGATCGAAAGTATGTCTAGAGAGGGGGTGATTAGACTACTTGAATAAATAAAATTTCTACCTTTTCCCAATTTTAAGTGCTGGAAGATTTTAGCAATGATAGCAAGTTAAGCACACCCTACACATGCATGTCTAAGAGTATAGTAGCGGAAAGTAAAGACAAGCATATGTAATAGAGGATAGGGAGGAAGATCAAACACAATTTGAAGACACGAAGATTTTTCCCGTGGTTCCGATAGGTGGTGCTATCGTACGTCCACGTTTATGGAGTCTTCAACCCACGGAGGGTAACGGTCGTGAGAGTCCACGGAGGGCTCCACCCATAAGGGTCCACGAAGTAGCAACCTTGACTATTCCATAACGGCTTCCGTCCACGAAGGACTAGCCTCACTATGGGTAGATCTTCACGAAGTAGGCGATCTCCTTGCCCGTACAAACTTCTTGGTTCAAATCCATAACACAAAGTAGGAGGCTCCCAAGCGACACCTAACCAATCTAGGAGGCACCACCCTTCCAAAAGGTAATAGGCTCGATAGTAACGATGAACTCCTTGCTCTTGTGCTTCAAGATGATAGACTCCTCAACACACAATCACTCTCTCACAGATTTGGCTTTGGTGGAAGAGATTGATTGGGTGGAAAGCAACTTGGGGAGGCTAGAAATCAAGATTCATATGGTTGGAATGGAATGGCTTGATCTCAACACATGAGTAGGTGGCTCTCTCTTAGAAAATTGGATGGGGCAAGTATGGAATAGTTCTGAGTGCTTCTCTTACGAGTGGGTGGTGGTGAAGGGGTATATATAGGCATCTCCAAAAATCCAACCATTACACCTATAATGACCAACTCGGTGACACCGAAGTGTAAAACTCGATGGTACCGAGTTGCTCAAAAGGTAGCAACTTTCGAATCTCGGTGAGATCGATATATAAATCTCGGCAGTACCGATCAGGTGACCAACGGTCAGATCGCAAACCTCGGTGGCACCGATCCAATCGACTCGGAAATTCTGAATTGAAGAAAACGGGCAACAGAATGTTGGCAACCTAAATTCGGTGGCACCGATGCAGAATCGGCTGTACCGAAGACTTAGGGCTTGGTTGGGATCTGTCTGAGGTGAAAATCGGTAGGGCCGAGTGGGGAATATTGGTGGCACCGCTTTTGCATGATAGGCTTTTGACAGACTTTTGTAGACTTTTGTGGAATATTGGTGGCACCGCTTTTGCATGATAGGCTTTTACATGATAGGCTTTTGACATAAAGTGGATGGATCCACAGGAGGTCCTTTTGCAGCAACCCATGAAGTTTTGGGGTACTGCTCAGGTGTCCAGTAGGATCCATCAGCATTGAGTTTCCTCTCAAATGCAATACCCTCTTTCCTAGGGTTCCTGTTCAGAATCTGCTTTTTGAGCACATCGCAAAGGGTTTGATGACCTTTGAGACTTTTGTACATGCCTGTCACATACAATTCCTTCAAACCTGTATTTACGTCAGTGATACTTGTGGTATCCTTAGATGAGGAATTTGTGACCACGGGGATAGTTGAAGAATTTGCAGCAATAGAAGCATTTGAACATTCAGGTAAAGAATTAGCAGTTTCACGTTCGATGCATTTCATACATGGTGGAACAAATTCTTCCTGAGCGGTACTGATCTGTTGAGCCAGTAAGGAATCGTTTTCCCTTTGGAGATCCTCATGAGCCACTCTTAGTTTCTTAAGATCTTGCTTTCTTTGAAGAAATTCATAAGAAAGCTTCTCATGATCAACTAAGAGAGCATTATGATGACTCTGAAGGTTATCATACTTTGTCTGAAGACTTTTGAGATCATCAGACAGAGTTTGAGCCCGATCCACTTCCTCATTCAACAGATCATCGCTTTTGTCTAGCAATTTCTGAAGCTTTTCAAGTGCACTTTGTTGCTTAGTGGCAATTTTAGCAAGTTTGGCATAGCTAGGTTTCACATATTCATAAGATTCACCTTTACTTGATTCAGAAGAAGAGTGATGCTTGTGTACCTTGGAACCTTTTGCCATGAAGCAGTAAGTGGGAGCATATTCATCATTGCTGACGTCAGAGTCGTTGGAGTGGTCATTTTCTTCATCGTTGAAGATGGACTTGCTGACGAAAGCAGTAGCGAGAGCAAGGCTAGCAACACCAGAGTCAGACTCTTCTTCAGATTCTTCCTCTTCTTCATATTCTTTAGATTCTTCTTCGGAGTCCATTTCCTTGCCAATGAAAGCCCGAGCCTTTCTGGAACCTTTCTTCTTGTGCGATGAGGACTTTGCAGATGAAGACTTTGAAGTTGAGGACTTTGAAGATTTCTTCTTTTTCTTCGAGTCATCAGAACTGTAGTCCTTGTATTTCTTCTTCTTTGATTCTTTTTCCCAGAGAGGACAATCAGAGATAAAGTGACCAGATTTCTTGCATTTGTGACAAGTTCTCTTCTTGTAGTCGCTTGAGGAATCTGATTTCCTCAAACTACTTTTTGATGACTTTCCAAATTGGCCTCTCCTTGAGAACTTCTGGAATTTCCTCACGAGCATTGCCAGCTCCTGACTCAGTTCTTCAGGATCACCAATGCTGCTATCAGAATCTTCGTCTTCGGATGAGGAAATTGCTTTTGCCTTCAGAGCACGAGATCTTCCATAGCTTGGTCCGTAGAGGTCTCTCTTCTCAGCTTGTTGGAATTCATGAGTATTGAGTCTCTCAAGTATATCAGCAGGATCAAGTGACTTGTAGTCTCCACGTTCTTGAATCATCAAAGCCTGTGTATCGAATGAGGAATCAAGAGATCTTAGCAGTTTCTTCACCACCTCGTGGTCAGTGATATCCGTGGCACCCAGTGCTTGAAGCTCGTTGGAGATATCAGTGAGACGATCAAAAGTTTGCTGAACATTCTCATTGTCGAGTCTTTTGAAGCGGTTGAAGAGATTGCGAAGAACATCAACACGAGAGTCACGTTGAGTGGAAACACCTTCGTTGACTTTGGACAGCCTATCCCAGATAAGCTTAGCAGTCTCCAAAGCACTCACTCTGCCATACTGACCTTTGCTCAGATGGCCACAGATGATATTCTTCGCTTGAGAATCGAGGTGCTTGAATTTCTTCGCATCAGCAGCAGTAACAGTCGGAGATGTGCGGGGAACACCATTTTCCACAACGTACCAGAGATCGTTGTCAATAGCCTCAAGATGCATGCGCATCTTGTTCTTCCAGTAGGGGTAGTCCGTCCCATCGAAGGTAGGACAGCCTGCGGAAACCTTGATCATTCCTGTAGTCGACATAACTAGAACTCCAGGCGGTTAAACCAAAATCACACAGAACAAGGGAGTACCTTGCTCTGATACCAATTGAAAGTGCGTTATATCGACTAGAGGGGGGGTGAATAGGCGATTTTTACAAATTCATCACTGAGGTATTTCAACTTGAGGAATTTGAAATGTGATGAACAACTAGCAGCGGAATAAGTACTTAGGTGCATGCGAAACATAGCAGTAGCATAGTCGTCATGATGAAATAAAGCATGCACAGATTACAGGTAGCGTGATACAGGATAAGCAGGTGAGGAGCAAGGTAACTTGAAGAATTTGAGGTGAGGAAATTGAGAAAGTCTTCAGTCAAATTCTTCAAACAGTAACGATCAATTTCATCAACACATATATGAGGAAATGAGAGGGTTGAGGAAATAGAACCAGGAAGCTCGATGAAGACAATGATTTGATGACCCAGTTCCAACTGCTGTGACAGTCGTACGTCTGGTTTGGAGCGGCCTGTTATTTAAACCAGAAGACACACAGTCCTTACCGTATTCTCCTTGAGCTAAGGTCACACAGACCTCGCCCAACACTCGTGGTAAGTCTTCAGGGTAGACTTTCAAAACCCTCACAAACTGGTCACCCGGCGATCCACAATTGACTGCTGGATGCTCTAGACCAAGGTCACTTCGTGATCCCCAATTGACTGCAGGATGCACTAGACCATGACGCCTAACCGTCTGGAAGATACACAGTCTTCAAAGGTAACAAGCGTCGGTTCCACACAGGAACAATTTCTTCAGTGATGCTCAATCACTTTGGGTTTGGTGGTTTGGTTTGGGGTTTTTCCTCACTGATGATTTTCTCTCAAAGTCCTCGAGGAATGGGATGCTCTCAAATGACAAGTGTCAGTTCTCTCTCGGAGCAGCCAACCAGCTAGTGGTTGTGGGGGGTGGCTATTTATAGCCAGGGAGCAACCTGACTTGACAAGACATAAATGCCCCCAATGATATGACCGTTATGTGGATAGGATGATTGGGGACAGCTGGCGCTTGGCACAACAACGGTCAGAATTTCGAACTATGAAAGTCCTCAGGCTTATCATGTTCCTCATTTGTAGGCAATTCGCACTGGCGAAATCATAACTCCTCAATCAGACCAATTTCCTCAGAGACCAGAAGATCATCGTCTCTGTCACTGAAGAACTTGACTGAACTGCAAGAGGTTTCCAAAGGCTTCACTCGAAGGATTGGTTAGGTTGAGGCTTTTGAGTTGAGCATCAGTTGGAAATTTTCCTTAGTATTACCTCGGCCCCCTTTAACAGTACGGTGTTTCCTATGACTCAAAGAAAGGAAATGAAACTACGAAAACAAAAGTCTTCACGCTTCATAGTCCTCGTTCATATCTTCAAGGTCACACCAACTTCTTCTTTTTCAAAGTCTTCAAGGAATACCAAAGTCTTCAGCAAAGTCTTCACCAAAGTCTTCACCAAAGTCTTCAGTTGAAGACATACATTTTTAGGGGTCGATAATCTCCGAATGTATCAAACTCCTCAACGACTTATGGAACCTGAGTATACTCACAAACACATTAGTTCCTTAACCTATAAGTCTTCAATACACCAAAATCACTAAGGGGCATTAGATGCACTAACACTATCACTTGTGCACGTGGAGCATTTTGTTCACCATCAATACCTTACCCCCTTTTAATAGTATTGGCTTTCCTACGGACTCAAAGTGATTTCTCACAAAGTAAAATGTAGAGTCTTCTTGCTTGAAGCTTTGCCAATCCTATTCCTTGCATCTAGGGGTCTCTCCACAATCCTTTTGCCATCCCATCACTGAACTTTTCCTGAAATATACTTAGTGGAAACATTAGTCCAATGATATACATGTTGTTATTAATTACCAAAACCACCAAGGGAGCAACTGTGCTTTCAATCTCCCCCTTTTTGGTAATTGATGACAACATATAGATCCAATCTTCGACATATGATATAATCAATGAATATAATCCTCGCTTTAGAAGTATGTGATAAGCAAGAGCTCCCCCTAAATTTGTGCACTATTTTGAATTTGCGGTTGAATGCAAATACGCAATCGATTAGGTATATGAGGCACTCTTCCATGTCACATACAACTTGGTGGTGTGCGAGAGTAATAGGAATGGACATCATAGCACAACACAACAAGCAAAAGTGAATGATCATCTCATAGGCATCATCAAGGATACGAAATAGTAGCAGCACACATCAAGTGTATGATCAAACACAAACAAGGTTTAACACAAACAAACCAAAAGATATCAATGTTTTTGAAGAGCGATAAAAAGCAACACTCTCCCTCTCTCGAAGCCCTAATGTTCTATACAACTTCTCCCCCTTTGGCAACGAGTTACCAAAAAGTTCAAAGGTATAGAACTAAGCGTCTCTCTGGGGCTGATCTCCTTCAGTAGCTGATGAAGGAGTCGAGAGAATGGCATCATCGAAGACTTCAGCAAACGTCATGGATGGAGTTGGAGTAGCAACTGGAGGTGCTGGAGTAGCTGACGGAGCTGAAGGAGCTGATGGAGCTGTAGCAGGTGCTGATGAAGAAGGCCTCAACTCTGGAGCTGTCACGGTAGGAGTCCTGGCTTTAGTCCTGAACTGGGTGTCGGCTCGGAGAGGTGGACTGTCCTCATCATCATCTGTGGTGTGGGGACTGGGCACGCCATCAACTTCTCTCTTGAGCTCATTTACTGTCACTATGAGCTCATCCACCTTGTTGGGAATGTGGAACTTGCTCTCAACAATCCTTCCCAGACTCTCCTAGTTCTTCAAGATATTCCCAATATCCTTCTGCATGCTGAGCACGAAACTAAGAAGAAGATCCATTTGCTCACTCCTGGTCTTTGGCACCTGCGCACTAGAGTCTCTGGCTGCCTCTGTCTCTGCCTGTGCTGTAGCTGAGGTGGGATGATCTGGATCCATCACCACAACATTGTCTTCTAGCTCTGGCAGGAATGGCAAATGTGGTCGATCAAGTGCATACACGTGCTTCTCCAGCTGGGAGTTGATAAGCATCTGAATGTATGGAGCGTATCCACATGATCTCTTCTGGTCTGCAGCAGTCCTCTTCACCGTCTCAACTATCAAGTCCATCACTCGAAATCTGGTGTGTTGGTCAATATGGAGAAGCATGTTGATAGAATAGCCTCTGATCATCTTCTCATCTCCAGACTTAGGCATCAAAGTATACCTCAAGAAGGTGTTGGTTGTGCGTAGGCCAGCCTGAGGAAAATAGATGGATCCAAGCTTGTGTGAATGCACATTTGCAGCATGGATCTCATTGTACATATTGACCATGGAGTTGTGGTTTGCCTTGGACTCAGAGTACACATCCAAGTCTCCTTCTTGCACCTGTGGGGCTCCTAAGATGGTAGCCCACTCATCAACAGTGGATTCATATCTGGTGCCTTCAGTCATCCATACAATCCTACCATCTCCATAGAAATGTGCAGTGGAGTAGAATTGCATGATGATCTCGTCATTCCAGGCAGTGAACTCTTTTCCAACAAACTCATCAATGCCAATGCAGTGGAAATTATCCTGCACACTTGGAAAGAAATCTTGGTTCTCCTTGATGTATTTCCAATCAACATACCTCATATCACTAACTACAGGGCTCTTGTCAACCAGAATAGTCTCATAGAAGTCTTGCTGTTCCTTGGTGTAGAACCTGTAGTCTACAACTGTCCTTCTCCTTTGAGAATAGGGATCTATGGCTCTCCATTCTCTCAGTCCAGAATCCTTCCTCTTCTTCATGTCCTCAGCAACTGGATGACTGGCATTGTGCTCAGGAAGGTGTGGTCTCAGCTTCATCAAAACAGACCTGGCTTCATCCTCAGCTTCTCTGAAAGTAGAACTCTTGTTCTTGGCAGCAGCTGGGATGTCTTTGGTAGTCCTCTTGGGCTTTGGAGCAGTAGCAGCCTTCTCGGGGGCAGTCTTGGTGCCTTTGGATGATGTATCCTTGGGCATAGCATCAGCCAACAACTTCTTCTGCTTCTTCTTAGGAGGAGCCTTGGTAGCTGGCTCCTCTTCCTCTTCTTCAGCAACAGCTTCTGGATCCTCATACATAGAGGTAGGTCTGCCCACAACATGTACAATCCTCTTCCTAGACTTCTTCTTCTCTCCTGCCTTCTTAGGCATAGACTTCCTTGGAGGTGACTCAAGGTGAAGGGTCATGCTTTGCTTGACATAGTCTGGTGCCCTCACATCCTTAGCACTAGCATACACCTTCTTAGATGGCCTCTTGGAAGATGTGGCTTCAGCAGTTGTGCTTTTGGCAACTTTATTTTTCTTGGGTGGCTCTTCTGGCACAAAATCCTCATCCTCCTCATCCGAGTTTAAGTTCCTTCTGGCTCTAGTTGCAGCTTTGGGCAAATCTGGTGAGCTAGGCACATCATCATAGCTGCCCTCAGGACTAGTGCCTGAGCTCATATCAACATTCTCCTCTTTTCTTAAATTGTTCTGGCTGTCATCTGAGCCTGACATGCTGACCCTGAGAATAGAGCATAGAAGAGTAGAAAGGTTGAGCCATCACAAAATGCAGAAGTTTTCTCAAATTTGAAGTTATAATTCTTAAGGTTTGCTTTCTGCAAAGGGAATTTCGGTACCACCGAGTCACACTTTTCGGATCCACCGAGACTCACTATCTGCTTTACAGAAACTTGGCAACCACCTCGGTTTCACCGAAAGTGGGTGCTCGGTTTCATCGAGACTGTCCTCAGTAGACCTAAAAGCCAAATCGGTAAGACCGATTTTTGTGCTTCAGTGTCACCGAGATGCGGATTGCGGACGGCAAAACCTAAAAATTCATTGTTCACTATTCTAATGGAAGATTATTAAGGATAGAATGATCTCAAACTGTGGCTTATTGATGGAATGATGCGGATGCGCATGAATTGGAAAGAGGAGCGCACAAGGGGTCGGAATCGTACCCTAACTCGGTGACGAGTCCGCTACGGCGACGACGGCGGTGAGGATTCCATCGACGGCGGCGAGTTCCAATGGCGGAGGCGCTCGAGAAAACAACGGTGACGACCAGGGGTCTACGAACGGCAGCTAGTGTTTGGAGGAACCATACGTTTGAAGAAGTAATTTCAAAAGTCGGGTCCGCCACATTAAGTACCCATCGCTGTCGCTGACACCGGTTCAAAATTATCGGTGCCACCGAGTTCCTCAACTGTCAGCTGACAGGGAAACTCGGTGAAGCCGAGAAGATGGAATTGGTGCTACCGAGATTGGAAAACCAGATCAACCCTAGGCATCGGTGAGACCGAGATTTTTGTGTTGGTTCCACCGAGATGCACTTGGGAGGTTTTGGTGGTCAGTCCTTGTCGATACGAAACTCCGAGTGCTCCTCACACAGAGAGATCGAGAAGTACTTGTTCAAGTTTTGTGATGCAGAATGAATAGAATATGAGACAAGAAAGCATAGATAGCTAGAGAGGGGTCCTAGGCATTCTTGTCCATCCAATTGGCAAAAGAGAAAATAAAACCAAATAGCAACAATTGGATGTCCTCGAATGATTAAAGAAATGCAGACCAACATGCTCACACAATAAGATATCAAATGAAATCATGGCAAACATGCACATACATACTAGCATCTAACAAACACTTTGGCGATGACGGAGTCATCTATATATGAGTATATTGACTTAGGAGCCAAGTTAGAATACTTGATCATAGGTCATACTCATCGTTTAAGCACAAGTGGGGTTACCACTTTTACATAAAGCATTTAATGTTGTCACATTCTAAGAGATGCTTTAACTCAAGTCTTAGAGTAAAGCTCCCCCTTGACGTGACATCCCCCCATAGGAGGGATAAACTAACCTTGGGTTTGCCGTAGAAGACTTCATGTGGGTGATGTAGTGGTGGATGCTCAAAGTTGATGAAGATCATCTTGAGTTGGGGGCATCCTTGTTGTTTCCTTACTCTTCTCACCTACATGGATTAGTCCCAAGCACAAGAGACAAATACAAGGATATCTATGGACATGGAGTGCAAAGCATATAAGATGATGTCCATGGATTCAACAATTACCTTGTCCCTTGCTTACCTTTGAGGGAATGTGTGACTCCTTGAACTATTGCATAGTGTTGAAGTTGATTGCAACTAGTCCTTGCCAATAATGAATATGAGTGAATTTCATTGGCGGAGTCACCCCTCAAGAACTTCTTTAGTTCTTCTTCTCGGGGACCCACATCAACTCGATGAGAATCCTTGGTGTTGCAGTGGCACTTGTAGAAGTTGAGCTTGTAGAAGCTTTGGGAACCCACTTAACCAAAGCTTGGGATTCATCTTCATATGAGTCAATATCCTCTTGAAGCTTGTCCTTGCCCTTGAGCTTGTGGTCTTGTGGTGAAAGTTCATTTTAGCTTTTGTTCCCTTGGGAAGAGTATGTTCATATTTCTCCTTTTGAGGAACAAACTTTGGCTTGGGGTATTGACCTTCTTCCCATTCAACTCCATTTGCATTGAAGTAGCCAATGCCATGGTTCTTCCGGTATCCTCCATGCTTGCATACAATCTCCTCAAATTGCTTACATCCAGCAAGACTTTTGTAGATACCTTTCTCTATAATTCCTTTCAATAAATCATTTTCTTGCTCAAGAGTAACTTGGCTAAGAGAATCATCATTAGTTGAATCAATAGAACTACTAGAAGCAACATCATTAGATTTAGCATTTTTATTGTTGCTACTAGATGAAGAACCTTTCTTGTCTTTGTTGCTAGTTTGTCTAGGTTTAACTTGTGGCATAAATGTAGACAAGAGTAATCGTTTGGCTAGATAAGATGAAGTCTTCTTTCGGAGATCGTCATTGATAGCTTTAAGAAACTCATGTTCTTGCTCCAAGGTGAGCTTCTCGAAGCGTAGCTTCTCATGAGTCTTTACAAGCTCTCTATGATCTTCTAGAGTAGATTCATGGGCTAACTTAAGAGTGTTTAATTCTTTAGTTAGTCGCTCTATTTCCATCTTATCATCAACAACTGACTTATCTTGACTAACATGAAAATTATCAAGTTCATTTTGACTAACATCACTAGCTTTATCAAAGAGCAAGTCATCATCTCCAAGCAAATCATCCTCGTCACTATTGAAATCAAGATACTCGGGGTGTGATACCTTGGGGCCTTTAGCCATGAAGCAACTTCCACTTCCTTCATTTGGTGAATCAAATATGTCATAGGAGTTGGTAGTCACTAGTGCAAGTCCGGTAACACCTTCATCTTGACTATAATCGGAGTTGGAGTGATAGCTTCTCTCGGAGTGGTTGTCGGATTCGGAGCTGGAAACCCATTCACCAACGTGAGCTTGATGTCTTCTTCTTGAGTAGCTCTTGGTGTACTTGTCCTTCTTCTCCGAGTCCCTACTTCTCCTTGAGGGTCTTCGTTCATAGCGATCATCTCTACTCCTCTCTCTTCGAGGTGATTCATCTCTTGAGCTTCGTCTTCTTGGTGACTCTTCTCTTCGTTTGTAGGGAGCCGTGCACTCATTGGAGTACTGTCCGGGCTTCCCACAATTGTAGCAGTTTCGGTCACGATTTGACGAACGCTTCTCTTCATATCTTGAGTTGGAGCTTCATTCTTTGCCTCTATTCTTGTAGAACTTGTTGAATTTCTTGACCATGAGGCTTATCTCTTCATTGGTGACAAGGTTGTCGCTTGAAGTTGCGGGAGCATCACTTGTGGCTTTGTAAGCACCGCTAGACTTGTTGTGAAGCTCTTCTTTGTCTTTGAGTGTCATCTCATGAGCAACAATCCTTCCAATGACTTCCGTAGGCTTGAGATCTTTGTAGTTGGGCATCATTTGGATCAATGTGCACAGGATGTCGTATCTCTCATCCAAAGCTCTAAGTATATTCTTGATGATGAATTTGGCAGTCATCTCTTCGCTTCCCAAGCCGGCAATCTCATTGGTGATGAGAGCTAGCCTAGAGTACATTTCTGCGACTCCTTCACCATCCTTCATCTTAAACTTGTCAAGATGACTTTGAAGAACATCTAACTTGGATTCTCTCACGGATTCGGTACCTTCATGCATATCTACCAAAGTATCCCAAATTTCCTTGGCATTATCAAGACGGCTGATTTTGTTGAATTCTTCAGGGCATAGGCAGTTGAAGAGAATGTCACATGCTTGAGCGTTGTATTGCAACATCTTCAATTCTTCCGCGATCGCTTCACGATCCGGTTCCTTTCCATCACCAAATAATTCACCTTGCAAGCCAACACAAACAACAGCCCAAACGGCGGGGTTATGACCAAGAATATGCATTTTCATTTTGTGCTTCCAACTAGCAAAATTTGTACCATCAAAGTATGGACCTCTACGGTGATAATTTCGCTCACTAGACGACATACTCTCCTAGGTTGTGAAACCAATGCAATGGAGACCAAAGCTCTGATACCACTTGTAGGATCGAAAGTATGTCTAGAGAGGGGGTGATTAGACTACTTGAATAAATAAAATTTCTACCTTTTCCCAATTTTAAGTGCTGGAAGATTTTAGCAATGATAGCAAGTTAAGCACACCCTACACATGCATGTCTAAGAGTATAGTAGCGGAAAGTAAAGACAAGCATATGTAATAGAGGATAGGGAGGAAGATCAAACACAATTTGAAGACACGAAGATTTTTCCCGTGGTTCCGATAGGTGGTGCTATCGTACGTCCACGTTTATGGAGTCTTCAACCCACGGAGGGTAACGGTCGTGAGAGTCCACGGAGGGTTCCACTCATAAGGGTCCACGAAGTAGCAACCTTGACTATTCCATAACGGCTTCCGTCCACGAAGGACTAGCCTCACTATGGGTAGATCTTCACGAAGTAGGCGATCTCCTTGCCCGTACAAACTTCTTGGTTCAAATCCATAACACAAAGTAGGAGGCTCCCAAGCGACACCTAACCAATCTAGGAGGCACCACCCTTCCAAAAGGTAATAGGCTCGATAGTAACGATGAACTCCTTGCTCTTGTGCTTCAAGATGATAGACTCCTCAACACACAATCACTCTCTCACAGATTTGGCTTTGGTGGAAGAGATTGATTGGGTGGAAAGCAACTTGGGGAGGCTAGAAATCAAGATTCATATGGTTGGAATGGAATGGCTTGATCTCAACACATGAGTAGGTGGCTCTCTCTTAGAAAATTGGATGGGGCAAGTATGGAATAGTTCTGAGTGCTTCTCTTACGAGTGGGTGGTGGTGAAGGGGTATATATAGGCATCTCCAAAAATCCAACCATTACACCTATAATGACCAATTCGGTGACACCGAAGTGTAAAACTCGATGGTACCGAGTTGCTCAAAAGGTAGCAACTTTCGAATCTCGGTGAGATCGATATATAAATCTCGGCAGTACCGATCAGGTGACCAACGGTCAGATCGCAAACCTCGGTGGCACCGATCCAATCGACTCGGAAATTCTGAATTGAAGAAAACGGGCAACAGAATGTTGGCAACCTAAATTCGGTGGCACCGATGCAGAATCGGCTGTATCGAAGACTTAGGGCTTGGTTGGGATTTGTCTGAGGTGAAAATCGGTAGGGCCGAGTGGGGAATATTGGTGGCACCGCTTTTGCATGATAGGCTTTTGACAGACTTTTGTGGAAGAGCTTGTGGGTGTTTTTGGTGACTATCACTTGTGCACGTGGAGCATTTTGTTCACCATCAATACCTTACCCCCTTTTAATAGTATTGGCTTTCCTACGGACTCAAAGTGATTTCTCACAAAGTAAAATGTAGAGTCTTCTTGCTTGAAGCTTTACCAATCCTATTCCTTGCATCTAGGGGTCTCTCCACAATCCTTTTGCCATCCCATCACTAAACTTTTCCTGAAATATGCTTAGTGGAAACATTAGTCCAATGAGATATATGTTGTTATTAATTACCAAAACCACCAAGGGAGCAACTGTGCTTTCACTTTGGCATCAATTTTCAAGAAGGGTCAGAGGGTAAGGGATCCTAGAGAGAAGGGTCATGGAGTAGAGCTAGGGAAAATTGCAATGTTTGGCAAAGAAGTTTGGCAACAGCAAAATCGGTGACTCTGAGTCAAGATGGGTCAGAGGGACCAAATTTGATTTAAGCCTCAGAGGTAATTCGATGGCACTGAGACATTTCATATCGGTGGTACCGAAGAAGCATTTTGCAACCTAGTTGTTATATCGGTGATACCGATTTAGTTCAGTCGGAGATTCTGAAATGCAAACAGAAACTTGGCAGAGGCAGACTTAGCCATTTTGACACAAAACATTTTGGAAGAATTTCCATGGAATTTGAATATGATTTGCAAGGATTTTTCACTAATATTTGCAATAAGATTTGCAAGGAATTTTCAATAAGATTTGCAATGAATTTTCTACTAGATGAAGATTGATTGGTAGCAAGAAAAGCATGCAACTAAGAGATGAACCAACCAAGAAACTTCATCAAGATGATGGTCGGCGACTAGGTCACCTATATTAGAGTATATTGACGTAGGATCCAAGTGAGAACACTTGATCATAGGTCATACTCATCGTTAAGCTCAAAATGGGGTTACCATTTTTCGTTTAAGCATTTTGATGTTTTCATATCACTAGAGATGCTTTGACTCATGACTTGGAGTAAAGCTTCCTCAAGGATATGATTACATACCTTTGACTCATGTTGATGATGAAAGCATGTAGATGGTCTTGCGGTGGATGCTCAAGTGTTGGAGTTTGGAGCTATCCCTCTTTCTATGAAGTAGATCCTCCTACATGGGTTAGTACGACAAGGAATGACATGAATATATCCAAATTGACAAGAGTGAAGTTTTGTGTCAAGTGTTGTCAAGGATATAGTTTGTGTTGTCTTTCTTCCTTCATCACAATGGACAATTGTTGATACTTGGTCATGACAAGGTTGCTTAAGAATTTGAGTTGATGGCAATCTTGTAGAGTGTAGTCCATACAAATACCTACAAAGGGGAGCATAGTTTTCCAAGATATGAAATATTATGATTTTAATAGTATCAAGGAGTAGTCATGTAAGCTCATGCCCTTGCATGCATCTGAGTGAGTCTCTAGAACAATTTTGAAGCATCTATGATGTTGAACTCACTCCTCAAGTGATAAAACACTTTCTCATCAAGTGGTTTTGTGAAGATATCCGCCAATTGCTTGTTAGTACGAACATGTTTGAGATTGATATCCCCTTTGGCAACATGATCTCGAATGAAATGATAACGAACTTGAATACGTTTAGTTCAAGAATGTTGCACGGGATTGCGTGCAACATTGATAACACTCTCATTGTCACAAAACAATGGAACATGTTTCACATGTATTGCATAGTCCTAAGAGTTTCGGTCATCCATAGTAATTGCCCCAACATGATCCGACGACAATGTATTCCGCTTCGGCGGTAGATAGAGATACCAAATTTTGTTTCTTGGAGGACCAAGACACAAGTGATCTCCCAAGAAATTGACACTCTTGGAGGACCATGACCCGAAGTGTACTTTCTATCAACCTTATCTTCGGCATAGCCCGAGTCGAAATAACCCATAAGGTCAAAAGAAGATCCTTTAGGATACCAAATGCCAAAGTTTGGTGTATGTATCAAGTATCTCATAATTCTTTTCACGGCCTTAAGATGGCACTCTTTAGGTGCCGCTTGATATCGGGAACACATGCACACACTTAGCATGACATCGGAACGGGAGGCACATAGATATAATAATGAACCAATCATTGATCGATAAACCTTTTGATCCACTGGTTTGTCCTCCTTAGTGAGGTCAACATGTCCACTAGTAGGCATGGGGTTTTCATACCTTTGCATTATTGCATGTTGAACTTTTTGAACAAGTCCTTCGTATACTTGGTTTGAGAGACAAATCTGTCATCTCTCGTTTGCTTGATTTGCAAACAAAGGATTTTTTTTAGCTCACACATCATACACATCTCATATTTCTCGGACATCAACCTTCAAAATTTCACATTAAAATGAGGGTTAGTAGATCCAAATATGATATCATCTACATAAATTTGGCATATAAATAATTCACCATTAATCCTTTTAGTGAACAGGGTTGCATCAATTTTACCAATTTCAAAACCCTTTTCTATAAGAAACTCTGTTAAGCATTTGTACAAAGCTCGAGGGCTTGTTTAAGACCATAGAGAGCTTCACGAAGTTTATAGACATGATTACGTATCTTAGGGTTGACAAACCGGGGAGGTTGTTTAACATAGAATTCCTCCTCAATTTCACCATTTAAAAAGGAACTTTTAATGTCCATTTGGGTAAGAGTGATATCATGGTGATTGGCATAAGCAAGAAGAATGTGAATGGACTCAAGTCTAGTAAAGGGGGCATATGTCTCACCATAGTCCATACCTTGGACTTAACTTTAGCCTTGAGCTACAAGGCGAGCCTTGATGCGTACTACTTGTCAATCTTCATCTTGCTTGTTGCGAAACACCCATTTGGTTCCAAACATGTTTTGCTCGTCCTTGGGCTTCTTGATCCATCCATTTTGCATCAAGATTTCATATTGATATTTATAATGTTTTTGGTCATTATACCACTTTATGGTACAATTCTAATGCCTTTTATATCCTAATTTGCAAGAGCCACACAAAGAGGGAAATTGCCGGAAACTGGAATTCTGGAGCTGAAGGCCATGTAAAAGGGTGGAAAATTTCTAGAGTCCAAATGACTTGAAATTCACAAGCATTTTTATGGAATACATAAGAATAATTGGGGCCAAGAACAACCGGAGGGGGGCCACCTGTTGCTCCCTAGGTAACAGGGCGCGACCACCCCCTGGCACGCCCTATTGCCTTGGGAGGCCCACAGACGGCCTCCAGTGCCATCCTTCTGCTATATGAAGAGTTTTAACCTAGAAAAAATCAGGAGGATACTTTTGGGACAAAGCACCGCCGTCTCGAGGCGGAAACCTGGGCAGGAGCACTTTTTCTCTTCGGCAGAGCGATTCTGCCGGGGAAACCTCCCTTCGGGAGGGGGTAATCGAAGCCATCATCATCACCAACCCTCCCTCTTTCGTGGAAGGGCAATCTTCATCAACATCTTGATCAGCACCATCTCATCTCATACCCTAGTTCTTCTCTTGTACCCAATCTTTGTCTCAAAACCTCAGATTGGTACTTGGGGGTTACTAGTAGTGTTGATTACATCTTGTAGTTGATGCTTGTTGGTTTATTTGCTGAAAGATAATATGTTCAGAACCTTTATCATATTCATTACACCTCTGATCTTGAACATGGTGATGATTTGTGAGTATTTACTTTTGTTCTCGAGGGCATGGGAGAACTCTCGTTATAAGTAATCATGTGAAGTTGTTATTCGTTTGATATTTTGATGATATGTATGTTGTTGCTTCCTTTAGTGGTTTCATGTGAACGTCAACTACATGACACTTCACCATATTTGGGCCTAAGGGGAGGCATTGTGGAGTAATAATTAGATAATGGGTTGCTAGAGTGACAGAAGCTTAAACCCTAGTTTATGCATTGTTTCGTAAGGGGCTTATTTGGATCCACATGTTTCATGCTATGGTTAGATTTATCTTAATTCATCTTTCATAGTTGCGGATGCTTCCGATAGGGGGTAATCATAAGTGGGTTGCTTGTTCAAGTAAGAAGAGCACCCAAGCACCGGTCCACCCACATATCAAATTATCAAAGTAGCGAACGCGAATCAACTCAACATGATGAACGTGACTAGACAATAATTCCCATGTGGTCCTCGAGAATACTTTGCTTTATATAAGAGAACTTTCAGGCCTGTCCTTTGCTATAAAAAGGATTGGGCTACCTTGCTGCACACTTGCTTCTATTGTTACTTGTTACTTGTTACGAAATATCTTGCTACAAAACTATCTATCACTGTTACCTACAGCACTTGCAGAGAATACGGTGCTGAAAACCGCTTGTCATTTCCTTCTGCTCCTCATTGGGTTCAAAACTGTTACTTATTGAAAGGACTACGATTGATCCCCTATACTTGTGGGTCATCAAGACTCTTTTCTGGCGTCGTTGCCGGGGAGTGAAGCGCCTTTGGTAAGGAAATATTTTTTGTATGTGCTGGAATTTACTACCGCTTTTTACTATGGATGATAATCCTTTGATAGGGTAGTTCGGGGTATCGTCACCTTATCCGGAAGTGGCAAGAGCCGCTCACCAACCTACTGAATTTTCTGAAAATATTTACTATGAGATTCCTTCGGGTATGTAAGAAATACTGTTTGCTAATCCTTATGCAGGAGACAGAACAACTCATCCTTATTTGCACTTGATATATTTAGATGAGATCTATGGATTATTTAAGCTTCTAGGTTTATCCAAACATGGTGTTAAGAAGAAGGTGTTCCCTTTATATTTGGAGGGAAATGAATTAATTTGGTACATGATATTGGATGATGCAGGAACATGGGACTGGAATCAATTGAAGTTGGACTTTCACCAAAAGGTTTATCCTATGCATCTGGTTCATTGTGATCGGAATTATATATATAATTTTTGGCCTCACGAAGGAGAAATTATAGCTCAAGCTTGGGGGAGGATTAATTCTATGATGCACACATGCCCCAATCATGAGCTCTCATGGAAAATAATATTGCAAAACTTTTATGCTTGGCTTTCTTATAATGATGCTGGATTTTTCTTCTACTGGTTCCTTTATGATGAAAACTATTGAATTCAAATGGGATCTTCTGGAAAGAATTAAACGCAACTCTAAATATTGGGAACTTGAGGAAGGTAAAGAGTCAGGTATAAAACTTGAGTTTGATTGTGTTAAATCTTTTATGGAAATCGATACCTTCCATAAGTTTAGCGCTAAACATGGACTTGACTTTGAGATAGTAGCTTCCTTTTGTGAAACTTTTGCTGCTCATACTAATCTCCCCAAGGAGTAGTGGTTTAAATATCATCCACCCATTGAAGAATTGTTAGAGGAACCTATTATTGCTAAAGATAAAACGGTTATCTATAATGTTGATCCAATTGTGCCCACTACTTACATTGAGAAATCACCTTTTCCTGTTAGGATTAAGGAACATGCTAAAGCTACAACTGTGGTTAATAAAAGCAATGTTAGAACACCCAAAACTTCTGAACAAATAAATGTGGAACCTAATATTGCTATGGTTAAAGATCTCTTGGCTGATAATATTGATGGGAAGTTATTTACTTCTGCGATGATGCTGCTGGAATCGCAAAACCTGCTAGAAACGAACATGATGTGCTAGATAAGAATAAACCAGTTGTTGGCATGGCTGTTGTTTCTGTTAAAATTGGAGATCATTGCCATCATGGTTTATGCGATATGGGTGCTATTCCTTTTACCTTATATCACGAAATTATGAACGATATAGCCCCCTCTAAGAAGGAAGACATCGATGTTACTCTTAAACTTGCAAATGGAGATACTATTTCACCACTTGGGATCGTTAGAGATGTTGAAGTCTTGTGTGGGAAAATAAAATATCCTACTGATTTCTTAGTACTTGGTTCACTACTAGATAATTTTTGTCTCATTATATTTACTAGACCTTTCTTGAATATCGTTAATGCTGAAATTGATTGTGTTAAAGAAAAGGTTGAAGTGAGTTTTGGTGATGTATCTCATGAATTTAATTTCTCTAAGTTCAGTAGACAACCACATGAGAAAGAGTTATCTAGTAAAGATGAAATTATTGGTCTTGCTTCTATTGTCATGCCTTTAGAACAATATTTGCTAGGCCATGAAAACGATATGCAAATGAATGAAAGGAATGAAACATTTGCGATATTCTTTAGGCAAACACCTATTCTTAAACACAATTTGCTTGTTGACATTCTAGGAGATTCTCCCCCACCTAAGGGAGATCCCGTGTTTGAATTAAAGAAATTACCCAATATATTGAAATATGCTTATCTTGATGAAAAGAAGATATATCATGTTATTATTAGTGCTAACCTTTCAGAGCATGAAGAACAGGATTACCCAAAACTCTTAAGAAGCATCGTGCTGCTATTGGATATACTCTCGATGATCTGAAGGGCATTACTCCCACTCTATGTCAGCATAAGATTAATTTGGAACCGGATGCTAAACATGTCATTGATCATCAACGTCGTCTAAATCCCAAAATGAAAGAAATGGTAAGAACTGAAATATTAAAGTTTCTGGAGGCAGGTATAATCTATCCCATAGCTGATAGTAGATGGGTAAGCCCTGTTCATTGTGTTCCTAAGAAAGGAGGTATAACCGTTGTTCCTAATAATAAAAATGAACTTATCCCACAAAAAATTGTAACTGGTTATAGGATGGTAATTGATTTCAAGAAATTAAACAAAGCTACTAGAAAAGAACATTACCCCTTGCCTTTTATTGATCAAATGTTAGAAAGATTATCTAAGCATACACACTTTTTTCCTTAATGGATATTCTGGTTTTTCTCAAATACCTGTGTCAAAAGAAGATCAAGAGAAAACTACTATTACGTGCCCTTTTGGAGCTTATGCTTAGACGTGTGCCTTTTGGTTTATGTAATGCACCTGCTACCTTTCAGAGATGTATGACTGCTATATTTTTTGACTTCCGTGAAAATATTGTTGAGGTATTCATGGATGAATTTTCCATTTACGAGACTTCTTTTGATGATTGCTTGAGCAACCTTGATTGAGTTTTGCAGAGATGAGAAGAAACTACTCTTGTCTTGAATTGGGAGACGTGCCACTTTATGGTCAATGAAGGCATAAAATCTCTGAACGAGGTATTGAGGTAGACAAAGCTATAATTGATGCAATTGAGAAAATGCCATGTCCTAGAGATGTAAAAGGTATAAGAAGTTTCCTTGGTCATGATGGTTTCTATAGAAGATTTATTAAGGATTTCTCAAAGTTCTCTAGGCCATTAACTAATCTTCTTCAAAAAAGATATTTCATTTGTTTTTGATGATGATTGTGTAGAGGCCTTCAAAATACTCAAGAAAGCTTTAATTTCCGGACCTATTGTTCAACCACCTGATTGGAACTTACCATTTGAAACTATGTGTGATGCTAGTGATTATGCCGTTGGTGTTGTTCTAGGGAAAAGAGTAGATAAGAAATTGATTGTTATTCATTATGCTAGTAAGACCCTATACAATGCTCAAAGAAATTATGGTACTACTTAGAACGAATTTTTACCAGTTGTTTTTGCATCTGATAAGTTTATACCTTACATTGTTGATTCCAAAGTTACTATTCACACTGATCATGCTGCTATTAAATACCTGATGGAAAAGAAAGATGCTAAGCCTAGACTAATTAGGTGGGTTCTTTTACTTCAAGAGTTTGATTTGCACATTGTTGATAGAAAGGGAGCTGAGAATCCTGTAGCAGATAATTTGTCTAGGATGGAAAATGCTCTCGATTACCCATTACCTATTGATGATAGTTTTCCTGATGAGCAATTATCTTTTATAAATACTTTGCGCATTACTCTTGGTATGCAGATGATGCTAATCACATTGTTGCTAAATATATACCACCTAGTTTCTCATAGCAACAAAAGAAAAAAGTTCTTCTTTGATTTAAGACATTACTTTTGGGATGACCCACATCTATATAAAGGAGTAGATGGTATTACTAGACATTCTGTACCTGAGGATGAACAGGAACAAATCCTACAAAAGTGTCATTCCGAGGCATATGGAGGGCACCACGCTGGTGACAGAACTGCACATAAGGTATTACAGTTCGGTTCTTATTGGCTTACTCTTTCCAAATATGCTCATTATTTTGTCCTCTCTTGTGATGAATGCCAAAGAATTGGTAATATTGGTAGAAGTCAGGAAATGCCTATGAACTATTCACTTGTTACTGAACCATTTGATGTTTGGGGTTTTGATTATATGGGACCTTTTCCTTCCTCTAATGGATATACTCACATTCTAGTTGATGTTGATTATGTTACTAAGTGGGTATCAGCTATCCCAACTAGTAGTGCTGATCATAACACTTCTACTAAAATGCTTCAAGATGTTATTTTCCCGAGGTTTGGAGTCCCTAGATATTTAATGACTGATGGTGGTTCACATTTTATTCATGGTGCTTTCTGTAAACTTCTAGCTAAATATGATGTCAACCATAGAATTGCATCAACTTCTCACACTAAGTCCAGTGGTCAAGTGGAGTTGAGTAATAGAGAAATAAAATTGATCCTGCAAAGGACTGTCAATAGATCTAGAAAGAATTGGTCTAAGAAACTTGATGATGCATTATGGGCTTATAGAACTGCTTATAAAAATCATATGAGAATGTCCCCGTACAAAATGGTATATGGAAAAGCATGTCATTTACCTCTTGAGCTAGAACATAAAGCGTATTGGGCAACTAAAGAGCTTAACTATGATTTGAAACTTGCGGCGATAAGAGGTTATTCGATATTAGCTCTCTAGATGAATGGAGGACACAAGCTTATGAAAATGCCAAGTTGTTTAAATAAAAAGTTAAAAGATGGCATGGTAAAAGAATCCAAAAATTGGAATTTAAAATTGGCGATCAAGTTCTTTTGTACAATTCTCATTTTAGATTTTTTGTAGGAAAACTTCTCTCCAAATGGGAAGAACCATATATCGTCGAAGAAGTTTATCGCTCCAGAGCTATTAAGATCAACAATGCTGAAGGCACAAATTCGAGAGTGGTTAATGGGCAAAGAAGTAAGCATTATATCTCAGGTACACCATCTAATGTTGAAAGTAATATCATTCAAGTGATGTCATCGAAGGTGCACATAAAAGAGACCTTCCAGGACACGCCGGAACCCTGAAAAGGGTTAGGTATGTGATACGGTAAGTAAACCGACTCAAAAAATTCCATAAAAATATTTTCTGTCCGTTTTGGAATAGTAGAAAAAATACAAAAAGAAGAACCAGTCAAGGGGACCCACGATGGGGTCCAAAGGCAACAGGGTGCGCCCCACCCCCCCTGGGCGCACCTGGTTGCCTTGGGAGCACCATGTATGCGTCCCGAACTTCATTTTCTTCCTAGACACGTATTCTGACCCAGAAAAAAACATTATATATACTCCCGGATGATTTGACCACCGCATCGCAAATTTTCCCTCTGTCTTGTTTTGGGCTATTTTTCTGGCAGATTCAGAAGCAATGTCGTCTCAAGAGTTAGACGGGGAAAGCTACGTGTCCTACCTCATAGCTGAGCCCAAGGTCTATGCTGATCTTGACCCTTATGGATGGACTACCGAGGAAGAAGAAGAAGAACCTTTGCCGCAACCTGGAGATATGCATGTGGAGTTCAAAAAGTCGAGTTTGCCAAACAAGGTTACCCCTTCCGGTTAACAATTTACCCCTTATCGTTGTGTGCAGGTGGATGTTGCTTCTTCTTCCACATGCAAAATTCATCCCTTGATGGATGGTGGTTTGTCCGTTACAAACAAGCTTCGCAAGGAGAACCTCGACCTTAGGCAGGAGGTCGATAATCTTAATAATGAAATCCGTACCTTACGGGGAGTTATCGCCAAGAATATCAAGCCTACTAGTTCATCACCACCATCACCCAAGAAGGACACTTGAGTACATGGGTATGGGCACCACCCTTAGCTTGTTCCAAGCTTGGTGGAGGTGCCCCGGTATCATATCATAATCACTTTTATCATTATCATCTGTCTTAGTTTGAGCCCTAGTTATTTCGTGATTTAGAAGAATAAAATTTTAGTATTGTTTTGTTTAGAGCGTTTGCTTTATGATCTATCTATCCTTGTAATCAATTATGAGAGTTATATAATAAAGATTAGTTTTAGTTTGCTTGCTTTACCCCCATGCATCAATCATAGCAATGAGATAAAAGAAATAAAAGGATCATATGCCAATCCCATGGGGAGTAATGACTTCACACAAAAAGGAGTATGCTTGATAAAAATTGTTGGGAATTAAAAAACATAGTGTTAGTCATTCAACCAATTCATGCAAAATTATGAAAGGAGAGAGGAGATTCACATATAAATATACTATCTTGGACATCTTTTATGATTGTGAGCCCCCATAAAATGTTTTCTGCATGATCAAATGGTTGATGTTGTACAAGGACGACGTCGTAATGAGTTATGATTGTTTACATTAACAAAGAAGTTATATTGTCATGGATCCTCTAACATGTCGTGCTTGTCTAGGATCTTTTGCTAGCCAAAAATTGCACTAAGTAGAGATACTACTTGTGCATCCATAAACCCTAAACCCAGTTTCTTTCCATGAGAGTCCACCATATCTACCTATGGATTGAGTCAGATCCTTCAAGTAAGTTGTGATTGGTGCATAAAACAATAAAAATTGCTCCTAGACATGTATACTATTTTATTGTAAGGGAAAATAAGCTTTGCACGATCTGGTGATGGCAAAGAAATAAAGCGACGAACTGTATACTAAAGGTTGCTATCATAAGGGGCAATATAATGTGACGTTCCTTTGCATTAAGAGCTTGCACGTTCTAAATTTAAAAGCGCATGACAATCTCTGCTTCCCTCTGCGAAGGGCCTATCTTTTACTTTTCTGCTTTTACTTTTATGTGAGAGTAAATAATGTTTCACTACTAGAATCAGGAAATTTGCCGTCAGCCACCTCTTTGCCGTCTGCTAGCTGACGGCAAAGAAGGTCTTTGCCATCAGCTTACAGAAAACTGACGGCAAAGAAAGAGCTGACGGCAAAGATCATGTTTGCCGTCAGCCAGCTCTTTGCCGTCTGCCAGCAGACGACATAGAAGCTTTGCCGTCAGCTCGCAGACGGCAAAGAGGGAGGGTGGCCCACTAACGAGAACCACCTAACGGCCACTTTCTTTGCCGTCTGCTAGCAGACGGCAAAGAAAGTGGCCAACTAACGGCCGTTCCCCCCCGGCCCCCCACCCCACTAGAGAAAGAGGTGGGGCTATCTTTTTTTTTTGCGGGTAAAAAATAAAACCGTTGCCCCCACCTCCTCTCTCTCTCTCCCCTCTCTCTCCGCCCGGCCCCACCCCTCTCTCTCTCCCGCTCATCTCTCCCTCTCCATCGCGCGAGCAGCTACGGCGGCCGATTCCGGCGAGCTCCGGCAGGATTCGACGGCGCCCCAGCACACCCACGTGACCCCCTCGCCCCGCTCCTCCATCCCCTCCGACCAGATCCGACGCGCGTGTCCTCCTGCGACCACGCGCGACCCTCCCCTGCGGCTAGGGTTTCGGCCACCACGTCGCCGGCGTGGCTCCGGCGTTGCTCCGGTGACTCAGGTGAGTCCCTTCACTCCTCGTAACATCCATCCCTCTCTTTCTCACCGCGTCGCGTCGCGTCTCCTCTCCCTCCCAGATCCAGCACGCCGGGACGCCGGCCGATTTCCGGCCGCTCCGGCTGTCTCCGGCGACGCCCTGGCCCTCTACTGCTTTCTCTCGACAAGCTCTATCGATTCCTCCGCATCGATCTGCTTTTCCCCGCCTCCTGCAGTCGTCTCCTTCGGTTTCTCCCCTTTAGGATTTCGGTGCTGGTGGTGGTTCGGCCGTGGTGCTCCGATGATGGTCCGGTCGCCGTGAGGATCCTCCGGCGGTGCTGGATGTGCCGTGGTGGTGCCCCTGGGTGGCGCCTCCGTGCTGCGGTGCCCCTGGGTGGTCGCCTCCGTGCCCGTGCTCTCGATGCCGCCGCCGTTGTAGTGCTCTCTGGCGAGCTCCGGCGTGCTGTGGTGGTGTTGGTTGTGCTGCTGGTCACACCATAGTGATGGTGTGGCTGCATCCTGCTTCGGCTACAACTCCTCTTGGTGAGCTTCTCCTTGCTCCCCTCCTCTGATCTCTCTAATGCATAGCTCTAGCTCTTGATTTTGTTGGATGTGAGGCTCTATTAGCTGTGGTTAGCTGTTGTAGATGAGCATCAACTTGTGTTGGAGCTCTCTGTGATGGATTCTTGCTGTGTCAGGGTTTTGGTCAGTGGCCATCTATGTGTATTTGTGAAGTATATATGCTCCTGTACTGCTCTGTTCTGTGTAGTTGCTCCTTGAGTTGTTACTTAATTCAGTTAACTGAATCTCTAGTGTTACATTTTCTTTTCCATTGGTCTGTTTAACCTTTGGAAATTAGTTATCACTTCTGTTGTTATTTGCTGCTGCTGCTATTACTTGCAGTAGCAGTTTATAATGGTACTAGCCCCCTGTGCTTGTGGGTGCAGTGCCCTAATTGCAGAAAAATACCAGGTGCAAGTGTGGTGCTGTGTTCTGCAAAAGCAGATAATCATTTGGGGTGCTACCCTGCTATTTCTTCTATGCTATAGTTACTTTACTCATGAACAGATACTCACTTGTTCTTAGTTGTTTTACTTCTAATACTGATATGAACAGATACCACTTGGTTTGGCTATTCCTATTGGTCTCTTTCTAATAGCCTATGAACAGATGCTATACTTGGTTTTGGCTGTTACTTTCCTAGTTTTCTACTGATAAGACACATACTACATCTGATTTGGGCAGTGATGCTGGTCTGAGCCCCCCTCTCTTAGGCTTAATTTACATGTGGCTATCCCTGTGCTGTGATGAACTAGCCCTGGCACCTCCAGGCTGTTTGAGCACATAATCCCTCAAGTATACCTTGAGGTCTTCTGTAGCTTGGTCTTGTGGATTCTGGTAAACCTGCTTCTTGTGGACAGCCTGCTCCTCCTAGCTGCTTCACACTATCTCACAGATATGGTTTTGGGCCCAGTCCTGTTTGATGTTTTGGACACCAAGTGTCTAACAGACCCTACTCTACGGTTGGCTGCCCTATTTATACTGGCCTGAATGGTGTGACTAAGCTGTGTGTGTGTTTGTGCTGTCCTCACGGGTGGCTTTGGTGATTGTGGTGTTAACAACAGCTGCTTGCTGTGTCAAGCTCTCCTTGATAGTTATCTCTTCTAAGCTGCTGGTGGCTGGATGTGTTGGGACTTGGTCTGGTCGGCTGGTTGTGATGTATATCTCCTCCTGGAGCTTTGTTTTTGGCGTTGCACAGTGACATGTACCTATTGTCACTGGACAAAACTGATTGTGGTGATGAAGTCTAATCCTTGGCTTTAATCACTAGTTTTTAGTTGGCTTAATTCCTGGAGCTAGTACTGATAGTGGTCTTTGTGTTGGCATTTAACTTACTACTAATTGTGGTGGCTTCTTGATTGGGTCCTTGGCTGGTTCTCTCCTTTGGCTCTATGGTATTGGTTTACTCTATTTGGCTTTCTAATTAAGATCACTTTGAAAATCAGGATCTTAACTAAGATTGTCTTGATCTCGAGTGCTGGCTCCTACAGCATTGCATTTCACCAAGTGAAATGCTACATTTCTACTCCTAACCCATTCTCTCTTTCTTAGTGTTTTTGTTATGCAGGTTGGAAGAAAAGAAGAAGATCCAGAGAAGATCTTAGTAATAAGATAGTTTTTAGGAAAATAGATATTTAGTTTTAGGTCATTTCTTGCAATTTCAAATATGGAGTGCTTGTCTTTAGTTTTTGTTTTGACTTTGTGAAACTTGCTACCTATGGATGAAACTGTGTAATATTGATGAAACTATGTATATGTATGGATGAAACTTGCTACTATTGGTAACATGTGTTGGATATATATGTGTTCATGACTATTGGTAATATGTGTTGGATATGCTATATTGGTCATATATATATATATCTATGTTTGATTTTCTGTGAAAATGAATTGATATAAGAAAAAACAGAATTAAATGGGGCAATATAGGCACTTTGCCATCTGCTGGCAGATGGCAAAGAGCTTTGGGCTGGCCTATTTGGAAGCTTTGCCGTCTGCTGGCTGACGGCAAAGACCTTTGCATCTTTGCCGTCAGCCAGCAGACGGCAAAGCACGCCGTTAGCCCCTTAACGGACCTAAACTGCCACGTGTGCCGTCCATGCCCTTTGCCGTCTGCTGGCAGACGGCAAAGATCTTTGCATCTTTGCCGTCGGCCAGCAGACGGCAAAGTGGCCTTTACCGGAGCTTGTTCAGCCGGACGTGTTACCGTCTGCTGGCTGACGGCAAAGACCTTTGCCGTCCGCAAAGCATGCCTTTGCCGTCAGCCATGGCGGACGGCGAAGTTGCTGATTCCAGTAGTGTTTATCCCTATTCCAATCTATTAACTCTTTAGTTGACCAACATCATGTGTTGGGGAAAGATCTAGGTATATATATCCAGTTGGATATAAGTGATCATGAGTCATTATTGTTGATATTATCCTTGAGGTAAACAAGTTGGGAGGCGAAAACAATAAAGCCCGTATCTCCCTATGTGTCTGATGGAAACATTTTCTCCCAAAAATATGCATTGAGTTTCAGCAATCATAGAAGACTAAATGATATTTGAGTATGTGAACTTGCTAAAATGAAAGCTCTTACATACACTCTTCTCTGAAATATGATGAATTGTGATTCTCCCAATGACTAAGAACATAGTTTGTTGGTTGTCAATAAAGCTTATGCTTAATACTTTAATAGTTGTGGATGGATTGTCACTTGTTTATGAGAAGCTATATGATGAAAAATTGCTGCCATCTTAATAATCATGATGTTCTCATGTCCGTATTCTATTTTTATCGACACCTCTCTCTCTCTTAAAACATGTGGTCACTATTATCGAGTTTGGCATTCGCTTGAGGACAAGCGAGGTCTAAGCTTGGGGGAGTTGATACGTCCATTTTGCATCATGATTTCATATTGATAATTATAATTCTTTTGGTCATTATTCCACTTTATGGTACAATGCTAATGCCTTTTCTCTCCTAATTTGCAAGAGCCACACAAAGAGGGTAATTTCCGGAAACTGGAATTCTGGAGCTGAAGGCCATGGAAAAGGGTGGAAAATTTCTGGACTCCAAATGCCGTGAAAATTCACAAGGATTTTGTATGGAATATATAAGAATTATTGGGGCCAAGAACTACCGGAGGGGGCCACCTTTGCTCCCAAGGAAACATGGCGCAGCCACCCCCCTGGCACGCCCTATTGCCTTGGCAGGCGCACATACCGCCTCCGGTGCCCCTCTTCTGCTATATGAAGGGTTTTAACCTAAAAAAATCAGGAGTATACTTCTGGGACAAAGCGCCGCTGTCTCGAGGCGGAAACCTGGGCAGGAGCACTTTTGCTCTCCGGCAGAGCGATTATTCCGGGGAAACTTACCTCGGGTGAGAGTGGGGGAAATCGAAGCCATCGTCATCACCAACACTCCCTCCATCGTGGGTGGGCCAATCTTCATCAACATCTTCATCAGCACCATCTCATCTCAAATCCTAGTTCTTCTCTTGTACCCAATCTTTGTCTCAAAACCTCAGATTGGTACCTGGGGGTTACTAGTAGTGTTGATTACACCTTAAGAGAGTTTAATTCTTTAGTTAGTCGCTCTATTTCCATCTTATCATCAACAACTGACTTATCTTGACTAACATGAAAATTATCAAGTTCATTTTGACTAACATCACTAGCTTTATCAAAGAGCAAGTCATCATCTCCAAGCAAATCATCCTCGTCACTATTGAAATCAAGATACTCGGGGTGTGATACCTTGGGGCCTTTAGCCATGAAGCAACTTCCACTTCCTTCATTTGGTGAATCAAATATGTCATAGGAGTTGGTAGTCACTGGTGCAAGTCCGGTAACACCTTCATCTTGACTATAATCGGTGTTGGAGTGATAGCTTCTCTCGGAGTGGTTGTCGGATTCGGAGCTGGAAACCCATTCACCAACGTGAACTTGATGTCTTCTTCTTGAGTAGCTCTTGGTGTACTTGTCCTTCTTCTCCGAGTCCCTACTTCTCCTTGAGGGTCTTCGTTCATAGCAATCATTTCTACTCCTTCTCTCTCTTTGAGGTGATTCATCTCTTGAGCTTCGTCTTCTTGGTGACTCTTCTCTTCATTTGTAGGGAGCCGTGCACTCATTGGAGTACTGTCCGGGCTTCCCACAATTGTAGCAGTTTCGGTCACGATTTGACGAACGCTTCTCTTCATATCTTGAGTTGGAGCTTCGTTCTTTGCCTCTATTCTTGTAGAACTTGTTGAATTTCTTGACCATGAGGCTTATCTCTTCATTGGTGACAAGGTTGTCGCTTGAAGTTGCAGGAGCATCACTTGTGGCTTTGTAAGCACCGCTAGACTTGTTGTGAAGCTCTTCTTTGTCTTTGAGTGTCATCTCATGAGCAACAATCCTTCCAATGACTTCCGTAGGCTTGAGATCTTTGTAGTTGGGCATCATTTGGATCAATGTGCACAGGATGTCGTATCTCTCATCCAAAGCTCTAAGTATGTTCTTGATGATGAATTTGGCAGTCATCTCTTCGCTTCCCAAGCCGGCAATCTCATTGGTGATGAGAGCTAGCCTAGAGTACATTTCTGCGACTCCTTCACCGTCCTTCATCTTGAACTTGTCAAGCTGACTTTGAAGAACACCTAACTTGGATTCTCTCACGGATTCGGTACCTTCATGCATATCAACCAAAGTATCCCAAATTTCCTTGGCATTATCAAGACGACTGATTTTTTGAATTCTTCGGGGCATAGGCAGTTGAAGAGAATGTCACATGCTTGAGCATTGTATTGCAACATCTTCAATTCTTCCGCGGTCGCTTCACGATCCGGTTCCTTTCCATCACCAAATAATTCACCTTGCAAGCCAACACAAACAACAGCCCAAACGGCGGGGTTATGACAAAGAATATGCATTTTCATTTTGTGCTTCCAACTAGCAAAATTTGTACCATCAAAGTATGGACCTCTATGGTGATAATTTCGCTCACTAGATGCCATACTCTCCTAGGTTGTGAAACCAATGCAATGGAGACCAAAGCTCTGATACCACTTGTAGGATCGAAAGTATGTCTAGAGGGGGGGGGGTGATTAGACTACTTGAATAAATAAAATTTCTACCTTTTCCCAATTTTAAGTGCTAGCAGATTTTAGCAATGATAGCAAGTTAAGCACACCCTACACATGCATGTCTAAGAGTATAGTAGCGGAAAGTAAAGACAAGCATATGTAATAGAGGATAGGGAGGAAGATCAAACACAATTTGAAGACACGAAGATTTTTCCCGTGGTTCCGATAGGTGGTGCTATCGTACATCCACGTTTATGAGTCTTCAACCCACGGAGGGTAACGGTCATGAGAGTCCACGGAGGGCTCCACCCATAAGGGTCCACGAAGTAGCAACCTTGACTATTCCATAACGGCTTCCGTCCATGAAGGACTAGCCTCACTATGGGTAGATCTTCACGAAGTAGGCGATCTCCTTGCCCAAACAAACTTCTTGGTTCAAATCCATAACACGAAGTAGGAGGCTCCCAAGCGACACCTAACCAATCTAGGAGGCACCACCCTTCCAAAAGGTAATAGGCTCGATAGTAACGATGAACTCCCTGCTCTTGTGCTTAAAGATGAAAGAATCCTAAACACACAATCACTCTCTCACAAATTTGGCTTTGGTGGAAGAGATTGATTGGGTGGAAAGCAACTTGGGGAGGCTAGAAATCAAGATTCATATGGTTGGAATGGAATGGCTTGATCTCAACACATGAGTAGGTGGCTCTCTCTCAGAAAATTGGATGGGGCAAGTATGGAATAGTTCTGAGTGCTTATCTTACGAGTGGGTGGTGGTGAAGGGGTATATATAGGCATCTCCAAAAATCCAACCATTACACCTATAATTACCAACTCGGTGACACCGAAGTGTAAAACTCGATGGTACCGAGTTGCTCAAAAGGTAGCAACTTTTGAATCTCGATGAGATCGATATATAAATCTCGGCAGTACCGATCAGGTGACCAACGGTCAGATCGCAAACCTCGGTGGCACCGATCCAATCAACTCGGAAATTCCGAATTGAAGAAAAGGGGCAACAGAATGTTGGCAACCTAAATTCGGTGGCACCGATGCAGAATCGGCTATACCGAAGACTTAGGGTTTGGCTGGGATCTGTCTGAGGTGAAAATCGGTAGGGCCGAGTGGGGAATATTGGTGGCACCGCTTTTGCATGATAGGCTTTTGACAGACTTTTGTGGAAGAGCTTGTGGGTGTTTTTGGTGACTATTACTTGTGCACGTGGAGCATTTTGTTCACCATCAATACCTTACCCCCTTTTAATATTATTGGCTTTCCTACGGACTCAAAGTGATTTCTCACAAAGTAAAATGTAGAGTTTTCTTGCTTGAAGCTTTGCCAATCCTATTCCTTGCATCTAGGGATCTTTCCACCATCCTTTTGCCATCCCATCACTAAACTTTTCCTGAAATATACTTAGTGGAAACATTAGTCCAATGAGATATATGTTGTTATTAATTACCAAAACCACCAAGGGAGCAACTGTGCTTTCACTTTGGCATCAATTTCCAAGAAGGGTCAGAGGGTAAGGGATCCTAGAGAGAAGGGTCATGGAGTAGAGCTAGGGAAAATTGCAATGTTTGGCAAAGAAGTTTGGCAACAGCAAAATCAGTGACTCTGAGTCAAGATGGGTCAGAGGGACCAAAATTGGATTTAAGCCTCAGAGGTAATTCGATGGCACTGAGACATTTCATATCGGTGGTACCGAAGAAGCATTTTGCAACCTAGTTGTTATATCGGTGATACCGATTTAGTTCAGTCGGAGATTCTGAAATGCAAACAGAAACTTGGCAGAGGCAGACTTAGCCATTTTGACACAAAACATTTCGGAAGAATTTCCATGGAATTTGAATATGATTTGCAAGGAATTTTCACTAAGATTTGCAATGATTTTGCAATAAGATTTGCAAGGAATTTTCAATAAGATTTGCAATGATTTTTTAACTAGATGAAGATTGATTGGTAGCAAGAAAAGCATGCAACTAAGAGATGAACCAACCAAGAAACTTCATCAAGATGATGGTCGGCGACTAGGTCACCTATATTAGAGTATATTGACGTAGGATCCAAGTGAGAACACTTGATCATAGGTCATACTCATCGTTAAGCTCAAAATGGGGTTACCATTTTTCGTTTAAGCATTTTGATGTTTTCATATCACTAGAGATGCTTTGACTCATGACTTGGAGTAAAGCTTCCTCAAGGATATGATTACATACCTTTGACTCATGTTGATGACGAAAGCATGTAGATGGTCTTGCGGTGGATGCTCAAGTGTTGGAGTTTGGAGCTATCCCTCTTTCTATGAAGTAGATCCTCCTACATGGGTTAGTACGACAAGGAATGACATGAATATATCCAAATTGACAAGAGTGAAGTTTTGTGTCAAGTGTTGTCAAGGATATAGTTTGTGTTGTCTTTCTTCCTTCATCACAATGGACAATTGTTGATACTTGGTCATGACAAGATTGCTTAAGAATTTGAGTTGATGGCAATCTTGTAGAGTGTAGTCCATACAAATACCTACAAAGGGGAGCATAGTTTTCCAAGATATGAAATATTATGATTTTAACAGTATCAAGGAGTAGTCATGTAAGCTCATGCCCTTGCATGCATCTGAGTGAGTCTCTAGAACAATTTTGAAGCATCTATGATGTTGAACTCACTCCTCAAGTGATAAAACACTTTCTCATCAAGCGGTTTTGTGAAGATATCCGCCAATTGCTTGTTAGTACGAACATGTTTGAGATTGATATCCCCTTTGGCAACATGATCTCGAATGAAATGATAACGAACTTGAATACGCTTAGTTCAAGAATGTTGCACGGGATTGCGTGCAACATTGATAACACTCTCATTGTCACAAAACAATGGAACATGTTTCACATGTATTGCATAGTCCTAAGAGTTTCGGTCATCCATAGTAATTGCCCCAACATGATCCGACGACAATGTATTCCGCTTCGGCGGTAGATAGAGATACCAAATTTTGTTTCTTGGAGGACCAAGACACAAGTGATCTCCCAAGAAATTGACACGTACCCGAAGTGTACTTTCTGTCAACCTTATCTTCGGCATAGTCTGAGTCGAAATAACCCATAAGGTTAAAAGAAGATCCTTTAGGATACCAAATGCCATAGTTTGGTGTATGTATCAAGTGTCTCATAATTCTTTTCACGGCCTTAAGATGGCACTCTTTAGGTGCCGCTTGATATCGGGAACACATGCACACACTTAGCATGACATCGGAATGGGAGGCACATAGATATAATAATGAACCAATCATTGATCGATAAACCTTTTGATCCACTAGTTTGTCCTCCTTAGTGAGGCCAACATGTCCACTAGTAGGCATGGGGTTTTCATACCTTTGCATTATTGCATGTTGAACTTTTTGAACAAGTCCTTCGTATACTTGGTTTGAGAGACAAATCTGTCATCTCTCGTTTGCTTGATTTGCAAACAAAGGATTTTTTTAGCTCACACATCATACACATCTCATATTTCTCGGACATCAACCTTCAAAATTTCTCATTAAAATGAGGGTTAGTAGATCCAAATATGATATCATCCACATAAATTTGGCATATAAATAATTCACCATTAATCCTTTTAGTGAACAAGGTTGCATCAATTTTACCAATTTCAAAACCCTTTTCTATAAGAAACTCTGTTAAGCATTTATACAAAGCTCGAGGGCTTGTTTAAGACCATAGAGAGCTTCACGAAGTTTATAGACATGATTACGTATCTTAGGGTTGACAAACCGGGGAGGTTGTTTAACATAGAATTCCTCCTCAATTTCACCATTTAAAAAGGAACTTTTAATGTCCATTTGGTTAAGAGTGATATCATGGTGATTGGCATAAGCAAGAAGAATGTGAATGGACTCAAGTCTAGTAAAGGGGGCATATGTCTCACCATAGTCCATACCTTGGACTTGACTTTAGCCTTGAGCTACAAGGCGAGCCTTGATGCGTACTACTTGTCAATCTTCATCTTGCTTGTTGCGAAACACCCATTTGGTTCCAAAGATGTTTTGCTCGTCCTTGGGCTTCTTGATCCGTCCATTTTGCATCAAGATTTCATATTTATATTTATAATGTTTTTGGGTATTATACCACTTTATGGTACAATTCTAATGCCTTTTAGATCCTAATTTGCAAGAGCCACACAAAGAGGAAAATTGCCGGAAACTGGAATTCTGGAGCTGAAGGCCATGTAAAAGGGTGGAAAATTTCTGGAGTCCAAATGACTTGAAATTCACAAGGATTTTTATGGAATACATAAGAATAATTGGGGCCAAGAACTATCGGAGGGGGGCCACCAGTTGCTCCCGAGGTAACAGGGCGCGGCCACCCCCTGGCACGCCCTATTGCCTTGGGAGGCCCACAGACGGCCACCACTGCCATCCTTCTGCTATATGAAGGGTTTTAACCTAGAAAAAATCAGGAGGATACTTTTGGGACAAAGCACCGCCGTCTCGAGGGGGAAACCTGGGCAGGAGCACTTTTTCTCTTCGGCAGAGCGATTCTGCCGGGGAAACTTCCCTTCGGGAGGGGGTAATCGTAGCCATCGTCATCACCAACGCTCCCTCTTTCGTGGAAGGGCAATCTTCATCAACATCTTGATCAGCACCATCTCATCTCATACCCCAGTTCTTCTCTTGTACCCAATCTTTGTCTCAAAACCTCAGATTGGTACTTGGGGGTTACTAGTAGTGTTGATTACATCTTGTAGTTGATGCTTGTTGGTTTATTTGCTGAAAGATAATATGTTCAGATCCTTTATCATATTCATTACACCTCTGATCTTGAACATGGTGATGATTTGTGAGTATTTACTTTTGTTCTCGAGGGCATGGGAGAAGTCTTGTTATAAGTAATCATGTGAAGTTGTTATTCGTTCGATATTTTGATGATATGTATGTTGTTGCTTCCTTTAGTGGTGTCATGTGAACGTGAACTACATGACACTTCACCATATTTGGGCCTAAGGGGAGGCATTGTGGAGTAATAATTAGATAATGGGTTGCTAGAGTGACAGAAGCTTAAACCCTAGTTTATGCATTGTTTCGTAAGGGGCTTATTTGGATCCACATGTTTCATGCTATGGTTAGATTTATCTTAATTCTTCTTTCATAGTTGCGGATGCTTCCGATAGGGGGTAATCATAAGTGGGTTGCTTGTTCAAGTAAGAAGAGCACCCAAGCACCGGTCCACCCACATATCAAATTATCAAAGTAGCGAACGCGAATCAACTCAACATGATGAATGTGACTAGACAATAATTCCCATGTGGTCCTCGAGAATACTTTGCTTTATATAAGAGAACTTTTAGGCCTGTCCTTTGCTAAAAAAGGATTGGGCTACCTTGCTGCACACTTGCTACTATTGTTTCTTGTTACTTGTTATGAATTATCTTGCTACAAAACTATCTATCACTGTTACCTACAGCACTTGCAGAGAATACGGTGCTGAAAACCGCTTGTCATTTCCTTCTGCTCCTCATTGGGTTCAAAACTGTTACTTATTGAAAGGACTACGATTGATCCCCTATACTTGTGGGTCATCAAGACTCTTTTCTGGCGGCGTTGCCGGGGAGTGAAGCGCCTTTGGTAAGGAAATATTTTTTGTATGTGCTGGAATTTACTACCGCTTTTTACTATGGATGATAATCCTTTGATAGGGTAGTTCGGGGTATCGTCACCTTATCCGGAAGTGGCAAGAACCGCTCACCAACCTACTGAATTTTCTGAAAATATTTACTATGAGATTCCTTCGGCTATGTAAGAAATACTGTTTGCTAATCCTTATGCAGGAGACAGAACAACTCATCCTGATTTGCACTTGATATATTTAGATGAGATCTATGGATTATTTAAGCCTCCAGGTTTATCCAAACATGGTGTTAAGAAGAAGGTGTTCCCTTTATATTTGGAGGGAAATGAATTAATTTGGTACATGATATTGGATGATGCTGGAACATGGGACTGGAATCAATTGAAGTTGGACTTTCACCAAAAGGTTTATCCTATGCATCTGGTTCATTGTGATCGGAATTATATATATAATTTTTGGCCTCGTGAAAGAGAAATTATTGCTCAAGCTTGGGGGAGGATTAATTCTATGATGCACACATGCCCCAATCATGAGCTCTCATGGAAAATAATATTGCAAAACTTTTATGCTCGGCTTTCTTATAATGATGCTGGATTTTTCTTCTACTGGTTCCTTTATGATGAAAACTATTGAATTCAAATGGGATCTTCTGGAAAGAATTAAACGCAACTCTAAATATTGGGAACTTGAGGAAGGTAAAGAGTCAGGTATAAAACTTGAGTTTGATTGTGTTAAATCTTTTATGGAAATCGATACCTTCCATAAGTTTAGCGCTAAATATGGACTTGACTTTGAGATAGTAGCTTCCTTTTGTGAAACTTTTGCTGCTCATACTAATCTCCCCAAGGAGTAGTGGTTTAAATATCATCCACCCATTGAAGAATTGTTAGAGGAACCTATTATTGCTAAAGATAAAACAGTTATCTATAATGTTGATCCAATTGTGCCCACTACTTACATTGAGAAATCACCTTTTCCTGTTAGGATTAAGGAACATGCTAAAGCTACAACTGTGGTTAATAAAAGCAATGTTAGAACACCCAAAACTTCTGAACAAATAAATGTGGAACCTAATATTGCTATGGTTAAAGATCTCTTGGCTGATAATATTGATGGGAAGTTATTTACTTCTGCGATGATGCTGCTGGAATCGCAAAACATGCTAGAAACGAACATGATGTGCTAGATAAGAATAAACCAGTTGTTGGCATGGCTGTTGTTTCTGTTAAAATTGGAGATCATTGCCATCATGGTTTATGCGATATGGGTGCTATTCCTTTTACCTTATATCACGAAATTATGAACGATATAGCCCCCTCTAAGAAGGAAGACATCGATGTTACTATTAAACTTGCAAATGGAGATACTATTTCACCACTTGGGATCGTTAGAGATGTTGAAGTCTTGTGTGGGAAAATAAAATATCCTACTAATTTCTTAGTACTTGGTTCACTACTAGATAATTTTTGTCTCATTATATTTACTAGACCTTTCTTGAATATCGTTAATGCTGAAATTGATTGTGTTAAAGAAAAGGTTGAAGTGAGTTTTGGTGATGTATCTCATGAATTTAATTTCTCTAAGTTCAGTAGACAACCACATGAGAAAGAGTTATCTAGTAAAGATGAAATTATTGGTCTTGCTTCTATTGTCATGCCTTTAGAACAATATTTGCTAGGCCATGAAAACAATATGCAAATGAATGAAAGGAATGAAACATTTGCGATATTCTTTAGGCAAACACCTATTCTTAAACACAATTTGCTTGTTGACATTCTAGGAGATTCTCCCCCACCTAAGGGAGATCCCGTGTTTGAATTAAAGAAATTACCCAATATATTGAAATATGCTTATCTTGATGAAAAGAAGATATATCATGTTATTATTAGTGCTAACCTTTCAGAGCATGAAGAACAGGATTACCCAAAACTCTTAAGAAGCATCGTGCTGCTATTGGATATACTCTCGATGATCTGAAGGGCATTACTCCCACTCTATGTCAGCATAAGATTAATTTGGAACCGGATGCTAAACATGTCATTGATCATCAACGTCGTCTAAATCCCAAAATGAAAGAAGTGGTAAGAACTGAAATATTAAAGTTTCTGGAGGCAGGTATAATCTATCCCATAGCTGATAGTAGATGGGTAAGCCCTGTTCATTGTGTTCCTAAGAAAGGAGGTATAACCGTTGTTCCTAATAATAAAAATGAACTTATCCCACAAAAAATTGTAACTGGTTATAGGATGGTAATTGATTTCAAGAAATTAAACAAAGCTACTAGAAAAGAACATTACCCCTTGCCTTTTATTGATCAAATGTTAGAAAGATTATCTAAGCATACACACTTTTTTCCTTAATGGATATTCTGGTTTTTCTCAAATACCTGTGTCAAAAGAAGATCAAGAGAAAACTACTATTACGTGCCCTTTTGGAGCTTATGCTTAGACGTGTGCCTTTTGGTTTATGTAATGCACCTGCTACCTTTCAGAGATGTATGACTGCTATATTTTTTGACTTCCGTGAAAATATTGTTGAGGTATTCATGGATGAATTTTCCATTTACGAGACTTCTTTTGATGATTGCTTGAGCAACCTTGATTGAGTTTTGCAGAGATGAGAAGAAACTACTCTTGTCTTGAATTGGGAGACGTGCCACTTTATGGTCAATGAAGGCATAAAATCTCTGAACGAGGTATTGAGGTAGACAAAGCTATAATTGATGCAATTGAGAAAATGCCATGTCCTAGAGATGTAAAAGGTATAAGAAGTTTCCTTGGTCATGATGGTTTCTATAGAAGATTTATTAAGGATTTCTCAAAGTTCTCTAGGCCATTAACTAATCTTCTTCAAAAAAGATATTTCATTTGTTTTTGATGATGATTGTGTAGAGGCCTTCAAAATACTCAAGAAAGCTTTAATTTCCGGACCTATTGTTCAACCACCTGATTGGAACTTACCATTTGAAACTATGTGTGATGCTACTGATTATGCCGTTGGTGTTGTTCTAGAGAAAAGAGTAGATAAGAAATTGAATGTTATTCATTATGCTAGTAAGACCCTATACAATGCTCAAAGAAATTATGGTACTACTTAGAATGAATTTTTACCAGTTGTTTTTGCATCTGATAAGTTTATACCTTACATTGTTGATTCCAAAGTTACTATTCACACTGATCATGCTGCTATTAAATACCTGATGGAAAAGAAAGATGCTAAGCCTAGACTAATTAGGTGGGTTCTTTTACTTCAAGAGTTTGATTTTCACATTGTTGATAGAAAGGGAGCTGAGAATCCTGTAGCAGATAATTTGTCTAGGATGGAAAATGCTCTCGATTACCCATTACCTATTGATGATAGTTACCCTGATGAGCAATTATCTTTTATAAATACTTTGCACATTACTCTTGGTATGCAGATGATGCTAATCACATTGTTGCTAAATATATACCACCTAGTTTCTCATAGCAACAAAAGAAAAAAGTTCTTCTTTGATTTAAGACATTACTTTTGGGATGACCCACATCTATATAAAGGAGTAGATGGTATTACTAGACATTATGTACCTGAGGATGAACAGGAACAAATCCTACAAAAGTGTCATTCCGAGGCATATGGAGGGCACCACGCTGGTGACAGAACTGCACATAAGGTATTACAGTTCGGTTCTTATTGGCTTACTCTTTCCAAAGATGCTCATTAGTTTGTCCTCTCTTGTGATGAGTGCCAAAGAATTGGTAATATTGGTAGAAGTCAGGAAATGCCTATGAACTATTCACTTGTTACTGAACCATTTGATGTTTGGGGTTTTGATTATATGGGACCTTTTCCTTCCTCTAATGGATATACTCACATTCTAGTTGATGTTGATTATGTTACTAAGTGGGTATCAGCTATCCCAACTAGTAGTGCTGATCATAACACTTCTACTAAAATGCTTCAAGATGTTATTTTCCCGAGGTTTGGAGTCCCTAGATATTTAATGACTGATGGTGGTTAACATTTTATTCATGGTGCTTTCTGTAAACTTCTAGCTAAATATGATGTCAACCGTAGAATTGCATTAACTTATCACACTAAGTCCAGTGGTCAAGTGGAGTTGAGTAATAGAGAAATAAAATTGATCCTGCAAAGGACTGTCAATAGATCTAGAAAGAATTGGTCTAAGAAACTTGATGATGCATTATGGGTTTATAGAACTGCTTATAAAAATCATATGAGAATGTCCCCGTACAAAATGGTATATGGAAAAGCATGTCATTTACCTCTTGAGCTAGAACATAAAGCGTATTGGGCAACTAAAGATCTTAACTATGATTTGAAACTTGCGACGATAAGAGGTTATTCGATATTAGCTCTCTAGATGAATGGAGGACACAAGCTTATGAAAATGCCAAGTTGTTTAAAGAAAAAGTCAAAAGATGGCATGATAAAAGAATCCAAAAACTAGAATTTAAAATTGGCGGTCAAGTTCTTTTGTACAATTCTCATTTTAGATTTTTTGTAGGAAAACTTCTCTCCAAATGGGAAGAACCATATATCGTCAAAGAAGTTTATCGCTCCAGAGCTATTAAGATCAACAATGCTGAAGGCACAAATTCGAGAGTGGTCAGTGGGCAAAGAAGTAAGCATTATATCTCAGGTACACCAACTAATGTTGAAAGTAATATCATTCAAGTGATCTCATCGAAGGTGCACATAAAAGAGACCTTCCAGGACACGCCGGAACCCTGAAAAGGGTTAGGTATGTGATACGGTAAGTAAACCAACTCAAAAAAGTCCATAAAAATATTTTCTGTCCGTTTTGGAATAGTAGAAAAAATACAAAAAGAAGAACCAGCCGAGGGGACCCACGATGGGGTCCAAAGGCAACAGGGTGCGCCCCACCCCCCTGGGCGCACCTGCTTGCCTTGGGAGCACCATGTATGCCTCCCGAACTTCATTTTCTTCCTAGACACGTATTCTGACCCAGAAAAAACATTATATATACTCCCGGATGCTTTGACAACCGCATCGCAAATTTTCCCTCTGTTCTTGTTTTGGGCTATTTTTCTGGCAGATTCAGAAGCAATGTCGTCTCAAGAGTTAGACGGGGAAAGCTACGTGTCCTACCTCATAGCTGAGCCCAAGGTTTATGCTGATCTTGACCCTTATGGATGGACTACCGAGGAAGAAGAAGAAGAACCTTTGCCGCAACCTGGAGATATGCATGTGGAGTTCAAAAAGTCGAGTTTGCCAAACAAGGTTACCCCTTCCGGTTAACAATTTACCCCTTATCGTTGTGCGCAGGTGGATGTTGCTTCTTCTTCCACATGCAAAATTCATCCCCTGATGGATGGTGGTTTGTCCGTTACAAACAAGCTTCGCAAGGAGAACCTCGACCTTAGGCAGGAGGTCGATAATCTTAATAATGAAATCCGTACCTTACGGGGAGTTATCGCCAAGAATATCAAGCCTACTAGTTCATCACCACCATCACCCAAGAAGGACACTTGAGTACATGGGTATGGGCACCACCCTTAGCTTGTTCCAAGCTTGGTGGAGGTGCCCCGGTATCATATCATAATCACTTTTATCATTATCATCTGTCTTAGTTTGAGCCCTAGTTATTTCGTGATTTAGAAGAATAAAAGTTTAGTATTGTTTTGTTTAGAGCATTTGCTTTATGATCTATCTATCCTTGTAATCAATTATGAGAGTTATATAATAAAGATTAGTTTTAGTTTGCTTGCTTTACCCCCATGCATCAATCATAGCAATGAGATAAAAGAAATAAAAGAACATATGCCAATCCCATGGGGATTAATGACTTCACACAAAAAGGAGTATGCTTGATAAAAACTGTTGGGAATTAAAAAACATAGTGTTAGTCATTCAACCAATTCATGCAAAATTATGAAAGGAGAAAGGAGATTCACATATAAATATACTATCTTGGACATCTTTTATGATTGTGAGCCCCCATAAAATGTTTTCTACATGATAAAATGGTTGATGTTGTACAAGGATGACATCGTAATGAGTTATGATTGTTTACATTAACAAAGAAGTTATATTGTCATGGATCCTCTAACATGCTGTGCTTGTCTAGGATCTTTTGCTAGCCAAAAATTGCACTAAGTAGAGATACTACTTGTGCATCCATAAACCCTAAACCCAGTTTCTTTCCATGAGAGTCCACCATATCTACCTATGGATTGAGTCAGATCCTTCAAGTAAGTTGTGATTGGTGCATAAAACAATAAAAATTGCTCCTAGACATGTATACTATTTTATTGTAAGGGAAAATAAGCTTTGCACGATCTTGTGATGGCAAAGAAATAAAGCGACGAACTGTATAATAAAGGTTGCTATCATAAGGGGCAATATAATGTGACGTTCCTTTGCATTAAGAGCTTGCACGTTCTAAATTTAAAAGCGCATGACAATCTATGCTTCCCTCTGCGAAGGGCCTATCTTTTACTTTTTTGCTTTTACTTTTATGCGAGAGTAAATAATGTTTATCCCTATTCCAATCTATTAACTCTTTAGTTGACAAGCATCATGTGTTGGGGAAAGATCTAGGTATATATATCCAGTTGGATATAAGTGATCATGAGTCATTATTGTTGATATTATCCTTGAGGTAAACAAGTTGGGAGGCGAAAACAATAAAGCCCGTATCTCCCGATGTGTCTGATGGAAACATTTTCTCCCAAAAATATGCATTGAGTTTCAGCAATCATAGAAGACTAAATGATATTTGAGTATGTGAACTTGCTAAAATGAAAGCTCTTACATACACTCTTCTCTGAAATATGATGAATTGTGATTCTCCCAATGACTAAGAACATAGTTTGTTGGTTGTCAATAAAGTTTATGCTTAATACTTTAATAGTTGTGGATGGATTGTCACTTGTTTATGAGAAGCTATATGATGAAAAATTGCTGCCATCTTAATAATCATGATGTTCTCATGTCCGTATTCTATTTTTATCGACACCTCTCTCTCTCTTAAAACATGTGGTCACTATTATCGAGTTTGGCATTCGCTTGAGGACAAGCGAGGTCTAAGCTTGGGGGAGTTGATACGTCCATTTTGCATCATGATTTCATATTGATAATTATAATTCTTTTGGTCATTATTCCACTTTATGGTACAATGCTAATGCCTTTTATCTCCTAATTTGCAAGAGCCACACAAAGAGGGTAATTTCCGGAAACTGGAATTCTGGAGCTGAAGGCCATGGAAAAGGGTGGAAAATTTCTGGACTCCAAATGCCGTGAAAATTCACAAGGATTTCGTATGGAATATATAAGAATTATTGGGGCCAAGAACTATCGGAGGGGGGCCACCTTTGCTCCCAAGGAAACATGGCGCAGCCACCCCCTGGCGCGCCCTATTGCCTTGGCAGGCGCACAGACGGCCTCCGGTGCCCCTCTTCTGCTATATGAAGGGTTTTAACCTAAAAAAATCAGGAGTATACTTCTGGGACAAAGCGCCGCTGTCTCGAGGCGGAAACCTGGGCAGGAGCACTTTCGCTCTCCGGCAAAGCGATTATTCCGGGGAAACTTCCCTCGGGTGAGGGTGGGGGGAATCGAAGCCATCATCATCACCAACGCTCCCTCCATCGTGGGAGGGCCAATCTTCATCAACATCTTCATCAACACCATCTCATCTCAAATCCTAGTTCTTCTCTTGTACCCAATCTTTGTCTCAAAACCTCAGATTGGTACCTGGGGGTTACAAGTAGTGTTGATTACATCTTGTAGTTGATGCTTGTTGGTTTATGCTAGAAGATAATATGTTCAGATGCTTTATCATATTCATTACACCTCTGATCTTGAACATGGTGATAATTTGTGAGTATTTACTTTTGTTCTCGAGCACATGGGAGAAGTCTTGTTATAAGTAATCATGTGAAGTTTGTATTCGTTCGATATTTTGGTGATATGTATGTTGTTGCTTCCTTTAGTGGTGTCATGTGAACGTCGACTACATGACACTTCACCATATTTGGGCCTAAGGGAAGGCATTGTGGAGTAATAAGTAGATGATGGGTTGCTAGAGTGACAGAATCTTAAACCCTAGTTTATGCGTTGTTTCGTAAGGGCCTGATTTGGATCCATATGTTTCATGCTATGGTTAGATTTAACTTAATTCTTCTTTTGTAGTTGCAGATGCTTGTGAGAGGGGGTAATCATAAGTAGGTTTCTTGTTCAAGTAAGAACAACACCCAATCACCGGTCCACCCACATATCAAATTATCAAAGTAGCGAACGAGAATCAACTCAACATGATGTATGTGACTAGACAGAAATTCCCATGTGCCCTCGAGAATGCTTTGCTTTATATAAGATAACTTTCAGGCATGTACTTTTCTGTAAAAAGGATTGGGCTACTTTTCTTCACACTTGCTACTATTGTTACTTGTTACGAATTATCTTGCTACAAAACTATCTATCACCGTTACCTACAACACTTGCAGAGAATACCTTGCTGAAAACCACTTGTCATTTCCTTCTGCTCCTCGTTGGGTTCGACACTCTTACTTATCGAAAGGACTACGATTGATCCCTTATACTTGTGGGTCATCACTTCTCCACAAGTGTCCAAACTTCATTCCTCTTAAAGTTGTGTAGTTCTTCATGCATTGCATTTACTCAATCCGGGTCTTCGAGAGATTCTTCTACCTTTATTGGCTCAATGCTAGGGATAAATGAGTAATGCTCACAAAAGTTAGCCAAACGAGTTTTAGAGCGAGTGATTCTCCCGATTTGATGTCACCAAGTATTTTGTTCAACAGGATGATTCTTGTCGACTCTTGCTCGAACTCGAGATAGCTTTTGAGTTGTGGATGGTGGATCTTCCTCATCATCACCTTCTTCTTCTTCTTCTTCTGCGTTGTTGTTGTTGAAGTCATCATTTCCTTGAGCTGGTAGAGAGGGAGGTTGAGGTTGATTTTCTAGTTGCAGTTCCTCATTTCCTTCTTCTTGACGTGTACCACTTGTGGATGCCTCCATGTCATTTTGTGATTCACCTTGTCATGAAGTGGGGGATTACACTTGAGTTGATGAAGTACTTTCATTCACCTCCATGGGATGCATTTTACCTATGGATAGATCTTGGATTGCTTCCAAAGGATCTTTGTCTCCTACATTAATTGGCAATTGTTTGACTTGCAAACCATTAGTCTCATCAAACTTTCCATCTGCCGTCTCTTCAACTTTTCGAGTGAATTTGTTGTAGGCACGGTATGTAACACCCCTGGGTTTAAGCTATAGTGATCATTGTAATTAAGCTACAGTAATGGTCAAGTGATTAAGCTAATCTTTTGCTAAACAGGGCTTGATCAAGTTGAAGTTCAAATTCAAGTTCAAATTCCATTTCAAAATGCCCTAGGAATTATTGTGATAAAAATAATTCTGCAAACAACAAAAGTAAAATGTTCCAAAATTGTGGAATATTCTAAAACAAATGTTGTTGAAGAAAACAACATCACCAAGCTTCTGGTGTGGACCCGTCCATCAATAACAGTAGCTAAAAGCATTTTTAAAAGTACTCTAAATTGCATTGGAAAATGAAAGCAGTTTCTAAAAATGCTCAAAGTGGATGTGGCCCTCCAAAATATTGCAAGTTAATTGTTGGACCATATGACACATTTTTACTTAAAGGAATATTGGCCTAAAATAAATAAAACAGAAACAAAGAAAAGAAAATAGTAAAGAAATAAATAAAAAGCGGCAAATGCCCACTTACGTGGCCTCTGGGCCGTGGGCACAGTGCGGCCCGGCCCACTGGGGCCTTCCCTTACCTGCTCCCGCCTTGCTGTCGTGCCCGCCATGGCCGAGCGCGCCTCGCTCCGGCCGCTGGCTGCCACGGCGCCGGAACAGGTGGGCGAGAGGATAAGGGTGAGGCCGTCCCTCCCCCTGGACGCCGCCCTCGCCATTCCCCCCCTCGCCTTGCTCGCTCTCCTCTCTCTCCCTCCTCCAGATCCGCCGGCCGCCGCCATGGCCGACGGGTAGGCGCGGCCACACGACCTCCCGCGCCCTGCCAACGCACCCACGAGCTCCACCGCGACGAGCTCGTCCTCCTCGATCACACGCGCGAGCTCCTGGAGCCCTGCATCGCCGTCCCCACGTCGTCTTCCATCTTCGGCCACCGCAACGCCGCCGTCGATTCCGGCCGCCTCGAGCCCTCCCCGAGCCCGCTTTGATCGGCAACGCCCCGATGTGAGCCTCCGCTTCCTCCCCTCTCGCTCTCGTCGCCGTTAGCTGCCTCTGGGGCCATCCCCAACGTGCGCCCGAACGCGCCGCCGTTTGAGCTCGTCGCCGGCGCCTCTCCGCTGACCATTTGGTCCTGCCGCCGCCGCCAATCGACTCAGTGAATCATGTAGGGCCGCCCCGCACGTTTAGTTCGCTCGTTTGCCCGCCGCATCGCCGTTTGCCATCGCCGGCCGAAGCTTGCTCCGCCGCCAACGACGTGGCGCTCGCTACGGCCCGTCGTTGCTCGCCCCGATGCCTGGAATGGATCGGCGGCTCCTCCAACTCGCGAACGCGCCAAACGGCGCTCGATTTGCTGCCCTGTGCGCCATTTCCGAGCCTCTCCGGCGATTTGGGTGCTCGCCGGAGCAGCTTCGGTGGCCGGCCGGCGCCGCCGCTAACCTAGCTGGCCTAGGGCCACCCCCCAGTGCCACCGCCAGTGGGCCAGGCTGACCCTGGTTGACCAATTGACTGGTCAACTGGCTGACTGGGCTCTGCCCAGTCACTGGCTGGTGGGGCCCCCTCCCACCTGTGTCTATGACAGGTGGGCCGCCCCTGTCAGGCCACTAACTAGTTAGTTATGTTAATTAAAATAATTAGTTTAGGTTAATTAGTCACTGACAGTTGGGCCCCACTGTTAATTAACCCTGTTTAATTTAATTAAAAACCTGAAATAGCACTGAGTCTATGACATGTGGGACCCACTGGTCAGGTTTGACCTGGCCAGCCCCTTGTTGACTGCTGACGCAATGCTAACCTCATGCTGACGTCATCATTCACTATTCTGGATAATGTTGGATTTAACTAATTAAATTAATTCCAGAAAATCAATAAAACTTTGAAAAATCATAGAAATAATCTGTAGCTCAGATGAAAATAATTTATACATGAAAGTTGATCAGAAAAATTCCACGAATCTGATTATACCGTCCATTCATCTGTCACATGCCTCTAGCTATCTGAACATGCAACTATTTGCCTATTTCGGATAGGTGAATAGTGCGTGGCATTGTTAAAATAATTTCAAATAAATTTCTAAATTAACTATCGCACCTAGATAGGCCGTAAACACCCCTAGCCCTGCGTATTGCCATGTCATGCATCATGTTGCATCTGTGTGCTTTATATTTATTGTTTCTTCCCCCTCTTCTCTCCGGTAGACCCCGAGGCTGACGGTGCTGCCGTGATCGACTACACCGCCGACGACCAGCCTTTTGCCGCAGAGCAGCAAGGCAAGCAAAACCCCCTTGAGCATTCCGATATCGCCTATTCTTCTCCCTCTTGTTCTTGCATTAGATTTTGCTACTGTATTAGTTAGCTCCTATTCTGATGCATAGCCTGTTTTTGATGAACGGCTACTATACCTGTTTTTATATCAACTGCCTAGAATAGGTTGGTCAGTGTACCCCTGAGACCCCCTTAGTCCCGGTTGCCCCGGCTTTCATCGACGACACCGAGGACTTGAAGACAGAAGACTCAGTCGTCATGACTGACAAGCCAGGCCCCTCACATCACCGCACTCCCCTTAGTTGTACGACTCTGCAGCGCTACTATCGAGTACCGAGGGTGACACCTCGTGAAGTACTCATGATGCTAGTTCTGTAGTGTAGCTAGTCGGTCGTGGTTATCGAGGGTGATTCCTCCTTCACCACTCCCGACGATGACTCTGTCGTGCAACCCCTCAAGTGTGGGACTCTCGAGGGTGATTCCTCTAAGTCCTCTTTGACGGTATCATCGAGCGGGGCCTCATGAGGGTGATTCCTCAGGTTCCGTCTCGATGTTTTATACACACAGTTACTATGACCGGGTTACAGAAACATGTTGAAGACGGGTCGGCCCCAAGGGTACCCGCGAGGAGTGATATTGGTGGGGTGCGCCGGTAAGGCACCCGAGTGTTATTGGCGGGGTGACGGACTGCAGTTCATGGTTCGAGCTTGCCCCGCACTAATAAAACGCTAATGGGTTGGGTACTTGATCTGAGTTGGTCGATACGACCTTTAACGCACCAAACCTTCACGTGGGGAAGTTATGGGCACTCAGCGTCGTTGTATCAGCCGAAGCTCTTCGGACGTCAGCAATGGAGTGGCGCGCGCCGGATTGGGCTGGAACGTACAGCTCTTGGACTGGAGTGTACTAGGTCTGTTTTCGGCCGCGTTCGCATCGTGCAGGAGTGCAAGGGCAAGTGGGCCCACGAACCTGCGCGCTTAGGATTTAGACCGGCGGGCTGGCCTCTTCGTTGAGTCTAGGTGGGGCGACGACGTGCTATATCCCGAGGCTGGGCATTACCCCGGAAAGTGTGTCCGGCCGGAGGTGACCAGGCGTGTTGGAAATGAGGTGCACCCCTGCAGGGAAGAGCAAACTATTCGAATAGCCGTGTGCACGGTAACAGGACGACTTGGAGTTGTACTTTGGCCTACTACAACTATAATCATAAACTAATTAAAATTGAATTGTGGCTTCGGGATTGCTTCCTCGCAGGGAGTCGAGGAAGGATCTCTGGGTGTGTTTACTTAATAAAATTGTTACAACAATATGACTATATATGAGCTGCAGGTCTACTCTCTTCTAATGCTGCAAGATGCTGAACATGCTAGTCTTCGATAGGACTAGGCCTTCTCACTATTCTTGCTTTCTGCAGTCAGTCCAGACATAACCCCTCCCCTTGATAAGGATGCATACTTAGCATAGTTCTGATGTCAGTCTTGCGAGTACTTTGGATGAGTACTCATTGCTGCTTTGCATTTTCTTTTCCCCCTCGATTCGATTGCCGCGTTCAGACGATGGAGCCCAGGAGATGGAGTACGCTGGAGACGACTACTACACCACCGCTGGAGCCTACTACTACGTGGAGGCTGCCCCGACGCTCAGGAGTAGTTAGGAGGTTCTCAGGCAGGAGGCCTCGCCTCTTTCGATCCGTTGCTTATGTTTGTGCTAGCCTTCTTAAGGCAAAACTTGTCTAACTTATGTCTGTACTCAGATATATTTTTGCTTCCGCTGACTCGTGTTTTGTCGAGCTTTGTATTCGAGCCCTCGAGGCCCCTGGCTTGTAATATGAAGCTGTATGACTTTAATTTGTGTCTAGTGTTGTGTTGTGATATCAATCAGTGAGTCCCTAATCTTGGCCGTACGCATTGTGTGCATGATTAGCGTACGGACAAGAATGGGGGCGTCACAAGTTGGTATCAGAACCAGGTTGCCTGTAGGTAGCCCCCTTTCCAACTCCTTGGCCGAAGTTGAGTCTAGTCATTGAAAAACTTTTACTAACACTGATGCCGTGGCTTACGGGCCCACATCTCAATCGGGTGGTATTAGGATCTTTTATTCCTCAACCTTACTCTGGGTTCTAATCTCTCTTCTCTTTCGGGTTAAAGATTTTGCTAACTCTAACCTTAGGTTCTCATAACTACTTTCTCCCGGAGAGCCCCTCATTCCAGATGATCGCCTGCTTTGTCAGAAGATTCCGAAGATACTCTCCGATGTTCTTCCGAGAACTCGTGCTCATCGCTTTTGCGATTCCCTTTCACCGTCAACCCCTATGGATATCTACGTACAACTGTCGTTCATACTCATTCTACTTGCTCTTGTTATTACAAGGTACATCGAAGTATCTTATCGGAGATTCGATCATCCTCAGTTGTTATGTGTTTCGTAAAGTTCTTCGAAACGCTATTCGATCTTCCGAATCCTCAGTAGCCTATTGCTCTTGACCTTCCTTACCTGCTTGCATTATGGATAATTCCATATGTCTAGCAATAATTATTAAAATCCTTTGTGATTGTCATCTGATTTAGTGGATTCAACCTGTGTGTGTGTGAATGCATGCAATTCTCAGTTGAACCTTATAAATTATCTTGTCGGCTCAGACCTCTTTCCAAAACATGAGCTGGTTCTAGGTAAATCAAACCTTGATTGGTTATTCCTTTGTATTCAAGACTTGACTTATTCAGATAATTCAATGATTTGATGCCTTTGCATTCTTTCTTCTTTTGGTTGAGTATCGTTACTCACATCGGATCAATTGTAGTCCGCTAGATCTTTTGGTGGATTATTATCCGACAGTGGCATACATATTCAAAAATTCTTATGAATTCTTCCCCTGATACATAATGTCTTTGGCAGAGAGTATCCGCTGCTTTTGTCAACCATGCTCTACTTTCGAGCTTGTGTTATTCACCCTTGAAGTTTGTGGTATATGTTCCTAAGATGCCCCTATGGGTTGAACCTATGCTTTCCCTAATCTGTGTGTACCCGAGAGTTTTCACGAGTCATATTCTCTGTTGTTTAGCCCGATAAAATTTCAACACTGCAACTTCATCGAAAGCGAGAAGTGAATGAGAGGTTATGCCGTGAAGAAGTGGGAGTCGACCTTGAACTTTGTGTTCATGCCCATGGACCCGGTGTATGACTTATCATGGAGCTTCTTGTAACAATAATCATTCTCTTTGTATGGATTGATCTTACATCTATGTATTGGTACTTTGCAATCGTGGTTTAGACCATGATTGTTCTTCTTTGATCCCATTTCTTGGACAAGTTCAAGCACTTGTCTTCGACAGATCAATGCACCTGCCCAGCCTCTATTTTGATCTACCTTCGAGTATTACCCCCTGGTATCTCAAGGATATCGTGTCTTTGCACTACATCTTAGGAATTTAAGATGAAGTAATACCTTACCCTGTCATAGTCACTCCACGGGTTCTGGGTTGTCATCAACCGAGAACATCGAATAGTGAATCGAGTCTGCACTGCAATTCAACAACTCGTAGTAAACTTCTTTGTTTACGAGTTTGTACTCGATCATGTCATTCCCAGCTGATTGGCTACCTCATCATCGTCATGCTGAAGCTTGACCATGCTACCTAAGTCCTTCATCCCCGGAACACAATTCCAACAGTGCGCTAAGCTTACATCGAGTTTTCAACATCGTGATTAGTTGTCTTGAAGGACAATATCGACTTTGAGCTAGCAATATTATCTGTGGTTCCGATAACCTTTCGCTTCACCATTTCTTTGTTTGATGTCATCGCTGATCGATTACATTTTCATGAAACTTCTCGACAAATGTGTCGTGATCATCATCAACATTTTGAGCTCTTCCAAGTATCAATCGAATTCATGATGAGGAATACCATCCTTACCCCTCGATGATTTCTGATATCATCGACAACATTCTCGCCTTCCCTCCAACGCAAACTTATTAATGTTCTATGTTGCACTTGAGTTCCTTGATATCCAACTTATGTTCTGTTCTACCTTGGCGTAATGCCATATATTATGTCAATGGTGTCATGAGAATTTCACCATCTCTTAAGAATTCTTGATATAGTGATACTCCTTACCATCACCATTCATTTCTTGGTCCCCGTGATTGTTTCTAACCAAAGTACCGACAAGTGAACTGTGAATTGTGATTTCAATACTTCAAGCATTCCTATTACTTCAAAGTTGATGAGGGGTAATTTCTTTCTTAGTGTGTTAGATGTTGAATCACCATTCTAACATTGATCGTGCCGCTTGGTCTATAATTCCGGATGCACTTCTTGATGAATGTTTAATTGTGGATGTTTTTCTCGAACATTCATCATTATATCATTGGTGTGACCAATGCTATCACCTTGTTCACGTAATTGTGGAAAATCACGTTTATGGAAATCTCGATAAATCGTTGTTGAGCCCGTCGGCCACCTTCTCATCTTCTCCATGGTTACGGATGGACTCCTATTTCGGAGCTTGCTTTCGTATTCCATGTTCTGAGAATCTTGCAACGTGATCCCATCGATTTGTGTTGCATCCTTTTTCCTTCTCAGGCCTGCTAAGTCTGAGGTATCGAAATACCAAACATATCTGAATCTCAGGCAGATATGATGATTGGAACTTTTCCAAGAAATATAACATTGGTCTCTGTTACTCGGTAAGGTGATGCTATGGCTAGCACACCTGGCCGGAGCAACTAATGCTATAGTATCTTGCTCAGCAAGGTTAGCCATTCTTCTATGAGGAAATTGAATGACTTATTTTATCGGTTGTTCCCACTGGCTCCTTGTGTAACCAAAGTCTGACCTTTACCTGGTGGCCATGTCTTTGCTATCTCGAAGCATGTCTGTGGTACACCGATCATCAAAACAAGAACATTGGAGGCATACTGCTAAATGTTTCTTGATCAATTATCCAAACATCGTTGGATGGGTAAACATCATAAATTCCTTGCCCCTTAGTCTTAATGGTTACCTACCTGGAGCCTTGTCATGATTGTCTCGCTCTGCTTGCTCTTGGAAAGGATATACACCTAATGCTCATGTATACACATTTTCCTTTCCATTGGTCTGTTTAATGTGATAATCACATTTTTCTTTCCATTGGTCTGTTTAACCTTTTCTTGAGATTTATTTGATCTGAGCAGTGATAATTCCCTGCTTAGGTAAACACCTCGGTGTACAACTCTGTCAGTAAGACCCTGTTACTATTGTTGTTAAAAATTTCGGTAACCGCCGGTGGACGAGAACTTTTCCTATTGGTCCGCCTCGTTTCGACGAGCAGGAAGGTGGTTCTCTTCGTCCCCCGCCCTTGGTACCGATGTTGTTGCCGACATAGTTGACAGACTATCCTCTGACATGTCTTGGTAGCATGACCGTGCAAGATGTCACCGCTCTTCCTACTCTTAATCCACATGATGGGCCCATAACCCATAGTTCCACAGGATCGAAACCTGACTCTCCTGTACCACTTCGATTCCAAGGTATCTTTTGCACTTGGCTTCGTATGTAATTCCTGAGCCACCGCCTGAGGGATGATCTATTCTTGTGTCAGACGCAATATTATTTCGTTGCTCTGAACCCCTTTTACACCTTCTGATTAGGCATCGAATGATTGCTTACTCGTTTGAAACTTTTGTACCATCGCATATCGCTCTCAAAAATTCCCTGAGCTACAACTCGAGGAATAACTCATGTCTTTTCCCTGAGTTCACCGTCAGATGCCCAACTTTATGGAGTTACGTTCTTCCAGAGTTTTCCCCTCATATCGCATTCGTAGGACGATGGAGATCCCGAAGAAAGGAGGACGACTTCATCAGGATGACCTGAGATAGAGAATGGAAGACATCAACGAAGGGATGAGCTTCTTCGAGAAGAGCAACCAAGAACTAGAAGACTCGTTAGAATTTCGTGACCAAACTTTCTCCCCCTTACTCTACCTCTAAATTCTCGGGACGAGAATTCTTGTTAGACGAGGAGAATTGTAACACCCCTGGGTTTAAGCTACAGTGATCATTGTAATTAAGCTACAGTAATGGTCAAGTGATTAAGCTAATCTTTTGCTAAACAGGGCTTGATCAAGTTGAAGTTCAAATTCAAGTTCAAATTCCATTTCAAAATGCCCTAGGAATTATTGTGATAAAAATAATTCTGCAAACAACAAAAGTAAAATGTTCGAAACTTGTGGAATATTCTAAAACAAATGTTGTTGAAGAAAACAAAATCACCAAGCTTCTGGTGTGGACCCCACCATCAATAACAGTAGCTAAAAGCATTTTTAAAAGTACTCTAAATTGCATTGGAAAATGAAAGCAGTTTCTAAAAATGCTCAAAGTGGATGTGGCCCTCCAAAATATTGCAAGTTAATTGTTGGACCATATGACACATTTTTACTTAAAGGAATATTGGCCTAAAATAAATAAAACAGAAACAAAGAAAAGAAAAAATAAAGAAATAAATAGAAAGGGGCAAATGCCCACTTACCTGGCCTCTGGGCCGTGGACACAGTGCGGCCCGGCCCACTGGGGCCTTCCCTTACCTGCTCCCGCCTTGCTGTCGTGCCCGCCATGGCCGAGCGCGCCTCGCTCCGGCCACTGGCTGCCACGGCGCCGAAGCAGGTGGGCGAGAGGATAAGGCTGAGGCCGTCCCTCCCCCCTGGACGCCGCCCTCGCCATTCCCCCCCTCGCCCTGCTCGCTCTCCTCTCTCTCCCTCCTCCAGATCCGCTGGCCGCCACCATGGCCGACGGGTAGGCGCGGCCACACGACCTCCCGCGCCCTGCCAACGCACCCACGAGTTCCGCCGCGACGAGCTCGTCCTCCTCGATAACACGCGCGAGCCCCTGGAGCCCTGCATCGCTGTCCCCACGTCGTCTTCCATCTTCGGCCACCGCAACGCCGCCGTTGATTCCGGCCGCCTCAGCGCTACCCGAGCCCGCTTTGATCGGCAATGCCCCGATGTGAGCCTCCGCTTCCTCTCCTCTCGCTCTCGTCGCCGTTAGCTACCTCTGGGGCCATCCCCGAAGTGTGCCCGAATGCGCCGCCGCCTGAGCTCGTCGCCGGCGCCTCTCCGCTGACCATTTGGTTCTGTCGCCGCCGCCAATCGACTCAGTGCATCACGTAGGGCCGCCCCGCACGTTTAGTTCGCTCGTTTGCCCGCCGCATCGCCGTTTGCCATCGCCGGCCGAAGCTTGCTCCGCCGCCGACGACGTGGCGCTCGCTACGGCCCGTCGTTGCTCGCCCCGATGCCCGGAATGGATCGGCGGCTCCTCCAGCTCGTGAACGCACCAAACGGCGCTCGATTTGCTGCCCTGTGCGCCATTTCCGAGCCTCTCCGGCGATTCGGGTGCTCGCCGGAGCAGCTCCGGTGGCCGGCCGGCGCCGCCGCTGACCTGGCTGGCCTGGGGCCACCCCCCAGTGGCACTGCCAGTGGGCCAGGCTGACCCTGGTTGACCAGTTGACTGGTCAACTGGCTGACTGGGCTCTGCCCAGTCACTGACTGGTGGGCCCCCTCCCACCTGTGTCTATGACAGGTGGGCCGCCCCTGTCAGGCCACTAACTAGTTAGTTATGTTAATTAAAATAATTAGTTTAGGTTAATCAGTCACTGACAGTTGGGCCCCACTGTTAATTAACCCTGTTTAATTTAATTAAAAACCTGAAATAGCACTGAGTCTATGACATGTGGGACCCACTGGTCAGGTTTGACCAGGCCAGCCCCCTGTTGACTGCTGACGCAATGCTGACCTCATGCTGACGTCATCATTCACTATTCTGGATAATGTTGGATTTAACTAATTAAATTAATTCCAGAAAATCAATAAAACTTTGAAAAATCATAGAAAATAATCTGTAGCTCAGATGAAAATAATTTATACATGAAAGTTGATCAGAAAAATTCCACGAATCTGATTATGCCGTCCATTCATCTGTCACATGCCTCTAGCTATCTGAACATGCAACTATTTGCCTATTTCGGATAGGTGAATAGTGCGTGGCATTGTTAAAATAATTTCAAATAAATTTCTAAATTAACTATCGCACCTAGATAGGCCGTAAACACCCCTAGCCCTGCGTATTGCCATGTCATGCATCATGTTGCATCTGTGTGCTTTATATTTATTGTTTCTTCCCCCTCTTCTCTCCGGTAGACCCCGAGGCTGACGGTGCTGCCGTGATCGACTACACCGCCGACGACCAGCCTTTTGCCGCAGAGCAGCAAGGCAAGCAAAACCCCCTTGAGCATTCCGATATCGCCTATTCTTCTCCCTCTTGTTCTTGCATTAGATTTTGCTACTGTATTAGTTAGCTCCTATTCTGATGCATAGCCTGTTTTTGATGAATGGCTACTATACCTGTTTTTATATCAACTGCCTAGAATAGGTTGGTCAGTGTACCCCTGAGACCCCCTTAGTCCCGGTTGCCCCGGCTTTCATCGACGACACCGAGGACTTGAAGACAGAAGACTCAGTCGTCATGACTGACAAGCCAGGCCCCTCACATCACCGCACTCCCCTTAGTTGTACGACTCTGCAGCGCTACTATCGAGTACCGAGGGTGACACCTCGTGAAATACTCACGATGCTAGTTCTGTAGTGTAGCTAGTCGGTCGTGGTTATCGAGGGTGATTCGTCCTTCACCACTCCCGGCGATGACTCTATCGTGCAACCCCTCAAGTGTGGGACTCTCAAGGGTGATTCCTCTAAGTCCTCCTTGACGGTTTCATCGAGCGGGACCTCATGAGGGTGATTCCTCAGGTTCCGTCTCGATGTTTTATACACACAGTTACTATGACCGGGTTACAGAAACATGTTGAAGACGGGTCGGCCCCAAGGGTACCCGCGAGAGTGATATTGGTGGGGTGCGCCGGTAAGGCACCCGAGTGTTATTGGCGGGGCGACGGACTGCAGTTCATGGTTCGAGCTTGCCCCGCACTAATAAAATGCTAATGGGTTGGGTACTTGATCTGAGTTGGTCGATACGACCTTTAACGCACCAAACCTTCACGTGGGGAAGTTATGCGCACTCAGCGTCGTTGTATCAGCCGAAGCTCTTCGGACGTCAGCAATGGAGCGGCGCGCGCCGGATTGGGCTGGAACGTACAGCTCTTGGACTGGAGTGTACTAGGTCTGTTTTCGGCCGCGTTCGCATCGTGCAGGAGTGCAAGGGCAAGTGGGCCCACGAACCTGCGCGCTTAGGATTTAGACCGGCGGGCTGGCCTTTTCGTTGAGTCTAGGTGGGGCGACGACGTGCTGTATCCCGAGGCCGGACATTACCCCGGAAAGTGTGTCCGGCCGGAGGTGACCAGGCGTGTTGGAAATGAGGTGCACCCCTGCAGGGAAGAACAAACTATTCGAATAGCCGTGTCCACGGTAACAGGACGACTTGGAGTTGTACTTTGGCCTACTACAACTATAATCATAAACTAATTAAAATTGAATTGTGGCTCCGGGATTGCTTCCTCGCAGGGAGTCGAGGAAGGATCTCTGGGCGTGTTTACTTAATAAAATTGTTACAACAATATGACTATATATGAGCTGCAGGTCTACTCTCTTCTAATGTTGCAAGATGCTGAAGATGCTAGTCTTCGATAGGACTAGGCCTTCTCACTATTCTTGCTTTCTGCAGTCAGTCCAGACATAACCCCTCCCCTTGATAAGGATGCATACTTAGCATAGTTCTGATGTCAGTCTTGTGAGTACTTTGGATGAGTACTCACTGCTGCTTTGCATTTTCTTTTCCCCCTCGATTCGATTGCCGCGTTCAGACAATGGAGCCCAGGAGATGGAGTACGCTGGAGACGACTACTACACCACCGCTGGAGCCTACTACTACGTGGAGGCTGCCCCCGACGCTCAGGAGTAGTTAGGAGGTTCTCAGGCAGGAGGCCTCGCCTCTTTCGATCCGTTGCTTATGTTTGTGCTAGCCTTCTTAAGGCAAAACTTGTCTAACTTATGTCTGTACTCAGATATATTTTTGCTTCCGCTGACTCGTGTTTTGTCGAGCTTTGTATTCGAGCCCTCGAGGCCCCTGGCTTGTAATATGAAGCTGTATGACTTTAATTTGTGTCTAGTGTTGTGTTGTGATATCAATCAGTGAGTCCCTAATCTTGGCCGTACGCATTGTGTGCATGATTAGCGTACGGACAAGAATGGGGGCGTCACACGGTAAGTGTGAGAGTTTGATCCGTAACCAAGTAGGAGACCTTCATGAGATTTAGGAGAAAATTTAGAACGACGATGCTTATCAAGAATGTAGCACTTTGAGTTGAATACCCGAAAGTATCCAACTTGGGGTTTGTTGCTGGTGAGTAGCTCGTATGCCGTTTTACCGAGAAGCTTGTGAAGGTAGAGTTGGTTGGTGGCATGACAAGCTGTTTCCATGGCTTTCACCGAAAAGTGACTTGGAGTTTTGTACTCATCGAGCATCATTCTCACCATCTCTACGAGAGTCCGGTTCTTCCTCTTAACCACTCCATTTTGTTGTGGCGTGTATGTAGCCGAGAACTCATGTGAGATCCCTTCTTCGTCAAGAAAGGTATCCACATTCGTGTTCTTTAACTCCGATCCTTTGTTGCTCTGAACTTTCCTGATCTTCACTTCAAATTGATTTTGGGCCTTCCGAGCGAAGCTTTTGAAAATCTTTTGAACCCATGACTTATCATCAAGAAAGAATACCCAGGTAAATCTAGAAAAATCATCGACTATGACTAAACCAAAAGAATTTCCACCGAGGCTCTTATAAGCATTGGGACCAAAAAGATCCATATGAAGCAACTCGAGTGGTCTCCTAGTAGTCATGATATTCTTTATGGGATGACTTCCTCCAACTTGTTTTCCTACTTGACATGCGCTACAAAGTCTATCTTTGTCAAAGATAACATCTTTAACACCAAGTATATGACCACCTTCGACGAGCTTGTCTAAGTTACGCATACCAACATGTCCTAGTATTCTATGCCATAACCAACCTTTAGAAGATTTTGCAATAAGACAAGTGAGAGGTTGGACTCTCTTAGTGAAATCAACAAAGATCACCTCAACGGAAACCGATAAAGACCATGTTATGATTATCTCAACGAAACACTTGGTAATCTACTTTAGTAAATAGGACACTGAAACCAAAGTCGGCAAGTCTAGATATAGAAAGAAGATTGTATCCAAGAGATTCAACAAGCATGGCATTTTTAATAGAGCTATCATGAGATATGGACACCTTACCAAGGCAAGGTACCTTACCCTTGGAGTTGTCTCCAAACGTTACGTACTTGCGTGGTCCATCATTTGGTGTGATGCTACTTCTTGAGCTTGCGTTGGTTTTCCCTTGAAGAGGAAAGGGTGATGCAGCAAAGTAGATAAGTATTTCCCTCAGTTGTTGAGAACCAAGGTATCAATCCAGTAGGAGGTACAAGCAAGGCCCCAATCTTTGCACCTACACAAACAATCAAACACTTGCACCCAACGCTATAAAGGGGTTGTCAATCCCTTCACGGTTACTTGCAAGGATGAGATCTGATAGAGATAGATATAAAAGATTACTAAAACGAAAAGTAAAATAAAAGTAAATAGATTGCAGCAAAGTATTTTTGGTATTTTTGGTTTATAGATCTGAAAATATAATATGGAAAATAGACCCGGGGGGCCATAGGTTTCACTAGAGGCTTCTCTCTTGAAGGAAAATAATACGGTGGGTGAACAAATTACTGTCGAGCAATTGATAGAAAAGCGCATAGTTATGACGATATCCAAGGCAATGATTATGCATATAGGCATCACGTCCGTATCAAGTAGACCGAAACGATTCTGCATCTACTACTATTACTCCACACATCGACCGACTCCTGCCTGCATCTAGAGTATTAAGTTCATGAAGAACAGAGTAACGCATTAAGTAAGATGACATGATGTAGAGGGATAAACTCAAGCAATATGATGAAAACCCCATCTTTTATCCTTGATGGCAACAATACAAATACGTGCCTTGCTACCCCTACTTTGTCACTGGGTGAGGACACCGCAAGATTGAACCCAAAACTAAGCACTTCTCCCATTGCAAGAATTACCAATCTAGTTGGCCAAACCAAACCAATAACTCGAAGAGACTTGCAAAGATATGAAATCATGCATATAAGAATTCAGAGAAGATTCGAATAATATTCATAGATAATCTGATCATAAATCCACAATTCATCGGATCTCGACAAACACACCGCAAAAGAGTATTACATCGGATAGATCTCCATGAAGATCATGGAGAACATGGTATTGAAGATCATAGAGAGAGAAGAAGCCATCTAGCTACTAGCTATGGACCCGAAGGTCTGAGGTGAACTACTCACGCATCATCGGAGGGGCAATGGTGTTGATGTAGATGCCCTCCGTGATCGAATCCCCCTCCGGCAGATTACCGGAAAAGGCCCCAAGATGGGATCTCACGGGAACAGAGGCTTGTGGCGGCGGAAAAGTATTATCGTGACTCCTTTTGGTATTGGGGGAATATTTCTGAATTTATAGGCGGAGAATTAGGGTTGGAGGAACTACGGGGGGCCCAAAAGCCAGGGGGGCGCCCCCCAGGGGCGCGCCCTTGTGGCTTGTGGCCCACCCGTGGATCTTATGGCCTCTTCTCCAAGTCTCCTGGGTTCCTTCTAGTCCAAGAAAAATCATCGTAGAATTTTATTCCGTATGGACTCCGTTTGATATTCCTTTTCTGCAATACTCAAAAACAAGGAAAAAACAGAAACTGGCACTGGGCACTAGGTTAATAGGTTAGTCCTAAAAATAATATAAAAGAGCATATTAATGCATATAAAACATCCAAAATAGATAATATAATAGCATGGAACAATCAAAAATTATAGATACGTTGGGGAAAGGTTGAAGAGAGACAGTAGGTTAAAAGAGCGGTGGAGTAAATGGGGGCTGGACAGGCTGTAATTGGCATGTCTTGTCACCGCGTTCCCGACGGAGGATTGCTGTGCAGCTTGACCAACGCATGAACAAGCGTTCTCGGCAGTTCGTTTGGCCACGCGGCGTCTCGAAGTGCCGCCAACGTATCGTTGTTGAGCCTGTTCCCGCGCGCAACCGCGCACAGCCTCCCGCCCATCTAGGTTGGCCACGCATCGGCTGGAAGAAGCTCCCATTATTTGGGGGCATTAAATGGCAAACGGTTAGAAAAAACGATGCGTGTGCAATGACTTCAAGCAGCGTACACGTTCAGCACTAAGCAGCGGTTTGACATATGCAGTGCGGGTGCGACTGGGAAGGACGGTGAGGGTTTTGTAACTTTTTTAAGCGGGGACGATGGTGAGGGTTTTCTCGGCCAGAATAATAATGCGCTTCGGAGGCGACGGTTCAGTAGACATAGCCGTTTGTGATAAGTGTCACTACGGTGCAAGTGGACTGGTGTGGTCCGTGGGAATGCGTTCTGGACAATCAGGACACACCCGTGTCGCGGCACAATGTTAGTCCTCGCACCCGGTTTCAATCCGGGAAAATAACCAAGTTTGTGGGTTCCAAATTTCATCTTACGTGTGACACCTGATTTTTTTACCGCATTTAACAAGTTTGTAGGTAAGTCAAGCATTTTTTACTGTAATATGCATAGAGTTAAAAAACTGTCAACACTCAAACGTAGCTGTGCATGTTGTGGCCAAATAGTTGCTAGTAGTAAATTGTGTGGGGACTCTAAGATAAGCATAAATATTCCATCAACCAAACTGATTGCAGCTCAAGACTGCAATTACATTGCTTTACGTATTAGTTCATAAAACAGAGTCTCACCGACATCTAGATCAACATATAATAAACATAACTCAAGCAGTGATATGTGACGCACAAACTATAGATACCTAGGGTAGTGCTGGCATCAGGACATGTATATATAACTCAATCCTAATCGTACCCACCAACAACGTAAACTTTCTCCAGGTACTCCGTGTACGCGGCGTGCGCCACCCTCCGAGAATACTTCTGCCTGAAGGAGCCAACGGCTCATCCTCTAGCATGCGCCAGAACACTTGGAAATGCGGGGTTAAGCCTTTGGGCACAGAACGGGCTTCCGAAGCCCCCATTCCGGGCCCTGATATAACGATTAGGCGTTCCCGCATAGAGCTCCTTGAGCTTTTGTTTCTTGTACCTTCTCTGGTCGTATTTATCGCTGCCAACGTCGTCATATAGCACCTATACATATAATAAAAAAATCATGACATTGATGAATAAAATGCATAAAATGATGTCACAAAAAACTTAGGGCAACAAAATAATTAACTAATGATTTTAAATGCATGGACCGATTATTGTCAAAGAAACAAGGAACTTTGAAGTAAGTACTACTCCCCATTATCACTAAAGTAGTGATCTACATGCTCTTATACAGTGTTTATTTACAAATGGGTACATGTACAATCATCTATGTAGACGGATTATTAGCAAAATGATCATTTGTACAGGTTAATCATTAAATCACTGTAAAACCTTAGACATAATATTAGCATAAGCGTATGTATGGATGTAACTTATCCAAGTCACTTATCATTTATCTAAGAAACAATCAATGCGTACACACTAACACGGATCTATCGAATCTTACTCTGATTACATGGATTGAAATCACATGAACCCCGGGCGAATTCCAAAAAAAGGCGGAAACAGAACTAATCAGAGATACCCTATGATATAGTTACCAAAATAGAGGGGGGGTCTAACATGTTCTCCGTCCGCGTCGGAGTCGTCGTAGTCGTCGTCGATGGAGTGGTCATCAGAGAGGTCGTAGTAGTCTATATGCAACACCGCCTCCTGCTGGGGAGGCACGACGCGGCTTATGACATCATGGCGGTGCTTCTGTCCGGTCGAGACCTCATCATCAGGGAGGGAAACCTCGTCGCACAGCATCAAGAGATGCTTAGTTGCTTCGCCGGCCCCGTCTTCGAACCCCTCGTCACCACTCCCTCTGATGGTGCGCTTGGTAGCCATCTGATACACTTACGACTGGGAGCGGTGGTGAGGATGCAGGCGCGGTGTGTGTCGAAAGAGGGGAGTGCGACCATGTGCTATAACCAGCAGCACATGCACGATTAATATAGAGTGGTTGGGAGCTAGGTGGGAGGCGGTTAAACGGCTCGCCTCCCGGTGAACCTTCGCAGTGGTCTTCTCGCATGCCTCACCCCTGCTCGCACGTCTCCTGGTTAGCCTGCCCAGAGGACTTCTCGCACGTCTCCCGGTTAGCCTGCACAGAGGACTGCTCGCAAGCATCCCGTCAATTCACACACCAGCTCGCACGTCTCCCGGTGGGCCAGAGCGGCCTGCTCGCACGCGCCCCGTCAATTTACACACCTGCCCGCATGCCTCTGCTACTTCTTGAGCTTGCGTTGGTTTTCCCTTGAAGAGGAAAGGGTGATGCAGCAAAGTAGATAAGTATTTCCCTCAGTTGTTGAGAACCAAGGTATCAGTCCAGTAGGAGGTACAAGCAAGGCCCCAATCTTTGCACCTGCACAAACAATCAAACACTTGCACCCAACGCTATAAAGGGGTTGTCAATCCCTTCATGGTTACTTGCAAGGATGAGATCTGATAGAGATAGATATAAAAGATTGCTAAAAGTAAAACTAAAATAAAAGTAAATAGATTGCAGCAAAGTATTTTTGGTATTTTTGGTTTATAGATCTGAAAATATAATATGGAAAATAGACCCGGGGGCCATAGGTTTCACTAGAGGCTTCTCTCTTGAAGGAAAATAATACGGTGGGTGAACAAATTACTGTCGAGCAATTGATAGAAAAGCGCATAGTTATGACGATATCCAAGGCAATGATTATGCATATAGGCATCACGTCCGTATCAAGTAGACCGAAATGATTCTGCATCTACTACTATTACTCCACACATCGACCGACTCCTGCCTGCATCTAGAGTATTAAGTTCATGAAGAACAGAGTAACGCATTAAGTAAGATGACATGATGTAGAGGGATAAACTCAAGCAATATGATGAAAACCCCATCTTTTTATCCTTGATGGCAACAATATAAATACGTGCCTCGCTACCCCTACTTTGTCACTGGGTGAGGACACCGCAAGATTGAACCCAAAACTAAGCACTTCTCCCATTGCAAGAACTACCAATCTAGTTGGCCAAACCAAACCAATAACTCAAAGAGACTTGCAAAGATATGAAATCATGCATATAAGAATTCAGAGAAGATTCAAATAATATTCATAGATAATCTGATCATAAACCCTCAATTCATCGGATCTCGACAAACACATCGCAAAAGAGTACTACATCGGATAGATCTCCATAAAGATCATGAAGAACATGGTATTGAAGAACATAGAGAGAGAAGAAGCCATCTAGCTACTAGCTATGGACCCGAAGGTCTGAGGTGAACTACTCACACATCATTGGAGGGGCAATGGAGTTGATGTAGATGCCCTCCGTGATCGAATCCCCCTCCGGCAGATTACCGGAAATGGCCCCAAGATGGGATCTCACGGGAACAGAGGCTTGCGGCGGCGGAAAAGTATTATCGTGGCTCCTTTTGGTATTGGGGGAATATTTCTGAATTTATAGGCGGAGAATTACGGTTGGAGGAGCTACGGGGGGCCCACAAGCCTGGGGGGCGCCCCCCCCAGGGGCGCGCCCTTGTGGCTTGTGGCCCACCCGTGGGTCTTCTGGCCTCTTCTCCAAGTCTCCTGGGTTCCTTCTGGTCCAAGAAAAATCAACGTAGAATTTTATTCCGTATGGACTCCGTTTGATATTCCTTTTCTGCAATACTCAAAAACAAGGAAAAAACAGAAACTGGCACTGGGCACTAGGTTAATAGGTTAGTCCCAAAAATAATATAAAATAGCATATTAATGCATATAAAACATCCAAAATAGATAATATAATAGCATGGAACAATCAAATATTATAGATACGTTGGAGACGTATCAAGCATCCCCAAGCTTAATTCCTGCTCGTCCTCGAGTAGGTAAATGATAAAAACAGAATTTTTGATGTGGAATGCTACCTAACATATTTATCCATGTAATATTCTTTATTGTGGTATGAATGTTCAGATCCATAAGATTCAAAACAAAAGTTTAATATTGACATAAAAACAATAATACTTCAAGCATACTAACAAAGCAATCGTGTCCTTTCAAAATAACATGGCCAAAGAATGTTATCCCTACAAAATCATATGGTCTGGCTATGCTCCATCTTCCCCACACAAAGTATTTAAATCATGCACAACCCCGATGACAAGTCAAGCAATTGTTTCACACCTTTTATGTTCTCAAACCTTTTCAACTTTCACGCAATACATGAGCGTGAGCCATGGAGATAGCACTATAGGTGGAATAGAATATGGTGGACGTTGTGAGGAAAAGGAGAAGATAGTCTCACATCAACTAGGCATATCAACGGGCTATGGAGATGCCCATCAATAGATATCAATGTGAGTGAGTAGGGATTGCCATGCAACGGATGCACTAGAGCTATAAGTGTATGAAAGCTCAAAAAGAAACTAAGTAGGTGTCCATTATAATGAAAAATTCTCACTAGTTATATGAAAGTGACAAAATAGGAGACTGTCTATCATGAAGATCATGGTGCTACTTTGAAGCACAAGTGTGGAAAAAAGATAGTAGCATTGTCCCTTCTCTCTTTTCTCTCATTTTTTTATTTTGGTGGGCATCTTTGGCCTCTTTTTTTTATTTGGGCTTCATTGGCCTCTTTTATTATTTGTAAAGTCCGGAGACTCATCCCAACTTGTGAGGGAATCATAGCTTCCATCATCATTTCCTCTCATGGGACAATGCTCTAATAATGATGATCATTACACTTTTATTTACTTACAACTCAAGAATTACAACTCGATACCTACAACAAAATATAACTCTATATGAATGCCTCCGGCGGTGTACCGGGATGTGCAACGATCTAGCATAGCAAATGACATAAAAAACGGACAAGCCATGAAAATATCATGCTAGCTGTCTTACGATCATGCAAAGCAATATGAAAATGATGGTGCGTGTCATAATAAACGGAACGGTGGAAGTTGCATGGCAATATATCTTGGAATGGCTATAAAAATTCCATAATAGGTAGGTATGGTGGCTGTTTTGAGGAAGGGAATATGGTGGGTTTAATGCACCGGCGAAAGTTGCGCGGTACTAGAGAGGCTAGCAATGGTGGAAGGGTGAGAGTGCGTATAATCCATGGACTCACATTAGTCATAAAGAACTCACATACTTATTGCAAAAGTCTATTAGTTATCGAAGCAAAGTATTAGATGCATGCTCCTAGGGGAGAGGTTGGTAGGAGTTAACCATCGCGCGCTCCCGACCCTCACACAAAGGATGACAATCAATAAACAAATCATGCTCCGACTTCGTTACATAACGGTTCACCATACGTGCATGCTACGGGAATCACAAAATTTTAACACAAGTATTTCTACCAATCCACAATTACTCACTAGTATGACTCTAATATCACTATCCTTATATCTCAAAACTATATGCAAGGAATCAAACTTCTCATAGTATTCAATGCACTTTATATGAAAGTTTTTATTATATCCCTCTTGGATGCCCATTATATTAGGACTAAATTCATAACCTAAACCAATTACCATGCTGTTTAAAGACTCTCAAAATAATATAAGTGAGGTACGATAGTTCAATTATTTCTATAAAATAAAACACCACCGTGCTCTAAAAAGATATAAGTGAAGCACTAGAGCAAAATTGCCTGGCTCAAAAGATATAAGTGAAGCACATAGAGTATTCTAATAAATTCACGATTCATGCGTGTCCCTCTCAAAAGATGTGTGCAGCAAGGATGATTTTGGCAAACTAAAAAGCAAAGACTCATATCATACAAGACGCTCCAAGCAAAACACATATCATGTGGTGAATAAAAATATAGCCTCAAGTAAATTTACCGATGGATTGAAGACGAAAGAGGGGATGCCTTCCGGGGCATCCCCAAGCTTAGGCTATTTGGTATCCTTGAATATTACTTGTGGTGCCTTGGGCATCCCCAAGCTTAGGCTATTGCCACTCCTTATTCCATAGTCCATCAAATCTTTACCCAAAACTTGAAAACTTCACAACACAAAACTCAACAGAAAACTCGTGAGATCCGTTAGTATAAGAAAAATAAATCACCACTTTAGGTACTGTTGTGAACTCATTCTTTATTTATATTTATGTAATATCTACTGTATTCCAACTTCTCCATGGTTCATACCCCCCGATACAGCCCATAGATACATCAAAATAAGCAAACAACACAAAGAAAACAGAATGTGTCAAAAACAGAATAGTCTGTAGCGATCTGTAAACTTTGAATACTTCTGTAACTCCACAAATTCTGAAAAATTATGAAAATCTGGGAAATTTGTATCTAAATCTTGTGTAAAAATTACACACTCATTCGACACTCTGGTGAATTTATAAAATTCCTGGACTGAGCGCAAAAGTTTCTGTTTTTCAGCAAAATCAAATCAACAATCACCGTAGACCATCCCAATGGTCTTACTTGGCTCAAACACTAATTAAAATACTAAAACACAATTACTACAGAGGTAATAATGTGTAAAGCACTCAATAACAGAAACAAAAAAAAACAAAAAACATAAAATAAAATTGGGTTGCCTCCCAACAAGCGCTATTGTTTAACGCCCCTAGCTAGGCATAACGCAATAGATCTACGTATTGTCATCTTTGGTATGCAATCCATACACAACCATATCTTCCAAAACCCTTTTTAGCAAATCCTTTATTTCTTTTCTTTCCTTTCTAATAGGAGAACTTAGTTCATGAAAAGGACTTTGATTAGTAACTTTGACATTCATAAACTCATAATCTGGATCATCACCATAAATATCATCATATAAAACGCGTATCTCATTTTTAATGGGTTCCCTGATTTTTTCTTCTAACCAATCATCATTGAATCCTACATAAATGCCCCTAGTGATCCAATCAAATTCATCAAAGGTTTCAAGGTAAATAGTTTGGGTAATTTCGGAATAGGGAAGTCATCTTCTAAGATTATCACGGTAAGATGGATAATCCCTAGACTCAAAGCTACGCAAGGTTTCTTTATCGTGTAGGATTTCTTCAATCATAGGGTGTTCAATATCCTTTTTATAGAAAGCAAAAATTTACCTAGCTTCATGTATGATAAAATCAAACTCACGCATAAGGATGATAGTAGCAATCTTTTTAGCCTTAGGATGATTAATTTTGGGAAGTTCATAAAACACCTTTTGCAAAGCGGGATGAACGTGCACAAATTTTCTTTCCAATTTTTCAACGAGCATGACAATAGCATCCGCATAACAATTTGTGCTAAGAAGAATAGATCTCTTATTCATAGGCATTACTCCCATACAATCAAAGAACTCTTGAGTAACACTCTTCCCAATAATATTACCGTCTCCCACTTGAAAAGTTTTAGCTTTATAATTAGGAGGAGGTTCAGTTTCATGATCTAGAGAGCAAGATCCAAATTTTTCCTCAAGATTTGTACTAGCAATACCCTCAAAATTTTCAATGATAACCTTCCCAGATTCAGACATGGTGGCAAAGCAAGCAATCTAGCACACAAGCAAACAAAAAGCAAATGAAAAGACGAACGGAAGAAGGGAGAATAAAAAGGTAAATCTTTTTGGTTTTTTTTCTTTTGAAAATCGCTTTAGAAGTGGGGGAGAGGAAAACGAGAGGCAAATGGAAAATAATGTAAATTCAAGAGATGAGTTTGTGATGGGTACTTGGTAGGCTTGATGTCTTGACTTGCTATGTATCCTCCCCGGCAACGGCGCCAGAAATCCTTCTTGCTACTTCTTGAGCTTGCGTTGGTTTTCCCTTGAAGAGGAAAGGGTGATGCAGCAAAGTAGATAAGTATTTCCCTCAGTTGTTGAGAACCAAGGTATCAATCCAGTAGGAGGTACAAGCAAGGCCCCAATCTTTGCACCTACACAAACAATCAAACACTTGCACCCAACGCTATAAAGGGGTTGTCAATCCCTTCATGGTTACTTGCAAGGACGAGATCTGATAGAGATAGATATAAAAGATTACTAAAACGAAAAGTAAAATAAAAGTAAATAGATTGTAGCAAAGTATTTTTGGTATTTTTGGTTTATAGATCTGAAAATATAATATGGAAAATAGACCCGGGGGCCATAGGTTTCACTAGAGGCTTCTCTCTTGAAGGAAAATAATATAGTGGGTGAACAAATTACTGTCGAGCAATTGATAGAAAAGCGCATAGTTATGACGATATCCAAGGCAATGATTATGCATATAGGCGTCACGTTCGTATCAAGTAGACCGAAACGATTCTGCATCTACTACTATTACTCCACACATCGACCGACTCCTGCCTGCATCTAGAGTATTAAGTTCATGAAGAACAGAGTAACACATTAAGTAAGATGACATGATGTAGAGGGATAAACTCAAGCAATATGATGAAAACCCCATCTTTTATCCTTGATGGCAACAATACAAATACGTGCCTCGCTACCCCTACTTTGTCACTGGGTGAGGACACCGCAAGATTGAACCCAAAACTAAGTACTTCTCCCATTGCAAGAATTACCAATCTAGTTGGCCAAACCAAACCAATAACTCGAAGAGACTTGCAAAGATATGAATTCATGCATATAAGAATTCAGAGAAGATTCAAATAATATTCATAGATAATCTGATCATAAATCCACAATTCATCGGATCTCGACAAACACACCGCAAAAGAGTATTACATCGGATAGATCTCCATGAAGATCATGGAGAACATGGTATTGAAGATCATAGAGAGAGAAGAAGCCATCTAGCTACTAGCTATGGACCCGAAGGTCTGAGGTGAACTACTCACGCATCATCGGAGGGGCAATGGTGTTGATGTAGATGCCCTCCGTGATCGAATCCCCCTCCGGCAGATTACCGGAAAAGGCCCCAAGATGGGATCTCACGGGAACAGAGGCTTGTGGCGGCGGAAAAGTATTATCGTGACTCCTTTTGGTATTGGGGGAATATTTCTGAATTTATAGGCGGAGAATTAGGGTTGGAGGAACTACGGGGGGCCCAAAAGCCAGGGGGGCGCCCCCCAGGGGCGCGCCCTTGTGGCTTGTGGCCCACCCGTGGATCTTATGGCCTCTTCTCCAAGTCTCCTGGGTTCCTTCTAGTCCAAGAAAAATCATCGTAGAATTTTATTCCGTATGGACTCCGATTGATATTCCTTTTCTGCAATACTCAAAAACAAGGAAAAAACAGAAACTGGCACTGGGCACTAGGTTAATAGGTTAGTCCTAAAAATAATATAAAAGAGCATATTAATGCATATAAAACATCCAAAATAGATAATATAATAGCATGGAACAATCAAAAATTATAGATACGTTGGAGATGTATCAAGCATCCCCAAGCTTAATTCCTGCTCGTCCTCGAGTAGGTAAATGATAAAAACAGAATTTTTGATGTGGAATGCTACCTAACATATTTATCCATGTAATATTCTTTATTGTGGTATGAATGTTCAGATCCATAAGATTCAAAACAAAAGTTTAATACTGATATAGAAATAATAATACTTCAAGCATACTAACAAAGAAATCGTGTCCTTTCAAAATAACATGGCCAAAGAAAGTTATCCCTACAAAATCATCTGGTCTGGCTATGCTCCATCTTCCCCACACAAAGTATTTAAATCATGCACAACCCCGATGACAAGTCAAGCAATTGTTTCACACCTTTTATGTTCTCAAACCTTTTCAACTTTCACGCAATACATGAGCGTGAGCCATGGATATAGCACTATAGGTGGAATAGAATATGGTGGAGGTTGTGAGGAAAAGGAGAAGATAGTCTCACATCAACTAGGCGTATCAATGGGCTATGGAGATGCCCATCAATAGATATCAATGGGAGTGAGTAGGGATTGCCATGCAATGGATGCACTAGAGCTATAAGTGTATGAAAGCTAAAAAGAAACTAAGTGGGTGTGCATTATAATGAAAAATTCCCACTAGTTATATGACAGTGACAAAATAGGAGACTCTCTATCATGAAGATCATGGTGCTACTTTGAAGCACAAGTGTGAAAAAAAGATAGTAGCATTGTCCCTTCTCTCTTTTCTCTCATTTTTTTTATTTTGGTGGGCATCTTTGGCCTCTTTTTTTTATTTGGGCTTCATTGGCCTCTTTTATTATTTGTAAAGTGCGGAGACTCATCCCAACTTGTGAGGGAATCATAGCTTCCATCATCCTTTCCTCTCATGGGACAATGCTCTAATAATGATGATCATTACACTTTTATTTACTTACAACTCAAGAATTACAACTCGATACCTAGAAAAAAATATGACTCTATATGAATGCCTCCGGCGGTGTACCGGGATGTGCAACGATCTAGCATAGCAAATGACATAAAAAAACGGACAAGCCATGAAAATATCATGCTAGCTGTCTTACGATCATGCAAAGCAATATGAAAATGATGGTGCGTGTCATAATAAACGGAACGGTGGAAGTTGCATGGCAATATATCTAGGAATGGCTATGGAAATGCCATAATAGGTAGGTATGGTGGCTGTTTTGAGGAAGGGAATATGGTGGGTTTAATGCACCGGCAAAAGTTGCGCGGTACTAGAGAGGCTAGCAATGGTGGAAGGGTGAGAGTGCGTATAATCCATGGGCTCACATTAGTCATAAAGAACTCACATACTTATTGCAAAAGTCTATTAGTTATCAAAGCAAAGTATTAGACGCATGCTCCTAGGGGAGAGGTTGGTAGGAGTTAACCATCGCGCGCTCCCGACCCTCACACAAAGGATGACAATCAATAAACAAATCATGCTCCGACTTCGTTACATAACGGTTCACCATACGTGCATGCTACGGGAATCACAAACTTTTAACACAAGTATTTCTACCAATCCACAATTAGTCACTAGTATGACTCTAATATCACTATCCTTATATCTCAAAACTATATGCAAGGAATCAAACTTCTCATTGTATTCAATGCACTTTATATGAAAGTTTTTATTATATCCATCTTGGATGCCCATTATATTAGGACTAAATTCATAACCTAAACCAATTACCATGCTGTTTAAAGACTCTCAAAATAATATAAGTGAGGTACGAGAGTTCAATTATTTCTATAAAATAAAACACCACCGTGCTCTAAAAAGATATAAGTGAAGAACTAGAGCAAAATTGCCTGGCTCAAAAGATATAAGTGAAGCACATAGAGTATTCTAATAAATTCACGATTCATGCGTGTCCCTCTCAAAAGATGTGTGCAGCAAGGATGATTGTGGCAAACTAAAAAGCAAAGACTCATATCATACAAGATGCTCCAAGCAAAACACATATCATGTGGTGAATAAAAATATAGCCTCAAGTAAATTTACCGATGGATTGAAGACGAAAGAGGGGATGCCTTCCGGGGCATCCCCAAGCTTAGGCTCTTTGGTATCCTTGAATATTCCTTGGGGTGCCTTGGGCATCCCCAAGCTTAGGCTCTTGCCACTCCTTATTCCATAGTCCATAAAACATCCAAAATAGATAATATAATAGCATGGAACAATCAAAAATTATAGATACGTTGGAGACGTATCATGTGATCTCACGAAACATGTCTCTATCTCCGGTCATGTGATCTGTGCATCCACTATCGAGAATCCATTCCTTTCCTCTGGACATGTAGTCTTTGAAGTTGGCCATGAGACTAAGATTCTTCATAGTCTTCTCAAACTTGATGTGGAACTCCTCATCTTCATCATAGTAGCCATGTTCTTCATTTTCATCATCAAATGGGACATCCTTGTCACAAAAATCAAGTGAGTCTAGATTGTGATCATGACAATATTCAAGATAATGAATGTGAATGGTTCTAGAATGATATTGTTAACATCTCCTTTAGCATGCATGAGGTCACGAAACTCAAAAATATTTTCATCAAACTTGGGATCGCTAGGCTTCATCTTGTGGAATACAATATTTTTATGAAGAATAACATCAAAATTCTTTAAAGAGAAATTTGGGTATCTCTTCTCCAAAATTTTCCACAAGGTGTAGGCACAAGTAAAGTTTTGCATGGAGCTAAGCACAATGTTGGGTAATCCTCTAATGATAAGATTGATAGTCCTTAGATTAGGAAGCATGTCAATTTCTTCCATGTGAGTAGGATGTAAGGGATCAATGGGAGGCGCATATGGAGTGTGAATATACTTGCTCAAGTTAAATTCATCAAATATATCAAACATTTCATCTCTCCAATGACTAAGTACTCCCCATCGAAAATAGGCACTCTACATCTAATACTCCGAAAAGTAGACATATCCATCTTCCTCCAATGGTGATCAAACCAAAGCAATGGAGAACAAAATCTCTGATACCAATTGTGGGATCGAGAAGAGGCATCTGATAACCCACAAGTATAAGGGATCGCAATAGTTTTTGAGGGTAGAGTATTCAACCCAAATTTATAGATTCGACACAAGGGGAGCCAAAGAATATTTGCGAGTATTAGCAGTTGAGTTGTCAATTCAACCACACCTGGAGATTAAATATCTGCAGCAGAGTGATCAATAGCACGTTAGTATGATAGTTTGGATAGTAGTAGCAGCAGTAACGGTAACAGTAGAAGTGATAGCAATAGTTTGGTAGCAGTTGGAACAGTAGCGGCAGCAATAGTAACTTAGCAAGAGCAATATATGGAAAACTCGTAGGAACTGGATCGGTGAACTCGTTGGATGATATTCATCATATAACAGTCATAACCTAGGGTGACACAGAACTAGCTCCAGTTCATAAATGTAATGTAGGCATGTATTCCGTAAATAGTCATACGTGCTTATGGAAAAGAACTTGCATGACATCTTTTATCCTGCCCTCCCGTGGCAGCGGGGTCCATAAGGAAACTAAGGGATATGAAGGCCTCCTTTTAATAGAGAACCGGAACAAAGCATTAACACATGGTGAATACATGAACTCCTCAAGCTACGGTCATCACCGGAAAGTGTCCCGACTATTGTCACTCTGGGGTTTACGGATCAGAACACGTAATAGGTGCGTATGACTAGCAAGATCAGATCAAGAACATAGATATAATGGTGATAACATAAATGGTTCAGATCTGAAATCATGGCACTCGGGCCCTAGTGACAAGCATTAGGCATAGCAAAGTCATAGCAACATCAATCTCAGAACATAGTGGATACTAGGGATCAAGCCCTAACAAAACTAACTCGATTACATGATGAACCTCATCCAACTCCTCACCGACCAGCAAGCCTACGAAGGAATTACTCACTCCCGGTGGGGAGCATCATGGAATTGGCGATGGAGAAGGGTTGATGATGACGAAGACCGAAGATTCCCCTCTCCGGAGGCCCAAATGGGCTCTAGATCTGGCCTCCCGATGAAGAACAGGAGGTGGCGGCGGATCCGTATCGTAAAACGCGATGAATCTTTCTCCCTGACTTTTTCTCCAAAAATAGGATTTTATAGCGTCGGAATTAGGGTCAGTGGGGCCACGAGGTGGGCACAACCCACCAGGGCGTGCAGGGGGGGGGGGGCTGGCGTGCCCTGGTGTCTTGTGCCCAGCCAGGGCCCCCCTCCGGTGGTTCTTGGCTCCAGTATTTTTTATTTATTGTAAAATAAATCTCCAAAAAGTTTCGTCTAGTTCCGAGAAATTCTATTTCTACACAAAAACAACACCATGGTAGTTCTGCTGAAAACAGCGTTAGTCCGGGTTAGTTTCATTCAAACCATGCAAATTAGAGTCCAAAACAAGGGCAAAAGTGTGGCACCCCGATAGAGGGCCGACGCACGCCAGCCCCAGGATAAGACCTGGCGCACGTCAAAGACATGATACAGCAATTCCAGGCACAAAAATGGTTTTATTAAATAAAATGGAGTATTACAATACTGTTGCTTACAACAATATTACATAACTCCAGGGCTAACTAAATGGCAGCAGAGGTCTTGGTTCAGCGGCAACGACGTCTCTGGCTGGGCTCCATAACTCGCAGGACTGGCTGGGTTACGATCTAGCACGACGGATCTTCTCCTGCAACTGGCCACGTGCAAGGCCAGGTGAGTACTTTGAATGTACTCGCAAGACAACCAAATACATAGCATCCAAACAAGCAGATGACAAAGCAAGCCCTATGCTATTCATGAATTAATCCTAAGCATGGCATGAAATTAACTGTAAAACACAGACCAAGCATAGCATAGCATGGATCAGACCTATAATCTACGTAACATAGCATGACAATGATCACACTAGCTACTTAAAGTGCTTACTGTTATCGAATGCCAACTTACTCTCTTCTGGGTTGTCTCACAACCCTCGACATACTCATGATCCAACCTGAACTGACTCAAATCCAATCCAAATCATGTGGTCATCCTAACCACTCATCATATAGCCATCCCTTGGCTAACATATCATATTCCTGACATCATCTGATGTCTACCCAAGATGATTTCTTCCATCATTATCATCATTATTACGGTTGACCACCTAGTGAGGTCTGGATGGGCTGTCCAATACCGTGGACGCGGCTATTCGAATAGATTTTTACACTCTGCAGAGGTTGCGCACTTTACCCACACCATGAAGCACCTGGCCTCGCGATCCCCTTCGGGTGGACCAGCGTTGCTTCAATGAAACCTGCCTGACCCGTGACTCTCTTATCGTACCACCGGCATTCATCCTCCCCCAGAGGCCTGCCCTGGATGGCCCTTGTGTCCTCATGACACCTGTGTCCTCATGACACCTGCCACCGTCGTGGCCAAACTAAACTGTCCCAAACGGGGACTAAACTGTCCCAAACGGGGACTCCCGGGCTAAACAACCAACTGGGCTCACAGGGTTATCACCGCCTACCTGATCAGGGTAGCACGTGTGCATAACCCTCCCTCTTTGGAGGTACCGGTGAAAGAGCGCGCGATCAGACCAAGTCAAGGCCATCCCATACCGGCAAATGTGGCTGCACGTATAAGCCCGGACATGTGACTCAAGATCAACCAACTAAGTTGCATTAATTCAACTCCTCATATCCACAAACTGCCGGATGAAACCCAAAATAATCATAGACAATAATCTCTTAATCCAACTCAACATATTCATCAATGTACCATTTCACCGACAATTATAGCAAGATCATAGTACCGATAGTCATGGCATGAGATCAACCATAGTACTAACATGACTATGTCATATAACCTTAAATGAAAAGTAGTGCTAACATCTAATACGGGTGGCACAACAAGTGTATGCAAATGCGGACTAACAGGTGGTACGGATGTAACAAAATAAACACACAGGGTGCAAGCAAAGTCATCATGCAAGTCCGGAGCTCATGGTAAGAGGTTGGCTTGCCTGGGGTCGATGAATACGCCGGGAGGAAGTGCGATAAAACGCCGGAAAGATTTACCGGAGAGGGGTTCCCTCACAGAGGGGTTGAACGAAGGGCAAGGGCAAAATGGTTATTTTCACAATGTGAACACATTATGAAAATAATGTCGTCGGAACGGGCTCGACGAGACGAAGACGTGGGCATTGATTTTACCTCGATCGGAGTTAGGATCGCGGAGATATGGGCGTTTGAATACCAGGGACCAATCTGTAAAAAGATTTCTACAAATAGGCCCCTGGCTGCAAAAACAGAACGCGCCTTCGGGCAGAGTACGCTTCCTGTTCTGGAAAGCGCCTTTTTCACCAAAGCGGGTTGAAAGTACCCTTTCTGATCTGGAAAACGTATTTGCAGGAATACGTTTCCACTTAAACTGCCAACGGGCCCGGGCTATAGAGACCGACGGGCGGGGCCCGCCTTATCTCTCTCTCTCCTCCTCCCTGGGTCTTCTCCTTCCTCGCGACCGAAGCAGAGGAGGTCCGGCCGCTGGCGCAACCGTTGCCTGGCGACGAGAGTGGGCCGGCCGGCGAGCGAGGAGGCTTGGCCGCACCCCACCGCGCCCAGAGGTGGTCGCGCGACCACGCTGGGTGGCCGGTAGCGCTGCCGCCGCTGACAGGGCCACGGCGGCCGAAGAATCTCCGGCGAGGCCACGCGGGCAGGGCTCCTCGATCGAGCAGAGGACGGCAGCGGTGTGCGGGCACCTAGGGAAGGCCAAGGGCGGTGTTGGAGAGGAGGGGAAGGAGCCAGGGCGCTGGCTGGCTCAAGGGGAATCGGCCGCAGGGCCTTCGGCCATTGGAGAGAGGGGGAAGCTCTGGGGCTCGATGGAGGAGGGGCTAGGGGTTGCTGCTGCTCGGGGGGCTCGGGGGCACGCTTAAATAGTAGAGGGGAGGGGCTAACCGATGAGGGGGAAGCTGCCCGACGCTCGCTGCCGTGGCGGAGCTCCGCTAGAGCATCCATGTCGGCAGGCGCCTGCAGGAGCTAGGAGACGAGGGGAAGAGGGCTCTGGACGGTTTACGCGCGTGATGGACAACTCGCAGACACTCCTGGACAAGCCGCGGCTCGCCGGAGACATTTCCCGAAGGATCTGATGCACAGAGCGCAGTTTTGGCATGCTCTGCACGTGGTCACCGTGTGGCCACGGCGTTGACATGCCCTATATGAAACCAAACCATGTCTGGGGGCTTCTCCACACTTCCCTGGTTTGACTTGACCCCTCAAGCATGATACTGGAGCTCTGGTGTGACCTCTCCTTGCTCAACAAGAAGCCAACAGCATAGTGTTTGTGCTGTGGTGTGGCTACCACAGTGCACCTCTTGGCTTGATATTGGGCAGAGAGTGATCACCTACTAGGGTGACTAACTTGGCAAAGTTTCAGATCCCCTGGACCACTCTAGATAGTACCTCCTTTGCAAAGTGCCAGACTGGACAGAATTGAAGATGATGATGCTGGGGTCAAATGGCTAGATGAAACTATCCCAAATTTGGAGGAGACCAAAGATTTAGGCATATGGATGCACTGTAAAAATTTCATACCATTTTGCATTGTTCAAAATGGTACTTCCTTCACAGTGATCCAATCTGGACAAAAACTTAGATAATTTGCTGAAGAAGATTGGCTATATGGAATGGGCTAATTTTTGGTGCAAAGGTAATTTATCATAATGAATTGCCCTGCAAAATTTTATCCCAAGGAGATCAAGGAATCAAACACTTCCTTTGCAAACAGGAAATCTGGACAGAATTTGCAAAGGGGTGTTGTGCTCAAAATTTGAATTGTGGAACTTGATATTTTGATGGAAATGGAGAAGATATGGATATGAGAGGCTCCACCAATTATTTGCGATTTTTCCTAGCTACCAAAATGGTAGTTCCTTTGGAAAGGCCCCAAATTAAAATATTGGCTTTAAATAGGAAAATGCAATTTCCCCTATTTAATTATGGCCAATATTTTTATGAGAGCTCAATATGATCACAAGGATTATCTCCACAAGTTTTCATGACCTTGGGAGATGGATAGATATTTTCCTGGATTTAATTCCTCAAAAAGGCAGAAAAAATGAATTAATTCTAGATGAGAAATATTGTAGATGACTTGGCAATATTTTTGCATATCTAGGGTTTATGAGAGAAGGAGGATCTCTGGAAATTTTTGGGAGGATCAACAGAGCAAGGGAAATGATAGCTCCTTTGTAAATACAAAGGCAAGATTTCCAGTTCCAATATTTTGGAACTAGGGTTTGGATGAGATTCAGGGTTTACGGACAAGAGCTTGGCTGGAAAATGAGCATGGGAAAGGCACTGAGAGGTTAGGGGTTGTCTGGATTCACCCGGTCATTCACGAGCTTCCAGAGGAAAAAAAATTCGGGAGAGAAAAGCTAGGAAGGAATAACAGCACAAAAATCGATAACCCGATTTTTGGGGTGTTACAAAAAGTGTGAGGAAAAGTAAATACGTTAGAGACGTATCAACTCCCCCAAGCTTAACCCATTGCTTGTCCTCAAGCAATTCAGTTGACAAACTAAAAGTGATAAAGAAAAACTTTTACGAACTCTTTTGTTCTTGTTTACATATATATGCTTAAGTAGCACCCAGGTTTTCATCAAAGATTATGACTAGCTGAAAGTGCTAGTTATCGACTAGAGGGGGGGGGGGGGTGAATAGACGATTTTTATGAAAGTCTTCGAAACAATGAATGTATTTGAATAGTGCAGAAACATAAACAGGATCAGGTAGGGATACAATAAAGAATCTAATCTAGGCATGCATCACAGTGAAGACATACAAACAGGTTAAGCTTTAACATCATGCACAATAAGATGAGTCGAAGATAAACTTAGACAGTGCGAAGATAAATAGCAGGTATGAATGTCTTCAGGACAAGTCTTCAGTGATGAACAGGGAAAGGCTTCACGATACAGAATAGGAATGTAAGAAAGTGAAGGAGATAACCAGTTGATTGACGAAGACACAGGATTTGTTGGACCAGTTCCAGTTGCTGTGACAACTGTACGTCTGGTTAGGGAGGCTGAGATTGAACTCAGAAGACCTTGTCTTCACCTTATTCCCCTTGAGCCGAAGTCACTTAGACAGCGCCCAATCACTCTGGTAAGTCTTCAGGGGAGACTTCTGAAACCCGTACAAACTTGGTCACCCGGCGATCCACTATGACTCTTGGATTGCTCTAGACCCAGACGCCTAATTGTCCGGAAGATCACAGTCTTCAAGTGTAATAAGTCTTCAGTTCTCTTAGAATAGAATGACTTCGGTGATGCTCAAACACTCTAGCTCTAGGTGTTTAGGTGTATCCTCGCAGGATGTGTCTCTCTCAATGTCTTCGAGGTGGGTTGCTCCAAAACGACAACAGCCGTATCTCTCTCTGAGCAGCCACCTTCTCATGGTGGAGGGGGTGGGCTATTTTTAGCCAGCGGGCAACCCGACCTGATATGACCGAAATGACCTTGGGTCAATGGCCAACCGACACGTGTCACAACGGTCGGATTTCAAACACATGCGGCAGCTTTGCTTGGGCTACAAGTAAAGCTGACTCAACCAACTCTGGAAGAGATTTCCTCTCATTGTCTTCACTCGAAGACATAGGTATGGGTTGAGCATCACGTCAGCATCTGACTTCGATCACATCGACCACACTTAACAGTACGGTGGTTCCTATGACTCATGAAAGAAGAAACAAAACTACCAGAAGACTTCGTCTTCGCGTTTCATTGTGTTCAGACGAATGTCTTCGCTTACCACCAATGGCTTCAGCCATCATCAATGTCTTCGGACATTTTTGGGGGTCGTCTTCGACAGCTAAACCGAAACTCCAGGGACTTCTCTCTATGTTAACCTGTGAACTCTCACAAACACATTAGTCCCTCAACCACGTTTGTCTTCAATACTCCAAAACCAAACAAGGGTGACACTAGATGCACTTACAATCTCCCCCTTTTTGGTGATTGATGACAAACTGGTTGAAGTTTTCAACGGGGATAAAAAATATGTGAAGATATGGCTTTGAAGATTTTGATTACAAGATATAGAGAGCTCCCCCTAAAGATGTGCATATGAAAATTTTGCTTTGAATGCAAGTGCACATGGCAGGTTGTAGTTTGTGGAGATCTCCCCCTATACCTTGTAATCCAATCACTATGCTTTAACAGATATGTCGAAGATAATGAAATGCATAATGAAAAATGGGCGTTTGCAGAATGACTTCGAGCGCATAAAATAACTTGAAGAAACCCCAAAGAGTACGGTAAACATAAAGTGCAAACGTCCATCAGGACTTAAGTTTTACAACCCAAAACAGCAAATGTTCAGAAACGAGAGTTGTAAACTTAGCAAAAAATAGCACCCAGCCCTTATTAGTAGACCTGCTTGAAGACTATCATCCAATGCCTCTCCCCCTTTGTCATCGAATGACCAAAAAGGGACGAAGACATTGAAGAACTAAACGTTCCCAGCAGGTGTCGATGAAGATGGTGCAGTAGGGTCTTGGGGAGCTGGTGCAGAGGAGCGTGGTGTAGTGTCGCGACGCCGAGTTGATGGAGGCACATAGGTGGCATCATCAGCTTCATCAGCGAGCCTGACGTTGGTGGAGGGAGCTGAAGAGGAGAAATCACTGTCTTCGAGGGATGGAGTCTTGCGCCATTTCTCCGCACTGGGAGGTGGTGCACCAAATCTGTAGCGGGGGTGAAAGCCATCTTCTCGAAGCTCATCCTTAGGAGCCTGCATAGTTAGAGTCCTCCATGAGCGGCGACTGGTTTCATAAGCCACAAAGGCATTCTTGGTGGCAAGGTTGCGAACATGATTGACATAATGCATATGGCGCCGAGTCCATTCATGGTGCTTGTCTTGCCTTTGAATTAGTGAAACAAGAAGTTCACGATCAGTGAGTGCACGCTCTCTTCTTGGCAGGCGTTGACGAGGCAGAGTGCTAGCAGTGGCTTCGGTGTTGGTGGCACTGGATCTTGGCTGTCAAAAAGCACCAATAAGTCTTGCCCTTGATGGATCAGAAGGAATGTGAAGACCTTCAATATCAGAAGTGCCACTAGTGCCTTCGACAATAGGATTCTTGCTCTTGGATGGATACAGATCTGCTGGCACAACTTCAATATCTGGAAGATAAACGCCATGGTTGCGAGCAGAAGGAAGAAACCTACTGTTGCTTCTGTACTTGATGAAGCGCATGATCCAGGGAGCATATATCTTCGGCTCGAGAACATTGAAACCATTGGCAGCAAGGTTGCGAAGAAATAAGTCTTGAAGATTGAACCTGATGCCATATACATTGTTGTAGAGAAGTGTCTTCGGAGGCCCTTCAATCTTACGGGATGAGTTGTGCCCTTTAATCGGCCAGATAGTGTGCCGAAGAATGTGATAGATAGTCCTGGGCAAGTACTGAAGATTATCCACAAAGAATGAAGTGGGCAATTCTGCATCTCTAGCTAAAGGCTTCATCATTGTTAGCATCTCAGTCATGTTGGGTTCTCGCATTTGGAAGAGGCTTCGAGTGGCAATCTCATAGGCTTCAGAGCGAGGCTCCAACTCTTCACCAGAGGCAGCAAGTGGTGTTGCAGGAAAGAAATCCAGTGGTGAAGCAGTGATATGCTCATCTCTTATCATAAACTCCATCTGCCAGGTGTTCAAGTCATGACCGAAGCCAGAGATGTGAAGAGTTGCGTAGAACTGGAGAATGAGCTCTTCATTCCAGTCTTCATGGTCAGTGCAGAAAGGGAGGAGACCCACATCTCGAAGACAATCCAGTGCTTGATCAAAACAGGGAAGACCTTTCATAGCCTCAAAGCTGAGATGTTTGTGGGGAAAGATCATGTTCTGACCATAAAGCACACACATGTAGTACTGACGTTGTGGAGCACTCTAGAACCTGTCAGACTATATTCTTGCACGCTTGTATGGATTGCGTTCAGAGTTGAAGAAGGTGTTGTTCAGCTAGAACCTTTCCAACTCGAAGACTAAGGGTCGTGCTGGGCTAGACTGGCGAAGACATGGAAGACGTGGCATGGGGTTCATGACATTGGGGCGTCGATCAAGGTGGAACTCATACCGTGGTCCCATCCGTGGTGGTGCTACAAGACGAGGCCATCTGATAGGAACCATCTCTCCTTCCCTATTGCGAGCCATCACAATGTTGTCCTCATTGTCTTCAGTGGATGGCGTGGCAGGGACAGGAGGTCCATCTGGGGAGGGGGCATTGGCAATGTCCATAGTGCCATTGGCAGGAACGTCTTCGGCTGCCGTAGTGTCTGTTGTAGGTTGGCTGGGAGGTACATCTTCAATCATTAGCACTTCTTCGACTAGTGCAGTTGGTGAAACTCTTACTTCATCTTCAGGAATAGGAGACATTAGAGGTCGAGGACCTCGATGAAGACGTTTGAGTGGGGAAGTGCGAGTGGTAGTGTCAATCTCCTCTGGAGCAAATGGAGATTCTGGGGAGGCTGACACAGGTGGGAAGAAAGGCGGTGATGGTGTACCCGGTTCAGCTTCAGGTACATCTGGACGGAGTGGTGTCCCAATGTCCACAAATTCACTCGTGGGCTGTGGGGAGGAATCCATTGGGGCATCCACCTGTGGAACATGTTCTGGGTCAACATTGGCTTCACCACCAATGTCATCATGAGCAAAGTCTTCAGCTGCTGCTGTGTCTTCAGCAGCTGGGATATCTTCTAGTTGCTGAGTCTCTGTGGAAGCAGACTCATGCAGAACAACTCTTCTTTCTAAGTTTTCTGAGGCAGGAGGAGCCACTGAGATTGGCTTGATGAGCAGAGGCTCTTGTTGAGGAGCGGGGGTTGATGACGGAGTAGTAGGGGGTACTGGTGTTTGGTCTTGTGCTGGCTCTGAATACTTTGAATTTCTTGTCTTCAACCTCTTCGGAGGTTGGGCTTCAGAGGCAGTAGCCTTGCGCTTCTTAGCTTCAGCTTCAGCTTTCTTGGTCTTCTTGCTATCAGCAGCAGAGGAAGACGGAGGTGCACGAGGACTGGAGAAGCCAGCAGGAAATTCAATGCCACGACGCACATTTGGTGTAGGAGAAGGCACATCCGAAGACATCGAAGCTTGCCTGGAGCGTGCAATGACTTCGGGAGCAAGTGCAGGTTGGCCAAGTGCTTTTCTCTTCAACATGTCATTGTGAGCTTGGACCATAATGGCAGTCTTGCACTTGAGGAGCGCAAGGGCGCCCTTGACAGCTTCACATCGCTTCTCAAACACAGCCTTGAGATCTGTCATCATCAGCTGATATCCCTTGATCTGCTCGGCAGTGAGTCTGTGCACATTTTGCTTGAATAGCTCTTTTTCATGGCTGATCTTGGCCTTCATTTGCTTGGCCTTCTGAGCCACAGTCAGTTCCTCGTTCACAAGTCCTTGGAAAGTAACACTCAGGCCAATTGGGAGCTGAAGTGCATCATTGCTGAGGGAGGGATCGGCGAACCATTCATCAATGAAGTGTTCAAAGATGACAGGATCAAACAGAGGTAAGTCTTCAAGCCTTTTGGCTTCCTCTTCTTTCTGCTGGATAAGCCTAGCTAAGGCTTCATTGTCGAACTCATCGTCAGACAGTTCAATCATATTTGATGCGCCCATTAGTGACAGAGTAGGCTTCGGACCTCTGGAGGCAACAACTTTCCTTTTCATATGCCTATGAAGGCGATCTTCTTCCTCAGGCTCTTCTGGATTATCAGAGGGAGAGCGCGAAGCCTGAGGTGAGGGGACAGATGGCTTGCGAGGCTTTGAAGCCAGTGACTTTTTCAGAAGCTTCGGCCTAGGAGTAGGTGGATGCTCTTCATCATCATTATCATCAGAGTCAAACTGAACAGGATCTAGGCAGCCAAGTATACTTGATGGATGGGGATTGCTAGGCATTGGGGGCCTGAACATGCATGGATAGAATCCCATATTGATGGCTTCTGCCTTAGTCTTCGGATGAAGATTTCTGTAAATGATGTCCATCCATGGTGCCTTTTCAGCACACTTCTCAGCATATTCCTTGGTGACAAAGTGGTAGTTGAACCACTCCACACTCCAATATCGTCGAATCCATTGGATTCGAGTGTTGCGCTGATGATAAGTTTCTCCCTCATCTGACTTGTATTGCTCATAAAGAGCTGGAGGAAGATCTTTGGCAGTATTCTTGCATCTCAGTTTCCCTCCCTTCTTGACTGTATTATCATCTGCCATTGGCTTTGGCAAAGGCTTCAACAATGGCTTCACAGGAGTGCGCAAGTATGAGCACGCACCAGAGGATTCCAGATGTATCTGCAAGTTGTCTGCAAATGAATTCAGACTATGAGATCCAAGCGATTCTGCTGTGGACATGTACCTGTGAAAGAGTTAGAGACGCGAGGGAAGAGGAGAGGTCATATGCATTCTTAGAAGATTTGGAATATAGCACAATGTTTAGAAGACATTGACCTTTTTACCGAAGACATTCACTTTTATACCATATATGGTGATTTCAGATTGGTACAAGTCCAAGGATTCGTACAAGTGAGGAATCAAACCAATCTTTAGATCAAAAAGTGAAAGTATTTGGCAAGATAGAGATCTAGATCTAGATGCGGTTGAGTGAAGGGTGGAGAAACTGCAACCGACTATTTTCAGTAGAAATTTCAGATCAAAACATGCGGTAAAAAATAGCTTTTTATTTATCGCAAGGAAGAACGTGACGAACAGCTCGACGAGGCGGAGAAGCCAAGCAGTTCGATCTGCCTCACCCTAACTCGGTGGAGGCAGACAGCTAAGGCGGCAGTGAGCGGAGGATGAACGTGGCCGGCGTGAGTACGTCATCGGAGTAGGCGTGGCATCTAAGCACTTCGTCTCCGGCGGCGATGGAATCTAGCGACGGCGCTAGGGTTTTGAGCACGTGGGTAGCGGAGGAAGGGGAAAGTAATAATGGAAGGGGGTTAACTTGCACTTATAGGGTGTGGAAACCTCCGAACAAGTTGGACGGATATGCCCCTGACTCCTCGGTTTATGTGGACACGTGGCATACATGCAACCCACCTTACAACCCACTACCAAAATCGAAACGGCGACGCGGGAGTTGTTGCTAATAATGCGGAGACAGTTGAGATTTGAGAATTAAATATGTGGTTGATTTGTCTTCTACTGTCAAGGACACAGAGAAGACAGTCAACACGTGTCAATATAGAATGCATATGACTGGATTAGACCAGACTTGGACGAGGAAGAATAGAAGAGAATGTCGGGTCCGATCACATTTGGCTAGGAAAAAGTTGACGACAAAGCTATAGGACAAATGCTGTATAGGACAAGGTTCTAATCCAAAAGTAGATCTGCAAACAGTTTTCAACTGAAACACATATAAATTTTCTTCCGAAGACATTCAACTCTCGAAGACATGTAAAGAAGATGAGATAAAACGCAATGAGATGAAAATAAGCAATGTCTTCGAGTTTGGTTGCTGGCGTTACCCACCGTATAAGAATGTTTGACTCAGACACGGCGCACAATTATCGTGGCGCTCTGAAGTCATATTCTTCGTTAATTTATTCACACTCAGATTGTAAGTCTTCATGAATTGAAGACATACGTTACTTCGTGTGTTGTGCATCAAAGTCATCAACATGCATAAGCGTTAGGATGTATTCCTATTCAAAGGACATTTGAGGATTCTAAGATATTTAGCTCACACCGCAACTTGCAAAACCTCTTCTCATCCAAAGGCTTCGTGAAGATATCTGCCAGTTGATCTTCAGTATCAGCATGCTTGATGTTGATTTCACCCTTCATCACGTGATCCCGAAGAAAATGATGTCGTATCTGAATATGATTTGTCTTCGAATGTTGTACGGGGTTGTGGGAGATCTTGATTGCACTCTTGTTGTCACAGTAGAGAGGTACATGCTTCAGGTTGATGCCGTAGTCCTTGAGAGTCTGCTTCATCCATAGAAGCTTAGTGCAGCATGCGCCAGCAGCAATGTATTCGGATTCGGCAGTGGAGAGTGAAACACAGTTCTGCTTCTTCGAAGACCAGCATACAAGAGATCGTCCCAGAAAGTGACAAGTGCCTGATGTAGACTTGCGATCAACTCTGTCGCCAGCGAAGTCAGAATCTGAATAGCCAATCAGCTCAAATTTCGAACCCTTTGGATACCATAATCCTAGTGTTCGGGTGTGTGCCAGATATCTAAGTATTCGCTTCATAGCTAGGTGATGCGACTCCTTTGGTGCCGCTTGAAATCGGGCGCACATGCAAACGCTAAGCATTATATCTGGCCTAGATGCACATAAGTACAACAAAGATCCAATCATGGAGCGATATACCTTCTGATCGAAATCTTTACCATTTTCATCAGTGCAGAGGTGTCCATTTGTAGGCATTGGCGTCTTGTAACCTTTGGCTTCGTTCATGCCAAATTTCTTGAGGCAGTCCTTGAGGTACTTCTCTTGGGATATGAAGATGCCATTTGGTTGTTGTCGAATTTGAAGCCCTAGGAAGAATTTTAGTTCTCCCGTCATCGACATTTGATATTTTTCTTGCATCATATAAGCAAACTCATCACTATATTTGTTGTTAGTACAGTCGAAGATAATGTCGTCCACATATATTTGGTATACAAACAGTTCATCATCATAGGATTTAGTGAAGAGAGTGGGATCGAGTGAACCAGGTTTGAAGCCTTTCTTCTTGAGGAATTCCTTGAGTGTGTCATACCAAGCTCTTGGTGCTTGCTTGAGGCCATAGAGTGCCTTGTTGAGCTTGAAGACTTTGTCCGGATGCTTTGGATCTTCAAACACTGGTGGTTGAGCAACATATACTTCTTCCTCAATCTTACCATTAAGGAATGCACTTTTGACATCCATTTGATATAAGCATATGTCATGATGGTTAGCATAAGGAAGCAGTATTCGAATGACTTCGAGTCTAGCGACAGGTGCAAAGGTTTCACCGAAGTCAATACCCTCAAACTGTGTGTAACCTTGGGCCACAAGTCTGGCCTTGTTTCTGACGACTTGACCGGACTCATCTTGCTTGTTGCGAAAGATCCACTTGGTACCGATGATGTTGTGCTTCCTTGGATCAGGACGCTTTACGAGCTCCAACACATTGTTTAGCTCGAACTGGTGAAGCTCTTCCTGCATGGCTTGAATCCATTCCAGTTCCTTGAAAGCTTCATCTACTTTGGTGGGTTCTGTGATAGATACAAAAGCAAAGTGCCCTCAAAAGTTAGCCAGTTGAGTAGCTCTTGAGCGAGTAAGTGGACCTGGTGCATTTATGCTGTCAAGCATTCTCTCAATTTGGACTTCATTTGCCACACGTGGATGAGCAGGGCGAAGACTTTGTTCGGGCTGCTGAGTATTGTCTTCATCAGCAGCATTGTCTTCGGGTTCAGCATTGTCTTCGCGCTGAGTAGGTGGAGGAATGATGACTTCTTCTACAACCACAGGTTCTTCAGGTACAATTTCTCCAGTGCCCATCCGTCTAATAGCTTCATCGGGAGGTAGTTCATCTACCATAGGACGCAGGTGCTCTCTTTGCGAGCCATTAGTTTCATCGAATCACACATCTACAGTTTCAACAACCTTGTTGTGAAGGATGTTGAAGACGCTGTAGGTGTGCGAATCCTTTCCATAACCAAGCATGAAACCCTCATGTGCTTTCGATGAAACTAATTGATGAATCCTTTCCACACCACACTTCTAAATTTGCACCGAAAGCACATGGAGTTAGTTCCAATAAATCTGGCAAACACTTCACCATTTTGACATTTGAACAGTTTATAATTGGAATCAAAGGATTCATCAATAATGAGAGGATTCGCACAGTTGAAGCCTGATAATGTGGAAGGATCGACTGAAGGACCTTTCGCAGCAACCCATGTGGTTTTGGGGTACTGCTCAGGCGTCTAGTAGGATCCGTCAACATTGACGTTTCTTTCGAAACCTACACCCTCTTTCCTAGGGTTTTTGTTCAGTATTGTCTTCTTCAAGACATCACAAAGAATCTGATGTCCTCTCAGACTTTTGTACATGCCAGTTAGTTCCATTCCTGTAGTTAGTTCCAATAAATCTGGCAAACACTTCGAGAACCATTTTGACATTATCAGACTTTTGGTCACTGCGAATCCTTTCCATAACTGCAGGAATGGTTCTCCTGCAGTTAGTTCCAATAAATCTGGCAAACACTTCACCATTTTGACATTTGAACAGTTTATAATTGGAATCAAAGGATTCATCAATAATGAGAGGATTCGCATAGTTGAAGCCTGATAATGTGGAAGGATCGACTGAAGGACCTTTCGCAGCAACCCATGTGGTTTTGGGGTACTGCTCAGGCGTCCAGTAGGATCTGTCAACATTGACGTTTCTTTCGAAACCTACACCCTCTTTCCTAGGGTTTTTGTTCAGTATTGTCTTCTTCAAGACATCACAAAGAATCTGATGTCCTCTCAGACTTTTGTACATGCCAGTTTCAAGGAATGTCTTCAACCTGTCATTCTCATCAGTGATAATAGTGGCTTCCTTAGACGAGGGGTTAGGTGCCACAGATACAGTTGAAGATAATGCAATTTCAGAAGCATTTGAACATTCAGCAGTTGAATCATTAGCTTCACGTGCAATGCACTTTAAGCATGGAGCATCAAATTCATCCTGAGCGGTACTGATCTGCACTGCTAGGAGTGAGTCGTTTTCCTTCCGTAGGTCATCATGTGCTTCCCTCAACTTCTCAAGATCAATCTTTTTCTGAAGATATTCCAGCGAAAGCTTCTCATGATCAGTTGAAAGAGCGTCATGACGACTTTGGAGATCCTCAAACCTTGAACAAAGACTACGCATGTCTTCAGCCATAGTTTTGTTCAGACTCATCTCTTCGCGTAACAGGTCATCGCTTTTCTCTAGAGTAGTTTGCATTTTCTCCATGGCACTTTGTTGTTTAGTGGCAATTTTTACAAGTTTAGCATAGCTAGGTTTCTTGTCATCATTAGATTCAGCTTCGGACTCAGAGTCATGATGTGAGGGTTTTGAAGATACCTTGGAGGCTTTCGCCATGAAGCAGTAGGCTGGAGTGGCATCATCATCAGTGGCTTCGTTGTTGAAGAAGGAACCATATGTCTTCGGGTTCGAAGACAGAGGTGGAGAGATATTCTGAAGCCATTGCTAGTCCAGCTACTTCAGCGTCAGATTCCTCCTCAGATGCTTCCTCAACTTCTGAACCAGATTCAGACTGTGAATCCATCGCCTTTCCGATGCCTTGCCAGATGAACTCTTCTTGTGTGATGAAGACTTTGCATACTTCTTCTTCTTATTGTCATCGGAGTCATAGTCCTTGCTCTTCTTCTTGGATTCCTTCTCCCATCAAGGACAATCAGCGATGAAATGGCCAACTTTGTTGCACATGTGACAGGTTTGCTTCTTGCCGTCTCTTGAAGACATTTCACCAGACCTCTTGGAATCGCGCTTTGAAGATTTTGCGTAGCGCTTTGTCTTGGCAAACTTTCGAAACTTCCTGACAAGGAGAGCGAGTTCTTTTCCAAAATCTTCAGCTCCATCAGAACTGCATTGAAAGTTGTCTTCAGATGACGATACAGCCTTGGCCTTCAGGGCACGAGAGCGACTGTAACTGGGTCCATAGATATCCCTCTTCTTAGCTTGTTGGAACTCATGTGTGCTCAATCTCTCGAGGATATCAGCGGGATCCAAACTCTTGAAGTCAGGGCACTCTTGGATCATGAGTGCGAGAGTATCAAAGGAACTGTCAAGTGATCTGAGTAGCTTCTTCACGACTTCATGTTTGGTGATATCAGTGGCGCCAAGTGCATTTAGCTCATTTGAGGTGTTGGTGAGTCGATCAAATGTGAGCTGAATGTTTTCGTTGTCGAGTCTCTTGAAGCGGTTGAACAGGTTGCGAAGCACATCAACACGAGAGTCTCTTTGAGATGAGACACCTTCATTCACTTTGGACAGCCATTCCCAGATTTTCTTAGCAGTGTTAAGTGCACTCACACGGCCATACTGTCCTTTGGTCAGATGACCACAGATGATGTTCTTGGCGGTGGAGTCCAGTTGTGCAAACCTCTTCACATCAGTAGCAGTAACACCTTCGCCAACTTCAGGAATGCCCGCCATGATGACATACCATAGGTCGTTGTTAATGGCTTCGAGATGCATGCGCATCTTGTTCTTCCAGTAGGGGTAGTCGGTGCCATCGAAGACAGGGCACGCAGCGGAGACCTTGATTATCCCTGCAGTCGACATAGCTAAAACTCCACGGTGGTTAAACCGAAACACAGAACAAGGGAGTGGTGACCAGCAAGCCTACGAAGGAATTACTCAGTCTCGGTGGGGAGCATCATGGAATTGGCGATGGAGAAGGGTTGATGATGACGAAGACCAAAGATTCCCCTCTCTGGAGCCCCAAACGGGCTCCAGATCTGGCCTCCCGATGAAGAACAGGAGGTGGCGGTGGCTTCGTATCGTAAAACGCGATGAAACTTTCTCCCTAATTTTTTCTCCAAAAATAGGATTTTATAGCGTCGAAATTAGGGTCAGTGGGGCCACGAGGTGGGCACTACCCACCAGGGTGCGCCGGCGGGGGGGGGGGGGGGGGCTGGCGCGCCTTGGTGTCTTGTGCCCAGCCAGGGCCCCCCCTCTGGTGGTTCTTGGCTCCAGTATTTTTTATTTAATGTAAAATAAATCTCCAAAAAAGTTTCGTCTAGTTCCGAGAACTTTTATTTCTGCACAAAAACAACACCATGGTAGTTCTGCTGAAAACAGCGTCAGTCCGGGTTAGTTTCATTCAAATCATGCAAATTAGAGTCCAAAACAAGGGCAAACGTGTGAGGAAAAGTAGATACGATGGAGACGTATCAATGTCTAGAGGGGGGGTGAATAGACACTTAACAAAGCAAATGTGCAATTTTTAATTTGCTTGAGATTTAGAAAGATTTTAGCACAAGTTAAGTTGATTCCAAGGAGTCCTACACATGCATAGCTAGAGATCAAGGAGTGGAATGTAAATATCATGCATTTGCATGAAACATAAAGGATAGTAGAGTTGAAAGATCAAATGCAATGAAGACACAGAGACTTTTGGCCTGGTTTTGATAGGTGGCGTTATTGTACGTCCATGTTGATGGAGACTTCAACCTACGGATGGCAACATGTGTGCGGGTCCACGAAGGGCTCCACCCACGAAGGGTCCATGAAGAAGCAACCTTGTCTGTTCCCCCATGGCTTACGACCACGAAGGACTAGCCTCACTCGGGGTAGATCTTCATGAATTAGGCGATCTCTTGCCCTCAGAAACTTCTTGGTTCAACTCCACACGATTAGGAGGCTCCATAGTGACACCTAACCTATCTAGGAGACACCACTCTCCAAGAGGTAATAGATGTTGTGTTGATGATGAACTCCTTGCTCTTGTGCTTCAAAAGATAGTCCCCTCAACACTCAACCACTCTCTCACAGATTTTGGCTTGGTAGAAGAGGATGATTGAGTGGAAAGCAACTTGGGGAGGCTCAAAATCAAGGATCTATTGGTTCGAGTGGAATCCCTTGATCTCAACACATGAGTAGGTGGTTCTCTCTTAGAAAATGAATGGTGGAACTGTAGCTTTGTTCTGATGGCTCTCTCAATTAGTGAGAGGGGTGGAGGGGTATTTATAGCCTTCTCCAAAAATCCAACCATTACAACATTATTGCCCAACTCGGTGACACCGAAGTTAAAACTCGGTGCTCCGACTAGTGCAAATTGTCCTAACTTTCGTCTTTTCGATGAGACCGAATGGAACATCTCAGTGAGACCGATTTGGCTTAACCTAGACAGATCCAGTACTTCAGTCGCACCAAAACATAAAACTCAAAAGTAATGAAATTAAATATTTCGACCATAGAAGGTTGATCACTGCTTTTTGGTTGCACTAAATGCAATCTCGGTTCAACCGAGGTGCTAGGGTTTGGCATAGGATCTGTCTTGGTGGGGCCGAAGTGAAAAACTTGGTGGCACCGAATATGGAGTTTAGGGTTTAGGACAGATGGTTTTGTGAGAATTTGATTGAGGCTGTTGGTGGCATATCTCTAAGCACTTGAGCAACCAGATCATCATCAATACCTCATCCTCTCTTAATAGTATTGGTTTCCTATGGACTCAATTGTGATTGTCGTTGTATTAAGAATTGGGTCCTTAATACCCCAGACTTATGCACATGCAATTGTAGCCTTCCCGACAGCAAGGCCTGCCGGAGGATAACTAAAGCCAGATTCAAGACCAGATTACGAGAACACAAAGAAGACCTCTAGTTAGGTCATCGAAAATTACTAGAGGAGAGTATAGAAGATCAAGGCTAAAGTTGCCGGCGAGGCCCTTCCCAGCAAGCAAGCGAAGACCAAGCCACCGGCAAGCCTCCTTGCCAGTGAGGAAGACCCGACAGCATGTCCATCCGGCAAGATCCCACTACCAAGCCACTGCTCCACCTCATCGGGCTGATTGTCTACATCAATTAGGTGTCGAGCGGGCAAGCGGTTAGGTAGGGCTTGTCGGGACGCTTGGAGCTACCAGAGGATTATGGCAGCTTTAATGACACCCGTCCTAATGACGTGGCGGAAGAATAAGAGGTAGTTGGGTGAGCGACACAGAAGGACAGATGATTCTTGTCGGGGGACGACGCCGGCGTGACATCTCATGGCGCATTTAGTGTGCCTGTCCTAATCCGTGAGGGTTAGGTATTTCCCACTATAGCATGTCAGTAGTTTGACTACTGTTGCATCCACTATTTACCCTTGTGTATTTACCATTTTAGCCACTGTGGTAACCCCTTTCACCTATAAAAGGAGGTTCATGGCTACCTTTACATGGGTCGAAACCCTATCCATTTGCACGTGTAGCAGCACTCTCGAGCTTTTGTGTCGGCCTGTCGCGCTCTCTGTACTCTGGACTTAATCATACAAAACCACCACACAAGACGTAGGGTATTACACCTCCGCGTGGCCCGAACCTGTCTAAACCACGATCGTGCCTCGGTTGGTGATGCTCTTTGTGTACGTAGATCCCCACAGTTGAACCACAGAAGGGGTCCTGTGGTCCCATAGATTGTCGTACCTCAACATCTTTGGCGTGCCAGGTAGGGGAACGCGTGCGTGAATCTTCACCAACTTCGGCGTGTCTTCATCAGTGTCTTCACCGACACCCATGGCTCCAAAGAAGGCTAAGGGCACGTATGCAGCCACCCCGTCCACGTCCATGTTGCCTTCACAGGCGGCTACATGCGACAGCGACGAAGGTGCGCACCGCACTCACCGTGCTGGTGAGCGCAGTGATACATCTCCAACGTATTTATAATTTTTGATTGTTCCATGCTAATATATTATCATTCTAGGATATTTTTTGGGTATTTATTTGCAATTTATAATATTTTTGAGCACTAACCTATTGACCCAGTGCCCAGTGCCAGTTCCTGTTTTCTGTGTTTTTTGCATTTTCATAGTTACAGTACCAAACGGAGTCCAATTGCCACGAAACTTGTTGACGATTTTTTCTAGACCAATACAAGACCTAGTAGCTTCGGAGGAAGGCCGGAAGGTGCACCAGGGCTCCACGACATATCCCACTGCGCCACCAGGGGGCGCGACCAGATATGTGGTGGCCCCCTGGTGCTTCTCCCGACGTCATTCTATGGCCTATAAATTCAAATCTACCCTAAAAACACTAGAAGCACTCCTGAAACACTTTTTCCGCCGCCGCAAGTCTCTGTTCTGACGGGAGGCCATCTACACCTCCGTTCCGGCACCCTGCCAGAGGGGAGATCGATCACGGAGGGCCTCTTCATCAACCTTGTTGCCCTCACCATGATGTGTGAGTAGTTCCCAACAGACCTATGGGTCCGTAGGTAGTACCTAGATGGCAATCTCTCTCTCTCTCTCTCTCTCTCTCTCTATCGATCTTCAATACAATGTTCATCGCATCTTTGCCTTGATCTATCCGATGTAATCCCTTTGTATGGTGTGTTTGTTGGGATCCGTTAAATTGTGAGTTGATGTTCAGATTATTCATGAAAAGTATTTGAGTCAAGTCTGATTACTATGATTCTTATTTGCATGATCATCATAGCTTCGTAATGCTCTCCGATCTATTGAGATAGTTTGGCCAACTAGATTGATATTTCTTCGGTGAGAGTGGTGCGTTGTAGTAGGTTCAACCTGACGAGTTTCTATATCCCAGTGATAGAAGGGGACAAGTTGCGTCTTTGTGTTGCTGCTACTAAGGATAAAAAGATGGGGTTTATTCATATTGATAGAGTTTACTTTGTCTACATTATGTCAATGTTCTCCAAGCATTACTCTGTTTTACTTAATACTCTAGATGCATGCTGGATAGCGGTCAATGGGTGGAGTAATAGTAATAGGTGTAGGCAGGAGTCGGCCTATTTGCTTATGGACGTGATGCCTATATACACATGATCATTGTCGTGAAAATCGCATAACTATTCGCTTTTCTATCAATTGCCCAACAGTAATTTGTTTACCCAGCGTGTGCTTTGCTTATGAGAGATGCCACTAGAGAACTCTACGGCCCCCGGGTCTATTCACTTATATATTCACAAACGCTATCATTACCTTGTTGTTATTTATTACCTTTTATTTTAGTTTGCACTTTACTATTATCTACAATTATCTACACAACTCACTTGCTTGCAAATAACGAGATCAAGGGGATTGACAACCCTCTTGCCGGCGTTGGGTGCAAGTTGTTTGTTCTTTTTTGTGTAGCCGCTCAAGACGTGTAACATCCCAAATTTTGGAAAGGTATAATAAATAGTTGAATGAATTGTTTGATTGAATTTGAGTGAAAATTTGAAACTTTTTTTAAAACTTTTGAATGAGAGGGAATAAAATGACTTTCCCCTTTGTTTTTTTGAATTCAATTGCATCCAATCCAAACCATTGAGAGAAGATGACATGACTTCTTCAAAATAAAGGATTTGAAAAAAGTGGAATTGAAAACTATTGAAATTTTAATACTTGGTCCATTTTAAGTTTTGAATGAATTCAAATTTCACTTGCCCAAAATTCAAAATTTTGAGAGGAGGAACATGACCCTCCAAACCAGGGGAAATTTTGTGAAATATTTGAACCATAAAACCCAAGGGATTATTTAAAAAATATTTGCAAAAGAAATAAAACCAATTTAGGCATTTTTCTGAACAATATTTTTAAAGTATTTATTTTGGCCGTGGAAAAATGTCCATCTATTTGCACATATTTTTCTGATAATTGTGGTATATAAAACTTGTATATTTAGGTTTGATTTGATTTTCCAAATCATGTTTTCCTTTCCTATTTTTAATAAAAAGGAAAAGTTTTCTTTATTAGGAAAACGTCGTGGCCCACTAAGGAAAGTATCAGGCCCATATCCCCCTCCCTCCGGATTCGAATCGTATCGGATCGGCCACCGATACGTCACCCACCTTCTCTCTCTCGCTGACATGGGGGCCCCACTGCTCAATCCCGCACCCTGCCGGTCATCTCCTTCCTCCCCCTCGCCTCTTTCCTTCGCGACGTCGATCTCGCCGGAGATTCGAAGCAGCGACGCGATTTCCTTCCTTCCCCTCGCCCCTGACCCCGTGGCTATAAAAGCTGAGAGCGCCGCACCCCGTTCCACCCCAGAACACCCCCCTCCCATGCACCATCGCCGGAGCTCCACCCTCCAACCGGAGCTCTCCGAGCTCGTGGCACTCGCCTCCGTTGCACCCGACCCGTGCCAACACCGTAGATCGACGCTGGAGCATCGCCGCCATCGCTTGGGCCTCCCCACTTCTGTCGCCGACCACCGGAGCGACGCCTACACCACCTCGCCGGAACTCCACGAGCTCGAGGAGCTCACCCCCGACCCCCTCTGCCGACGCAGACGCAGCCAACCTATGCCGGAGGACCGCCGCCATCTCCTGGACCCCTCCAACCCCACCGGAGAGCACCGGAGACGCCTCCCCGACGACCACGTCGCCTCTGTCTCGCCGTTGAAGCTCCATCGCCGCCGTCAACCTCTGTGAGTCTTCCCCTTGCTTCTCCATCGTAGGATCTAGATTTGACAGCCCTGACATAACGTTTTAAAGCACCGAACCGTTATCCTTTAAACTGTGGCCGTTCAGTCATATGCAACTGCGCACGCACACCCCATCCACTCTTAGCCCGCAACGTGGCCCTGTTCGTAGTTTAGGTTTTTTCTTTTATTTCTGTTTTTAGTTTCTGAAACAGATTAGAATCAAAATTTGTTTTGACGATATTATTAGGTTTTTAAGTATTTTTAGTTGATTCTTTTTGTAGTAGCTCACAAAAATTATGAATTTTCTGCCAGTGCTTTTAGATTTCAAATTTGATCTGTCTAAATTTGAATTCATTTGAATTTGTTCAAATCACTAGAATTTGAATAACTTGAGTTTAAAAACATATTTTGAGTGATTCTTTTTGCTACTGGTTTGTATTAGTTAGTTTTATCACCCTATCCAATTTGAGAATTATTAGTATATTTTAAATTAGGGTTTTTAATAAAACTGATTCTGTTTAGTTTCTTTTAGGGTTATTTTTTTTCTTTTGTTTCAACTTGTTTTTGATTTTTGTGTTCCTATAATTTTCTGATATATTTCTTTTAGTTTCTGCTGGTTTGCATTAGGTGACTTATTTTATATTAATAAAAATATTTTTTATATGTTTTGTTCTTTATAGAAAAAAAACCTTGTTTCCATTATATGTAGTGTTGTATGATAGGTTTCATAGTAGTTCTTTTTGCACAAAGTTTTAGTGAAAACATACTTTCTGTTATTTATTTATTATATATTTTTGTTTTCTGTTATTTTAGTATTTTGTTGTTTTTCTTGTTGTTAAGTTATTAGACAAACACATATGTTGTTAGTGTGTTGTTTTCATAGTTCTTAGTTGTTCTTCAAAAGTAATTCTTTTTGCTAGTAAAATATTTGCTAAAATACTTTTGTTAGATTTTACTTTGTTGTTGTCCTGTTGCTATTGAAAATAGGATTATTTGTAGGGAAAACTATTCTTGGTTGCTTTGATGAAGTTTTGTTGTTTTAACTTTTGTCTTAAGTATTTCCTTCATCACAACACAAGTGTGTTAAATCTTTTTGGTTTGGCTTATTGATTGTTAGTATTGATTGCTAGTATGATTGCTTATATGAGTGCAATGTTTGATTATATAGATTTTCATCAGAGAGTAACGAATAGTTCTACCAAGTTATTTCTGAAAGCGATATTTATCTTCATCAACAGTACATGCAAATTCACTTTCACTACTGGAATCAGCTTCTTTGCCATCTGCCAGCTCTTTGCCGTCTGCTGGCAGATGGCAAACAGGTTGTTTGCCGTCTGCTTTGGCAAAGCAGACGGCAAAGATCTGGCTGATGGCAAAGAGGGTCTTTTCCATCTGCACTTCTTTGCCGTCTGCTGGCAGACGGCAAAGAACTCTTTGCCGTCTGCCATCAGACGGCAAAGACCAAAGTGGGCCCCATGGGGCACGGCACTGGCTAGGTCAAGCTCTTTGCCATCTACCACTTCTTTGCCGTCTACCAGCAGACGGCAAAGAGGTGAGGGTGGGGCCCACAATGTCACGGCGGGGGCGGGCTAACGGTCGCCGTCTTTGCCGTCTGCTGGCAGACGACAAAGAATTCTTTGCCGTCTGCCAGCAGACGGCAAAGAAATGAACTTAACTTTCGGCCCCGCGCCCCGCGCCTCTCTCTCTCTCACATCTCTCTCTCCCTCTCTCTCTCAGCGCCGCCGCCCCGCCGCCGCACCCTCCCCGCAGCCCTCCTCCACCACCGCCCCCTCCCCGCGGCCCTTCTCCACCACCGCCGGAGCCAGGCCGCGGCGCCGCCCGCCCCCTCCCCGCGGCCCTCCTCCACCACCTCGGCCCCGTCGCCCCCGCCGCCCCCTGCCCCGCCGCTCCGCCGCGTCGGGTCGCCGGCGAGCAGGCACCCCCGACGACCCAGCTCTGCCCCTCCCCTTCCGCCGCCCCGCGCCGCCGCCTCGACCCCCCCTCCGGTGAGCTCCCCCCTCCCCCCTTTTTATGTTTTTTTTTCTGTTTTTATTAGTTCATATTAGTTAGTTTATATTAGTTAGTTATTAGTTCATATTAGTTAGTTATTATTTCATATTAGTTAGTATATATTAGGTAGAAAAAACTTAGAGGGAAAAAAGAAGAAGAAGAAGAAGAAAAAAAGAGGAGAGGAGGAGAAGAAGAAGAGGAAAAAAGGAAAGGAAGAAGAAGAAGAGGAGGAGGAGGAGAAGAAAAAAGAAGAAGAGGAAGAAGAAGAAGAAAAAAGAGGAGAGGAGGAGAAGAAGAAGAGGAAAAAAGGAAAGGAAGAAGAAGAAGAGGAGGAGGAGGAGAAGAAAAAAGAAGAAGAGGAAGAAGAAGAAGAAAAAAGAGGAGAGGAGGAGAAGAAGAAGAGGAAAAAGGAAAGGAGGAAGAAGAAGAAGAAGAAGAAGGAACAAAAAGGAAGAAAATGAAGAAAAGGAAGAAGAGGAAGAAGAAGAAAAGAAAAAAAAGAGGAAAAACCCCGACCCCGACCCGACACCCCGACCCCGACACGGCACCCCGACCCCGACCCCGACCCGACCCCGACCCCGACCCCGACCCCGACACGGCACCCCGACCCCGACACGGCACCCCGACCCCGACCCCGACCCGACACCCCGACCCCGACACGGCACCCCGACCCCGACACCCCGACACCCCTGACACCCCGACACCACGACACCCAGACACGACACCCCCGACACCCCGACACCCCGACCCCGACACGACACCCCGACACCCCGACCCCGACACGACACCCCGACACCACGACACCACGACACCCCGACCCGACACCCCGACCCCGACCCGACACCCCGACCCTGACCCGGCACCCCGACCGCGACACCCCGACCCCGACACGGCACCCCGACCCCGACACCCCGACACCCCTGACACCCCGACACCACGACACCCAGACACGACACCCCCGACACCCCGACACCCCGACCCCGACACGACACCCCGACCCCGACACGACACCCCGACACCACGACACCCCGACACCCTGACACGACACCCCCGACCCCCGACACCTCTTCGGCCTCCTGTTGACCGAAAGGGTGCTCTTCGGCCTTCCAGAGGCCGACGGGGTCATATATGTGTGAATTATGAGTTAGGTCATATAATTTCCGATTTTGTTATGAAAAACATCATATATATTTGTGTTGATCGGGTGGATTTAAATGTGCAGTTGTTTCGTCGCTGCGAGGGTTTGGTGTTCGACGACCTCCCCGTGCGTTCGATGAGCTCCGCCCCTGCGTTCGTGGGTGAGCACAAATGACATCTCCTCCTTCGCCTTCATTTGCTCTGTTCCGGTCTTCGTGCCGATGAAACTTGCTAGCTGTAGGTAGATTGAATCATCAGTATGCGTGACGACTATGCGTCTCCCGTTCGAAAGGGTTACATCTATAAATATGCATGCATTTGCATATTTATAACTGTGATTCTTTTGAATTGTCCAACGTTATACATGGACAGCCCGAGTATGTGTAGATTGGGTTCGTTTTCCCATATGCTCTGCTCCGGATCCGATGCAGAATTTCGCCAGTGCCTCCCTGTTGTTCTCCGGGTACACATCCTCTCTGCTTATTGCCGAGACGTGTATCAGGAGAACAGCGGGGAGGTGCTGCCGAAATTTTGCGTCGGATCCGGAGTAGAACATGGGAAAACGAACCCAATCTACACATACTCGGGTGGGATTAGGACCTATATTTACCTACTAGCGTCTAGGTTGCATGGACGTAATAAAACTGACAAACTCTATTAACTGATGAATATGGTTTGCTGAATTATGTATATATTTCTTGTGTGTTTAGTAGGTAGGCAAGATGAGTGATCGTGCTTGGATGTACACCGGTCACCCTAGTCAGAAAGAAATGACCATTGAATGGTTAACAAAAACCAAGGGGTTTCTGAGCGCCGCATTTGCTAATGGCCAGGAAATAACCTGGTGCCCCTGTGTCCGGTGCAACAACCATAAAAAGTGGACACGGGATGAAATGGGTAAACACTTGCAGAAGTGGGGTTTTACGACTGATTATACGGTGTGGAGATTTCATGGTGAGTCTGTCCAACGTGCCAGAGCTGAGGTGGTTCGTCGTCGCACCGACGAGCATGGTACCGGGATCGAAGACATGGTGCAAGACTTTGATGATGCTCGGGATTCGGACGATGAGATGGAGGAATCTGCAAAGGCCTTCTATGAAATGTTGGAGTCTTCAAAACGTCCTCTCCACGAGCACACTGAGCTTTGTCAGCTGGATTCCATCGCGCAAGTAATGGCTCTCAAGGCTCAGTTCAACCTGGGCAGAGAATGCTACGACGCGATGATGACGATATTTGGACGCTTTCTACCCAAAGGCCATGTATTGCCAGCAAACCTGTACCAGTCGGACAAAATCCTACGTGCGCTTAAGATGCTCTATGAGAAGATAGATGCCTGTGAGAATGGATGTGCCTTATTTAGGCTTGACTATGCGGGCTTCAACTATTGTCCCATTTGCAAGTCTTCCAGGTATGTTGTGGTAGACAACGGTATGGGTGAGAAGAGTCAGACCAAAATCCCAGTTAATGTTCTTCGGTATATGCCAATCATACCAAGACTTCAACATCTTTTCATGGTCGAAGAGACGGCCAGATAGATGACGTGGCATAAATTGGGCAAAAGAACCGAACTAGATGCAGATGGGAATCCGATGTTGGGACACACTTCAGACGCTTTTGCGTGGAAGCACTTCGATGCTTTACATAAGGACAAAGCGGCTGATCCAAGGCATCCTCGAGTCGCCATCAACACGGATGGGTTCCAAGTGTTTGGTATGACGGCAACCCAATACAGTTGCTGGCCTGTATTTGTCATTCCACTCAATCTCCCCCCCGGAGAGATTATGAAAAGAAAGAACATTTTCTTGACGTTGATAATTCCAGGGCCCAACTATCCGGGGAAGAATATGAATGTGTACATGCAGCCGCTTACGGATGAATTGCAAGAAGATTGGGATAATGGGATCAAGACAAATGACGCCGCTACAAAACAAAACTTCAAAATGCATGTGTGGTACATGTACTCGACGCATGACTTGCCGGCGTATGCGCTATTCGTTGGCTGGTGCGTGCATGGAAGGTTCCCGTGCCCCACATGCAAGGCAGCTCTTCAATTCCGTTGGCTGCAGGCGGGTCGCAAGTATTCTTGCTTCGACTTGCATAGACAGTTCCTGGATCCTGGCCATAAGTTCAGAAAAGACAAGAAAAATTTCATGAAAGGTAGAGTTGTCAAAAACTCTGCACCACCTGCATCGACAGGCCAACATGCCCTGGATCAGTTAAACGCTCTCGAGCCTAATCCAGAGCGTCCAGGATATTTCAAAGGGTATAATTCGGAACACGCCTGGACTCACAAGATATGCTTGTGGGATCTGCCTTACTTTAAAGACCTCATTTGCCCACACAACATCGACGTGATGCACACTGAAAAGAATATCGCCGAGGCCCTTTTTGGTACATTGTTCGGCATAGAGGGGAAGCCAAAGGATAACCCTAAGGCTAGAGTCGATCAAGAGGCTCTATGTGATAGACCGTTACAAAACATGCGACAACCGAAAGGAAAGAAGAACTGGAGGAAGCCAAAGGCATGGTTCAATCTTGGAAGGCCAACTATGAGGGAAATGATCTTGTGGGTGAAAATGCAGTTGATGTTCCCCGATGGGTATGCAACGAATCTAAAGAGGGGAGCGAGTCTTGACAAATTGAAAATATTTGGTATGAAGAGTCATGATTGGCACATATGGCTTGAGCGGGTAATGCCGGTGATGTTGCGTGGCTTTATCCCTGAGGATGAATGGCTAGTACTGGCAGAGCTGAGCTATTTCTTCCGTGCTCTTTGTGCGAAAGAACTATCGCCTGACGTGCTAGACGAACTGGAAGAGTTGGCGCCGGAGTTGATCTGCAAGTTCGAAAAGATCTTTCCACCGGGATTCTTTAATCCAATGCAGCATTTGATTTTGCATCTCCCGACCGAGGCAAGATTGGGGGGGCCCGTGCAAAATCGTTGGTGCTTCGCAACTGAGAGGATGCAGAAGACGCATCGAGCAAAATGTAAAAATAAACGTAGAATTGAAGCATCGATGGCCGAGGCATTCATTACTGAGGAGGCCGCAAACTTCGTGACAGCACACTACAAAGCCAAGAATCGTCATTTGCATAATCCGAAGCCTCGGTACAATGATGGCGACCATGAAAAAGGTCGATCCAACCTCAGCCTATTCAAAGGGAACCTCGCACCAGCCGGTGCTTCGACAGCAATACCGTTGGATGTCGAAGAATGGCGGACCATTTCGTTGTATATCTTCAACAACCTAACAGAAGTGCGGCCGTACATCGAGTAAGTTCTCGGTACATTGTTTCGCAACTTCTAATTCCTTTGAAATGCTCTTATTCCCGGATATGTGATACAGTCGATACGTCGCCAAATTCTCGGATGGAGCGGTGATCCAAAAGGATTCCATCGAAGAGTATGAGCTTCTGGCAAAGCATGGAGGAGGCTATCCCGGTTTCATCTCTTGGTTCAAACAAACGGTAATTTCCATTAGACCATTTCATTTCTTCGTCTAGTTTGCGGCTAATGCAACAATCCTTTCGTATTAAACTTGTAGGCTAATGCAGAGTCTATGGACTCCGAATTGAGACAAGTCGCAAATGGTTTTGACTATAAGGTCCGTTCATTTGACAAATACGACATCAACGGGTATCGCTTTCGTACTTTTGGCAAAGAGCTATCTATGGCCGACCGAAAGTCTACAAATTGTTGTGTCTCCGCTGCCGGCGAAGGAGGGGTCGAGTATTATGGAAGAGTTGAAGCAATTTATGAACTTACATTCTTTGGTGAAAACCCACCAAACGTCGTAGTCTTCAAATGTTATTGGTTCCAGCCAAAGGAGACTAGAAGGACTCATGAACATATAGGGCTAGTGGAAATCAAACAAAGCACCCGTTTAGATGTTCCCGATGTCTATATTACGGCTCAACAAGCGACCCAAGTTTTCTATCTACCGTGGGCCTGCCAAACTGATCCAAATCTGAATGGTTGGGATGTCGTTTATGATGTGCCGCCACATTTTAGACCACCTCTCCTCAATGAAGATGATTATGACCCTCACATTAACCCCGACACATATGAAGGAGAATTCTTCCAAGAAACACGTGTTTCGAATAAACGTTTCAAGAACCGCTCTACTTCACCCCAGAACATTGAGGTAGACAACGACAGTGAATCCGACTTCACCCCTGAGCCGGAACAAGATGAGACGGAAGAAGAAGAGGTTACTGCTGCGGATGACCTGTGAATGCTTGACCGATTACATAAAGGAGGCCTTCCACATGTTGATGCATTTATTGATGATGCTGATGAGCACGTCATTACTGATAGTGATGATGATTCCGCATTTGTTGATCCCGGAGCATATATAGACGATGAAGATTAATATTAGTAATGTCAGGTATTCAATTATTATTATGTACATATATATTATTAATTAGTTCATGTTATTAGGTATTCAACAAAATGACATTGACTTAGCTTATTTTCCTCGAAAATGACATAATAACCTTACTTAGCTCCAAACTGACATACTTTACCTAGGATAGCTATAAAATGACCTATACTTAGCATTTTTCCTCCTAAATGACTTAATATGCTTAGTTAGCTAAAAAATGGCATAACTACCTAGGATAGCTCCAAAATGACCTATACTTAGCTTCTTTAGTTCATTTATGACATACTTAGCATACTTAGGTAAAAAATGGCATGATAATCTTGGTTTAGCTCCAAAATGACATTGACTTAGCTTATTTTCCTCCAAAATGACAAAATAACCTTACCTACCTCCAAAATGACCGATTTTAACTAGGATAGCTCTAAAATGACCTACACTTGCCATTTTCTTGTATGATTGTATGATTTATATAGTTACTTGTATAATTTTCTTACTTTGTATGATTGTTTCTTATACATAGTGCCATGATCTTGAAATCCGTCCCCGTCGGCCCTCTCCCGCTTTATGATTCGGATGTGGTAAATTCTCTTTTATAACTATTTGTTGCATTTCGCATTTATGACAATTATGGCCATCAAGTTGACATAGAGATATTTTAATCTAGGAGGTATGTGAACCGGAATTTGCAACCGACCCTCTTGTCGAGAAGTTAAATTTAGTTGAAAAAGAAAATGAGTATTTGAAAGAAAAAATTAAAAGAATTGAAAAAGAGAAGATGACATTGGAGTTGTATGTTGCCGATGTCGTCGATGATCACAAGATGAAGATGAATGCAATGCGCTTGAAGATGGATGCAATGCGCTTGAAGATTAAGAAGATTAGAAAATATGCCATTGATAATGAGGCTTGGTATCATTATGCTGTTGGATCAATTGTTACCTTAGTTGCGATCTTCATCGCATTTGTTGTGATGAGGGTACATTTTCTCTATACTTAGCTTATTTTCCTCCTAAATGGCATAATTACCTAAGTTAGATAAAAAATGAGCTATACTTACGTAAGTTCGCTCAAAAATGGCATCATCCTCGAAAATGACATAATAACCTTACTAAGCTCCAAAATGACCTATTTACCTAGCTTAGCTCTAAAATGACCTACACTTAGCATTTTTTCCTAGCTTAGCTAAAAAATGGCATTTTTACCTACCTTAGTTGGAAGAAGAAGAAGATAAAGAAGAGGAGAGGAGAAAAAGAAAGAGAAGAAAAATTCTTCTTCTTCTTCTTCTTCTTCTTCTTCTTCTAGTCTTCTTCTTCTTCTTCTTCTTCTTCTAGTCTTCTTCTTCTTCTTCTTCTTCTTCTTCTTCTTCTAGTCTTCTTCTTCTTCTTCTTCTTCTTCTTCTTCTTCTTCTTCTTCTTCTTCTAGCTAGTCTTCTTCTTCTAGTCTTCTTCTTCTTCTTCTAACTTTCTTCTTTCCCAATTTGCAGATTTGCTTTCGATGAGGAAGCTTGCGTTGATGGAGTCTACTCTTCTTCTTGTGCTTCCTTTTTGTTTTGATTTTGTAGGATGAACAATGTGAAACTTGCTACCTATATATGTATGTATGGATGAAACTATATGGACCTTTTGCTTAATTGTTGGATATGTTGGACTTTTCATTTGGTGTATATATGTGTTGGATGATCATATCCATATGGCAGGGATATGTTGGCTATATGTACTTGTTGAAATATTTTGAAATGAATATATATATATATATATCTGTGAAATTGATTGAATTTAAGAAAAAAAAACAGTGGCAATATAGCCACTTTGCCGTCTGCTAGCAGACGGCAAAGAGGTTTGCCGTCAGCTAGCAGACGGCAAAGAGGCCACGTGGCAGCAGCCTGTGCAACCTGGGCTGGCCTATTTGGCCTCTTTTCCGTCTGCTGGCAGACGGCGAAGACCTTTGCTTCTTTGCCGTCTGCTGGCAGACGGCAAAGAGCCTGCGCTGGCCCAGCTGACGCCTGACGTCAGCTGACGTCAGCTGCAGCTCTTTGCCGTCTGCTGGCAGACGACAAAGAGCGTCGTTAGCCCCCTAACGGGGCTGGCACCTTTTGTCTGCTGTCCAGGGTCTTTGCCGTCTGCCGGTAGACGGCAAAGAGCTTTGCTTCTTTGCCGTCTGCCAGCAGACGGCAAAGGGGCCTTTGCCGTTAGCTGTTCGGCCGGACTGTTGGCCGTCTGCTGGCAGACGGCAAAGGCTTTGCCGTCCGCCAGGCATGCCTTTGCCGTATGGTATGGGAGACGGCAAAGAAATTTGATCATCTTACATTACCTATGTTTCATTTGCATTAGAATCAATCTCTCCATCATACATCCAGTAGGATATTGAGCTTGAACTTGAGGTAGTATTCATGAGGTAGGAGAAACCCAACACCCTGTTACCATTGCCCGGGAAGGGACGTTACTTCACATTTGCTACGCTTTAGTAGACGGGGTTTTGGTTGTGAGATTCAGGAGTGTTGTGAGGTTAATTAATTATTTCAAGACCTACATGATGATCAAGACTTCAAGACTTCAAGGACTCAATATACCGCTGGGTGGATTGGACATACATTTTGGCAGCCTGATATCTATCATGGTTATGCCGGGAATCCTGGTATCTACCCGTGATCATCCCAACGGAATGCCACCCAGGCTCAAAGAGATGGATGGATACTTCAAGGCCGGAAAGCTTACGTGTGCAACCGCAAGTCAATATGGGCTCTGGCTTGGTTGACCTTAGTGGTGACTCTGGTAGGTCAGATTGCTACGAGATGTAGAAGAACGGTAGGATTGGATGGGCACTGACTTTCTACCGGAGGATCACTTTGTAAGACCATGTTTCGATCGTCTCGTTCTCAAACACCAGGCAGTGCGAGGACACAACGAGAGGGATCGAATCTTGCGGGTAAAGTGTACAAACCTCTGCAGAGTGTTAAACTAATCGATTAGCTGTGTCCCCGGTTACGGACAACATGAGCACCAGAGATGATACTATCAGCCAGTCTCAACACAATTACTAAATTTGATGATGAGGGGGTCTATTAATAATTTTGGGACATGAGAATTGGTTGGTGGAACCATCTCATTAACAACCAACTTTTGTAGTGATATTCCGCTTGACTCCTTTGTTGTAGGGAAAATAAAACCAGCTTTTCTGCAAAAACTCAGACACAGAGCCACAAAGCCTTTTGCATATAGAATAGTCTTATCATTTTATCCTATGGTGATCTTGCTGGTACATTCAATGTACTGACCTACATGGCTGCAACGTCTTATGTTGCAGATACTTTTCTACGACGAGTAAGAGTACGATTCAGGGTTACGGTCTACACTCAACCTGCCGTTGGTGTTTATTGGGACTCCACTCCCGTTGACTGTTTCCGCTGAGATTTTAAGGTATATATCAGTTTACGTTAATTACATGTGATTGCACTTTGATATATACATTGATGTACTGTGTGTGCCAGCATACTGATCCAGGGATGGCACTGACACACAGAGGCCTGACTCGTTTTGAGTCGGGACGCTACAGAAATGGTATCAGAGCACATGTTGACTGTAGGACGTGACCCTAGGAAATGGGTTAGAAGACCTTGATAGGAACAACCTTTTATTTCACTACTGTTGTACCTTCTTAAATTCTTTTACTGAACCTTCCTTATTTCAAACTATAGATGGAGAGCTACATCCTGAACAAAAGAGAGGACTACGAGGATATTCTCGGAGGCCCTTTCCTCATGGAGCTGGTACAGATGATGAAACTGCCGATACCTGAGATCAAGGTGAACAAGAGGAAGTCTGGATTCTGGGGCGTCAGAACTAAAGTTTTTGGACGTAAAGAAGACCCCAAGACTGAAGACATCAACTATGGCACATTGAACCATGAATGTGAGATGAGCATGAACACTGCTGTCCATGATGCTATCGCACGCTTGAGCTATCGTCATCATCCTGAGTTAGGCACCCACTACTTTGGAAGGCTTGGATGGCAGAAGCCTGACGGAGCACACCTCATCCTGACAGACGAACAGAAGAGGAAGTGTTCACCTGTACTGGCGTATAATCAAGACCTGGAGCATTATATCAAGAACCTTCAAATGGACCTTCTCTCAGAGTTATTTGAGAATGAAGCACTTCGTGAGAACCTCAAGGCCGAGAAGCTGAAGGTATCCAATCTGAAGAAAGACGATCCCGAAATTCAGAAGCTTCGTCAAGACTTGAAGAACAGTCAGGCCATGGCACATGCTGGAGATGTTGAAATTCAGAAGCTCAAGAACCAACTCCTGGAACTACAGGGACGACATCGGAAACTCCCCGTCAACAGGGATAATCTGGCAGAAGAACTTGAGAAGATCAAGAATGACCAGAAGAAGCCCACTGGCGATGAAGACATGATATAAGCTAGCTTAGTAGTAGCCCCACCATGAGAGAATAAAGATAAACGTTCTTGCGATTTGTGTGATCGACCATACCAACCTTATGTGGATGGCGATACTATAGTATTGATTGAACTTTATGAATGTGTGGACTTGAGTTTGATGCTTTGTGTCCTTGTGTTGTTTGTATCTTTTTTCCTCTCTCTCTTACCCATATTATCCCCAAAACCTTGGACCCAATAGATGGCATATGAAGCTGGACTTGTATTCTCTGGACCAATGACCCAGCTAGAGGCTGAAATATGGTTTCAGAACATGGAGAACCATTTCGGGAGCAATTTGAATACAAGGAAGTATGAGGTTCCACACGCTCTTCAGTATCTTACCCAAAGTGCTGCTATCTGGTGGAAAAATGCACCACGCCATACAAGGATTTAATGGAGCAGAAACTTGGGAAGAATTCAAGAAGACCCTGTTAAGATCCCGTCTCATTCAGAAGCACTGTGATAACCCGATGAAGAAGCCTTGTGCATGCAAGATCTGTGGAGAGATAGGACACACCCAGGAAGAACACAAGGAAGGGTGCCCTCATTGTGAAGGAAATCGCCCAGCTGAGGAATGCCCAACTGGGTAGGTGACATGTTTCTTGTGTGAAGGAACCACTCATTTTCTGGCACAATGTCAACTCTACCCCAAGGTACAAGAAGTCATGAAGCAGTAGAAGGAAGCAATGAAAGAAGCCCTCGGGAAAAAGTTAGAAGGACCCATGATGATGGAAGATACACGAGACCCAATCATAGACACCAAGTCAGGTTATTCATGTGGAGAAGAAGGACATATCTCCCAGGATTGTCCGAACAAATATCTGGGAGAGTTCCCGACAGAAGAAGTGCAATACAATCCTAAGGAGATAGAAGTGATGATCAACCGGGACAAGAAGAAAGGCCAAGTAAGTGGAGGCATCAGATGTTTGCATTGTAGCTTGGAGAGGCCACACCGTTTTTGCAAGAGGTATGAGCCTAGCATCAGGAAAGGAACCCAACCCAAGAAGAAGAAGAGGACTCCATGGTTTTCTACAACGAAGGATCTGAGCCACATCACTTGTCATCGGTGCAACAAGACCGGACACTACTCCTATACCTGCCCAAAGAAGAAGGCTAAACATGAGTAGTTGAGTTTTGGATTTTGGAAGTAATAAATGTAATAGGAAGCACTCTTATTTTTCTTGAAGTTATGAAGTTGGATTATGTAACGAAAGTCTCAGAGATTGTAATAACTTCATGAATCAATAGAATTTATTGTGTCATGATTTCCTATGTTTAATTGTATGAGTTGTTACTCTGCAAGCAAAGATATCCGACCATTTTCGAGGATATGAGAAAATATGGTCTGTGCAAGCATGTGTACATTTCAATTTAAGTGTGGTAGTAACCGGTAAAACCACATGATCCAAGGAAAAAGAATGTACCATTCATGCCAAGGAGTCTGGACACTATGGGTGAAATGAAGGAAATGTTGGACCATATCAAACTATGTGGATGACAACATTTGTAATAAAGTATTTTTAAAAGTTGGAATTTTGAGAAATATAAGGATGAACTGAAGGAATGATTATGATGAACCAATGCCTTATTGGTAAACAGGCCAATGAAAAGGAAAAAGGAATTTTACAGAATGGAGTCTGGACAAGAATAAGTCTGTGATTATTACCTCAAGGGTGTGATGAAAGAAATTCAAGGCAATGTTGGAAATATAAAACGCTAGTAACCCCAAGGGTGAGTTAAAGCTGTACAAGTATTGAAGTGAGGCCACAACCCACAACCCTCGGGATTGATAAGGATTAAGCCCTACATTTATGAAGGAAGGAACTTGGAAGAAGCTATGACAGATCAACAGACATTTTCTTAGGAGAATACGTAAACCTGAGTGTAGTGACGAAATGATAGATGTTTTGTTCAGCTTGCAGAATCAATGGATTTATCCGAACTTCATTCGTGGACAAGAGAAATTCTGCAACGCTTGTGAGGAAGCCCAAGTGTTAGAATACGAGATTCACTAAACCTTATACAAGGTAATGATTTCAGTGCGACATGGCTTGGCCACCATGACGACTTACTCTTATCATTTCTCTTGCTATTCGGAATGGTAAATCTGAGTGACTTACCCATAGTAAAGAGACGACGTTCTTTGAAGCTTTTGATTAAGCCTTAGAATGGTATGACGATGAACCCTTGTACATGGTAGCTGTTGCCAAACGTAGGAATGTTTAACGGTGAGGATGAAGCCAAGACCCTTTTTCACTGCAGGATAACCACTAATGGTAGACCACCATGAGATCATCGATAAGTTATTTAGAATAATCACGAGACTTGTCAGTTAAGAAGACCCAGTAACAGAAGAACTTTGTATTGACCAAGGAAACACTGGATTTTGAGGAAAACATTATGAGTATAACGAAAGAGCATCAATGAGGAAGTTATTGTGAGTACTGTGAAGAGACAAATGCCAAGACCCGAGAGGATTGTCATGATATTGAGGGACCAGTAACTCTCATTTTGAGTGTGGTAGCACCCACACTTCTCAGGTCAATGGATTTGCTAGAAGACCCCCAAACCCTAACCTTTTCTTTCTAGACCTTTTGAATCTCGAGGACGAGATTCATTTTAAGTGTGGTAGGTTTGTAACATCCCAAATTTTGGAATGTTATAATAAATAGTTGAATGAATTGTTTGATTGATTGAGTGATTGAATTTCAGTGAAAATTTGAAACTTTTTTTAAAACTTTTGAATGAGAGGGAATAAAATAACTTTCCCCTTTGTTTTTTTGAATTCAATTGCATCCAATCCAAACCATTGAGAGAAGATGACATGACTTCTTCAAAATAAAGGATTTGAAAAAAGTGGAATTGAAAACTATTGAAAATTTTCTATTTAATACTTGGTCCATTTTAAGTTTTGAATGAATTCAAATTTCACTTGCCCAAAATTCAAAATTTTGAGAGGAGGAACATGACCCTCCAAACCAGGGGAAATTTTGTGAAATATTTGAACCATAAAACCAACGGGATTATTTGAAAAATATTTGCAAAAGATATAAAACCAATTTAGGCATTTTTCTGAACAATGTTTTTAAAGTATTTATTTTGGCCGTGGGAAAATGTCCATCTATTTGCACTTATTTTTCTGATAATTGTGGTATATAAAACTTTTATATTTTGGTTTGATTTGATTTTCCAAATCATGTTTTCCTTACCTGTTTTTAATAAAAAGGAAAAGTTTTCTTTATTAGGAAAACGTCGTGGCCCACTAAGGAAAGTATCAGGCCCATATCACCGTCCCTACGGATCCGAATCGTATTGGATCGGCCACCGATACGTCGCCCACCTTCTCTCTCTTGCTGACATGGGGGCCCCACTGCCCGATCCCGCACCCCGTCGGTCATCTCCTTCCTCCCCCTCACCTCTTTCCTTCGCGACGTCGATCCCGCCGGAGATTCGAAGCAGCGCCGCGATTTCCTTCCTTCCCCTCGCCCCTGACCCCGTGGCTGTAAAAGCCGAGAGCGCCGCACCCCGTTCCGCCCCAGAACACCCCCCTCCCATGCACCATTGCCGCCGCGAGCCATCGCCGCCGCTAGCCATCGCCAATGGGAGCTCTCCGAGCTCGTAGCGCTCGCCTCCATCGCACCCGACCCGCGCCAATGCCGTAGATCGACGCCGGAGCATCGCCGCCGTCGCCTGGGCCTCCCCACTTCTGCCGCCAACCACCGGAGCGACGCCTACACCACCGCGCCGGAGTCCGCCACCTCGCCGGAACTCCACTAGCTCGAGGAGCTCACCCCCGACCCCCTCTGCCGACGCATACGCAGCCAACCTACGCGGAAGGACCGCCGCCATCTCCTGGACCCCTCCAACCACACCGAAGAGCACCAGAGACGCCTCTCCGACGACCACGTCACCTCTGTCTTGCCGGAGAAGCTCCATCGCCGCCGTCAACCATTGTGAGTCTTCCCCTTGCTTCTCCATCGTAGGATCCAGATCTGACGGCCCCGACATAACGTTTTAAAGCACCGAACCATTATCCTTTAAACTGTGGCCGTTCACTCATATGCAACCGCGCGCGCACACCCCATCCACTCTTAGCCCGACACGTGGTCCTGTTCGTAGGTTAGGTTTTTTCTTTTATTTCTGTTTTTAGTTTCTGAAACAGATTAGAATCAAAATTTGTTTTGAGGATATCTCTTAGGTTTTTAAGTATTTTTAGTTGATTATTTTTGTAGTAGCTCACAAAAATTATGAACTTTCTGCCAGTGCTTTTAGATTACAAATTTGATCTGTTTAAATTTGAATTCATTTGAATTTGTTCAAATCACTAGAATTTGAATAACTTGAGTTTAAAAACATATTTTTGAGTGATTCTTTTTGCTACTGGTTTGTATTAGTTAGTTTTATCACCCTGTTCAATTTGAGAATTATTAGTATATTTTAAATTAGGGTTTTTAATAAAACAGATTCTATTTAGTTTCTTTTAGGGTTATTTTCTTTTCTTTTGTTTCAACTTGTTTTTGATTTTTGTTTTCCTATAATTTTCTGATATATTTATTTTAGTTTCTGTTGGTTAGCATTAGGTGACTTATTTTATATTAATAAAAATATTTTTTATATGTTTTGTTCTTTTTAGTATTTTGTTGTTTTTCTTGTTATTAAGTTATTAGACAAACACTTATGTTGTTAGTGTGTTGTTTTCATAGTTCTTAGTTGTTCTTCAAAAGTAATTCTTTTTGCTAGTAAAATATTTGCTAAAATACTTTTGTTAGATTTTACTTTGTTGTTGTCTTGTTGCTATAGAAAATAGGATTATTTGTAGGGAAAACTATTCTTGGTTGCTTTGATGAAGTTTTGTTGTTTTAACTTTTGTCTTAAGTATTTCCTTCATCACAACACAAGTGTGTTAAATCTTTTTGGTTTGGCTTATTGATTGTTAGTATTGATTGCTAGTATGATTGCTTATATGAGTGCAATGTTTGATTATATAGATTTTCATCGAAGAGTGATGAATAGTTCTACCATGTTATTTCTGAGAGCGATATTTATCTTCATCAACAGTACATGCAAGTTCACTTTGATCATCTTACATTACCTATATTTTATTTGCCTTAGAATCAATCGCTCCATCATACATCCAGTAGGATATTGAGCTTGAACTTGAGGTAGTATTCATGAGGTAGGAGAAACCCAACACCCTATTACCATTGCCCGGGAAGGGACGTTACTTCACATTTGCTATGCTTTAGTAGACGGGGTTTTGGTTGTGAGTTTCAGGAGTGTTGTGAGGTTAATTAATTATTTCAAGACCTACATGATGATCAAGACTTCAAGACTTCAAGGACTCAATATACCTCTGGGTGGATTGGACATGCATTTTGGCAGCCTGATATCTATCATGGTTATGCCGGGAATCCTGGTATCTACCTGTGATCATCCCAACGGAATGACACCCAGGCTCAAAAAGATGGATGGATACTTCAAGGCCGGAAAGCTTACGTGTGCAACCGCAAGTCAATATGGGCTCTGGCTTGGTTGACCTTAGTGGTGACCCTGGTAGGCCAGATTGCTACGAGATGTAGAAGAACGGTAGGATTGGATGGGCACTGACTTTCTATCGGAGGATCACTTTGGAAGACCATGTTTCGATCGTCTCGTTCTCAAACACCAGGCAGTGCGAGGACACAACGAGAGGGATCGAATCTTGCGGGTAAAGTGTACAAACCTCTGCAGAGTGTTAAACTAATCGATTAGCCGTGTCCCCGGTTACGGACAACATGAGCACCGGAGATGATACTATCAGCCAGTCTCAACAGAATTAATAAATTTGATGATGATGGGGTCTATTAATAATTTTGGGACATGAGAATTGGTTGGTGGAACCATCTCATTAACAACCAACTTTTGTAGTGATATTCCGCTTGACTCCTTTGTTGTAGGGAAAATAAAACCAGCTTTTCTGCAAAAACTCAGACACAGAGCCACAAAGCCTTTTGCATATAGAATAGTCTTATCATTTTATCCTATGGTGATCTTGCTGGTACATTCAATGTACTGACCTACACGGCTGCAACGTCTTATGTTGCAAATACTTTTCTACGACGAGTAAGAGTACGATTCAGGGTTACGGTCTACACTCAACCTGCCGTTGGTGTTTATTGGGACTCCACTCCCGTTGACTATTTCCGCTGAGATTTTAAGGTATATATCAGTTTACGTTAATTACATGTGATTGCACTTTGATATATACATTGATGTACTGTGTGTGCCAGCATACTGATCCAGGGATGGCACTGACACACAGAGGCTTGACTCGTTTTGAGTCGGGACGCTACAAGACGGTTGAGGATTGGTATTCCTATTGGTTCGATAAACCTTGGTTTCATAACTGAGGGAAATACTTACCCACTTTGTGCGGCTATTACCCGTTCCTCTTCACGGAAAACCCAACGTAGATCATGAGTATCAGGAAGGATTTCTAGCGCCGTTGCCAGGGAATACCATCACCAATTATCAAGTAACTTCGCACAAAATTTCATTCACTTGTTCTTCTTTTTATTTTCTGTTATATTTAGTGTGTCTCATAAAAATCAAAAATACAAAAATATTTTTCTTTGCTAGTTACTAGTTTGCTTCTAGTTTGTTTTAGTTGCTAGTTTACTTGTCTTGCTTGTTTGCCTGAAAGTTGCTATCATGTCTGATTTTGAGATTAGTGGTGTTTCCGCCACTACTGCGGAAGCCCTTGAGCTTCCAACTTCGCATTGTGCTAATAATACTAAAAGAAATTTTGATGAAGTTGCTAAGGAAAAACTTGATAATCTTGCGGATGATGACCCTTCCAAAAGTGAACCTATTATGCAAACTAAGAAACTCCGCATAGGTAGTGGGAATATTATTGGCAAAAAGTGTTATTCAAGATTTTTTTCACTTGTGTGGGATCATTGCCATTGATAGGAGGTACCAATATTACTAGAACTACATGTTATGCGGATGCTATATCTTTGCTCATAACACAACTGGAAAGACAATTTTTTCATATGCATCCTTTCATACAATGGTTATTCCTAGAATTCTCTAATATTGTGGAAGCTTCTACTAAACGTCTAGCTACTATTTTTCCTATTCAAGAATTTGACATTATCATACAAGAAGCTAGAAATATATTTGCTCATTATAGGATTAATTGTGAATGTCCACCAATATAAGGATCCTTTATGAGTTAGAAGTTATGAGGAAATTGAAGTCTACGGATTATGTTGCTTATGATGAAAACCTTAGAAAGAAGGTTCCACCCAATGTACTAGTTGATAAAATTTCTGAACACAATGATCAATTTGCTATACCAAAACTTGGAATGGGTTATGAACTTGAGAGATCATTGAGGAAATATCTCTATCGAAACTTATACAATGAGGCGATAGTCATCACCTATGAGAAACCCAAGCAGGAACCACCTATTCCTCCCGAAATAGACCTCTTGGACCCTTGTGTTGTGAAGTTTAGTCCCTTCAATTATTTTTGTTTACCTACTAGGAAACTTGCTGCTGAAAGAAGGGAATATGATTTTAGCATGACTGATCGTCTTCATGATTACTACAACACTTGAAACTATGCATTATGCCTAGATAGGGGCATAAAACAATAGCGCTTGGTGGGAGGCAACCCAATATGTATCTTAATTTTTTTTTACTTTCTGTTATTTTGTGATAACATGATTATTGCCTATGTAATTGTTATGGTTTTATGTTTTAATTAGTGTTTTTGCCAAGTAAAGCCTTTGGGATAACTCCCAAGATGAATAGAAATAATGCTGAAACAAAAACATAAACTTTTGACTCAAGTACATGAATTTTCATTTTTAACACAGTATTTATATAAAAATTCTTTACGTTGTACTAATTTTTCAGAATGTTTAGAGTTACAGAAGTATGGGCTCTTTACGGATTTCTATAGACCGTTGTGTTTTAAACAGATTCTATTTTGCTTGCATAGTTTGCTTGTTTTGATTATGCCATGAAATATATCGGTGGGTGTAAGCCATGGGGAAGTTAGAATACAGTACCTATTATGCAAAAATGAATTTGAATCAATTTATCACAGTACCTCAAGTATGCAATATGTTTCTTATACTAACGGATCTCATGAAGTTTTGTTGAGTTTTGTGTGATTGAAGTTTTCAAGTTTTGGGTGTGATCACGATGGTCTACGGAATAAGGAGTAGCAAGAGACCAAGCTTGGGGATGGCCAAGGCACCCCAAGTATAATTCTAAGGAGACTCAAGCATCTAAGCTTGGGGATGCCACAGAAGGCATCCCCTCTTTCGTCTCAATCCATCGGTATGTCACTTGGAGCTATATTTTTATTCATCGCATGATATGTGTTTTGCTTGGAGCGTCGTTTGCTTTCATTTGCTTTTACTTTCAGTTTGTCACAATCATCATTTTCTGGACACACATATTTGAGAGAGACACACCTTCATGATAATTTGCTAGAATACACTATGTGCTTCAGTTATATCTTTTGAGCTAGGCAGTTGCTCTAGTACTTCACTTATATCTTATTGAGCACGGTGGCGTGTAGATTTTGTAGAAATAATATGCTCTCATTCTTCACTTATACTTGTTTGAGAGCTGAATTAATAGTGACGGTAATTTGCATGGGTCATAAGACTAGTCCAAGAATATTAGGTATTCAATGAATGATAATCAAAACCATCGTGTAGCACATATAGAGAAGTTGTGGGTTAATGACATTGATGTAATAATATGAAAAAGGTGTGAGTCCAAAATTGTTGATTCGTAGAAGTGTCGAGATTAAGAGGTGTTAACTTGTTATTCATCTAAAAATTAAAGAGGCATGGTATGATGTGTGAGCAGTTATATCCCTCGTTGAAATCCTAGTGTTGTTTTGAGTTGGGGGCGCGCGATGGTTAACTCCTACCAACCTCCCCACTCGGGGCATGCGAGGAGCACTTTGATTTGTGATAAAAATAATAAAACTTTGCAATAAGTATGTGAGTTCTTTTTGAATAATGCGATACCATGGACATATGCATCTTCACCTTCTCATATTTGCTAGCCTCTTCGGTACCATGCATAGCCCATTCTCACCTCGAGGATCGGTGCAAATATTCGCCGGTGCATCCAAACCTCGAGACATGATACGCTCTGTTGCACATAAGCCTCATTATATCTTCCTCAAAACATCCACCATACATACCTATTATGGCATTTCCATAGCCATTCCGAGATATATTGCCATGCAAATTCCATCGTCACTTCACATGACTAGTTCGTTCATCATCATAATGCTTTGCATGATCATATAGAGCTGACATAGTATTTGTGGCAAAGCCACCGTTCATCATATTTTTGATACATGTCACACTAGATCATTGCACATCCTGGTACACTGCCATAGGCATTCATTCAGAGTCATATCTTCCTATCAGTCCTTCATGTTGAGTTGCGAGTAAATAAAAGTGTGATGATCATCATTATCAGAGCACTGTACCAGTGAGGAAAGGATGATGGGGACTATGATTCACCCACAAGTTGGGATGAGACTCCGGACGAAAAATGAAATAAAAATGGGGGAGGCCAAATGATCCCACCATATAAAAAAGAAAATGGGGGAGGCAAAAAAGAAAAAGGAAAGCCCACCATAAAAAAATAAAAAAAAAATGAGAGAAAAGAGAGAAGGGACTTTGCTACTATCCTTTTCCACACTTGTGCCTCAAAGTGGCACCATGTTCTTGATATAGAGAGTCTCCTATGTTGACACTTCCATATGCTAGTGGGAACTACCTTTTCATATAATAAACTTGGCTTGTATATTCCGATGACGGGCTTCCTCAAATGCCCGAGGTCTTCATGAGCAAGCAAGTTTGATGCACACCCCACTTAGCTTCAGTTGAGCTTTCATACACTTATAGCTCTAGTGCATCATTTGCATGGCAATCCCTACTCCTTGCATTGACATCTATTGATGAGCATCTCCATAGCTCGTTGGTACGCCTAGTTGATGTGAGACTATCTTCTCCACTTTTTCCCCATTTGATACCTACCACCATATTCCATACCACCTATATGCTATGTCCAATGGTTCACGCTCATGTATTGCGTGAAGAATAAAAAGTTGACGCATATTGAAAAAGTATGATCCAATTGCCTGACTTGGACATCGGTGTGCTTAACATTTGTATCTATATGGTGAATACGGAGTCATGCCTTGCTAATATAATAAGATGAGTAGGGTTAAACATTCTTTTAGGATCGTATACTTTGAAAAATCAATGATTTTGTTTCCTATACTTATAAATATTACTATGTTACTATTTGTTAATTCATCATTTCTCAATGAGCATACATACCAAAGATTACATAATGGGTAGCATGTCAAATTAAAAATTCTGTTTTTATCATTTACCTACTCGAGGACGAGCAGGAATTAAGCTTGGGGATGCTGATACGTCTCCAACGTATCTATAATTTTTTATCGTTCCATGCTAATATATTATCATTCTATGATACTTTTTGGTATTTATTTACCAATTTATAATATTTTTGAGCACTAACCTATTGACCCAGTGCCAGTTCCTGTTTTCTGCGTGTTTTTGCCTTTTCAGAGTTATAGTACCAAACGGAGTCCAATTGCCAATAAACTTTTTGACGATTTTTTCTGGACCAATACAAGACCTAGAAGCTTCGGAGGAAGGCCGGAAGGTGCACCAGGGCCCCACCACATATCCCACTGCGCCACCAGGGGGGCACGGCCAGATATGTGGTGGTCCCCTGGTGCGTCTCCCGACGTCGTTCCCTGGCCTATAAATTCACATCTACCCTACAAACACAAGAAGCGCTCCCAAAACACTTTTTCCGCCGCCGCAAGTCTCTGTTCCGATGGGAGGCCATCGACACCTCCGTTCTGGCACCCTGCCGGAGGGGAGATCGATCACGGAGGGTCTCTTCATCAACCTTGCTGCCCTCACCATGATGTGTGAGTAGTTCCCCACAGACCTATGGGTCATAGCGCAAGCCCAACTTCTGCTGGACTTTCCTCCTGCACCGGAGAAGATGGAAGACAGGAGGTCCGCCATCCAGAGCCTGCTGAGCTTCACCAACCAGTATAAGCCAGAGGTGGCAGGTCCCTCAGGAACGTGCCATGCAGAGCCAACAAGGCCTGTCGCTAGGCGCAGCGCTAGTGGGACGCCTACGGTGTAGTCACCCCCGCAGCAGCAGCGACAACCGAACCGCCAGACGAGATGTCTTTCGCGTCGTCGGACCCGCAACAACAGCAAGATCAATGCCGAGTCTTGAAGAAGCGTAGTAAGGAGGAAACCCGCACCACCATCGAGCGGTGGCGGGAGACACGTCGCCAGTCAAATGGCCATGCCGATCCAGACGTTGAAGAGCCTGCACCCGGGGTGATACGTCTCCAACGTATCTATAATTTTTAATTGTTCCATGCTGACATATTATCATTCTAGTATACTTTTTGAGTAATAATTTACCAATTTATATTATTTTTGAGCACTAACCTATTGACCCAGTGCCCAGCGCCAGTTGCTATTTTATGCGTATTTTTTTTACTTTTCAGGGTTACAGTACCAAACGAACTCCAATTGCCCAAAACTTTTTTATGATCTTTTCTGGACCAAAATAAGACCTCGAAGCTTCAGGAGAAGACCAAAGGCCGCACAAGGGAGGCACAAGCCAACAGGGCACGACCAGAGGGGTCGACGCGCCCTGATGGCTTGTCCCTCCCTAGTAGCCCTCCTACCCCCGTTCTCTGGCCTATAATTCCAAAAACCCTAGGGGCATTCCGAAACACATTTTCTGCTGCCGCAAGTCTCTGTTCCGACGGGATCCCATCTGGAGCTCCATTCAGGCACCCTGTCGGAGGGGGGATCGATCACGGAGGGCTTGTTCATCAACCTTGCTGCCCTCATGATGATGTGTCAGTAGTTCACCATAGACCTACGGGCCCGTAGTTAGTACCTAGATGGCTCTCTATCTCTCTTTTGATCTTCAATACAATGATCATCGCATCTTCGCTTTGATCTATCCGATGTAATTCTTTTGTACGGTGCGTTTGTTGGGAGCCGATGCATTGTGGGTTTATGTTCAGATTATTCATGAAAAGATATTGAATAATTTCTGGTATTTTATTTGCATAATCATTATACCTTCGTAATCCTCTCCGATTTATTGAAATAGTTTGGCCAACTAGATTAATACTTCATCGGTGAGGGGTGCGTTGTAGTGGGTTCAATCTGGCCGTGCTCTATATCCCAGTGATAGAAGGGGACAAGACACGTCTTTGTATTGTTGCCACTAAGGATAAAATGATGGGGATAGATCATATTAATTGAATTCTCTTTGTCTACATCATGTCAATGTTCTCGAAGCATTATTCTGTTTTACTTAATACTCTAGATGCATGCTAGATAGTGGTCGATTGGTGGAGTAATAGTAATAGGTGTAGGCAGGATTCAACCTATTTGCTTTTGGACGTGATGCCTATATACACATGATCATTGCCGTGAATATCACATAACTATGCGCTTTTCTATCAAGTGCCCAACAGTAATTTGTTTACCCACCGTATGTTGCCTACATGAGAGATGTCGCTAGGGAAAACTATGCCCCCCGGGTCTACAACTTATATATTTACAAATCCTATCTTTACCTTGCTGCCATTATTTACTTTTTATTTTATTTTGCAATTTACAATTATCTACTATTATCTACACACTTCACTCGCTTCCAAATAACGAGATCAAGGGGATTTACAACCCTCTTGCCGCGTTGGGTGCAAGTTGTTTGCTCTTTTGTGTGCAACCACTGAAGACGGTTGTGGATTGATATTCCTATTGGTTCGATAAACCTTGGTTTCTTAACTGAGGGAAATACTTACCGATATTGTAATGCAATTACCTGTTCCTCTTCACGGAAAACCCAACGCAGATCACAAGTATCACCGGGTACCCGGCAGCCTGCCTTATGAGATAGGCTGCCCGGCGTTCATCCGCGAGCTGCCGCAAGTCCGCTTGCCCTCCACCAAGACCTTCAAGCCTGACTTTCGGACAGATACGATGGCAAGATCAGCCCGTCAGAGTTCCTTGGCATCTACACCATTGCGGTGCAAGCTGCCGGGGGACGCGATGAGAAAGTATTCACCAACTACTTCCCGTTGGCGCTCAAACCCAATGTGAGGAGCTGGTTAATGAACTTGCCGAAAGGGTCCTTCTCCTCTTGGGTGGACCTATGCAACCAATTTTTTGGTGCATACCACAGGGGCCAAAAGCTTCCGGGGCAGCCCAGCGATCTGCACGTGCTCCCCAGTGAGACGGCGAATCCCTCCGCAAGTATAACCAAAGGTTCAGCCGTGTACAACACAACATCCCTGACATCCATCCAGCTGCAGTGATTGCCGCATTCCATACGAATGTGCACAACAGGTGGATGTGTGAGAAGATGAGCATCAACAAGGTGCGCGATATCGCCGAGCTTTAGGCTCTGGCTAATAAGTGCGCACGTGCTGAAGAAGGGAGGAGACACCCCAGAGAGGACGCCTGTGTGGAGGTCGACTCCGATGACGATGACGCGTCCACGTCCAAGAAGAAGGGCCAGAAGCACAACTGAAAGCGCAAAGGCAAAGCAGTCATGGCTGTTGAAGGTTCCGACAACCCCAAGGATGGCAAGTAGGCCAAGGCCGAAGGCTCCGGCAAGGAGGCTACCACCTGCTCCAGCGACGACGAAGCTGCGGCAAGAGAGAAGACCGACAGACCATACAAAATCCACAACACCAAGGGCCATGACATCACTGAGTGTAGCTTGTTGAGAAGAAAAGGCAAGAGTACGAAAGGCGCGACAAGGAAAAGGGCCAAGATGGTGCGGGTGGTTCCGGCAAGAAGAACGGTGGCGGCCGTGGTGGCCGCCGCGGCAAGGCCAAGCAGCAGAAAGAAAGCCTGCTAGAGGCCGAGACAAGAAGTCCAATGACGAGGGCAATGATGAAGAAGATGAAGAGGGATCTGATGGCCAAGAGTTCCACAAGGCGATAGATGCCATGTGCGTTGACGGAGGTGCATCTTTTCACTCCTCTCACTGGCAGCTCAAGCAATGGGCCGCTGAGATCAACGCGGCAGAGCTAGCAGCAGAGGCAAGGAAACCCCTCAAGTGGTCAAACACTCCCTTCATTTTCGACGATGAGGATCACCCTGACCGCACCACTGCTGTCGGGTGTGTGCCATTGTTGGTTTCGCCAACAATCCGCAACCTCAAGGTCACGAAGATGCTGGTCGATAGTGGGGCCGACTTGAACTTGATCTCACCTGATGTGATCAAGCGGCTGCAGATCCCCGACATGGATCTTAAGAAGACAGGGTCGTTCCGAGGAGTCAACCCAGGAATATGCCAACCCAAGGGGAAGATTACTCTGCCGGTAACATTCGGCGGCGAGGTCAACTTTAGGACAGAGAAAGTTGTTTTTGATGTTGCAGAGATGTCGCTGCCGTACAATGGAATCTGAGGCCGACCAACACTGGAGAAGTTTATGGCGGCGTCTCACCATGCCTACAATACACTGAAGATGCCAGGACAGATGAGCCTCATCACTGTCCACGCAGACAACAAAAGCGCAGTCCTTTACATCGACAAACTCTACCGGGAGGTAGTGGCAGCATCTACAGACAAGGCAGTTGCTCCTGCCGGCAAAGCTCTGGGGAGAGAAGACGAAGAGCTCCGGCTAGACATCTAGCGAGAACTCCGGGAAGCGCACCATAGAGTGCAACACGCCTGTCGAGGACTTGCCAGAGAGCTCTGCTGCCAAGAGCAAGAAAAGCAAGGTGACCATCCCCAAGACTAAGCAAGTGGCTGCAAGGGAGGACGGCGAGGGCGCCACTTTCACCGTAAGTACCACCCTCGATAGCAAATAGGCAGGCACGCTCTCTCCTTCCTACGGGCAAATGTCGATGTGTTTGCCTAGCAACCATCTGACATCCCCGACATTCCCAAGGAGGTGATTGAGCACCACCTTGCCGTTTCTCCCCATGCACGCCCCATCAAGCTGAAGGTAAGGAAGCAAGCCCTGGAGCGGCAAGAGTTTAGAGATCAAGAAGCTAGAGGCAGCAGGTTTGATTAGAGGAGTGATCGACCCCACATGGTTAGCAAATCCATTGGTAGTGCGGAAGGCAAACAGAAAGTGGAGGCTATGTATTGACTTTACTGATATCAATAAAGCTTGTCCAAAAGATCCATTTCCCTTGCCACGCATTGATCAAATAGTGGACTCTACTGCCTGTTGTGACCTGCTGTCGTTCCTTGACACCAACTCTGGTTATCATCAGATCTTCATGGCCCAGGAAGATGAAGAAAAAACTGCATTTATCACCCCATGTGGCACATACTGCTTCAAGCGTATGCCTTTCTGAAAGCACAACTTCTCCCTAGGTGGTTTTGGTAATTAATAACAACATATATTTCATTGGACTAATGATTCCACCAAGTATATTTTAGGAAAGGTTCAACGAATGGATTGGCAAAGGATTGTGTGGAGATCCCCTAGATGCAAGGAACATCAATTGGCAACAAGCTTCAAGACTCTACGTTTTACATTTTGTGAGAAATCACATTTGAGTCCATAGGAAATCCAATACTATTAAAAGGGGATGAGGTATCCATGATGATTTGGTTGCTCAAGTGCTTAGAGTTAGCCACCAAAAAATACCCATGAAATTCTCCCACAAAATACTCTGTCTAAACCCTACCACTCAAATTTGATGCCACCAAGTTTTCCAATTCGGCCCTACCAAGTTTCACCCTAGAAAGATCCTAAGCCAAACCCTAATGTCTCTGTGACACCAAGTCCTTTTTAAGTGACACCGAAACCAATGACCAACTCTCGGGTATCCTATTTCTAAAAATTGGAATTTCCAATTTTTGCAAATCGGTCTCACCAAGTTTGTGTAACTGCCTAGGTCAGCCAAATCGGACCCACCGAGATTTATATATCAGTCTCACCGAAACGCCAAAAGTTTCCACATTTTGCACTAGTCGGTTTCACCGAGTTTTTGATTCGGTTTCACCGAGTTGCGTAATAAAGTTGCAACGGGTGGATTTGGGGACATGCCTATATATACACCTCCACCTACATCTCACTCGTAGAGGAAGCACTAAGAACAGACCAACACTTGCCCCATCCATTTTCTGAGAGACGACCACCTACTCATGTGTTGAGATCAAGATCTTCCACTCCAACCATATGGATCTTGATTTCTAGTCTCCCCAAGTGAAGATCTACCCCGAGTGAGGCTAGTCCTTTGTGGACGTAAGCCATGACGGAATAGACGAGGTTGCTACTTCGTGGACCCTTATGGGTGGATCCCTCCATGGACTCTCACAACCGTTACCCTCCGTGGGTTGAAGTCTCCATCAACGTGGACGTACGCTAGCACCACCTATCAAAACCACGGGAAAAATATTCGTGTCTCCAATTGCGTTTGATACCCCTATCCCTTCCCTCTACTTATATGTGCATGTCTTTACTTTCCGCTGCTATACTCTTAGACTGGCATGTCTAGGGTGTGCTTGACTTGATATAATTGCTAAAACTTATCAACATCTAAAATTGGGAAAAGGCTAGATTTTTAATTTGGTCAAGTAGTCTAATAACCCCCCTCTAGACATACTTCGGATCCTAGAAGTGGTATCAGAGCTTTGGTCTCCATTGCATTGCTTTCACAACCTAGGAGAGGATGGCGTCTAGTGAGGGAAATTATCATCGTAGAGGTCCATATTTTTATGGTACAAACTTTGCTAGTTGGAAGCACAAAATGAAAGTGCATATTCTTGGTCATAACCCCGCCGTTTGGGCTGTTCTTTGTGTTGGATTGCAAGGTGAATTCTTTGGTGAGGGAAAGGAACCGGATCGTGAAGCGGTCGTGGAAGAATACAACGCTCAAGCATGTGACATTCTATTCAACTGCTTATGCCCCCGAAGAGTTAAACAAGATAAGCCGTCTTGAGAATGCGAAGGAAATTTGGGATACTTTGGTTGATATGCACGAAGGTACAGAATCCGTCAAGGAATCTAAGTTGGATGTGCTACAAAGTCAACTCGACTAGTTCAAGATGAAGTATGGTGAAGGAGTCGCGAAAATGTACTCTAGGCTTGCTCTCATCACGAATGAGATTGCGGGCTTAGGAAGTGAAGAGATGACCAACAAATTCATCATCAAGAAGATCCTTAGAGCCTTGGATGAAAAGTACGACACCGTGTGCACATTGATCCAAAGGATGCCAAACTACAAAGATCTCAAGCCCACTTAAGTCATTGGAAGGATTGTTGCTCATGAAATGTCACTCAAGGACAAAGAAGAGCTTCACACCAAGTCAAGCGGAGCATACAAAGCTACAAGTGATACTCCCTCTACTTCAAGTGACAACCTTGTTATCAATGAAGAGATAAGACTCGTGGCCAAGAATTTCAACAAATTCTACAAGAGTAGAGGCAAAGAGAGAAGCTCCAACTCAAGATATGAAGAGAAGCGTTCCTCTAGTCGTGACCGAAATTGTTACAATTGTGGAAGGCCCGGACACTTTTCAAATGAGTGCACGCCCCCCTCCCCACAAAAGAAGAGAAGAGTCACCTAGAAGAAGAAGCTCAAGAGATGAGTCACCTCGTAGAGAGAGGCGGAGTAGAGAAGATCGTTGTGAACGAAGACCCTCCCAGAGAAGCAAGGACTCGGAGAAGAAGGACAAGTACACCAAGAGCTACACAAGAAGAAGACATCAAGCTCATGTTCATGAATGGGTTTTTGGCTCCAATTCCAACAACCAATTCGAGAGAAGCTACCACTCCAACTCCAACTATAGTCAAGATGAAGGTGTTGCCGGATTAGCACTCGTATCCACCAATTCCTATGACATGTTTGATTCACCAAATGAAGAAAGTGGAAGTTGCTTCATGGCTAAAGGCCCCAAGGTATCACACCCCGAGTACATTGATATTAATAGTGATGAAGATGACTTACTAGGAGATGACGACTTGCTCTTTGATAAAACTAGTGATATTAGTCAAAATGAACTTGATAATAATCATGCTAGTCAAGATAAGTCATGTGATGATGATAAGAAGGAGATTGAGCGTCTAACTAAAGAACTAAACACTCTTAACTTAGCTCATGAATCTACTCAAGAAGATCATAGAGAGCTTCTAAGAACTCATGAGAAGCTACGCTTCGAGAAGCTAAATTTAGAGCAAGATCATTAGTTTCTTAAACCTATTGATACTTGTGATCTGCGTTGGATTTTCCATGAAGAGGAATGGGTAATTGCAGCACAAAGCGGATAAGTATTTCCCTCAGTTATGAAACCAAGGTTTATCGAACCAATAGGAATATCAATCCTCAACTGTCTTTAGTGGATGCACACAAATGAAAAAACGATTTGCACCCAACGCGGGCAAGAGGGTTGTCAATCCCCTTGATCTCGTTATTTGCAAGCAAATGAGTTGTGTAGATAATTGTTGATAAATATAAATTGTAAAATAAATAAAAAGTAAATAAATGCAACGAGGTAATAATAGCATTTGCGAATATATAAGTGAATAGACCCGGGGGCCATAGTGTTCTCTAGTGGCATCTCTCATGTAGGCAGCATACGGTGGGTAAACAAATTATTGTTGGGTAATTGATAGAAAAGCGGATAGTTATGCGATTTTCATGGCAATTATCATGTATATATATGCATCACGTCCATAAGCAAATAGACCGACTCCTGCCTGCACCTATTACTATTACTCCACTCATCGACCGCTATCCAGCATGCATCTAGAGTATTAAGTAAAACAGAGTAATGCTTGGAGAACGATGACATGATGTAGACAAAGTAAACTCAAACAATATGAATGAACCCCATTGTTTTATCCTTAGTAGCAACAACACAAAGACGCATCTTGTCCCCTACTTTGTCACTGGGATATAGAAACTCGCCAGGTTGAACCTACCACAACGCACCACTCCCACCGATGAAATATCAATCTACTTGGACAAAGCATATCAATAGATCGGAGAGCATTACAAAGCTATAATGATGATGCACTTAAGAGATAATATAATTCAGAGGCATCTCAAATACTTTTCATGAATAATCTGAACATAAACCCACAATTCATCCGATCCCAACAAGCACACCGCACAATAGGATTACATCGGATAGATCAAAGCGAAGATGCGATGACCATTGTATTGAAGATCATACGATAGAGAGAGATTCCCATCAAGGTACTAGCTATGGACCCGTAGGTCTGTGGTGAACTACTCACACATCATCATGAGGGCAGCAAGGTTGATGAAGAGGCCCTCCGTGATCGATCCCCCTCTGGCAGGGTGCCGGAACGGAGCTCCAAATTGCCTCACGACAGAACAGAGACTTGCGGCGGCGGAAAAAGGGTTTCAGGACTGCTTCTGGGGTTATCATGATATTAGTGAATTTATAGGCCGAAGAGGGACGTCGGGAGGTGCCCGAGAGGGCCACCACATATTAGGACGTCGGGAGGTTCCCGAGGGGGCCATCATTTGCTCGTGTGACTCCCGGCTTCCTTCCGAAGCTTCTAGGTCTTCATATAGGTTAGAAAAATCATCAAAACATTTCGTGGCAATTGGACTTTGTTTGGTACAATAAACTTGCAAAGAAAAAAACACGCAGAGAATAGCAACTGGCACTGGGCACTGGATCAATTGGTTAGTGCTCAAAAATATTATTAATTGGTAAATAATGACCCGAAAAGTATTCTAGAATGATAATATATCTGCATGGAACAATAAAAAATTATAGATACGTTGGAGACGTATCAAGCATCCCAAGCTTAATTCCCGCTCGTCCTCGAGTAGGTAAATGATAAAAACAGAATTTTTGATGTGACATGCTATCCACTATATAATATTATTCAGGTATGCTCATTGAGAAAAGATGAATCAAAAAATATTAACATAGCAATATTCAACGTGTAAGAAACATAATTGTTAATTCTCAAAAGTATACGATTCTTAAGAAATGTTTACCCCCCATTCATCTTATTGTATTAGCAAGGCATGGCTCCATCTTCACCACATTAATACAAATGTTAAGCACCACGGTGTGCTAGTCACGCAATTGGTTCGTACTTTTTCAATATGCATCAACTTTTTATTCTTCATGCAATACATGAGCGTGAGCCATTGGACATAGCATTTAGGTGGAAAAGAATATGGTGGTAGATATCAAAGGGGTAGGAAGTGGAGAAGATAGTCTCACATCAACTAGGCGTACCAACGGGCTATGGAGATGCCTATCGATAGATGCTAATGCAAGGAGTAGGGATTGCCATGCAAATGATGCACAAGAGCTATAAGTGTATGATATCTCAAATGAAGCTAAGTGGGGTGTGCATCCAACTTGCTTGCTCATGAAGACCTTGGGCATTTGAGGAAGCCCGTCATAGGAATATACAAGCCAAGTTTGTAATAATGAATAGGTAATTCCCACTAGCATATGTAAATGATATATCATGAGACTTGCTACTTGAGGAACATGGTGCCACTTTGAGGCACAAGTGTGGTAAAGGATAGTAGCGAAGTCCCTTCTTTCATTTTTCTCAATTTTTTTGAATGGATGGTGGGATCATTTGACCTCCCCCATCTTTATTTTCGTCCGGAATCTCATCTTGACTTATGGTAGAATCATCATCTCCATCATTCTTTCCTCACTGGGACAATGCTCTAATAATGATGATCATCACACTTTTACTTACTTACAACTCAACATGGAGAACTGATATGGAGATATGACTCTGTATGAATGCCTCTGGCAGTGTACCAGGATGTGCAATGATCTAGCGTGACATGTATCAAAGACATTATGAAGGTGGCTTTTCCACAAATACTATGTCAGCTCTATATGATCACGCAAAGCAACATGACGATGAACAAACTAGTCATGTGAAGTGACGATGGAATTTGCATGGCAATATATCTCGGAATGGCTATGGGAATGCCATGATAGGTAGGTATGGTGTCTGTTTTGTGGAAGATATAATAAGTATTATGTGCAACAAAGCGTATCATGTCACGGGGTTCGGATGCACCGGCGAAAGTTGCACGGATCCTCGAGGTCAGAACGGGCTATGCACAGTACCGAAGAGGCTAGCAAATTATGAAAAGGTGAGATTGCGTATGTCCATGGTTTCACATTAGTCATAAAGAAAGCATATACTTATTGCAAAGTTTTATTAGTCTATTATAGATCAAAGTGCTAATCGCATGCCCCGAGGGAAGAGGTTGGTAGGAGTTAACCATCGTGCGCTTCCGACCCGAAACAACACAAGGATTTCAATGAGGAATAGAAATGCTCACACATCATCACCATGCCCCTTTAATTTTTAGATGAACAAAAAGTTCAGCCCCTCTTAATATCGACACTTCTACGGTTTAACAATTATGAACTCACACCTATTTCATATTACTACATCAATATCATTAACCCACAATTTCTTTATATGTGCTACATGATGGTTTTGATTATCACTCTTTGAATACCTAATATTTTTGGACTAGTCTGTATGACCCATGAAAATTACTGTCACTATTTATTAACTCTCAAAAAAATATAAGTGAAGAACGAGAGTGAAATCATTTCTTTAAAATCTACACGCCACCATGCTCAAAAAGATATAAGTGAAGTACTAGAGCAACTGCTACGCTCAAAATATATAAGTGAAGCACATAGAGTATTCTAACAAATTGTGATGAAGGTGTGTCTCTCTTAAATAGGTGTGTCCAGCAAACAATGATTGTGGAAAACTGAAAGTAAAAGCAAACTAAAGCAAACGACGCTCCAAGTGACATACCGATGGATTTGAGACGAATGAGGGGATGCCTTCCGGGGCATCCCCAAGCTTAGACGCTTGAGTTTCGTTTCAAATATTACCTTTGGGTGCCTTGGGAATCCCCAAGCTTAGGCTCTTGCTACTCCTTATTCCTTTGTCCATCAAGATAACACCCAAAACTTGAAAACTTCATTCACACAAAACTCAACAAAACCTCGTGAGATCTGTTAGTATAAGAAACATATTACATACTTTAAGTACTGTCGTAAATTGATTAAAACTTCATAAATGCATAATAGATAGTGTATTCTAACTTCTCCATGTCTTATACCCCCCGATACAATCCGTAGTTTAATCAAAATAAGCAACTATGCAAGCAAAAAACAGAATCTGTCTAAAACAGAACAGTCTGTAGCAATCTGTAGAGACCCTATACTTCTGTAACTCTAAAAATTCTGATAAATTAGGACAACCTCGAAAATTTGCATAGCAACACTGTGTAAAAATTTGAGATCATCATCATGCTCCAGAAAAAAAATGAAAATTCTTGTACTGGAATCAAAAGTTTCTGCTTCGTTTCAGCATCGATTCTACTCATCTTGTGGGTCATCCCAAAGGATTTACTTGGCACAAATATTAATTTAAAAACAAAAACATAATTATTACAGAGGAAATAATCATACTATTGAAAATAAATATAAAGTTGTAAGCACAAATTTAAAGATAACTATTGGGTTGCCTCCCAACAAGCACTATTGTCTTATGCCCCTAGCTAGGCCTAATGCATAGTTTCAAGTATTGTAATATCCACGGATAGGTATCCGTAATGCCATAATCATATTCCCTTATTTCAGCAGAAATTTTTCTAATAGGTAAGAAAAACTAATTGAAGGGACTAACCTTCACAACACAAGGATCCGAAAGAACTATTTCAGGAGGAATGGTAGGCTCTTCTTTAGGTTTCTCATAGGTGATAACTATTTCCTCATTGCAAAGATTTCGATGAAGGTATTTTCTTAATTCTCTCTCAATCTCATAACCTATTCCAAGTTTTGGTATAGAAAATTGATCATTATGTTCAGAGATTTTATCAACTAGGACATTAGGTGGAACCTTCTTTCTAAGGTTTTCATCATATGCAACATAATCCGTCGATCTTAGTTTTCTTACCCCTTCCAACTCATAAAGAATTCCTTCGATTGGTGGGCATTCACAACTAATCCTATAATAAGAAAATATATCCCTAGCCTGTTGTATAATATTTTCAAATTCTTGAGCAAGAAATATAGTGGCTAAGCGTTTAGTAGGAGCTTCCTGAATATTAGAGAATTCTAGAAACAACCATTGTATGAAAGGATGCATGTGGAAAAATTGTCTTTCCAATTGTTCTATGAGCGTAGATATAGCATCCACATAACTTGTAGTTCTAGTAACAATGGAACCCCCCATCAATGGTAATGACCCCACACAAGTGAAAAAATCTTGAATCACAATCTTGCCAATAATATTCCCACTACCTATAAAGAGTTTCTGTGTTTGCATAGTGGGTTCACTTTTGGAAGGATCATCATCCGCAAGATTATCAAGTTTTTCCTTAGCAACTTCATCAAAATTTCTTTTAGCATTATTAGCACAAGGTGAAGTTGGGTGTTCAAGGGCTTCCGCACTAGTGGCGGAAACACCACTAATCTCCAAATAACACATGATAGCTACTTCAAACAAGCAAAAGAGCACACTAGTAACAAACAAAGATAAATATTTTGTATTTTTGATTTTTATGAGACAAGCTAAATATAACAGAAAATATTAAGAAGAACAAGTGAATGAAAATTTGTGTGAAGTTACTTGGCAGTTGATGATGATATTCCCCGGCAACGGCGCCAGAAATCATTCCTGATACTTGTGATCTGCGTTGGGTTTTCCGTGAAGAGGAACGGGTAAATGTAGCACAAAGCGGATAAGTATTTCCCTTAGTTATGAAACCAAGGTTTATAGAACCAATAGGAATACCAATCCTCAACCGTCTTCAGCGGCTGCACACAAATGAACAAACGACTTGCACCCAACGCGGGCAAGAAGGTGGTCAATCCCCTTGATCTCGTTATTTGCAAGCAAATGAATTGTGTAGATAATTGTTGATAAATATAAATTTCAAAATAAATAAAAATAAAATAAAGGCAGCAAGGTAATAATAGCGTTTGCGAATATATAAGTGGATAGACCCGGGGGCCATAGTGTTCTCTAATGGCATCTCTCATGTAGGCAGCATACGGTGGGTAAACAAATTACTGTTGGGCAGTTGATAGAAAAGCGGATAGTTATGCAATGTTCATGGAAATGATCATGTATATATAGGCATCATGTCCATAAGCAAATAGGCCGACTCCTGCCTGCACCTATTACTATTACTCCACTCATCGACCGATATCCAGCATGCATCTAGAGTATTAAGTAAAATAGAGTAATGCTTGGAGAACGATAACATGATGTAGATAAAGTAAACTCAAACTATACAAATGAAACCCATCGTTTTATCCTTAGTAGCAACAACACAAAGATGCATCTTGTCCCCTACTTTGTCATTGGGATATAGAAACTCGCCAGGTTGAACCTACCACAACGCACCGCTCCCACCGATGAAATATCAATCTACTTGGCCAAAGCATATCAACAGATAGGAGAGCATTACGAAGCTATAATGATCATGCACTGAAGAGATAATATAATTCAGAGGCATCTCAATTACTTTCCATGAATAATCTAAACATAAACCCACAATTCATGGGATCCCAACAAACACATCGCACAATAGCATTACATCGGATAGATCAAAGCGAAGATGCGATGACCATTGTATTGAAGATCATAAGAGAGAGAGAGATTGACATCTAGGTACTAGCTATGGACCCGTAGGTCTATGGTGAACTAATCACACATCATCATGAGGGCAGCAAGGTTGATGAAGAGGCCCTCGGTGATCGATCCCCCCTCCGGCAGGTTGCCGGAACGGAGCTCCAGATGGCCTCGGGACGGAAAAGATACTTGCGGTGGCGGAAAAGGGTTTCAGGACTGCTTCTGGGGTTTTCACAATATTAGGGAATTTATAGGCCGAAGAGGGACGTCAGGAGGTGCCCGAGGGGGCCACCACATATCAGGGCGCGCCCCCCTAGGGCGCTCCCTGATGTGTGGTAGAGCCCTCGTGTGCCTCCCGGCTTCCTTCCGAATCTTCTAGGTCTTCATATAGTCCAGAAAAAACCGTCAAAAAGTTTCGTGGCAATTGGACTTCATTTGGTACAATAAACCTGCAAAGCAAAAAACACGCAGAAAACAGCAACTGGCACTGGGCACTGGGTCAATAGGTTAGTGCTAAAAAATATTATAAATTGGTAAATAGTGACCCAAAAAGTATCCTAGAATGATAATATCTTAGCATGGAACAATCAAAAATTATAGATACGTTGGAGACGTATCAGCTATCAATGACAATCTTCTAAAGAAGAGTTCTTCTTATCTTGCCAAACGACTACTCTTGTCTACATTTGTGCCACATGTTAAATCTAAGCAAACTAGTAACAAAGGCAAGAAAGGTTCTTCATCTAGTAGCAACAATACAAATGTTAAATCAAATGATGTTCTTCTAGTAGTTCTATTGATTCCACTAATGATTCTCTTAGCCAAGTTACACTTGAGCAATAAAACGATTTATTGAAAGGAATTATAGAAAAAGCTGTCTACAAGTGTCTTGCCAGAAGTAAGCAATTTGAGGAGATTGTGCGCAAGAAAGGATGGCACCGGAAGAACCAAGGCATTGGCTATTTCAACACCAATGGAGATGAATGGGAAGAAGGTCAATACCCCAAGACGAAGTTTGTTCCCCAAAAGGAGAAGTATGATCCTACTATCCCCAAGGGAACAAAAGATCAAGATGACCTTCCACCACAAGACCACAAGCTCAAGGGCAAGGACAAGCTTCAAGAAGGCATTGAATCATTTGAAGAAGAATCCCAAGCCATGGTCAACTGGGTTCCCAAAGCCACTACAAGCTCTACTTCAACAAGTGCTACTTCAACTCCAAGGATTCCCATCAAGTTGATGTGGGTCCCAAATAAGAAGATCTAGAGAAGTTCTTGAGGGGAGACTCCGCCAACAAATTCACTCTCATTCATCATTGGCAAGAACTAATGAAATCAACTCCAACCTTATGCAATAGTTCAAGGAGTCACATATTCCCTCATAGGTAAGCAAGGGACAATGTAATTAATGATTCAATGGACATCATAATACGTGTGTTTCACTCCATGTCCATTGATATCCTTGTATTTGTTCCTTGTGTGAAATTAACCCATGTAGGTGAGAAGAGTACAAAAGAACAAGGATGACTCCCAACTCAAGATGATCTTCATCAACTATGAGCATCCACTACTACAACACATACATGAAGTCTTCAACGACAAAACCCAAGGTTAGTTTGTCCCTCTTAGGGGGCATGTCACATCAATGGGGAGCTTTACTCCAAGAATTGAGTCAAAGCATCTGCTAAGATGTGAACACATTAAAATCTTTATGAAAAAGTGGCAACCCCACTTGTGCTTAAACGATGAGTATGACCTATGATCAAGTACTCTTACTTGGCCCCTAAGTCAATATACTCATATATAAATGACTCCGTCATCACCAAAGTGCTTGGTAGATACTAGAGTGGTTTTGCATGTTTGCCATGTTTTATTTAACATATTATTGTGTGAGCATGTTGGTATGCATATTTTTGCTCATTCGAGGACATCCAATTGTTGTTATTTGGCTTTCATTTTCTTTGGCCAATTGGATGTACAAGAATGCCTAAGTACCTCCTCTACCTATCTATGCTTTCTTGTCTCAAATTCTATTCATGCTTCATCAAAAAATTTGAGCAAGCACTTCTCGGACCCTCTGTGTGAGAAGCACTCGGAGTTCCGCTTTGACAAGAGCTGACTTCCAAAACCTCACATGTGCCACTCGGTGTAACCAACTCTCAAAACTTGGTTTCACCAAAGCACGAGGGTTGATATGGTTTTCAATCTCGGTACTACCAATCCCAAAATCTCGGCATCACCGTATTTCTTTGTCCTCGGGCAGATAAGAAACTCGGTGGAGCCGAAATTTTGGAATCGGTGTTTCCGACAACAGATGGGTATATATCCCATGAACCCGATCTTTGAAATTAAATCTTCAAACGTCGTCCCCGCTCCCCATTACTGCCACCGCATGTGTCCACGTACGTTCTACTTGCCTCCCGTGCGCCCTCTCCGCCGGGGTCCGCCGCCATCAACGGGAATCTTCCCCTCCGTTGCCGCCATAGCGAAATCTTCACCGTGTTAGGGTAAGATTTCGACCCCTTATGCGCTCCAAGCTTCGATTTTTCTTGCGCATTAGGATGAGTTCCACCTATTTCCATCTACCCACGAGAATATCCCGTACGATTAGGAGAATGAAAGGTTTTAGGTTTAGGTTTCCACCGTATGCGTCTCGGAGTCACCGAGTGGAAACGAATCGGTGTCACCGATTTGGGTTTTCAGGTTTTTGAGAACGTTCTCAGTGAGACCGAGTCACTGGTTTCAGTGAAACCGAAAACGGTAACAAAGTTTCTATTAAAGGGAATGTTTGTCTTGGAAGCTCCGAAAATTGAAACTCGGTGGAACCAAAACCCGTACAACAGAAATCTAAAACTAAGATTTTAAGTTCAAAATTTTGCAAAATAGCTGTGTTTTGTGATGCTTATCCATTCCTCTCTTCTACATCTATTCACAGGGTCAGTTCTCAGCATTTCAGGCTCAGATGACAGTCAGAATGCCTTCAAAGAGGCAAGTGCAGATCTTGATGCTGGCACTAGTCCAGAACCCTGTTCCTCAGACCCAGGCACCCCCAGCTCACATGGCTTGCCCAAGGCAGCCACAAGGGCCAGAGGGAAGGTGAACTCAGATGAGGAGGATGAATATTTCATCTTAAACGATGCTACTTTTAAGAGGAAGACTATGAGAAATGAATATGCTATCTCAGATGCTGTGAAAGCTCCAAAGACTGCCAAGAAAGGGATGCCACTTACTCTTGAGGATCCTAGTTCCTCCAGGCAAACCAAGTCTATGGCAAAGAAGCCCGCCAAGAAGAAGCGAGAGAGGAAGAGAACTATCCATGTGATAGGTAGGCCAACTTCCATGTATGAAGATATAGCTGAGCTTGAGGGAGAGGAAGAACTAGCTGCCAACCCTCCTCCTTCCAAGCAGAGGAAGCTCATGGCTGATGCTATGCCTAGCAAGCCACCTTCTAAGGCTAAGCCCTCTCCTCCCAAGAAGCCAACTGCTGCCAAGCCAAAGGGGACTACCAGAGACATCCCAGCTGCTGACAAGAACAAGGGTTCTACATCCAGGGATGCTGCTGAAGAAGAAGAAATTGTTGTTTTGAGGAAGCTGAGACGTCACCTGCCAGAACACAATGATGACCATCCAGTGGCAGAGAACATGAAGGAGAGAAAGGATAAGGGCTCAGAAAGTGGGAGCTGCTGATTCATATGCTCTGAAGAAGGAAGTGGATGCAGTGCCTAGCCCCAGCTCCAGCTCTAGTGATGATGATGATAGTCCTCCTCTACAAACTCACACTCAGTTCAGGACACATGTTAGATCTTCTGCCGTGCCAGTTCCAGAGACGAGAACATCTTCATCAGCAACTGCATCAGCTCCATCAACACCCTCAGCACCTCCAGTATCTACTCCACCACCTCAGAGGACTTCACCTCAAGCATTCGCGGACGCTGTGCTTTCGACTCCTTCCATGGCCACCGGAGGAGATAGAGCCCAGAGTGACGCTTAGCTCTAAACCTTCGAGCTTTTTGGTAACTTCTTGCCAAAGGGGTAGACGTGTTATAGATCATAGGGCTTCGAGAGAGAGTGTTGCTCTCCTTGTTTTAAAACGTTTGGTTGCTCTATTCGTTTTAAAACATTTGGTTTATGGTGTGGATGTCCTAAAACTTCGTCATGTTTGATCATACGCTTTGTTTGACGATGCTACTATTTCTTAACTTTTTGATGTTGATATGATGATCATTCACTCATTTTTGGTGTTATGTGCATTGCAATCCATTCATATATTTTGTGCGCACCACCAAGTTGCAATCCACCCATGATCCTAATTGATTGTGCATTTGCATTCAAACGCAAATTTAAAATAGTGCACTAATTTAGGGGGAGCTCTTGCTTATCACATATTTCTCAAAGCGACGATGCTGTTCATTGTTTATATCCCTATTAAAGCTTTGATCTGTATGTTGTCATCAATTACCAAAAGGGGGGGATTGAAAGCACAACTCCTCCCTAGGTGGTTTTGGTTATTAATAACAACATATATTTCATTGGACTAAAGATTCCACCAAGTATATTTCAGGAAAGGTTCAATGAATGGATTGGCAAAGGATTTTGTGGAGACCCCCTAGATGCAAGGAACATCTATTGGCAACAAGCTTCAAGACTCAACATTTTACATTTTGTGAGAAATCACATTTGAGTCCATAGGAAAGCCAATACTATTAAAAGGGGATGAGGTATCCATAATGATCTGGTTGCTCAAGTGCTTAGAGTTAGCCTCCAAAAAATACCCATGAAATTCTCCCATAAAATACTCTGTCTAAACCCTATCACTCAAATTCGATGCCACCAAGTTTTCCAATTCGGCCCTACCAAGTTTCACCCTGGACAGATCCTAAGCCAAACCATAATGTCTCGGTGACACCAAGTCCTTTTTTTGTGATACCGAAACCAGGGACCAACTCTCGTGCATCCTCTTTCTAAAAATTGGAATTTCCGATTTTTGCAACTCGGTCTCACCGAGTTTGTGTAACTTCCTAGGTCAGCCAAATCGGACCCACCGAGTTTTATATATCGGTCTCACTAAAACGCCAAAAGTTGCCACATTTTGCACTAGTCGGTGGAACCGAGATTTTGCTTCGGTTTCACTGAGTTTGGCAATAATGTTGTAACGGTTGGATTTTTGGAGATGCCTATATATAACCATCCACCTACCTCTCACTCGTAGAGGAAGCACTCAAAACAGACCAACACTTGCCCCATCCATTTTTTGATAGAGAACCACCTACTCATGTGTTGAGATCAAGATCTTCCACTCCAACCATATGAATCTTGATTTCTAGCCTCCCCAAGTTGCTTTGCACCCAATCAACCTCTTCCACCAAGCCAAATCTGTGAGAGAGTGATTGTTTGTTGAGGAGACTATCTTTTGAAGCACATGAGCAAGGAGTTCATCATTCTTAGCACATCTATTACCTTTTGGAGAGTGGTGTCTCCTAGATTGGTTAGGTGTCACTTAGGAGCCTCCGTCTTCGTGTCTTTAGTAGAACCAAGAAGTTTATAAGGGCAAGGAGATTGCCTACTTCCTGAAGATCTACCCCGAGTGAGGCCAGTCCTTCGTGGACGTATGCCGTGATGGAATATACGAGGTTGCTACTTCGTGGACCCTTATGGGTGGAGCCCTCCGTGGAGCCTCACGACCGTTACCCTCCATGGGTTGAAGTCTCCATCAACGTGGACGTATGATAGCACCACCTATCGGAACCACGGGAAAAATCTCTTTGTCTCCAATTGTATTTGATCCTCCTATCCGTTCCCTCTACTTATATGTGCATGTCTTTACTTTTCGCTGCTATACTCTTAGACTTGCATGTGTAGGGTGTGCTTGACTTGATATAATTGCTAAAACTTGCCAACATCTAAAATTGGGAAAAGGCTAGATTTTTAATTTGGTCAAGTAGTCTAATCACCCCCCTCTAGACATACTTTGGATCCTACACTTTCGGGTTGAAGAGTGATGGTTCAACATTTGCGAGAGCCGTCCAGATTGGTTTTGAGCCCCAGCTGCACAGGAATGTGGAGGCATATATGGATGATATAGTGGTCAAGACCAAGGACAAGGAAACACTCATTCAAGACTTAGAAGTGACATTTGCAAACATGCGCAAGATCAACTTGAAGCTTAACCCTGAGAAGTATGTATTTGGAGTCCCATCCGGCAAGCTTCTCGGGTTCTTCATTTCACAGCGCAGGATTGAAGCTAACCCCGCCAAGATAGAAGCAATCGAGCAGTTGGAGGTACTGAAGCATGTCAAGGATGTACGTTGCTTGGCGGGTTGCATCGCTGCCCTCAGTAGGTTCATCTCCAAGTCTGCGGAACGCGCCTTGCCGTTTTCCAAAATCCTGGAAAAGGCAGGTCCAAGGAAATGGACTCCGGAAGCGGAGGCAGCGCTGCAAGATTTGAAAAAGTACTTGTCCTCAACGCCAATACTAGTCACGCCTAAGCCCCAAGAACCATTGCTGCTATAGTTGGCGGCAACAAACAAAGGAGCTAAGGATGAAGAGGCGGCAACCCCAGAGCCAACAACCGACAAACCTGATTCAACTCTCGCAAGCCAAGGAGCCGACAACACCAACGCAATGCAAGAAGCAGAATAGCAAATTGTGCAGAAGAAGAAGATGGTGCAGTGATACGTCTCCAACGTATCTACTTTTCCTCACTCTTTTGCCCTTATTTTGGAGTCGAATTTCCATAATTTGAATGGAACTAACCCGGACTGACGCTGTTTTCAGCAGAACTACCATGGTGTTGTTTTTGTGCAAAAATAAAAGTTCTCGGAATGGAACGAAACTTTTTGGAGAAATATTTCAGAATAAATGAGAAGTATTGCAGCCAAAATCCACCGAAGAGGGGGGCCAGGGTGAGCATCACCCACCAGGGCAGTTGGAGGTACCGAAGCATGTCAAGGACGTACTGCAGCTAGTTCTATATCCAACGAGTTACCGATCCAGTGCCTAGGACCTTTCCACTTATTGTTCTTGCTAAGTTACTATTACTCTTGCTGCTATTCCAACTGCTACAAAACTACTGTTACTGCTACCGTTACTGTCACTACTGCTATCAAACTATCATATTACTGTGCTACTGATCACTCTGCTGCAGATATTTATTCTCCAGGTGTGGTTGAATTGAGAACTCAACTGCTAATACTCTCAAGTATTCTTCGGCTCCCCTTGTGTCGAATCTATAAATTTGGGTTGAATACTCTACCCTCGAAAACTGTTGCGATCCCCTATACTTGCGGGTTATCAAGTCCTTTTTCTGGCGCCGTTGCCGGGGAGCATAGTAATATTTGTTGAGTCACGTGGGATTTATATCAATCCATCATTATGAAGAATCTGAAGGATACTAAGACCAAGATTTTTCCCTCTACTACGAGGGGATGTAAGGAACTGCCATCACACTCTGCACTAGATTCACCTTCTGTTATGAGTAAGCTTGCAACACCACCACATGCTAGTAATCCTGATATGTCGCAAGTTATTGATGATGCTACCTCCGCTATGAATTATGCTATTGATGATGCTAGTACCATGCTTGATGATAATGTGTCACTAGGAGAATTTCTTGATGAACAAATTGCTAGAGCTAAAGAGAATGAAACTACTGAAATTGTTGAGACTGCTAAAACTGATGAAGCTTATGAAACTGATGATGATTATGAAACACCTATTAGTCCTAGATCTCCTAAGTTTGAAATGCCTAAGATACCTGAAGGTTATGTTATGGATGAGGAGATAACTAGAGAAATTCTTTCTTGCAAGGATAGAGACGATCTTAAGAAATTGCTACGCAAGTATAAGGAAAAGACTTTGAATTCTAGAATGAAATATGATCCTAAGTTTGCTACTTCACCTATCTTTGTCACCGATAAGGATTATGAATTCTCTATCGACCCAGAGTTAATTACTTTGGTTGAATCTGATCCTTTCCATGGCTATGAAACTGAAACTGTAGTGGCACACCTTACTAAGCTGAATGATATAGCCACTCTCTTTGCTCATGATGAGAAGATTCGCTACTATTATATCCTTAAGTTATTTTCGTTCTCATTAAAGGGTGATGCTAAGACATGGTACAATACTCTTACTCCTGGTTGTGTGCGTAGTCCCCAGGATATGATCTACTACTTCTCTGGAAAATATTTTCCTGCTCATAAGAAACAAGCTGCCTTACAAGAAATATTTATCTTTGTGCAAATTGAAGAAGAGAGTCTCCCACAAGCTTGGGGGAGGCTTCTCCAGTTTCTTAATGCTTTGCCTGATCATCCTCTCAAGAAAAATGAATTACTTGATATCTTTTATAATGGACTAACCGATGCTTCTAGGGACTTCCTAGATAGTTGTGCTGGTTGTGTTTTCAGGGAACGAACTATTGAAAAAGCTAAGGAATTATTGAATAACATATTGAAGAATTATGATGATTGGACTCTCCCTGAACCACCGCCTAAACCCACTCCGAAGAAGAGGGGTATCTTATTTCTCAGTCCTGAAGATATGCAAGAGGCAAAGAAATCTATGAAGGAAAAAGTATTAAAGCTGAGGATGTTAAGAATTTGCCACCTATTGAAGAAATACGTGGCCTGGACACACCACCACCTCCACAGGTGGTAGAGGTAAATTCTTTATTAAAGTTTAATGAAGGTGATATCCCTCACAATAAACATCCTAGTCAGTGCTTATATGAGTTTGACAACTATATTATGAAGCAAGATCATTTCAATGCTCATGTTCTAAAACAATTGAAATATAATTTTGATATGATTGCTCGCTTGAGTGACTTGCTATTTAGAATCAGTAATGATGTTAGAGGTGTAGGAAAGCATGCCTTTATGGTTCAAACTCAGTTATAACAAGTTGCTAAGTCTCAAAAAGAATTGCTTGATGAAATGAATAATAATATGCATGATTTTGCTGCTAGAGTAGTAACTAGAGGAGGTAGAATGACCCAAGAACCACTCTATCCTGAGGGTCATCCTAAGATAATTGAACAAGATTCTCCAAGAATTAATCTTGATGCACCTAGTCCTTCTAAGAAGAAAAAGAAAAAGAAAAATGATAGGGCTTTGCATACCTCTAGTGAACCCGAGACACAAAAACCTCCTGATAATAATGATGTCTCTATTTCCGATGCTGAAACTCAATCTGGTAGTGAGCATTCACCTAGTGATAATGGAAATGATAATGATGATGTTCACGGTGATTCTCAACCTAGTATTGATAAAGAACCAGATAATGATGTTGAAATAGAGCCTGGTCCTGATCTTGATAACCCACAACCTAAAAATAAACGGTATGTTAAAAGAGATTTTGTGGCTAGGAAACATGGTAAAGAAAGAGAGCCATGGGTTCAGAAACCCATGCCATTTCCACCTAAGCCATCTAAGAAAAAAGATGATGAAGAATTTGAGCACTTTGCTGAAATGATTAGGCCAGTCTTTTTGTGTACCCGCTTAACCGATATCCTAAAGATGGCCCCTTATGCAAAGTACATGAAAGACATCATCACAAATAAAAGAAAGAAACCTGAAGCTGAAATCTCCACCATGCTAGCTAATTATTCTTTTAAGGATGGAGTACCTAAAAAACTTGGAGATCCTGGAATACCAACAATACCTTGCTCCATCAAAAGAAACTATGTCAAAACTGCCTTGTGTGATTTGGGAGCCGGTGTTAGTGTTATGCCTTTCTCCTATATAAAAGACTTGATTTGAATAAACTCACACCTACTGAGATATCATTGCAAATGGCTGACAAATCAACGGCCATACCTATTTGTATTTGTGAGGATGTGCCCGTTGTTGTTGCAAATGTTACTATCTTAACAGACTTTGTTATTCTTGAGATGCCCGAGGACGACAACATGTCGATTATCCTTGGTAGACCCTTTTTTAATACTGCAGGGGCTGCTATTGATTGCAATAAAAGCAAAGTCACTTTTCATATCAATGGCAATGAGCATACGGTGCACTTTCCAAAGAAACAATTCCAAGTGAATGGTATAAATGTTATTGAAGAATCTCCGACCATCACTATTGGAAGTTTTCAATTACCTCTACCTATTGCCAAAAAGAAATATGATATACTTATTGTTGGGGATATACGCATCCCCATTGAGGTAACTTAGTGTTTTACGAAAGTTCTTCGGTTTCATGCTAATCGGAAGTGATTGTTAATAAGACTTGATAAACCTTATTAATGGATCAGTTTTTAGAGGTATGAAGTTGATGAATCTAGTAAGCACAACAAACTGCTCCCACCTTTAATTTTCTGTTTTAGTTAGTCAAATAAAATAAAATGCCATGTTTATCCTGTTTTCTGTTTTCTCCATGCAATAAAAATGACCCAAAAATAAAAATTCTCAGAATGCCCTGAAAATTTAACACGATTGTTTTCCGAATATTTATGAATTTTTGGTGCAAATAACACCAGAGGGGGTGCACCTGGTGCCCACATGACACCAGGGCGCGCCAGCACCCCCAGGCGCGCCCTGGTGGGTTGTGGCCCCCACGTGGGCCCCCTCACTTATCTCTTTAGCCCACATCATCACCTACCTCCAGCAAAAAATCACCACAGCCACCATTTTCGTGTTCTTGCTCTCAAACCCGCGGATTTCGATCTCTTTGCTCGAAGCTCCGTTTCCAAAACTGTTTGGAGGGATTGCTACTTGGTCTGTGACTCCTCCATTGCTCCAATTAGTTTTTGTTTTAGTGGGTTATTTTTAGAGTAATTAGCTACTCTTGGTGCTGCTGTAGATGAGCTTGCATGTTGAATTCTTAGAGTTCTAAGTAGTTTGAATGCTCAATATGGCCTCTATGCATGCTTAGGAGTAGTTGCTAATAATCTTACAAAGTTTTGTTGACAAAATTTTTGTGGACTAATTTTTTTTCAGAATTTTTATAGGAATAAAATGCAAATCTTTAGGAAGTTCTCCTCTAAGAAAAATGCCAAGGGAGTCATTGGGGAATCATCGTACAATGACCTTCACACCCCAAGAAAGGTGGAGGTGCGGCCGTGTGAATGGCCGCATGATGCCTTCATGGAGGAGGCCGTGTTCCATCAAGAGTTCTCTCAGTTTGTGGCAAACGCTGGGTTAACCGAGTTCCTCGCAGCTAAGTGTGACCAACATCACATCCTTACAAATTCCTTTGTGCAAAGCTTTAATTATCTAGGGAGAAACAACCCTCCTGGAGTGCAGTTTAATCTTTATGCTGAAACTTACACAATGTCGCTAACTGACTTCTATAACATATGCTTGATCCCTTCTGATGGGGACTTGAGAGAACCTAGGCCATCTAAGTTTGAGGATTTTCTCCTCGCGTTAACCGTGGGTGAGGATAGAGGCGTGTCGAGCGCCACTGCTACTAGCTTGCAGTTTCCCTCAGTACATTATTTCGCTTTGGTCATCACTAAGTTTTAACAGCTAGGGAGAAGGTCGGCGCACTCAGTGCTCCTGACCTTGCTATTTTACATCGTGCACTTTATGATGATCACACCTTTAGTATTTGAGCTATTATTGCTCGACACTTACATCTTAACAAAACTAAGGGAAAGATACATGGTGGTATTTATGCTACTCGTTTAGCAGACCACTTTAGAATCCCATTTCGCCCACATGATTATAACCTAGTATTTAGCAAGGAAACATGTGTTGTTATTCCGTTGCCTGCACCTGCTTTGTTTGATCCTATTGCCAGGAACGGATACATGATTATGCCAGATGACATTATAGCTTACCGGAACAACCTAGCAGCTGCTGGGGAGGAGCCCCAGGGGTGGGATGCTCAGGTGCCGCTTCAGCCTCACTACGACTTGGCACCGGATGGCTACTACAGATGGTGATTACCAGGCTAGGCCAAAAGCCTAAGCTTGGGGGAGTACGTATTTCCACCGACACTTACATTCATGTTTACACATTTCATTCCAGTTGTCGGTGTTCACACTTTTTCATTGTAATATCCATGCTAGATTTGTTTTCTCGCTTTCTTCTTGTGTGTTTGAAAAGCTTTGAGAAAATCCAAAAATATTTCCTACTTCTTTTTAGTTTTTCTTTCTAGCTTAGTTTAATTTTTGCTTCAAAAGAAAGCCCAAAAAGATTTCTCGCTTCTTTTACTTGTTGGGAGCTTTCCCGTGTAAATAGTTTTTTTATCGTTTTTGTTTTTCCTCTTTAATTTGCTTTCTTCAAGAACCACCAAAAACTCCAAAAATATTTCAATGTGTTTCTCTGAAATTCTTTTCTTTTTTGAGTCGTACCTAGGAGAAGACCACCATGAAATTGTTGAGTGGCTCTCATCTGCATTATTGCTTATCCAACAAAGAGCCCATATTACTTTGTCTTCTCTTCTTTAATAAAATGTTTGCAGATTCCAGCTTAGTCCACATCACTCTTGCACTATTATTATCTTCTTATCATTCGGTCGTGCAAGTGAAAGGCAATAATGACGACAATTGATGAATTGACTGTGGCAGAGAAAAGCGGGTATGAACTCAACTTGTTTTTGTTTTTGTAAATATGTTTAACCTAGTATCCCTTGATTCAACTCATTATGATCAAACATGTTTGCAATGACCATTAGAGATTATAGTTGTTCATGCCATGCTTAAGTAGCTAGGAGTGGATAATGATTTATCTTGGGTGTCAACATGCATTAAAATGGTTGTGATGCGGTATGATGATATGGTATCCTCCTTTGAATGTTTCAAGTGGCTTGACTTGGCACATGTTCACGCATGTAGTTGAATCAAAACCAACATAGCCTTCATGATATTTATGTTCATGGTGTCCATATCCTACTCATGCTAGTATTCAATGTTGATTATATGTAATGCATGTTCATGACCGTTTTCGCTCTCTAGCTGGCCGTTTCTCAATCTAATTGCTAGCCTTCGCCTGTACTAAGCGGAAATACTGCTTGTGCATCAAAACCCTTAAACCAAGTTATGCAGATGAGTCCACTATACCAACCTAAATGCGGTATTACCCTGCCGTTCCAAGTAAATTTGCATGTGCCACCTCTAAAAATTCAAATGAACATCTATTTTGTGTGCCTGGACCGCTCATGGAGCGACAGGGGGCGGTCAGTATCTTCCATGCTAAGTGGGTTATTCTCATGATGAGTGTTTATTCACTTGTCCTTACACGAGAGGGGCGGTAATAGGGATTTCTAGTCCCAAAATAAAAAATAAAAAATAATTAAACAAAACTCCCCCAGGAATGTTGTTGGTTTGGACGGTACCCGTGGATGCGGCTCGCTGTGCAGTGTGATTGTTGGTGGAGGGGGAGTAAACCTTTACTTTTACCGCTTGGGAACCGCCGCTAGTTTGTTTAGCATGGAAGATATTGATATCTCTTGGTCGTGATGTTGACAGGAAGGGTGTACCTCCCAAAATTATATCTATCTCTGTTTTAAACTTTGAGCTCTGGCACCACTGCAAATCCATGCTTCCCTCTGCGAAGGGACTTTCTATTTACTTTTATGTTGAGTCATCACCTTCTCAAATAAGCGCCAGACCTGAGAGCACTATTGTCATCCTCATGCATTGTGTATAGTTGATTTTGGGTGCAGCATGACTGGATCTTTTCTACCATGAATTACAATGTTTAGTCGTTGCTTGAACTTTGGAGGTGCTCTGCATTTATGTTTTGAGGTCTCAGAAAGGGCTAGCGAGATACCACTATTGTCATATTGTATCATGATTGTTTTGACAAAGTGTTGGCGCTTGAGATATCTTATTATTGCTCGCTAGTTGCTTATGTTATTGTTATGAGTAAATATAATTTCTAAGAGTTATTGTTGACATGGTTAGTCATAATCTTTGCTGAAAACCTAGGTGCCTTAAGCATATATATGTAAACAAGAACAAAAGAGTTCATAAAAGTTTTTCTTTATCACTTTCAGTTTGTCAACTAAATTGCTTGAGGACAAGCAAAGGTTTAAGCTTGGGGGAGTTGATACGTCTCCAACGTATCTACTTTTCCTCACTCTTTTGCCCTTGTTTTGGACTCTAATTTGCATAATTTGAATGGAACTAACCCAGACTGATGTTGTTTTCAGCAGAACTACCATGGTGTTGTTTCTGTGCATAAATAAAAGTTCTTGGAATGGAACAAAACTTTTTGGAGAATTATTTCAGAATAAATGAGAATTACTGGAGCCAAAATCCATCGAAGAGGGGGGCCAGGGTGAGCATCACCCACCAGGGCGCGCCAGGCCCCCTGGTGGGTTGTGCCCACCTCGTGGCCCCACTTGCGCTAATTTCGCCACTATAAATTCCTATTTTCGGAGAAAAAAATCAGAGAAAAAAGTTTCATTGCGTTTTACGATACGGAGCCGCCGCCACCTCCTGTTCTTCATCGGGAGGCCAGATCTGGAGCCCGTTTGGGGCTTCGGAGAGGGGAATCTTCGGTCTTCGTCATCACCAACCTTTCTCCATCGCCAATTCCATGATGCTCCCCACCGGGAGTGAGTAATTCCTTCGTAGGCTTGCTGGTCGGTAAGGAGTTGGATGAGATTCATCATGTAATCGACTTAGTTCAGTTAGGGCTTGATACCTAGTATCCACTATGTTCTGAGATTGATGTTGCTAGACTTTGCTATGCCTAATGCTTGTCACTAGGGCCTGAGTGCCATGATTTTAGATCTGAACCGTTTATGTTATGATCTCTATATCTATGTTCTTGATCCGATCTTGCCTAGTCATATGCACCTATTACGTGTTATGATCCGTCAACCCCATAGTGACAATATTTGGGATACTTCGCGGTGATGCCCGTAGTTTGAGGAGTTCATGTATTCACCATGTGTTAATTCTTTGTTCCGGTTCTGTATTAAAAGGAGGCCTTAATATACCTTAGTTTCCTTGTGGACCCCGCTGCCACGGGAGGGTAGGACAAAAGATGTCATGCAAGTTCTTTTCCATAAGCACGTATGACTATTTACGGAATACATGCCTACATTACATTGATGAACTGGAGCTAGTTCGGTATCACCCTAGGTTATGACTGTTACATGACGAATATCATCCAACGAGTTACCGATCCAGTGCCTACGACCTTTCCACTTATTGTTCTTGCTAAGTTACTATTATTGTTGCTGTTGTTCCAACTGCTACAAAACTATTGTTACTGCTACTGTTACTGTCACTACTGCTATCAAACTATCATATTACTATGCTACTGATCACTCTGCTGCAGATATTTAATCTCTAGGTATGGTTGAATTGACAACTCAACTGCTAATACTCTCAAGTATTCTTTGGCTCCCATTGTGTCAAATCTATAAATTTGGGTTGAATACTCTACCCTCGAAAACTGTTGCGATCCCCTATACTTGTGGGTTATCATGCAGCGGCCAGTTTACTTTGTCAGTTCTCTTCTGTAGGGGGCTAGGTCAAGGTATTTTGTAGTGCAGAAATTGCTTTTCGGCCTTCTCATGGTCTCCCGGAAGCTGCGCCACTACTACCAAGCACGTCACATTACCGTCGTTACTCGCTTTCCATTGCAACGTATTTTAAGAAATCCAGAAGCAACCGACATGATTGTTGAGTGGGCGTTGGAGCAAGCTAGCTTTGATTTGAGCTTCGAAAGCACCGCAACTCTCCAGAGCAGGGCCTTAGTGGAGTTCATTGTAGAATGGATGCCAACACCAAACGAACAAATTCCAGAGACATCCCTCCCCGGCAAACAAGCACTACATGAATGGATCATGTACTTTGATGGAGCCTTGTCGCTGCAAGGCGCCGGTGCCGGAGTGCTGCTTGTCGCACCTACCGGAGAGCACCTCAAGTATGTGATACAGATGCACTTTCTCCGGGAGGTGTTGACAAACAACACAACTGAGTATGAGGGACTGCTTGCCGGACTGCGGATAGCAGTTGACCTTAACATCAGGAAGTTGATAGTCTGAGGAGACTCACAGCTTGTTGTGCGTCAAGTGAATAAAAATTATCAAAGGCCTCTGATGGAAGCATATGTAGATGAAGAGAGGAAGTTAGAAGAGCATTTTGACGATCTACATGCGGAGCACATTCCTCGTGCGGAGAACAGCATTGTTGATGACCTGTCAAAACAAGCTGCTCAAAAGTTACATGTGGAACCATGCACTTTTGTACTTCAACTGACTCAACCATCCATCACACAATCAGCTCGGCAAGCAAAGAAGAAAAAGATCAATCCTGGCGACTACTATTTGGCAGAGCAACCAGCAGCTACCAAGAAAGTTGTCGGGAATGACAAGACGCTTGCTGGTGAGCAGCAAGCTCCGGAAGGACCCATGGCCCTTGTCGTTGAAGCTAGCACTCCCGTAGCGGAAGAGATGCCTTTAGTCTTTATCGTCAAGCCACAGGCTCCGGCATGGGCACAACAAATTGTCCAATACCTCCAAACAGGAGAGCTTCCCGAGGAACAAGCGCAAGCTGAAAGAGTAGCCCAGTAGTCGAGCATGTACCAGTTTGTGGACAATACTCTGTACAAGATAAGACCAAAAACGACAAAATTGAAGTGCATTCCACACGAAGATGGGCATAATCTATTGGAGGAGATACATGACGGGATATGCGGATCCCACATCGGATCCCGCGCGCTTGTCGGCAAGGCATTTCGGCAAGGATTCTATTGGTCGACAGCCCTTCAAGATGCCTTGGCGGTGGTAACCACATGTGAAGCATGCCAATTCCACGCCCAACAGATACATCAAACAACACAAGCCCTTCAAACTATACCACTCTCCTGGCCATTTGCACTCTGGGGGCTTGGCATCGTTGGCCCTTTCCCCCATGCTACTAGGCGCTTTGAATTCTTGTTCGTTGCAATCGACAAGTTTAAAAAGTGGACTGAAGTGGATCTAGTGAGGAAGGTAACGGCGCAAGTAAAAGTCAAGTTTATCAGAGGAATAGTTTACCGGTTCGGGGTGCCCAACAGGATCATCACCGACAACGACACGTAGTTCACAAGCAACAACTTCATGCAGTACTGTCAAGATATCGGTACCAAGATCTGCTTTGCCTCAGTTGCCCACCCTAGGAGCAATGGCGAAGTGGAGAGGGCGCATGCTGAACTGCTGCGGGGCCTCACGACAAGGACTTTCGACAAGCTGCACAAGCACGGAAGGCGCTGGATTAATGAGATGTCAGTGGTTCTTTGGTCAATCAGGACGACACCAAATCGAGCCATCGGCGAGACGCCCTTCTCCCTAGTCTATGGTGCAGAAGCGGTACTCCCCACAGAACTCACATACGAGTCACCTCGAGTGCAAGAATTTGACGAAGATCGGCAAGAGCAACTGCGGTAAGATGATGCCACCCTCCTCGAGGAAGATCATCTTCAGGCTGCACTGCGTGCCGCTCGGTACCAGCAAGCCTTGCGCCGTTATCACAGCCGCAAGGTGCATGCCAGGAGCGTTGAGGAAGTCGACCTTGTTCTTCACTGGATCCAATCCGCGAAGGGATCAAACAAGTTGACGCCGAAGTGCGAAGGCCCTTACCAGGTGGTACGAGTCACTAGGCCTGGTGCAGTCCGCCTAGAGACCGAAGATGGCACCCGGTGCAAAACTCGTGGAATATCCAGCATCTTCGCAAGTTCTACCCGTGAGGCGCAGTTGTCGGGCCTCCCGACAGCCTCTTTTGTACAAGTTAGCTGGCAAGGCACGTAATCCTTTGTACAAAACCAGGCGAAGACCCTGTGCGTAATCAATAAAGCTAAGTGTTCTACAACTTCTTGTCAAAGTACATATTTATTTTATGTGTATGTTGCATAAAAATGTTGGACCACCATAACTTGCTTGAAGTGATTGCTAAACCGGCAAGGTTCCTACCTCCTCTTTTTCTCTTCTTTCTTTTTCTTAGAAGGCAGGAGGGCCTCCCTTGTGCAAGTCTTCCCGGGAGGGGGAGTGATGGTATGGATACCTAAATGCATTCAAGGACGGTACAACAAAGAAAAGCTAAGTTACAAAAGCTTTCAAAGATTTCTTTGATGTGAACTATTTCCCCTTGAACGATTTCAACATTTGTATGAGAAAACCTACACGCAAAGCACCCTTGTCAAAATTGTTTGCGCTCTTGAGTTGTTTCGAGTCCGCTCAACAACAAGAGTAGCTGCGGCAAGGATGGCAAGGTGGTTTTGCAGGCAGCGGCGTCGCCATCAGGCCGCTATGGACCCGTTCCTAAAGCGCTCGCGGCAAAGATCCGCGCACCGGCGAACATTTCTGGCAAGCATAGGGATTGAAAACATCCAAGTGTAGATTCGAATATGAGGGAAACTAGCCATTCGTTCCTGCAAACATAATGAACAAGGGATATTTAGTAGAAAGTGCCCGATCACATTTTTTGCGTCCCAGCAGGGTTACATTGGGTGTGATACAAGGACAAAAGACAAGAACCTAGCTAGTGCGTGATTCGTCATCAAAATTCAGCTAAAGCGCTATTCACGCATAGTCAGAATCGTCGCCCTCGCTCTTGACGCTGGGAGAGCTGTCGTCGTCATCACTCTCACTGGAGGAGTCGAAGTCGCTGCCGCTCGAGCTTTTCGCGCAGCACTCCAGACGAGCGTCGGAAGCCCCGAAGAACTTCACAGAAGCGTGGCGGATCCATCAATCCTGAATTCGAGGAGATGTCCCTGTCCTAGACCACGGGAGCAGGCAAATGACTTCCATGCTCGCTTCAGATACATGCAGCCAGCGGGGGAAGTCTCGACAGCCACCCAGGCGGGGCCATTGCAGCAACCGTCCACCCGAAGCCACAGGCTTAAGGGCTTGTTGTCTTCCATCACCCTTGCAAAGGGTCTGGAAGCCGCAGCCAACTACGGGGTTGACGGCGCAGCGCCATGACGAACTCATATGCCACCTCCCCTGTGTGGGCTTCCACTAGAGGTGAAAGATGGGCTGTGCTACCATGATCGGCCCGGCTCAGAGTGCCTCGCCTCCCACGGCCCCAAGATGCGCTCCTTCTGTGGGAGCTAGAACCAGCCCTCGCAGCTGTAACCAAAATGCGCATTTGGCTTCGGGGAGAAGCCCTCGAGGCGATGACAACTACGCGGGCTCGGCCCCTACCTCTCGCCAGCACGACAATAGTTTTTTGGGAGAAGCAGCGGAAGGAGAAAGACGAAGGGAGAAGGCGATGGTGGCTGGTATATTGGAGTGAGAAGAGGTGAATGAGCAGCGCTCTCCAAGGCCTCCTCTTTATGGGGAAGGTGCGGGGGTTGGCTCATTACTGTTCGAAATGACCGCACATTGTCAAGCGCACTACTCCAGCGACCACCCCTCTTCACCAATACCACGCCTCGCATGTAACAGACATCATGGAGGGCTTCGTAAAAGAGAAGATTATGACATATTGTGGCAGTTATTCCCTGCCACGCGTGCCCGTGCATTATTTTGGGCCTAGCCCAACGACGCCCCGCATGCGTCTGTGGCCCAGGCCCGGGGGCTCCTGTCGATGTGTTAAGAATTGGGTCCTTAATACCCCAAACTTATGCACATGTAGTTTGTAGCGACCCGACCCAAATGGATCGGTGCCTCTGTGCTTTCTGTGTCATCCCTGTATCAGTATGCTGACACACACAGTACTTCGATGAAATACCATAACATCACATGTAAAATAAATACCGTAGATCTAGGGTATACCTTATATCACAGCAGAAACAACACAATATGGGTGTGGAGTCCCATCAACACCAACGGCAAGTTGAGTGTAGACCGTAACCCTATTTGTTACTCTTACTCTTCATGGAAATATCTGCAACATGAGACGTTGCAACCGTGTAGGTCAGTACAATGAATGTACCGGCAAGATCACAATAGAAAGCAGATGAAAAGCCTATACTATATGCAATATGGCTTTGTGGCTCTATGTGTGAGTATTTTGCATAACAACTAGTTTTATTTTTCTTTTCCAACAACAAAGGCATATTCAGGGGATTTTCACTACAGAGTTATCTAGTACGACATGGTTCCGCCAACCGATGTCTCATAGTCCACAAGTATCATAAGTTGCCCACAATTAGTTATCAATCCGACGTTTAGAGTTCAGAGATATATCCAAGTCTAGAGGCTCAAATTGTTTGTAACCGGGGACACGGATAATCGATTAGGTATTAACTCTGCAGAGTGTTGTGCACTTTACCCACAAGAATCGTTCCCTCCTTGTAAGTCCTCGCACTTCCGGGTGTTTCAGAACAGGATGAACAAAACATGGTCTTTCATAGAGTTCCCCTGACCACTACCAGTGCCCATCCAATCCTAACATCAACTACATCTCGTAGCACTAATCCGGCCAGTGTCACAACAAAGATAAACCAAGCTAGAGCCCATAGTGACTTGTGGTTGCACAGGTAAGCTTCTGGGCATGAAGTACTCTTCCGTCTCTTTGAGTCTGGGTGAAGCTTTCCGCAAGATGTCATGGCGCTTCTCCATGCATCCCGGCCATCCACTTGTTACTCCAGGGTGCCCATCAAATCCATCCTTCACCCAGTAGTGTGTATTGAAATATTGTCTCGAGTCTCGAAGTGGTCTTGAAGATGAAGGCCTTGAATATGCCATGATGAAGTAGTCATCTTTGTCGTGGAGTCCTCCTTCTCACATCACTCACGAACACTCATACCAAACCCCGTCTAATTTTGTGTAGCATTAAAATAACTAACATCCCAGGGCTTGATAATAGGGTGGTGGGTTCCTGCCTCGTGCATACTACTCAACTACAAGATTCAATATCACTACTGGAGAGATCGTTGAAAAGGTGACACTACATGCTGTCGGAATCGGGGGTCCGGGGACCCAAGAGAGGTTTGAACTCTAGGGTGCGCCGGCTCTCCAACCTTTCTCTCTCTTGCTAACCTACGGCGATGCTCCGGCATGCTTGAGCTTGGGGGGAAGAACAATGAACATGGTGGTTTACCCAGGTTCGGGCCACATCGCGGTGTAAAACCCTACTCCTTCCTGTCTGGATTGCTTAGAGGGTGAGACTGAATACAGCGGGGGTCGATCTTTACCATCGTTGCCGCCTTGCCCCTTTTATCCTGGCTTCGGTCCTCTTCCACCAAAAATATCTGGCGGGAAGGGTTGCCACAAGCGCCAGTTTGAAGGGGACAAGACTGCAGGCTATCCTGAAAAAAGTGGTCTTCGCCTGCAAAAGGCTCCCTTCATAACGCGTTGGTGGGATCGGGGATGACCTCCGTCCTGGCGAGCTATCAACCTTGGTTCCCTTACACCAAACGGGAAACCTTTGGGGCACTGCATTGGGGACCGGTGCGCTGGCCCTGCTCCCCTAGTACCAAAGGGGAAAGACCTCTCAGCTACGCCTCCATTTGTGGCTCTGAATGCCGCTAGGAGGGGCACAAAATGCCCTCGCGACAAGGTGGGTCGCACGACGCCACTGGATCATCCCTGATCTACGCGACCCATTGAGTCCCCGAGGGATGCGCCGGGAGGCAACCTCACGAGGTTGTCCTCGCGAGACTGGTGATGGCGCCGAGTGCTTCACGAGGCGGAGGCTGATGTGTACTACCAAGCGCAGAGTTTTGTAGGACAGTAGCAAATTTCCCTCAAGTGGATGACCTAAGGTTTATCAATCCGTGGGAGGCGTAGGATGAAGATGGTCTCTCTCAAACAACCCTGCAACCAAATAATAAAAAATCTCTTGTGTCCCCAACACACCAAATACAATGGTAAATTGTATAGGTGCACTAGTTCGGCGAAGAGATGGTGATACAAGTGTAGTAATGATAGTAGGTATTGATTTTTGAAATAGTAACAATAAAAAAACAGCAAGGTAGCAAGTAACAAAAGTGAGCACAAACGATATTGCAATGCTTGAAAACAAGGCCTAGAGTCCGTACTTTCGCTACTGCAATATCTCAACAATGCTAATATAATTGGATCACATAACCATCCCTCAATGTGCAACAAAGAATCACTCCAAAGTTCCTATCTAGGGGAGAACATAAGAAGAAATTGTTTTAGGGTACTAAACCACCTTAAAGTTATCCTTTCCGATCGATCTATCCAAGAGTTCATACTAAAATAACACCAAATTATCCTCTCCGATCGATCTATCTAAGAGTTCGTACTAAAATAACACCATATGATATGCATCAACCAACTCTAATGTCCCCTAGATACATTAATGTCACCACAAGTGTCATGAGTTAATTATACGATACGCATCAAACAATTTCAGATTCATAATACTCTATCCAACACAAAGAACGTCAAAGTGTGCCCCAAGATTTCTACCGGAGAAAGTAGGATGAAAACGTGCGTCAACCCCTATTCATAAATTACCCCAATGTCACCTCGGGAATCCATGAGTTGAGTGCCAATACATAGATCAAGTGCTCTCAAATCCATAAAAGTATTCAATCCGGTAATAACGAAATCTCAAAGGGAAAACTCAATTCGTCACAACAAGATAGAGAAGGGAAAACACCATATGATCCAAGTATATTAACAAAGCCCGCGATACAACAAGATTGTGCCAAATCAAGAACACGAGAGAGAGAGAGAGAGAGAGATTAAACACATAGCTACTAGTACAAACCCTCAGCCCCGAGGGTGGACTACTCCCTCCTCATCATGGAGACCACAGGGATGATGAAGATGGCCTCCGGTGATGATTTCCCCCTCTGGCAGGGTGCCGGAACGGGGTCTAGATTGTTTTTTCGTGGCTACAGAGGCTTGCGGTGGCGGAACTTCTGATCTCTCTTCTCCTCTAGGGTTTCTAGAATTTCTGAGGATTTATAGAGTTGAGAGGCGGTGGAAAAGACCTCCGTGGGCCCCACGATACATCAGGGCGCGCCAGGGGCCTCTGGCGCGCCTTGGTGTATCGTGGGCCCCACAGGCCTCCCCCCAGGTGCTTTCTTGGCTCCCAAGTTGTCTTCTGGTCCCAAAAAAATCTCCATAAAGTTTCGTGGCATTTGGACTCCATTTGGTACTAATATTCCGCGAAGTAAAAAACAAGCAAAAAAACAGCAACTGGCACTGGGCACTATGTCAATAGGTTAGTCCCACAAAATGATATAAAGTTGCTATAAAATGATTATAAAACATCCAAGAATGATAATATAGCAGCATGGAACAATCAAAAATTATAGATACGTTGGAGACGTATCAACATCCCCAAGCTTAATTCCTGCTCGTCCTCGAGTAGGTAAATGATAAAAACAGAATTTTTGATGTGGAATGCTGCCTAACATGTTCATCAAATATTCTTTTCTTTTGTAGCATGGACATTTGGACTTTTAGATGGTTCAAAGCAATAGTCTAGTTTTGACATGAAGACTTTAATACTCAAGCATACCAACAAGCAACCATGTCTTTCAAAATATCAACACTAAAGAAAGTTATCCCAAGCCCATCATGCTCAATCATTGATCCATTCATGAAACACACTCGAATATTAGCTTCACCCAATGCACAAGTACGATCATAGTGCCCCTAGTTGGTGCTTTATAAGAGAAGATGGAGACTCAAATTAAAAATAAAATTTGCATAAAGTAAATAGATAGGCCCTTCGCAGAGGGAAGTAGGGATTTGTAGAGGTGCCAGAGCTCAAAGCTTAAATTGAGAGATAAAATAAAATAAAATTGAGAGGCATGGTTTTCCAGTCAACGAAAATGACCGAGTAGTTCTCAATACTTTCCATGCTAGATATATCATAGGCGGTTCCCAAACAGAAAATAAAGTTTATTCCTTTTTCCACAATTCTTTCACAATCCATGGCTAGCCATATCCATGGTTGCCTTCCATACCAACACTTTCCAAGGAATTTATTATTTCACAACATAAAGTAAATTTCTTTTTTCATTTCAGGGCTATGCATCCCTATTACCGTCGTACTCTCGTGCAATGACAAGTGAATAAATACTCATATTGAGAATAACACATCTAGCATGGAAAACTATTGGCCACCCCCTGCCGCTTCATGAGCGGTACTTTATGAAAACAGTGTACTTATGTAACTCAAACAATTATGAAAATTTAGGACAGGCTAAAGAATTTACATGAAAATATTGTGTAAAAATTGCAGAAACTTTCCATGATCCAGTGAAATATGAAAATTAAAACACTACAGCAAAAGTTTCTGTTTTTACACAGCACACATCAAACATGCAATTCAAGCATCCTAAAAGAAATTCTTGGAACTTTTTATTGAAAAACAAGATTATAAATAACATATAATAGAGAACAAAAAAAATAAAATGACGCTCCAAGCAAAACGCATATTATGTGACGAATAAAAATATAGCTATACGTAAGATATACCGCTAGTGTTGAAGACAAAAGACGGGATGCCTTCCGGGGCATCCCCAAGCTTAGGTGCTTGAGTCTTCCTTGGATATTACCTTGGGGTGCCTTGGGCAACCCCAAGCTCAGGTTCTGTCACTCCTTATTCTTCTCATATCGGTGTCTCACCCAAAACTTGAAAACTTCAATCACACAAAACTTAACAGAACTTCGTGAGATGGGTTAGTATAATAAATAAAGATCATTCACTTAGGTACCGTAAATACAAGATTCATAAATGTTCTCACATAATACCTAATGTATTCTACCATTCACATAATTTATATCACTGAATATAAGCTATGGGAACTCTAAAACAAGCAAACTATGCATGCAAAACAGAATCTGTCAAAAACAGAACAGCCTGTGAAGATCTGTAGTATAACCATGCTTCCCCATCTCTAAAAATTCTGAAAATTTAGTACAACCTTAATAATTTGTATATATACACTGTGTGAAAGTTTCAGACAATTATAACGCTCCATTCAAATATGAAAATTCCCATACTGGAGTCAAAAGTTTCTATTTTGGTTCAGCATCAATTCTACTCATCTTGTGAGTCATCCCAAAGGCTTTACTTGGCACTTTATTCAAATAAGAGACACAAAAAATTATTACTACAGTATATTAATCATGTAAACACTCAAAAATAGAAAGTAAAAGTGTTGGGTTGTTTGCCAACAAGCACTTTTCTTTAAAGCCTTTTAGGTAGGCATGATGATTTCAATGATGGTCACATAGGAATAGTATTCAAAACATGTAAGAGAGAATCATGAATCTCATGACAAGAACATTTAAGTCTAACCCACTTCCTATGCATAGGGATTTTGTGAGCAAACAATTTATGAGAACAAGAATCAACTAGCATAGGAAGGCAAAACAAGCATAACTTCAAAACTTTGAACACATAGAGAGGAAATTTGATATTATTGCAATTCCTACAAGCATATGTTCCTATCTCATAATAATTTTCAGTAGCATCATGAAGGAATTCCACAATATAACTATCACATAAAGCATTCTTTTCATGATCTACAAGTATAAAATTTTCATTACTCTCCACATAAGCAATTTTCTTCTCATTCATAGTAGTGGGAGCAAACTCAACAAAATAACTATCATAAGACACTTGATTGACATAACCACATTCAATATTAAAATCATGATGACAAGTTTCATGGTTACTATCACTCTTTATAGCATACATGTCATCATCATAATCATCATAGATAGGAGGCATGCCATCATCATAATAAATTTGCTCATCAAAACTTGGGGGACAAACAATATCAACTTCATTAAACATAGCATCCCGAAGCTTGTGGCTTTGAATATCATTAGCATCATGGATATTCAAAGAATTCATACTAACAATATTTCTATCATGCTCATCATTCAAGGAATTCTCATTAAGTATTTTCATAAATTCTTCCTCTTCCAATTGAGCACAATTTTGTGAACTATCATTTTTACGAAAGACATTAAAAAGACGAAACAATTGAGGCAACCTCAATTCCATTTTTTTGTAGTTTTCTTTTATAAAACCGAACTAGTGAAAAACAGAAATTAAAAGTTTTAATTGCAAGATCTAAAGATATACCTTCAAGCACTCACCTCCCCGGCAACGGCGCCAGAAAAGAGCTTTATGTCTACTACACAACTTGTTCTTGTAGACTCTGTTCGCACACGAACACGTCACGTGTACCCTCGACGCCGGGGGTGATGCACCGCAGCTCACGTCGAAGGAGACCCGACCGACAGCGCGATACGCAAGACAGTCGGCGGGCGCTTTTGAAGACCCGAAACCCCACGCGCCCGGGAGGGACCCCGTCTGGACGCACGGCGGCTATGGGCTGCCCTAGGTCGGTTCGCCCGCCCCTAGAGCCTCGAGGATCGCTGCCCTTCAACGAAGAACAAACGAAGAACGAGAGAGAAAGAACAAGGGAGAGATGTAAAAGCTAGGGTAAAAAGTAGTAGATTGATTTGTTCGATTGTGTGTTGTTTCAATCGGCCGTCACCTCCACTATATATAAGAGGCAGCTGGACTTCCCGTACAAGCAAAGGATTCATCTAGGCTTTCCTTACAAGAAAAATACATCAATTCACGTCCTAGAGTCCTAGCTCAATTCTAACTCGGATTAAGCCCGAATCTGGCCCCAACTTCCGTCTTGCTTCCTGCACGGGCCGCAGAATCTGCATATGACCTCCGATTGAGATGATATTTATATGAAAATCAATCGTTTCGATGAGACAAACACTTCTTCTGTTGATCACTTTTCCAAATAAAGCCACCTTGAATACTCCACGAGGCCATCTTTAACTTCCAGTCGGATTCAGTCCTGCAGCGGACTAGGTTGTCCGAGTTTTGTAAAAATTCTGCAAACCATAGATTACCTCAAATGATGATGACTCCAAAAGCAAAATTGACCATCTCGACGAGGCAAAACTTTTTCGTGTTGTAAGTTTTTCCATTCGAGGCCTTCTTGAGGGCCGAATAGCTTACGCAACCCATCAGACATCATCCCGGCGAGTGTCTGATCCCTCGCGTCAGTTTACAGGCTATGCCGACGGCCTTACCATCGGCATAGAAAAAGCCGTCGGCGTTAACAGTTATTCCGGTAGCGAATGGCTCTAACTTTTGCATACGAACTCGGATTGAGATGATTTTGATATCAAAATCGATCGTTTCGACGAGACGAAGACAATCCGTGTAGAAACTTTTCTCATATGTGGCCGTCTTGGGGATGTAATCAGCTGAATAGTGTTCTGCATACAAAATCTCAGTACTTCGAACACAACTTCGGCCTTAGAGACGAGATCGGATGGCTATGGCCCAAATATCAAAGTTTATCCTTTTGACGATATGGAACTTTCTCACTTTGAGCACTTTTCCATTTGAGGCCTTCTTAATTATGTTTTTGACCATGCCAAAATCTGGTGTCAACACATGCCCCCCTGTTTTTCGGCGAAGCTTGCGTGCTGAAAAATAACTTGTTTAGAGTTTGTTCTAAGGACGATGTCAACACTCCATCGGCAATTTATATGATTAGGGCGATAATTCTATATCGACCATTGACTTTAAATTTTTGTTTACATCATACCTTGGAACCGATTACCACCAATCGGCTTTAAAGACATGGGAATGAACCCGTTCCTTGTAGCACTAAGGAAATCAAACTCTGAGAGGTCACTCCCTGTTAAGCAGGTAACATCGGGATGATTCCAATCCACTGATGCATCGGCCAAAGCAACACACGCCGAAATATCCGCGTGAACGATTTCTACTTCATCATCGACCCATTGTATTAAGAGTTGATGCATGGTAGATGGCACACACTGGTTAGCATGAACCCAATCACGACCTAATATAACATTATAGTTACCTTGCACCTCAGCGATGAAGAATGTGGTGGCCAAAGTTTTGCTTCCCACAGTGAGTTCCATGCACATCACACCTTTGGCCTCTGTCTTTTCTTTACCCTCAAATCCGTTAAGTACCATATTGGTCTTCATCAATGCATCATCATGTAACCCCAACTTCTTGAAGACCGAATAGGGCATAAGATTTACCATAGCACCACCATCTACGAGCATCCTAGCAACCGGTGATCCGTTAATATGACCCTTGAGGTACAATGGCTTCAAGTGTTTCACCGGTTCTTTTGGCTTCTCGAAGATAGAGTTCTTAGGACCAAAATCTAGCTGGGCCACCTCCCCTTCTTCACCTATAGCACGAAACTTGGCAGGTAAATAATACACCATATTAATATCCATACCTTCCCGAACCGGCGTAGATTCGTAATCCACCATCTCATCTTCATCTCCCAATGTGAATATTGGACTTGAAGTTTCCTCAATTGAAGGGGATGCTTCTGGTGGTGCGGACGATGTAATAGGGGTCACATCATCCTCTTTTGGTGGTGTAGGTGTGGTTGTAGCTAATGTGGAAGCATCTGCGTTTTGTTTCTGTTTAGGCCTCCACGCTTGTTTTGTGAGTGGCATGGGCCGAATTTTATTGAACAATTCGTCCCTTTGCTTCTCTTCTTTGCTCTCTACCTTCTTGTGATTCCTCATGCGTTGTAATCTCCTTTTCATGGTCTTAGTTAATCCCGGAGGACACCACCAAGGTTGAGCATATTTGCGATCCCTATGTTTGGCCTTGCTTGTGCTAGCCTCATGATCATTAGCCATGGAACCCTGCTGAACAATAATAGTATCACCATTAGAACTAGCCAGATTACCAACAATCGACTCTTTTATCTCCTTTTGCTTGTCGTATTCTGAAATTTCTGCATTAGATGACTTAATAAGCCACACTTTTTTATTGACCTTGCTTGGAGAAATTTTCGTTGGACGATTAGCACCATAGCTCAAACGGCCTTTTGTGGGATAATAAAGCCTCTCGCGAGTAAGCCTTCTAGGCGCTGCCCACCCCATATGAAAAGTATAAGGAGGCATTGGGGGTTGCCTCCATCCTCCATTGAAGTCTCCTTTGTAATATGGCGCATAAGGGGGTGGTGACATCCACGGTGTTGATGCCCATGACCCATATGGCCTTGCATAGTGTCGAAATTCTTGCTTCGGAGGTGATCTTGAATGCTTTAAATGTGATGGACGATTAGAGCTAGAACCGGCTGCTTGATTGGCATATTTGGATAGCAACATATCAAAAGTTGGCTTGACTCGCTTGCCCTCAGCTTCATTCTTTTTCCACTTGCCAACTTCTGGATTCATGGGCTTGATAGTTTTAGCATGAGTATCCTCTTGTACTTGCGGTTGCCCCCCGAGTGCAGGATTTTTCATGGTGATCTTCAATACTTCCTTGCCATCGGGTTGCTTCACAAGCACAACCTCTCTTCCCAAAACTTTGCCACCCTCCTTGCCTTTCCTGGGTTCACCAATAACAATATTATCTTTATTAGCAGATTCGGCTATGTTAGGCCGAATTAACATTTTCTTCCCTTCCAAATCCATGGTGTTTATCGGGAAGGGTTGTTTATCAACTTGCATCTCTGAAAAATTCAATCGTCTGTCATTAATGGCCGATTGTATCTGTCGTCGAAAAACATTGCAATCGTTAGTAGCATGAGAAAATGAATTATGGTACTTGCAATAAGCACGCCGTTTTAGCTCCTCAAACGGCGGAATGGTGTGTGATATTCTGATCATCTTATCTTGCAATAGAGCATCAAATATTTTATCACACTTAGATATATCAAAAGTAAACTTCATCTCCTCATCACGATTCTTGCGAATCGGCTTAAGAGTGTTGCAGGTATAGGGTTCGGCCTTTGAGGACCAAACAAATTCAGTAGTATAGACATCAACCTCATCGTCCGAGTTATCATCACCATACTCAACCATATGCATTCTAGGACGATGGGCTGTAGACCTATGAACCTCTTTACTTCGACTCTCTTGAGCCAAAGCCTTTTGTAGGACTTGGTTAATACTTAAAAACTCATAACTTTCTAGCCTCTCTTTAATGTGAGTTTTCAAACCATTGAGAACAAGATCCGCCAAGTCTCTTTCGGTTATCACTAAGCTATAACATCGGTTTTTTATATCTCTAAATCTCTTGACATAATCGGTGACCGATTCATCATGTTTTTGCCTAACCGATGTAAGATGTGACAACTTAAGCTCATTATCGCTGCTATAAAAGTGATCATGAAACTTTTGCTCTAATTGCGACCATAAGAGAATTGAGCCATGTGGTAAAGCAGCAAACCATGAAAATGCGGTGCCGGTTAAAGATAAGGGAAATAAACGCACTTTCAATTCCTCAATGGAACCTGCTTCACCCAACTGTGCTAGATATTGACTGACATGCTCCCAAGTTTTTTTCGTGCCCTCTCCACTAAATTTAACAAAATCAGGAACCTTGTAACCTTGAGGGTACAAAACTGCATCGAAGTGTTCAGGATAAGGCTTTTGGTACACACGACTCTTTACTTTCGGCTCGTTTCCGAAAGTTTCTTGAAACATCTTATGCAAATCCTCCCTCAATTTGGTTAAAATTGGATCCGAGGTGGATGAAGATGCCTGTGGCAATGACATAGGAACAACTTGGGTACAAGCTAGTGGTGCAACTTGTGGGATGGGTGCCAAACCATAATTCGGCAGAAGACCAAACATGCTTGTACCTATGGGTGGTGTGACAAAGTGATTCGGCGTTGACGCCGAATTGGGCACACTCATAATAGGATTAAGATATGTAGGTGCAGCCACAATCTGGTTGGTTTGACTAGGGTAAAAATTCAACGACTAACTTCCACTATATATAAAGTAGTAGATTGATTTGTTCGATTGTGTGTTGTTTCAATTGGCCGTCACCTCCACTATATATAAGAGGCGGCTGGACTTCCCGTACAAGAAAGGATTCATCTAGGCTTTCCTTACAAGAAAAATACATCAATTCACGTCCTAGAGTCCTAGCTCTAGTCTAACTAGGATTCAGCCCGAATCTGGCCCAAACTTCCGGCTTGCTTCCTGCGCGGGCCGCAGAATCTGCATATGACCTCCGATTGAGACGATATTTATATGAAAATCAATCGTTTCGATGAGACAAACACTTCTTCTGTTGATCACTTTTCCAAATAAAGCCATCTTGAATATTCCACGAGGCCATCTTTAACTTCCAGTCGGATTCAGTCCTGTAGCGGACTAGGTTGTCCGAGTTTTGTAAAAATTCTGCAGACCATAGATTACCTCAAATGATGATGACTCCAAAAGCAGAATTGACCATCTTGACGAGGCAAAACTTTTTCGTGTTGTAAGTTTTTTCCATTCGAGGCCTTCTTGAGGGCCGAATAGCTTACGCAACCCATCAGACATCATCTTGGTGAGTGTGTGATCCCTCGCGTCAGTTTACAGGCTGTGCCGACGGCCTTACCATCGGCGTAGAAAAAGCCGTCGGCGTTAACAGTTATTCCGGTAGCGAATGGCTCTAACTTTTGCATACGAACTCGGATTGAGATGATTTTGATATCAAAATCGATCGTTTCGACGAGACGAAGACAATCCGTGTAGAAACTTTTCTCATATTAGGCCGTTTTGGGGACGTAATCAGCTGAATAGTGTTCTGTATACAAAATCTCAGTACTTCTAACGCAACTTCGGCCTTAGAGACGAGATCAGATGGCTATGGCCCAAATAAAAAAGTTTCTCCTTTCGACGATACGGAACTTTCTCACTTTGAGCACTTTTCCATTTGAGGCCTTCTTAATTATGTTTTTGACCATGCCAAAATCTGGTGTCAACAGACTCATGTTGGGCCTCCAAGCGCAGAGTTTTGTAGGACAGTAGAAAATTTCCCTCAAGTGGATGACCTAAGGTTTATCAATCCGTGGGAGGCATAGGATGAAGATGGTCTCTCTCAAACAACCCTGCAACCAAATAATAAAAAGTCTCTTGTGTCCCCAACACACCAAATACAATGGTAAATTGTATAGGTGCACTAGTTCGGCGAAGAGATGGTGATACAAGTGTAGTAATGATAGTAGGTATTGAGTTTTGTAATAGTAACAATAAAAAAACAGCAAGGTAGCAAGTAACAAAAGTGAGCACAAATGATATTGCAATGCTTGAAAACAAGGCCTAGGGTCCGTACTTTTGCTAGTGCAATATCTCAACAATGCTAACATAATTGGATCACATAACCATCCCTCAACGTGCAACGAAGAATCACTCCAAAGTTCTTATCTAGGGGAGAACATAAGAAGAAATTGTTTGTAGGGTATGAAACCACCTTAAAATTATCCTTTCCGATCGATCTATCCAAGAGTTCATACTAAAATAACACCAAGTTATCCTTTCTATCTAAGAGTTCGTACTAAAATGACACCATATGATACGCATCAACCAAATCTAATGTCACCTAGTGTGGGGACCCCGACTCATAAGTCGTGATCACTGAATGTACGTGCGCAGTGATCCCAGAGATCAATGCTCATTGAACACACAGAAACTGAATAACAGGAGTCTTACATCCGTTACATACCGTTTTATTCAAATATGGCCTTTAAGGCCAAGTCTTCATAAACTTGCAGCGGAAATCTTCAACGATAGCGTGAACCCATGCCATCTGCCTTAACCTACAGGCATTCTGACTGGGAAGCGTCCTAGCTCGCATGTCCGTCACCAAGGTAATCTTCTTCATAACCCGATCTTTCATGCTTGGCCAATAAAATAACCAGTGGCAAGCCAATGAGTACTTTGAATGTACTCGCAAGCAACCCATGTCTAGAACAAGGTTCAACAGAGCATGATATAGCACTAAGTAGGTAATTTTGCAGAACGCTAATTTTGAGTGCAGTGACATGCTCAACTAACTTATGTAAGCATGCATCAACAGTTGGCAGATATCCAAATGAACAAGTTATAGATATCATCATCAGCAAGGGGTTGAACATCTCATGTTCAGTCATCACGTCAAGTCATCTGACTTAACTCAAGTATCATCTTTGTGCCATCCACACACCAAGTTTAGAGAACACTGGACGTAGCACAAGAGCGGTCATCCAATTGTCCTTGACCGTGGACACGGCTATTCGAATAGTTTTACACTCTGCAGAGGTTGCACACTTTACCCACAAGACTCGGGGAACTTCCGGGTCATCCACGACTTGCGGTATAATACATACCCGAGGTAAGCACCCGAACAATGCCTTTCCCCTAGCGATACTAAACAAAGAGTCCACTTGTTGGTCCGTGTCTTCATGATGTACAAAGACGAGCCTTGCTCTACACAGTACCATCCATGAAGGAACACAACGGTGTGCCCGGTGCCTGTAAAGACAGCGCATGGTTGCCCTTCCAGGCACGACCCCGTATCGAGAGTGACCACGCCAATCCCGCCACTAGTAATGCGGGCTCTATGCTAGTACCCACCAAGGTAATCAACAAAGCCCCGTCCCATAAGGGGTATCGTGGTCGTACATGTAAGGTTGGAATAACGGTCGCAACTTACACCAATCCGTTTTCGAAAACCACACACACTCACTTGCTCCGGTACACCACTTCTTTATCAAGTGGCTACCTAGCTCATCATCATCTCCCTCGGGCATTAGTGGCACCCGACGGGGTTTTCGAAAAGTCTTTGAAACCATTTTGTTTCCATCACCATGCGTATTCCCATCCCACTTGCGTAGCACTACTAGCAACCTAACTACTCCCACCCACACAACCCTCACAAGAAGGTAGGGTCATGCACGATGAAAGTATCAATGGTAAAGTATCGGAGGCATCCCACCGAAGGGGGGGTACCTTATCAACATGATCAATTCATCGGAACAACAAGTGCTATATGACATGCAATAAAAGGGTTCATAGTCATGGTCAAAGGGCTGCTTGCCTGGCTTAGTAAAGTCTTCGAGGTCTTCACACGCTTCTCGTCCAACTCCGAGCACTTCGTCTATTTCGTCAACTATCGCCGGAAACAACCGCAATAAGCAACATGGCAAGCAGAAAATAAAAGTGCTCTATAAATAGGAGTTTTATTTTTCTTGGACACCTCTGGTCATGAGAAAAATAACCAAGGAGGTTTTGGTGGATGTGGGTCAAGGGGGAGTTTTGAATGGTGCAAATGAAGGAAATGATGATCCTATAAGATGTCCACAGAAAATATTTTTGTAAAAATAAGTGGATGGAGCCAATAAATAGGGCATAATTTTGGAAACATGTGGGAAGTGGTCTCACTGGATTTGGAGTTGGGATGGTTTTCCTATGAATTTCTCAAGGTGAAATAAATGGAAGATAGGGCTAATTACTAGATCAAATAGAATCAAGGCATGGAAAAATGTTCACCATGGCTAGGTAAATAGGGAATGATTTTTGAATCATCTATAAATTTGAACCACCTCATTGAGAGTTGATTTGGACACCCTAGGCATTTTGCAAAGGGGGCATTATAATAAGAGAAAAGGTCAAAATGGTGGTGGAGCAGAAAAATGCTCTATGGAAAAATGTGCAAAGCACATCATTGGATAGAGCATGATTTTAGGAACACCTAGAATTTTGAATCACCAAATTTGGAGCTATAATGAATATTCTAGGATTTATTTAGTATCTCAGAAAAAGAAAGAGGAAAAGGTTTATACCTAGTGGGCTAAAACGCGCTCAAGGCGCACCATAGCAAATGGGCCGGCCCAGTGGCTCAGCTGTGCGCCTGCGCAGGGCCACGTCGATGGCGCATTGGCAGAAGCCGTCTTCGACGCAGGGACGCGCACGCGGGGGAAAACCGCGTCCACTTAAAATGGCGGGCCCGGTCGGTGTGCCGCTTACAGGCGGGCCCCGCCTGCCAGGACCTCCTTCCTCCTCCCGCTCGAGCAGAGAAGGAGCAGGGGAGGCAGAGCCGGCCGGTGCAAGTGCTCGCTCCGGTGGCACCGGCCGTCTCTGGCGGCACTCCGACCACTGTTGTGATCAGGGCGAGGAGCCGCATCCACCTGGTGGCTCCATTTTTGCCGGGGAGCGCCAGAGTGAGCACTGCTTCGGCCGCAGCGGACTCCAACGACGGCGGCAATGGACTGGGCGTTCTGGCCATCGAGAGGGGGCAATGAGGCTCGGGAAAGGCCCGTGGAGACGTAGGGGTCACTCCGGTGAGGCTCACAGGAGCAGGGGGAGGCCACAGTGGCCGAATTTGAGCGGAGGCCGCCGGCGGGGCTTCGGCCATGGGGAAGGGAGTAGAGCTCGGGATCTCAAATCGGTTGGTCATTGAGGTTCATAGGGGGGATAGGGGGCGAGAGGAGGGCAGAGGTGAGCTCGGGAGTGCTTTTATAGGCGGGGGCGCGGTGCACCGTGAGCTCGTGCGCCGGCTCGATCACTGCCGCTGCTGGAGGGCTCAGGGAGCCGCGGGAGCGTGTCTACGGGCTTCGTGGACGAGGTCCACGTCCAGGGAAGGAGCAAGGGGGGACAGAGGAGCGCGCATGTGAGCTCGCCCACTGGCCGAGACGGGCGGCCGCGACGCGCGTGCGAGGAGGGGCAACGGGAGGGAGAGATAGGAGGGGCCGACCTTCCGACGTGTCCCGGACGCCGAGGCCAACCAAGTGGCGAGAGGGGGGTGCCCGAGGCTGTCGGAGCCATGCACAGGGCGGCGGCTACAGTGCGGTCGGGCACTGTAGCGCACTCTGGAGCGCGGCTATTGCATGCCATGGCATTGCCTTTGGCAGCTTTTGCGCGTCCACCTGTGTCTAGGGGATCTAGGGGTAGAAAAATAGTCCAGGGGAAACATTGGATGCTGTAGGGGGTTCCTTGGTTGAGAAGAGAAGCTGAGAGAGAGAGAAAAACTGTTGTACAGAGGGTAATTGGGGGATTTACCCCTCTAAATAATTGATATGTTGACATGAAAAGATTACTGGAGGTAGAAGGCATCTAGGTGGAGATATGGTAAAAGTTTGAGATCAAGGAGAATGAGTTAGAGGGTGAAAACAGGTGTTTTTCAAATCTGCCAGAAGGTGCTTGTGCTGGTTTTGAGCTGTTTAAAAGAGTCTCCTTGATATGAAATTTAACAGGATCAAATGATAGGTGGAATTGAGGTTATTCACCAATTTTGGGCTCATTTGATGAAAGTTGCCAATGCAAACCTAATGAACCTTAGAAATGGGTAGAAATGGAGTTGCTTCGATCTAGCTAAGCAAAACTATTCTCCTTGATGCACCACTTAGTGTGGTGGTATAATTTGGGTATTAGAGCATGCACAAAAAGTTTGGGACCAAATGGGGAAACTTGACAATGCAAAACTTTCCAATTCTTGAAATCAGCAGAAAGGGGTTTGTGGGGATTTGGACAAGTTAATCTATTCTCCTTGATGCACCACTTGGTGTGGATGCATTATTGTAGTATTAGAACATGTCCACAAAGTTTGAGATTAATAGCAGATAGTTGGCAATGTAAAGTTGCTCAAGTTTGGATGTGGACAGAGAGGGTCTTGGAATATTTTGGTGAATCAAAACAATTGGGATTGAGATGAAACTTGGCAAGATGATCACATATGTCATATGTGACATTCTAGAATTTTCTTGGATTTATTTGAGAATATTTCTTATAGAAATATTTCAAATCCTTTAAATAGGCAGAAATGGTTTTGAAGGGTTTTGTCCATTATTTTGAACATGACCATGTGTTTAAACTCTTATATATGGACAATATGTGTCCACTGAGTTTTCCTAAATTTTCTCAAATATTTTGAAAGCATAAAAATAATTTTTCCCTATAAAAGTCCATTTCTGGCCTTAAGAAAAAGGCTTTAAATACAATAGTAAAATAATCTTTAAAAATAATATTTGGTGGTTTTGGGAAGTAATATAAATAGTGGGTTTCAAATAAATCCTTTGGTGTAAAATATTCCACCCAATTTGAGGACTTGTAGTACAAACCTCAATTCAGGGGGGTTTTGAAAACCTAATTTGAATGAATCCTTTTTGGCAAAAATAAATTTTGATAATAATAGTTTTAGGTCCTATACACATGGTATGATCATTGGACAAGAGTTTTAGATCAAGGAAAAGAGTTTTGAGAGTAGGAGGGAGTTTTATGAATATAGAGCACTAGCAAGCAATCAAACAAGCAAGCAAATAGCACACAAGTCAAGCATTCATATGCACTCAAAAAGTTTTAATTATGCCTAATTTTTGAGTCATTTTAACTTAGTCATGAGGCAAATCACAGGGTGTGATAGACCTACCCCCCTTACAAGAATCTCGTCCCCGAGATTCCTAGGCTAGGTGTAGAAAGGATGTGAAAATCTAGGAGTGAGGTAGTCTTCACGTTCCCATGTCGCTTCTTCTTCGATGTGATTGCTCCATTGGATCTTGAAGTGCTTGGTGATATAGCTCGAGTGCATCATTGTCTTCATCTAAGGGCGAACGGGGTTCTTGCAAGGGCCTGGCTTGCGTGTGTATTCCAAAGTCGGAATACGTAGTAAGGTAGTGTGTCTGTGGGCTAGTAACGGGTTTTACGCACGCTGGTTAGTGACATCTAGATGTCTCACGTTAGAATAGAAGGGGTCAAGGTTGTAGCTTCCTGTTGTCGGGTAAGCCCTTGTCTTCCTTAAGGCAGGGGATCTTCAGTCGTAGGTGGTCTTCATCCTTGAGAGTGTTGAAGCGTGTCAACGTAGGCCTCTTGTCAAGACCTTCTGCCTGAGTAAGTTGCCCAGGTATGTTCTTCATTTGTCTTCGGCCATTTGTCTTCATCATCATGGACGTACGTTTCTGGCGGGTCTTTGAGTGTTTGGTCTACTCGTCTCTCCGTGGCAAGGTCTGCGCTGAGTCTCGTCCCTAAGACTGAGCTTAGAGACTTGGCGTCAAAACGGGTTCTACCATCTAGAAGGTTTCTGAGGGGTTCTAAATAAGCTGACTATCTAGAGTATAGAACAACCATCTAATTCCCAAAGGTCTGAGGCTTGGCAAGTGGGGTGAACTACCCTTCACAGGTGTTTCACCATGATCCAATCAGGTTCTCGCCCATGATTGGACCGAAAAGGGGTAAAAATGAAGTCGTGGCAGTCGTTCCACTCCGTTCCAGGCATCTGAAAGGAGTAGGGACTTCATGCTCAACATACACCTTCAGGGTGGTGGAGTGAGTGCTGTTATCAGCTCCTCGGTTCCTTCCTAGTCAGGAACTAATAGGTGATTGTTAAGACAAGGGGGCTCTATAATCCTCTCGATGTGGAAGGGCTTCATCGTGCTTGGACGTTGGTGCTTCATGGTATAGTCTAGTTGATGTAGTCGGTCGAGGAGTGGTGGTTGACTTCTCCTGCTTCTTCTTCTTCGTCATGGCTTCTCAACCATAGTGGCTCTTCATCTTGCTTGGGTAGGAATGTCTTCTGTTGTAGGGTGGGTACTTCAAGTAGTCCAACCCTTTTCAAGGTGGAGCCTTATACTTGAGAGGCATGATAGTTGGTGTTCCTGGGGCTGGTCCAAACTGGACTAAGGTGTTCCTTCTCTTATTGGGTAAATAAGTATGTCATCCCGGAGGGTAACTACCTATTCCCCCAAGTATCACATAAACACATTGCTCATGGAATATGTGAGAGGAGCGGGCATTTGCTCCGGATGGTCACTAGTATCAAGGGTTTGTGGTCCAACCTAATACAGGTCTTCGCGGCCACCTTCCTTTTGAACAGGATTGGTGGTGGTTGAGGTGGAGTATCGACCATGGTCTAAGGACTTATAGTCCAAGGCCTATGGTCATAATCCGACCGTGTTACGGCTCGGTGAAGCTTAGGGGGTTTCAAGGAGCTTAGGATGTGAGTGAACATCTATCATCTTATCCTTGAGCACAGTTCTTAGATGCCAATAGTACTACCTACTGCTCCAAACAAAATCACCCTATCTCATTGAAGGTATCATCTCATATAAGTCAACTCCAACATCACTCATGCTATTCAACTCCAAAGTTTGAGAGAAGGACTAAACCAAAATCTCATATGTTATTCTACAGCTAACTCAAATATATCCCTATGTAAAAATCCTCGGGAAGCATACAAGCCGCTAAGCTTGATTGTGATACTACAAATCCAAGTATTCAGCTAATATATCCAGGGTCTAAGGTGTTGCACCTCTATGCTAAGGAAACATGTAATATACAAATCCAAGACCTTGTTTCCTTCCTAATGAATCTGGTTTAATCGATCCACGAATAACATCCACTATTACATGACCTATTATTGCTACAAATCCAATACCGGTGTCGTTCCATATATCTCTAGATTTCCTAAATCCCCAAATCCTAGAAAGAACTATCTCATCACAGTATAACCATCAATTCTATCATGATGATCTAGTGAACTCCGATGTTAGGTGCATATGGATCCTTGAATCAATTCTGACAACCATCCAATATTCCTGGTTTGTCTTCCACTGGGAAACATGGTATCAAGGTCAAGATCATCGGATTAAATCCAAATTACTCCGAACCATGTAGCTTGATTAATCCTGAGCACCTATTAGAATCACCTATTTAAATCCAGGGTTTACATCTAGTAAGAATTCCCTACTAGTTACTCCAGTCACTAACATATCACCATCAATCCACTGTCAACATTACTTGCTAAAGTCAAGTCATTAATCCACCAAAAAATTCAGGCTTGTGGTTACAATCGCCCTACTAAATCCAAATTGACTCAAGGGAGAAGTAAGTTATGCTACTCTATCAACTTGATCCACCAAGTCCACTCACCAACATAAAAGTCTCGTAATCCACCAAAGGGTCTCAACTACTTCCTCGAGACATCTATTATGGCTAAATCATATCATTGTCCACATCACCAAGAGGGCATCACGCCGCTAGCCTCAGGAGACGGGCGTCTTCGAGGAGCGGCTCTTCAAGCCATCCGTGGCGCCATCGGCCGGGCACCCGGCGCCGCGGAGTGGAGGACCACCCCCAGCACCACCCTCAGGGGCTCCACCTTGCGGTCCGGCCTCAGGAGCTCAACTGCTCCTGGCGCTGGAGCCCCAAGTCGACGACTGGACACTGGAGTTCAGGGCGTACCTGCTTCGCGGCACGCTACCGGAAAAGGAGGAAGAGGCGGAGCGCGTGGTACGACAGGCCACAACCTACTGTTTGTGGGACGGCGAGCTGTACCGCAGGCGCCCGAACGACGTCGCGTTGCGGTGCGTATCCAGGGAACAAGGGTGCGAACTGCTGGCCGACATCCATGGAGGAGACTTCGGACACCACTCCTCGTCACGCACTCTTGTAGGGAAGGCGTTCCGCACCGGCTTCTACTAGCCCACGGCGCTCAACGATGCCACCGAGCTAGTCCGGTCCTGCGAGGCCTGCCAGTTCCATGCCAAGCAGATTCATCAGCCCGCGCAGGGCCTCCAGACCATTCCGCTCTCCTGGCCCTTCGCGGTCTGGGGGCTGGATATACTGGGGCCCTTTCCACGAGCGGCGCGCGGGTACCGCTACCTCTACGTCGCCATCGACAAGTTCACCAAGTGGGCGGAGGTGGAGCTCGTCCGCACCATTCCCGCCGGGTCGGCCGTCAAGTTCATCAAGGGCATCGTGAGCCGCTTCGGCGTCCCCAACCGCATCATCACCGATAACGGTTCACAGTTCACAAGTAACCTCTTCAGGACTTATTGCGCTAACCTTGGAAAGCAGATATGCTACCCCTCAGTGGCACACCTGCGGAGCAACGGTCAGGAAGAGCGCGCCAACGCGGAGGTCCTGCGAGGCCTGAAGGCAAGGATCTTCAAGAAGAAGCTAGAGGCCTGCGGCAAGGGTTGGGTCGATGAGCTTCAGTCCGTGTTGTGGTCTATCCGCACCACCGCGACTAAGCCCACCGGCGATACCCCGTTCTTCCTCGTCTAGGGAGCCGAGGCCGTCCTCCCGCACGAAGTCAAGCACCGCTCCCCGCGGGTTTTGGCATTTGACGAAGAGCGTGAGGATGCCTCGCGGGGGACGGATCTCGTGCTCGGGGAGGAGGCCCGGCGTCGAGCCTCGCTCCTAGCTGCGAGGTACCAGCAGGCGCTGCGGCACTACCATTGCCATAACATCCGCTCTAGGACCCTCGAAGTTGGAGACCTCGTCCTGAGGCGGGTCCTCTCCAGGGAAGGCTTGCACAAGCTCTTGCCCATGTGGGAGGGCCCATTCAAGGTCGCCCGCGTCTCCATACCTGGTGCCGTGCGTCTGGAGACTCAAGACGGAGTCCCCATCCAAAATGCCTGGAACATCCAGCACCTCCGCAAGTTCTACCCGTGACACTCTCACGTAATAATGAGTGGGTTGTATACGCCCGGAGCCCCTCGAGGACGCGGAGGGGTTCCCACCCACGCCCAAGTGGAAGCCCCATGCTCCGCGCTGGTGGACAACACTGTCCTCCAATGACTATGCCCACGCAACGTGGATGCCCTATGTTCCGTGCTGGGGGAAGACGAAGACTACCCTAGGTGTCGGACGCGGCTGTTCTGTGCCTTTGTTGTGTTCGAATTTGCCTTTTTCCTGGAACGAAGTCCGAGGCTTTTTGTTGGCTCTATTTAAAGGAAAAGGGGCGGGAATTTTTTCTTCTTGCAGTCCTCCCTCTTGAAATTTCTTTCTTCGAGATAACGCCTGCTAGCCTCTCCCTCCCGCGCCCCGCGAGCGGGGGCTACTGGCACGGTGTGCACACCTCGCCAAGGCCTTGGCGTCCTAGTCCCCGTGTGGCCTTGGTGTCCTGGTCGTCGTGTGGCACTCTCGAGCAAGCTAGCAGGCGCGCGCCGCCTCACCCTCGCTCGGGGGCTTCGCCGCGGCTCGGTGCGCTGTCTTAAAAACCCCTGGAGGCTCACGCCCCCTGGGAACAAGAACCGGCAGAAAGGATTGGTCGCCACTTGAATGTCAAGGGAGGCTCCTGAGCACCGCGCCTCAGGAGCCTCACCGATCGCGTGGCTACTCACTCGCTATTTGGTATCGTCATGGTGATCCGGACACCCCAATGGCGGGCGAGGCCTCGCCCCTTTGGTCTCGTCCTGGTGATCCGGATGCCCCAACGGTGGTCGAGGCATGCACGGGATCGGGCCCCGCCAACGTAGAGTGCCGCTTGAGCGTCAAAAGGGGGCTCCTGAGCACTGCGCCTCAGGAGCCTCACTGATCGCGTGGCTACTCGCTCGCTATTGGTCTCGTCCTGGTGATCCGGACGCCCCAATGGTGATCGAGGCCTCGCCCCCTTTGGTCTCATCCTGGTGATCCGAACGCCCCAACGGTGGCGGGACATGCACGGGATCGGGCTCTGCAAACGTAGAGCGCCGAAAAGGGCCCCCCCAAGTCGCCTCATTCGCAGGAAGGAGGAACCTCCCCAAACTCTCCAAGTGGTACTAGCTCACTGGGCGCCACTGCTAAACCTCACGACGCGGAAGCTCGCCGCGCACACATCAAGCTAAGCATTCTAACTACGATCAAAGGGAGGCCTCAGTTAATAGTAACGCAGCGACCGTAATACGTAATGAGAGTGCTAATAAGAGGGCGCGAGCGCCAAAGTTCGTCACACACCCGAAAGCCCCCCCCCCATGATTTTGATTACAGGCAGAAGAAAAGAAAAGAAGGCGAAGGAGCCCCCGCCCTGGCGGCCGCCGATCCTGAGGCCCCGGCCTTGGCGCGCCGGTGCTTAGTCGGAGTCCTCCTCCTCCTTGATGGCGCCATGGTGGCACGTCAGCGTGGCCGCTTCCCCCCGAAGTCCGGGTGCGCCGGCGTAGCGGGGCATCATAGCTGTCGTCACTTGGGATCCCCTCGGAGGATGTATTGCTGCTGCTGGAAGCATGGCGGCCGTCGCCAAGGGCAAGCTCACCTCCAAGATCGCCGCTGCCGCCGTCCTCCGGGCAGCACTACAAACGCCTGCCATCCTCACCGCAGATCTTGATGAAAAGCGTCGCGGCGCCGCCGTGCTTGAAGTGGAGCGTGGGCCTCCCCTCCAGGCCGTGGGCGCGGGCGAAGGTCTGCCACCCGCGGCCCAAGAAGGCGTTGCCTACGGGGGTGACCTCAACCTACACCCACAACGCACCGCTGCAACACCCGTCGGCCTGTAGCCACAGGCCTGCGGGCGCGTCAGCCAGCAACGTCTCTGTGAAGGAGCGCGGGAGATGCAACCTAGAGCTCACCGCCCTCTCCACCGGCACCAGGAACTCCAGGCCCGCATCGGCTGAGCGGGCTTGCGGACGCGGCGGCCGGGCACCGACTGCAGGTCTTTCCCCCCTGCCACGGCCACCGCGCCCACTGCCTCCGGCTGCGCCAGCGGAAGCGCCGGGCCCCGCGATGGGGCGCCCACGCCCACGGGGCGCCGCCGGAGACGTCCCAGCATACTTGCGAGGGCGTCCCCTACTCCTCTTGGGAGGTTGTTGGCCCGGCGCCCCCTGGCAGGCCTTTCCCTTCTCGGCGGCGGAGAACCTCCTGACCGGCATCATAATGGGGAAGACGAAGGACGAAGGCGAGGCTGCAAGAAGTAGGAATGGGCTGGGGGCTCAGTTTCCCCCCGCCCATTTATAGCTGAATGGAGGCCAACCGACGTTTTCACAACCCCGGGTATTGATGGCCCCGCAACGTGCGCTGCTTGAAGGTTAGACGGAGCGGTTGCCAAGGCGTCGTGGGGAGTGGAGCCGCCGTGCACCTTGAGCGACGCGTGCCAGGCTCGATCAGCATGCTACACTGCCTCACGACGCTTTCTCTGGAGCCGTCGGGTCACATCCGCGTGGCCCGAGGAGGGGGAGTGTCGGGACCCCGATCCTAAGCCATAAGAATCTAGCATGTAACACTTCACATTTCTTTGCGGCCTCACGCACGGTTATCTCCATGGCTGCCACCTTACCTGGGCCGGGACCGTTTGCGCCTTTTGGCTCACGAATGTGAATATGTCGCTAGCATTCAAATGTCAAAGAACCCGGGTCGACATGACTAGTCATAGAACCCAAGTAGCACATCCGTACAGGGATAGGCATACGTAACCCAGCAATGCAGGTGTCAGCCTCAGCGTGTGTAAACGAGTCATAACAAGCTACAGGGACTCCATTACGCCGTGGGACATAAATGTCATCAACTGCGCGTAGACGAGTCATAGCAGGCTACATGGACTCCATTACACTGTGAGACATTTCCCCAAAGGGACAGACACAGCAACAAAGAAGGATACATGCCGGTCAATCAATGTGTCCGGAGCTGTAGCAAGCTACCAAGGCTCAGTGGAAGCACAAAGAGGCATTTCCCCGTAAAGAGTACTTCTAGAGGCACACAACTAGGTGTCGAATCCCATACATACTGTTACACGTCACACGTACGCACGACATGTCCAATATGCATAGATACAACTATGGCATCACAACATAACCATACAACAACACAACATTTATTTAGAAGGCTCAGAAGAGCCTTACATAATATGTTCATATAGGTAGGGGTCACATGACCCGACACTCAAGTCATACAAACATGTTCATACAAACCAAGCGGAAGCTTAAAGCTGTCTGAGTACAGACAGTTGAAAGGTAAAAAGGCATACAGCCTGACTATCTACAGCCCATCCCAGGCATCAGATCGTAGCTGGGATAGCAGCTACTTGGCGTCGTCGACATCTAGATAGAACCCACCAGTTGGGTCCATATTCTCATCTGCAACGGTTATTAAGAAAACATGAGTACAAACGTACTCAACAAGTCTTTAAAGCAGACCTAAGCTATTCATGCTCATGTTTCAACAAGGGGAGTAGTGTGTTTTATGCAGCAAGCCAGCTTTGACTCTTGGCTAGCCTATACTACGACTACCAGTTCTTTGAACAAGTTTTGAGATGGCGCACACGAGTCCACTAACACCACATCAATACACCACCATGGATCCGCTCCCGTCACCTACAATAGTGCCATCCACGGTACTCACACTTGTCTTGAGTCTTTTAAGAGTAACCATCAAGTTATCTATGAATAGCATAAGTTCTCCAAGTAGTCCATATCCGAGGACGCGGCTATTCGAACAGATTCATTACCCTGCAAGGGTGCACTTCTTCACACACGCTCTCGCCACTTATCGCTGTGTGGTCATAAAACTAGGCACCTCGGCAACCTTCAAGCGGAAGCCCAGCGAGGGAGTCGGCCACGACCGTCAATCACACAAGACCCTAGTCCAGGCTATCGCCTATTTGAGACTAAACCCGCACGGAAGTCCGGCCGAAGTTTCCGCTACGGCCTCAAACGATGTGCGCAGGGTTCCCAAGCCCACCGTTCGGGCACCACTTGGTACACCGTGCCACTGCCTACCGCATCGTAGCCCACCCCTAAGGACAGCGCTACGCACGGCCTCCAGCATGGCTACAAAGACCAGAAACTACTTGCAACTCCTGGACAGAGGACTAGGCGGTTGATAAGTCGAGCGGGGTCATATTTCAGGGCCCAGCATGTGGTAGTAACTATTCCTGGATCACAAACACGGAACTCAGTTCCTAAGAACGGTCCCAATGAGACAATCCTCTATGTACTCCTACATAGCCTCTCATCGCTACCTTTACCAAATCGAGTTCATCATTTAGTTCATCACATCAGAACAACACTGTTTCACCCCGTTTCAACACCCAGATGAATCAGACCTGACACAACTCTAAGCATAGCAAGCATAGCAAGCAAAGCAGGTAAAGCACATCAAGGCTCAAGCATCTACCAGGTATGCTAGGTTGCATGGTTTAGGTATTTACTGTGACAATGACAGGTCATGCAGAGGAATGGGTTCAACTACCGCAACAGATAGACAGTAGAAGCGTTTGTCCTAATGCAATAAACAAGAGCAGGATCGAGAGAGTGGGATGTTATCGGTATGATCAATGGGGTTGCTTGCCTTGCAGGTTGGCTGGGAGGTACTCTCCTTCAGGGGGATACTCGAGGGTATCTGATGGAGCAGAACCTACCGCGACATAGACGGAGTAACAATCAATACACGGCAAGTGCAACAATATGATGCATGATCATGACATGGCAACATGCTAAAGATGAGCTAATGCATCTATCATTAGAGTTAAATGGAGTAAGATTGAATATAGGTTCAAAATTGTTCTTCATATAATATTCCACATATTGCGTTATTGCAAAATGTCAATGTTCATCTATCTAGGTTTCTCTAACATGCATGATAATAGCACCAATGGATTCTTTGGATTTTTCTGATAATTTTTCATATATAAATTATTTCAATCTGAGCTACAGATTAATTTCTATGATTTTTCAAAGATTTTAGCATTTTCTGGAATTAAATTAAATCAGAAATCATTATTGCGTCAGCATGACATCAGCATGGCGTCAGTAGGTCAGCTGGCCATTGCTGGGTCAAACCTGACATGTGGGGCCTGCTGGTCAGTGACTCAGTCACTTAACAAAATTAAATTAACTTCTAATTACACTTAACAGTGTTGGGCCTAGTGGTCAGTGGGTGTTTAGGTTAATTAATTAACTTAATTATTTTTAACCTAATTAGAAATTAAACAGGGCTAGGCCCCACCTGTCAGTGACCCAGGGGGTCAATCCCGTGGTCAACCAGGTCGTGCCCGCCGGCGTTGAGCCGCCGGCGACCACAGAGACAGCGGAGGGGGCCTGGTTTCGCCCTCCGGCGACCAAAACGACGGCAGAGAGGCTCTTTCGAGCGCCCGCACTGGTGCGCAGCTAAAGGAACAAAGCCCACGGGCTAAAACTGCTCGGAGCGTCGCCGGCGACGAGGTCCGCAGTGGAGCTGCTCGGGCGTCGATGCAAACCAGAGCTACGGCGAGCAAACGACATGGGGAAGAGGGGGAATGGATCCTGTGGCTCACGGGGGTTGCAGCGGCGTCGAAGGCTTGCTCGGTGACGGCCTGGAGACGGCGAATCGACGGCGGCGGTTGTCGGAGCCGAGGGGGAAGAAGGGCTCGATGGCGGCGTGGGAGAGCTTTCGGCGTTGCGTGGCTCGGCGAGGAGCAGCAGCAGCTCCGGGCGGAGCTTCTGGGCTGCTCGGGGGCGAGAGGGAGCGGCGGAGCTAGGCTAGCGACGGCGAGCTCGAGCGGCGGCCATGGTGGTAGAGAGCGAGGGAGAGAGCGAGGGGGAGAATGAGAGGATGGAGCGATCCAGACGGCAGGAGGGGGAGGTCATCCCACGGATCGCGCTGGCCCTGGGGAGCCAGGCAGGCAGCTGCCGGCGTGGCACTCAGTCGCACGCCGTGGCCTCCTTCTCCTCTGCCTACTGGCAGAGGAAGAAGACGACAGGCGAGGAAGAGATGGGCTGGGCCACCTCTGGACCAGGTAGGTGGCCCAGGTAAGCTTCCCTTTTTATTTTATTTCATTTGTTTCTGTTTTCTATTTTCTGACATCTGTTTTATTTTTGTTTGGGCACAAATGCTAGGCACAAAAATGTTCAAATATTTTATAGAGCTTAGTTTGAATATTTCAAACCTCCACAAAATGTTTCAGCAATTTTGAATGACTAAAATATTTATACTGCTTTATTTATCAACTTCAGTAGCATCATTAGTTATTTTTAAAATGCTAAATCTGTTGTGAAAAATGAAATGTCCCCTGATATATTGTTGCCAACATTTATCAGAAATAGTGAACATTTTTGTAGGGCATTTTGGATTCATTGAAAATTCACAACATTTGAATTGGTTTAATTCAGGTGAGGTGTTAGGGTTTCTGTTAATCCCCATTTCATGTTGATGCAAAATTGAAACATGATGCACATCTTAGCTAGCACAAGCAAGGGAAGACTAGGGATGTGACAGGGAGGACGCAAGGGGTGAGCTGCACTCAAAGAAGAGCAATGATGACCAAGCGGGCGCGTAGGCCTCACGTCAGCCCGACCTAGGGTAGTTCCCGATGTCTTCGGGGAGCCGAGACGCCCACGTCTCATTGTGCGCCACGCGTCAAGCTGGGCCCGCTGGCGGTTGGGGCCCGTGGCGCTTCGGGCCATCCTCCGTAGCTTCACCCCAAAGTTTGCTCGAGCGCGCCTCGGGCCCGGGGGCTACTGTCGGCGTTCTAGATACCGGGGTACCCAGACTTGCCTGCCTGCGGCCCAGGGCATGGCCCACCTCGAAGACCGAGTACGGCCCAGCGCGGCCTCGCTCAGCACAAGGCCCTTGCGAGACCCCGAGCATGCGAGGAAGACAACGCCAAGACCCGCAGGGAGGTAGGCCTCCCCAGGCCTCCTCCCGAGCGGCGGAGACTTTTATGCAACGCACGACCTCCGGAGGCCAAGGGTGACGCCAGCCACGCCAGGCGGGCGCCAGCGCGCCAGAGGGGACAGTTTCTCCTTTGGTGCAAAGAAGGCAGGGGCGCACGCGAGTTCCCAAAGCGCCCCCAAAGGTTTCCACTTTGGTGCAACAAGACCAAGACCCCAAGCCCCGCAGGACGGACGTCATCACCGAGCCCACCTCTGCATCACCGTCGACTACTTTGCAGGCGAAGACCACCTTTCTTCAGGATAGGGTGTACCTCCTGTCCCCCTTTGAATTTGGCCGTTGTAGGATTCCTTCCCGCCTTTGTGATAAGGGAAGAGGACCCGGGCCGCTATAAATAGAGGCTAGGCAGCTCGGTAGAGGGGGCCGACACAACCACCCGCAGACAGACCAATGGGCGGGGCAACTCACCACTGTACTAGTTCATCCACGAACCTCCTCGTGAGGCAATCCACCAAAAGCAGGAGTAGGGTTTTACTCTTTGCAGCGGCCCGAACCTGGGTAAACTCTCGCGTGCCATCTTCTTCCTCGCCATCGAGCGGGGCTATCGTGTCGTGAGCTTGGACGGGGTGAAGCAGTTGGGGATCTTCGCACACGCCCCTGGGTTCGAACTCCTTAGGGTTTTGCGGAGCCCGAAATCCGACAGCCTTTTTTCTTGCCGGATCTCTTCCTTGTTTGCAATCTTGTTTGCATAGTCATGATGACTCAAGAGAACACCAAGTTGTGTGATTTTTCCAATACTAATAACAATGATTTTATTAGTACGCCTATTGCTCCTCCCGCCACTAGTGCGGAGTCTTGTGATATTAATGCCGCTTTGTAGAATCTTGTCATGAAAGATCAATTTGCCGGTAATCCTAATGAGGATGTCGCGTCCCATCTAAACACGTTCGTTGAATTGTGTGATATGCAAAACAAAAAATATGTGGACAACGATATTGTGAAGTTGAAACTATTTCCTTTTTCCTTGCGGGATCGTGCAAAAATTTGGTTTTCCTCTTTGCCTCGCAATAGTATCAATTCTTGGAATAAGTGCAAGGATGCTTTTATCACTAAGTATTTTCCACCCGCGAAAATTATTTCCCTTAGGATGCAAATCATGAATTTTAAGCAACTTGAGCATGAACATGTTGCCCAATCTTGGGAAAGAATGAAGTTGATGATAATAAATTGCCCTACACATGGTTTGAATCTTTGGATGATCATACAATAATTTTATGCGGGATTGAATTTTGTCTCTAGAAATCTTTTAGATTCCGCCGCGGGTGGTACTTTTATGGAGATTACTTTGGGTGAAGCTACTAAATTTCTAGATAATTTCATGGCTAATTATTCTCAATGGCATACTGAAAGAGCACCTACTAGTAAAAAAGTTAATTCGGTAGAGGAAATTAGTACTTTGATTGATAAAGTTGATGCTTTGATGAAATTGGTTGCTAGTAAAAATGCTCCTATTGATCTTAATGACGTGTCTTTGTCTACTTTGATTGAGCAAAATAGTGATTCCGTAGATGTGAATTTTGTCTCTTGAAACAATTTCAATAACAATGCTTATAGAGGTAAATTTTTTTGACTGAATACTATAAGGGAATCCCCCCATAGCCTTTTATAATTTATTAATCAAAGAAACAATATGTACATGGTTACCTCGGTAACCAGAAGGAAGAAAAGAAAAAACTAATGCATCTAAACTAGGGGAGGGGGGAGATATAATTACATTAAGGGGGTAGGAAAGAAACCCACTTCAGTAATTCTTCCTTAAACTTAGGCTTGATCCTATGGGCCAGCAACATCATATCAGTCACAAAACCTGATTTCCATTTAGCAAATCTAGGCTGCACGGTCTGAAAAACCTTGGCATTCCTCACCAACCAAACATTCCAGCAAGCAGTGAAAACCACCTTAAATTATGGTAATTTTAATCCTAGGCCTTTTCCTGGAAATTCCTCTAATAATTATGGTAATTCCTAAGGTAATTCTTCTTACAATAATAATAGGAACACCTCTGATCTTGAGAGTAATTTTAAATAATTTATCAATGCGCAAAAGGCTTTCAATACTACGATAGAAGAAAAGTTGAATAAGATTGATGATATGTCTAGAAGCATTGATAGAATTTCTCATGATGTTGAAAATCTCAAGTTGAAAGCTTTTGTGCCTAAGATTGATGAATCTATTAAAGCTTTATATGTCTCTATGGATGAAAGTAAGAAAAGAACCGCTATGCTTAGAGCTAAAAGAGAAATCTTAGAAAAATCGTCTTCTAGTGATTGCCGCTATAAAAATGATGAAGATCTAAAAGTGATTGGTGTTTATTCTATTGATTCCTTGTTTAGTAATATTAAAATTGATAATGAAGGGACTGAAGTAGAGTCAACTTTAGCTAGAAGGCGTCCCAATAATTTGGAGGGTGAAGATCTTGATGAAAATTTTGATAAAAGTGGGTTTGAAGAGGTCAAAACTTTAACTAGTGATGTGCCCACTATCTTGGATTGCAATGATTTTAACTATGATAGTTGCTCTTTGATTGAGTGTATTTCTTTGTTGCAATCCATGTTGAATTCACCCCATGCTTATGAGCAAAATAAAGCTTTTACTAAACATATCGTCGATGCCATGATGAAATCTTTTGAAGAAAAGTTGGAGTTGGAGATTTATATTCCTAGAAAATTGCATGATGAGTGGGAACCTACCATTAAGGTCAAGATTAAAAATTATGAATGCTTTTCTTTGTGTGATTTGGGTGCTAGTGTTTCCACGATTCCGAAATCTCTATGTAATGTGCTTGGTCTTACCAACATTGAAGAATGCTCTCTTAATTTGCACTTGGCGGATTCTACTATTAAAAAGCCTTTGGGAAGAATTAATTATGTTCTTATTCTTGCAAATAGGAATGACGTGCCCATTGATTTTATTGTGCTTGATATTGATTGCAATCCGTCTTGTCCCATTATACTTGGTAGACCGTTTTTACGCACTATAGGTGCCATGATTGATATGAAAGAAGGCAATATTCGTTTTCAATTCCCCTTGAGAGACGGTATGGAACACTTCCCTAGAACAAGAATTAAGCCACCATATGAATCAATCATGAGGGCATCCTATGGATCCAAAAGCAAAGATGACAATACTTGAATCTATCCATTATGCCTAGCTAGGGGTGTTAAACGATAGCGCTTGTTGGGAGGCAACACAATGAATAAATAAATTTTTTCTTTTTCCTTTCTGTTTTTGTGTGTTGACACAATTATGCCTCTGTTATGATTGTGTTTTATGGTTTATTTAGTGTTTGTGCCAAGTAAAGCCTTTAGGATGATTCATAGGATGAGTAGAAGTGATGCTGAATCTGAAACAGAAACTTTGCGTCCAGTATATGAATTTTCATTTTTTTGTGGAACGTGATATTGAGTTGAAATTTTAACACCTTGTTTATATATAAATTCCGTACGTTTTCCTTATTTTTCAGAATTTTTAGAGTTACAGAAGTATGGGTATAGTACAGATTACTACAGACTGTTCTGTTTAAGACAGATTCTGTTTTCGTTGCATTGTGTGCTTGTTTTGATGAATCTATGGTTTGTATTGGGGGGTATAAGCCATGGTAAAGTTAAAATACAGTAGGTATAATGCAATAACAAAATATGAATGGGTTTGCAACAGTACCTAAAGTAGTGATTTGCTTTCTTATACTAACGGATCTCACGAAGATTTTGTTGAGTTTTGTGTGATTGAAGTTTTCAAGTTTTGGGTGAGATCACGATGGATGAAGGAATAAGGAGTAGCAAAAGCCTAAGCTTGGGGATGCTACCGCACCCCCAAGATATATCCAAAGAGAAACAGGCAACTAAGCTTGGGGATGCCCCCGAGTGGCATCCCCTCTTTCTTCTAACGACCATCGGTATTTTACTTGGAGCTATATTTTTATTCGTCACATATCATGTGTTTTGCTTGGAGCGTCTTGTATATTTGCTTGCTTTGTTTGTTAGTTTTTCCTTCGTATCCTTGCTGTACACACCTATTTGAGAAATCCAAAACCATGCTATGATTTGTTAGAATTGCTCTATGTGCTTCACTTAAACTTTTTGAGCTATAGAAATTGCTCTAGTGCTTCACTTATATCTTTTTGAGCACGGTGTGCTTGGAAAACTTTTGTAGAAATACTCTCATGCATCACTTAGATTAATTTGATAGTAGGTAAATTTTGGAGAAATCCTCTCATGCTTCACTTATACCTTTTTGAGAGATGAAATCTTTATGCTCATGTACTTAAATTTGTTTGAGCTTGCCAAAAAGCAATGGCAATATATGAAACTAGTCCCAAAGTGATAGATATCCAAGAAGGATATAATAAAAACTTTCATGAAGATCATTGGACAAATTAAACTTGATTCCTTGTAATAGTTTTGAAACATGATGATAGTAATATGTGACTCATGTTGATGAGTAATTATGCTTAGTAGGAATATTGGTATTAAGGTTTGTGATTCCCTATGCATAAATGAAAGTCAATAGTTATGCAATGAAGTTACATCCTACTTGTGGTGCATTATTCGGTGTTAGTTACCTTCAATGCTCACTTATGTGAATTTTCGTTTCTTTGTTTGGTTGCTTCCCAATCTATTTGCTAGCCTTCATTTGTACTAAGTAGAAATACTACTTGTGCATCCAAAATCCATAAACCAAGTTTTGCCTTATGAGTCCACCATACCTACCTATATGCGGTATTTCCATGCCATTCCAAGCTAATTTGTATGTGCCATCTCTAAAATTTTCAAAATAATTTTTCTCTTTTGTGTGCCCGTACCGCTCATGAAACGGTGGGGAGTGTCCAATATTTTTCCATGGTAGATGTGTTATTCTCAAGATGAGTGTTTATTCACTTGTCATTGCACGAGAGTGCGGCGGTAATAGGGATGCCCATTCCCGAAATAAAAAATTAAAAATTCTATTTACTTTATGTTGTCAAATAATAAATTCCTTGGAAAGTGTTGGTATGGAAGGCACCCGTGGATACGGCCCGCCATGGAAAGTGAAAGTTTGGTGGAAAAAGGAATAAACTTTATTTTCTGTTTGGGAACCGCCTATGATATATCTAGCATGGAAAGTATTGTGAGCTACTTTGTCGTTTTTGTTGACAGGAAAAGCATGCCATCCAAAATATTTTTCTCTCTCAATTTAAAACCTTGAGCTCTGGCACCTCTACAAATCTGTACTTCCCTCTGCGAAGGGCCTATCTATTTACTTTATGCAATTTTTATTTTTGCTTTGAGTCTCCACCTTCTCTTATAAGCACCAACTAGGGGGCACTATGATCGTACTTGAGCATTGGGCATAACTAATATATGAGTGTGTTTCATGAATGGATCAATGATTGAGCATGATGGGATAGGGATAATTTTCTTTAGTGTTGATATTTTGAAAGACATGGTGTCGGAGAAACGACACCTATGGGATCGCGAGGATCCCTTTACGATTTGGCAAGGGGAAGGGTTTGCACAGAGAGCAGAACTGATGATCAACACGCGGGGATTTACCCAGGTTCGGGCCGCAAAGATGCGTAAAACCCTACTCCTGCTTGGTTGTATTAAGTGTGTTCTAGCTCAAGTCCTGGGAGCGCTACAGTACTTAGCAGCTACACATGCAGAATGAGCTCTAAAAGATCCCATCCCCCTGTAGCTACGCCTTGGGCCTCCTTTTATACGTTCGAAGGGGTCACCAACAGTGGCGTACAGTGCATACATGAGGTGTAAAAGTAACTACAGTGTTATCATACCTAACACTAACGGTTTAGGACAAGAACATTAAATGCTCCGTTGAGGTGTCCCTTAGCGTCTTGGGGCTGGAAAAAGGGGCCGTCTCATCGCACCGCTTTACCCATCCACCGCTAGCACCCGACACGTTACCAGGAGGACAACAGCTAAAGGACAAGCTGGTGACTGCACTGGAGCGGTGACAGGGCAGCGAAGGCTTGCCGGGTGTGAACCTTGTCGGGGCTGCAGGCCATCCCGGCAAGATCTTGCCAGGGCTCCAGCCTCTAGTCTTCTATCTCCTGGTTATTGCCTTATGTTGAATGCCTTCTTGGCTTTATGAACTTGCATTTGGTTGTCTCCTAGCAGGCCTTGCCGCAGGTGTGGCTACAACTGCCCGTGCACAAGTACGGGGTACTAAAGGACCCAATCCTTAGTGCACCGACACATGGTTGCTTGTTGTCATGCTTGAGTATTGAAGTCATTATGTTAAAACTAGACTATTGCATTGAATCATTATAAGTCCAAATGTCCATGCTATACAAAAGAAAAGAATGTGATGAACATGTTAGGCAGCATTCCACATCAAAAATCCTGTTTTTATCATTTACCTACTCGAGGACGAGTAGGAATTAAGCTTCGGGATGCTGATACGTCTCCAACGTATCTATAATTTTTGCTTGTTCCATGTTGTTATATTATCATTCTTGGATGTTTTACAATCATTTTATTACAACTTTATATCATTTTTTGGGACTACCTATTGACAAAGTGCCAAAGTGCTAGTTGCTGTTTTTGCTTGTTTTTTACTTCGCAGAAAATCAGTACCAAACGGAGATGAAACGCTGCAGGGATTTTTGTGGATTTTTATGGACCAGAAGAAACAAGATGGGCCAGAGAACACCAGAAGAGGTGGCCCAGGGTGGCCATCCCCCTCAAGTTCCAGAACTGCGAGATCCAATCTAAACACCATCACGGAGGGGTTCATCTTCCTCATAGGTGCCTCTCCGATGATGCGTGAGTAGTCCACCATAGACCTACAGGTCCGTAGGCAGTAGCTAGATGGCTTCTTCTCTCCCTCTTATGATTCTCAATACAATGGTCTCTTGGAGATCTATTTGATGTAAACTTTTGCGGTGTGTTTGTTGGGATCCGATGAATTTTGAGTTCATGGTCAGTTTCTATCCATGAATATTATTTGAGTCTTCTTTGATCTCTTATATGCATGATTGCTTATAGCATCGTATTTCTTCTTCGAATCTTTGGTTTAGTTAGGCCGACTAGATCGATTTTTCTTGCCATGGGAAGAGGTGCTTTGTGATGGGTTCGATCTTGTGGTGTTCTTTCCCAGTGACAGAAGGGGCAGCAAGACACGCATGTATCGTTGCTATTAAGGGTAACAAGATGGGGTCTATTCCTACATGAATAGATCTTTTCTACATCATGTCACCGTTCCTATTGCATTACTCCGTTTTTCCATGAACTTAATACACTAGATGCATGCTGGATAGCTGTCGATGTGTGGAGTAATAGAGGTAGATGCAGGCAGGAGACGTTCTATCTATCTTGGACGTGATGCCTATATAATGATCATCGCCTTGGACATCATCATGACTATTCGATTTTCTATCAATTGCCCAACAATAATTTGTTCACCCACCGTGCGCTATACTCATGAGAGAAGCCACTAGTGAACCCTACGGCCCCCGGTCTACTTTTCCATCATATTGCTTTTTGATCTACGTTTTTGCACTCTTTGTTTTCAGATCTACAAAACCAAAAACCCAAAAATATATTCCTGCATATCTACTCTTTTCATTTGTGTTCTTGAGAGATCTATCTCTCCTATCTATCACTACCTAATCTATCTTATTACCGTAGAGAGATTGACAACCTCTCTTTCGCGTCTGGTTGCAAGTATTTGTTGTTTGTGTGCTGGTGCTGCTTATTGGGTGTTGGTAATCCTCCTACTGGTTCGATAACCTTGGTTTCATAACTGAGGGAAATACTTACCATCGCTGTGCTGCATCATTCCTTCCTCTTTGGGGAAATACCGACGCAGTCTCAAGCCACGTCACGTCCGCCTCCGTGACCAGCGCCGCGATCGCTGTGCTCTGGACGCTTCCCGACACGCTCGTCGCGGAGGTACTTGAGCTCCTGATAGTCTTCAGTGTTGTGCATGTGCACGTCGTGGTAGATGCAGAATGGGCGACGATCCATCTCAGGTGCGTCGCGGTCGCGACCGCGCTTCTGCTTGGGCTCCGCCACGAGAACGGTCGGGCCCTTGCATTTGACCTCCTTGGCCTTCGCCTTGCCGTCGTCTACCGTGGCATCGGGGTCATCATGGATAAAGAGGCGACCCTCCTCGGCCTTGGCGCATTTGTCGGCGATGTTGAAGAGCTCCAGAGCCGTGCTGAGTCCGTCGTTGATGGCGAGATTTTCACACATCCGGACATCCTTGACGCCACTGGTGAATGCCATAATGATGGCTTCGTCCGAGGCGTGCGGGATCTTGTTGCGCACCTGGCTGAAGCGTTGGATGTACTTGCGCAAGGTCTCTCTGGGGCGCTACTTCACGCATCGCTGGTCGTTGACAGAGAGCGGGCGGTCATGCGTGCCCTTGAAGTTGGCGATGAACAGCTCGCATAGCTTACTCCAAGAAGAGATCGACTCCTCGGGCAGGTTCATGAGCCAGGAGCGCGCGCCATCTTTGAGGGCCATGGGGAACCAGTTCGCCATGACCTTATCGTCACCATTCGCTGCCTCGATGCTCAGCGCATAGAGCTGGAGGAACTCCGTGGGGTCAGGGACTCCGTCGTAATGCGGGGACAGCTCAGGCTTGAACTTAACAGGCCAAACCACAGTGTGCAGCTCACGAGTGAAGGCTCGGCAGCCCACACTGCTGGTAGGAACACCGTGCGTGAGGGCGGCTCGGTTTTGGCATCCAACGGCCGCGACGTCCTGCACGATCCGATCTTGGCGCTGGTGCTGCTGCTCGAGGATCACCCTCTGCACAGAAGGGTGCATGGCGGAGTCCTCCTGCTCGCGTACTGCAGGGTCGTGGTGGCGGCAGCTTTGGCGCCGATGTAGTGGCGGCGGCCGTCACGGCCCATGGGCGCAGTCTGTATGACGTGGGTTGCTCGGCGCTTAGCGCGCACACGACGGGCTTCGGCCATGGGGCCAGCAAGGGCGGAGCCGAAACGGAGCTGAAGAGCGGCAGCGCACCCCTACCTAGAGCGCCAAATGTCAGAATCGGGGGTCTGGGGACCCAAGAGAGGTTTGAACTCTAGGGTGCGCTGGCACTCCAACCTTGCTCTCTCTTGCTAATCTATGGCGATGCTCCCGCGTGCTTGAGCTTGGGGGGAAGAACAATGAGCACGGTGGTTTACCCAGGTTCGGGCCACCTCGCAGTGTAAAACCCTACTCGCGCCTGTCTGGATTGCTTAGAGGGTGAGAGTGAATACAGCGGGGGTCAATCTTTTCCATCGTTGCTGCCTTGCCCCTTTTATCCTGGCTTTGGTCCTCTTCCCCCAAAAATATCCGGCGGGAAGGGTTTCCACAAGCGCGAGTTCGAAGGGGGACAAGACTACATGCTATCCTAACAAAAGTGGTCTTCGCCTGCAAAAGGCTCCCTTCATGACGCGCTGGTGGGCTCGGGGATGACCTCTGTCCTGAAGAGCCCCTAGCCTTGGCTCTCTTACACCCAACGGGAAACCTTTGGGGCGCTGCATTGGAGACCGACGCGCTGGCCCTGCTCCCTTAGCACCAAAGGGGAAAGACCTCTCAGCTACGCCTCCTTCCGTGGCTCTGAACGCCGCTAGGCGGGGCACACAATGCCCTCGCGATGGGGTGGGCCGCACGACCCCGCTGGATCATCCCTGATCTATGCGACCCACGGAGCCCCCGTGGGCTGCCCCAGGAGGCCTCGCGAGGTCGTCCTTGCAAGGCTGGTGATGGCGTCAAGTGCTTCATTAGGCGGAGGCCCCACAAAGGCCTTTCTCGCGAGGCTTAGCTATGGGTCGTAGTGGGCCCAGGCGGCACATCGCGACTTGGGTCACGGGTAGACGGGCCTGGCTACCCCCTGTCCCAAGGGCCCGACACATGCAAGTAAAACATACATAAACAAATGGTCAAAGTGAACTTGCCTGGTAAGGTTGATGAAGATAATATTGCTCTCAGAAATAACTTGACAGAACTATTCATCACTCTTCGATGATATCTACATAGTCAAACATTTCACTCATATAAGCAATCATACTAGCAATATATCTAACAATTCAAGAGGCAAAAGCAAGTACTAAACACTCTAGTGCTGAGATGAAGGAAATACTTAAGAGAAAAGTTAAAACAACAAAACTTTGCCAAAGCAACCAGGAATATTATTCCTATAAATAATCCTATTATCAACAGCTAGAAAACATCAAAAATAAAGACTTAACAGAAAGTATTTTAGTAAATCTTTTACTAGCAAAACAAATTACTTTTGAAGAACAAATAAAGAAACTATGAAGAGTAACACACTAAGCAATACATGTTTTTGTCCTAATAGAACTTAGAAGCAAAGAAAACACAAAATCATTAAAATAACAAAAAACAAAATATAAAACAATAAGGTAACAGAAAGTATTTTTCATAAAATTTTGTTAGTAAAAAGAAGTAATTGAAAAGTTTTTATTTAACTCTATTTATGACCTAAACAACGTTAACCTTGAATTAAACCAAAAACAATTTCAACTTTAATACAAATTGTTTCTGATCTAAATTAAAGTTTACATAGAATAAAACTTATAAATTTTTTTATAGTAAGTATTTTCCAATAATTATTAATTTAGCAATGAAATCAATTGCAAGTTATTATTGAACTAGAATTGATTCCATGAAATCAAGCTTAAAACAACAATAAATAAATAAAAATAATTTTGTTGGAAGACTACTGTTAACTAACAAAACTTTACAAAGTGATAGAAGAAAAATAATTTAAAGAACTATTAAAACAATAAAGTAAAGGTTAAAACAAAAACTATAAATAAAACAATGTTGTTGTTCTAAAACTCGAATTTAAAATAAACTAAAAATAAATCACCAAGTATTACTGGATAAACCATTCATGTAGTGACCAGTATTAAAAAGATTCACTAAAATTATATTTTTAAACTCAAGATATTGCCAAATTGGTGATTTGAACAAATTTGAACCAATTCAAATTTGAAATCCAAGTGTACCAACAGAAACCTTATAAAATTTTCGATCTAATGCAAAAAGAATCACTCAAATTGGACTTAAAACATTAAAGATATTAAAGATCTAAAACAGAAAATATTCTTTTATTTAAAACAGAAACTCAAATAAAAAAACTTATCTAAAGGACAGTGTACACGTGGCGCCACGGGGTTTCCCTAGGGCGGTGGCAGAAACTAAGATGCGGGCGGACAACCGGCGGCTAACAGAAAATGTTTTCTGCGAAATACAAAATGACATCTAATCTGGAGCATTGGATCTAGATCGGACGGAGGGGGTTTCGCCGGTGGCTTACAGTGGGGAGAAGAGCTCCGGCGATGGCCAGGGTGACGGCACGGCTCGGGGTTGGCGTAGGTGGCTCCTCCCATGGGTGTCCAGCATCGAGGAGGGCTCTATTCGATGTGGGAGATGATGGCAAGCCCGTAGATGATCTTGGCATGGCCCGGGGATGACGGAGACGACAACAACGAGCTCGGGGGCGGAGGTGGCGTATGGGAATCGACGGCGAGGGCGTTCCTGTGGCGTTGGAGCTCCGGCGAGTGGTTGGATGGATGCAGATGAGGGAGAGGGTTACGAGGGTGGTCTCAGCGGAACTCGGGGAGGTGCAGGGCAAGAACAGCGCGCTCGGGTTTGCGGCGGTAGTAGCAAGCTGTTGCGAGTGATTCGGGCGACTATAGAGGGTTTAGGAGGGGGCCTTTGGCGAGGAATCGAGCGAGGGCTCTTGTATTAATACCCAGGCAGTCTTGGAGGAGGTTTTGATGCCCAGATGGAAGAGAAGCGCGAGGCGATTCACTGCATGCGGCTCTCTGGTGAGGAAAAGGAAGGAGATCAGCGGGAGCAGGAAGGCAAGCGCGCGGAGGGTGGGAGAGGTCGGTGGGGTCGGGGTGCAGTGAGAGAGAGAGGATCCGATCGGATCGGATGTCTGATCCGATACTGATTCGGCATGGCGGGCTGGCTGGCTGGGTGGGCCTCGCCGGGCGATGGGCCATGGGCTGTGCTGCTGGGCCGGCTGGCTAGCTGCTGCGCCTGGTCTAGCCTCGCTTCGGCCATTTTCTTTTTAATGATTTTTTTCTTTTATTTAAAATGGAGAAATAAAAGAATAAAGTAAAACAAATGAAAATCATATATAGGCATATAATATATCAAAATGATCATAAAAATAAACTATAAAACATTAACATATTTCCAAAGGCATTTGAAATATTTTAAAAACAGTTATTTTCCAAAATTCAAAAAATGACTATTGATCCAAAGATCAAATGTTGTCTAAATATTTTTCTAAGTTTGTAGATTCAAATGAAATTCAAATTTGCCCCTGTTTTTGGAGTGTCATGTTGCTCCTCTCTTTATTTTGAATATGGTCAAGCGCACTTGTCGTGGTTTTGTCAACCCGGCAGATGTCCTCGTAACAGGACTTAGGTGTGAGGCCATCGCCACTTAGTGGCGACTTGAAGGGGTTAAGCGAGAGAGAGAGTCGGGTTTACCCAGGTTCAGCCCCTCCTATGGAAGTAATAGCCCACGTCCTGCTTTTCGTGTATCTGATTGATGAATCTCGATTACAATGGTGCGGAATCGCTAACCTAGCTATCGAGAGATTGTAACTTGAGCATTTCAGCCCTAGGGACCAGCCTTTATACAGGTCAAGCCCTAGGGTTTACAACAGAGTCCGGGTCGTATTATGACCCGTGATTTACCATATCCCTAACTTATCTTGTATTATAAGGAAACTTGAAATGGCGTCCTTAGCTTCATGGGCTTCGAGCCGCCATCTTCTGGAGGTGGGCCGTCCGGTGTCTTGACCAGCCGCCACCTTATTCATTCTTCACTTGAGACACGACCCATCTTGAACTGGGTCACAAGACTGTTGATATGTTGACCTGGCCCAATAGGGCGGGTTACACCATGGAGTTATATCCCCGACATTAGGCCCCAGATTGACTTGAATTCATTCATGTCAATAGATTTTTTCTTTCGTGTGGCGGCTCGTCTTTGCCTGTGGCGACTCATTTCTGAACTGGTACCTTCAGCAAATTTTGAAAACACCGGCTTGTTCTGCTCTCACACTTGTCATTTTTCCTCTGTTCACTTATCATGACATCATCTTTGCTGACCGTTGTTCTTCAAAGCCATCATAACGTATCTCCTCGAAGACCGTGCCAAAGCCAGATGGGTGCGAAAATCGAGGCGCGTTTGTAGCCACAAATTTACCACGGTTGCTTCGGTTTTCGCGGTACCGCTTCACTTACTTCTTCTTTATAAATAGACCCTGCTGGACCCCACTGGAGCCTTTCTTCATCGTCTTCTTCCTCCCGCTTCTTCATTGACCGAACTCCAACAAAAGCTCCCAGACGACTTCGAAGCCCTTCGACTCCATTGCCGGCATCGTCAAACCCTCTCACGACCGTCGAAACAATTCCAAATCATCTTCGTTCCTGCCCCAACATCATCTGGTATGAATCCCCGCCATTTAGGGTTTTAATATTTTTCAATGTTCTTGTCGTCCTTATGATGTTCATCCGAAACTTGATCAGTGGATTTATATACCATCTGTTCATTGCAATGTATCTGTAGAAAGTCCTCCGCTTCACTTCCTTTAGAGTAGATCTAGCACAAACTATCAGAAGTTGCATTTTGGACTTGCTGCAGCTTCGGTCGTGTCATCAGTTTAGAACATATATATATCCATGTTTTCTTCGCTTAATTAGATCCGCCAAGAGAGAAACTTTCATAGAAACCTGTTCGTGATCCAATGTCGCCTCTAAGTCGTTAAAGATATCCCTTTGACCTTTTAAAATTTCGCCGGCTCATAATAGTATTTTAATATAGGCGGCTTATAATCTGCTCCAGCTTATTCTTATGACTCTTGTAGCTATTGCATAACCCGCCATGACTTCAAAGAGTTCCAAAGTTTGTAACTGGGCAAAAAGCAAATAATCCAAGCTTACCCTGGAGAACCTCGTGGATCAAGGCCTTTTGCCGGCTTGGAAAACCATAAAGTGGCGAGCTCTGGAAGAAGAGCCGGCCCCACAATCTCAACTAGGGGAGGTCGTAGTATTCACTGATCATCTGCGCAGGGGCTTCCGACCCCCCGGCTCAAAATTCTTCAGAGACCTCTTGCACTTTTTCAAGCTCAGGCCTCAAGACATCAGCTCAAATTCCATGACAAATATTTGTCAATTCCAAGTGTTATGCGAGGTGTACCTTCAGGTTGAGCCGTCCGTTACTCTGTTCAGAGAATTTTTTTATCTTAACCGTCAAACAGAGACAAAGAATGGTGCTTCTGCGAGCTTGGTGGTGTCTCCATCCAGAAGAGAAAAAAAAACGGCTTCCTAGAATCAAAGTTGGCGAGTCACCCAAAAGGATGGAACAAAACATGGTTTTAGTGCAGAGATACTTCACCTAAAGGGGAAAATCCCTTGCCGGGTTTCAGATTGGAGAGACTTGGTAAAATGGAATTCCCGAGTTGGCCAACCAACCAAGAAAGAATAAATTCAGCACCTCTTCACGCAAAACTGAGAGCCCTGACCACTCATGGCCTAATCGGGATAGATCTGATCCGTTGCTGATTAAAGTGGCGGATTCAACCCGTCAGCTTAAGGGATGGCCTGATGTGCGATTATTCGGGTGCCTCAAATGATCCTCAACGGTTTTCTCGTGAAAATATCACCAATAATGCTCCGACCAAGGAAACAAAGAACTTCTTCTCTGTCTCAAAAGAGTTATGCAGCGTCACCGGCTTGGGTCCATTTTACCTTCTGAATCCGCCGCGTCAGGTATTAACTATTTCCATTGTCACTTATCCATGCTTCTCTTGACTCACCATTTGCTCATTATATGTTCATATATTTGCAGGCAGATTCTAACTTTTGGAAAGTTGAACCTCAAGCCTCCCTTCCTACTATGGGAAAAAAGAATGTCCCAGTCTCTGTGTCATCTTCGGAGGAGGAATCTAAGGTAGAACTTGATTATCTCGGCCACCTGTTTAATGAACTTGCTAACACGCCTTCTTGTCAGGACGACTCGGCATGTAGCCAAGCCGGCGAAACTGAGGTAACTCCAATTTCCTTCAAACCTTCAAAAGTGCTTGCCCCTCGGAAACCAAGACAAGCCGTTTAAAAGGTTAAATTATCACACCCAGAAGCTCATATGGCTCCTGACTTTCTTTTGAAGAAGACACAATTTGCCGGCTCGTCGAAACACAAGACTCGGGATGATGAAGACCCTAGCTTGTCTTACGCGCCGCCGGCTGACAAACCACACCATGAGGTGCCCCATAGTCCAACTGATTCTTGCCCTAGGGACGGCTTGTTTAAACAACCTCTCAGTCCTTCAGATTCCCTTTATCAGGATTCCCCTTCATCATCAGGCGACTCAAGCTCGTCACAGCTTCCCCCTTTCACTGTCAATCCTGGGTAAGTGTTTCATCTTTTATGAAGTCCATATTGTTTCTTTCATTGTCCTGATCTCGACTTGTAATAATTTTGTTGCACTAATAACCCAGGGCCAAAGCCGTTGTGTCCAAGCAGAAAAGCGAGTCATCTTCTGGACCGGCGAGCCAAGAGGCGCCAATTCTACAGAAGATGACCCTAATGGTTGATTCTTCTGTCGAAAAGGAACTTGATGCAAGGGTGGAACCGGAAGCTGGTACTGAGATGCCCGGAATAAGTGAGCCGATTTTAATGGATGTTGCGCCTGATATTGAGTCATCTGATCACAACACTCCAGACGTTGTGTTTGTCAAAGAAAATTTGCAAGCCATCACTTCTTCCACTTCCTTAGCTAAAATTGCGAGTAAGGATGAATCAGCAGCCTTGGATAAGGGAAAAGCCAAAATAGAATCCCTGGACTTATCCATACTTAGTGTCGAAGACCTGTATCAGGAGTACTGGACCCGGCTGTGTGAGAGCCGGGAAATTGAAAAGAGCATGATAAATGCTATGACAGAAAAATATGAGGTAATCTCCTCCTTTCACCATTATCTTGCATACTATCATTAGCTTCCAAAGACCAGCTTGTTATGATAAGCCGGTTTTATAGAATAACTGAACACCTGTAATATCCATGTAGCCCCCAAGGGTTGGCTCATCTTCATGAGATGAGTCGGGTCTTTTTAAGATTGAATATGTTCGACCTGTAGCCCCCAAGGGGCCGGCTCATCTTCATGAGATGAGTCGGGTCTTTTAAAATTGAAGAAGTTCGACCTGTAGCCCCCAAGGGCCGGCTCATCTTCGGGAGATGAGTCAGGTATTCTTCATCTTTTAATTTAAAGAAAACTGAATTACATTAGCCCCCAAGTGTCAAGGATATTTTCTTGCAATCTTCTTGAGACTTTGTAAACCATAATTGCTATTTGTTTTTTATTTATCCATCAGGGATATTGTGAAGATGCTGAGTCTGTTGCTGTGAGACTGCAGAAAAGGCCCGAGGAAAGGAGATTGAGAACTGAAACCGAATCCATGGCGGCTCACTGTGAAAATTATGCTTGTGAGGCCAACGAACGTCTAGAACAGGCCGTAAAAGTGTTCGAGGCGGAGAAAGCTGTCTTGACCAAACGTGCAGAGAAGGCCGAAAAATATTGTGCCCCGTAAAGGAGAAATACGCCACCCTGGTGAAGCAGATCAATGATATGTTGACAGGAATCTTTGGTACATGTTTTGCATTGCTTTCATCAATGTGCCGGCTTTCTAAACCTTGCGGCGACTTATTATGCTTTGCCTTACACGCAGGGCGAAAAAATCACAACCTTGTAGAGCTGCAAATTGTGAAGTTGAAGACCATTTTCACCTATGTAGAGCAGCTGTTCACAGGCTCCGTATACTCCATTATGGCGGTGAAAAACTTGAAATATCCTCCAAGAAATATTAAGGACATGCTGAAACAGCTCTCGGTGGTGGCACAGTGGGTGACTGAAACTCAAAAATCGGCGGCTCGAGTTGGAGCGAACATGGCGCTTGCTTGAGCAAAGGCTTATCTGCCAGAATTAGATGTGGAGCAACTGAAAGGCGGCTTCCCAGAATTTAAACTGGACGGGTCAGCCTTCACTCGTGAAGATTACGCCAAGTGTCTTCTGGAGACCCGGCCACTGGCGTCTTTGATAGCCGACGAGGTTGATCTATCAAAGTATCATCCAGTCTATAATGCTGATAATGAACGTATCAGCGCGCCCAAGGAGGAGCCATCTGACCTGGTGCTGCCTCGCCGTAAGACAACCTTTGCTACTGATATAGACACGTCAGCTTTTGTTGAAGGGACTGCAAATTTTGAATCTTTGCTCTCAATTCGTTGGCAATAGAAAGGCCAGCTGGTTGATAATGACGTCGAGCCGGCAGGGTCAGGTTCAGAGGCGGGTGATGACAGATCTTGAAGATGGCTTAGAAGCTGGATGCGTCACCTCATCGGCCGAGCCCCCGGGTGCAAGACAAACTTTTTGTGAAGGATTATCTGGCTCCACGAAGAGCCTATAATAGGAGTAGTATTCCTCGTAACTTTTGAACTTGCACTGTCGTGCCATCGTGCACGCTCCGGCGCCTTTTGCCAGCGCTGATTTTGACAAGCTTCTTGTTAATATGCTCGTGGCACTGTTTACTCCCGCACTTTCCTTTCTTAATCTCTGGCCATTTTTATCCGTAGAGCAAATCTGGAGTAAGCCAGCACTTTAGCCTTCTCTTTCAGGACGCAAGTCAATTGAGTTTTTCCTACAATAATATGGGGACAGATAAGCCGGAAACTGGTCATGATATGAACGCAGTTATGTAACCCGGCCATCCAAGTATAAGCCGGTGGCAAGGTCAATATTGTACCTGAAAAACGTAAGTAGATATATATATATATATATATATATATATATATATATATATATATATATATATATATATATATAATCCGGCTCAATGAGACTCGGAGAAAAAAGAGACTGGCTTTCAAGGCTCAAGTCTTTGCTTCCATGAAACGGGCATAATAACCCATGATTTGTCCTAGCTCTCTGTATGCCAGCTCTCACATGACACAAGCCAATGTTTTAACCTTAAAAGTTCAGGGTCCAGAAAAGGATTAACTTTCAAGAGTACATGGGGTCATCTGATTGGAGTCGCATCAAACATACATGCAGGTTTAACCATATTTTAGTGGCATCCTTGCCGGGTCAAAAGGGAGAGAAAGCTAAACTCGATGAGTTGGAAGCCCCCAAGTGAAGCTAAACTCGATGAGTTGGAAGCCCCCATGTGACCTATGTTTCAAACAATAAAGACTCACGCTCAATTTATAGGCTGAAACGACAAAGGCCCCGAGTTTCGGGGATGCCAACTTTATTATATTTGAACATAAAGAAGTATATCCAGAATTGTGCTGGGGGGGAAAGAATTACAAAAAGATGAGCCGGCGGCTCCTAAGTATAATAAGGCCATAGGTGCGCGATATTCCAGGGTCGGGTTGTTTCCTCCATAGAAGTGTATGAATCCTCTCGTAGGTTGACCAGGTAATACGAACCATTGTTGAGGTTTTGACTGATGACGAAAGGGCCTTCCCAGGGTGGGGAGAGCTTGTGCATCCCCGTTTGGTCTTGAATCAGACGGAGAACTAAGTCGCCTTCCTGAAAGGTACGACTTCGAACTCTACGGCTATGGTAGCAACGTAAGTCAAGCTGGTATATTGCAGATCTGGCCGCCGCTAAGTCATGTTCCTCTTCCAAGGCGTCCAGGGAGTCTTGGAATGCTCGTTCATTATCTGCCTCAACATAAGTAGTCACCCAGGGCGAGTCATGACGAATATCACTCGGAAGAACCGCTTCAGCTCCATAAACCAAGAAGAAAGGAGTGTATCCCGTGGATCTCTTGGGCGTTGTTCGAATACTCCAAAGTACTGAGGGGAGTTCCTCAATCCAACAACCCGGTGTTCGCTCAAGGGGCACCATTAGCCGGGGTTTGATTCCTCTCAAGATTTCTTAGTTGGCTCTTTCAGCCTGACCATTAGAATGTGGATGTGCTATCGCTGCTAAATCGAGCCGGATGTGCTCCCGCTGGCAAAATTGCTCCATGGCTCCCTTGGACAAATTTGTACCATTGTCAGTAATGATGCTGTGAGGGTAACCGAAATGGAAAATCAGCTTCTTTATAAATTTGACTGCGGTCTCTGCATTGCAATTGCTAACCGGCTCTGCTTCAACCCATTTGGTAAACTTATCAACCGCCACCAACAAGTGGGTCTTTTTATCAGAGGACGGCTTGAATGGACCAACCATATCCAGCCCCCAAACTGCGAACGGCCAAGTAATTGGTATCATGCGCAATTCTTGAGCCGACACATGAGCCTGTCGACCAAACTTTTGGCACCCATCACACTTGCGCACAATTTCCTCAACATCAGCATGAGCCGTCAGCCAATAAAATCCATGTTGAAAGTCCTTGGCGACCAACGAACGTGAGCCGGCGTGGTGCCCGCAATCGCCAGAGTGGATTTCATTAAGTATTTCCTGACTTTCCTCAGGCGAAACACATCGTTGGAACACGCCAGTGCTGCTTCGGCGATGTAACTCGCCATTGATGATAGTCATGGATTTCGATCACCGGATGATTCTCCTCGGGTCAAGTAAGCCAAATATGGCACAGTCCAGTCAGGGGTGACACGAAAAGCCGCCACCAGCTGTGCTTCCGGGTCAGGGATTGCTATGTCCTCTTCCGATGGTAACTTGACGGATGGATTGTGAAGGTCGTCTAAAAAGACGTTAGGTGGCACAGGTTTTCTCTGGGAACCAAGTCTAGACAAAGCATCAGCCGCCTCATTGAGCCTTCGATCTATATGGTCGACTTGATAACCTTGAAAATGACCCGCCACATCAGAGACTGCTCGTCGGTAAGCCTCCATAAGAGGATCCTTAGAATCCCAAGTCCCTGAAACTTGTTGTGCCACTAGATCTGAATCGCCCAAACACCTGACCCGACTAAGATTCATCTCATTGGCTATCTGAAGCCCATGTAGGATTGCTTCATACTCAGCTGCATTGTTAGTACACGAGAACATGAGCCGAAAAACATAACAAAACTTGTCACCTTTTGGAGAGGATATCACAACTCCAGCCCCCGAGCCTTCCAGCTGCCTAGACCCGTCAAAGTGAATCGTCCAATACGTGGTATCTGGCCTATCCTCTGAGACCTATATCTCTGTCCAGTCGTTGATGAAATCTACCAAAGCTTGAGACTTGATGGAGGCTCGGGGCATGTACTTTAAGTGGTGCTCAACAAGCTCATTGGCCCACTTGGCTATTCTGCCCGTGGCCTCTCGGTTTTGTATGATATCGCCAAGAGCTGACGAACTAACCACAGTTATCGGATGTTCCTGGAAATAATGCTTCAACTTCCAGCTCGCCATGAAGATCCCGAAAACCAGCTTCTGCCAATGTGGGTACCGCTGTTTAGATAAGGTTAGGACTTCGCTGACGAAATAAACCGGATGCTGAACCGGATATTCCTTTCCCTCTTCCTTCCCCTCGACCACAATTGCGACACTTACCACCTTGGAGTTTGCGGCAATGTACAGGAGCATAGTCTCTTTTTCCATGGGAGCAGCCAGGACTGGTGGGTTAACAAGTTGTTGCTTGAGTGCTTCAAAAGCTCTGCCGGCTTCGTCCGTCCACTTGAAGTCACCTGATATTTTCAATAACTGATAAAAAGGGGTCGCCTTCTCCCCCAGGCGGCTTATGAACCGGCTCAAAGCTGCGATGTGTCCTGTGAGCCGTTGAACTTGATTCACGTTTGCCAGCTCGGACAATGATGTCCAGCCTTGATCTTGTCCGGGTTGACCTCAATGCCTTGCTCAGAAACCAGAAACCCTAACAACTTCCCCGCAGGAACGCCAAACACACACTTCGTCGGGTTAAGCTTCATCTTGTACACCTGAAGATTGTCAAAGGTTTCGTTGATGTCGTCCAGTAGTGTTTCTTTCTTCTAAGACTTCACCACGATATCATCAACATATGCATGAACATTACGTCCGATTTGTGTTTTGAGGCAACTCTGGACACAGCGCTGGTAAGTCGCCCCAGCACTCTTGAGCCCAAAAGGCATGGAGACATAGCAAAAAGCCCCAAAAGGAGTGATAAAGGCCGTCTTCTCTTGGTCTTCAACAGCCATTTTGATCTGATGATAGCCGGAGTATGCATCCAAAAAGCATAACCGCTCACAACCCGCTGTAGAATCAATGATTTGATCAATACGCGGATGGGCAAAAGGATCCTTGGGACAGGCTTTGTTGAGATCGGTGTAGTCGACGCACATGCGCCAAGTGCCGTTCTTCTTCAAAACCAGCACCGGGTTAGCTAACCACTCAGGGTGAAAAACTTCCACGATGAACCCGGCAGCTAGGAGCTAGGCCACCTCTTCTCCAATGGCCTTGCGTCTCTCCTCATTAAAACGACGGAGGTACTGGCGCACTGGTTTCATCTTAGGATCTACATTAAGGTGGTGCTCATCAAGTTCTCTCGGGACTCCTGCCATGTCAGATGGCTTCCATGCAAAGATGTCTCGATTGTCACGGATGAACTTGATGAGCGCACTTTCGTATTTGGGATCCGGGCCGGTCCCAATGGTGAACTGCTTGGACGAGTCGCCTGGAGTGAAGTCGATTTGCTTCGTGTCTTCAACCGGCTTGAACTTGAGCTCGGGTTCTGACTCGGTGTTAGGCTTCTTGAGAGGGCTCATATCATCCGGGTCAACGTTGGCAGTGTAGAATTTCAATTTCTCTACAGCACAAGCTGACTCAACGTAGGCCGCGTCTCCTTCCTCGCACTCCTGGGATATCTTCCGGTTTCCTCCACGGTTATGGTCCCTTTAAGTCCCGGCATCTTGAGCTTGAGGTAGACGTAACACGGGCGGGCCATGAAACGTGCGTAAGTCGGCCACCCAAAAAGAGCATGATAAGGGCTTTTGATCTTGACTACTTCGAACATCAATGACTCGCACCTGTAATTAGACTCATCTCCAAAGGCCACATCGAGCTTAATCCGCCCAATTAGATAAGCCGACTTTCTAGGGACGATCCCATGAAAAACCGTTGTTGAAGGAAGCAGTGTACTCTCTGACAGATTCATGCAACGGAACGTCTCGTAGTATAGTATGTTTATGCTGCTGCCTCCATCCATGAGAATCTTGGACAGAGTGTATCCTCCAGCTTGCGGTGCCACCACTAATGCCAAGCCGCCTGGATTGTCAACCCGGGGGGATGATCCAAGATTGACCATAGCTTAGTTGCCTTGGGTTTTTCTGGAAGATGACTTGTCCATCGTGCTGTTAGGGCTTCTTTCCTGAGTCGCCGCGCACTTCGTCAGGGCTGCCAGGGATTCCAGGCGCGAGTGGCGGCTGTGCCGCAGAGCTTACCATAGCATGAGCCGGGACATGCTGAGGGGGGCCAGGGCATTCCTCACAAGTCCTCGTCCCGAGCGAGACTCCGAGCTTAGAGTCAGCATGGATGATGATCTCTTCTTCAACGGACGGTTGGTCCAGAGGATCGACCCGCCGAGAAGTTTTGACTGCATCATAACTTCGGCCGGCTTGACGTCGACCGGATAGAGCACGTCGAGCCGGCTCGACGATGTTGGAGCAGATGTCCGGCTCAGGCACCGTCGTGCCAATCTTGCCGATGAAGACTTGGATCTTGCCGAAGGGGACCCGGTAACCATACTCAACTGAGTTGGCATCGGGGCCCCAGCCAGAGTCGTCGATGTAAATCTTGCCGCAGCGGCTCTTGGTCATACGACCGACAACATAATTCCCAAACCCTGGAAGGGCTCCCTTCGAGAACTCAACTCCACCGGGCGAGGGCCCCACGGTGGGCGCCAACTATCGTGGTTTTGTCAACCCGGTAGATGTCCTCGTAACAAGACTTAGGTGTGAGGCCATCGCCGCTTGGTGGCGACTCGAAGGGGTTAAGCGAGAGAGAGAGTCGGGTTTACCCAGGTTCGGCCCCTCCTATGGAGGTAATAGCCTACGTCCTGCTTTTCGTGTATTGGATTGATGAATCTCGATTACAAGGGTGCGGAAATCGCTAACCTAGCTATCGAGAGATTGTAACTTGAGTGTTTCAGCCCTAGGGACCAGCCTTTATACAGGTCAAGCCCTAGGGTTTGCAATAGAGTCCGGGTCGTATTATGATGCATGATTTACCATATCCCTAACTTATCTTGTATTTTAAGTAAACTTGAACCAGCGTCCTTAGCATCATGGGCTTCGAGCCGCCATCTTCTGGTGGTGGGCCGTCCGGCGTCTTGACCAGCCGCCACCTTATTCATTCTTCACTTGAGACACGGCCCGTCTTGAACTGGGTCACAAGACTGTCGATGTGTTGACCCGGCCCAGTAGGGCGGGTTACACCATGGAGTTATATCCCCGACCGCACTTGAATTTTATTCATATTCAAAAATGAAAAGGATTCAAAGAGTTTTCTTTAACTCCCCACTCTCTTTCATTTCAGGGTGAAGAATTCATTTCATCTTCTGTCATGAAGGTCCTTGAGTGGCATGAAGTTTTTCAAAATATTCAAATGGGAATTCAAATCATTTTCAAACAAAAGCACTTTTGGGAAAATCCTTTTATTCCCTTTCTTTTTAATTTTCAAAAGCTTTCAATTCCACTCAGTTTCAATCAATCATTCATTCAATCAATCAATATATAACATTCCAAAACTTAGAGTTTTGGGATGCTACAAACTAACACACTTGAAATGAATCTCATTCTCGAGATTCGAATAGGCTAGAAATAAAAGGATAGGGTTTGGGGGTCTTCCAGCAAATCCATTGATCGGAAAAAATCTGGGGTGCTACCACACTTAGAGTCAGATACAGGGCTCCATCAAAATTCGTGTACTCCATCCTTAGAGTTGATGTTGTCAGTCCTCTCATATTCTCTGGGATAACTCTTTCACTGAGGCTCTTCCGGTAGGGCCATAACCATTTTCCTCAAATCTTGCGTCCTTTCATCCTGGTAAGGTTCTTCCGAGACTGGGTCTTCTTAACTGACATGTTTGTCTCCCATACGAAACAACTATCGAAAACTCAAGGTGTTCAATCAATTAATGGTTTCTCCTGCAGGTAATGGGTTTGTGTTAAAATCTCACTATATACTTACAATTGACAACGGTTGTCTGTACAGGGTTCCATCGTTCTGCCATTCTAAGGTCTCTATCTTGCCATACCGACACTCTTCTAAGGTTTTAAGGCTCTCTGACGTTCCATCAACATATTGTAGTTCATGATAAAAGTCTCCGGTATGGGGGCCAATCCATCCCGTACTTGAATCATTACTACATACGCAGATAGTGAATCACGTATTCTAACACTTGGGCATCCTCACAAGCATTGCAGAATTTCTCTTCTCCACCAACGAAGTTTGGATAAATCCATTGATTATACAAGCTGAACAAAACATCTATCGTTTCTTCACAACTCTCGGGTTGTCGTATCCTCCTAAGAAATGTCTGCTGATCCAATCACAACTTCTTCCAAATTTTCTTCTTTCATCAAAGTAGTGTTTGATCCTTATTAATTCCAGGGTTCAGTGGGTTGTAGGCCCACTTCAACACTTGTACCACTTTAACTCATCCTTGGAGTTACTAGCGTTCCATATTTCCAACATTACACCGCCTTTAAATCCAACAATGCTTCATTCCTTCATACTCTTGGGGTAACCATCATAGTAAAATTAATTCTTAGACTTATTTTTGTCTAGACTCTACTTTGTGGGATACATTTTCCTTTCCATTGGTCGGTTCACCGTGGTTCAACCATAAATCATATTCTTTCATACCAACCCTTTATAACGTCCTTAATCTCTACTCAAAACTCCAAATTCATCAAGTACTTTATTACAAATGATGCCATCCACATAGTTTGCTATGGTCCAGCATTACTTTCATCTGTATTCATTTACCAAACATCCTTGGTATGAATGGTACATTCTTTTCCTTGGTTCCTGTGGTTTTACCGATTACTACCACACTTAAAATGAAATGTACAAATGCATGCATAGACCATATTTCCTCATATCCTCAAAAATGGCTAGAGATCTTTGTTTATAGAGTAACAACTAATACAATTTAACATAGGAAAACATGACACATTTCGTTATTGATTCAATAACTCATTACAATCTCTGAGACTTCCGTTACATAATTCAACTCCACAACCTCATGAAATCAAGAGTGCTTCTTATTACACTAATTGCTTCCAATATCCAAAACTCAACTACTCATGTTTAGCCTTCTTCTCCGGGCAGGTATAGGAGTAGTGTCCTGTCTTATTGCACCCATGACATGTGATGTGACTCAGATCCTTGCATGCATAAAACCAAGGACTCTTCCACTTCTTCTTGGGTTGGGCTCCTTTCCTTATGTTTGGCTCATACTTCTTGAAATAACAATGGGGTCTCTCTAGGCTGCAATGCAAACATATGATGCCTCCACTTACTTGGCCTTTCTTCTTGTCCAGGTTGATCATTCCTTCTATCTCCTAAGGATCATATTGCACTTCCCCCGTCGGTAAGTTCCTAGATACTCGTTTCCTTTCTTCATGCAATACTGAGAAATGTGCCCTTGTTCTCCACATTTATAACATGACTTGGTGCATATTTTGGTTGGGTTTTCTTCTGGTGCATCTTCAACGGGTTCCTTCACCACAGGTAGTTTCATACCTTCTTGGAGGGCTTCTTTCATTTCTTCCTTCTGATTCAAGATAACTTGTTGCACCATGGGGTAAGTATGGCACGGAGCAAGGTAGTGGTCAGTTCCTTCGCATAAGAAACATGTAACCTGCCATGTTGGGCATTCCTCAGCTGGGTGTTTCCTTCACAATGAGGGCATCCATCATTGTGTTCTCCGTGGGTGTGTCCTATCTCTCCCCAGATCTTGCATGCACAAGGTTTCTTCATATTATTGCAACGGGGCTTCTGGGTGTTGGTGACCACATGAGATTTTTGCACACTCATCTTGAATTCCTCCCAGGTGATTGCTCCTTGCCCTCCATGGATAGCTTCATGCATCTTCCACCAAGTTGAAGCACCTTTTGGAAAGTACCGAAGAGCATACCGGACCATCTCTTTCCTTGCAACAAGGTTATCCTCAGGTGATCCACCATATTGTGAATCCATTGTTCTATCTCCAAGAGATTTATCCATCCAAACAATACGAGTCCATCTTCATTCACCATCTATTGGGTCCAAATGTTTTGGGAAGAGATGCGTAAGAGAGATGGATAGAGGGATGGATACTAATACGTCTCCAACGTATCTATAATTTTTGCTTGTTCCATGATGTTATATTATCATTCTTGGATGTTTTACAATCATTTTATAACAACTTTATATCATTTTTTGGGACTAACCTATTGACATAGTGCCAAAGTGCCAGTTGCTATTTTTGCTTGTTTTTTACTTCGCAGAAAATCAATACCAAACGGAGTCCAATCGCGACGAAACTTTTTGGAGATTTTTTCTGGACCAGAAGACATCTAGTGGGCGAAAGAAGTGCCGGGGGAGTGGGCCGAGGAGACCACAACCCACCAGGGCGCGCCAGGGGGGCCCCAGCGCGCCCTAATGGGTTGTGCCCTCCTCGGGGCCCCTCTCCACCACCTCTGATGCCTACAAATTTCCAAATATTCCAAAAACCCTAGGGGAGTCGACGAAACACAATTCCAGCGACCACAAGTTCCAGAACCTTAAGATCCAATCTAAACACCATCACGGAGGGGTTCATCTTCCTCATAGGTGCCTCTCCGATGATGTGTGAGTAGTCCACCATAGACCTACGGGTCCGTAGGCAGTAGCTAGATGGCTTCCTCTCTCTCTCTCTCTCTTATGATTCTCAATACAATGGTCTCTTGGAGATATATTTGATGTAAACTTTTGCGGCGTATTTGTTGGGATCCGATGAATTTTGAGTTCATGATCAGTTTCTATCCATGAATATTATTTGAGTCTTCTTTGATCTCTTATATGCATGATTACTTATAGCCTCGTATTTCTTCTCGGAATCTTTGGTTTAGTTAGGCCGACTAGATCCATTTTTCTTTCCATGGGAAGAGGTGCTTTGTGATGGGTTCGATCTTGCGGTGTTCTTTCCCAGTGACAGAAGGGGTAGCAAGACACGCATGTATCGTTGCTATTAAGGATAACAAGATGGGGTCTATTCCTACATGAATAGAACTTGTCTACATCATGTCATCATTCTTATCGCATTACTCCATTTTTCCATGAACTTAATACACTAGATGCATGTTGGATAGCGGTCGATGTGTGGAGCAATAGAGGTAGATGCAGGAAGGAGTCGATCTACCTATCTTGGACGTGATACCTACATAACGATCATCGCCTTGGATATCGTCATGACTATTCGATTTTCTATCAATTGCCCCATAGTAATTTGTTCACCCACCGTGCGCTATACTCATGAGAGAAGCCACTAGTGAACCCTACGGCCCCCGGGTCTACTTTTCCAACATATTGCTTTCCGATCTACTTTTTTGCAATCTTTTTTTTCAGATCTACAAAACCAAAAACCCAAAAACATATTGCTGCATATTTGCTCTTTTTATTCTGAGTTCCTGAGAGATCTATCTCTCCTATCTATCGCTACCTGATCTGTCTTTTTACAGTAGAGAGATTGACAACCTCTCTTTCGCGTCGGGTTGCAAGTATTTGTTGTTTGTGTGCAAGTGCTGCTTATTGGGTGGTGGTGATCCTCCAACTGGTTCGGTAACCTTGGTTTCATAACTGAGGGAAATACTTACCGTCGCTGTGCTGCATCATCCCTTCCTCTTTGGGGAAATACCGACGCAGTCTCAAGCCACGTCAAAGGAATTTCTGGCGCCGTTGCAGGGGAGGAAGCGGTCTCTTCTACGTGCCTATCGTAGGCACCGAGGGAACTCCATCATCATCTACCAGGTTCCTAATCACAAATATCATCTCCTTGCAATTACATTATTTTCCATTTGCCTCTCGTTTTCCTCTCCCCCACTTCACCAATTTGCCGTTTTATTCGCCCTCTTTTTCGTTTGCCATCTTCTCGTCAGATCTCTTGTTTGCCTGTCACCATGAGTGATTTTGGTATGACAGAAACGGATGATGGCAAGACTCCTAAAATTGGACGTTCTGCTAATCTTGATTCTAAAACTTTTGTTTTGGGGCAAGGGAACGTTATAGGAAAAGAAATTATCCAAGAGTTTTTCAATTGCGTTGGGAATTTGACTCTCGATGATACTCCTATATTCAAAAGAACTAAATCTTATGCGGAAGCTATTTTGGAGCTAGTTTTAAAACTTGAAAATAGATTTATTCATACCCATCCTACCTTGCAAAGATTGTTTTATGAGCTACCCGTCATAAAGAACCCCAAGGCTAAGAAGTTAGCTACCCTTGTTCTTATGAATGAATTTGATCACATAGTACGGGAAGCTAGGGGGATCTTTGACTTTTATGGTATGAGCCGTGAAAAACCGGTAATAGGAGATCTCCTTTACAATAGTGATTACATGATGAGATAATTGCTTGGAAATAATCAAATTTTTTATGAGAATCTCAAAAAGGAAGTCCCCGTTTTAGACATGATCCAACAAGTTTTCAATGATGTGAACCAACAATATTCTTGGATCGTGGCCGGTAATCAAAGGGGGTACGTAGAGGGACAACTTGATAGTGATAAGGTTGCTATGGATGATGTGTTTCAAGTTTTATTTGCAAAACCTCTTGACAAAAGTACCTCATCCAAAACCAAAGATGACAATACTTGAATCTATGTGTTATGCCTAGCTAGGGCCGTAAAACGATAGCGCTTGTTGGGAGGCAACCCAATGAATAAATAATTTTTGCTTTTTTCCTTTCTGTTTTTGAGTGTTGACACAATTATGCCTCTGTTATGATTGTGTTTTTATGGTTTATTTAGTGTTTGTGCCAAGTAAATCCTTTAGGATGATTCATAGGATGAGTAGAAGCGATGCTGAATCTGAAACAGAAATTTTGCGTCCAGTATTTGAATTTTCATTTTTTTCTGGTACGTGATCTTGAGCTGAAATTTTCACACAGAGTTTCCATACAAATTCCTTACGTTGTCCTAATTTTTCAGAATTTTTAGAGTTAAATAAGTATGGTTAGAGTACAGATTACTACAGACTGTTCTGTTTAAGACAGATTCTGTTTTCGTTGCATTGTGTGCTTGTTTTGATAAATCTGTGGGTTATATTGAAGAGTATGAGGCATGGTAAAGTTAAAATACAGTAGGTATAATTCAATAATAAAATATGAATGGGTTTGCAATAGTACCTAAACTAGTGATTTGCTTTATTATACTAACGGATCTCACGAAGATTTTGTTGAGTTTTGTGTGATTGAAGTTTTCAAGTTTTGGCTGAGATCACGATGGATGAAAGAATAAGGATTGATAAAAGCCTGAGCTTCGGGATGCTACCGCACCCCCAAGATATATCCAAAGAGTAACAAGCAACTAAGCTTGGAGATGCCCCCGAGTGGCATCCCCTCTTTGTTCTAACAACCATCGGTATTTTACTTGGAGCTAATTTTTATTCGTCACATATCATGAGTTTTGCTTGGAGTGTCTTGTATCTTTGATTGCTTTGTTTGTTAGTTTTTCCCTTGTATCCTTGCTGGACAACCCTACTTGAGAAAGCCAAAATCATGCTATGATTTGTTAGAATTGCTCTATGTGCTTCACTTAAACTTTTTGAGTTATAGAATTGCTCTAGTGCTTCACTTATATCTTTTTGAGCACGGTGTGCTTGGAAATTTTTGTAGAAATACTCTCATGCTTCACTTAAATTTGTTTGAGCTTGCCAAAAAGCAATGACAATATATGAAACTAGTCCCAAAGTGATAGATATCGAAGGAGGATGTAATGAAAACTTTCATGAAGATCATTGGACAAATTAAACTTGTTTCTTTGTAATAGTTTTGAAACATGATGATAGTAATATGTGAGTCATGTTAGTGAGTAATTATGCTTAGTAGGAATATTGGTGTTAAGGTTTGTGATTCCCTATGCATGCACGAAAGACAATAGTTATGCAATGAAGTTACATCCTACTTATGGTGCATTATTCGGTGTTAGTTATGCTCAATGCTCACTTATGTGAATTTTCGTTTCTTGTTTTGGTTGCATCCCAATCTATTTGCTAGCCTCCATTTGTACTAAGTAGAAATACTACTTGTGCATCCAAAATCCTTGAACCAAGTTTTGCCTTATGAGTCCACCATACCTACCTATATGCGGTATTTCCATGCCGTTCCAAGCAAATTTGTATGTGCCATCTCTAAATTTTCAAAATAAATTTTCTCTTTTGTGTGCCCGTACAGCTCATGAAATGTTGGGGAGTGTCCAATAATTTTCCATGCTAGATGTGTTACTCTCAAGATGAGTGTTTATTCACTTGTCATTGCACGAGAGTGCGACGATAATAGGGATGCCCATTCCCGAAACGAAAAATAAAAAATATTACTTTATGTTGTCAAATAATAAATTCCTTGGAAAGTGTTGGTATGGAAGGCAACCGTGGATACGGACCGCCATGGAAAGTGAAAGTTTGGTGGAAAAAGGAATAAACTTTATTTTCTGTTTGGGAACCGCCTATGATATATCTAGCATGGAAAGTATTGTGAGCTACTTTGTCGTTTTCATTGACAGGAAAAGCATGCCACCCAAAATATTTTCTCTCTCTCAATTTAAACCTTGAGCTCTGGCACCTCTACAAATCCCTCCTTCCCTCTGCGAAGGGCCTATCTTTTACTTTATGCAATTTTTATTTTTGCTTTGAGTCTCCATCTTCTGTTATAAGCACCAAGTAGGGGGCACTATGATCGTACTTGAGCATTGGGCATAGCTAATATTTGAGTGTGTTTCATGAATGGATCAATGATTGAGCATGATGGGCTAGGGATAGCTTTCTTTAGTGTTGATATTTTGAAAGACATGGTTGCTTGTTGACATGCTTGAGTATTGAAGTCATTATGTTAAAACTAGACTATTTCTTTGAATCACTTACAAGTTCAAATGTCCATGCTATACAAAAGAAAAGAATATGATGAACATGTTAGGCAGCATTCCACATCAAAAATTCTGTTTTTATCATTTACCTACTCGAGGACGAATAGCAATTAAGCTTGGGGATACTGATACGTCTCCAACGTATCTATAATTTTTGCTTGTTCCATGCTGTTATATTACCATTCTTGGATGTTTTACAATCATTTTATAACAACTTTATATCATTTTTTGGGACTAACCTATTGACATAGTGCCAAAGTGCCAGTTGTTGTTTTTGCTTGTTTTTTCTTCGCAGAAAATAAATACCAAACGGAGTCCAATCACGACGAAACTTTTTGGAGATTTTTTCTGGACCAGAAGACACCCAGTGGGCCAAAGAAGTGCCAGGGGAGTGGGCCGAGGAGACCACAACCCACCAGGGCGCGCCAGGGGGGCCCCAGCGCGCCCTGATGGGTTGTGCCCTCCTCAGGGCCCCTCTCCACCTCCTCTGATGCCTATAAATTCCCAAATATTCCAAAAATCCTAGGGGAGTCGACGAAACACAATTCCAGCCGCCGCAAGTTCCAGAACCTCGAGATCCAATCTAAACACCATCACGGAGGGGTTCATATTCCTCATAGGTGCCTCTCCGATGATGTGTGAGTAGTCCACCATAGGCAGTAGCTAGATGGCTTCCTCTCTCTCTCTCTTCTGATTCTCAATACAATGGTCTCTTGGAGATCTATTTGATGTAAACTTTTGCGGTGTGTTTGTTGGGATCCGATGAATTTTGAGTTCATGATCAGTTTCTATCGATGAATATTATTTGAGTCTTCTTTGATCTCTTATATGCATGATTACTAATAGCCTCGTATTTCTTCTCCGAATCTTTGGTTTAGTTAGGTCGACTAGATCGATTTTTCTTGCCATGGGAAGAGGTGCTTTGTGATGGGTTCGATCTTGCGGTGTTCTTTCCCAGTGACAGAAGGGGCAGCAAGACACGCATGTATCGTTGCTATTAAGGATAACAAGATGGGGTCTATTCCTACATGAATAGATCTTGTCTACATCATGTCATCGTTCTTATTGCATTACTCCGTTTTTCCATGAACTTGATACACTAGATGCATGCTGGATAGCGGTCCATGTGTGGAGTAATAGAGGTAGATGCAGGCAGGAGTCGGTCTACCTATCTTGGACGTGATGCCTATATAATGATCATCGCCTTGGATATCGTCATGACTATTCGATTTCTATCAATTGCCTAACAGTAATTTGTTCACCCACCGTGCGCTATACTCATGAGAGAAGCCACTAGTGAACCCTACGGCCCCCGGGTCTACTTATCCAACATATTGCTTTCCGATCTACTTTTTTGCAATCTTTGTTTTCAGATCTACAAAACCAAAAACCCAAAAACATATTGCTGCATAATTGCTCTTTTTATTTTGTGTTCTTGAGAGATCTATCTCTCCTATCTAGCGCTACCTAATCTATCTTTTTACCGTAAAGAGATTGACAACCTCTCTTTCGCATCAGGTTGCAAGTATTTGTTGTTTGTGTGCAGGTGCTGCTTATTGGGTGGTGGTGATCCTCCTACTGGTTTGATAACCTTGGTTTCATAACTGAGGGAAATACTTATCGTCGCTGTGCTGCATCATCCCTTCCTCTTTGGGGCAATACTCACGTAGTCTCAAGCCACGTCAGATACATACTGCAATTAACAAAGAACTCAATGGAACAAAATTTAAAACATCGATTCTCAAGTTCACACATTCATAAAGTTCAATCAATTCTATAGCATCGCCACCCACATAAGTTTGGTATGGTCAGATACTCTAATCGCAAAAACGTTTATCTTTATTCTCTCATGGTGGGGTACTACTAAGCTAGATTATACAGGTCTTGATCCTTATCTTCAGGGGTCTTCTTCTTGATATTGTCCAGTTCTCCTGCCAGATCATCCCTATTGACGTGAAGTTTCCTGTGACGTCGTTGTATTTCTAGGAGTTGGGTCTTGAGCTTCTGGATTTTAATATCACTGGCATGTTCCATGGCCCGACTGCCCCTCAATTCCTGACGAAGCTTCTGCATCTCGAGGTCTTGCTTCTCTTGATTGGCTACCTTCAGCTTCTGGGCCTTGAGGTCCTCAGGAAGTGCTTCCCTGTCAAATAAAGCTTCCAGAAGGTCCATTTGAAGATTCTTGACGTAATGCTCTAGTTCTTTATTATACAACAGCAGAGGTGAAAACTTCATCTTCTGCTCGTCTGTCAAGATGATGTGTGCTCCATTAGCATTCTGCCATCTTAACTTTCCAAAGTAGTGGTTGCCTAATTCAGCACGATGACGATAGCTTAAACATGCGATAGCATCATGGACATCCGTGTTTATGCCCAGATCATAGTCATGATTTAGCGTCCCATAGGTGATGTCTTCAGTCTTGGGGTCTTCTTTACGACCAAAAACTTGAGTCCTGACGCCCCATGATCTAGACTTCCTCTTACACACCTTGATATCAGGTATCGACAACTTCAGCATTATGACAAGTTTCACGAGGAATGGGCCACGAAGAACATTCTCGTAGTGCTCTCTTTCGTTCAAAAGATAGCTCACCATCTATAGTTTGAAATAAGGAAGGTTCAATAAAAGAATTAAGAGGTTACAAGAGTAGTGTAAAATAAAAGTTGTTCCTATCAGGGTCTTCTTATTTCTAAGCCATTTTCTAGGGTCACATCCTAGAGTCAACATGTGCTCGGATACCATCTCTGTAGCGACCCGACGCAAATGGACCAGTGCGTCTGTGCTTTCTGTGCCATCCCTGGATCAGTATCCTGGCACACACAGTACTTCGATGAAATACCATAACATCACATGTAAAATAAATACCGTAGATCTATGGTATACCTTATATCATAGCGGAAACAGGAAAATAGGGGTGTGGAGTCCCATCAACGCTAACGGCAAGTTGAGTGTAGACCATAACCCTATTCGTAACTCTTACTCATCGTAGAAACATCTGCAACATGACACGTTGTAGCCCTGTAGGTCAGTACAATGAATGTACCGGCAAGATCACAATAGAAAGCAGATGAAAAGTCTATACTATATGCAATATGGCTTTATGGCTCTGTGTGTGAGTATTTTGCATAAAGGCTAGTTTTATTTTTATTTTCCTACAATAAAGGTATATTCAGGGGATTTTCACTACAGAGTTATCTAGTACGACATGGTTCCGCCAACCGATGTCTCATAGTCCATAAGTATCATAAGTTGCCCATAATTAGTTATCAATCCAGTGTTGAGAGTTCAGAGATATATCCAAGTCCAGAGGCTCAAATTGTTCGTAACCGGGGACACGACTAATTGATTATGTTTTAACTCTGCAGAGTGTTGTGCACTTTACCCAAAAGAATTGTTCCCTTCTTGTAAGTCCTCGCACTTCTAGGTGTTTGAGAACAGGATGAATGAAACATGGTCTTTCAAAGAGTTCCCCTGACCATTGCCAGTGCCCATCCAATCCTAATGTCGACTACATCTCGTAGCACTAATCTGGCCAGAGTCACAACAAAGATAAACCAAGCCAGAGCCCATAGTGACTTGTGGCTGCACAGGTAAGCTTCCGGGCATGAATTATTCTTCTGTACCTTTGAGTCTGGGTGAAGCTTTCCACAAGATTTCATGGTGCTTCTCCATGCATCCCGGCCATCCACTGGTTACTCCAGGGTGCCCATCAAATCCATCCTTCACCCAGTAGTGTGTATTGAAATCTCCTTGAGTATCAAAGTGGTCATGAAGATGCAAGCCTTGAACATGCCACCATGAAGTAGGTGTCTTTGTCGTGGAGTCATCCTTCTCACACCACTCACTAACACTCATACCAAACCCCATCTACTTTAGCATAGCATTAAAATAACTAACGTCTCAAGGCTTGATAACAGGGTGGTGGGTTCCTACCTCATGCATACTACTCAACTACAATATTCAATATCACTACTAGAGGGATTGTTGAAAAGGTGACACTACATGCAAGTAAAACATAGGTAAACAAATGGTCAAAGTGAACTTGCCTGGTAAGGCTGATGAAGATAATATCGCTCTCAGAAAAAACTTGACAGAACTATTCGTCGCTCTTCGATGAAATCTATATATTCAAACATTGCACTCATATAAGCAATCGTACTAGCAATCAATCTAACAATTCAACACACAAAACAAAGTACTAAACACTCTAGTGTTGAGATGAAGGAAATACTTAAGACAAAAGTTAAAACAACAAAACTTTGCCAAAGCAACCAGGAATAATTTTCCTATAAATAATCCTATTATCAACGACAACAAAACATCAAAAATAAAGACTTACCAAAAAGTATTTTAGTAAATCTTTTACTAGCAAAAAGAATTACTTTTCAAGAACAAACAAAGAAACTATGCAGAGTAACACACTAAGCAATACAAGTTTTTGTCCTAATAAAACTTAGCTGCAAAGAAAACACTAAAATAATTTAAATAATAGAAAACAAAATATAAAACAACTAAGGTAACAGAAACTATTTTTCATAAAATTTTATTAGTAAAAAGAAGTAAGTGAAAAGCTTTTATCAAACTCTACTTATGACCTAAATAATGTTAACCTTGAATTAAACCAACAACAATTTCAACTTTAATACAAATTGTTTCTGATCTAAATTAAAGTTTACTGAGAATAAAACTTATAAAACAATTCATAGAAAATATTTTCCAATAATAATTAATTTAGAAATGAAATTAGTTGCAAGTTATTATTGAACTAGAATTGATTCCATGAAATCAAAATTAAAACAACAATAAATAAATAAAAATAATTTTGTTGGAAGACTACTGTTAACTAACAAAACTTTACAAAGTGACAGAAGAAATAATTTAAAGAACTATTAAAACAATAAAGTAAATACTAAAACAAAAACTACTGGAATTTAAAATAAACTAAAAATAAATCACCAAGTATTACTGGATAAACCATTCATCTAGTGACCAGTAGCAACAAGATTGACACAAAAATATATTTTTAAACTCAAGATATTGCCAAATTGGTGATTTGAGCAAATTTGAACCAATTCAAATTTGAAATCCAAGCGTACAAACAGAAACTTCATAAAATTTTCAATCTAATGCAAAAAGAATCACTCAAATTGGACTTAAAACATAAAATATATTAAAGATCAAAAACAGATAACGGACATTGCACACGTGGCGCTACGGGGTTGGCCTAGGGTGGTGGCCGAAACTAAGATGCAGGCGGATGACCGACGACTAGCAGAAAACGTTTCACGTGAAATAAAAAAACGGTGTCTAATCTGGCCCATTGGATCTAGATCGGACGAAGGGGGACTCGCCAGCGGCTTACAGTGGGGAGAAGAGTTCGGGCGATGGCAACAGTGATGACGCGGCTAGGGGTTGGCGTAGGTAGCTCCTCCCGTGGGTGTTCGGCGTCGGAGGGGGGCTCTGATCAACGTGGGCGATGATGGCGAGCCCGTGGATGAACTTGTCATGGCCCGGGGACAACGAAGACAACGACAACGAGCTCGGGGGCGGAGCGGCGTACAGGAGTCGACGACGAGGGTGTTCCAGTGGCGCTGGAGGTCCAGCGAGTAGTTAGATGGATGCACACGAGGGAGTGGGTTACGAGGGTGGTCTCAGCGGAGCTCGGGGAGGTGCAGGGCGATGGCGGCGAGCTCGGGTTTGCGGTGGCAGTAGCGAGCTCCGGTGAGTGATTCCGGCAACTACACAGGGTTTAGGAGGGGGCTTCGGCGAGGAATCGTGAGAGGGCTCGTGTATTTATACCCAGGCTTTCTTGGAGAAGGGTTTGATGCCCAGATGGAAGGGAAGCGCGAGGCGATTCGCTGCCTGCGGCCCTCCGGTGAGGAAAAGGAAGGAGATCAGCGGGAGGAGGAAGGCGAGCACGCGGAGGGAGCAGGCGGTGGGGTCGAGGTGCAGTGAGAGAGAGAGAGGATCCGATCGGATCAGATGTCTGATCTGATGCTGATTCGGCATGGCGGGCTGGCTGGCTAGCTGGGTGGGCCTCTCCGGGCGATGGGCCATGGGCTGTGCTGCTAGGGCGGCTAGCTAGCTGCTGCACCTAGTCTAGCCTGGCTTTGGCCGTTTTCTTTTTAAAGATTTTTTTTCTTTTATTTAAAACAGAGAAAGAAAAGAATAGAACTAAAATAAATGAAAATCATATATAGGCATATAATATATCAATCAGAAAAATAAACTCTAAAACATTAACATATTTTGAGAGGCATTTGAAATACTTTTAAATTGTCCAAAATTCAAAAAATGGCTATTGATCCAAAGATCAAATGTTTTCCAAATATTTTTTGGAGTTCATAGATTTAAATGAAATTCAAATTTGCCCTTGGTTTTGTAGTGTCATGTTGCTCCTCTCTTTATTTTGAATTTGGTCAAGGGCACTGGAATTTTATTCAAATTCAAAAATGAAAAGGATTCAAATAGTTTTCTTTAACTCCCCACTCTCTTTCATTTAAGGGTGAAGAATTCATTTCATCTTCTCTCATGAAGGTCCTTGACTGGCATGAAGTTTTTCAAAATATTCAAAATGGGAATTCAAATCATTTTCAAACAAAAGCACTTTTGGGGAAGTCCTTTTATTCCCTCTCCTTTTCATTTCAAAAGCTTTCAATTCCACTCAGTTTCAATCAATCATTGATTCAATCAATCAATATATAACATTCCAAAACTTAGAGTTTTGGGATGTTACACAATTGTAGCCTTCCCGACGGCAAGGCCTGCCAGCGGATAACTAAAGCCAGATTCAAGACCTAATTCCAAGAACACAAAGAAGACCTCCAGTCAGGTGATCGAAAAGTACTACAGGAGAGTACATAAGATCAAGGCTGAAGTTGTCGGCAAGGCCCTTGCCAACAAACAAGCAAAGACCAAGCCACCGACAAGTCTCCTTGCCGGTGAGGAAGACCCGACAGCGTGTGCATCCAGCAAGATCCCACTACCAAGCCACCGCTCCACCTCATCGGGCTGATTGTCTACATCGATTAGGTGTCGAGCGGGCAGGCGGTTAGGCAGGTTTTGTCGGGACGCGTGGTGCTACCAGAGGATTATAGCAGCTTTAATGACACCCGTCCTAATGGCGTGGTGAAAGAATAAGAGGTAGCTGGGCAAACAACACAGAAGGAGAGATGATTCTTGCTAGGGGACGCCGCCGGCGCGACACCTCACGGCGCATTTAATGTGCATGTCCTAATCCGTCAGGGTTAGGTATTTCCCACCGTAGCATGTCAATAGTTTGACTAATGTTGCATCCAGTATTTACCCTTGTGTATTTACCGTTTTAGCCATTGTGGTAACCCCTTTCACCTATAAAAGGAGGTCGATGGCTACCTTTACAAGGGTTGAAATCATGTCCATTTGCTCATGTAGCAGCACTCTCGAGCTTTCTTGCCGGGCTGTCGCGCTCTCTGTACTTTGGACTTAATCATACAAAACCACCACACAGGACGTAGGGTCTTACACCTCCGGGTGGCCCGAACCTGTCTAAATCCCGATCGTGCCTCAGTTGGTGATGCTCTTTGTGTAAGTAGATCCCCACAGTTGAACCGCAGAAGGGGCTTTGTGGTCCCATAGATTGTTGTACCTCGAAACTGATCAAATCACATAAAATAAAATGTAGAGTCTTGAAGCTTTAGTCAATAAGAGTCCCTAGCATCTAAGGGGTTTCTCACCATATCTCCTAGCCAATCCAATCTTGGGACTTTTCCTGAAATGTACTAGATGAAACTGTTAGTCCAAGAGACAATGTATGTTGTCATTAATTATCGAAAGCACCAAGGGAGCATTTGTGCTTTCAGTGAGCCCATCCCTCCCTTACTGAACCCGATCGATCAATCCCTTGGCCGCCTTACTAAGCCTGATCGATTGATCCCTCCTCGCACTATACTGAACCCAGGTGATCGATATCTCGCACTATAGTGAACCCACGCGATCGATCCTTCGCACTACCGAACCCGAGCGATCGAGGTCGCTGCTTACTGAACCCGATAGATCCCTTCGCTACTTACTGAACCCAAGTGATCGAAGCAAGACTCGTGCACGTGTGTAGTTTGCTGACCCGATTGATGTGATGCATCGAGCCCCCGCGTGGGAAGTGAGTTGACCTAGCCGGTTGATTGCCTCTCGTTGAGTAGTCCCCAATGCTGCCACTCGCGTGATGCGTAGATCGAGGCAAGACCTACAACCGGTTGTATTGAGCACCTTCCGTGAGACGTGATGAGTTGACCTAGTCAAACGGTTGGCTATGGATGAACAATCCCCGTTACAACCTGACGCACACGCATAAGCCCCACGTTAGATGGTGGGGGTTGGATGAACAACCCCCCATGGTAGACGATTGGGCCTGGATGAATAGGACCTCGATTGAGGAGGCCATTTTGCGGTACGCCCCACCCCATCCGATGGGGTTTGGATGAATATGACCCGATGGTAGTAAGAGGTTGGCGGTGGATGAATAGGACCCCAAGGAGGTCGTGTCATGGTATGCCACATCCTAGCCAGTTTGGGGTCAATGAACATGTCCCCATGGAGGTCGTAAGCAGTTGGCGGTGGATGAACAATATCATATGGAGGCTATAGGAAGTTATCGATGGATAAATAGTACCACGTGGAGGTCATTTTATGGTACGCCACACCACGTGGGTGGTCGATGAACAGAATTCCGATTCAGTTGTTCACCCCAGCCGGTTGTCTCCTGATGAACAGGACCCGGTTGTTGTTTGCTCTCGTCATTTTGGCCATCCAACCCTAGCCTGTTGGTGCTCATTGAACATGATCTCGTTGTTACGTAAAGTCATTCGTATATATGCTAATACGACCATCCATATATACGCAAGTCCGGCCGACCGGTACACGAATACTTGGCCTGTATTTTTGCGCCATGTTTGTACATACATGTACACGATTTAGATGGGACTGCGTGACCTGCTATGTCGAGGGCCAAAATTCCTACTATGACATGTGCCACTCCTTACTCGGCCATAGGTCAACGTTGCAGGGAGACCGACTAGTATGTACATACACGATTGGGGTCGAATAGATAACACAATATGTATGCTTTAACCTGGTGGGTCCAAGCTGTCAGGGGAGGAATCTTTTTCTGGCGCGTAATGAGGGGGCACTTGTTTGCGTGCGGCCAAGGACCTGGTGGGTCCCTACTGTCGGCCTCTCCATGTACAGTCCTCTTTCGATGGCTGACATTTGTTGAATGCGTTGACCACGCCATGCTGAGAGCACCAAGGTGGCGGACGACGGTGAATCCTAGGAAGGGAACGGCCCAGACCCGGAGAAGAAGCGGTAGTGGATACCCACACGGAGGGCAGTACGAGGGTTGACTGGTTCAGCTGCAGGGTGAGGCTGCCGTCGCCGGAGAATAACAGGAGGTGTGAGTGAGTAGAGGGATGGACTGGCAACAGGTGGAAGTAGGGTGGGGCGGTTAGGCCTGCGTGGCTACACAGCCGGACACGAGAGGCGGGAGCAGGCGGTCCCATCGGTGCTGGTTTGGGCGGCTGGAGCAAGAAGGTCGGAGATTGAAGAAGCACAACGGCTATTGGATTGACATACAGTGGTCACTTCTACCAGAATCGTTTGTTGACTAAGTTGACAAAGCCTTGTGTACGCGTCAACTTAGTAGGCCCACAAGTCAGTCCTCAATCTATAACGAACAACATAAAACCCATTGACTATTTTTTAATAATTTACAACCCATTTGCTAATTCTTATGGAATTTATTGCAACCCATTTTCTGGCCATGACGAGGGTTCAAATATCAATGAAATTTTGCATATTTCTGTGTTGTCCGAACTATTTTTAATCCCAAAATTCCGAGCCATATTCAAACTAATTTCAAAATAAATTTAAATTAGGTTAATCTAATGAAATTTAAAATCTCAGAATCCGAAGAAGAAAACCGAAAATTGAAAGTAATTGCCAATTTGATGTATTTTTTAATATTTACAACCCATTTTCTAGGCAAGCTGAATGCATCCCTTCTTTTCTTGAAAGATGTGCATCCTTGCTAGGCAGAGAAAGAAAAGTTCGCTTGGGTTGGATATTCTTCAAAGAAACAAATCTGAGCTAGCCATTTTCGCGAAGAAACAAAACAGTTGGGTTTGTCATGTGGTAAACATAAACTAAAAACCTGGTCTAGATGGGCCACAACCTCACACAACCAAGTTGATACCCTCCTCCATCTCAACAACAACAACCTAAACTGCTCGAGCTATTTGGTCCCAGGTGTCAGCTGCTCCTTGTGTAATTTTATCGTTTATTGACTACACATTGACAAGGTGATGGGTCCGAGATGTCAACAAACCAGTAGGAGGAAACAATTTTTTTCTTGTAATAAGGAGGAACTTGCTGGCGTACGATGATGGGCATGCTGGATCCCTACTATCATCCTCTCCATGTATTGTCCAATTACCTTGACAACTTCAGACGATGACTCTGCTGCAAGTGCACCAAGGTAGAGGACGGCGATGAGGCCTTGGACAAGAACGAACATGATCCGGGAAGATGTAGTAGTGTGGTCACAGACAGAGGGGAAGTACGTCATTTGACTGGTTCATCTCTGGGGTGGGACTGTCATCGTCAGAGAAAAACAAGAGGTAGAGGGATGGCCAATGTCTACTATGCAACTTTATTCTTGCAGACGTTGTTTAGCTGCCAAGTGCAGAGTTTTGTAGGACAACAACAAATTTCCCTCATGTGGATGACCTAAGGTTTATCAATCCGTCGGATGTGTAGGATGAAGATTGTCTCTCTCAAACAACCATGCAATCAAATAAAAGAAATCTCTTGTGTCCCCAACACACCCAATACAATGGCAAATTGTATAGGTGCACTAGTTCGGCGAAGAGATAGTGATACAAGTGTAGTATGGATAGTAGATATATGTTTTTGTAATCTGAAAATATAAAACAGCAAGGTAGCAAGTGGCAAACAACAAGCAAAACGGTATATTAATGCTTGGAAATAAGGTCTAGGGTTATTTCCTTTGTTAGTGCAATCTCTCAACAATGCTAACACAATAGAATCATATGATCATCCCTCAACGTACAACAAAGAATCACTCCAAAGTTCATAAGTAGCGGAGAACATAAGATGAAATTGGTGTAGGTAGTAGAACCACCTCAAAGTTATTCTTTCCGATCAATCTTTTGAGCTATTCCTATAAGTGTCACAAACAGCCCTAGAGTTCGTAATAAAATAACATCTATGATACATATCAATCAACCCTAGTGTCACCTAGATACTCCAATGTCACCTCAAGTATCCGTGGGTTAATTATTCAACATGCATCAAACAATTTCAGATTCATTATATTCAGTCCAACACAAAGAACTGCAAAGAGTACCTCAAGATTTCTATCAGAGAAAGTAGGACAAGAACGTGTGTCAACCCATATACACAGATTACCCCATTGTCACCACGGGGATCCGCAAGTTGAGTACCAAATCATATATCAAGCGAATCAATAGAACACCCCATTGTCACCACGGGTATCCACATGCAAGACATACATCTAGTGATCTCAAATCCAATATTTAATCTGAATAGCAAAATCTCAAAGCGAAAGATTCAATTCATCACAACAAGATAGCAAGGGAAGAACACCATATGATCCAACTATATTAGCAAAGCTCGCGATACCTCAAGATCGTGCCATCTCAAGAACACGAGAGCGAGAGATTAAAATCATAGCTACTGTTACATACCCTCAGCCCCGAGGGTGAACTACTCCCTCCTCGTCATGGACACCGCCGAGATGATGAAGATGGCCACCAGTGATGATTTCCCCTTCCGGCAGGGTACTGGAAAGGCTCCAGATGGGTTTTTCTTTGACACAGAGAGTTGCGGCGGCAGAGCAAAAGTTCTCTATTTATATCTAAGGGTTTCTATATATATAGGATTCTTTGGCATTGCTATCACGCTAAATGGAGCAACGTGGGCCCTACGACCCAACAGGGCACGCCCAGGGGGTGGGCGTTCCCTGTTAGCTCGTGGCCCACAGGTGGCTCCCCTATGATGCTTCTTTGCTCCGGTATTTCTTATTTTCTCCAGAAAAAATCATAAAAATGTTTCGGGCGATTCCGAGAACTTATATTTTCTGCACAAAAAAATAACACCACGGTAATTCTGCTGAAAACAACATCAGTCCGGGTTAGCTCTAAATAAATCATATAAAGTGCATAAAAACCATATAAAGGTATTGTAAACATAGGCAAATATGTCATGAATACTTCATAAATTATCGATACGTTGGAGACGTATCAACATCCCAAAGCTTAATTCCTACTCGTCCTTGAGTAGGTAAATGATAAAAGAAATAATTTATAAAGTGTGAATGCTAGCATAGTATACAAGTTTGATCAATGATAATTTCAGTCACTTTTCTAGCATCATAACCAACAACTTTTTCTCATGAAACTCATTATGATAGAGCAGCAATCAGTTGACATGTCATGGTTCAAACAATGCATTCTCTTGAAACTTAACAACATGTGTTCTTAGTAATCAAACAATTTCAATGCATCATCAAATCTAAGTAAGAGCTCTACATACTCAATTATCATATAGTCTTCTACAAATGCTAATACTCAAAGCATATTTTTAGAACAAACGGCATCCATCGAACACAGACAAAGATAGGGGCTTAATGTTTCGCCGTCCAATGCACTTATCATAAAGATAATTGTCAACAATAATGAATCATGATCAAATATATTTGACTGGATATATGTGTTTGGATCATTCCCCACCACATGATGCTTGCCAACTAATAGGCAAAGGGTGGAATAAGAAGTTGACTCAACATGAAAAGTAAATAACATGAAAGTAAATAACATGAAAGTAAATAACATAAAAGTAAATGCATTGTCCCTTCGCAGAGGGAAGCAGGTATTTGCAGAGGTGCCAGAGCTCATTGTTTAAAACACAGATGAATATGTAATTTTGAGTGGTATACTTTTCCTGTCAACGTCACAACAAAGTTTTCAATATCTTCCATGCTAAACACATTATTGGTGGTTCCCAGAGAGAATTGAAATTTTACCCCCCCCCCTCCACCATTCAAACACATTCCATGGCTGACCGAATCCACGGGTGCCATCCAAATAATCAACTTCCTATGGGGAGTTCTTGTTTATTTATTTTTGCATTATGCAGGACTGGGCATCTTTTTTATTAGCCTCTCTCGTGCAATGATAAGTGAATAAACACTCATCTTGAGAATAACCCGCTTAGCATGGAAGATAATGACCACCCCGTTGCACAATGAGCGATACGAGCACACCAAATGGATGTTTATTTGAATGTTGAGAGGTGGAACGAGCAAATTTACTTGGAATGGCAGTGAAAAACCATATATAGGTTGGTATGGTGGACTATCATGGAAGAAACTTGGCTCAAGTATTTGTATGCACAAGTATTTGTATGCACAAGTAGTATCTCTACTTAGTACGAAGTTTTGGCTAGAAAAAGGTTCTAAACAAGCACCACATGTTGGAGGATCCATAACAATATGACTTCTATGCAAATATGCCCAAACATAACCATTACGTTGTCTTCCTTGTCCAACTTCAACTATTTGATCAAGGTTGAATATAATTAATGTGTATTCACAATCATAAAAGATGTCCAAGATAATATATTTGTATGTGAAAGTTCTCTTTCTTATAATAGTTATTCATGAATTGATTGTATGACCAATATTGTGATTGTCAAACTTCAACAGATTTTACTTTCTAAGCCAAATGTGAAACTACTACTAAGCATACAACACATAAATAATTTCAGATTTATGAAATTTCATTCATTCACAATTTATTCTTAGGATAAAAGCGAAGCACATCAAACTACTCTCAAAAGATATAAGTGAAGAACAATGAGCAGTCAAACTATCAATTAGCTATGTGAGGACTCTCTTTCTTAATAAATATTTTTAGATCTGAGATTTATTTAAACATCCAACTAAACAAAAATGGCACTCCAAGAATAGCACATATCATGTGAATGAATAAAAATTTAGGCTCAACATAGGCTAACCGATAGTTGACGAAAAGAGGTGGGATGCGTAACATCCCCAAGCATAGATGCTTGAAACTTCTTGTAATATTGACTTGGGGAGTCTTGGGCATCCACAAACTTGAGCTTTTGTGTCTTGTTAATTCTTGTCGTATCACCGTATCACCAAGGTCTCAAAAACTTCATCCACACAAAACTTGAAAAGAACTCGTGAGATAGGTTAGTGCACATAAGAATAAATCAACTCTTTATATACTGCCAAGACAAGTTGCATAAAAAATTTCAAACATTATCTATTGTATACTATCATTTCCACAATTTATATCTACCAATATGTCGGTGCAGTAAGAAATGGGTTCCTTAGTACCCGCACTTGTGCACAGACGACCACGACCTCCAAGCCGACAGGACTTTGCCGGGTGAGGACCAACCTCAAAGCAAGATTAAGCAAGGACGAAGACGACCGGCAAGCCTTCTTCCTGGGAGAGAAGACCCACCTGCGAGCATCTTCCCGCCAAGACCCTTCCCGTCAGGACGTCGCCCCACGTCACCGGGCTGATTGTCTACATCAGTTAGGTGTCGAGCGGGCAGGCGGTTAGGTGGAGCTGGTCAGAGCACGTGTTGGCTGGGCAGATCTATAGCAGCTTTAATGGCACCCGTCCTACAGCGTGGCAAAGGACAAAGAGGTAGCTCGGCGAATGGCACAGAAGGAGAGGCAATCCTTGCCGGGAGACGTCGCCAGTGCGCCACCTCATGATGCATTAAATGCGCCTGTCCTAATTTGTTAGAGTTAGGTATTTTCCACTATAGCAATTGCGAGGGATTTTGGCAGGCAGGTTATACCTTTTTTATTCTGTGTAAAGACCATTTTAGCCACTATGGTAGCCCCTTGGATTATAAAAGGAGGTCCATGGCTACCTTTAGAAAGGCCGACACCCCGTTCATTCTACACGCTTAGCGACACCCCCTGAGCATTCCTTGCCAGGCTGTGACGCTCCTGTACTGTGAACAAGCATTTAATCCACCAGATACAGGACGTAGGGTTTTACGCTCCGGTGGCCCAAACCTGTCTAAACCCCTGTGTGTGCATGGTCCGGTGAAGCTCTTTGCGCCCGAGGATCTCCCTAGCCGAACCACGAAAGGGGCCTTGCCGACCCCATAGATCATCGTACCCCGACATCTTTGGCGTCCTTGAACACGTCTGTAGGTCCGTACCGTCACTCCCCCTAGGGAGACTTGCACATGGGGTCCCTGCTCCCTTTTTGAGAAAAAGAAAAAAGAGAAAATAGAGTAGGCTAGGAACCTAAGTGGTTCAACAGTCACCTTACACAAGTTAAGAGTGATCACACATCACCTTGTGGTAAGAAAAGCAACATGAAAATCTAAGTTGCAAAAACTCTCTAAAAAAATTCGAGCCTTTCCCTCGAACAAAGTCGGTGCTTGTGTGAGAAAACCTACATGCTAAGGGCCCTTATCGAAATTGTTGTGTGCCTGGGTGTTGGAAGCATGCCGAACACCTTAAGTAGTCGTGGCAAGGACGACGGGGTGGCCTTGCCGGAAGCGGCGCCACCAGAAGTGCGCGTCGGCAAGCATTTCTGGCAAGTGTACGAGTCAGAAGGACACACAAGCGCAATTTTTGTTCGCCGAAGGGGAAAGGGATTCTCGACGAGACACGATGGAATTGTAAATACTTCAGAAAAAATACCAAATATTTTCTTTGCTTCCTCGCAGGGTTACATTGGGTACAATCTAAACGCAAAAGGAGATATGCCACTACGTTGTGGCGATGAATCCGGAAAAGAGGTCTCGCGGATGGAGCCTCGTTCCCACATCAACTGCCCCATCGCTGAGGCCTAGCTACAACGCCGAGCGCGCCTAGTCAGAGTCCTCCTGCTTGATGCCGAAGGTACTGCCGTCATCATCATTGTCACTTGAGGAGTCATAGTCGCTGCCACTCAAGCTCTCCGCGCATCACTCCAAGCGGACGCAGGAAGCCCCGAAGATCTTCACGAAGTGGGTGGCGGCCCCGTCGAACTTGAAGTGGAGGAAATGCCCGGGCCCCAGACCGCGGGAGCGGGCGAACAACTTCCACCCCCGTGTCAAAAACATGGTGCTCCCAGGGGAAAGGTTGACCACCACCCAGGCGGGTCCGTTGCAGCAACAATCTGCCCAGAGCCACAGGCCTATGGGCTTGTTGCCCTCCATGGCCCTCACAAAAGGGTCAGGAAGGTGCAGCCTACTCCGGAGCCGGCAGGGCACCGCCACTATGAACTCATGCACCTCCTCCTCCGCATGGATCCCCGCATGGGGCTGTGGGAGGGGTGCACCGCTACGACCACCGCGGCTCGGTGAAGCCGTCCTTCCGCGAACCCTGGATGTCGTCCTTCCATGGGAGCTAGAGCCAGGCCCCGCCGCCATCACCACAACCCGCATCTGGCTCCAGGGAGTGCCCCTCGCGGCGGCACAGGACCCACGAGCACGACTGTGACCCCTCGCCATCCAGAGGATAGCGTGTTGGAAATGATGGCAGAGGAAGGGAGGAGAAGGTACTGGGCGGTGGGCTAGAGCAGAAGAGCGCGAATGAGCAACACTCCTCCTCGACCCCCCTCTTTATAGGGCCGGGGGGGAGGAGGGGATGGCTCTTCGCGATTTGGGGCGAGCAAGCTCTGGCGCATAGTCAGCACCAGTGACCGCCCCTCCCAGCCAACAACAGGCCACGCATGTGGCACGTGTCACCAGAAGCGCGACGGAAGACAAAAGGGGAGGAGACGAGTCTTAGTGGCAAGAGGCGAACGGGCATCGTCCGTCGTGCCCTTCCCCTCCTGTTCACTATTTGAGGCGACCATTCGCTGCCAGGAATGCTGACTTGGGCGGCCGCCCCTCTCCGCCAATACAACGCCTATCGTAAGGAAACGCGTCGCGAGCGACGCTGCGATGAAGGGTGGAAGACGGAGGTCGCCTCTCCTAGTCCACATAGCGTGGCTTTTTACGCGTGACTTCTCGAGGCAACCGCCTCGCTCCACTGTTCGCACGACCCGCAGTCAATACGCGTCGTGGGCAAAGCAGTAAAAATCACTATAACCGTAGGAGATTGCAGTCGCGGGTGCCTGTGCATTGTTTTTTGTCCTAGCCCAACGACGTCACGGACGCAAGTGTGGCCCAGGCCCGGGGGCAATTGTCGGTGCACTAAGAAACGGGTTCCTTAGTACCCGGACTTGTGCACAGACGACCGCGGCCTCCAGGCTGGCAGGACTTTGCCAGGCGAGGACCAACCTCAAAGCAACATTAAGCCAATACCAAGACGATCGGCAAGCCTTCTTGTCGGGAGAGAAGACCGAGCTGCGAGCGCCTTCCCGCCAACACCTCCGCCCGTCAGGCCATCGCCCCACGTCACTGGGCTGATTGTCTACATCTCTTAGGTGTCGAGCGAGCAGGAGGTTAGGTGGAGCTGGTCAAAGCACGTGTCGGATGGGTATATTTACAACATCTTTAATGACACCCGTCTTACGGCATGGCAAAGGAATAAGAGGTAGTTGGGCGAACGACACAGAAGGAGAGGCAATCCTTGCCGGGAGACATCGCCAGTGTGCCACCTCACGGTGCATTAAATGCGCCTATCCTAGTCCGTCAGAGTTAGGTGTTTTCACAATTGTGAGGGATTTTGGCAGGCAGGTTATACCTTGTTTATTCTGTGTAAAGACCATTTTAGCCATTGTGGTAGCCCCTTGGATTATATAAGGAGGTCCATCGATACCTTTGTAAACATCGACACCCCATTCATTCTACATGCGTAGAGACACCCCCTGAGTATTCCTTGTTGGGGTGTGACGCTCCTGTACTGTGAACAAGCATTTAATCCACCAGACACGGGACGTAGGGTTTTACGCTCCGGCGGCCCGAACCTGTCTAAACCCCTGTGCGTGCATGGCCCGGTAATGCTCTTTGTGCCTGAGGATCTCCCTAGCCGAACAACGAAAGGGGCATTGCCGGCCCCATAGATCGTCGTACCCTGACACAATATAAGTCATGAAAACTATAGGAGAAGTAGATAACAAAACTATGACAACAATCTGTTTAAACAGGACAGTCTGTAGCAATTAATTTACAAAGTGCACTTCTATTACTCCAAAAATTCTGAAATTTTGGAAATAATAAAAAAATTATATGACAATAGTTTGTAAAAATTTCAGAAACTTTCCACTTTCAAGTAAAATATGAAAATTCAAATACTACAACAAAAGTTTCTGTTTTTACACAGCACACATCAAACATGCAATTCAAGTATCCTAAAAGGCAATTCTTGGAACTTCTTATTGAAAAACAAGATTATAAATAACAGCAATCAAATTTTAACAAAATAAAATGACGCTCCAAGCAAAACTCATATTATGTGACGAATAAAAATATAGCTCTAAGTAAGATATAACGATAGTGTTGAAGACGAAAAAGGGGATGCCTTCCGGGGCATCGCCAAGCTTAGAGCTCGAGTCTTCCTTGAATATCACCTTGGGGGTTCCTTGGGCATCCCCAAGCATAGGGTCTTACCACTCCTTATTCTGCTCATATCGGTATCTCACCCAAACCTTGAAAACCTCAATCACACAAAACATAACGGAACTTCGTGAGATGGGTTAGTGTAATAAAGATAGATCATTCACTTAGGTACTGTCAAGACAAGATTCATAATTTTTATCACATACTACCTACTACATTCTATCATTCCCATAATTTATACCACTAAATATAAGCTACGGAAACACTAAAACAAGCAAACTATGCATGTAAAATATATCTGTCAAAAACATAACAGACTGTGAAGATCTGAATAAAATCCATATTTAACTATCTCTAAATTTTTTGAATAATTAGGACAACGCAGAGAATTTGCATATGAAAACGGTGTAAAATTTCAGAATTTTTGGACTCTCCAGTTGAATCGTATAATTCATATAATGGACGCAAAAGTTTCCGTTTTTGCACAGAATCAAACTAACAAGTATCCACACTATCCCAAAGGCTTTACTTGGCACATTATTTAAATAAAAGACATAAAACATGATAACTACATTAGCTTAATCATGTGAACACACACAAAACTGAAAGAAGAAGTGTTGGGTTGTCTCCCAACATGCGCTTTTCTTTGAAGCCCTATAGCTAGGCATGATGATTTCAATGCTGCTCACATTAAAGTAAAGAATTGAAACACAATGGGAGCATCAATATGACAAGCACATTTAAGTCTAAACCTCTTCCTATGCATGGGCATTTTGTGATCAAACAATTTATGGGAGCAAGAATCAACTAGTATAGGAAGGCAAAACAAGCATATCTTCTAGATTTTCAACACATAGGGAGGAAAGTTGATATTATTGCATTACCTAAAAGCATATGTTCCTCCCTCATAATAATTTTCAGTAGCATCATGAAGGAATTCAACAATATAACTATCACATAAGGCATTATTTTCATGATCTACAAGAATAGAAAATATAACACTCTCCACATAAGCAAATTTCTTCTCATTCATAATAGTGGGAGAAAACTCAACAAAATAACTATCATGAGACACTCGATTGACCTGAAAAAATTTAATATTAAAATCATGATGACAAGTTTCATGGCTATCATTAATATTTATAGCATACATGTCATCACCATAATCATCATACATAGCAACTTTGTTGTCATAGTCAATTGAAACCTCTTCCAAAATAGTGGACTCATCACTAAATAAAGTCATGACCTCTCCAAATCCACTTTTATCATTATTACAATAAGATTAAACGCCCTCCAATATAGTGGGATCATTAGTACCTAGAGTTGACCCTCTTCCAAACCCACTTTCATCAATATAATCATCACAGATAGGAGGCATGCTATCATTGATAACCCACAAGTATAGGGGATCAATCGTAGTCATTTCGATAAGTAAGAGTGTCGAACCCAACGAGGAGCAGATGGAAATGACAAGCGGTTTTCAGCAAGGTAATTTTTGCAAGCACTGAAATTGTAGGTAATAGATAGTTTGATAGCAAGATAATTGGTAACGAGCAAGTAATGGTAACGGTAAATAAGGTGCAGCAAGGTAGCCAATCCTTTTGAGGCAAAGGACAAGCCAGAACAGTCTCTAGTAATAGGCAAAGTGTTCTTGAGGGTACACGGGAATTTCATCTAGTCACTTTTATCATGTTGGTTTGATTTGTGTTCGCTACTCTGATAATTTGATATGTGGGTGGACCGGTGCTTGGGTGCTGTTCTTACTTGAACAACCTCCCACTTATGATTAACCCCCTCGCAAGCATCCGCAACTACGAGAAAAGTATTAAGATAAAATCTAACCATAGCATTAAACGTTTGGATCGAAATCAGCCCCTTACGAAGTAGCGCATAAACTAGGGTTTAAGCTTCTATCACTCTAGCAAGCCATCATATAATAACTACTCCACAATGCATTCCCTTAGGCCCAAGGATGGTGAAGTGTCATGTAGTCGACGTTCACATGACACCACTAAGGGAATCACAACATACATATCATCAAAATATCGAACACATATCAAATTCACATGATTACTTGCAACATGACTTCTCCCGTGACCTCAAGAACAAAGGTAACTACTCACAAATAATACTCATGCTCAAGATCAGAGGGGTATTGAATAGCATAATGGATCTGAACATATAATCTTCCACCAAATAAACCATATAGCAATCAACTACAAGATGTAATCAACACTACTAGTCACCCACAGGTACCTATCTGATGTTCCGGTACAAAGATTGAACACAAGAGATGAACTAGGTTTTGAGAGGAGATGGTGTTGTTGAAGATGTTGATGAAGATTGGCCTCCCAAAGATGAGAGGGGTGTTGGTGATGACGATGGTTTCGATTTCCCCCTCCGGGAGGGAAGTTCCCCCGGCGGAATCGCTCCGCCGGAGGGCAAAAGTGCTCCTGCCCAAGTTCCGCCTCGAGACGGCGGCGTTCCATCCCGAAAGTCCTCTACTATTTTTTTCTAGGTAAAAATACCATATATACCAGAAAATGGGCACTGAGGTGGGCCGAGGAGGGCACAACCCACCAGGGCGCGTCTGGGGGGCCTGGCACGCCCTGGTGTCTTGTGCCCACCAGGGTGGCCCCCTCCGGTAGTTCTTTGCTCTAGTATTTTGTATTAATTCCAAAAATACTCTCCGTAAAGTTTCATCTACATTGGAGATGTGCAGAATAGGTATCTCTAATGTGCTTTTTCAGGTCCAGAATTCCAGCTGCCGGTATTCTCCCTCTTTGTGTAAACCTTGCATATTATGAGAGAACAGGCATTAGAATCACTCCCTAAAGCATTATTATTCAACAAAACATAATAAATAGCAGTAGGAAATCATGATGCAAAATGGACGTATCAATCATCATAATAACTTTGCTCATCAAAAATTGGGGGACGAAAAATATCATCTTCATCAAACATAGCATCCCCAAGCTTGTGTCTTTGCATATCATTAGCATCATGGATATTGAAAGAATTCATACTAACAATATTACTATCATCCTCATCATTCACGGAATTGACATTAAGCATTTTTATAAATTTTTCCTCTAATAATTGACCACAATTTTCCAAACCATCATTTTCATGACAGACATTATAAATGCGAAGCAATTGAGGTAACCTAAATTCCATTTTTGTAGTTTTCTTTTATAAACCAAACTAGTGATAAACAATAAACTAAAATATTTAGTTGCAAGACCTATAGATATACCTTCAAGCACTCACCTCCCTGGCAATGACGCCAGAAAATAGCTTGATGTCTAGTACGCAACTTTATTCTTGTAGACGTTGTTGGGCCTCCAAGTGCAGAGTTTTTTAGGACAGCAACAAATCTCCCTCAAGTGGATGACCTAAGGTTTATCAATCAGTGGGAGGTGTAGGATGAAGATGGTCTCTTTCAAACAACCCTGCAATCAAATACAAGAATTCTCTTGTGTCCCCAACACACCCAACACAATGGCAAATTGTATAGGTGCACTAGTTTGACGAAGAGATGCACTACAGGAATCAATTACTTTGCCGTCGGCCATAGAAGACGGCAAATTACCAGGCCATGGACGGCAAACAGCTTTGCCGTCTGCTGGCTGACGGCCCCACTTTCAGCACTGAAAGTCACGGTAATCATCATCTTTGCCTTCTGCAGAATCCCAGTGGACGGCGAAGACGTTTGCCGTCTGCCTTCCTGCCCTAGCTAACGGCAAAGGACCTAGACGGCACAGTATAGCTGTTAGCCCCGTTAGGTGGCTAATGACATACTTTGTCGTCTGCCTGCGGACGGCACACAAACACTTGCCTTTGTCATCTGCCCTGTTACGTCAGCTGACGGCAGAATGACCAAATGGGTCAGACATGGTGCGGCAGACTTTGTCGTCTTCCTGCGGACGGCAAACAAATGCTTGCCTTTGCCGTTTGCCCTATGACGTCAGGTGACCGCAGAATGACCAAATGGGTCAGACATGGTGATCCCAGGTTGCACAAGTTGTTGCGACATGGCACCTTTGTCGTTTGCCTACCGATGACAAAGGTCTTTGTCGTCCACTGTTGATACGTCTCCAACGTATCTATAATTTTTTATTGTTCCATGCTGATATATAATCATTCTAGGATACTTTTTGGGTCTTTATTTACCAATTAATAATATTTTTGAGCACTAACCTATTGACCCAGTGCCCAGTGCCAGTTGCTGTTTTCTGCATGTTTTTGCCTTTTCAGGCTTACAGTACCAAATGAAGTCCAATTGCCACGAAACTTATTGATGATTTTTTCTGGAGTATAAGAAGACCAAGAAGCTTCGGAAGGAGGCCAGGAGGTGCACGAGGGACCCACCACACATCAGGGCGCGCCCTGGGGGGGGCTGTGCCCTGATATGTGGTGGCCCCTCGGCTGCCTCCCAACGTCCCTCTTCGGCCTATAAATTCTCTAAAATTGCAAAAACCCTGAAGGAAGTCCCGAAATCCTTTTTCCGCGGCCGCAAGTCTCTATTTCGTCGCGAGGCCATCTGGAGCTCCGTTCCGGCACCCTGCCGAAGGGGGGATCGATCACGGAGGGCCTCTTCATCCACCTTGCTGCCCTCATGACGATGTGTGAGTAATTCACCACAGACCTACGGGTCCATAGCTAGTACCTAGATGGAATCTCTCTCTTATGATCTTCAATACAATGATCATCGCATATTTGCTTTGATCTATCCGATGTAATCCTATTGTGCGGTGTGTTTGTTGGGATTTGATGAATTGTTGGTTTATATTCAGATTATTCATGAAAATTATTTGAGATACCTCTGATATATATTGTCTCTTAATTTCCTGATAATTATAGCTTCGTAATGCTCTCCGATGTATTGATGTGCTTTGGCCAAGTAGATTGATATTTCATCGGTGGGAGTGGTGCGTTGTGGTAGGTTCAACCTGGCGAGTTTCTATATCCCAGTGACAAAGTAGGGGACAAGATGCGTCTTTATGTTGTTGCTACTAAGGATAAAACGATGGGGTTCATTCATATTGTTTGAGTTTACTTTGTCTACATCATGCCATCGTTCTCCAAGCATTACTCTGTTTTATTTAATACTCTAGATGCATGCTGGATAGCGGTCGATGAGTGGAGTAATAGTAATAGGTGCAGGCAGGAGTCGTCCTATTTGCTTATGGACGTGATGCCTATATATACATGATCATTGCCATGAATATCGCATAACTATCCGCTTTTCTATCAGTTGCCCAATAGTAATTTTTAACCAACCGTATGCTGCCAACATGAGAGATGCCGCTAGGGAAAAGTATGCCCCCCGGGTCTATTCCCTTATATATTTGCAAACACTACGATTACCTTGCTGACTTTATTTACCTTTTATTTTATTTTTCAATTTATATTTATTAACAATTATCTACACAATTCATTTGCTTGCAAATAACGAGATCAAGGGGATTGACAACCCTCTTGCCCGCGTTGGGTGCAAGTTGTTTGTTCATTTGTGTGCAGCCGCTGAAGACGGTTAAGGATTGGTATTCCTATTGGTTCGATAAACCTTGGTTTCATAACTGAGGGAAATACTTATCCGCTTTGTGCTGCAATTACCCGTTCCTCTTCACGGAAAACCCAACGCAGATCACAAGTATCAGGAAGGATTCCTGGCGCCGTTGTCGGGGAATATCGTCATCAACTACCAAGTAACTTCACAAAAAAAATCATTCACTTTTTCTTCTATTTATTATATTTTATATTTAGCTTGTCCCATAAAAATCAAAAATACATTTTTTTAATCTTTTCTAGTTACTAGTTTACTTCTTCGCTTGCTAGTTTACTTGTCTTGCTTGTTACTTTGCTTGTTCGGTCACCATTTCTCAAGATACTACTAAGTTGTGTGACTTATCAAATACTAATAATAATGATTTTATTAGTACACCTATACCACCCGCCACTAGTGCGGAGGCTTTTGATATTAATGCTGCATTGCTAAATCTTGTCATGAAAGATCAATTTTCTGGAAGTCCTAATGAGGATCCCGCGTCACATCTTAATACCTTTGTTGTATTACGTGACATGCAAAATAAAATGGATAAGTATAATGATATTTTCAAATTAAAATTATTTCCTTTTTCACTAAGAGATAAAGCCAAGGCTTGGTTTTCATCTTTACCTCGTAATAGTATTGGAACATGGGATAAGTGTCAAGATGCTTTTATTCCCAAGTATTTTCCTCCTGCTAAGATCATCTCCCTTAGAAATCAAATAATGAATTTTAAACAGCAAGATCAAGAGCATGTTGCACAAGCTTGGGAGAGAATGAAATTAATGATAAGAAATTGTCTAACTCATGGCTTAAATATGTGGATGATTAACCAAAACTTCTATGCTGGACTAAACTTTGTGTCTAGAAATCTTCTAGGTTCTGCTGCAGGTGGTACCTTTATGGATGTGACCTTAGGAGAGGCCACAAAACTTCTGGACAACATTATGACAAATTATTCTCAATGGCATACCGAAAGGGCTCCAACCGGTAAGAAGGTAAATTCTGTTGAAGAAATCGCTACTTTGAGTGAAAAAGTGGATGCTCTTATGAATATGGTTGCTAGTAAAAATTCTCATGTTGATCCCAATGATATTCCCTTGTCTACTTTGATTGAGAAAAATAATTATGCTATTGATGTGAACTTTGTCTCGCGAAATAATTTCAATAACAATGCTTATAGTGGAAATTTCAATTCTAGACCGTATCCCGGTAATTCCTCTAACAACTATGGAAATTCTTATGGTAATTCTTATGGCTTATACAAATTACCATAGGATGCCCTCTAATCTTGAGAACACAATTAAAGAATTCATTAATTCTCAAAAGGTTTTCAACACTATGGTAGAAGAAAAATTGCATGTAGTTGACACTTTGGCTAAAAACATGGATAGGATTGCTCTTGATGTGGAAACTCTTAAAAATAAAGCTTTGCCACCCAAGCATAATTTTAATGATGCTATTAAATCTATCCAAATATATATTAATGAAAGTAAGTAGAGGACCGCTAGTTTGTGAGCTAAGAGGGAATTCTTAGAAAAAGCTCTTCCACCCGGTTTTTACCAAAATCATGATGAAGATCTTAAAATGATTGGTATTTATCCTATTGAATATTTATTTACCTCTCTGAATATAAATGATAAAGGGACTGGAGATGAGTCAACTCTTGTTGAGAAGCGTCCCGTTTGCTTGGAGGGTGATGATTTTGATGCTAAAACTGAAAAATGTGGGTTTGGAGAGGTCAAAACTTTAACTAGTAATGCACCCACGATTTATGATTACAAGGACTTTAATTATGATAATTTCTCTTTAGTAGAATTTATTTCCTTGTTGCAATCAGTTATTTTCTCACCCAATGCTTATGAACAAAACAAAGCTTTTACCGAACATATAGTAGAAGCTATGATAAAAGCTTATGATGAGAAACTTGAGCTTGAAGTTCCTATTCCTAGAAAATTGCATGATGAGTGGGAACCTACTATAAAGATTAAAATCAATAAATATAAATGCAATGCCTTGTGTGACCTTGGTGCTAGTTTTTCAACTATTTCTAAAACTCTTTGTGATGTGCTGGGTCTCACTAATATTGAAGATTGTTCCCTCAACTTGCATCTTGCGGATTCTACCATTAAGAAACCTTTAGGTAGAATTAATGATGTGATCATTATTGCAAATAAAAATTATGCGCCTGTAGATTTCATTGTACTTGATATTGATTGCAATCCTCCTTGTCCCATAATACTTGGTAGACTATTCTTACGAACTATAGGTGCAATCATTGACATGAAAGAGGGAAACATAAGGTTCCAATTCCCATTAAAGAAAGGGATGGAACACTTCCCTAGAAAGAGAATTAAACCACCTTATGAATCAATCATGAGATCTACTTATGGGTGGAGTGTCAAATATGACAATACATGAAATTATGCATTATGCCTAGCTAGGGGCATAAAACAATAGAGCTTGTTAGGAGGCAACCCAATAGTTATCTTTAAATTTTTTCTTTAAAACTTTCTGTTTATTTTTAATAGAATGATTATTGCCTCAGTAATTATTATGTTTTTTTGTTTAAATTAGTGTTTGTACCAAGTAAAGCCTTTGGGATGACTCACAAGATGAGTAGAATCAATGCTGAAACAAAACAGAAACTTTTGACTCAAGTACAGGAATTTAATTTTTCTACTGGAGCGTGATAATGATCTGAAATTTTTACACAGTGTTTATATACAAATTTTCGAGGTTTTCCTAATTTTTCAGAATTTTTGTAGTTACAGAAGTATAGGTTCTCTACAAATTGCTACAGACTGTTCTGTTTTAAACAGATTCTGTTTTTGCTTGCATAGTTGCTTGTTTTGATTATGCTATGGATTGTATCGGGGTGTATAGGCCATGGAGAAGTTATAATACAGTACCTATTATGCATTTATGAAATTTTAATCAATTCATAACAATACTTGAAGTATGCAATATGTTTCTTATACTAACGGATCTCACGAAGTTTTGTTGAGTTTTGTGGGATTGAAGTTTTTAAGTTTTGGGTGTTATCTTGATGGACAAAGGAATAAGGAGTAGCAAGAGCTTAAGATTGGGGATGCCCAAGGCACCCCAAGGTAATATTTTAAAGGAGACTCGAGCGTCTAAGCTTGGGGATGCCTCGGAAGGCATCCCCTCTTTCGTCTCAAATCTATCGGTAGGTCACTTGAAGCTATATTTTTATTCGTCAGATGATATGAGTTTTGCTTGGAGCATCGTTTGCTTTTGTTTGCTTTTACTTTCAGTTTGCCACAATCATTGTTTTTTGGAAGCACCTATTTAAGAGAGACACACCTTCATCATAATTTGTTAGAATAATCTATGTGCTTCACTTATATCTTTTGAGCTTAGCAGTTGCTCTAGTACTTCACTTATATCTTTTTGAGCATGGTGGCGTGTAGATTTTATAGAAATAATTTCACTCTCATTATTCACTTATATTTTTTGAGAGTTAATAAATAGTGAAGGTAATTTGCATGGGTCATAAATACTAGTCTAAGAATATTAGGTATTCCATGAGTGATAATCAAAACCATCATGTAGCACATATAAAGAAATTGTGGGTCAATGATATTGATGTAGTAATATGAAATAGGTGTGAGTTCATAATTGTTAAACCGTAGAAGTGTCGATATTGAGAACGGTTGACCCTTTTGTTCATCTAAAAATTAAACAGGCATGGTGATGATGTGTGAGCATTTATATTCCTCGTTGAAATCCTAGTGTTGTTTTGGGTCGGAAGCGCACGATGGTTAACTCCTACCAACCTCTTCCCTCGGGGCATGCGATTAGTGCTTTGATCTATTATAAACTAATAAATCTTTGCAATAAGTAGATGAGTTCTTTATGACTAATGTGAAACCATGTACATACACAATCTCACCTTCTCATAATTTTCTAGCCTCTTCGGAACCGTGTATAGCCCGTTCTCACCTCGAGGATCGGTGCAACTTTCGCCGGTGCATCCAAACCCCGTGACATGACACGCTCTGTTGCACATAAGCCTTATTATATCTTCCTCAAAAAGCCACCATACCTACCTATCATGGCATTTCCATAGCCATTCCGAGATATATTGCCATGCAAATTCCATCGTCACTTCACATGACTAGTTTGTTCATCGTCATATTGCTTTGCATGATCATATAGAGCTGGCATAGTATTTGTGGCAAAGCCACCATTCATCATGTCACGTAAGATCATTGCACATCCTAGTACACTGCCAGAGTGAAAGCACATATGCTCCCTTGGTCGATTTGATAATTCATGACAACATATATTGTCTCTTGGAATAATAGTTCTACCTAGTTTATTTTAGGTTTAGTCCACAGTGAGGATTAGCTAAAGATTATGTGGAGAACCTCACCAAGGAATGGAAGGGATAGGATTGGCCATGCTTCAAGATCAAGGACTCTACATTTTATATTTTGTGAGAAATCACTTTGACTCCATAGGTAAGCCAATACTATTAAAAGGGGATGAGGTAAATATGATGATCTGGTTGCTCAAGTGCTTAGAGGTAGCCACCAAAAATACTCACCCACTTTCCCACACATATCCTCTATCCAAAGCCTAAAGCCTAAATTCGGTGACACCAACATTCCCATTTGGATCCACCGAGTTTATCCAAGACAGAAGCCAAACCAAACCCTAGCATCTCGGTACTACCAGCTTTTCTTTTGGTGCCACCGAAATCAGTGACCAACTTCCTGGTTAGCCATTTTCTAGATTCGGTCCCACCGAGTTCAGAGAATTGGTACCACCGAGAAGTTGGACCAACTTTCTGTTAGCCCATTTCTCTAAATCGGTCCCATTGAGTTTGAGGAATTGGTCTCCCCGAGATTTGGTAACTACCTAGGTCACCCATATCGGTCCCACCGAGATTCATATATCGGTCTCACCGAAAATGCCAAAGTTGCCACATTTTGAACTAGTCGGTGCCACCGAGTTTCTACTTCGGTTTCACCGAGTTGGGAAATAATGTTGTAATGGTTGGATTTTTGGAGATGCCTATATATACCCCTCCACCACCATTCACTCGCAAGAGAAGCACTCGGAACACACACCCACTTGCCATATCCAATTTTCTGAGAGAGAGCCACCTATCCTTGTGTTGAGGTCAAGATCACCGACTCCAACCATATGGATCTTGATTTCTAGCCTCCCCAAGTAGCTTTCCATCCAATCAAATGTCTTCTACCCATGCAAAATCTGTGAGAGAGTGATTGAGTGTTGAGGAGACTATCTTTTGAAGCACAAGAGCAAGGAGTTCATCATACTACCACATCTATTAACTTTTGGAGGGCGGTGCCTCCTAGATTGGTTAGGTGTCGCTTGGGAGCCTCCTTCTTCGTGATTGTGGAGTTGAACCAAGAGTTTGTAAGGGCAAGGAGATCGCCTACTTCGTGAAGATCTACCCATAGTGAGGCTAGTCCTTCATGGACGGAAGCTGTGATGGAATAGATGAGGTCGCTACTTTGTGGATCCTAACGGGTGGAGCCCTCCGTGGACTCTCGCGACCACTACCCCGTGTGGGTTGAAGTCTCCATCAGCGTGGACGTATGATAGAACCACCTATCGGAACCACGGGAAAAATCTTTGTGTCATCCTTTGCGTTTGATCTTCCTATCTCTACTATCTTACATATGCTTGTCTTTACTTTCAGCTGCCATACTTGTTGACTAGCATGTTTAGTGTGCACTAGACTTGTTAGAATTGCTAAAATCTGCCAACCAATTAACTTGGGAAAAGGTTAGGTTTTTAATTTGTCAAGTAGTCTATTCACCCTCCTTCTAGACATCCCTTCTAGTGATCCCACAATTGGTATTAGAGCTTTGGTCTCAATAGCTTCGGTTTCATAACCGTTGGAGGAAGATGGATGTGTCTAGTTTGGGGAGTCTTAGTTGTAGAGTGCCCCTTCTCGATGGGGAGTACTATATTCAATGGAAATATGAGATGCTTGAGTTATTCAATGAATTCCATTTGAGCAAGCATGTTAAGAACCCCTAAGTACCTCCCATTGATCCTTTACACCCCACACACGAAGAGGAAATTGATATGCTTCATAAACTTAGAGCTGTTAATCTCATCATTAGAGGATTGCCTAGAATTGTGTTTGATCAAATGAAGAATTTTGAATGTGCTTATACCTTGTGGAATGATTTGGAGAAACGATATCCAAATTATTCATTGAGTAATCTTGATGAAATTCTTCATAAATCTATTGCTTTTCACAAAATGATGCCTAGTGATCCTAAGTTTGATGACTATCTATTTGAGCTTAGAGACCTCATGTGTGCTAAATGAGATGTCATAACTATCAACAACATCATTGTAGAAGCCATTCGCATTCATAACTTTGAACATTGTCATGATCACAACTCTAATGAATCTCTTGTTTATTATGACGAGGATTTCCAACTTGATGATGACAATGTGGAACATTGCTACTATGATGAAGATGATTTGTTCGGCATCGAGTATGAGAAGACTATGAAGAATCTAAGCCTCATGGCAAACTTCACGGATTACATGTCCGGAGGAAAAGAGTGGATTCTCGATAGTGGATGCACCGATCATATGACCGGAGATAGAGACATGTTTCAAGAGATCACACCAAACCATGGACCGCGGAGGTATGTGACTTTTGGAGACAACTCCAAGGTTACAATCTCATGATAGCTCTACACAAAATGTCATGCTTGTTAAATCCCTTGGTTACAATCTTCTTTCCGTATCTAGACTTGCCGACTTCGGTTTCAATGTGCTATTTACCAAAGTAGATTGCCAAGTGTTTCGTCAAGACAATCATAGCATGGTCTTTACCTATTTCAGTAGAGGTGATCTATACATTGTTGATTTCACTAAGAGATCCAAACATCGTACTTGTCTTATTGCAAAATCTTCTAAAGGTTGGCTTTGGCATAGAAGGCTAGGACATGTTGGCATGCACAATCTAGACAAGCTCATCAAAGGTGATCATATACTTGGTGTTAAAGATGTTATCTTTGACAAAGACAAACTTTGTAGTGCTTGTCAAGATGGAAAGGAAGTAGGTGGAAGTCATCCCGTAAAGAATATCATGACTACTAGGAGACCACTTGAGTTGCTTCATATGGATCTTTTTGGTCCCAATGCTTACAAGAGCCTCGGTGGAAATTCCTTTGGTCTAGTTATAGTTGATGATTTTTCCAGATTTACGTGGGTATTCTTTCTTGATGATAAGTCGCAGGTGCAAAAGATCTTCAAGAACTTCGCTCGGAAAGAGCAAAATCAGTTTGAAGTGAAGATCAAGAAAATTCGGAGCGACAACGGATCGGAGTTCAAGAACACGAATGTGGATTCCTTTCTTGAAGAAGAAGGGATTTTACATGATATCTCAGCTACGTACATGCCTCAACAAAATGGAATTGTTGAGAGGAAGAACCGGACTCTTATAGAGATGGCTAGAACGACGCATGACGATTACAAAACACCAAGACACTTTTGGGTGGAAGCCGTGGAAACAGCTTGTCATGCTACGAACCGACTCTACCTTCACAAGCTTCTCGGTAAAACAACATACGAGCTACTCACCGGTAACAAGCTCCAAGTTGGATATTTTCGTGTATTCGGCTCCAAGTGTTACATTCTTGATAAGCATCGTCGTTCTAAATTTGCTCCTAAATCTCATGAAGTTTTCCTACTCGGTTACGGATCAAACTCTTACACTTATCGTGTCTACAACAACTTCACTCGAAAAGTTGAAGAGACGGTAGATGTGAAGTTTGATGAATCTAATGGTTCGCAAGGAGAACAATTGCCAAACGATGTAGGAGATAAGGAACCTTCGGAAGCTATCCAAGACTTGTCCATTGGCAAGATTCGGCCCATGGAGGTGAAGGAAAGTACCTCATTGACCCAAGTGGAAGCCCCTACTTTGCGTCAAGGCGAACCTCAACACGACATGGAGGCATCCACAAGTGGTACACGACAAGATGAAGAGGAGGAAGAAGTTCATCATGATGATCCACCTCAACCACCTTCACCACCACCTCAAGGCAACGACACCTTCAACAACAATGAAGAAGAAGATGATGATGAAGAAGCTCCACCATCCAACAAGCAAAAGCTACCCCGAGTTCGAGAAAGAGTGAACAAAAATCATCCTTTAGAGCAAATTTTCGGTGACATACAAACCGGGAGGATAACTCGCTCTGAAACTCGACTAGCTAACTTTTGTGAGCATTATTCATTCATCTCTAGTATTAAGCCTTTGAAGGTAGAAGAAGCTCTCCAGGACCCGGATTGGGTGAATGCTATGCACGAGCAGCTAAACAACATTGACAGGAACGAAGTGTGGACACTAGTGGAGAAGCCCAAAGACGAGCAGAACATCATCGGAATCAAATGGATGTTTCGGAACAAACAATACGAAGACAGTCAAGTCGTACGCAACAAGGCGTGTCTAGTGGCTCAAGGCTACACCCAAGTCGAAGGTATGGATCACGGTGAGACCTATGCCCCCGTTGCTAGACTTGAAGCTATCCGTATTGTTCTCGCTGATGCTAATCACCATGATATCACTCTTTATCAAATGGACATTAAAAGTGCATTTTTAAATGGTGAGGTTGAAGAAGAGGTCTATGTTAAACAACCCCCTGGTTTTGTAAACCCTAAGAAACCTAATCATGTCTACAAGCTTCATAAAGCTCTCTATGGTCTTAAGCAAGCGCCACGAGCTTGGTACAAATGCTTAATGACGTTTCTTATCAAAAAAGGTTTTGAAATTGGTAAAATTGACGCAACCTTATTCACTAAAAGAGTTAATGGTGAATTATTTGTGTGCCAAATTTATGTGGATGATATTATCTTTGGATCTACTAACCCACAATTTAGTGAGAAATTTGGAAGGTTGATGTCCGAGAAGTATGAGATGTCCATGAAGTGTGAGCTGAAATTTTTCCTTGGTTTGCAAATCAAGTAAACGATAGAAGGAACATTCATCTCTCAAACCAAGTATACCAAGGACTTTATCAAGAAGTTCAACATTCAAGAGTGTAAAGGTATGAAAACTCCTATGCCTACTAGTGGACATGTTGACCTCAGCAAGGAGGACAAACCGGTTGATCAAAAGTTTTATCGATCAATGATTGGTTCATTGCTATATCTATGTGCCTCGCGTCCCGATATTATGCTTAGTGTGTGCATGTGCGCTAGATATCAAGCCGCTCCTAAAGAGTGTCATCTTAAGGCCGTGAAAAGAATTGTGAGATACTTGATATAAACACCAAACTTTGGCATATGGTATCCTAAGGGATCTTCTTTTAACCTTGTTGGCTATTCCGACTCGAACTATGCCGGAGATAAGGTTGATAGAAAATCCACCTCGGGTACATGTCAATTTCTTGATAGATCTCTTGTGTCTTGGCCATCGAAGAAACAAAACTCGGTATCTCTATCTACCGCCGAAGCGGAATACATTGCCGCCGGATCATGTTGTGCTCAATTGCTATGGATGACTCAAACTCTTAAGGATTATGGAATCCATGTGAGACATGTTCCATTGTTGCGTGACAATGAGAGTGCTATTAAAATTGCTCATAATCCCATGCAACATTCTCGAACTAAGCATATTCAAGTTCATCATCATTTCATTCGTGATCATGTTGCCCAAGGGGACATTAATCTCAAACATTTTTGTACCAACAAGCAATTGGCCGATATATTTACTAAGCCACTTGATGAGAAAGTGTTTTGTCACTTGAGGAGTGAGTTGAACATCATTGATGCTTCAAACTTGATCTAGACTCACTCAGATGCATGCAAGGGCATGAGCTTACATGACTATTCCATGTTACACTTGATATGACACCATCATATATCTTGGAAATCTATGCTCCCTTGTATTGCATCTAATCTTTTTTAGGTACTTGGAAGAACTATACTCCACAAGATTGCCATCAAATCATATCACAAGCAATCTTGTCATGGCCAAGTATCCACAACCCTTCTTTGATGATGGAAGGAAGAAGACAACACAAACTATATCTTTGGCTTACATACGATGAAAATTTCACTCTTGTCATTTGGAAATATCTTGTTCTTCCTTTCATGACTAGCCCATGTAGGTGAAAAGAGAACCAAAACGATCAAGGATAGCTCCCAACTCAAGATGATCTTCATCAACCTCGAGCATCCACAAGAAGTTCTCCTACATACCACGTTATCAACATCACTCAAAGGTATGTGTTCATATCCTTGAAATAGCTTTACTCCAAGTCATGAGATAAAGCAACTCAAGTGATATGAAAACATTAAAATGCTTAATCGAAAAATGGCAACCCCATTTTGAGCTTACGTAGAGTATGATCTATGATCAAGTATTCTTTCTTGGCTCCTTAAGTCAATATACTCTAATATAGATGACCAAGTCACCGCCCATCATCTAGGTGAAATATCTTGTTTGGTTCATATTTTAGTTGAAAATTTTCTTGCAAATTCTTTTTCAAATTCTTTGCAATCATTTATTCCATTGAGACTTTCTGAAAAATTGCTTTTGACAAACTTTGCCAAGTTTATGTTTTGCCTTTCGAAGCCTCCGATTCAAGTAACTTGGCGTCACCGATTATGCAGATAAACTGCACAACCTTATATCGTTTCCATCGACCTATTTCCCTCGGAGTCACCAATTTTGCTATCTTCTGTGTTATTTGTTAATTTTAGCAAATTCCCATTTCCTCAAGGATCCCTTTGTAAAAAAAGGGAGGAACCATCAAGCTTTTCAGATGCTATTGGGGGAGAAAGTTTCTTCAAGGATCCCTGTGTCAAAGGGGGGGGGGATCTTAAAAATCTTTTGAGACAAAGAAAGGGGGAGAAAAAGTCTTCAAGGATCCCTTAGTCTCCAATGTTCTCAATGATCCCTTCCTTCTCAATGATCCCTTTATCTGACCCTTTGTGTCACCCTTTTTGGTAATTAATGCCAAAGGGGGAGAAATAGCAAAGCTTCAAAAGTTTATGCTCATACCAAAGGGGGAGATACATATTAAGGGGGAGATATTTATTAGGGAGAATATCAAAGCTTATGCTTGTATATATGGGGAGAACATCAAGGGGGAGAATATATCAAAGGAGAGAATATCTAAGTACATCTAAGCTTATGCTTACCCAAAGGGGGAGAATTCTTTGATTTGATTACCTATTAATGCTAGACTTGTCTCAACCTACCTACTCCCAATATCTACATGCTAAAGATTCAGGGGGAGATGAAGATTTACAAATACATATTTAGGGAGATAGCTCTACATGTGTTTTGGAGACATATCAATCTTAAGAAACTCTATTCTTCATATGTCTTCCATATCTTGGTAATCTTGGATCTTTTTGCATTTGGATAAGTAGAATACTCTTGTGTTTCCTTACATTGTTTTCTCAAGTGTGTTCCTACGGTTAGAATGGTCAATAACTTCAAGGTAAGTGATACATATCCGTCGTATCTATAATTTTTGATTGTTTCATGCCAATATTATACAACTTTCACATATTTTTGGCAACATTTTATATGATTTATTGGACTAACATATTGATCTAGTGCCCAGTGCCAGTTCCTGTTTGTTGCATAGTTTTTGTTTCGCAGAATATTCATATCAAACGAAGTCCAAACGCGATAAAAATTTACGGAGATTTTTTTTGGAATATTTGTGAATTTTGAGAAGTGGAATCAACGCAAACAGAGGCCCACAGCCCCCACGATACATCAGGGCGCGCCCCAGGGGCCCAAACGCATGGTGGTGTCTTGTGCCCACCTCGTAAGTCGGTTGAAGCTCTCCTTTGAGCGCAAGGAAGCTAATTTTTGGATAAAATCCCCTCAAAATTTCAGCCCGATCGGAGTTACAGATCTCCGGGAATATAAGAAACGGTTTTCGGCCAGAAAACAGGAACGCGAAACAGAAGAGAACAGAGAGGGAGATCCAATCTAGGAGGGTCTCCTTCTCCTCCGCCGCCATGGAGGCCATGGACCAGAGGGGGAACTCTCCTCCCATCTAGGGGGGAGGCCAAGGAAGAAGAAGAAGGAGGGGGGCTCTCTCCCCCTCTCTCCCGGTGGTGCCGGAACACCGCCGGGGCAATCATCGTGACGACGATCTACACCAACTATTTCGCCGCCGTAAACACCAACTCTCTCCCACTCTAGGCAGCGGTGTAACACCTCTCTTCCCCGCTGTAATATCTGCTTAAACATGGTGCTCAACTCCATATATTATTTCCCAATGATATTTGTCTATCCTATGATGTTTGAGTAGATCTCTTTTGTCCTATGGGTTAATTGTGGTCTGATGTTATGGATATGAGTTGTATGTTGATATGGTGCTGTCCTATGGTGCCCTCCGTGTCGCGCAAATGTGAGGGATTCCCGCTGTAGGGTGTTGCAATATGTTCATGATTTGCCTATGGTGGGTTGCGTGAGTGACAAAAGCATAAACCCGAGTAGGTGGGTTGTTGCTTATGGGAGTAAAGAGGACTTGATACTTAATGCTATGGTTGGGTTTTACCTTAATGAACTTTGGTAGCTGCGGATGCTTGCTAGAGTTCCAATCATAAGTGCATATGATCCAAGTACGGAAAGTGTGTTAGCATATGCCTCTCCCTCATTGCATATAATAAGTATCTATCATATCATATTCAATTGCCTAGGGACAATCTTTCTCTTGCGTTACACAAAAAGCTTTCTACTAAGTTATTTACTTTTATTGTTCTTTTATTAAAACAGCACGTAACTTTTATTTCCACGTTCTTTATTTTCTTGCAAAGTACTTCTAGTTTTATTCCCGCAAAGTAGTTCATACTTGTTCTAGGTAAAACAAGCATTAGCGTGCGTAGAGTTGTATCGGTGGTCGATAGAACTTGAGGGAATATTTGTTCTACCTTTAGCTCCTCGGTGGGTTCGACACTCTTACTTATCGAAAAAGGCTACAAACGATCCCCTACACTTGTGGGTTATCAAGACCTTTTTCTGGCGCCGTTGCCAGGGAGCAATAGCGTGGGGTGAATATTCTTGTGTGCGCTTGTTTGCTTTATCACTAAGTAATTTTTATTTTCTGTTATTAGTTGTTTTCTATCTTTAGATATGGGTAGGAAACGCAAAATACAAAAAAAATTAGTTGTACTTGCTGCTCCAAAAGTTGAGGAACCACTAGTGTTCCGTACTACCAAAGAATATTATTTGGATCATCTTCGATCCATTTGTGCTCGTGCTGAAAACCCAACTAGCTTAGTTGAGGGAAAACCATTAAATGAGCATGCTTATTATGTGCGACACCGCATATCTCAAAAAGGGAAACTCTTGTGGCATCAAATTTATTCTTTGTGTTGCTATGCTTGGAATTTATGCGAAATACATGATTTTACTTGTTGTTCTAAAGAAACTAAAAACACCTTCCCTACCAATGTGTGTTTAATGATAATGAAATACTATCTTCTTATGCCAAGGAAGCCTATTGTTATTTTTATGTTAAACAAATTGAAGAATTTGTTGCTTTTAAGGGTGCATATGAAATTGCTTCTTTGATTGAAAAGTATGATGCTACTCTTTACGAATCTGAAATTTTTGCCATACTTAAATATTGCTATGAAAACTATGCTTCTAATGCTTATGTTAAAGAATTTATTGAAAGAATGACCGCTGCCTTGGAAGAGACTAAAATTTTGCAGGAAACTATGGAAGAAGAAATTGTCGAAACTATGAGCTCATTAGATGAAAAAGATGAGGAGGAGAGCGAAGAACAAAAGGAGGAAGAGCGGATTAGCTACCCGTGCCCACCTTCTAATGAGAGTAACTCTTCAACTCATACATTGTTTAATTTCCCTTTGCACATACCGAAGGATGAATGCTATGATAATTGCTATGATCCCATGGATTCATTTGAAATATCCCTTTTTGATGAACTTGATGCTTGCTATGCTTGTGGCCAAGATGCCAATATGAATTATGCTTATGGGTATGAACTTGATATAGTTCCTTATGTTAAGAATAAAATTGTTTCTATTGCACCCACACATGATAGTCCTATTATCTTTTTGAATTCTCCCAACTACACTATATCGGAGAAGTTTGCTCTTATTAAGGATTATATTGATGGGTTGCGTTTTTCTACTACACATGATGATTTTGATGAATATAATATGCATGTGCTTGCTGCTCCTACTTGCAATTATTATGAGAGAGGAACTACATCTTCACCTCTCTATGTTTCCAATACTATAAGATTGCAAGAAACTGTTTATACTATGCATTGGCCTTTACTTAATGTGCATGAATTGTCCTTGTATGACATGCCGATGGATAGGAAGAGAGTTAGATTTCATTTTCACATGATATATATCACTTTCTGCTCACAAATTACAAATTATTGTTAATTAAAATTGGCTTTGATATACCTTGGGATCCGGGTGGATCCATTACTTGAGCACTTTATGCCTAGCTTAATGGCTTTAAAGAAAGCACTGCCAAGGAGACAACTCGGAAGTTTTAGAGAGTCATTTTATTCTGTTGTGTGATTTTATAAAGTTTAAAAACAAAAAAAAATATAGAGGGGAACCTAAAACTTCACAAAAAGAAAGGTGAAAGTGAGAGAGATGATGAGCACCGTTGAAGTGGGGGACGTCCTTGAACTTTTGTTCATGCCCATGGAAACTTTGTGAATCTTGAATCATGGAAACTTTTCCAACAAAAATAATTATCTCCTTGTACAAATACATTGCATTATAAGAAAAATGTTTGGCTGTTGGTATGTTATAAAGGCTACAGAAAAATAAAGTAGAAATTTGCTTTATTATACTAACGGATCTCACCAGTCTTCTGTTAAGTTTTGTGTGGATGAAGTGTTCGAACATCGAGGATGTCTCGATATGAGGAGAAGGAGGAGAGGCAAGAGTTCAAGCTTGGGGATTCCCAAGGCACCCCAAGTAAATATCCAAGGAGACTCTAGCGTCTAAGCTTGGGGATGCCCCGGAAGGCATCCCATCTTTCTTCAACAAGTATCGGTATGTTTTCGTTTTCGTTTCGTTCATGTGATATGCGTAAATCTTGGAGCGTCATTTGTGTTTAGTTTTCACTTTTATTTTATGCACCATGCTGGTATGAGATAGTCCATAGTTGATTTACAGAATGCTCATTGCACTTCACTTATATCTTTTGAGTATGGCTTTATAGAATGCTTCATGTGCTTCACTTATATTATTTGAAGTTTGGATTGCCTGTTTCTCTTCACATAGAAAACCGTTATTCGTAGAATGCTCTTTTGCTTCACTTATATTTATTAGAGCATGGTATTTTGTAGAAAGAATTAAACTCTCTTGCTTCACTTATATCTATTTAGAGAGTCAACAGGAATAGGTCATTCACATGGTTAGTCATAAAATCCTACATAAAACTTAGGGATCACTGAATATGATATGTTTGATTCCTTGCAATAGTTTTGCGATATAGAGATGATAAGATGTGGGAAGTACTAGTGTATGATCGTGTTTAGTAAGATATTGGTGTTAAGGTTTGTGATTCCCGAAGCATGCACGTATAGTCTCCCGTTATGCTAGGAAGTTGGAGCACAATTTATTCTTGATTGTCTATCTTTGTGTGAAGGTCGGGGGCGCGCAATGGTTAACTCCTACCAACCTCCCCCCTAGGAGCATCCGTAGTAATACTTTGTTTCTAGGTCTAATAAACTTTTGCAATAAGTATGTGAGTTCTTTATGACTAATGTGAGTCCATGGATTATACGCACTCTTATCTTTCCGTAATTTGCTAGCCTCTACGGTACCGTGCATTGCCCTTTCTCACCCCGAGAGTCGGTGCAAACTTCGCCGATGCATCCAAACCCCGTGATATGATATGCTCTATCACACATAAGCCTTATTATATCTTCCTGAAAACAGCCACCATACCTACCTATTATGGCATTTCCATAGCCATTCCGAGATATATTGCCATGCAACTTCCACCGCTTCCATTTTGATGACTTGAGCATTCATTGTCATATTGCTTTACATGATCGTAAGATAGCTAGCATGATGTTTCCATGGCTTGTCCGTTTTTTGATATCTTTGTTACGCTAGATCATTGCATTCATATAGAGTCATACTTTGTTCTAGTATCGAGTTGCACTACTAGGAGAAAGACAAGTAGTAGCGCTGGAATTACCCATACCAGTAGCGCTGGTGGCAGCGCTACAGCTAAGTTTTAGCAGTAGCGTTGGTCGCCCAGCGCTAGAGCTAAAGTTTAGCAGTAGCGCCTGTTAACCAGCGCTACTGCTAACTTATTTAGCAATAGCGTTCTTTCCTAACCCGCGCCACTAGTAAACGCACATATTTCTTTTTTTATATTTATGTTGTATTTACACACGGTTATACATATTAATATACAACATCAATAATTATTGTGTCAGCAACAACATTTAGATTAATGTGGATGGATGCAAGTGATCATGTTGAGTTAAAGGGAAATATGACGTTGCGAATCCGCAACGTCATATTTTCCTCTAATTCAACATGATAACTTGCATCCATCCACTTTAATCAAATATATGTCATATAACTCATCATCATCTTCCTCATCTAACAACTCATCATCATCTTAATCATATCAAGTTAAAATCTCATAAAACAAAAAAACATCATACTAATAATCATCCTAATCGATCATGCAAGTTAATATAAACCAGAAAAACTTCTCTCTCATAGGACCTAGTCCTCCCTCCTAGGTAAAATGACATAAAACAGAATAACACCTATGTCTCCATGATGAAACAAATAGATCCAACGGTCTCCAACTTGTGGCTTGCGATCCTTCTTTATTTCTCCCCATGCTTCAATTTGTAGCCGTCTTGGTGGTTTGCGCTCAGTCGAGTATTGAAAAGAAAACTCGGGCTCATAGGGCTTTTAATTGTCATATAACCTTCGCGTTGCATCAACAAAGGCACAACATCATTTGGCAGTTTCTATTGAAGAACATAATAGTAGCCTAGTTAGCAATGTAATCAACACCATTTACACAATAGTAGTGTACTTAATTAGCAACTCTTACCACGATATTTTGGCGAATCTCATCCGCCCTCAACCTATGCACTAGTGGCATGTAAAATGTATAATTTGGGCCAGTTCCCAAATTATAAGGGAAGTTGTCCCTACCAACCAGGACACCAATAACAAAGTTGATAAGAGCATCCTTCTCCTCCCAAGTTAGATGTGATCCATAAGTGTAGTGTGTGTTGTCAATTATTTTCTGTGTTTGACTCGAAGAAACGAAATAAGCTGTAAATTATAAATTAAAAAATTTAGTATGGATGAACACCAACTATTTTTAAATATAGAATGCAAACTACTTGACAAATATGGTTGACAAACTCACATGGAGGTAAAACTGGAAGCTTATCGACATCCACCCAAATGTCGATATTACCTTCAATATGATCTTCAGGACGAAGATCGAAGGTTATTTCCATATCCTCCTAAAGTCCATATAGCTTGGCTAGAGCTTCCCAATTTGAGCACCCTAATTCTGTGTTATTAACTGCATTCATGACTTTGACTAGAAATGTGTGACCATGTTTAGTCCTCAGGTTAGCTCTCCTCGTCTCGGAACTGTCGTGTTCTTCGAAACCGAGCCTCTCCAAGAAATACCGTCTTGAATGACAGGGGATGAACTAGTCGAATTGTATAAAACAGAAATTACACGTTGAAACAAAGAAACAGAAGTCATGGTGTATATATGTTGGTGGACACTCTCTCACACTAATAGTTCGACCGTCGGTGATGGGCGCACCCCCTCTCCTCTCCTTGTACATTATACCGAGGTATATATCGCAAGAAGAGAAGAGGAGGAAGCGCCCCCCATGACAACAGTCAGGATTCCTCCATCAAGAACACACATGAAAGTCACATAGGGAGCAACGACAGACCGAAAGTACCTGATTTTTGTTACTAAAAATTTCTCGAATATTATCATATAATATCACTAATATATCATCTCGAATAATCCGTTTAATGCGTCATCGAATATTATCACTAATACATCTCGAATATTATCATATAATATTAGTAATACAGATCCAGTTGACGTCTCACGGCGCAAGCGGTGGACACCCAAAGAGAAGGAACCATCACCGGATCATAGCTCGGGTGAGATCCCTGAAGAACCTACCAGGTATTAGAGAACCTGGCGTCCAATGCAGCCATGTAGCGATGGACGTGCTCGTCCTCATGCCTGACACGACGACGTACCACCTCCGCGGGGGCCCGCTACCTCCGCACCGATAGTGGCCCACGCGACCGCCACCAAAGAAGCTCCGGGTCGACGACGAGACCCGGATTCCTCAACAAGGTGCGCACCCCGGAAGGTAGTACCTCCCAGTGCCAGCCCGGCGGAGCCTAGTCCCGGACATGGCGCCTCTCAAGCATGTCGCCGCCGAGTCGACGACGAGCATGCGGGCCAGGCATCGTTGATGTCGAGAACAATTTCCTATGAGAACATTTTCTTGTCGTTTAATGTTTGACATGTTTCCTACGATTAAGTCTCCTCGTTTAATTCTTAAACTATAATAAAATGAGTAATGACAAATCCCGGCACTCGATATGCCTACTTTCTAGCACAAGTCATGCCAAAATTCACGGGAAATTTGGACATGACCTTCGCTAAAAAGTGGACATATCGAGCGCCTAAAATTCACCGGAACGGAAATGAATCAACATTCCGGCAAAACATAGGCCACTCGAATCATTTACCCTGCAAACAACAAAAGGCCACTTGGGCACATTCATATATAGGGAACTTGGGTACAATTATCGAACAATTCAAAGTTCTATATAAAAGGACCACTTCAAGAAAATATAGAACTTGAAGAAAATTTCCTATGAACGCTAGAGCATTGGGTCGACAGCAACTCTCTCATACTGTCCTAATTTGCAACTCTCTCATACTATCCTAAAAAAATTAGTTAACTACATTGGGTCCAAAGCAAGCTTATTTCTATATTGATTTTTTGCTCTAAACTAATTTTTTCCACTACAACCATCAAGAAAAAATCACTAATTCAAGCGTGAAGATGAAGAAAACTATATTGGGTCCAAAGCAGGCTTATTTCTATATTGATTTTTTGCTCTAAAATAATTTTTTCCACCACCACGAACTAACTATATTGGATCCCTAGAGATATTTTTCCTAATATTACAAAACCTAACCCTAGAATCAACCTAATCCTCCTAACCCAAGAATCAAACTGCTCTGCCGATGAACCTCGACAGCCGGATGCGAGAGGGGGGTGAAGGGAGTGAGGGGAGAGGGAAGAGGGAGGAAGGAGGGAGTGGTAGCTACCTGCAGAGGGAGGGGCGCGGCGGTGAGGGAGGGGGCGTGACGGTGGTGGCGTCCAGGTCGGGGCTCGGGGGTAGGCGACGGCGAGGGAGGGGGTGCGACGGCGAGTGAGGGGGCGCGACGGTGGCATTATCGAGGCGATGGCGATGGCGGCGGTCGGGGGAGAGGGAGTGATGAGAGGGAGACGGGATCGAATGGAGAGAGGGAGACGGTGGGGGTAGCGTGGGAAAGCAAAACGTGCCACTAGTATTTCGTTAGCAGTAGCTTGTTTCTGGGAGCCGCGCTATGGCTAAGTGGTGCCCGCCATGTGGCCAAGATCAAACTTAGCAGTAGCGCCCTACCATAAAAACGCGCCACTAGTATTTTGTTAGCAGTAGTGCGGTTTGCAGAAGGACGCTACTACTACTCCTAGCCGGTCGGCAATGGTGTGGCAATTATAGTAGTAGCGCGTTTTATAGTGGACGTGCTACTACTATATCGATAGCAGTAGCGCCCTTGCCGTCCACGCGCTACTGATAATTAGCAGTAGCGCCTCCTTTTAAATAGCGCTACTGATAAGCTTCTGTGTATAAGGTTTTCCCTAGTAGTGTTGTAATATTGAGTTGTAAGTAAATAGAAGTGTGATGATCATCATTATTCATTATTAGAGCATGTCCCAGTGATGAAAGGATGATGGAAACTATGATTCCCCCACAAGTCGGGATGAGACTCCGGACAAAGAAAAAAAAAGGAAAAAGAAAAAAATAGAAAAAAAGAAAAAAAGAAAAAAAAGAAAAAAAGGAGAAAAAAGAAAGAAAAAGGGGCATGCTAATTCCACACTTGTGCTTCAAAGTATCACCATGATTTTCATATAGAAAGTCTCCTATGTTGTCACTTTCATATACTAGTGGGAATTTTTCATTATAGAGTTAGATGCACACCCACTTAGTTTTCATATTGAGCTTTCATACACTTATAGCTCTTAGTGCATCCGTTGCATGGCAATCCCTACTCCTCGCATTGATATCTATTGATGGGCATCTCCATAGCCCGTTGATACACTGAGTTGATGCGAGACTTTCTTCTCCACTTTTACCCCTTTGAAACCTACCACCATATTCTATTCCACCAATAGTGCTATATCCATGGCTTGCACTCATGTATTGCGTGAGAGTTGAAAATGCTGAAGCACGTTAAAAAGTATGAAGCAATTGCTTGGCTGACACAGGGGTAGTACATTATTTATACTTTATGTTAAGAAGACAGAGCATGACAAGGCTACATGATTTTGTAGGGATAGCATTCTTTAGCCTTGATATTTTGAAAGACATGATTATTTGTTGGGATGCCTGAGTATTAATGTCTTTATGTCAAAACTAGATTATTGCTTTGAATCACTTGTGTCTTAATATTCATGCCATGATTAGATATATGATCAAGATTATGCTAGGTAGCATTCCACATAAAAAATTATATTTTCTATCATTTACCTACTCGAGGACGAGCAGGAATTAAGCTTGGGGATGCTGATACATCTCCATCATATCTATAATGTTTGATTGTTTCATGCCAATATTATAAAACTTTCACATATTTTTGGCAGCATTTTATATGATTTATTGGACTAACATATTGATCCAGTGCCCAGTGCCAGTTCCTGTTTGTTGCATGTTTTTTGTTTCGCAGAATATCCCTATCAAACGAAGTCCAAACGCGATAAAAATTTACGGAGATTTTTTTGGAATATTTGTGAATATTGAGAAGTGGAATCAACGCAAACGGAGGCCCATAGCCCCCACGATACATCAGGGCACGCCCCAGGGGCCCAAATGCGTGGTGGTGTCTTGTGCCCACGTCGTAAGTCAGTTGGAGCTCTCCTTCGGGCGCAAGGAAGCTAATTTTTGGATAAAAATCCCCTCAAAATTTCAGCCCGATCGGAGTTATGGATCTCCGGGAATATAAGAAACGGTTTTTAGCCAGAAAACAGGAACGCGAAACAGAAGAGAAAAGAGAGGGAGATCCAATCTAGGAGGGGCTCCTGCCCCTCCGCCGTCATGGAGGCCATGGACCAGAGGAGGAACTCTCCTCCCATCTATGGGGGAGGCCAAGGAATAATAAGAAGGAGGGGGTCTCTCTCCCCCTCTCTCCCGGTGGCGCCAGAACGCCGTCGGGGCAATCATCGTGACGGCAATCTACACCAACAACTTCGCCGCCGTCAACACCAACTCTCTCCCCCTCTATGCAGCGGTGTAACACCTTTCTTCCCCGCTGTAATTAAACATGGTACTCAACTCCATATATTATTTCCCAATGATATTTGGCTATCCTATGATGTTTGAGTAGATCTCTTTTGTCCTATGGGTTAATTGTTGTATGATGTTATGGATGTGAGTTGTTTGTTGATATGGTGCTATCCTATGGTGCCCTTCGTGTCGCGCAAACGTGAGGGATTCCCGCTGTAGGGTGTTGCAATATGTTCATGATTTTCCTATGGTGGGTTGCGTGAGTGACAGAAGCATAAACCCGAGTATGTGGGTTGTTGCGTATGGGAATAAAGAGGACTTGATACTTAATGCTATGGTTGGGTTTTACCTTAATGAACTTTGGTAGTTGCGGATGCTTGGTAGATTTCCAATCATAAGTGCATATGATCCAAGTACGGAAAGTGTGTTAGCGTATGCCTCTCCCTCATTGCATATAACAAGTATCTATCGTATCATATTCAATTGCCTAGGGACAATCTTTCTCTTGCATTACACAAAAAGATTTCTACTAAGTTATTTACTTTTATTGTTCTTTTATTAAAACAACACCTAACTTTTATTTGCATGTTCTTTATTTTCTTGCAAAGTACTTCTAGTTTTATTCCCGCAAAGTAGTTTCATACTTGTTCTTGGTAAAGCAAGCATTAGCGTGCGTAGAGTTGTATCGGTGGTCGATAGAACTTGAGGGATTATTTGTTCTACCTTTAGCTCCTTGTTGGGTTCGACACTCTTACTTATCGAAAAAGGCTACAAACTATCCCCTACACTTGTGGGTTATCAGTAAGTATATGCATCGTATCCTTGGTCAAGATGATCTCTTGCTTCTTGCACATATTATTTGCAAGGGTGAAGTCTTGAACATGGAAACACTTCATTCACATATATTTGATGCATAAAGCTAAGATATACATGACTTCTCATGTACTTTCTACTATGTGTGTGTTCATGCATTCCAAAGCAACTATCCTTTAAAATGGATTGCACACATTTAGGGGGAGCCTATATTGGTCATGTATACTTCAAAGGTATCACATATTTCTGCATATCTTAATTTGAAGCTTTGATTGTATGTTGTCATCAATTACCAAAAAGGGGGGGGGGGATTGAAAGCACATATGCTCCCTTGGTGGTTTTGATAATTCATGACAACATACATTGTCTCTTGTACTAATAGTTCTACCTAGTTTAATTCAAGATTAGTCCACAGAGACGATTGGCTAAAGATTGTGTGGAGAACCTCACCAAGGAATAGAAGGAATAGGATTGGCCATGCTTCAAGCTCAAGGACTCTACATTTTATATTTTGTGAGAAATCACTTTGAGTCCATAGGTAAGCCAACACAATTAAAAGGGGATGAGGTAAATATGATGATCTGGTTGCTCAAGTGCTTAGAGATAGCCACCAAAAATACTCACCCACTTTCCCACACATATCCTCTGTCCAAAGCCTAAAGCCTAAATTCGGTGACACCAACATTCCCATTCGGATCCACCGAGTTTATCCAAGACAGAAGCCAAACCAAACCCTAGCATCTCGGTACTACCTACTTTTCGTTTGGTGCCACCGAAATCAGTGACCAACTTCCTGGTTAGCCATTTTCTAGATTCGGTCCCACCAAGTTCTGAGAATCGGTACCATCGAGAAGTTGGACCAACTTTCTATTAGCCCATTTCTCTAAATCGGTCCCACCGAGTTTGAGGAATCGGTCTCACCGTGATTTGGTAACTGCCTAGGTCACCCATATCGGTACCATCGAGATTCATATATCGGTCTCACCGAAAATGCCAAAGTTGCCACATTTTGAACTAGTCGGTACCATCGAGTTTCTACTTTGGTTTCACCGAGTTGGGCAATAATGTTGTAACGGTTGGATTTTTGGAGATGCCTATATATACCCCTCCACCACCATTCACTCGCAAGAGAAGCACTCAGAACACACACCCACTTGCAATATCCAATTTTCTGAGAGAGAGCCACCTACCCTTGTGTTGAGGTCAAGATCATCCACTCCAACCATATGGATCATGATTTTTAGCCTCCCCAAGTTGCTTTCCATCCAATCAAATCTCTTCTAACCATGTCAAATCTGTGAGAGAGTGATTGAGTGTTGAGGAGACTATCTTTTGAAGCACAAGAGCAAGGAGTTCATCATACTACCACATCTATTACCTTTTGGAGGGTGGTGCCTCCTAGATTGGTTAGGTGTCGCTTGGGATCCTCCTTCTTCATGATTGTGGAGTTAAACCAAGAGTTTGTAAGGGCAAGGAGATCGCCTACTTCGTGAAGATCTACCCATACTGAGGCTAGTCCTTCGTGGATGGAAGCCGCGATGGAATAGACAAGGTTGCTACTTTGTGGACCCTAACGGGTGGAGCCCTCCATGGACTCTTGCGACCACTACCCTCCGTGGGTTGAAGTCTCCATCAGCGTGGACGTACGATAGCACAACCTATCGGAACCACGGGAAAAATCTTCATGTTATCCTTTGCGTTTGATCCCCCTAGCTCTACTCTGTTACATATGCTTGTCTTTACTTTCCACTGCCATACTTGTTGACTAGTATGTGTAGGGTGCACTAGACCCGTTAGAATTGCTAAAATCTGCCAACCAATTAACTTGGGAAAAGGTTAGGTTTTTAATTTGTCAAGTAGTCTAATCACCCCCCCTCTAGACATCCCTTCTAGTGATCCCACACAGAGGCATTCATACAGAGTCGTATCTTCATATCAGTTCTCGATATCGACTTGTAAGTAAATACAAGTGTGATGATCATCATTATTAGAGCATTGTCCCAGTGAGGAAAGAATGATGGAGACGATGATTCTCCCATAAGTCGAGATGAGACTCCGGATGAAAAAATAAAGAGAGCCCACCATCCATTCAAAAAATGAGAGAAAATGAGAGAAGGGACTTTGCTACTATCTCTTACCACACTTGTGCCTCAAAGTGGCACCATGCTCCTCATGTGGAGAGTCTCATGATATATCACTTTCATATGCTAGTGGGAATTACCTATTAATTATTTCAAACTTGGCTTCTATATTCCTATGACGGGCTTCCTGAAATGCTCGAGGTCTTCATGAGAAAGCAAGTTGGATGCACACCCCACTTAGCTTCATTTGAGCTTTCATACACTTATAGCTCATGTGCATCATTTGCATGGCAATCCCTACTCCTTGCATTGACATCTATCGATGGGCATCTCCAAAGCCCGTTGGTACGCCTAGTTGATGTGAGACTATCTTCTCCATCTTTACCCCTTTGATATCTACCACCATACTCTATTCCACCTAAATGCTATGTCCAATGGCTCACGCTCATGTATTGCCTGAAGAATAAAAAATTGATGCATATTGAAAAAGTATGATCCAATTGCCTGACTTGGACACCGTGGTGCTTAACATTTGTATTAATGTGGTGAAAATGGAGCCATGCCTTGCTAATACAATAAGATGAATGGGGGGGGGGGTAAACATTTATTAAGGATCGTATACTTATAAGAATTAACAATTATGTTTCTTACACTTTAATTATTGCTATGTTAATATTTGTTGATTCATCTTTTCTCAATGAGCAGACATGCATAAGATTACATAGTGGATAGCATGTTACATCAAAAATTCTAGTTTTATCATTTACCTCCTCGAGGACGAGCAGGAATTAAGCTTGGGGATGCTTGATACGTCTCCAACGTATCTATAATTTTTGATTGTTCCATGCTGATATATTATCATTCTAGGATACTTTTTGGGTTTTATTTACCAATTTATAATATTTTTGAGCACTAACCTATTGACCTAGTACCCAGTGCCAGTTGCTGTTTTCTCCTTTTTTTGCCTTTTCAGGTTTACAGTACTAAACGAAGTCCAATTGCCACGAAACTTTTTGATGATTTTTTCTGGACTATAAGAAGACCTAGAAGCTTCGGAAGGAGGCCAGGAGGTGCACGAGGGGCCCACCACACATCAGGGCGCGCCCTGGGGGGCGCCCTGACATGTGGTGGCCCCCTAGGCTGCCTACCAACGTCCCTCTTCGGCCTATAAATTATCTAATATTGCAAAAAGCGTGAAGGCAGTCCCAAAACCCTTTTCCCGCCCCCGAAAGTCTCTGTTCCGTCGTGAGGCCATCTGGAGCTCCGTTCAGGCACCCTGCCGGAAGGGGGGTCGATCATGGAGGGCCTCTTCATCAACCTTGTTGCCCTCATGATGATGTGTGAGTAGTTCACCACAGACCTACGCGTCCATAACTAGTAACTAGATGGCAATCTCTCTCTTATGATCTTCAGTATAATGATCATCGCATCTTCGCTTTGATCTATCCGATGTAATCCTATTGTGCGGTGTGTTTGTTGGGATCCGATGAATTGTGGGTTTATGTTCAGATTATTCATGAAAAGTATTTGAGATACCTCTAATATATATTGTCTCTTAATTGCATGATCATTATAGCTTCATAATGCTCTCCGATTTATTGATGTGCTTTGGCTAAGTAGATTGATATTTCATCGGTGGGAGTGGTGAGTTGTGTTAGGTTCAACCTGGCGAGTTTCTATATCCCAGTGACAAAGTAGGGGACAAGATGCATCTTTGTGTTGTTGCTACTAAGGATAAAACGATGGGGTTCATTCATATTGTTTAAGTTTACTTTGTCTACATCATGTCATAGTTCTCCAAGCATTACTCTGTTTTACTTAATACTCTAGATGCATGCTGGATAGCAGTCGATGAGTGGGGTAATAGTAATAGGTGCAGGCAGGAGTCTGCCTATTTGCTTATGGACGTGATGCATATCTATACATGATCATTGCTGTGAAAATTGCATAACTATCCGCTTTTCTATCAATTGCCCAATAGTAATTTGTTACCCACCGTATGTTGCCTACATGAGAGATACCGCTAGGGAAAACTATGGCCCCCGGGTCTATTCACTTATATATTTGCAAACGCTACAATTACCTTGCTGCCTTTATTTACCTTTAATTTTATTTTGCAATTTATATTTATCAACAATTATCTACACAATTCATTTGCTTGCAAATAACAAGATCAAGGGGATTGACAACCCTCTTGCCGGCGTTGGGTGCAAGTTGTTTGTTCATTTGTCCGCAGCCGATGAAGACGGTTGAGGATTGATATTCCTATTGGTTCGATAAACCTTCGTATCATAACTGATGGAAATACTTATCCGCTTTGTGCTGCAATTACCCGTTCCTCTTCACGGAAAACCCAACGTAGATGAGAAGTATCAGGTGACCGATGACAAAGTGCCTATATTACCACTTTTTTATCTGTTTTGTGTTATTTCCGTACATTTTCATGACACATATATGATATATATAGTTGAAGCATAGGCCATGTATTCCAACAAATAGTATGTACTATCCAACATCATCGTGAAATATTGAACAAGAGAACACATAGGCTATTAAAAGAACCAATACATACATAGTTTCACACTGTTCATCCATATATACATACATAGTTTCACATTGTTCATCAATACAAATCAAAACAAAAACTAAACACTAGCAGTCCATCAATGCCAGCTTCCATGAAGTGAATCAAATCTTCAAAATGGCAATAAGAAAGTTAGAAGAAGAAGCAGAATAAGAAGAAGAAGACTAGAAGAAGAAGAAGAAGAAGAAGAAGTAGAAGAAGAAGACTAGAAGAAGAAGAAGAAGAAGAAGAAGAAGAAGAAGAAAGAGAAGAATATAATAAGAAGAAAGAAAGAAGAAGAAGAAAGAAAGAAGAAGAGGAAAGAAGAAGCTCAGCGTTCTTCTTCTCTTCTATCTTTTTATCCTTTTCCTTCTCATTCTTCTTCTTTTATTTTTTCTTTTTCTTCTCTTTCTTCTTCTATTCTTTCTTTTTCTCCTCTTCCTTGTTTTTCTTCTTCTTATTCCTTATTTGTGTCATTTTAGAGCTAACTTAGGCATACTTAGGTAATTATGCCATTTTGGAGCTAACTAAGCTTACTATGTCATTTTGGAGGAAAATAAGGTAAGTATAGGTCATTATTGAGCTAACCTAGGTAATTATGCCATTTTTGAGCTAACTAAGCTTATTATGTCATGTTGGAAGAAACGAAGCTAAGTATAGTTCATTATTGAACTAACTTAGGTAAGTATAGGTCATTATTGAGCTAACTTAGCTTATTATGTCATTTTGGAGGAAAATAAGCTAAGTACATGACATTTATGAGCTAACCAAGGTTATTATACAATTTTTGACATAACAAAGCTAATTATGTCATAGATGAACTAAATAAGCTAATTATGTCATTTTGGAGGATAATTAGCTAAGTATGTCTTTTTTGGGGGAAAATAAGCTAAGTATGTGGCATATTAAGGCTAACTAGCATGTACGAAGCTAAGTATGCATTTGGTAAGCAAAATACTAGAGAAAACTTACCGTCATCGTCATCACGGAGGTGAAGCACCGGGGTTACTCGGGTCGGTTTCACCTGGAGAAGGTTGCCCTGGAGAAGGGTTGTGCGATGCGGCTCGGGAGTTATGTTGCACCAAAAATCATTTGCAATGTCTCATTAGCATGATGGCACTCAAATGTTAAGACTAGTAACTAATGACCATTCAAATGAAACTCACCGTTCCCATCGGAGTAATGACTGGCATCGGCGGAGGGGTCTGACCGGTCTTCTCGCACATAGACTGCACATTTGGTTTTGACGAGTCAGCCATATTAGTTAGTAATGAAACGAACATTACGTGCATTATTTGGGTAATATGCAAAAGAAACTTACCATGAGGAGCTCGTACATGGCCCGGTGAGCCGCCTCATTCCGTGTCCTCTCCTCCTCCAACAACCTAACCGTCTTCTCCTCCACCAGCAATTCCTTCTCCGCCGCCACCCGGTCCCTCTCCTCCAGAAGCGCCTGGGTTGTCGCTCTCTCTTTCTGAAGATCAGCCTGCAACACCACTCCTCGTTAGCATTGTAATCATCGATGGCTGCACACACAATGTAATGGAGGAAAGATATCTGAGTCTGTATAACTAACTTCGATGGCGAGATTGACTGGCCCTGGACGAGTCCTTATCTCCGCACAGGAGCTCATTTGGCACGCCTTGATCTCCGGGAGAGTGAGAGGACAACGTATCCGTCCATCTCCAATGGCTATCGAGCCATGGGGCCTCCCGCCACCAGCTATCATCACCAGCTCTGGATTAATAGGATGCTGGCTCGGGTTATAGTCCTCCCCTTTCCTCGCCTTCGCCTCCTTGTTGTACATCATGGGCTTGTGGTGGGAGGAGATGTTGGTGAACTTTTCTGGATGATCGAGGTCAGACTCAGAGAATGCCTTGGCCTTCTTGTACGAGGTAGTATGGGCCATGGCATAGAGGTCGTACACCTCTGGCACCTCTGTGTTATTGTGTTGCGCCTAAAAGAGAGGAACAAAGTATTAGTAAAGGGCTCAAGCTAGCATGAAGAATGAATTGCATGAATCATGAAGCTAACCACATACACAGTTCCGCCCGTACAGAAATAAGTTGGCGCTGCCTTGATGGTGTGGCACACCAACCATTTGGGCATGCCGGTCCTTGGCATTGTTGTGGACGGCTCGCCAGTGGTCTGTGCACCACTCATCCACCAACGCCTCCCAACAATCCATCTTCTCCGCACACCATCTCGGGGGCACCTAAGTTAGTAAAGAGAAATTTGAGCGCTATGCCTACGAATCAAATCAAGGAAACTAAGTACAAGGCCTTAAGAGTAGGTAATTACCTTCATGTACTGATGCTTCTTCAGAAACTTTTCGTGGCATGACGGCTTGTCCTTCATAATACCACACATAGCGTAGTAGTCTCGAATAGCCTGCGGCCGAGCTTCATGCCATAAGTTTTGTAATAGGCGCTTGCACTCGGTATTGATAACCTTTGCCGCATCCTCATCGTATCCCTCCTCATGCCTGTAGAAGGTCTACAATCAAACGAGAAAACACTGATTAGTACAATAACTAGCTATTGTTAATTTTTAATTGTGTAAAGGAGAAATTACCCAAAAGCTTCTGATCACCATCTCGGCCCTCGTGTGGCACAAGACACCGTCGATCATCTCCTCCGACGGGGCCTAGGCAGCCAAGTAGTGCTCCCAGCTCAATCCTAGCTATGGAAGCTGACCCTCACCGGGCAACGTGACAAAACCCGGAAAATTTTGCCGGCAAAGCACACCAAGGACGTTGTTGTGCCTGCGGACTCCATTGGCGTGTCGCCAACCCCTGCAGTATGACAAGGCCAATGCATTAGATATTTGAAGAAATGTGAAGGCACAAAGTACAAAAAGAGTAAATGCACTTACTTCTCCTCATCAGGCCTAATCACCGGCCTCTTCTCGCGGGTCGCCGGCAGGGGCGTGAGCCGTGTACCACCACGCTGGTACACAGTGACCCCCTCAACCACCTCATCCTCACTATCAGTAAACTGATCCCTGCCACCATCAGCATGGCCACTCTGCCCCTGAGACAGATCTGGCCAGGTACCCCATCCGGACGTCTCCTGGGACGTAGCCCGATCCCTGTCCTGTTTCGGAGTCTCGTGTGCCGAAGCCTCTAGGACCGGAGTCTCGTGGTCCGGAGTCCCCGTAGCCTCCACCTCAGATGGGTCCACCCTAGCAGTCATGTGCTCGGGTGAATGAGATGGGGGTGGCGGCGAGGAAGGTGTAGCAGCTCTCCCGCGGCCACGTCCTCTACCTTTCTTCTTCCCTCCCCGCCCTCCTCTCCCGGTGGGCAACGACGCCGATGAAGAAGCGCCCGCTGGTGTCCCCTACTGTCTATCAACGCTCTCCGGAGAGATAGGGGTGGAATGAAAGTATCCCTCCCGCAGGCCGCCGACGAAGAAGTACCCGCGGAGCGCTCTGGACCCGCGTCCACCATCTTTCAACACCTGCCATGACAAAGAGTAAACGAAATTAGTACAACATAAAAAATTGAATACCTGACATGAATAATAATATGTATATAATTTAAGTTGGGATGCATACAAACTAATAATAGTCTGGATCGTCTATATATGCTCCGGGATCAATAAATGCATCATCATCATCACTATCACGCGTGTCGTCATGAATGACATGCTCATAGGGTTCAGCGGCATCAACATGTGGAAGGCCCTTCTGTAATTGGTCAAGCATTGACAGGTCATCCGCAGCAGTAACCTATTCTTGTTCTGGCTCTTCTTGTTCCAGCTCGGGGGTGAAGTCGGATTCACTGTCGCTGTCTACTTCCATGTTCTGGGTGAGGTAGAGCGGTTCTTGAAACGTTTTTTTGGAAAGACGTGTTTCTTGGAAGAATTCTCCTTCATATGTGTCTGGATTAATGTCAGGTTCATAATCCTCTTCATTGGGGGAGGTGGTCTAGCACGTTTTGGCACTTCATAAACGACATCCCAACCTTTCAGATTTGTATTAGTTTGGCAGGCCCATGGTAGATAGAAAACTTGGGTCGCCTGTTGAGCCGTAATATAGACATTGGGAACATCTAAATGGGTGTTTTTTTATTTCGACTAGCCCTATATGTTCATGAGTCCTTCTCGTCTCCTTCGGCTGGAACCAATAACATTTGAAGACTGAGACGTTCGGTGGGTTTTCACCATAGAATAGAAGTTCATAAATTGCTTCAAATCTTCCATAATACTCGGTACCTCCTTTGCCGATAGCAGTGACACCACAATTTTTAGATTTTCTGTCGTCCATAGATAGCTCTTTGCCAAAGGTACGAAAGTGATACCCGTTGATGTCATATTTCTAAAGTTTAATATGAAAGGATTGTTGCATTAGCCGCAAATTAGACCAAGAAATGAAATGGTCTATTAATGGTAATTACCGTTGTTTTGAACCAAGAGATGAAACCGGGATAGCCGTCTCCATGCTTTGCCAGAAGCTCATACTCTTCGATGGAATCCTTTTGGATCACCGCTCCATCCGAGAATTTGTCGACGTATCAACTATATCAAATATTCGGGAATAAGAGCAGTTCAAAGGAATTAGAAGTTGCGAAACAATGTATCGAGAACTTACTCGATGTGCGGCCGCACTTCTGTTAGGTTGTTGAAGATATACAACGAAATGGTCCACCATTCTTCGACATCCAACGCTATTGGTTTCGAAGCACCGGCTGGTGTGAGCTTCCCTTTGAATAGGCTGAGGTTGGATCCACCTTTTTTAGGGTCGCCAGCATTGTACCAAGGCTTCGGATTATGCAAATGATAATTTTTGTCTTCGTAGTGTGCTATCACGAAGTTTGTCGCCTCCTAAGTAATGAATGCCTCGGCCATCGATGCTTCAGTTCTACGTTTATTTTTACATTTTGCTCGAAGCATCTTTTGCATCCTCTCAGTTGCATAGCACCAATGATTTTGCACGCCCCCCAATCTTGCCTCGGTAGGGAGATGTAACGGTCTATCACATAGAGTCTGCTGATCGACTCTAGCCTTAGGATTATCCTTTGACTTCCCCTCTATGCCGAACAATGTACCAAAAAGGGTCTCGCCGATATTCTTTTCAGTGTGCATCACGTCGATGTTGTGTGGAAGAAGGAGATCTTCGAAGTAAGGCAGATCCCACAAGCATGTCTTGTGAGTCCAGGCGTGTTCCGAATTATACCCCTTGAAATACCCTGGACGCTCTAGATCAGGCTCGAGAGCAATTAATTGATCCAGGGGCTGTTGGCCTGTCAATGCAGGTGGTGCAGAGTTTTTGACAACTCTACCTTTGATGAAGTTCTTCTTGTATTTTCTGAACTTATGGCGAGGATCCAGGAACTGTCTACGCAAGTCGAAGCAAGAATACTTGCGACCCACCTGCAGCCAATGAAACTGAAGAGCTGCCTTGCATGTGGGGCACGGGAACCTTCCTTGCACACACCAGCCAACGAATAGCGCATACGCCGGCAAGTTATGCATCGAGTACATGTACATGACATGCATTGTGAACTTTTGTTTTCTAGCGGCGTCATATGTCTTGAACCCATTATCCCAAGCTTCTTGCAATTCATCCATCCGCGGCTGCATGTACACATTCATATTCTTCCCCGGATAGTTGGGCCCTAGAATTATCAACGCCAGGAAAATGTTCTTTCTTTGCCTAATTTGTCCGGGGGAGATTGAGTGGAATGACAAATACAGGCCAACAAATGTATTGGGTTGCCGTCATACCAAACGGATTGAACCCATCTGATGTGACGTAGACTCGACGATGTCGTGGATCTACCGCTTTATCCTCATGTAATGCATCGAAGTGGTTCCACGCAAAAGCATCTGATGTGTGTACCAACATCTGATTCCCATCTGTATCTAGTTCAGTTCTTTTTCCCAATTTGTGCCATGTCATCTGTCTGGCTGTCTCTTCGACCATGAAAAGACGTTGAAGTCTTGGTATGATTTCCATGTACCGAAGAACATTAACTGGGAGTTTGGTCTGCCTCTTGTCTCCCATACCGTTGTCTAACACAACATACCTGGAAGACTGAAAATGGGACAATAGTTCAAGGCCGCATACTCTAGCCTAAATAAGGCATATCCTTTCTCACAGGCATCTATCTTCTCATAGGGCATCTTAAGTACACAAAGGATTTTGTCCGACTGGTACAGGTTTGCAGGCATTACATGGCCTTTGGGTAGAAAGCGTCCAAATAGTGTCATCATCGCGTCATAGCATTCTCTGCCCAAGTTGATTTGAGCCTTCAGGGCCATTACTTATGCGATGGCATCCAGCTGACAAAGCTCAGTGTGCTCGTGGAGAGCACATTTTGAAGACTCCAACATTTCATTGAAGGCCTTTGCAGATTCCTCCATCTCATCATCCGAATCCCGAGCATCATCAAAGTCTTGCACCATGTCTTCGATCCTGGTACCATGCTCGTCGGTGCGACGACGAACCACCTCAGCTTTGGTACATTGGGTAGACTCACCATGAAATGTCCACACCGTATAATCAGGCATAAAACCCAACTTCTGCAGGTGTTTACTCATTTCACCCTCTGTCCTCTGTGAAAAGTTGTCGCACCTACGACGGGGGCACCAGATTTTTCTCTGGCCATTTGCAAATGCGGCTTTCACAAACCGCTTGGTTTTTGTTAACCATTCATTCGTCATGTCTTTCTGACTAGTGTGACCGGTGTACATCCATGCAGGATCACTCATCTTGCCTAGCTACTAAACACACAAGATATATATATATATATATATAATTCAACATATTCTGACGTCATGCCTGTGTCAACAGTCAACCGGGCCAGTCCCAGGTCAAACCTGACCAGTGGGGTCCACTGGTGAGTGACCCAGGGCTAATCCCGCGCTGACCGGGGTTTGACCCGCAGCTGGGGCCCGCTGTCAGCGGCTGGGGGCCTAATTAAGCGGGGGATTAGTGCTAAACGGTCGGCCACGTCGGTGCCCACCGGAGTTGGGCCGGCGGCGACCAAACCCGCGGCGGAGGCTCACCGGAGTTGGTCGAAAACGTGCCACAGGGCACGGGTTCGCGCGCCGAGAGCACTGGGAGGGAGCCCGTGCTCGACCGCATCTAGCGGGGCTGGCCAGAGGGCTTGGGGTCACCGGAATCGTGCCCGGCGACAAGGCTAGCGGCGGCCGGAGCTCGGGCTAGCTCGGGCGCGTGCATGCGCTATGCGAGGCGGCGGTTAAGTAGCGGCAATAGCGTCTACATGTCCCTGCGAAGCCGTTGGGCGCCTCCCGGTGACCAAATGGTCACCGGAGCGTTGCCGGCGACGACCCTTGTGACGGCGGCACTCGGCCATGGTGGGGAGGCCAACTAGAGGATGGGGATGATCACGGGGAGAGGGGAAAAGGGACGGCGAGCTCACGGGGAGTCGGATGGGGCGCTCGGTGGGCTCGGGGATGCGCCGGCGCGGCCGAATTTGGCACCGGTGGTCGTCGGGCCCGAAGACGACGGCGAGGGCGAGGCGATGTTGCGGGGCCTCCGGGGGCGATTCCATCGGCGAGGAGGAGCAGGGCGATGCGGCGGAGCTCGTGGTCCGGTCAGGGAGGCGAGGCGATGCTGGTGGTCGCGTGGGCAGCGAGCGGCGGCGACGGCCGGCGAGGGAGAGAGCAGAGGAGAGGGAGAGAGACGACGGGGAGAGGGGGAATGGGATCAACACGTCGGGGCCGTCGTGCTGGCGCGGTTTGGAAGGCTCGGGACCCCCAGCTGGAAGCAGGAGGTGGCCGGAGGCCCTCGGGTGCGCGCCACGGTTCCCCTCTGCCTACTGGCTGGAGGTGGAAGACGAGACTACCCCTGTGGGCTGGGCCTGGCTTCTCTCCTAGGCCGGCTACAGGTAAGCCAGGTAACCCTTTTCCTTATTGTTTTGCTTTTCTATTATCTGCAATTTTGTTCTGGTTTGTTAAAATATTAAACCATTTATAAAAATCCTGAAAATTGTTATGTGAGCTAGGTATAATTAACTAGTGCCACATAAAAAGTTTCAGAATTATTGGACTTTTATTTTATCCAAAGGAAATAAAATGCAATGCAAATAATATTTGGATTAACTCAAATGCCCAATATAAATGTTTCTGTTCCTCTAAAATATTGGATGGCATTTTTAAATTAGTCCAATATTTTATTGGAATACCAGGGACATTTTCTTGGAACTATTTGAAGCATTTTTTTATATTGCTTGTTTGACATAATTTTGGTTGCTGAGCCTTGATCATTTCATCAATTCAATTTCATTTGACTAAATAAATGCATGCATGAATGCAATGTCAAGCAAGGAAAGCTAGGGCTGTGACAAGTGGGCTCTGATAATCTTTGTTGACTTGTTCCACCACGAGCTGTCAATCCCCTCGGATGATCAGCTTCTTGATTCCCAACTCCACCGTGATTCTGAGTCCGGCAAGGAGCCCCTCGTATTCAACGGTGTTGTTGGTAGCCTCCTCTCGGGTGTTCCCTCCTCCAGCCTCAGCCGCGGGGGACACGACGGTGCCGCCGCCTGCGCCAGCCGTGTCGCCCACGACGCCCGTCTCATTCGCGGCCGCCTTGGCGCCCACAGCGTCTGCGGCTGCATGCGAAGGAGCCTTTGAAGTGGAGGGATGCGTGGCCGCGCTGCGCTTCTTCTTGGGAGCCATGGATGAAGAAGATGATGATGAAGATCGACTCGCTGTTCATGAACTCGGGTTCGCGCAAATGATGCACGCCCCCCTCCCTGGTGCGCCAAAGATGTCGGGGCACGGATGCACACGATCACCTACGGGACCAAAGGCCCCTTTGTGGTTCGGCAAGGGGGGGTCACGTTGCGCAAAGAGCGGAGAGTATGAGACAGCACGATGATCAGGACGCAGGCATTTTTACCCAGGTTTGGGCCGCTGCTAAGCGTAAAACCTTACTCCTGCTTTTGGTGGATTAATTGTATGAACACGAAGAACACGCAGCGCTCAATCCGGGCAAGGGTTGCCGTCAGGGGAGAGCTGCTACGCGAGTACAAGTGTCCAAAAGTCCGAATCCTCAGCTAGGTTGCCTTGGGCCTCCTTTTATAGCGCAAGGGGCAACCACAATGGCAAAATAGTCATTATCTAACGATTAGATAGCTTAGCAGAGCTATCATACCTAACTCTGGCATTTAGGACAAAATACCATGATTACTAGACTAGGTGGCACTCGGGGGTGCATCCCCGGCAAGCTCTTGCCACCGCCTAGCTGGCTGTTGCTTAGGGTCTTGACACGCTGCTGGACGGGTGTCAACTGGGTGTAATCTGCCTTCCGGTGCTTCGCCACTTGCTTAGTGAGAGCAACTTAGCCGCTTGAGGCTTCAACACCGCATCGACAAGTGACTGGCGTCGCGATACGGTGGAGTGGTGGCTGGTTAGCTCGCGCCTGCCGGGGGATGGCTTGCCGGGTCTTCCTGATATGTGCGCGCCTCGGTCCCCGGCAGGCTCCGGGGATGCGGCTGGCGTGCTTTGGGCCCCTTCTGGGCCGTTGTGCTGGTGTTGCCGGTGTTTGCTTGTCCCTCTGCAGGTTGTTGCTGCCGGGGTCTGGTTCTTGAATGCTTGCTTGGTGGTGTGGTAGCTTTTCCCGACGGGTTTTGCTACTACTGCCTGTGCATAAGTCAGGGGCACATGATACCCCTGTCCTAGTGCACCGACATACACCCAACCAGGCAAAAGAAATAAAGATAACATGAAGAACTACAAAGTTTATTGGTTCGGAGGATTCAAAGGTAAATAATAAATATTACACTACAAACGGATGGTTAAATATAACACACTAACCTTGGCCCGAAGAAATAAACAAAATGAGCATTTTCTGACCTTCATACGACTGCTCGTATGACCGCTTGCGGTCGTACGATCCTCCATCGTTTGACCTGTCGTGGTACGTGAAGTTGGCAACCAACCAAAAGAGCACTCATATGAGCGCTCTCGTGTTCGTATAAAACACCGTCTTGCAATCTAGATCTTCAGTCGCTTTCTGCCCGAACGTCATACGATCGCCCATACGAGTGCATGCGCCCATATGATATGCCGTCGTTGGGTTTGTTTCCTCTGGTTGTGTGTGTTGGTGTGTGGGGACACCGACTCATAAGTCATGATCACCGAATGTACGTGTACAGTGATCCCAGAGATCAATGCTCACTGAACACACAGAAGTTGAATAACAAGAGTCTTACATCCATACTTAGTGTCTTACACAAATAAATACCATGAAGGTCAAGTCTTACATAGATAGGGCCGTGAAGGCCAAATAACAAACACAACTAGCAGCGGAAATCTTGATCGAAAGCGTAGCTCCATGCCATCTGCCTTAACCCTACACGCATTCTGACTGGGAAGCGTCGTAGATCTCATGTTCGTCACCAACGAACTCTTCACCGTATTCTTGCTCTTCTATGCCTGGCCAATTAAATTACTAGTGGCAAGCCAATGAGTACTTTGAAATTACTCGCAAGCAACCCATGTTTGGAACAAGGCAATAACAATGCATGATATAGCACTAAGTAGGTAAGTTTTGCGGAAAGCTAATTTTGAGTGCGATGACATGATCAAAATAACTTGTTGTAGCATGCATCATGAGGATACAAGTATCCGTACGAACAGGTTACATATATCAATATAATCACAGGGATTGAACATCTCATGTTCGTTCATCACGTCAAGTCACCCGACTTAACTCAAGTATCATCTTTGTCACCAACACACGCACACCAGGTTTGTGAAAACATCAGACGTAGTTTAAGCAGGACCTCCAACTGTCCATGACCGTGGACACGGCTATTCAAATAGTTTTACACTCTACAGAGGTTGCACACTGTCGGCGTTCTGGGAACGGGGGTACCCAGACCTGCCTGCCTGCGGCCCAGGGCATGGCCCACTTCATCAGCCAGACACAGACAGGCGCGGCACCACTCAGGACAAGGCCCTCGTGAGGCCCCTGGGATCGCGAGGAGGAGCAGCGTCAAGACCGGCAAGGAATGGGCCTCTTCAGGCCCCCTCCGAAGCGGCGGAGATCTCTATGCAGGGCCCGGCCTTAGGAGTCAAAGATGACGCAAGGAAGGACAGGCGGGCGCCAGCGGGCCAGGCGGCGCAGTTTCCCCTTTGGTATAAAGGGAGCAAGGACGTACGCGGGTTCCAAAAGCATCCCCCAAAGGTTTCCATTCCGGTGCAATGAGACCACGGCCATGAGCCCCGCAGGGTGGATGTCATCGCCGAGCCCACCTCTGCATCATCGCCAACTACTTTGCAGGCGAAGACCGCCTTTGGGCAGGGCGGGCATGTACTCCCATCCCCCTTCAAAATTGGCCGTTGTGGGATCCCTTCCCGCCATCGCGATAAGGGAAGAGCACCCGGTCCACCGCTATATATAGAGGCTAGGCTACACCATAGAAGGGGATCCGAAACCAGTCGATTCACTCATCCACCACCAAGCCAACGGAGGGCCAAGAGCACCTCAGGAGCGCCCTCACGAGGCTCCGAAACACTGTACTAGTTCATCCACCACACCTCCTCGAGAGGCAATCCACCAAAGCAGGAGTAGGGTATTACGCTTCGCAGCGGCCCGAACCTGGGTAAACTACCGTGTTCATCTTTTTCCTCGTCATCGTGCGAGTTTATCGTCGTTTGGTCCATCGAGTAGCGAGCTAGGTTGGCAAGGCCGCAGGGGATCTTCGCACACGCCCCTGTGTTCGAATCTTAAGGGTTTTGCGGAGCCCGAAATCCGACATTTGGCGCGCCAGGTAGGGGGCGTGTCGAAATCTCCCTCAGGTCTCGCCTCGCCTCCGCTCGCCGCACTCATGGCAAAAGGACGTCGAGCCCAGGCTGAGCGGCGAGCTGCCCGCGTGGCGCGGCCGGCGCCGGCAGGCCATGGCGCCCCGCGTCGTTCTGCCACCCCGTCAGCGGGCACCATCACCGGCCGGACTCTCAACGGGCGCTGGGGGCTGCCGCCTTCACCAACCACACGGCACGCCCCCGTCGCCCCGGCCCTTCCCCGCGTTCGGGCCGCGCCGCCACTCTTCCGAGTCTGCCAAGACCCGATGCACAGACATGTCGCGCTCCTCATGGCGCACGAGCTACGTCGCCAACACGCTGCCCGCGACCGCCACATCGACGAGGCCAGGAGCGCCCCTGGGCACGACACCGCCGCCGACGAGACCCAGGTGTATCTCAGCGAGGCTCGCACCCATGAACTCGCACGATCGGCGGGCACGGCGCCTGGGCCACGCGGGCGTGCTCGGGACGTCCGCGGCATCCTGCGCTCACCGGGGACCTGGTTCGAGCTGCCGGGGTCCCAGGAGCCGGCCGCAGGCGCTGGCAGAGACCGGTGGGAGGTGCTGGCCACACGAGAGGGGCGTCGCCTCGCGCCTTTCGGCACGCTCACCGGGACCAGGGAGGACGACCGGAGGCTTGACTACGCCGGCGCCCAGGGGCTCGTGCAACTCTACAACGACCGTGTTGACGCGCGCCCGGGCCACGAAGGGAGCAGCACCGACTGCCACGGCGACAGGAGGCGCACACGCGACTTCGCGGGCAGCCCCCACGCGGACCGGTATGTGCAACTTTGCGGGGGCGGCTTGCGGGGCTGGCCTCGCGAGGGTGTCCGTCGCGGGGACCCTCGCGAGGCACGCCCGCTGGTAGGCAGCTGCCTTGAGCAAGCGTCTGGGTCTGGGGACCGGGGGCCACTTGCCTGGGAACGGAGGGTAGAACATGCGCCCTCGTCCTCGGGCCGGGAGGCCCCAGCTTGGGGACGGAGGGTGGAACACACGCCCATGTCCCCAGGCCAGACGATCCCAACCTGGAGACGAAGGGTGGAACATACGCCCGTGTCTCCGGGGCGCGCGACGCTCGCTTGGAGACGGAGGGTGGAACATACGCCCATGTCTCCGGGTCGGGTTTCGTTCGATCACCAGTGGGCGATCATGTACTCGCCCATGTCCCCAGGCCCGGCTCGCCCGACCTGGGGGCAGGGCCCCGAGTCCCAGCATGGGAACCCCGGGGACCCCAGCGAGGCGCGCTGGGGCACTGCCCGGGGAGCCCAGGGCCTTCTTCTTGGGCGGGCCTTCCTGTCGGAGAGCGCAAGGGGCTCCCCCTACGCTCGAGGGCCCGCCCAGAGCAGACCTTACTTCGCCACAACAAACCCGGGGGCTGGGAGTCGGCTTCGTGCCCGCGAGGCATGGAGCTCCCTATACACCCCCGGGACCAACACCAACCCGTGACACTCTCATGTAATAATGAGTGGGCTGTATACACCCGGAGCCCCCCGAGGACGTGGAGGGGTTCCTCCCATGCAACGTGGCAGCCACAGCAACGTGGATGCCCTACGCTCAGTGCTGGGGGAAGACGAAGACTACTCTAAAAAGCCGGACGCGGCCTTTTTCTCGCTCTTTTTTGTATTCCAAGTTGCAACCTTCGAGAATCCTTTTTGTGCTCGAACCTGTTGGAGGTTCGAGGATTTTGTAACTCCGTGTTTAAAAGAAAAAGGGGCAGGGACTTTTTCTCTCTTTGTTCTCTCGTTTTACCGATCTTGAGTTCCCTCTTTCCGGATTGGCGTTTTGCAAGAAGCCGTGCGCTCCGCACCACCTAGAGGCACCTCAGGGCTGGACAACGAGGCCTTGGCGCCTCAGGAGCACACGTCTCTTGGCCGTCGACCCCTGCTCGGAGGCTCCGACCGCAGCACGACACTACAGCATGGAGTCTCGGGAGGCCCCGGGGCCTCCTGAGGCAGCACCCGAAAGGACGGAATGGGGGATCGCTCGAGCGTCAAAGGGGGCTCCTGAGCATCACGCCTCAGGAGCCTTACCGGTCATATAGCCACTCGCCCCCTTGATGTCGTCCTTGGTGATCCGGTCGGCATCAAGGGTGTTGAGGCCTGCCCACGTAGTTGCGTCCTGGTGATCCGGTCGTACACTATGGTGGTCGGGAAATGTGCGGGACTGGGACCTGCCGACGTAGAGCGGTTTGAGCGTCAAAGGGGGCTCCTGAGCAGCACGGCTCAGGAGCCTTACCGGTCATATAGCCACTGGCCCCCCTTGATGTCATCCTCGGTGATCCGGTCGGCATCAAGGGCGTCAGGGCCCGACCCCATGGCTGCGTCCTTGGTGATCCGGTCGTACGCAACGGTGGACGGGAAATGTGCGGGACTGGGCCTTGCAGACGCAGAGTGCCGAAAGGGCCCCCAAGCCGTCCAACAAATGAGGAGGAAGCGTCCCGGACATCCGGACCCCTCCCCAGGCACTACGGCTAACCCCCACGACGCCGAAGGCTACCGCAAGCGCGACAACCGGATTGGCAGCAACCCCGGACAAGATGAAGCGCGGCGCTACGCACCTCGTCATTCGGGGACACATTCGAGGTATTTCCCAAAATACATAAGAGTTGCCGCTAGGCTGCATGCATAACCCTGTCAGGAGAACAAGAAGGCTACTCAAGGGGGTGCGCCGTCGCCGCTACTCTCGTCACCACTACCCGGCGACGGCCCCGCGCTTCTCGGCTCAGGCACTGCCCTCGGCCTCGTCGGAAGAAAGCTTCGTTATCAGGTCGTCCACATGGTCCTTGACCCACTCGGCGAGGGCGGCACGAGTCACTTCAGGCACAGGACCAAGCACCGCCTCAAAATCGAAGTGCGGGTCGAGACGAAGGAGGTGACAGAAGACGTCCGAAGCCGCCCGCTCGAGGAGGTCGCGGCCCTTCTCCTCCACGAGCACGCTGATCTGCTCCGCGCCCTCCTCAAGGCACTCCACGACCCTGCAAAAGAAGCCCAGGTACCCGGCATAGTATGGAACCAAGGGGCTCGAGACGCTCGCGCCACAGATGTCGTTCAAGGCCCGGGTAGCCCTCCCCTCGAGGGACCTGAACATCTAGGAGCGCGCGAGTTGGAGGCCGCGAGCAGGGCCCGCCTCTTCAGAAGCCTTTTCTACCAGGGAAGCAGCGCCTTTCACTTGTTTATAGAGAAAGGCTAGCTCGGCCTCGGCAGCAGCCTGGGCGTCCATCACGGCTCGTTGGCGCCCCTCTTCCGGGTATAACCTTTTCTTGAGGGCATTAACCTCGCCTTTCAGGTGGTCGCGACGCTGGCAGAAATGGGACTCCTGGAGCTTCAGCTTCGCGCGGTAGTCCTGGAGAAGGGAAGGCCAAGCCTCTGCCACCTTGTTGTCAACCTCCTCTTGGAACTTCGCCTCGTGGGAGGCAAGGGACTCCTCGGCCAGCGACGCCTGGCGCTCCCTCACTTCTAGCCTCTCCTGCTCCAGGCTCTGCTCCAACGCCTCCAACGCCAACGAGTCAACAGGCGCTCGGGGGCTCGCACTGGCGGAGAGGAACTCGGTTGACGGGCCCTCAAGTGTGGCCCTCCGCATCTGGACCTGCCTTTCAAGGTCGGCGTTGAAGGCCTGAAGCTCCCTGAGGCGTTCCTCGGAGGCCCTGCACCGGCAGTCGGCTTCCTGAGCCTCGGCAAGAGCGCGTTCATGGGCCTCCACCGCCGCGGCAAGGGACTCCTCGGCCTTTGTGCGGGAGCGCTCGTGCTGCAGGCGGCCTAAGTTCACTCCGACCTCAACCTGATGCCATCCCTGCGTAAGGCGCTGGCGCTCCACCTCCAAGCAGGCATCATTGTTGGCGAGCTCCACCCCCAGGCGCCTCAGCGCGTCTTCCGCGGTGTCGAGCAAACCCCACCGCGCGGCGCTCCGGTCGCCAGCAGGCTCAAGGGGCCAACCAGGAGACCCACCTTCCCCAGGGTGAGCGGGGGAGGCGCGCGAGGATCCACCTAGCCCAAACGTGTGCCCAAGGGCTGGGGGCTCCCGCGTAGACACTCCAGAAGAAGGACGCGCCTCCTGGGGTCCCACGTCACCAAGCAAAGGGGGCCCGAGGACGCAGCGTGGCACGACCCCAGAGAAGGCCACTGGCGGTGGAAGCGGCCCCATTCTGGGGGGCTCGCGCTCGCGGCCACCAGACAACCGAACAGGCTCGGGTGTGGGCTCCCCGGTGGGCCGAACCCCGCGGCCAGCGAGAGAGGAGACCGCAAGAAGCTCGGTGGCTGCAGGAGCAGGCGAAGCTGACCCGTCTCTTCCGTCGCCAGTGGGAAGCCTGTGAAACAGAAGCTTAGAAGGAAGGCGCCGAAGAGGAAGTTGAAGGGGGGCGCAGGCACTTACTCATCCACGGCGATCCACCTCCTCTTCACCGGCGCCCACGGCGCCGAGGAGCGGCCGCCCCTGGGTGCCTTCCTCTTCCGACCGGCGCGGTGGCCGGGGGACGATGAACCAACAACCGGCGATTGATACTCAGCGGCGGAGACGGCGACCTTCATCATCTACTGGGCGTCACCCCCGACCTCGGTCTGACCCGAGGCGGGAGCCGGAGGAGCGGGCAGCGAAGGGCGACCCACCTCGGCCACGGGGAGGGCGGCGTCCCCCAAATTCTTGGAGGTCGGGGCCCCCAAGAAAGAGGCATCCTGAGGGCGCGCCTCCTCCGGAGGGAGGAACCCCCAATCATCGAAGCGCGGCATCTTCGCGACGAGAGCTTCCCTGTCCTTGTAGTTGTACAAGGGGAGGCCGTCCCGGGGAAGCTCGTCAGGTTCACCACCAGCCAGGCGGCGGAGAAGCTCGCGCAGCACGTCAGGGGAAAGAGGCAGGACCTGGATCCTCATTGGATCATGGGGGCCTGTGAAGGCCCACATCGGACGGGAATGGCTCTGAAGAGGAGCAATTCGTCGGCGTGTGAACTCCCGCACCACCATCGCCATCGTCACGCCCGCCTGCTTCAGCCTCGCCAGCCTGGCTAAGACCTATGCGAGCCCTGGATCGGCAAGCTCTTCGTGCCTCCACCCGCGATTCGGCACTACGGGGGTCAGCGGGAGTTGGAACAGAGTTTCGGCCTCGGCGGCGTCGACGTACACCCATTGCCGCCGGAACCCTTCTGCTTCCGGAGAGAGTCCGGCGTCGAGGGCCCCCCGGGCCGATGCGTCCGCCGTTCTCAAGGACACACACCCAGAGCACTGTTCTCCCGAAGCCAACTCAAGGGAGAAGAAGTGGCGCAACAAGGCCACGGAGGGGAAGACGCCAACAAAGGCCTCACACAGGAACGCGAAGGCCGAGAGGAGGACAATGGAACCAGGATCAAGATGGAGCACATGGATCCGGTAATGCGAAAGCACGGCGGAGAGGAAGCTTGAGAATGGCAGCAGTACGCCCGAGAGAAGGCCGTGGATATGAAGGGGGGACAGCGGGGGCTCCCAGCTCGCTCCGAGGCCACGAGCCTGGCCAGATCTTGGTGGCCCCCCACTCATTGGAGCCGACGGCGACCACCAGCTGAACCTTCTCCAACCCCTCCAAGTTCACCACCGATGACCGGCCCAGCGCGGGCTTAGGCGCCGACACGATCATCAGCACCCAAAAGCCTTCGCCTTCTCCCTTCTTCAGAGCCACAACAAGGGGGGCGAGGGGGCGCGCGTGCAGGGATCCGGTGAAAAGGGCGAGAGCCGCCGAGGAGGTGGGAACAGATGGCAGAATCGACGGGAGACGAAGGTGGCTTGGTGGCGTATGCCGGGCAACTCGCCAAATCTGGCAATGGCCGGTCCGGTGCGGGGGAGAAGGGGCGACGGCCCCTCGGGCTGCCGCATATGAAGCCTGGCCCACAGGCATTTGGGGCCCGTGGCGCTTCGGGCCACCATCAAGGCTTCGCCTAGAAGCCAGCTCGAGCGCGCCTTGGGCCCGGGGGCTACTGTCGGCGTTCTGGGAACGGGGGTACCCAGACCTGCCTGCCTGCGGCCCAGGGCATGGCCCACTTCATCAGCCAGACACAACCAGACACGGCCCCACTCAGGACAAGGCCCTCGTGAGGCCCCTGGGCTCGCGAGGAGGAGCAGCGTCAAGACCGGCAAAGAATGGGCCTCTTCAAGCCCCCTCCGGAGCAGCGGAGATCTCTATGCAGGGCCCGGCCTCAGGAGTCAAAGATGACGCAAGGAAGGACAGGCGGCCGCCAGCGCGCCAGGCGGCACAGTTTCCCCTTTGGTGTAAAGGGAGCAAGGACGTATGCGGGTTCCAAAAGCATCCCCCAAAGGTTTCCATTCCGGTGCAACGAGACCACGGCCACGAGCCCCGCAGGGCGGATGTCATCGCCGAGCCCACCTCTGAATCATCGCCAGCTACTTTGCAGGCGAAGACCGCCTTTGGGCAGGGCAGGCATGTACTCCTGTCCCCCTTCAAAATTGGCCGTTGTGGGATCCCTTCCCGCCATCGCGATAAGGGAAGAGGACCCGGGCCACCGCTATATATATAGGCTAGGCTGCACCATAGAAGGAGATCCGAAACCAGTCGATTCACTCATCCACCACCAAGCCAACGGAGGGCCAAGAGCACCTCAGGAGCGCTCTCACGAGGCTCCGAAACACTGTACTAGTTCATCCACCACACCTCCTCGAGAGGCAATCCACCAAAGCAGGAGTAGGGTATTACGCTTCGCAGCGGCCCGAACCTGGGTAAACTACCGTGTTCATCTTCTTCCTCGTCATCGTGCGAGTTTATCGTCGTTTGGTCCATCGAGTAGCGAGCTAGGTCGGGTGAGGCCACAGGGTATCTTCGCACATGCCCCTGTGTTTGAATCTTAAGGGTTTTGCGGAGCCCAAAATCCGACACACTCTTTACCCACAAGACTCGGGGAACTTCCGTGTCATCCATGACTCGCGGTATATTACATACCCGAGGTAAGCACCCGAACAATGCCTTTCCCTTGACGACACTAAACAAAAAGTCCACTCGATTGGTACACAGCCCTCATGATGTACATGATACGAGCCTAGCTCCAGATCGTACCATCCATGAAGGGACCAACGGTGTGCCCGGTGCCTGTGAAGACAGCGCATGGTCGCCCTACGAGGCACGATCCCGTATCGATAGTGACCATGTCACTCCCGCCACTAGTAATGTGGGCTCTCTGCTAGCATCGACCAAAGTCATCGACAAGGCCCTGTCCCATAAGGGGTATCGTGGTTGTGCATGTAAGGTTGGGACGGTTAACAAATCTTAAATCTCTCCGTTTTCGAAAACACACACATACACAATTTGCTCCGGTACACCACTTCTTTATCAAGTGTTTACCTATCTCAACGTCATCTCCCTCGGGCATTAGTGGCACCCGATGGGGTTTTCGAAAAAGTCTTTGGAATCATTTTGTCTCCAACACCATGCATATCCCCATCCCACTTTGCGTAGCAACTACTTAGCTACCTAACTACTCCCACCCGCACAACCCTCATAAGAAGGTAGGGTCATGCACGATGCAAGTATCAACAAGAAAGTACCGGAGGCATCCCACCAAAGTGGTCACCACATCACATGATCAACATCACGAAAATAAGTGCTATATGCTATGCAATTAAAGGTTTCATAGTCATGGTCAAAGGGCTGCTTGCCTGGCTCAACAAAGTCTTCGGGATCTTCAAAGTCTTCGGGTCCAACTCCCTCGTCAACAACCTAATCTATCGTCGCGATAATAACGGCAACAATAAGAATCACAACAAAAAAAGAGTACAACTCCACTTTTAAAATGTTACCCTACTCTGTCAAATATTACAATATAAACTAAAAATATTTGTCTAAGGTTTTGTTCTGAAAAACATTTTGAAAACTATTTAAACAGAGGCTAAAAATATTAAAAACTAGGTTTTAAATAAAATCACTACATAAAAAAATTTCAAAAAATTACACAAGTGGCACTGTTAAATTCTATAGAATATTCTAAGATTTGTGATGGAGAAATAATTGGAAATGGACAATTATATATTTGTGTGGGATTTTTGCAAATAATGCTAGAAAAAGAAAAAGACAAGGGCTGCAGTGCCCTGGGCCCGCGGCGGCCAGTAGCTGGGCCGGCCCAGAGGCCAGCTAGCCCAGGCGGACCGGTGTCCCCCTCGCGCGCCAGGTTCAAACCTGACGGGCGGGGCCCGGCGGGCAGCCACACAGAGAAGAGGAGAGAGGGAAGAGAGGATGACAGGTGGGGACCACCTGTCATCTCCTTCCTCTCGACAGGGAGGAGATGGAGCTCACAGGCGATGAAGGAGGGCATGATGAGGTGAGCGGAATGCGGGGATGGACTCAGCATTGAGCCGCCATTCCTCTGGAGGTGGAGCTTGTCGGAGAGGGGGCCTTGGTCGCCGGCGATGAAGGAGCCGCGGCAGAGGTGCTCGGGAGGTGGTCGCGTCGACGCCTCCGACTGCAAATCGATCGGGAAAGAGAGGGAAATCCATCAGGGAGGTGAGGGAGGACCAATGGAGAAGGAATCGGGTCCGGAGGGGGCCTCTACCTGGAGATCACCAGAGCTTCGAGGCGGCGGATCTCTGGTTCGATCCGAGCACAGGGGGCTCGGGAGCTTAAGTGGGGGTACGGGGCGGTCGATTGGGTGGAAGAGGGAGCCAGAGGAGAGAAGAGGGGCTCGGGGGAGGCCCTTATGTAGGGGCACGGCGGTCCACCACACGGTGGTGCGCCGGTGAGGAAGTAGCGCTCACTGGAGGGCACGGGGAAGAGAGGGGGAGTGTCTGGGGAGCTCCTGGGATGGGTCTAGGCGCGAGGGAAGCAAGAGAGAGCGGGAGGAGCGCGCGCGTGTGAGCCTGCTCAATGGCCGAGTCGGGCGGCGCTCGGCACGCACGGGAGGAGGGAGAGGGAGGAGGAGAGAGGACGTGGCCGACAACATGCATTGGGCAACGGCTACAGTGCGGTCGGGCACTGTAGCGCGCTCTGGAGCGCCCGTTTGGCATGCCATGGCATGCCAACGGCATCCTGGCTGCGACCAACCGTGTCCAATGGGTCCAGGGGGGATTATAAAATGTGTGTGAGGCATTGGATGCTCTGGTGACCCACTAGGGTGAGAGAGGAGTGGAGAGAGAAGGAGATTCCTTCTGTCCATAAGGGAAAATGGGTTTTCACCCCACTTAAACATTGCGCTAAGCCATGAGTTTCTTGCTGGAGGTAAAATACAACAATATGGGACTGTGGTAAAAGTTTGGGGGCAAGGAGAACAAGTTAAGAGGGGGAAACATGGTTTTTACAATTCTGACAGAAGGTGTTTGATGATGATTTGGGCAAGCAAATGGAGTTTGCTTGACTTGAGATTTAACAGGATGCAAATGTAGGTAAAAATAGGGAGGGTCACCAAGTTTGAGGAGATTTGAAGAAAGTTGGCAGTGCAAACTTGAAAAACCCTAGAATTTGGCAGAATCAGATTTCTGTAGATTCAAGCATGCATTTCACTTCCCCCAAATCCACCACTTGGTGTGGTATCATTATTTGGGGTTTAGAACATGCCCATAATGTTTGGGGTCAACAAGCCAAACTTCACAATGTAAAGTTGTTCAAGCTTGACTCTGGACAGGAATGGTTTTGGAATATTTTGGTGGATCAAAACAATAGGGATTGAGATGAAACTTTGCAAGATCATCACATATAGCATGTGTGACATTCTAGAATTTTCTTGGATTTTATTGAAAAATATTTCTAATGGAAATATTTCAAAAGCTTGATTTAGTCAGAAAGGGTTTTGAGGGGTTTTGCCCATTATGTTGAACATGACCATGTGTTGAAACTCATATATATGGTAAATATATGTCCACTGAGTTTCCCTAAATTTTCTCAAATATTTTAAAAGCATTTAAATAATTTTTCCCTATGAAAAACCATTTCTGGCCTTAAGAAAAAGCCTTTAAATAAAATAGTAAAATAATCCTTAAAAATAATATTTGGTGGTTTTGGGAAGTCATATATATAGTAGGTTTCAAATAAAGCTTTTGGTGTAAAAGGATCCACCCAATTTGAGGACTTGTAGTGCAAACCTCAATTCAGGGGTTTTTGAAAACCTAATTTGAATAAATCCTTTTTGGCCAAAATAAATTTTGATAAAAGAGTTTTAGGTACTGTACACATGGTATGATCATTGGGCAAGAGGTTGGATCAAGGAAGATGTGTATAGAGAGGAGTACAATCTATGAGTGCCAAAACATATTCAAGCAAGCACCAAACAAATCAAACAAGCTTATGCACTCAAAAAGTTTTAAGTGGTTCCAATTTTTATAAATCCAAAGCATAGCAAGTCATACAAACACAGGCTGTGACATGGTGCCTCCGTTGCTCAATACGACCGCGCATACGACCGCGAGCGGTCATGTAAAATGCCATCTTTTGCCCTGTTTCGTCTGGAACTTCCTTTTCCTCAAATATTCTTGCGGCGTTAGCTCCAACACTTGTACTAGGCATATATTAAAAAGATCCTACAGTGGAATTATACCATGTATAAAATTTTGAGCAGACGAAAAATTTAACCTAGTGAAGAGTTAACCAAACCAACTTTAATAGCAATTCATGCAAAGTGCCAATGCAAGAATATGAATCCAAACTAAACTATAAACACCCAAAGCTAATAAAGAGTCCTACTTACTTACAGGCTGCCTCCCGATAGCGCTTTCGTTAGAGCCATATACCTAGGCTTCGATGCTACATAATTCCATCCAGATCCCATGGGATAACGACCCGGTGTGTAGTTGGAATTGCTTCCCACCACTATTTGGAGCATCTCATAGGAAAGTTTGGTCAAAATCGTACCCTCTTGCGGTGCATCGATCATATATGTGAAGAGGTCCTCGCCCTCAAGTGGGAACCGATGAACCAAGCTGGGTATACATGTCTCCTCGTTCTTCTACGAGGCCATGGTTAGAAACTTATGATTAAATTTTAATATAGTACCTTGGCTATCATTACAAGGGAACACTTCATAAAATTCTTTTTGTGGAACGTATAGTTCAACACTCCCTATTGGTTTCCCCTGCATAAGAAAATTGTCCAAAGAAGCATAGTTGGACATTAGCATTGATAAATCAAGAGAATATCCTTCCTCTAGCCCAGCATTAGAGCTAACATGATAATTATCATCCTCAACTTGAGGGTGACATTTCTGCATGGGAAGTTTGTTAGCATCAAATTCATTCAAAGTAGAGTTATCACTATACTCTTGTTCTTGTATATTGGAGGGTTCTTTTATCGTGAAATCCTCTTCTTCGTGCTTTTCTTCTTCTTCTTCTTCTTCTTCTCCTTCTTCAAAATCGTGCCCTTGACAATACTCATGTATGGAGTACATTTTATCTTACATCCATCACATTATGGCATCATTGTTGTGGGCTCGAGCAACGTCTTGGATCTCAGCAAATAATATACCTGCACTTTTGCTTACTACATGCCATAGGGATTCCTCGGTGACATCTGTCATATTATTGTTATAATTTGTAATCACTTGATTAGAAGCATCCATGCACTAAAAGTCAATGTGGTCGTGAGAACTGAGGGAGTCCTGGACTAAGGGGTCCTCAGGCCGGCTTGGTGGGCCGCTCTCTGATTGTCAAAGGAATGGCCGGATATGCGGCGACCCCGTATTCTAGAAGGAAACCTCCGAAGAGGCGGCGCGCACTCCAAGTCAAGATGAGAGGATAGGCGTCTTTACATCCGGCTAAAGACTTATCATGTGAAAACCCTAGGTACCCCCGGTGTCTATATAAACCAGGGGGTTTAGATTGTAGAAGGCGGACAAGCTCATCTAGGGTTTTGGCTACTTGATCTCAAGGTAGATCAACTCTGTAATCTCCATACACATCAATACAATCAAGCAGGACGTAGGGTTTTACCTCCATAGGAGGGCCCGAACCTGGGCAAACATCGTCTCCTTCGTCTCCTGTTACCCATCGATCCTAATCTCACAGCTCGGGACCCCCTACCTGAGATCCGCCGGTTTTGACACTGACATTGGTGCTTTCATTGAGAGTTCCACTGTGGGATCGCAAGAGGAATTGATGGCTCGCTTAATCATTAGCGATGAAGTCCGTAACGGGGGCTCCTTCGGCCCCGGACAGGTTCTCGCTTTCGGCAGCTTCGTGCTGCACGATGACCCAACCGGCCACCCTGGCCGGATTGGGATTCTCGCCCCCGATCAAGAGATCGGATTCGGGAACTTAGAGTTCTCCGTAGACTCCCGGGGCGATCTTTCGTTTGTAGGGCTCGCGATTCCATCTGACGAGCCCAAAGTCTCCGAAGCCTTAACTCCGGATCTCCCTCTTGACTCCGTCCTCGGGTCTATCCCTGCCTACGATCTGGTCCTTAGTCCGGATCCGGTTACAGTACCTGAGGGCCAGGGGTCGGCCCCTGCCGAACACACTTTGTGTGCGGGCACTTTGGAGGTTAACTCTGAAAGTCCTGGCAGGTCGATCCGGTCGAGCTCTCGGCGCATAACGAGGCGCTGGATTGGATCCTATCAATAAAAATCACAGACGACCCAACCTCGACCCAGGCTCAGATCAGTCTGGAGGCGGGTCATTGGGAATCTTTCAGCCCACCCACCACCCACTTGGTAGCCACTATCGAAGACTTAACCGATATGCTGGACTATGCCTCCGAGGAGGCAGAAGACATGGATGAAGAGGACGGCGCCCCTACCCCTGTCAACACTGGGCGATGGACTGCCACCTCCACCTACAACGTCTACATGGTAGACACCCCCGACGATACGGGCGATCGCACCCCTAAGAAGAATGGTGATAAATCCGGTGAGGCGCCGTCAAGATGCCGGAAACAACGCAAACGATCTAAGGCAAACAAGGGAAGGGAATCCATTACAGGAACCGGGGAAAACGACACCCCAGAAGACCTCGGCGACCCCGAAGACCCCGAACAGCCACTGGAGGACCAGGAAAGGCCCGATGATCAGTGCGACATCGAGGATCCTAATGATTCCGAAGACGACAACTACCTTCCCCCTGTCGAGGAGGAAGATAGTCTGGAAGCCGAAGACCTCACCATCCCCGAAAACCCTGCGGATCAGGAATGGTTTAGGCGGCAGCTTTCAGCCACCGCCCAAAGCCTGAAGGCAAAAGAACAGCAGCTCAGGGCCGAACAGGACACCTTCAATGATAGATGGATGAGGGTCTTGACAGCCGAAGAAGGGTACGATACCGATCTACCGGACCAACCCAAAAGCTACCCACGCCGGTGGCTGCTGCCGCAATTCGATGATGAGGCCCTTGAAACATCGCCTCCCAGGCATACTCCATACGACCAGCCGGACCGCCCTCCCTGAGGATGTGATAGAATGGCCGGCGAGGCCAAGTACGGACCTGCGGTGCCCCACAGGAGAGGAAAAGAGCCAGCAAGGCCTGAGGACAGGTATGACTTACGACAGGACCTGGATTACAAAGCAGGCCACACAAGATCCATCTACGGATCTAGAGGGTACCCCCCCCCCCCCCGCTAGACGGGACAGGCACCGGTCTTGGCTCGATCGCCATGATAGAGGTCAGGAACAATACCGGGCCCGACCTACCGCCGATCATAGGCATGATATAGCTCGGGTCAGAGGCGCTGCCCACCCACTGTGTTTCACAGGCGAGGTGATGCAGCATCAGTTCCCCGAAGGGTTTAAACCCGTTAACATAGAACAATACGACGGGACAACAGACCCAGCCGTATGGATTGAGGACTTCCTCCTCCACATTCATATGGCACAAGGAGATGATCTCCACGCCATCAAGTATCTGTCCCTAAAACTAAAGGGACCAGCTCGGCACTGGTTAAATAGTCTCCCTGAGAATTCTATCGGGAGCTGGGAAGAGCTCGAGGATGCCTTCCGATCTAATTTCCAGGGCACTTATGTCCGGCCACCGGACTCCTCCGACTTGAGCAATGTTGTCCAAAAAGCAGGAGAATCGGCTCGGCAATTCTGGAATCGGTTCTTGACCAAGAAAAACCAGATCATTGACTGCCCAGAAGCCGAGGCAATAGCCTCCTTCATACATAACATCCGGGACTAGTGGCTAGCTCGTCAGCTCGGCCAGGACAAGCTGAGGACAATGTCCGCCCTCACCTCACTTATGACCCGCTTTTTGCGCGGGTGAGGATAACTGGCTAGCTCGACGAAGCCATAACCCCGAAGACCCCGGCACCTCCCAAGTCCGGGATGGAAACGGGAAACCACGGCGTAACAAAAACAAACGCCGGCACAACAACGGCGATGCGGAGGACACGACCGTCAATGTCGGTTTCCGCAACCCAAAATCCTGACAGCGGAAGAAACCTTCTAGAGGTAATAGGGATGGACCTACCACGCTGGACAAAATCATGGATAGGCCATGCCAGATCCACGACACCCAAGACAAGCCTGCTAACCACACCAACCGTAATTGTTGGGTATTCAAACAAGCTGGCAAACTCGCAACCTAGGAGCAAGGCAAGAGCCCACGCAGCGAGGACGATGACGAGCCCCGCAGTCCAAGCAATGGAGGACAAAAGCAGTTCCCTCCAGAGGTAAAAACTGTGAACATGATATATGCCACTCACATACCCAAAAAGGAGAGGAAGCGCACCCTTCGGGAGGTCTACGCCGTAGAGCCCGTAGCCCCGAAGTATAACCCATGGTCTGCTTGCCCGATCACCTTTGATCGACGGGATCATCCGACCAGTATCCGTCATGGAGGTTCGGCAGCCCTCGTCCTAGACCCCATTATCGATGGGTATCACCTCACTAGAGTCCTCATGGACGGAGGAAGTAGCCTTAATCTAATTTACTCAGACTCGGTGAAAAAGATGGGTATAGATTCGTCAAGGATCAAACCTAGCAACACTACCTTTACCAGTGATCCCAGGCGTCGAAGCCCGCTGCTCGGGTACCGTGAATCTGGAAGTAGTGTTCGGCTCGCCCGATAACTTCTGCAGCGAAGACTTGATCTTCAACATTGTCTCGTTTCGCAGCGGTTATCACGCCCTACTCGGCTGCACGGCATTCGCTCGCTTTAACGCCGTCCCCCACTACACGTACCTGAAGCTCAAGATGCCCGGCCCCAAGGGGGCCATTACTGTCAACGGCAAAACAGAGTGCTCTCTCCGAACTGAGGAGCACACAGCGGCCCTGGCAGCCGAATTCCAGCACGGCGATGGTAGGACGACGCCCAAATCAGCCATAAAGGCACGACATGATAGCAAGCGAGTTCGGTCTCAAACCAAACTCCCGAAATCATCTTCCGCCCAACCAAAATAGGGATACGCACCCCACAACACAGCCCTAGTTCCCGCAAAATATGTGCCAAGAAGGCACAACTTCGTGCTCAAAATACCATGGCTGCTGTGGGGACCCACCATGAAAGGCAAAGTGTTCGGCTGGACCGAACTGCTGCCAACACATGTCTTCAGACAAAACCACATGTACCATCTAGGACCTTTCACGCGTCAAGCTCATCCACACTTCGGTGACTTCTCAAGATCTTCTTCCCAAGGTCCGTTCGCCGATATCAATCACCTTTAAAGGAATGCAACCCCCTCGGGAGCAAAGGAGCAGACATGCGATAGGGCAAATTGAGGACGTCAAGCCACCTATCGAAGACCCCGGGTAAAAACTCTCCTTTGTAAGCTTTATTTTTTCTCATTTCAACATACCTGTAAGAGTTGCTTCGGCAGTTTGAGTTGTAAGAATTTATCAGAAATAAAGACCATCCTTTACGGCCTCCTCACTGCTTTTTATGTCACATACACTGTTCTCTGCTCACCGACGCCCATAGCAAAAGCTGTTCGGTACATGTTACGATGCGACCGGCTAGTAGATCGGGGGCTTGACTTTAAAAATCGCCCTAAGCATCACCCCGGCACTATTCTTTACGTGTTCAGCACCTCGGATGTCGCGTTATATGCATTGGTTCTGAATTATGTCTTGGGTCAATGATTGGGTTGCCCGGCTCCTGTGTTTGCCCTCTTACGTTCCGCCCGTTCGGCTAAGAGGGTAATGGGAGAACCACTGCGATTGTGCTTCCAGCTCGCCTGGTCAAGTACCTCAGTGGAGAAAGCCGAAAACAGACTGTCATAATAAGCGAGAACTGGTCTGCAATCCGAGCATAAGTGTCAAACTAAAAATCGATAGAGGTTATTCCGTGTTATACGAAGGGTTTGTACTATTACAAACCATGTGATGCTAGTTTCAACCTCCGTGTATCCGAATATCACAGAACATTGGGGGCTAGTCATCAGTCCCCGCAGTCAAGCTCCTATGGCTAAGTGAAAGCACTAAAGCATCATAGTCCGATTGCCTTGTTCCCCTCGCACTACCGCCTTCGGGCACCGATATGTCGGCTAAGGGTCACAGTGCGGAGGTAGAAACAGCTCGTGTAGTATCTACATGGGGGCTAAAGCCGACGACTCGCAACTTTCAGATAAAACGGCCACACAGGAGTCAAAATAATACAAAGCTTAAAGACATGATAAACCATGCAACCGCATTATAAAGCGGAACAGTCATCGGATACATGACACAACATTCATTCATACATTACATCCTTAGGGCATTGAGCTTCTATCGCCCGAGCACCATACATCACGGTGGCAAAGTATTTCTCTTGGCGCCTATGCTCCTTCCCAGGGGGCGGAGGCGCAGTGGCCATCTTGGTCGGCTTGATCTTGGGCCAGTGCACCATGGTCCTTGCAAAGGCCATCTGAGCCGCCTCGATGCACGTAGAACGCTTTACAGCGTCAATCCGAGGCGCAGCGTCGCACTGTTTTTGCACCAATCCGAAGTAACTGCTCGGCAATGGCCCTGCAGGCCACAGGCGGATGCAGAGGTCCCTCATGGCCGGCTCCGCCATCCTGTGCAGCTCCATTAACTGTTTCATCTGCTTGCTCGGGAGGGGAGGATGCTCGGGGGCTTGAAATTGCTCCCAGAACAGCCGACGCTCGACATCCCCATCCCGAGAGGCGAAGTATCTGTTTGCGTCCGCTGCACTCCTCGGGAGGTCCGTAAAAGCGCCTGAGGAACGCCACACCCGGGTGAGCAATGCAAACCTGTTACCACCAAAGGGACACTACAGTAAGTACGGCTTACCATCTGCGATCACCTTGACTTGGCAGAGTTCTTCTTCGAAGAACCGCCTCTCAACTCGCTCCGACTTGAGTTAGGATTTCAGCGAGGATAGTTCGGTGGCCTGGTCCCCGTTCTTTTGCTCAAGGGCCTCGCACTTCATGCTGGCATCCTTGAGCTCCAGTTGCACCTCTACCACCCGGGCCTCATGCTTGTCGCTCATGGCTTTTAACGCCGACAGGTCGGCTGCCGCTCGTCCAGCCGCCGCCTTCTCATCCGCGGCATCCTGCCTCGCCTTTGCCAACTCGGCCTTGAGGTTCTCGACCTCCGTGGCCACAACTGTGGTAACAATAAGTAAATACAATTAGGGATAACAATCCGGATATCTCAATCAGTGAGGATGGACAAATAGACCCGAATGATACAATTCGGACTCACTCTGTGCCTCGTCGAACCTCTTGTTCAGGCGGTCGAGCTCTTCATCGGAGCTCTTGAGCTTCCGATTTAGCTCGGCAAGCTCCATTGCGTTGGAGGCCGCCGCCGCCGACGAGGCCTACAAAACAACTCCCGAGCTGTCAGATTCAGACCCTCTGCTACGTACTCTTCGGAGCTCTTAGAATAGTAAGGAACAAAGGGTGCTTTGAGCATCATTTTGGATTTTCAGACATTCAACCCCCGGGTGGGTTTTTCAAACTCACCCAGGGCTCGGGGGCTACTACACTTATAAGAGTTGCATAAATTCGGTAAGTTAACCTTTTCGGGAAGAAAGAGTATTACGTGGCTCACCTTGAAGCCCGCCAGGAGACCGTTGAAGGCCTCTTTCAGTCCGCTATCAACAGACTGAATGCCTTGCAAAACCGCACCCATATGGGCGCGGTGATCTTCGGCAATGGAGGAGCCAGATAAAGCTTCCTCCATCGTGGCCGGCCACCCAGTCATGGGCGGCACCGGTGTTGACCCGCTAGCCCTCCCTCCGGTCGGGGACTGGGCTGGCACCCCCGGAGGCGTAGAGCGCTCTGGAGATACCCTCGGAGGTGGCTGGGCCGAATGCCGTTCCCCCTCTTCAGTTGCCAGGGGAGTTTCCTTCTCCTGGTCTTCGACGGCCTAGGTATTAACCTCAGCCATAACGTCGTCACCCCCGCCGCCGGTGTTTGGCTCAGTAGGAGCCTGCTACTTCTTGAGCATGCGTTCGTTTTCCCTTGAAGAGGAAAGGGTGATGCAGCAAAGTAGATAAGTATTTCCCTCAGTTGTTGAGAACCAAGGTATAAATCCAGTAGGAGATACAAGCAAGTCCCCAATAGATGTACCTACACAAAGAATCAAACACTTGCACCCAACGCTATAAAGGGGTTGTCAATCCCTTCACGGTTACTTGCAAGGATGAGATCTGATAGACATAGATGGAAAAGATTGCGGAAAGTAAAAACACAAGTAAATAGATCTGAAAATATAGGATGGAAAATAGACCCGGGGGCCATAGGTTTCACTAGAGGCTTCTCTCATGAAGGCAAATATTACGGTGGGTGAACAAATTACTGTCGAGCAATTGATAGAAAAGCGCACAGTTATGACGATATCCAAGGCAATGATTATGCATATAGGCATCACGTCCGTGTCAAGTAGAACAAAACGATTCTGCATCTACTACTATTACTCCACACATCGACCGACTCCTGCCTGCATCTAGAGTATTAAGTTCATGAAGAACAGAGTAACGCATTAGGTAAGATGACATGATGTAGAGGGATAAACTCAAGCAATATGATGAAAACCCCATCTTTTTATCCTCGATGGCAAGAATACAATACGTGCCTCGCTACCCCTACTATGTCACTGGGTGAGGACACTGCAAGATTGAACCCAAAATTAAGCACTTCTCACATTGCAAGAATTACCAATCTAGTTGGCCAAACCAAACCAATAACTCGAAGAGACTTGCAAAGATATGAAATCATGCATATAAGAATTCAGAAAAGACTCAAATAATATTCATAGATAATATGATCATAAACCCACAATTCATCGGATCTCGACAAACACACCGCAAAAGAGTATTACATCGGATAGATCTCCATGAAGATCATGAAGAACATGGTATTGAAGAGCAAAGAGAGAGAAGAAGCCATCTAGCTACTGGCTATGGACCCGAAGGTCTGTGGTGGACTACTCACGCATCATCGGAGGGGCAATGGAGTTGATGTAGATGCCCTCCGTGATCGAATCCCCACCCGGCAGATTACCGGAAAAGACTCCAAGATTGGATCTCACGGGAACAGAGGCTCCTAGCGGCAGAAAAGTGTTTTCGTGGCTTTTTTGGTATCCAAGGAATATTTGTGAATTTATAGGCCGAAGAGTAGGGTTAGGAGGGCTGCCGTGGGCCCACAAGCCAGGGGGCGCGCCCTACCCCCCTGGGCGCGCCCTTGTGGCTTGTGGCCACACGGCGGCTCTTCTGCCTTGGTTTCTTCTGGTCCAAGAAAATTCATTCCGAAGATTTTATTCCGTTTGGACTCCATTTAATATTCCTTATCTGCAATACTCAAAAACAAGGAAAAAACAGAAACTGGCACTAGGCACTAGATTAATAGGTTAGTCCCAAAAATAATATAAAATAGCATATTAATGCATATAAAACATCCAAAACAGATAATATAATAGCACGAAACAATCAAAAATTATAGATACGTTGGAGACGTATCAAGCATCCCCAAGCTTAATTCCTGCTCGTCCTCTAGTAGGTAAATGATAAAAACAGATTTTTTGATGTGGAATGCTACCTAACATATTTATCCATGTAATATTCTTTATTGTGGCATGAATATTCAGATCCGTAAAATTCAATACTATAGCTTAATATTGACATAAATACAATAATACTTAAAGCATACTAACAAGCAATCATAGCTTTCAAAATACCATGGCTAAAGAAAGTTATCCCTACAATATCATATAGTCTGGCTATGCTCCATCTTCCCCACACAAAGTATCTAAATCATGCACACCCCCGATGACAAGTCAAGCAATTGTTTCACCCCTTTTTTGTTCTCAAACTTTTTCAACTCTCACGCAATACATGAGCGTGAGCCATGGATATAGCACTATGGGTGGAATAGAATGTGGTGGACATGCAAGGGAAAAGGAGAAGATAGTCTCACATCAACTAGGCCTATCAACGGGCTATGGAGATGCCCATCAATAGATATCAATGTGAGTGAGTAGGGATTGCCATGCAACGGATGCACTAGAGCTATAAGTGTATGAAAGCTCAAAAGGAACTAAGTGGGTGTGCATCCAACTCGCTTGCTCACGAAGACCTAGGGCACTTTGAGGAAGCCCATCATTGGAATATACAAGCCAAGTTATATAATGAAACATGGTGCTACTCGTATATGAAAGTGACAAAATAGGAGACTCTCTATCATGAAGAACATGGTGCTACTCGAAGCACAAGTGTGGAAAAGGATAGTAGCATTGTCCCTTCTCTCTTTTCTCTCATTCATTTTTTTTCTTTTTTCTCTCTCTTTTTTTTGGTGGGCATCTTTGGCCTCTTTTATTTTTTTGGGCTTCGCTGGCCTCTTTTATTTTTTGTAAAGTCCGGAAACTCATCCCATCTAGTGAGGGAATCATAGCTTCCATCATCCTTTCCTCTCATGGGACAATGCTCTAATAATAAAGATCATCACACTTTTATTTACTTACAACTTGAAACTTAGAACAACATATGACTCTATATGAATGCCTCCAGCGGTGTACCGGGATGTGCAATGATCTAGCATAGCAAATGACATCAAAAAAAACGGACAAGCCATAAAAACATCATGCTAGCTATCTTACGATCATGCAAAGCAATATGACAATGATGGTCCGTGTCATAATAAACGGAACGGTGGAAGTTGCATGGGAATATATCTCGGAATGGCTATGGAAATGCCATAATAGGTATGTATGGTGGCTGTTTTGAGGAAAATATATGGTGTCTGTTTTGAGGAAGGTGGGTTTATGCACCGGCGAAAGTTGCGCGGTACTAGAGAGGCTAGCAAAGGTGGAAGGGTGAGAGTGCGTATAATCCATGGACTCACATTAGTCATAAAGAACTCATATACTTATTGCAAAAGTCTATTAGTCATCGAAGCAAAGTGTTAGACGCATGGCCCTAGGGGAGAGGTTGGTAGGAGTAAACCATCGCACGCTCCCGACCCATCACACAAAGGATGACAATCATTAAACAAATCATGCTCCGACTTCATTACATAACGGTTCAACATACGTGCATGCTACGGGAATCACAAACCTTAACACAAGTATCTCTACTAATCCACAATTACTTACTAACATAACTCTTAATATTACCATCTCTACATCTCAAAACTACATGCACGAAATCAAACTTCTCATCATATTCAATGCACTTAATATGAAAGTTTTTATTATATCCCTCTTGGATGCCTATTATATTAGGACCAAATTCATAACCTAATCCAATTACCATGCTGTTTAGAGACTCTCAAAATAATATAAGTGAGGTACGAGAGTTCAATTATTTCTATAAAATATAACACCACCATGCTCTAAAAAGATATAAGTGAAGCACTAGAGCAAAATTGCCTAGCTCAAAAGATATAAGTGAAGCACATAGAGTATTCTAATAAATTCACGATTCAGCGTGTCCTTCTCAAAAAGATGTGTGCAGCAAGGATGATTGTGGCAAACTCAAAAGCAAAGACTCATATCATACAAGACGCTCCAAGCAAAACACATATCATGTGGTGAATAAAAATATAGCCTCAAGTAAATTTACCGATGGATTGAAGACGAAAGAGGGGATGCCTTCCGGGGCATCCCCAAGCTTAGGATTTTTGGTATCCTTGAATATGTCTTGGGGTGCCTTGGGCATCCCCAAGCTTAGGCTCTTGCCAATCCTTAGTCCATAGTCCATCAAATTTTTACCCAAAACATGAAAACTTCACAACACAAAACTCAACAGAAAACTCGTGAGATCCGTTAGTATAAGAAAAATAAATCACCACTTTAGGTGCAGTTGTGAACTCATTCTTTATTTATATTTGTGTAATACCTACTGTATTCTAACTTCTCCATGGTTCATACCCCCCAATACAACCCATAGATTCAACAAAATAAGCAAACAACACAAAGGAAACAGAATCTGTTAAAAACAGAACAGTCTGTAGCAATCTGTAGACTTCGAATACTTCTGTAACTCCAAAAATTCTGAAAAATTAGGATAACTAGAGAAATTTGCATATCAATCTTGTGTAAAACTTTCAGATCAAAATCACGTTCCAGTGAATTTATAAAATTCCTGGACTGAGCGCAAAAGTTTCTGTTTTTCAACAAAATCAAATCAACAAACACTATAGACCATCCCAAAGGTCTTACTTGGCTCAAACACTAATAGAAACATAAAAACACAATTACTACAGAAGTAATAATGTGCAAAACACACCAAAACAGAAACAAAAAACAGAAAGCAAAAATAAAATTGGGTTGCCTCCCAACAAGCGCTATTGTTTAACGCCCCTAGCTAGGCAAAATGCAATAGATCTATGTATTTTCATAATAGTAAGGGAGATCATCCATGCTCATCTCATACTCCGTTCTTTCAGCAGCAAGCTTTCTTTGTGGCAAGCAAAAATAATCAAAAGGGCTAAATTTAATAGGATATGGATCCTTGAGATCTAGTGCGGGAGGAATAGGTTCCTCCTTCGGCCCCCTATAGTGTATAATCAATTCACCATTGTAAGCTTTCCTTTGATGGAAAGTCATAAGTCTATCTCTTAATATGAACTCTAATCCGTTGTTCTATATAGCAAAACTATCATTGAGTTCAGAAATCTTATCAACCAAAACCTCGATAGGGACCCTTTTCCTCAAATTTTCATTATAGGCAACATAATCAGGAGATTGCAATCTCATTATTTCCTCTTGATTAAAAAGGATCTCCTCTATGGGGGGACATCCACCATTAATTTTATAATGAGCAAAAATTTCACTAGCCTCTTTCATGATGAATCTAAACTCGTGGGCTAGAAATATAGTGGCGGCACGCTTAACGGAAGCAATCTGAATATTAGAGAACTCAAGAAAAATCCTTTGTATGCAAGGGTGCATATGAACAAATTGCCTCTCAAGTTCAATTATTAATAGTACTATGGCGTCCGCAAGACTATTAGTTTTATTGAGGATAGACCCTCCTAAGGTAGGTAGCATACCAGCACAAGTAAAGAAATCTTGAATAACACCTTTTCCAATAATATTACCGCTACCTATGCGAATTTTGTATGCATGATAGTAGGTGCTTCATGAGAGTCATTTTTAGCAAGATTGTCAAAATTCCCCTCAAGATTATTACTATCTTTTTCAATGAAAGCCTCCCCAGATTCGGACATAGTGGCAAAGAAAAGAGGAACGGAAGAAGGGCGAATAAAAAGGCAAATCTTTTCGAAAATCGTTTTAGAAGTGGGGGAGAGGAAAACGAGAGGCAAATGGCAACTAAAGTAAATGCAAGAGATGAGTTTGTGATGGGTACTTGGATGGCTTGATGCAGATCTCCCCGGCAACGGCGCCAGAAATCCTTCTTGCTACTTTTTGAGCATGCGTTGGTTTTCCCTTGAAGAGGAAAGGGTGATGCAGCAAAGTAGATAAGTATTTCCCTCAGTTGTTGAGAATCAAGGTATCAATCCAGTAGGAGATACAAGCAAGTCCCCAATAGATGTACCTACACAAAGAATCAAACACTTGCACCCAACGCTATAAAGGGGTTGTCAATCCCTTCACGGTTACTTGCAAGGATGAGATCTGATAGACATAGATGGAAAAGATTGCGGAAAGTAAAAACACAAGTAAATAGATCTGAAAATGTAGGATGGAAAATAGACCCAGGGGCCATAGGTTTCACTAGAGGCTTCTCTCATGAAGGCAAATATTACGGTGGGTGAACAAATTACTGTCGAGCAATTGATAGAAAAGCGCATAGTTATGATGATATCCAAGGCAATGATTATGCATATAGGCATAACGTCCGTGTCAAGTAGACCAAAACGATTCTGCATCTACTACTATTACTCCACACATCGACCGACTCCTGCCTGCATCTAGAGTATTAAGTTCATGAAGAACAGAGTAACGCATTAGGTAAGATGACATGATGTAGAGGGATAAACTCAAGCAATATGATGAAAACCCCATCTTTTTATCCTCGATGGCAATAATACAATACGTGCCTCGCTACCCCTACTATGTCACTGGGTGAGGACACCGCAAGATTGAACCCAAAACTAAGCACTTCTCCCATTGCAAGAATTACCAATCTAGTTGGCCAAACCAAACCAATAACTCGAAGTGACTTGCAAAGATATGAAATCATGCATATAAGAATTCAGAAAAGACTCAAATAATATTCATAGATAATATGATCATAAACCCACAATTCATCGGATCTCGACAAACACACCGCAAAAGAGTATTACATCGGATAGATCTCCATGAAGATCATGAAGAACATGGTATTGAAGAGCAAAGAGAGAGAAGAAGCCATCTAGCTACTAGCTATGGACCCGAAGGTCTGTGGTGGACTACTCACGCATCATCGGAGGGGCAATGGAGTTGATGTAGATGCCCTCCGTGATTGAATCCCCCTCCGGCAGATTACCGGAAAAGGCTCCACGATTGGATCTCACGGGAACAGAGGCTCCTGGCGGCGGAAAAGTGTTTTCGTGGCTCTTTTTGGTATCCAGGGAATATTTGTGAATTTATAGGCCGAAGAGTAGGGTTAGGAGGGCTGTCGTGGGCCCACAAGCCAGGGGGGCGCCCTACCCCCCTGGGCGCGCCCCTGTGGCTTGTGGCCACAGAGCGGCTCTCCTGCCTTGGTTTCTTCTGGTCCAAGAAAAATCATTCCGAAGATTTTATTCCGTTTGGACTCCGTTTAATATTCCTTATCTGCAATACTCAAAAACAAGGAAAAACAGAAACTGGCACTAGGCACTAGATTAATAGGTTAGTCCCAAAAATAATATAAAATAGCATATTAATGCATATAAAACATCCAAAACAGATAATATAATAGCATGGAACAATCAAAAATTATAGATACGTTGGAGACGTATCAGAGCCCGGCGCGATAACACCCCCGCAGCCTCTTTCGAGACCTCAGGAGGCGTAGGGTGTGACGCAGTCCCACTTTCCGCCAGTTCGGCGGGCGGAGACTCCCCTTCTGAAACTTGATCGGTGGGGAGATAGCGTGGGGTGCTGCAAATTGAAGGACGCTCGTCCGTTAGGCATCAAAAGCTTTATATAAGTAATCCAGAGGGTCTTCGGACTCATACCTCTGGGATGGGGGCTTAGCCCTTGGGTTCCTTCAGGGAACCCTCTCAAAAGACTCAGACTCCTTATCGAAGTCCGAGTTATCATCGGCCAGGATTGCCTTTGTCCGGCATGTCCTCTTCGGGGCCGGAGGAGGTAGATCCTCCGCGGCGTCCGCTGACGCAGCCCTTTTCCTTATGAGGGGGAGCCGCACTCCCCCTCGTCTTCGCGCTCTTCCTCATGAGTGGAAGATTCGTGGGTCTCCTCGGATTTAGATTCCGGAAGACCCCTTTGACGAAGACCTTCTTGGGCCTCCTTCTTCTCTTCTTTCTTCTTCTTCTTCTCTGGCGCCGAATACGGCGCCATGACGAGTATCTCCGCCAATAGATCCGATCGAGGGTCTTAGGGCTGCGAGGCCGGACAGTCGATTTGCACGGCCTTGCTCAGCCATTTCTGTGAAGATGAGGGAGAAGGGGTTCAGGTTTTTGTCAAAAACAGAACCGGAGAATTAAAAGTTTCGTCATACCTTGGTGGCAGGAGTTTCAGTGTCAAGACCGGTGTCCTCCTCCTCGGCCGGCCAGCTCTTTTGGGGCTTGAACATCGCCTTCCACAATTTCTCGTGGGTAGTGCGGAAGAAGTGACACACGGTGGCCGGGTCCTCGAGCTGGTGTGCACACATTGGGGAGGACCGATGCTGGCAGGGGAGGATACAGCGGCTGAGCATGACCTAGACCACGTTGACCAGCTCGATTTTGGCCTTGATCATCGAGGAGATGCGCTTCTGCAGTGATCTTACCTCTGCGGCCGACCCCCAGTCAAGGCCTTTCTTGAGCCACGAGGTTAGCCTCACAGGGGGGCCGGATCTGAACCCGGCAGGTGCCGCCCAGTCCGTGCTCCTTGGTTTGGAGATGTAGAACCATTCCTTCTGATAGATCTTGACCGTGTCGATAAAGGTGCCGTCCGGCCACTTGACACGGGGGAGCTTACTGATCACCGCCCCTCCACAATCCGCATGCGCGCCCGCAACTGTCTTCGGCTTGACATTGAATACTTTGAGCCAAAGGCTGAAGTGCGCCTGTACCCACAGGAAAGCTTCACAGACGATGATGAACGCCGAGATGTGCATGAAGGAGTTTGGGGGGAGGTCGTGGAAATCTAGTCCATAAAAGAACATGAGGCCCCAGATGAAGGGGTGGAGCGGGAAGCCCAATCCTCGGATGAAATGGGGGACGAACACCACCCTCTCGCCCGGCTTCGGTGTGGGCACCACCTGGTTCGCCTCTGGGGCGCGGTGGGCGATGTCGGCGGAGAGGTAGCCGGCACGCTTGAGCTCTTGGATGTCGTTGTTGGTGACGGAGGAAACCTCCCACTTGCCCATATAGCCTGAACCAGTCATGGCCGAACTCGGAGGAGGATTGAGGAAGAACTGGATCTGGTCTCTCAGAGCTTGGGAAGGTTGAGGAAGCAAAGGGTGCGAATTTGGAGCGTGAATAGGCCTTGAGGGTTTTCTCACTTTTATGGGGTGCCGTAATACCAAGAGCCTCCCTCTTACTGTGCCGCAGCCCTCGCCGCTTCCCGAAACAATCGTGCCGTTATGCTCGCGTGGGATAACCCAGGACGTTGAACATATCCCGTAATAAATGGGACATAATCTATACGTTGATAAGACGTGCCAATGGATAAACGGGCTCGAACCGCGAATCGAGCTTTGGTAACTGGCTCAGCGGCCGTGACGGGCCATGACCCTTCGTCAGAAAGGTTGTCAGGAAATACTGTTCACACTTTGACGTTTGGCCTTCGAGGTTAAACAACTTATGGCGTCCGGATGACTACATGTTTGGATAACTACATATCATCGGCGGCCGGACTAGAGCCAGCCAATCATAAAGGGGGAAAAGAACTCGCCCCGCAAGCCGAAGACTCTGATAACGCGAATCTACTGGTGTCATGACCACTGGCGTTGGAGGCTAGTTCGTGGGCTACTGAGGGAGTCCTGGACTAAGGGGTCCTCGGGCCGCCGGCCTATCTCTCACAGGCCGGCTTGGTGGGCCGCTCTTTGATTGTCACAGGAATGGCCGGATATGCAGCGACCCCGTATTCTAGAAGGAAACCTCCGAAGATGCGGCGTGCACTCCAAGTCAAGATGAGAGGATCGGCGTCTTTACATCCGGCTGAAGACTTATCATGTGAAAACCCTAGGTACCACCGGTGTCTATATAAAATAGGGGGTTTAGATTGTAGAAGGCGGACAAGCTCATCTAGGGTTTTGGCTACTTGATCTCGAGGTATATCGATTCAATCTCCATACACATCAATACAATCAAGCAGGACGTAGCGTTTTACCTCCATAGGAGGGCCCGAACCTGGGTAAACATCGTCTCCTTCGTCTCCTGTTACCCATCGATCCTAATCACACAGCTCGGGACCCCCTACTCGAGATCCGCCGGTTTTGACACCGACAAGAACCACAACATTGCAATGGCTTTGATACAAAGAACACATCATACCTGCACATTCGTTTACGAATAAATGTAGTTTTTAATATCGATGGAAGTTATATCTTTTCTAAGAGTTGCTTCATGACGACCCACAAGTATAGGGGATCAATCATAGTCTTTTCGATAAGTAAGAGTGTCGAACCTAACAAGGAGCAGAAGGAAATGACAAGCGGTTTTCAGCAAGGTAATTTCTACAAGCACTGAAATTGTAGGTAACAGATAGTTTGATAGCTAGATAATTGGTAACAAGCAAGTAACGGTAATGGTAAACAAGGTACAGCAAGGTAGCCCAATCCTTTTGTGGCAAAGGACAGGCTAGAACAGTCTCTAGTAAAAGGCAAAGTGTTCTTGAGGGTACACGGGAATTTCGTCTAGTCACTTTTATCATGTTGGTTTGATTCGTGTTCGCTACTTTGATAATTTGATATGTGGGTGGACCGGTGCTTGGGTGCTATTCTTACTTGAACAACCTACCACTTATGATTAACCCCCTCGCAAGCATCCGCCACTATGAGAAAAGTATTAAGATAAAATCTAACCATACCATTAAACGTTTGGATCCAAATCAGCCCTTACGAATAAGCGCATAAACTAGGGTTTAAGCTTCTGTCTCTCTAGCAACCCATCATCTAATAACTACTCCACAATGCATTCCCTTAGGCCCATGAATGGTGAAGTGTCATGTAGTTGACGTTCACATGACACCACTAAGGGAATCACAACATACATATCATCAAAATATTGAACACATATCAAATTCACATGACTTCTCCCGTGACCTCAAGAACAAAGGTAACTAGTCACAAGTAATAATCATGCTCAAGATCAGAGGAGTATTAAATAGCATAATGGGTTTGAACATATAATCTTCCACCAAATAAACCATATAGTAATCAACTACGCAAGGTAATCAACACTACTAGTCACCCACAGGTACCAATCTGAGGTTCCGGTACAAAGATTGTAAACAAGAGATGAACTAGGGTTTCAGAGGAGATGGTGCTATTGAAGATGTTGATGAAGATTGGCCTCCCAAAGATGAGAGGGGTGTTGGTGATGACGATAGCTTCGATTTCCCCCTCCGGGAGGGAAGTTCCCTCGCGGAATCGCTCCGCCGGAGGGCAAAAGTGCTCCTGCCCAAGTTTCACCTCGAGGCGGTGGCGCTTCATCCCGAAAGTCCTCCTCTGATTTTTTCTAGGTCAAGTGTGACCATATACCCGAAGATGGGCACCGGAGGTGGGCCGAGATGGCCACAACCCATCAGGGCGCGCTCCGGTAGTTTTCTGCTCCAGTATTTTTTATTAAATACAAAATAAATCTCCGTAAAATTTCAGCTTCATTAGAGTTGTGCAGAATAGGTATCTCTGATGTGCTTTTCTTAGGTCCAAAATTCCAACTGCGGGATTCTCCCTCTTTGTGTAAACCTTGCATATTATGAGAGAAAAGGCATTAGAATCACTCCCCAAAGCATTATTATTCAACAAAACAAAGTAAATAACAGTAGGAAATCATGATGCAAAATGGACGTATCAACTCCCCCAAGCTTAGACCTCGCTTGTCCTCAAGCGAAAGCCGATATTGAAAAGCTTGTCCACATGGTTTAAGAGAGAGGTGTCGATAAAAACAAAATACAAACATAGAATCATCATGCTTATTAATATAACAGCAACAAACTCTATCATAAAAACTTATTTCAATACATTTTTATCATATAGGTTCTCATGAACAAGTAACAATTCATCACAACATAGAAGTATGAAGCATAAACCTTATTGGGAACCAACAAACTATGTTCTCAGTCAACTTTGCAACTACAATTCATCATATTTTCAGGAAGGGTCTCATGTTGGAGCCTTTTGGCAAGTCCACATACTCAACCATCATTTAGTCTTCTATGATTGCTAACACTCACGGCATACCCATGAACAAAAAGTTTCAACCGGACACATAGGAAGATAGGGGCTTATAGTTTCGCCTCCCAACTTACTCACCTCAAGGGTGATGTCAACAATAATAAATCATGCCCACCCATATCCAACTGGATATATGTGCCTAGATCTTTCCTCGCCACATGATGCTTGCAAAAGAAAAAGTAAAAAAGAATAGGGAAGAATACTTTGACTCTTGCATAAAAGTAAATACATAAAAGTTAAAGATAGGCCCTTCGTAGAGGGAAGCAGAGGTTGCCATGCGCTTATTGGTTTGTATGCCCAATCCCTTAATGTAAAAGAATGTCACGCTATATTGCCCCCTATGATAGCAACCTTTATTATGCAGTCTGTCGCTTTTATTACTTTGCCATCATAAGTTCGTATAGCGCTCAATTTTCTCTTACACTAATTGATCAAACACTTTTAGGAGCAATTTTTATTGCCTTATTGCACCGATGACAACTTACTTGAAGGATCTTTCTCGATCCATAGGTAGGTATGGTGGACACTTAAAGAAGGAGTTTGGGTTTGGGTTTTTGGATGCACAAGTAGTATCTCTACTTGGTGCGGAATTTTGGCTAGCAAAGATATTGAGCAAGCACCACATGTTATAGGATCTATGACAATATAACTTCTATGTGGATATGAACAAACATAAATCATTATGTTGTCTTCCTTGTCCAACGTCAACAATTTTGACATATAATATTTGATGGGGGCTCACAATCATAAAAGATGTTCAAGATAGTGTATTTGCATGTGAATCTTCTCTTGCCTTATTAATTCTTCCATGAATTGCATCACTGACCAATGATATGTTTGTCAATCTCTAATAAATTTTACTACTTATACTTTTCCTTATGTGATGTCATTACTCACCATAAGATTAGCATATGATTCTTCTCATTTATTTCTTCTTTTCTTTATTTTGATTGAAACAAGAAAGTAGAGAGGCACAAACTCAAACTAAACTTTATTATATAACTCTCACTCGATTACATAGATAGATAGGCCACGAAACTAACACACGAAAATAGATCATGCTAAACTTTTATTCAACTAAAGCAAAGGAAAACTAAGGATCGAACTAAAATAGATAAAGGTGAATAAAAGTGGTGGTGATACGATAACGGGGCACCTCCCCCAAGGTTGGCTCAAGCCAAGGGGAGTGCCCATACCCATGTGCTCAAGTCTCCTTTGGTGGTGGTGATGAAGAAGGTGGTGGTGTTGATGTAGTAAGCTTGTCCACCAGCTTCTAGGGCAAGGGCTCCCCATCAAAGGTTGACGCGAGAGTCCCCTGAGGCCTGCAACTGGCAGCTAAACTCATACCTTTAAATCTCGCTTCATATTCGAAGACTTTGTTTTGAAGATCATAAACTTGGCTCTACAGAAAATTAATTTGCTCGTTGAGGGTGGAGACGATGTCCTTCACAGACCGGCCATCCAGCGTCTGATCACGGTTGAATTCCGTAATCATGGAGTGATTGGCACTAAGTCCATGCTCCACCATCTTCTGGCACTTGAAGATTTCCTGTTCCACCGCCTCGAGCCTAGCCTCCATGCTTCCGGTCTTCTTGGGTCCCTGAACATCGCTGATGTGGAGCACCCCCTCACACATCTCAATGGCTTAAGGTTGCTTCATCACCTCCGGCAAGTACGGGTTGATGACCTTCTCAAAAAACTTGTCCTTGGAGGAGCTTGGTGGAGCCATGTAGATCTAGATCGATGAGAAAACAACAAGAAACAAGAACAGAGGATTTTTCTGCGATGCGGTCTTCCAAACAGTCGGGGTTATATATAGAGAATTGTATTCTTGGGAAACAAGTATATGGAAAGAAAACGGAGTCGGGTAGGCATCCGAGGTGGGCACAACCCACCAGGGCGCGCCTAGGGGTGCCTGGCGCGCCCTGGTGTATCGTGCTCACCTCGATCACCTTCCGGTTTATCTCTTTATTTCCAAAATTTTAAAATATTCCAAAACTGACAAAAAATATTTTTACGGATTTTTCGGAGTCCGTTTACTTACCGTATCACGTACCTCCTATTTTTAAGAATTCTGGAGTGTTCCGGAAGGTTTCTTTTATGTGTTCCTCCGGTGTCATGGTTTGGATAATATTGCTTTCAACGTTAATAGGCGTACCTGAGATATAATGCTTAATTCTTTGTCCATTGACCACCTTCGGGTTAGTACCTTCAGCGTTATTAATCTTGATAGCTCCAGAACGATAAACATCTTCGATAATATATGGTCCTTCCCATTTGGAGAGAAGCTTTCCTGCAAAAAATCTTAAACGAGAGTTGAACAAAAGAACATAATCTCCTATTTTGAATTCCCGCTTTTGGATTCTTTTGTCATGCCATCTTTTTACTTTTTCTTTTAATAGCTTGGCATTTTCATAGGCTTGGGGTTCTCCATTCATCTAATGAGCTAATATCAAATAGCCTCTTCTCACCGGCAAGTTTGAAATCATAGTTAAGTTCTTTAATTGCCCAAAATGCTTTGTGTTCTAATTCTAGAGGGAAATGATAAGCTTTCCCATATACCATTTTATATGGAGACATACCCATAGGATTTTTATAAGCTGTTCTATAGGCCCAAAGTGCATCATCTAATTTCTCAGACAAATTCTTATGAGACCTATTGACAGTTTTTTGTAATAATAATTTTATTTCTCTATTGCTAAGTTCAACTTGACCACTAGATTGAGGATGATAGGGTGATGCAATTCTATGGTTAACATCATATTTAGAAGCATCTTATGGAAAAGCACCATGGATAAAGTGTGAACCACCATCGTTCATTAAATATCCAGGGAATCCAAACCTTGGGAAGATAACCTCTTTAAGCATTTTAATAGAGGTGTGGTGATCAGCACTACTAGTTGCAATAGCTTCTACCCACTTAGTGACATAATCAACCGCAACCAAAATATGAGTGTACCCGTTGGAGGAAAGAACAGGACCCATATAATCAAAACCCCAAACGTCAAATGGTTCAACAACAAGTGAATAATTCATAGGCATTTCCTGACGCTTACCGATATTACCAATTCTTTGACATTCATCACAAGACAAGACAAACTTACGGGCATCCTTGAAGAGAGTAGGCCAATAAAAACTAGATTGCAATACCTTATGAGCAGTTCTATCTCCCGCATGATGTCCTCCATAATCTTCGGAAAGACATTTCCGTAGGATTTGTTCCTATTCATGCTCAGGTACACAATGTCTAATAATACCATCTACTCCTTCTTTATAAAGATGTGGGTCATCCCAAAAGTAATGTCTCAAGTCATAGGAATTTTTTCTCTTTTGTTGGTAAATGAAGCTAGGTGGTATATATTTGGTGACAATGTAGTTAGCATAATCAGCATACCAAGGTGTGTTTTGTGAAACACTTATTGTTGCTAACTGTTCGTCAGGGAAACTATCATCAATAGGTAGTGGGTCATCAAGAATATTTTCTAACCTAGACAAGTTATCAGCTACGAGGCTCTCAGCTCCCTTCCTATCAACGATGTGTAAGTCAAATTCTTGAAGCAAGAGAACCCACCTAATGAGTCTAGGTTTAGCATCTTTCTTTTCCATAAGGTATTTTATAGCAGCATGATCGGTGTGAACAATAACTTTGGAATCAACAATATAGGATCTAAATTTATCACAAGCAAACACAACTGCTAAAAATTCTTTTCAGTGGTAGCATAGTTTCGTTGGGCACTGTCTAGAGTTTTACAAGCATAATGGATAACATTCAATTTCTTATCAAATCTTTGTCCTAGGACACCACCAACAGCATAATCACTAGCATCACACATAATTTCAAAAGGCAAGTTCCAATCAGGTGGTTGTACGATAGGTGCAGAGGTCAAGGCTTTCTTGAGTGTTTCAAAGGCTTCCACACAATCATCATCAAAAACAAAGGGAATATCCTTTTACAAAATATTAGTAAGAGGCCTTGAAATTTTAGAGAAGTCTTTAATGAACCTCCTATAAAAACCAGCATGACCAAGGAAACTTCGAATACCTTTAATATCTTTAGGACATGGCATTTTCTCAATTGCATCAACTTTAGCTTTATCCACCTCAATACCTCGTTTGGATATTTTATGCCCCAAGACAATGCCTTCATTAACCATAAAGTGGCACTTCTCCCAATGCAAGACGAGATTAGTTTGTTCACATCTCTGCAAAACTTGATCAAGGTTGCTTAAGCAATCATCAAAAGAAGTTCCGTAAATGGAAAAATCATCCATGAAAACCTCCACAATCTTTTCACAAAAATTAGAGAATATAGCCGTCATACATCTTTCAAAGGTAGCAGGTGCATTGCATAAACCAAAAGGCATACATCTATAAGCATAGGTTCCAAAAGGGCAAGTAAAGGTTGCTTTCTCTTGATCGGATTGTGACACAGGTATTTGAGAGAAACCAGAATATCCATCTAAGAAACAAAAGTGTGTGTTCTTAGATAGTCTTTCAAGAATTTGATCAATCAACGGAAGAGGGTAATGATCTTTCCTAGTAGCTTTATTTAATTTTCTAAAATCAATTACCATTCTATAGCCAGTGACAATTCTTTGTGGAATGAGTTCATTCTTATCATTGGGAACAACGGTAATACCTCCTTTCTTAGGGACACAATGAACAGGACTTACCCATCTACTATCAGCTATGGGATAGATTATACCTGCTTCCAGAAGCTTTAATATTTCAGTTCTTAGCACTTCCTACATTTTAGGATTCAATCGACGTTGGTGATCAACAACGGTCTTAGCATCAGGTTCCATATTAATCTTGTGCTGACATAGAGTGGGACTAATGCCCTTAAGATCATCGAGAGTATATCCAATAGCAGCTCAGCGCTTCCTTAGAACTTTAAATAATCTCTCTTCTTCATGCTCTGAAAGGTTAGCACTAATAATAACAGGATATATCTTTTTCTCATCAAGATAAGCATATTTCAAAGTGTCAGGCAATTGTTTCAATTCAAAGACAGGATCACCTTTAGGTGGAGGAGGACCTCCAAGAGTTTCAATAGGCAAATTGTGTTTTAGGAGAGGTTGTTGTTCAAAGAAGATTTTATCTATCTCATTTCTTTCTCGCAAATGCATATCATTTTTATGGTCAAGCAAATATTGTTCTAATGGATCAGTAGGAGGCACAGCAATAGACGCAAGACCAATCATTTCATCCTTACTAGATAACGCTTTATCACGAGGTTGTCTACTAAACTTGGAAAAATTAAACTCATGAGACACATTACCAAAACTGACACCGACAATTTGTTTTTTACAATCTATCTTCGCATTGACGGTGCTCAAGAAAGTTCTACCAAAGATAATGGGACAAAAGTCATCTTGCGGGGAACCAAGAACTAGAAAATCAGTAGCGTATTTTACTTTCCCGCACAAGACTTCAACATCTCTAACAATCCCAAGTGGTGTAATAGTATCCCTATTAGCAAGTTTAATAGTAACTTCAATGTCTTCTATTTCAGCAGGTGCTATCTCATCCATAATTTCTTGGTATAGAGTAAAAGGGATAGCACTCACACTAGCACCCAAATCACATAAACCATGATAGCAATGATCTCCTATTTTGACTGAGACAACATGCATGCCTTCTATGGGTCTATGTTTATCTTTTTCATCGGGTTTAGCAATTCTAGCAGCTTCATCACAAAAGTAGATAACATGCCCATCAGTTTCTACCAAGAGATCTTTAACCATAGCAACACTAGGTTCTACCTTAATTTGCTCAGGGGGTTTAGGTGCTCTTATATTACTCTTGCGAACCACAGTTGATACATTAACATGTTCCTTTATCCTAACGGGGAAAGGTGGTTTTTCAATATAAGCGGTAGGCACAACTGGATCAACATTGTAAACGATGGTTTCTTCCTTAGCTATGACCGGTTCTTTAATTTCTTCTTTAATAGGGGGATGATATTTAAACCACTTCTCCTAGGGAGGTCAACGTGAGTAGCAAATGCTTTGCAGAAAGAGGCTACTATCTCAGAGGCAAGTCCATATTTAGTTCTAAACTTATGAAAAGTATCGGTATTCATAAAAGATTTAACACAATCAAATTCAAGCTTTATACCTGACTCATTACCTTCGTCGAGTTCCCAATCTTCACAGTTGCGTTTAATTCTTTCTAAGAGATCCCACTTGATTTCAATAGTCTTCTTCATATAAGAACCAGCACAAGAAGTATCGAGCATGGATTGATCATTATGTGAAAGCCGAGCATAAAAATTCTGAATGATAACTTATCTCGGAATGTCATGATTCGGGCATGAATATAACATTGAATTAAGCACCCCCCCAAGCTAGAGCGATACTTTCTCCTTCACGAGGCCAAAAATTATATATATAATTCCGATCACGATGAACTAGATGCATGGGATAAAACTTTTGGTGAAATTCCAATTGCAAACGATTCCAGTTCCACGATCCAAGATCATCACATAGCCTATACCATGTCAATGTTTTTCCCTCCAAAGATAAAGGGAAAACCTTATTCTTAAGTTCATCCCCGTGTAAACCTACAAGCTTAAATAATCCACAAATTTCGTTCACATATAAGAGTTGCATATCAGGATGTTCAGTTCCATCTCCTGCATAAGGTTTAGCAAGCAGCTGTTCTAGCATACCCGAAGGAATTTCATAAGTAACATTTTCAGTAGGTGCTGTAGGTTGAGGGGCAACTAATTGTGATTTCGGTCGAGGTGAAGATATCCCAAACAAACCCCTCAAAGGATTGTTCTCCATAGTAGCAAGTAGCAATAAATTTCAGCACGTAGTATAAGTTTTTCCTTACCGATTTCCACTTACCAAGAGAGCTTCACTCCCCGGCAACGGCGCCAGAAAAGAGTCTTGATGACCCACAAGTTAAGTGGATCAATCGTAGTCCTTTAGATAAGTAAGAGTGTCGAACCCAACGAGGAGCAGAAGGAAATGACAAGCAGTTTTCAGCAAGGTAATTTCTGCAAGCACTAAAATTGTAGGTAACAGATAGTTTGATAGCAAGATAATTGGTAACAAGCAAGTAACGGTAACGGTAAACAAGGTGCAGCAAGGTATCCCAATCCTTTTGTGGCAAAGGATAGGCCAGAACAGTCTCTAGTAATAGGCAAAGTGTTCTTGAGGGTACACGGGAATTTCGTCTAGTCACTTTTATCAGGTTGGTTTGATTCGTGTTCGCTACTTTGATAATTTGATATGTGGGTGGACCGGTGCTTGGGTGCTGTTCTTACTTGAACAACCTCCCACTTATGATTAACCCCCTTGCAAGCATCCGCAACTACGAGAAAAGTATTAATATAAAATCTAACCATAACACTAAATGTTTGGATCCAAATCAGCCCCTTACGAAGTAGCGCATAAACTTGGGTATAAGCTTCTGTCACTCTAGCAACCCATCATCTAATAACTACTCCACAATGCATTCCCTTAGGCCCATGAATGGTGAAGTGTCATGTAGTCGACGCTCACATAACACCACTAAGGGAATCACAACATACATATCATCAAAATATCGAACACATATCAAATTCACATGATTACTCGCAACATGACTTCTCCCGTGACCTCAAGAACAAAGGTAACTACTCACAAGTAATAATCATGCTCAAGATCAGAGGAGTATTAAATAGCATAATGGATCTGAACATATAATCTTCCACCAAATAAACCATATAGTAATCAACTACCCATGGTAATTAACACTACTAGTCACCCACAGGTACCAATCTGAGGTTCCGGTACAAAGATTAAACACAAGAGATGAACTAGGGTTTGAGAGGAGATGGTGCTGTTGAAGATGTTGATGAAGATTGGCCTCCCAAAGATGAGAGGGGTGTTGGTGATGATGATAGCTTCGATTTCCCCCTCCGGGAGGGAAGTTCCCCCGGTGGAATCGCTCCGCCGGAGGGCAAAAGTGCTCCTGCCCAAGTTCCGCCTCGAGGCGGCGGCGTTTCATCCCGAAAGTCTTCCTCTAATTTTTTCTTCGTCAAGTGTGACCATATACCCGAAGATGGGCACCGGAGGTGGGCCGAGGTGGCCACAACCCATCAGGGCGCGCCCAGGGGGGCCTGACGCGCCCTGGTGGGTTGTGCCCACCTTGCAGGCCCCCTCCGGTAGTTTTCTGCTCCAGTATTTTTTATTAAATACAAAAATAATCTTCGTAAAATTTCAGCTTCATTGGAGTTGTGCAGAATAGGTATCTCTGACGTGCTTTTCTTAGGTCCAAAATTCCAGCTGCCGGTATTCTCCCTCTTTGTGTAAACCTTGCATATTATGAGTGAAAAGGCATTAGAATCACTCCCCAAAGCATTATTATTCAACAAAACAAAGTAAATAACAGTAGGAAATCCTGATGCAAAATGGACGTATCACTTCATCAAAGAACATATAAATAATGTGCAAAAGGTTAATATCGTGGATGCAAGATGAGAGTGGATGATCAATCCGTTTCTCCTCTTCATTTTCCTTTGTGTTCCCTTCGTCTAGGGACACTTCATCCAAGATAGATGGTTCTTTGGCATCCCCGTTTTTTGCTACAAGTTAGTTTGAAGAATATTTAGTTCATGTTCCCTTACCCGTTCTTGTAGCTTGTCATCAACATAGGGGGATATTTTCTCATCATGAAGTACATCCTTTTCTTTATCATTTTGTGAATCCTGGAAAAGGTTAGTCTCTCCCAAGGCGGTCATGATCCACTCTGGTCCATTCTTCGCCATTTCATTACCACAAAAATTATCCAGGAAAAAACTATGAATAGGGTGCACCTTCTCATAAATGGTTTCTAGCAAAATGCACTTTACCCTTGTATTACTTATTCTATGAAGAATTTCTGTAACACCCCAAAAATTTGACAATGTTTTATTAATTAAATTTTTTGCCAGGATTTTTTTTTCTTTCCTCTGGATCATCTTTTGATTTCAGGATCACTCCTTTCTTCTGAATTGTGGAGTTTTCCCTCCAAGTAGAAACTTTTCAAAAATAATTGTTGGACTTGAATACCTTCTCAAGAACAATTATTTTCATTCTGTATGATCAGTGGAAATATTTTTATAATTATTCTTCTGAGCTTTATTCCTTTTTAAATGGTTTCTCATAAATTTTGGAGCCTCATTTGCACTACAACCATTTGGTAACTTCACTTAAAAATTCTACATCATTTTTATGCAAAGAAACAACTTTGTGTTTTGAAAAAGTTGAGCAAACCATCTACATTTGTATTCAGGTCCAGTTTGGTAATTTGTACTGTGACCCTATTTTATTTTGCTCTAGTGATCTTGGGATTTTTCCTGCTATTAGTACTTGCTACCAAACCCTTAATTCCAGGATATTGGACCCATTTGAATATTTTTGGTCCATGCAATAATAGCCTTTCTTTTCTGTCCAGATTTGGTTTTCTCAAAAGCTTGCACTAACTAGTTTCTGTTTTTGTCAAAATAACTTTGCCATCATCACCTACTCCTAAAGAGACTCCAACCTGGAGGTTTTGGCCACCAGAAAAGATGCCTAGATGCTCTTGGCATTGCATCAAGCAGGTTAGGAGCATGGCCAGATTTGGCGTACTTTTAGACTTGCATTATGGACTTGCTTTAATTACCAAACCAGCATGTCACATAGCTCTACCTTGGCCTAAAACCCCACCCTGGTAAACCTCATGTGCATTAGAGCCTCATGGCATGCCTTGGCAATTCGCCGAGCACTTGGCGTGCGTGCTCTGGGCGCGGCCAGAGCGCACGTTTTGCACGCGCGCGCAACCGAGCCGCCGCAACCAGTTGCCGCCTTCCCCGCTCGTCCTGATCCGTCCCTGCGCGCAGAGGTACATCCGCCCATCTCGTCTAGAGCCCCTGCACCTGCTGTAGCTCATTGCCTCCACCGCAAGCCGCCACTGCCGACCCGCCAACCTCTGCCCTAGTCGGCGCCGCCCAAGCCACTCCCGCCCGCCAGCTGCCCCTGGAACAGGCCATCCTCATCCTCTCGCCCTGTCAAACCCCGCTAGCCGCCGCCACGTCGCGCTGCTAGCAACAGAGCGGCGGTTCGCCGGCGTTCTTATCCGCAGCTGTGGGAACCGACCTCAACCGGCTATAAATAGGACCCCGAGGCCGTAGCTTTCCTCCTTGAGCCTTCTCGATGCCGTAGCTAGCCACCCGTAGCTTCAATTCAACCGGAAGCTGTCGTCTTCCTCATCTCCGGTCAGTTCGGTTGCCGGCGTCCTTCGGTAAAATTTGTCGCAGCCAGGGCCTCCCTCGTCCTCACCTCGCCGCAGTTAGATTACCCTCAACCCAGCAGAGCCACTCCACCTCTCAGCGTCAACTGGGAGCCACCCTGGGTCGAATCCCCAATTGGCCAGAAGAACCGCCGCCGCCTCGGAGCTCGCCGCCGGCGAATACCTCCAAACCCCCGGTCATGGCGACCACCGGGAGGACCGCCCTAGAGTGGTGGATCCATTCCTGCCCTCGAAAGGACCCTAGGAGCCGCCGTCCGCCGGCGATGATCGCTGGAGCCCGCCTCCGCTCGGGCAGAGGAGGGAGGAGGCGCGGTGACTGGTCAAACCTGAACAGTGGGCCCGATGGACCCACTGTCAGTGACCCCGAATCACGCGCGTGTTGGATAATTGGAGACGCATTCCGCAGAAGTATGTCTCCCCTTCTCGCTAGCGTATTTCATCTCTGAACCGCTTTCTTTTCTGTTTTAATTTTAAAAAACAGAAGTTTGACCCTGCTTTGACTGGTCATATCTTTTAAACCACAATTGCAATTAAGTTGATTCTTTTTCTGTTGTTTCCCAAATTCCATCTAGTTTATTTTCATATTTATTTGAAAAGTTTCCAACAACTTTTCAGTACTCTTTTGAACTATGTGTTAATTTGAATATTTTCAAAACTAGGATTTGGAGGGAAGATTAAAACTTTCAAAAAGTTTTGGAGTGCACCTCATCTCCCTGCACTTTGAAGGAAAGCATCCTGAACCCCGGCATAAATTTTGTTGTGAGTTGTTTGAGGTGACTACAACACCCAGTTGACATGAAGTATGCGTTATTTCATGTGATGAGGTGATCATGTTTACTAATGCGTGATGATAATTCCTTGCTGTTGAAATTGATATGATGGTGCCAGTATTCACCGTCGTATGCTTTCTATGCCTGCCGGAAGGAATCCGGGAAAGTCTCTATCTTGGGTAGACACAAGCTTGTTACTGATATTTTGTTGAGACGAGTATATTCAGTAAGGCATGGTAAGGTATGGGGAGTGGTGATTCTGTCTGTTGGTGTGGAATATATTTGTTATGCTAATCATGCAGGAAACACTTTAACCTCCTGAGTCGACCGTAGATCGAGTCTTGTGCCAGTAACCCCCATTCTTGCTTCGTGCTACCACTTGTCCCTGCCTCAGGTATGGTACGGTTCAGTAAGTTGTCAACCCCTTTCTTAGCACACACCGTACAGAGAGGCCATGGTGAAAGATACCGGCTGCATCCGGTAGGCATGCCACCTGGTCCGGGGGCATGGGTGTTTCCGGTTGGAGCCGAGGGGGTAGCTCCCCTAGTTTGCACGCGTTATAAATTTAGTGCTCCCATGCTAGTCGAGGTTGTAGCCTCCCCACTTAGAATTTTGCTTAACGGGTGTCGTGGGTGATTCCAGACACCGGTAAGTTAAGCTGGTGTGTGCGGGTCAGGTGTGTTTTCAATTCAAAGACCGTAAGCGGAATTAGTTCCGGTGACTAAAGGAATCCGTTACTCGTGGGTAAAGAGTACACCCTCTACAGAGTTTATATCTATTCGAATAGCCGTGTCCGCAGTTAAGGACTACTGTCTGGGATGGGTCAAGTGTCGGTCTTAGTGTCGGTCTTCGGAGGAAAACTTCTAAACAGGAACATTGATCATGACGTGTGACAAATGATGATTATGATTATTATTATTGTGGACTAACCATTTATATTACTTGAATTACTGAGTATCCCTGGGATGGTTTTACCCCCTGGACACTCATTGTGGTTATTCTTATATAATCCCTTTATGTGGTGTCGCTCAGACGCCCGACTGTGGCATGCTTGTTATTTATTTCCCTTATAAGCCCTTTATGTGGTGTCGCTCAGATGCCCGATTGTGGCATGCTTGTTATTTATTTTCCTTATAAGCCCTTTATGTGGTGTCGCTCAGACGCCCGACTGTGGCATGCTTGTTATTTATTTTCCTTATAAGCCCTTTATGTGGTGTCGCTCAGACGCTCGATTGTGGCATGCTTGTTATTTATTTCCCTTATAAGCCCTTTATGTGGTGTCGCTCAGACGCCCGACTGTGGCATGCTTGTTATTTATTTTCCTTATAAGCCCTTTATGTGGCGTCGCTTAGACGCCCGACTGAGGCGTGCTTTATATTGTGATCCTTTCGAGGCGTCGCTCCAGACACCCGATCGGTGTATTTTATTTTTATTCTCTGATTGCTTATTCATGTTTAGATCTGCTTGCGTACGTCATGAATTTTATTTCGTGACTGACTATGTGATCATGGCATATTTCTGTGCATGATTATCATCTGTTATTTTATACTTGTGTTCATAATGTTTGCGAGTACTTTCAAAGTACTCACTGGCTTGTCCCTGGCTATTGTCTTGGCCAGATTTCTTACTTGGAGAGGAGCGCATCGACGACAGCCGGAACCTAGGCATCGAAGATAGTAGAAACACAAAGATAGGAATTAACCAGGTCAGCTGTTCCTGTGGGAAATGGAGTCCCATAGGCGCTGATGATCCGCATACCGCTGCCGCCATCAACCACTAGAAACCTTTTGTTGTACTCATAGACCAGAATGGTATTGTACTACATATATTTTTTTTGCTTGGAATTTCTGTATCAAGATTGTGTCTCATCAGCTAACAGTAATCCTGGGGCTGGTGAGCACAAGGACCATTTACTGGGAAATTAATATCCTGGAAAACCGGTCCTGACAATTTCAGTCGCACCAACAAGAAGCACTAACTGTATGATTTCCATACTAGCATGACATTTATCACTACAATTATAAGTTGCTAGTATTGGATCAATACTATACTCACATTGATAATTTAGGTGCTCTTCGGATCGACATTCTTCACATGGTAGAGGGTATGTAGCAAATATTATTGATGGATAGTTATTCACCAATTTCAATCATTTTTTATATTAGCTTCTTTTTCTGCATCTTTTGTTTATGATAGCCAATCGCTTGTTATTTTCGTAGACTCTATTCCACTCCTGCAAAATATCTTGAATGGACATCTTAGAAGATACGATTGGTATTGTTTTCTCTTTTTGATAAAACAAAAAACTGAAAGATAAATAACAACTAACAAAATAAACTATGTGTGAGTGGGAATGTAATAACCGAGCGTTTTTGCTCCCCGGTAACGGCGCCAGAAAAGCTTAATGACCTACAAGGGCACATGGCTATTGCTATTTGCGGCAAGTAGAGTATGTCGATCCCACAAGGAGCGGCGGTTGCACTGGTAACTACTAACCATGCAGCTACGTAGTCACACAGGCGGCTACGTTCACACACAGAATGTCACACCCTGTGTTGTATCACTTTGCTATGGTATGGATTTATAAAATTTGGACCCATTTAAAACTTTTTGAGTCAAGTGCTTGTTTGAGTTGTTTGATGTTAGTTTGGTTGGATGATGTGTTCTGGCACTCAAGGATTCTTCTTCCTCTCTCAACACTCACTTCCTTGACCAAAACTCCCCGCCCAATGATCATGCCATGTCTATAGTACCTAAAATTATTTTTATCTAATATTATTTTGGCCAAAAAGCATTTATTCAAATTAGGCTTTATAAAACCCCTAAATTGAGGTTCGTACTACAAGTCCTCAAATTGGATGGTATGTTTTGCACCAAAGAGTTTATCTGGAACCCACTATATATAAGACTTCCCAAAACCACCAAATATTAATTTTAAAGATTATTTTCCTATTTTATTTAAGGTCTTTTATTTAAGGCCAGAAATGGTTTCAAAATATTTGAGGAAATTTAGGGACACTCAGTGGACATATATTTTCCATATATATGAGTTTCAACACATGGTCATGTTCAGAATATTGGACAAAACCCTTCAAAACCCTTTCTGTCTGTTTCAAGCATTTGGAACATTTCTATAAGAAATATTTTCAAATAAATCCAGTAAATTCCAAAATTTCACATATGCCATGTGTGATGATCATGCAAAGTTTCATCTCAATCCCAATTATTTTGATTCACAAAAATACCCCCAAAATCCTCTCTGTCCAGATTCAAATTTGAGCAACTCTACTTTGCCAACTTTCTCGAATTGATCTCAAACTTTGTGGGCATGCTCTAATCCCCAAATAATACTACCACACCGAGTGGTGCATCAAGGTATGTTGATTTCTAGGGTTTACAAGTTCACATTGTCAATTTTCCTCAAATGAGCTCAAAGTTGGTGATCAAGCTTATTTATTACCACCATTTCATCCTGTTAAATTTCATATCCATTAGATCACCAGAGGTAACCAAACCAGTGATCAAACACCTTCTTCCAGAATACAAAGAGCAATAATTGAGCCCCTTCCACCAATCTCCTTCACCTCAAATTTTTAGCACAGCTCCACCTAGTCTGCCAGCATCTCCAGTAAGTTTCCTGGTGCCCAAGTGCATGATTGCATGGGGTAAAGACCCCATTTCCCTCTCTGGCCAGCCCATTTCTCTCTCCTCTCACTTTCCCCTCTCACTCCTGGCCACTCCAGAGCATCCCATGCCCCTTTCCAAGTTGTTTAATCCCTCCTGCAACTGCTGGACACCAGTGGGCGCGTCAGAGCGCACCAAGGCATCATCATGCCGGCCAAAGTCGTGCTCTGGAGCGCGTAGCCGCGCTCCAAAGGGTTGACCTCGCACCCCTGACCACCTCGGGTCTCCCCCGCTCGCCGGTCCAGGTCCCTCGACGTCCGGGACACGCCACGGCCCTGGCCCGCTCCTCTCTCTCCCTGCAACGGCTCCCCTGGCGCGCGCCCGAGCCGGCCAATGCATGAGCTCGCACGCGCGACGCCCCTAACCCCCCTTCCGCTCTCTCTCTCTCTCTTGCTTCCCCTGGACCTAGACCGACCGCTGGAGAGCCCCAGCAATGGTAGCAACATCACCGGTGCATGGGTCCACGGTGCTCCGTCGCCCCCCTATTTAAGCCACCTCGACCTCTCTCCTCCCCTCTGAAATCTCTCTCTCCCTCCAAATCAACTACCCTGAGCCCCCATTTGAGCTCCCCGAGCACCAGTGCTCGAGATCGACCGAGGCGCCGCCGCGTCGGGGCTCCGTCGATCTCGGGACACAGGCCCGGTCCGGCTCTCTTCTCTCCTCCATCGTGACCACAGCGGGCCCCTGGTCCTTTTCCCCCTCCTCTCCGCTCGGATTGCTGCGAGAATCATCAACTCCGACCACCTCCTGAAGCGCCTCCGCCACGGCCACCTCGCCGCCGGCAATTCCCTGCGCTCCGGCGACCACCTCGACGACCATCCGAACGGCGGGAGTGCGAGGAACCCGTTCCTGTTCTCAGCGCCCCTCGCCGTGGCCCCAGTCGCCGCCGGTGAGCATCGCCACCCCTTTGGCGAGAGGTAGGCGACGACCCGATAAGTGGGGCCCATTTGTCAGCCTCTCGCGCTCCTCCCGCACCCCTCTCTCTGACTGCCCGCCCGTCAGGTTTGAACCGGGCGCGCGCGGGGGCAACGGTTCGCGTGGGCTGGCTAGCTGCTGGGCCGGCACAGCTGCTGGCTGGCTCTGGCCTAGGGCCACTGTGGCCTTTTTTTCTTTTTCTTTTCTGGCAGTATTTTCCAAAAATCCCACAGGGTTAAATATTTGTCCAATTCCAATAATTCTTCCACCATAAATCTTGTAATATTCTGTAGTATTTAATAATGCCACTTGTACAAATTTTTTAAAACATTTTATGTACTGAATTTATTTAAAACCTAGTTTTTAGTATTTTGAGCCTCTGTTAAAATAGTTTTCAAAATCTTTTTCACTTCAAAACCAGAAACAAACATTTTTAGTTTCTATGTTAGTATTTTACAGAGTATCTTAACATTTTAGAAGTGGATTTTGTGCTCTGTTTTTGTTGTGATTCTTATTATTGTCGTTATTATCGCGATGATAGATTGCGTTGTTGACGAGGGAGTTGGACCCAAAGACTTTGAAGACCCCGAAGACTTTGTTGAGCTAGGCAAGCAGCCCCTTGACCATGTCTAAGAAACCATTTTATTGCATGGTATATAGCCCATTACTTTTGATATGTTGATCATGATGCTACAGTGCCACCTTCATGGGTTGACTCCGATACTTTTACCTGTTGATCCTTGCACTGAGCATGACCCTAGCTTCCTATGAGGGTTATGCGGGTGGGAAGTAGATAGAATGCTTAAGTAGTGCTACCAAATGGGACGGGAATATGCATGGTGTTGGAAACAAATGCTTTCAAAGACTTTTCAAAAACCCCGTCGGGTGCCACTAATGCCGGAGGGAGATGATGTTGGGCTAGGTAACCACTTGAGAAAGAAGAGGTGTACCGAGGCAAGTTGTGTGTGTGTTTTGGAAAACGGATTAGATTTAAGATTTGCTGATCGTCCCAACCTTACATGTACGACCATGCTACCCCTATATGGGAAAGGGCTTTGTTGATTACCTTGGTCAGTTCTAGCAGAGATCCCACATTACTAGTGGCGAGAGGGCCAGAGTTACTCTCTCGATACGGGGTCGTGCCAGGTAGGGCGACCATGGGCTATTTTCACAGACACCGGGCACACCGTTGTGTCCCTTCATGGATGGTACTATGTTGCGCAAGGCTCGTGTTTGTACATCATGAAGACGTGGGCCAACAAGTGGGTTCTTACCTCAGGTATGTGATATACCGCGAGTCGTGGCTTGACACGGAAGTTCCTCGAGTCTTGTGGGTAAAGTGTGCAACCTCTGCAGAGTGTAAAACTATTCGAATAGCCGTGTCCACAGTCAAGGACAGTTGGGTGGTCCTACTTATACTATGTCCAGGATGTTTGCACCAACTTGGCGTGTGTGTGAGAAAGATGGAATACTCGAGACAAGACGGAGGACTTGACATGATGATTGAACATGAGATGTTCGGACCTTGATTATATTGATATATGTAACCTGTTCATACGGATACTTGTATCCTCTTGATGCATGCTACTTCAAGTTATTTTGATCATGTCATTGCACTCAAAACTAGCTTTCCGCAACGTACCTACTTAGTGCTATATCATGCTTTGTTATACCTTGTTCCAAAACATGGGTTTCTTGCGAGTACATTCAAAGTACTCATTGGATTTCCACTGGTTATTTAATTGGCCAGGCATGGAAGAGCAGGAATATGGAGAAGATTTCATTGGTGACGAACATGCGAACTAGGACGCTTCCCAGTCAGAATGCCTGTAGGGTTAAGGCAAATGGCATGGGTTCACGCTTTCGTTCAAGATTTCCGCTGCTAGTTATGTTGGTGTTTGGCCTTCATGGCCCTATCTATGTAAAACTTGACCTCAATGGTTTTTATTTGTGTAAGACGGTATGTATGGATGTAAGACTCTTGCTACTCAGCTTATGTGTGTTCAAGGAGCATTGATCTCTGGGATCACTGTACACGTGCATACGGTGACGACGACTTATAAGTCGGGGTCCCCACAGAGCTGGTATCAGGGCCATCCTGACTATAGGAAGCCTTAGTTAGCATGGATGTGAGTTAGGACAGAACCATTTTCAAAATTATGCCTAGTACCTACACTTAGGAGTTTCTGCACTTCTTACCTTTTCTAAGTCTACTTTCAAAACTCTAGTGACTACTCTCCCCTAAACCTTGTAGATGGCCGTCGTACCCGAAGCCCTCCTAGCATCCGGCTTTCCCTTACTCCTTGAGGATAGCCTGGAGAAGTGCCAGTTTCGCCGACCACCTATTTTCCTCTACCAAGAGCACTGGGTCGATTCCGTCATGAAGGCGTACCACGTTGATGTGGTCGTGAAGGAAAACGACTCCCCGACTAGCTGGTTCTTTGAGGGACCATAGATGGAGACCCTGGCACTCGCAGTCGAGACGGCTACACGCAATGCACTTATCCACCTTCGAGACATCATTCCAGAGATGGCTGACGAGCCAGCCACTCGCCACCTCCCTTTCAAGAAGGATGAGAATGGCGAGAGTTGGAAGTTGATTCCATCCAAGGAGGATGGGATGCCACTCTGGTTCCAGACCTACTTCAGCCTCTCCGCTGACAGTCTGGCTCACAACCTGATTAAGGAGTCCGTGAAGCTCCGCGAGGAACTTCACCACACCCGAGAGCTACTTCGTCAAGCCAAGATGAGGCCAGGCAAGATCAAGAAGGATGGAGCCCCCGAGGGATGACCAACTATCAATTATAGAGGAGGAATACCCCCAGCTAGAGGTGCACCCACACGTCGTCATCGCATGGGTGCGAAGGAGTACCGTGAGCTCTTTACCGCACCACCGGCGAAGCGCTGTCAGGATGGACCTCCTCGTTCTCTGACCCCCTCGACCGGAGACGATGCCCGTACGGATGATGATCAGGAGGAAGATCCTGAGGAGCGTGAGTACGAGACCGAGCACTCCACCACTTGAGTCCGAGAACCCCTAGGGTAGGATTAGTCATGTACCCCTCATGTGAAGTCGAGTCCGTGTAATGGTTCATATGAAACCATGTGTGCTTGTTGTTTTCTTTTGTTGTTTGTGATCGAATGCAAGTCACGCTTTTGCCTCAGGCAACATGTAAGCGACTCCATCACCTATCTTATCTTAATATAACATGTTCGGTCTTTCGACCTATGTTTGATCACACTTGCAGTATACCAACCCCCTTAGGCGTGCTTTCTCTAGTGATGCTTTTGCCTCTCGTCTATACCAGTTGTTTAACTTGGCCGCTCCAAACAGGTTGGTGACTGCAACCCGCAACAGCTCCTTAACCAACCCTGAAGCCGGCAACTCCAGCCAGCAACAGGGAGATGGTGGGGCTGCTCACGCTAGAGATCACCTGGAGCAGCCACATGGTGACATTCCCCCGCCACCACCTCCATGAGAGAACATGACCATAGCTCAGTTTCTCCAAGTTCTCCAGGAGGAATGCCAGGCCAACTCTGTTGCTATCCAGCAGATGGCTCAAGTCCTTGTGAACAACCAGTAGCAAGGTAGGAACGGCAATGGCCGCTCCACCCTGCCTGAGTTCATGAGGAATTCTCCCCCAACCTTTACTGAGACTGCTGAACCCCTAGATGCCAATGACTGGATCCGCACCATCGAGGATCTGCTTGCACTGGTTAACTACAACGAGGATCGTGAGAAGGTTCTTTATGCCTCTCACTGCCTCGAAGGTACCGCCAGAGCTTGGTGGGATGGATTCAAGGTCATGCAAGGCGACCGCGTGATCACATGGGCTAACTTCAAGGAAGGATTCTGCACCTCCCACATTCCTTCTGGGATAATGGCTATCAAGAAGACAGAATTCTGAGCGTTGAAGCAAGGAAGTGGCTCTGTCAAGGAGTATATGCAGAAGTTCAACCTGCTGTCGAGGTATGCCCCTGAAGATGTCAGCACTGAGGCCACTAAGATGGAACGCTACATGGAAGGACTCCAGCAAGCCCTGCAGTATCAACTCATTGTCTGCGACTGTCGGACCTTCTTTGACCTGGTGAACAAGGCCCTCATGCTTGAAGACAAGCGTTGTGCCATGGAAGACACTCGCAAGCGCAAGATGATCAGCAAGGGTGGTTCCAGCAACCAGAAGCCTCGCCCCTGGCAGCCAACCCCAGCCAAGCCAACCTACCAGCCTCAGTAGGCTAGGCCTCCTGCACCTCGTCCGAGCTACCAGCCTCAGTAGTATGCCAATCCCAGGCCAGCCTACAACAACCCCAATAACAACAATGGTGGCAACAACAACAACTCAGGCCAAGTCACATGCTTTGGATGTGGTCAGTCAGGACACTACTCTAGGCAGTGCCCCAAGAAGAAGCCAGATGCACCGCGCCCCAATGCGCTAAAGCAAGGTCAAGGTCGTGGAGCGCCGCCAAGGAACCAAGCTCCCTGCAACCAGCCTAACAATGGCAAGGGTCGTGTGAATCACGTCACCGCTGAGGAAGCCCTGGAAGACCCGAACGTCATACTGGGTACGTTCCTCGTCAACTCAACCCCAACAACCGTACAGTTTGATTGTGGAGCTTCGCATTCTTTTGTTACCCAAAAGTTTGCACTAGAGATTGGTATGAAGCCTACACCCCTGGGTAGTCATATGCTGGTACAAACCCCGGGATCGGTTATGAGAACCAAGTTAGGGTGTAAGGGAGTTGGGATTGTCATCAATGGAGTAGAATTCCTAGCAGATCTTATCGTCTTGAACTCGCAAGGCTTGGATGTAATCCTCGGCATGAATTGGTTAACCAAGCACCAAGGCTTGCTAGACTGTGCCAAGAGGACCGTTACCATGACCAATAGCCAAGGATTTGAAGTCAAGTATGTTCCCAACCCCACCTCCGCTCTAGCCCTCAGGCTAATTGTCTGTCGGGAATTGAGTTGGATCAGCTACCCGTGGTATGTGAATACCTGGATGTTTCTCCTGATGAGCTGCCCGGAATGCCTCCTGACTGTGACATTGAGTTCATCATTGAGCTAATGCCCGGAGCAGGACCCATCTATAAGAAGCCCTATAGAATGGGATCTGGAGAGTTGGCTGAATTGAAGAAGCAACTGGCAGAGCAGCTGAGGAAAGGATTTATCCGCCCTAGTGCCTCTCCTTGGGGATCACCTGTTCTATTTGTGTCAAAGAGGGACGGAACTATCCGACTCTGTGTCGATTACCGTTCTCTCAATGAGGTCACAATAAAGAACAAGTACCCACTTCCCAAGATTGAAGACCTGTTCGATCAGCTGAATGGTGCCAAGGTGTTTTCCAAGATCGACCTCAGGTCTGGGTACTACTAGCTGAAGATCAGACCCCAAGACATCTCGAAGACGGCATTTGTGACCTGGTATGGCATGTATGAATACACGGTCATGTCATTTGGGTTGACCAATGCCCCAGCCTACTTCATGTACCTCATGAACAAAGACTTCATGGAATATTTGGACAAGTTTGTCGTTGTCTTCATCGACGACATACTCGTCTTCTCCAAGTCTAAAGAAGCGCATGCGCAACACTTGAGATTGCTCCTAGACAAGCTCCGAGAGCACCAGCTTTATGCCAAATTCAGCAAGTGTGAATTCTGGCTGCATGAAGTTGGATTCTTGGGTCATGTGTTGACTACAGAAGGATTGTCAGTCGATCCTGCCAAGATTGAAGCCATGACTGAATGGCAATCCCCAAGCAATGTGAAGGAAGTCAGAAGCTTCCTCGGACTCGCGGGGTATTACCGCAAGTTCATCGAGGGATTCTCTAGCATTGCTAGACCCATGACTCAGCTCTTGAAGAAGGACAAGAAGTTCGAATGGACGCCGAAGTGCGAAGAAAGATTCCAGGAGCTCAAGAAGAGATTGACAACAGCCCCAGTTTTGGCCACCCCTGATATTCTCAAGGAGTTTGTGATATATTGTGATGCATCAAGAACCAGGCTTGGTGGTGTTCTAATGCAAGAAGGCAGAGTCGTAGTATATCTATGCAAACAGCTATGTCCTCACGAAGAGAACTACGCCACTCATGATCTTGAGTTAGCAGCTGTAGTTCATGCCTTGAAGAAATGGCGACATTACCTTCTAGGAAAGCGATGTGAGATATACACAGACCACAAGAGTTCGAAGTATATTTTCACTCAAAGGGAGTTGAACATGAGGCAACGAAGATGGTTGGAGTTGATCAAGGATTATGACCTCAGTGTTCAATACCACCCTGGAAAGGCTAATGTGGTAGCAGACGCCTTAAGCAGGAAGGCTTGTTCCTTGAATGCTATGATTAAGGAAAGGCTACCCGCTGTCGGATTTCGTGCTCCGCAAAACCCAAAGAGGTTCAAACTCAGGGGCGTGTGTGAAGATCCCCACCAGCTTCAACCTCTAGCAAATAGCTCAACAGCCTAGCCCAACGAACTCACACAATCACGGGGAAGAAGATTAGCACATGAGGATTTACCCAGGTTCGAGCCGCTGCGAAGCGTAAAACCCTACTCCTGCCTTTTGGTGGATTGCCTCACGAGGAGGTTTGTGGGTGAACTAGTACAATGGTGAGTAACCTCGCGAGGGTGCTCGGGTGGTAGTCCATCTGTGTCCCTTTACGGAGCAGCCTAACCTCTATTTATAGTGGCCCGGTCCCTCCTCCCTTATCACAATGGCGGGAAGGGATCCCACAACGGCCAAATTCGAAAGGGGGCAGGAGGTACATCTTATCCTGACGAAAGGTGGACTTCGCCTGCAAAGTAGCTGGCAGTGACGCGGTGGTGGGCTCGCTCGTGACATCCATCCTGCTGAGCCAGCTGGTCCAGACTTGTTGCACCGGGATGGAAACCTTTGGTGGGACGCCTCGGGAATCCGCGTACGCCCCTGCCTCCTTTGCACTAAAGGGGAAATTGTCTCCTCTGCATGCGCTGGTGCCCACCTGGCCCGGCTTGAGTCATCCTTGACCTCCAAGGCCAAGTATTGCATAGAGATCTCCGCCACTCAGGAGGGGGCCTGGGGAGGCCTCCTCCTTCCGTTAGCCTAGGAGTTGTCCTCCTCGCGAGGGTGGGTCTCCCACGAGGGCCTTGTCTTGAGTGAAGCCGCGCGGGGCCGTACGGACCGCCGAAGCTGGCCACGCCCTGGGCCGCAGGCAGGCAAGTCTAGGTACCCCCGTTCCCAGGACGCCGACAGTAGCCCCCGGGCCCAAGGCGTGCTCGAGTTGGCTTTGAGGCGAAGCTGAAGGAGACGGCCCGAAGCGCCGCGGGCCCCTATCGCCTGCGGGCCAGGCCTAGCGCGCGGTGCGCGGTTAGATGCAGACGTCTCCGCTCCCGTGTCTCCTCAGCAACTGCCCGGACCGAGAAAATCCTGACGCCCGGTGTCGAGCCATTATTGCTTTCCTTCCCTGTACTCTTGCTTCTTCGCCCAGATCCCCATCCTTTGTGAGAACCTCTCCAGATCTCAGCACCGCACCGTCTTCGTTCTTGCTTTCTCGTCCTCAAGGACTTCTTGATGGCTCTTGCCGGTAAGTCGAAACCCGAGGCTCAGGGCTCGGCCTCCGCTTCCATCTCTCCGTTGCTCTCGGAGTCCACCATAGCCAAGGACGGGGACCTCGCCCCGGTGCTTCTGTCGACGGCGGATGGTACCAATGAGTGGGGGTGGACCTTGATATGGTGCGGCTCCGCGGAGAAGCACAGCCTGGCCAAGTCGGTCTACCCTTTCTTCCTCCACATCATCTTCTTTGGGCTCTTTCCGCCCTTCTCTGAGTTCTTCACCGCCATCCTCGAGCTACGGGATTCAGGCTCTCCATCTTCAACCCAACTCCATCCTGCTCTTGTCCGTCTTCGCCTTTTACTACGAGGCCTTCGTGGGCGTGAAGCCCTCGGTGTCCCTCTTCCGCCATTTCTTCAGCTTGCGGCTTCATGACTATGCTCAGCGGTCAGCATGCGTCTCCTTCATCGCGGTCCAGAGCGGGAACATGCTCTTAAAGGCCGGGAAGAAGGTGGAGAACTTCAGGCACCGCTGGGTCTTCTTGGATATCAAGGGCCTCAACTCCCGCCTGGAGCTTCCGAAGGGGCTGCCGGAGAAGACTCCTGTGTGGAGCTCCGCGAAGCTCTCTGACCCCCGGGCCAAGCCCGTCCTGGAGCGGATCTCTCGAGACATCCGCGCCAAGAAGTTGACCGGGGGGATGATAGTGAAGGAGTTCCTGGCGCAGCGCCTTGCGCCCCTCCAGTCTCACTCGACACCCATGTGGGACTATCAGGGCGGTGGTGATGACATCAGGCTATGGTCCGCACGCCTGATCTCCAGGGAACTGAACATGGCTATGGCGACCCTGCTCAACGGCGACCCCGGGGACCTTCCTGAGGCCTATGCCCCGCTATCCTGCCGCGACCACAAGGCGATTTGGTCGCCGCGATGCCCACCTTCGACGAGCTGGGGCTCTCTCCGGCCGAGTGCCCTGGCTCCGCTATGGCGGTGTCCTCCGACGACACCGCGGATGAGGAAGACTCGGAGGGGACATCGAATGACGATTCGGAGGAAGTGTCCCCTCCGTCGCAGAGTGTGCTTCTCCGTGGCTTCGAAGACAACGACGATGCCGGCGAGCCCCCTACCGCAAGTCCTCCGCGACTCACCAGGGTCCTCAGGGGGCCCGGGCCCACACCTCGGGCTGCACGGAGTGCCGGTCGGGCGACCCCGAGAAAATGCGAGGCCGGGCCTCCTCCGGAGTACCTAGCTCGCGCCAGCAAGGTGGCTGAGGTGCCCGCCCCGCCCCTGCCCGAGCTGCAGCCCATGGGCGGGGCGGCCACGTCCGGGTCAGGTACGACTTCCCCGGCCTTGGCCCTTGCGGGCGGCGCCTCTGCTCCCCTTCGCGGCGACGCCTCTCCAGAGAAGGGCGAGGGCATTCCCGCCTTCGCCGAGGTGGAGAAGAAGAGGAAGTGGGTCGACATCGAAGAGTAAGTAGTCCTGCTTGGTTTTTGGCTGCCTGCCGGTGGCTTGTGTGCTGATGGTCCCTTCTTTGCTTGGTAACCAGGAGCACTGCCGTGCTGAAGGCGAAGAAGTGGAAGGCGGGCATCAAGTCGAAGGTGCCCTCCGACGTGTCGTCCGTTCCTGGTGCCCTGCCTATGCCTGATGAGGCGCGGGATGTCGTGGGCAAGGGGGCTCGCGGGGCGACTGTCCTTGTCATAGCCGTGGAGCCCCCGATGCCCGTTGCAGAGGCTGCTTCTGCCCATGGGGGCGCATCCGCACTGCTGCCTGAGAGGCCAGTCCCCGAGGGCCAGCTGGCTGTGGGACCGTCCGTCCCTGCCTTGTCTGTGGTGGTACCGCAGCCTCCGGCGCCTTCTGCTCTCCATGCTTCTGCCCCCTGGAGGCGGCTCCTGCCGCCGCGCAGGCGCCACCACCGGGCCGGGCCCCGACGCCTCTGACTTGTGGCCTTCTGGTCGAGTCAGGCGCCCTGGATGGGGCCTACGCCGCCCTGGATCAGGTCCGAGACGCCCTCGGGGGCGCCGACGGTCGCCTCGCGAAGGAGCGCTTGGGGCTCCTTTCTGGGTGGCTCCAGGCCGACGCTTCTGCCGTGGTAGTATGGAGACAAGCCGAGGCGACCGCTACTGAGAGCAGGAAGGAAGCCGCGTTAGCCAAGGTAGCCTGCAACGCGGCGCTGGTCGATGCAGCGTCTGCTGTGAAGCGCTGTGGTGAGGCGGAGGTCCGCCTGAAGGCTCATCAGGAGGAAAGGACTGTGCTCGCGGAACGGCTTCGCCAGCGGGAGGAAGACCTCAAGACCTGTGAAGCCAAGCTTGCCGACCGCGACTCGGCGCTATCCAGGGCGGTGGCCGACCAAGCCACGGAGCGCAAGCACCTGGACAAGCTGAAGGAGGAAGTAGCTGCGGAGAAGGCTCGGCTCGACTCCAGGGAGAAGGCCCTAGTTGCGCTTGAGGAGAGAAAGGCTGCGGAGCTCGACGCCCTCCCCTTCGTCGAGCTCAGGCTCCGCCAGGCGCTGAACTCCATCTGCCGGGGGGGATTCACGGAATCCCTGGTGGCTCCTGAGAGCGGCTTCACGGGGCTCTCTTCAAGGCTCGTCGAGGTGCTTGAGGGTGCCGTTGCTAGGGTGGAGACCGTCTTGGAGAGTGAGTGCCGCGACCTCTTCTCCGTGGCCGCGACGTGCGTCTTCAGCCACCTCTACCTTCGTGAGCTAGGTTTTGACTTCGGCTCCATGATCTGCCCGGTTGATCCTGGGGTTCGCGAAGCTACGACAGCGGCCGTGGAGGGCGTCGTGGAGGCGCTGATGAAGAAGTTTGCCTGCATCGTCGTTCCCTCACCTCCTGCAGCTGCAAGGGTCAATGACAATGATGACAACGACAGCGATGTCGACGACGAGCTCCCCACGGTCGGGACGAGCGGTGGTGACAACTCCTCCTAGCTCCTCTTCCTGGGTCCTTTCCTGTAACGTTCATCGTGCCTCGCGGAGGCGTTAGACTTGTTTGCATTTCCGGAGACATTTAATGCTTGTAATGACTGCTAAATTATGTGGTTTCTTTCCTCGCCTTGTTTCCGTCCTGCTTGCTGTAGCGCTCTGCGTCGGCAGGGCCTGGTCCCGTGCCTACCTCGACCGCCGATGGGGCGTCCGGATCACCAGGACGGTGCCAAGGGGCGAGGGGCTACGTGACCAGTGAGGCTCCTGAGTCGCGATGCTCAGGAGTCCCCCTTGACGTACGAGCAGCCCTCATGAAGGGAACGCGGCAAAGACGAGGTTGACTTGGAGATTTGGAGCGCCTTGAGCTCTGCGTCGATAGGGCCCAGTCCTGCGCATACCTTAGCCGCCGTTGGGGCGTCTGGATCACCAGGACGGTGCCAAGGGGTGAGGGGCTCCATGATCAGTTAGGCCCCTGAGTCGCGATGCTCAGGGGTCCCCCTTGACGTACGAGCGGCTCCCATACCTTTCCTCGCTAGCTTTCGCCTGAGAGGGACGCGTGAACACCAGGTATCAGGGACCTAGGAAGGTGGCGTGCGCCAGGCCCGGCCTGAGCGTAGCCCCCATGGAGCCCCCTCACGCGGGCATCCCATGGGAATGCTGTGAGACGGTGCCGCGAGGGTCCGTCCTGAGGTTGAATGCAGCCGTTAGGGCGCCCTCAGTTGTTTATCCACCAGCGCCGAGCATGGGGCTTCCACGTTGCGTGGGCATAGCCGCTGAGCGACAGTGTTGTCCGCCAGCGCGGAGCATGGGGCTTTCACTTGGGCGTGGGAAAGGGGGACCGGCTCCTGAGGCCCCCGGGCGTGTACATCCCATTAAGGTCGTACACGTGGCTTGCACGGTAGAATTGGGAGGATATCTGGGCACTCGTGAGCTAGCACGGGTCTCACGAGGCCCTACCTCAAAGGCGGGTTGCGCCTGAGTCTTCTGGTAGAGGGCACCATTGCAAGTCCTGCATATTTTGGAGAAACCTATGCCGAATGGATTTCCAAGGGCCATCGCATGAGAAGGCCGAACACCAATGACCCCAGGAGGTGACGTGAACGGGGCCGGCCTGCCAGACAGAGCTCGGCCATTGGGTTTATCGACGCTGCAGGGACGGACCCGAGAACAGATGCAGTGCCCAGTCTTCTCATGCGACAACTCCGAGGAGAAAACACCCGGCGCGCGGCTCCCGTGGTGGCGAAAGGCCGACTATGTTGCAGGAACCCTGCATCGTGCCCTGACTCACCCACTTCCGATTAGCTCATGCGAGGACGCAGCACCAAGGGCCACGGGATGTGACGTGCACGGGACTGGCCCGCGAGACAGAGCTCGACCACTTGGATTTGTCAACGCTGCAGGGACGGACCCGAGCACAGACGTCATGCCAGCCCTTAATCACGAGGCGGTGAAAGGCAGGATCATTAGGGCGCGACGACATTCATGGTGGCGAAGCACCGAGCATGCAGGTTGGAATGCTTAGGGAATTGATCAAATGCACAAAAGGTTCTGATACATGCGTAAACGACGCGGCTGAGGGGACGGGCCCTAACCGCCTGAGGATAATGCAGCCCGATGGGCGCCCTCAAACTGAGCAAACCAAAAAGTTACCTGGTACGAACCAAGAAGTCACCTGCCAGCAGTACCGATGAAGCGTCAAGGTAGTCGTCGGAGCCTGACCTTGTGTCTCCATGAGCCTGGCCTTCATGAGCCCGACGCCTCCCGAGGCTCGGGGCCCTTGCACGGGCCTGGCACCTCCTCCAGCACATCGCGGCGCCTGACCCCGTAGGGTGCGAGCATGGCCTGAGCGAGGCGCCGATACATGGCGCCCGCGTTCATCAGACCAAAAGGCATGCGGATGTAGTTGCATGGGTAAACCCCACCGCGACCGACGCGCGACGGACAGAAGATGTCCTGGGATGCGGCCCTGTTGATGCTTGGTACGTCGACGCAGACGCGCGGCACGCCGCCCGAGCCGACGACGGCGGCGGCACTTGGTGATGTAGGGCGACACCCTTCTCGCGTGACCTATGCTTCCTGAAGCTCCTCGATTGCGCTGGTGATGAACTCCCGCTAACTTGGCGCCTCGCGCCGTGCTCCTTCCTTGGGTGGTCGCATGCCGAAACACGCCTCCAGGTTGTGCCCGAGCGCCTCCCTCGTCTCAGTGGTCAAGTCGGTAGCCTTCCAGGTGGAAGCCCCCAAGCCCGACCCAAGGGAAGCGCCGAGCGCGCCTTCCTATGCGAGGGAGGAAGGGGCCTTGCCTCCGGGCGCGGAGCCTGAGGCACCGTCCTTAGAGGTTTCAGTCCCCTAGCACCCCTTGGAAAGGATCTGCTTCTTCTTCCTGGGGACATCCTCGTGAGGCAGGACGTCTCCTTCGTCGTCTAAGTGCTCGGCCGCTGCGGCACGGTAAGCGCGCTCGAGGGAGTAGACGGCGTCCTTCTCATCGCATGCGATGGTGATGACGCCACCACTCCCCGGCATCTTGAGGACGTTGTAGCCATGGTGAGTCACCGCCATGAACTTGGCGAGGGCGGGGTACCCGAGGATCGCGTTGTACGGGAGGTGGATGTGGGCGACGTCGAAGACGATGAGCTTGGTGTGGTAGTTGTTACGCCCGCCGAAGGTGACCGACAGGCGCACCTGCCCGATGGGGACAGTGGAGCCGTCAGTGACCCCTGAGAAGGGTTTGGATGGCATGAGCTGGTCGTATGGCACTTGGAGCGTGTCGAACGTCTCAATGGAGAGGACATTGAGCCCCGCGCCACCGTCGATGAGGGTCTTGGTGACGAGGACATTGCTGATGGTTGGCGTGCATAGCATGGGGAGCGCGCCTGCCGTGGCCGAACACCTGAGTTGGTCCTTGGAGTTAAAGGAGATGGCGCACTGGGACCACTAGAGGGGGCGCGCAGCCTCAAGCTTTGGGAGAGCTGCGTTCACCTCCCGTGAGAACTGCTTGAAGATGCGGTTCGACGCTGGGGCTTGAGCGCCGCCCAGGATGCAAGCTATTGCCCTGGCCTCCTGGAAGCCCCCAGACCCATCGTTCTGCATGTCCTCTTCCTTCCTCCTGGGTGACGGCGGCAGCAGGGGGAGGCCGGCCTCACGAGGGCGAGCCTCACGAGGCTGATCGCGACGGGACCCCTCACGAGGCTCATCGCGCCAGTGGTCCTCCCGAGCCTGATCGCGCCAACGGTCCTCCCGAGGCCGGTCACGCCACTCCTGGCGCGGGTCTTGACTATCCTAGCGGCCTCCACCATGGCCTCCACCGTGACCATAGCCACGATCGCCGCGCCCAGGGCGGCGACCGAAGTGCTCGTCGTGGACCGACCTTAGCTCCTGACAGTCGATGGTGTTGTGGCTATTGATGCCATGGAAGATGCAGAACGGTCGCCCTCCCGAGGGGAGTTCCTCGTCTCGACTGCGCTTCGCCTCGGGTTCCACCGCTAGTAACGCGGGGGCCTTGCGCTTCACTTCCTTGGTCTTGGTCTTCTTGTCTTCGGGGTCCGCCTCCGGAAGCTCGAGGAGGGAGAGGCGGTCCTCTTCAGCCTTTGCGCACTTGTTCGCCAGGTTGAACATTTCCAGAGCTGAGCACAGGTCGTCGTTGATGGCGAGCTCCTCCCTCATCCTGAGGTCCCTGATGCCGTCGGTGAATGCCGAGATGATGGCATCATCTATCGCCCTCGGGATCTTGAGGCGGACAGTTGTGAAACGCTGTATGTACTTGTGCAAGGTCTCGCCCGGCTGTTGCTTCACGCGACGCAGTTCAGTCAGAGCGAAGGCGCGGTCGCGGGTGCCTTGGAAGTTGCCGACGAAACGCTCGCGTAGGTCGTCCCAGGAGGTGATTGACCCCTCCGGGAGGTTGAGGAGCCAGGAGAGCGCACCACCCTTGAGGGCCATAGGGAACCAGCTAGCCATGACCTTGTCGTCTCCACCGGCCGCCTGGATGCTCAGCGAGTAGAGCTGTAAGAACTCAGCAGGATCTAGGGTGCCATCGTAGCGAGGAGGCAGGTCGGGCTTGAACTTGCCGGGACACATGACCGAATGCAGCTCCGGGGCGATGGCGCGGCAACCCACTGGACCCACAGGCACCGCGCGCACAGGAGGGACCCGGTCCTGGCGTTCCTGCGCTGCGGCCTCCAGAGGCGCACGGTTGTGACGCTGGCGCAGCGGCGCGGGGAGCACTCGTGCGTCAGCGCACGGCCACGGCACCACCTGGCAGCTTACTTCGTCTCTCACCCTCGCAGGGGGCCCACGCGGCTGGTCGTGTGGGTGTGCTTCACGCCTGGGCTCAGGGTCGACTTCGCTCCGGGGAGGAGGGGGCGGCGCATCATGGGCCACGTCGCCTGCCAGAGAGGGCGGGGGGCGGAACGAGTAGGAGAGCGCCGAGGCGTCACCGGCGGCGCTGATGAGCTCTGCGATGCGCCTGAGCCAGTCGTCGTAGCGGTTGGGGGCAGGGTGGTAACACAGCAGCTCGCGGGCCATGAGGAGTGCGCCTGACCCGCGCGCCTGTCCGGGGCGAGCGTGGGAGGACGACCTAGTAGCTGGAACGATCGATGGAGTGGTGGTGCGGCCGTCACACCGCACGGTGACCGGCTGTGACGAGTCCTGCTACTCGTGGGCATCTGGGCCCGTGGCGGCGTCGGCCATAGGAGAGGCGGATCGACGCGTGGCGGTGCGGCCCACTGGCGATGTCTGGGCGACACGAGCAGCCAGACGCTCGGCGCGGGCTCGGCGAGCATCAGCCATCGGAGCGGTGGAGCGGTGAAGAAGTGAAGCTTGAGGAAGACTTCAACACGCCCCCTACCTGGCGCGCCAAATGTCGGATTTCGGGCTCCGCAAAACCCAAAGAGGTTCGAACTCAGGGGCGTGTGCGAAGATCCCCACCAGCTTCAACCTCTAGCTCACAGCTCAACGGCCTAGCCCAACGAACTCACACAATCGCATGGAAGAAGATTAGCAGATGAGGATTTACCCAGGTTCGGGCCGCTGCGAAGCGTAAAACCCTACTCCTGCCTTTTGGTGGATTGCCTCACGAGGAGGTTTGTGGGTGAAGTAGTACAGTGGTGAGTAACCTCGCGAGGGTGCTCGGGTGGTATTCCATCTGTGTCCCTCTACGGAGCGGCCTAGCCTCTATTTATAGTGGCCCGGGCCCTCCTCCCTTATCGCAATGGCGGGAAGGGATCCCACAATGGCCAATTTCGAAGGGGGGCAGGAGGTACATCTTATCCTGACGAAAGGTGGTCTTCGCCTACAAAGTAGCTGGCAGTGACGCGGTGGTGGGCTCGCTGGTGACATCCGTCCTGTTGAGCCCGCTTGTCCAGTCTTGTTGCACCGGGATGGAAACCTTTTGGTGGGACGCCTCGGGAACCCGCGTACGCCCCTACCTCCTTTGCACTAAAGGGGAAACTGTCTCCTCTGCGCGCGCTGGTGCCCGCCTGGCCCGGCTTGCGTCATCCTTGACCTCCCGAGGCCGAGTATTGCATAGAGATCTCCGCCACTCACGAGGGGGCCTCGGGAGGCCTCCTCCTTCCGGGAGCCTTGGAGTTGTCCTCCTCGTGAGGGTGGGACTCCCGTGAGGGCCTTGTCTTGAGTGAAGCCGCACCAGGCCGTACGGAGCGCCGAAGCGGGCCATGCCCTGGGCCGCAGGCAGGCAAGTCTAGGTACCCCCGTTCCCAGGACGCCGACACCCGCCTTGTATGAAGAGCTAGAAAGTTTCAGCTTGGAACTAGTTGCACCTGGATTCCTAGCCAACCTTGAAGCAAGGCCTACCTTGATGGATGATATTAAGGAAGCTCATAAGGGTCATGACAGCATTGAAGGCATCAAAAGGAAAATTAAGAAGGGTAAGCCCAAGATTTTCAGTGGATGAGCAAGGATTTGTATGGTTTGGGACTCGCATCTACGTGCCCAACAAAGTTGAGCTCAAGAATTTGATCTTGCAAGAAGCCCCCATGACACTCCATATTCCATCCATCCTAGAGGAACCAAGATGTACCAAGACCTCAAAGCAAGATTCTGGTGGCATGGCATGAAAAGAGAGATAGCCACTTTCGTCGCTAAGGGTGACATATGCCAGAGAGTCAAAGCTGGGTATCAGCGACCTGATGGATTGATACAACCTCTCAAAGTGCCTGAATGGAAGTGGGGCAAAGTCGGGATGGACTTCATCACCGGATTACCCAGATCAAGCAAGGGACATGATTCCATTTGGGTCATTGTCGATCACCTGACCAAGGTAGCCCACTTCATTCCGGTCAAGACCACCTACAATGGGAACCAACTGGCCAACCTATAAATCAACCGGATCGTGAGCCTCCATGGAGTTCCTAAGGAGATTGTGTCAGACCGAGGTACCCAATTTACCTCAACGTTTTTGAAGCAATTTCAAGAAGCCCTGGGTACCAAGCCATCTTTCAGCACAACCTTTCACCCTCAGACCGGAGGACAGACTGAACGAGTTAACCAGATACTCGAGGACATGCTTCGTGCTTGTGTTCTAGCGTACGGAGCCAAGTGGGAAGATTGTTTACCGTTCGCCGAGTTTTCCTACAACAACAACTATCAGTCAAGTCTTCAGATGGCACCATTTGAGGTGTTGTATGGACGCAAGTGCCGCACTCCCCTCAATTGGTCAGAACCTGGAGAAGGATTAGTCTTTGGTCCCGATATCCTCCGCGAAGCAGAAGAGCAAGTTCAACTTGTCAGAGAGCGCCTAGAGACCGCCAAGTCAAGACAGAAGAGCTACGCTGACTCCTGCCGCTGAGAAGCGAGCTTCAACATCGGAGACCATCTCTATCTCCGAGTCGCGGCTCTTAAAGGAACCAAGCGTTTTCACGTTAAGGGAAAGCTCGCACCAAGATATAAAGGCCCCTTCAAAATAACCGCAAGACGAGGAGAAGTTGCCTACCAGCTAGAGCTACCTTCCGAGCTATCTGATGTGCACAACGTTTTCCACGTATCACAGCTCCGGAAGTGTCTCCAAGTTCCCAACCACCCCGACCTCTACAAGGACATCGATCACCAAGCCATCGACCTTCAGCCAGACCTCACTTATCGTGAGAGGCCAGTTGGCATTTTGGATGAAGCTGAACGTTGCACCCGAAGCCGCACCATCAAGTACTTCAAGGTCCAATGGAGCAACCACATTGAAGCAGAAGCAACCTCGGAGTGTGAAGACTACCTTAGATCAGAGTTCCCTTATCTTTTCAGCGCTTAGCCTAGGAATCTCAGGGACGAGATTCTTGTAAGGGGGTATGTGTGTCACACCCTGTGTTGTATCACTTTGCTATGCTAAGGATTTATAAAATTTGGACCCATTTAAAACTATTTGAGTGCAAGTGCTTGTTTGAGTTGTTTGATGTTAGTTTGGGTGGATGATGTGTTCTTGCACTCAAGGATTCTACTTCCTCTCTCAAAACTCACTTCCTTGACCCAAACTCCCTGCCCAATGATCATGCCATGTGTATAGTACCTAAAACTATTTTTATCAAATATTATTTTGGCCAAAAAGCATTTATTCAAATTAGGCTTTATAAAACCCCTGAATTGAGGTTTGTACTACAAGTCCTCAAATTGGGTGGTATGTTTTGCACCAAAGAGTTTATCTGGAACCCACTATATATAAGACTTCCAAAAACCACCAAATATTAATTTTAAAGATTATTTTCCTATCTTATTTAAGGGCTATTATTTAAGGCCAGAAATGGTCTTTCATAGGGAAAAATTATTTTTATGCTTTCAAAATATTTGAGGAAATTTAGGGAAACTCAGTGGACATATATTTTCCATATATATGAGTTTCAACACATGGTCAAGTTCAGAATATTGGACAAAACCCTTTCTGTCTGTTTCAAGCATTTGGAACATTTCTATAAGAAATATTCTCAAATAAATCCAGTAAAATTCCAACATGTCACATATGCCATGTGTGATGATCATACAAAGTTTCATGTCAATCCCAATTATTTTGATTCACAAAAATACCCCAAAATCCTCTCTGTCCAGATTCAAATTTGAGCAACTCTACTTTGCCAACTTTCTCCCATTGATCTCAAACTTTGTGGGCATGCTCTAATACCCAAATAATACCACCACACCAAGTGGTGAATCAAGGAGAAGAGCTTAGCATGACTGGTCCTACAGAAACCTGATTCTATTTATTTCTAGGGTTTACAAGTTTTCATTGTCAATTTTCCTCAAATGAGCTCAAAGTTGGTGATCAATCTTATTTATTACCACCATTTCATCCTGTTAAATTTCATATCCATTAGAGCACCAGAGGTAATCAAACCAGTGATCAAACACCTTCTGCCAGAATACAAAGAGCAATAATTGAGCCCCTTCCACCAATCTGCTTCACCTCAAATTTTTACCACAGCTCCACCTAAATCCCCAGCACCACCAGTAAGTTTCCTGGCGCCCAAGTGCATGATTGCATGGGGTAAAGACCCCATTTTCCTCTCTGGACAGCCCATTTCTCTCTCCTCTCACTTTCCCCTCTCACTCTTGGCCACTCCAGAGCATCCCATGCCCCTTTCCAAGTTGTTTAATCCCTCCTGCAGCTGCTGGACACCAGTGGGCGCGTCAGAGTGCACCAAGGCCTCATCATGCCAGCCAAAGTCGCGCTCTAGAGCGCGCAGCCACGCTGCAGAGGGTTGACCTCGCGCCCCGGACCACCTCGGGCCTCCCCTGCTCGCCAATCGAGGTCCCTCGACGTCCGGGACATGCCACTGCCCTGGCCCCCTCCTCTCTCTCCCTGCAATGGCTCCCCTGGCATGCGCCCGACGCCGCCCGAGCCGGCCAATGCATGGGCTCACACGCACGACGCCCCTGAACCCCTCCCGCTCTCTCTTGCTTCCCCTGGACCTAGACCGACCCCAGGAGAGCCCCAGACACATCCCTTCGACCTCCTGTGACCCCCAGCAACGGCAGCAACATCACCGACGCACGGGTCCACGGTGCTCCTTAGCCCCCCCTATTTAAGCCACCCCGAGCTCTCTCCTCCCCTCTGTAATCTCTCTCCCTCCAAATCAACTACCCGGAGCCCCCATTTGAGCTCTCCGAGCACCAGTGCTCGAGATCTACCGAGGCGCCGCCGCGTCGGGGCTCCGTCGATCTCAGGACACAGGTCCTCTCCGGCTCTCTTCTATCCTCCATCGTGACCGCAGCAGGCCCCTGGTCCTTTTCCCCCTCCTCTCCGCTCGGATTGCTATGAGAATCATCAATTCCGACCACCTCCCGAAGCGCCTCTGCCACGGTCACCTCGCCGCCGGTGATTCCCTGCGCTCCGGCGACCACCTCAACGGCCATCCGAACGGCGGGAGTGAAAGGAACCCGTTCCTGCCCTCAGCTCCCCTCGCCGTAACCCCAGTCACCGCCGGTGAGCCTCGCCACCCCCCTGGCGAGAGGTAGGCGACAACCCGACAAGTGGGGCCCGTTCATCGGCCTCTAGCGCTCCTCTCGCACCCCTCTCTGTCTCACTACCCGCCGGGCCACTCCCGTCAGGCTTGAACTTGGCGCGCGCGGGGGCACCGGTTCGCCTGGGCTGGCTGGCTGCTGGGCCGGCCCAGCTGCTGGCTTGCTCTCGCCCTGGGGCACTGTGGCCTTTTTTTCTTTTCTGGCAGTATTTTCCAAAAATCCCACAGGTTTAAATATTTGTCCAATTCCAATAATTCTTGCACCATAAATCTTGTAATATTCTGTAGTATTTAATAATGCCACTTGTAATAATTTTTGAAAACATTTTATGTACTGGATTTATTTAAAACCTAGGTTTAATTATTTTTAGCCTCTATTAAAATAGTTTTCAAAATCTTTTTCACTTCAAAACCAGAAACAAACATTTTTAGTTTCAATGTTAGTATTTTACAGAGTAGGGTAACATTTTAGAAGTGGATTTTGTGCTCTATTTTTGTTGTGATTCTTATTATTGCCGTTATTATCGTGACGATAGATTGCATTGTTGATGAGGGAGTTGGACCCGAAGGCTTTGAAGACCCCGAAGACTTTGTTGAGCCAGGCAAGCAGCCCCTTGACCATGTCTAATAAATGATTTTATTGCATGGCATATAGCACTTTACTTTATATATGTTCATCATGATGCTATGGTGACCACCTTCATGGGTTGACTCCGATACTTTTACCTGTTGATACTTGCACCGAGCATCACCCTACCTTCCTATGAGGGTTATGCGGGTGGGAAGTAGATAGGATGCTTAAGTAGTGCTACGCAAAAGGGACGGGAATATGCATGGTGTTGGAAACAGATGCTTTCAAAGACTTTTCGAAAACCCCGTCGGGTGCCACTAATGGCCGAGGGAGATGATGTTGGGCTAAATAACCACTTGAGAAAGAAGTGGTGTACCGAGGCAAGTTGTGTGTGTGTTTTCGAAAACGGATTAGATTTAAGATTTGCTGATCGTCCCAACCTTACATGTACGACCACGCTACCCCTATATGGGAAGGGGCTTTGTTGATTACCTTGGTCGGTGCTAGGAGAGAGCCCACATTACTAGTGGCGAGACGGCCAGAGTTACTCTCTCGATACGGGGTCGTGCCAGGTAGGGCGACCATGGGCTATTTTTACAGACACCAGGCACACCGTTGTGTCCCTTCATGGATGGCACTATGTTGCGCAAGGCTCGTGTTTGTACATCATGAAGACGTGGGCCAATGAGTCGACTCTTTGTTTAGTGTCGTCAAGGGAAAGGCAATGTTTGGGTGCTTACCTCGGGTATGTGATATACCGTGAATCGTGGCTTGACACAGAAGTTCCCCGAGTCTTGTGGGTAAAGTGTGCAACCTCTGCAGAGTGTAAAACTATTCGAATAGCCGTGTCCACGGTCAAGGACAGTTGGGTGGTCCTGCTTAAACTATGTCCAGGATGTTTTCACCAACTTGGCATGTGTGTGAGAAAGATGGAATACTCGAGACAAGTCGGAGGACTTGACATGATGATTGAACATGAGATGTTCAGACCTTGATTATATTGATATCTGTAACCTATTCATACGGATACTTGTATCCTCATGATGCATGCTACTTCAAGTTATTTTGATCATGTCATTGCACTCAAAACTAGCTTTCCGCAACTTACCTACTTAGTGCTATATCATGCTTTGTTATACCTTGTTCCAAAACATGGGTTGCTTGCGAGTACATTCAAAGTACTCATTGGCTTGCCACTGGTTATTTAATTGGCCAGGCATGGAAGAGCAGGAATATGGAGAAGATTTCGTTGGTGACGAACATGCGAACTAGGACGCTTTCCAATCAGAATGCCTGTAGGGTTAAGGCAGATGGCATGGGTTCACGCTTTCGTTCAGGATTTCTGCTGCTAGTTATGTTGGTGTTTGGCCTTCATGGCCCTATCTATGTAAAACTTAACCTCAATGGTCTTTATTTGTGTAAGACGGTACGTATGGATGTAAGACTCTTGCTACTCAGCTTCTGTGTGTTCAGTGAGCTTTGATCTATGGGATCACTGTACACGTGCATACGGTGACCACGACTTATAAGTCGGGGTCCCCACAAGAATGTTGGAAAATAGTCTATTGATGGGTTGCTAACAGAATGTTAATAACGATGGTTTCGTCTAAATAACTAAGCAAAACTAGAAATGTAAATATAATAATGAATAAAATAAGGGGGCGCCGCTTGAGTAAAAGGCGTCCTCGGGGCCTTCAGAATCATTACTACCCACACGTCCTACGTATACTTAAGCCACTTTTCTTGTAGTTATTTGTGGGCGGATCCTGGTACAGAACACGTTCTACTCGGAGTAGACTTCGTGGCACGCATGCCACCACCATTTCCACCCCCAGCGGGTTACGACAACGATGATTAAGGGTTTCCCCGTGGACACGGCCATGTGGTCTCCGTTATTTCCCTATTGAATTTGTAGAGATGGGACATGTAGAGGATACTAATGTCACTTTTTCTCCTCCACTTCCCTAGAGATTGTGCTGTCACTTACTTTCTTCACTCTATATTTCATCAAATAGTAATATCCTTATGTCCAAAATTTGCAAATTATGGATGGTGCACTTCACCCAACATCACGAAGAGCATTAACAATACATGAAAAGGTTATCTCATATCCTGTATATTTTTTTGGTGCTAGTACAAACTAGAGTTCATCCTATTCCCCAAGAGCTAGTAATTTACTCGAACATGTAGATGGAGTACATAGAGTCTATTGACAACTTACAAGGCAACACGATGTCGGAGATGGAGAGGATCATGGTGGTGGCAGCGATGGAGAGGGCACCAGCCCCCCGAACGGCGACGGGTGTTGGGGGTGCCTCCTCTCCTCCTTCTTTTTGTCTTGGCCCTCTATCAATGGAGTTGTTGCCATGGAGGTGTGGAGGCGGAAGATGGAACTTGTGGAGGATGGAGATGGTATGAGACGACGACTAGGGTTGGAGGTCGTCCTATAGGAGGCCTCCGCGGGTCTCCTACGTTGATCTAGCCTCCCCCTTTCATCTGAGGGCTCAAGGGGAGCGCAATCCACGTCCCAAACAAGCCTTGGTTTTCAAGGATCTCGTAGGGGAAAGTGGGGATGGAATCAAAGTAAAATTGGAAAGTTCTGGCCAATTTTCATGGTTGTCTGGAGCTCAAACCACCACTGAGACGGGCGGCTCCGGTCGTATGGCAGGTTGTCTTTCTCTTTGGACTTCGGGTGTTTCATATTTTGGTTGACGTTTCTTCATACGAACTCTGACTGGGACGTTCTTGGGCTCATTGGATTGCTAGTGAAAACCCGATGTGGTATTGGTCTTGGATCTTCAGTTTGGACACTTTGATAAATGTAAAATCATAAAATTCTCGAAAGGGCCTTTATCTGGTACCTGGAACTTCTCCGGTTTGACCCCTAGCTTGATTCTTTTGATGTCCCAAGTCCATGAACATGTCAACACACTTACAAAGACCACAAAACAAAGTAAAACTAATAAAATAAAAATTATGCAACGAACTTGGTAAAACAAGTAAATACCAAAAACCATGCACTGGAGACATAAATAAGTTCTAGATGTATATAATATGAGGGATTTTGGCACTAGAGTATACTCTAAAAAGTATGCATATAATCCACTAATCAAGGTGCTCACCATGACGACATATCGTCATGGGCCAGGCCGATAACCCACCAACCATTGAAGCAAGGACTCAGTTAGCTGTGGTCCTCAGCATACTCAACATGGAAACCTCTAAAGACTTGGCGTATACTTCAAGGAATATTTCAATAGTTGGCATGTTTATCGCTACCTCGTAACCAACCATATGTAAACCCTAGAGACCCCCGCTAAGCCAAGGGGTTTTAGTCTTAGAGGCATGCAAGTTTAGAGCTTAGAACACGATCATACGATCTTGATACGTCCATTTTGCATCATGTTTTCCTACTATTATTTATATTTTTTTGGTCATTATTTTAGTTTACGATCTAATTCTAATGCATTTCTCTCTTACATTAAATGATTTGCATGAAGGGGGAAATTACGGGTAGCTGGAATTCTGGACCTAAAAGAGCTACAACAGAGATAGCAATTCCACGGAGCTCTAAATGACCTAAAACTTCACAAAGTTTTTTTATTGAATTTATAGAAAATACTGGAATGAAGAACTACCGGAGGGGGCCACCTGTTGTCCACATGACAACAGGGCATGACCACCCCCAGGCGGCGCCCTGATGTCTTGTGGGGCCCTCAGCAGGACCCTGGTGCCCCCCTTCTGCTATATGAAGACTTTCTACGTAGAAAAAAAAATAGGAGTAAGACTTTCGGGACAAAGCACAGCCGCCTCGAGGTGGAACCTGGGCAGGAGCACTTTTCCTCTCCGGCGGAGAGATTCCGTTGGGGATACTTCCTTCGAGGAGGGGGGGGGAAATCAGGGCCATTGACATCACCAACGATCCTATCATCATGGGGGGACCAATATTCATCAACATCTTCACCAACTCCATCTCATCTCAAATCCTAGTTCATCTCTTGTATTCAATCTTTGTCCCAAAACCTTAGATTGGCACCTTTGGGTTGCGAGTAGTGTTGATTACATCTCGTAGTTGATGCTAGTTGGTTTATTTGGTGGAAGATTATATGTTCAGATCCTTAATCATATTCAATATCCCTCTGATCTTGAACATGAATATGATTTGTGAGTAGTTACTTTTGTTCTCGAGGACATGGGAGAAGTCTTGTTAAGTAATCACGTGAAGTTGGTACTCATTCAATATTTTGATGATATGTATGTTGTGTTTTCCTCTAGTAGTGTTGTGTGAACGTTGACTACATGACACTTCACCATATTTTGGCCTAGGGGAAGGCATTGGGGAGTAATAAGTAGATGATGGGTTGCGAGTGACAGAAGTTTAAACTATAGTTTATGTGTTATTACGTAAGGGCCTGATTTGGATCCATATGTTTCATGCTATGGTTAGATTTATCTTAATTCTTCTTCGTAGTTGCGGATGCTTGCGAGAGGGGGTAATCATAAGAGGGTTGCTTGTTCAAGTAACACTACTACAAAATGGTCCAAAGACGACACATCAATCAGAGACCCTTCGTGGAAACTGTGTGCGATCCATCAATCGCAAACGGTATAGTTCAAGCTCCGTCGCTAATGACACGAACTGTGTGTGATGGCGGATCCATCAAATACGATTCAGAAAATAGTTGTGCGTGTGATGCTGGGCATACAGTTGGTGCTTATGAACTGTTTGCGATTAGACAAGATAACACAAACGGTTCTCAAAATACATATGTGTGTGAAGTACGACATACAATTCATTCAGACAAACTATTTGCATTGATCGAGGTAGAACACAAACGAGTTACCATAACAAGGTGTGTGTGATACCAGGCAAACAGTTCATTCATCAGAATTGTGTGGGAAGACCAATAGTAACCCAGACGATTCATACTGACAAGCTGTGTGGGTTGTTGGCAGACGGTTGCTGCCAAACAATTGTCAGCGATGGATGAAATCATTACCGACGCTTCGTTGGGAAGTGCCGTTTGCCTGTATTAATATCGCACACGTTTTATAATTATGACCCGTGTGCCTGCGCATCACCCCGTCCTCCTATCTCGCGTCTTGTCACCGCATAGCCGCCCGAGGATTCCAGTGCACGCTTCGGCACCGCTTTTGGCCACGTGTCTGCTCGATGAGCCCGTCCCGTGCACATCCGCGCAGGTTCCCGCGCACAAAATCGTCCTACGGCTCTAGCTTCCCGCCCGTCTCGGTGAAATCCCCAATGCTTGCCGGCCTGCTATATAAACCCTCACAGCCGGGGACTCCACATTGCCTTCATCCCCTCCCTCCCCGTAGCTTGCCTAGTTTGATTCTCTCCCAATCTCCAATGGCACCGGCCTTTCGTCGTCGCCCAACCACTCCGCCAGAGGACAGCTCCAGCTGGGAGGCTTCACCGCATCGGCGCGACAGTCCTCTGAAGCGTGTGGTGCACGTGGCGTCCCTGGTGGGTGTGCGCATGCCACCAACTACATGCTCAACCACAGCTGCCCGAAGGCAGCTGCTGCCGGTGGCCGCCGTGGCCGCCAACACGCCGGCGGCCGCCGGGGCCGCCACCCCACCGTCGTCTGTCTTTAGCCATGACCCCTCCATGAGGCGGCGGGGTCATCACCCGCTCCGCCACCAAGGCCCGAATGAGGGAGGTGGAGGCCACCAAAGGCCTGCCACCGGGCTTCTGCGTCGCAACCCGTGCGTGCTACATCTACTTCCGAGAGAAGGAGGTGGAGCGCCAGGTCGCGCACGCAAAGAAATTCACCGATGCCATGGCCGCAGGACAAGCCGCAGCGGCAGCGCGGAATGTGGAGATCTATGCCGAGTCCCGTCGCTTCGAGGAGGGGCGTCTTGAGCGCCGGAGGGCAACACTGGCAGGCAACGGACACGACTCCAGCAACTCGTCAGCGGGCTCCTCCTCCACTTGCTCTTACTGAGCGCGCTCGATTCTGCTAGAAGTTGTACAAAGCCCCTCCGTAGTACTAGTATTTAGGGGCTATTTTGTTCAGTTCATCTAACTACAGATATGGTTGAACTGTACCATGTACTTTAAATTAGCTAGTATATATAGTTGAACTAGCTATTTCAGTACGTGGTTGGCAACAATTGGGGGAAAGTTGTTCGATTCAGCTGTCGAGTTGAACTATTTTTTACAAAGACCAGTGGTTAATCTATGAATGAAATCCATGTTTGCTGAATTCCAGTTGCAAAAGTGCACCATAATAGTGATTTTGTTCCTGCGAAATTCGACAAATGCCAGTGCTACAATGTTGACAAATGCCAATGTAACTAGATCGACAGATGCCAATGCTTCCGATCTGACACATGGCAATTTACCCAATATGATAGATGCAAATCTTCCTGGATTGTCTATACTAGGCACACGGGTCATATTAGAGAAACATTTGCGATGAAGCATTGCACCAATCATGTGCGCCAATATTTTCACTTGGCTTACGTGCGAAGGAAAGATAGATGTCGATCTGTATACGGGTATTCAACCTGAACCGTTTGTGATGTGTGTATATTCAGAGAAAACGATGATGGTTTTTTGTTTTCTATGTGAATTCAGAGATAAATACTTAGTTCATCAAACCATAGATTTCATTCAGTCAAGCTTTGACTTTACATTCATACAATCGAGACACAATATAAAGAAAACTAGTTGCGGCGGCGGCTGCGGCGTCCTGCGGCGGCATTCTCGTGCTCCGGGGCGAAGTTGTATAGTTCTTCAAACGAGACCAGAATGTTATGGACTTCACAATCAAAGAGCCGATCGTCGCGCGATCGACGGGCGCGGGGCCGGGGGCGGCGACTAGCGGCGCTGCGAGGAAGCTGTCAACGGCGTCGTTCCAATCCGCTGAGGGGCCCGTGACGGGTGTAGGCGTGCGCAAGGGGTCGGGTGCCGTGGGTGCGGGCACGCACACTGGTACCCGTGTGGCGTCTGCAGGGGCGCGCACGAGCACGGGCGAGGGAGGAGGTGCTGGCGCTTGCACATACACGAGCTCGCGCGGCTCCGCGGGGACCACCCTGACGCCCGTGGTTCCCAGCGCTGCGATGATGCTCGGCGACCAGCCTGTCAATGCCACAGGGATGGTTGTTGGCGCGGGCACGGGGATGGTTGCTGGCGAGTGCGTCGGGGCAGCATCCGCTGCGGCATGCAGCTCTTCCAGGGCCATGTCCATGGCATCCCATCCGTCTTTATGTTCTATCTCTTCTGGTTCGGTGTCAACTTCACCAAACCGGAAGACTAGTGGCATATGATCCTTGTGCACCATGGCGTATGTCGTCGTGGAGGTCTGATTGATGGAGGAGAATGGGAGGCGAAGATGTAGAGAGGATTGTGAGTGAGTGGACAGTAAAGTCGCCTATTATACAGCGTCTCGGGCACCATTGATGGACAGGTTGGAAGCGAGGAGGGCGGATACGGAGGTCAAAGGGCTCGCTTCCCGGTGAGCCTGTGGCGTACAGCCCGCACGCCTCCCGGTGAGCCTGCGTAGCGGAGGCCAGCTCGCTCGCCTCCTGTCAACTCTAGCAGTTGCTCACACGGCACCTCATAAGCCCTAGCCAATAGAAGAGTGTGACACTTGGCAGCACGTAAGGGCAGTAGAACGCCCACGGTTTGAAAATAATGCAACCGTTTCCTATTGAAACGTGACAGTTCTTTGTTCCAAAAAGATTTTGTTAGCTATTAATGTGTCCGTCTTTTTCCAAAATGAGCACGAAAAATACCACAACATATTTGTGCTATATCATGATGCCATGCTCAATTTCTTTAATTTTGTGTCAGTTCTAGATTTACTATGATTTAACGTAATATTCTCAATGTTGGCTCTAAAAGAAAAAATATATTAAAAAACGAGTCTCAAATAGGAAAACAAAATGATATGATGCCTTTATGTGCCATGTTCATGATAGCAAGCCAAGTTTCATGAATCTTCTAACGAGTTTTTTGATTTACATGATTTAAAACTCGAGTTTCTCAATGTTTCTCTCGCCTAGCCAAGACTCCGACATGATTGAAATTCATTCCCATATCTTGCATGGGACCTAAAGATGCATGCACACTAATATGGTTTTCCAACCATTTTGATGCACTGGACCTTGTGTTAGTAGTTCAAATTTGAATTATGCATATTAAGTAATGCATATAAAAGTCAATTAATGTATAAAAAGTCCAAACGAACCATGTATAGTTTCATATTTTGGCACGACACTCATTTTGGTATATGTTGCCTCTGGAAATATATAGTTCAAGATGAGAAGGTGCAGCGGATGTCGATTCGCCCACAAAAGGTGACGTGTTCCATCTCGAAAACACAAAAGCTTCCCGTGAGAAGCTTAGGTTTGTTAGTGGCTTGTGCCAAAACTTGTCCCAAATTGGATATTATTTTACTAGGGCACATATGAGCCATGCATGTCATGACACCATGCCAAGTTTCATGACTTTTCTCACGAGTTTTTGATTTATACATGATTTAAAACCCAAGTTTCTCAATGTATTTGTGCCTGATCCAAGACCGTGTGAGATGTTTGAAATTCATTCCCATATCTTGCATGGGATCCTAAAGATGCATGTACACTTATATTATTTTCAACCCATTTTGATGCACCAGACCTTATTTTCAACCCATTTGAATTATGCACGTTAAATAATGCACATAAAGGTCAATTAATTTGTAAAAAGGCCAAACGAACCATGCATATTTTTCATATTTTTGGAACGACACTCATTTTGGTATATGTTGCCTCTAGAAATATATAGTTCAAGATGAGAAGATGCAATGGATGTCGATTCGCCCAGATAATGTGACGCGTTCCATATCAAAACCACAAAGGCTTCCTGTGAGAAGCTCAGGTTTGTAAGGGGTTGTTGCAAAACTTGTCCCAAATCGGACATTTTTTCACCAGGGTGCGTATGAGCCATGTCATGACACCATGCCAAGTTTCATGAAATTATGATGAGTTTTTAATTTATACATGAATATAAAACCAAGCTTCTCAATGTATGCGGTCGAGCCAAGACCCCGAGAAGTTTGAAATCCATTCACATATCTTGCATGGGGCCCAAAGTAGCCATGGACAATTATATGTTTTTTCAACCCATTTTGATGCACCAGACCTTGTGATTTTGTTCAAATTTTAATTATCCACATTAAATACCTAGAGAGCTCAATTAACGTATGAAAATGCAAAACGAACCCTAAATAATTCCATATTTTAGCAAGACACTCTTACTGGTCTATGTTGCCTCTAACAAAAGTTCAAGGCGAGAAGATGAGCGGATGTCATTTTGCCCACGTAATTAAGGTGATGTGTTCCTTATCGAAACCACAAAGCTTGCAGTGAGAAGCTCCGGTTTGTAAGGGACTTGTGCCTATAATTGTCCCAAGTTGGACAAAAAAATCAATGGCACATATGTGCCATGTCATGATAACATGCCAAGTTTTTAGAATTTCTGACGCGTTTTGGATTTACAGTAATTTAAAAACCAAGTTTCTCAACGTTTGAGGCCGAGCCAAGACCCCGATATGTTTGAAATTCATTCCCATTTCTTGCCCGTGACCTAAAGATGAAGCCATGGACACTTAATATGAGTTTCATCCCATTTTGACGCACCGAACATTGGGACGATAGTTCAAATTTGAATTATACACATTAAATGCCTAGAAAACTCAATTAATGCATAAAAATGCCAAACAGACCCTGAATAATTCCACATTTTAGCACGACCCAGCTATTGGTAAGTGTTCACTACAGATAAATCTTATTGCAATCCAAACACCGTCCTTTGTTGAATTTACCTCATTTTTTTGTTTTAAAAACATTTTGAAAATCAAGTCTTTCACAAACAGTTCAAGTTCATGAATCGTGTGTGATGCAGTACAAAACATCTTGGGCCAATCCTCATAAAGTCATAATGCATGGCTTAGGACAGAAGCTTCATCGGCTACAGTACACCATCGGCCAGTGTACCGCACGGACTCCCCAGAGAATTTTACTTTTCAATCGTCGCCGGTGAAAGATGGGGACGTGGATCCCCATCATGAGGGCAACTTTGGCAACCCACTCCGGCCCGAGCGCGGCCGCATCAGCCATGAGCGTGCTCTCAAGATGCTTGAACGAGGCCGCTACCTCCGACGGGGCGACTGCAGCAACCAAAAGGGCAGCTGCTGCAGCTGAGAGGGCGGCAGCAACAACCGCGACGGGGATAGCAAATGGCGAGAATGGCACATTAGCTGTCAATTTCTCGGCGGGCGCCATAGCCCTGATGGCGGACGCCCAGTCGCATCTCGAGGCCGCCCACGCCCATCTCGTGTCGGTGACTGCACAAATCACATCTACCTTCTCCGACACCGGTCGACAGCCCACGTCCGATGAGTTGGTAATCGCTGAGTGTGCTCGAGCAGGCGTCCGTTCGTCGGCGGCTTCCCTAGCCAAGATTGTGGCCGTCCATGCCCGGAGCAAGGCCGCCCACGCCCGACTCATGGCGGCCTTATCCAAAGAGATGGTGGAGGAAGACTGTGAGGTGCTGGAGTATGTGGCGTCGGATCCCATGGATATCCTTACCCCGGAGGTCATCGAGCGGGAGCCGGTCATCAAGGAGGCGGCAGAGATCGTCGAATGCCAGGCGGAATATTAGTCTCTGTCTAGCACGATGGTCTTTTGTCAGAGTAATGTTTAGGTCGACTAACTAATGTTTATTAGTTGCTCGATTAAGTAAGTGAGGGCAGTGCTGTAGGCTCTTTTGTGTAGTACTCAAATTTGCAAGTGTTGTTAAATTAAGCAATGACGTCGATGACCAATGTAACGAGGGAAATTCTGACCAAAATTTGCCGCCGTATGCCCATTTTCTCATCCAAATGAAAATGAAGTGCAAGTACCGTGTGCAATGTAGTATCCGATATCTTACGCCGGAAGCTTGGAGACCAAAATTTCCACGTTAAGTCTCATCACACACGGGATCAACTATAGGATTCGTTTGTGTTGTTGAATATCTCACACAGTTATGGTAAAGGGACTGTGTCCGATGTGACTGTGCGCGCTACTTTTTCGCCGCACCGAACGAAATTTTGGGCTGCCGCGCAAATATCTACCTCCCCCGCCCCTCGTACCAACCAAAAGCCACACCCTCCTGCTTCCCCCTTCCTTTCCTAAGTTCAAATCTGCACAGCTTGCTTTCAGCGCCGCCACCTCGCCAGTGACGCTCCTTCCTGCTGCTCGCCCTCCTCCATCTAGTCAGGTAATCCACACCTTCCCCACACCCCTCCCCCTCCACCCCCTCCTCCTCCATTCCACATGCCCCGACCGCTGGCATGACACATTCCACCAAAATCACTGGCCCAACCCCCCAATAATCGTTGCCGAAAGACATGGTGCACGCAGTATAGCCAGGATCTCAAAGAGCACCTGGCAGCGGAGAAGCAAATCGCGACCGCACGCGCGGATGAGGCCGCGATGGCTGCCATGCGTGCCGACCCCTAGATCTTGGAGCCACATCACCGTCGATGCCTCGCGCGCGAATGCCGCCACACGGTTGTCTGCTTTGAACAACAACTCGGTGTGTTTTCTCGAGAGATCCGCTTTTGCCTTCGACGACGACTACGAGTTGTTTTCTCAGTGTGCCCATGCTTTCCCCAACTCTAGAGCCGGCAGGTTGGTGACCGGACAGGCTGAGGCCACTCACCACTACGAGGAGGGCACCCATGATGTGGAGGCCTCGCCCTCTTCCAAGACCATCGTTATCGATATCTTCGACAATGAGGAATAGCTTGTTTTTTAGCTTAATTACTAATGACCTGTGTTCAGGTAGCTACGCCTGTTAAGCATGTTTGCTTTACCTATTGCATGTGTTGCTCCTGCCTTTCCTTAAGAAATTCTAGTGAAATATGCAAGTAATGCTACTATGCAATCTGACCTTCTAGTATGTTCTATAGTCCAATGTGTTGCTCAGTTAACTATTTGGTTCATTTGTTTTGGTGATCATCTGCAATGTGATGTTCGATTATTGTTGGTACAATTTTGTATTATTATGCATGTGAAACATACAATTGCTATATTTCATAGTTCTTAGCACGCTTGGCCTTTCCATGTGGCTTGAATTAATATGTTGGATCTGCAATGCGTTTATTTTTCATTAACATATTTTACTGATAGCACGTCAAATCTCACTTAAAACCTGATCAATATCTATCTTAAATGCGTTACATGAGGAACAATGGGAGACACTGAAGATTACCATCGAGGTTTGCACTTTCATGATCCTTTTGCTAATAGTACAATATTATGCAATTGCAGGAACCATTCTAATATTTAGGTTTCTAATAATAATTTGGTCTTGCACATGTAGGTCCTGCTGTAAGAGGTTTAGACCCACTGTTCGACCCATTTTGCATGTGGGGAAATGATGTGTTCATGAATATCAGTCAAATCAAGAAACTCAAAAAGATTGTTAAGATAAAGAAACTTGCAAAGAAAAACAACAAGTTGTTTGTCTGCACAATGAAGAAGACATCAGTGAACTATAGGATGGTACTATCGCTTTTACCTTGTCTTTTTTCCCTTTGTGGCATTACAATTTTTTGAAACGAAATTTATGCATATCTTTGTTTGCAGTCCTTTCCAAAGCAGTTCATCGATGAGTACATCTCAAACCACCTGTATGGTCAAGAGGCGAGGAAGGTATTCATACAGCACCCACGGTATAATCTTGAACTCTTCCTCAAGAGGATGAAGGATGGGCGGGCAACCATCCACAGGCACTGGCATAAAGTTGCAAGGACCTTCGACATCAATGAAGGCTCAATATTTGCCTTCGCTTCAACAGTTTTCTAGACGAGATTCATCTGTCTATTTACTGTATATGATGCTATTTTCCAAAGGATTTAGATGTTGCATGTGAAACTCGATCCTGTCATGTAATTGGGTAGCTAGGTAGTATATGCCTATATGATGTTGTACTCTGATGTATTCCAATTATCAAATCCTGGTTGCCATAATACAAAATGAAATATATTGTGTGCTTGATATGAAGTGTCAATTTCTTTACTAGCTGGATTATAAATAATAGAGCAATTAGCCTAAATATTGTGGTTTCATATTGCAGACGGTTTGTCATAGAACACCGTCGAAGATTACCTCACCAAACCAACACGGTTCCTGGAAATTTGGCGTGTTGGACCAGTCAAAAATCACACACGACTTCCGTTCGTAAACTGTGTGCGTTAGAAGACAGATTCGCAAATGTTTTCACGTAAAACGTGTGTGATGGACAGCCCTATGCCAAATAGTTTCTTCTAGGAACCGTGCATGATGGCCACCCCTAACACAGACGATGTTATGCAGAAAATTTTGTGTGATGTAGAATGTGAACGGAAACATAAGTTTGGGATTCACTATGTGGGATGCTAAGCACATCTCACACGACTTCCCAAAAATATCTGTTTGTGATGGCCCCTCCAATCGCACACGACATATTTTTGCTCATCGTGTGTGACTGGGCGCAGCCATCGCCGACGGTTTTTTCGTGTCGTGTGGGATAGCCCTCCCCTATCGCCCACACATGCAAGGCGGCGGTTTGAGACTACGTCATGAAAAGGGGTTAAAAACCGTTTGTATAGCAGGCGCCTGCACTAGTGTAAGAACATCACCCTAGCACCGGTCGACCCACATATCAAATTATTAAAGTAATGAACGTGAGTCAATTAAACACGATGAACTTGGCTAGACAACAATTCCCATGTGTCCTCGAGAACGCTTTGCTCATTATAAAAAATACTTTTGGCTTATTGTCAAAGTACGGAAATCTATGGGACCGGCAAGGTCCCTTTGTGGTTCAATTGTGAGAACCTACGTGCACAAAGAGAGGAACAAGCAATCACACAAGTGATTTACCAAGGTTCAGGCCACCGTGAGGTGTAAAACCCTACTCTTACTTTGGTGGATTGATTGTATGAGCCCAAGTTTACAAGGAGCGCAACTTGCCGGTAAGAGTGCGCTGGATGTGCATCTACAACATGCAAATGGGCAAAGATTCGACCTTTGTGAAGGTATCCATGGCCCTCCTTTTATAGGTTAAGGAGTCACCATAGTGGCAAAATAGTCAATAGACTATACATATAGTGGCTACAATGCCAAATACCTAACTCTGGTGGGTTAGGACAAACACATTAAATGCATCGTGAGGTGTCATGCTGGGGATGTCTTCCGGCAAGGGTCGTCTCTCCTTCTATGCATTCTTCCAACTACCTTCTATTCCTTCGCCGTGCCACATGGACGGGTGGCAATAAAGCTTGATCTTAAAGCCGGAGCTGACAAGTGCCCCGACAAGCCTCACCTAACTACCTGCCCGATCGACACCTACTTGACAAGCGACTAGCTAGTCGATGAGGTGGAGCAGTGGCATGGTAGTGAGATCTTTCCGACATGGAGCTTGTTGGGTCCTCTCTTGCCGGCAGGATGGCTTGTCGGCTGCTTGACACTTGGTGTTTAGTACTGTCATAGTACTTCTTGATCAACTGTCGGGAGGTCTTCCTCACGGTTATGCAACCTGAGTCTTGTGTCTTGAATAGAGCTATCCTCCGACAAGCCTTGATGTCGGGAAGGCTACAACTGTCTGTACACAAGTCAGGGTACTAAATGACCCATATCTTAGTACACTGAAAGGAGCCCCCGGGCATGGGCCACACACGCGTGCGTAGCGCTGTTGGGCTAGGCCCAAAACGGTGTACAGATACACGTGGCGGGGAATAACTGTTGGTAATGATCACTTTTACAGCCCGCCCACGACGTGCACTAAATGCGGGACGTGGGAGAGGTGGAACGAAACGGCGCCCGGGGTCGTGCACCTAAAAAGCGCAGACACGTTAGACGGTGGAGAGCCAACCCCCGCGCCTTCCCAATAAAAAGGTATCTTCGTGGGCGTTGCTCATCCACCGCTGCTATTCCCCATCTTGATGTCGCCGCCGTCTCCACCCTTGCGCAGAGCAGAGGTTCACACCATCGCATCGTAACACCCCCGTCGCCTCTCCACGCATCTTCCCGAGCTCACCATGGTGCCCAAGAAGGCCAAGCAGCCCGCCGCCTCAGAGGCGGAGAAGAAAGCCAAGAAGGTTGTCGGCCCCGAGGCGGAGAAGAGGAAGGAGGCCATTGCTGCGCTGTGGAGGGTGAGCATCGTCTTCACGCATCGGTGTTGGACTGTAGTGAGCTTCTCAGGCGGTACGTATATATGTGAGGGAAGGAGACAAAGGCGCACACCGCGCCACATGTGCTCCCCGATGACACCAAGCCTGCCCTGGATAAGTACCCATTCTCCATCGCATACTTTTATTGCGGGCTTGTCCTCCCCTTCTCCGCCTTCTTCTTCGAGCTAATGTGGACCTAGGACTTCAAGATCTTAGACCACATGTGTGAGAATTTTGGCGGTGTATTTCCCAACGTCAGCTTGTTTCACCATTTCTTCACCCCGCGCATTGAAGGAGACGCCCTCTCCGGCAGCATCACCTGGATCCCCTGGACTGGCGCCAAGGATGTATATCTTCATGGCCAGCTGCATCTGAAGTGGAACGAATGGAGGGGAGAATGGTGCTGGATCAAGGAGAAATATTTTCCTGATTTTTGCAAGCCCCGGAAGAAGGCAGTGACCCATGGCAAGGATTGGAGCTACATCGACAAGTACGGCAACAACCTCACAATCGCTATCAACCGCATCATCCGCCTCAAGGCTGCCGGTCTTACCATTGAGATGGTGAGCTCAGACTTTCTTCGTAGCTGCATCGCCCCCTGCAAGACTGACAACGATTTGCTTGGGAGTTCAAGAATGTGGTCGACGTCATGCGGCTGCACACCGGGCTGGGATCCAACTTGACGGTGATACAGCACACCTCCCTATGCCACCAACTCATCCGCCCCGATGGCAAGTTCAAGATGCCCGTAGGCCTAGTTCCCCTATGCAACAACTCCGCCAAGGCTGTGATCCTGGAAATGATGCCGACGTCTAATGCGCAGGGGTTCGAAGGCACGTGGTAGGAGCTGGCAAAAGGAGGTGGTGAGGGCGTGGTTCGACTCCTCGGAGGAGAGGCCCTCAGAGAGGAGGAAAACCTCATCCGCGACACCACCGACGCAGAGTTGGAGTGGATCGCCAATAGGACCATGGAGGCCGGAATGGCCGAGGGCGTTAGTGGCTCAGGATTCGCAGCACTCGAAGACGATGAAGGCGACATGAACGAGGTAGAGGACGAGCCAGCGGCAGACTTGTTAGAGGAGCCTGCCGGTGGGAAGGATGAAGAGGCTGTCGACGAGCATGAGGACGAGGAGCCACCAGCTCCCACGGCTCCAAAGAAGAAGTCCCGCGTCGTCCAGAGGGCAGCCACCGGAGAGCCCGTTCGCCCATCGTCGCTGCGCGATGAAGGCGCTAAGGAGGGGGCCACCGCAAAGGTTGCCCATCAGTGCAAAACTGGACTACTGCCTCCTCTACAACGGCAGACGTGGCACACCCTTCAATGCCGCTAGTCGCATGTGCTGTCGGAGTAGCAGAGTCCTCTCAGCCTACCGCATCTCCAGGACGCAAGCGCACTCGAGCTTCGACTCCATTGCCCGCCCCTGCCGTCAGCCTTGGGGCTGTTTGGGACCTATTTGTCCTTAGCGGCTCAGAGAAGGAGGAAGAGTGATCGCCCTCATCGATCTTCTTGAAATCTTGAATTTTTTTTGTTGATCTGGTTAATCTGACTTGTTTTTGTCTTGATTCTGTAGCGAAGGGGAAACCTTGGCGCAATGGGCGGCCAAGAGGGCAAAGACAGCAGCAGAGGTCGAGGCGATGACGAGCACAGTGCTAGAGGCGGACGTCATAGTCGACAACCCCCAATACAGCCCCCAGTGGGGAGCACTGTGCAGTACCCATTGGCCAACGCCGGCATAGATGCCACTGCCTCCACTGTTCCATTACAGACTGGGGCAGGGCACCAAGAAGAGAAGCACCAGGAGGCAAACCCTTCAGAGATGCCTCCGGAAACCCTCGTTCCAGAAAGCGGCACCCCGGCAAGGGCCTCCACTGACGAGACCGTCCGCACTGAGGACATGCCGGCAGGTGAAGCTGCCGGCGGCCATGTGACGACAATCGAGGTTGTCGGAGAAGGGGAAATCCCTTCGCAACAGATCAACACAGGTAATCCTCATACCATTTAAGCACCTCTTTCCCATTGATAATTTTCTCTTTTGTCTTATTGAACATTGTCTTGAACTTGAATTTCTTCTTCTTCTTCTTCTTCTTCTTCTTCTTCTCCGTTCCTTTTAGATCTGCCCTCAAATGAAGACATGGACATAGACCCCAAAGTTGGGGGGATCACCAAGGAAGCCTCCGACAAGGTCAGCAAGATTGCGGACGATGAAGAGGCCGCCAAGGTTGCGGACGCAGAGGCCAGCAGGAAAGCTGCTGAGGAGGCGGCTCACAAAACCGCTAAGGATACTAGAGGCATTCCTGCCCCAGGAGCGTCAAATGCAGGCATGCTCATCGAGATGGGAGCGGTTGAGAAGCCTATGGCGGCCGCCGACACCCATCCATCGACATCTAAAGCGCCTCCGCCAAGCAGATATCTGAAGGTTGGCGATTTTCAGTTCATCAACGTTCCCGACACGTCGCATGTTGAAGCTTTCAACAAAGAAGAAACCCTTGATGATGCAGTCGCCACCGTCGGGGGCGAAATCACTGTTGACTTGCGCGTCAGCAGCGACGAAGCTAAGGACCATCGCATCCTCTTATCCATAAACGACAACTTCAGGCAGCTTCAGGCGCACTATAGTGACCATGCTAAGAGGCTGGACCGTCGGGAAGCCTTTCTCGCTGAGGCGGAGGCAGATTTTCAGAGGTGTGTCAAAGAGGCACGGACTTGTATACCAACAGCCTCCAGGACCACAAGGACCTCCAATCTCAGCTCAACCATTAGATACAAGAGTTCATCTTTGGGAAGGCTGAAGCAGAGCATATGCAAGAGGAGATGAGTACAAATGCTATCCTATCCTTATTTTAGCTCGAGGGCCTCGACAGGGATAGAAGCACATCTCGTTGTTTCGCAAGAATGGATATTGTTACAAGTACATGTAAACAGGAGATGAGTATATGGAATTGGCTTACACTCGCCACAAGCTAAATCATGATCATATCAAATACAGCAATACATTCAATCATCATACAGAAGAGCAGTCTGACTACGGACGAAATCAAACGATAAAAGCGACATCCATCCTTGCTATCCCAGGCTTCCGGCCTGGAACCCATCCTAGATCGATGAAGAAGAAGAACCCCAAATCAAACAAGCATCGCTCTCACGTCAAAGCATCGCATTACCTGTACCTGCAACTATTTTTGTAGTAATATGTGAGCCACGGGGACTCAGCAATCTCATTTCCAAGGGTATCAAGACTACCAAAGCTTAATGGGTAATGTATGATTAAGTGGTGAGGCTGCAACAAGCACTAAGCATTTATTTGAGTGGCTAACTTACGAGTACAAGAATAAGAAGGGTGATCTACGCATAATCTGACGTGAGCTAGTAATGATCACTAAGTGATCCTGAACACCTACTTACAAGTCAAACATAAACCCACCATGTTCTCTCTCGGTTCAGAACTCTTGAGTAGAGACAGTCACGGTTATGCACACGATTCGTGTGTTTTAATTAAATTTACTTTAAGTTTTCTATGACCGGATGTTAAACAAATTTCTAAGTTGCCACATAACCGTGGGCACGACTTTCAGAAAGATTTAACCCTGCAGGGGTGCTCCAACTCATCCATCACAAACTAGCCACAAGCTGTGTCGGAAAACCTCAACCATGGGATAGCCCAAAGTATCCTCAAAATTCCGGTGGAAAACCTCAACCTCGAGATAGCCCAAAGTATCCTCGGAATCCCGTCCACAAGACGTTCGAGAAAGGTAAAACAAATCCAACAAAGCCGTCTGGCAGGCCAGATCCTGATAGGAGCCGCGTGTATCTCGTTTTCAGGGCACTACCAGATGGGCAAGACGTCGGGTTGGCTGAAACCCCGGGTGACCAGGGTGCGCCGGACATCGCCCGGTTTGGACGAACACTCATGAGGAGCACTGGCCCGGGGGTGATTAATTATCCACGGGGTGATCATGCCCTTTGCAAATTTTAGTTGTTATTAAGCAAATAGTACCAATGTTGGGCCTTGCCAGAAGAGTTTTATCCCAAAACAAAAATCAAGGGGTCCCCATAACAACCCCAAGCATGTTAGGAGCGCTCAATATGGAAAATAACACCGGTACACAAGTAACTAGGTGTTGGGGTACACAAACAGGGGTGTTCATTTCCCCTGACTTGTGAATGGACAATGAGCCTCCGGCCTTCAAAGCCTGAGCCCACCGAGAAAAGCCACCACACCACCAAGCAAAGCATTCAAGACCCAGACTCCGGTAGCTGCAACCTACAAAAGGCCAGGAAACGCCGGCAAGACCAACGCAACAGCCCTGGAGGGGCACAAGGCGTGCCAGCCATGTCCCCGGTGCCTGCCGGGACCGAGGCGCGCGCATCTTCACGAAGACCCGGCAAGCCGTCCTCCGGCAGGCGCGAGCTGATCGGCCACCGCTCCACCACATCACGACACTAGTCACTTGTCGATGGGGTGTCGAGCCCTCAGGTGGCTAAGTAGCTCCTGCTAAGCACGTGGCGACGCACCTGAAGACAGATTATGCCCAGTTGACACCCGTCCAGAAGCGTGTCAATACACTAAGCAACAGCCAGCTAAGCGGTAGCAAGAGCTTGCCGGGGATGCATCCCCGCGCGCCAGCTAGACTAGCAATCATGGTATTTTGTCCTAAATGCCAGAGTTAGGTATGATAGCTCTGTTAGCTATCTAATCGCTAGATAAAGACATTTTTGCCACTGTGGTTGCCCCTTGCCCTATAAAAGGAGGCCCAAGGCAACCTAGCTCAAGATTCAGACTTTTGGACACTTGTACTATCGTAGTAGCTCACCCGAAGGCAACCCTTGCCGGGTTAGAGCGCTGCGTGTGCTTCGTGTTCCCTGAGATCAATCCACCAAAGCAGGAGTAGGGTTTTACGCTTCTCAGCGGCCCGAACCTGGGTAAAAACACCCGCTTCCCCATCATCGTGCTCCTGCCATGATCTCCGCTCTTTGTGCAACATGACCTAGCTCCCGCCGAACCACAAAGGGGCCTCTGGTCCCATAGGTGAGCGTGTGCATCCGTGCCCCGACATCTTTGGCACGCCGGGTAGGGGGGCGTCATTTGTGCGAACCCGAGTTCGTGAGCAGCGAGTTGATCTTCATCATCGTCTTCTTCATCCATGGCTCCCAAGAACAAGACCGACGCGATCACGCGTCCACCCGCTTCGAAGGCCCTCTCGCGCGCAGCAGCGAATGCCGTGCGTTCTTCTGCGGCGGCAAACGAGGGGGGCATTGAGGGCGGCTTGACGGGTACAGGGGCACCGCCGTCGCATCCCCCACGGCCAAAACCGGAGCAAGGAACGCCGGAAAGAAATAAGCCCGCTTGACCCCAGGGAGGTGTAGCATAATCCTGTAGGCCAAGGAAAGAAAGAGGTACCTGGCTATACCCTTCTCCCCTCTCCTTCCCTGCCTGCGATCGATTCTGCATGGCGGCAGTACCATCGGTGTCGATAAGCTCGCATGAGGTTCGGTCTTGCATTTGTTCCGCCAGAGATAAATCCCGAGCTGAATGCTAGAGCAAATCCACCAGTTGACGCCCCCGGCAGGCGAACCACGGCAAGGTCCTGCCCGCCTATGCGTCCATCGCATAGGTCGCCGCAGGGCCGTTGGGTGCGAAGGAAAGGAGGGAGGACTCGGCCATTCATGTTCTCTCCTTCGTTCCCATTAGCTATGAATGTTTACATTAACCCGGCAGACTCGTGCAGCGAATTGTACTCATGACTAATGGATCTCCAAGTTTCTCCCCTTCGCCCCTCTTCGCGTTCCCTTCCTCTCAGGACAGCAGTGGGTACATGCTCGTGCGCATGCCAGGGAGCACGAAGAGGAGAGATGCCAGTGGATGAAGGAAGGGACCATGAACGTGGATAAGCACGCGCCACAGCAAAAGAAAATCCATGGCAAAAGCTAAGTTGACATGGTTATCAACTTCTATTAGAATTCACATTTGCATACCCCTTCGTCGAACCAAAGGTTTCGTATGATAAATCTTGTGTGTGATGGAACGTTACTGTGTTTGTTTGCGCCCGTGTTTGGTTTCGAGCCTGCTCAATGAAGCACACGGCTGCATCAACACCGCCAAGGAAAATCTCACCAGCAGCGTGCCCTTGCCAGCAGAATGCTAAGGACCCATTCCTCAGAGCAATCGCGGCAACACGTTGTTTGCGGGTAACCGGAATGCGCAAAGAAAACATTCATATGAACGCCAGTAGGGAAGCGAAGGGGATAGCTGATAACCCACAAGTATAGGGGATCGCAACAGTTTTCGAGGGTAGAGTATTCAACCCAAATTTATAGATTCGACACAAGGGGAGCCAAAGAATACTTGAGAGTATTAGCAGTTGAGTTGTCAATTCAACCACACCTGGAGATTAAATATCTGCAGCAAAGTGATCAGTAGCACAGTAATATGATAGTTTTGATAGCAGTAGCAACAGTAACAGCAACGGTAACAGTAGTAGCAATAGTTTTGTAGCAGTTGGAACAGTAGCAGCAGCAATAGTGACTTAGCGAGAACAGTATGTGGAAAACTCGTAGGCACTAGATCGGTGAACTCGTTGGATGATATTCATCATATAATAGTCATAACCTAGGGCGACACAGAACTAGCTCCAGTTCGTCAATGTAATGTAGGCATGTATTCCGTAAATAGTCATACATGCTTATGGAAAAGAACTTGCATGACATCTTTTGTCCTACCCTCCCGTGGCAGTGGGGTCCATAAGGAAACTAAGGGATATTAAGGCCTCCTTTTAATAGAGAACCGGAACAAAGCATTAACACATGGTGAATACATAAACTCCTCAAACTACGGTCATCACCGTGAAGTATCCCAAATATTGTCAATATGGGGTTGACGGATCAAAACACGTAATAGGTGCACATGACTAGGCAAGATCAAATCAAGAACATGGATATAGAGATGATAACATAAACGGTTCATATCTGAAATCATGGCACTCGGGCCCTAGTGACAAGCATTAGGCATAGCAAAGTCATAGCAACATCGATCTTAGAACATAATGGATACTAGGGATCAAGCCCTAACAAAACTAACTCGATTACATGATGAATCTCATCCAACTCCTCACCGATCAACAATTCTATGAAGGAATTACTCACTCCCGGTGGGTAGCATCATGGAATTGGCGATGGAGAAGGGTTGGTGATGACGAAGACCGAAGATTCCCCTCTCCGGAGCCCCAAACGGGCTCCAGATCTGGCCTCCCGATGAAGAACAGGAGGTCGCGGCGGCTCCGTATCGTAAAATGCGATGAAACTTTCTCCCTGATTTTTTTCTTCGAAAATAGGAATTTATAGTGGCGGAATTAGGGTCAGTGGGGCCACGAGGTGGCCACAACCCACCAAAGCGTGCCTAGGGGGCCTGGCACGCCCTGGTGGGTGCTGGCCACCCTGGCCCCCCTCTTCGGTAGATTTTGGCTCCAATAATTCTTATATATTCTGAAATAATTCTCCAAAAAATTTCGTCCCATTTTGAGAACTTTTATTTCTGCAGAAAAACAACACCATGGTAATTCTGCTGAAAACAACATTAGTCCGGGTTAGTTTCATTCAAATCATGCAAATTAGAGTCCAAAACAAGGGCAAAAGAGTGAGGAAAAGTAGATACGTTGGAGACGTATCAACTCCCCCAAGCTTAAACCTTTGCTTGTCCTCAAGCAATTCAGTTGAGAAACTGAAAGTGATAAAGAAAAACTTTTACGAACTCTTTTGTTCTTGTTTACATATATATGCTTAAGTAGTGCCCAGGTTTTTAGCAAAGATTATGACTAACCATGCCAACAATAACTCTTAGAAATTATATTAACTCATAACAATAACATAAGCAACTAGCGAGCAATAATAAGATATCTCAAGCGCCAACACTTTGTCAAAACAATCATGATACAATATGACAATAGTGGTATCTCGCTAGCTCTTTCTGAGACTGCAAAACATAAATGCAGAGCACCTCCAAAGTTCAAGCAGCGACTAAACATTGTAATTCATGGTAGAAAAGATCTAGTCATGCTGCACCCATCATCAACTATACACAATGCATGAGGATGACAATAGTGCTCTCAGGTCTGGTGCTTATTTGAGAAGGTGACGCCTAAACATAAAAGTAAATAGATAGTCCCTTCGTAGAGGGAAGCATGGATTTGCAGCGGTGCCAAAGCTCAAAGCTTAAAATAGAGATAGATATAATTTTGGGAGGTACACCCTTCCTGCAACGTCACGACCAAGAGTTATCAATATCTTCCATGCTAAACAAATTAGCGGCAGTTCCCGAGCGGTAAAAGTAAAGGTTTACTCCCCCCTCCACCAACAATCACACTCCACGGCTAGCCGCATCCACGGGTACCGTCCAAACCAACAACATTCCTAGGGGAGTTTTGTTTAATTATTTTTTATTTTTTATTTTAGGGCTGGGAATCTCTATTACCGCCCCTCTCGTGTAAGGACAAGTGAATAAACACTCATCATGAGAATAACCCGCTTAGCATGGAAGATACTGACTGCCCCCTGTCGCTCCATGAGTGGTCCAGGCACACAAAACAGATGTTCATTTGAATTTTTAGAGCTGGCACATGCAAATTTACTTTGGAAAGGCAGGGTAATACCGTATATAGGTAGATATAGTGGACTCATTTGGCACAACATGGTTTAAGGGTTTTGATGCACAAGCAGTATTCCCGCTTAGTACAGGCGAAGGCTAGCAAATAGATTGAGAAGCGGCCAGCTAGAGAGCGAAAACGGTCATGAACATGCATTACATATAATCAACATTGAATACTAGCATGAGTAGGATATGGACACCATGAACATAAATATCATGAAGGCTATGTTGGTTTTGATTCAACTACATGCGTGAACATGTGCCAAGTCAAGCCACTTGAAACATTCAGAGGAGGATACCATATCATCATACCGCATCACAATCATTTTAATGCATGTTGACACCCAAGATAGATCATTATCCACTCCTAGCTACTTAAGCATGGCATGGACAACTATAATCTCTAATGGTCATTGCAAACATGTTTGATCATAATATGCTGAATCAAGGATACTAGGTTAAACATATTTACAAAAACAAAAACAAGTTGAGTTCATACCCGCTTTTCTCTGCCATAGTCAATTCATCAAATATCGTCATTATTGCCTTCCACTTGCATGACCGAATGATAAGAAGATAATAATAGTGCAAGAGTGTCATGGACTAAGCTGGAATCTGTAACATTTTATTCAAGAGGAGAAGACAAAGTAATATGGGCTCTTTGTTAGATTAAGAATGATGCAAATGAGAGCCAGTCAACAATTTCATTGTGGTCTTCTCCTTGCTACGACTCAATTAAAAGGAAAAGAATTTCAGAGAAACACACTGAAATATTTTTGGAGTTTTTGGTTTTCTTGAAGAAAGTAAATTAAAGAGGAAAAACAAAAACGAGAAAAAAAACTATTTACACGAGAAAGCTCCCAACAAATAAAAGAAGAAGCGAGAAATCTGTTTGGGTTTTATTTTGATGCTAGAATAAAACTAAGCTAGAAAGAAAAACTAAAAAGAAGTAGGAAATATTTTGGGCTTTTCTCAAAGTTTTCAAACACACAAGAAGAAAGCGAGAAAACAAATCTAGCATGGATATTACAATGAAAAAGTGTGAACACCGACAACTAGAATGAAATGTGTGAACATGAATGTAATGTCGGTGGGAATACGTACACCCCCAAGCTTAGGCTTTTGGCCTAGCTTGGTAATCACCATCCGTAGTAGCCGTCCGGTCCCAAGTTGTAGTGAGGTGGAGGTGGCACCTGAGCATCCCACCCCTGGGGCTCCTCCTCAGCAGCTGCTAGGTTGTTCCGGTAGGCTGTAATGTCATCTGGCATGATCCTGTATCCGTTCCTGGCAATAGAATCAAACAAAGCAGGTGCAGGCAACGGAATAACATCACGGGTTTCTTTGCTGAATACTAGGTTGTAATGAATGTCACGGGGAGAATCAGTTACATCAAGGAATTGGTGATCTTGTAGCGACTTGTGGTAAGGATAAACTTGGGACAAGAGATAATCATGTGGGCGAAACTGAATGTTAAAGTGTCTCGCTATGCGAGTAACATAAATACCACCATGTATATTTCCCTTAGTTTTGTTAAGGTGTAAGCGACGAGCAATAAGCCCCCATACTAAAGGTGTGATCATCATAAAGTGCACGATGTAAAATAGCAAGGTCAGGGGCACTGAGTGCGCCGACCTTCTCCCTTGCGGTTAAACACTTAGTGATGACCAAAGCGAAGTAATGCACTGAGGGAAACTGCAAGCTGGTAGCAATAGCGTTTGACACGCCTCTATCCTCACCCACTGTTAAAGTGAGGAGAAAATTTTCAAACTCAGATGGCCTAGGTTCTCTCAATTCCCCATCAGAAGGGATCAAACATATGTTGCAGAAGTGAGTTAGCGGCATTTTGTAAGTTTCAGCATAAAGATTAAACTGCACTTCAGGAGGATTGTTTCTCCCTAGATAATAAAAACCTTGCACAAAGGAATTTGTATGGATGTGATACTGGTTACACTTAGCTGCGAGGAACTCGGTCAACCTAGGGTTTGCAACAAACTGAGCGAACTCTTGATGGAATCCGGCCTCCTCCATGAAGGCATCATGCGCCCATTCACACGGCCGCACCTCCGCCCTTCTTGGGGTGTGAAGGTCATTGTCCGATGATTCCCCAATGACTCCTTTGGCATTTTTCTTGGAGGAGAACTTCCTAAAGACTTGCATTTTATTACTATGAAAATTCTGAAAAAAATTAGTCCACAAAAATTTGTCAACAAAACTTTGTAAGATTGTTAGCAACTACTCCTATGCATGCATAGAGGCCTTATTGAGCACTCAAACTACTTAAAACTCTAAGAATTCAAAATGCAAGCTCATCTACAGCAGCACTAAGAGTAGCTAGTTACTCTAAAAATAACCCACTAAATCAAAAAACTAATTGGAGCAACGGAGGAGTCACATACCAAGTAGCAATTCCTCCAAACAGTTTCAGAAACGGAGCTTCGAGCTAAGAGATCGAAATCTGCGGGTTTGAGAGCAAGAACACGCGGATGGCGGTTGTGGTGAATTTTTTCTAGAGGTAGGTGATGATGTGGGCTAAAGAGATAAGTGAGGGGCCCACGTGGGGGCACAACCCACCAGGGCACGCCTGGGGTGGTGTCTTGCGGGCACCAGGTGCACCCCCTCTGGTATTATTTGCACCAGAAATTCAGAAATATTCGGAAAAAATCATATCAAATTTTCAAGATATTCTGAGAACTTTTATTTTTGGGTCATTTTTTTATTGCACGGAAAAAACAAAAAACAGGACAATCATGACATTTTATTTTATTTGACTAACTAAAATAGAAAATAAAAGGTGAGAGCAGAAAGTTGTGCTTACTAGATTCATCGACTTCATGCTTCTAAAAAATGATTCATTCATAAGGTTGGTCAAGTCTTATGAACAACCACTTCCGATTAGCATGAAACCGAAGAACTTTCGTAAAGCACTAAGTCACCTCAATGGGATGTGCATATCCCCAACAATAAGTATATCATATTTCTTTTTGGCAGTAGGAAGAGGTAACGGAAAACTTCCAATAGTGATGGTCGGAGATTCTTCAATAACATTTATACCATTCGCTTGGAATTGTTTCTTCGGAAAGTGCACCGTGTGCTCATTACCATTGATATGAAAAGTGACTTTGCTTTTATTGCAATCAATAACAGCCCCTGCAGTATTCAAAAATGGTCTACCAAGGATAATCGACATGTTGTCGTCCTCGGGCATCTCAAGAATAACAAAGTTCGTTAAGATAGTAACATTTGCAACAACAACGGGCACATCCTCACAAATACGATAGGTATGGCAGTTGATTTGTCAGCCATTTGCAATGATATCTTGGTAGGTGTGAGTTTATTGAAATCAAGTATTTTATATAAGGAGAAAGGCATAACACTAACACCGGCTCCCAAATCACACAAAGCAGTTTTGACATAGTTTCTTTTAATGGAGCAAGGTATAGTTGGTATTCCAGGATCTCCAAGTTTTTTAGGAACTCCATCCTTAAAAAAATAATTAGCAAGCATGGTGGAGATTTCAGCTTCAGGTATCTTCCTTTTATTTGTGATGATGTCTTTCATATACTTTGCATAAGGGGCCATCTTTAAGATATCGGTTAAGCGGGTATGCAAAAAGACTATCCTAATCATTTAAGCAAAGCACTCAAATTCTTCATCATCGTTTTTCTTAGATGGCTTAGGTGGAAATGGCATGGGTTTCTGAACCCATGGCTCTCTTTCTTTACCATGTTTCCTAGCCACAAAGTCTCTTTTAGCATAACGTTTATTTTTAGGTCGTGGGTTGTCAAGATCAGCAGCAGGCTCTATTTCAACATCATTATCTGGTTCTTTTTCATTATTAGGTTGAGCATCTTCATGAACATCATCATTATCATTTTCATTATCACTAGGTGAATGTTCATTACCAGACTGAGTTTCAACATCAGAAATAGAGACATCATTATTATCAGGAGGTTTTTGTATCTCAGGTTCACTAGAGGTATGCAAAGTCCTATCATTTTTCTTTTTATTTTTCTTCATAGAAGGACTAGGTGCATCAGTATTAATTCTCTGAGAGTCTTGTTCAATTCTTTTAGGATGACCCTCAGGATAAAGTGGTTCTTGGGTCATTCTACCTCCTCTAGTTACTACTCTAGCAGCAAAATCATTCATATTATTATTCATTTCATCAAGCAATTCTTTTTGAGATTTAAAAACTTGTTCTAACTGATTTTGAGCCATATAGGCATGCTTTCCTACACCTCTAACATCATTACTGATTCTAAATAGCAAGTCACTCAAGCGAGCAATCATATCAGAACTGTATTTCAATTGTCTCAGAACATGTGCATTGAAATGATCTTGCTTCATAATATAGTTGTCAAACTCATATAAGCACTGACTAGGATGTTTATTGTGAGGGATATCACCTTCATCAAACTTTAATAAAGAATTTACCTTCACCACTTGTGGAGGTGGTGGTGTATCAAGGCCATGTATTTCTTCAATAGGTGGCAAATTCTTAACATCCTCAGCTTTAATACCTTTTTCCTTCATAGATTTCTTTGCCTCTTGCATATCTTCAGGACTGAGAAATAAGATACCCCTCTTCTTCGGAGTGGGTTTAGGCGGTGGTTTTGGAGGAGTCAAATCATCATAATTCTTCAATATGTTATTTAATAATTCAGCTTGTTCAACAGTTCGTTCCCTGAAAACACAACCAGCATAACTATCTAGGAAGTCCCTAGAAGCATCGGTTAGTTGTGGGGACCCCAACTCATAAGTCGTGATCACCGAATGTACATGCATAGTGATCCCAGAGATCAATGCTCACTGAACACACAGAAACTGAATAACAAGTCTTACATCCATTACGTACCGGTTTACTCAAATATGGCCTCTATGGCCAAGTCTTCATACAATTGCAGCGGAAATCTTCAACGATTGCGTGAACCCATGCCATCTGCCTTAATCCTACAGGCATTCTGACTGGGAAGCGTCCTAGCTCGCATGTTCGTCACCAAGGTAATCTTCATCATGACCAGATCTTTCATGCCTGGCCAATAAAATAACCAGTGGCAAGCCAATGAGTACTTTGAATGTACTCGCAAGCAACCCATGTTTGGAACAAGGTTCAACAGAGCATGATATAGCACTAAGTAGGTAATTTTGCAGAAAGCTAATTTTGAGTGCAGTGACATGATCAACTAACTTATGTAAGCATGCATCAATAGTTGGCAGATATCCATGTGAACAAGTTAAAGATATCATCATAAGGAAGCGGTTGAACATCACATGTTCAATCATTTGATCAAGTCTTCCGACTTAGCTCAAGTGTCTCTTTGTCACCCACACACCAATTTTGTGAAAACATCTGGACGTAGTTTAAGCAGCACCACCCAACTGTCCTTGACCATGGACACGGCTATTCGAATAGTTTTACACTCTGTAGAGGTTGCACACTTTACACACAAGACTCGGGGAACTTTCGTGTCATCCACGACTCGCGGTATATTACATACCCGAGGTAAGCACCCAAACAATGCCTTTCCCCTGACGATACTAAACAAAGAGTCCACTCGTTGGTCCGTGTCTTCATGATGTACAAACACGAGCCTTGCTCTACACAGTACCATCCATGAAGGAACACAACGGTGTGCCCGGTGCCTGTAAAGACAGCGCATGGTCGCCCTACCAGGCACGACCCCATATCGAGAGTGACCTCGTCACTCCCGCCACTAGTAATGCGGGCTCTATGCTAGTACCCACCAAGGTAATCAACAAATCCTCATCCCATAAGAGGTATCGTGGTTGTGCATGTAAGGTTGGGACGGTCGACAAATCTTAAATCTAATCCGTTTGCGAAAACACACACACTCACTTGCTCCGGTAAACCACTTCTTTATCAAGTGGTTAACTAGCTCAACATCATCTCCCTCGGGCATTAGTGGCACCCGACGGGTTTTCGTAAAGTCTTTGAAAACTCTCTTGTTTCCAACACCATGCATACTCACGTCCCACATTGTGTAGCATCTACTAGGCAACCTAACGACTCCCACCCGCACAACCCTCGTAAGAAGGTAGGGTCATGCATGATGCAAGTATCAACAAGGAAGTGTCGGAGGCATCCCACCGAAGTGGTCACCACATCACATGATCAACATCACGAAATAAAGTGCTATATGCCATGCAATAAAAGGTTTCATAGTCATGGTCAAAGGGCTGCTTGCCTGGCTCAACAAAGTCTTTGAGGTCTTCGCATGCTTCTCGTCCACTCTGAGCACTTCATCTAGTTCGTCAACTATCGCCGGAAATAACCGCAATAAGCAACACATCAAGCAGAAAATAAAGTGCTCTATAAATAGGAAATATATTTTTCTAGGATGTCTTTGGTCATAAGAAAAATGACTAAGGAGGTTCCATTGGATGTGGATCAAGGGGGAGTCTTGAATGGTGGAAATGAAGGAATTGATGGTCCTATAAGGTGTCCACAGAAATTGTTTTAACAAAAATGAGTGGATGAATCTAACAAATAGGGCATGATTTTAGAAACATGTGGGAAGTGATTTCACTGGATTTGGAGTTGGGATGATTTTCCTATGAATTTCTCAAGGTGAAATAAATGAAAGATAGGGCTATTTACTAGATCCAATAGAATCAAGGAATGGTAAAAATGCTCAACATGGCTAGATAAACAGGGAATGATTTTAGAATCATTTAGAAATTTGAACCACCTCATTTGGAGTTGATATGAATGCTCTAGGAATTTTACAAGGAGGGGTTTTTATAGCTCAAATTTGAATTTGAACTTGAACAGTACAAAAACTTGTGGTGCAAAAATATGGAAGTTGCACCAAATAATAGGTGGCATTTTTAGGAGATTATAGAAATTTGAATCAACAAGTTTGGAGCAAAAATGAATTTCCTATGAATATTTTTATCCCTCTGGAAAAAGAAAAAGAGAAATATTATACTTAAACGGGCCAGGCATAGCCCACCAGCGCGGAACAGCGACTGGGTCGGCCTAACTGCTCAGCCGTGCGCCTGAGCAGGGCCACGTCGAAAGCGCCACCGGGGAAATACGTTTTCCCCGGGCAGAGGCGTGTCCAGCAGAGCCCATCTCCACTTAAACGGCGGGCCCGCCCCGTTAGCCGCTTACAGGCGGGCCCCGCCTGTCAGGATCGTCCCTCACCTCCCGCCCGAACAGGGGAGGGTAGGGGAGGCGAGGCTGAGCGGGCACCGACGCCATTCCGGTGGCTGAGGCCTCCTCCGACGATGCTCCGGCCACCAGCGGGCTCGGGGCGAGGAGCCGCACACCCCCGGGGTCTTCATTCTTGCCGGAGAGCACCAGGGAGAGCACCGCATCAGCCGCAGCGGAGACCGACGGTGGGTGATGATGAAATCGATGTTTCGGGCACGGATGGGAGGAGTAGACGCATGGGAAGGATCCCTCGCGGCATGGGCATTCTGCTGGTCCTTCTAGGGGGAGAGGAAGAGCTGGGGAGAGCTCGAATTCGAGCGGAGGCCGCCGGCAAGGCTCCGGCCATTGCCGTCGATGCAGAGGAGGAGAGGGAGATTGGAGAGTGCGGGGAGGCTGGAGAGAGTGAGAGAGAGCCATGGGAGCATAGAGGGGCTCAGGGGCGGCTTCTTATAGGGAGAGCCACGGTGTACCGCGAGCTCGTGTGCCGGCTCGGTCTCTTCCGCTGCTGGTGGGCTCGGGGGGCCGCGGGAGCATGTCTGGGGCGTTGGTGGAACTCGTCCACGACGCAGAGGAGTGAGAGAGAGAGCGGGGCGTGCTCCAGGGGCCTCGCGCGTGTGAAGTCGCACATTGGCCGGCTCAGGCGGCCGCCGCGCGTGTGAGGTGGGGCGACAGGAGGGAGAAGGAGGAGGGGGGCGACAGGGCGCCGTGTTGTGGACGTGGAGGGGGACACGGGGGACACGCTAGGAGGCCCGAGGATGTCGGGAGCATCCATTGGGTGGCGGCTACAGTGCGGGTTCGCACTGTAGGGCGCTCTGGAGCGCCCATATGGCATGCCATGGCATGCTCCCGCGCGCTCTGGCATGTCCTCTAGTGTCCAGGGCCCTTCTGCAATGCACCTTGACGCCTAGGAGGTAAGGAAGTGAGAAGGAAAAGAAATGGATAGAGGGAGAAGTGAAAATGGTGCTACCAATGCTTGTCCAGAGAGGAATCTTGGTCATTTACCCTCCCAATAATTGAGCTGGGGCCATGGGGTTCCTACTGGTGGTAGCTGGGGGTCAGGTGGAGGTGTTGTAAAAACCTTGGCTCAAGGAGAAGGGAATAAGGGGTCAAAATGGTGATTCCTAGATTTTGCCAGAAGGTGTTTGATGTAGGTTTGAGCTAGCTAACTGGTTCTCCTTGCTATTAAATTTAACATGAATTAATGATAGATAGAAATAAGGTTGTTCACCAAATTTGGGATTATAAGATGAAAGTTGCCAATGTAAACTTGGTAAACCCTAGAAATGGGCAGAAATAGAGTTGTTTAGATCTAGCTAAGAAAAACTATTCTCCTTGATGCACCACTCAGTGTGGTGGCATAATTTGGGGATTAGAGCATTACCAAAAAGTTTGGGACCAAATAGGGAAACTTGGCAATGCAAACATTCCCAATTCTTGAAATCAACATAAATGTGTTTGAGGGTATTTGGACAGTGAATCTGTTCTCCTTGATGCACCACTTGGTGTGGATGCATTATTGTAATATTAGAACATTGAGATCAATAGGAGACAGTTGGCAATGTAGAGTTGCTCAAATTTGGATCTGGACAGAGAGGGTTTGGGGATAATTTGGTGAACCAAATCAATTGGGATTGATATGAAACTTGGCAAGATGATCACATATGTCATATGTGACATGCTAGAATTTTCTTGGATTTATTTGAGAATATTCTTATAGAAATATTTCAAATGCTTGAAATAGGCAGAAATGGTTTTGAAGGGTTTTGTCCAATATTTTGAACATGACCTTGTGTTTAAACTCTTATATATGGACAATATATCTCCGCTAAGTTTTCCTAAATTTTCTCAAATATTTTCAAAGCATAAAAATAATTTTTTCCTATAAAATACCATTTTTGTCCTTAAGAAAAAGCCCTTGAATAAAATAGGAAAATAATCTTTAAAAATAATATTTTGTGGTTTTGGGGAGTTATATATAGAGAGGTTTCAAATATGGTTTTTGAAAGAATTTAAATACCCTAATTTGAGGACTTGTAGTTCAGGCCTCAACCCAGGGGGTTTTCCAAACCTAAATTAAATAAATGCTTTTTGGCTAAAGCAGTATTTGATAAAAATAGTGTTGGGTCCTATACACATGGCATGATCATTGGGCAAATCTTTTGATCAAGGAAAATAGTTCTTGAGGGTAGGAGGAAGTTTTATGAATATAGAGCACCAGCAAGCAATCAAACAAGTAAGCAAATAGCACTCAAGTCAAGCATTCATATGCACTCAAAAAGTTTGAATTGGCCCTAATTTTTGAGTCATGAGGCAAAACACAGGGTGTGACAGACCTACCCCCCTTACAAGAATCTCGTCCCCGAGATTCCTAGGCTAGGTGTAGAAAAAGGTGTGGGAATTCACAGGTGAGGTAGTCTTCACGTTCCATGTTGCTTCTGCTCGGGCGTGGTTGTCCTTCTGGATCTTGAAGTGCCTGATGATATGTCTTCGAGTGCATCGTTGACTTCGTCTAACGGTGAACGGGGTTCTTGCAATATGCTAGGCTTGCCTAATGGTTAAGGGTTTGGTGGATGAGGTTCTAGCAAGGGCCTGGCTTGCGTGTGTATTCCAAAGTCTGAATATGTGGCCAAGTAGTGTGTCTGTGTGCTGGTCCTAGGTTGCTCATGTTGGTTACTGACATCTAGATGTCTCATGTTAGAATAGAAGGTTGAGCCTTGGTGTAGCTTCTCGTTGACGGGGAAGTCCTTGTCTTCCTTAAAGTAGGAGATCTACAGTCGCAGGTGGTCTTCATCCTTGAGAGTGTTGAAGCGCGTCATCGTAGGCTTCTCATCGAGACCTTCTACTTGAGTAAGTTGCCCAGGTAGGTTCTTCATTCTTCTTTGGCCGTTTGTCCTCGTTGTCGCGGACGTGTGTATCTGGCGGTTCTTCGAGTGTTTGGTCTACTTGTCTGCCCGTAGCCAGTGTGGCTAAGGTTTGGGCTGAGTCTCGTTTCTAATACTAAGCTTAGAGACTGGTGACAAAAATGGTTTCTTTCATCTGAGAGGGTTTGCGAGGGGTTTTAAATAAGCTAACTATCCAAAAGCATAGAACATCCATCTAGTCCCCAAGGTCTGAGGCTTGGCAAGTGGGGTGAACTACCTTTGACAGGTGGTTTACCATGATCGAGGCAGGGTTTACGCCCTAGATTGTCTAAAAAGGGACTGGTAACGAAGTCATGACAGTCGTCCACTCCATTCCAGGCATCTGAAAGGAGTAGGGATGTCATGCCCATCGTACACCATCAAGGTGGTGGGGTGATAGGTGTTATCAACTTCTCGGTTTCTTCCTAGTCAGGAACTGATAGGTGATTGGGTAAAACAAGGGGCCTTTAATCCTCTTGATCTCCAAGGGCTTCATCGTGCTTGGACGTCGATGCTTCTTGATATAGTCTGGTTGACATAGCCGGTAGAGGAGCGGTGGTTGACTTCTCTTGCTTCTTCTTCTACGTCGTGGTTTCTCAACCGTAGTGGCTTTTCAACTTGCTTGGGTAGGAATGTCTTCGGCTGTAGGGAGGGTGCTTCGAGGAGTCCAACCTTTTCAAGGTGAAACCTTTTTCTTGAGCGGCATGGCAATTGGTGTTCCTGGGGCTGATCCAAACAGGACTAAGGTGTTCCTTTCTCTCATTTGGTAAATAAGTATGTCATCCGTGAGGACAACAACATATTTCCCCAAGTTTCACACAAGCACATTGCTCATGGGATATCTGAGAGGAGCGGGCATTTCCTTCGGATGGTTACTTGTCCAGGAGTTTGTGGTCCATCGAAATCTAGTTCTGCGCGTCCACCTTCCTCATGGAAGGGGTTGGTGGTGGTCGAGGTGAGGTATCGACCATAGTCTTTTGACTTAGAGCCAGAGCCTATGGTCCTACTCCGACCGTGTCATGGTTCAGTAAAGCTTCGGGGTTTCAAGGAGCTTAGGATGTGAGTGAACGTCTAACATCTTATCCTGAGCACAGCTATTAGATGCCAATAGTCCTTTATATCTACTCCAAACAAATCATCCTATATCATTGAGGGTATCATCTCATATAAGTCATCTCCAACAACACTCATGCTACACATATTCCCCATAGCTTTAAGAGAAGGACGACCCATACTCTCATGCATACTCTATAGCCATTCATCTATATCCCTATGTAAAAATCCTCGGGATAGCATACAAGCCAATAAGCTTGAACATGACACTATAATCCAAGTACCCTACTAACCTATCCAAGGTCTAAGGTATTGCATTACAATGCTAAGGAAACACGTAATAAACCAATCCAAGATCTTGTTTCCTTCCTACGACTCCAATTAATCGACCCACGAATATCATCCATTATTACTTGATCCAATACTGCTACAAATCCAGCATCGATGGTGTCCCACATAATCTCCTAGAGTTCATATAATCCACATATAATTGCAAGGGCTATTATCACAGTATATCTACGAACTTCCAATCTCATGAACAACTATACTCCAAGGTCGAGCTTATATAGATCCCTAACATCATCCGATTCCTTCTACTCATCATCCACCGAGAAACATGGCATCATGATCAAGATCATTGGACTAAATCCAAATTACTCCGAAGCATGTAGTCTTGATTAATACCAACACTCTATTATGATTACCTACTTAAATCCAAATCGCATGTCCACTAAGAATTCCTACTTGTTACTCCAAGAAACTCAGCTGGTGATCATAATTGTCCTACTAAATCCAATTTGCTCAAGGGACAAGTAAGTTATGCTACTCTATCAATCTTGATCCACCAAGCTCGTCTGCCAACATAGAGTCTCATAATCCACCAAAGGGTCTCAACTACTTCCTCAAGATATCTATTACAACTTCGTCAAATCATTAGCTTACTAGTTATATATACTTAGAATGATCCTTCCTATGGCATCAAGATTCTAGTGCTAGCGTAAGAATGAAGGATGTTTGTTCACCATGATCACTAGCTCCATAATGAACCCAGTGCTAAGCAGGGGTTATTGAAGCTCAATAAGTGCTCTGGCAAATCCGTGTGCTAAACACGTGGTCAGGGTGTCGGGGGGATTACCCCCGGGTAGGCTCAAGGAGGCGACTCAACATTTTAAAACAACAGGGAGGCCAACGCACCTCTGTCCGGCCGCTCCGGCTGACACCCCGTTCTGGCTGGCTCCTAAGTCCAGCCGGCTCCCTGCCTGGCTGCACCAGCCGGCTGTGCCGACTGCCCAGCCGGCTGCGTCGATCGACCTCTATCCGGCTTCTCCAGCCGGCCTGCTGCGCGAGGTCAATCACCACGTCCCGTCGGACACGACATGTAGACACTTTAGCCTGCATCATGCGTCACTTCACTGCACCCCAATAGTGGTGCACTATAGCCTGCGTCACCGCGTCACGTCGCATGTCATCTCCAATAGTGGTAGACTATTGCCTACATCATGGTTCGTCTCACATGTCTTCTCCAATAGGAAATAGTTGGTCATGTGGGCCACCCCTTGTCCCCTGGGCCTCCCTATATAAGAGGCACCAGGGGAGCTCACTCAGGGCAAGCTCCTCTCATTCTCTCATCCCCTCCCATTTCTCTCATTCTCAGACACATGAGGCCATGGAAAGGAGCAGCCAGCTCCCTCTTCCTCCTCAAACATAGCTCCAGGAGCAACCCTGTACAAAATTTACACTTCATATACACACATGTAGGAGTAGGGGTATTATCTCTCCGGAGAGCCCCAAACCTGGGTAAACCGCCGCGTGCCACTACCCTATCCCGTCCCGGATCTTCCACGGCAGCCTTGCTCTCACCTCGATTAGCCACACCCAAGCATCTGTTGTGAGAAAACGACGACAGTTGGCGCCCACCATGGGGCTAGCTGCTGCTGGAACCACGGTTCGGGCTGGACCATCTTCGTCATCGCCACCGCGACGTCGCCGCCGTCCCTCCGGCAGCACTTGGGGGCTCTACATCAACAAGCCCCCGAAGAGAATGCGCGCGACGCCGCATCCTCGCTGCCGGTTTCGTTGTCACCACCGCGACGCCGGCCACCCGTCGCTGCTACCCGTCGTGTTCCTCGTGTTGGCACTGCTGCTGACCGTAGTGCTCGCGCCGGCAGTGGCTGCATCCCAGCGGCTGCTGTGGCGGCCGCTCAAGAAGGCTCAAGGAGGCTCTCCACTCCCTCCATCGCCAAAAAATCCCCATGTTGGGGGAGACCATGGCCGCACCCGATGCCCATGGAGCCCCCGTCACCGCTGCACCCCACGGGAGGCACCCATGGCGCGCCTGCATCCTTCTCCATCCCCCAGCACTGGCTCCGCCCCGGCCGCCGGCCACCTCGCCGCGCTTTGGCCCTTCCCCCGCGGATGCACGCGCGCGTTGCTGCTGGTCGCTGCGCCTCGCTCCTCCTGCGCCGCTGATACGTCTCCGTCGTATCTATAATTTTTGATTGTTTCATGCCAATATTGTACAACTTTCATATACTTTTGGCAACTTTTTATACTATTTTTGGGACTAACATATTGATCCAGTGCCCAGTGCCAGTTCCTGCTTATTGCATCTTTTTTGTTTCGCAGAAAATCCATATCAAACGAAGTCCAAACGGGATAAAAACTGACAGAGATTTTTTTTGGAATATATGTGAATTTTGGGAAGTGGAATCAATAGAAGGCGGTGCCTGAGGGGCCCACAAGCCAGGAGGGCGCGCCCTGGGGGGTAGGGTGCGGCCTGAGGGCTTGTGGCCACCCCTTAGGTCGGTTGGAGCTGTCCTTTGGCCGCAAGAAAGCTAATCTTTGGATAAAGATGCCCTCAAAATTTCAGCTCGATCGGAGTTACGGATCTCCGGATACTTAAGAAACGGTGAAAGGCCAGAATCTGGGAACGCAGAAACAGAAGGAAACAGAGAGAGAGATCCAATCTCGGAGGGGCTCTCGCCCCTCCGCCGCCATGGAGGCCATGGACCAGAGGGTAAACCCTTCTCCCATCTAGGGGGAAGTTCAAGGAAGAAGAAGAAGGAGGGGGGCTCTCTCCCCCTCTCTCCCGGTGGCACCGGAACGCCGCCGAGGCCATCATCGTGATGGCGATCTACTCCAACAACTCCGTCATCTTCACCAACACCTCCATAACCTTCCCCCATCTATCTACAGCGGTCCACTCTCCCGCAACCCGCTGTACCCTCTACTTGAACATGTTGCTTTATGCTTCATATTATTATCCAATGATGTGTTGCCATCCTATGATGTCTGAGTAGATCTATTTTGTCCTATGGGTTGATTGATGATCATGATTGGTTTGAGGTGCATGTTTTATTATTGGTGCTGTCCTATGTTGCTCTCCGTGTCGCGCAAGCGTGAGGGATCCCCGCTGTAGGGTTTGCAATATGTTTATGATTCGCTTATGGTGGGTGGCGTGAGTGACAGAACCACAGACCCGAGTAAGTAGGTTGTTTGCGTATGGGAATAAAGAGGACTTGATACCTTATAATGCTATGGTTGGGTTTTACCTTAATGATCTTTAGTAGTTGCGGATGCTTTCTAGAGTTCCAATCATAAGTGCATATGATCCAAGTAGAGAAAGTATGTTAGCTTATGCCTCTCCCTCATATAAAATTGCAATAATGATTACCGGTCTAGTTATCAATTGCCTAGGGACAATTCCGCAACTCCTACCACCACTTTTCCACACTCGTTAAACTAACTTAGTTGTTTCTTTATCTTAGCAGCCCCTAGTTTTTATTTCAGTGCTCTTTATTATCTTGCAAACCTATCCTATCACACCTACAAAGTACTTCTAGTTTCATACTTGTTCTAGGTAAAGCGAACGTTAAGCCTGCGTAGAGTTGTATCGGTGGTCGATAGAACTTGAGGGAATATTTGTTCTACCTTTAGCTCCTTGCTGGGTTCGACACTCTTACTTATCGAAAGAGGCTACAACTGATCCCCTATACTTGTGGGTTATCAGCCGTGCTGCTCCAGCTTCCACCTCCGAGCGCCGCCCGCTCCGCGCCTCTGCGGCAAAGGCCTCCGTTTGGCTCCCCGGCGCTGGCGCGTCCCCGTGCTGCCCCGCCTGCTCTCGGCCGCTTGCCCGCTGCGGGCCGCCACGCCCGTCAGCTTCATCCCGCTCTGCGTCGCTACGCAGTCTCTGACCGCTCGAGCGACCACGCGTCCCCGCGCACTTCCGTCTGACTCTTCCTCGCGGGAACTGAGCCCCGCGCGCCCCCGCCTCGCTTCCTGCCCCGGCCTCCTCCCGAGCGCCTCCATCTCCGGCCATGCGCCGGCGGCTCCGCGACGCCGCTCCTGCGTCGTCCCGGCCTCCTGCGTGCGGTTGTCCCGTCCCCGCGAGTCCGCACCTCTCCGTGCGCACGCCTCCTCCCCTGGCAGCACGCCCCGTGCGCCTACGTCGCCGCGCCCCCGGCCGGCTCCGCGCCAATGCAGTCCGGCTCTGCCGACCCCGGCCCCTGCTCTGCTCCACCGCCGTCCACGCGTGTGTGCGCAGCGCCCGGCCTCCTCATACTCGGCGCCCGCACCGGCTCTGCCCGCGTCGCCTTCCCGTCGGCTGCGCTGTCGGTCGCTGCCGCGTCCTGCCCGCCGGCTGGGCACACTGGCCGTCCGCGCGACTTCCCACTCCGCGCGACTTCACGAGCGTCCCTGCATCGCTCCACCCCTCCGTCCGCGGCAGCGCATCCGCTCCCCGCGCACCGCCCCACTCGTAGGATCCGCCCACCGGCTCGGCGCTCGCCGGCCACGCCTGCACGTGCCAGTTCGTCGGCCCGGCCTCAAGTGCCTGGCCGGCACCCGCCGGCTCCAGCCCCCGCCGGCTTCCGCTTGCGCCGGCTCGCGCTGCTCCACAGCCGTGGCCGGCTACGCCCGAAGTAAAAAGTAAAAGAGGTGGGGCCGGGTGAAAGTAGACCCGGCTGGAAAAGGAGAAAGTGTGGGCCGGCCCAAAAAACAGCCATTTGAAAAAGGGAAAGAGAACACCTGTCCGCTCGCGTCGCCGCTCGGCTGACTCGGTCCACTTACTACCCGGCTGGCTTGCCTGCCTACATCGACAACGGGCCAGCTACCTGACTGGCCATCCGCCTCGACACTGGGCCCGGTCCGGCCAGCACGCCCTTCGATCCCTAGAGGCTCAACGGCTACACCCAGCGGGTCGGTGCGCCGGCGCGTCCCGCTGGCATAAAGTCACGCCGACTGTCTTCGACAACACCCGCCTCGCCTACGCGAAAATCAATGTGAGCTCCCGATCGCCCATCCTCGTGCCATGCACAAACAGCGGATACCCCGAGCGTCCCTCGGAGGCAATCTCCGCTGTCGGCGTTCTGGATACCGGGCTACCCAGACTTGCCTGCCTGGGGCCCAGGACTTGGCCCGCTCGACGGTCCGTACAGCCCTGCGCGGCTTCACTCAAGACAAGGCCCTCGTGAGAGCCTCACCCTCGTGACGAGGACAGCGCCAAGGCTCCCGGGAAAGGGAGGCCTCCCCAGGCCCCCTCCCTAGCGGCGGAGATCTCTATGCAATGCTTGGCCTTGGGAGGTCGAGGCAGACGCCAGCCGGGACAGGCGGGCGCCAGCGCGCCAGAGGGGACAGTTTCCTCTTTGGTGCAAAGGAGACAAGGACGAGCGCAGGTTCCCGAGGCGCCCGGCCAAAGGTTTCCATTCCGGTGCAACGAGACCGGGCCAGCGGGCGCGGCAGGACGGATGTCACCAGCGAGCCCACCACCGCGTCACCACCGCCTACTTTGCAGGCGAAGACCACCTTTCGTCAGGATAAGATGTACCTCCTATCCCCCTTTGAATTTGGCCATTGTGGGATCCCTTCCCGCCATTGCGACAAGGGAAGAGGACCCGGGCCGCTATAAATAGAGGCTAGGCTGCTCTGTAGAAGGCATCGAACAAACCACCAGCAACACACCCGTGAGGCAACTCACCACTGTACTAGTTCATCCACAAACCTCCTCGTGAGGCAATCCACCAAAGGCAGGAGTAGGGTTTTAGGCTTCGCAGCGGCCTGAACCTTGGTAAACTCTTGTGTGTTATCTTCTTCCTTGCCATTGAGCGGGGTTATCGTGATGTGAGCTTGATGGGGGTGAAGCTGTTGGAGATCTTCCCACACGCCCCTGGGTCCGAACTTCTTAGGGTTTTGCGGAAACCGAAATCCGACATTTGGCGCGCCAGGTAGGGGGCGTGTCGAAGTCTTCCTCAAGCCTCGCTCTTCCTCCGCCACACCGCCCCCACGGCAGATGCTCGCCGAGCTCGCGCCGAGCGCCGTGCTGCTCGCGTCGCCCAGACGGCGCCGGTGGGCTGCATCGCCGCGCACCGGTCCGCCTCTCCTGTGGCCAACGCTGCCACGGGCCCGGAAGCCCACGAGCAGCAGGACTCATCGCAGCCGGTCAGCGCGGCGCGACGGCCGCACCGCCACTCCATCGATCGTTCCACCTACTGGGTCGTCCTCCCACGCTCGCCCTTGGCCGGCGCGCGGGACGGGCGCACTCCTCATGTTGCGCGAACTGCTGCGCTACCGCCCTGCCCCCAACCGCATTGACGACTAGCTCGGGCGCATCGCAGAGCTCGTCAGCGCCGCCGGCGACGCCTCGGCGCTCTCCTACTCGTTCCGACCTCAGCCCTCCCTGGCGGGCGACGAGGCCCACGATGTGTCGCCTCCTCCTCCCTAGCGTGACGCCGACCCCGAGCCCAGGCGTGAAGCATGCCCACGCGACCAGCCACGCGGGCCCCCGGCGAGGGTGAGAGATGAAGTAAGCTGCCAGGTGGTGCCATGGCCGCGTGCTGACGCACGTGCGCTCCCCGCGCCGCTGCATCAGCGACGCGACCGGGCGCCCCTCGAGGCACCCGCACAGGATCATCAAGACCGGGTCCCTCCCGAGCGCGCGGTGCCTATAGGCCCAGTGGGTTGCCGCGCCATCGCCCCGGAGCTCCATCTGACCGTGTGGCCCTGCAAGTTCAAGCCTGACCTACCTCCTCGCTACGACGGCACCCCAGATCCCGCCGAGTTCTTACAGCTCTACTCGCTGAGCATCCAGGCGGCCGGCAGGGACGACAAGGTCATGGCAAGCTAGTTCCCCATGGCGCTCAAGGGTGGAGCGCTCTCCTGGCTCCTCAACCTTCCAGAGGGGTCGATCACCTCCTGGGAAGACCTGCGTGAGCGCTTCATCACCAACTTCCAAGGCACCCGCGACCGCGCGCTTGGAGTGGGTGACCTCCGTCGCGTGAAGCAACAGCCTGACGAGACCCTGCACAAGTTCATACAACGCTTCACGACTGTTCGCCTCAAGATCCCGAGGGCGTCAGATGAGGCCATCATCTCGGCGTTCACCGACGGCGTCAGGAACCTCAGGATGAGGGAGGAGCTCGCTATCCATGACGACCTGAGCAAGGCCTTGGAGACGTTCAACTTGGCGAACAAATGCGCGAAGGCCGAAGAGGGCCGCCTCTCCCTCCGCGAGCTTCCGGAGGCGGAACCCGAAGACAAGAAGACCAAGACCAAGGAGCCGAAGCGAAAGGCCCCCGCGATGCTGGCGGCTGAACCCGAGGCAAAGCACAGCCAAGACGGAGAACCCCTCGTGGGAGGGCGACCGTTCTTTATCTTCCACGGCACCAATAGCCACAACACCGTCGAGTGTCAGGAGCTCAGGGTGGTCCGCGACGAACACTTTGGTTGGCGCCCTGCGCGTAGCGACCGGGGCTACGGACGCAGTGGAAGCCGTGGCGGAGGCTGCTGGGACAATTGAGACTCGCGCCAGGAGTGGAGAGACCAGCCTCGGGAGGAACGCTGGCGCGATCAAGCTCGGGAGGACCGCTGGCACGACGAACCTCCGGAGGGGTCACGGCGAGGCCAGCCTCGCGAGGCCCGCCCTTGTGAGGCCGGCCTTCCCCCGCTTCCGCCGCCACCCAGGAGGAAGGAAGAAGACAGGCAGAACGACGGGGATGGGGGCTTCCACGAGGTAAGGGCAATAGCCTGCATCCTAGGCGGAGCCCAAGCCCAAGCATCGAACCGCATCTATAAAAAAATTCTCACGGGAGGTGAACACAACTCTTCCGAAGCTTGAGGCTGCGCGCCCCCTCAAGTGGTCCCAGTGCGCCATCACATTCAACTCCAAGGATCAGCTCAGGTACTCAGCCATGGCGGGCGCACTCCCCATGCTGTGCACGCCCACCATCAGCAATGTCCTCGTCACCAAGACACTCATCGACGGCGGCGCCGGGCTCAACGTCCTCTCCATTGAGACGTTTGAGACGCTCCAAGTACCTTACGACCAGCTCATGCCAACCAAGCCCTTCTCCGGAGTCACTGACGGCTCCACGGTCCCCATCGGGCAAGTGCGCCTAACCGTCACCTTCGGCGGGCGCAACAACTACCCCACCGAGCTCATCGTCTTTGACATCGCCCACATCCACCTCCCGTACAACGCGATCCTTGGGTACCCAGCCCTCGCCAAGTTCATGGCGGTGACCCACCATTGCTACAACGTCCTCAAGATGCCGGGAAGTGGCGGCGTCATCACTGTCGCGTGCGATGAGAAGGACGCAGTTTGCTCCCTCGAACGCGCCTACCGTGCTGCGGCGGCCGAGCACTCTAACGGCAAAGGAGGCATCCCGCCTGGCGAGGACATCCCCAAGAAGAAGAAGCAGCTCCTTTCCAAGGGATGCTAGGGGGGCAGAGACTTCAAAGGACGGCGCCTCGGGCTCCGTGCCTGGGGCCAAGGCCCCTTCCTCCCTCGCATAGGAAGGCGCGCCCCGCGCCTCCCGTGGGTCGGGCTTGGGGGCTTCCACCCGGAAGGCCACCGGCCTGACCAGTGAGACAAGGGGGATGCTCAGGCACAACTTGGGGGTGTGCGTACGCGCGCACCCATCCAAGCAAGGAGCACGACGCGAGACACCAAGTTCACGGGAGTTCGTCACCAGAGCAATTGAGGAGCTTCGGGAAGCACAGGCCATGCGAGGCGAGCGTAACCCTGCGTCGCCAAGCGCGGTCGCCATCGTCGTTTCGGGCGGCATGCTGCGCATCTTCATCAACGTAACCAGCATCAACAGAGCCACATCGCAGGATGTCTTCCGGCCGGCACGTGCCGGTCGCGGCAGGGCCTACCCGTGCGACTACTTCCGCATGCCTTTCGGTCTAGCGAACGCGGGCGCCACGTTCCAGCGCCTTGCCCAAGCCATGTTCGTGCCTTACCGGGCCAGGCACCGCGAGGAGTTGAAGGAGGTGACGGGCCCGAGCGAGTGCCCCGGGCCTCGTGAGGGACCGGGCTCATGAATGCCAAGCTTGTGGAGACGCAAGGCCAAGCTCCATAGACTGCCCCCACGCTCCAGCGGTATTGCCGCCAGGTGATTCATTTTGCTCCATGCCAGGTAACTTTTTGGTTTGCTCAGTTTGAGGGCACCCATCGGGCTGCATTATCCTCAGGCGATCAGGGCTCATCCCAGCCGTGTCGTTCTCGCATGTATCTAATCCTTTCATGCATTTGATCTTTTTCCTAAATATTCTAACCTGCATGCTCAGCGCTTCGCCATCATGAATGTCGCCGTGCCCTAATGATCATGTCCTCGACCGCCTCATGATTAAGGGCTGGCACGACGTCTGTGCTCGGGTCCGTCCCTGCAGCGTTGACAAAACCGAGCGGTCGAGCTCTGTCTCGCGGGCCAGCCCCGTGTACGTCACCTCCCATGACCCTCGATGCTTTGCTCTCGCATGAGCTAATCGGGAGTGGGTGAGTCAGAGCGCGCGGCACGGTTCCTACAACCACAGTCGGCCTTTCGCCGCCGTGGGAGCCGCACGCCGGGTGTTTTCTCCTTGGAGTTGTCGCATGAGAAGACTGGGCATGACGTCTATGCTTGGGTCCGTCCCTGCAGCGTCAATAAATCTAATGGATGAGCTCTGTCTGGCGGGCCGGCCCAGTTCACGTCACCTCCTGGGGTCATTGGTGTTTGGCCTTCTCATGCGATGGCCCTTGGAAATCCGTTCGGCGCAGGTTTCTCAAAAATGTACAGGACTTCAAGCAGCGTTTTCCACCAAGAAGATTCAGGCGCAACCCGCCTTTGAGGTAGGGCCACGTGAGACCTGAGTTGTCTCGCGTCACCTAGATACACCTCCCAGTTCTATCGTGCAGGCCACGCATACGAACTTAATGGGCTGTACACGCCCGGGGGGCTCAGGAGCCAGGGCCCCCCATTCCCACGCCCAAGTGGAAGCCTCATGCTCCGCGCTGGCGGATGACACGGCCAACCAATGGCTATGCCCATGCAACGTGGAAGCCCTATGCTCCGCGCTGGGGATAGACAACTGAGGGCGCCTTAGCGGGTGCATTCAACCTCAAGATGGCCCCTCGCGGCTCCATCTCGCAGCATTCCCTTGGGATGCACGCGTGAGGGGGCTGCAAGGGGGCTGCGCTCAGGCCGGGCCTGGCATACGCCACCTCCCCAGGTCCATGGTACCTGGTCTCACGTGTCCCTCCCAAGCGAAAGCTGGCGAGGAAAGGTATGGGAGCCACTCATACGTCAAGGGGGACTCCTGAGCATCGCGACTCAGGAGCCTCACTGGTCACGTAGCCCCTCGCCCCTTGGCACCGTCCTGGTGACCCGGACGCCCCAACGGCAGTTGAGGTATGCGCGGGACCGGGCCCTGCCGACGCAGAGCTCAAGGCGCTCCGATCTCCAAGTCGACCCCATCTTCGCCGCGTTCCCTTCGTGAGGGCTGCTCGTACGTCAAGGGGGACTCCTGAGCATCGCGACTCAGGAGCCTCACTGGTCACGTAGCCCCTCGCCCCTTGGCACCGTCCTGGTGATACGGACGCCCCAACGGCGGTCGAGGTATGCACGGGACCGGGTCCTGCCGATGCAGAGCGCTATAGCAAGCTGGAAGGAAATGAAGCGAGGAAATAAAATCACACAGCTTAGCAGTCATTACAAACATTAAAATGTCTCCGAAAATGTAAATAAATCTAACGCCTCCACGAGGCACGATGAACGTTACAGGAAAAGACCCAGGAAGAGGAACTAGGAGGAGCTGGCACCGCCGCTCCCCCCGGCCGCGCGGAGCTCGTCATCGACATCACTGCCGCCGTCATCATCGTCGCCTACCCCCGCAGCTGCAGGAGGAGGCGAGGGAACGGCGACACAGGCGAACTTTTTCATCAGCGCCTCCATGGCGCCCTCCACGGCTGCCGCCGTGGCGGCGCAAACCCCAGGATCAACCGGGCGGATCACGGAGCCGAAGTCGAAACTTGGCTCGCGAAGGTAGAGGTGGCTGAAGACGCGCGTCGCAGCCGTGGAGAAGAGGTCGCGGCACTCGCTCTCCAAGACGTTCTCCACCCTAGCGACGGCACCCTCAATCACTTCGGCGAGCTTTGAAGAGAGCCCAGCGAAGCCACTCTCAGGAGCCGCCAGGGGTTCTGTGAATCACCCTCGGCAGATGGACTGCAGCGCCCAGCGGAGCCTAAGCTCGATGGAGGGGAGGGCGTCGAGCTCCGCAGCCTTCCTCTCCTTAGCCGCGGCAAGGGTCTTCTCCCTGGAGTGGAGCCGAGCCTTCTCTGCGGCCACATCCTCCTTCAACCTGTCCAGCTGCTTGCGCTCCGCGGCTTGGTCAGTCGCCGCCTTGGACAGCGCGGAGTCACGGTCAGCAAGCTTGGCCTCGCAGGTCTTGAGGTCTTCCTCCCGCTGACGAAGCCACTCCGCGAGCGCGGTCCTCTCCTCCCGAAGAGCCTTCAGGCGGGCCTCCGCCTCGTCGCAGTGCTTCGCGGCAGACGCTGGATCGGCCAGCGCCGCGTCGCGGGCTACCATGGCCGACGCGGCCTCCTTCCTGCCCTCAGCCGCGGCGGACTCGGCTTGGCTCCAAACCGCCACGGCTGAGGCGTCAGATTGGAGCCACCCAGAAAGAAGACCCAGGGGCTCCCTTGCGAGGCAACCGTCAGCGCCACCAAGGGCATCTCGGACCTAATCCAAGATGGAGTAGGCCCCGTCCAGGGCGCCTGACTCGACTGGAGGGCCACGAGTCGGTGGCACCAGGGCACGGCCCGAAGGCGGCGTCTGTGCGGCGGCAGGAGCCGCCTCCAGAGGGGCGGAAGCATGAAGGGCAGAAGACACCGGTGGCTGCACCACTACCACAGACAAGGCAGGGGTGGGTGGCCCTACACCCAGCTGGCCCTCGGGGGCTGGACCCTCGGGCTGTAGAGTGGACACGCCCCCAAGGGCAGGGACGGCCTCTCAAGTGGGCATCGGAGGCTCCACGGCCGCGACAAGGAGAGTCGCTCCGCGGGCCTCCTCGCCCGCGATATCCGGCGCCTCATCAGGCGTCGGCAAGGCACCAGGAACGGGCGTCGTGTCGGAAGGCACCCTTGGCTTGACGCCGGCCTTCTTCTTCCTTGACTTCGGCATGGCGGCGCCTCTGATTGTCAGGCAAAGAGAGGCCCATCAGTACATAAACCACCGGAAGGTGGCCTGAAACCAAGCAAGACTACTTACTCCTCGACGTCAACCCACTTTCTCTTTCTCTCCACCTCGGCAAAGGCGGGGAATCCTCCGTCCTTCTCCCAGGAGCTGCCGCTGCGTGAAGGAGCAGTGGAATCACTCATAAGGGCCACGGCCGGGAAAGTCGCTCTAGCCCTGGACGCGGCCGCCTCGCCCGCAGGTTGCGGCTCAGGCAGGGGCGAGGCGGGCGCTTCGGCCACCTTGCTGGCAAGAGCAGGGCGCTCCGGAGGAGGCCCGGCCTCGCGCTTCCTCGGGGTCACCCGGCAGGCAGATCGTGCAGCCCGAGGTGTGGGTCCCGACCCTTTGAGGACTCTGCCGAGTCGCGGAGCACTTGCAGCAGGGGGTTCACCGGCGTTGTCGTCGTCAAAGCCGCGGAGAAGCGCACTCCCCGACGGAGGGGACACTTCCTCCAGATCGTCATCTGCCGTCTCCTCCGAGTCTTCTTCATCTGCGGTGTCATCGGAGTACACCGCCACAGGGGCGCCGGGGCTCTCAGTTGGAGAGAGCCCCAGCTCGTCGAAGATGGGCATCACGGCGACCAGATCGGCCTTGTCGTCGCGGCAGTACAGCGGGGTGTAGGCCTCAGGAAGGTCCCCGGGTTCGCCGTTGAGCAGGGTCGCCATAACCCTGTTCAACTCCTCGGGGGTCAGGTGCGCAGAACGGAGCCTCATGTCATCGCCACCACCTTGATAGTCCCACATGGGCCTCGAGTGAGACTGGAGGGGCGCCAGGCGTCGCACCAGGAACTCCTTCACTATCATTCCCCCGGTCAACTTCCTGGCGCTGATGTCTCGAAGAACCCGCTCCAAGACGGGCTTGGCCCGGGGGTCAGAGAGCTTCGTAGAGCTCCACGCCGGAATCTTCTCCGGCAGCCCCTTTGGGAGCTCCAGGCGAGGGTTGCTACTCTTGAGATCCAAGAAGACCCAGCGGTTCCTGAAGTTCTGCACCTTCTTCCCGGCCTTGAAGAGCATGTTCTCGCTCTGGACCGCGACGAAGGAGGCGCATGCCGATCGCTGAGCGCCGTCATGAAGCCGCAAGCTGAAGAAATGGCGGAACAGGGGCACCGAAGGCCTCACGCCCACGAAAGCCACGCAGTAGAAGGCGAACACGGACAGAATCAGGATGGACTTGGGTTGAAGATGGAGGGCCTGGATCCCGTAGTGCTCGAGGACGGCGGTGAAGAACGCGGAGAAGGGTGGGACGAGCCCGGAGAAGACGCTGTGGAGGAAGAAGGGGTAGGCCGACTTGGCCAGGCGATGCCTCTCCACGGAGCCGCACCATATCAAGGTCCGCCCCCGCTCATTGGTGTCGTCCGCCATCGACGGAAGCACCAGGGCGAGGTTCCCGTCCTTGGCTATGGTGGACTCTGAGAGCGCCGGCGCGATGGGAGCGGAAGCCGTGCTCTGGGCTTTAGGTTTCGACTTGCCGGCGGGAGCCATCGAGGAGCCATTGGGGCCAAGGAAGCAAGAAGGAGGATGGAGCGATACTGAGATCTGGAGGTTCCCACAAAGAGTGGAGATCCGGAAGGGAGAGCAGGAGCACAAAAGAGGAAAGCAATAATGGCTCAACGCTGGACGTCAGGCTTTTGTCGGTTCAGATAGTTGCCGAGGAGACACGGGAGCGGGGACGCCCGCACCCAGCCGCGCACCATGCGCAAGACCTGGCCCGCAAGCAATAGGGCCCGCGGCACTCCGGGCCATCTTCTACAGCTTCCCCTCGAAGACAACTCGAGCGCGCCTTGGGCCTGGGGGCTACTGTCGGCGTTCTGGATACCGGGGTACCCAGACTTGCCTGCCTGCGGCCCAGGACTTGGCCCGCTCGATGGTCCGTACAGCCCTGCGCGGCTTCATTCAAGACAAGACCCTCGTGAGAGCCTCACCCTCGTGAGGAGGATAGCGCCAAGGCCCCCAGGAAAGGGAGGCCTCCCCAGGCCCCCTCCCGAGCGGCGGAGATCTCTGTGCAATGCTCGGCCTCAAGAGGTCGAGGCTGACGCCAGCCGGGCCAGGCGGGCGCCAGCGCGCTAGAGGGGACATTTTCCTCTTTGGTGCAAAGGAGACAAGGACGAGTGCAGGTTCCCGAGGCGCCCGGCCAAAGGTTTCCATTCCGGTGCAATGAGACCGGGCCAGCGGGCGCGGCAGGACGGATGTCACTAGCGAGCCCACCACCGCGTCACCACCGCCAACTTTGCAGGCGAAGACCACCTTTCGTCAGGATAAGATGTACCTCCTGCCCCCCTTTGAATTTGGTCGTTGTGGGATCCCTTCCCGCCATTGCGACAAGGGAAGAGGACCCAGGCCGCTATAAATAGGGGCTAGGCTGCTCTGTAGAAGGCATCGAACAAACCACCCACAACACACCCGCGAGGCAACTCACCACTGTACTAGTTCATCTACAAACGTCCTCGTGAGGCAATCCACCAAAGGCAGGAGTAGGGTTTTACGCTTTGCAGTGGCCCGAATCTGGGTAAACTCTTGTGTGTTATCTTCTTCCTCGCCATCGAGCGGGGTTATCGTGTTGTGAGCTTGGTGGGGGTGAAGCTGTTGGAGATCTTCGCACACGCCCCTGGGTCCGAACTTCTTAGGGTTTTGCGGAGCCCGAAATCCGACATCCGCATTTATTTCAGCAACTTTACTGTTCACCTTGGCGCCAACTAGTCTCGGCCCGGGGCTGGCCGTTTGGCCCGGTACGTTCGTTCCCACGAAACGGCTTAGTAGCGTGTGCGGTACTGAAGGCCCACTCTTTGTCTCAGCTACAGATCGCACCGCGACTGGTAGGCTAGCGAGAGCACAACCTGGAGGTCACCCCAAGCGAAAAGGGTCCTGGGAGAAAACGGCTTGGGCAACCCGGTCATTTCATTCGTGAGTATCTACTCGATTGAGTCTGCTCCCAGAGTCCGAGTACTGTATGCTCCACTCCGCGGCCAACTCTTCGCCTTAGTCATAGACCGGCTCCCGGCTGTCCGGCTGGCAAGAGCAAAAGCCAAAGAGCGGAGAGCACATGAAAAAGATTAGAGGGGGCTCGGACGAAACCGAGTCGGCACCCTTTGCACAAAGCTTGCACTACCAAAACTAAATATTTGAAACACCTGCATGGACTAAACTTGTCTTTTGCATGATCATTTCCATGAGGAACCCCCTCGCTCGGAGGCTTGGAAGCCACTCCCGGCAGGGCTCCGCGCTCATCAGCCGGCAGACCCCGCGTCCGTGCCTGGCGGCACCTCGCGCTCAAAAGCCGGCGGACCCCTCGTCTGCCCTAGCTGGGCTCCGCGCCCATCAGCCGGCGGACCCCGCGTCCGCCATCGACAGCGCCCCGCGCTCATCAGCCGGCGGACCCCGCGTCCGCGCCCGGCAGCGCCTCGCGCTCGACAGCCGGCGGACCCTGCGTCCGCGCCCGGCAGCGCCTCGCGCTCGACAGCCGGCAGACCCCGCGTCCACCCCCGACAAGGCCCCGCGCCCACTAGCCAGCGGACCTCGCGTCCGCGCCCGGCAGCGCCTCGCGCTCAAACGGCAGGCGTACCCTACGTCCGCCCTCGGCAAGGCCCCGCGCCCATCAGTCGGCGGACCCCGCGTCCGCACCCGGCGTCCTCAACACCACTATCAGCTTCAGCAACAGCAAAGACCCTCCGCCTGACTCTTCGAGTCGCCTGGAGGCTCGGAGGCTACACCCAGCGGGTGCGCTGGCGCGCCCCCGCTGGAAACAGCTAGCCGGTGGACTCCGCGCCCACGCCCGGCCGGGCTCCGTGCCCACGCCCGGCCGGGCTCCGCGCCCATCAGTCGGCGGACCCCGCGTCCACGCCCGACAACCTGGACGCCACCGTCCACTCCAGCGACAGCAAAGACCCTCCGCCCGACTCCTCGAGTCACCCAAACGCTCGGAGGCTACACCCAGCGGGTGCGCTGGCGCGTCCCCGCTGGAAGCAAGCCGCGCCGTCCCCGGCCCGCAATCAACCGTCATCAACAACTTCTGCAACAACAACGACAACGGCAAAAACCCTCCACCCGACTCCCCCAGTCGCCCGGAGGCTCGGAGGCTACTGTCAGGGGGATTACCCCCGGGTAGGCTCAAGGAGGCGACTCAACATTTTAAAACAACAGGGCGGCCAACGCTCCTCTGTCCGGTCGCTCCGGCTGACACCCCGTTCTGGCTGGCTAATAAGTCCAGCCGGCTCCCTGCTTGGCTGCACCAGCCGGCTGCTCCGACTGCCCAGCCGGTTGCGCCGATCGACCTCTGTCCGGCTGCTCCAGCCGGCCTGCTATGCGAGGTCAACCACCACGTCCCGTCGGACACGACATGAAGACACTATAGACTGCATCATGCGTCACTTCACTGCACCCCAATAGTGGTGCACTATAGCCTGCATCATCGCGTCACTTCGCATGTCATGTCCAATAGTGGTGCACTATTGCCTACATCATGGGTCATCTCACATGTCTTCTCCAATAGTAAATAGTTGGTCATGTGGGCCACCCCTTGTCCCCTGGGCCTCCCTATATAAGAGGCACCAAGGGAGCTCACTCAGGGCAAGCTCCTCTGATTCTCTCATCCCCTCCCATTTCTCTCATTCTCAGACACATGAGGCCATGGAAAGGAGCAGCCAGCTTCCTCTTCCTCCTCAAACACAGCTCCAGGAGTAGGGGTATTATCTCTCTAGAGATCCCCGAACCTAGGTAAACCGCCGCGTGCCACTACCCTATCCCGTCCTGGATGTTCCACGGCAGCCTTGCTCTCACCTCGATTAGCCACCCCCTGGCATCTGTTGTGACAAAACGACGACACAGGGGTTTGAGCTGGGGGAGCTCGTGAGGTCTAGACTGGTCTGGGGAGAGGTTTCCAGTCTTGAGGGAAGAGCCTAACCCTACGGGGTTGCGTCTGGTTGAGTACATTATAGTCATAGTCTTCAACGCTAGCTGTCCGTCGAGGTGGATCCTTGGTGCATCTTGTCTTGTCGGTCTTCGGTTGACGAGAGGGGGAAGAGGGAAAGTAGCATAGAGGAGAGTGCCTAAGAGGGTGGTATAGTGCAAGTGCAATCAAACAAGTGCCGAAAAGGCAAAACACACTTATTAAGATAAGGTGGGTGCTTAGTCGCGTACTTGTTGCCTGGGGCAAAAGTGCGACTTCACCAAAGCACAAACAAGAAAAAACAAGCAACACACAATCATGGTTCTATCAGAACCATCATACGGACTCGACTTCGCATGGGGGATACATGACTCATCCTACCCTAGGGGTTCTCGGACTCAGTAGTTGTGCTTGCTTCGCGTCTTGGAGAGGACTCCGCTTAGTCTTCTGGGTCTTCTTCAGGTGTCGCTATGTCTCTGGTTGTTGTTCATAAAAATGATCATGGTTGCGCCTAAAGAGTCCTTGATGACTTCGGGTCTGGTGAGTTGACGACGAAGGTGATTCTTCAGAGTTGTTGTTGACAGGGTCTTCTGGTGTCTTTGTAATCGTGACAATGCCTTCTTGTCTTCTGAGACGTCGAGGGTTCCAGGTAGGCAATCTCTTATGCAATGACATTAACAAGGCATGGTAGAGTTGTATCCTGCCGGTCACGTTGACGATAATATCGACACCAAGAGCGGGGGATGAGGAGAACCGTTTTCCTGCTTACTATGGTGAGGCGGACCAAATGGCGAGGTTCTCATCCACCGATGGTTGCCGTCACAACAACGGTAATGACAGGATTGCTCTATTAGCGATGCATATAATAATCTTGCATATCTTACGCCCTGATCATCGCAAGACAAGGTTGCATCAACCTAGGGCAGTGTCGAGGGTGTCACCATCTTCCTAGTCTTGATGCCTTCATCCTTCGAGAAGGTATCTTCTGTTGGTAGCGCCTTGTCTAGTGTCGCTAACTTGTGTCCAAGATAGGTGGGAAAATGTCTGGCAAGGTGGCTCCCTTCCAGGTTACCCACGAGGATTACAAGGAATCCCGTGGTCAGGGGCACAAGGGTAGTAGTGACCATTTGCGAAGTTTTGAAAAGCAGAAGAGGAGAGCTAAGAGAAAAGTGGTAGAAGTGCTAAGGAAAAAACCTTTGCTTCCTTTGAAATTGTAGGAGAGGTGAGAATTATGGTAGGCTTTGCAAGTGTTTTGAAGGGCCTGGGGAAACAGTTTTGTCCTAACTAACGTCCATGCTAACTAAGGGCTTCCTACAGTCAGGATGGCTCTAATACCAGTTCTGTGGGGACCCCGACTCATAAGTCGTGATCACCGAATGTACGTGCACAGTGATCCCAGAGATCAATGCTCACTGAACACACAGAAACTGAATAACAAGAGTCTTACATCCATTACGTACCGGTTTACTCAAATATGGCCTCTATGGCCAAGTCTTCATACAATTGCAGCGGAAATCTTCAACGATTGCGTGAACCCATGCCATCTGCCTTAACCCTATAGGCATTCTGACTGGGAAGCGTCCTAGCTCGCATGTTCGTCACCAAGGTAATCTTCATCATGACCTAATCTTTCATGCCTGGCCAATAAAATAACCAGTGGCAAGCCAATGAGTACTTTGAATGTACTCACAAGCAACCCATGTTTGGAACAAGGTTCAACAGAGCATGATATAGCACTAAGTAGGTAATTTTGCAGAAAGATAATTTTGAGTGCAGTGACATGATCAACTAACTTATGTAAGCATGCATCAATAGTTGGCAGATATCCAAGTGAACAAGTTATAGATATCATCATAAGCAAGGGGTTGAGCATCACATGTTCAATCATTTCATCAAGTCTCCTGACTTAGCTCAAGTGTCTCTTTGTCACCCACACACCAAGTTTTGTGCAAACATCTGGACGTAGTTTAAGCAGCACCACCCAACTATCCTTGACCGTGGACACGGCTATTCGAATAGTTTTACACTCTGTAGAGGTTGCACACTTTACCCACAAGACCTGGGGAACTTCCGTGTCATCCATGACTCGCGGTATATTACATACCCGAGGTAAGCACCCGAACAATGCCTTTCCCCTGATGATACTAAACAAAGAGTCCACTCGTTAGTCCGTGTCTTCATGATGTACAAACATGAGCCTTGCTCTACACAGTACCATCCATGAAGGAACACAACGGTGTGCCCGGTGCCTGTAAAGACAGCCCATGGTCACCCTACCAGGCACTTCCCCGTATCGAGAGTGACCTCTTCACTCCCGCCACCAGTAATGTGGGCTCTATGCTAGTACCCACCAAGGTAATCAACAAAGCCCCATCCCATAAGGGGTCTCGTGGTTGTGCATGTAAGGTTGGGACGGTCGACAAATCTTAAATCTAATCCATTTTCGAAAACACACACACTCACTTGCTCTGGTACACCACTTCTTTATCAAGTGGTTACCTAGCTCAACATCATCTCCCTCGGGCTTTAGTGGCACCCGACGGGTTTTCATAAAGTCTTTGAAAACTCTCTTGTTTCCAACACCATGCATACTCACGTCCCACATTGCGTAGCATCTACTAAGCAACCTAACTACTCTCACCCGCACAACCCTCATAAGAAGGTAGGTTCATGCATGATGCAAGTATCAACAAGGAAGTATCAGAGGCATCCCACTGAAGTGGTCACCACATCACATGATCAACATCACGAAATAAAGTGCTATATGCCATGCAATAAAAGGTTTCATAGTCATGGTCAAAGGGCAGCTTGCCTGGCTCAACAAATTCTTCAAGGTCTTCGCACGCTTCTCGTCCACTCTGAGCTCTTCAACTACTTCGTCAAGTATCGCCGGAAACAACCGCAATAAGCAACACATCAAGCAGAAAATAAAGTGCTCTATAAATAGGAAATGTATTTTTCTAGGATGTCTTTGGTCATAAGAAAAATGACTAAGGAGGTTCCATTGGATGTGGATCAAGGGGGAGTCTTGAATGGTGGAAATGAAGGAATTGATGGTCCTATAAGGTGTCCACAGAAATTGTTTTAACAAAAATGAGGGGATGAATCTAACAAATAGGGCATGATTTTAGAAACATGTGGGAAGTGGTTTGACTGGATTTGGAGTTGGGATGATTTTCCTATGAATTTCTCATGGTGAAATAAATGAAAGATAGGGCTATTTACTTGATCCAATAGAATCAAGGCATGGTAAAAATGCTCATCATGGCTAGATAAACAGGGAATTATTTTAGAATCATTTAGAAATTTGAACCACCTCATTTGGAGTTGATATGAATGCTCTAGGAATTTTACAAGGAGGGGTTTTTATAGCTCAAATTCGAATTTGAACTTGAATAGTACAAAAACTTGTGGTGCAAAAATATGGAAGTTGCAACAAATAATAGGTGGCATTTTTAGGAGAAAATAGAAAATTGAATCAACAAGTTTGGAGCAAAAATGAATTTCCGATGAATATTTTTATCCCTCTGGAAAAAGAAAAAGAGAAATATTATACCTAAACGGGCCAGGCACAGCCCACCAGCGCGGAACAGCGACTGGGCCGGCCCAGCTGCTCAGCCGCGCGCCTGAGCAGGGCCACGTCGAAAGCGCCACCGGGGAAATACATTTTCCCCGAGTAGAGGTGTGTCCAGCGGAGCCCGTCTCCACTTAAACGGCAGGCCCGCTCCGTTAGCCGCTTACAGGCGGGCCCCGCTTGTCAGGATCGTCCCTCACCTCCCGCCCGAACAGGGGAGGGTAGGGAAGGCGAGGCCGAGCGGGCGTCGGCGCCGTTCCGGTGGCTCAGGCCTCCTCCGGCGAGGCTCCGGCCACCAGCGGGCTCAGGGCGAGGAGCCGCACACCACCGGGGTCTTCATTCTTGCCGGGGAGCGTCAGGGAGAGCGCCGCATCAGCCGTAGCGGAGACCGACGGCGGGTGATGATGAACTCGACATTTCGGGCACGGTTGGGAGGAGTAGACGCGTGGGAAGGATCCCTCGCGGCATGGGCATTCTGTAACACCCCAAAAATTTAACCACATTTTTATTAAATAAAATTTTGCCAGAAATAAAAAATTTGATTTGTAATAAGTCCCTTAATAATTTTAAGAGCCTTTTCTGTTCTGACTTTCAAAATTCTTCCCTCCATACAGGAATTTTTGGAAATAATGTTGTGGCTTTGGTAGTTTTCTCAAATCATTTCCTTTATAATTTAATAACAGTAGGAATTATTTTCATAATCAAATTATGCCCAAGATATTTCTTTTAATATCAATTTCAATGTTTGAAATGCTTCTGTTGCCTTACAACTACTTTAAATAATTCTTTAGAAATTCCACAAAAATATGGGAGCTCATGTGATGCCTATATATCACTTTTATGCAAAAACCCAACTTGATGTTTTGGAAATTTTGAGCTCCACTTCAAGTTTTCAAATCTGGTCCAGTTTGTAGTTTGAACTACAACCCCAATTTTACTTGCCCAAACAAATCCCAATGTTTTCCCACTTATATCCCTTCCAACCAAAACCTTAAGTCCAGGAGATCAGCCACATTAGAGTGATTTAAGCACATGCAATAATACCCTGCAGTTTCTGTCCAGAATCAAGTTTTGAAAACAATTGCACTATCAAGTTTTTGATTCTTCCAAAATAAACTTGCCATCATCACCTTCATCTAAAGAGACCTTATCCTGGAAACTTTGGCCACCAGAAAAGTTTTCTAGATGACCCTGGCATTCTGTCGAGCACCTGTAGTGCATGGCCAGATTTGGCATGATGCTAGAATTGCATTGGGGACTTGCCTCCCAGGCCAAACCAGTTTGTCCCTTAGCCTCTCAACTGCCATTAGCCTAGACCTGTCAAGATTTATTAGCAGAAAAGCCGTTTAGTACACGGGGGCATTTCGCCGAACACATGCTGTGCGTGCACTGGGCACGGCCGGAGCGCCCGTTTTGCACCGCAGTGGCACCCGAGTCCTGCCGTCCCCCTGCTTCCTTCCTTGGCTTAAATGCGGACGGCCACCGCCCTCACCTTCCTCGCCGACCCCGCTGACCCTATCCCTCGTCCTCTAGCGCCGACCACCGCCATCCAGAGCCACCGCCGCCATCCTCCACTCGGGCACGGCACCGCCCGAGCCGCCCGACCCCGCCAGCGCATCCCCTCCATCACTGCCAACCACCTGATCTACTCCGCTCCTCCACCGACCGCGCCGACCCCGCCATTAATGACGACCGCCATCGTGCTTATCTTCGGGAAGCCATGGGCACGGCCATTCCATGCTATATAAGCTGCCCGAGCACTCCCTCGTGACCACAACCCCTCCAGACCTCCTCCATCAACTCCTCAAGGCCACAGTTGGGCTCGGGAGAGCTTCCTTCTTCGTCTCTGGCCGAACCACCGCGGCCGTCCCTCTGCAAAAATTCGGCGCAAACCAGAGCCCACCCTCCCCTTCCTCCTAACCATTAGCTCCACCTCGACCCTAAAGCCCGTTCCCATCCCCATTTCCACCTGAGCAAGCCCATGGGCAGAAGCCCCTTTCCTTCCTAAGCTGTCCTCCGCCACGGTCGATGCCCCGCCCGATTGCGAGCTCGCCGGCGATCCCTTCCCCCTCCAGCAGATGCGGCCCTCTCTCCTAATCATGCGGATGTGCCGAACGTCAGAAACGGCGCTCTGTTGCGCCGGCAATCGTCGCCGGAGCCACGCCTCTGCCTCTGTCCCCGGCGCACGCGAGGTAGAAGGCAAACCTGATAGGTGGGCCAGACCTGTCGGTGAGCCAGCCCAGTCGCCGGTTGTGCAACCCCGTGTTAGCCGTATTCCCTCGGGAGAAGTGTATTATCTGAAACTACGCTTTCTATTCCTGTAAGCGCATTCTCTACCGAACCGTTTTCTTTTATAGCTTTTATTTAAAAACCAGATTTGACCAAAAACTTTGACCACTTATAACTTTAAAACTACAACTTTAAACAAGTTGATTCTTTTTCTGTTATTTCTCAAATTTCATATAGTTTATTTACATATTTATTTCAAAAATATTACAACAAATTTTCTGCACTGTTTTGGAATTGTGTGTTAATTCAAATATTTTCAAAAAATAGGAAAAGTTGAGGGAAGAATGTTTTCAAATCTTTTGGAGTGCACCCCATCCTTCTGAATGCTCAAGGCAAGCATCTTGAACACTTGATATGGTGAATGCATGGAAGATTACTTGCTAGAATTATTAGAGCATGACTATGTTGATTTCTAATTGAATTTGCATATGGCTAAGTTATGCATGCATGATCACCTTGGGGCATTTCATTTCCATTGAAGCATGATGTATGAGAGAGCATGATAATTTACTCATGTCATATATGCCGAAGTTGGTCTGGACTAATCTGCAGGAAAGAATTTTGTCACGGGTGAAGTGACCGTGAGACTGAATTCTCGTGATGACGAGAATGATCAGTAAGGGCATGTTGGGACATGCCAGGTGGTGACCCTGTTGGGTACTACCGAGGAAATTTTGTTGTGCTAATCACTGCAGGAAAACATAACCTCCTGAGTCGACCTTAGATCGAGTCTTGTTCCGCTAACCCCCATACTTGTTTGGTGCTACCACTTATCCGTGCCTCAGGTGGGGTATGGTTCAGTAAGTTGTTAACCCCTTTCCCACACACACCGTACAGAGAGGCCATAGTGAAAGATACCATTGGCCCATAGTAGGCATGTCACTTGGTCCAGGGGCATGGGTGTTCCAGCAGTGTAGCCGAGGGGGTCGCACCACTATTTGCGTGCCGATATAAATATTGTGATCCCATGCTATTGGAGGCCGTTGATTGAGGCCTTCCCACTTACAGTTTAATTTATCATTGCCTTGGGTGATTCCTGGCTCTGGTGAGTTAAGCTGGTGTGTGCTGGTTAGGTGTGTTTCAACCTAAAGACCGTAATGGGAATTAGTCAGCGTCTCGGTGCTGTCTAAAGAAATCCTTTACTTGTGGGTAAAGAGCACACCCTCTGCGGAGTTATATCTATTCGAATAGCCGTGTCCGCGGATAAGGACTACAGTCTGGGTTGGTCAAGTGTCGATCTTAGAATTGGTCTCCGGAGGAAATAATTAAAATTTGTGCATGAATTATTTTGCAGAATAATTACTACTACTACTGATGATTAATATTATTGATGCTATGATTATTATTGTGTACTAACCTGTTTCTCTTAATTTTATTTTCCTGAGTGTCTCAGGGGCTGGCTAGACTACCCCGGGCATTCAGTTTTATTTTCAAGACCTCTCGTGGCGTCCCTCGAGTTTAACAGGCGGTATGTCTCGCCACTACTCTTGTGGACACCTGACTATCATTTCTTTTCAAACCTCTCGTGGCGTCGCTTGAGTTCTCGGATGGTTCTGTCTCGTCCGATTACTCTTTCAGACACCCGTTTGGCATTTCTCTTCAAGACCTACCGTGGTGTCACTTGACATCCAACCGGCATTTCTTTTATATTTTCTTTGGATTCTCGGATGGTTCTGTCTCGTCCGATTTAATATCAACCTTCTTTGTTTGTCGCTAACACATTACTTCTGCACATGCTAATATGTCATCATGCCATGATTTAATTCCTGTCAGCATGCATATAAAATAATCCAGCATGACCATAAGCGAATAGTTTAGTTCATCATGATCATGTACTATCTGCTGCATTCGGTATATCATTTGTTCATAATGTTTGCGAGTACATTCAAACGTACTCACTGGCTTGCCCCTGGCTATTGTCTTGGCCAGATTTCTTGCTTGGAGAGGAACGCATTGACGACAGCTTCAGAACCTAGGCTTCAGCTATGCGAAGATAGGAGTTATCCAGGTCAGTTGTTCCTGTGGGGAATGGAGTCCCATAGACGCTGATGACCCCGAACCGCTTCCGCCACCAACAACTAGGAACCTTTTGTTGTACTCATAGACCATAATGGTCTTGTACTTCAGATTTTGTAATTTTGCTTGGAATTTCTGTATCAAGAATGTGCCTCATCAGCTAACAGTTATCCTGGGGCTGGTGAGCACAAGGACCATTTGTCGGGAAATTAATATCCTGGAAAAACCGGTCCTGACAAACTTGGTATCAGACCTAGGCTGACCACTGGCAATTCCTATCTTAGCCTGGTCATTATCCTTAGGTTTCCACACAGTCCAAGTCTTTCCTTGTCCATAGCCAAGCCTATCTCATCCGATAAACCTACACAGTGGCCAGCCGACATCTTTTGACAGTCGGTGCCCAACCTATCAGTCTATCCACCGGTCATATGCCTGTGGCCGACACCTGAGTTGTCCCATTCGCAAGCGTGCGATGGAAGACTCCGATGGCTTATAAAGGAAGCCTTGCCCCAAGCACAGCACATCATAGCCTCACTCCTAGTTCGATATCCAACCTTGGAAGGGCATGTTCTACGCCTGCTTCCACCACTCTTCTCGGAAGAAGAAGAAGGTGCTCCAGCACCCGGAACTTTTCCGCAAGACCCTGTAGACCTCACTTTCGAACCATAGACGATCATGAGTGCATTTGAGTAGCGTGTAGTGCTTGTTTGCATGATGTAGTGTTCTTAGGGTGTATCTATTATCATGACTGCATTTTGCATCTAAATGTTTTGTTCCGAGGTTATTTACTTTCCACCCCTAGCAAATCTCAAGGGTGAGATTTTTCTTAAGGACCACGGCCATAGAGATTTCTCCCAACATAAGCTTAATTAATGTGCCACCACGGCATCTGGCTCACAGCCACACCACTCTACTACATCCCCTAAGTGCAGACACACACACATTTAGCACCTAACTGATCACCGCACTAACACACCACAGTTTTTCTGAAAGAGAAATTTGTGGGTAATTATTCTAATGCAGATTGCCTCCAGCACACTGACAGCAATCAGCACCTGACACCGGCACCTAATCCTCGTGATCACCGCTGCCGCGGAGAGCCACCACTCGAGCAGCAGCATCACGGCGATCATCGTGGATCATTGCGCATAAGAGCACGGAGAACCCCAGCAATGCCGCCAACCCTCCACAAAGTAGGAGCGTGAACCAGTCCGGGCTCACCTCCGCCATTAGAGCCTCGCCTCGAGCTCCCGCAAACACAGATGAAGGAGAAGGAGGAGTAGAAGAAACGGGGCCAGGTGTGAGGAAGAAGAGAGAAGCACCGCGGTCATTTTATAGCTCAAGATCGGTGTACGGTGAGCGAAGTCCACCAGCGCCGCTCGTCGCTCGATCGCCGGTGTTCGGAGGCGAATCCACGAGCAGTGCCGACAGCGCACTGGCCCGCGAAGTGAGTGCATGCTGCGCCGGCAGCTAGCACGCCGCGCACTACCTCAGTACGGCCTAGATGCCCTACGCGCTCGACGCCGCCGGTGGAGAAAGCACGGGAAAGCGCGTGAGAGAGAGGAAGAAATGAGAGCCAGAGGTAGAAGAAGAGACTGACAGTGGGCCCTGGGTCCACCTGTGAGCCAGAGGGAGCCCTGTACACTCGGGTAGGACCAACATAATATGGAAATTTAGAATTTTATTAATTCTAAATTTACCGTAGCCCTAAGTAGAAATCTCTCGGTTTCCCCAACCGTGAATTTTTCCACGCAGCGCCAGTACCCCACTGTAGTTGCACCAATTATATGCCCTCTCACTGTAACCACGTCGTATCACATGAGTAGGATATTTATTTTTCGTATTATTACTGCAGGATAGTAGGAGTAATATTTTTGAAACTGTCCTTAGCAAATCTCGAGGACGAGATTTTTCTTAAGGGGGGTAGAGTTTGTAACACCCCAAAAATTTAACCACATTTTTATTAAATAAAAATTGGCCAGAAATAAAAAATTTGATTTGTAATAAGTCCCTTAATAATTTTAAGAGCCTTTTCTGTTCTGACTTTCAAAATTCTTCCCTCCATACAGGAATTTTTCGAAATAATGTTGTGGCTTTGGTAGTTTTCTCAAATCATTTCCTTTATAATTTAATAACAATAGGAATTATTTTCATAATAAAATTATGCCCAAGATAATTCTTTTAATATCAATTTCAATGTTTGAAATGCTTCTGTTGCATTACAACTACTTTAAATAATTCTTTAGAAATTCCACAAAAATTATGGGATCTCATGTGATGCCTATATATCACTTTTATGCAAAAACCCAACTTGATGTTTTGGAAATTTTGAGCTCCACTTCAAGTTTTCAAATCTGGTCCAGTTTGTAGTTTGAACTACAACCCCAATTTTACTTGCCCAAACAAATCCAAATGTTTTCCAGCTTATATCCCTTCCAACCAAAACCTTAAGTCCAGGAGATCAGCCACATTAGAGTGATTTAAGCACATGCAATAATACCCTGCAGTTTCTGTCCAGAATCAAGTTTTGAAAACAATTGCACTATCAAGTTTTTGATTCTTCCAAAATAAACTTGCCATCATCACCTTCATCTAAAGAGACCTTATCCGGGAAACTTTGGCCACCAGAAAAGTTTTCTAGCTGGCCCTGGCATTCTGTCGAGCACCTGTAGTGCATGGCCAGATTTGGCATGATGCTAGAATTGCATTGGGGACTTGCCTCCTAGGCCAAACCAGTTTGTCCCTTAGCCTCTCAACTGCCATTAGCCTAGACCTGTCAAGATTTATTAGAAGAAAAGCCGTTTAGACCACGGGGGCATTTCGCCGAACACATGCAGTGCGTGCACTGGGCACGGCCGGAGCGCCCGTTTTGCACCGCAGTGGCACTCGAGGCCTGCCGTCCCCCTGCTTCCTTCCCTGGCTTAAATGCGGATGGCCACCGCCCTCACCTGCCTCGCCGACCCCGCTGACCCTATCCCTCGTCCTCTAGCGCCGACCACCGCCATCCAGAGCCGACGCCGCCGTCCTCCACTCGGGCACGGCACCGCCCGAGCCGCCCGACCCCGCCAGCGCATCCCCTCCATCTCTGCCAACCACCTAATCTAATCTGCTCCTCCACCGACCGCGCCGACCCCGCCAGCTACCTCGACGGCGCCATTAATGACGACTGCCATCGTGCTTATCTTCGGGAAGCCATGGGCACGGCCATTCCGTGCTATATAAGCTGCCCGAGCACTCCCTCGTGACCACAACCCCTCCAGACCTACTCCATCAACTCCTCAAGGCCACAGTTGGGCTCGGGAGAGCTTCCTTCTTTGTCTCCGGCCGAACCACCGCCGCCGTCCCTTTGCAAAAATTCGGCACAAACCAGAGCTCACCCTCCCCTTCCTCCTAACCATTAGCTCCACCTCGACCCTAAAGCCCGTTCCCATCTCCATTTCCACCTGAGCAAGCCCGTGGGCAGAAGCCCCTTTCCTCCCGAAGCTGTCCTCCGCCACGGTCGATGCCCCGCCCGATTGCGAGCTCGCCGGCGATCCCTTCCCCCTCCAGCAGATGCTGCCCTCTCTCCTAATCATGCGGATGTGCCGAACGTCGGAAACGGCGCTCTGTTGCGCCGGCAATCGTCGCCGGAGCCGCGCCTTTGCCTCTTTCCCCGGCGCACGCGAGGTAGAAGGCAAACCCGACAGGTGGGCCAGACCTGTCGGTGAGCCAGCCCAGTCACCGGTTGTGCAACCCCGTGTTAGGCGTATTCCCTCGGGAGAAGCGTATTATCTGAAACTACGCTTTCTATTCCTGTAAGCGCATTCTCTACCGAACCGTTTTCTTTTATAGCTTTTATTTAAAAACCAGATTTGACCAAAAACTTTGACCACTTATAACTTTAAAACTACAGCTTTAAACAAGTTGATTCTTTTTCTGTTATTTCTCAAATTTCATCTAGTTTATTTACATATTTATTTCAAAAATATTACAACAACTTTTCTGCACTATTTTGGAATTGTGTGTTAATTCAAATATTTTCAAAAAATAGGAAAAGTGGAGGGAAGAATGTTTTCAAATCTTTTGGAGTGCACCCCATCCTTCTGAATGCTCAAGGCAAGCATCTTGAACACTTGATATGGTGAATGCATGGAAGATTACTTGCTAGAATTATTAGAGCATGACTATGTTGATTTCTAATTGAATTTTCATATGGCTAAGTTATGCATGCATGATCACCTTGGGGCATTTCATTTCCATTGAAGCATGATGTATGAGAGAGCATGATAATTTACTCATGTCATATATGCCCAAGTTGGTCTAGACTAATCTGCAGGAAAGAATTTTGTCATGGGTGAAGTGACCGTGAGACTGAATTCTCATGATCACGAGAATGATCAGTAAGGGCATGTTGGGACATGCCAGGTGGTGACCCTGTTGGGTACTACCGAGGAAATTTTGTTGTGCTAATCACTGCAGGAAAACATAACCTCCTGAGTCGACCGTAGATCGAGTCTTGTTCCGGTAACCCCCATACTTGTTTCGTGCTACCACTTATCCCTGCCTCAGCTGGGGTATGGTTCAGTAAGTTGTTAACCCCTTTCCCACACACACCGTACAGAGAGGCCAGAGTGAAAGATACCATTGGCCCATGGTAGGCATGTCATTTGGTCCAGGGGCATGGGTGTTTCGGCAGTGTAGCCGAGGGGGTCGCACCCCTATTTGCGCGCCGATATAAATATTATGATCCCATGCTATTGGAGGCCGTTGATTGAGGCCTTCCCACTTAGAGTCTAATTTATCATTGCCTTGGGTGATTCCTGGCTCTGGTGAGTTAAGCTGGTGTGTGGTGGTTAGGTGTGTTTCAACCTAAAGACCGTAATGGGAATTAGTCAGTGTCTCGGTGCTGGCTAAAGAAATCCTTTACATGTGGGTAAAGAGCACACCCTCTGCAGAGTTATATCTATTCGAATAGCCGTGTCCGCGGATAAGGACTACAGTCTGGGTTGGTCAAGTGTCGGTCTTAGAGTTGGTCTCCGGAGGAAATAATTAAAAGTTGTGCATGAATTTTTTTGCAGAATAATTACTACTACTACTGATGATTAATATTATTGATGCTATGATTATTATTGTGTACTAACCCGTTTCTCTTAATTTTATTTTCCTGAGTGTCTCAGGGGCTGGCTAGACTACCCCGGGCATTCAGTTTTATTTTCAAGACCTCTCGTGGCGTCCCTCGAGTTTAACAGGCGGTATGTCTCGCCACTACTCTTGTGGACACCCGACTGGCATTTCTTTTCAAGACCTCTCATGGCGTCGCTTGAGTTCTCGGATGGTTCTATCTCATCCGATTACTCTTTTAGACACCCGTTTGGCATTTCTCTTCAAGACCTACCGTGGTGTCACTTGACATCCAACCGGCATTTCTTTTATATTTTCTTTGGATTCTCGGATGGTTCTGTCTTGTCCGATTTTCCATCAACCTTCTTTGTTTGTCGCTAACACATTACTTCTGCACATGCTAATATGTCATCATGCCATGATTTAATTCCTGTCAGCATGCATATAAAATAATCCAGCATGAGCATAAGTGAATGGTTTAGTTCATCATGATCATGTACTATCTGCTGCATTCGGTATATCATTTGTTCATAATGTTTGCGAGTACATTCAAACGTACTCACTGGCTTGCCCCTGGCTATTGTCTTGGCCAGATTTCTTGCTTGGAGAGGAACGCATTGACGACAGCTTCAGAACCTAGGCTTCAGCTACGCGAAGATAGGAGTTATCCAGGTCAGCTGTTCCTGTGGGGAATGGAGTCCCATAGACGCTGATGACCCCGAACCGCTTCCGCCACCAACCACTAGGAACCTTTTGTTGTACTCATAGACCATAATGGTCTTGTACTTCAGATTTTGTAATTTTTCTTGGAATTTCTGTATCAAGAATGTGCCTCATCAGCTAACAGTAATCCCGGGGCTGATGAGCACAAGGACCATTTGCTGGGAAATTAATATCCTGGAAAAACCGGTCCTGACACATTCTGCTGGCCCTGCTAGGGGGAGAGGAGGAGCAGGGGAGAGCTCGAATTCTAGCGGAGGCCGCCGGCAAGGCTCCGGCCATTGTCGTCGATGCAGAGGAGGAGAGGGAGATTGGAGAGTGCGGGGAGGCTGGAGAGAGTGAGAGAGAGCCAAGGGAGCACAGAGGGGCTCGGGGGCGGCTTCTTATAGGGAGAGCCATGGTGTACCGCGAGCTCGTGCGCCGGCTCGGTCTCTGCCGCTACTGGAGGGCTCCGACGGCCGTGGGAGCGTGTCTGGGGCGTTGGTGGAACTCGTCCACGACGCAGAGGAGTGAGAGAGCGAGCGGGGCGTGCTCTAGGGCCTCGCGCGTGTGAAGTCGCATATTGGCCGGCTCGGGCGACCGCCGCGCGTGCGAGGTGGGGCGACAGGAGGGAGAAGGAGGAGGGGGGCGACAGGGCGCCGTGTTGTGGACGTCGAGGGGGACACGCTGGGAGGCCCGAGGCTGTCGGGAGCATCCATTGGGCGGCGGCTACAGTGTGGGTTCGCACTGTAGCGCGCTCTGGAGCGCCCATATGGCATGCCAGGACATGCTCCCGCGCGCTCTGGCGTATCCTCTAGTGTCCAGGGCCCTTCTGCAATGCACCTTGCCGCCTAGGAGGTAAGGAAGTGAGCAAGAAAAGAAATGGAGAGAGGGAGAAGTGAAAATGGTGCTGCCAATGCTTGTCCAGAGAGGAATCTTGGGCATTTACCCTCCCAATAATTGAGCTGGGGCCATGGGGTTCCTACTGGGGGTAGCTTGTTAGGACCAGATTTCCAGGATATTAATTTCCTAGTAAATGGCCCTTGTGCTCACCAGCCCCAGGATTACTGTTAGCTGATGAGGCACAATCTTGATACAGAAATTCCAAGCAAAATACAAAAAAAATATGTAGTACAAGACCATTATGGCTTATAAGTACAACAAAAGGTTTCTAGTGTTTGATGGCAGAAGCGGTTTGGGGTCATCAGCGTCTATGGGACTCCATTTCCCACAGGAACAGCTGACCTGGTTAACTCCAATCTTCGCGTATCAGCTATCTTCGATGCCAAGGTTCCGGGCTGTCGTCGTTGCGCTCCTCTCCAGGCAAGAAATCTGGCCAAGACAATAGCCAGGGACAAGCCAGTGAGTACTTTGAATGTACTCGCAAACATCATGAAAACATATAATATAACAGATGGTAATCATGCACCGAAATGATCCACGATCACTTAGTCAGTCAAAAAATAAGAATTCATGACGCAGGGCTTAAAAGGAAAAAATAAATAACATGCGTGCCACTATCGGGCGTCGGAGCGACACCACATAAAGGGCTTATAAAGAAAATAAATAACAAGCATGCCACAGTCGGGCGTCTGAGCGACACCACATAAAGGGCTTATAAAGAAAATAAATAACAAGCATGCCACAGTCGGGCGTTTGAGCGACACCACATAAAGGGATTATAAAGAAAATAAATAACAAGCATGCCACAGTCGGGCATCTGAGCGACACCACATAAAGGGCTTATAAATGATAAGCATGCCACAGTCGGGCGTCTGAGCGACACCACATAATGGGCTTATAAATGACAAGCATGCCACAGTCGGGCGTCTGAGCGACACCACATAAAGGGCTTATAAATGATAAGCATGCCACAGTCGGGCGTCTGAGCGACACGACATAAAGGGCTTATAAATGACAAGCATGCCACAGTCGGGCGTCTGAGCGACACCACGTAAAGGGCTTATAAATTACAAGCATGCCACAGTCGGGCGTCTGAGCGACACCACATAAAGGGCTTATAAATGACAAGCATGCCACAGTCGGGCGTCTCAGCGACACCACATAAAGGGCTTATATAAGAATAATCACAATGAGTGCCCAGGAGGTAGAACCATCCCAGGGATACTCAATAATTCAAATAATAAAAATGGTTAGTCCACAATAATAATAATCATAATCATCATTTGTTACACACCATGAACAATATTCCGGTTTAGAAGTTTTTCCTCCGAAGACCGACACTAAGACCGACACTTGACCCATCCCAGACTGTAGTCCTAAACCGCGGACACGGCTATTCGAATAGATATAAAATCTGCAGAGGGTGTACTCTTTACCCACGAGTAACGGATTCCATTTAGTCCACCGGGACTAATTCCGTTTACGGTCTTTGAATTGAAAACACACCTGACCCGCACACACCAGCTTAACTTAACGGTGCCTGGAATCACCCACGACACTCATTAAGCAAAACTCTAAGTGGGGAGGCTCCAACCTCGATTAGCATGGGATCACAATATTTATAATGCGCGCAAACTAGGGGAGCTACCCCCTCGGTCCCAACCGGAAACACCCATGCCCCCGGACCAAGTGACGTGCCTACCAGGGGCCACTTGTATCTTTCACTATGGCCTCTCTGTACGGTGTGTGCTAAGAAAGGGGTTGACAACTGACTGAACCGCACCCTACCTGCAGCAGGGACAAGTGGTAGCACGAAACAAGTATGGGGGTTACTGGCACAAGACTCGATCCATGGTCGACTCAGGAGGTTAAAGTGTTTCCTGTATGATTAGCATAACAAATATATACCACACCAACAGTCAGAATCACCACTCATCATACCTCACCATGCCTTACTGATCATATTCGTCCCAACGAAATGTCAGTATCAAGTTCGTGTATACCCAAGATAGAGACTTCGCCGGATTCCTTCCGGTAGGCATGAAAGGCATACGAGGGTGAATACTGTCACAAGCATATCAATTCCAACAGCAAGGAATTTCCATCATGCACTCAGGAGCATGATCATAACCTCACATGAAATAATGCATGTTTCAAGACAGCTCGGTGTTGTAGTCACATCAAAAACAACACACGACAAATATTATACTAGGGTTCAGGATGCTTGCCTTCAATGTGTAGGTAGTTGAGGTGCACTCCAAAACTTTTGAAAGTTTTAATCTTCCCTCCAAATCCTAGTTTTGAAAATATTCAAATCAACGCACAATTCCAAAAACAGCACTGAAAAGTTGCTTGGAATTTTTTTAATTAAATCTTAAAATAAACTAGATGAAAATTGAAAGATAACAGAAAAAGAATCAACTCCATCGGAGTTGTATTTTAAAAGTTATTGCCAGTCAAAGGCTCAGTCAAACTTTATTTTAAAATAAATCAGAAAAAAGAAAAACGGTTCGGCAGGGCTTACGCTTTCTCCTTAGCGAAGACGTATTCGGTGGAATACGTTTCCACTCAAAACGCTCTGATAGAGCCTGGGGTCGCTGGCAGGTGGGGTCGTCGGGTCCACTTGTCATACTTGACGAGTCGACTTTCTTCCTCCTCCCGCTGCCGAGCTCCTGCGGAGCTCCGGTGATCCCTGCCGTCAAACGGCCGCTCCCCACGGGTCTCCGAGGGCGGGAATGGATCCACCATTTCTGGGAGGTCCTCCCGGTGGTCGACAAAGACGCGGAGGTGGACGGGGCCGTCGGCGACATTCTCTCTGGCGAACCGTGGCGTCGAAGAGAAGGGGGTACTCTCCCCTACGGTGGTCCTCTAGTAAAATTGACGCGCGGGGTTGGTAGCTAGGGTCGAGGGTGACCAACTGGAGGGTAGAGCAGAGAGGGGGATGCTCTGGTCCGGTTGAATTCGACCGGATGGCAGCGGCGGCCATTGTTACCAGAGACAGAGAGAACAACGGCCTCTGGAGGAATGGGAGCTAGAGGGGCTTTGCTATGGCATCGAGGAGGGTTCATGCCCAGCGTGAAGTGCTCGGAGTGGGCTTATATAGGCATGGAGAGGCGGTTCGGGGACTGCCGGTGATAAAATCGCCGGCCTGCTCACTACTGTCGCCAGAGGCGACGTGGCGGCGACTGGCGTTGGTCGGCGCTATCAAACGATTTCCCTACTGCTCACGAGGGCGAGCTGGCGCGCGCGTGTGGCTTGGGCGGTGCCGTCCAGGACAGAGGCCCTCTGCGGTCGCCGGCGTAGCGCCAAGAGGCTTGCTACGGCGGCGCTGTGGGGTGCCAGGGGTGGCAGGGTGGCACCGGCAAGCGGATTAGGATGGGGCGTGGCCCTGCGGGCGGGCAAAAGGCCAAGGGCGCGGGGTCAGGTGCGATGCGGCGGCTCGGATGCGCGGCTGCAATACGCGCGCTCTGGGCGCGCCCAGCGCACGCCTACCAGGTGCTCGGCGAAATGACCAGGCCCTCTAGGAGACTCCAATGCACGTGGGGTTAAGCAGGGGTGGGTTTTAGGGCAAGGCCAATCCATATGACATGCTGGTTTGGTCATTGGGACAATCTCACAATGCAAGTCTAAAAGCATGCCAAATCTTGCCATGCTCCTAACCTGCTTGATGAAATGCCAAGGGCATCTAGGCATCTCTTCTGGTGGCCAAAATTTCTAGATTAGAGTCTCTTTAGATGGTAGAAGGGATGGCAAGGTTATTTTGAATAAAACAAAAACTAGTTAGTGCAAGTTTTTGAGAAAACCAAATCTGGACAGAAAATATATGCCATTATTGCATGTGTCAAAAATATTCCAATGGTCTAAATCTCTTAGACTTAAGGGTTTGGTAGGGTGGACTACAAGCAGGAGAAATACCAAGGTCACCAGAGCAAATTACAATAGGGTTGCAGTACAAATCACCAAACTGGACCAGAATACAAATGAGGATGGTTTGCTCAAATTTTCCAAAGAACACAAATGGGTTTTTGCATTAAAAATGAATTATATACTTCTACTAACATCTCCAAATTTTTATGGAATTTTTAAGGAAATATATAATTAGGTTGTAGTGCAAACTACAAACTGAACCAGATTTGAAAACCTGAGGTAGGGCTCAAAATCCCCAAATGACTAAGAGAGATTTTTGCATAAAAGTGATGTAGGAACATCACATGTCATCTACAAATTTTTGTAGAATTTTTAAAGGAAGTTATCAAATAGTTGTAGTGCAAATGAGGCTCTTAAAATTATGAAAGGCCATTTTAAATGAAATAATGCTTAGGAGAATAATTATATAAATATTTCCACTGAGCATATATAATAAAAATGAAATGCTTCTTAAGTCCAAAAACATTTTTGAAAAGTTTCTACTAGGAGGGAAAATTCCACAACTCAGAAGAAAGTAGTGATCCTGAAATCTGAAGATGATCCAGAAAAAAAATATAATTACTTGGCAAAAATTTTAATTAATAAAATATGGTCAAATTTTTGGGGTGTTACAAAACTACCCCCCTTAAGAAAAATCTCGTCCTCGATATTTGCTAAGGACGGTTTCAATAATATTACTCCTACTATCATGCAATAATAATCCGAAAATTAAATACCTTGCTCACGCGATATGACGAAGCTACAGTGAGTGGACAGGCAATTGGTGAACTACAGTGGGGTACTGGTGCTGCGTGGAAAAATCTACGGTTGAGGGAACCGAGAGATTTCTATTTAAGGCTACGGTAAATTTAGAATAAGTTTCTAAATTTCCGAGTTACACTGGTCGTACCCGAGTGCACCGTGCTCTCTCTGGCTGACAGGTGGACCCGGGGCCCACTGTTAGTCTCTTCTTCTACCTCTGGCTCTCCTCTCTTCCTCTCTCTCGCGCGCTTCCCCACACTTCCTCCATCGGCGGCGTCTAGCGCGTAGGGCATCTAGGCTGTACTGCGGTAGTGCGCGGCGTGCTAGCTGCCGGCGCAGCGTGCACTCCCCTCGCGGGCCAGTGCGCGGTCGGCACTGCTCGCGGATTCGCCTCCGAACACCGGCGATCGAGCGACGAGCGGCGCTGGTGGACTTCGTTCACCGTACACCGATCTCGAGCTATAAAATGACCGCGGTGCTTCTCTCTTCTTCCTCACACCTGGCCTCGTTTCTACTTCTCCTTCCTTCTTCTCCATTTCTGTTTGCAGGAGCTCGAGACGAGGCTCTAATGGCGGAGGTGATGCCGGACTGGTACACGATCCTGATGTGCGGAGGGTTGGCGGCAGTGCTGGGGTTCTCCGTGCTCTTGTGCGCGATGATCCTCGATGATCGTCGTGATGCTGCTGCTCGATTGTTGGCTCTCCGCGGCGGCGGCGATCATGAGGATTAAGTGTCGGTGTCAGGTGCTGGCGGTTGTCAGTGTGCTGGAGGCAATTTGCACCAGAATAATTATCCACAAATTTCTCTTTCAGAAACTATGGTATGCTAGCGCGGTGGTTAGTTAGGTGCAAAATGTGTACGTGGTTTTGCAATTAGTGCATGTGGTTGAGTGGTTGTGGCTGTGGGCCTGTTGTCGTGGTGCTGCGTGAATTTAAAATTATGCCATGCAGAAATAATTGTTGCAAAGGTTCAAAGAAAATCCAACCTCAAGATCTACTGAGACTGAAAACATTTGATCAAAAAAAATCACAGCAGAAACAAATTCACTCTCATTATTTGAAAACAATTTATTCATAGCACAAACTTAGGATACAACGCATAAGCTGCAACACATAAGTAAATGCTACGCTAACAAACACAGAAGTGGCGTCTACAACGTAAACGAAAGATGGGTTGGACCCTGAGAAAATATCTCCGGCACTGAGACACATTCTTCTTCTACCGGAGGAAGCGGATTGACCAGTCGAAGAACGCGCCTCTCCTGGTCTGGTCTCAGTGGCCTGCCAATGGCGAACTGAGGATTCAAATCAGCGAGGTTCTGGAGATAACCCATTACTCGCTGGGTCAAACGCTCTTGCGCGATGACGTACTGGGCAAGATTGGCCAGTACCGGGTCCCTCTCTATTCGCCCACCGGGAAAAGATGCTACTTCTCCGGGTGCTGCACGACTCGGGAAGTAATAATACCCCCTTTCGATGGCATAGGGTACCGCGAATCGAAGGAGAGCAAGCGCGTCGTACGCAGCAGCTTCTATGGCCATTTGCGAAGTCGGCATAGATTTCCCCACGAAAGAGACTTCCGTTGGGTCTTGGTTCGGGTTTGCGGGAGGGATGTGCACTACTTCCCAATATTTCGAGGCGGATGGGGTGATCCTCGTCTTGAGCAGCTCGTACTGGGGTGGATGGGTAGAACTCATGGTACTGCAGGTAAAGTCCAACAATATTTTAACAAAACTACCTGGGGTTGCATCTGGAGTTCTCAGATGAATGCTAGGGCTCGGCATGGCAAAATGGCTGTGAGAGCTGTGCACAAGGTGAGAGATGCTTGGTAAGGTCATGGAGTGGCCTCTTATATAGCATCAGGGCTGGGTTACCGATTGCGGTGTGGGGGCAAACTAGTTTGACGCTTCTGCTCTATAGGTTCGGGGTCAAAGCCACAGATATACATATCTCACAAAAGTGACGTATTACTGTGGGTGTCGTCGGGGGTGGTTTTTGGTAGGTAAGCCCGGAATTTAATATGCAACCGCACACCAATATACTTATGCGTGGCTACTACTCAAACATAGGCACACAAGCAGTCTGCATTTTATTCATGGCGATTACAAGGTCACATTGTTACAAGGCGTAGAATACTAAGTCTCGGTACTACTCGAGTGACTTAGTCTACCTCGTTAATATCTAGTCGTGCGTGCCTTGTGGATGTCGAGGTTTCTCCATGGGCCTCACCGTCGGGGTTTGCTGGATGGGGCTGAGGAGCTGCAGGGTCGGGGTAGCGATGATGACCATCGCGGGGGTTGGTGGTCACAATCCCGTTGGAGCGTGTCCCTAAAATGCGACGAAGCTCCTCTGGGGATACAAATACATTCCGGTCGGCTGCAGGGGCAGACCTCAAGGACTCAATCGGCTGTCCGAACAACACGACTGGGTTGTCAGCGTCGGGCACATCTTCTCCTCTCGCCGGGGCTCGACGGACAAGTTCTCCACGAGCTGCGATCTGATCCAGAGTGACCTGATCAAACAATGCCTCTAGTGCACTTACATAGCGCACCAGATGCAGCAATGCAGGGTCCGTCTCGTGGTCTCCGTTGGCAACTTGGGGTGGCCTACTATACCCGTCACGGTTGGGGTAGTAGTAGAACGAGCGGTAGTTAACTCTTGGCGACAGGTGCCGGAGTTGAACTATAGCCTCTCGAGCGGCTAGCTGGATGGCTTGTGGCTCAAAGGAAGTTGTCCTTCCGATGAACCTGTAGGGGCGTTCTGGCGATATACCCCTACCATAGACGTGCACCGTGCCCCAGAATTGGCGGCTCTCACCGCTCATGAGCCCTTGGTACACAACATATTCTGGGGGTTCTTCTAATGCAAAGGCATGACGGGTGAGGTTCGCTAGCACGGTGACAAAACCTCCAAGGTTGGTTGTTGTGGTCTCATTGTGAACAATGGGGCCAGGCATCTTGGCTTGGTCTGGGGTAGAGGCTGTGCTGTGCTGGGTTGGGGCTAGCGTTCCCTTTTTATAGAAAAAGAGGACGGAGTCTTCCTTCGCACGCTTGCGAATGAGACAACATAGGTGTCGGTCACTGGCGCGTGATCGACAGGCTAGGCTGATAGGTTGGGCACCGACTGACAAAAAGGTGTCGGGGTCACTGTGTGGCTATCGTATCCGAGAAGCTTGGCTGGGTTTAGGTTAAGGTCTGGTGGTTGGGTTAACCTAGGTTTATCGACCTGGCTAAGATAGGATTAGCCAATGGTTAGCCTGGCTCTGATACCAAGGTTGTCAGGACCGGATTTCCAGGATATTAATTTCCCAGTAAATGTCCCTTGTGCTCACCAGCCCCAGGATTACTGTTAGCTGATGAGGCACAATCTTGATACAGAAATTCCAAGCAAAATACAAAAAAATATGTAGTACAAGACCATTATGGCTTATGAGTACAAAAAAAGGTTTCTAGTGTTTGATGGCGGAAGCGGTTCGGGGTCATCAGCGTCTATGGGACTCCATTTCCCACAGGAACAGCTAACCTGGTTAAGTCCTATCTTCGCGTATCAGCTATCTTCGATGCCTAGGTTCCGGGCTGTCGTCGTTGCGCTCCTCTCCAGGCAAGAAATCTGGCCAAGACAATAGCCAGGGACAAGCCAGTGAGTACTTTGAATGTACTCGCAAACATCATGAAAACAGGTATAATATAACAGATGGTAATCATGCACCTAAATGATCCACGATCACTTAGTCAGTCACAAAATAAGAATTCATGATGCAGGGCTTAAAAGGAAAAAATAAATAACATGCATGCCACAGTCGGGCGTCGGAGCGACACCACATAAAGGGCTAATAAAGAAAATAAATAACAAGCATGCCACAGTTGGGCATCTGAGCGACACCACATAAAGGGCTTATACAGAAAATAAATAACAAGCATGCCACAGTCGGGCGTCTGAGCGACACCACATAAAGGGCTTACAAATGATAAGCATGCCACAGTCGGGCGTCTGAGCGACACCACATAAAGGGCTTATAAATGACAAGCATGCACACTCGGGCGTCTGAGCGACACCACATAAAGGGCTTATAAATGATAAGCATGCCACAGTCGGGCGTCTGAGCGACACCACATAAAGGGCTTATAAATGAAAAGCATGCCACAGTCGAGCGTCTGAGCGACACCACATAAAGGGCTTATAAATGACAAGCATGCCACAGTCGGGCGTCTGAGCGACACCACATAAAGGGCTTATATAAGAATAATCACAATGAGTGCCCAGGAGGTAGAACCATCCCAGGGATACTCAATAATTAAAATAATACAAATGGTTAGTCCACAATAATAATAATCATAATCATCATTTGTTACACGCCATGAACAATATTCCGGTTTAGAAGTTTTTCCTCCGAAGACCGACACTAAGACCGACACTTGACCCATCCCAGACTATACTCCTTAACTGCGGACACAGCTATTCGAATAGATATAAACTCTACAGAGGGTGTACTCTTTACCCACGAGTAACGGATTCCATTTAGTCAACCGGGACTAATTCCGTTTACGGTCTTTGAATTGAAAACACACCTGACCCGCACACACCAGCTTAACTTACCGGTGCCTGCAATCACCCACGACACTCGTTAAGCAAAACTCTAATTGGGGACGCTCCAACCTCGATTAGCATGGGATCACAATATTTATAATGCGCGCAAACTAGGGGAGCTACCCCCTCGGTCCCAACCGGAAACACCCATGCCCCCGGACCAAGTGACATGCCTACCAGGGGCCACTGGTATCTTTCACTATGGCATCTCTGTACGGTGTGTGCTAAGAAAGGGGTTGACAACTGACTAAACCGCACCCTACCTGCAGCAGGGACAAGTGGTAGCACGAAACAAGTATGGGGGTTACTAGCACAAGACTCGATCCATGGTCGACTCAGGAGGTTAAAGTGTTTCCTGTATGATTAGCATAACAAATATATACCACACCAATAGTCAGAATCACCACTCATCATACCTCACCATGCCTTACTGATCATATTCGTCCCAACGAAATGTCAGTATCAAGTTCGTGTCTACCCAAGACAGAGACTTCGCCGGATTCCTTCCGGTAGGCATGAAAGGCATACGAGGGTGAATACTATCACAAGCATATCAATTCCAACAGCAAGGAATTTCCATCATGCACTCAGTAGCATGATCATAACCTCACATGAAATAATGCATGTTTCAAGACAACTCGGTGTTGTAGTCACATCAAAAACAACACACGACAAATATTATACTAGGGTTGAGGATGCTTGCCTTCAATGTGTAGGTAGTTGAGGTGCACTCCAAAACTTTTGAAAGTTTTAATCTTCCCTCCAAATCCTAGTTTTGAAAATATTCAAATCAAAGCACAATTCCAAAAACAGCATTGAAAAGTTGCTTGGAAAATTTTGAATTAAATCTTGAAATAAACTAGAAAAGGAATCAACTCCATCGGAGTTGTATTTTAAAAGTTATTGCCAGTCAAAGGTCCAGTCAAACTTTGTTTCAAAATAAATCAGAAAAAAGAAAAACGGTTCGGCACGGCTTACGCTTTCTCCTTAGCGAAGACGTATTCGGTGGAATACATTTCCACTCAAAACGCTCTGATAGAGCCTGGGGTCGCTGGCAGGTGGGGTCGTCGGGTCCACTGGTCATACTTCACCAGTCGACTTTCTTCCTCCTCCCACTGCCGAGCTCCTGCGGAGCTCCGGTGATCCCTGCCGTCGAACGGCAGCTCCCCACGGGTCTCCGAGGGCGGGAATGGATCCACCATTTCTGGGCGCTCCTCCCGGTGGTCGACAGAGACGCGGAGTTGGACGGGGCCATCGGCGGCATTCTCTCTGGCGGACCGCGGCGTCGGACAGAAGGGGGTACTCTCCCCTACGGTGGTCCTCTAGTAAAATTGACGCGCGGGGTTGGTAGCTAGGGTCGAGGGTGACCAACTGGAGAGTAGAGCAGAGAGGGGGATGCTCTAGTCCGGTTGAATTCGACCGGATGGCAGCGGCGGCCATTGTTACCAGAGATGGAGAGAACAACGGCCTCTGGAGGAATGGGAGCTAGAGGGGCTTTGCTATGGCATCGAGGAGGGTTCATGCCCAGCGTGAAGTGCTCGGAGTGGGTTTATATAGGCACGGAGAGGCGGTTCGGGGACTGCCGGGAATAAGATCGCCGGCCTGCTCACTACTGTCGCCGGAGGCGACGTGGCGGCGACTGGCGTTGGTCGGCGCTATCAAACGATTTCCCTACTGCTCACGAGGGCGAGCTGGCACGCGCGTGTGGCTTGGGCGGTGCCGTCCAGGACAGAGGCTTGCTGCGGCGGCGCTGTGGGGTCCCAGGGGTGGCAGGGTGGCACGGGCGAGCGGATTAGGATGGGGCGTGGCCCTGCGGGCGGGCAAAAGGCCAAGGGCGCGGGGTTAGGTGCGATGCGGCGACTCGGATGCGCGGCTGCAATACGCGCGCTCTGGGCGCACCCAGCGCACGCCTACCAGGTGCTCGGCGAAATGACCAGGCCCTCCAGGAGACTCCAATGCACATCGGGTTAAGCAGGGGTGGGTTTTAGGGCAAGGCCAATCCATATGACATGCTGGTTTGGCCATTGGGACAATCTCACAATGCAAGTCTAAAAGCATGCCAAATCTGGCCATGCTCCTAACCTGCTTGATGAAATGCCAAGGGCATCTAGGCATCTCTTCTGGTGGCCAAAATTTCCAGATTAGAGTCTCTTTAGATTGTAGAAGGGATGGCAAGGTTATTTTGAATAAAACAAAAACTAGTTAGTGCAAGTTTTTGAGAAAACCAAATCTGGACAGAAAATATATGCCAGTATTGCATGTGTCAAAAATATTCCAATGGTCCCAATCTCCTGGACTTAAGGGTTTGGTAGGGTGGACTACAAGCAGGAGAAATACCAAGGTCACCAGAGCAAATTACAATAGGGTTGCAGTACAAATCACCAAACTGGACCAGAATACAAATGAGGATGGTTTGCTCAAATTTTCCAAGGAACACAAATGGGTTTTTGCATAAAAATGAATTATATACTTCTTCTAACATCTCCAATTTTTTATGGAATTTTGAAGGAAATATATAATTAGGTTGTAGTGCGAACTACAAACTGAACCAGATTTGAAAACCTGAGGTATGGCTCAAAATCCCCAAATGACTAAGAGAGATTTTTGCATAAAAGTGATGTAGGAACATCACATGTCATCTACAAATTTTTGTAGAATTTTTAAAGGAAGTTATCAAATAGTTGTAGTGCAAATGAGGCTCTTAAAATTATAAAAGGCCATTTTAAATGAAATAATGCTTAGGAGAATAATTATAGAAATATTTCCACTGAGCATATATAATAAAAATGAAATGCTTCTTAAGTCCAAAAACATTTTTGAAAAGTTTCTATTAGGAGGGAAAATTCCACAACTCAGAAGAAAGTAGTGATCCTGAAATCTGAAGATGATCCAGAAAAAAAAATTACCTGGCAAAAATTTTAATTAATAAAATATAGTCAAATTTTTGGGGTGTTACATAGTTGGGGGTCAGGTGGAGGTGTGGTAAAAACCTTGGCTCAGGGAGAAGGGAATAAAGGGTCAAAATGGTGATTCCTAGATTTTGCCAGAAGGTGTTTGATGTAGGTTTGAGATAGCTAACTGGTTCTCCTTGCTATTAAATTTAACAGGAGTTAATGATAGATAGAAATAAGGTTGTTCACCAAATTTGGGATTATAAGATGAAAGTTGCCAATGTAAACTTGGTAAACCCTAGAAATGGGCAGAAATAGAGTTGCTTAGATCTAGCTAAGAAAAACTATTCTCCTTGATGCACCACTCAGTGTGGTGGCATAATTTGGGGATTAGAGCATTACCAAAAAGTTTGGGACCAAATAGGGAAACTTGGCAATGCAAACATTCCCAATTCTTGAAATCAACATAAATGGGTTTGAGGGTATTTGGACAAGTGAATTTGTTCTCCTTGATGCACCACTTGGTGTGGATCCATTATTGGAGTATTAGAACATGTCCAGAAATGTTGAGATCAATAGGAGACAGTTGGCAATGTAGAGTTGCTCAAATTTGGATCTGGACAAAGAGGGTTTTGGGATAATTTGGTGAACCAAATCAATTGGGATTGATATGAAACTTGGCAAGATGATCACATATGTCATATGTGACATGCTAGAATTTTCTTGGATTTATTTGAGAATATTTCTTATAGAAATATTTCAAATGCTTGAAATTGGCAGAAATGGTTTTGAAGGATTCTGTCCAATATTTTGAACATGACCATGTGTTTAAACTCTTACATATGGACAATATATGTCCACTGAGTTTTCCTAAATTTTCTCTAATATTTTGAAAGCATAAAAATAATTTTTCCCTATAAAATACCATTTCTGGCCTTAAGAAAAAAGCCCTTGAATAAAATAGGAAAATAATCTTTAAAAATAATATTTTGTGGTTTTGGGGAGATATATATATAGTAGGTTTCAAATATGGTTTTTGAAAGAATTTGAATACCCTAATTTGAGGACTTGTAGTTCAAGCCTCAACTCAGGGTTTTTTGCAAACCTAAATTAAATAAATGCTTTTTCGCTAAAGCAATATTTGATAAAAATAGTTTTGGGTCCTATACACATGGCATGATCATTGGGAAAATCTTTGGATCAAGGAAAATAGTTCTTGACGGTAGGAGGAAGTTTTATGAATATAGAGCACCAGCAAGCAATCAAACAAGCAAGCAAATAGCACTCAAGTCAAGCATTCATATGCACTCAAAAAGTTTTAATTGGCCCTAATTTTTTAGTCATGTTAACTTAGTCATGAGGCAAAACACAAGGTGTGACATTAGTCCATTATAGAAGATATCAAGTATTTCATTTTTCATGAGAGGATGATCAGGCAAAGCATTAAGCAACTGGAGAAGCCTCCCCCAAGATTGTGGGAGACTCTCTTCCTCAATTTTCACAAAGTTAAATATTTTTCAGAGAAGTAGTATATCATATCCTAGGGACTACACACACAACCAGGAGCAAGAGTATTGTGCCATATCTTAGCATCACCCTTTAATGAGAATGGAAATAACTTAAGGATGTAATAGTAGCGAATCTTCTCATCATGAGCAAAGAGGGTGGCTATATCATTTAGCTTAGTAAGGTGTGCCACTACAGTTTCAGTTTCATAGCCATGGAATGAATCGGATTCAACCAAAGTAATTAACTCTGGGTCGACAGAGAATTCATAATCCTTATCGGTAACAAAGATAGGTGAAGTAGCAAACTTAGGATCACATTTCATTCTAGCATTCAAAGTCTTTTCCTTATACTTGTGTAGCAGTTTCTTAAGATCGTTTCTATCCTTGCAAGAAAGAATTTCTCTAGTTACCTCTTCATCCATAACATAACCTTCAGGTATCTTAGGCATTTCAAACTTAGGAGAGCTAGGACTAATAGGTGTTTCATAGTCATCATCAGTTTCATATATAAGCTTCATCAGTTTCAGCAATCTCATCAATTTCAGTAGTTTCATTCTCTTTAGCTCTAGCAATCTGTTCATCAAGAAATTTTCCTAGTGGCACATTATCATCAAGCATGTAGCATCATCAATACGATAATTCATAGCAGAGGTAGCATCATCAATAACTTGTGACATATCAGGATTACTAGCATGTGGTGGTGTTCAAGCTTACTCATAACAAAAGCACTAGTAGAAAACAGGCCTTCCATTTCAACCTTTAGTCCCGGTTTGGCTTTGGACCGGGACTAATGTGTCCATTAGTCCCGGTTCCAACGGCTAGGAGCGGTCGTTGTGTACGGGCCCCATTAGTCCCGGTTCATTCGAGACCTATAGTCCCAGTTTGTATCACAAACCGGGACTAAAGGGGTGGTGGCAGGCTTGTGTCAGCCTGGGGCCCCACGAGCTCTTTTAGTCCCGGTTTGTGATACAAACCGGGACTATAGGTGGACCTTTAGTCCCGGTTCGTTATACAAACCGGGACTAAAGCTTTCCCTATATAAACCCTTCGTCCAGCCCGACTCCATTTCTCTGTTTTCTCCATTCGAATTCCCCTCTCTGTTCTTCCCCTAGCTCGAGCTCCTCCCTCCATTTTTGCCAAGATTTGTCAAGATTTGAGGCACCCCAATCCATCCAAGTGTCCACAAAGGTTAGCAACTTTGTCATGTCATCTCTTATTGCTAGATCAGCTCGTGCAATGCTTTATAAGTATAGTGATTTGTAGGTTTTAGTTTGGGTGTAATTATGTGGTAGTTTTTTTTGATTTATATGCAATTTGAGCTCCTTAGTTTGCATATGTGTAGGTGTGGTTTACTTAGTGTGCCTTCCCGTCCCCGTCCTAACCACCGTCGATCGCCCGCACCGTCCCGTCGCCGGCACCACTTTGGTGAGCCTCTTATTGTGTTCTTATCATTTTTATTAAAAAAATCGTATTTGTATGATTTAGATAGTTACTTGCATAATTTTCTTACTTTGTATGATTGTTGTTATATATAGTGCCATGGTTATGATATCCGTGCCCGTCGGCCCTCGTCCGGTTTATGATTCGGATGTGGTATATTCTCTTTTATAACTATTTGTTGCATTTCGTGTTAATGACAATTATGCCCATCAAGTTGACATGGATATTTTTATCTAGGAGGTAGTTGAACCGGAAATGCCAACCGACCCTATTTTCGAGAAGTTAAATTTACTTGAAAAAGAAAACGAGGATTTGAAAGGAAAATTGAAAAGAGTTGAAGAAGAGAAGATGAAATTGGAGTTGTACGTTGCCGATGTCATCGATGATCACAAGATCAAGATGGATGCAATGCGCTTGAAGATTAGAAAGATTAGAAAATATGCCATTAATAAAGAGGCTTGGTATCATTATGATGTTGGATCAATTGCTACCTTAGTTGCGATTTTGATCGCATTTGTTGTTGCATTTAAATGTTTTATCTAGATAGTTGTATGTTGTTTTATGAGAAAATAAGTGTGCATGAACTTGTATTAATTTGGTCTTTTCGGTGTTGTGTAATGAAGATGAACCGGCAATGGATGTACGATGACCGACGCTCTTCCCAGTTCATTAATGGCGTGCAGAGTTTTTTGCGTACGGCTGAGGCAAACAAGCGGGATGGTTTTATGTGTTGTCCATGTGGTGTGTGTAAGAATGATAGTACTTACTCTAGCTCAAAACAGATTCACGTCCACCTGTTTACGTCCGGTTTCATGTCCGGCTATAATTGTTGGACCAAGCACGGAGAAAGAGGGGTTCTAATGGAAGAGAATGAAGAAGAAGAGGATGACGACAACTATCCTGGGTGTCCTGAATATGATGGTACTACAATGGGGGTACAGAATGAAGAAGAAGAAGCTGAGGCATCAGATGAGCCCGCTGATGATCTTGGTCGGGCCATTGCTGAAGCAAAGAGAAACTGCGAAAGTGAAAAGGAGAAGTTGAAGTTGCAGTGCATGTTACAGGATCACAAAAAAGGGTTGTACCCAAATTGCGAAGATGACAACACAAAGCTCGGTACCACACTGGAATTGCTGCAATGGAAGGCAGAGAATGGTGTATCTGACAAGGCATTTGAAAAGGTGCTGAAAATAATGAAGAATAAGCTTCCAAAGGACAACGAATTGCCCGACAGTACATACGAAGCAAAGAAGGTTGTCTGCCCTCTAGGATTGGAGGTGCAGAAGATACATGCATGCCCTAATGACTACATCCTCTACCGCGGTGAGTACGAGAATTTGAATGCATGCCCGGTATGCAATGCATTGCGATATAAGATCAGTCGCGATGACCCTGGTGATGATTTCAAGGCGAGTGCCTCAGGAAGAGGATTCCTACCAAGGTGATGTGGTATGCTCCTATAATACCACGGTTGAAACGTTTGTTCCAAAACAAAGAGCATGCCAAGTCAGTGCGATGGCACAAAGAAGACCGTAAGAAAGACGGGAAGTTGAGAGTACCCGTTGATGGGTCGCAGTGGAGAAAAATCGAGAGAGAGTGGCCGGACTTTGCAGATGACCCAAGGAACTTATGGTTTGGTTTAAGTGCAGATGGCATTAATCCATTTGGGGAGCAGAGCAGCAAGCATAGCACATGGCCTGTGACTCTATGTATCTATAACCTTCCTCCTTGGTTGTGTATGAAGCGGAAGTTCATTATGATGCGAGTGCTCATCCAAGGCCCTAAACAACCCGGCAACAACATTGATGTGTACCTAAGGCCATTAGTTGATGAACTTTTACAGCTGTGGAATAAAAAAGGTGTACGTGCGTGGGATGAGCACAAACAGCAGGAATTTGACCTGCGAGCGTTGCTATTTGTAACCATCAATGATTGGCCTACTCTTAGTAACCTTTCAGGACAGACAAACAAGGGATACCATGCATGCACACACTGTTTAGATGAGACTGAAAGTATATATTTGGACAAATGCAAGAAGAATGTGTACCTGGGACATCGTCGATTTCTTCCGACCAAGCATGCCTTAAGAAAGAAAGGCAAGCATTTCAAAGGTGAGGCAGAACACCGGAAGAAGCCCGTCCTCCATACTGGTGATGACATACTTGATATGGTCAAGGATTTACAAGTAATATTTGGAAAGGGTCCTAGCGGCCAATCTTTTCCGACTGACGCTGAGGGACGCGCACCCATGTGGAAGAAGAAATCTATATTTTGGGAGCTAGAATATTGGAAAGTCCTAGAGGTCCGCTCTGCAATCGACGTGATGCACGTGACGAAGAATCTTTGCGTGAACCTGCTAGGCTTCCTGGGCATGTATGGGAAGACAAAAGATACACCGGAGGCATGGGAGGACCAGCAATGTGTGCACGAAAACGACGGCATGCATCCAAAGCAGTATCAAGGTCCTGCCAGCTACGCTCTTACCAAAGCAGAGAAGGAAATCTTCTTTGAATGCCTGCTCAGTATGAAGGCCCCGTCTGGCTTCTCATCGAATATAAAGGGAATAATAAATATGGCAAAGAAAAAATTCCAGAACCTAAAGTCTCATGACTGCCACGTGATCATGACGCAATTGCTTCCAGTTGCGTTGAGGGGGCTTCTACCAGAAAATGTTCGATTAGCCATTGTGAAGCTATGTTCATTCCTCAATGCAATTTCTCAGAAGGTAATCGATCCGGAAATCCTACCAAGCTTACATAATGATTTGGTCCAATGTCTTGTCAGTTTCGAGTTAGTGTTCCCACCATCCTTCTTCAATATTATGACGCACGCCCTAGTTCACCTAGTCGAAGAGATTGCCATTCTGGGTCCTGTATTTCTACACAATATGTTCCCCTTTGAGAGGTTCATGGGAGTCTTAAAGAAATATGTTCGTAACCGTGCTAGGCCAGAAGGAAGCATCTCCAAGGGCCATGAAACAGAGGAGGTTATTGAGTTTTGTGTTGACTTTATTCCTGACATTAAGCCGATTGGTGTTCCTCAATCGCGGCATGAGGGGAGACTGCGTGGAAAAGGCACGCTTGGAGCAAAATCAATAATATGTAGGGACGGGCATTCTTGGGCGCAAGCACACTACACAGTTATATAGAATTCTACCTTGGTGACCCCGTATATCGAGAAACACATGGATATTATACGCTCGAAGAACCTGGAGAAGTCTGACCCCTGGATTCAACGTACACACATTGAGGCTTTCGGCGGTTGGTTGCGAACACATCTCATGAATGACGACAATGTTGAAGATGACTTGTACTTGTTGGCCAAGAGACCATCTTCGACTATATTGACTTTCCAAGGGTACGAGATAAATGGGAATACATTTTACACGATCGCCCAAGATAAAAAGAGCACCAACCAAAACAGTGGTGTCTGCTTTGACGATACGGCAAACAGCAAGGAAAAGGACACATATTATGGTTACATAGAGGAGATATGGGAACTTGACTATGGAGGTGATTTGAAGGTCCCTTTGTTCCGGTGCAAATGGGCCAATCTGACTAGAGGAGGGGTAATGGTAGACCCGCAGTACGGAATGAAAACAGTGGATCTCAACAATCTTGGGCACACAGACGAACCATTCGTTCTAGCCAATGATGTGGCGCAAGTTTTCTATGTGAAGGACATGTCTACCAAACCGAGAAAAAGGAAAGATAAGAAAGCGGATACATCATACGATGAGCCAAAGCGCCACATAGTGCTTTCTGGGAAAAGAAACATCGTGGAAGTGGAGGACAAGACAGACATGTCACAAGATTATGAAAAGTTTCATGAAATTCCTCCCTTCGCAGTGAAGACTGACCCAAGCATCCTGTTAAATGATGAAGATTGTCCATGGTTAGGGCGCAATAATCAATGGACACACGCGAAGAAGAAAAATTATACCCCAAGATCCCACTCTGGGATGTGATTGGCTGCACCGTCATCACTTTTCTTCCATAGTGAGTAGCCAGGATGGTCCAGTTTTGTACACGAAGTGCATCCAGTTTTTGTTGTAACCCTCTCAACTTTTTAGCACATGCTATGTGGGTGAAATGATGATACCATGCCAAGTTTCAACCTTTTCAGAGTTCATTTGTGGTGCTTTTTAATTTCAGGGTCGTTTAGCTCAACAAAATCATTAAATGCATGAAAAATAGCAAATGAAGTTAGAAAGGGTTGAAATTTGAATATGTGGCTTAGAATGGTGCATATTAAATGCACAAAAAGTCTGGAGTTGAAACAAGTTTAAAAAAATGAAATGCCTTTGTAACAGATGAGTTTTCGTCCGAAACCGTCATACTTCGAAGGAGATGGTCTAGTTTGTACACGAAGTGCATCCAGTTTTTGCCGTAACCCTCTCAACTTTTTAGAACATGCTATGTGGGTGAAATGATGATACCATGCCAAGTTTCAACCTTTTCGGAGTTCATTTGTAGTGCTTTTTAATTTCAGGGTCGTTTAGCTCAAAAAAATCATTAAATACATGAAAAATAGCAAATGAAGTTAGAAAGGGTTGAAATTTGAAGATGTGGCTTAGAATGGTGCATATTGAATGCACAAAAACTCTTGAGTCGAAATAAGGTTAAAAAATGAAATGCCTTTGTAACAGATGAGTTTTCGTCCGAAACCCTCATACTTCGAAGGAGATCGTCCAGTTTGTACACGAAGTGCATCCAGTTTGTGCCGTAACCCTCTCAACTTTTTAGCACATGCTAGGTGGGTGAAATGATGATACCATACCAAGTTTCTAACTTTTTAGATTTCATTTATAGTGCTTTTTAATTTCAAGGTCATTTAGCTCAAAAAAATCATTAAATGCATGAAAAATAGCAAACGAACTTAGATAGGGTTAAAATTTGAAGATGTGGCTTAGAATGGTGCATATTGAATGCATAAAAAATGTGGAGTTCATTTGGGTGATTTTGATTAAAACAAATGAAGGTATAAAACTAAAAGAGTTAAACAGAATCTGGTTTTGATTAAAACACATATTTAAATTATCCTAAAATTTCCCAAGTTTAACATAATGATAAAACATATTAATATTAAACAACAGGAAAAACAATCACTCAAAAATCTATTTTTAAACTAAAGTTATTCACAAATTACTGTTTCACAGAAATTTCAAATGAATTCAAATTTAAACTATTTAAATTTGAAAACTACTGGCACTAACATAAAGTTTGTAATTGTTTTGACCTAAAGCAAAAAGATTCATTAAAAAACTATAAATATTCTAACAGTTATTCCAAATCTAAAAACAGAAATTAGAAAAACAAAACAAAACAGAAAAGAGAAAATACAGCTTTAGTCCCGGTTGGTGCTACCAACCGGGACTAAAGGTCCCTTCCCACGCGGAATTTGGGCCGCCGAAAAGATGGGCCTTTAGTCCCGGTTGGTGGATCCAACCGGGACAAAAGGGAGGACCTTTAGTCCCGGTTGGATCCACCAACCGGGACTAAAGAGTCATGGCTATTTAAGCCCTCCTTCTTCCTCCCCAAATCACTCCATCTTCACGCCCGCTCGACGACGGCGCTAGGCTGCCCCGCGCGCGCCCTCAACGTCGCCGTCCGGCCGCTCTGCTCGCAAGCGCCCCCCGAGCCCGCGCCGGCGCCGCCACGCTGCCTGCCGCCGTTGCTCCTCTTCGCGCGGCCGCCTCGATCCCCGCCCGCTTCTCCAAGCGCCATCGAGGCCCGAGCCCGCGCCGGCGCCACGCCTCCCCGCCTCCGGCGTCCTCCTCCGTCCCCGAGCCCGCGCCCGCACCCTCGACGTCGCCCTCTCCGGCCGGTGAGCCTCTCCTCCTCCGTCCCTGTCCCCATCTCTGTCCCCGTCCCCGTCGTCCGCGCCCTTGCTAACTCCGATTAAGTATGTTGCTGGTGGTATATTGCTAGTTGCTATTGTTTTGTGGTTGATCTCTGCATTATGCCAACCTTTGCTGTGATAAGAACTGCAGTATGTTATGTGCTTGCTGCCCTATTATTTCTTTGCATTGGATGTAGGCAAGTTGATATATGTCAACTATCAAGTATATCGAAGTTGAGTTGATGACTGATCCTATGTTTATTTTTTACATTTTATTGATTTATATCGAAACGCTAAATAGGGTTTAGCACGCTATAGCTGCGCTATAGCATTTCACCGCTTTTGACTACTTTGTGCTTCTATGAGTTTTTGTTGCGACATGTTCAAACTTAGGATAATTTCAAACATGTTCAAACTTAGGATAATTTCAAACTTAGGATAATTTCAAACATGTTCAAACTTAGGATAATTTCAAACCCACAAATATGACTATTTTTGTCGACATGCATTCATTCTAATTATAAAATCATGCAATTGTTTATAAGTTCTCGACATCGACGATGCCCATCCCGCATCCTCCTCGTCGACTCAGCGGCAACCACCTGCTTGAGAGGCGCCATGTCCGGGACTGGGCTCCGCCGGGCTGGCACTGGGAGGTGCTGCCTTTCGGGGCGCGGAGCTTGGTGAGGAATCAGGGTCCCGTCGTCGACCCAGAGGTTATTTGGTGGCGGTCGCGTGGACCACTGTCGGTGCAGAGGCAGCCGGCCCCCGCGGAGGTGGTACGTCGCCGTGTCAGGGAGGAGGACGAGCACATCGACGCTATATGGCTGCGTTGGACGCCAGGTTCTCCAATACCTGGCAGGTTCTTCAGGGATCACACCCGAGCTATGATCCTGTCATAGTTCCTTATCTTTGGGTGTCCACCGCCTGCGCTGCGAGACGTCAACTAGATCTGTATTAGTGATATTATATTCGATGATGTATTAGTGATACTATTCGATGATGTATTAGTGATATTATATGATCGTATTGTTTCATTGCCTTGTATTGATTTGCATATCTCCGGTTCTGCTTATTGAATGCATTCTAATTGTTTTATATTTGTTCTGGATTAGTTAAGCTATGGACGGTAGAGACAGAGACCATGATCAAGAGAATGCCATGTACGACCTAATACGATTCGCAAATGAAGAGAATGAAGTAGATGATGGCTCACAATACCTTAACCCATCCGGTGAGGGAATTGAGGAAGAACAACCAAGTGACGAAGGCGAACCAGCTGACAATGACGATGGTGAAGAAATTTTTGTCCATTTAACAGAGTTCGGCGAGGTATTAATTTTCCCTTTGGTGATCATGAGATGTATTGATTGATTTGTATAAATTAACGAATCTTTCTTCCTTTTAGCCCTCCGGATCGAGCAAATCTTCTACAAGGGTTAAAGGTGGCCCGACAAAAAAGTTGAAACAAGGCGTAAAGTTTAACATCGATCAAATCAGAGCAAATGGCAAACCGATTGCTCCTAAAGAGAATGCGGACAAATTTATACGTCAATGCGGAGTTATCGTTAGGGACCAAATCCCGATCACCGTTCAAGAATGGAATCAGCCAAAAGATACCCAAGCAGTTTCTTTTGCCAGCCAAAGAGCAAAAGATCTGCTTTGGGAGGAGCTCATGAAACATTTCACACTACCAGAGGATCTCACGGATCTCCAACGGGAGAAAGTCAAGAAGTGTGCTCTTAAGAAGATGGCCACACAATTCTAGTCTTGGAAGAAAAGATTATGGAAAATTTACGTGGAAAACGAAAAGAAGACTCCAGAATTGAAAGGAGAATATGTGAAGTTAGCAGATGACTGGGACGAATTTGTGAAGTTCAAGGAATCAGAAGAAGCTAAGAAACGGTCGAGAATAAACAAGATAAATGCCAACAAAATAACGTGGCACCATCGTCTGGGGCCAGGCGGCTACAAGTCTGGGTTGCCTTAGTGGGATGAATCTGAGAGAAACATGAAGGCTGCAGGGGTCACTCCAGTAACAGAGACTTGGCCCGAGAGGTGCAGGACTTGGTTTTATGCACATGGGGGAAAGTTGGACCCAAAGACAGGGGAGGTTCTTGAACATGCAAGTCTTAAAGAAGCCACGGACGAGTTACTTAAAGCAATAGCAGAAGCTCGAGCGGGTGTGTACGAGCCCGAGAGAGAGAAGGACGAGCTTTCGGGCGCCCTCAAGAATCCTGAACACCCGGGACGAACACGAGGCAAAGGCATGGTTCCGTGGCTTCTGGGGTTTGCGGATTGGAATGACAGCTACAGAAGTCGTGCCAGAAAGAAGAAGCATGAAGTAGATCGGATTCAGGACTTGGAACGTAAATATAGCATGCAGTAGGAGCAAATCAACAAACTTAGCCAGCAAGGCGCGTCTCAGCAGTAGCAGCAACTAGATCCAGCATTGGATGGTACCATTCCATCATCTATGCCGAAAAGTAGCGTGGGTTCCACGGGGGTCCCGACCGATGATGCACTACTGGCTCGCTACCCCGTGGATGATATCCTAGAGTCGACACCTTGTGAGCGACACGTGAAACTGAAGAACATATCCATGAAGGCGGCGGACGGCTTTGCTTTACCGAGTGGACCTGAAGCAACTTTCCACGGCAATCCAATTCCACCTGGCTATGCTCGTGTCAGGGTGGATCAAGTTGTGTCGGCATATGAATCACTAGATCTTGACTACCTTGGAGGTGAAGGGGAGCAGACACTGGGAGAAGCCAGACGTTGTGTCATTTTATGGAAAAAGGAATGCACCGTGTTTCCAAACTCGGTGCCAAGGCCACCGACTCCTCCTCCAAGTTCGCCGCGTCAGCAGACTCCAACCCTCCCCAAGACGGAGCGCAGGGTGAGTCCGCCATATCCATCTCTGCCGCGCCTGCCGAATCCATCCCACCCCGAGATGGAGCGCATGGCGAGTCCGCGATATCAAGCTCCGCCACGTCAGCAGAGTCCATCCCACCCTGAGACAGAGCCTAGCGCGAGACGTCCGCGATATCGATATCCGCCGTCTCCAAAGCAGAAGAGAACACAAAAAAAGAAACCCGAGCCTCCTGCCAAAAATAAGTTATCTTATGAGAAGACTGACGAGGAACTCGATGAATCAGTGAATCTCACTTTGCGGGCCCAGTTTGGACTGAAAGCGCCCCCGCCGCCAAAGGAGAAAATACCCGACGAGGTTGTACAACAATTTATTGATGCAGCTAAACCGGCGGAGAAAAGACCGGTATCAGACTATGAACGCTGTATTACCAAGTCCTATGAATCCCAGAAAAGACAGAAGTCGAGCGGTAGCAGTAAATGCGGGAAAACTGTTCCCCAGCTCGGAGAACAGGCAGTCCAGTCGATCACCCGCTCAAGGTGAGTGCCAATAACGTGTTAATAACCGACGCTGATAGAGAGAATGCTAGAATGCTCGGTATCACCGTTGAACAATTCCTAGAGATTGAGGAATTTCCACCGTTAGATCCAAAGGAAATAGAACGGCAATATGTCCCCGGTGTCCACGAGGCAAAGTCCTGACGACGAGAAGCTTCTAACAACGCAAATGTACAAATTGCATGACTGGTACATGAGAGAAGTAAAGGACGGGCGAGAGAGCCTCATGGTGAAAGTCGACAAAGAGCATTACATTCATGAAAAAGATTTGTGGATTGAAAATGAAGAATTTTTTCAGTTATTCAATCAAAAAGCACTCGACAAATTTATCATCAGTTGCTATTGTCTGTAAGTGATTTCTTTTTGTAATTTAAGTCTCTATCTCAGCTCGTTCATTGCCTGTTATTATACTCACTATATTCTTTTGTGTGGTATTATGCAGAATGAAGATTTTTGAATCGAAAAGAGCTGGAGTCTATGGCATTGGGTTCATTGACCCAAATACCATTAATGAAGAAGTGTTGAGAAGGAACCCTAAAGACACGGACCAAATGCTTCTAAGGTTTTTGAAGGCCCTAAAGTACAAACCAGCAATACTTTTACCTTGGAACTTCCAATGAGTGTTACTGTCTTGTACTACAAATTCTATTTTTGCTTATATATATATATACTCGATGTTAAGTGTACTTGATGAGTTATGCATGCCCGCTTATACAAATCGTGTGCGCGGCTACCACTGGATCCTTCTAATCATTAGAGTTGACGATGGAACTGTTGAAGTACTGGACTCGCTAAGTAAAGACCCAGAAGATTACAAAAGCTTGCATTTGATGCTCGAAAGGTAATTTCAATAATTGACGCACTATGTTGGCTTCTTTATTAGTTCATTTCCTGATATCAAGTAATTAATAAATCCTTTATTCATTTTGTTTACCGGGCTGGGTTTGGAAACGTTTCATCAAAGAGGTCACCGGTGAATGGAAACCAGAGTTGAGATGGCGAAAGCCCAGGGTAATTAAGTAGTACTAGCTACGTCCGCGCATCTCTTTAATTCTAGTTTCAATACCATTGTCATGCTTCATTATTATCTGATTGAATTCTATTCTCGTAAAGTGCATGAGGCAGGCACAGGGGACTGAAATATGTGCATATTACGTTTGCGAGAACATTTGCTTTATGACCGAAAGCAGCAAGAGTGCAAGAGATCTTTGGGTACGTAAACATCATTCATATTTTTTTATCATGATCTAATACATATACACACAACTAACATGTTCCTATTGATCTCCTTCTTTAAAGATGCACGAGATGCGGGATAAGCTCGTACCAACGGACCGCATACGAGCAATTCAAGAGGAAATTGTGAGATTTTTGCTTCAGCAGGTCATATCTCCCGACGGAGAATACCATTACCCGATCCGCAAATGATCTGCAAATTGTACGATAAATTGTATATACCAAATTGTATATATATATATGTGTATGCATGTGGTCGTACGAGAAATTCTATGATATATATATGATTGCTTGTACGAGAAATTTTATGATATATGATCGGTTCTACGAGAAATTCTATTATATATGCATAACGTGTACAGTATGTAGTAGCGTAAAATATGTTTGAAATGAAAAAGAATTAAATGGAAAACACAAAATGAAAAGGAAAAATAAAAAATAAACACTAAACCCCTAAACACCTAAACCCCTAAACCCCTAAAGTTTTGTTCTTATATATTCTGAAATAATTCTCCAAAAAGTTTTGTTCCATTCTGAAAACTTTTATTTCTGCACAAAAACAAGACCATGGTAATTCTGCTAAAAACAGCGTTAGTCCAGGTTAGTTTCATTCAAATCATGCAAATTAGAGTCCAAAACAAGGGCAAAAGAGTGAGGAAAAGTAGATACGTTGGAGACGTATCAATAGCATACGTTTGCACAAAAACATCAGTTCAGCAAGCATTAAAACAAAGAAAGTGCATGCCCTAATATGAGATACCTACTGTGTCTTAAGTACAGGACAACATGGCGACCAGGAAAGCTCAAAGTTATCTCCGGTGGCTTCCCTGGGTCCTTGGGACTGCGAGGACCCTGTCAGCAAGAGGACCGGCCTTCTTCGCGGCAACAGAGGTGTCGGCGCCCGACGACAACTTCTGGAAACAATCGGAGAGGTCGAGCTCTGGGTGAAAGAAGGTGAGGTTGCTCAGGACCAGGAAGAGGGCGTCGCGCGCCAGCTTTCGGGATTCGTTGGTGAAGCAAACGGCCCTGTCGTCCTCAGACGTCTTCAACCCCTCGATGAGACCGTCGAAGAAGAGTGTCAGCTTGGCGCTTGGAACCTCATGCTTACCGACGGAGAAGGCCCAGCTCTTCATGTTCATCTTCACGATTTGGGCAGTGAGGCGTTGGGCGATGTCAGTCATGCTCCTAATCCAGAGGTCGCGCTGCTCAACTTGGTTCTCCAGCTTATCCTCAGCGTCCTTCTGGAGGGTCTTCGCATTGTTCAAGTCTGTCAGCAGCAGTTTCTCGCGGACCCCCGCAGATTCAAGGTCTTTCTCCAAGGAAGCAAGCTTGGATTTCATATCAGAGACGTGTCGTTGGCGGCGTTAAGATCTTGGTTCTTGGAGGAAAGCTGTGATTGTGCCTCTCCTAGGGTAGCTTCTACCTTTCGCGCTTCCTCCTTGAGAGCCTCGATCTCCTTTGTGCTCCCGGCAAGGTCCTCCGTCAGCTTGTTCAGTTGAGCCTCGAGTTTGGCCTTGGCGTCAGATGCAGCAGCTAGCTCGTCAGCCACTTTCTTCACTTGGGCTGCGGACTCCAGGGAAAATGCGTCAAGAGTGGTCTTGTGGCTGTCCTCCAGCTCCTTTGTACGCTGCCGAACACGGGCCTCCAGCTCCTCATCCTTGCCGCGAAGAGTAGCCTCGAGGGCCCCTTCCCGAGAGGAAATACTCTTCTCTCTAGTGTCCAGAAGCGCCTCGCGCTCCACCAGCCGAGCCTCCCGGGCGGCGACGTCCTCTTTGGCCATGGATAACGTCTCATACCGCCTCTTAAGAGAATGGACCTCCGGTTATACCACTCCCGTAGCTCGTTCCCTTTGTTCCTCAGCTGCTGGTCCACGAGCTCAGCTGAGTCACGCTGCTCCTTGACTGCCTAACACTTGAGGCTATACCTGCTTTGCACATCCTTGAGCCCTGCTGCCATGGATTCCAGGAAAGCCAAATCTTTGGCACCATCAGCGGTAACATCGGCTCCTTCGATCTTCTGAGACAGCGGTGCCAGGATCCTATTGATTTCCTCGTCAAGGTCTATGCCAGCTAGGAAGGGTGAGCCAAGAGTTGTGGGACCCAGCTGAGCAGTGACCAACGGCAGGTGGCTCTGGGGAGATTGCAGAGCCGATGCCAGAGGATAGCTAGACGAGGAGGGCCTCATAGACTAAAGGGGAGTCTTCTCCTCAATCACTGTATCCGGGCGAGGCGCGCTGCCGGAGTTTGGTTCCGTTCTTCCTGAGGACTCCTGAATGTCCCCGGCAACCTACCCATGGCCCTCCGCGATAGCAATCTTCATCGCCTCCGCGGCAGCATCCTTCCCGATGTCAGCCACTACTTCTAGCAACTCAGGCTCTTCAAGTAGCGGAGCTGCGGATGAAAGCAATGATCAGAAAAGCGAAGAGTCTGAATCAGTAGAGTACGCAGCAAGAAGGGATGAAGGGAAGTGAAGATGCAAACAAGTGAGATACCCGGCAGGGGTTGCTGAGGAGGGACACCCTCTCCCCCGGGCAACATCGGTCGCCGATGTGCTGTCCGTCATCGTCTATTCCGTGGGGGCCTCAACATGAGCAAACGCCTCGGGGGAGGCCCTTGCCGGCGACTCCTCCCAACCGAGGGGAAGATCCTCTTCCTCATCCCTGCCAGCGGCCAAAGTCTGTCCTGGAGTTTCGCAAAGAGGGTTGGGCCCGGGGGCTAGGCGAGGAATCTCTTCCCACGCCTCCTGCCGAGCGCGTGCCTGCCGCGGAACCAGGGGCTCCTCGTCCCTGTCAGAGTCAACCATATAAGCTCAGTCAAGAGATCAAAGACATATGACATTTTGTAAAGGTCGTCATTGAGTAACTCACTCTGAGGCCATGAGCATGGAGCCCAGCTCGTACGACGCAGGTGGCGGAGTTGATCTGCCCCTTTTCAAAGTTGGAGGAGCGGAGCTTGGCGGGAGTACCAGGACTTCCGGCAAGAGCGTGCTTCGCCGAGAAGTTGGGCTTGACGGGGGGCTGGGGTCCGCCCCTATAACCCTCCGTCGCTTGACGGGAGAAGCTTTGGCTTGAGAAAGGCAGGAGGATTGGCGGCGTGCTACTTCGCGCCCGCCTCCCTTGGAGGTCGTCTTCTTCACCTTTGAGGGACCCCGCGAAGATGCAGGGGCTGTTGGTTCTCGGTTGACGCGTTGACGGAGGCGGTGCCCTGGTTCTGGAGCTTGAGGGCCCATTTCGAGCCCCTCTTCCTCCACTTCCGGCTCTTTCGCCTCCTCTACCTCGGTCCCATCCTGGGTTCCTGTCGCCGTGGCCTGGGAGCTCCCGGCCCCGACATACTTCAACCCGGCAGCCTCCCTCGAAGCAAGATTTCTGCTCTCCTCCTCGGAAGAGTTGTCGTCTATGGATTCCTCCTCTTCCTCTTCCCCGGAGGCTGCTCCCTTGGCGGCTCTGACATCCTTGTCTTCCGCAATCCGAGCAGCGATAAATGCTCTCTCTGCCGTCCTGGTTGGCGCGGTCAGGTTATCCTCCGGTCTAGAAGCTCTTTCCTCCAGGTTGGAGACCCACTCCATCTCGCTGTCCAGGGTGGGCAGCTCCCAATCAGGCTTGACTCTGGAGGCGTCGCAATCAGGCATCCATTGCAGGATCTGGTTCCGGGCAGAGTTGTGGTGCAAGGGGACGACTCCTGCCGGCAAATGGAATGGCCCAAGGCAGCCGAACTGCTGATCGCACAACCAACCATGGCCATAAACCGTCAGGTTGTTGGCAGGGCCTGGGTACAGTCGCATCCAGTCGGCAGGACCGTTGAACTCCCATGCAAACCTATCCCTTTTCTGCAACGGCGCGATGCGACGACGGAGGAAGTCAGCCCCCACATGCTCACTGGTCAGCCCGGCAGCTTTGGGACGGATGATCATGTTCAGCGCCAGGCGGAGTTTGCCGTCGGTGAGGCCCGGCTTGCCCCAGTCGCTGCCGCGCATGACGCATTCGGTCCGTGCCAAGCAGAACTCGGGGGCTTTGTCATCTTTGATCCAGCACCAGTCGCCCCTCCATTCTTCCCACTTCCCGCGCTGCTGTCCAAGAAGGTAATCCCAGTCATCCTTCCTGTCCCGGGGGGGTCCAGCTTATATTCCCCGAGCGGTGGTATTTGTCCTCAATCCGAGGAACGAAGAAGTGCCTGAACAAGTCCACATTGGGAGCAACTCCAACAAAGTTCTCACACATATGGGCAAAAATCGCCATGCACGCCATTGCGTTGGGCGTGAAGTCCAGAAGGTGGAATCTATACGCCGCCATCATGGCACAGAAGAAATCAGAGAAGGGGGGAGAGAGCCCACAATAGAAGTACGCGCAGAAGAAGCGGTACGAATCTGATGGCGTCTTTTCTTTGGGGCTATCCGGCAGAACCACGGGCACTTTATGCCCCTTTGTTTCTCTCCCCAACATATAGGCGTACCTGTTGATCAAGGTATTGCCATCCAGGCTCGACGGGGAGATGACCACATCTCTCTGTCGCCGCTTCTCCAGCTCTTCCGCTTTCCTCTTCCTCTCCTCGGCCACTGGGTCCGCAGATGTGGCCGTCTGCTTCCCCTTGTTGGCGGGTGTCTTCCGCCCCATCCCTAGAGTTTTCAAGGACGGCGGATGATCTAGCACCACTCGGTGGGCCGGAGGCGGCGGCGGGAGCGGTTTTCTCTTGGCTTGAGGAGGAAGATGAAGGACAGAGAAACAGATGCGAATGAGCAGCACCCATGCGCATTGCCCTTTTTATTTGGGGGACCCGCACGGGGGCTGGCTCTTCGCTATCTTTTCGGAAAACTGTTGTTCTATTACTCACATTTTTTACTCTCCAACGACTATTGTTCCACGACCCCACGACCTGCGGTAATTGCGAGGAGTGGACGTGGGACAGGAGGACAACATTTCTTCGATGCGTGTCCGTGCATTGTTTGGGGCCTAACCCAACATGCCAAGCGACACGTATGGCTCAGGCCAGGGGGCTTCTATCGGGGAACACAAACCGGGGTGTTCATTTCCCCTGACTTGTGCACGGACAATGAGCCTCCGACCTTCATGGCCTGAGCCTGCCGGGAAAAGCCACCACACCACCAAGCAAATCATTCAAGACCCAGACTCCGGCAGCTGCAACCTACAAAGGGCCAGGCAATGCTGGCAAGACCAACGCAACAGCCCAGGAGGGGCCCAAGGCGCGCCAGCCACGTCCCTGGTGCCTGCCAGGGACCGAGGCATGCGCATCTTCAGGAAGACCCGGCAAGCCGTCCTCCGGCAGGCGCGAGCTGATCGGCCACCGCTCCACCCTATCACGACGCCAGTCACTTGTCGATGCGGTGTCGATCGCTCAGGTGGCTAAGTAGCTCCTGCTAAGCACGTGGCGACGCACCTGAAGACAGATTATGCCCAGTTGACACCCGTCCAGAAGCGTGTCAATACACAAAGCAATAGCCAGCTAAGCGGTGGCAAGAGCTTGCCGGGGATGCATCCCCGCGCGCCACCTAGACTAGCAATCATGGTATTTTGTCCTAAATGCCAGAGTTAGGTATGATAGCTCTGTTAGCTATTTAATCGCTAGATAAAGACTGTTTTGCCATTGTGGTTTCCCCTTGCCCTATAAAAGGAGGCCCAAGGCAACCTAGCTCAAGATTCGTACTTTTGGACACTTGTACTATTGTAGTCGCTCACCCGAAGGCAACCCTTGCCGGGTTACAGCGCTGCGTGTGCTTCGTGTTCCCTGAGATAAATCCACCAAAGCAGGAGTACGGTTTTACGCTTCTCAGCGGCCCGAACCTGGGTAAAAACACCCGCGTCCCCATCATCGTGTTGTTGCCATGATCTCCGCTCTTTGTGGAACGTGACCTAGCTCCCGCCGAACCACAAAGGGGCCTGTGGTCCCATAGGTGATCGTGTGCATCTGTGCCCCGACACTAGGGCGGCAAAGGTGGAACAGAACACCGAGAAAAAGTTCAAGCCTTCCACCTTTTACGAAGTATATAGGTGCATTAAAGTAAATAGCAATACTATTGTGATATCTCAAAATATCCATGTTGGCACATGGAAACAACTTGCACCTGCAACTAGCAACGCTATAAGAAGGGCTGACCAAGCGGTAACATAGCCAAACAATGGTTTGCTGGGATATGGAGGGGTTAGAGGCTGATCATGGCATTTTGGGAGGCTTGACATACAAGTGGTAGGTAGCGAGACATAGCGATAGAAACGAGACAACTAGCATGGCAATGATAGTAGTGGTATCCACGGAAATGTTCATCTTGCTTGAGATCCCGCTTGGAAGAAGAACAAATCCGTGAAGTAGACGAACAGACGTAGTCGAACGAATCCTCACACTCCGAACACTTTCAAAACTCTAGCGAGGAGAAGCAAATCCGGAAACAAACAAATGACACGGTAAACACCACAACATATTCATGGTATGATGCACAAACAAGTATCATGCATGTCCGGTTTAAATAGGCATGGCTTGGCAAAATGCAACAATCAAACACTACAAATTAAGTGAAGTTCAATATGCAACGAGTTTCCTATTGACGAAACTCCGCGTTTGAATTATCTAGTTCACTCTCATTTAGGTACTCATCAATGTTAAATGTTGTTTAACATGGATGGTCATGGCATAAGGTGAAGATGGAATTAAATAATTGTAAATGGAGAAGGAGAACATACATATAACAAAATAATAACTCTCCATGTTATGAGAAATGCGGTTAATGTTGTTTAACTAAACAATCATTTTAAATGGTGTTCACCATGGCAAGAGGTGAAGCATACACAACTACATCATCTAGGCATTTTAAATGAGGCCGAAAGAAACATATAGCATTTTCGAAATGGCCCCATTTTAGTTCAAATCTGTATTAAACATATTTTATATTTGTTAAACAGCAAAATAAAGTGTGCCATGAGATTCTACATGTTTTTCTAGTCAAGTTACACATGTGGGTCATTTTAATCGGAGCTACGGTTATTTAGTTATGATATAAACCGTCTTTAACATGTCATATATGCAAATTTAAACAAACAGCAAGTTTAAACATTTTTATCATGGATGGAAGTGGGAAATTGTGAATCTACACGGAATTCAATGCATTTTACATATATGACAAGTTTTATTTCGATGCACGGTTAATTATTTATGAGCAATGCAAAATAATGACATTGTATAAAAAATATGCATGCCCAAAGAATAAGTGCTAAATCGCAGACCAGAGAAGAGAAAAAACAAAACAGATTACGGGCCGAATGCAATGCAATGCACAAGCCCAAGTGCTGATCTAGCCTAGCAGCTGAGTGTGCACGATTGAAAAAGAAAACATAGGAAAAAAATAATGAGGCTCCCCGGGATTCGATCCCAAGACCTCCGGGTGCTGGTTCGCTGGGTTGACCAGCTCTGCTAGCGAGGCGCATGTGCAAAAAATAGGTCGCCAGGGCCAGTTAAACATAGATATCTCTGTACGAGCTTTAGCCATGAAAGACCGGCCATGCTTGCCGGCGAGTATGGCTGACGGTCGCAGCAAGAAGGCCAAGGCGGGCCTGCAGGAATGGCATGGGAAGATCCTCACCTTGCTGGGTTGACGCAGTCAACGCGAGCGAGGCAGGGGAGTCATCAAGCAGGACGCGGCGCTGACGAACAAACGAGGCAGGGCGCGACACAGGGGAGATGGAGGTCAACGGCGGCTGGAGCTTGAAGCAGCAGTCCATGGGTTCGCGGGAGCACCAGGTCCGGGCGCACGCGGAGCTTCTCCACGGATGGCTGGTGTCGGGTCACGACGAACACGATCACCTCTGGGGCCACGGGCCCCTTTGTGGTTCAGCAGGGGTGAGGTCACATTGCACAAAGAGCAGAGGTCATGAGGCAGCACGACGACGAGACGCTGGTGTTTTACCCAGGTTCGGGCCGTTGAGAAGCATAAAACCCTACTACTGCTTTGGTGGATTGATCGTAGGAACACGAAGCACACGCAGTGCTCAAACCCGGCAAGGTTGCCTTCGGGGGAGCTGCTACGCGAGTACAAGTGTCCAAAGGTCTTAATCCTTTGCTAAGTTGCCTTGGGCCTCCTTTTATAGCTCAAGGGTTACCACAGTGGCAAAACAGACATTACCTAGTGATTAGATAGCCAACAGTGCTATCATACCTAACTCTGGCACTTAGGACAAAATGCCATAAATGCTAGCCTAGGTGGCGTGCGGGGATGCATCCCCGGCAGGCTCTTGCCACCGCTAGGCTGCCTATTGCCTAGTATCTTGACACGCCTCTGGACGGGTGTCAAACAGGCATAATCTGTCTCCCAGCGCGTCACCACGTACTTAGCAAGAGCCACTTAGCCATCTGAGGGCTCGACACCGCATTGACAACTGACTGGCGTTGCGATGCGGTGGAGCGGTGGCCAATCGGCTCGCGCCTGCCGGGGGATGGCTTGCCGGGTCTTCCTGAAGATGCGTGCGCCTTGGTCCCCGGCACGCACCGAGGACGTGGCTGGCGCGGTTTGGGCCCGTCCTGGGCCGTTGTATCAACCATGTCGGCGTTGCTAGCCAGTATAGGCTGCTTCTGCCCGGGTCTTGGTCTTGAATGTTGGATTTGTCTTCTTGATGCGCTCCTTGATCTCATGTAGAGGAGCTTCTCTGGCTTGAACTGGCTTATGTTGACGGGTTCTACTTCTACTGTATATGCATAAGTCAGGGGCACTGGGTACCCCAGTCCTAGTGCACAGACAGGAGCCCACAGGTCTGGCCCACATGCGCTCGTCCAGTGCCGTTGGGCCAGGCCCAAAATTTATGCACATGCGCGCAATATGAGGGAGTAACTGCCAACTTTTAAGCCAACACTTACTTGCTACCTCATGCCATTTCCACCACGCGCGCCGTATGCATTGCTAGGAGTTTGCCGTGGATGCGCATGGCTCACAGGCGTGGGAGTGGCGGAAACTGCAGCGCCAGGGATTGGAGCAATGGGGCGGTTACCTGTTCGCCCGTGATAGTGGATAGTGGGATTGGTGGAGATGGGCGGCCTCCTTGGAGCGGAGAAGAGCCAACCCCCGTGCCCTTCCCTATAAATTGGGGGGCCACAACGGGCGATGCTCATCCATCCCCTTCTCCTCCTCAATCTCGAGTTCACATAGCTTGCCCTTCTTCTCCGTCTTTGGATGCACTAGTCACCATCATGACGAGGGGGCGAGGAAGACTCCCAGCTTCCGCCGCTGTGATGAGAGCTTCCCTTCGGGATCATGTCGTTGCTTCAGTCGTGGTGACGGGAGGCGGTTCCAACGCGCGCGGTGCGAGCGCTGGAAGAGGTCAGGGCCGGCGTGGGGCTCGCGGCCGTGGGAGGCGGAGCATAGCACCCGATACTCCTCCGTCGGCGGTTCGTTTCCCAGCCATGGGATATACCGAAGATACGGCGCTGGAGTTCATCGTCAGGTTGCATGGTCCTCTCCGTAGCCGTTTGAGACTCCCTCGCCCTTTCGCTAGGGTGATGGAGGTCGACAAGCCGCACGCGATATTGTTGCGCGTGCACGGCTGCTGTAATGGCGCCGTGTAGGCGGGCGTCGAGTTTCTAGCACCCCGTGTCATGCTCCTCAGGCGTGGGTGGAAAACCTTCGCACGCGCCCATAACTTCATGGATGGGTACGTCCTTCGCTTCAAGGTGGTGGAGGCCGACACGCTCTCTATCAAGGTCTATGGGCACTCGGGCACTCGTCTCGGCTGCTGTGAAGAGAGCTCGAGCACTTATGAAAGCTCCTCCTCGAGCGATAGCGACAAGGAGGACAGTGTCAGTGAAGACGGCGACAGCGAGCCCCCGACCGTCAAGTCGGAGTACGACGGCTCGGACTCCAGCTGATCGCCGGTCGCACCATCACCGTCAGCTAGCTCCCCCCCGGCAGAGCGATTTGCCGGGGGTTCTTGACTTGGGCGCCGCCTCCTCCTCTCAGCTAGACCTTGGCAGGCTCGTGGACTTCAGCTTCGTCTTCCCTGCCGGTGGTCCTGCCGAGCCGCGCCCTGCTAGTCCTGACGGGGTCAGGCTGGGCTTCTGCTTAGGTCCTCCTTTTGTCCTTTCTCCTTTTGTAGCTTGTTCCTAGGGGAGAAAGCCAAATAAAGAGTGATTAAAGGGGCATCTTCTAATGTATCTTAATCCATTTTGTACCAAAAAATTAGTGAAAGAATGCTATTTCTCTTCCTTAAGTACTATCCTTTTCTTTCTCCTTGTTTATACTGCGTCAGCATGTTTGTCCCTGCCGCACGGAACTATTTGCTGGGTCAGTACTAACCGCGAGCGCCAAAGGGTAGCTAGCCCCCGGCAGCAGGCTAGTATCATTCCCCGGCATAGCTCCTTGTCGGTATCGACACGACCCCCCAGAGCTGATGATCAACAGGAGCTGGGAGACAGCTCGTCCCGACAAGGGTTTCTGTTGCGTGATGAACTCCATGGTACACGGTCAAAAGGAACAAGAGGTGTTTCCTTAAGGGAGTAAATGACATCGGGCTTGGGATATGCGATTAGACTTATCGTTTCAGGCAGTATCCCTTTTTGTAGAACGACGAGCTGCCGTCGTGGTTTCTTTGCCCTTCTTCTTTGTTTTCCTGGCGGTAAAACATGTAAGGCAAGAGGCCTCTGTCCTCTGGGGAGAGAGAATGCAGTAACAAGGATTGCGGGCTCATCAAGTACTTAGCAAATTTCTAAAACTTAAAAGCAATAACATTGCAACATAAGAAAATGCATAGTAAACATGCAGTTCGATGGTATGATGTGATGCCTAGCTTTATTATTGCATGCACAGGGTCTGCGTCTGGCTTTGTACAGAGGGTTACCTGCACTATGGCAAGGCTTGTACAAAAGGTGGTTGCCGGGGACTGACCCCAGCAACCGCGCCTTATGGGTCGAACTTACGAAGATGCTCAATATTCCATGAGTTAAGAACTTTGATGCAATCTTCGGTCTCTAGATGGCTGCGCCAGGTCTGGTGACTCGTGCTACCCGGTAAGGGCCTTCACACTTCGGCGTCAACTTGTTGGTACCCTTGGCGGACTGAACACGCCTAAGGGCCAGGTCGCCTTCCTCAAGGCTCTGGGCGTGGACCCTGCGCCTATGATAGCAGCGCCGGGCTTGCTGGTAGCGTGCAGCACGCACAGCAGCCCGGAGACAATCTTCCTCTAGGAGCATGGCATCGTCATGTCATAGCTGCTCTTGCTCTACTTCATCGTAGGCAAGTACTCGAGGTGACTCATATATGAGTTCCGTGGGGAAAACTGCTTCCGCCCCATACACTAGGGAGAAGGGCGTCTGGCCGGTAGCTCGATTTGGTGTCATTCTGAGGGACCAAAGAACCACTGGCAGCTCATCTATCCAACACTTGCCGCATCTCCGCAGTCTATCGAAAGTTCATGTCTTGAGTCCACGCAACACTTCAGCATTCATCCTCTTGACTTGCCTGTTGCTCCTTGGGTGGGCAACAGAGGCGAAGGAGACCTTGCTTCCAAGGCTTTGGATGTATTGCATAAAGGTGCGGCTCATGAACTGGGTGCCATTATCGGTGATCACCCTGTTGGGCACTCCAAAACGGCACACCAGTCCTTTCAGGAACTTGACATCTGACTGCACGGTCACCTTCCTCACTGGTTCCACCTCTTGCCACTTTGTAAACTTGTCGATTGCTACGCACAAGAATTCAAAGCCCCCGACGGCGCGGGGAAAGGGGCCCAAAATATCGAGCCCCCAGACCGAGAATGGCCAGGATAAAGGGATCGTCTGGAGAGCTTGCGCTGGTTGATGGATGTTCTTGGAATGGAACTGGCAGGCTTCACACTTGGTGACCAGCTCAGTTGCATCCTGGAGGGCACTGGGCCAATAGAAACCCTGTCGGAAGGCTTTTCCGGCAAGGGCCCTTGATCCAATGTGAGACCCACACATGCCTCCGTGTATCTCTGCCAACAGCTTCAGTCCATCTTCCCGGCAAATGCACCTCAATTTCACACCGTTTGGTCTTTTTCTGTACAAAGTGTCATCGACAAACTTGTACATACTTGACTGACGGGCTACTTTTTCGGCTTCTTCTTGTTCTTCAAGGAGTTCTCCTGTTTGAAGGAAGTGGACTATGTGTTGTGCCCAAGTTGGAGCCTGTGGCTCGACAACGAGGACTAAAGATATCTCCTCGTTCGTGGGAGCACTTACCTCGACCGCGAGGACCTGGGGTCCTGCAAGAGGGAGCTGCTCACCAACCGAAACGAGACTATCTCCGGCAGCCTCTCTACCAGCGGCTTCAGGAAGCTCTGCCGGGAAATGCTTGCCAGAGTTCAGATTTCTTCTTTCCTGGTCATCATTGACAGGGATACTGATGGTTGAGTGAGGTGGAGGACAAAGGTTCCTGGTTCCACAGGAAGCTTTTGCGCAGCGCACTTTGATAGATGATCAGCGATGCTGTTTTCTGCATGTGGCACATGCTCTACTTGCAATCCATCAAAGTGCTCCTCCAACTTCCTCACCTCTTCCACGTATGCTTCCATCAATGGACTCTGATAATCTTTGTTGACTTGTTTCACCACGAGTTGAGAATCTCCTCGGATGATCAGTTTCTTGATTCCCAACTCCACCGCGATTCTGAGTCGGCAAGGAGCCCCTCATACTCAGCAGTGTTGTTGGTGGCCTCCTCCCGGGGAAAGTGCATTTGAACCACATATTTGAGATGCTCTCCAGTGGGGGTGATGAGGAGCACGCCTGCTCCGGCGCCCTGAAGTGAGAAAGCACCGTCAAAATACATGATCCATTCCTTAGGTGATTCTTTGCCGGGGAGAATTGTCTCTGGAACCTCTTCGTCTGGCGTGGGTATCCATTCCGCAATGAATTCCGCCAACGCCCTGCTCTCGATTGTGGAAGTGCTCTCATAGTTCAAACCAAAGCTTGACAGCTCTAGCGCCCACTCAACTATCCTGCCAGTGGCTTCGGGCTTCCTTAATATACGCTGAAGTGGAAAGTGGGTGACAACTTTGATCTCTTGGCCTTGGAAGTAGTGGCGCTGCTTCCTCGAGGCCATGATAAGGCCGAAGATCAGCTTTTGCACTCCAGGGTACCTTGACCTAGCCCCTTGTAACAAGGAGCTGGCAAAGTATACTGGTCGCTGCACCACTTTCTTCTTTGCCACTTCCTTGAAACTGCCTTCATTTGCTTGCTTAGGTTCCCATTTGTTTGTATCAGGTCATGCCACGAATGCTTCGGTTCCACACCCAGTGAGATCAGTCGCAGCGGCTGCATCTTCATCCACTTCTTGTTGTGCCACCAGTACTGCGCTAACCACTTGATTCGTTGCCGCCAAGTATAGCAGCAATGGTTCTTGCGGTTTAGGCGCGACCAAGGTGGGAGCGAAGGAAAGGTAAGCGTTCAGATCTTGCAGCACTGCTTCTGCTTTCGGGGTCCACTTCATCGGGCCGGTCTTTTTCAAAATCTTGAAAAATGGCAGGGCGCGTTCAACCGATTTGGAGATGAACCTACTCAACGCAGCAATGCATCCAGCCAAGCGTCTTACGTCCTTGACAGACTTGGGTGCTTGTATCTGCTCGATTGCTTTGATCTTGTCGGGATTGGCTTCTATTCCTCGCTGAGACACGAAGAAACCAAGCAGCTTGCTGGATGGGACACCAAACACACACTTCTCAGGGTTGAGCTTCAAATTGATCTTGCGCATGTTCATAAAAGAGAGTTTCTTCCAAGTCTTGTATGAGGGTTGCTTCATCTTTGGTTTTGACTACTATGTCATCCATGTAAGCTTCCACGTTTCTGTGCAACTGAGGTTCAAATCCAATCTGCACGGCCCTTGCAAAGGTAGAACCAGTGCTATCACGAAGGGCAGACGTACAAAGCAGTATGTGCCACACGGAGTTATGAACGCGGTCTTTTCCTCATCATCCTTGGCCATGAATATCTGGTGGTATCCGGAGTATGCGTCCAAGAAGGAAAGCAAGTCACACCCGGAAGTGGAATCAGCAATCTGATCCATGCGCGGCAAGGGAAAAGGGTCCTTCGGGCACGCTTTGTTTAAGTTAGTGATATCAATGCAAAGCTTCCATTTCCCATTCGCCTTGCGCACCACTACCGGGTTGGCTAACCATGTTGGATGCAACACTCCTCTAACCAAACTAGCTGCTTCGAGTTTCTTGATCTCTTCGGCGATGAACTGCTGACGCTCCAAGGCTTGTTTTCTACCTTTCTGCTTGACGTGCCTGGCATGAGGGCAGAGAGCAAGGTGGTGCTCAATTACCTCGCTGGGAACACCGGGGATGTCGGATGGTTGCCAAGCAAACACATCAACATTCGCCCGCAGGAAGGCAACGAGCGCGCTTTCCTATTTGTCGTTAAGGGTGGCACTGATGATAAACGTACCATCAGCGCCATCCTGCCCTGCCGGGACCTTCGTCGTCGTAGGATAGGTGACCTTGGATCTCTTGCTAGTGGAACTCTCCGGCAAGTCATCAACGGGTGCAACGCACTCCAAAGAGGAGCGCTTCTCGGAGTCCTTGCCGGTGTCTCTGCTAGACTTCTTCTTTGATCCCTTGGCGGGAGCTGGGGTTTCCGCCACCTCTGCTGCTACCGCGTGTCGATACATCTTGTCCACACATATAACTGCATCCTTCTTATCAGATGGGATGGAGATGATTCCCACTGGCCCTGGCATCTTCAAAGTGTTGTAAGCATAGTGGGATGCTGCCATGAATTTTGCTAGAGTTGGGCGACCAAGAATTCCATTGTAAGGCAGAGGGAGTTCGACCACATCAAACACCACCTTCTTTCTTCTCACGGCCTCTAGCAGGTTTTTCCCTCTGCTGCGGGGCCTTGCCGCGGCGGCCTCCTCTACCACCACGGCCCTTCCCGGCAGCACCATCTTGGCCTCTCTCCTTGTCATGCTTCTCGTATTCAGCCTTCTGTTTCTCAGGAAGCTGTTCAACTTGGCAGCATTCTTGGAGATCATGACCTTTGGTGCGGTGGATTTTGCAGTATGGCCCGTCGGACTTTCCGGTTTTCTCTGCCGCTGCGGCCACCCGACAATCAGTGCACGCGGTAGCTCCCTTGCCGGGGGCCTCGGCCTTGGCCTTCTTGCCGGCACTGAGATTACCAGAGCTCTCAACGGCCAAAACTGCCTTTCCCTTACGCTTCTTGTTGCGCCTTCGGCTTATCCCTTCGGGCAGGGGCATCGTCGTCGTCATTTGAGTCGACTTCGACGCCAGCCTCCTCTCCGGGGAGTCGCCTTCCTTCCTCGGCATGAGCACACTTATCTGCCAATGTATACAACTCATTGACAGTCTTGGGGAGTCTAACATTCATCTTGGCCCGCATCCTCCTGTTGCGCATGTTCGAATGGAACACGGCAATCACGGCTGCGGGGTGTATCTCGGGAATATTGCGGTGTACTCGACTGAATCTATGGATGTATTTCCGCAAGGTTTCTCCCTCCTTCTGCGAAGGGACTTGCAGGTCGCTGGGCTGCCCTGGTTCCTGGTGGCCACCCGTGAAGGCGCCGACAAACTCGTTGCCCAAGTCAGCCCATGATGAAATAAAGTTCTCCGGCAGGTGCATCAGCCACGATCTCACATTTGGCTTTAGTACCAAAGGGAAATAGTTGGCAAGCACCTGCTCATCCCTTCCTCCGGAGGCTTGAATGGCTATCGTATAGATGCCGTGGAATTCCGCCATATTTCTCCGTCAGTTCAGGCTTGAAAGCTCAGGCCGATGGCCAGCGGACCTGTCGCAGCTCGCGAGTGAAGGCAGGGCACCCAACCTCATAAGGTAGGTACCCGCCAGCACTGGGCGCGGGGTCGCCAGCATCTGGGCCATTGCGCCTGTCGAATTGGCGGTGTGCTTCCCGGCGTCGCTCTACGATGATCCGCGCATCTTCCCTCCGCCGGTCTTCTAGGACACGACATAGATGCTTCATCGGGCTCGTCGGCATGTGGAGCTCGTTGTGTCTGCCTCTGGGTCTATTGTTGCGGAGGGGATTGCACCGTTGGCGCAGCCCCCTCGACACGACCATCAGCCCGGGCCACCGTCGCCGTCCTCGGGCATCGCGACGGCTCTGCATGCTGCGATTTGCTAGTTTCGACGAAGCCGATCAGACTTTGGATGGTGGATCTCCACTCGTCCATCTTGTCAGCCACCGGCGGGAAATTTATCAGCAGTTGGGCCCGCGCCATCGCTTCCGCCGTCGTGGCCGGCATGGCTAGAGAAGTGGATCGCGACGTCGCTCGACTCCTGGTGGAACCAAGAGGACCATCGCCGCATTCTCGTCGCCGTGCACTGGTCGCCGAGGCGGTCTGACATGGAGGAGGCTGAACTTGCGGGTCTACGGCCCTGTTCGGCGCCCCGTCTTGCTCCGGGCGAGGTACGCGCCCAGTAGTCGCGCCTGTGACAGGTGCAGCTGGAAGATCATGGCTTGCCCCAGATTGGGAACCGATGTTGTGGCCGCGGCCGCCGATGCGGCGGGGAGGTGGAGACCGGATGTTCCCTCCTCCCGCGGCACTAGGGCCGAGGTCACCAGAATGTTGCTATTGTTGCTCCTCTTCGGCGTTCCTCGCTCCAGCTTCGGCCGCGGGGTACACGACGATGGCGCCGCCTGTGCCAGCCGCGTCGCCCACGATGCCCACCTCACTCGTCGCCGCCACGGTGCCAATGGCGTTCGCAGCTGCGTGCGAGGGGGCCTTCGAAGTGGCAGGATGCGCGGTTGCATCGGTCTTCTTCTTAGGAGCCATAGATAAAGAAGACGACGACGAAGATTGATGCGCTGCTCACGATCTCAGGTTCGCGCAAATGACGCTCCCCCTACCTAGCGCGCCAAAGATGTCGGGTCACGATGCACACGATCACCTATGGGGACACGGGCCCCTTTGTGGTTCGGCGGGGGTGAGGTCACGTTGCACAAAGAGCAGAGGTCATGAGGCAGCACGACGACGAGACGCTGGTGTTTTGCCCAGGTTCCGGCCGTAGAGAAGCATAAAACCCAACTCCTGCTTTGGTGGATTGGTCGTAGGAACACGAAGCACATGCAGCGCTCAAACCCAGCAAGGTTTCCTTCGGGGGAGCTGCTACCCGAGTACAAGTGTCCATAGGTTTGAATCCTTTGCTAGGTTGCCTTGGGCCTCCTTTTATAGCTCAAGGGGTTACCACAGTAGCAAAACAGACATTACCTAGTGATTAGATAGCTAACAGTGCTATCATACCTAACTCTGGCACTTAGGACAAAATGCCATAAATACTAGCCTAGGTGGCGTGCGGGGATGCATCCCCGGCAGGCTCTTGCCACCTCTTGGCTGCCTATTGCCTAATATCTTTACACGCCTCTGGACGGGTGTCAAACAGGCATAATTTGCCTCCCAGCGCGTCGCCACGTACTTAGTGAGAGCCACTTAGCCACCTGAGGGCTCGACATCTGTCGGGACCTTGACTCATAAGTCGTGATCACCGAATGCACGTGTACAGTGATCCCAGAGATCAATGATCACTAAACACACATAAGCTGAATAACAAGAGTCTTACATCCACATTTAGCGTCTTACACAAATAAAGACCATGAAGCTCAAGTCTTACATAGATAGGGCCATGAGAGGCCAAATAGCAAACATAACTAGAAGCGGAAATCTTGATCGAAAGCTTAGACCCATGCCATCTACCTTAACCTACAGGCATTCTGACTGGGAAGCGTCCTAGTTCGCATGTTCGTCACCAACGAACTCTTCACCATATTCCTTCACTTCCATGCCTGGCCAATTAAATAACCAGTGGCAAGCCAATGAGTACTTTGAATGTACTCGCAAGCAACCCATGTTTTGAACAAGGCAATAACAATGCATGATATAGCTCTAAGTAGGTAAGTTTTCCGGAAAGCTAATTTTGAGTGCAATGTCATGTTCAAAATAATTTGTGGTAGCATGCATCAACAAGTAACAGGTATCCGTTTGAACAGATTACAGATATCAATATGAATCAATGTTTGAACATATCATGTTCAGTCATCATGTCAAGTAATCCAACGTATCTCAAGTATCATCTTTATGTCATCCACACACACACACCAAGTTTAGAGAACACTGGACGTAGAACAAGAGCAGTCATCCAACTATCCTTGACCATGGACACGGTATTCGAATAGTTTTACGCTCTGCAGAGGTTGCACACTTGACCCACAAGACTCGGGAAACTTCCGTGTCAAGCCACGACTCGCAGTATTGTCCATACCTGAGGTAAGTACCCGAACATTGTCTTTCCCCTGACGATACTAAACAAAGAGTCCACTCGATTGGTACCCATCCCACATGATGTACATCACAAGTAACATCCATGCAGAGACCAATGGTGTGCCCGGTGCCTGTGAAGACAGCGCATGATCGTCCTTACCGGCATGACCCCGTATCGAGAGTGACCACGTCACTCCCGCCACTAGTAATGCGGGCTCTATGCTAGTACCCACCAAGGTAGTCAACAAAGCCCCGTCCCATAAGGGGTATCGTGGTTGTACATGTATGGTTGGAATAACGGTCGCAACTTACACCAATCCGTTTTCGAAAACCACACACACTCACTTGCTCCGGTACACCACTTCTTTATCAAGTGGTTACCCAGCTCAACATCATCTCCCTCGGGCATTAGTGGCACCCGACGGGGTTTTCGAAAAGTCTTTTGAAAACACTCTCGTTTACAAAACCATGCATATTCCCGTCCCACTTGCGTAGAATCTACTAAGCATCCTATCTACTCCCACCCACACAACCCTCATAAGGAGGTAGGGTCATACACGATGCAAGTATCAACGGTAAAAATATCGGAGGCATCTGTCAGATTTCGGGCTCCACAAAAATCTCAAGGTTCGAACACAGGGGTGTGTGCGAAGATCCCCTGCAGCTTCGCCCTACCTAGCTCGTTACTCGATGGTTAGGAAGATGAACTTGCACGATGATGAGGAAGAAGATGCACACGACGATTTACCCAGGTTCGGGCCGCTGCGAAGTGTAATACCCTACTCCTGCTTTGGTGGATTGCCTCACGAGGAGGTGTGGTGGATGAACTAGTACAGTGGTGGATTGCCTCGCGAGGGCGCTTGAGTGGTGTTCTTGGCTATTTACCTTCTCTCTTCTCTCCGATGGTTGTCCCCCCTTTCTACGGTGCTACCTAGCCTCTATATATAGCAGCGGCCCGGGTCCTCTACCCTTATCGCAACGGCGGGAAGGGATCCCACAACGGCCAAATTTAAGGGGGACAGGAGTACATCCCCGCCCTGTCCAAAGGTGGTCTTCGCCTACAAAGTGGCTGTCGATGATGCAGAGGTGGGCTCGGCGATGACATCCGCCCTGCGGGGCTCGTGGTCATGGTCTTGTTGCACCGGAATGGAAACCTTTGGGTGGCACTTTGGGAACCCGCGTATGTCCTTGCTCCCTTTGCACCAAAGGGGAAACTACCCCACCTGGCACGCTAGCGCCTGCCTGTCCCTCCTTGCGTCATCCTTGACTCCTGAGGCCGGGTTTTGCATAGAGATCTCCGCCGCTCCGGAGGGGGCCTGAGGAGGCCCACTCCTTGCTGATCTTGGTGATGCTTCCCTCGCGAGCTTGGGTCCTCGCGAGGACCTTGTCTTGAGTGGGGCTGTGCCAGGTTGTGCTTTGCTCGTGAGGTGGGCCATGCCCTGGGCCGCAGGCAGGAAGGTCTGGGTACCCCCATTCCCAGAATGCCGACAGTAGCCCTCGGGCCAAAGGCGCGCCTGAGCTGGCTTCCGGGCGAAGCCTTTGAGGGTGGCCCGAAGCGCCGCAGGCCCCAAACGCCTGCGGACCAGGCTCTGCGCGCGTCGAGCGCCTGGGCGGCGACGCCCCCGCTCCCCGAGGGTGTCAGGAACCGCCCCAAGTCAAACTGATGCGACAGCCGTGTGCAGCACCGGCCATCATTGCCCTTCCTTGAATGCTGCTGCTCCCTCGGGTTTCCACTCTTCGGGCCACGCGGATGTGACCCGACAATCGGCAGGTGAGGCGACGCGGATGGGACTGCGCCGATCGAACCGCCCCGCGGCGCACGACGCCTGCCCTCCCACGACGCTTCGCGGCTGCAGTTACACCTATAAATCCGCCCCGCCCCTGGGGGGCATTGCAGTCTCGAGGTGTCTTCTCGCTCCCATTGCTCCACAGAAAAACCCTCTCCTCCTCCTTCCTTCCCCTCTCCCATGGCGTCTAGAGGAAGTGATGCGGGCGCGGGGAAGCGCGCGGGACCGCCGGCTGCTTCGTCCCCTTCCGGAGGCAGCAGCAGGGGGCCTTCGGGGCCGGCGCAAGTTCGCCGGCGCTGGGCCATGGACGATGAGTGAGTATTCTGCCGCCTCCTTCTTTCTTAGTTGTCTCGTCCAGTGCACCGGACCTGATCGTCTCCTTCTTCCAGGGTGCCTGCGGCCAAGAAACGCAGGCTCGGCGAACTCCAGGAGGAGGTGAACGTGCTGCGGGCCCAGCTGGCGACCGCCGAGGCCGCCTTCCAAGCAGCCCTCAGGGGCGAAACGGAGGCCTGGGCGATGCTGGCGTCCCTCCAGGCCCAGGTTAAGGAGGCAGCCGACGCCGGGCAAGCCGCCAAGGACGAGGCGGTGCATGCCAAGATCCTAGAGTCCCAGCGCTCCAAGCAGTATCTTGACATCGCCCGCCGCACGGCCGGCGCGGTGAGCCGGTTCATCGGGGAAGCCCCCGCGCTGCCGTGTGCGCACGGCGACGGGGGCTATCTTGACTTCTTCCGGAGGGTGGTGGAGGCGCTGGAGACCGGTGTCTCCCGCGTGAACACAGGCAATGAGTCTGACGCGCGCGACCTCCTGGACCTCGCCTTGATGTGCGTCTTCTCCAACCTGCGCCGCCACGCCCCGAAGCTTGACCTCCGACGTGTCGGGGAGCGGGTGCCTGACAAGCTCCAGCGGCCCCTCCGGGATGAGGTGCGCCCACACATGGAGTCCCTGGTGGAGCAGTTCATCCAGGTGCCCGCCTCCAGTGGGGAGGACGATTCCGATGCCGAGGCGGCCAGCGGCGCGGGCGGCGACAGCGACTGCTCCCTCTAGGCATCCCCTGTTTCCCTTTCATGGTTCCTATAATATTCAAGAAGAACTCGGCCCCGGAGGGCGTTAGCCTTTTGCATATTACCTTCACCCCCTTTCTTCCTTCTCTTGAATCGTCGATCGCTTGCTTGCTGCGACTTGACCCAGTCCCTTGTGTGGGGCTTGGTGTCGGCAAGGTCCTCCCGAGGCGTTCCCTCCCGAGGGTAAGCTTGCGGCCGTCGAGCCCCGGGTCCGCGGCGTCGCTGCTCGTTGAGGCCGAATTCCTCCCATCGTGCCGTCCTTCCTGGCGCCTAGGGCCGCATGGGCTTTTATGGTAGTACACAGTAGACCGTTGCACCTGCATTCTTGCCTTAGTGCGCGCAACCTCTATCCCGTATTCGGGCCGCCATTAGATCAGGAGGCTCGTGCTTGGTTCGGTAGTGTACTTAGCTTGTAGGCTGGTGACGATCTTGCGTGTCGCGAGGTGCGGCCGGGTTGTCCAGATAGCTGATAACCCACAAGTATAGGGGATCGCAACAGTTTTCGAGGGTAGAGTATTCAACCCAAATTTATTGATTCGACACAAGGGGAGCCAAAGAATATTCTCGAGTATTAGCAGCTTTGTTGTCAATTCAACCACACCTGAAAGACTTAATATCTGCAGGAAAGTATTCAGTAGCAAAGTAGTATGGAAGTAACGCTAACGATGGCAAAGTGACAGTAGCAGTGTTGTAGTGAATGTAATAGTAGCAACGGAAAAGTAACTTAGCAAAGATCAATATGGAAAAGCTCGTAGGCAATGGATCAGTGATGGATAATTATGTCGGATGGCATTCATCATGCAACAGTTATAACATAGGGTGATACAGAACTAGCTCCAATTCATCAATGTAATGTAGGCATGTATTCCATATATAGTCATACGTGCTTATGGAAAAGAACTTGCATGACATCTTTTGTCCTACCCTCCCGTGGCAGCGGGGTCCTAATGGAAACTAAGGGATATTAAGGCCTCCTTTTAATAGAGAACCGGACCAAAGCATTAGCACTTAGTGAATACATGAACTCCTCAAACTACGGTAATCACCGAAAAGAATCCCAATTATTGTCACCCTGGGGGATGCGGATCATAACTCGTAATAGGTGTCTACAACTTGCAAGATAGGATCAAGAACACATATATATTCATGAAAACATAATAGGTTCAGATCTGAAATCATGGCACTCGGGCCCTAGTGACAAGCATTAAGCATAGCAAAGTCATAGCAACATCAATCTCAGAACATAGTGGATACTAGGGATCAAACCCTAACAAAACTAACTCGATTACATGGTAAATGTCATCCAACCCATCACCGTCCAGCAAGCCCACGATGGAATTACTCACGAACCGCGGAGAGCATCATGAAATTGGTGATGAAGGATGGTTGGTGATGACGACGGCATCGATTTCCCCTCTCCGGAGCCCAAATCAGGCTCCAGATCTGCCCTCCCGAGGAAGAACAGGAGGTGGCGGCGGCTCCGTATCGTAAAACGCGATGAACTCTTCTCCTTGATTTTTTTTCTCCCCGAATAGGAATATATAGAAGTGGAAACGAGGTCGGAGGAGCAACAGGGGGCCCACAAGCCACAGGGGCGCGCCCTAGGGGGGTGGGAGCTCCCCCCTGGCTTGTGGCCAGGTGGTGGGCCCCCTGCAGTTGATTCTTTCGCCAGTATTTTTTATTAATTCCAAAAATATTCTCCGTAAATTTTTAGGTCAATCCGAGAACTTTTATTTCTGCACAAAAATAACACCAAGGCAATTCTGCTGAAAACAGTGTCAGTCCGGGTTAGTTCCATTCAAATCATGCAAATTAGAGTCCAAAACAAGGGCAAAAGAGTTTGGAAAAGTAGATACGTTGGAGACGTATCAACTCCCCCAAGCTTAAACCTTTGCTTGTCCTCTAGCAATTCAGTTGATAAACTGAAAGTGATAAAGAAAAACTTTTACAAACTCTGTTTGATCTTGCTGTTGTAAATATGTCTAACTGATGTTCAGATTTTCAGCAAAGATTATAGACTAACCAAATTCACAATAACATTTAGGTCTCACATTTACTTATATCAATGGCATAATCAACTAGCGAGCAATAATAATAAGTCTCGGATGACAACAATTTTATCAAAACAATCATGATACAATATGACATAATGGTATCTCGCTAGCCCTTTCTGAGACCGCAAAACATAAATGCAGAGCACCTTTGAAGAACAAGGACTGACTAGACATTGTAATTCATGGTAAAAGAGATCCAGTCATACTCATACTCAATATCAATTAATAGCAAAGCATACAAATGACAGTGGTGCTCTCTAACTCGTGCCTTTTATGAGAGGGTGATGACTCAACAGTAAAGTAAAATAGATAGGCCCTTCACAGAGGGAAGCATTGATTTGCAGAGGTGCCAGAGCTCGACCTTTTAAAACAAGGATGAATAATAATTTTGAGAGGTATGCTTTCTTTGCCAACATAACAACTAAGAGATCTCGATATCTTCCATGCTAGATACATTATAGGTGATTCCCAAACAGAATAGTAAAGTTTTTACTCCCCCTCCACCAAATCAGTCACACTCCACGGCAGGCCGAATCCACGGGTACCGTCCATACAAACACAATCTTGGGGGAGTTTTGTTTATTATATATTGATTTGAATTTTGAGCGTGGGAATGGGCATCCCGAATACCATCCACTTTCTCGTGAATGATAGTGAATCAACACGTATCGTGAGAATAACACACCTAGCATGGAAGATACTGATAGCCCCCAGTCACTACATGAGCGATTTGGGCATACAAAACGGAATATTTATTTGAAGGTTTGGAGAGTGGCACATGCAAATTTACTTGGAACGGCAGGTAAATACCGCATATAGGTATGTATGGTGGACTCATATGGAACAATTTTGGGTTTATGGAGATGGATGCACAAGCAGTATTCCCGCTTAGTACAAGTGAAGGCTAGCAAAAGACTGGGAAGCGACCAACTAGAGAGCGACAACAGTCATAGACATGCTTTGAGATTAACCAACATTGAATACAAGCATGAGTAGGATATAAATCACCATGAACATAAACATCGTGGAGGCTATGTTGGTTTTGTTTCAACTACATGCGTGAACATGTGCCAAGCCAAGCCACTCGAATCATTTAGAGGAGGATACCATTCTATCATACTACATCACAACCATTTTAATATGCATGTTGGCACTCAAAACAAACCATTATTAACTCTTAGCTAATTAAGCATGGCATGAATAACTATAATCTCTAATTGTCATTGCGAACATGTTCAACCCATAATGAGTTGAATCCTGAACGATGAGCTAATCATATTTACAAAAACAAAATAGGTCGAGTTCATAGCAACTTTTCTCCATCTTGGTCATTTCATCATATATCGTCATTATTGCCTTTCACTTGCACGACCGAATGATGTGAATAATAATAAGAGTGCACGTGCATTGGACTAAGCTAGAATCTGCAAGCAGTAACTCAAAGGAAAAGACAAAGCAATATGGGCTCTCTGATGATAAACAATAATGCATGTGAGAGCCACTCAACATTTTCATCGTGGTCTTCTCCTTACGACCCAAAGGAAAGAAAAGAAAACTGTTTACAAGGGAAAGCTCCCAACAAGCAAAAGAAGATCAAGAAATCTTTTTGGGTTTTCTTTTAATACTACAACTAAGCAAACTTGAAAGTAAAGCTAGAACTACTCTTTTTTTTGGATTTTCTCAAGATTAATTAAACACAAATAAGAAGAAAGCATAAAGAAGAAATAAACTACCATGGATAGTACAATGAAAAAGTATGAACACCGACAACTGGAATGAGTGTGTGAACATGAATGTAATGTCGGTGAGAAATACGTACTCCCCCAAGCTTAGGCTTTTGGCCTAAGTTGGTCTAGGGCCACGGCTGGAAATAACCCTCTCCTGGATACTCCGGAGGATACTGAGGGTTCCACTGATTAGCGACCTCCTGTGACTCCCACTGAATGGATATCGAACAAAGAAGGAGCAGGCAGAGTAATAATCTCACAAGTACCCTGGCTAAATACTAAGTTGTAAAGAAGCCTTTTATCATTATCTTTCTTAATAAAATCATGTGCTACCATACTATTATAATCTAAATATCTTGTACGAAGCATCATTTCATCTTCCTCGCCAAACCTAATAGGTATCTCAAAGTGTTTAGCTAAACGAGACGCATAGATACCTCCGAATATAGGGCCCTTCGAACGGTTTGTGTTCAACCGTTGGGCCACTATAGCGCCCAGACTAAAAGTTCTATCAGCAAGTAAAGCGTGGCGCAGAATAGCGAGGTCGGGGGCACTAAGGCTTCCACTCTCACCGCGACCAACTAAACATCTCCCCGCAAATAATGAATAATAGCGTAAAATAGGAAAATGTACACTAGCCGCTCTTGCCTTTGACACCCCTCTCTCTTCCCCTACAGTGATTGCGGCAATAAAATCCTCCATGTCTCTAGGACGTGGTTCACTGATGCTGCCCTCATGAGGTATTTTGCAAACATTGCAAAAATCATAAAGTGACATTTCCTTAGGCACATCATATAAATGAAATTCTACCATGGGAGGATTCTTCCTAGGATAAAATTGAAAATTTTGCACGAAAGTATTAGTAAGTAGGAGATACTGTTCACACTTATCGTTGAGGAAGTCGGTGATGCCTGCATTTTCTGCTAGATGATAAAAATCTTCATAAATTCCGGCCGCCCTCAAGAATACTTCACTTGGCCATTCACATGGACGAACCTCCGCGGTACGAGGGATATTGTATTTAGGCTTCTCACTTTCTTTTTCTTTAAAACCCCGGCTTGAAGAGCCTATTAATAATCTCCTCATCATCTTTTTCGCTGAAAATTAATTCTGAAATTTTTAGTGACTCCAAATAAAAGTGAACAAAACTCAATAAAACAAATAGCAACTACTCCCACAACTACCTAGAGGCTATATCATGCATCAAAACTACTTGGGACCATATAAATTTGACATGCAAGCTCAAGAACAAGGTCACCACAGCAGCAAAAATTTGCAATATATAAAGCACTAGAACAAAAACTAATTGGACCATTGGAGGAGTCACATACCGATGAGCAATCCCCTATAACAGTTTTGCAAATGGAGCTTTGAGCAAGGTGGGATTTTTTTCTGGAGGAAGACGAAGTGGATGGTGGCTGGAATAAGTGAGGGGGCCCCACGTGGGACCCACAAGCCAGGGGGGCGCGCCTAGGGGGGTGGGCGCGCCCTGCAGGCTTGTGGACCACTGGTGCAGCCCCCTGATGCATACTCAGTGCCAAAAATTCTAAAATATTCCAGAAAAAATCATACTAGATTTTCAGGGAATTCTGAGGACTTTTATTTTCAGGTCATTTTTCTATTACACGGATAAAACAGAAAATAGGAGAATAATAGCATTTTTACTCTATTTAATCTAAATAACAGAAAGTAAAAGTTGGGTACAGAAGGTTGTGCTTTCTAAATTCATCCATCTCATGCTCATCAAAAAGAATTCATCAATAAGGTTGATCAAGTCTTATTGACAAACTTTTTCCGAAGGACATGGAACCGGAGAATTTTTGAATAACACTAGGTTACCTCAATGGGGATATGCATGTCCCCAACAATAAGTATATCATATTTCTTTTTGGTAGTAGGAAGAGGGAATTCAAAGCCTCCAATAATAATCGTTGAAATCTTTTCAATGGAGTTGATACTATGGACTTGAGGTTGTTTCTTCGGGAAGTGTACCGTATGCTCAATACCATTAACATGAAAAGTGACATTGCCCTTGTTGCAATCAATAACATCTCCTGCGGTATTCAAAAAGGGTCTACCAAGGATGATCGACATACTGTCGTCCTTGGGAATATCAAGAATAACAAAGTCTGTTAAAATAGTAACGTTTGCAACCACAACAGGCACATCCTCGCAAATACCGACGGGTAAAGCAGTTGATTTATCAGCCATTTGCAAGGAGATTTCAGTAGGTGTCAACTTATTCAAATCAAGTCTACGATATAAAGAGAAAGGCATAACACTAACACCAGCTCCAAGATCACATAAAGCAGTTTTAACATAATTTCCTTTAATAGAGCATGGTATAGTAGGTACTCCGGGATCTCCTAATTTCTTTGGTATTCCACCCTTAAAAGTATAGTTAGCAAGCATGGTGGAAATCTCAGCCTCCGGTATCTTTCTTTTATTTGTCACAATATCTTTCATATACTTAGCATAAGGAGACATTTTCAGAATATCAGTCAAACGCATACGCAAAAAGATAGGTCTAAGCATTTCAACAAAGCGCTCAAAATCTTCATCATCCCTTTTATTGGATGGCTTAGGAGGAAAGGGCATGGGTTTTTGATCCCATGGTTCTCTTTCTCTACCATGATTCCTAGCAATAAAGTCTCTTTTATCATATCTCTTATTCTTAGGTTGTGGGTTATCAAGATCAACAGCAGGTTCAATCTCCACATCATTATCATTGCTAGGTTGAGCATCAACATGAACATCATCATTAATATTATCACTAGACTCATGTTCATCACCAGATTGTGTCTCAGCATCAGAAATAGAAATATCATTTGGATTCTCAGGTGTATCTATAACAGGTTCACTAGCAGCATGCAAAGTCCTATCGTCATTCTTTTTCCTGCTCTTATTGGAACGATTAGGTGCATCAGTATTAACTCTCTCAGAATCTTGCTCAATTCTCTTAGGATGGCCCTCAGGATACAAAGGTTCCTGAGTCATTCTACCACCTCTAGTCACAACTTTAACAGCATGATCATTGTTCTTATTATTCATTTCATTAAGCAAATCATTTTGAGCCTTAAGTACTTGTTCTACTTGGGTAGTTACCATGGAAGCATGTTTACTAATAAGCTTAAGATCATTGACAGTTCTACTCAAATAATCACCCAAGCGATCAAGCATGTAAGCATTATGTTTCAATTGTCTACTAACATAAGCATTGAAATTTTCTTGCTTCACAACAAAATTATCAAACTCATCTAAGCATTGGTTAGCAGACTTATTATAGGGAATATCTCCTTTATCGAATCTATGGAGAGAATTTACCTCTACTACCTGTGTCGGGTTATCAAGACCATGTATTTCTTCAATAGGTGGTAGATTCTTAACATCTTCAGCTTTAATACCTTTTTCTTTCATAGATTTCTTTGCCTCTTGCATATCTTCAGGACTGAGAAATAGAATACCTCTTTTCTTCGGAGTTGGTTTTGGAGGTGGTTCAGGAATAGTCCAATCATTATCATTGCTCAATATATTATTCAATAGCAGTTCAGCTTGTTCAATAGTTCGTTCCCTGAAAATACAACCAGCACAACTATCTAGGTGGTCCCTAGAAGCATCGGTTAGTCCATTATAAAAGATATCAAGTATTTCATTTTTCTTGAGAGGGTGATCAGGCAAAGCATTAAGTAATTGGAGAAGCCTCCCCCAAGCTTGTGGGAGACTCTCTTCTTCAGTTTGCACAAAGTTATATATTTCCTACAAGGCAACTTGTTTCTTATGGGCAGGAAAATATTTTTCAGAGAAGTAGTATATCATATCCTGGGGGCTACGCACACAACCAGGAGCAAGAGAATTAAACCATATCTTAGCATCACCCTTTAATGAGAAAGGAAACAACTTAAGAATATAGTAATAGCAAATTTTTTCCTCATGAGTAAATAGGGTGGCCATATCATTCAATTTAGTAAGATGTCCCACAACAGTTTCAGATTCATAACCATGGAAGGGATCAGATTCAACCAAAGTAATTAACTCAGGATCGACAGAGAATTCATAATCCCTATCAGTAACAAATATAGGTGAAGTAGCAAACTTAGGATCATATTTCATTCTAGCATTCAAAGATTTTTCTTTCCAGTTGCATAGCAATTTCTTAAGATCATCTCTATCCTTACAAGCAAGAAAGTCCCTAGCTACCTCTCCTTCCATAACATAACCTTCAGGGATATCAGGCAATTCATATCTAGGAGAGCTAGGTCTAACAGGTGTATCATAATGTTTAGTTTCAATAATTTCATCAGATTCAGAAATATCATCAGTTTCAGCATTCACTCTAGCAATTTGTTCATCAAGAAATTCACCCAGTGGCATAGTATTATCAAGCAAAGTATCATCATAAGCATCATGCATAGCAGAAGTTGCATCATCAATTACTTGCGACATATCAGAATTACTAGCAGGTGGTGGTGTCGCAAATTTACTCATAACAGAAGGTGAATCAAGTGCAGAGCTAGATGGCAGTTCCTTACCTGTCCTCGTAGTTGAAGGGTAGATCTTGGTTTTAGCGTCTTTCAGATTCTTCATAGTGATCAATAGATATAAATTCCAAGTGACTCAGAGAATAGAGCTATGCTCCCCGGCAACGGCGCCATAAAAAGGTCTTGATAACCCACAAGTATAGGGGATCGCAACAGTTTTCGAGGGTAGAGTATTCAACCCAAATTTATTGATTCGACACAAGGGGAGCCAAAGAATATTCTTGAGTATTAGAAGCTGAGTTGTCAATTCAACCACACCTGAAAGACTTAATATCTGCAGCAAAGTATTCAGTAGCAAAGTAGTATGGAAGTAACGGTAACGATGGCAAAGTGACAGTAGCAGTGTTGTAGTGAATGTAATAGTAGCAACGGAAAAGTAACTTAGCAAAGATCAATATGGAAAAGCTCGTAGGCAATGGATCAGTGATGGATAATTATGCCGGATGGCATTCATCATGCAACAGTTATAACATAGGGTGATACAGAACTAGCTCCAATTCATCAATGTAATGTAGGCATGTATTCCATATATAGTCATACGTGCTTATGGAAAAGAACTTGCATGACATCTTTTGTCCTACCCTCCTGTGGCTGCGGGGTCCTAATGGAAACAAAGGGATATTAAGGCCTCCTTTTAATAGAGAACCGGACCAAAGCATTAGCACTTAGTGAATACATGAACTCCTCAAACTACGGTAATCACCGGAAAGAATCCCAGTTATTGTCACCCTGGGGGATGCGGATCATAACTCGTAATAGGTGTCTACAACTTGCAAGATAGGATCAAGAACACATATATATTCATGAAAACATAATAGGTTCAGATCTGAAATCATGGCACTCGGGCCCTAGTGACAAGCATTAAGCATAGCAAAGTCATAGCAACATCAATCTCAGAACATAGTGGATACTAGGGATCAAACCCTGACAAAACTAACTCGATTACATGGTAAATCTCATCCAACCCATCACCGTCCAGCAAGCCCACGATGGAATTACTCACGAACGGCGGAGAGCATCATGAAATTGGTGATGAAGGGTGGTTGGTGATGACGACGGCGTCGATTTCCCTCTCTGGAGCCCAAATCAGGCTCCAGATCTGCCCTCCCGAGGAAGAACAGGAGGTGGCGGCGGCTCCGTATCGTCAAACGCGATGAACTCTTCTCCTTGATTTTTTTCTCCCCAAATAGGAATATATAGAAGTGGAAACGAGGTCGGAGGAGCAACAGGGGGCCCACAAGCCACAGGGGCGCGCCCTAGGGGGGTGGGCGCGCCCCCTGGCTTGTGGCCAGGTGGTGGGCCCCCTGCAGTTGATTCTTTTGCCAGTATTTTTTATTAATTCCAAAAATATTCTCCGTAAATTTTCAGGTCAATCCGAGAACTTTTATTTCTGCACAAAAATAACACCAAGGCAATTCTGCTGAAAACAACGTCAGTCCGGGTTAGTTTCATTCAAATCATGCAAATTAGAGTCCAAAACAAGGGCAAAAGAGTTTGGAAAGGTAGATACGTCGAAGACGTATCAATAGCCCGTGATTCCGCCTGGGGCGCTTCCTCCTTGTTTGTGGAACGGTTGGGGGCCCTTTCGGCACTCTGTGTCTGCAGGCCCCAGTCCCGCACATTTCTCGACCACCGTAAGGGGCGTCCGGATCACCAGGACGCAACTACGGGGTGAGGCCTCGACACCCTTGATGCCGACCAGATCACCAGGACGACGTCAAGGGGCGAGGGGCCATATGACCGGTAAGGCTCCTGAGGTGCGCTGCTCAGGAGCCCCCTTTGACGCTCAAGCAGCTCTACGTCGGCAGGTCCCAGTCCCGCACATTTCCTTGTCGACCGTAAGCGACGTCTGGATCACCAGGACGCGACTACGGGGTGAGGCCTCGACACCCCTGATGCCGACTGGATCGCCAGGACGACATCAAAGGGCGAGTGGCTATATGACCGGTAAGGCTCCTGAGGCGCGCTGCTCAGGAACCCCCCTTGACGCTCGAGCGACCCCCGTACCGTTCTGCCGGCCGCTACGTCGGGAGGCACTGGGGCCTCCCGAGGCTCCATGCTGCGATGCCGCGCTGTGGTCGGAGCCCCCGAGTGGGGGTCGACCGCCAAAAGATGCAAGTCCCTGAGGCGACAGGGCCTTGCGATCCAGCTCCGAGGCGCCTCGGGGAGGGCTGGAGCACATAGGCCCTTGCGAAACACCAATTCAGAGAAAGAGACTCCAAGACCGAAAAAACAAGAGAACGATGAGAGAAAAGTCTCCGCCCCTTTTTTTGTCAAATAAAACTCCGAGATTCCAGAATCTCGTCCAAAAAGTGGCAACTCGAACACCAAAAAGAAGCAAGCAACTACCCCGTCCGGCACCTAGGCTAGTCTTCGTCTTCGTCTTCCCCCAGCACGGAGCGTAGGGCATCCACGTTGCGTGGGCATAGCCATTGGTGGGCAGTGTTGTCCGCCAGCGCGGAGCATGGGGCTTCCACTTGGGCGTGGGAAGGAACCCCTCCGCGTCCTCGGGGGGCTCCGGGCGTATACAGCCCACTCATTATTACGTGAGAGTGTCACGGCCGAAGATAGCTGGGCAGGCCCCCTAGCGCATGGCCCGGGTGCTCCCAACTCCGTTAAGAGCCATCCCGCGCATTTCTGCTCGGTTCCGCGCCCCTATGACCCTAACCCGGATGCATTGTTCCCCGCGTAGCCGCGGGATTGCGCTCCCGCGGCCCAAACATGAGCACAATGCACCCGGCGCAGCCATAGGGGTGTTGTGTCGACGAAGTCGCCTCGTGAGGTGCCAGGGCGCTGGCCGGACAGTGTCTTGAGGGCCTCGCGAGGCCCAGCCTCACGAGGCTACGCCGACGCTCCAGTTGCCGAGGGTGGCCCGCGCTACTTGTGTCTTGCTGCTCCCTCCCCCCCCCCCAGGCCGTTACTCCTGAGGCCTGGGGGCTTGGCTCGGTGTTGCTTGCTCGCGAGGGCGACGGCTTGGCTATGGCGCTTGGGGAGTCCGGACGTCCTGGGGACTTCTTCTTCTTACGCGTGAGGCAGGTTGGGAGCCCTTTCCGCACTCTGTGTCTGCAGGTCCCAGTCCCGCACATTTCTCGACCACCGTACTGTAAGTCCGGATCACCAGGACGCAACTACGAGGTGAGGCCTTGACACCCTTGATGCCGACCGGATCACCAGGACGACGTCAAGGGGCGAGGAGCTATATGACCGGTAAGGCTCCTGAGGCGCGCTGCTCAGGAGCCCCCTTTGACACTCAAGCAACTCTACGTCGGTAGGTCCCAGTCCCGCACATTCCTCGACCACCGTAATGTACGTCCGGATCACCAGGATGCGACTACGAGGTGAGGCCTCGACACCCTTGATGCCGACCGGATCACCAGGACGACATCAAGGGGCGAGTGGCTATATGACCGGTAAGGCTCCTGAGGCGCGTTGCTCAGGAGCCAACCTTGATGCTCAAGCGGCTCCCAAAAATTTTGTTTCCTGCCCTGGGAGGCACGGGCCTCCCGAGGCTCCGAGATGGCGCATCGGGCCGTGGGTGGAGCCCCCGAGCGAGTATGAAGCGACACGCGCCTGCTGACTCACCTGGGAGCGCCACGCGAGGATCCGGGTGCCAAGACCATGCCGAGGTGCGTGCACCGTGCCCCCCAGCCCCCGCTTGCGGGGTGCGAGGGGAAGGGAAGCAGGCGGGGCATGGCACAAGCCGTCGCCCTCGCGGGCCCGGGGGCGTCCTCCCTCTTCATTCCGATCGCGTTGTCCAGGCTAGGTGCTCCGTCGGTGGAAGCCCCCAGGCCCGGCTCGGGGAGGACGCCCAGGGTACCCCCTACTCTTGGGGGGTGTTGGCGCCTGCGACAGGCGCCTGATCCATCCCACTGTCCGGAGGTACGACGTAGCTTGTCACATAGGGCTCTACATAAGGGCCCGGTTCTCCTCCTGAGCCGTCCGGCGGGGCGCCGGGGACGGCCCCTCCGGGCGGCGGCGGGGTGCAGCCCTGTGTGCGCAGCCCGCAGACCCTCCTGCGACGAGCCTCAGCCCGAAGTTCCTTACCTCTGCCACCGCCGTTGGGTGGGCCGCGCGTTTCTTGACATGGATTGTTCCCTTGGCGATCCGTTGCGCCTTCGCTGTGGTTGCTTGCTTGCCGGACACCTGAGCCGCCTGCTCCCTGCGTAGGTTGGCGCACTCCCGTCTGGTCAGCCGAGGTTGTTGACGATCCGCTGGGGTACGAGAGTGTGAGTCGGTGCGCGCACGGGGCGCCCCGTTGTTTCCTCCGTGCGCTCCATCGTCGGGGCCGAGCTGCGCCCCGAAACCGGTCACCGGAATTCGGAGGAGAAGGAGCACGGCGTGCAGCGGGCCCCGTCCAGGCTCGTCCGAGGCCTGAGGGGGCACACCGCCGGCGGGCTGGGCGACAGGCGCGACAAACGAACCCCCAGCGCCTGACGCCTGCGGCCGCGAAGGTGGGCTGGAGGCCATGGCCCTCCGCGCGACGGCGACCAGCTTAGCGGTGTGGTCGGCCCATGCGTCGAAGCCCCCGTGCGTCGGGCGGTGGCCAAGCATCTCGCTTGCCATCAGCAACGCATCGTGTGCGTCGAGGTCTCCCACGTAGGTGCAGCGCGATGTTGGTGCCGAGGGCGCCGCCCGTCTGCCGTGCGCCTGGGTGGCACGAGGGGCGACGACAGGAGAGACGACACTGGCGGCTTGATACTGACCGCTCAGCGTCGTGCCGCTAGGGCGTGGGTCTCGGTCTGAAGCGGTGGGGTTGGTGAAGACGGATCCGCCATGGCCGGAGGAAGCTTGTCGGGCGCCGGCCATCGGAGCAGTGAAGCGGGGAAAGAGCGAGGCTTGAAGAAGACTTCGACACACCCCCTACCTGGCACGCCAAATGTGGGATTTCTGGCTCCGCAAAACCCTCAAGGTTTGAACACAGGGGCGTGTGCGAAGATCCCCTGCAGCCTCGCCCTACCTAGCTCGCTACTCGATGGTTAGGAAGATGAACTCGCACGATGACGAGGAAGAAGATGCACACGACGATTTACCCAGGTTCGGGCCGCTGCGAAGCGTAATACCCTACTCCTGCTTTGGTGGATTGCGTCACGAGGAGGTGTGGTGGATGAACTAGTACAGTGGTGGAATGCCTCGCGAGGGCGCTCGAGTGGTGTTCTTGGCTATTTACCTTCTCTCTTCTCTCCGATGGTTGTCCCCCCTTTCTACGGTGCTACCTAGCCTCTATATATAGCAGCGGCCCAGGTCCTCTTCCCTTATCGCAACGGCGGGAAGGGATCCCACAACGGCCAAATTTGAAGTGGGACAGGAGTACATCCCCGCCCTGTCCAAAGGTGGTCTTCGCCTGCAAAGTGGCTATCGATGATGCAGATGTGGGCTCGGCGATGACATCCGCCCTGCGGGGCTCGTGGTCGTGGTCTTGTTGCACCGGAATGGCAACCTTTGGGTGGCGCTTTGGGAACCCGCGTACGCCCTTCCTCCCTTTGCACCAAATGGGAAACTACCCCGCCTAGCACGCTGGCACCTGCTTGTCCCTCCTTGCGTCATCCTTGACTCCTGAGGCCGGGTTTTGCATAGAGATCTCTGCCGCTCCGGAGGGGGCCTGAGGAGGCCCACTCCTTGCTGATCTTGGTGCTGCTTCCCTCACGAGCTTGGGTCATCGCGGGCACCTTGTCTTGAGTGGGGTTGTGCCAGGTTGTGCTTGGCTCATGAGGTGGGCCATCACCTGGGCCGCAGGCAGGCAGGTCTGGGTACCCCCGTTCCCAGAACGCCGACAGCATCCCACCGAAGTGGTCACCACATCACATGATCAACATCACAAAATAAAGTGCTATATGCCATGCAATAAAAGGTTTCATAGTCATGGTCAAAGGGCTGCTTGCCTGGCTCAACAAAGTCTTCGGGGTCTTCAAAGTCTTCGGGTCCAACTCCCTCGTCAACAGCGCAATCTATCGTCGTGATAATAACGGCAATAATAAGAATCACAACCAAAAATAGAGCACAAACTCCACTTCAAAAATGTTACCCTACTCTGAAAAACACTACATACCAAGCTAAAAATAGTAGTCTAAGGTTTCGTAGTGAAAAAGATTTTGAGAACTATTTAAACAGGGGCTAAAAATATTAAAAACTAAGTTTTAAATAAAACCACTACATAAAATGTTTTCAAAAATTTACACAAGTGGCACTGTTAAATACTACAAGATATACTAAGATTTATGGTGGAAGAATTTTTGAATTTGGAAAAGTATTTGAACCAGTAGAATTTTTGGAAAACTGAACAGAAAAAAAAAAAGAAAATGGGCACTATGCCCTGGGCCAGAACTGGCCGCAACTGGGCTGGCCCAGAGCAAAGCAGCCCTAGGCGAACCGGTGCCCCCGTGCACGCCAGGTTCAAACCTGACGGGCGGGGCCCGGCGGCCAGAGACAGAGGGAGAGAGGCGCGGGCGGGCAGATGCTGATGATTTAGCCCCACTGGCAGGTCGTCGTCCACCTCTGTCCGGGGGACGGCGGTGCTCACCGGCGGCGATGCTGGGCACGGCAACGACTGGTGAGCACGAAAATGGGCTCGGGGCGCTGTCGCCGTTCGGGTGAAGGTGGAGTGGAACGCCGGAGAGCTAGGAGTCGCCGGCGACAAGGTACCCGCGGCGGAGGCGCTTCGGGACGAGCTCGAAGTCGACGCTCCAAGCTGCAATCGAGAGGAAGCCATCAGGGAGGTGAGGTAGGACCAACGGAAGAAGAAGGAGGGCCGGAGTGGCACCCTACAGGGAGATCGACGGCAGCCCGAGGCGGCGGCATCGAGCTCGATCCCGAGCACAGGGGCTCTGCGAGGTGGAATGGGTGGTGCTGGCGCTCGATTAAGAGTGGGAAGGAGGAACCAAAGGGGTGAAAAGGACTCGGGAGGGGCTATTTATAGCCTGCCCGTGGTCCACCGGAGGCGTGTGCGCCGGCGAGGACGCAGTCGAAGCGGGAGGGCATGGGGGAGAGAGGGGGTGCGTCTGGGGAGTCCCTGGGCGTGGTCCACGACCAGAGGGAGCAAGAGAAGGAGCGGGGTGAGCGCGTGTGAGCTTGCTCACTGGCCGAGCTGGGCGGCTCTTGGCACGCGTGGGAGGAGGGAGAAGGAGGAGGAGAGAGGAGGGGGCCGACCGTTTGCCGTGTCCCGGACGCCGAGGTGGCCTCGGGGGACACGGTTGGGAGGCCCGAGGCTGTCGGGAGAGGCGATTGGGTGGGGGCTACAGTGCGGGTGCGCACGGTAGCGCGCTCCAGAGCACGCGTATGGCACGCCATTGCATGCCAACGGTGTTTTGGGCGCGGCCAACCCTGTCCAGTGGGTCCAGGGGGAATTATACAATGTGGGTGAGGCATTGGATGCTCTGGTGATCCACTAGGGTGAGAGAGGAGTGGAGAGAGGAGATTCCTTCTGTCCAGAAGGGAAAAATGGGTTTTCACCCCACTTAAACATTGAGCTGAGCCATGAGTTTCTTGCTGGAGGTAAAATACAGCAATATGGGACTGTGGTAAAAGTTTGGGGGCAAGGAGAACAAGTTAAGAGGGGGAAACTTGGTTTTTACAATTCTGGCAGAAAGTGTTTGATGATTATTTGGGCAAGCAAATGGAGTTTTCTTGACTTGAGATTTAGTAGGATGCAAATGTAGGTAAAAATAGGGAGGATCACCAAGTTTGAGGAGATTTGAAGAAAGTTGGCACTACAAACTTGAAAAACCCTAGAATTCCACAGAATCAGATTTCTGTAGATCCAGGCATGCAATCCTATTCCCCCAAATCCACCACTTTTTGTGGTATCATCATTTGGGGTTTAGAACATGTACGCAAAGTTTGGGGTCAATAGGACAAACTTCACAATGTAAAGTTGTTCAAACTTGGCTCTGGAAAGGAATGGTTTTGGAATATACTGGTGGATCAAATCAATTGGGATTGAGAAGAAACTTTGCAAGATCATCACATATAGCATGTGTGACTTGCTAGAATTTTCCTGGATTTTATTGAGAATATTTCCAATAGAAATATTTCAAAAGCTTGATTTAAGCAGAAAGGGTTTTGAGGGATTTTGCCCATTTTATTGAACATCACTATGTGTTGAAACTCATATATATGGAGAATATATGTCCATTGAGTTTCCCTAAATTTTATCAAATATTTTCAAAGCACTTAAATAATTTTTCCCTATGAAAAACAATTTCTAGCCTTAAGAAAAAGCCTTTAAATAAAATAGTAAAATAATCTTTAAAAATAATATTTACTGGTTTTGGGAAGTCATATATATAGTAGGTTCCAAATAAAGTCTTTGGTGCAAAGTATTCCACCCAATTTGAGGACTTGTAGTACAAACCTCAATTCATGGGTTTTTGAAAACCTAATTTGAATAAATCCTTTTGGCCAAAATAATATTTGATAAAAATAGTTATGGGTACTATACACATGGTGTGATCATTGGGCAAGATGTTTGGATCAAGGAAAGTGAAGGTGGATAGAAGGAGAACCTATGAGTGCCATAACACAATCAACCAAACAAACAGGCATCAAACAAATCAATCAAGCACATGCACTCAAAAAGTATTAAATGGTTCCAAATTTTGTAAATCCATAGCAAAGTGATACAAACACAGGGCGTGACAGACCTACCCCCCTTACAAGAATCTCATCCCCGAGATTCCTAGGCTAAGCGCTAAAAAGATAAGGGAACTCAGATCTAAGATAGTCTTCACGCTCCCAGGTTGCTTCTGCTTCAGCGTGGTTGCTCCATTGGACCTTGAAGTACTTGATGGTGCGGCTTGGGGTGCAACTTTCAGCTTCATCCAAAATGCGAACGGGTCTCTCACGATAAGTGAGGTCTGGCTGAAGGTCGATGGCTTGATGATCGATGTCCTTGTAGAGGTCGGAGCGGTTGGGAACTTGAAGACACTTCCGGAGTTGTGACACGTGAAAGACATTGTGCACATCAGATAGCTCAAAAGGTGGCTCTGGCTGGTAGGCAACTTCTCCTCATCTGTCGGTGATCTTGAAGGGGCCGATGTATCTTGGTGCAAGCTTCCCCTTGACATGAAAACGCTTGGGTCCATTGAGAGGCGTGACTCGGAGGTAGACATGGTCTCCAACATGGAAACTCATGTCCCTACGGTGGGAATCAGCGTATCTTTTCTGTCCGGTCTTGGCGGTCTTGAGACGCTCTCGGATGAGTTGAACTTGCTCTTCTGCTTCGCAAAGGATGTCTGGGCCAAAGACTAGTCCTTCTCCGGTCTCCGACCAATTGAGGGGAGTGCGGCACTTGCGTCCGTACAACACCTCAAATGGTGCCATCTGAAGACTGGACTGGTAGCTGTTGTTGTAGGAGAACTCGGCGAATGGTAAGCAATCTTTTCACTTGGCTTCATACGCCAGAACACAAGCATGGAGCATATCCTCGAGTATCTGATTTGCTCGTTCCGTCTGTCCACCAGTCTAGGGGTGAAAGGCAGTGCTGAAGGACAACTTGGTTCCCAAGGCTTCTTGGAATCTATTCCAGAACCTCGAGGTAAACTGGGTGCCTCGGTCCGATACAATCTCTTTAGGAACTCCATGGAGGCTCACGATCCGGTTGATGTAGAGGCTGGCCAGTTGGTTTCCAGTCTAGGTCGTCTTGACGGGAATGAAATGGGCTACCTTGGTCAAGTGATCGACAATGACCCAAATATTAGAGTCATGTCCCTTTCTTGACCTAGGCAATCCAGTGATGAAGTCCATCCTGACTTTATCCCATTTCCATTCAGGCACTTTGAGAGGTTACAATAGTCCAGTGGGTCGTTGATGCTCAGCTCTGACTCTCTGGCATATGTCACACTTAGCAACAAAGGTGCCTATCTCCCGTTTCATGCCATGCCACCAGAATCTTGCTTTGAGGTCATGGTACATCTTGGTTCCTCCAGGGTGGATGGAATACGGAGTGTCGTGAGCTTCTTGCAAGATCAAGTTCTTGAGCTCTTCTTTGTTGGGTACGCAGATGCGATCCCAAAACCATACAACTACCCAGGGGTGTAGGCTTCATCCCACTCTCTAGTGCAAACTTTTGAGTAACAAAAGAATGCGAAGTTCCACAATCAAACAGTACGGTTGTTGGGGTTGAGTTGACGAGGAACGTACCCAGTATGACATCCGGGTCTTCCTGGGCTTCCTCAACGGTGACGTGATTCACATGACCCTTGCCATTGTTGGGCTGGTTGCGGGGAGCTGGGTTCCTTAGTGGTGCTCCACGGCCTTGACCTTGGTTGGGCGCATTGGGGCGTGGTGCATATGGCTTCTTGTTGGGGCACTGCCTAGAGATGTGTCCTGGCTGACCACACCCAAAGCAAGTGACCTGACCAGAGTTGTTGTTGTTGTTGGGGTTGTTGTAAGCTGGCCTGGGATTGGCATACTGCTGAGGCTGGTAGCTCGGACGAGGTGCAGGAGGTCTAGCCTGCTGCGCCTGATAGGTTGGCTTGGCTGGGGCTGGCTGCCAGGGGCGAGGCTTCTGGTTGCTGGAACTACCCTTGCTAATCATCTTGCGCTTGCGAGTGTCATCCATGGCACGACGCTTGTCTTCAAGCATGAGGGCCTTGTTCACCAGGTCAAAGAAGGTCCGACAGTCGCAGACTATGAGCTAATACTGCAGGGTCTGTTGAAGTCCTTCCATGAAGCGTTCCATCTTAGCAGCCTCCGTGTTGACATATTCAGGTGCATACCTTGACAGCAAGTTGAACTTCCTTACTTCAGCGCTCGGAATTCCCTCTTCTTGATAGCCAAGATCCCAGAAGGAATGTTGGCGGTGCGGAATCCTTCCTTGAAGTTATCCCAGGTAATCACTCGATCGCCTTGCATGACCTTGAATCCATCCCACCAAGCTCTGGCGGTACCTCCGACACAGTGAGAGTCATACAGCACCTTCTCACGATCCTCATTGCAATTGACCAATGCAAGGAGGTCCTCGATGGTGCGGATCTAGTCATCGGCATCCACGGGTTCAGCAGTCTCAGTGAAGGTTGGGGGCGAATTCCTCATGAACTCAGACAGAGTGGAGCGGCCATTGTCTGTGGGGACCCCTACTCATAAGTCGTGATCACCGAATGTACGTGCACAGTGATCCCAGAGATCAATGCTCACTGAACACACAGAAACTGAATAACAAGAGTCTTACATCCATTACGTACCGTTTTACTCAAAGATGGCCTTTATGGCCAAGTCTTCGTAAACTTGCAGCGGAAATCTTCAACGATGGCGTGAACCCATGCCATCTGCCTTAAACCTACAGGCATTCTGACTGGGAAGTGTCCTAGCTCGCATGTCCGTCACCAAGGTAATCTTCTTCATAACCTGATCTTTCATGCCTGGCCAATAAAATAACCAGTGGCAAGCCAATGAGTACTTTGAATGTACTCGCAAGCAACCCATGTTTGGAACAAGGTTCAACAGAGCATGATATAGCACTAAGTAGGTAATTTTGCAGAAAGCTAATTTTGAGTGCAGTGACATGATCAACTAACTTATGTAAGCATGCATCAACAGTTGGCAGATATCCAAATGAACAAGTTATAGATATCATCATAAGCAGGGGTTGAACATCTCATGTTCATCATCATGCCAAGTCATCGGACTTAGCTCAAGTATCATCTTTGTGTCATCACACAACAAGTTTGTGAAAACCTCGGATGTAGTTTAAGCAGGACCTCCAACTGTCCATGACCGTGGACACGGCTATTCGAATAGTTTGACACTCTGCAGAGGTTGCACGCTTTACCCACAAGACTCGGGGAACTTTCGTGTCATCCACGGCTCGCGGTATATTGCATACCCGAGGTAAGCACCCGAACAATGCCTTTCCCCTAGCGATACTAAACAAAGAGTCCACTCGTTGGTGCCATCCCTCATGATGTACTTCACACGTATCATCCATGAGGGCACGCAACGGTGTGCCCGGTACCTGTAAAGACAGCACATGGTCGCCCTACCAGGCACGACCCCGTATCGAGAGTGACCTCGTCACTCCCGCCACTAGTAATGCGGGCTCTATGCTAGTACCCACCAAGGTAATCAACAAAGCCCCGTCCCATAAGGGGTATCGTGGTCGTACATGTAAGGTTGGGACGGTCAGCAAATCTTAAATATCTCCGTTTTCGAAAACACACACACAACTTGCTCCGGTACACCACTTCTTTATCAAGTGGTTACCTAGCTTATCGTCATCACCCTCGGGCATTAGTGGCACCCGACGGGGTTTTCGAAAAGTCTTTGAAAACACTTTTATTTCCATCACCATGCATATTCCCGTCCCATTTGCGTAGCATCAACTAAGCATCCTATCTACTCTCACCCGCACAACCCTCATAAGGATGGTAGGTCATGCACGATGCAAGTATCAACGGTAAAGTATCGGAGGCATCCCACCGTAGTGGACACCACATCAACATGATTAATATCAAGAACATAAGTGCTATATGCCATGCAATAAAAGGGTTTCATAGTCATGGTCAAAGGGCTGCTTGCCTGGCTCAACAAAGTCTTCGAGGTCTTCACACGCTTCTCGTCCAACTCCGAGCACTCCGTTTATCTTGTCAACTACCGTCGATAAACAACCACAATAAGCAACACAACAAGCAGAAAAATAAAAGTGCTCTATAAATAGGAGTTTTATTTTTCTTGGACACCTCTGGTCATGAGAAAAATAACCAAGGAGGTTTCATTGGATGTGGATCAAGGGGGATTTTTGAACGGTGGAAATGAAAGAATTGATGATCCTATAAGAAGTCTATAGAAAATGTTTTCGTAAAAAGGAGTGGATGGTCCAAACAAATAGGGCATGATTTTAGAAACATTTGGGAAGTGGTTTCACTGGATTTGGAGTTGGGGTGAATCTCCTATGATTTTCCTAAGATGGAATAAATGGAAAAAGGGGCCATTTATTAGATCCAACAGAATTGGTGAAGGGTAAAAATGTTCAACATGGCTAGACAATTTGGGCATGACATTTAGAGCTTCTGGAAATTTGAATCACTCCATTTGGAGTTTATTTGGATCCTCTATGGATTTTACAAGTGGGGCATTTGCTAGTTCAAATTTGAATTTAAATCTGAACAGTGCAAAAACTTGCAGTGGAAAAATATGAAAGTTGTACCATTAAGTAGAATGGAATTATTGAAGAATATAGGAATTTGAATCATAAAAATTGGAGCTAAAATGGATTTGCTATGAATATAATATCTCTTTGGAAAAAGGAAATGGTAAAAGAAATTACCAAATCAACCTGGGCTAAATCACGCCCTGGGCGCAGGATAGCAGCGGCTTTACTCGGCCGGCCCAGTGGCTCGGCCGCGCGCACGCACAGGGCCGCGTCGGAGGCGTATTCTTATGAATACGCCTCCTTCGTGGGGAGGCGTGGAAGGCGGATGGCGCCTCCACTTATGCGCAGGCCCGGCCATCGGGTCGCCTAAAGGCGGGGCCCGCCTGGCAGACTCATCCCGCTCCTCCCGCTCGAACAGGGGCGAGGCAGGGGAGGCGGGGCCAAGCATGTGCCGGCGTCGTTCCAACGGCTCCGGCCACCGTAGGCGATGCCCCGACCACCGTAGGGCTCGGGGTGGAGTCCCGCATCCGTCTGGGTGCGCCATTTTCGCCGGGGGGGCACTGGGGAGGTCGGGCCTCGGTCGTAGGCGGAGTCCGGCGACGGGCGGCCGTGGGAGCCACGCTCCGGCCACCGGAAGGGAGGAAAGGAGTGCGGGGAAAGCTTTCCGAGACGCTGGAGTGTTCTGGTGGAGCTCAGAAGAGAGGGGGGCTCGGGCGAGCTCGGATTTGGGCGAGGCCGAGGCGGCGCCATGGCGGCCATGGTGGAAGGGGTCGAGCTCGGGAGCTCCCGTGGCTTTGCTAGGGGCCCGGGGGAGGGAAAAGGAGCGGACTAGGGTGTCCAGGGTGCTCGGGGGGGACAGGTAAAGCAAGGGGGCGACGGGAGGTCTCGGGTGTGCCTCGGATAACCTCTGGGCGTGGCGAGCACGCGTTCCAGAGCCGCGTTGGAGCTATCCTAGCGTCTGGGAGGGGCGTGCGAGGCAAGGAGGGATTGCCTGGCGCATGGGGATGCTCTGCAGAAGCTGTCCGTGAGCTACATGACAACTCTTGTCGGGAGAGCACCGTTTCTGCATGTCTGTTGCGTGGTCACCACGCTAAGGCATGTCTACGGCATCTTTTGGGTCGGCCAAAGTTGTCTGGGGTGTGGGGCATGCATGCAGGAGAGCAATGGTGGAGTTTCAAAGGAATTTGAGCTGGCTAAGATGGGTTTTTACTGCTGGCAAGATTGCAGCAGCAAACTTGGGGCTCCTCCAAGGTGTTTTTACTGTGGTCCACTTGGAACAAAACCATGTCTAGTGGCCTCCAGTATGGAAGGACTACATGTCCACCAAGTTTCAGATCAGGGAGATAAGAGGGCAAGGTACTTGTAGTACAAAGCTAGATTTACTGCCATAATTTGGTTTTAGATGATTTGCTCATATTTTCCACATGAGCATGCCATCTCTGGGTTTGGATTGATGCAATAGCATGAAAATGAAGTTGTGGCAAGGTCTGGGGGCATCTGCATGTACTGAATAATGGTGGAGGGGAAGAAGAGGTCTTGCCATGGTAAAAAGAGAGGGAAAATGGGGGAGTTACCCCCCAATAATTGATCAGACGCCATGACCAAGTTACTGGAGGTAAAATGAGGTTAGAATATGTTGTGGTAAAAAGTTGGAGGCAAGGGGAATCTACTTGGGTCAACTTTGCTTGTCCACTAGTTTATGGCTTAAGGTGTTTGATGTTGTTCTAGGGCACCTAGGTGTATCCAATGGCCCTGAGATTTACTAGGGGTAAATGGTGAGTCCATTTGGTGCTGATCACAAGTTTTGAGGTGATTTGAAGAAAGTTTGCAATATAAACTTGGTAAACCCTATGATTCAACGGAATCAGGTTTCTATAGATCCAGTTAGGTTAAACTAATCTCCTTGATGCACAACTTGGTGTAACATCATTATTTAGGGATTACTACATGTACACAAGGTTTGGGGTCAATAGTAGAAACTTCACAATGTAAAGTTGTTCAAATTTGATTCTGGACAGAGAGGGTACTGGAATAATTTAGTGAAGCAAAACAATTGAGATTGAGATGAAACTTGGCAAGATGATCACATATGTCATATGTGACATGCTAGAATTTTCCTGGAATTATTTGAGAATATTTCTTATAGAAATATTTCAAATGCTTGATTTAAGCAGAAAGGGTTTTGGAGGGTTTTGTCCAATATTTTGAACATGACCATGTGTTGAAACTCTTATATATGGAAAATATGTGTCCACTGAGTTTACCTAAATTTTCTAAAATATTATTAAAGCATTTAAATAAATTTTCCCTATAAAAGACCATTTCTGGACTTAAGGAAAAGTCTTTAAATAAAATAGGAAAATAATCTTTAAAAATAATATTTGGTGTTTTTGGGAAGTCATATATATAGTAGGTTTCAAATAAAGCCTTTGGTGAAAAAGGATCCACCCAATTTGAGGACTTGCAGCGCAAACCTCAACTCAGGGGTTTTTGAAAACCTACTTTGAATAAACCCTTTTTGGTCAAAATAAATTTTGATAAAAATAGTTTTAGGTCCTATACACATGGTATGATCATTAGACAAGAGTTTAGATCAAGGAAAAGAGTTTTGAGAGTAGGAGGAAGTTTTATGAATATAGAGCACTAGCAAGCAATCAAACAAGCAAGCAAATAGCACACAAAAGTTTTAATTGGCCCTGATTTTCGAGTCATGATAACTTAGTCATGAGGCAAAACACAGGGTGTGACATTGTCGTTCCTGCCTTGCTGCTGGTTGTTCACAAGGACTTGAGCCATCTGCTGGATAGCAGCAGTGTTTGCCTGGCGTTCCTCCTGGAGAACTTGGAGAAACTGAGCTATGGTCATGTTCTCCGGTGGAGGTGGTGGCGGGGGAATGTCGCCTTGTGGCTGCTCCGGGTGATCTCCAGCGTGAGCAGCCCCACCAGCTCCCTGTTGCTAGCTCGAGTTGCCGGCTTCAGGGTTGGTGAAGGAGCTGTTGCGGGTTGCAGTCACCATCCTATTTGGAGCAGCCACGTCAAATAACTGGGATAGACGAGAGGAAAAGCAATAACGGAGAAAGCGCGCCTAAGGGGGTTGGCTTAGTGCAAGTGTGGTAGAACAAAGGTCAAAAGACCAACACATATATTAAGATAAGATAGACGATGGAGTCGCTTACATGTTGCCTAAGGCAAAAGCGCGACTTGCATCGGAACACAAACAACAAAAGCAAACAACAAGCACACATGGTTTCATATGAACCGTTATACAGACTCGACTTTGCATGAGGGGTACATGACTGATCCTACCCTAGGGGTTCTCGGACTCAGGTGGTGGAGTGCTCTGCTTCCTCTCCAGGAGGGAAGAAGACTTGGTTACTCGCTGGTGTTCCTTCTGGCAGGATGCCCACGCTACTCGTCCTTGGGCTAAGATGTATCTGGCTTGGCGAAGTAGGTCTCAGGTGCGGTGGAGTTCCTGGCGGAGCTTCACGGACTCCTTAATCAGGTTGTGAGCCAAGCTGTCGGCGGAGAGGTTGAAGTACGTCTGGATCCTGAGCGGGGTGCCATCTTCCTTGGATGGGACCAGCGTTTGACTTTCGCTGATGTCGTCCTTCCTGAAAGGTAGATAGCGAGTAGCGGGCTCGTTAGCCATCTCTGGGATGATGTCTTGAAGGTGGACAAGTGCCTTGCATGCTGCCGTCTCGACTGCAGTCTCCAGGGTCTCCATCTATGGTCCTTCAAAGAACCAACTTGTCGAGGAGTCGTTTGCCTTCACGAACACATCAACGTGATACTCCTTCTTGATGGCACTGACCCAGTGCTCGTGGTAGAGGAAAACGGGTGGTCGGCGATACTGGCACTTCTCCAGGCTATCCTCGAGGAGTAGGGGAAAGCCGGATGCTAGGAGGGCTTCTGGTACGAGGGCCATCTACAAAGGTTTTGAAGGGAGGAGAGTCAACAAGAGTTTGAAATAGACTTAGAAGAGAAGAGAAGTATAGAAGTTGTTGCACCTAGCAACTAGGCACAGTTTTTTGAAAAGGGTTTTATCCTAACTAACGTCCATGCTAACTAAGGGCTTCCTATAGTCAGGATGGCTCTGATACCAGCTCTGTGGGGACCCCGACTCATAAGTCGTGATCACCGAATGCACGTGTACAATGATCCCAGAGATCATTGCTCACTGAACACACAGAAGTTGAATAACAAGAGTCTTACATCCACATTTAGCGTCTTACACAAATAAAGACCATGAAGGTCAAGTCTTACATAGATAGGGGCGTGAGAGGCCAAATAGCAAACATAACTAGCAGCGGAAATCTTGATCGAAAGCGTAGACCCATGCCATCTGCCTTAACCTACAGGCATTCTGACTGGGAAGCGTCCTAGTTCGCATGTTCGTCACCAACGAGCTCTTCACCATATTCCTGCTCTTCCATGCCTGGCCAATTAAATAACAAGTGGCAAGCCAATGAGTACTTTGTATGTACTCGCAAGCAACCCATGTTTGGAACAAGGCAATAACAATGCATGATATAGCTCTAAGTAGGTAAGTTTTCAGGAAAGCTAATTTTGAGTGCAATGCCATGTTCAAAATAATTTGTGGTAGCATGCATCAACAAGTAACAGGTATCCGTTTGAATAGATTACAGATATCAACATGAATCAAGGTTTGAACATATCATCTTCAGTCATCATGCCAAGTCATCCGACTTATCTCAAGTATCATCTTTATGTCATCCACACATGCACACCAAGTTTAGAGAACACTGGACGTAGCACAAGAGCGGTCATCCAACTGTCCTTGTCCATGGACATGGCTATTCGAATAGTTTTACGCTCTGCAGAGGTTGCACACTTTACCCACAAGACTCAGGAAACTTCCGTGTCAAGCCACGACTCGCAGTATTGTCCATACCTGAGGTAAGTACCCGAACATTGTCTTTCCCCTGACGATACTAAACAAAGAGTCCACTCGATTGGTACCCAGCCCACATCATGTACATCACAAGTAACATCCATGCAGGGACCAACGGTGTGCCCGGTGCCTGTGAAGACAGCGCATGATCGTCCTTACCGGCACGACCCCGTATCGAGAGTGACCACATCACTCCCGCCACTAGTAATGCGGGATCTATGCTAGTACCCACCAAGGTAGTGAACAAAGCCCCGTCCCATAAGGGGTATCGTGGTTGTACATGTATGGTTGGAATAACGGTCGCAACTTACACCAATCCGTTTTCGAAAACCACTAACACTCACTTGCTCCGGTACATCACTTCTTTATCAAGTGGTTACCCAGCTCAACATCATCTCCCTCGGGCATTAGTGGCACCCGCCGGGGTTTTCGAAAAATCTTTTGAAAACACTCTCGTTTCCAACACCATGCATATTCCCATCCCACTTGCGTAGCATCTACTAAGCATCCTATCTACTCCCACCCGCACAACCCTCATAAGGAGGTAGGGTCATGCACGATGCAAGTATCAACCGTAAAAGTATCGTAGGCATCCCACCGAAGTGGTCACCACATCAGATGATCAACATCACGAAATAAAGTGCTATATGCCATGCAATAAAAGGTTTCATAGTCATGGTCCAAGGGCTGCTTGCCTGGCTCAACAAAGTCTTCGGGGTCTTCAAAGTCTTCGGGTCCAACTCCCTCGTCAACAGTGCAATCTATCGTCGCGATAATAATGGCAATAATAAGAATCACAACCAAAAATAGAGCACAAACTCCACTTCAAAAATGTTACCCTACTCTAAAAAATACTACAAACCAAACTAAAAATAGTAGCCTAAGGTTTTGTAGTGAAAAAGATTTTGAAAACTATTTAAACAGGGGCTAAAAATATTAAAAACTAGGTTTTAAAAAAAACCACTACATAAAATGTTTTCAAAAATTTACACAAGTGGCACTGTTAAATACTACAGAATATTCTAAGATTTATGGTGGAAGAATTTTTGAATTTGGAAAAGTATTTGAACCAGTGGAATTTTTGGAAAACTGAACAGAAAAAGAAAAAGGAAATGGGCACTGTGCCTTGGGCCAGAACTGGCCACAACTGGGCCAGCCCAGAGCAAAGCAGCCCTAGGTGAACTGGTGCCCCGCGCGCGCCAGGTTCCAAACCTGATGGGCGGTGCCCGGCGGCCAGAGACGGAGGGAGAGAGCGCGGGCGGGCAGAGGTTGACGATCTGGCCCCACTGGCAGGTCATCGTCCACCTATGTCCAGGGGATGGCGGTGCTCACCGACGGCGATGCTGGGCACGGCGACGACTGGCGAGCATGAATATGGGCTCGGGGCACTGTCGCCGTTTGGGTGGAGATGGAGGGGAACGCCGGAGAGCTGGGAGTCGCCGGCGACGAGGTACCCGCGGTGGAGGCGCTTCGGGACGAGCTCGAAATCGACGCTCCAAGCTGCAATCGATGTGGGAAAGAGAGGCGAAGCCATCAAGGAGTTGAGGGAGGACGAACCGAAGAAGAAGGAGGGTCGGAGCGGCACCCTACCGGGAGATCGACGGCAGCCCGAGGTGGTGGCGTCGAGCTCGATCCCGAGCACAGGGGCTCTGGGAGGTGGAATGGGTTGTGCTGGCGCTCGATTGAGAGCGGGAAGGAGGAACCAGAGGGGAGAAAATGACTCGGGAGGGGCTATTTATAGCCTACCCGTGGTCCACCGGAGGCATGTGCGCCGATGAGGATGCAGTCGAAGCTAGAGGGCATGGGGGAGAGAAGGGGTGTGTCTGGGGAGTTCCTGGGCGTGGTCCACGACCAGAGGGAGCAAGAGAAGGAGCGGGGCGAGCGCACATGTGAGCTTGCTCACTAGCCGAGCTGGGCGGCTCTCGGCACGCGCAGGAGGAGGGAGAAGGAGGAGGAGAGAGGAGGGTCCCAACCGTTTCCCGTGTCCCGGACGCCGAGGTGGCCTCGGGGGACACGGTTGGGAGGCCCGAGGCTGTCGGGAGAGGCGATTGGGCGGCAGCTACAGGGCGTGTGCGCACTGTAGCACGCTCCAGAGCGCGTGTATGGCACGCCAACGGCATTTTGGGCGCGGCCAAGCCTGTCCAGTGGGTCCAGGGGGAATTATACAATGTGGGTGAGGCATTGGATGCTCTGGTGATCCACTAGTTTGAGAGAGGAGTGGAGAGAGAAGGAGATTCCTTCTGTCCAGAAGGGAAAAATGGGTTTTCACCCCACTTAAACATTGAGCTAAGCCATGAGTTTCTTCCTGGAGGTAAAATACAGCAATATGGGACTGTGGTAAAAGTTTGGGGGCAAGGAGAACAAGTTAAGAGGGGGAAACATGGTTTTTACAATTCTGGCAGAAGGTGTTTGATGATGATTTGGGCAAGAAAATGGAGTTTTCTTGACTTGAGATTTAGCAGGATGCAAATGTAGGTAAAAATAGGGAGGATCACCAAGTTTGAGGAGATTTGAATAAAGTTGGCAGTACAAACTTGAAAAACCGTAGAATTCCACAGAATCAGATTTCTGTAGATCCAGGCATGCAATCCTATTCCCCCAAATCCACCACTTGGTGTGGTATCATCACTTGGGGTTTAGAACATGTCCACAAAGTTTGGGGTCAATAGGACAAACTTCACAATGTAAAGTTGTTCAAACTTGGCTCTGGACAGGAATCGTTTTGGAATATACTGGTGGATCAAATCAATTGGGATTGAGATGAAACTTTGCAAGATCATCACATATAGCATGTGTGACTTGCTGGAATTTTCCTGGATTTTATTGAGAATATTTCCAGTAGAAATATTTCAAAACCTTGATTTAAGCAGAAAGGGTTTTGAGGGATTTTGCCCATTATGTTGAACATGACCATGTGTTGAAACTCATATATATGGAAAACCTATGTCCACTGTGTTTCCCTAAATTTTCTCAAATATTTTCAAAGCACTTCAATATTTTTTTCCTGTGAAAAACCATTTCTGGCCTTAAGAAAAAGCCTTTAAATAAAATAGTAAAATAATCTTTAAAAATAATATTTGCTGGTTTTGGGAAGTCATATATATAGTAGGTTCCAAATAAAGTCTTTGGTGCAAAACATTCCACCCAATTTGAGGACTTGTAGTACAAACCTCAATTCAGGGGGTTTTGAAAACCTAATTTGAATAAATCCTTTTTGGACAAAATAATATTTGATAAAAATACTATTGGGTACTATACACATGGTATGATCATTGGGCAAGATGTTTGGATCAAGGAAAGTGAAGGTGGATAGAAGGAGAACCTATGAGTGCCATAACACAATCAACCAAACAAACAGGCATCAAACAAATCAATCAAGCACATGCACTCAAAAAGTTTTAAATGGTTTCAAATTTTGTAAATCCATAGCAAAGTGATACAAACACAGGGTGTGACAACACCGCATTGACAACTGACTGGCGTTGCGATGCGGTGGAGTGGTGGCCGATCGGCTCGCGCCTGCCGGGGGATGGCTTGTCGGGTCTTACTGAAGATGTGTGTGCCTTGGTCCCCGGCAGGCACCGGGGACGTGGCTGGCGCGGTTTGGGCCCGTCCTGGGACGTTGTATCAACCTTGCCGGCGTTGCTAGCCAGCATAGGCTGCTTCTGTCGGGGTCTTGGTCTTGAATGTTTGATTTGTCTTCTTGATGCGCTCCTTGATCTCATGTAGAGCGGCTTCTCTGGCTTGAACTGGTTTATGTTGACGGGTTCTGCTCCTACTGTCTGTGCATAAGTCAGGGGCACTGGGTACCCCAGTCCTAGTGCACCGACAGCTGGGCTTGGAGCAGATCGGGCGCAGCCATGGCGAGGCTTCAGCTCTTGGACGGTGGTGTTGCAGCTTCGGGCGCCATGGCTGGAGCTGTTTCTCCAGCGGGAGGTCCTATAGGTGCGTCCATGGCAGCAATTAGAGAGAGAGACGGGAGAGAGAGAGAGAGAGAGAGAGAGAGAGGGAGGAAGCAGGAGATGGAGAGACAGGGGCCGTGCTGGACGAGGTGGCCGACGCATGGGGCGCAGCTGGAGGGGAACGCACAGGGTGCTCCTACAGCTGGTGGGAGGGAGGAGGTGCTCGGGCCAGAGGAGGACTTGACGCAGGTGCAGAGGCAAGCGTACTCGCTGGCAGCGGGGACGACGACGGTTGCTCAGAGATGCTCTGGCCAGCCCCTCGATTGGATCAAGCGGGAGCTCAGCTGTGGCTGCGGGCTGACTCTGCTGCGGGGACAGACGTGTCCTAGCGTAGTTGGGGGCTGGCCAGGGTTGGATCGGGCAGGGGTAGGCGGTAGGGGCGAGCGTTGGCTGGTTGGGATGGATCCCGAGGGAGATGGTTGTGGGTGGCGGCGGCACCGAGGAAAACGAGAGATCTTGTCCCTAATTCCTAGGGTTTGGTCTAGAAATGGACTGGGTGATTGCTATATATAGTAGGTAGGTTAGGTTAGGGGTTATTTGGACCCTCCGATTTAGATCGGACGGTCGGGAAAATTAGGTTAGGAAGTCCAATTGAAAAACGGATGATGGTTGGGGGGTTTCGGGGTTGATCCGGACCCAACAGTCACGATCGTACGTTTCGGGTTCGGGGAAGTTATCGGGCGCGCGCGAGGGGTCTGTGCACTGTGTAGAGGGGCTGGCATAGCAGAAAGGGAAAATGCGGGCAGCCCGACAACAGCTTTTAGTTTACGAAAAACGTCCGACAATTTGACCGGCTATAGTGCCGCCATAAATTTAACGGTTCCGGTATCAAACGACCTTCGAATGCGACGAAATTTGGCAAGCGATCTACCTACAATATATTAAGACCGCACGCCAACTTTCGACCCATTCATAGAAAGTTTTATACGCACTTTTTAAAACAATATTTTAACGATGTCGCGAGCGCGTGCGTGTGTGGTTGGTCACAAAACGGTCAATGACAAGAACGAAGAGAACCGGCAACTATGAACGGATGCAAGTTTTGAAAACTGACGGCGACAGAGTGTCGATGCAATGCGGATGATGCGACAACCAAACGAATCACACTATGACAATGGAATAAAATGGGAATCTTCTGGAGCGTCGGTCTCGGGCTGTTACAGAGGCTGCCAAGAGGATTGTGGCTGTCGATGCTGAACTTATCGAGCGCAAGGCTGGGCTTGACACGCACGAGGAAGACCTTGCCGCTCGGGAGAAAGCACTCGCCGCCAAGCTCGAGACCCAGTTTGCGCGACAGATCTAGCAGCTAGAGCATAAGCACAATGATGCCATCAAGGCTCAAGCTCTGGAGCATACCAGCAAACTTCAAGAGGCCGTCAAGGCTGCCGAAGCTGTCGAGGCCGTCAAGATCGAGCTGGAGGCTAAGGTGAAACAGCTTGAAGCAGATCTTGCCGCCAGCGGCAAGGAGGTCTTTGCGCTCAAGAAAGACGCGCAAAAGGCAGCTCACACCTTGGGGGGGCTGCAACGGTGATATTCGGCAAGACCAAGGAGCTCTTTGCCGCTGCTGTAGCTAATGCAGATCTCAAGCTAAAGCTGACCACTCTAGAGCAACATCTTGAGGACGCCAATGTCACGCCCAAAATGTGGTACTATCCTCGAGATGGCTCGAGGGCCTCGATAAGGATAGAAGCACATTTCGGGTGGCTTCGCAAGAATGGAAATCGTCACAATACATGTATAGAAGAGATGAGTATATGGAGTTGGCTTAAACTCGCCATATGCTACAACATAAATATCTCAATACGTCACAATCAACATACAGAAGAGCAGGATCCGACTACGGATTAAATCAAACGAAAACAAAGACGACGTCCACCCTACTAATCCCAGGCTGTCGACCTAGAACCCATCCTATGATCGATGAAGAAGAAGAACTCCAAATAGAACAATCATCGCTCTCACGTCAAAGCATCGCATTACATGTACCAACATCTGTTGTTGTAGGAACCTGTGAGCCATGAGGACTTAGCAATCTCATTACCAAGGGTATCAAGACTAGCGAAGCTTATTGGGTGAGGTATGGTTAAGTGGTGAGGTTGCAGTAGCACTAAGCATTTAATATCTGGCTAACTTACGAGTACAAGAATAAGAAGAGTGTTCTACGCATAACAGGCGTGAACTAGTTATGATCAAGAAGTAATCCTGAGTACCTACTTATGAGTCAATCATAACCCCACCGTGTTCTTTCCTGGGTGCAAACCTCACAAGAAGAGATGGTCACGGTTACGCACACGGTTGGTCTATTTTAATTGGGTTTACTTCAAGTTTTCTATAACCAGGTATTATAAAATTTCCAAGTTGCCACATAACTACGGGCATGGCTTTCAGAAAGATTTAACCCTGCAGGGGTGCTCCAACTCATCCATCACAAACTAGCCACAAGCTGCGGTGGAAAACCTCAACCACGGGATAACCCGTAGTATCCTCGGAATCTCGGTGCACAAGACGTTCGTTAAAGGTAAAACAAATCTAGCAAGACCGCCCGGCTTGCCAGATCCTGATAGGAGCCGACGTATCTCATTCTCAGGGCACTACCAGATGAGCTAGTGTACAGTGGCCAAATTAAACACCCAAGTTGCCCCGGGGTGGTCCCGCACGATGCTCTGTTTAGGACCAGCACCATCAGCACTGTCCCTCCATGTATCATGTAGATTTAATCAACGGGTAGCGCTAACTCCCTATGCATTAATAAAGATGTTCAGTATTATTATGTTGGGAAATTTTTAGTACCAATATTGGGCCTTGCCGAAAGAATTTTAAACCAAAACGAAAATCAAGGGGGGCCATAACAACCCCAAGCATGTTAGGAGTTCTCAATATGGAACATAACATCGATAATTAGAAACTAGGGCGACAAGAGTGGAACAAAACACACCAGGAAAAATGTCAAGCCTTCCACCCTTTACCAAGTGTATAGATGCATTAATTAAATAGAAAGAAGGATGTGATATCCCAAGATATCCATGTTTCCACATGGAACAACCTGCACCTGCAACTAGCAATGCTGTAAGAGGGGTTGAGCAAGTGGTAACTTAGCCAAACAACGATTTGCTAGGATGTGGAGGGTTAGAGGCTTATCATGGCATTTTGGGACGCTTGAGAAACAAGTGGTAGGTAATGAGACATAGCGATAGCATCGAGACAACTAGCATAGAAATGATAGTAGTGGTATCCAGGGTAATGGTCATCTTTCCTATAATCCCGCTTGGAAGAAGATCAGATACGTGAACTAGACGAACGGGCGTAATCAAATGAATCCTCACACTCCAAAACGTTATCGGGACTCTCACGAGAAGAAGCAATCCGGAAACAAACAAATGACACGATAAACAAACAAGCATAATCATGGCATGATGCACAATCAAGTATGATGCATGTCCATTTAAAATATGCATGGCATGGCAAGCACAACAATCAACTACTATACATTAAGTGAAGTTCAATATGCAACGAGTTGCATATTGACGAAACTCCACATTTGAATTATTTACTTCACTCTCGATTATGCTACTCATCAACATTAATTGTTGTTTATCATGGCAAGAGGTGAAGCACAATTAAACTATCAATCTAGGCATTTTAAATGAGGCTGGAAACAACACATAACAATTTGGGAAAATCGCCATATGCAATTTCTGAATTTGGTACTGTTCTTCCTAAAACATATTTTATATTTATTAAACAAGAAAATAAAGTAGACCATCTTATTCTACACGTTTTTCTAGTCAAGTTACATATATAATTTATTTAATTCGAAGCTATGGTCATTTAGTTATGGAATAAACCGTTTCACATGGCATTTATGCAAATTAATGCAAACAACAATTTTAAACATTTTTGTCATGGATGAAGTTGGATATTGTGAAACTACATAAAATTCTACCCAAGTTACATATATGAAATGTCTTATTTCGATACATGGATATTTGATTATTAGCAATTTAAAACAATGGCTTTTCTGTAAATATGCTATTCAGTGGATAATTAGACAGATTCGCAGACACTTAAAAAACACCATTGGGTTGAATTTGACTAGCCCAATAGCAGCAATGAGCGCAAGACAGTTGCGATGCACACTGGGTGTCAAATAGTCAGAGCGGGTGTGGGGGGGGCTCACCCATGGGCCAAGCCCAGTCGGTGACGGGCTGGGGAGGCGAAGTGGCTGGACCGGGGTGCCACGTGGCCCACGTGCGTAGGCGCTCGCGGTCAAACGTGAGGCGAGCGGCGGTGGATCGAGCAGGGGCGCACGTCGCCGACGATTATGGTGGTGGGGTGGCTCGGGGGAACTTCAGCCTGGCGACGGGAGGTGGACAAGAGGCGGAGGAGACCGGATGTGGGCGCGGGGGGTCGGACTCCCCCGATTCCTGACCGGATCAGGGCGCGACATGCGGAAACCATGCAGCGGCGGCCATTTTGGTGGAACTCCAGTGAGCTCGTGATGGGGCTTCGGCGGCGGCTACTCAAGCGGCGGAGGGAGGAGGGACGTTGGTGGGCAACGCAGCGAGGCGGCGGGGGAGAGAAGCACTCGGGCGACGCCATGGCACGAGAGGCGCATGGGCTCCGGCGAGCTCCCGGGCAGCACGATGCTGAGGGATGGCGGTGGACGGATCCGGGCCCGAATGGGGCAGATCCAGGCCCCACGGGCCCGCGGCACTGGGAGGAAAAACGAGGTACGGTGGAGGCTGGGTGGCACGGTTTTTGAGGCGACACTAGGGTTTAGTCCAAAATAGGCAGGGAAGGGTTTCCTTTTATAGCAGGGGGTCTAGGATTAGGGATTTTGCTCTGTTTTCAGACCGTTTGATCTCGATCGGACGGTCCGAAACGGAGGGGTAGGCAAGGTGGCTAGGTGGGCTGTGTAGATGGGCTAGGTGGGGATGAGAGGGAAGATGGCAACCCATCTAGCCCATCTACACAACCCACCCCTGCCTAGGTGGGCTATTAACGAAACTTATAGCGGCACTATAGCCGGTAAAACGATAGAAACATGTTGTTTAAAATCGAAATCATCTGACGTTTTACTGGCTATAGTGCCTCTATGGGTTTAACGGTGGGGGTATCAAACGGACTCAGAATGTGACGAAATTTGGCAGGCGGTCTACCTACAATATATTAAGACCGCATGCCAACTTTCAACCCATTTTGAGAAAATTTTATTCCCACTTGGAAAATAATTATTTAATGATTCCGCGGGCGCATGCGAGTGTGGTTGGTCTTGAAACGGCCAACGACGAGGACGGGGAGAACCGACAACTATGAACGGATGCAAGTTTTGAAAAAAATGAAGGCAACAGAGTGCCGACAATGCGAATGATGCGATGACGAATGCAACAAACAATTAAATCACACAACGATAACATAATATCTCGAAGTCATCTATAACGTCGATCTTGGGCTATCACAGCCAAGGGCAGGGAGAACATCTTAATGGAAGAACTCTAGAAGAAAAAGGAGAACAACCTAGGGTTGTGGACTGCCCGCCTTGTCGATATTGCAGAGAAGCTCACCCATTAGCCAGCAGTCATGGGCATGCAAGATTGGAGCTTCTCCGATGACGACAGGGAGGCCACAAGCTTCAGGTTGACCATTTTCTTCGAAAGTCTCATCCATGCGTTGAAGAAGCAGCCCGAAGAGCAGGCGAACAGCTTCACTAGCGAGTCCGGCAAGCTTTGTCGCGATGTCCTCCAGAAGGTGTTTGTGAAGATTCTGCACCGCAACCCTGGGATCGATCTCTCCAAGGCCTTCGTGAGCCTGCCGAAGGGTACTGACACCAACGCTGCCAAAGCGCTTGTCGCTCCAATTGCCGACAAGGTTAGCGGGATCTCCAGGACCGAAGGCCACTTGAAGAACTAGCTCCTTCGCGCCACCCTTGCCGCAAGTTCAGTGCATGTACATAAGACAATATTATCTTAAGTTAGACTAACATCTCTTGTCGGAAACTTGCCGGTGCGCACACTCTTGCCGTGAGCACTTAGAGAAAGGTCTTTAGCAGCTTGCCGGAAGTGCCACTGTCGGCAAGATTACCTTGGCGGTCTCGACGCAGCTACTTAAGTTGCTGAGCAGGCTTGAAACAACACAATAGAGAAATAGATTCCGACAAAGTTGCCTTCGAGTGCAGGTTTTTCCATACAAATGCTAAAATCGTTCAAGGAGAAATAGCAACTACAAATAAGAACTTGAAGTTTTTCAACTTAGCTTTTCTTTGTTGTTCTTCTTGTTGCAAAATGATAACTTGAACATCATTTGGGTATCCATACCGTCACTCCCCCAGGGAAACCTGGACGCTAGGGTCCCTTCCGTCCTTTGAGAAAAAGAAAGAAGAGAAAGGAGGAGGCTAGAAATCTTGACGGTTCATCAACCATTTCACACAAGACAAAATGAAACACAACATCACATGCAATTTACACAAGTAAATATGTACTTTGACTAGAGTTGTGAAACACTTAGCTTTATCGATTATGCACAGGGTCTTCGCGTGTACAAATGATTACATGCCTTTCCGACATACTCGTACAAAAGGGGCTTGCCGGGAGGCCCGATAAGCGCACCATATGGGTACAACTTGCGAAGATTCTTGATGCTCCACGAGTTATGCACCGAAGTGCCATCTTCAGCCTCCAGGCAGACTACACTAGGCCTGGAGACTCGCACTACCCGGTAAGGGCCTTCCCACTTTGCCACCAACTTGTTGGATCCCTTCATGGATTGAATCCGACGAAGAACAAGGGTGCCTTCCCCAATGCTTCGGGCGTGGATTTTGCGGCTATGATAGCGACGCAAAGCTGGTTGGTGGCGTGTGGCACGCACATCAACCAGAAGACGATCTTCCTCAAGGAGCGTTGCGTCGTCTTGCTGCATCAGCTTCTGCTCAGCTTCGTCAAAAGCTTGCACTTGAGGTGACCCGTATGTGAGTTCCGTGGGGAGCACCGCCTCTACACCATAGACTAGGGAGAAGAGTGTCTCGGTGGTGGCTCGATTTGGTGTCGTCCTGGGTGACCAAAGAACCGCCGATAGCTCATCAACCCATCGCCTCCCAGACTTGTGTAGCTTGTCGAAAGTCCTTGTTTTGAGCCCACGCAACACTTCATCATTTGCTCTCTCCACTTGCTCGTTACTTCTCGGGTGAGCAACAGACGCAAAGCAGAGCTGTTTTTGGACTTTTTATAAAATCAATACAAAACAAAGTCCATATTGGATAAAAATTTACGGGAGCTATTTTTGGACCAGAAGAGACCCGGGAAGCTTCGGGAGGAGGGCAGAAGACCCATGAGGTGGCCACGAGCCACCAGGGCACGCGCCCATAGCTTGTGGGCCCCTCGCGGCACCTCCAGACCTAATTCGATTTACATATATTCCTAATTACCCCAAAAACATCAGAGAGACGCCCGAAACAATTTTTTCATTGCTGCAAGTCTCTGTTCTTCTGCGACCCCATCTGGAGGCCTTTTTCGGTACTTTGCCGGAGGGGGAAGCCATCACGGAGGCCATCTACATCAACCTTTCTGCCTCCATGATGATGTGTGAGTAGTTCACCACAGACCTATGGTTCCATAGTTAGTAGCAACATGGCTTATTCTCTCTCTTTGATCTTCACCACAAAGTTCTTCGTGATTCTTGCGTTGATCTATTCGATGTAATCTTCTTTTGCGGTGTGTTTGTTGGGATCCGATGAATTGTGGGTTTATGATTATATTATTCATGAAAAGTAATTGAGTCTTCTCTGAATTCTATTATGCATGATTGTTATATCTTCGCAAGCCTCTTCGATCTATCGGTTTGGTTTGGCCAACCAGATTGATTTATCTTCAACAGGAGGAGAGCATTGTAGTGGGTTCAATCTTGCGGTGCTCTATATCCTAGTGATAGAAGAGGACAAGACACATATTATATTGTTGCTACTAAGGGTAAAACGATGGGGTTTGAACATATTGCTTGTACTTACTTTGTCTACATCATGTCATCTTGCTTAAAGCATTACTATGTTTGTCATGAACTTAATACCATAGATGCATGCTGGCTAGCGGCCGATTGGTGGAGTAATAGTAGTAGATGCAGAATTGTTGGTATACTTGTCATGGACATGATGCCCATATACATGATCATTGCATGAATACATAATCATAACTATGTGATTTTCTATCAATTGCCCAACAGTAATTTGTGTACCCACCGTATGCTACGTTCGAGAGATAAGCCTTTACTGAACACTATGCCCCCCGGATCTACTGAATTATATTTCCTAAAAGCATAAAAATCCCTTTCTGCAATTTATTATCTTTTATTTATTTTGGATTTATCTTTATCTATCTACCACTATCAGAAGTAATCCTTGCAAGTAAGGAGTTCAAGGGGCTTGACAACCCTCTCTGCCCGCGTTGCGAGCAAGTGTTTGGTTTTGTGTGTGCAAGTGTTGTTAGAAAGACAAGTTGTCGTGGTTCTCCTAGTGATTCAATAACCCTGGTTATCAATGCGGGAAATACTTATCACTACTATATTGCTTCACCCTTCCTATTCGGGAAAAAACCCAATGCAAATCATAAGTAACAAAAAGAATTTCTGGCACCGTTGCCGGGGAGACATCACCAACTTTGCTTAAGGTTCCTTCACACAAACTATCAATCACTTGTTCTAAATTTTCCTTTTTTTTATTTATCATTATATTTTCTTCTACAATGAAATAAAAAACACAAAAATATTTCTATTTGCTTGTTTGCTTAGTTATCTAGTTTACTTGTTTGCTTGCTTTGTCGCTATGATTCAAGAAAATACTAAATAGTGTGACTTTTCAAATACTACTAATAATGATTTTGTTAGTACACCAGTACCACCGCCACTAGTGCGAAAGCTTTTGATATAAAAGCCGCTTTGCTAAATCTTGTTATGAAAGAACAATTTGCTGGAAGTCCTAAAGAGGATGCTGCTTCACAATTTAATACCATCGTTGAATTATGTTATATGCATAATAAAAAGGATGTGGATAATGATGTGGTTAAGTTGAAATAATTTCCTTTCTCACTAAGAGATAAAGCTTAAACTTGGTTTTCATCCTTGGCTCGTAATAGTATTGGAACTTGGGATAACTGTAAGGATGCTTTCATTGCTAAGTATTTTTCATCCTGCTAAGATTATATCTCTCAGAAATCAAATTATGAATTTTAAACAGCATGAGCAAAAATAGGTTGCACAAGCTTGGGAGAGAATGAAATTAACGATGTGAAATTGTCCCACTCATGGCTTAAATTTATGGATGATAATACAAAATTTCTACGCGGGATTAAACTTTGTGTCGAGAAATCTTCTAGATTCAGCTGCAGGTGGTACCTTTATGGAAATTACATTGGGAGAAGCTACAAAACTACTGGATAATATTATGACAAATTATTCTCAATGGCACTTTATGTCGAAGAACTCCAATTACAGTGGGAGAAACTCCAATTGGTAAGAAGGTAAATTATGTCGAAGAAATCGCTACTTTGAGTGATAAGTTGGATTTTCTTATGAATATGTTTGCAAATAAAAATGCTCACGTTGATCCCAATGATGTGCCACTATCTACTTTGACTGAGCAAAATAATGATGCTATTGATGTGAATTTTGTCTCTAGAAATAATTTCAACAACAGCGCTTATAGAGGTAATTTCAATCCTAGGTCGTATCTCGTTAATTCCTCTAATAATTATGTTAATTCGTATGGTAATTCTTCCAAAAATTATAGTAGGATGCCCTCTGATCTTGAGAACACCATTAAAGAATTTATTAGTTCTCAAAAGATTTTCAATACTATGGTAGAAGAAAAACTACATAAAGTTGATGATATGGCTAGAAACATGGATGGGATTGCTCATGATGTGGAAACTCTTAAAAGTAAAACTTTGCCACCCAAGCATGATATTAATGAGTATTAATTCAATCCAAATCTCTATTAATGAAAGTAAACACTTGACTGCTAGGTTGAGAGCCAAGCAAGAGTTCCTAGAAAAGGCTATTCCTGTCGGTGTTTATCGCAATTATGATGAGGACATTAAAATGATAAATGTTTCACATATTGAATCTTTGTTTAGTAACTTAAAAATTGATGAAAAGGGGACTGGAGATGAGTCATCTTTAGCTAGAAGGCGTCCCAATTGTTCTAAGGGTGATGATCATAATGATAAAATGAAAAAAAGTGTGTTTGGAAAGGTCAAAACTTTAAATAGTGATGTGCCCACTACTTTGGATTACAAGTACTTTAATTGTGAAAGTTGATCTTTGGTTGAATGTATCTCCTTGTTTCAATCCATGATAAGTTCACCTAATGCTTACGAACAAAATAAACACTTTACTAAACATATTGTGGAAGCTATGATAAAAGCTCATGAAGACAAGTTTGAACTAGAAGTTTCAATACCTAGAAAATTGCATGTTGAATGGGAACCTACTATTAAAATCAAGCTGAAAATTATGAATGCAATGCTTTGTGTGACCTAGGTGCTAGTTTTTCTGCTATACCGAAATCTTTATGTGATGTGCTAGGTCTCACCAATATAAATGAATGTTCCCTCAACTTGCATTTAGCAGATTCTACTATTAAGAAACCATTGATTAGAATGAATAATGTGCTTATTCTTGCTAATAGAAACTATGTGTTAGTGGATTTCATTGTGCTTGATATTGAAGCAATCCGTCCTTTCCTAGTATACTTGGTAGGCCTTTCCTATCAATGATAGCTGTTATTATTGACATGAAAGAAGGTAATATTAGATTCCAATTCCCATTAAATAAAGGGATGAAACACTTTACTTGAAATAGAATTAAACCACCTTATGAATATATTATGAGGTCCACCTATGATATTAATTTAAAGGACGACAATACTTCAAACAATGCATTATGCCTAGCTTGGGGATAAAACAATAGCGTTTGTTTGGAGGCAACCCAATAGTTATCTTTAAATTTTCCTTTTAATTTCTGTTATTTTGAGGTTATACATTTGTTTATATTGTTATGGTACTGTTTTTTTGGTTAAATTAGTGTTTGTACCAAGTAAAGCCTTTGGGATGGTTTGGAAGATAGTAAAACTGATGCTGTACAAAAACAGAAACTTTTACGCCCAGTGCAAAATTTCTCTGATTTTACTGGAGCGTCTTTTTCATCTGAATTGTTTACACAATATTGGTATACAAATTTCCCAAGTTTTCCTAATGTTTCATAATTTTAAGAGTTAAATAAGTTTGGTTTTAGTACAAATCACTATACTCTGTTATGTTTTAGACAAATTCTTTTTTGCTTATATAGTTTGCTAGTTTTGATGATGTTATGGATTGTACCGGGGGTATAACCCATGGAGAAGTTGGAATACAATACCTATCATGCAATAATAAAATATGAATAAATTTAAAACAATACCTAAAGTATTTGATATGTCTATTATACTAACAGATCTCACGAGCTTTTGTTGAGTTTTCTGTGCTGAAGTTTTCAAGGTTTGGGTGAGACAACGATGAACGAATAGCGGAAAGACCCTAAGCTTGTGGATGCCCAAGGCAACCCAAGGTAATATTCAAGGAAGACCCAAGCGTCTAAGATTGGGGATGCCCCAGAAGGCATCCCCTCTTTCGTCTCCAATCTATCAGCAAGTCACTTGGAACTATATTTTTATTCATCACATGATATGAGTTTTTATTGGAACATCGTGTACTATAGTTTATTTTTCTTTTTTAGTTTGCCACAATCATCGTTCGCTAGAAACACTTTTCGAGAGAGACACGCTTTCATCATAATTTGTTAGAATACTCTAGGTACTTCACTTATATCTTTTGAGCTAGGCCCTCACTCTAGTGCTTCACTTATATCTTGTTAGAGCATGCCGACGGTCACATTTTATAGAAATAGTTGAACTATCATGATTCACTTAAATTGTTTTGAGAGTATAAGGAAATAGGAATGGTAATTTCCACGTGTTATAAGACTAGTCTAAAAAGGATAGGTATTCAAAGGGGATATAATAAAAAGGGATTTCTATTTTCATGCCCCTGGTTCCTTAGTTCTCCTAAGTTTTGCCCAAGTGAACTAACTTTGCTCACTTTTGCCCTCCCCACTCCACCACCTGCTCACAAAAGGCCAAACGGAGCACCATCGTCCAGTCAAAGCCTTCGACCGTTACCTCTAGCGAGTGGGCTGGCCTGATATCCTGAAAGGTGGGTCACTTACCTACCGCGCGATGTTTTTAAACGCGTAATGGAAGGACAACGACACAGTTGATAATACAAAAAGTTGTTGTGCGATGTTTTAAGGTTGAAATAACCAAGGTTTGACCGGGATATAAAACGGTCCTCAACGGAATGAGCTTATGTTCAATCAGGTGGGTCCGACTTAATTTGGCAGTGCATCAAGCCCCCGTGCCGGACTGAACCCTCCTTGATCCCCTCTTTGTTCTCGATGGTGGCTGCGGGTGGTGGAGATATCATTCTTGGATACAGCGCAGATGAGGTGAGTGAATTCGAAACCCTAATCCGTGCCGATTTAGATCTGACCGCATCGCCTCTGTTTTCGGCGGATTTGGAGTCTAGATTGTCTGGGCACAGGTGGGGTTAATGAGATGAAGCCGGCGCTGGCAAACAGGGGGGATGGTGCTGCAAGGGTTGCTTCCATTGATTGGAATTCATTAGAATTAGATGACCCTACAAATTTGTTCACTGCACCAATGGCCGACCCTGAGATGCAAATTCTATTGGAATTCCAGTAGATGATATAGATAAGGAGGAGATGGGTGAATCTGGTTTACCTGCTGATGGTAACAGAGATTCATCTCAAGATGTGTATGGATAGTTGATGGAAGATGGTGTTGATCGTGTTGATGATGCACATGATGATCAGCTAGTGAATGTCTATGACAAAAAAAACAGTAATTGAAGTGGGGAAGTTGTGGCCAAACATGGATGAGTTTAGGATGTGTTTTAAGACTTGTTGAAAGCACAACTTCTCCCTAGGTGGTTTTGGTAAATAATAACAACATATATTTCATTGGACTAATCTTTCCACTAAGTGTATCTCAGAAAAAAGTTCAATGATGGGTTGGCTAAAAGATTGTGTGGAGAACCTCCCCAAGGAAAGGAAGGAATAGAATTGGCCATGCTTCAAGATCAAGGACTCTACATTTTACAATTTGTGAGAAATCACTTTGATTCCATTGGAAAGCCAATACTATTAAAAGGGGATGGGGTAAATATGATGATCTGCTTGCTCAAGTGCTTAGAGGTAGCCACCAAAAATGCTCACCCACTTTCCCACACTTATCCTCTATCCAAAGACTAAAGTCAAAATTTGGCGACACCAACATTCCCATTCGAATCCACCGAGTTTATTCAAGACACAAGCTAAACCAAACCCTAGCATCTCGGTACTACCAACTTTCCATTCGATGCAACCGAAAACAGTGACCAACTTCCTGGTTAGCCATTTTCTAGAATCGGTCTCACCGAGTTATGAAAATCGGTCTCACCGAGAAGTTGGACCAACTCTTTGTTAACCCATTTCTTGAAATCGGTCCCGCCGACTTTGAGGAATCGGTCACACAGATTTGGTAACTGCCTAGGTCACCCATATCGGTACCACCGAGATTTATATATCGGTCTCACCGAAAACACCAAAGTTGCCACATTTTGAACTAGTCGGTGCCACCGAGTTTCACTTGGGTTTCACCGAGTTGGGCAATAATGTTGTAACGGTTGGATTTTTGGAGAAGCCTATACATACCCCTCCACCACCATTCATTCATAAGAGAAGAACTCAGAACACACACCCACTTGCCATATCCAATTTCTGAGAGAGAACCACCTACCCTTGTATTGAGGTCAAGATCATCCACTCCATCTTCAGGAGGTCTTTCTTTCTCAGGTTCACTAGAGGTATGCAAAGTCCTATCATTTTTCTTTTTCTTTTTCTTTTTCTTTTTAGAAGGACTAGGTGCATCAGCACTAATTCTTTGCGAGTCTTGTTCAATTCTTTTAGGATGTCCCTCAGGATAAAGTGGTTCCTGAGTCATTTTGCCCCCTCTAGTTGCTACTCTAACAACAAAATCTTTCATATTATTATTCATTTCACTAAGCAATTCTCTTTGAGATTTAGCAACTTGTTCTAACTGGGTTTGGACCATAGAGGCATGTTTCCCTACACCTCTAACATCATTAGTGATTCTAAATAACAAGTCACTCAAGCGAGCAATCATATCAGAGTTATATTTCAATTGTTTCATAACATTTGCATTGAAGTGATCTTGTTTTCTAATGTAGTTATCAAATTCATATAAGCACTGACTAGGATGTTTATTATAAGGGATGTCACCTTCATCAAACTTCAATAAAGAATTTACCTCTACCACCTATGGAGGTGGTGTGTCCAGACCATGTATTTCTTCAATAGGTGGTAAATTCTTAACATCCTCAGCTTTAATACCTTTTTCCTTCATACATTTCCTTGCCTCTTGCATATCTTCAGGACTGAGAAATAATATACCCCTCTTCTTCGGAGTGGGTTTAGGTGGTGGTTCAGGAAGTGTCCCTTCATCATGATTCTTCAATATATTATTCAATAATTCCTCAGCTTGTTCAACAGTTCGTTCCCTGAAAACACAACCCGCACAACTATCTAGGAAGTCCCTAGAAGCATCGGTTAGTCCATTATAGAAGATATCAAGTACTTCATTTTTCATAAGAGGCTGATCAGGCAAAGCATTAAGCAATTGTAGAAGCCTCCCCCAAGCTTGTGGGAGACTCTCTTCTTCAATTTGCACAAAGTTAAATATTTCCTGTAAGGCAGCTTGTTTCTTATGAGCAGGAAAATATTTTTCAGAGAAGTAATAAATCATATCCTGGGGACTACGCACACAACCAGGAGAAAGAGTATTATACCATATCTTAGCATCACCCTTTAATGAGAAAGGAAATAATTTGAGGATATAGTAATAGCGAATTTTCTCATCATGAGCAAAAAGGGTGGCTATGTCATTTAGCTTAGTGAGATGTGCCACTACAGTTTCAGTTTCATAGCCATGGAAAGGATCAGATTCAACCAAAGTAATTAACTCTGGGTCGACAGAGAATTCATAATCCTTATCAATAACAAACATAGGTGAAGTAGCAAACTTAGGATCACATTTCATTCTAGCATTCAAAGATTTTTCTTTCAATTTGCATAGTAATTTCTTAAGATCATCCCTATCATTGCAAGCAAGAAAGTCTCTAGCTGTCTCCTCATCCATAACATAAACCTCAGGTATCTTAGGCAATTCAAATATAGGAGAGCTAGGTCTAATAGGTGTTTCATAGTACTCAGTTTCAAGGACTTCATCAGTTTTAGTAATCTCATCAGTTTCAATAATTTCATTCTCTTTAGATCTAGCAATTTGTTTATCAAGAGATTCACCTGATGGCACATTATCATCAGGCATGATGCTAGCATCATCATAAGCATCATTCATAGCAGAAGTAGCATCATAAATAACTTGCGACATATCAGGATTAATATCATGTGGTGGTGTTGCAAGTCTACTCAAAACAGAAGGTGAATCAAGTGCAGAGTGTGATGGTAAATCGTTACCTCCCCTCATCTTAGAGGGAATGATCTTGGTTTTAGTATCCTTCAGATTCTTCATAGTGATCAATTGATATAAATCCCAAGTGACTCAACAAATATAGCTATGCTCCCCGGCAATGGCGACAGAAAAAGGTCTTGATAACCCACAAGTATAGGGGATCGCAACAGTTTTCGAGGGTAGAGTATTCAATCCAAATTTATAGATTCGACACAAGGGGAGCCAAAGAATATTTGCAAGTATTAGTAGTTGAGTTGTCAATTCAACCACACCTCGAGATTAAATATCTGCAGCAAAGTGATCAGTAGCACAGTAATATGATAGTTTAATAGAAGTGGTAACAGTAGTAGTAACGGTAACAGTGATAGTAAATGGTTTGTAGCAAGTGTAACAGTGACAGCAGTAGTAGTAACTTAGCAAGAACAATATGTGGAAAACTCGTAGGCATTGGATCGGTGAATTCGTTGGATGATATTCCTCATATAACAGTCATAACCTAGGGCGACATAGAACTAGCTCCAGTTCATAAATATAATGTAGGCATGTATTCCGTAAATAGTCGTGCTTATGGAAAAGAACTTGCATGACATCTTTTGTCCTACCCTCCCGTGGCAGCGGGGTCCATAAGGAAACTAAGGGATATTAAGGCCTCCTTTTAATAGAGAACCGGAACAAAGCATTAACACATAGTGAATACATGAACTCCTCAAACTACGGTCGTCACCGGAAAGTATCCCAACTATTGTCACTTTGGAGTTTACGGATCATAAAACGTAATAGGTGCATATGACTTGCAAGATCAGATCAAGAACATAGATATAATGGTGAAAACATAAATGGTTGAGATCTGAAATCATGGCACTCGGGCCCTAGTGACAAGCATTAACCATGGCAAAGTCATAGCAACATCAATCTCAGAACAGAGTGGATACTAGGGATCAAGCCCTAACAAAACTAACTCGATTACATCATGAATCTAATCCAACTCCTCACCGACCAGCGAGCCTACGAAGGAATTACTCACTCCCGGTGGGGAGCATCATGGAATTGGCGATGAAGGAGGGTTGGTGATGACGAAGACCGAAGATTCCCCTCTCCGGAGCCCCAAACGGGCTCCAGATCTGTCCTCCCAATGAAGAACAGGAGGCTGCGGTGGCTCTGTATTGTAAAACGCGATGAAACTTCCTCTCCTATTGTTTCTCCAAAAATAGGAATTTATAGTGCTGGAATTATGGTCAATGGAGCCTCGAGGGCCCCACAACCCACCAGGGCGCGCCTGGAGGGGGTGGCGCGCACTAGTGTCTTGTGGGCACCTAGGGCCCACCCCCTCCGGTGGTTCTTGGCTCCAGTATTTTTCATTTATTGTAAAATAATTCTCCAAAAAGTTTCGTCCAATTCCGAGAACTTTTATTTCTGCACAAAAACAACACCATGGTAGTTCTGCCGAAAACAGTGTCAGTCCGGGTTAGTTTCATTCAAATCATGCAAATTAGAGTCCAAAACAAGAGCAAAAGTGTTAGGAAAAGTAGATACGATGGAGACGTATCACACCTCCCTCGCCACCAGCGGTGGCCCCTCTTCCAAAAAGGAAGGCACGCTCGATGCCTCCCTCTAGGCCAGCTCTGATGCGTCAGCTTGGACGACATAAGGCGAGCCCGGCCTTTAGAGGGAGGTGATCGAGGATCACTCAGCCGCGTGCCAGCACGCGCAGCTCGTCAAGCGCCTGGGGGGGCCTCAACCACCTTAGGATCAGGAGGACAGCAAGCTCCAGGATACGGGAGATGCCTGAGAGGCTCACAGCACCAAGCTGACCGGCGATCCCACTCCCGTCTCCAAGTGGCGCATGTGCGTCGACTACATCTCCATCATTCAGGCTCGCCTCGCAAGGCCCCCCTCTCCCATCTCCACACGTGCGCATGCCCTTCGGACTGGAGGGGGCTGCGGCCACCTTCGAGAGGCTAATGCGCATGAGCCTGAAGTCCCACGCCGCAAGGCATGCGGAAGTGGTCCACGACCAATCTCCATCTCCGTGCGGCACCCCTCATGACGGTGGTGGGTGTTCCAGTGCCAAACACCTGGAATGCCCACCATCATCGTAAGTTCTGCCCGTTTTCACGGATAGGAGCGAGACAGAGTTGTACACGCTCCGGGGCTCTCTCTACGCACGCTGCCCTCGGCACGTGAGAGTCCCTTCCCACTCTCGTGTAATGCCCATGCTCCGTGCTGGTGGATTTTGACAATGAGGGCGCTTTTTAGCTGCATCAACCACAGGCTGTCTCGTGTCCGTCACGACATCGTTTTTGTCACACAATGAGGGCGCTTTTCACTTGCATTAACCTTAGGTTGCCATGTGTCCATCACGACAGCAGCTCCGTCACCGCATGAGGGAACTTTTCAGCTACATCAACCTCAGGCTGCCCCGTGTCCGTCACGATAGCATCCCCGTCACTTAACGAGGGAGCTTTTCAGTTGCATTAACCTCAGGCTGCCCCGTGTCCGTCACGGCAACGTTTTTGTCAAACTCTGAGGTCGCTTTTCCTCTCCATTAACCTCAAGCTGACCCGTGTCCAGCATGGCAGCGTGTATCTTTTTGTTATATAATAAACCTGTTTCATGCATCAGTAAAGTTCATTTTCTCCGAAATTTTGCCTATAGGAGACAGAGCATGCCTCAAGGGGCGCACGATCGAGGTCTCCCCCGTGGCTGGCATGGTGTCTGTGCTCGGGTCAGTCCCAGCAGTGCTACAAAACCCAAGTGACAGAGCTCTGGCTCACGGGCCTGCTCCCGTGTACGTCACCTCACTAGGTCCTTGGTGCTCTAGTCTCCTTGCACAACACCCACAGGCGGCCCTGCAAGCGCGCCCTACTGCGTAAAATGTAGAAGCTTGGCAGCTTCTTTGATGCAGGTTACCAAGGGCTCCGGGGCCTCCCCTCGAGAGGTTTCACGAAGCGGCATGCCGCGAAGGGCACGAGGGATCACGCTTCGCGAGCCATTCCCCGCGGAGGAGTCTCCTCAGGCCGGACACCACGAAAGAGCTAAGTTCAGACACTCCTCGGGTCACCTCCCTCTCACTTCCCTCTCGAGAATGTCTGATTCCCTTTGGCACGATCCGCCTGCGCGTCAAAGGGGGATCCTGAGCATCGCGCCTCACGGACTCCTACCAGCCGTAAGAGCCCTACACCCTCTGGCCTTGCCGAGCGCATGCTCCTGGCAGACCAACGATGGTGCAGTGCACCTCAGGGGCTGGGTGAGAGCGACGCAGGGCACTACAACAACATAAAAGGGGAAGAAGGGCCTCGCGAGAAAAGCAAAAACACATAAAACACCAAGTGCTTAATGCAAAGTGCCGGACAAATGTTTCACGCCCCCATGGGGCCGCGTCTACCCGGTTACAGTGAGGAGAGCAAGGAGAGCCTAAGCGGCAGGGTCACTGCTACCTTCGCCGCACCCCTCCCCGGCGGGCGAGAAGCGCTCCACCAAGCTCGCCACATGGTCCTCCACCGCCCTCTCAAGGTCGCCTCGAAGCTCCTCAGGGACTGGGAATGACACCGTGTGGAAGTCAAAGCCACGGTCAGCACGCATCAGATTGATAAAGACATGGGTCGACGCCTGGCGCAGCAGGTCGCGGAACTCAGCATGGTGGACTTCGTTCCATTGTGCGGAGCTCGCCTCCAGCCGCTCCACGAGCCTCATGAAGAAGGCCAGGTAGCTGGCGTCGTCAGTTTCCAAAAGATCTTCGATCCTCTGAGTGGAAAAGGTGGTTACGGCACGACGGGCATGATTCGCGAGCTCTTCGAACATCTTGGAGCGCTGATGCTGCTCGCCGCGCTTCCGGGCAGCCTCGTCATGGGCCCGCTGCACCTCATCACTAACGGCCCCCATCTGTGCATGGATCTCCTCCAGCTCACGCTGGGTCATGACCTGGAGCTCGACTATGCTCCACTTCTCGGCCTCTGACGCCTCGAGCTGCCTTCTAAGCCTGGCGACATCGGCGCCAAGCTCACTGCGCTTCTGCGTATAGCGGGACTCCTGCTTCCGTAGGTTCGCGACGTAGCTGTCAGGGAGGGCCTTGGCCTTCTGGGCAACCTCGCCCCGGGACCGCTGGTCAATGTCCTCCTTATACTTCGTCGTCCTCTCTACGAGCGAGGCATTGGCCTTCGCGACGCGCTCCTAGTAGGATGCATCGGCGGCCGCCACGCCGCGCTCCACGTTCTCCAGGCGCTCTCGCTCCCTCTCCTTCTCGATGGTGGTCCGCAGGAGCTCGCGCTCCCGGGCACCCAAGTCCATCTCGAGGACCATTGCCATGCTCTCGCGCTGGACGACCTTCACCTCTCGGGAGTCAAGTTGGATTGCACGGTCCGCGACGCGTTTCTCAAACGCCTTCTCTTCGGATTCCGCTTCCGCGAGGCGCTGAGCAGCCTCTTCTGCGCCTCAGATCGCCCCCTCAAGGAGCTCCCGGGCCTTTTGGACGGCCTCCTCGCTCTCCCCCCGCGCGGCATCGGCCTGACGGTGGCCGAGCTTGACGGCCACACTCAGCTGTCGCCAGCCCCTCGCGAGGCGCTCTCGCTCCTGGCGAAGATCATCTTCCTCGGCCATGAGGTCGGCCTCCAGGGAGGTGAGGGCCAATCGGGCGTGGCACAGGGTCCCGTTTTGTAGTAGGGCGCTGGGGCGCACCAGGGCTAGGGCACAGGGCGCGCTCGGCTCCTCCTCTCCCACCAGCGCCCCAGGAAGCCCCTTGCCCCTCCGGGTGGTCAGGGTCTCCTACGGCCGCTATCGTGGCCGTGTGGAGGGGGCTGGGCACGGCTGCCCCCGGCTCATGGACCCCCGGCAATCGTTCAGGGCGCGAGGCGGCCTGCACGCCAGCGCTCGCCTCCTCCTCAGGGCGGATCCTTGCCGAAGGCTCTTCCTCCCGAGATGTGTGGAGGACCTTCTCAGGTAGCTGGACGGGTACCACGGGCTCATCTCTGATGGTGCCTCCGCGCTCCACTGGATCTAGCGGGGGCTCCGGTGCGCCGTCCGCTCCCGACTCCTGCCACGCCCCTGTCGGCCCTGTGGCGCCTTCGCCGCGAGCTTCCTCCTGCCTCTTCTTCAGCGGAGAGCTCCTCCTACACAACAGGAGATATAAGTTGAGCATTGCAGGAAACAGACAGTTAGCGCGAACCGCGATCAGGGCATGGAGGCTTACTCATCGAAGGGGTACCAGCGCCTCCTCCTCAGCCCCGCTCCCAGGTAGCTGCAGTTATTGCTCTCTTGAGGCTCGCGGGCATCTCCTCCCAGGCCTCAGTGAGCGGAGTTGCCCTGTCTGGAAGAGGGCTCACCGCGCGAAGGGCCTCTTCTTCAGGAGGTGCAAGCTGCGGGGATCTGGATGGTGCCTCCCAAACGGAGCTGCTGCCGCCGCTGCTCGCCCTCGTCGCGTGTCGACACCGGGCCGGCAGGGGGGCTGACGTCATGCTCTCAGTGTCATATTCAGTCGCCACCCCAGCGCCCTTGCCACCTTCGGAGACCGGCATCACCTGTATCGGGTTGTCGTGGGATCCCGCGCAACCGGCGGGCACCAGTCCCCACTGGTCGAATTGCGGCATGCCTGCTCACGCGTCCCTGCGGTTCTTGTAGCTATATATGGGGCATGCCCCCGACGGCGGGAACGACACCTGCTCACCAAGGAGGAGGCGCATCAGCCCTTCCACTGTCTCCGGGTCGATCTAGTCGGCGCTTAGCCTGATGGGGTCCTACAGTCCCGAATGGGTCCACACTGGACAGGAATGCCTCTGGAGAGGAGCAATGTGCTTGCGCACAAACTCCTTCATGACCATACTCGCCTTGAGCCCACCGGCTTGAAGCTACCGCATCCTTGCCATGACTGGCCCCAGCGCGGCGCCGGCCAGCTTGGCAGGTCCCCAACCGAAGCTCGGCACTGCAGGTACATCCGGGACTTCGAGAAGGGGGTTGTACTGCTGCGCGTTCATGTAGACCCAACGTTCCCAGTAATTCTCCACCTCCTCGAGAAGCCGCATGTCGATGATGTGCACGCACACGCCCGTGGCCATCTGGAAGGACACGCAGCCCGAGCACTCGTCCGCTGCGATCAGCTTGAGGCAGTAGAACTTCCAGAGGAAGGCCACTGGTGGTAGGACCCTCAAGAAGGCCTCGCAGAGGTAGGCGAAGGCCGAGAGGAGAATAATAAAGCTCGGGTGCAGATGCAGCACATGGACTTGATAATGGCTGAGCACTGCATTGAAGAAATTGGAGAAGGGGGGCACCAACCCCAAGAATATGGCATGGAGGAAGACGGGAACATCGTGCCCTCTCGTTGAGACATGAGGCGTGTCGCCGGCCAGATCTTCGTCACCCCATTCTCGTTGCTGGCATTGGCCGTCATCGGCCGCACCTTGTCCAGCCCCTCTTGGTTGAGGATCACGGCCCTCCGTAGCGCGGGCCTAGGCCCCGATGGGGCTGACGGCCTCGGTGCGGTGGTTTACCCCCTCTCCTTCTTAACGGGGGCCATGGCGGCAGAGCGGTCGAGCAGGAGAACTATGCGCGCAAGGAAGAATGCAGGATGAGGACGACGGGGCGATGATATGACTGCACTCTGCACCGGCAGGCTTTATCACCGGGGCAGTGGTTTCGAGGCATCGTGGGAAGCGGGGGCGCCCCTTCACAAAATTTTCGCCATGCGCTCCCTCTGGGCCGAGCATATCAACGGGTCCCATGTCGTTTCGCTCCAGCGGGTGTGTGCGTCACGGGCCCAGGGGCTACTGTCGGCCCAGTGGGACCAGGGGTACCATGACCCATCTGCCGGCCAAACAAGGAAGCGATGCTGGGCCAGCCCAAGGAGGATGATCCCCACCTTTCCTCTCCTGAGGGAGGGTCCTCGTGAGGGGCAGGGCCCCTTGACACAAGGCTTAGCCCTACCAAGGCTGCCTGGCGCACGAGAGCGCCTCGTGAGGCTTCCCCTCGCGGGTAGCCTCGCGAGGCAGGTTGTACGAGGCCAGTCGCGGCACGCGGCTGTCATTACAAAGGAGATTACCCCGATGTCATGGTGAGGACAGAAGGGAGAGAGCGGGATAGTTTGCGTTCTGGTGATAAGGGAGGCAATGGAGCCCACCTCCCCCAAAGCAAGTCCCAAAGCGTTTCCTCTTTGGTGCGAGGGGATCAAGACGGATCGGCACTGCAGAACGGAGGTCATCGCCGAGCCCACCTGCGCGTCACGAAGACTACTTTTGTTGGCGGAGACCGCCTTTTGTCAGGATAGGACTAGGTTCATGTCCCCCTTTGAATTGCTGCCCAGTGGACACCCTTTCCCGCCGATGTTTACGGGGAAGAGGACCAAGGCACTACAAAGGGGGCAGAACACCTCTGTGTAGAGGGATTGAGTCATTTTCTCTCCCGCGGACCTCGTGTACCCCGAGCACAGCTCTTCTTCACAGAGCAATCGAACACTAAGCAGGAGTAGGGTATTACACTGCACGGTGTCCCAAACCTGGGTAGCTCATGTGTCCCTATCGTGTCCGGTGAGCAGCAGTGAGCTCGCCGTCGATCCTTTTGCGTTAACCGTCGAGTTGTAGGTAGCCAAGCCAAGTCCCCCAGTGTTTGAATCTCATTCACGGAGAAGTTCTTGGATGCAGATCCCAGACTCCGACAGGTTTCTTGGTGATTGTGTCTGCTTCTTGGGTTCTTGGTTCCTTTCCTGGGCACATATTGGCGTAGTGACCTAAATCCTTGCACTTGAAACAAGTGATATAAATCATGTCCTTCTGCATAGAGATTTGGCTCTTCCTGGTGTACTTTCTCTTCTTCTTCCTGGACTTCTAAATACTGATTATAGATTCTATTTCCTGTGGGTCATACCCAAACTCCACTATCGAGAACTCTCCTAGATACTCTTTACACTCCTTCGGGCAATACTGGGAGATATGTCCTTCTCCATGGACATAGCATGTTTTGGTGTAGACCTCCATTGGGGTATCTCCAAGTGGGTCTTGTACATCTTCCTTCATCATTGGTGCTTTCGTACCTTTACTGGTAGCTTCCTTCATACTTTCTTCCTGTTGCTTTATAGTTTGTTGGACCATGGGAAATATGTGGCACTGAGCATGATAGTGTGTGGTTCTTTCACATAAGAAACAAGTAAACTTCCTAGTTGGGCATTCTTCAGCTTGGTGATTTCCTTCACAATGAGGGCATCCATCCTTGTGTTCTTCATGGGTTCGTCCTATTTCTCCACATATCTTGCATGCACAAGTTTTCTTCATTTTACTATCACTAGCTTATGGATAAGACCAGAGCTTAATAGAGTCATCTTCAATTCCTCCCAGGACTTTGCTTCATTCCATCCTTGTATAGCTTGATGCATCTTCCACCATGTGAAAGCACCTTGTGTGAAGTACTGTAGGGAGTACGGAACCATATACGCGCTTCCAACGCCGTATTCCTTCACGTGATCTTCCATGTTCTGTATCCACTGTTCTACCTCCAGTCGAGTCATCGATCTAGGACATACAAGTCCATCTTCATTCATCATCTATTGGGTCCAAGGGTTTTGGGATGAGATACGAGAGAGAGGGAGATAGATACACACAATACAAACAGTATAGTTTTGTTGAAAATACGTTTTATTTGTTGCTCTCGGAAAACATCAAACAATCACAGCTCACAAATCATCCCATCTAATGTGAGTATTTATAGAGGGGTTTGGTCTTCTAAACATCACCTAAAGATTGGGATTCTTCAGGTTCTTCAAATTCTTCAAGTCTTCGGAGTCTTCAATCGTTGTAGCTTCAATTCTTCTAATGCCTAGTGAAATCTGGAAGTGGCCATCAGTTGTCACATATCTTGTCCTTCTCAGAGTTGTCTCAATTGATCCTTCGGAGGGTCAAAATGGGAAGGGCATATTCTAACTATTTGAGGTAGGAGGGGCTATTTGATAAAACCAAAGAAGACGAGAAGTAAAAGATCCTTTTTTGAACAATAAAGTTTTGGAGATATCCTGTCCTAGGGCTTTCCAGTTTCAAGGGCATGTCCTACAGCCAACATGTCCTATGATACCATCTCAGTAGCGACCCGACCCAAATGGATCGGTGCCTCTATCCTTTCTATGCCAGCCCCGGATTAGTATGCTGGCACACACAGTACTTTGATGAAAACGATAACATCACGTGTAAAATAATTACCGTACATCCAGAGTATACCTTATTTATCACAACTGAATCAAATCAATAAGGGTGTGGTGTCACATCAACGCCGACGGCAAGTTGAGTGTAGACCGTAACCCTATATCGTAACTCTTACCCGTCAGTAGAAACATCTGCAGCATGATAAGTTGCAGCCATGTAGGTCGGTACATTGAATGTACCAACAAGAACACCAAAAGAAAGAAGATGATAAAGACTATTCTATATGCAATATGACTTTGTGGCCGTGTGTCTAAATTTTTGCATAAAAATTGGTTTTATTTATTTTCCCTACAACAAAGGAATGTCAGGAGTTTTCACGACAGAGTTATATAATATGACATGGTTCCACCAACCAATGTCTCATAGCCCACAAGTCTCATAAGTTGCCAACAATTAGTAATATGTCCGGTGTTGAGAGTTCGGATATTGATCCAAGTCCAGAGGCTCAAATTGTCCGTAACCAGGGACACAACTAATCGATTAGGTTTTAACTTTACAGAGTGTTGTGCACTTTACCCACAAGAATTTTTCCCTCCTTGTAAGTCCTCGCACTGTTGGGTGTTTGAGAACAGGGCGAATGAAACATGGTCTTTCAAAGAGTTCCCCTGATCACTGTTCGGTACCCATCCAAACCTGCTATCGACTACATCTGCTAGCACCATCCCATCCAGAGTCACAATTAAGGTCAACCAAGCGAGAGCCCATAATGACTTGTGGCTGCACATGTAATCTTCCAGGCATGAAGTATTCTTCCGTCTCTTTGAGTCTGGGTGAAGCTTTCTGCAAGATGTCATGGCGCTTCTCCATGCATCCCGGGTCATCCACGGGTTACTCCAGGGTACCCATCAAAACCATCCTCCACCCAATAGTGTGTATTGAATTCTTGTTTCGGGTTTAGAAATCTTGAGGTCTTAAAGATGCAGGCCTTGAAGTAGCCATCTTGAAGTTGTCATCATTGACGTAGAGTACTCCTTCTCACACCACTCGCGAACACTCATACCAATCCCCGTCTACTATAGCGTAGGATAAAAATAAATAATGTCCATGGGCTTGATAAGAGGGGTATGGGTTCCTACCTCATGCTTCTACCCAACTACAAGATTCAATATAACTACTGGAGGATTTGTTTGAATGGTGACACTAAATGCAATAAAAACATAGGTATGAACATATGGTAAATGTGAATTGCCTGGTATTAGTTGATGAAGATAATATCGCTGTCAGAAAACTTGATAGAACTATTCATCACTCTCCAATGAAAATTTATATAGTCAAACATTGCATTCACATAAGCATTTACTATTGCAAGCTATTCTAACGATCATTTTTAACACCCCAAAAAACAAATAAATAAAACAGTAAGAAAACCAAATAAAAATCCAAAGAAAACATCAAGGAAATACAAAGAAAACTCCTAAGGGAAACTATAGGACTTTACTACAAACAACAAAAATAGTTTTTGTCCTAAGTAAAACTTAACAACAAAGAAAATTCTAAACAAATAAATAAACAGAAAATAAAATAATAAACTAATAAATAAACATAAACTATTTTATAATATTTTTCCCTAGCAAAAAGAATCATCTAAAAAGATTTTATAAAACTCATTTTATGACCTATACAAGTTTTAACACAAATCTAATTAAAACAAAAAATTGTTAAATTATAAATTTTTGCTCCTGATAACTAATAGAAACTTTGTTTCAATTTTATTAAAGTGACAAAAAATGACTTTTAAACATTAAAAGAAAAAAATATTTTCAATGGAAATAAGCATAAATTGGTTCAAAAAGAATTTGTTTCAAAACTGAGTTTTTTAAATAAAAAAACTAATAGAAAACAGTAGCAAAAAGAATTAATTCAAAACCTATTTTTAAATAAAAGTTATTAGAAAATTAGTGTTTAAAACAAATCTGTCTAAAATCAAATTTAAAATTTTCAAGCTTTAAAACTTTTGGTCCTATCAGAAACTTCATAATTATTTTAAACTACAGCAATTTGAATCACACAAAAATAATTAAAACATAAAAGATATAAGGATTTGAAAACTGAAACTATTCCGAAAACAAAAATTAAAACAGAAATGAAAACTATGCCACGCGTCGGTCAGGGGTACACGTGGCAGATCCTGAGTGGTCCAGCACATCGCCTAAATCAATCTATGAGCGGGTGGCCAAAGTTTAGAAGAAAATATCTCGGCATTTAAGTTATCTAATCTATGCCGTCGAATCTAGATCTAGCGGTGGAGGGAGTTCTCGGCGCTTACAGCAGATGGCGGAGGTCTCTAGAGATGGAGGAGGCTCGGGGTGGATGCAGGCGAGCGCTCCAGTGGTCCTAGAGCTCAGGGAAGAAGATGAGTAGATGCAGAGGACAACGGCGGATGATACGTCTGCAACGTATCTATAATTTTTGATTGTTCCATCCTATTATATTATCATTCTAGGATACTTTTTGAGTATTTATTTACCAATTTATATTATTTTTTAGCACTAACCTATTGACCCAGTGCCCAATGTCAGTTGCTGTTTTCAGCATGTTTTTGGTTTTTCAGGTTTACAGTACAAAACGAAGTCCAATTGCCCCGAAACTTTTTTATGATTTTTTCTAGACCAAAAGAAGACCTAGAAGCTTCCGGAGGAGACCGGAGGACCCACAAGGGAGGCACAAGCCAACAGGGCGCGCCCAGGGGCTTCGGCGTGCGCTAATGGCTTGTCCCTCCCTGGTGGCCCTCCTACCCCTGTTCTCTGGCCTATAAATTCACATATATTCCAAAAACCCTAGAGGGCATCCCAAAATACCTTTTCCGCCGCCGCAAGTCTCTGTTCTGCCAGGATCCCATCTGGAGCTCCGTTCCGGTTCCCTGCCGGAGGGGGGATCGATCACGAAGGGTTTGTTCATCAACCTTGCTGCCCTTATGATGATGTGTGAGTAGTTCACTACAGACATACGGGTCCATAGTTAGTAAGATGTCTATGTCTCTCTCTCTCTTTTGATCTTCATTACAATGATCATCGCATCTTCGCTTTGATCTATCCGATGTAATTCTTTTGTATGATGCATTTGTTGGGATACGATGAATTGTGGGTTTATGTTCAGATTATTCATGAAAAGTATTTGAGTCACCTCTAATATATATTATTATTGTTAATTGCATGATCATTATATCTTCATAAATCTCTCCGATCTATCGAAATAGTTTGGCCAACTAGATTGATATTTCTTCAGTGAGAGGGGTGCGTTGTAGTGGGTTCAATCTGGCAGTGCTCTATATCCCAGTGACAGAAAGGGACAAGACACGTCTTTGTATTATTGCCACTAAGGATAAAATGATGGGTTAGTTCATATTAATTGAATTCTCTTTATCTACATCATGTCATTGTTCTCCAAGCATTACTTCGTTTTACTTAATACTCTAGATGCATGATGGATAGCGGTCGATGGGTGGAGTAATAGTAATAGGTAAAGGCAGGAGTCGGACTATTTGCTTATGGACGTGATGCCTATATATACATGATCATTGCCGTGAATATCACATAACTATGCGCTTTTATATCAAATGCCCAACAATAATTTGTTTACCCACCGTATGTTTCCTACATGAGAGATGTCGCTAGGGAAAACTATGGCCCCGGGTCTATTCACTTATATATTTACAAAAGCTATCAATACCTTGCTGCCATTTATTTGTTTTAATTTTATTTTGCAATTTACAATTATCTACTATCATCTACACACTTCATTTGCTTGCAGATAACGAGTCCAAGGGCATTGACAACCCTCTTGCCCGCGTTGGGTGCAAGTGTTTGCTCTTTTGTGTGCAGTGGTTGAAGACGGTTGTTAATTGATATTCCTATTGTTTCGATAAACCTTAGTTCTTAACTGAGGGAAATACTTATCCGTATTGTGCTATAATTACATGTTCCTCTTCACGGAAAACCCAACGCAGATCACAAGTATCAGGAAGGATTTCTAGCGCCGTTGCTGGGGAATATCATCAACCAACTATCAAGTAACTTCGCACAAATTATCATTCACTTGTTCCTCTTTTTATTTGCTGTTATATTTAGTTTGCTTCATAAAAATCAAAAATACGAAAATATTTATCTTTTCTTGTTACTAGTTTACTTCTTTGCTTGCTAGTTTACTTGTCTTGCTTGTTACTTTGCTTGCTCGGTCACCATGTCTCAAGATACTACTAAGTTGTGTGACTTCTCAAATACTAATAAGAATGATTTTATTAGTACTCCTATACCACCCGCCACTAGTGCAGAGGCTTTTGATATTAATGTTACATTGTTGAATCTTGTGATGAAAGAACAATTTTCGGGAAGTCCTAATGATGATCCCACTGCTCATCTTAAAACTTTTGTTAAACTATGTGATATGCAAAACAAAAAGTATATGGCTAATGATGTTGTGAAATTAAAATTATTTCCTTTTTCACTAATAGATAATGCTAAGGCTTGGTTTTCATCTTTACCATGTAATTGTATTGGAACCTGGGATAAGTGTAAAGATGCTTTTATTTTCAAGTATTTTCCTCCTGCTAAGATCATCTCCCTTAGAAATCAAATTATGAATTTTAAACAACATGATCAAGAACATGTTGCACAAGATTGGGAGAGGATGAAATTGATGATTAGAAATTGCCCTACTCATGGTTTAAACTTGTGGATGATTATCCAAAACTTCTATGCTGGACTAAACTTTGTGAATAGAAATCTTCTAGATTCTGCTGCAGGTGGTACCTTTATGGATGTGACCTTATGATATCCCTCAGGTAACGGCTTTTCGAGCAATATTCATTTAATGGGGAAAATCCCCAAAAGTGGCAGTGGCATCACATATTAAAGGTGATACACACTTTCCATAAAAATCAAGCAAGAAGGCCAAATAAACAGTCATCGTCGCGCTTCTAGAGTGAACGACGGTGTTCCATACGAACGTGAGCGCTCGCATGTGGGGTCTTTTGGCTCGCCACTGCCTCTGGGGGTCATCTATTTTCAACTCGTCGAATTGGATCATGAATCATACGTGCAGAGACTCCAGAAACTCATGCAGAAGGCAGAACCCTAGCCTCCGGGGCTATCCAGAGGGAGGATCAAACAGGAGAAGGAGGGGATCCCTCTCACCGCTAGGGGGAAGAAGTCATCATCACCATCTTCATCACCACCATCTTCATCATCATCATCATCCGCATCCTTATCATCTGCAACATAAAGAAACCTAGTGGATCCTTCAGTGTATCAGTTGATTCGTCCACCCATGCATTCCATCACCATTACCATGATGACTATCGTCCCCATGTGTGAGTAGACCCGTTATTCTCGGGGTATGCATGAACCCTAGTGTGTAATAGGTTGTTTGGTATTAGGATTTAATATCCTCTTTGCATGTTTATGTTGATAATCTTCTTGACGTTGGGTGAAGTCGATCATCCAACGTATACCAACTTTGAACGGAAGGATATTACTGTCGGCTAATTGTCTGGTTCTGGAGTTGAGTGACGTGACAGGCCCCTTCTCCCTTCGTAGCGGATAGTTGCGGCAGGGGGTAAAATGGAAACCACTTTGACTGTGTCCAAAGGGACCTTTTCCCCCTTAATCACAGTTTGATAACCGGAGTGGGGAAGGATGGTGGTGGCGTATGGGATACGGAGATACCACGACTATGCATGTACCTGTACCGGCTCTGCCCACAAAGAGAAACATGTAAAGTGGCTTAGGAATCCAAAATAGCTTTGTGTTTAGGCACCCTATAGATGCACACCAGTGGGGATTCGAGACCCCTGGGAACACTTCAAATCATTTGTCTCCAGTCTATTTGCATTACTCGTTATTTATTTCAGTGATTTATTCACCTTTACACTTGCAACCTTATTATTATTTTTACTATTGTTCTGGATCACTTACAATTTTTAGGCACATTATTTGCACCTTGCAAGGGACCAAAGATTGATTCATGTGCTCCCTGTGGGATCGATACTCCTACTTCGAAAAGGCTACAACTAAACCCTGTGCACTTGCAGGTTATCAAGCTTTTTCTGGCGCCGTTGCCGGGGAGCTAAGTACTTTTGGTCTTGGTTCTGAGTTTTGTTGAATTTTGTGTACTAAGTTGGTTGCGGGTCTGGAACAACCATGGCTAAACATGGACAAAATTATCAACTTGCAGCCATGTGACTTACAGGTCCACCTATTCGAGAAATGTTCACATCGTTGGGTCCTAATACCAGCCGTATAGCTTATGAGGTGAACCCAAGTGCCCTCAAATTGTTGCACGGTAAATAGTTTAAAGGTGAGGAAGGAGAGGATCCTTATCAACATTTGCAATTTTCGAAGATATATGTGGTACATTTAAGTTGAATGCTTTTAGCCCAGATGATATGAATCTGAAATTATTTCCTCACTCTTTAGCTACAAAGACAAGCAATTGGTTAGTGTCCCACCCTGCAGGTACCTTTGATACATGGAGTAAACTAGCAGAAACTTTTCTGTCAGATTTTTACCCAAAGAAGTTAAACTTCTGACAGAGGCCTGGAGAAAGTCTGGTAAACGCATATCAAAGGTATAAAACTTTGCTAAATGATTTCCCTCATCATAAGCTCGTTGAATGGCTAGTATTAAATCTTTTCTATGAAGGACTGCAATATGATTCAAAGGAGGAACTAGATTTAGAATACGCAAGTTCTTTTATTACTAGCAAACTCCCAGAAGCATTGGAATTATTAGAAGGGAAACTTGCTAACCACGAAGCTTGGTGGAGCGATGAAGGAGAGGGTAAAGTAGAAGTGGATTTTGATTGCATAAAGCTTATCTAAACTCAGGGAGTGTTGAACAAATAAGTAATGAATTATACCTTGACCCTGATATTGTTTTAAGATTTGTTCAAAGCTATGCCGAACACATGAAGTTCCCAAATAGGAAATGGGAGAATTATACTGATGAGGATCCCGAGGAAGAGGTCATAATTGAGAGCTTGGAGGTAGAAACATGTAAACTGGCTTAGGAATCCAAAATAGCTTTGTGTTTAGCCACCGCTATAGATGCACCCTAGTAGGGATTCGGGACCCATGGGAACGCTTTAAATCATCTGTCTCAATTCTATTTACATTACTCGTTATTTATTTCAGATGATTTATTCACCTTTACACTTGCGACCTTATTATTATTACTACTACTACTTTTTTTGGATCACTTACAATTTCAAGGCACATTATTTGCACCTTGCATGGGACAAAAGATTGATTCTTGTGCTCCCTGTAGGATCGATACTCTTACTTTCAAAAGGCTACAACTAAACCCTGTGCACTTGCAGGTTATCAGGTGCAAAGAAAAATGCATAATCATCTCAGGCAATTCATAATAGCATGATATGGTATAGCCCTTGGCGACGGGGATGTCTTCCGAAATGATGTTGTAGCCACCACCATGATCTCCTGCGCTTGGTGAAGCCACCTTTCTCCGAGGTCCTCCGTAGTATGTCCGTCACTCCTGTTGATAAGATAAAATAACAAGTTCTAACATGCAGGTCATAAAAGTGACAATCCCTTGGCTCCAGCCATCATGTAGTATTGTGACTCGCAGGCCACTTAACGTTACAACATATAACCATCTCATACATAAAACCAATATCATGACAAAGGCTATACCACATCATATGCAACCTGCAAAACCAAGTTAGGCGTCCTCTAATCGGTTTGGCAAATTTTAATTATGGGGTTTCTAGGGTTTCCGGATAACTATAACTACCTACGCCCACCATCAAGGCGATAATTCTTGTTGCTATATTAACTTTCAAGCTGTGTGAGGGAAGGGACTGACTTAAAAATCTCTAGCCCCACACTAAACTTCGTCAATACTCTCTTGTTTGCAATGGTTCATTATTCTTGACTATAATGAAACCCAAAGAACTGTTAGCAGATAGTCAACAGCCAGAGCTGATCGATTATCAGAATTTTGTACAAAACTTACATCATGCCGTCAATGAACTGAACAGAAGCAACACTCGAGAGAATCATAGCAAGAACATGGAACCTTGAAATTCACATGTAATCTGGATTGAAACCTGCACCTACTCATAGAATCGCCCATGATGCCACTGTTTGGAAACGTGGTAGAAAACAAAAAAATCGCCCTACGATCAACCAGGAACACTATGAATATGCACTAGACGGTTGGATCATATCATTACCAACTTTGAGCGGCAGCGGAAGAAGACGAGTCGATGCAGATCGTACTTGAAGTCCCTTGAACCATCGATGAATGATATGATCCCTCGAACATAAGACCCAAAGCACGGCCTCTCCAAAGATTGCAAGCGTACGGTCTTCATGATCCAGCAGCGCTTCACCGTCTAGAGCTAATCGTCATCGGCGAATTAGAGGGAGGAGATTAGAACCACACTGGGCTTCTAATTATGAGGATTGGAGGATCTAGGTCTAGCTCTAATTAGATCAACTAGAACTAGAACTAGAGAACTAGAGGAGGCTCCAAAAACTTGTGTCAAAAAGGTGTCAATACCTCTGGTATATATGGGTTGGAGGAGGGAGAGGGGCCATAGGGGACACGAAGGTTCCAGAAAGCACTGGAGGGACACGAGATGAGCCACAGAGGACCCACATGGCCTGGTGGCGCGGCTAGGGCCTTGGTCGTGTCCCATGGTCATGTGGGCCCCACCTGCACCACCTTACATCCATTCTTCTACCTATAAATTCCATATTTCGCGAAACTCTTCACAATATTTTTTCTACGATTTTTTCCACCGCTACAAGTTTCTGTTCCAGGGAGATCCCATATGGAGGCCTTTTCCGGCACTCTGTCGGAGGGGTAATTAATTGCTGGAGGCTTCTTTATCAACCTCGTTGCCTTCATGACCATGTGTGAGTAGTTCCCTTAGGGTCCATAGCAGTAGCTAGATGACTCTCTCTCTCTCTCTCTCTCTCTCTCTCTCTCTCCTCTGTGTGTGTGTGTGTGTGTGTGTGTGTGTGTGTGTGTGTGTGTGTGTGTGTGTTTGATCTTCAATACCAAGTTCTGGTGAGTTGTCTCACATGATCGGATCAATTCGATATAATTGATGGTGTGTTTGTTGAGATATGATGAACTGTCACTTTATGATCAGATTGCTCATTGAATTCAATTGATTTTTTTGAGGTAATTTGCTTTATAATTGAATAACTTTGTATGTTCTTTGATCTATGTATCTTCTTTTGCCAAATTTGATGAGTATTTCTTCAGAGGGAGTCATGCAGTGTAGTGGGTTCTAATCTTGCGGTGATCTATATCCTAGTGACAAAGAAATACAACATGTATTGTATTTTTTCCACTAAGAATAAAACGATGTTTTCTCGTCATATTTGATATTTTACTATACATTATGTTATCATTCTTATTGCAATGCTCTATTTCTTGTAAACTTAATACTTTAAGACGTATGTTGGATAGCGGTCTTAGAGTGGAGTATTAGTAGTAGATGCAGTTGGATAACAGTCTACTTATCATGGATGTAATGCCTATATGAGTGTATGCCATGAATGATCATAGTCATAAATATAAAGATTGTAATTTAATCGCCGCCCAACTATAAAAAAATTACCATCGCCCAACTGTAAAAAAATTACCATACTACTTTGCTATGCTTATGAGAGATGCCTCTAGTGAATCTATGCCCCTGGTTCTATTCTCTAGGCTATGACAGGGTGGAATGGGTCTTCTTGGAGAATATAATGCATAAGATTTGCTGAAATGAGGATCACATGAATGATGGCTTGTCTAAGTTCGGTAAAATATTCTATGCAGTTTAACTCTAATGAGACAAAGGGTCTCACTTCTACTAGAGGATTACGGGGGTCCCCTCTCGCTATATTTGTTCATGTTGTGTGCAGAAGGTTTCTTCAGCTTATTTTAGCATGAAGTTAATGGCGTCAAGGGGTTAGGGTGTGCAGATATGAGTATACAACTTCCCGGTAGCAAGTGTTGGTGAAATCTAATATTTTCTTCTCGCCAAATACTAATGATCTTATAAAAGCAGAGATACGTGAAGCCCTTCAAATTGACACTGAAACTCTCTCCGATAAATACCATAGTCTCCCCGCTTTGGTTGGTGTTGATCCTAGTGATTGTTCTATCGGAAGGGCTAGCCAGAGGTTTAATGGGATGGAAAGAGAAATTATTATCAATTTGGGGTAAAGAAATTTTATTAAAGTTAGTTGCACAAGTGATCCTTATCTATGTCATGTCTGTGTTTAAGATTCCTAAAGGAGTGGGCAAAGATACTACTTATTTGGTTGCTCCCTTCTGGTGGGGGTGATGAAAATAGCTAAAAGATGCATTGGCTAGCTTCGTTGGAAGTATGCTTTCCGAAGAATGGAAGGGTTGGGGTTTCATGACATGCATTCTTTTAATCTTGCCATGCTTGACGCAAACCTGGAGATTAGTGGAAGATCCGGAATCATCATGTGCAAGGGTGCTCAAAGTTAAATATTATCCTCACACGTATATCTTAAATGCAGGATCGAAGAATGGATCTTTCTTTACCTGAAAAAGCTTGGTGTTTGGCCTCGCAACATTTAAGCGTGGATACATATGGAGGATAGGTACAGGGTGGAACTTAACATATGGGGTCATCCATCGGTTCCAGCTAGTGCTTCGAGAAAGGTCATTACGACATGTGGTGGAATGGTCATTGCCAGAGTAAGCAACCTAATTGATCTGAACCTTGGTGTCTGGGATGAAGCTTTTAATCAGATCTATTTCAATCGAGTTGACACCAGACGCATTTTACAAACTCCTCTAAACAGTCAAAGTTTCAATGATTTCATTGCTTGGAATTTTACAAAGGATGGTTCTTATGTTGTTAGATCAGGCTATCACCTAGAGTGGATGCATCAGCACAAGCATCGTGCAATGCAATCTAGTCATCAAGGATGCCTTTGGTAGGCTGCATTAGGACCAGCCAGGCCCGCGCGGGCAGAATTTGGCTCGTAAGGTTGCCTGGGCCGCATGTGATTTGTGGCCCGCATGAACCTCTAAGCAGGCCTAGGCGTGGCTCTGGAGGAACGGCTGAATCGGCCGTTTTTGCAAGCCAGACTCGCTAGAGCCACGCGTGGCGAGCGCCCGCATGCTTGGGGAAGCGTGGGAGACAATGCGACGCCTCATAACTCGCGACGCCCCCTCCCGTTACCTCCCTCGCCAGTTCACACTGACTCCCTCTCTCTCCCGTCACCGCCAATTCGGTTTCTCCGATGGCAACGCCGCCGTCTCGCCACGCCCCACCCACTGCGGTCATTGCCGGCAGTAATCCCATCCAAGAGAGGTGGGTTGCTGGCATCCTGGGGTCCAGCAGGGGCATGAGATGCCCTGTTGTTTTAATCTTATGCCTAGTGCTACTTATGAGATGCATGTTCTTGCTTTGTTCTTGTTGTTATTCTTGCTGCTGATGATCAGTGTGTTGTGTGTTGACAAATGGATGGTAAGTTCACCACATTGAAAGGGGTGAGCAGACCAAGTAGTTGCACACAACTAAACAGATGTGATTTTACATCGGCTCACATCTAAAACACAAACACAGGCAACCAATCAAGATACAGATGTTGGTTTTTTGTCTGCATATGTCCAGCCAGGCCCAACTGGGACAAGCATGCAAATGAACAAAAAACGATGCAGGTAATCAAACGCGTCCCAAAGCTCTTCGACATCGAATCATGTATGAAAGAAAAAATGTGGAAGCTCATATCTCGAGTAAAGTGAATATATTCCGCTAGAAAGCTTTATTGGACATCATTCCCCTGAAATCAATTTTGACAAACCAACACGTCGGACCGAAGGCCAATGCCCTATCTGCCATCTCCATGCTGAATTGCTGAGGGCAGGTAACTTCATAGTTGTCATGTCAGATTCTCCCTATCGTTAAGAGTGCAGCATTGGCTGAAGCGGTTGCGATGGGAAACGGGCTAAAACTTGTAGCACACATCAGATGCCCGCTGATCGAAGTTGAACCTGATTCTTTGGAAACAAATGGAGGTCTGCAAGGAAGAAACAATTGGAGGTGGAATGATGCAGCAGCTGTATTGGCAGACTGCGTGGACTTGGTAGCGCCGATGGGAAGGTTTCTTTCGAGCACTGTCACAGGGAGGCCAATCAAGTTGCCCACCACATAGACAAGGTTGTAGTTGTAATGCTTCTTGAAAGTGGGTTGGTGATGCTCCTAGCTTTATTTTGAGCAAACTTATCGACGATGCAACTACTCCTTCTGTCCCAAAATAAGTGACTCAACTTTGTACTAACTTTAGTATAAGGTTAGTATAAAGTTGAGTCACTTAATTTGGGACGGAAGGAGTATTATTTGGATGCAATAAAGAACGCCATGATGGCCTTACCTAAAAAATATAGGAAAAAACTGCACTGCATCTTGGTCCAGACTAAGGCGATAGGCCTGGGCGTTCAGTTAGACTCAACCAATTGGTTTGGTTCTAAGGTTTTTGAAGAATTTGGTCTTCCAAAATTGCTGACCAATCGATTCTTTGGCAGATCAAGAACCAAATTATTTTGGAACTGAAATTTCAGTTCAGTTATCAGTTTAAAGTTTTAACTGAGCAGAACTGAAGTAGACTAACAGCATAACATGCAACAGTTTTAACTTCTTCTTTTTTTAGGATTTGCAAGAGTTTTAACTAAGCATTCCATCTTTTATTCCACTTCCAATTGGGAGCAAACGGGATCGACTGCCCTAGTAGGCAGCACCTCTCTTTAGTCTTTACACTGCAAGGTTAGGTACAAAGTTACTTATAAGCCTGAAACTGAAAATCGCCATACAGTCATGCATCACCATCCATGGATGGAACAGAGGGGAGTTCCATGTGATTTACATCAGCCTCGGTTCTGTACAGTCCTGGATCAAGTCGACTTGTCGATCCTTCCAATGGTGTTCTGTCTTGCGTTTCGTAGGATGGTTTTATCTGCGGTGATGAAGAAGCCAGCGATACAGGCTGTCCAATAAAAACAAGGATATTGTTTTAGTAAACTCCCAATTTGGTGCCGCATGAGCATGACAAACAAGAATGATCGGCTGTTTGAGCTATGGATGACCTTGAATAGTGGGAAAGCAATAGGCATAATCATTGAACAAATGTCTATGATCAATCTGAAGTACGATAGCAACTTCTACTGTGTGAAGCCCACCAGCAACTTGATACTAATATCATCGGGATAGCCGAATCATTCAGTGCGAATAAACAGACATAATCACATAAATCTAGCAAACGTGTGGAGGTTGCAATGATTCCAAATTTGCACCTTAAACGAAGGAATAATTAGTAGGAGCAAAAATCCTGTACCAGAAATTGTTCAAGAACTCACTAGTTGTAAATTATTAACCTCTAGACAGACAACGAAAAATGTTGCATCTACTGTCAATCCTAAGTAGGAATAAATTGCACTGGATCTTGGTCCAGACTATGGCAATATGCTGGGCGTTCGGTTAGACCGAACCGATCAGTTTGGTTCTTCTGTGTCAGAGGTGTGGATCTCATCTCTTAGTCCATTAGGGATAACTAGCGAATATCCCTGCATGTTGCAAAGGAAGAAAAGGTAACTCGGCACCCTCGTACTAAAAGAATACTGCGTGCAAGGCACAAGAATTAGTCTGTGCAGGTGTGGTAGAGATAAAACAACCTAAAAGAGTTCTCGAGTGCAAACGTTCGTCGATTTGTCTTCCAGCAAGATGTGCTCTTGCACCATCAGATTGCCCTATGTAGAGTAGATGCATTTTAATATTTAGGTTTACATGGAAATTGTTGATGTGGTCACGCAAAAGATCCTGCTTCTTCCCTGCTAATCTCTCTCTCCATACAGATATGGCCATTGGCCAAAGTGTGTTTTCTCAGTCGAAGTTCCAGTAACACTGATTTCTCCAGTCCCTCGAAAAATGTTGTTACCATTTGAAAACAATTGGATGAAGAATAAAGATGGTTGGATTGATTTAATTATGTGAACGAAGAGAAAAGAATAATATATATAGATAAGATGCCACACTAATGTACCAATATCTAATCAATCGTGCCACTGTTCACCTGTTCCAGAGTCTACCTTGCTACTCCCAACAAACAGCTGCATACGTAAAAGACATTTTTTTGAGCGACCATATATAGGCTATGCGACTGGTCGTGTTTTCCTTTTTAGCATAGGATGCTGGGTCAGGAAGGACCAAGAGCTTTCATTAATCATAATACAGCAGTGTCAGTACATAGTTCAGTAGAGGACTCCAGAGGAAAATCACAAACAAATTCTCTGACATTTGCAGGAAGGCCCCCAAACCGAGATCTAAAAACGATCGGGTCCAAGTCATGCTACTGGTCGTATTGATCGATTACCACTCGGAAAATGGTGTCTACCTTCTTTCGCAGCCTTCTCCAGGCCTTGGCAGAGCGGCGCCTCTGTTTTACACCAGCACGTACATGCTGCTGGCCACCTCCTTCCTCCTCTACGCCGAAGGTGACACTAACGTCATTGTGAGATTCTTTCTATGGGTCACCGCTATGGGACACCTGGTCCTGTCTTCCGTGCACCAGTCTCGAGCTCGCCGCCCTGCTCTGCTCCCTCGGCCTACGGCCATCAGGCAAAGAGTCTCATGCGCTGCAGCTGCCCATCGACACGGGAGGCAGCAGGACCATGAGTTCTATGAGCTGGCGCGCGCCTGTGCTGATGGCCCACACGCCGCGCCTCGTCGACCAGTCGCAGCTGATCAAGGTCTTCCATGCCTTCGACCACGATAACAGACGAAAAAAGAGGCATGAGCAGCTGCCCTCCCGACGCGAGAACAACCGGGAGGTGTAAGGTGGGCATCAATGGGGAAGCCCAGCTTCAAGAGAACTTGCGATTTCCTGAGGCCGGGAGCGTCGGGCGGCTACCCTCGCCACGCGAGAAAGACGGGGAGTAGCGACGCGTGGTTTCTCCGTGCAGGGGCGGGGGGCGTTCGGACGATACAGAAAAAGGGATTAAGACCTTTTTTTCACTTGCGGGTGGCATTGGGGTTAAATTTCAGCAATTCTAGGGGCAATTGCGATGACATACTGAAAAACAGGATGAAAACAATCCTGCCTTTAATATCAGGTAGAGATTAGTAAGGATATCTTTTTATTAGGAAAGTGACTGGTTCAGTTAGAAAGATAAAGATATGGTCTCTGTTAGGGAACTCAAGATTCTATTCTTAGGCATCAATCGAGTCTTCCCTAAAGGGACACCATGTGCCACACAAGGATTATGGAATAGATGAGACTAAACTAGTGAACACATAATCTCCGTCCCCAACTTTCTCTCTCCATCATCCTCGATGCCATGGCCGGCCAACCTTCGCACCTCCGAGTTGTGCCCCCAACTGTGTCATGTTCATCGATCTTCGGACCGGTACCAATCCTAGCACGTGACGACTTGGTATCAGACGTGCCAGTCCTCGACACATGACAACACCAACCGCCATGGCCTCCCTTGCAGAGATTGTCAAGCTCCTAGCCGAGAAGCTTTCTGTGAATAAGAAGGAATATGAGGCAGATATTGAAGAACTCAAGGAGCAAGCAGTAGCCAACAGGTTGCCATTGCACGCCTGGAAAAGGGCAGCCCTAATCAGACCTTCAACAAGGAGGAGCACACCCAGGACAATCACAACCACCACCGCAGTTCCTCCTCTGATCTAGAGGACCACGCCTACGCCTACGAGAAGCGGGAAAACCGACACCTACCAGAAGCCGATGAGTGCGACCTACAACAGCAGCCGAGGGAACTCGAGCAGTAGAGATGGAGTGTCCTCCAGAGGCAGCCATGCGACCAATCGCAAGGGCAGCAGCGCACACAATGGCACTGGTAGAAGAGTCCTCTCCAGCTGGGGTAGTGGCTGCATAAGCAGCCACGTGGGTTGTGCCCTCCCCAGTAGCAACGACAACTCCTCTTCCCAATCCACCAGCAACGCCTTTGTTTCCTGCACCGCTCCTCCATAGGACAGCAATAGCGTCAGAGTTCATTGTGGCTGCAGCAAAGGATGAGCCACTCCTTGCAATCCTTGCTCCAAAGCCTAAGTATAAGCTTGGGACTTAATGGTCGTGTGTGGGGTGCAGACAAGGGAGAATGCCAAGCTCCATTGCCCACTTGGCAATCAGCCTAGCGGCGTCCCGGTTGTTGAAGACCTCAGTAATTGGGAAGCAGCTAATCATTGGATTGGATGCAATGAGAGTAGTCGACCATCTTGCGAGATGTCATGAACACCTCGTAGATGATCTTTTCTATTTGTGGGCACCGTGCCTTGGACTCGGAAAGCAACTTGCAGTTGATCCTGATGAGGAGTAAGAGTAATGTAGCGTTGCGAATCTCCACTCGACATGGTTCATCTATGGTATAGATGGGACTCATTAGAGTTTTTTTCTTTCCGTCGTAATGCTACTCTATTTGAACTAGTAGCTTTGGCTACTTGGAGTTTATTTGGAGTCTCCCAATCTTCCGGAGGACCACCCTTCTTATCCCCAACCGGTGTGGGAGCTCTGCCCACGGAATAGATTCCTCAAGAGATTGCAGTCACGTGTGGAAGTGGCACGTCCAGTCCATCATCTCATCGAAAGTGGCATTGTTGTGCCGAGGACGACGCTGAGCAGTGGTCGGCGACCACAATGAGATCTCACTTTGTCCACTCTCGACCTTACGATTGTTCCTCCTAGATGACTCAGGGCTGCCCTTGGCCTTGGAGGACTCGAGCTGGCCCTTGCGAGCTGGCCCTTGCTCTTGCCCTTGCCGTACTTTATCTTGTTGCGGACATCTTCTTCACCGGTAGCGTACCTATTGGCGATGTCAAAGAGCTCACGAGTGGCCCGGGGAGCCTTACATGCCACCGTGTGATTGAGTTTCCTTGCTCTTGAGGCCAGTGGAGAATGCGGTGATGACATCAGCGTCCCAGAAATTTCGCAAGGAGTTCTTCACCTTGGAGAAGCGTTGCATGTACTCCATGAGGATCTCACCTTCGTTTTAGGTGCAGAGTTGCGGGTCCTATTAATTCCTAGAGTTGTTGTAGGTACCTTGGAAGTTGTTGACAAAGAGGGTCTCAAGGTCTTTCCAGTCCTTGATGTCGTTCTGAGGCAGAGTGGTGAGCCAGGCTAGAGCCGAGTCAGCCAAGTTCAAGGACAGGTGCCGGATCATGACATAGTCATTGCCGCCAGCGGTCACGCACGCCGTGTGATAATCAGCCAATCAGATGTCCAACAAAGCCTCGTTTGTGCACTTGCCAATCTTGTTGACTCGGAAATGTGGCCGGGATACTGCCGCACGGATACAAGGGCCAAACCCACGTATGCCATGGAGGACTCCAGGAAAGATGGGGCTCGTTGATGCAGCAGTCGTTGTTGTCGCGATGGCGGCGAGGTTGTCACCCTCCGGGTTGACTCGGCATCTTGTCTCGAGTGTGTCTTGCACGTCATGGTGTGGCCCAAGTCGGCGGTGCACCAACCCAGCAAGACAATCAATTCCTCCGCATGATGATGATGACTGCGCCGCACCAGGAATGTGTCATGCGTGTCGCAGTAGGGGCCTAGTCAAGACCAGACTGATCCATCGAGGTGATGTGATGACGACAAACTAGAGTAATGAGTGCCTCCCATGCGTCAGCTCCTCGACAGGGAGGGGCGAGGGCTCCGGGAACTCACGGTGATAAAAGTCATGCGGGCCTCGAAGAGCTCAACCTGTTGGGTGGCTGCCTCCTCTAGTTGGATGCAGAGCTGGCGGAGCTCATTGTAGCGTTCAGCACCCTCCGGGATCTTGATGTCGCGTGTGGTTAACGTGGCGGCAATGGTGTTGCGAGTTGCCCCGCAGTGCCTACTGAGCCTCGAGGATTTGTGCGGTGATGAGAGTTGTCAGAACAATACCGTGGTTGGCATCCGTTCCCGCGCTGGCCATGAAGACCTCCCGGGAAGGATGGTAGCTCCCCGAGCTCTCGCCGTTGTCCGACTTGGGAGTCGAGGACAAACATGAGAGACTCAAGCATAGCAACCAAGTGAGAGCCATGTGGATGAGGAATTGAGGAGAGGATGGCGTTCCCACCAACTGGTCAAAAATCACATCTCAAAAGTGAAGTTTGTCGAATTTGTTGGCAATGAAAAATGCAGATCCCAAAATTGGAAGATCTGCCCCTCGGCGAAGGAGACGGTTGGGACCAGATCGCCCGCTGCGTCGACGATGAAGGCCAGGGAGCCAAAGTGTCCCTGGCCGAACGAAACCGCCGATGTTTTTTATGAAGGAACCCATCTGAATCTGTTCAGATGAATCTATGAGCATAGCGCCTACCTGGCGCGCCAACCATCGGTGTATTGATCCGTCAGTAAGTTATATAGGTGGCATATGAGTAGTAGATCAAGATGGGTGCACACGGGACACAGAGGTTTACCCGGGTTCGGGCCCTGAGAGAAACGTAACACCCTACTTCTGCTACGGTGAGTTGTATAGTTCGTATACGGCTTGAGATCCAGGAGATCACAAGCTAGGGTCATGTACATTAAAAAAATCTTGAACTGAAGCCCATTTCAGTGCCTTGGTTGAATTGGTATTTCAGCCCAATTCAATTCCTTGGGCTGAATACCTACATCCAAATCTCTACCTAATAATAAAGCAAATAGTGCTTCTGGGGGTACGTCAAATAATTGCCCCTAAAGTTTACAGAAATTACAGCCCAATGCCACCGCTAAGTGAAAAAACGATTCGTTTTCTCCCCACAAGTCGTTGCTATAGGCTTTTGTTTATTACAGGCCGACCCGCTAATAAAGCAGTAGACCGCAAGTAGCCCACTGGCTTGAGCCTCGCCCCTCCACCCAATAGATGCGAGTTCGATCCCTACTTAGTGCATATTTTTCTTTCCTTTTTGTTTAAGTTTTTTTATCAGGCATATTCAAATACTTTTGAAAATATTCATATCTTTCAATTCTTAACTTGAAATCAGACATGTTATATATGAAAATTCCTCAGAAAAATCTATAGAATTCAAATTTTTGTTATCTTGCATGTTAATCAATTTTAAAATTAGGTTTGGGGAGTAACTTTAATTAATAACTTGTTTATATGGGGTATTTTAGAAATGACTACCATATATGAACCTACACCATTTAAACTGAGTGCATATGATAGTTTTGTTAGGAAATATGCAACTTGTATTTCCAGGAGGCCATAGGCCAGTATATATACATGTACAGGTGTAGAATATGCAGGAAACCCCTTATACAATGGGGTAAATACGAAAGATTACATGGCTACATATATAGTACTCTAACACCCCCCCTCAAACTCATGGTGGATTAACAACACTGAGTTTGGAGAGATAGAAGCCATGCTGCGCTCTAGTCTGGGCCTTCGTCAGAAAATCCGCCAACTATAACTCGGAAGGCACATACTTAAGAGCAATAACCTGATCCTGCACACCAGCGCGCACATAGAAAGCATCAACACCAATATGCTTGGTGAGCTCATGCTTCATAGGATCGCGTGCAATGCTAATAGCACCCGTACTGTCAAATAATAGCAGAGTAGGTGTAGTGACAGAAACACCAAAATCCTGAAATAACCACCGTAACCAAGTCACCTCAGCCGTCAAAAGAGCCATAGCTCGCAACTCAGCCTCTGCACTCGAACGGGAAACTGCAATCTGTTTCTTCGTCTTCCAGGCAATGAGAGAACCACCAAGAAAAACACGGTAAGCAGAAAGTGAATGGCGATCTGAGGGATCACTAGCCCACGTAGCATTCGAATAGGTCTGAAGCTGTAAAGAACTGGAGCGAGGAAAGAATAGACGGTGAGAAATCGTGCCCTGAAGATATCGGAGAACACGAAGGAGATGACTATAGTGAACCGAAGTGGGAGCAGAGACAAACTGACTCAGAATATGAACCCGATAAGAGATATCCAGACGAGTGACAGCTAGATATACAAGACTCCCAACAAGATGACGATAACGCGTCGGATCAGGCAAGGGGTCACCATCAGTATCACGGAGATGAACATTGAGCTCCATGGGAGTCTCAACAATGCGCTCATCAGAAAGAGCAGCACGAGCAAGAAGATCATGTATATACTTTTCTTGAGATATAAAAAACCATCAAAGGTAGAAGAGACTTCAATCCCAAGAAAGTAGCGAAGAGGTCCAAGATCGGACATAAGAAACTGCTCACTAAGACGGGCCTTTACAAAGGCAATATACTCGGGATCGTCACCAGTAATGATCATGTCATCAACATAGAGAAGAAGAAGAGTCCGACCACGAGGTGAAAGGTGGACAAACAATGCTGGATCATGAGCACTCGCTGAAAAACCAGCGGCAGTTACCACAGAGGCAAAACGCTCAAACCAGGCACAGGGGGCTTGCTTAAGCCCATAGAGAGTGCGACGAAGACGACATACCATGCCATCAGGAACAAAATACCCAGGTGGTGGCTGCATATATACCTCCTCACGCAGCTCACCATTAAGAAAGGCATTCTTAACATCAAGCTGAGATACAGACCAATGCGTGCGAGGCCACGGCGAGAAGTGTACGAATAGTGATCATATGGGCCACAGGAGCAAAAGTCTCATCGTTATCACGACCATGCTCCTGTTGAAAACCACGAGCCACAAGACGAGCTTTGTAACGCTCAAGAGAACCATCGGAGCGAGTCTTAACCTTGTAGACCCACTGACAAGTGATGGGACGGACACCTGGAGGAAGAGAAACAAGATCCCATGTACCAGTGCGTTCAAGAGCAGCAATCTCCTCTGCCATCGCAAACTGCCATTTAGGATGAACAAGAGCCTCACGATAAGAAGTCGACTCAAGAATAGCAGCGCCAACGGTTGAAAAACCAAGGCGATCAACAGGAGGAAGCGGACGAGGACGCAAGCCATAGGTAGGCTGAGATGAGGAGGATGACACATCAGTAGACGCATCCACATTACATGAACGACGAGTATAATACTGAGGAAAAGAAGGAAGAATACGAGGAGGGGTCTCCGGAGTAGGCGAAGGTAACGAAGAAGACACCGGGGATGAAGGTGCAGAGTCGTGTGACAAGTGAGGAGAGGAAACCATGGGGGATGAGGGCGTCGAATCTGCAACAGGTGGAGAAGCAGGGGCAGTAGGACGAACGGGCAAGGGCTCAACGGGAGTGATCGGTGTGTCAGGAAAAGTGAGGAAAGATATATCCTCCACTGCAAAGGTCGAGGAAGATGGACGCGGGTAGAAGGGACGAGACTCATCAAAAGTCACATCCCGAGAAATACGCATCCGACGACCGACAGGATCCCAACAACGATAGCCTTTATGCTCTTCGCTATAACCTAAGAAGACACACTCAACTGACTGAGCGAATAGTTTGGTGCGTTCACGAGGGGCAAGAAGAACATAGCAAACACAACCAAACAAACGAAGCGCCGAGTAATCGGGAGAACGATCAAAGAGACGCTCGAAAGGAACGCCACCCTGCAAAGCAGTGGACGGCTGAAGGTTAATGAGATACGTGGAAGTTGAGACAGCCTCAGCGCAAAAGTGAGGCGGAAGAGAGGCGGCGATCATCATCGCACGAGCCGTCTCAAGAAGGTGACGATGCTTGCGCTCAGCCACGCCATTCTGAGCATGAGCGCCGGGACAAGAGAACTGAGCAATAGTACCCTGCTCAACGAGAAATCCACGCAACATCTTGGAGATATACTCTCCAGCAGAGTCAGCACGGAACACACGAATAGGCGTAGAGAACTGAGTGTGAACCATGGCAGCAAAACGCTTATAGATAGATAATACCTCACTACGAGAAGACATGAAAGATATCCACGTGTGTCGAGAGAAATCATCTATAAAGATAATATAGTAGCGATGGCCTCCCTTCGAGGCAAAGGGAGCTGGACCCCAAACATCAGAGTGAACAAGGTCAAAAGGACGCTGAGACACAGTCTCGCTATGAGGATAAGGTAGCTGAACCTGTTTACCAAGCCGGCAACCCTGACAGTCTAAAGACACACCGCCGGAGACGGATCCAAGAAGACCACGTCGAACTAAGGATGAGAGACGAGAGCCACATAAGTGACCCAGGCGATGATGCCACTGTTGAAAAGAGCTGGTAGACAAGGCAACAGAGGTGGAGAGACTGGCGGCGGTAGCAGCGGATGGAAGGTGAAGCCAGTCAAGCTCCCAGAGACCCTGAGAGTCACGACGCCGGGGGCCAGCACCAAGAAGAGCACCAGTGTGACGGTCCAGAACGGAACATGAGTCAAAGTCGAGAATGACCCTGCAACCAGAGTCAACAATCTGACCACAAGAAATGAGCTACATGGTAAGCCGAGGAACATGAGCAACATCGGGAACATGAAAGGATGAAGTGCTAAGAGTGCCTCGGCCAGTAACCGGGAGAGAGGTACCATCAGCAGTAAGAACATGAACATGAGACTCGAGAGGTCGAGTAGATGACAGAGTGGATAAATCATGAGTCATATGAAAAGATGCTCCAGTATCAAGAATCCATGCAGATGTACCTGCTTGTGTGGAAGGTGGTCTCACAATGCCAGAAGAGTCCGTAGCAAAAGCAACAGAACCTGTCGATGAAGAACCAGAAGATGGAGCAAGCAGGCATCGAAATCGCACAATCTCCTGCTCAGTCAGGAGCGCAACTGAAGATGTCGATGTAGATGCACCCGATAATAGAGAGTCAGAGGCAATCAGCAGGGCGCAAAGTCACGCAATCTCCTCCTCGGTGAAGGACACAGCTGAAGTAGGCGACGTAGTGGCACCGGGAGAGAAGCGACCACCACCACCTATGGAAGCCGCTAAATGTGGTGGTGTAGCATGACCAGTATCATCTGCAAAAGCCGGTAGAGAAGACGAGGCCGTGTGCAGACAAGCACCAAGCGCCAAGGGAAGACGCGTAGGCGAAGCGCAGTCGATGAAGTCACATGCACCAGTACAACCGGTGAAAGTCGCGAGAGGTGTCGGGGAAGAGCGACATTCACCGGTGAAAGTCGCGAGAGGTGTCGGTGTAGAGCAACAATCATCATATGTGGAGCTTGCAGCAGAAGAGCTACCAACACAACCATTTGTAGAAACCGGTGTGGAACGGCCATCGCCATCTGCAGAAGTTCCCGCAGGAGACAACGGCACAGACGGACGAGCACCAAGCACCGAGGGAAGGCACATGTCCGAGACGGGGTCAGAGTAGGGAACACCAAAAACACCGTCAAAAATTACCGTAGAACAGGCAGTAGACAACATCAGTTTTTTTTTGCAGCAGCAGCGGAACGAACGGGCTTCTGGAGCTGGCGGCTCAGACGGGAGTGCTTGGGCAGCTGGTATCCGGTGACGGGCGAATCAAACAGACCTAGCAGCGAGGACGGCCCGGACGAATCTGCAGCCGACAGGCACCAGCGAACACTAGTGGGCGAATCAGACGGGAGTGGCTCGATCGGATCAACCGGCACCAGCGGACACCAATGGGAGGATCAGACGGCGGGAGCGGCTGCGATCGAGAGAGAAGGCTGGCCCAGCACCAGCGGGCACCAGCGGATCGAGCCTGGGGGCTTCGATCGAGAGAGGAGGCCGGCGGCTCGATCCAAACAACGGGGCGGCAGCAGGACCCGAGCGCGAGCGGGAGAGTGCTGGCGGGGCGATCCGGTCCTCCAGGAGGAAAACTGCAAAGACGGGCTGGCGGGGCGATCCGATCCTCCAGGAGGAAACTGCAGCGACGGGCGGCTTCAGCAGGAACAGCCGTCTGCGGGGGAAAGAAGAGACAGTGCCGGGGGCAGCTGTGCGAGAAATTGGATCGGGAGGAGCACCAGTTGCGCATGCGAAAAAAAATACCTAGGCTTTAATACCATGTTAGGAAATATGCAACTTGTATTTCCAGGAGGCCATAGGCCAGTATATATACATGTACAGGTGTAGAATATGCAAGAAACCCCTTATACAATGGGGTAAATACGAAAGGTTACATGCCTACATATATAGTACTCTAACAAGTTTGAGACCAAACTCTGTTCCTCGGGACCGGCTCATCGCGCGACCTCGATAGTGGCGCCCAAGGCCAAGTCCGTCCCCCGGAGCCACGACATGTGTATGCATTAGGAGTTCAAGACTTGGGAGATGCGATCATGAAGGGGCGGGTTCGGGTCGGATGAGCTCAAGGTATCCCGGTTCAACGTGAGATTCCAAGACGGACGCAGACGACACCGCGTTGGCTGAAACTTGGCGATGTGCTAGCGGGAGCTTCAAATTGATCAGACACCACACCTCTACGCCACGCCGCTCAGATGGCCTCAATCATACGGATTTTTTGGCAGCGCAAACTGTGGGCCGTGGCGGCTGGCGACAACGGCGGACAGCAAGCCAGAGTTCATGCAGTTGACACATCGATGGACACCCGCGAGTGGCAATGCCCAGTGCGCCCTTGACCCCCACAACCCCAAACTGCACCTCAACGCCAGGGTAGTCGTCGTCAACACACGCGGCGCAAAGGTTCTCCTCACTTCCTGTCTCCTAAGTAGCCGAGTCCCTTATCGTCTCCCCGGTGACAGTTTCTGGGCTTGAGCTTGTGCGTAGGTGTCGGCGTCGACTTGTTGATGCTGGCCTCTGGAATCCTTCTCGGTGCGAGGGAGTACAACACACCAGCAGCAGAGCAGTACGTGTCTGCGTCAATTCTTCAACATGGGCTTATGCATGCAACGTGCGTCAAGATGAACCTAATAGCTCCTAATGCAAGGTGCAGGGCAGCAGGGGCCATGACTATGTACGTGATGAAAATAAAAAATTGTTTGTGCTGGGGCAGCCACGGCCCTGCCTGACGTTCACCTAGCTCCGCCATTGATCGGAGGTACAGATCTGTAAGTGTTGTATTTTCAGTTTCCAGTACTATAGGCTCTTTGTATGTACGTGGCATATATTTTTACTGTTCATTTGCGTTGTAGAGCTGTAGGCACACTTTTATCTGATATATGGCAGATATGGTCATGGACTCCAAGTAGCAAAATAGTACTCAGACTGTACTTTTTGAGGAAGATTTCATTCGTATTGTATTCTCACAGTTATTTTGTATTGATCAGACAAATTTCAATGGTAACTGAATTTTGATTGTACAATTTTTTCTTGAAATAGATTTCTCCATCGTACTCTAAAGTTTGCTTTCTGAAAAAAAGAGTAGCCCAAAGGAGGAAATTGATGGAGAAATGTGCTTAGAGAAAAGGAAGTCAACAGAGCTAATGAATCATGCAGAAGTTGAGAACAACACATAAGCTTCAGATTCTCCAAAACCAATATGCGTTTGATGATTCTCATTGATAAAACAAGCATAGACAACTTTTGACTAAGAACTTTGACATAGCTTAGTTTAGCTAAGTAGACTGTAGATTACTAGATTCGACAGGTTATAGCATGACCACATTTTATTGTGCGAGAGTGTGTATGGTTTCTTCAGATGTGCATTTGCTCCGTCATAAGCACGTTCGTACTCAATCGAATGTTTCCGTGCTCTTTGCTAAGACAGAAGAATATACTCATATTTGATGACAAATCTGTCAAGTATGAGCATGTATAGGGCTGCGTCAAGGTGAGGTGAATGATTGATCAATGTAAATATAGGGTCCATCAACATAGCCCAAACAAAACTACTTAGCCGCATAATATTTGGGAGTGCCGCCTTAGGAAATCAAAGTCATCATAATGACGTTATGTTTCCAGTTCCTCAAATGGCCTTTTAAAAGTCATTATCTAACCGCATGATTTCATCAACAATTTTCACATAAGTCTCAATCAATAATTGCATTGCCTGGGGATGTGAGGTAACCTGATGGTGTGCGAGCATCTCACATAAAAGACAAGCCGGCGAAAATCCATCCTTGAGAATTATCTCGAGTTCTTTTATCTCTACCACATCCGCAGGGCCAGATATTCACGTCTTGCATGTTGTATTCTTGAAGTGAAAGGGTGAAGTTATAATTTTTCTCCCGTTGCAACGCACGGGCATTTTTGCTAGTAAAGCCTAACTAAATTCGGTTCACCAAAAGTGATGACCGAATCAGGTAACATAATTTTCAGTTTTGGTCACGGTTCTTTCGGTTCGGGACTCCAGGTTAATATGCCCACCCTATAAGGCGATATGCTCAGGAAATGCATACAATTATTTCACCCATCTTACTCCTCACTAGCCAGCACAAGATAATGACATGTAGACAACGGAATTTTCTTTACAAAAGTAAAAGCTTCACAAATTAAAGAGTTGAATCTAATATATCACCTTTTGTTAGTATATGCGTGTGTAAAAGAGTCAGACATGAAAGAATTGCAAAATGTTTTTTTGCTCGACGAGAATGTTATGTTTTAAATCAAACGAGCCACTCTAACAGGATATGTAAAGTTAATCCAATCTAGAGTAGATAATTATACACATATAGGAAACGGCAGTAAAATGATAAACTGGAACACATAATCGCACCCCAAAGCTGCCAAAGTGCATGAGATTGGTCAAAAAAATGAACAAAGAAATGTGTATGTCAATTATAGAGAACCGGTGCATTGAAAATTATTGAAGACTAGCATTGTTTGTGAAAACAGGGCCAGGTGGCATAAGAAGACATATGGCCATGGCAGGTAACTGAATAAGGGGACAATATGATATTGTTGTATGCAAAATAAGGTCTATATGATGTTGCCAGTGCATGAAAGTAGACTACAGCCAGGACTACACTAGCTCGGCAAAGACAGTTTTGAGTAGCTCATTACCTGCCGATATGATGAGTGCTTGTGCGGTGTAGTTCAGATTATGCTTAGCCCAAGGAAGGACACGGCAAGCAACCAACTGCACAAGATCAAATTTAACAGAAGTCAGAATATATGCAAGTATGCACACAAGAATTCAGCACACAAATGCGCACCGTGGGAACCGCAACCACAGTACCAGCAATGGCGGCGTTCTTCCCTCCCAACAAGACAGCCTCTGCAACAAGATAACGCAGGAAACAAACATAAGAGGGAGAAAGCACAAAATTGCCAGCATTGCCTACATGCCACTGTATATCAACTTCACAAAGCAAATTGTGCTGCGAGTTGGGACATTAGATGAAGGAATGCATGCAACTATACAATTCTAGCAGCCACGAGCAGAGAAACCAAGACAGATTAACCCATGGGCAGATCAGAACACTATCAAGGAATCATCTTTCGGCTTCCCACACTGAGCCTAGAAATCATGCATCAGGGAAGAGTGAAATGCACCGCCAGTCCACGAACTCAAACTGATTCCACACTTTAGGCCATCAACTCATATAGTGATCAGATTTAGTCCGCCAACTCGTTTATTTGATCAAATAAGGCCAAAACCGATTAGAAATGAGAAAAGCCGGCCACATGGCTGCCACATCAGCGGCTCTTAGATCGTTGGACTAACTATTTTTTACAGGGACCTATTTGCAACCTTGTCAGTTTTTCTAACCTATCTCAGGTAAATGGCGTATAGAGTAAAAAAAACATGCATTGGATATGACTCGAACCTAGAACCTTTCAAAGTTAGCAAGCAGATGCTAACGATTGGGACACATCGGACTTGTTTAATTTGTGCCAGCCAAGTTTATATATATATATTCATGTAGAACCAGAAGATATCATGCAATCACCTTTTTTGTTTCTTTTTTTTGTGGGTGGATCCCATGCAATCACCTGATCGGTTTCCTTCTAGTGTTGGTTGATAGATTTCCTTGTATTTAGAATCATATCATATCTGTTAGCTCGTTTCCTGCCTTTGACATTATTAATTGTTTGGAACGAACAATTTTCTTAAGAAAAATATAACGGTATGGTGCATGGAAACGTTTGTAGTCTTGCCTAAGCTCATGCACGTAGGATAGTGTTTTGTTTTCTGTTAAAATAAGTGCATGCAAGCGGTCGGGATGTGACGCGCTCATGCAACTAGCTAGTGGGACGGTGCTGCACGCACGTACCCGTTTCTTTCCTTTCTTTTCTCCCGGACGAGGTCATGCTGTGTGAGGCAATCGTGGGATGGCGCGGTAGCTGCGGATCACAGCGCATCGTCCGGGCGAGTAGTTTTCCTTTCTGAGTTTTGTACTGGCATAAGAAAAGGAATGTAAAACAGAAAACGCCGCGACAGTTTCGGCAGCACCAAAAACTCATCTCTAGTTCGTCTCCGTCTCTCTCCCGAGCACTCCATTCTCTGCGATTCAGCTAGTCCGGCAACGACAAGTGGCATCAGAGCCCGGTGGTGTTCGATCCTCCGGTGGCCGGCGGTGTTTGATCCGCGGCGGATATGTCGGACGACGAGTCGGAGAAGAAGGCGGCGGCGGCAGCGGCGGCGGCGGCAGGGCAGTCACCCTCGTCCGGAGCACCCCTCGCGCGCCTCACGGCCAGCGGCAGCGGGGAGATCCGCGTCGTCGAGCGAGTTGTGTGGGAGAGCGAGACCTCTTCATCAACAATGGTCCTCACCCGTACAAACTACATGGAGTGGGCACTTTTGATGCAGGTCAAGCTGCAGGTCGCCGGCGTCTGGTCCGCGGTGACTGACGGCGCCTCAGAGGAGCGCGACGATCGGCGGGCGCTCCAGATTATACTCATGGGTGTGCCGCCGGAGATGCTCCGGGTGCTGGCCGCCAAGGACTCGACGAAAACTGCGTGGGAGACGATCAAAACGCTCCGCATGGGCAGCGAGCGCGCACGCGAAGCCAAGGCGCAAGTACGCCGGCGGGAGTTCGAGGATCTCCGTTTCAAGGACGGGGAGTCCGTCGAAGATTTTGCGCTGCGGCTCACTGGTGTCGTCGCCGACCTCGAGCTGTACGGCGACCCGGTCACGGAGCACAAGGCCGTGCAAAAATTCCTTCGCGTCGTGCCGAGGAAATATCGACAGATGGCGATGGCGATCGAGTCCCTCATCGATCTAAAAACAATGACGATCGAGGAGCTCGCCGGTCGCTTCTCTGCTTGCGAGGACCACTACGACCTTGATGACGCCACACAGTCCACCGGGCGCCTTCTGCTCACCCACGAGGAGTGGCTTGCGCGAGAGAGGCAGAGCGGCGGCGGTGGGCCATCGGCCGGCGCCGGCGGCGGCAAGAACAAGTCGCCCGCTAAGCCCAAGTCTCAGGGCGGAGCAAAGGGTGCGCCAGGGAACGCGGTCGCCGGCGGCTCTGGTGGTTCCGGCGGCAAGAAAAAGAAAGGAAAATGTCATCATTGTGGCATACCAGGGCACTGGAAGAAAGATTGTCGCACCTGGCTTCGTGAGCAAGATCAGAAGGGGAGGCAAGAGCAGGCCAATCTCGTGCGGGAAGGCGACGAGCATGATCAAGGTCTGCTCATGGCTGTGGTCGCGGACGTGGTCACCACCAAGATTCTGGCACCCCAAGCAGTTTTTCTGAATGAAGAGAAGGTAATTCCAGTACCAAGTCCTGATGGTGTTTGGTTCTTCGACACCGGGGCCAGCAGTCACATGACCGGCGAGAGGGGCATGTTCTCAGTGCTAGACGAGACGGTGCATGGCACGGTCAGATTTGGGGACGGATCCAAGGTAGCAATCCATGGACGTGGCACTGTTGTCTTCCGTTGCAAGGATGGGGAGCAAAGAGCTCTCACTGATGTGTTTTTCATTCCAAGTCTCAAGAGCAACATCATCTCCGTTGGTCAGTTAGATGAGGCTGGATGTTGTATTCAGGTCAAGGACGGATTAATGTCAGTACAAGACCCACGGGGTCGTATTCTTGCTCGAATCAGACGCACAGAGAGCAGGTTGTACACAGGCCTAGTGTCAATTGATGCACCAGCGTGCCTGTTGGCTCACAGCGATGATCAGACCTGGAGATGGCATGCCCGGATGGGGCACCTTCATTTTCGTGCTCTCAGGGCCATGTCCAGTAAGCAGATGGTGAGAGGAATGCCACCCATAGATCATGTGCAGGAATACTGTGATGGATGTGCGCTCGGCAAGCAACACAGAGCGCCATTTCCACAGGCCACGGCATACCGCGCGGAGAAGGGGCTCGAGCTGGTTCACACGGACCTATGCGGCCCAATCTCGCCGACCACGCCCGGTGGAAACAAGTACTTCCTCCTGATTGTCGATGACCATAGCAGGTATATGTGGCTGGAGCTGCTCAAGTCTAAAGACGAGGCGTTCGGCCGCTTCAAGAAGGTGCAGACCTTGGCCGAGGCCGAGGGCAAGTGTAAACTACGGGCGTTCCGTTCTGATCGGGGCGGCGAGTTCAACTCAATTGATTTCAAGGAATACTGCGAGAGCCTTGGTGTCAAGCACTATACCACAGCACCCTATTCACCCCAACAAAATGGTGTGGTGGAACGGCGAAATCAAAGTGTGGTCGAGATGGCCCGGTGCCTGCTAAAGAGCATGAGCGTACCCTCATTTTTCTGGGCAGAGGCAGTAAAAACTGCAGTTTACCTGTTGAACAGAGCTCCCACAAGAAGCTTGGAGGGTGTCACCCCATATGAGGCTTGGTATGGAAGGAAACCAAGCGTGCAACACTTGCGGACCTTTGGCTGTACGGTGCATGTAAAGAAGGCTGGACCAGGAATCACCAAGCTCTCAGATCACTCCACTCCTATGATATTTGTGGGATATGAAGAAGGGTCTAAAGCCTACCGTGTCTATGATCCAGTGACAAAAAAGGTTCAGGTGACCCGTGATGTGTTATTTGAGGAGAGCAGGCCTTGGTCATGGAGCTCTCCGGGAGCGCCGACACCGGCACAAACACCCGCTGCGTCCTCAACCTTCACCGTGGTGTACACCACGGACCACGGCGTGCACGAGTTGGATGCAGGAGGAGCTGCGGTGATCGCGCCGCGGCGCACCGAGGACGTGCCTACTTCTCCAACACTCGGGGCATCATCTCCCGTGGCCGGGACGCCGCGGACTGAGCCGTGCACTCCAGGTATCGAAGGTGCGATCCGGTGGGCCACGCCCCCCTCACACGATGACGGGCGGGACACGGACACCGGGCCGTTTCATTACCGACGTCTCTCCTGTGTCCTAGATGCAACCGAAGGAGAGGCGGTGCGCCAACAGATGCAGCAATGTCTTCTCAGTGCGGAGGAGCCTCGCAATGTGGACGAGGCCCTGCATGACACGGCGTGGAAAGCAGCCATGGATGAAGAAATGAGGTGCATTGCTGACAACCAGACTTGGGAGACTGCTTCACTCCCTCACGGACACAAAGCCATTGGTTTGAAATGGGTGTACAAGGTGAAAAAGGATCCTGAGGGAAAAATTGTCAAGTACAAAGCAAGACTTGTCGCAAAGGGCTATGCGCAGAAGGAGGGTGTAGACTTTGAAGAAGTTTTCGCTCCGGTGGCGCGCATGGAAACAGTGCGCCTCCTTCTAGCTCTCGCAGCTCATTCACGTTGGGAAGTTCATCACATGGATGTTAAATCTGCATTTCTCAACGGTGAATTGTCGGAAGAGGTCTACGTGACGCAGCCGCCGGGGTATGTCGCCGCCGGCAGAGAGGAGGCCGTTCTCAGATTGAAGAAAGCTCTGTACGGCCTGCGTCAAGCTCCACGGGCATGGTATGCTAAACTTGATGAGACACTGGCTGATCTTGGCTTTGTACGGAGTCCACTTGAACCTGCAGTCTATCGGCGCGGAAACAGTGAGTCATATCTCTTGGTGGGAGTATACGTTGATGATCTCATCATCACTGGCACCGATGCAGCCTCCATTCAAGAGTTCAAGGAACAAATGCAGCAACTTTTTAAGATGAGTGACCTTGGTTTACTCAGCTACTACCTAGGGATTGAGGTGGTACAGAAAGAGGGGGAGATCACACTCACCCAGCGAAGTTATGCGGAAAAAATTCTTGAGCAGGCAGGGATGAGTGAGTGCTATAGCTGCAGCACCCCCATGGAATGTAGACTGAAACTGAGAAAGGAAGATGGGTCCAAGCCGTTCGATGCCACTCTTTACAGAAGTGTGATCGGCAGCTTACGCTATCTGGTTCATACCCGTCCAGATATTGCTCACGCCGTCGGAATCGTCAGCCGGTTCATGGAGAATCCAAGCACTGATCATTGGGCTGCCGTGAAGCAAATCCTAAGATATATTCAAGGGACCAAGCAGTACGGGTGCAGCTACAAGGCAGGCAATGGCAGTGCGGTGCTGCTCGGTTATAGTGATAGTGATCACGCCGGCGACCTGGGCGATCGCAAGAGCACTTCAGGACAGGTATTCTTCCTCGGTCAGAATCCGATCAGTTGGACGTCGCAGAAACAGAAGATTGTGGCCATCAGTTCTTGTGAGGCGGAGTATGTCGCAGCAGCGGCGGCGACCTGTCAGGGCATTTGGCTGAGCCGTCTTCTTGCTAATCTGCTGGGACAAGAGCCGGAGAAGTTCACACTTTTGGTGGACAACAAGTCTGCAATTGCTTTGGCCAAGAATCCCGTTTTCCATGATCGGAGCAAACATATAGACGTGAAGTTCCATTTCATTCGAGACTGCGTCGAAGAAAGGATCCTCCAGCTTGAGCACGTCGGGACTCACAACCAGTTGGCTGACATGTTAACGAAAGCACTGGGCAGGGTGCGGTTCATTGAGATGAGGCAGAAGCTGGCTGTCATGGAGCAGAGCCGAAACGCATGAGCTTAAGGGGGAGAAATGTAGTCTTGCCTAAGCTCATGCACGTAGGATAGTGTTTTGTTTTCTGTTAAAATAAGTGCATGCAAGCGGTCGGGATGTGACGCGCTCATGCAACTAGCTAGTGGGACGGTGCTGCACGCACGTACCCGTTTCTTTCCTTTCTTTTCTCCCGGACGAGGTCATGCTGTGTGAGGCAATCGTGGGATGGCGCGGTAGCTACGGATCACAGCGCATCGTCCGGGCGAGTAGTTTTCCTTTCTGAGTTTTGTACTGGCATAAGAAAAGGAATGTAAAACAGAAAACGCTGCGACAGTTTCGGCAGCACCAAAAACTCATCTCTAGTTCGTCTCCGTCTCTCTCCCGAGCACTCCATTCTCTGCGATTCAGCTAGTCCGGCAACGACAACGTTAATGTCAACATAATTATTGTAACATATAGAGTCGGATGCAACTTAATAGACAAGTCAGGTTGTGTTCCAATGGTCAGCAGCTAGTTGCCAACTCCAACAGGTTGTAGGTTCAAATCACATGCAAGGTCGTTTTTATTTTCTTTATACACCATTAGTTACGATAGGTTGCTAGAAAAAACGATCAGTTTGCAAAAAGGGCCCTATAAAAATAGTTAGTTACAGAAAGATCTAAGGAACGCTGATGTGGCAGTAATGTCGCCGGTTTTTCACCTCTCTAATCAGTTTTGGCCTTATTTGATCAAATAAACGAGTTTGTGGACTAAATCTGATCACTTTCCGAGTTGATGGCCTAAAATGTACAATCAGTTTGAGTTTGTGGACTAGTGGCGCATTTCACTCATCAGGGAATCCAGGCAGACACGAGCCCCGCGCACGAACAAGAATCTATCCATCCGACTGGACCAAAGAACCGCGTTTGCCGCCTTGGTTTCCGGATGGATCTGGGATGGTGTGGCCCGGTGGTGGAACTGAGAGAGAAAGAGGGAGAGGGTCTTTGGGGTACCACGGATGGCAGCGCTGGATTCCTCCTCCTTGGGGGATCGGATTAAGAAGTTCCTGGCGGCCATGGCTCCTCGCTCCGTTTTGTTTCTCCCTTGTCAGGACCTAGCTACGAACAGAGTCTCAAATCAAGGAATTGAATATGGAAGCAAGGGAAACTATCTAAGATCTGTATTTATTTCATGAGAGAGTATCAGCTATAGGAAGTATTCTTAGCCATCACCTTGGAGATGAATGAATGCCCAGCTCAGCCACAGCCCGGCTGTCTTATAGGCGAACAGGTAATTGACAGTAGGTGAAACGCGACAGTGGCCCGTATCGAACGGTACAGGACGAGCGGTAACGCGAGGAGTGATCCCAGCCGTTAACTGAATCGGTACAGTTAACTGAATCTTGACAGCTACATCTTCAGTCCTGACATTGCCCCCTCCTTGAAATTCGACGTGTCCTCACGGCAATGAAACATTACCCTGCCATGCTTGTGTAGTCTTGCAAAAGAATTCATGAAAAGTGTACTTGATGAAATCAGCGTCTTCCCACGTTGCATCTTCAGGTGAAAGGTTTTCCCATTGAATAAGCCACTGCACCACGGGCATGTTGTTCCTAGGCGCCTGACGCACTTGTAGAACAGCCACTGGTCCTGTTTTCACCGTTCCACCAGAATTCACAAGAGGCAAATTGGGACTGGGAATGGATTTGTCACCAATGTGTTTTTTCAATTGACTGACATGGAACACCGGATGGATCTCCACATGATCAGGCACTTGTAGTTTGTAGGCTGATCTGCCCACTTTTTGTATCACCAAGAATGGCCCATAAAATTTGTTTTGTAGCTTGAGTGCCCCACGAAAACCGAAAGTAGCCAACCTGTAAGGGGGCATTTTGAGATATACTGGATCACCCACTTGGAACGATCTTTCCACTCTTTTGGTGTCTGCATATTTCTTCATACGATTTTGAGCCACAATCAAATTCTCTTTCAAATGGTCCAACATCTGCTGCTTGGCTGTCATAAAATCTTGTGCTTCTGTGTCCTCCGGACCCGGAATTGCCAATTCACAGATGAGGGGAGGAGGGAACCCATAGAGGGCTTGAAAAGGAGACATTTTGATAGCAGTGTGGTAGGTGGAGTTGTACCAATATTCTGCTAGAGACAACCAAGACATCCACTTAGTAGGGGCAGTAGTAGTCATGCACCTTAAATAAGTTTCCAAACACTGATTTATCCTCTCAGTTTGACCATCAGTCTGAGGATGATAAGCTGTACTATATCTTAATTCCACTTATAGTGCAGAGAAAATTCCCTTCCAAGGCTGGCTGGTGAAGATACGATCTCTATCAGATATAATTAGCTTGGGAGGACCGTTTAGTCTGATAATCTGATCAATAAAAGCTTGAGCCACACTAAGCACATTGTATGGATGGGACAGAGGAATGAAGTGGGAGTACTTAGTGAATCTATCCACCACTACCATTATCACATCCTTGCCCTGAGACTTAGGGAGTCCCTCGATAAAATCCATGGATAAATGTTGCCAGGCCATATCAGCAATAGGTAAAGGTTCTAATAAACCAGGTTGCAAGCAATTTTCATGCTTGGCTCTCTGACATATTGGACAAGCAACAATGAAAGCTTCTACAACAGGCTTCAATCCAGGCCAATAGAAAATACTTTTCACCTCTGATAAGTGGCTCTTCTCCTAGAGTGGCCACCTATAGGAGAACTGTGTAGGGCTAACATTAGTTTGTGCCTTAATTGGGGAGCATTGCCCACCAAAATCTTGCCCTTATATCTGATAATACCAGCAGCCAGGGAGTAATCAGAAATTGAATTTTCTTTGGCCACAAGTAACTTTTCCAATAATTTTTTACTCTCATTATCTTGCTGGTAACTAGATATAAGGTCCTCTGCCCAAGTTGGTGTAACTGCAATAATGGACATGCATTTTGGTAGAACCCGAGACAAAGCATCAACCACCTTATTCTGCACTCCTTTCTTATACTGAATTGTGAAATTAAATTCCAGCAACTTCATCATCAGCTTATGCTGCACTCCTTCTGTGATTTTCTGATCAGTAATGAACTTCAAGGACTGTTGATCAATTTTGATTGTTAATGAACTTCCCAACAGATAGTGCCTCCACCTTTTCAAAGCTTCCAGAATTGCTAAAGCCTCTTTTTCGTAAGTAGACAAAGCTGCATTTCTGGGACACAGAGAAGAACTGAAATAAGAGATAGGTCTGCCTTGTTGCATTAATACTGCACCAATTCCTTTACCAGAGGCATCGGTTTCCAACACAAAAGGTTGTGAATTTTTTTGGTAGAGCTAACACTGGAGCAGTAATTAAGGCATGTTTCAATTGGTGAAAAGCTTTGTCTTGTTCTTCTTTCCATGAAAAGTTGCCCTTCTTGAGAATATCATGCAAAGGCCTGCAAATAATGCCATAACCTTGAATGAATCTCCTATAATACCTAGCCAAACCCAGGAAACTTCTCAGTTTTGTGACAGTGTCAGGCACTGGCTAGTCTGCAATAGCTGTGATTTTCTGTGGATCAGTAGCTACTCCATTAACAAAAATGACATGACCCAGATATTCCACTTGTTGAACAACAAATACTTAATATGTTCTAAATGCTCTTTGAGATCTTTGTTGTAAATTAAGATGTCATCAAAGAACACTAGTACAAATTTCCTCAAGTAAGGCCCAAATATAGTGTTCATTAACTCCTGGAAGGTACCTGGTGCATTAGAAAGGCCAAAAGGCATAACCAGATATTCAAAATGCCCAAAAAATGTTCTGAAGGCTGTTTTGTGGATATCTTCAGGAGCCATTCTTATTTGATGGTACCCTGATCTTAAATCCAGTTTAGTGAAGAATTTTGCTCCATGTAACTCATCTAGCAAATCTTCAATTAAAGGAATTGGAAATTTGTTTTTTACTGTTAGTGCATTGAGTTTTCTAAAATCAGTGCACAGTCTCATGGACCCATCTTTCTTCATTACTAGCAAAACAAGGGCTGCAAAAGGACTCTGACTGAGTCTGATGAGATGAGCAGCTAACAATTTCTTGATTTGCTCCTCCATTTCTTGCTTTTGATGTTGAGGAACTCTATAAGGCCTGGCTTGTGGTGGATTAGCTCCTGGAATTAAAGGAATGGTATGATCCAATGTCCTCTGAGGAGGTAATTCCTTGGGCTCCTCAAAAAGATCAGCATATTGGAGCAATAATTTTTGTATTTGTGGGGGAGTTTTAGTGCCCTCTGGTGCTTCCATTAAGATGTTATGAACCTGACATAGAAAAACCTCAGCTCCTTTATCAATGATCTTCTCCATTTTCTTGGCAGATATTTCTCTCAAACTATCAGCATTTGTGAACATAGCTGTAGAAATAGTCTGCTTGCCCCCTTGTGTAAAACCGAATGTTTTAGCAGGAATGTCAAATGATACTGGGCTGACTGTTGTGAACCAATCATAGCCAAAAATAGCATCATGATTGGGCAAGGATAACACTCTAAAATCATGAGATGCTTTTAGTTTAGCTATCTGAAACTCACAATTTGGTACCACTGCTGAATAAAGTAAAGTGCCTCCACCAGCTACTCTAATACTTCTTGGTTTAACAGGCAACATGTGACAGTTAGCTTTAAGTGCAAAATCCTGATTCAAGAAGGATGTGGTGCTACCAGAATCTAGTAAAGCCACCGCTCTCTTCCCATTTATATATAACCACTGTAGGAGTGGGAACTGCTAATTGTTGCCCCATTGCATAAGCTGACACAAACATTACTTGATCACCATTAGTTAATGGTTCCACTTGTTCTAAGTGTTGTTGATCTTCATTGTCACACATAACTTGCTCCTCTGCTTCCTGTTGTAACAAGTGAACATTAGGAACTAATTTGCATTTGTGACCATGGACCCACTTGTCTCCACATCTCCAACATTCTCCCAATTTTCTTATTTTCTGATTCTTGATGGCAGGAACTTCTCCCTATCTAACTGGCAAGTGTTGTTGATAAGAAGGTGTATTACTCTGTTTGGTTTGAACCACAGTTGAATTTTCCTGATAAAAGTTTGTATAAGGCACACTTGTTTTCTTTGGGACCAACATCACTGGAGGGTGGCAGGGCTCCACATCTTTGGCCAAATAATATGCATCAGTGAGGGTTAGAGGTCTTAATGGTCTGATTTGGAATTTAATTACATTTCTCAACCCATTCACATAACATCTGACAAACCAAGATTCTCACAGTTCAGGGTTTTCCTCTTGCACATCTGCCATTAAATCTTCAAAAGTTTTGGTATACTCTGAGACTAAACTGTTGAGTTGTTTCACTGAATTAAACTTTTCTGTCAAGTCATATGAACCTTGCTCAGAAAATCTTTTAATTATTTCAGTGCAAAACTCCTTCGATGTCACTTTATTTTTTAACAAACTAGATCTTCTTAGCCATACATCAGCATCTCCCATAAACATATAGTTGAGCAAGAGAAACTTTGTATTCTTCTGGAGCTACAGACATCTGAAAGTACTTATTGCATTGCCTGATCCATCCCACAGGATCCTCTCCATAGAATTTAGGGAATTCCATTTTTGGGCCTTTGGTCAGTGACTTCATGAATTGAGCTTGCATATCTTGTTCATAAGTTCTGAAATAACCCTGCCATAACTGTCTATCTCTATTCTGATGATAGTACTGTTGGAATGCAGGAGTATGCGGATGATCCCGAGCTGTAACTAGTGTTCCTATAGCACTTGCAGTATCATTTCTGCCCTGATTTGCAAATCCAGGAGGAACAGCAGTTCTAATGGGTGGCAAATGCTGCATTTACAAATCTTCCAATTGTTTGGTTTTCTCTTTCTCAGCATCTAACTGTCTCCTCAATTGTTCAGTTCTGTGGATCTATTCCTGCATTTGTTCATGTAGCAGAGTGGGAGATTTTGGGATCTGCTGCAAACTGGAAGGAATATCAACACGGCTAGTTAGATCAGGTGCTTTCACTAAAGCCTGCAACACTGCGCTCATGGTTGATAATTGTTTGCTTAGATCCAGTACCACTTTCTCTACACCACCAACTTGCAGAGAAATTTCCCCTTGTTTAGAACCTATGGACTGAAACTCTGCTTGCAATTTGGATACCTCTGACTGCATCTGAGCATTACTATTCTGCAGTCCCCCGAAATCCTCACGCAAAGAAAGTACCTCTTGCAGATTCGCCTCATCGATTGCCTTGGCGCGCCCCATCTCCTCGATCTGAAGACAGAGTGAGGAATTTTACCACTTGATCAACCAGCAACCCTTCCACGTCTCTGATCCTGCCGCCGCCTCGATCCATGCCGCCGCGACACACGGATCAGTGATCAGACGCGGGGCTTTATCGAACAAGCAAGGTGCTCGCTCAACCGCTCCGGCTCGACTGATCTGCACCCGAACAATCTCCGCCACCAGCGCCTCCACACCGCCGCCAATTCTCGCCTCCAATCAACGAAGAGGGATGGGAAGAAGGGTGGGAATTGCCGATCTAGGAAAAAAATTCATCACTCAGAGCGCTCTCTTCCGAGGAACGCTGGCTCTAGATACCAATTTGTCAGGACCTAGCTACGAACAGAGTCTCAAATCAAGGAATTGAATATGGAAGCAAGGGAAATTATCTCAGATCTGTATTTATTTCACGAGAGAGTATCAGCTATAGGAAGTATTCTTAGCCATCATGGCAGATTGGAGATGAATGAATGCCCAGCTCAGCCACAGCCCGGCTGTCTTATAGGCGAAAAGGTAATTGACAGTAGGTGAAACGCGACAGTGGCCTGTATCGGACGGTAACAGTAAATATCTAATGGTACATGACGAGCGGTAACGTGAGGAGTGATCCCAGTCATTAACTGAATCGGTACAGTTAACTGAATCTTGACAGCTACAGCTTCAGTCCTGACATCCCTGGCGGCTTCTTTCCCATGCACCTCTCTTCCGATTGAACGAAGCGGTGGGTGACCCGAGTTGCCATGTTTCCGCTATTGGTGCGGTGTGACTTTGCGAGTGGGAAGGCCGGGCACAGAGCTCAATCTCCAAGGAAAGATACCCAATTGCTGATGGGGACTGCTAGGCGCCGGCGTGCCGACCGAATTTTTCAGCCGGTCGGCTCGTGGCCATTTGATCAGCATGCAAACAGCCATCGAATTTGTCCCACACTCAAAAAAAAAAGATTTGTCCCCGTCCTTCTCATCGTCAACCTCCTGCATGAGAAGGAGAGGAAAAAAGGAGCACCGCTCCCGCGCGCGCCGGGCGCCTCGCCTCCTCGTCTTCCATCACCGTCGGTCACCGTCGTCGTAAATTGGTTGCGTCTACGGTTCTTGCCGGCTCCACGCATGTAACCGCGTGCGCCCGTGGTGGCAGCTCCGTTGGCGACGGCAGCAGCTCATCGGCGAGCTCCATGGTTGCAGCACCCCGATGCGCCATCGTCGCCCCTCGCCGTCGAAGCTCGCTGTCGAGGGTTGCATCAACGGCCAAGAGTCAATGTTGTTCATGGATGTATCAGAGAAAAATGTCGGTTGTAGAAAAAAAGAACGGCAGTTGCAACAATTCGTCGTCGCCGTCGTCACAGGTCGCGGCTCCGCAGTGATGGATGTAGCAAAATCCTTGACTAGTAGTAGCAAAATCAAACGTCGGTTGCAACAAAAAAATCTCGTCGCCATCACTGGTCGCAGCTCCGCCGTGATGGATGCAACAATATCACATGCTGGTTCCAGCTCTTGATTTTGCTGGTTGTAGCAAGACCAATAGCTGGTTCCAGCTTTGGCTTCTTACCGGAACAGACCGCTTGTTTCCAAACCACCTCATGGTCACTACTTTTGCCGATCGTCGTGGTAGCAAAAAAGCTCAGTGGTAGAAGCTTTTCCCTTGCTCGTTGCAGCAAATGAGGACCTCCGCCATCGCCGCCACAAAAAACAAACAAGACGACGCAGCAAAAACACTTGATGGTTCCAGCTATGGATTTGCTGGTTGTAGCAAAACACGACAGAGGTTGCAACTTTGCTCTATGAGGTTGCAGAAAAAAGTGTCGTCATGGTCGTCTTCTCCGGTACCAGCGACCACGGTTTGTAGCAAAAACGAGTTGTCGGTTGCAGGTCCAGCACTCCCCGAGCCCTGTACAGAGAGGTGGAAGGTGTATACAAGCGCGGGCGTAAAAAAACAACAGAGACGAGTGACGCGTCAGTTAAACATGGTCGCCGCCGCGCAGGCGCCGATGAAGGTCCCCGTTGTAGCCGTGATCAGGCACGGCCCCTCGAGCAACATCGGGCGCGGCGATGTGGGCGGATCTACGCGAAGAAGAACGAATGACAAAAAAGATAAGGTGAAGGGTCCACCAGACAGGCGTGCGAGAGAGGAGACCGGCGCAAGGTTCGGCCGGCGCGCCGAACCCAACCGTTTCCCATTGCTGATTCTCTTTCTTTTCATTTTCATACTTCTAAAACTAGTAAGTGTGCATGTTGCACACGTATTATTGTGTGAAAAATCATCATTCTTCTAGAAGTTAAAATGAACAAAAGTATAACAGTGTGCTAACATAAGAGAGGCAATAGATTTTTAACAATGTTGTGATATGAACATTTGTTACTAGGCTAAAAAATTATTGAACTTATTTTCCATCAATCATTGAGTGAAGTGACAATGTTCGACAGCAAATTTCAAAAAAAGTCTATCCCGATTTCTGGACCAAATCCTTGACAACAATGATTGACAAGTGATATAGATGCAATTGCCGCTGGCGGCTCTAATGCTTCCAATATGATTGACATGAAAGAACCACCTTACACTATCTAACGTTGAAGCACCTAAAAATAAGGCAATACATGCATTCTGAACCACTTGCAAGTTTTTTTTTCTTGGAACTTCTGACTCATCTGCAACCTTTAGGGTCTATATCAAGCTTGCTACATAGATGACTTTTTAATCTATATGTTGGAATTAGAGCTCGAACTAGACGCAACTAATACTTGAAAGCAGATGATAAACATAAATTGAAGTAGCTTCGAGGGGAATTCAACTACTTTCCAGTGTCATGGTGCCTATCGGGTATTACACTAAAGTGAACACGTGCATTCAATTATGTTAGAACCGTTGAGAGATTGCACTAGTGAAAGTACGAACCTTAGGCCTTGTTCCCAAACATTGTAATACCATTTGTGCTCAATTTTATCAATTTCTACCTTGAATTTTTTATTATTTCAAATTAAAAAAACCTATATCAACTATCCATACTACACTTGTATCACCATCTCTTCGCTGAACTAGTGCACCTATACAATTTACCATTGTATTGGGTGTGTTGAGGACACAAGAGATTGTTTGTATTTGATTGCTAGGTTGTTTGAGAGAGACCATCTTCATCCTACACCTCCCACGGATTGATAGACCTTTGTAGGATCGAAAGTATGCCTAGAGGGGGGGTGATTAGACTACTTGACCAAATAAAAATCTAACCTTTTCCCAATTTTAGTTGTGGGCAGATTTTAGCAATTGTAGCAAGTCAAGTTCACCCTACACATGCAAGTCTAAGAGTATAGCAGCGGTAAGTAAAGACATGCAAATGTAAGAGGTTAGGGATTGGAAGATCAAATGCAATTTGGAGACGCGGAGATTTTTTTCCCGTGGTTCCGATAGGTGGTGCTATCGTACGTCCACGTTTATGGAGACTTCAACCCACAGAGGGTAACGGTCGCGAGAGTCCACGGAGGGCTCCACCCACGAAGGGTCCACGAAGTAGCAACCTCGTCTATTCCATGATGGCCTACGTCCACGGAGGAGTAGCCTTACTCGGGGTAGATCTTCACAAAGTAGGCGATCTCCTTGCCCTTACAAACTCTTGGTTCAACTCCACAAGAGACACCTAACCAATCTTGGAGGCACCACCCTCCAAAAGGTAATAGATGTGGTAGTATGATGAACTCCTTGCTCTTGTGCTTCAAAAGATAGTCTCCTCAACACTCAATCACTCTCTCACAGGTTTGGCATGGGTAGAAGAGATTGATTGGACGGAAAGCAACTTGGGGAGGCTAGAAATCAAGATCCATATGGTTGGAGTGGATCTGTTCTGAGTGCTTCTCTCAGAAAATTGGATATGGCAAGTGTAGATCTGTTCTGAGTGCTTCTCTTGCGAGTGAGAGGTGGTGGAGGGGTATATATAGGCTTCTCCAAAAATCCAACTGTTACAACATTATTGACCAACTCGGTGAAACCGAAGTACGAACTCGGTGGCACCGACTAGTTCAAAATGTGGCAACTTTGGCGTTTCGGTGAGACCGATATATGAATCTCGGTGGTACTGATATGGGTGACCTAGGCAGTTACCAAATCTTGGTGAGACCGATTCCTCAAACTCGGTGGGACCGATTTAGATAAATGGCTAACCAGGAAGTTGGTCACTGATTTCGGTGGCATTGAAAGAAAAGCTGGTAGTACCGAGATGCTAGGGTCTGGTTTGGCTTCTGTCTTGGATAAACTCGGTGGATCCGAGTGGGAATATTGGTGGCACCGAATTTTGACTTTAGGCTTTGGACAGAGGATATGTGTGGGAAAGTGGGTGAGTATTTTTGGTGGCTACCTCTAAGCACTTGAGCAACCAGATCATCAGATTTACCTCATCCCCTTTTAATAGTATTGGCTTTCCTATGGACTCAAAGTGATTTCTCACAAAATATAAAATGTAGAGTCCTTGATCTTGAAGCAGGGCCAATCCTATTCCTTCCTTTCCTTGGGGAGGTATTCCACACAATCTTTTAGCCAACCCATCATTGAACTTTTTCCTGAAATACACTTAATGGAAACATTAGTCCAATGAAATATATGTTGTTATTAATTACCAAAACCACCTAGGGAGAAGTTGTGCTTTCAATCCCCCCCTTTTTGGTAATTGATGACAACATATAGGTCAAAGCTTCGATGAGAGATATAATCAATGAATAGCATCGTCGCTTTGAGAAGTATGTGATAAGCAAGAGCTCCCCCTAAATTTGTGCATTATTTTAAATTTGCGTTTGAATGCAAATGCACAATCGATTAGGATCATGGGTCACTCTTCCATGTCACATACAACTTGGTGGTGCGCAAAAATTTATATGAATGAATTGCATAAGCACATCACACCAAACAAGTGAATGATCATCACATAGATATCTCAAAGATAGCAAAGTAGTAGCATCACACAAGAGTATATGATCAGTTACCAACAAAGTTTCAACCAAACGATAAACCAAATGTTTTTAAAACTGGAGAGAGGAATCAAAATGCAACTCTCTCTCTCTCTCTCTCTCTCTCTCTCTCGAAGCCCTATGATCTATAACCTCTCGCCCTTTGGCAACAAGTTACCAAAAAGTCCAAACTATAGAGCTACTCATTGCTCTGGGCATGATCTCCTCCATGAGACGATGAAGCTGCTCCGGTGGCTGTCGAAGGAGTCGAGAGAAGAGCATCTGCGAAGAGTTCAGCCGAAGTCCTCTGAGGTGGTGGTGTAGACACTGGAGGTGCTGGAGGAGCTGATGGAGCTGCGGCAGGTGCTGATGAGGTAGGCCTCATCTCTGGAGCTGGCACGGTAAGAGTCCTGGCTTGGGTCTTGAACTGGATGCTTGTCCTGAGAGGTGGACTATCGTCATCATCGGAGGAACGAGGGCTAGGCACTGCATCCACTTCCATCTTAAGCTCATCCACTGTCTTTGTCAGCCCATCTACCTTGTTGTTCATTGTGGTGAACTTGTCTTTGACAATCCTCTCAAGGCTCTGTTGATTTAGCAAAATGTTCTTAGCATCAAGAGGGATGTCTCTAGTGGTCTTCTTGGATTTTGGAGGAACAGGCTTCTTGGACTCAGACTTCTTGCTTTTTGAAGGAGCTTGCTTGGTCATTGCATCAGCAAGTAACTTCTTCTTCTTGGATGGAGGACCCTTAGCAGCTGGCTCTTCCTCCTCTGCCTCTTACTCATCAACATACTCTGGAGTAGAAGGGTGGACTGTAGCTTTGACATATCTAGTCCTTACCCTCTTCTTCTCTCCTGCCTTCTTAGGCAAAGATTTCTTTGAAGGCTCAGCTGATAAAGATGTGTTTGCTCTAGCACTCTCAGGTGCTCTCATAGTTTCAGAGGTGGCATACTCCTTTCTGACAATCCTCTTTGCTGATGCGGCCACAGAAGCAGCCTTCTTTGCAGCTTTATCCTTCTTTACTTGCAACTTCTTTGCAAGATCTTCCTCTGGCACAAAATCAGAATCTTCTTCCTCTGAGTTCAGCTTCTTCCTTGACCTGGTGGCAGCCTTGGGCAGCCCATGTGAACTTGGGGTGCCTGGATCCTCTGAAGAAGATGAACTGGCATTGGGGCTTGTGCCTGGACTCAAGTCAACTTCCATATGCCTCAAATCATTCTGGCTGTCATCAGAACCTAACATGCTGACCCTATGAATAGAGTATAGAAGAGCACAGAGGTTGAGCATCACAAAACACAGAAGATTTTCTTAAATTTGAACTCAAATTCTTAGTTTTGGATTTCTGCTAAGTGGGTTTCGGTACCACCGAGTTAGAAAATTTGGAGCCACCGAGACTGACACTCTCATATTACAGAAACCTGGCAACTCTTTTCGGTGAGACCGAAAATAGAAACTTGGTTTCACCGAGAGTGTTCTCGGTTGCCCTAAATCACATATCGGTAAGACCGATATTTCCAACTCGGTGTCACCGAGACACACCTGACGGACGTCCAACCCTAAAAAAAATCGATCTTCTATTCTAATGGAAGTTTTTCGTGGATAGATCAATCTCAAACAGTGGCTTATAGATGGAGCAACCCTAATGCACAAGAAATTGATAAGGGAGCGCAAGAGGGGATCGGAATCTCACCCTAACTCGGTGAGGAATCCGCTATGGCGACGACGGCGGTGAAGATTCCGTCGACGGCGAGGATCCCAGAGGCGAGGGCGCACGGGGAGTCGAAGGCGAAGTCCGTAGACGCGAGCGACAACTAGGGTTTGCGGGGACTACGGCCTTGAAGAGGTGAATTTCAAAAACCGGTTCCGCGGAGTATAAGTAACTGTAGCTGTCGGTGACACCGGTTCTAAAATATCGGTGCCACCGAGTTCCTCTACTGTCAGTTGACAGGGAAACTCGGTGAAGCCGAGATTGTGGAATCAGTGCTACCGAGATTCTAAAAATTAGACCAACCCTAGGCATCGGTGAAACCGAGATCTTGGAGTTGGTTACACCGAGATTGCACTGGGGAGGTTTTGGTAGTCAGCTCTTAACGAAACGGAACTCCGAGTGCTCCTCACACAGAGGGTTCGAGAAGTGCTTGCTCAAATTTTGTGATGAAGAAGGAATAGAATTTGAGACGAGAAAGCATAGATAGCTAGAGGGAGGTACTTAGGCATTCTTGTATATCCAATAGGCCAAAGAAAAATGAAAGCCAAATAACAACAATTGGGTATCCTTGAATGAGAAAAGATATGCATACCAACATGCGCACACAATAAATTGTCAAATGAAATATGGCAAATATGCAAAACCACTCTAGTATCTACCAAGCACTTTGGCGATGATGGAGTCATCTATATATGAGTATATTGACTTAGGAGCCAAGTAAGAATACTTGATCATAGGTCATACTCATCGTTTAAGCACAAGTGGGGTTACCACTTTTACATATAGCATTTAATGTGTTCACATCTTTAAGATATGCTTCAACTCAAGTCTTAGAGTAAAGCTCCCCCTTGATGTGACATCCCCCCTAAGAGGGATAAACTAACCTTGGGTTTGTCGTAGAAGACTTCGTGTGGGTGAGGTAGTGGTGGATGCTCATTGTTGATGAAGATCATCTTGAGTTGGGAGCAATCCTCGTTGTTTTCTTACTCTTCTCACCTACATGGGTTAGTCCCACACAAGAGACAAATACAAGGATATCTATGGACATGGAGTGCAATGTATACATGATGATGTCCATGGATTCTTTCATTACCTTGTCCCTTGCTTACCTTTGAGGGAATGTGTGACTCCTTGAACTATTGCATAAGGATGGAGTTGATTGCAAATAGTCCTTGCCAATAATGAATATGAGTGAGATTCATTGACGGAGTCACCCCTCAAGAACTTCTCTAGTTCTTATTTTTGGGGACCCACATCAAGTTGATGGGAATCCTTGGAGTTGAAGTAGCACTAGTTGAAGTAGAGCTTGGAGTAGCCTTGGGAACCCACTTGACCAAAGCTTGGGACTCATCTTCAAATGTGTCAATCTCCTCTTGAAGCTTGTCCTTGCCCTTGAGCTTGTGGTCTTGTGGTGGAAGGTCATCTTGAGCTTTTGTTCCCTTGGGGAGAGTCTGTTCATACTTCTCCTTTTGAGGAACAAACTTCGACTTGGGGTATTGACCTTCTTCCCATTCAACTCCATTGGTGTTGAAGTAGCCAATGCCTTGGTTCTTTCGGTATCCTCCATGTTTGCATACAATCTCCTCGAATTGCTTACATCTAGCAAGACTTTTGTAGATACCCTTTTCTATAATCCCTTTTAATAGATCATTTTCTTGCTCAAGTGTAACTTGGCTAAGAGAATCATTAGTGGAGTCAATAGAACTACTAGAAGCAATATCATTAGATTTATCATTTTTATTGCTACTAGTTGAAGAATCTTTCTTGCCTTTGTTACTAGATTGCTTAGTCTTAACTTGTGGAATAAATGTAGACAAGAGTAGTCGTTTGGCTAGATAAGAAGAAATCTTCTTTCGGAGATCATCATTGATTGCTTTAAGAAACTCATGTTCTTGCTCCAAATTGAGCTTCTCAAAGCGTAGCTTCTCATGAGTTCTTACAAGCTCTTTATGATCTTCTAGAGTAGATTCATGGGCTAACTTAAGAGTGTTTAATTCTTTAGGTAGTCACTCTATTTCCTTCTTATCATCATCACATGACTTATCTTGACTAGCATGATCATTATCTAGCTCATTTTGACTAATATCACTAGTTTTGTCAAATAGCAAGTCATCATCTCCAAGTAAGCCATCCTCATCACTATTGAAGTCAATATATTCGGGGTGTGATACCTTGGGGCCTTTAGCCATGAAGCAACTTCCACTCCATTCATTTGGTGAATCAAATATCTCGTAGGAGTTGGAGGAAACGAGTGCATGTCTGGCAACACCTTCATCTTGACTATAGTCGGAGTCGGAGTGATAGCTTCTCTCGGAGTGATTGTCGGATTCGGAGCCGGAAACCCATTCACCAACATGAGCTTGATGTCTTCTTCTTGTGTAACTCTTGGTGTACTTGTCCTTCTTCTCCGAGTCCCTACTTCTCCTTGAGGCGCTTCGTTCATAACGATCATCTCTACTCCTTCTCTCTCTTCGAGGTGACTCATCTCTTGAGCTCTTTCTTCTAGGTGACTCTTCTCTTCTTTTGTGTGTGTGTGGGGGGGGGGGGCGTGCACTCGTTGGAGTAGTGTTCGGGCCTTCCATAACTGTAACAATTCTGGTCACGACTAGATGAACGCTTCTCTTCATATCTTGAATTGGAGCTTCTTTCTTTGCCTATACTCTTGTAGAACTTGTTGAATTTCTTGACCATGAGGCTTATCTCTTCATTGGTTACAAGGTTGTCACTTTATGTAGCGGGAGTGTCACTTGTAGCTTTGTAAGCACCGCTTGACTTGGTGTGAAGTTCTTCTTTGTCCTTGAGTGACATCTCATGAGCAATAATCCTTCCAATGACTTCCGTAGGCTTGAGATCTTTGTAGTTTGGCATCATTTGGATCAATGTGCACACGGTGTCGTACTTTCCATCCAAGGCTCTAAGGATCTTCTTGATGATGAATTTGTCATTTCTTCACTTCCTAAGCCGACAATCTCATTGGTGATGAGAGTAGCCTAGAATACATTTCTGCGACTCCTTCACCATCCTTCATCTTGAACTAGTCAAGTTGACTTTGTAGCACATCCAACTTAGATTCCCTGATGGATTCACTACCGTCATGCATATCAACCAAAGTATCCCAAATTTCCTTTGCATTCTCAAGACGGCTAATCTTGTTGAATTCTTCAGGGCATAGGCAGTTGAATAGAATGTCGCATGCTTGAGCGTTGTATTGCAACATCTGCAATTCTTCCGCGGTCGCTTCATGATCCGGTTCCTTTCTATCACCAAAGAATTCACCTTGCAAGCCAACACGAACAACATCCCATACGGCAGGGTTATGACCAAAAATATGCATTTTCATCTTATGCTTCCAACTAGCAAAGTTTGTACCACCAAAATATGGACCTCTACGGTGATAATTTCCCTCACTAGACGCCATACTCTCCTAGGTTGTGAGACCAATTCAATGGAGACCAAATCTCTGATACCACTTGTAGGATTGAAAGTATGTCTAGAGGGGGGTGATTAGACTACTTAACCAAATAAAAATCTAACCTTTTCCCCAATTTTAGTTGTGGGCAGATTTTAGCAATTGTAGCAAGTCAAGTTCACCCTACACATGCAAGTCTAAGAGTATAGCAGCGAAAAGTAAAGACATGCAAATGTAAGAGGTTAGGGTTTGGAAGATCAAACACAATTTGGAGACGCGGAGATTTTTTCCTGTGGTTCTGATAGGTGGTGCTATCGTATGTCCACGTTTATGGAGACTTCAACCCACGGAGGGTAACGGTCGCGAGAGTCCACGGAGGGCTCCACCCTAAAAGCACATTTGCTCCCTTGGTGGTTTTGGTAATTAATAACAACATATATGTCATTGAACTAATGTTTCCACTAAGCATATTTCAGGAAAAGTTCAATGATAGGATTGGCAAAAGGATTGTGGATATTGTGGAGATACCCCAAGATGCAAGGAAATGGATTGGCAAAGCTTCAAGCAAGAGGACTCTACATTTTACTTTGTGAGAAATCACTTTGAGTCCATAGGAAAGCCAATACTATTAAAAGGGGGTAAGGTACTGTTGGTGAACAAAATGCTCATACGTGCACAAGTGATAGTCACCAAAACACCCACAAGCTCTTCCACAAAAGTCTGTCCAAAGTCAAATATCCAAAATCGGTGCAACCAACACTTTCCACTCGGTGCCACCGATTCCCATACTCAGACAGACCTAAGCCAAAACCTAGCCTTTCGGTGCAACCAATTCTGCTTCGGTGCCACCGAGTTCAGCTTGCCAACTTTCTGTTACCCAATTTCACAAAATCGGTCCGACCGAGTTTGTGGAATCGGCGTCACCGAGATTGGGCAATCTGACCATTGGTCACCTTATCGGTGCAACCGAGTTTTATATATCGGTCTCACCGAGATTCAAAAGTTGCTACCTTTGGAGCAACTCGGTACCACCGAGATTCACACATCGGTGTCACCGAGTTGGTCACTTAAGGTGTAATGGTTGGATTTTTGGAGATGCCTATATATACCCCTTCACCACCACCTACTCGAGAGAGAAGCACTCAGAACTATTCCATACTTGCCCCATCTAGTTTTCTGAGAGAGAGCCACCTACTCATGTGTTGAGATCATGCCATTCCATTCCAACCATATGAATCTTGATCTCTAGCCTCCCCAAGTTGCTTTCCACCAATCCCATCTCTTCCACCAAGCCAAATTTGTAAGAGAGTGATTGTGTGTTGAGGAGTCTATCATCTTGAAGCACAAGAGCAAGGAGTTCATCGTCATTACCGAGCCTATTACCTTTTGGAGGGTGGTGCCTCCTAGATTGGTTAGGTGTCGCTTGGGAGCCTCCTACTTCGTGTTGTGGAGTTGAACCAAGAAGTTTGTAAGGGCAAGGAGATCGCCTACTTCGTGAAGATCTACCCATAGTGAGGCTAGTCCTTCGTGGACGGAAGCCGTTATGGAATAGTCAAGGTTGCTACTTCGTGGACCCTTCGTGGGTGGAGCCCTCCGTGGACTCTCGCGACCGTTACCCTCCGTGGGTTGAAGACTCCATAAACGTGGACGTATGATAGCACCACCTATAGGAACCACGGAAAAAATCATCGTGTCTACAAATTGCGTTTGATCTTCCTACCCTTCCTTTTCTACTCATGCTTGTTGTTACTTTCCGCTGCTATACTCTTAGACATGCATGTGTAGGGTGTACTTGACCTGCTATGAATGCTAAAATCTGCCAACACTAAAAATTGGGAAAAGGCTAGATTTTTATTTGGTCAAGTAGTCTAATCACCCCCCTCTAGACTTACTTTCGGTCCTACAAGTGGTATCAGAGCTTTGGTCTCCATTGCATTGGTCTCACAACCTAGGAGAGTTTGGCGTCTAGTGAGGGAAATTATCACCGTAGAGGTCCGTAATTTGATGGCACTAATTTTGCTAGTTGGAAGCACAAAATGAAAATGCATATTCTTGGTCATAACCCCGCCGTATGGGCTGTTGTTCGTGTTGGCCTGCAAGGTGAATTCTTTGGTGATGGGAACCGGATCGTGAAGTGACCGCGGATGATTTGAAGATGTTACAATACAATGCTCAAGCATGCGACATTCTCTTCAACTGTCTATGCCCCGAAGAATTCAACAAAATCAGCCGTCTTGAGAATGCAAAAGAGATTTGGGATACTTTGGTTGATATGCACGAAGGAACCGAGTCCGTGAGAGAATCCAAGTTGGATGTTCTTCAAAGTCAGCTTGACAAGTTCAAGATGAAGGATGGTGAAGGAGTCGTGGAGATGTACTCTAGGCTAGCTCTCATCACCAATGAGATTGCCGGCTTAGGAAGCGAAGAAATGACCGACAAATTCATCATCAAGAAGATACTTCGAGCTTTGGATGAGAGATACGACACCGTGTGCACATTGATCCAAATGATGCCCAACTACAAAGATCTCAAGCCTACGGAAGTCATTGGAAGGATTGTTGCTCATGAGATGACACTCAAAGACAAAGAAGAGCTTCACAACAAGTCTAGCGGTGCTTACAAAGCCACAAGTGATGCTCCCACAACTTCAAGCGACAACCTTGTCACCAATGAAGAGATAAGCCTCATGGTCAAGAAATTCAACAAGTTCTACAAGAATAAAGGCAAAGAACGAAGCTCCAACTCAAGATATGAAGAGAAGCGTTCGTCAAGTCGTGACCGCAATTGCTACAATTGTGGGAAGCCCGGACACTACTCCAATGAGTGCACGGCTCCCTACAAACGAAGAGAAGAGTCACCTAGAAGACGAAGCTCAAGGAATGAATCACCTCAAAGAGAGAGAAGGAGTGGAGATGATCGTTATGAACGAAGACCCTGAAGGAGAAGCAGGGATTCGGAGAAGAAGGAAAAGTACACCAAGAGCTACACAAGAAGAAAACATCAAGCTCATGTTGGTGAATGAGTTTCCGGCTCCGATTCCGACAACAACTCCGAGAGAAGCTATAACTCCAACTCCGACTATAGTCAAGATGAAGGTGTTGCCGGACTTGCACTAGTGACTACCAACTCCTATGATCTATTTGACTCACCACACGAAGGGAGTGGAAGTTGCTTCATGGCTAAAGGCCCCAAGGTATCACACCCCGAGTATCTTGATTTCAATAGTGATGAAGATGATTTACTTTGTGATGATGACTTGCTCTTTGATGAAACTAGTGATGTTAGTCAAAATGAACTTGATAATTCTCATGCTAGCCAAGATAAGTCATTTGATGATGATAAGATGAAAATAGAACAACTAACTAAAGAACTAAACACTCTTAAGTTTGCCCATGAATCTACTCTCGAAGATCATAGAGAGCTTGTAACAACTCATGAGAAGCTACGCTTCGAGAAGCTCAACTTGGAGCAAGAGCATGAGTTTCTTAAAGCTATCAATGACGATCTCTGAAAGAAGACTTCATCTTATTGAGGGAGTCCTGGTTTAAGGGGTCCTCGGGAGGCCGACCTCATTCTTATGGGCCGGACTATATGGGCCGCTTGACGAGCATTGGATTGATCGAGGACCCTGTCTCCAGGAAGGAAGCTTCGGGAATCGTGGCGTGTCCTCCACGATTGGAGTAGTGAATAGGCATGTTTATCCCTTCGACGTGTAACCGACCATGTGTAAACCCTAGGCACCCTCGGTGTCTATATAAGCCGGAGGGTTTTAGGTTGTACGACAACAGAACTCATCTAGGGTTTTAGTCATACGATCTCGAGGTAGATCAACTCTGTAACCCTTATACCATCAATATAATCAAGCAGGACGTAGGGTATTACCTCCATAGGAGGGCCTGAACCTGGGTAAACATCGTCTCCCTCTTCTCCTATTACCATCGATTCTAGTCTCACAGCTCGGGACCCCCTACCCGAGATCCGCCGGTTTTGACACCGACATTGGTGCTTTCATTGAGAGTTCCGCTGTGATCGCCAGAAGGAATCGATGGCTCTCCTTGTCATCAACGAAGAGGTCCGCAATACGGACACTTTCGTCCCTGGGCAGATCTTCGCTTTCGGCAGCATTGTGCTGCACGCCGGCCCGACCGGCCATCTAGGCCGTGTCGGTAGTTTCACCCCTGATCAAGAGGTCAGATTCGGGAACTTAGAGTTCTCTGTAGATTCTCGGGGCGACCTGTCACTTACCGGGCTCGCAGTCTCGCCTGCCACGCCCGAAGACTCTGAGGCTTTAACCCCAGATCCATCTTTTGGTCCCGCCCACGGGATCTGCCCGGGCGAGGACCCAAGTTTCAGTCCGGACCCGGTCATAGTGCCAGATGCCCGGACACCTGTTCTTGCCGAACACTCCCCCCGCGCGGACGCATCGGAGGTTAACTCCGGAAGCTCCGAGCAGGCCAACCTGATTGAGCTCTCGATACTCAACGAGGCCCTAGATCGCATCTCGTCGATGAAGATTGCCGATGACCCAACCCCGATCTGTGCTCAGACTGGGCTCAAGGCGGGTCAGGACGAATTTTTCGTCCCACCCACCACCCACTTCATAGCCACTGTCGAGGATTTAACCGACATGTTGGACTATGCCTCTGAGGAGGCAGAATACATGGATGAGGAGGATCGCGCCCTCACCCCCGTTAACACCGGGCGGTGGACTGCCACCTCCACATACGACGTCTACATGGTGGACACTCCTAAAAATGATGGTGACAAATCGGATGAAGCGCCGTCAAGACGCCGAAAGCGTCATAAACGGTCAAAAGGAAAAAAGGGAAGAAAAGCTATCAACGGCACTGGGGATGGAGACACCCCGGAAGACCTCGGCGACCCCAAAATCCCGAACACCCGTTAGAGGGTCAGGAGAGGCCAGAAGACCGGCGTAACCCCGACGATCTGGACGATTCCGATGACGACAATTACCGCCGCCCCGCCGAGGAGGAGGACATCGCGGAAGCCGATGACTTCGCCATCCCCGATAATCCCGAAGATCAGGAACTATTTAGGCAACACCTTATTGCCATGGCCCGCAGCCTGAAAGCAAAAGAACGGCAGCTTAAAGCCGAACAAGACGACCTCAATGATCGATGGACGAGAGTCCTCTCAGCTGAGGAAGGATACGGTACCGGTCTATCGGACCAACCTAAGAGCTATCCACGCCGAAGGCTGCTGCCACAGTTCGATGACGAGCTCACTGACACGCCGTCTCCCAGACATACCCCATACGACAAGCCAGACCGCCCTCCTCGAGGACGAGACAGGATGGCTGGAAACACCGGCTATAGGCCGACGATACCCCGTAGACGGGGCAAAGAGCCATTAGAGTCCAATGGCAGGTTTGACCTACGACACGACCTGGACTATAGGGCAGGTCGTACGCGATCCATCTACGGATCCAGAGAATACTCACCTGATAGATGGGAAGAGTACCGGCCTTGGCTCGACCGCAACAATGAAGGTCGGCAACAAAACCGGGCTAGGACAGACGCCGATCACCGGCGCGACATAGCTCGGGTCAGAGGCGCTGCCCACCCACTGTGCTTCACGGACGAGGTGATGCGGCATCAGTTCCCGGAAGGGTTTAAACCCGTAAACATAGAACAATACGATGGGACAACTGACCCAACTGTATGGATCGAGGATTTCCTCCTCCACATCCACATGGCGCGAGGAGATGACCTCTACGCCATCAAGTACCTACCCCTGAAGCTTAAGGGACCAGCTCGGCACTGGTTAAATAGCCTCCTCGAAAACTCCATTGGATGCTGGGAAGATCTAGAAGATGCATTCCGATCTAACTTCCAGGGCACTTATGTTCGGCCGCCGGATTCCTCCGACCTAAGCAACGTCGTCCAAAAACCAAGAGAATCCGCGCGACTATTCTGGAATCAGTTCTTGACCAAGAAAAACCAGATTGTCGACTGCCCGGACGCTGAAGCAATAGCGTCTTTCAGGCATAATATTCGGGATGAATGTCTGGCTCGCCAGCTCGGCCAGGATAAACCTAGGACAATGTCCGCCCTTACATCACTCATGACTCGCTTTTGCGCGGGAGAGGATAACTGGCTAGCAAGACGTAGCCACAACCCCGAAGACCCCGGAACCTCCGAAGTTCGGGACGGAAACGGGAAACCAAAGCGCAACAAGAATAAGCGTCGGCACACAAATAGTGATGCCAATGACACGGCCGTTAACACCGGCTTCCGCAACTCCCGGCCTGGGCAGCGGAAGAAGCCTCCTAAAGGCAATCGCGACGGACCCACCCTACTGGACAAGATCATGGAGAGGCCTTGCCAGATCCATGGCACTCAAGAGAAGCCCGCCAACCACACCAACCGTAACTATTGGGTATTCAAACAGGCCGGCAAGCTCGCATCCGAGGACCAAGGCAAGAGCCCACGCAGCGAGGACGAGGATGAGCCCCGCGGTCCGATTGGTGGCGGACAAAAGAAATTCCCTCCAGAGGTGAAAACAGTAAACATGATATACGCCCCTCATATACCCAAAAAGGAGAGAAAGCGCGCCCTTCGAGAGGTCTACGCCGTAGAGCCTGTAGCCCCGAAGTATAACCCATGGTCGGCATACCTGATCACCTCCGATCGACGTGACCACCCGACCAGTATCCGTCATGGGGGTTCGGCCGCCCTCGTCCTAGACCCCATCATAGACGGGTATGACCTCACTAAAGTCCTAATGGACGGAGGAAGTAGCCTCAATCTGATTTACTCAGACATGGTGAAAAAGATGGGCATAGATCCGTCAAGGATCAAACCCAGCAACACTACCTTTAAAGGAGTGATCCCAGGCGTCGAAGCCCGGTGCACGGGCTCTGTAAGCCTAGAAGTAGTGTTCGGCTCACCCGATAACTTTCGAAGCGAAGACTTGATCTTCGACATCGTACCTTTCCGCAGCGGCTATCTCGCCCTGCTCGGCCGTACAGCGTTCGCTCGCTTTAATGCCGTCCCACACTACGCATACCTCAAGCTCAAAATGCCCGGCCCCAAGGGGGTCATTACTATCAACGGCAACACGGAGCGCTCCCTCCGAACTAAGGAACATGCGTTGGCCCTGGCAGCCGAATTCCACTACAATGATGATCGGCAAATGCCGATATCCGCCGTAAAGGCACATAAGGCTGGGAAGCGAGCTCGGTTTCAACCCGAAGTCCCAGAACCTTCTTCTCCCCATAAATAGGGACTCGTCCCCCATCGCACAGCTATAGAACCAGCAAAGTACGTGCCGAGGAGGCACAACTTCGCGCTCAGAATTCCATGGGCAGCGATGGGGAAAAATTATCAAAGGGTAAGTGTTCGGCTGGACCGAACTATCACCATCAAAACGTCTTCGGACATACTACATGTACCATAAAGTACCTGCTAAGGCGTAAAGCTCATTCACACTTCGGCGACTTCTCAAGATTTTTCTTCAAAATCCGCTCGCCGAACAGCAAAACCCATAGCGGTATACAACTCCTTAGGAGACGCAGGAGCGGACAAACGACAGGGCACATCGAGGACGTCAGGTCACCCATCGAAGATCCCTGGTACAACACCTCCTGTAAAGTTCGTATTTTATTTTCAAATACCTATAAACAGTTGCATCGGCAATTTGAATAATAAGAGTTGTTGAGCAAAATACAGATCCTTTATACATGATCGCTTCGCTGTCTCTTTTGGAGCACTCTCTATTTTCCACCTCTTCTTGCGAACCTGTTCGGTATACTTTAGGATGCAACCGGCTAATAGACCGGGGGCTCGAACTAAAAAAATCGCCCTAAGCACAACTAATTTTGCGTTCGGCATCTTGGAATTCCGCTTTATATGCATTGGTTCCGAACTATGTCTTGGGTCAATAGTTGGGTTGCCCGGCTCCTGTGCTTGCCCCTTTACGTTTCGCTTGTTCGGCTAAGGGGGCAAAGGGAGAAATGTTGCGATTGTGCTTCCAGCTAGTCTAGTCAAGCACCTCAGCGGAGAAAGCCGAAAACTGACTGTCATAGTTGTGACGCCCCCAATTTCAACCGTACGCTAAACATACACGCAATGCGTACGACCAAGATTAGGCACTACTAGAAAACTGGCTATAGCCAATATCCCTATTAGTGGCGCACCATGGTGGTGGTGCGCCGCTGCTATATAGCCACGCCCGTTATCGATTTTTTAGAATCCTCAAAAACCTAACAGAAAAAAAGTTACAGCCATTTTAAGATCTGGAGGTAAAAAAATAAAAAAATTAAAAAAATTTAGCAGTGGCGCACCAGTGCATAGTGCGCCACTGCTAACTTTCCCGCCTTCCAAATTCAAAAAATAAAAAAATAAAAAACATGGCTCCTCCTCCTCCCGTGAAATTTCAAAACTAGTAATGGCGCACCACCCCATGGTGCGCCATTACTAGTTTCGACACAGCTTATTAACCCCTAGCTCTGTCTTCTCCCCTTTCTCCCCTTTCTGCTCCCTACCTCTTCTTCCTCCTCCCCCCTCCTCATGCCCTCCTCTTCCACTTCCTCCATGCCTCCTCCTCCTCCTCCTCCTCCTCCCCTTCATCCATGCCCCCTCCTCCCCTTCCTCCATGGCTCCTCCTCCTCCCCTTCATCCATGCCTCCTCCTCCCCTTCCTCCATGGCTCCTCCTCCTCCACTTCCTCCATGGCTGCGTGCGAGCGGGCACGGAGGCTTCGTCCTCCTCCTGATCCTGCACGAGGAGGCAGGCGGCGGCCATTGCCACGGCGAGGCGGGGCGGGGAACGGAGGGTTGGCCATGGCCACCGGATCCAGCGACAGGGACGTTCGGAACGGCGCGGTGACGACGAGCTCGGGCAGCGAGCATCCATGGTGTTGACCTTGCAACAGAGAGAGAGAGAGATGAGAGGATTAGGAAAGGGAGGAAGAAGAGAGAGGAGAGAGGCACGACACGGGAGGAGGCGACCTGCGAGGCGGCGTGGCTACTCGAGCTCAAGCTCGCCTGCCGCCGGTGACCACCCCAAGAACCGCTCAAGAACAAAAATAATTGGAAAAAAGGAAAAAAAACGCAAAAAATGAGCCAGATCCAAATTCAAAATTCAAAAATAGCAATGGCGCACGGTGGGGGTTAGACGGTGCGCCACTACTATTTCCCCGCCTTCAAAATTCAAAAAAAATCAAAAAAAATTTAAAAAAAGTTACCAGTGGCGCACCTGTAGCAATAGTAATGGCGCACCAGAGGTGCGCCACTGTTACCTGCAATACTAATGGCGCACCAGAGGTGCGCCATTAGTATTTCTTATTAGTGGCGTGGTAATAGTGGCGCACCTATGGTGCGCCATTAATACCCAAAAGTGGTGCGCCACTAATGTGCTTTTTTCTAGTAGTGAGGGACTCACTGATTGATATCACAACACAACACTAGACACAAATTAAAGTCATACAACTTCATATTACAAGCCAGGAGTCTTGAGGGCTAGAATACAAAGCTCGACAAGCACGAGTCAGCGGAAGCATTTAATATCTGAGTACAGACATAAGTTAAACAAGTTTTTCCTTAAGAAGGCTAGCACAAACATAAGCAGCGGATCGAAAGAGGCGAGACCTCCTGCCTGGGAACCTCCTAACTACTCCTGAGCGTCGATACTCTCCACGTAGTAGTAGGCTCCATCGGTGATGTAGTAGTCATCTCCGGCGTACTCCATCTCCTGGGCTCCGTCATCTGAACGCGGTAATCGTATCGAGGGGAAATAGAATGCAAAGCAGCAGTGAGTACTCATCCAAAGTACTCGCAAGACTGACATTAGAACTATGCTAAGTATGCATCAGTATCAAGGGAAGGGGTTATATCTGGACTGACTGCAGAAAGCAAGAATAGGGAGAAGGCCTAGTCCTATCAAAGACTAGCATCTTCAACATCTTCAGCATTAGAAGAGAATAGACTGGTATCTCATATATAGTCATATTATTGTAGCAATTTTATTAAGTAACCACACCCAGAGATTCTTCCTCGACTCCCTGCGAGGAAGCAATCTCGGAGCCAACATTCATTTCAATTTAAAGTCACAATTATAGTTGTAGTAGGTCAAGGTACAACTCCAAGTCGTCCTGTTACCGTGGACACGGCTATTCGAATAGATAATTCATCCCTGCAGGGGTGCACCGCATCTCCAACACGCCTGATCACCTCCGGCCAGACACACTTTCCTGGGTCATGCCCGGCCTCGGGATAGCAGCACGTCGTCGCTCCACCTAGGCTCAACGAAGAGGCCACCCCGCCGATCTAAATCCTAAGCACATAGGGGTCGTGGGCCGACTTGCCGTACGCGCTCCTGCACGATGCGTACGCGGCCGAGGTCAGCCCTAGTACACTCTAGTCCAAGAGCTACACCGTCCAGGCCACTCGGGCGCGCGCCGGTCCATTGCTGACGTCCGAAGAGCTTCGGCTGATACAACGACGCTGAGTACCCATAACTTCTCCCACGCGATGGTTTGGTGCGTAAAAAGGCCAACGACCCAACTCAGATCAAATACCCAACCCATTAGCATTAATGTGGGGCAAGCGCGACCCATGAAGTGCGGTCCCGTCGCCCCGTCTCGAGGATGTGTGGCAAGGGCCTCTCCTGCCCGTCCACGCCTCATAATAACCCTTTGGATGCCTTACCGGCGCATCCCACCACATCTCACACACGCGTACCCTTGGGGCCGACCCGTCTCAAGACTGTCGGGAACTCAGGTCCACCTCAACCAGGGTGGTACCGCCTGTCCCTCCAGTCCCGTCTTTCACATGTAAACAATGTCAAGTTAAAGAGGGAAAGGAATAGGCGATATCGGAATGCTCAAGGGGTGTTTGCTTGCCTTGCCGCTCTGCAGCAAAAGGCTGATCGTCAACGGCGTAGTCATACCCGGCAGCAGCGTCGGTCTCGGGGTCTACCGGTAAGAAGAGGGGGGAGAAACAATAAATACAAAGCAGACAAATGCATCACGATGCATGACATGGCAATATGCAGGGCTAGGCATGCACTAACGCAGTATTACACATCGCAGACGGGTTGGAAGAATATCTGACGATATTTCCCGGGTCTCTGGCTTTTACCGGACAGATGAAACCGATGGAAAAGTTCCATGTTTGCTATGCTAGGAGCGCGTGATAGACTAACGGATTGCGTAATTGGAACCGTAGAATTATTCTGAGCAACTGTCATGTTCAAAACTTTTTAATCCGGACTACGGTTTATTTTATATTAATTTCTAAATATTTAATCATATTCTGCAATTCTTTAATTAATAATTCCGAATTATCCAAAACAGTAAATACTGTTTAATTAACTAATTAATTAATTAACTAATTAATTAATTAATTAATTTAATTTTATTATTTCTATTTTGTTATTAGTATATACATACATACATACACACACACACACACATACATGCATACATACATACATACATACATACATACATACATACATACATACATACATACATACACACATACATACACACACACAGAGCACAGCACACACACACACACACACACACACATACGCATGCACGCACACCGGCCGGCCGAACCGGGCCGGCTGCTGCCGTCGTCGGGGGCGGGGGGGGGGGGGGGGGGAGCTCACAGCGGGGGCCGAGGTCAGCGGTCGGCGGCGGAGGCAGACGGCGAGGCCGCGGCGGGGCGGCGAGTGCCGGCGCGAGACGACGCGACAGCGGGCGGCGGCGGCGGCGCGCGGGCCGAACCGGCCGCGTCGTCGTGGGCGGGGGGGGGGGGGGGGGAAGGGGGAATCGGGCGGGGCGCGGGCGCGTCGGGCCGGCCTGGGCGCCGACCCGCGTCGTCGCGGGGGGGGAGGAGCGGGAGGGAGCCGACCGGGCGGGCGCGGGTGCCGTCGGGGGGGGGGGGGATTTGGCGGGGCGGCTCGGGAGGAGCCAGAGGCGGTGGCCGGGGGGTTGGGGGGAATCGGGCGAGGCGTTGGGGGCGCTAGGGTTCGCCCCAGCTGGCCCCTTATAGGAGCTAGCTGGGCCGGCCCTTTCGGCCCGGTCGGAATTTTTTTTATTATAATTATTATTAAACAGCGTCTGTTTTAAAACAAATTGGGGCACTAAAATAATTCCAAAAATACCGGTTTCAATTTTATAAAATCTTAGGGGTTATTTGCAACCCATCCAACATTTTTATTTCAGTTACGCAAAACTTTTAAAATCCACCCTTCAGACGAATTAAATTTGCAACGGAATTTGAACCGGAGGTTAATTCCAACAGTGATCACAATTTGATTAGCAAAATGGATTAGCCTAATCCTGACCATCACTGTAGCTTAATTACAATCATTACTATAGTAGCAAATCCAGGGCGTCACAATAGTATGCGAGAACCGGTCTGCGAATCCGAGCTTAAATAAACCTCGATTAGAGGTTATTCCGCGTCATGCGATGGGTTTGGTATTCGTACAAACCATGTGATATCGACTTTGGCCGCGGTTCATCCGAACAACACAAACCCCTCGGGGCTAGTCATCAGCCCCCCGCACTCCTTTCTCGCGCCCCTATGGCTAAGTGAAAGCAATAAAGCATTATGGTCCGATTGCCTTGTCCGCCCCACACTACCGCCTTCGGGTACCAATAGCTCGGCTAAGGGTCACAGTGCGTTGGCAGTGACACCCTGCGTAGTATCTACATGGGGGCTGAAGCCGACGACTCGCAGCTTTCAGTTTTAACGGCCACACATGAGTTATAAAGGATGCAAAACACGAAAGACATGATAAACCATGCATCTTAAATATAAACGCGTTAAAAGGTCTTCGGACATATTACAACGCTTTACTCATAGATGTTCTCTCTCGAACAGTGCGACTCTATCGCCCGAGCACCCTCCATTACTCTGGAGAAGTATAGCTCGGGGCACCTATGCTCCTTTCCAGAAGGCAGAGGGGCGGTGGCTATCTTCATCGGATCCAGCCCCGGCCAGTGCACCTTGGCCTTCGCAAAGGTCACCCGAGCTCCCTCGATACAGGAGGACCGCCTTAGCGCATCGATCCGGGGAGTGGCGTTGCTCAGCTTCTGCACCAGGCCGAACTAGCTGCCCGGCAGTGGCTCGTTGGGCCATAGCCAGATGTAGAGATCCTTCATGGCCGGCTCCGCCATCCGGTGTAGCTCCATCAGCTGCTTCAGCTGCTCAACAAGGAGAGGAGAGCGCTCGGGGGCTTCAAACTGCGCCCAAAACAGCCGAGCTTCATCTCCTTCTCCCCGCGAAGCATAGAACTGGTTCGCGTTCGCTGTGCTCTTCTGGAGGTCCGAGAAGGCGCCTGAGGAACGCCATACTTGGGTAAGCAACTCGAACATGCTATCCCCGAAGACACACTGCAATAAATACGGCTTACCATCCATGATAGCCTTGGCCTGGCTGACTTGCTCTTCAAAAGACCGCCTATCCACCCGCTCCTTTTGGAGATTGGTTTTCTGGGTGGATAGTTCGGCGGTTTGCTCCTTGCCTTTCCGCTCAAGGTCCTCGCACTTTTGGCCGGCGTCCCTGAGCTCCTGTTGGATTTCCTCCACCCGAGCCTCATGCTTGTCGCTGGTGGCTCTTAAGGCAGATAACGCGGTAGCTGCTTCTTTGGTCGCCGCCCTCTCAACTGAAGCCTCGTGCTTCGCCCTCTCAAGCTCGGCCTTGAGCTTCTCAATTTCCTTCGCCGAGGCTGCGTAGGCATTAAACATATCAAAAATACTGCGTTGACAGTACGACAATGAAGAATTTGGATACTCTACTCCGGCTTATGTTGCGCCTCGTCGAATCTCTTATTCAGAGCTTCAAGCTCATCTTCGGAGCTCTTGAGCTTCCGATTTAGCTCGTCCAGCTCGGTAGCATTAACAGCAGCCGCCGATGACGAAGCCTATACAAAGCAAAACCATATCAAGTTACATGGGTTCACAACTTCCGAACTGTCATACATATGATCCTATGTCCGGTCCTCTTAAGGGCTGTTAGAACGTTCCGAACAAATACTGTCCTATACATAGTTCAGACAATGACCTATGATTGACCCCCAGGTAGGTTTTTTCCAAACTCACCTAGGGCTCGGGGGCTTCCATGTATATAATAATAACTCAAAGAAATTAATATTTTACAAACAGAGCATTACGCGGCTCACCTGAAAGCCCGTCAGGAGACCGTTGAAGGCCTGCTTCAGTCCATTGTCCACGGACTGAATGCTCTGCAATACCGCACCCATAAGGGTGCGGTGCTCCTCGGAGATGGAGGCGCTTGACAGAGCCTCCCCCATAGCCGGCCACCCATTGGTCGGTGGCGCCGGTGGGGATCGGTTGACCCGATCTCCAACCGGGGATTGAACCGGTGCCTCCGGAGGCATGGTGCGCTCCGGAGACGACCTCGGAAGGGACTGGACGTCCCCTTGTCCGGTCTCTTCAGTATCCGGGAGGGGCTTGTCCCCCTGGTCTTCGGCGGCCGAGGCATTAGCCTCGACCATGACGTCGTCGCCCCCACCTCTGGTGTCCGGCTCCAAAGGAGCCTGTTGGGATGACACCTCCACGGCATCCTTCATGGCGCTCGGAGGAGAGGGGTGCGACGCGGTCCCGCTCTCCGCTAGCTCGGCGGGTGGGGTCTCCCCTTCCGAAACTTGATCGGCGGGGAGAACACATGGTGGGCTGCAAGTCAATAGGCGCTCACATGTTAACCGCATTCAAAACTTAGCTCTAAATAGCTCATGAAGTCTTCAGATCTTTACCTTCGAGCTGGGGGCTTGACACTGAGGTTCCTTCGTGGAACCCTCTCGAATTCCTCGGATTCGGTATCCGAGTCCGAACTGTCGTCGGACAGAACTACCTATGTCCGACGCGCTTTCTTCAAGGCGGGAGGAGGTACATCCTCTGGGGCGTCCGATGACGCCGCCCTCTTTCCTGCGAGGGGGGAATCGCCTCCCCCCTCACCCTCATGCTCCTCCTCTTGATTCGAGGAGGCGTGGGTTTCCTTGGACATAGCCCCCGGTTGGTCCCTGGTGCGCAGGCCTGCTCGGCCTGGTTTCTTCTTCTGCGCTTTCTTCTCTGGCGCCTTGTAAGGCGCCACGACGAGCATCTCCGACAACAGCTGGGACCTAGGGTTTTCGGGCTGTGGAGCCGGGCATTTGATGCCCGTGGCCTTGCTCAACCATTCCTGCGGAAGTGATCGGAAAGTACTTAGATTTTCTTCAGGAAAACAAAGCCGATCAAGCGAAACTGTGTTATACCTCGGAAGGGAGCTTATCGGCGCGCAGGCCCTGGTCCTCCTTCTTGGCCGGCCAGTTCTCCTGCGCCTTGAACAGCGCCTTCCATAGCTTCTCCCGAGTGGTGCGGAAGAGCTGACGAATCGTAGGATCATCGTCAGTCCGATAAGTCCACATAGGGGAGCCTCGGCGCTAGCAAGGGAGGATGCGCCGCCGGAGCATAACCTGGACCACGTTGGTCAGCTCGATTTTGTCCTTGATCATGGAGGCGATGCCCCTCTGCAGATCATCAACCTCTGTATCCGACCCCCAGTCGAGGCCCTTTCGGACCCATGAGGTCAATCTGGTCGGGGGCCCGGATCTGAATTCGGCAGGAACAGTTCCGCCCTCCTCCCTTGGCTCGGTGATGTAAAACCACTCTTTTTTCCAAGTCTTGATGGTGTCGATGAAGGTGCCGGATGGTCGGGAAGCTTGCCGATGACCGCTCCGCCGCAGTCTGCGTGTTCGCCTGCGACACACTTCGGCTTGATATTTAATATCGTGAGCCATAGTCCGAAGTGTGGTTCCACCCGCAAGAAGGCCTCGCAGACGATGATGAAGGCCGATATGTGCATGAAAGAGTTCGGCGGGAGGTCGTGGAAGTCGAGTCCGTAGAAGAACATGAGGCCCCTGACGAAGGGGTGGAGCGGGAAGCTCAGTCCTCGGATGAAGTGAGGAATAAAGACCACCCTCTCGCCTGGTTTGGGGGTGGGGATCACCTGGCCCTCCTCCGCGGCGTAGTGGAAAATGTTGGCGGGGAGGTAGCCGGCATCCTTGAGGTCCCGGATGTCCTGGTCTGTGACTGTGGAAGCCTCCCACTTGCCGTTGGAGCCTGAGCCGGCCATGGCTGAGCTCAGAGGAGGAAGGGTGGAAAACCTAGATCTGGGCTCTGGAGGCTCAGGAGATTGGGGAAGTGGGGATGCGAATGGGAAGTAAGGTTAGGCCTTGGGGTTTTCTTTCCCTTTTATTGGGCTTGTCGCCGGTTAGCCTCCCTTCCGCGCCGTGAATCCCTCCGCTTCCCAAGGCATGCGTGCCGTTATACGCACATGATTAAACATATCCCGTGTGAAACGGAGCATGATCTGTGCATTGATGGGTCGTGCTGATGAAAACGGCCTCGAACTGCGAATCGAGCCTTTGTGACTGGTTTAGCGGTCATGGAGGGCCGTGACCTTTCAACTGAAAGATTGTCAGGGAGCACTATTTACTCCTTGACGTTTGGCCTTCAGGGCCGGGTTATACATGGTGTTCGGACGATCCATGATCGGAAAAACTACACGTCGTCGGAGGCCGAACTGAACTCGGCCAAATCACTGTTTGGAGAAAGAAACTCGCCTCGCAAGCCGAAGACTCTGATCATATGAAGCAGCTGGAGGTAGGACCCTTGGCATTGGAGGCTAGTTCGGGGGCTACTGAGGGAGTCCTGGTTTAAGGGGTCCTCGGGAGGCCGACCTCATTCTTATGGGCCGAACTATATGGGCCGCTTGCCGAGCATTGGATTGATCGAAGACCCTGTCTCCAGGAAGGAAGCTTCGGGAATCGTGGCGTGTCCTCCACGATTGGAGTAGTGAATAGGCATGTTTATCCCTTCGACGTGTAACCGACCATGTGTAAACCCTAGGCACCCTCGGCGTCTATATAAGCCGGAGGGTTTTAGGTTGTAGGACAACAGAACTCATCTAGGGTTTTAGTCATACGATCTCGAGGTAGATCAACTCTGTAACCCTTATACCATCAATATAATCAATCAGGACGTAGGGTATTACCTCCATAGGAGGGCCCGAACCTGGGTAAACATCGTCTCCCTCTTCTCCTGTTACCATCGATTCTAGTCTCACAGCTCGGGACCCCCTACCCGATATCCGCCGGTTTTGACACCGACACTTATCTAGCCAAACGACTACTCTTGTCTACATTCATGCCACAAGTTAAATCTAAACAAACTAGTAACAAAGGCAAGAAAGGTTCTTCATCTAGTAGCAATAATAAAAATGCTAAACCTAATGATGCTGCTTCTAGTAGTTCTATTAATTCCACTAATGATGATTCTCTTAGCCAAGTTACACTTGAGCAAGAAAATGCTTTATTGAAAGGAATTATAGAGAAAGGTATCTACGAGAGTCTTGCCGGGTGTAAGCAATTTGAGTAAATTGTACGCAAGCAGGGAGGATATCAGAAGAACCATGGCATTGGCTACTTCAACCCTAATGGAGTTGAATGGGAAGAAGGTCAATACCCCAAGCTCAAGTTTGTTCCTCAAAATGAGAAGTATGAAAATACTCTTCCCAAGGGAACAAACACTCAAGATGACCTTCCACCACAAGACCACAAGCTCAAGGGCAAGAACAAGCTTCAAGAGGACATTGACTCATATGAAGATGAATCCCTAGCTTTGGTGGAGTGGGTTCCCAAGGTACTTCAAGCTCAACTTCTGCAAAGGCTACTTCAACACCAAGGATCCCCATCAAGTTGATGTGGGTCCCCAAGAAGAAGAACTAGAGAGTTCTTGAGGGGTGACTCTGCCAATGAAATTCACTCACATTCATTATTGGCAAGAACTATTTGCAATCAACATCAACTCTATGCAATAGTTCAAGGAGTCACACATTCCCTCAAAGGCAAGCAAGGGACAAGGTAATCAACAAATCAATGGACATCATTACACATGCTTTGCACTCCATGTCCATAGATATCCTTGTATTTGTCTCTTGTGTGTTGGGACTAACCCATGTAGGTGAGAAGAGTAAGGAAACAACAAGCATGCTACCAACTCTTGGTGATCTTCATCAACCTTGAGCAACCACCACTACCTCACCAACATGAAGTCTTCATCGACAAAACCCAAGGTTAGTTTATCCCTCTAATGGGGGGATGTCACATCAAGGGGGAGCTTTACTCTAAGACTTGAGTTGAAACATCTCTTAGAATGTGACAGCATTAAATGCTTTATGTAAATGTGGTAACCCCACTTGTGCTTAAACAATGAGTATGACCTATGATCAAGTATTCTTACTTGGCTCTTAAGTCAATATACTCATATATAGATGACTCCGTCATCGCCAAAGTGCTTGTTAGATGCTAGTATGTATGTGCATGTTTGCCATGATTTCATTTGACATCTTATTGTGTGAGCATGTTGGTCTGCATTTATTTATCCATTCGAGGACATCCAATTGTTGCTATTTGGCTTTTGATTTTTGTTTTGCCAATTGGATGGACAAGAATGCCTAGGACCACTCTCTAGCTATCTATGCTTTCTCACCTCATATTCTCTTCATGCTGCATCACAAAATTTGAACAAGTACTTTTCGATCCCTCTGTGTGAGGAGCACTCGGAGTTCCGTATCGACAAAGGACTGACCATTAAAACCTCCCAAGTGCATCTCGGTGGAACCAACCCAAAATTCTCGGACTCACCGAATGCCTAGGGTTGATCTGGTTTTTAATCTCGGTACTACCGATTCCATATTCTCGGTTACACCGAGTTTCCATGTCAGCTGACAGTTGAGGAACTCGGTGACACCAAAAATTTAGAATCGGTGTCACCGACAGCAAGGGGTATATAAGCTGTGGACCCGACGCTTTGAAAACCCTAAGCTGCCGAACAGGACCCCCTAGTCGTTGCCCTTGTCTCCCCGCGCTCCTCTGCCGCTGGGATCCTGGCCGTCGACGGGCATCTTCACCGCCGTCTTCACCGTAGCGGATCCGCCACCGAGTTAGGGTATGGATCCGACCCTTCATTGCGCTCCCCGTCCGAATCTTGCGCGCTGAAGCTTATTCCATCGATAATCCACCATGTGCAATCCTCCCTATCCTCTAAAAGTTCCAGTAGATTAGCGAATCGAAATTTTTTAGATTTAGTTGCCCGCAAAATCGCATCTCGGTGATACCGAGTCAGAAAAATCGGTTCCACCGATTTAGTTTTTGTGCTACTGAGTGTCGGTGTCAAAACCGGTGGATCTCGGGTAGGGGGTCCCGAGTTGTGAGACTAGAATCGATGGTAACAGGAGAAGAGGGAGACAATGTTTACCCAGGTTCGGGCCCTCCTATGGAGGTAATACCCTACGCCCTGCTTGATTATATTGATGGTATAAGGGTTACACAGTTGATCTACCTCGAGATCGTATGACTAAAACCCTAGATGAGTTCTGTTGGCCTACAACCTAAAACCCTCCGGCTTATATAGACGTCGAGGGTACCTAGGGTTTACACATAGTCGGTTGCACATCAAAGGAAAAAAACATGCCTATCTACTGTTAACATCTTGGAGGACACGCCATGGCTCCTTGAAACTTCCGCCTTGGCGACGGGGCCCCTGATCACCCAATGCTCATCCAGTGGCCCACATAGTCCAGCCCATGAGAAACAGGTCGGCTATCCGAGGACCCCTTAAACCAGGACTCCCTCAGTAGCCCCCGGACTAGCCTCCAACGCCGAGGTATATCCGGACAATCTTGTACACCGAAGTCTTCGGCTTGCGAGTCGAGTCCCTCCATCCCTTCTTGTTCGGCAACCATCCTATCATCGGTGAAATCCCAATCACAGGATTGCTGGGGCCATAGTAATAGCGTTTCTTGATCTTCGCGCATCGTGGGGAGACGAGCGGTTCAGTAGCTTTTTACAAAAGTACCCCTCGCACAAAGGAGGCACCACCCATTTAAACAAACTGAATCGTGGTCCAAGCCATATCTTCTTATTCCCCATCGGAAAAAGCCTCCAGCGAAAGGTCTCCACCGAAAATGGCGAGCGCCCCCAGTTCCTCCTTGCATCCTTACGGATCCCGTCCCAGGGACTGGACAAGCTGCTCCATGTCCCTCCTTCGACTACGTGACCTCGAGACCCAAGGGTACCTTCCCTCCTCGGATCTGGCAGCTGTCCGCGCCGGTTTGTCTTCATTCAACGGCGAGGCCCTCTCGGAGAATTTCCCCCATCCACAAAAGGGGAGCGTGTATGTTTTGTGCCCTTCCTCCTGCGGGGTCTCGGGTTTCCCATTCATCCGTTCCTGAGAGGGTTACTGGTGTTTTATGGAATCCAGCTCCACCACCTCACCCCAGGGTCTATTCTGCACATCTCGTGCTTCGTCGCCCTTTGCGAGATGTTCCCGGGCTGCGAGGCACACTTCGAATTGTGGAGGAAGTACTTCTGCCTCGTTCCTCACACTCGAGACAAGACAATTTTTGAGGTCGGTGGAGCCAAAGTATGCCGCATAGTGGGGACGGGATATCCCGTGGGGACGCCAAAGGAGTCCGAAGTATGGACTTCAGAATGGTTTTATATCGAGGACGTCCCTCTATTCGATCCAGCTCGGAGGGGTCTGCCCGAATACTCCGACACCCCTTTGAAGAAAAGGTACAACTGGCGCCCGAAGAGCCTATCCCAAGAGGACATCGTTGAGGTGCAGTGCTTAGCAGCCCGTGTGAGGGTACTAGCCCATCATAAGCTGACCATGATAGATGTCATGGCCGCCGCCATCACCCGAAGCGTCCAACCCCTCGAACAGAGGATACACCCCTTGTGGTGTTACAACGGGACAAGCGACACTACTCGCTCCCGAAGACTGGGCCCTGCCGATCAAACAGCATTAGCCGCCGCACTTGCCGACCAGTACAAAGGGGAGCAAGAAGATTTTATTCGGCGGTCGACAAAGGAGGGATACTCAAGCCACAATCCCATCGAATGGGTGAGCCTTTCAACCCTGTGACCACAATTCGGGTTCTCAATTCGTCCCTTTTTGACCGAAGCCTTTAACTTTATGTGAACAGGAATGGAGGAACTTTATCGAGACAGTTAACTGTCCGGCCCCTCAGCCCGAGGACTATTCCCGTGATGATGATCCGGGCTTCCATGATGACCCGGATCTATAAATCGAGCTCGAAGACGGGGTTTTCTACCAGGAGGGCCTTGACGGCTCCAAGGTGGCCATCATAGACGATTACCCTGGATCCTTCCCTTCCCCTGCGACAAGCAAGAAGAAGAAAAACTCATCCCGCAAAAGGCAAGTATCCTCCACTAACCCCAACGCGCCGGCTCCTACTCCCAAGCGCCGTAGATCCGCGCGGCATACATCGGCAACGGCGGCAGTGCCTGGGTCAGAAAGCAACAGGGATCCGACAAATGAGCCGGTCGCGGGGGCGAGTCCGCCTACGAGTTCATCCCAAAGGTATTTCGCTCGACCGTTTGATTTAGTATCATGATTGATAAAGCCTCACCAGACACCTCTTTGTCAAAATATTCAGGCAAAGAGTTCGGCCGCCCCCCGCCGAGGAAGTCGCCAGGACGTCCGGCGGTGCTCAAGATTCCAGGCCTTCCGCTCATGCTGAACCTGCTACGGGAGTTCCCACCATTAATCCAGCCCCAGCCGATTCTGGTGACACCATATCCGTTACCAAATCCGAGGTTGGAAGCGCTATGCATCATCGACGGCGACGAGAAGCCCTGCGTCACCCAGCCTTCCCCGAACAAGAGTTTAGTGCTCTGCGCACAGCGGACGCGCACATCGAGCTGGGTTCGGGGAGGCCATGAAATTGATATCGTCCAGCCTGCAGGTGAGTAGTCGGTTATTAGAGTCCGAACACTCATGTAAACCCAATAGCCCCTGAGCCTTAAATTGGTCGGCATGACCGAATTAAGGATCCTTGTATTGTTTTACTGCTAATGCAGGCCGCGAAGCAACAGAGCGAGCAACTGGCCAAGGAACTGGAAGCCAGCCGAACACAGGTGGAACCTGTTAAGGCCGAATTAGAGCAAGTGAAGAGCTTTACTCGGGAGGCACATGGTGAGTATATCTGTTCTGCTAATCTTATTATATTCCCATGCTTACGCGAGGGTACTATGTAGCAGCTGAATCAATAGGGCAATTACAAAGAGATTTGGATGTAGCCCGAGAATCTCAGAGATATGCCGAGTCCCAGCAGGAGGCTGGCTGTCGTGTTTTACAACGACACCTTGAAGAAAAGAACCGCCTTAAGGAGGAGAACAAACAGCAGGCCGAAGAAATTGCGAGCTTAAAGACTCAATTGGCCCAGGCCCAAGGAGAAAACCAGAAATTACAGAGAGGCATGTTCGGTAAGTGTGATTCTAACATCGGAAAGTATTTCCTATGAATGAGGCATAATACGCATGCCGTGACTCATGTATAGGTCTCCTATCTGGGCGACCCGAAGAAGAAATCGGATCCTACCAGGGAAGCCTTCTGAAGGAGTTGTCCGCCCTTCACGAGCGGGCTCGGAAGGCCATGAAGAGCATGGTGAAAGCATTGTGGCCCACCGAGCAACCTCCGGAGGTGATGACCGAACTAGTCGATCGGTTCAAGGGAGCCCAAAGTAGGTTCGAGCTGTGGAAGACATCGGCATGTCGAGAGGGAGCACTAGAGGCATGGGCGATGATCAAGACCCGCTATACCGGACTTAATTCCGAGCGTATGGCTCGGGTTGGGCCAGTAGGGTCAGATGGACAAGAAGTGCCGCTCCACCTGGTATACGACCAAGTGATGCCTGCCGCCCGTCTCTCACAAGAAGATTGCTCCCTGGATACCATAATCGACAATCTTGATCGGCAGCCGGATGTGTGATTATATGTAACTATGTACTAATAATCGAGGAATTACTCCGTCTGTGTTGTAAACTTTGTCTTAACCGGCCATCGGCTTCGGCCTCCCGTGCTAAGAGCTTGGGAGTGTTCCTTGTAATTTATCACCCTAGGGGAATGAATTATGTTCGGGGAACCAGGCAATCCAGCCATGTGGTGCGAACAGACAGAAAGCACACAGGGAGATATGTTATATTACTGCTTAGCGTAAGAAACAACTTCCAAAGAAAATAGTACCTCTATCGATACCTTTCTTCAGGGTGCTACGTAAATCGTAGGTAGAAGGCCGTATACTGTTAGTATGCGACTAAGGGCTTTTGTGAGAGAAGAAGCCCGAGTAATGGTCATAACGACCATAGTCTTATTAATTAATTCCGTCGTAGCCGATCAATTGTCTACTGAAGATATCTAGCTTTTGGCTTCACCCGTCCGAGGTACGTATCCGGATGACCCGGTCGTAACAATCGCAGAGGTGCTCCCTTTACCCTCTAGCCGAACAATCAGGAACGTAGAGGGTAAGCACAGGAGCGAGGCAACCCAGCTTGGCAAAGTCTTAGTTCGAATTGATGCATATGATGGCTTTGAAAAACGACAAGGAAAACATGCGTACACAATAAATGTGAATAAGTGCTTATAATATGAAAGCATTGGCTTCGGAAAGAAGCCCCCAGGTGCTGTGTTCGGATTTAACACTGAAAGGTGTAGGCCGAAAATCTTAGTACAAGATTAGTTGAGCCGAACATAGAGTTGGGAAGGAAAGAAGTCAAACCTGCCAAAATTCAAGGTGGGAGGGAAAGTAGAAAATAAAGAAGGAAAAAGGAAAATGAAATAACGGGTAAAGAGTGCGACGACACCGGTTTATCCGTAGAAGCGCCAAAGACGAGCTGCGTTCCATGGGTTTGGTTCAAGGCGGTGATCCGATGGGTCCCGAAGACGGTAAGCCCCTCCCGTGAGTACTTCATCGATTATGAAGGGCCCCTCCCATTTGGGTTTGAGTTTATGCTTCTGCTTCTCCGGAAGTCATAAAACGAGCTCACCTACGCTGTACGCCTTTGCCTTGACCTCCCTACTCTTGTAACGTCGAGCCTGTTGTTGGTAAAAAGTGGAGCGAGCCCGAGCTATGTCGCGCTCTCCTTCTAGGGCGTCCAGGTCGTCCTGCCGATCTAACTCGGCCTCCCTTTCTTCATACATGCGCACCCTTGGCGCATCATGAATAATGTCGCAGGGGAGGACTGCTTCTGCCCCATAGACCATGAAGAACGGCGTATATCTTGTTGATCTATTCAGGGTGGTGCGCAGGCCCCATAGAATGGAGTCGAGTTCCTCAACCCAATGGCAGTCGGACTCGTGAAGAGACCAGACCAAACGTGGCTTAATGCCGCTCATAATGAGGCCGTTTAGTCGTTCGACTTGTCCATTGGTCTGCGGATGATAAACTGATGCGTAATCGAGCTTAATGCCCATTTTTGTGCACTAGTCTTTGACCTCTTGGGCCGTGAAATTGGATCCATTGTCCGTTATTATACTGTGCGGGACGCCGTAATGGTGTACCACGCCGGATATAAAGTCAATTACTGGTCCGGACTTGGCTGATTTGACAGGTTTTGCCTCTATCCATTTGGTGAACTTGTCCACCATGACCAGTAGGTATTTATTCTTCTTGGTCCCCCCTTTAAGTGGTCCGACTATATCCAGCCCCCAGACCGCGAAGGGCCAGGTAATCGGAATAGTCCGAATAGCTGTTGGGGGCATGTGACTTTGGTTTGCGAAAAGTTGGCACCCCACGCAGTGCTTGACAAGCGACTGGGCGTCTGTTCGAGCTGTGGGCCAGAAAAAACCAGCCCGGAAGGCCTTGCTGACCAAGGCTCTTGCTGCGGCGTGATGGCCGCCCATCCCTGTGTGGACTTCGGCTAAGAGCTGCCGACCTTCTTCCTCAGATATGCACCACTGTAGTATTCCGGTGGTGCTTTTCTTGTATAACTCGCCCTCGTGTACTTTGTAGGCTTTGGATCGTCGGATTATGCGTCATGCCTCCATCTGATCGTCGGGGAGTTCTTTGCAAAGAAGGTAAGCGAGGAAGGGCTCTGTCCATGGCGCGATTACTGCCATGACCTCGTGAGCCGAAGGCATTTCGTCCATTACGGAGCCGCCAATGATTTGATCGTCTGGTTCGTTTATAGGGGGAACAACCTCGTCCGCACTGGTTAGATCGGCTTCCTTGTGATCGTCCTGCCAAACCACAGATGGCTTAAAGAGCCGTTCCAGGAAAGTGTTTTTGGGACAAGGTCGCGTTTGGCCCCCAGGCGAGCCAGTATGTCGGCGGCTTGGTTGTTGTCTCTAGCGACGTGGTGAAATTCCAGCCCCTCGAACCGTGCGGATATCTTGAGGACAGTGTCTCTGTATGCCGCCATCTTCGGGTTTTTGGCATCAAATTCGCCGTTGATTTGGGAGATGGCCAGGTTGGAGTCTCCCCGTACCTCCAGCCAGCGTATGCCCATTGATGCTGCCATCCGAAGACCGTGCAATAGTGCTTCGTATTCGGCTACATTGTTGGAATCGGCATACATGATCTGCAACACGTATCAGACGTTGTCGCCTGTGGGGGATGTGAGGATAACCCCAGCCCCTAGTCCGGACAAAGTTTTAGACCCATCAAAGTACATTGTCCAGTGGGAGTATGTACTGTATTCCCTTGGGAGCTCGGCCTCTGTCCATTCGGCGAGGAAATCTGCCAACACTTGAGACTTGATAGCTCGTCTTGGCTTGTAAGCGATTTCAAAAGGAAGGAGCTCAATGGCCCATTTGGCTATGCAGCCGGTGGCGTCCCTGTTGTTGATTATATCGTTCAGGGGTACTTCGGATGCCACCATGACCGAACACTCTTGGAAGTAATGTCTCAGTTTCCGTGATGCCATAAATACTGTATAGGCTATCTTCTGGTAGTGCGGGTATCTTGACTTGCATTGCGTTAGTACTTCTGACACGTAATATACCGGCTTCTGTATCCGGAATTTGTGTCCCTCCTCCTCTCGTTCGACGACGAGCACTGCGCTAACAACTTGGTTGGTGGCCATATGTATAATAACATGGGCTCACCCGTGCCTGGTGCTGTGAGTATGGGGTTACTTGCCAGGAGTGTTTTAATTTCTTCTAACGCAGCCTTTGCCTCATCGGCCCATTCGAAATTCTTGGTCCGTTTCAGCAATTTGTAGAGCGGTAAAGCCTTTTCACCGAGGCGGGAGATAAAGCGACTTAACGCCGCCACGCAACCAGCCAACCTTTGGACATGCTTTAGCTCTGTGGGAACTGCAAGTTCTGATAAGGCGCGGATCTTGGCCGGACTCGCTTCTATTCCTCTATGGGAAACGATGAATCCGAGCAGTTTACCAGCGGGAACTCCGAAGACACACTTCTCCGGATTGAGCCGTATATCGTACTCGCGTAGGCTGGCAAAGGTTTGCCTTAGGTCATCGATCAAATGGCTGACGTGTTTGGTTTTGATTACCACATCATCTATGTATGCCTCGACTGTTTTACCGACTTGTTTTGCGAGACAAGTCTGGATCATGCGCTGGTACGTAGCCCCAGCGTTTTTTAGCCCGAAGGGCATAGTGTTAAAGTAGAATGGCCCATAAGGGGTGATGAATGCTATTGCCGCTTGATCGGATTCCTTCATTTTAATCTGATGGTATCCGGAATAATCGTCGAGGAAACACAACGAGTCATGTCCGGCTGTGGCATCAATAATCTGGTCTATCCGTGGTAGGGGGAAAGGGTCCATAGGGCAGGCCTTGTTGAGGTCTTTAAAATCGACACACAGCCGCCAGGATTTATCTTTCTTTGGCCCCATAACCAGGTTTGCCAACCATTCGGGGTGCTTAATCTCCCGAATGAATCCGGCCTCTAGCAGTTTAACTAGTTCTTCACCCATAGCTTGCCGTTTGGGCTCGGAAAAGCGGCGCAGAGTCTGCTTGACGGGCTTAAAGCCTGCGATGATATTCAGGCTATGTTCAGCAAGCCGCTGTGGGATTCCGGGCATGTCAGAAGGGTGCCAGGCGAAGATGTCCCAGTTTTCTCGTAAGAATGTTCGCAGTGCTTCGTCCATGGTGGGATCGAGCTGGGCTCTGATGGACGCTGTCTTGTTGGGGTCCGTCGGGTGCAACTGAAATTTAACAACTTCCTTTGCCGGTTTAAAGGACGTGGGTTTGGGCCTTTTACTGAGGATCACATCGTCCCTGTCTACTGTTGACCGAAGTGCGGTCAGCTCTTCTGCAGCAAAGGTCTCAGCTAGAGCCTCGAGGGCAAGCGCTGCTGTTTTGTTTTCGGCCCGTAGGGCTATATTTGGATCACTGGCGGTTGTGATCACTCCGTTTGGTCCTGGCATCTTAAGTTTCATATACCCGTAATGTGGTATAGCCTGGAATTTTGTGAAGGCATCACGTCCCAACAGGGCGTGGTAGCCACTGGGGAAGGGAACGATGTGGAAGAGGAGTTCTTCGGATCGGTAGTTGTTGGGCGTGCCGAACACTACGTCCAGGACGATACGTCCTGAACAGTGCGCCTCTTTCCTCGGGATGATTCCCCGGAAAGTTGTGTTGCTATGCTCGATTCGAGATTGGTCGAACTGCATTTTTTCTAGGGTGTCTTCGTAGATCAGGTTCAAACCACTACCGCCGTCCATTAGCACCTTGTGTAACCTGAAGCCATCAATGATGGGGTTCAGGACTAGTGCGGCCGGTGAATGACCGGGAAGAATGGTTGGTCGGTCAGTATCTCCGAAGTTAATGGGTATGTCTGCCCATGCACTTGTTGCTGCCACATGGTATACCTGCTCGAGTTCTTTAAGCGCTCTTTTCCTCCCGTTCCTCGAGGGGAACGTTTCGTAGATCGTCAGGACTTCAACATTGTATTCTGGTGGCGATGTAGAGCGCCTGTTCGGCGGTGGTGCCTCAAGAATGGCTTCATCGCTTTTTGCGATCTGCCTGACGACCCAGCAAGCTCTAAGGCTGTGAGTCGGAGCTGTGTTCAGCAATACGGAGTGTATAGGGCACGGTTTATCCAGTAGTCCATCCAGGACAGTACTGTCCCTAAAAGGGGCCTTTTTCTCTTTTTGGCGGGCGCAAGTTTGGCTGGCCGCTTCAGAGGTATCCTATTTTTCCGATCTCCTCTAGGGTATTCGGTAAAGGTTGGTTCTGAAAATAGCCGATCGGTTTGCCAAGCGCTTTCCATGGCACAATACTTTTCTACCAAAGCTGACAGCTCGGTGAAGTCACGAATGTGTCGACGCGCCAGGGCATTGAGAATCCCTTCGTCATGGCAGTTGCGATTGAAGGTCACCATTATCTCCTGATCACTGAGGCCCCGTACTTTGTTTCTAGTGAGGAGGAGTCTGGCCCAGTAATGATGAACCGACTCTCCTGATAACTGCTTAATGTCCTGTAAGTCTGAAGACTTGAGCTCTGCTGCGGTGCTTGAGTGATCGGCTTGGGTGGTGGGTGGGAAAAGATTTGACTCCACGCCACGATGGGAGTTCGGAATCACGGACTCCGAACTGTGTGATAGATCAGGGACCAATACCGGACTGTTTCCGGAGCGGACTCCAGAGTCTGGGTTGCCGGCGAGGTCTCGGCGATCAGATACCGGAGTATAAACCGTTTTTAATTCCGGTCGCTGGGAGGACGATCCCCCAGCTGGACACTCGACGGTGGCGATGAGGTGGGTGACCGTGGGGATGTGAATCTCCCTATCCTTGGGTTTAAGCCCGAGCCGGTCATAGACCGGGATCTGGTCATCAGCCATACGCATGATCTCGATCCGATCAAATAGCTCGTTCAGAAACGAGGCGATGGTAGGATGCGTGTCTCCAAAGCGAGTGGGGTCAGCATGCGGCGTCGCAGTTCTGGAGTCGCACGAGAGCGGACCCGGGTATTGTTTAATCATGGCGGATCCGGTCATAACGACCGGACTGGGCGGTCCAGACGGCCTAGGGCAAACGACTTCATCATCGGAGGCGGGGCCCGATGTCTTCGGCATCAAGGCGTCGGGATCTGCGGGCTCCTCCGTAGGAGTCGAGGGTTCAATCAGGATGAGTTCCCCGTGAATCAGCGACGAACTCTAGGGTTCCGAGCCTGATTCCTTTATCGGGGGGAAAGTTTCCGATCTGGCCTAGACAGCCGATCGGGTAAGCGTGCGATGAGATGTCGCCGCTTGCGGGGATCTGGTCCGGGGCGAGAGGCCCCTGGGTGCAGATCTCGTTGCTTGTGACAAGGTGAGCCATCGATTCCTCTGGCGATCACAGCGGAACTCTCAATGAAAGCACCAATGTCGGTGTCAAAACCGACGGATCTCGAGTAGGGGGTCCCGAGCTGTGAGACTAGAATCGATGGTAACAGGAGAAGAGGGAGACGATGTTTACCCAGGTTCGGGCCCCCCTATGGAGGTAATATCCTACGTCCTGGTTGATTATATTGATGGTATAAGGGTTACAGAGTTGATCTACCTCGAGATCGTATGACTAAAACCCTAAATGAGTTCTGTTGGCCTACAATCTAAAACCCTCCGGCTTATATAGACGCCGAGGGTACCTAGGGTTTACACATAGTCGGTTGCACATCAAAGGGAAAAACATGCCTATCTACTATCAACATCTTGGAGGACACGCCATGGCTCCTTGAAACTTCCGCCTTGGCGACGGGGCCCCTGATCACCCAATGCTCATCCAGTGGCCCACATAGTCCGACCCATGAGAAACAGGTCGGCTATTCGAGGACCCCTTAAACCAGGACTCCCTCACTGAGGACAGTACTCGGTGAAACCGAGTGGTAGTTTTTGGTCCAACCGAAACTGCTGCCAAGTTTCTGTTAAGAGTATTGTGAGTCTCGGCAGTACCGAAAATGTTGAGTTGGTGACACCAAAATCCATTTTTGCTGTGAACTACATCTAAGACTTTTCTGTTCAATCTTTCAAAAATAGCTGCATTTTGTGATGTCTCATCTTCTTCTACTCCTCTATACTCTATTCACAGGGACAGTATGTCAGATGCTGAGGACAGTGAGAATAACTTCAGAGAGCAGAGTGTTGAGTTGGATTCAGGCACTAGTCCTGAGTCTAGTTCCTCTTCAGATCCAGGCACCCCCAGTTCTCATGGGTTGCCCAAGGCTGCTACTAGGGCCAGGAAGAAGCTGAATTCAGATGAGGAGGATTCAGATTTTGTGCCAGAGGAAGTTCTTGACAAGAAGCAAGACAAAGCTGCTAAGAAGTCTGCTAATGAAGCCACCTCTTCCGGAAGAGCTGTCAGCAAGGTATATGCTAGCTCTGAAGCTATGAGAGCACCTGAGAGTGCTAGGGCTACCATGACCATTGAGCCCCCAAGTAAGTCTATGCCTAAGAAGGCAGGAGAGAAGAAGGCCAGGAAAAGGATTCTCTATGTCACTGGCAGGCAAACATCTATGTTTGAGGACCCAAAGGAGACTGCTGGTGCTGCTGCTGAGGAGGAGGAGGAAGAGCATGTTGTCAAGGCACCTCCCAAGAAGAAGCAAAAGAAACTTTTGGCAGATGCTATGCCAAAGCAAGGTCCTTCCAAGAGCACCAAGTCTGCCCCCAAGAAGGCTACTGCTGAAAAATCCAAGAGGTCATCCAGACAGATTCTAGCTTCTGATAAGAACAAAGGAACTACCTCCAGAGATATGGATGAGGATGCCATGTCTGCATTGATGAAGCTTAGACCACACCTTCCTGAACACAATGCCAGCCATCCACTTGCTTAAGACATGAAGAAGAGGAAGGATTCTGGATTGAGGGCATGGAGAACTATTGATCCATATGCCCAGAGAAGAAAAACAGCTGTGGACTACAGATTCTACACCAAGGAGCAACATGACTTCTATGAGACTGTGCTGCTTGACAAGAGTCCAGCTGTGAGCGATATGAGATACGTTGATTGGAAGTACATCACGGCTAATGAAGATCACTTTCCAAATGTTCAAGACAATTTTCATTGCATTGGCCTAGATGAGTTTGTTGGCAAAGAGTTCACTGCATGGAACGATGAGATGATCATGCAATTCTACTCCACCGCTCACTTCTATGGAGATGGTAGAATTGTATGGATGACAGAAGGAGCAAGATACGAGTATACTGTTGATGAATGGGCTGCTATCTTAGAAGTCCCAGAGGTTCATGATGGTGACTTGAATGTCTACTCTGAATCCAAGGAGAGCCATGATGCTATGAAGGACATGTACAATGCTATCCCTGCTGCTAACTTGAAATCACACAAGTTAGGATCTATCTACTTCCTCTAGGATGGCCTCCGCACCATGAACACCATATTGAGGCATACTTTGATGCCCAAGTCAGGAGATGAGAAGATGATTCGAGGCCATTCAATCAACATGCTGATCCATCTTGATAGACACACTAGGATACGAGTGATGGACTTGATTGTAGAGACAGTGAAGAGGGTTGCTGCTGATCAGAAGCGTTCATGCAACTATGCACCCTACATTCAGATGCTCATCAACTCCAAGCTGGAGAAGCACATCTTTGCTCTGGACAGACCCCATTTGCCCCTACGGCCAGATTTGGAGGACACCATTGTGGTGATGGACCCAGAACACCCCACATCAGCTGCAGCTCAAGCACAGGCAGAGGCAGAGGCAGCTAGATCCACTAGTGCTCAGGTCCCTAGATCCAGGAACGAGCAAATGGATCTCTTGATCTCATCCGTTCAGGGCATGCAGAAGGACATCAAGGACATACTGGACAATCAAAACAGTCTTGTCAGGATCTTTGAGAATAGGATCAAGACCCTTAATGACAAGGTGGATGGGCTGACCAAGACAGTCAATGAGCTCAAGAAGAAAGTTGACTATGTGCCTCTTCCTTAGTCTACAGATGATGATGATGATGATGATGATGAGGATGACTCTCCTCTCAGGCCATGCACACACTTCACCACCCAGGCCAGATCAGCCACAGTGCCAGCTCCAGATTTGAGACCTTCTTCATCAGCACCTGCTACTGTCACCTCAGCTCCATCAGCTCCAGTGCCTCCAGTTGCTACACCAACTCCATCCATGACATCAGCTGATATCTTCGCCGACGCAGTTCTCTCGAGTCCATCAACAACCGGAGGAGATCAGCCCAAGAACGTTTAGCTATATCTCTTTCAACTTTTTGGTAACTTGTTGCCAAAGGGGGAGAAGTGTATATAGATCCTTAGGCTTCGAGTGAGAGAGCGTTTGGTTTTTATCGCTTTTTCAAAAACAGTTGATCTTTTGACTTGTTTGTGTTGAACTATGTGGTGTTTGATCTTACGCTTAATGTGTGTTGCTACTATTTCCTATCATTATGCTGCTTATGAGATAATCATTCACCTTTGCTTGTTTGTGTTGTGCCATGATATTAACTCTTATTATTCTCGCACACCACCAAGATGTATGTGACATGGAAGAAGTGCCCCATGTACCTAATCGATTGTGCATTTGCATTCAAACACAAATTTTAAAATAATGCACAAATTTAGGGGGAGCTCTTGCTTATCACATACTTCTCAAAGCGACGATTATATTCATTGATTATATCATATGTCGAAGCTTTGATCTATATGTTGTCATCAATTACCAAAAAGGGGGAGATTGAAAGCACATTTGCTCCCTTGGTGGTTTTGGTAATTAATAACAACATAAATGTCATTGAACTAATGTTTCCACTAAGCATATTTCAGGAAAAGTTCAATGATAGGATTGGCAAAAGGATTGTGGAGATACCCCAAGATGCAAGGAAATGGATTGGCAAAGCTTCAAGCAAGAGGACTCTACATTTTACTTTGTGAGAAATCACTTTGAGTCCATAGGAAAGCCAATACTATTAAAAGGGGGTAAGGTACTGTTGGTGAACAAAATGCTCATACGTGCACAAGTGATAGTCACGAAAAACACCCACAAGCTCTTCCACAAAAGTCTGTCCAAAGTCAAATATCCAAAATCGGTGCAACCAACACTTTCCACTCGGTGCCACCGATTCCCATACTCAGACAGACCTAAGCCAAACCCTAGCCTTTCGGTGCAACCGATTCTGCTTCGGTGCCACCGAGTTCAGCTTACCAACTTTCTGTTACCCAATTTCAAAAAATCGGTCCGACCGAGTTTGTGGAATCGGCGTCACCGAGATTGGGCAATCTGACCGTTGGTCACCTTATCGGTGCAACCGAGATTTATATATCGGTCTCACCGAGATTCAAAAGTTGCTACCTTTGGAGCAACTCGGTACCACCGAGATTCACACATCGGTGTCACCGAGTTGGTCACTTAAGGTGCAACAATTGGATTTTTGGAGATGCCTATATATACCCCTTCACCACCACCTACTCGAGAGAGAAGCACTCAGAACTATTCCATACTTGTCCCATCCAGTTTTCTGAGAGAGAGCCACCTACTCATGTGTTGAGATCATGCCATTCCATTCCAACCATATGAATCTTGATCTCTAGCCTCCCCAAGTTGCTTTCCACCAATCCCATCTCTTACACCAAGCCAAATCTGTGAGAGAGTGATTGTGTGTTGAGGTGTCTATCATCTTGAAGCACAAGAGCAAGGAGTTCATCGTCATTACCGAGCCTATTACCTTTTGGAGGGTGGTGCCTCCTAGATTGGTTAGGTGTCGCTTGGGAGCCTCCTACTTCGTGTTGTGGAGTTGAACCAAGAAGTTTGTAAGGGCAAGGAGATCGCCTACTTCGTGAAAATCTACCCATAGTGAGGCTAGTCCTTCGTGGACGGAAGCCGTTATGGAATAGTCAAGGTTGCTACTTCGTGGACCCTTTGTGGGTGGCGCCCTCCGTGGACTCTCGCGACCGTTACCCTCCGTGGGTTGAAGACTCCATAAACGTGGACGTACGATAGCACCACCTATCGGAACCACGGAAAAAATCATCGTGTCTACAAATTGCGTTTGATCTTCCTACCCTTCCTTTTTTACTCATGCTTGTTGTTACTTTCCGCTGCTATACTCTTAGACATGCATGTGTAGGGTGTACTTGACCTGCTATGAATGCTAAAATCTGCCAACACTGAAAATTGGGAAAAGGCTAGGTTTTTATTTGGTCAAGTAGTCTAATCACCCCCATCTAGACATACTTACGGTCCTACACACCCATGAAGGGTCCACGAAGTAGCAACCTCGTCTATTCCATGATGGCCTACGTCCCCGGAGAACTAGCCTTACTCGGGGTATATCTTCACGAAGTAGGCGATCTCCTTGCCCTTACAAACTCTTGGTTCAACTCCACAATCACGAAGTAGGCGACACCTAACCGAACTAGGAGGCACCACCCTCCAAAAGGTAATATATGTGGTAGTATGATGGACTCCTTGCTCTTGTGCTTCAAAATATAGTCTCCTCAACACTCAATCACTCTTTCATAGGTTTGGCATGGGTAGAAGAGATTGATTGGATGGAAAGCAACTTGGGGAGGCTAGAAATCAAGATCCATATGGTTGGAGTGAATGATCTTGACCTCAACACAAGGGTAGGTGGTTCTCTCTCCGAAAATTGGATATGGCAAGTGTAGATCTGTTCTGAGTGCTTCTCTTGCGAGTGAGAGGTGGTGGAGGGGTATATATAGGCTTCTCCAAAAATCCAACCATTACAACATTATTGACCAACTCAGTGAAACCGAAGTAGGAACTCGGTGGCACCGACTAGTTCAAAATGTGGCAACTTTGGCGTTTCGGTGAGACCGATATATGAATCTCGGTGGTACCGATATGGGTGACCTAGGCAGTTACCAAATCTTAATGAGACCGATTCCTGAAACTCGGTGGGACCGATTTAGAGAAATGGCTAACCAGGAAGTTGGTCGCTGATTTCGGTGGCACCGAAAGAAAATCTAGTAGTACCGAGATGCTAGGGTCTGGTTTGGCTTCTGTCTTGGATAAACGGTGGATCCGAATGGGAATATTGGTGGCACCGAATTTTGACTTAGGCTTTGGACAGAGGATATGTGTGGGAAAGTGGGTGAGTATTTTTGGTGGCTACCGCAAAGCACTTGAGCAACCAGATCATCATATTTACCTCATCCCCTTTTAATAGTATTGGCTTTCCTATGGACTCAATGTGATTTCTCACAAAATATAAAATGTAGAGTCCTTGATCTTGAAGCATGGCCAATCCTATTCCTTCCTTTCCTTGGGGAGGTATTCCACAGAATCTTTTAGCCAACCCATCATTGAACTTTTTCCTGAAATACACTTAGTGGAAACGGTAGTCCAATGAAATATATGTTGTTATTAATTACCAAAACTACCTAGGGAGAAGTTGTGCTTTCAACCTTAGGTCATCTACTTGAGGGAAATGTGTTGTTGTTGTAGGATCGAAAGTATGTCTAGAGGGGGGGGGTGATTAGACTACTTGACCAAATAAAAATTCTACCTTTTCCCAATTTTAAGTGTTGGCAGATTTTAGCAATGATAGCAAGTCAAGTACACCCTACACATGCATGTCTAAGAGTATAGCAGCGGAAAGTAACAACAAGCATGTATAGTAGAGGGTAGGAAGGAAGATCAAACGCAATTTGTAGACACGAAGATTTTTCCCTTGGTTTCGATAGGTGGTGATATCGTACGTCCACGTTTATGGAGTCTTCAACCCACGAAGGGTAACGGTCGCGAGAGTCCATGGAGGGCTCCACCCATAAGGGTCCACGAAGTAGCAACCTTGACTATTCCATAACGGCTTCCATCCACGAAGGACTAGCCTCACTATGGGTAGATCTTCACAAAGTAGGCGATCTCCTTGCCCGTACAAACTTCTTGGTTCAACTCCACAACATGAAGTAGGAGGCTCCCAAGCGACACCTAACCAATCTAGGAGGCACCACCCTCCAAAAGGTAATAGGCTCGGCAATGTCGATGAACTCCTTACTCTTGTGCTTCAAGATGATAGACTCCTCAACACACAATCACTCTCTCACAGATTTGGCTTTGGTGGAAGAGATTGATTTGGTGGAAAACAACTTGGGGAGGCTAGAGATCAAGATTCATATGGTAGGAATGAAATAGCTTGATCTCAACACATGAGTAGGTGGCTCTGTCTCAGAAAATAGGATGGGGCAAGTATGGAATAGTTCTGAGTGCTTCACTTTCGAGTGGGTGGTGGTGAAGGGGTATATATAGGCATCCCCAAAAATCCAACCGTTACACCTAAAGTGACCAACTTGGTGACACCGAAGTATAAAACTCGATGGTACCGAAGTGACCAAAAGGCAGTAACTTTTGAATCTCGGCGAGACCGATACATAACTCTCGATGGTACCGATTAGGTGACCAACGGTCAGATTGCACAACTCGGTGAGACCGATTCTCAATTCTCGATGGTACCAATTCTTGACAACGGCTAACCAGAGAGTTGGTCCAAAAACTCGGTGAGACCGATTCACCAAACTCGGTGGTACCGATTCTTCTGAATAGCTAACCAGAAAGTTGTTCCAAATCTCGGTGAGACCGATTGACAAAACTCGGTGGTACCGATACTTGAAAATAGCTAACCAGAAAGTTGGCAACTAAACTCGGTGGCACCGATGCAGAATCGGTTGCACCGAATGGCTAGGGTTTGGCATGGGTCTGTCTGAGTTTGGGAATCGGTGGGACTGAGTGGGAATTGTTGGTAGCACTGATTTTCAAGATAGGCTTTGGACAGACTTTTGTGGAAGAGTTTGTGGGTGTTTTTGGTGACTATCACTTGTGCACGTGGAGCATCTTGTTCACCAACAGTACCTTACCCCCTTTTAATAGTATTGGCTTTCCTATGGACTCAAAGTGATTTCTCACAAACTAAAATGTAGAGTCCTCTTGCTTGAAGCTTTGCCAATCCATTCCCTTGCATCTTGGGATTTCTCCACAATCCTTTTGCCAACCCATCATTGAACGTTTCCTAAAATATACTTAGTGGAAACATTAGTTCAATGACATATATGTTGTTATTAATTACCAAAACCAGCAAGGGAGCAAATGTGCTTTCAATCTCCCCCTTTTTGGTAATTGATGACAACATATAGATCAAAGCTTCGACATATGATATAATCAATGAATATAATCGTCGCTTTGAGAAGTATATGATAAGGAAGAGCTCCCCCTAAATTTGTGCATTATTTTGAATTTGCGTTTGAATGCAAATGCACAATCGATTAGGTACATGGGGCACTCTTTCATGTCACATACAACTTGGTGGTGTGCGAGAATAATAAGAATGAATATCATAGCACAACACAATCAAGTAAGGTGAATGATCATCTCATAAGCATCACAAGGATAGGAAATAGTAGCAGTACACATCAAGTGTATGATAAAACACCAACAAAGTTTAACACATCCAAACCAAAAGATATCAGATGTTTTGAAAAGTGATAAAAACCAACACTCTCTCTCTCTCTCGAAGCCTAAAGATCTATATACATCTTCTCAACCTTTGGCAACAAGTTACCAAAAAGTTAAAAGGTATATAACTAATTGTTCTTCTGGGGCTGATCTCCTCCGGTGGCCGATGAAGGAGTTGAGAGAACGGCATCAGCGAAGACCTCGGCAGACGTCATGGACGGAGTCGGTGTAGTAACTAGAGGAACTGGAGGAGCTGATGGAGCTGAAGAAGCTGTAACAGGTGCTGATGAAGAAGGTCGCAACTCTGGAGCTGACACTGTAGCTGATCTAGCCTGAGTAGTGAACTGAGTGCTAGGCCGGAGAGGTGCACGATCCTCATCCTCATCATCATCTGTAGAATGAGGGCTAGGCACTGCATCAACTTCCTTCTCGAGCTCAGTCACAGTCACTATGAGCTCATCCACTTTGTTGTTGAGAGTGTGAAATTTGTTGTCAACAATCCTCGAGAGGCTCACCTGGTTCTTCGATATCTCGCTGATGTCCTTCTGCAAGCGGAGCACAGAGCTAAGTAGGAGATCCATCTGCTCACTCCTGGACCTGGGCACCTGTGAACTAGAGTCTTTGGCTGCCTCTGCATGTCCCTGTGTTGTAGCTGATGTGGGATGATCTGGGTCCATCACCACAACGTTGTCTTCTAGATCTGGCAATAGTGGCAAATGTGGTCTGTCAAGAGGAAAAATGTGCTTCTCCAGCTTGGAGTTGATAAGCATCTGGATATAGGGTGCATAGCAGCATGAACGCTTCTGATCAGTAGGAACCCTCTTCACAGTCTCCACTATCAAATCCATCACTCTGAATCTCGTATGTTGATCTAGATGGAGCAGCATGTTGATGGAATAGCCTCTAATCATCTTCCCATCTCCAGATTTAGGCATCAAGGTATGCCTCAAAATGGTGTTGATAGTGCGTAGACCAGCCTGGAGGAAGTAAATGGATCCTAGCTTGTGAGACTTCACATGTGCAGCAGGGATCTCATTGTACATGTTCTTCATGGCATTGTGGCTTGCCTTGGGCTCATTGTAGGCATTGATGTCACCATCTTCCACCTCTGGGACTCCTAAGATGGTAGCCCATTCCTCAACAGTTGATTCATATCTTGCTCCTTCAGTCATCCATACAATTCTACCATCTCCATAGAAATGAGCAGTAGAGTAGAATTGCATGATCATTTCATCATTCCAAGCAGTAAATTCCTTGCCAACAAACTCATCCAGACCAATGCAGTGAAAGTTGTCTTGCACACTTGGGAAGTAATCCTCATTCTCCTTGATGTACTTCCAATCCACAAACCTCATATCACTCACAGCAGGGCTCTTATCAAGCAAGATAGTTTCATAGAAATCTTGTTGCTCCTTTGTGTAGAACCCGTAGTCCACAACAGTTTTCCTCCTCTGTGAATATGGATCAATGGCTCTCCACTCTGTCAAACCAGAGTCCTTCCTTTTCTTCATGTCCTCAGCAAGCAAGTGGCTGGCATTGTGCTCTGGAAGGTGTGGTCTCAGCTTCATCAAAGCTGACATAGCATCATCCTCAGCTTCCCTAAAGGTAGAAGTCTTGTTTTTGCTAGAAGCTGGTATCTCTCTGGAGAACCTCTTGGGTTTGTCTGCAGCAGCCTTCTTGGGGGCAGTCTTGGTGCCCTTGGATGAGGTAGCCTTAGGCATAGCATCAACCATGAGCTTCTTCTTCTTCTTAGGAGGGGCCTTGGCAACTGGCTCTTCCTCCTCTTCCTCGGCAGCAGCCTCTGCTGGGTCCTCATACATTGAGGTAGGCCTGCCCATGACATGAATGATCCTCTTCCTGGACCTCTTCTTCTCTCCTGCCTTCTTAGGCATGGACTTCTTGGAGGTCTCAACAGTCATTGTTGCCCTAGAGCTCTCTGGTGCTCTTGCTGTCCCTGAGCTAGCATACTCTTTCCTTATTGCCTTCTTCTTCTTGGATGAAGAGGCAGCAGTAGTGGTGTTCTTGGCAGCATCATCTTTCTTGGACAGCTCCTCAGATATGAAATCTTCATCCTCCTCATCTGAGTTGAGCTTCCTTCCTGCCCTAGTTGCAGCCTTGGGCAGATCAGGTGAGCTAGGAACATCAGCATAGCTCCCCTCAGGACTAGTGCCTGAGCTCATGTCAACACTTTGCTCTCTGAGATCATTCTGGCTGTCTTCCGCATCTGACATCTCTGACCCTATGAAATAGAGTATAGAAGAGTAGATAGGATTGAGTCATCACAAAATTGCAGAAGATTTTCTCAAATTTGAACTAAAATTTCTTAAGATTTGCATTCTGCCAAGTGAATATCGGTACCACCGATGCAAAATTTTCGGACCCACTGGGACAAACAACCTGCTTAACAGAAACTTGGCATTTCTTTCGGTGAGATCGAAAATGGGCACTCGGTTTCACCGAGGTTGTTCTCAGTCGACCAAAAAGGGAATCGGTGAAGCCGATTCTTTCGCTTCGGTGTCACCGAGATTCAAGTCGCGGAAGGCAAACCCTAAAAAATCGTTCGTTCTCTAGTCTAATGAAGTTTCTTGTGGATAGATCAATCTCAAACTTTGGCTTATCGATGGAAAAGTCCTAATGCGCAAGATTCGGAAAGGGGAGCACACGAGGGGTCGAAATCGTACCCTAACTTGGTGACGATCTCGCTACGGCGGCGATGGGGGTGAAGATTCCGTCGACGGCGTGGACTTCCAACGGCAGAGGCGCTCGGGAAGACGAAGGCGACGACCAGGGGTCCTTGTTCGGCAGCTAAGGTTTTGGAGGGGATGACGTTTGAGGAACTAATTTCAAAAGTAGGGTCCGCCTCTTTATATACCCGTGGCTGTCAGTGACACCGGTTCGAAATTGTCGGTGCCACCGAGTTTCTCAACTGTCAGTTGACAGGGAAACTCGGTGTAACCGAGAATAAGGAATCGGTGTTACCGAGATTGAAAACCAGATCAACCCTAGGCATTCGGTGAGACCGAGATTTTGGTATTGGTTCCACCGAGATGCACTTGGGAGGTTTTAATGGTCAGTCCTTTATCGATACGGAACTCCGAGTGCTCCTCACACAGAGAGATCGAAAAGTACTTGTTCAAATTTTGTGATGCAGCAAGAATGGAATATGAGACGAGAAAGCATAGATAGCTAGAGAGTGGTCCTAGGCATTCTTGTCCATCCAATTGGAAAAAGAAAAAAATCAAGAGCCAAATAGCAACAATTGGATGTCCTCGAATGAATAAAGAAATGCAGACCAACATGCTCACACAATAAGATGTCAAATGAAATCATGGCAAACATGCACATACATACTAGCATCTATCAAGAATTTTGGCGATGACGGAGTCATCTATATATGAGTATATTGACTTAGGAGCCAAGTAAGAATACTTGATCATAGGTCATACTCATCGTTTAAGCACAAGTGGGGTTACCACTTTTACATAAAGCATTTAATGTTGTCACATACTATGAGATGCTTTAACTCAAGTCTTAGAGTAAAGCTCCCCCTTGATGTGACATCCCCCCATAGGAGGGATAAACTAACCTTGGATTTGTCGTAGAAGACTTCATGTGGGTGATGTAGTGGTGGATGCTCAAGGTTGATGAAGATCACAAAGAGTTGGGAGCATCCTTGTTGTTTCCTTAATCTTCTCACCTACATGGGTTAGTCCCAACACACAAGAGACAAATACAAGGATATCTATGGACATGGAGTGCAAAGCATACATGATGATGACCAAGGATTTGTTGATTACCTTGTCCCTTGCTTACCTTTGAGGGAATGTGTGACTCCTTGAACTACTGCATGATGTTGACGTTGATTGCAACTAGTTCTTGCCAATAATGAATGTGAGTGAATTTCATTGGCGGAGTCACCCCTCAAGAACTTCTCTAGTTCTTCTTCTTGGGGACCCACATCAACTTGATGGGGATCCTTGGTGTTGAAGTGGCACTTGTAGAAGTTGAGCTTGAAGTAGCCTTGGGAACCCACTCCACCAAAGCTTGGGGTTCATCTTCATATGAGTCAATGTCCTCTTGAAGCTTGTCCTTGCCCTTGAGCTTGTGGTATTGTGGTGGAAGGTCATCTTGAGTGTTTGTTCCCTTGGGAAGGGTATGTTCATACTTCTCCCTTTGAGGAATGAACTTGGGCTTGGGGTATTGACCTTCTTCCCACTCAACTCCATTAGCGTTGAAGTAGCCAATGCCATGGTTCTTCCAGTATCCTCCGTGCTTGCATACAATTTCCTCAAATTTCTTACACCCATCAAGACTCTTGTAGATACCTTTCTCTATAATCCCTTTCAATAAATTGTTTTCTTGCTCAAGTGTAACTTGGCTAAGAGAATCATCATTAGTGGAATCAATAGAACTACTAGAAGCAACATCATTTTATTTAGCATTGTAGTTGTTGCTACTAGATGAAGAACCTTTCTTGCCTTTGTTACTAGTTTGTCTAGGTTTAACTTGTGGCATGAATGTAGACAAAAGTAATCGTTTGGCCAGATAAGATGAAGTCTTCTTTCGGAGATCGTCATTGATTGCTTTAAGAAACTCATGTTCTTGCTCCAAGGTGAGCTTCTCGAAGCGTAGCTTCTCATGAGTCCTTAGAAGCTCTCTATGATTTTCTAGAGTAGATTCATGGGCTAACTTAAGAGTGTTTAATTCTTTAGTTAGTTGTTCTATTTTCATCTTATCATCATCAACCGACTTATCTTGACTAGCATGAAAATTATCAAGTTCATTTTGACTAACATCACTAGTTTTATCAAAGAGCAAGTCATCATCACCAAGTAAATCATCTTCATCACTATTGAAATCAAGATACTCGGGGTGTGATACCTTGGGGCCTTTAGCCATGAAGCAACTTCCACTCCCTTCATTTGGTGAGTCAAATAGATCATAGGAGTTGGTAGTCACTAGTGCAAGTCCGGCAACACCTTCATCTTGACTATAGTCGGAGTTGGAGTGATAGCTTCTCTCGGAGTTGTTGTCGGGTTCGGAACCAGAAACCCATTCACCAACATGAGCTTGATGTCTTCTTCTTGAGTAGCTCTTGCTGTACTTGTCCTTCTTTTCCGAGTCCCTACTTCTCCTTGAGGGTCTTCGTTCATAACGATCATCTCTACTCCTTCTCTCTCTTTGAGGTGATTGATTCCTTGAGCTTCGTCTTCTAGGTGACTCTTCTCTTCGTTTGTAGGGAGCCGTGCACTCATTGGAGTAGTGCCCGGGCTTCCCACAATTGTAGCAGTTTCGGTCACGACTTGACGAACGCTTCTCTTTATATCTTGAGTTGGAGCTTCGTTCTATGCCTCTATTCTTGTAGAACTTGTTGAATTTCTTGACCATGAGGCTTATCTTTTCATTGGTGACAAGGTTGTCACTTGAAGTTGCAGGAGCATCACTTGTGGCTTTGTAAGCACCGCTAGACTTGTTGTGAAGCTCTTCTTTGTCTTTGAGTGTCATCTCATGAGCAACAATCCTTCCAATGACTTTCGTAGGATTGAGATCTTTGTAGTTGGGCATTATTTGGATCAATGTGCACACAGTGTCATATCTCTCATCCAAAGATCGAAGTATCTTCTTGATGATGAATTTGTTGGTCATTTCTTCGCTTCTTAAGCCGGCAATCTCATTTGTGATGAGAGCTAGCCTAGAGTACATCTCTGCGACTCCTTCACCATCCTTCATCTTGAACTTGTCAAGCTGACTTTGAAGAACGTCCAACTTGGATTCTCTCACGGATTCAGTACCTTCGTGCATATCAACCAAAGTATCCCAAATCTCTTTTGCATTCTCAAGACGGCTAATTTTGTTGAATTCTTCGGGGCATAGGCAGTTGAAGAGAATGTCACATGCTTGAGCGTTGTATTGCAACATCTTCAATTCATCCGCGGTCGCTTCACGATCCGGTTCCTTTCCATCACCAAAGAATTGACCTTGCAAGACAACACAAACAATAGCCCAAACAGCGGGGTTATGACCAAGAATATGCATTTTCATTTTTTGCTTCCAACTAGCAAAATTTGTGCCATCAAAGTACGGACCTCTACGGTGATAATTTCCCTCACTAGACGCCATACTCTCCTAGGTTGTGAGACCAATGCAATGGAGACCAAGGCTCTGATACCACTTGTAGGATCGAAAGTATGTCTAGAAGGGGGTGATTAGACTACTTGACCAAATAAAAATTCTACCTTTTCCCAATTTTAAGTGTTGGCAGATTTTAGTAACGATAGCAAGTCAAGTACACCCTACACATGCATGTCTAAGAGTATAGCAGCGGAAAGTAACAACAAGCATGTATAGTAGAGGGTAGGAAGGAAGATGAAACACAATTTGTAGACATGAAGATTTTTCCCGTGGTTCTGATAGGTGGTGCTATCGTACGTCCACGTTTATGGAGTCTTCAACCCACGGAGGGTAACGGTCGCGAGAGTCCATGGAGGGCTCCACCCATAAGGGTCCACGAAGTAGCAACCTTGACTATTCCATAACGACTTCCGTCCACGAAGGACAGGCCTCACTATGGGTAGATCTTCACGAAGTAGGCGATCTCCTTGCCCGTACAAACTTCTTGGTTCAACTCCACAACACGAAGTAGGAGGCTCCCAAGTGACACCTAACCAATCTAGGAGGCACCACCCTCCAAAAGGTAATAGGCTCGGCAATGTCGATGAACTCCTTGCTCTTGTGCTTCAAGATGATAGACTCCTCAACACACAATCACTCTCTCACAGATTTGGCTTTGGTGGAAGAGATTGATTTGGTGGAAAGCAACTTGGGGAGGCTAGAGATCGAGATTCATATGGTAGGAATGGAATAGCTTGATCTCAACACATGAGTAGGTGGCTCTCTCTCAGAAAATAGGATGGGGGCAAGTATGGAATAGTTCCGAGTGCTTCACTTTCGAGTGGGTGGCGGTGAAGGGGTATATATAGGCACCCCCAAAAATCCAACCGTTACACCTAAAGTGACCAATTCGGTGACACCGAAGTATAAAACTCGGTGGTACCGAAGTGACCAAAAGGCAGTAACTTTTGAATCCCGGTGAGACCGATACATAACTCTCGGTGGTACCGATTAGGTGACTAATGGTCAGATTGCACAACTCGGTGAGACCGATTCTCAATTCTCGGTGGTACCAATTCTTGACAACGGCTAACCAGAGAGTTGGTCCAAAAACTCGGTGAGACCGATTCACAAAACTCGGTGGTACCGATTCTTGTGAATAGCTAACCAGGAAGTTGGTCCAAATCTCGGTGAGACTGATTGACAAAACTCAGTGGTACCGATACTTGAAAATAGCTAACCAGAAAGTTGGCAACTGAACTCGGTGGCACCGATGCAGAATCGGTTGCACCGAATGGCTAGGGTTTGGCATGGGACTGTCTGAGTTTGGGAATCGGTGGGACCGAGTGGGAATTGTTGGTAGCACCGATTTTCAAGATAGGCTTTGGACAGACTTTTGTGGAATAGTTTGTGGGTGTTTTTGGTGACTATCACTTGTGCACGTGGAGCATCTTGTTCACCAACAGTACCTTACGCCCTTTTAATAGTATTGGCTTTCCTATGGACTCAAAGTGATTTCTCACAAAGTAAAATGTAGAGTCCTCTTGCTTGAAGCTTTGCCAATCCATTCCCTTGCATCTTGGGGTTTCTCCACAATCCTTTTGCCAACCCATCATTGAACTTTTCCTAAAATATACTTAGTGGAAACATTAGTTCAATGACATATATGTTGTTATTAATTACCAAAACCACCAAGGGAGCAAATGTGCTTTCAGTTGTCCTACAAAACTCTGTGCTTGGAGGCCCAACACGAGTCTACAAGAATAAATCGTGTAGTAGACATCATGCTCTTTTCTGGTGTCGTTGTTGGGGAGGTGAGTGCTTGAAGGTATATCTTTAGATGTTGCAATTGAATCTTTTTGTTTCTTGTTTTATCACTAGTTTGGTTTTATAAAAGAAAACAAAAAAAATGGAATTAAGGTTGCCTCAAATGCTTCATCTTTATAATGTCTTTCTTGAAAACGATGGATCGGAAAATTGTGTCAAAGTGTTAGAAGAAGAATTCAATAAAATGTTTGGCGTTAAATCCTTGAATGATGAGCATGATTGCAATATTATTAGTGTGTATTCTTTGAATATCCCTACTACTAATGATGATTGCACTAGTCATGATACAAAGATTTCCTATAAGCATGTCAATTTTTTTGGAGTGCATAAAAATTGTGAAGACATGCCATTTAGGGACGATAGATTTTGTAAGAAGCATAAACATGGTCGAACCAATTTTTTCTTAAAGTGATAGATGGTCGTGCTACAAAATTATGCTCTCTTCATCCCATTACTTGTGAGCTTTGTAATAAAGTTGGTCGTCTTAATTTCCAATGTATGCTTTTTCATGATCGAATCGTTTCCAAATATTGTGATAATTTGATCACCCTTGAATTATGATGAACTTTGTCTATTTTGGGGGAATGAAGAATTGTCACATAAAAATGATTGGTTTGACATATTCATTATCACTAAGCACATTGAAAATAATTTATAAGAAATCTATATGTTTTGCGTGGTAAATTGCAACGAGAATGCTTATATCTCCAATTATAGAAAGAAAGAAGAACCAATAGAGTATAAAAGAAATACTAATGGAAGGGTAAAAGGTCTCCCAATACCCCCCTATTGTTTCTCATAATGAATCAGGTAGCGAGGAGTAGCTTCCCATTAAACCAATCTCTTCAATAAGAAGCTCGAAAAAATTAATTAAACCCACACATAATGAGGTGAAGAAGAAGAAAAGAAGGAAAAGTAGAGGTAAAGTGGTATCTCTCCAAAATAATGTTGCTCCTATCATTGTTGAGAATGAATCCGAAAGTAATGTGGACGATGATACACTTACGGAATGATTTTGTTATGCTTATTACTTGTCATGTGTGACAGCCCGAGACCGACGCTCCAGATTCCTTTGATATATTCCGTTATCGCCGTGTGCTTTATTTGTTTGTTGCATTCATCATCACATCATCCACATTGCATCGACACTCTGTTGCCTTCATTTTTTAAAAACTTGCATCCGTTCGTAATTGTTGGTTCTCCCCGTTCTTGTCGTTGACCGTTTCGAGACTAACCAAACTTGCACGCGCTCGCGGAATCATAAAATATTGTTTTATAAGTGGGAATAAAATGTTCTCAGAATGGATTGAAAGTTGGCATGCGGTCTTAATATATAGAAGGTAGAACGCCTGCCAAATTGCGTCGCATTCGGAGGTCGTTTGTTACCCGAACGGTTAAACCTATAGTGGCACTATAGTTGATCAACACGCAGACGTTTCCGATATTGTTAAACTGTTGCCGGGCCGCAAACCCCTCTCTCCTCTAAACCCTAGCCCATCTACACAACCTACACAAGCCCACCTAGCCTATCCCCCCGATCCAACCGACCGACCGATCTCGATCGGAGGGTCCCCCCCCCCAAACACCTAACCCTAGCTACCCCTACTGTAAAAGGAAGCCCTGCTAGTCCATTTTTTGACGAATCCCTAACCCTACCTTGAAATCCGCGCAACCAGCCTCCACCTCATCTCTCCTCCCAGCCGTCTGGCCCGCCGAGCCCAGATCAGGCCCGGACAAGCCCATCCGCCGCCGCCTCCCCGATCTGGATCGGGAGAGCCCAGAACTCCTCATCGTGCCTCCCATGGCCGCCCCGACTGTGCCCCCCGCCGCCTCGCAGGATGGCACCACCGAGCTGGCACCGTGCCACCTCGCCCGGCGGCCGGAGCCCCCATCGCCGGTGCGCCGTTGATACGTCTCCAACGTATCTATAATTTTTGCTTGTTCCATGCTGTCATATTATCATTCTTGGATGTTTTACAATCATTTTATAACAACTTTATATCATTTTTTGGGACTAACCTATTGACATCGTGCCAAAGTGCCAGTTGCTGTTTTTGCTTGTTTTTTACTTCGCAGAATATCAGTACCAAACGGAGTCCAATCACGACGAACCTTTTTGGAGATTTTTTTTGGACCAGAAGACACCCAGTGGGCCAAAGAAGTGCCAAAGAGGTGGGCTGTGGAGGCCACAACCCACCAGGGCGCGCCAGGGGGCCCCCGACGCGCCCTGATGGGTTGTGCCCTCCACGGGCCCCCCTGCACCGCCTCTGATGCCTATAAATACCCATATATTCAAAAAACCCTAGGGGAGTTGACGGAAAACACATCCAACCGCTGCAAGTTCCAGAACCTCGAGATCCAATCTAACACCATCACGGAGGGGTTCATCTTCTTCATAGGTGCCTCTCCGATGATGCGTGAGTAGTCCACCATAAACCTATGGGTCCATAGGCAGTAGCTAGATGGCTTCCTCTGTCTCTCTTTTGATTCTCAATACAATGGTCTCTTGGAGATCTATTTGATGTAAACTTTTGCGGTGTGTTTGTTGGGATCCGATGAATTTTGAGTTCAAGATCAATTTCTATCCATGAATATTATTTGAGTTTTCTTTGATCTCTTATATTCATGATTACTTATAGCCTCGTATTTCTTCTTCGAATCTTTGGTTTAGTTAGGCCAACTAGATCAATTTTTCTTGCCATGGGAAGAGGTGCTTTGTGATGGGTTCGATCTTGCGGTGTCCTTTCCCAGTGACAGAAGGGGCAGCAAGGCACGCATGTATCATTGCCATTAAGGATAACAAGATGGGGTCTATTCCTACATGAATAGATCTTCTCTACATCATGTCATCGTTCTTATTGCATTACTCCATTTTTCCATGAACTTAATACACTAGATGCATGCTGGATAGCGGTCGATGTGTGGAGTAATAGAGGTAGATGCAGGCAGGAGTCGGTCTACTTATCTTGGATGTGATGCCTATATAATGATCATCGCCTTGGATATCGTCATGATTATTTGTTCTTCTATCAATTGCCCAACAGTAATTTGTTCACCCACCGTGTGCTATACTCATGAGAGAAGCCACTAGTGAAACCTACGGCCCCCGGGTCTACTTTTCCAACATATTGCTTTCCGATTTATCTTTTTGCCTCTTTGTTTTCAGATCTACTATACCAAAAATCCAAAAAATATATTGCTGCACTTTTTATTTGCTCTTTTTATTTTGTGTTCTTGAGAGATCTATCTCTCCTATCTATCATATCCTAATCTATCTTTTTACCATAGAGAGATTGACAACCTCTCTTTCGCGTCGGGTTGCAAGTATTTGTTCTTTGTGTGCAGGTGCTGCTTATTAGGTGGTGGTGATCCTCCTACTGGTTCGATACCTTGGTTTCATAACTGAGGGAAATACTTACCGTCGCTGTGCTGCATCATCCCTTCCTCTTTGGGGAAATACCGACGCAGCCTCAAGCCACATCAAAGGAATTTTTGGTGCCGTTGCCGGGAAGGAAGTGGTCTCTTCTACATGCCAATCTCAGGCGCCGAGGAGACTCCATCATCATCTACCAGGTTCCTAATCACAAATCTCATCTCGTTGCAATTACATTATTTGCCATTTGCCTCTCGTTTTCCTCTCCCACACTTTACCAATTTGTCATTTTATTCGCCCTCTTTTTCGTTTGCCCTTTTCTCGTCAGACCTCTTGTTTGCCTACCTTGCTGCTATGACTAGCGTTACTACTCCCCCTTTGTCACCAGATTTTGAAGTTCTATACTTCAAACAAAAACAAGGGAAAATTTGAAAGATGCCTGGTATAGGCTGATGGAATCCTATCGAATTTCCAATCTAAAAGGAGACGCAAAAATTTTGCTTAGAAATTTTTACATAGGATTAGCTTTGCATCATAGAGAACTCTTGGATTTTGCCGCTAAAGGGAATTTTATTGAGCTTGATGCAAACACCGCTTATGAAATTTTGGAAGGGATATTGGGGATTCCTCCATTAAAAAAGGGACCTTCTTTTACACAAAAGGGGGTTCAAATTCTCAACAAATTAGGTGACTTACATAAGCACTTGGTCGAGTTGCAAAAATATAATGAACCTCTCAAACATATTAGTGGGAACCTCAATCGCTTGAATACTTTGATTACTCTTTGCAACAAGCATTTGGATATTTTGGATGTCAAGAATGTCTCTTCTCCTGAAAATTTGGGGAAGTGTAAAGAGCCCCCCGGATTCGAGAAAGCCCTCACAAAAGTAGCCAAAACCAAACATGACAATACTTGAATCTATGCGTTATGCCTAGCTAGGGGCGTAAAACGATAGCGCTTGTTGGGAGGCAACCCAATGAATAAATTTATTTTTGCTTTTTTCCTTTCTGTTTTTGAGTGCTGACACAATTATGCCTTTGTTATGATTGTGTTTTTATGGTTTATTTAGTGTTTGTGCCAAGTAGAGCCTTTAGGATGATTCATAAGATGAGTAGAAACAATGCTGAATCTGAAACAGAAACTTTGCATCCAGTGTTCGAATTTTCATTTTTTACTGGCACGTGATCTTGAGCTGAAATTTTAACACAGTGTTTCTATACAAATTCTTTACTTTGTCCTAATTTTTCAGAATGTTTAGAGTTACAGAAGTATGGTTAGAGTACAGATTACTACAGACTGTTCTGTTTAAAACAGATTCTGTTTTCGTTGCATTGTGTGCCTGTTTTGATGAATCTATGGGTTATATTAAAGGGTATGAGCCATGGTAAAGTTAAAATACAGTAGGTATAATGCAATGATAAAATATGAATAGGTTTTCAACAGCACCTAAAGTATTGATTTGCTTTATTATACTAACGTATCTCACGAAGATTTTGTTGAGTTTTGTGTGATTGAAGTTTTCAAGTTTTGGGTGAGATCACGATGGATGAAGGAATAAGGAGTGAAAAGAGCCTAAGCTTGGGGATGCTAAAGCACCCCCAAGATATATCCAAAGAGAAACAAGCAACTAATCTTGGGGATGCCCCCGAGTGGCATCCCCTCTTTCTTCTAACGACTATCGGTATTTTACTTGGAACTATATTTTTATTCGTCACATATCATGAGTTTTGCTTGGAGCCTCTTGTATCATTTGAGTCTTTGCTTGCTTTTCTTCTCACTTGTATCCATGCTGGACATACCTATTTGAGAGAGCCAAAAATATGCTATGATTTGTTATAATTGCTCTATATGCTTCACTTATATCTTTTTGAGCACGGTGTGCTTGGAAATTTGTGTAGAAATACTCTCATGCTTCACTTAGATTAATTTGAGAGCTAGTAAATTTTGAAGAAATCCTCTCATGCTTCACTTATACCTTTTTGAGAGATGAAATCTCTATGCTCATGTGCTTCACTTAAATTTGTTTGAGCTAGTAAAAAAGCAATGGCAATATATGAAACTAGTCCCAAAGTGATAGATATCCAAGGAGGATATAATAAAAACTTTCATGAAGATCATTGGACAAATTAAACATGGTTCCTTGTATAGTTTTGAGACATGATGATAGTAATATGTGAGTCGTGTTAGTGAGTAATTATGCTTTAGTAGGAATATTGGTGTTAAGGTTTGTGATTCCCTATGCAAGTACGAAAGTCAATAGTTATGCAATGAAGTTACATCCAACTTATGGTGCATTATTCGGTGTTAGTTATGCTCAATGCTCGCTTATGTGAATTTTCGTTTCTTGGTTTGGTTGCTTCCCAATCTATTTGCTAGCCTCCATTTGTACTAAGTAGACACACTACTTGTGCATCCAAAATCCTTAAACCAAGTTTTGCCTTATGAGTCCACCATACCTACCTATATGCGGTATTTCCATGCCGTTCCAAGAAAATTTGTATGTGCCATCTCTAATTTTCAAAATAAACTTCTCTTTTGTGTGCTCGTACCGCTCATGAAATGGTGGGGAGTGTCCAATATTTTTCCATGCTAGATGCGTTATTCTCAAGATGAGTGTTTATTCACTTGTCATTGCACGGAGTGCGGCGGTAATAGGGATGCCCATTCCCGAAATGAAAAAGAAAAAAATATTTACTTTATGTTGTCAAATAATAAATTCCTTGGAAAGTGTTGGAATGGAAGGCAACCATGGATACGACCCGCCATGGAATGTGAAAGAATGGTGGAAAAAGGAATAAACTTTATTTTCTCTTTGGGAACCGCCTATGATGTATCTAGCATGGAAAGTATTATGAACTACTTTGTCGTTTTCGTTGAAAGGAAAGGCATGCCACCCAAAATATTTTTCTTTCTCAATTTAAATTTTGAGCTCTGGCACCTCTACAAATCCCTACTTCCCTGTGCGAAGGGCCTGTCTATTTCCTTTATCCAATTTTTATTTTTACTTTGAGTCTCCATCTTCTCTTATAAAGCACCGACTAGGGGGCACTATGATCGTACTTGAGCATTGGGTGTAGCTAATATTTGAGTGTGTTTCATGAATGGATCAATGATTGAGCATGATGGGCTAGGGATAACTTTCTTTAGCGTTGATATTTTGAAAGACATGGTTGCTTGTTGACATGCTTGAGTATTGAAGTCATTATGTTAAAACTAGACTATTGCTTTCAATCATCTAAAAGTCCAAATGTCCATGCTACAAAAGAAAAAGAATATGAGATGAACATGTTAGGCAGCATTCCACATCAAAAATTCTGTTTTTATCATTTACCTACTCGAGGACGAGTAGGAATTAAGCTTGGGGATGCTGATACGTCTCCAACGTATCTATAATTTTTTCTTGTTCCATGCTGTTATATTATCATTCTTGGATGTTTTACAATCATTTTATAACAACTTTATATCATTTTTTGGGACTAACCTATTGACATAGTGCCAAAGTGCCAGTTGCGGTTTTTGCTTGTTTTTTACTTCGCAGAATATCAGTACCAAATGGAGTCCAATCGGGACGAAACTTTTTGGAGATTTTTTTGGACCAGAAGACACCCAGTGGGCCAAAGAAGTGCCAGAGAGGTGGGCTGTGGAGGCCACAACCCACCAGGTCGCGCTAGGGGCCCCCCGGCACGCCTTGATGGGTTGTGCCCTCCACGGGGCCCGCCTCCACCGCCTCTGACGTCTCTAAATACCCAAATATTCAGAAAACCCTGGGGGTGTCGATGAAAAACACATCCAGCCGCCGCCAGTTCCATAACCTCGAGATCCAATCTAACACCATCATGGAGGGGTTCATCTTCTTCATAGGTGCCTCTCCGATGATGCGTGAGTAGTCCACCATTGACCTACGGGTCCGTAGGCAGTAGCTAGATGGCTTCTTCTCTCTCTCTCTTTTGATTCTCAATACAATGGTTTCTTGGAGATCTATTTGATCTAAACTTTTGCGGTGTGTTTGTTGGGATCCGATGAATTTTGAGTTCATGATCAGTTTCTATCCATGAATATTATTTGAGTCTTCTTTGATCTCTTATATGCATGATTACTTATAGCTTTGTATTTCTTCTTCGAATATTTGGTTTAGTTAGGCCGACTAGATCAATTTTTCTTGCCATGGGAAGAGGTGCTTTGTGATGGGTTCGATCTTGCGGTGTCCTTTCCCAGTGAAAGAAGGGGGAGCAAGGCACGCATGTATCGTTGCCATTAAGGATAACAAGATGGGGTGTATTCCTACATGAATAGATCTTGTCTACATCATGTCATCGTTCTTATTGCATTACTTCATTTTCCCATGAACTTAATACACTAGATGCATGCTGGATAGCGGTCGATGTGTGGAGTAATAGTGGTAGATGCAGGCAGGAGTCGGTCTAGTTATCTTGGACGTGATGCCTATATAATGATCATCGCCTTGGATATCGTCATGATGATTTGATCTTCTATCTATTGCCCAACAGGAATTTGTTCACCCACCGTATGCTATACTCATGAGAGAAGCCACTAGTGAAACCTACGGCCCCCGTGTCTACTTTTCCAACATATTGCTTTCCGATCTATCTTTTTACCTCTTTGTTTTCAGATCTACTATACCAAAAACCCAAAAATATATTGCTGCACTTTTTATTTGCTCTTTTTATTTGTGTTCTAGAGAGATCTATCTCTCCTATCTATCATATCCTAATCTATCTTTTTACCGTAGAGAGATTGACAACCTCTCTTTCACGTCGGGTTGCAAGTATTTGTTCTTTGTGTGCAGGTGCTGCTTATTAGGTGGTGGTGATCCTCCTACTAGTTCGATACCTTGGTTTCATAACTGAGGGAAATACTTACCGTCGCTGTGCTGCATCATCCCTTCCTCTTTGGGGAAATACCGACGCAGTCTCAAGCCACGTCAGCCATCGCCCGAAGCCGCACGCGCCTCCGCTCCGCCCTGTGCTGCTCCGCCCTCTACCATGGACTTGAAGCTCCTACGCCGCCCTCAATCTCCTCGGACCTGGTGCCGCCAAGCCCCTCGAGCCAGGAATGGAGTGCCCCGCCCTAGATCTCCTCGTCCCCGGCCTCCGCTCGCCTCCTTGCCGCAAGCCGTGTCGGAACCCGCAGGAACCGCCGCCGCCATGACTCTGCTCGTGCAGGAGCACGGGAGGGAGATGACGTCGTGGCCGCCGCTCGTGTGTGCACGTGGGCCGGCCTTCCCAAGGCCCAGATCCGCTCCGCTTCCGGGCCCAAGGCCCATGGTGAGCCGCGCCCCTCCTATCCCTCGCCCGTGCACCATTCTGCTATGTTGCGCCCACCCGATTCTGCCCAGTAGTGTTTTTTCCCGTCGTGCGAATTTATCTACTTATCCAATAAATTGCATATTTACAGAAATGCCATGATTTTAAATTGCTAATAACTTATTAACCATACATTGTAATAAAACATGTCCCATATGTAAAATGCTTAGAATTTTATGTAGTTTCACAATATTCAAATTTCGCACATGTTAAAAATGTTTAAAATTGTTGTTTGATTAAATTTGCATAGATGCCTTGCTAAAATGGTTTAATTCCTAACTAAATAATCGTAACTCCGAATTAAATAAATTATATATGTAAGTTGACTAGAAAAATGTGTAGAATAATATGGTGCACTTTCTTATGTTGTTTAACAGCATTAAAGTTGTGTTTTAGGCAAAACAATACCAAATTCAAAATTTCCGTGGGGACTTCGGAATTGTTATGTGTTGTTTCCGGCCTCATTTAAATTGCCTGGATAGGTAGACTACTCATGCTTCACCTCTTGCCATGTTTAAGAACATTTAATATTGTTGAGTAACTAAACGGGAGTGAACTAAACATTCGAACATGGAGTTTCATCAATATCCAACCCGTTGCATATTGAGCTTCACTTAATTTGTAATATTTGGTTGTTGCATCTTGCATTGCCATGACTTATTAAACCGGGCATGCATCATACTTGAATGTGCATCATGCCATGATTATGCTTGTTTGTTTACCGCATGTTGTTTGCTTGTTTCTGGATTGCTTCTTCTCGCTAGAGTTTCGAAAATGATTTATGTGAGGATTCATTTGACTACGTCAGTTTGTCTTCTTCACGGATTCGTTTTTCTTCCAAGCGGGATTTCAGGCAAGATGATCATTGCCCTGGATACCACTACTACCATTGTTATGCTAGTTGTCTCGATTCTATTGCTATGTCTCGCTACCTACCACTTGTTTGTCAAGTGAAAGGACCGATGTGGTTGACTAGAGGGGGGGTGAATAGGCAACTACCAATTTTTAGCTTTTCTTGTCAAATTAGGTTAAGCAACAAATAGGTTGTCTAGATATGTAACTAAGTGAACAACCTATATGATGCTAGCAATAACAACAACAAGAAAGCAAGTAAGATATACTACACACGTAAGCTTGCACAAAGTAAAGGTAAGAAATAACCACAAGTGGAAACGGTCGAGACAAGGATGTGTTGCCGAAGTTCCTTCCCTTTGAGGGGAAGTACGTCTTCGTTGGAGTGGTGGGGAGGCACAATGCTCCCCAAGATGCCACTAAGGCCACCGTATTCTCCTCACGCCCTCACACAATGCGAGGTGCCGTGATTCCACTAGTGGTGCTCTTGAGGGCGGCGACTGAACCTTTCCAAACAAGGTTGGGGCAATCTCCACAACTTAATTGGAGGCTCCCAACAACACCACGAAGCTTCACCACAATGGAATATGGCTTCCATGTGACCTATTCCATCTAGGGTTCCCAAACAACCAAGCATAACAAGATACGCAAGGGATTAGTGGGGTGAATCAAATTTCTCTTGGTGGAAGTGTAGATCAAGGCCTTCTCCTCCAAACCCTAGAGCATCAACAAGATTCGATGGATAGGGAGATAGATCGGGCAAGAATGAGCTTAGGAGCAATAATGGAGCTTTTGGGGGAAAAGAGGTAAGTCTCCTTGGAGAAGAAGACCCACTTATATAGGGGAAAGAATCTGACCGTTTTTCTGCCCACAAGCAGTGTATAAGCGGTAGTACCGCTCAGGCGAGCGGTAGTTCTACTTGCACTTAAGATCTGGCTACCCCCACGCAGCTGACAAAGTCAGGGAGGCGGTAGCGCCGCCGGAGTGGTACTACCACTCCTGCCAACGGTACTTCCACTTGGCGCTGTAGGAGAGGCGGACCTGGCGGAAGTACCGGAGGGTAGCACGGTAGTACCATGCAAAGTGGTGCTACCAGTACTGCTGCCACCCTACTTCCGCCCAAGTGGAGCGGGCCACCAGACACATGTCTGTTCGCCCGCGAGCGTGCCTGAACCATCAGGGCGGTACTACCGCTCTGGTGGAGCGGTACTTCCGCTCTATGGAAACAAGGACACTAGAAGGAAATCATAAGCGGAAGTGGCCCTAGTACTCTAGGGCAGATGTACCGCTGGGGCGGTACTACCGCTCCGCTGGAGCGGTACTTCCGCTCAATGAAAACAAGAACACAAGAAGGAAATTATAAGCTGAAGTGGCCTTAGTACTGCAGGGCTTCAGTAGTGCTAGGGCAGTACTACCGCTCCACAGGGCGGTACTTCCGCTTAGATGAAACAAAGGACTTCTAGAAAAAGGTCAGAAGCTCCAGAGTGCCGGGGAGGGAGAATGGTGCAAATGTGTACGTGTTTGATTCCACCCAATCTTTCCAAATGTGGACCCCCTCTTGATAGTACGGATTTCCTACGACTCAGGTCCACCAACACAAAATTGTCAGAAAGTAACCGTCTTCTCTTTTTAATCACCGAGGGGAAATAACCATCTCGTGCCACCTGATAATCTCTGAAAGCTTAATGCACATGGTTAGTCCGCAAAAGCATTGTCATCAATCACCTAAACCACTAGGGTAGAAATATGCCCTTAGATCAAGCCTCCCAAAAATGCCATGATCAGCCTCTAACCCTCCACATCCTAGCAAACCATTTTTGGCAAAGTTACCCCTCGCTTAGCCCCTCTTATAGCATTGTTGGTTGTAGGTGCAGGTTGTTCCATGTGGAAACATGGATATCTTGGGATATCACATTATTCTTGCCATTTAATTAATGCATCTATACACTTGGTAATGGGTAGAAGGCTCGGCCTTTTGCCTGGTGTTTTGTTCCACTCTTGCCGCCTTAGTTTCTGACTACCGGTGTTATGTTCCATATTGAGCGCTCCTAACATGCTTGGGGTTGTTATGGGGACCCCCTTAAACATTCGTTTGGGGATAAAACTCTTCCGGCAAGGTCCAACATTGGTACTACATTTGCCTAACTAATAAAACTTGCATAGGGTGTAATTACCCCGTGGATAATCAATCAACAACCCAGGTCAGTGCTCCTCATGAGTGTTGGTCCACCTACCTAGCAGTCGGCGATGCCACCTCAGGGCAACTTGAGGTATTTTGGCTATCGTCCACTATGAATAGACGAATGATGCCCGTAGATAGAGAGCGCGCGGCTCTGGACATAGATCTGGCTCACCTGGAGGTCTTGCTAGTTTTGTTTTACCTTTAACGAATGTCTTGTGGATCGGGATTCCAAAGATACTATGTCCTATCCCCCGGTTGAGGTTTTCCACTGCAGCTTGTGGCCAGTTTGTGAAGGATGAGTTGGAGCACCCCTGCAAGGTTAAATATTTCTGAAAGCTGTGCCTGCGGTTATGTGGCAACTTGGAAATTTTATAATACCCGATTATAGAAAACTTGAAGTAAACCAAATTAAAATAGACCAACCATGTGCGTAACCATGACCGTCTCTTCTTGTGAGATTTGAACCAAGAAGAGAACATGGCGGGGTTATGATTGACTCATAAGTAGGTGTTCAGGATCACTTCTTGATCATTACTAGTTCATGTCCGTTTATGCGTATATCATTCTTCTTATTCTTGTACTCGTAAGTTAGCCAATTATAAAATGCTTAGTGCTGCTGCAACCTCACCACTTAAGCATACCTCACCCATTAAGCTTTGCTAGTCTTGATACCCTTGGTAATGAGTTTGCCGAGTCCCCGTGGCTCACAGATTCCTACAACAACATATGCAGGTACAGGTAATGCGATGTTTTGACGTGCAAGTGATGATTGTTCTATTTGGAGTTCTTCTTCTTCTTCATCGATGATAGGATGGGTTCTAGGTCGGCAACCTGAGGTTAGCAAGGGTGGAAGTCATCTTCTTTTTCATTTGATTTCATCCCTAATCGGATCCTGATCTTCTGTATGATGATTGTGTTGTATTGTTGTATTGAGATATTTATGCTGTAGCATGTGGCAAGTGTAAGCCAACTCCATATACTCACCTCTTCTTTACATGTATTGTGACAATTTCCATTCTTGCGAAGCGACCCGAAATGCATTTCTATTCTTATCGGGGCCCTCGAGTTGTCGTAACGATAGTACCGCATTTTGGGCGTGACAAGTTGGTAGCAGAGCAGTATCGACCTAGGAGCCCCCTTGATTGATCATCCTCCTCATCATATGACTCAACCGATGGACAATTCTTCTTGACCCACACCTCCTCATCAGTGATCCTGTCCTCAGAGCCACTGTGAACCTCCAGACCTATCTTCCTCATGATCAACTTGTCACGGCTGCGGGCCTTCTTGGCCTCCACATGAGCCTTATAGTGACCCTTCACCTGGAAATAGAGAAGAGTCTTCATCTTTGTTGTGAGCTCGGCTGCCCATGACGGAACAATCTCAGATGGTGGAGCATATGTGTCATCAGTGTAATCTGGCTCTGGCTCATCATCAGAATCAGTGGGGGCAAACTCAGGACCAGATGACGCAATGCCCCAATTCTCTTTCACACAGAGCTTAAGAATACCGTGATTCACCATGTTTTCAGTCACAAGAGCCTCATCAGGTAACGAAGCAGCCCAAGTATCCTCAATAAGCTTAAAGAGATAAGGGCTATAGATAGGCACCTTCCTGTGAAGAACAGTTGAACGAAGCTCCCTCCACATAATGTGGGAAACATCCAAAGTTAAGTCTCTGCCTCTCTCCTTTATGCACATCAATAGCAGATTCACGAAATAAGAGTGAACCTGATCCTTGTTCCCAACACGAGTGAAAAGAGTGTTGCAAAAGATGCGGTGCATAATATCCAGAAATGGAATGAGCTTAGTGCGTCTACCCTTGGCAGTCTTCACCACCTTGGAATAGCGAATTAGCTTGGACTTGTGAATCACCGCAACTTCAGTGTGTGGCCTGAGACCAACAGGCTCATCCAGCCCTGAATCAGCATAGCCCAAAGAGTTCATGAAGGTCTTCCAGTTGGAGTGCAAAACTCTGCCACCAGTCATCCATGTCAAGTTCCTTGCCCCATCATTGTGAAAGTGAACAGTGGCATAGAACTGAGCCACAATCTTGCTGTCAAAGTCCTTGTTGAAACCTATGATGGGAAACAGACCCCACTGCTGGCATAGAGCACGATCTTCAGCGAAGTACTCAGTGTGAGGACGGCTATTCATGTACCCCATGTCGCTGGATTTTAGATCAGGCACATAGAGGTTAGTCTTGTTCTTCAGAATGCCAACATAGATGAGAGATTGCTCCTTGGTCCATAAGGGACGACTAGCAAGTGCCGCGACCTGAGGACAATGATAAGGGTTGCATTGACGGAACTCAAGAAACTCTTTGGCAGTCATCTCATGAGGAGGGGTTGTCTTCTTTGTTGCAGCCTTCTTCACACTTTGCCGCTGAGGTTGAGCACTGAAACCAGCCACATCCTCTTGAGAAGTTCTGAGCCGCTTGGAGCCACCCGAAAGGCTTGGATTCGTGCGGCGAGCAAGAGGAGGGGAACTAACATCACCTGGAACCCACAAAGAAAGAACGAGGGAAAAGGCAAGTGTAAAGCCATTGCATAAACCAAAACAAAACAAAACCCAAAATAGAAGAAGATCACAAGAAGTCTGGAAAACTATGGTATAAGCGGTAGTACCGTGCCCTGCATCGGTAGTTCCGCCGAAGGCTAAACGGTAGTACTGCCGTTAGCAGTAGTACCGTCCGAGTGCTAGCGGTAGTACCTCCCAACCTGTGGAAGAACTTCCGCGGCAGGGATCCGGTAGTACCGGTGACGTAGAATTCCAAGTTAGTGACCCTCGACTACACTCCTATCTAGCATGCTTATCACGTCCAACTCATGCCTAAAACTCGTGGAAAAACAAGAAACACCACATGCATTGCCCTAGATCCAATGATTCAAAAATAGAGACAAAGAAGAGATGGATGAGGGCAATACCAGTGGCCATGGCACGAGGAAGACGTGGGGAACGATCCCATCGGACGGAAAAGTGGGAAACGACACGAGATCGCGGGATCGGAGCCGGACTCCGGGGCAAATTTTGGTCGCCTGTGAGAGAGGGCACGAGGAGGGGAGAAGGGAATGGGAATGGGGGAGTTAGAACTCCCCGTGCCCACCACTTAACCCGTCCTGGAAAACCCGAGGCGGTAGTTGTTGGAAATATGCCCTAGAGGCAATAATAAATTAGTTATTATTATATTTCCTTGTTCATGATAATCGTTTATTATCCATGCTATAATTGTATTGATTGGAAACTCAAATACATGTGTGGGTACATAGACAACACTGTGTCCCTAGTAAGCCTCTAGTTGACTAGCTCGTTGATCAAAAGATGGTGAAGGTTTCCTAGCCATAGACATGAGATGTCATTTGATAACGGGATCACATCATTAGGAGAATGATGTGATGGACAAGACCCAAACTACGAACGTAGCATATAATCGTGTCGGTTTATTGCTATTGTTTTCTGCATGTCAAGTATCTGTTCCTATGACCATGAGATCATGCAACTCCCTGACATCGGAGGAGTACCTTGTGTGTATCAAACGTCGCAACGTAACTGGGTGACTATAAAGGTGCTCTACAGGTATCTCCGAGGGTGTCTGTTGGGTTGGCATGGATCAAGACTAGGATTTGTTACTCCGTGTGACGGAGAGGTATCTCAGGGCCCACTCGGTAATACAACATCACAATGAGCCTTGCAAGCAATGTGACTACAGTGTTCGCCACGAGATCTTGTATTACGGAACGAGTAAAGAGACTTGCCGGTAACGAGATTGAACTAGGTATAGAGATACCGACGATCGAATCTCGGGCAAGTAACATACCGAAGAACAAAGGGAACAGCAGACGGGATTAACTGAATCCTTGACATAGAGGTTCGACCGATAAAGATCTTCATAGAATATGTAGGAGCCAATATGGGCGTCCAGGTCCCGCTATTGGTTATTGGCCGTAGAGGTGTCTCGGTCATGTCTACATAGTTCTCGAACCCGTAGGGTCTACACACTTAACGTTTGGTGACGATTAGTATAGTTGAGTTATTTTGTTGGTGACCGAAGGTTGTTCGGAGTCCCGGATAAGATCCCGGACATGACGAGGATCTCCGACAGAGTCCGGAGGTAAAGATTGATATATGTGTGATAATAGTGTTTTGATCTCCGGAAGAGTTCCGGAATTCACCGGAAGGGGTTCCGGATGTTTACCGAAGTGTTCGGGTGCAACAACACTTTATATGAGCCAAAGGGGTAAAGCCCACGAGGTATTGGAAAGTGCGAAAGGAAGTTTTGCTGCTGCCTTAAGCGGTACTACCGCTGGTAAGGCAGTACTACCGCGTAAGCGGTATTACCGCTTGTGTGAAGCGGTACTACTGCATAAGCGGTACTACCGCTCAAGCGGTACTACCGCTCGTGAGCGGTACTACCACTTCTGTGCGGTACTGCAGGGATCCGAGTTGGATTCTTTCCCTGCGGGCCAAACCGACCTTGTGCGGGCAAAACCGACCTGGAGGAGGCTTTTACTCCAAGTTTAGACCCCAAGGCTCAACATATAAATAGAGGGGCAGGGCTAGCACACGGGACACATTAAGATTTCCCAAGCCGTGTGTCGGCAACCCTAACCCTCTAGTTCTCCCGTCATAATCTCCGTAGTGCTTGGCGAAGCCCTGCAGAGATTGTTCCTCACCACCATCACCACGCCGTCGTGCTGCCGGAACTCATCTACTACTTCACCATCGCTCGCAGGATCGAGGAGGTGAAGGCGTCATCAAGCCGTACGTGTGTTGAACGCGGAGGTGCCGTCCGTTCGGCACTAGTTCGGGATCGGATCGAGGGACGACTTGCGATTTGGATCGCGGAGACGTTCGACTACATCAACCGTGTTTCTTAACGCTTCCGCTTAGCGATCTACAAGGGTATGTAGATTCACTCTCCCTCTCGTAGATGCTCGTCACCATGGATAGATCTTGTGTGTGCGTAGGAAAATTTTTGTTTCCCATGCAACGTTCCCCAACAGTGGCATCTGAGCTAGGTCTATGCGTAGATGAGATCTCGAGTAGAACACAAACGAGTTGTGGGCGTGGGTGTATACATATTGCTTGCTGTTACTAGTTGATACTTGATTCGGCGGTATTGTGAGATGAAGCGGCCCGGACCGACATTACGCGTACGCTTACGCGAGACAGGTTCCTTCAACTGACATGTAATTTCGTTGCATAAAGATGGCTAGCGGGTGTCTGTCTCTCTCACTTTAGTTGAATCGATTTCAATGAAGAGGGTTCTTTTAGAAGATCAAAAAGCAATCACTACACCACGTTGTGGTTTTGCGTAGGTAAGAACGGTTCTTGCAAACCCGTAGCAGCCACGTAAAATTTGCAACAACAATTAGAGGACGTCTAACTTGTTTTTGCAGGGTATGTTGTGATCTGATATGGCCAATTACATGATGAGATATATGTGATGTATGAGATGATCATGTGTTGTATAGAATATCACGACTTGCATGTCGATGAGTACGGCAACTGGCAGGAGCCATAGAGTTGTCTTTAATTATTTTCGCCGTTTTGCTTTACTTTATCGCTATGAGTTAGCAATAGTCGTGGAAGCAACAGTCGGCGCGACAACCTCATGGCGACACGTTGATGGAGATCAAGATGATGAAGATCATGGTGTCATGCCGGTGACGATGGAGATCATGCCGGTGCTTTGGAGATGGAGATCAAAAGCACAAGTTCATGGCCATATCATGTCACTTATGATTTGCATGTGATGTTAATCCTTTTATGCATCTTATTTTGCTTAGGACGACGGTAGCATTATAAGGTGATCCCTCACTTAAATTTCAAGATAAAATTGTGTTCTCCCCGAGAGTGCACCGTTGCGAAAGTTCGTCGTTTCGAGACACGCCGTGATAATCGGGTGTGATAGACTCTACGTTCACATACAACGGGTGTAAGCCATGTTGCACGTGCGGAACACTCAGGTTAAACTTGATGAGCCTAGCATGTACAGACATGGCCTCGGAACACAAGAGACCGAAAGGTCGAACATGAGTCATATAGTAGATATGATCAACATGAAGATGTTCACCATTGAAACCACCTCAACTCACATGATGATCGGACTTGAGTTGGTGGATTTGGATCATGTTACACTCGAATGACCGGAGGGATGTCTATTTGAGTGGGAGTTTTTAAGTAATATGATTAACTAAACTCATTATCTAGAACAATAGTCTAAGTTGTCTTTGCTATATTTATGTTGTAGATCATGGCTCGCGCAGTAGCACCCCTGAATTTTAATGCGTTCCTAGAGAAAGCTAAGTTGAAAGATGATGGAAGTAACTTTGTGGACTGGGCCCGTAATCTAAGGATTATCCTTACGGCTTCCCAGCAGGCTTATGTCCTTGATGCACCGCTTGGTGATCCACCCGTTCCAGTTGAGTCTCTAGACGTTGTGAACGCCTGGCAGGCTCGTTCTGAAGATTACTCAATAGTTCAATGTGCAATATTGTATGGCTTAGAACCGGGACTTCAAAGACGTTTTGAACGTCATGGAGCATATGAGATGTTCCAGGAGTTGAAGTTTATCTTTCAGAAGAATGCCCGGATCGAGAGATATGAGATCTCCGATAAGTTCTATGCTTGCAAGATGGAGGAGAACGGGTCTATCAGTGATCACGTACTCAGAATGTCTGGGTACTCCACCCGTCTGGCTGAATTGGGGATGCCCCTACCGCCAGAGGCTATCACTGACAGAGTTCTTCAATCATTGCCACCTAGCTACTAGAGCTTCGTGTTGAACTATAACATGCACGGGATGAACAAGTCAGTCGCCGAGCTGTTTGCGATGCAGAAAGGCACTGAGTCTGAAATTCAGAAGGAGCATCAAGTGTTGATGGTCAATAAAACCACTAGTTTCAAGAAAAATGGCAAGGGTAAGAAGGGTAACTCCAAGAAAAGTGGCAAAGCAGTTGCTCCTCTCATGAAGAAACCCAAGGCTGGACCCAAACCAGAAACTGTGTGCTTTCATTGCAAGGGAACTGGACACTGGAAGCGGAACTGCCCCAAGTATTTGGCTGACAAGAAGGCGGCCAACAACAAACAAGGTATATATGATATACATGTTATTGATGTGTACCTTACCAACTCTCGTTGTAGTGCCTGGGTATTTGATACCGGTGCGGTTGCTCATATTTGCAACTCAAAACAGGAACTGCGGAATAGACGGAGGCTGGCAAAGGACGAAGTGACGATGCGCGTGGGAAATGGTTCCAAGGTTGATGTGATCACCGTCGGCACGCTCACTCTTCGATTACTACCGGGATTAGTGATGAACCTGAATAATTGTTATTTAGTGCCTGCGTTAAGCATGAACATTATATCTGGATCTTGTTTATTGCGAGACGGTTACTCATTTAAATCAGAGAATAATGGTTGTTCTATTTATATGAGTAATATCTTTTATGGTCATGCACCCAATGTGAGGGGTTTATTCTTATTGAATCTCGATAGTAATGATACACATGTTCATAACATTGATGCCAAAAGATGTAGAATTGATAATGATAATACCACTTTCTTGTGGCACTGCCGTTTAGGTCATATTGGCGTAAAATGCATGAGGAAGCTCCATGCTGATGGACTTTTGGAGTCACTTGATTTTGAATCACTTGACACATGTGAGCCATGCCTCATGGGCAAGATGACTAAAACGTCGTTCTCTGGAACAATGGAACGGGCAAGTGACTTATTGGAAATCATACATACTGATGTGTGCGGTCCGATGAGTATTGAGGCGCACGGTGGTTATCGTTACTTTCTCACCTTCACTGATGACTTAAGTAGATATGGGTATATTTACTTAATGAAACACAAGTCTGAAACATTTGAAAAGTTCAAACAATTTCAGAGTGAAGTTGAGAATCATCGTAACAAGAAGATTAAATTCCTACGATCTGATCGAGGAGGAGAATATCTGAGTTATGAGTTTGGCAGTCACTTAAGACAATGTGGAATTGTTTCACAACTAACACCGCCTGGAACACCACAGCGTAATGGTGTGTCCGAACGTCGTAATCGAACCTTATTGGATATGGTGCGATCTATGATGTCTCTTGCCGATTTGCCACTATCGTTTTGGGGTTATGCATTAGAGACAGCTGCATTCACTTTAAATAGGGCACCATCGAAATCCGTTGAGACGACGCCATATGAACTTTGGTTTGGCAAGAAGCCAAAGCTGTCGTTTCTTAAAGTTTGGGGATGTGATGCTTATGTCAAAAAGCTTCAGCCTGAAAAGCTGGAACCCAAAGCGGAGAAATGCATCTTCATAGGATACCCAAAAGAGACAGTTGGGTATACCTTCTACCTCAGATCCGAAGGCAAAGTGTTTGTCGCTAAAAACGGAACGTTTCTTGAGAAAGAGTTTCTCTCGAAAGAATTGAGTGGGAGGAAGATAGAACTTGATGAGGTTGTTGAACCTTTACTTCAACCTGAAAGTAGCGTAGTGCAGAAAGATATTTCTGTAGAGCCTACAACAGCTGAAGAGGAAGTTAATGATGATGATCATGAAGCTTTGGATCAAGTTGCTATCGAACCTCGTAGGTCGACAAGGACGCGTACTGCTCCTGAGTGGTACGCCAACCCTGTCTTAGAGGTCATGTTGTTAGACAACGATGAACCTACGAGCTATGGAGAAGCGATGATGGGCCCGGATTCCGAGAAGTGGTTAGAGGCCATGAAATCCGAGATGGGATCCATGTATGAAAACAAAGTGTGGACTTTGGAAGTATTACCTGAAGGGCGTAAGGCCATTCAGAACAAATGGATCTTTAAGAGGAAGACAGACGCGGACGGTAATGTCACCGTCTATAAAGCTCGACTTGTGGCAAAGGGTTTTTCACAAGTTCAAGGAGTTGACTACGATGAGACCTTCTCACCCGTAGCGATGCTTAAGTCCGTCAGAATCATGTTAGCAATAGCTGCCTTTTTCGATTATGAAATTTGGCAGATGGATGTCAAAACAGCGTTCCTTAATGGTTTCCTTAAGGAAGAGTTGTATATGATGCAACCAGAAGGTTTTGCCGATCCAGAGAATGCTGACAAAGTTTGCAAACTCCAGCGATCCATTTATGGACTGGTGCAAGCATCTCGGAGTTGGAATCTTCGCTTTGATGAGGTGATCAAAGCGTTCGAGTTTATACAAGTTTACGAAGAAGCTTGTATTTACAAGAAAGTGAGTGGGAGCTCTATAGCGTTTCTAATATTATATGTGGATGTTATATTGCTGATTGGAAACAATATAGAAATGTTGGAAGGTGTGAAGGAATATTTGAACAAGAGTTTTTCAATGAAGGACCTAGGAGAAGCTGCTTTCATATTAGGCATCAAGATCTATAGAGATAGATCGAGACGCTTAATAGGACTTTCACAAAGCACATACCTTGACAAAGTTTTGAAGAAGTTCAAAATGGATCAGTCCAAGAAGGGGTTCTTGCCTGTATTGCAAGGTGTGAAGTTGAGTAAGACTCAATGCCCAGTGACTGCAGAAGATAGAGAAAAGATGAGTGTCATCCCCTATGCTTCAGCCATAGGCTCTATCATGTATGCAATGCTATGCACAAGACCCGATGTCAGCCTTGCCATAAGTATGGTCGGAAGGTTTCAAAGTGATCCAGGAATGGAACACTGGACGGCGGTCAAGAATATCCTGAAGTACCTGAAAAGGACTAAGGACATGTTTCTCGTTTATGGAGGTGATCAAGAGCTCGTCGTAAAGGGTTACGTCGATGCAAGCTTTGACACTGATCCGGATGACTCTAAATCACAAACCGGATACGTATTTATTCTTAATGGGGGTGCGGTTAGCTGGTGCAGTTCCAAGCAAAGCGTGGTAGCTGCTTCTACATGCGAAGCGGAGTACATCGCTGCCTCGGAGGCGGCGAAGGAAGGTGTCTGGATGAAGGAGTTCATGACAGATCTTGGAGTAGTGCCTAGTGCCCTTAACCCAATGACTCTGTTTTGTGATAATACTGGCGCCATTGCTCTAGCCAAGGAACCAAGATTTCACAAGAGGACCAGACACATAAAGCGACGTTTCAATTCCATCCGCGATTACATCAAGGAGGACGACATAAATATTTGCAAAGTACACACGGATCTGAATGTTGCAGATCCGATGACTAAACCTCTTCCAAGGGCTAAACATGAACAACACCAGAACTGCATGGGTGTTCGATTCATTACAATGTAAATCACATAGTGATGTGAACTAGATTATTGACTCTAGTGCAAGTGGGAGACTGTTGGAAATATGCCCTAGAGGCAATAATAAATTAGTTATTATTATATTTCCTTGTTCATGATAATCGTTTATTATCCATGCTATAATTGTATTGATTGGAAACTCAAATACATGTGTGGGTACATAGACAACACTGTGTCCCTAGTAAGCCTCTAGTTGACTAGCTCATTGATCAAAAGATGGTGAAGGTTTCCTAGCCATAGACATGAGATGTCATTTGATAACGGGATCACATCATTAGGAGAATGATGTGATGGACAAGACCCAAACTACGAACGTAGCATATGATCGTGTCAGTTTATTGCTATTGTTTTCTGCATGTCAAGTATCTGTTCCTATGACCATGAGATCATGCAACTCCCTGACATCGGAGGAGTACCTTGTGTGTATCAAACGTCGCAACGTAACTGGGTGACTATAAAGGTGCTCTACAGGTATCTCCGAGGGTGTCTGTTGGGTTGGCATGGATCAAGACTGGGATTTGTTACTCCATGTGACGGAGAGGTATCTCAGGGCCCACTCGGTAATACAACATCACAATGAGCCTTGCAAGCAATGTGACTAAAGTGTTCGCCACGAGATCTTGTATTACGGAACGAGTAAAGAGACTTGCCGGTAACGAGATTGAACTAGGTATAGAGATACCGACGATCGAATCTCGGGCAAGTAACATACCGAAGAACAAAGGGAACAGCAGACGGGATTAACTGAATCCTTGACATAGAGGTTCGACCGATAAAGATCTTCATAGAATATGTAGGAGCCAATATGGGCGTCCAGGTCCCGCTATTGGTTATTGGCCGTAGAGGTGTCTCGGTCATGTCTACATAGTTCTCGAACCCGTAGGGTCTACACACTTAACGTTTGGTGACGATTAGTATAGTTGAGTTATTTTGTTGGTGACCGAAGGTTGTTCGGAGTCCCGGATAAGATCCCGGACATGACGAGGATCTCCGACAGAGTCCGGAGGTAAAGATTGATATATGTGTGATAATAGTGTTTTGATCTCCGGAAGAGTTCCGGAATTCACCGGAAGGGGTTCCGGATGTTTACCGAAGTGTTCGGGTGCAGCAACACTTTATATGAGCCAAAGGGGTAAAGCCCACGAGGTATTGGAAAGTGCGAAAGGAAGTTTTGCTGCTGCCTTAAGCGGTACTACCGCTGGTAAGGCAGTACTACCGCGTAAGCGGTATTACCGCTTGTGTGAAGCGGTACTACTGCATAAGCGGTACTACCTCTTGGGTGAAGCGGTACTACCGCTCAAGCGGTACTACCGCTTGTGCGCGGTACTGCAGGGATCCGAGTTGGACTCTTTCCCTGCGGGCCAAACCGACCTTGTGCGGGCAAAACCGACCTGGAGGAGGCTTTTACTCCAAGTTTAGACCCCAAGGCTCAACATATAAATACAGGGGCAGGGCTAGCACACGGGACACATTAAGATTTCCCAAGCCGTGTGTCGGCAACCCTAACCCTCTAGTTCTCCCGTCATAATCTCCGTAGTGCTTGGCGAAGCCCTGCAGAGATTGTTCCTCACCACCGTCACCACGCCGTCGTGCTGCCGGAACTCATCTACTACTTCACCATAGCTCGCTGGATCGAGGAGGTGAAGGCGTCATCAAGCCGTACGTGTGTTGAATGCGGAGGTGCCGTCCGTTCGGCACTAGTTCGTGATCGGATCGAGGGACGACTTGCGATTTGGATCGCGGAGACGTTCGACTACATCAACCGCGTTTCTTAACGCTTCCGCTTAGCGATCTACAAGGGTATGTAGATTCACTCTCCCTCTCGTAGATGCTCGTCACCATGGATAGATCTTGTGTGTGCGTAGGAAATTTTTTGTTACCCATGCAACGTTCCCCAACAGTAGTACCGCAGGCGGGCACGGTAGTACCGCTTGCGACCAAAAACATAGCCCAACAATGCACACAAAAGGAAATATGACTCATGCAAAGAGAGGGGACACTCCAAGGCAGAAATAAAGATATCAAGACATAGAATAATACTTGGAGAGACGTAAGTCAAAGAACAAGCTCTCAAATAGCAAATACCTCACTAGGAGGAGGGGCGGTGGCCGAAGCCACCTATGTTTGAGTCAATGGGAATGGCACCGTGAAGATTTTAACCTTGGGCCCATGACCAAAACTCATCTTTGAAGCACAAGCACCATCAAAAATGGCTAATGTAAAAGACTTGATCAATTTATGCATAATAAGGGAAGGGATAGTTCATTGAGAGAAGAACACTCCCTCTATGTCCATGCCTACATCTAAACAAGACATATTGTTGAGTGTGGTGGGGTGTGCAATACTTCAAGCCACATTGCTCGAATCAATGATATTTAGCTCATGCCTTAACTCGCGAAATCTTTCTTCATCTAATGGCTTCGTGAAGATATCTGCAAGTTACTCATTAGTATTGAGATGAATAAGATCAATCTCTCCAGGCTTGATATGCTCCCGAATGAAGTGATGACAAATCTCAATGTGCTTCGTCTTGCAATGTTGAACCGAGTTGTTGGAGATCTTGATCACACTTTCATTGTCACAGTAAAGAGGAACTTTGTCACACGTGACACCATAGTCCTTTAAAGTTTGCCTCATCCAAAGAATCTATGCACAACATCTAGCAGCTGCTACATACTCGGCCTCGATGGACGAGAGAGAAACACAATTTTGTTTCTTCGAAGACCAACTTACCAAAGAGCGACCAAGGAATTGGCACCCTTTGGAAGTTGACTTCCTCTCCACACGGTCTCCCGCCCAATCCGAGTCCGAATATCCTATGAGATCAAATGAAGAACCTTTGGGGTACCATAATCCAAAGTTTGGGGTATGAGCAAAATATCGAAAGATTCGCTTGACCGCCACATAGTGACTTTCCTTAGGTGGGGATTGAAATCGTGCACAAAGTCCCACACTCAACATAATATCTAGTCTAGATGCATAAAGGTAAAGTAGGGATCCAATCATGGAGCAATATACCTTTTGATCCACGGCTTTACCATTGGGATCACTATCAAGTAGGCATTTGAGTGGCATGGGAGTGTTGGCCTTGGTCGACTTGAGATCATCCGACTTGAACCTCTTGTGGATGTCTTGAGTGTATTTAGCTTGGTTGAGGAAGGTTCCTTGACTTTGTTGCTTGACTTGGAATCTGTCGTGGTTTTATCACGGCAGATGTCCTAGTGCAAGGACTTAGGTGTGAAGCCATCGCTACGGTGGTTAACTGGAAGGGGTTGGTCAGGACGAAAGACACAGGATTACCTAGGTTCGGCCCCTCTCGAAGGAGGTAATAGCCTACATCCTGCATTGAGTTGTATTGACTGGATATCGATTACAAGGGAGCGGATTCGCTTGACCTAGTACTCAATCAAAGGTTTTCGTGGCCTAATCCGCCCAGGTAACCCACCTTTATATACACAGGTCGAGTCCCTGGGCTTACAAGAGTCCGGGCCGGGTCATACTTAATAACCGACCTTGCCTCTAACTACCCCTGCCTTGTCTGGCAAGCCGCCACCGGGTTACACATTGTCTTCTGCCTCTGGGCCTCCACCAGGCCCATTGGGCAAGCTACTTCCAAACCTTACTGATAAGCCACCAACCTCATGACCCGTCCCCTCCTAGGCGGGTCTCACCATGGGGTTATATCCCCAACATTAGGCCCTAGATTGATTTGAACCGGTTCATGGCAATCTTCAAGTCTTCTGGTTGGCGAATCTTGCATTCTCTGACAAATCTTCATGACCCGCCATATCTGAAATGGATGACGTCATCTCAGGAAAATCAAAAAGATTCCTCTGACGTCACAACGGATCTTTTTCATTAACTTGACCAGCCCGAGAATCGAGGCACTTTCTTGGTCAATCATCATCGTGTCTCCTTGATTCCCGCACCGAACTGTTGCTATTCCATCACCTCCTCATAAATAGGCGCGGTGGGTCCCATCATTTTCACTTTCCCCCGCTGCCGCCTTCTTCTTCTTCCTCTAGGCGCCCGCGCCGCCAAAGCTCTTCCGCGCCGTCCGGACCTCGCCGTCGTCTCCAACACAGGCCGCTGCATTACCCTGATCGTGTCCAGAATACTCCTGTGTTCGCCCGCTCCATCCGCATCTTCCAGGTTCCATCTTTTCCCTCTTTGAGATCTGCATTTGTTCTTCAGGCTTTCTCCGAGTTCATCGGGTTTTCTTCAAGTTCATCACTGCTCATCGGAGCGTTCTTCGTAGATCAGAGAAGAAACACTTCTTTAGGCTTTATAACGCTAGCCGAACCATGCGGCCATCCGCTTAATAAGTATGCCATGCTCATTATAGATTATTTGCTTACTGTAATCCGTATAGGAACTGCCTGTTCTTCCACTGGCCTTTTAGGATTAGGAAATATTTTCCTTTTCTCCTCCTCCGTAGATCTTAAACGGTAGTTGTAGTTTGTTGGAACCTGTTTTTCACACTTAGCAGTTTTTTCAATACTCGCTAGCAAACGTGACCCGCCATCATGCTGCCGGCTCTCGTTGTCATGCTTCGTTGCTGTAATGACCGGCGGTTCATAATTTAATGCTGACCTGCCAAGTACTATCATTATCTAGAGTCATGGCTATTTTGATCATGCCGTGTTGTTAACTCGGCACAAAATCATGTCTTTCCATAGCCCTTGAAGCCGCCGTCATGTCTAAAGCTCCTGCCACTTGCGACTGGGTAAAATCTGGGGTAACTGAGGAAACGCTCAATGATTTTGTTGTCAAGGGAGTTTTGCCAGCTCAGAATGTTATCCACTGGCGGGTTCCGGGCAATGAAACCTCTCCCAAGCCCGAGGATGGGGAAGTCATTGTGTTTACAGACCATCTTCTCCGTGGCTTCTCACCGCCCGGGTCTAAAATTTTTCGAGACGCCTTACATTTCTACAAACAGCACCCTCAAGACATTGGCCCCAACTCCGTCACCAACCTGTGCCAGTTCCAAACTCTCTGCGAAGCTTATCTGCAAGAAGAGCCGTCTGTTGATCTCTTCAAGGAATATTTCTACATCAACCGCCAAACAGAAATGGCGGATGGATTGAGTCTTGAACTCGGAGGTGTCACTCTTCAAACATGGAGGGATGTACTCCTTCCAGCAGCGATTCTGCCGAGTCATCCCAAGGACTGGAACAAAACCTGGTTTTACTGCAAGGATACTTCCCCAGAAGGAGAGAATCCACTGCCAGGTTATCATCCTTACCGGCTCAGTACCGACACTGAACTCCCAGACCGGATGTCTGCTGCAGAGCGCACCCAATATGGTCCAACCTTTTCGAAAATAAGGGCCCTGTTAGCCAACGGGTTAACATGTATTGAGCTGACCCGCTGCTGGGTCTCTTGGAGGATTCTGCCGCTGAGCTGCCGCAATGCCTTAATGTGCCAATACACTGGTGAGGTGAATGATCCTCAACGCTTCAACCAAACTCCCTTGACAGACGAGGATCTTAATGCCATCGTCAAATCCTTGCTGGGAGAACCTCAAGCTGTCTGCAACAAGACGGGGTTAGCCCCTTTTTATGTACTTACCCCGGCTCCAGAGGTGAATCTTTTCATCCTTATCCTCACCCATTCTTTAAATGATGTGTTTTGATATATCCTATTTAACCTTCTGCCAATGCATATATCATATGTAGGCCGGCTCTTCCTTCTGGAACAAAAGGCTAGTAATTACTTCCAAGAAGAAAAGCAAGGCCACCAAGGCACCCAAGGCTAAACACTACTGGAATCAGCTTCTTTGCCGTTTGCCATACCAGACGGCAAAGGCATGCCTGGCGGACGGCAAAGCCTTTGCCGTCTGCCAGCAGACGGCCAACAGTCCGGGCGAACAGCTAACGGCAAAGGCCCCTTTGCCATCTGTTGGCAGACGGCAAAGAAGCAAAGCTCTTTGCCATCTGCCGGCAGACGGCAAAGACCCTGGACGGCAGACAAAAGGTGCCAGCCCCGTTAGGGGGCTAACGGCGCTCTTTGCCGTCTACCAGCAGACGGCAAAGAGCTGCAGCTGACGTCAGCTGACGTCAGGCATCAGTTGGGCCAGCGCAGGCTCTTTGCCGTCTGCCAGCAGACGACAAAGAAGCAAAGGTCTTCGCCGTCTGCCAGCAGACGGCAAAGAGGCCAAATAGGCCAGCCCAGGTTGCACAGGCTGCTGCCACGTGGCCTCTGTGCCGTCTGCTAGCTGACGGCAAACCTCTTTGCCGTCTGCTAGCAGACGGCAAAGTGGCTATATTGCCACTGTTTTTTTTTCTTAAATTCAATCAATTTCACAGATATATATATATATTCATTTCAAAATATTTCAACAAGTACATATAGCCAACATATCCCTGCCATATGGATATGATCATCCAACACATATATACACCAAATGAAAAGTCCAACATATCCAACAATTAAGAAAAAGGTCAATATAGTTTCATCCATACATACATATATAGGTAGCAAGTTTCACATTGTTCATCCTACAAAATCAAAACAAAAAGGAAGCACAAGAAGAAGAGTATACTCCATCAACGCAAGCTTCCTCATCGAAAGCAAATCTGCAAATTAGGAAAGAAGAAAGTTAGAAGAAGAAGAAGAAGACTAGAAGAAGAAGACTAGCTAGAAGAAGAAGAAGAAGAAGAAGAAGAAGAAGACTAGCAGAAGAAGACTAGCTAGAAGAGGAAGAAGAAGAAGAAGAAGAAGAAGAAGACTAGAAGAAGAAGAAGAAGAAGAAGAAGAAGAAGAATTTTTCGTCTCTTTCTTTTTCTCCTCTCCTCTTCTTTATCTTCTTCTTCTTCTAACTAAGGTAGGTAAAAATGCCATTTTTTAGCTAAGCTAGGAAAAAATGCTAAGTGTAGGTCATTTTAGAGCTAAGCTAGGTAAATAGGTCATTTTGGAGCTTAGTAAGGTTATTATGTCATTTTCGAGGATGATGCCATTTTTGAGCGAACTTACGTAAGTATAGCTCATTTTTTATCTAACTTAGGTAATTATGCCATTTAGGAGGAAAATAAGCTAAGTATAGAGAAAACGTACCCTCATCACAACAAATGCGATGAAGATCGCAACTAAGGTAACAATTGATCCAACAGCATAATGATACCAAGCCTCATTATCAATGGCATATTTTCTAATCTTCTTAATCTTCAAGCGCATTGCATCCATCTTCAAGCGCATTGCATTCATCTTCATCTTGTGATCATCGACGACATCGGCAACATACAACTCCAATGTCATCTTCTCTTTTTCAATTATTTTAATTTTTTCTTTCAAATACTCATTTTCTTTTTCAACTAAATTTAACTTCTCGACAAGAGGGTCGGTTGCAAATTCCGGTTCACATACCTCCTAGATTAAAATATCTCTATGTCAACTTGATGGCCATAATTGTCATAAATGCGAAATGCAACAAATAGTTATAAAAGAGAATTTACCACATCCGAATCATAAAGCGGGCGAGGGCCGACGGGGACGGATTTCAAGATCATGGCACTATGTATAAGAAACAATCATACAAAGTAAGAAAATTATACAATTAACTATATAAATCATACAATCATACAAGAAAATGGCAAGTGTTGGTCATTTCAGAGCTATCCTAGTTAAAATCGGTCATTTTAGAGGTAGGTAAGGTTATTTTGTCATTTTGGAGGAAAATAAGCTAAGTCAATGTCATTTTGGAGCTAAACCAAGATTATCATGCCATTTTTTACCTAAGTATGCTAAGTATGTCATAAATGAACTAAAGAAGCTAAGTATAGGTCATTTTGGAGCTATCCTAGGTAGTTATGCCATTTTTTAGCTAACTAAGCATATTAAGTCATTTAGGAGGAAAAATGCTAAGTATAGGTCATTTTATAGCTGTCCTAGGTAAAGTATGTCAGTTTGGAGCTAAGTAAGGTTATTATGTCATTTTCGAGGAAAATAAGCTAAGTCAATGTCATTTTGTTGAATACCTAATAACATGAACTAATTAATAATATATATGTACATAATAATAATTGAATACCTGACATTACTAATATTAATCTTCATCGTCTATATATGCTCCGGGATCAATAAATACGGAATCATCATCACTATCAGTAATGACGTGCTCATCAGCATCATCAATAAATGCATCAACATGTGGAAGGCCTCCTTTATGTAATCGGTCAAGCATTGACAGGTCATCCGCAGCAGTAACCTCTTCTTCTTCCGTCTCATCTTGTTCCGGCTCAGGGGTGAAGTCGGATTCACTGTCGCTGTCTACCTCAATGTTCTGGGGTGAAGTAGAGCGGTTCTTGAAACGTTTTTTGGAAACACGTGTTTCTTGGAAGAATTCTCCTTCATATGTGTCTGGGTTAATGTGAGGGTCATAATCATCTTCATTGAGGAGAGGTGGTCTAAAATGTGGCGGCACATCATAAACGACATCCCAACCATTCAGATTTGGATCAGTTTGGCAGGCCCACGGTAGATAGAAAACTTGGGTCGCCTGTTGAGCCGTAATATAGACATCGGGAACATCTAAATGGGTGCTTTGTTTGATTTCCACTAGCCCTATATGTTCATGAGTCCTTCTAGTCTCCTTTGGCTGGAACCAATAACATTTGAAGACTACGACGTTTGGTGGGTTTTCACCAAAGAATGTAAGTTCATAAATTGCTTCAACTCTTCCATAATACTCGACCCCTCCTTCGCCGACAGCGGAGACACAACAATTTGTAGACTTTCGGTCGGCCATAGATAGCTCTTTGCCAAAAGTACGAAAGCGATACCCGTTGATGTCGTATTTGTCAAATGAACGGACCTTATAGTCAAAACCATTTGCGACTTGTCTCAATTCGGAGTCCATAGACTCTGCATTAGCCTACAAGTTTAATACGAAAGGATTGTTGCATTAGCCGCAAACTAGACGAAGAAATGAAATGGTCTAATGGAAATTACCGTTTGTTTGAACCAAGAGATGAAACCGGGATAGCCTCCTCCATGCTTTGCCAGAAGCTCATACTCTTCGATGGAATCCTTTTGGATCACCGCTCCATCCGAGAATTTGGCGACGTATCGACTGTATCACATATCCGGGAATAAGAGCATTTCAAAGGAATTAGAAGTTGCGAAACAATGTACCGAGAACTTACTCGATGTACGGCCGCACTTCTGTTAGGTTGTTGAAGATATACAACGAAATGGTCCGCCATTCTTCGACATCCAACGGTATTGCTTTCGAAGCACCGGCTGGTGCGAGGTTCCCGTTGAATAGGCTGAGGTTGGATCGACCTTTTTCATGGTCGCCATCATTGTACCGAGGCTTCGGATTATGCAAATGACGATTCTTGGCTTTGTAGTGTGCTGTCACGAAGTTTGCGGCCACCTCAGTAATGAATGCCTCGGCCATCGATGCTTCAATTCTACGTTTATTTTTACATTTTGCTCGAAGCGTCTTCTGCATCCTCTCAGTTGCGAAGCACCAACGATTTTGCACGGGCCCCCCAATCTACCCTCGGTCGGGAGATGCAAAATCAAATGCTGCATTGGATTAATGAATCCCGGTGGAAAGATCTTTTCTAACTTGCAGATCAACTCCGGTCCCAACTCTTCCAGTTCGTCTAGCACGTCAGGCGATAGTTCTTTCGCACAAAGAGCACGGAAGAAATAGCTCAGCTCTGCCAGTACTAGCCATTCATCCTCAGGGATAAAGCCACGCAACATCACCGGCATTACCCGCTCAAGCCATATGTGCCAATCATGACTCTTCATACCAAATATTTTCAATTTGTCAAGACTCGCTCCCCTCTTTAGATTCGTTGCATACCCATCGGGGAACATCAACTGCATTTTCACCCACAAGATCATTTCCCTCATAGCTGGCCTTCCAAGATTGAACCATGCCTTTGGCTTCCTCCAGTTCTTCTTTCCTTTCGGTTGTCGCATGTTTTGTAACGGTCTATCACATAGAGCCTCTTGATCGACTCTAGCCTTAGGGTTATCCTTTGACTTCCCCTCTATGCCGAACAATGTACCAAAAAGGGCCTCGGCGATATTCTTTTCAGTGTGCATCACATCGATGTTGTGTGGGCAAATGAGGTCTTTAAAGTAAGGCAGATCCCACAAGCATATCTTGTGAGTCCAGGCGTGTTCCGAATTATACCCTTTGAAATATCCTGGACGCTCTGGATTAGGCTCAAGAGCGTTTAACTGATCCAGGGCCTGTTGGCCTGTCAATGCAGGTGGTGCAGAGTTTTTGACAACTCTACCTTTCATGAAATTTTTCTTGTCTTTTCTGAACTTATGGCCAGGATCCAGGAACTGTCTATGCAAGTCGAAGAAAGAATACTTGCGACCCGCCTGCAGCCAACGGAACTGAAGAGCTGCCTTGCATGTGGGGCACGGGAACCTTCCATGCACACACCAGCCAACGAATAGCGCATACGCCGGCAAGTCATGCGTCGAGTACATGTACCACACATGCATTTTGAAGTTTTGTTTTGTAGCGGCGTCATATGTCTTGATCCCATTATCCCAAGCTTCTTGCAATTCATCCTTAAGCGGCTGCATGTACACATTCATATTCTTCCCCGGATAGTTGGGCCCTGGAATTATCACCGTCAAGAAAATGTTCTTTCTTTTCATAATCTCTCCGGGGGGGAGATTGAGTGGAATGACAAATACAGGCCAGCAACTGTATTGGGTTGCCGTCATACCAAACACTTGGAACCCATCCGTGCTAATGGCGACTCGAGGATGCCTTGGATCTGCCGCTTTGTCCTTATGTAAAGCATCGATGTGCTTCCACGCAAAAGCGTCTGAAGTGTGTCCCAACATCGGATTCCCATCTGCATCTAGTTCGGTTCTTTTGCCCAATTTATGCCACGTCATCTGTCTGGTCGTCTCTTCGACCATGAAAAGACGTTGAAGTCTTGGTATGATTGGCATATACCGAAGAACATTAACTGGGATTTTGGTCCGACTCTTCTCACCCATACCGTTGTCTACCACAACATACCTGGAAGACTTGCAAATGGGACAATAGTTGAAGCCCGCATACTCAAGCCTAAATAAGGCACATCCATTCTCACAGGCATCTATCTTCTCATAGGGCATCTTAAGCGCACGTAGGATTTTGTCCGACTGGTACAGGTTTGCTGGCAATACATGGCCTTTGGGTAGAAAGCGTCCAAATATCGTCATCATCGCGTCGTAGCATTCTCTGCCCAGGTTGAACTGAGCCTTGAGAGCCATTACTTGCGCGATGGCATCCAGCTGACAAAGCTCAGTGTGCTCATGGAGAGGACGCTTTAAAAACTCCAACATTTCATAGAAGGCCTTTGCAGATTCCTCCATCTCATCGTCCGAATCCCGAGCATCATCAAAGTCTTGCACCATGTCTTCGATCCCGGTACCATGCTCGTCGGTGCGACGATGAACCACCTCAGCTCTGGCACGTTGGGCAGACTCACCATGAAATCTCCACACCGTATAATCAGTCGTAAAACCCCACTTCTGCAAGTGTTTACCCATTTCATCCCGTGTCCACTTTTTATGGTTGTTGCACCAGACACAGGGGCACCAGGTTATTTCCTGGCCATTTGCAAATGCGGCGCTCAGAAACCCCTTGGTTTTTGTTAACCATTCAATGGTCATTTCTTTCTGACTAGGGTGACCGGTGTACATCCAAGCACGATCACTCATCTTGCCTACCTACTAAACACACAAGAAATATATACATAATTCAGCAAACCATATTCATCAGTTAATAGAGTTTGTCAGTTTTATTACGTCCATACAACCTAGACGCTAGTAGGTAAAGATAGGTCCTAATCCCACCCGAGTATGTGTAGATTGGGTTCGTTTTCCCATGCTCTGCTCCGGATCCGACGCAAAATTTCGGCAGCATCTCCCCGCTGTTCTCCTGATACACGTCTCGGCAATAAGCAGAGAGGATGTGTACCCGGAGAACAACAGGGAGGCACTGGCGAAATTCTGCATCGGATCCGGAGCAGAGCATATGGGAAAACGAACCCAATCTACACATACTCGGGCTGTCCATGCATAACGTTGGACAATTCGAAAGAATCACGGTTATAAATATGCAAATGCATGCATATTTATAGATGTAACCCTTTCGAACGGGAGACGCATAGTCGTCACGCATACTGATGATTCAATCTACCTACAGCTAGCAAGTTTCATCGGCACGAAGACCGGAATAGAGCAAATGAAGGGGGAGGAGGAGATGTCATATGTGCTCACCCACGAACGCAGGGGCGGAGCTCGTCGAACGCACGGGGAGGTCGTCGAACACCAAACCCTCGCAGCGACGAAACAACTGCACATTTAAATCCACCTGATCAACACAAATATATATGATGTTTTTCATAACAAAATCGGAAATTATATGACCTAACTCATAATTCACACATATATGACCCCGTCGGCCTCTGGAAGGCCGAAGAGCACCCTTTCGGTCAACAGGAGGCCGAAGAGGTGTCGGGGGTCGGGGGTGTCGTGTCAGGGTGTCGGGGTGTCGTGGTGTCGGGGTGTCGTGTCGGGGTCGGGGTGTCGTGTCGGGGTCGGGGTGTCGGGGGTGTCGTGTCTGGGTGTCGTGGTGTCGGGGTGTCAGGGGTGTCGGGGTCGGGGTGCCGTGTCGGGGTTGGGGTGTCGCGGTCGGGGTGCCGTGTCGGGGTGTCGGGGTGTCGTGGTGTCGGGGTGTCGTGTCGGGGTCGGGGTGTCGTGTCGGGGTCGGGGTGTCGGGGGTGTCGTGTCTGGGTGTCGTGGTGTCGGGGTGTCAGGGGTGTCGGGGTCGGGGTGCCGTGTCGGGGTTGGGGTGTCGCGGTCGGGGTGCCGTGTCGGGGTCGGGGTGTCGGGTCGGGGTCGGGGTGTCGGGTCGGGGTGTCGTGGTGTCGTGGTGTCGGGGTGTCGTGTCGGGGTCGGGGTGTTGGGGTGTCGTGTCGGGGTCGGGGTGTCGGGGGTGTCGTGTCTGGGTGTCGTGGTGTCGGGGTGTCAGGGGTGTCGGGGTGTCGGGGTCGGGGTGCCGTGTCGGGGTCGGCGTGTCGGGTCGGGGTCGGGATCGGGGTCGGGGTTTTTCCTCTTTTTTTTCTTTTCTTCTTCTTCCTCTTCTTCCTTTTCTTCATTTTCTTCCTTTTTGTTCCTTCTTCTTCTTCTTCTTCCTCCTTTCCTTTTTCCTCTTCTTCTTCTCCTGCTCTCCTCTTTTTTCTTCTTCTTCTTCCTCTTCTTCTTTTTTCTTCTCCTCCTCCTCCTCTTCTTCTTCTTCCTTTCCTTTTTTTCTCTTCTTCTTCTCCTCCTCTCCTCTTTTTTTCTTCTTCTTCTTCTTCTTTTTTCCCTCTAAGTTTTTTCTACCTAATATATACTAACTAATATGAACCAATAACTAACTAATATAAATTAACTAATATGAACTAATAAAAACAGAAAAAAACATAAAAAGGGGGGGAGGGTGGAGCTCACCGGAGGGGGGGTCGAGGCGGCGGCGCGGGGCGGCGGAGGGGGAGGGGCGGAGCTGGGTCGTCGGGGGTGCCTGCTCGCCGGCGACCCGATGCGGCGGAGCGGCGGGGCAGGGGGCGGCGGGGGCGACGGGGCCGAGGTGGTGGAGGAGGGCCGTGGGGAGGGGGCGGGCGGCGCCGCGGCCTGGCTCCGGCTGTGGTGGAGAAGGGCCGCGGGGAGGGGGCGGTGGTGGAGGAGGGCTGCGGGGAGGGTGCGGCGGCGGGAGGGCGGGGCGGCGGCGCTGAGAGGGAGAGGGAGAGAGAGATGTGTGAGAGAGAGAGAGGCGCGGGGCGCGGGGCCGAAAGTTAAGTTCATTTCTTTGCCGTCTGCTGGCAGACGGCAAAGACGGCGACCGTTAGCCCGCCCCCGCCGTGACATTGTGGGCCCCACCCTCACCTCTTTGCCGTCTGCTGGCAGACGACAAAGAGTTCTTTGCCGTCTGCCAGCAGACGGCAAAGAAGTGGCAGATGGCAAAGAGCTTGACCTAGCCAGTGCCGTGCCCCGTGGGGCCCACTTTGGTCTTTGCCGTCTGCTGGCAGACGGCAAAGAAGTGCAGATGGCAAAGAATCTCTTTGCCATCAGCCAGATCTTTGCCGTCTGCTTTGCCAAAGCAGACGACAAACAACCTGTTTGCCATCTGCCAGCAGACGGCAAAGAGCTGGCAGATGGCAAAGAAGCTGATTCCAGTAGTGAAAGTTCCGGCTCGTAAAAAGAAACAGTGAACTGAAGAGCTATTCGTCCTGGACGACTCAGAGGTAGAACTTGATTCCCTTGGTCTTCTTTTCATGCAACTTATTGACGCTGACTCCTCTCAGGAAGAGGCGGAGGCCAGCGAAGCTGGGGCTACAGAGGTAACTATCATCTCCTCCGACTCAGAACCTCTGCCAACAGAGAGAATCCGGCGGGTCACCCGGAAAGTTAAGTTTTCACATCCTCTTGCTTACTTGGACCCCGACTTTCTTTTGAAGAAGCAGCAACATGATGCCAGACGTCAGACCCGGAGCGGCGGTTCTGAAGACCTGATGGCTGGCTTACGTGACACTCCGGCTCGTCGAAAACGTCGCAACAAGGTACTTCCTGCTTATATTTGTACTTCTTCATATTAGTCTTGTGCTGTCACTTACTCATATTGTTTCATCTAAATGAATCAGGAAACTCCTCCTTCGTCTGGCGACTCAACCGCCTCCAAGCTGCCTCCCCTTGTTATCAACCCAGGGTAAACTTTCTTATATCCTTTCCCTGCTTACTACTATACTGCTCCTGCATATAGCTGACAATGAAGTCCACATTTTGCAGGGCCCAGGCCAAGAAAAGGAAACTGAGCGGGTCATCTTCTCGTCCGGATGTCTCAGAGCCGGAAGACCCAAAGCTTGGCACTCCTGAAGCTCAAGTGGAACCATCCGAGGCTGGCCAGGGTGCTCATGACGACACTCCCCAGCCTAACGAGCCGGTGGATGCTGATGTTGTGATTCCTGAGGCTTCTCTGGAGACGGATCCTGAGCCGCCGAGCCCCCTGCTGACAACTCAAGAGGTGTTGGCTCAAGAAGAAGAGGTCATTATTACCGGCTCAGCCTATGCCGCTCCGGTCCCCACCAACGTGCTAACCAAACACATTAGCAAGAATGAAACGCCTTCACCTAAGAAGGATAAAACCAAGCTTGATCTGCCTAACTTGGAGAAGCTGACTGCTGACGAGTTGCACTCGGGCTATTTGAGCCGCTTGGCCGCCAGCCGGGACATGGAAGCCAGACTAGTGGATATGATGAAGAGGAAATATGAGGTATTCGACTTTTCCATTCTATGTATACCCTTACGTAGCCCCCAAGGGTCGGCTTATATTCTCAAAAATAAGTCGGGTCTTCAATAATATGTAGACTTGAATAGACCAACGTGTAGCCCCCAAGGGCCGGGTCATTATACCAATAATGAGCCGGGACTCTTTGTAGACCTGATTTTAGACTTGTAAAGCAATGTGTAGCCCCCAAGGGCCGGGTTATCTTCATGAAGATGATCCGGGTCTTATGTGTATTGTAGATATAAGAAAGAACTGACACACATTAGCCCCCAAGTGTCAAGTATATTGCTTGCAATCTGCTTGGGACTGGTAATCACTCCCTGCCGTACTTCTAAATACCAGCATGAGCCGGACTGGTGGCTTAAAACTGATAATCTTGCTTTGTTATGACTTGTCATGTGCATGAATCTTTAAATGCTGCCGAGTCTAGTGTGACAGACCTTAAGAAGAGTCTGGCATTGCAACAAGAGGCCCGAGCTGAAGCCAACGCAAAGTGGCAGCTTGCCTTGTCCGAGCTGGAGAAGATCAAGACTGAGCTTGAGACATGCAAAAAGTCTGCTGAAACTAGCCAAGCCGCCCTGACTAAACGTGCAGAGGACGCTGTCGGATTTTGGGCTCCGCAAAACCCAAGGAATTTGAACCCAGGGGCATGTGTGAAGATTCCCCAACAGCTTCGCCCCCTCCAAGCACACAACACGATAACCCCGCTCGATGGCTAGGAAGACGATGACAAACAAGAGTTTACCCAGGTTCGGGCCGCTTCGAAGCGTAAAACCCTACTCCTGCCTTGGGTGGATTGCCTCCCGAGGAGGTTTGAGGATGAACGCGTACCGCGGTGTGTTTGCGGGGTGGTTGTCTCGTGCCTTTCTAGCGAGCTACCTAGCCTCTATTTATAGCGGCCCGGGTCCTCTTCCCCTATCGCAATGGCGGGGAGGGATCCCACAATGGCCAAATTTGAAAGGGGACAGGAGGTACATCTTATCCTGATGAAAGGCGGTCTTCGCCTGCAAAGTTGGTGGTGGTGACGCGGTGGTGGGCTCGCCGGTGACATCCATCCTGCTGCGCTCGCTGACCCGGTCTTGTTGCACCAGAATGGAAACCTTTGGCGGGGCTCCTTGGGAACCCGCGTTCGTCTTTGTCTCCTTTGCACTAAAGGGTAAACTGTTCCCTCTGGCGCGCTGGCGCCTGCCTGGCCTGGCTGTCGTCACCCTTGACCTCCTGAGGCCTAGCGTTACATAGAGATCTCCGCTGCTTGGGAGGAGGCCTGGGGAGGCCTTCCCCTTTCGCCTTGGCGCTGTCCTCCTCACGAGGATGGGCCCCTCGCGAGGGTCTTGTCTTGAGTGAGGCCGCGTGGGGCCGTACGGACCGTCAGGTGGGCCATGCCCTGGGCCGCAAGTAGGCTAGTCTGGGTACCCTGGTATCCAGAACGCCGACAGTAGCCCCCGGGCCCAAGGCGCGCCCGAGTTGGCTTCGATGGGAAAGTCGAAGGAGACGGCCCGGAGCGCCGCGGGACCTTATTGCTTGCGAGCCAGGTTTGGCGTGCGGTGCTTGGTGGGACGCGGGCGTCCTGGCCCCGTGTCTCCTCGGCAATTGCCCGAACCGACAAAAACCCGACGTCCAGCGCCGAGCCATTATTGCTTTCCCCTTCGGCGCCCTTGCTCTTCTTTCCAGATCTCCATCCCTTGTGAGAACCTCCCCAGATCTCAGCACCGCTCCATCCTCCTTCCTGCTCCCTTGGCCCCAAAAGCTTCTCAATGGCTCCCGCCGGCAAGTCGAAACCCGAGGCCCAGAGCTCGGCTCCTGCTCCTATCTCTCCGGTGCTCTCAGAGTCCACCATAGCCAAGGACGGGGACCTCGCCCCGGTGCTTCCATCGACGGCAGATGACTCCAATGAGTGGGGGCGGACCTTGATATGGTGCGGCTCCGCAGAGAGACATCGCCTGGCCAAGTCGGCCTACCCTTTCGACCTCCACTGCGTCTTCTCCGGGCTCGTCCCACCCTTCTCCGCGTTCTTCACCGCCGTCCTTGAGCACTACGGGATCCAGGCCCTCCATCTTCAACCCAACTCCATCCTGCTTCTGTCCGTGTTTGCCTTCTACTGCGAGGCTTTCGTGGGCGTGAGGCCGTCGGTGGCTCTGTTCCGCCATTTCTTCAGCTTGCGGCTTCATGACGGAGCTCAGCGGTCGGCATGCGTCTCCTTCATCACGGTCCAGAGCAGGAACATGCTCTTCAAGGTCGGGAAGAAGGTGGAGAACTTCAGGAACCGTTGGGTCTTCTTGGATCTCAAGGGCAACGACCCTCTCTTGGAACTCCCCAAGGGGTTGCCGGAGAAGATCCTGGCATGGAGTTCCGCGAAGCTCTCCGACCCTTGGGCCAAGCCCGTCTTGGAGCAGGTCCTACGAGACATCAGCGCCCGGAAGCTGACTGGGGGAATGATAGTGAAGGAGTTCCTGGTGCAACGCCTGGCGCCCCTTCAGTCTCACTCGAGGCCCATGTGGGACTATCAAGGTGGTGGCGATGACAAGAGGCTCCGTTCTGCGCTCCTGACCCCCGAGGAGTTGAACAGGGTTATGGCGACCATGCTCAACGGCAACCCCGGGGATCTTCCTGAGGCCTACGCCCCGCTGTACTGCCGCGACGACAAGGCTGACCTGGTCGCCGCGATGCCCAGCTTCGACGAGCTGGGGCTCTCTCCGGCCGAGAGCCCCGGTGCTCCTGTGGCGGTGTCCTCTGACGACACCGTAGATGGAGAGGACTCGGAGGAGATGGCGGATGACGACCTGGAGGAAGTGTCTCCTCCGTCGCGGAGTGCCCTTCTCCGTAGCTTCGATGATGACGACGCCGGCGAGCCCCCTGCTGCAAGTCCTCCATGACTTACCAGGGTCCTCAGGGGGCCAGGCCCCACACCTCGGGCCGCTCGATCCGCCTGCTGGGTGACCCCGAGGAAGCGAAAGGCTGGGCCTCCTCCCGGAGCCCCCAGCTCACACGGGCAAGGTGGCCGAAGCGCCCGCCTCACCCTTGCCCGAGCCACAGCTTGTGGGCAAGGCGGCCGCGTCCGGGGCTGGCATGACCTTGCCGGCCGTGGCTGCTTCGAGCGGTTCCACCGCTCCTCCACGCAGCGACAGCTCCTCGGAGAAGGACAGAGGCTTCCGTGCCTTTGCCGATGTGGAGAGAAAGAGGAAGTGGGTTGATGTCGAGGAGTAAGTAGTCCCGCTTGGTTTCATGCCGCCTTCCAGTGGTTTATGTACTGATGGGCCTCTCTTTGCCTGACAATCAGGGGCGCCGCCGTGCCGAAGTCGAGGAAGAAGAAGGCCGGCGTCAAGCCGAGGGCGCCTTCCGATGCGACGCCCGTTCCTGGTGCCTTGCCGCCGCCTAACGAGGCGTCGGGCGTCGCGAGCGAGGAGGACCACAGGGCGACTCTCCTTGTCGCGGCCGCGGAGCCCCCGATTCCTACTGAAGAGGCCGACCCTGCCCTTGGGGGCATGCCCGCGCTGCAGCCCAAGGGGCCAGCCCCCGAGGGCCAGCTGGGTGTAGGGTCGTCCGCCCCTTCCTTGTCTGTGGTGGTGGTGCAGCCACCGGCGTCTTCTGCCCTTCATGCTTCCGCCCGTCCGGAGGCGGCTCCTGCCGCCGCACAGACGCCGTCTCCGGGCCATGCCCCGGTGCCACCGACTTGTGGCCCTCTAGTCGAGTCAGGCACCCTGGACGGGGCCTACTCCGTCTTGGATCAGGTCCGAGGTGCTCTTGGTGGCGTCGACGATCGCCTCGCAAGGGAGCGCCTGTGTCTTCTTTCTGGGTGGCTCCAATCTGACGCCTTGGCCATGGCATTTTGGGGCCATGCCGAATCCGCCGCGGCTGTGAGCAGGGAGGAGGCCGCGTCGGCCAGGGCAGCCCGAGACGAGGCACTGGCTGACGCAGCGTCTGCCATGAAGCGCTGTGACGAGGCGGAGGCCAGCCTGAAGGCTCTTCAAGAGGATAGGTCCGCGCTTGCGGAGAGGCTCCACCAGCGGGAGGAGGACCTCAAGGCCTGCAAGGTCCAGCTCGCCGATCGTGACTCTGCGCTGTCCAAGGCGGCGGCTGACCTAGCCGCCGAGCGCGAGCAGCAGGACAAGTTGAAGGAGGAAGTGGCTGCGGAGAAGTCCTAGCTTGCCTCCAGGGAGAAGGTCCTTGCCGTGGCCGAGGAGAAGAAGGCTGTGGAGCTCGAGGCCTTCCCCTCCGTCGAGCTCAGGCTCCGTCGGGCGCTGCAGTCCATCGGCCGAGGGGGATTCACAGAGCCCCTGGCGGCTCCTGAGGGTGGCTTCGTTGGGCTTTCTTCAAAGCTCGCCGAAGTGCTTGAGGGTGCCGTCGCTAGGGTGGAGAACGTCTTGGAGGGTGAGTGCCGCAACCTCTTCTCCGCGGCTGCGATGCACATCTTCATCCACCTCTACCTTTGCGAGCCGACTTTCGACTTCGGCTCCGTGATCCGCCCGGTTGATCCTGGGGTTCGCGCCGCCACGGCGGCAGCCATGGAGGGCGCCGTGGGGGCGCTGATGAAGAAGTTCGCCTGTGTCGCCGTTCCCTCGCCTCCTCCTGCGGCTGCAGGGGTTGGTGACGATGATGACAGCGGCACCGCCGTCGACGACGAGCTCCCCACGACCGGGACGAACGGTGGTGCCAGCTCCTCTTAGCTTCTTTTCCTGGGTCTTCCCCTGTAATGTTTATCGTGCCTCGTGGAGGCATTAGACCTGTTTGCATTTTCGGAGACATCTTAATGTTTGTAATGACTGCTAAGCTGTGTGGTTCTATTTCTTCGCTTCGTTTCCTTCCTGCTTGCTGTAGCTCTCTGCGTCGGCAGGGCTCGGTCCCGCGCATACCTCGACTGTCGTTGGGGCGTCTGGATCACTAGGACGATGCCAAGGGGTGAGGGGCTACGAGATCAGTGAGGCCCCTGAGTCGCGATGCTCAGGGGTCCCCCTTGACGTACGAGCAGCCCTCATGAAGGGAACACGGTGAAGACGGGGTTGACTTGGGGATTTGGAGCGCCTTGAGCTCTGCGTCGGCAGGGCCCGGTCCCGCGCGTACCTCAACCGCCGTTGGGGCGTCCGGATCACCAGGACGATTCCAAGGGGCGAGGGGCTACGAGACCAGTGAGGCTCCTGAGTCGCGATGCTCAGGAGTCCCCCTTGACGTACAAGCGGCTCCTATACCTTTCCTCGCCAGTTTTTGTCCGAGAAGGACGCGTGAAGACCAGTTGACAGGGACCTGGTTAGGTGGCGTGCGCCAGGCCTGTCCTGAGCGTAGCCCCCGTGCAGCCCCCTCACGCGTGCATCCCGGGGGAATGCTGCAAGATGGAGTAGCGAGGGGTCATCCTGAGGTTGAATGCACCAGCTAAGGCACCCTCAGTTGTTTATCCCCAGCGCGGAGCATAGGGCTTCCACTTTGCCTGGGCATAGCCATTGGAGGGTCATGTCGTCCGCCAACGCGGAGCAAGGGGCTTCCACTTGGGCGTGGGAATGGGGGGGCCTGGCTCCTGAGCCCCCCGGGCGTGTACAACCCATTAAGTTCGTACGCGTGGCCTGCACGGTAGAACTGGGAGGTGTATCTGGGCATCGTGAGGCACCTCAGGCCTCACGAGGCCCTACCTCAAAGGCGGGTTGCTCTTGAATCTTCCGGTGGGAGTCGCCGCTTCAAGTCCTGTACATTTTTGAGAAACCTGCGCCGAATGGATTTCCAAGGGACATCGCATGAGAAGGCCAAACACCAATGACCCCAGGAGGTGACGTGAACGGGGCCGGCCCGCCAGACAGAGCTCAGCCATTGGATTTATCGACACTGCAGGGACGGACCCGAGCGCAGGCGCCGTGCCCAGTCTTCTCATGCGACAACTCCGAGGAGGAAACCCCCGGCGCGCGGTTCCTATGGCAGCGAAAGGCCGACCGCAACCGTGTCGCGCGCCCTGACTCACCCACTCCCGATTAGCTCATGCAAGGGCGAAGCACCGAGGGCCATGCGAAGTGACGTACACGGGGCTAGCCCGCGAGATAGAGCTCGACCACTTGGATTTGTCGACGCTGCAGGGACGGACCCGAGCACAGACGCTGTGCCAGCCCTTAATCATGAGGCGGTCGAGGGCAGGCTCATTAGGGCGCAGCGACATTCATGGCGGCGAACCACCGAGCATGCAGGTTGGAATACTTAGGGAAATAGATCAAAAGCATGTAAAGGTCCAAATCATGCGGGAAAGATGCGGCCGAGATGAGTTCTAGCCGCCTGAGGATAATGCTGCCCGATGGGCGCCCTCAAACTGAGCAAACCAAAAAGTTACTTGGTACGGGCCAAAAGGATCACCTGGCGGCGATGCCGCTGAAGCATGGAGGTAGTCGTAGGAGCTTGGCCTTGCGCCTTCGCGAGCTTGGCCTTCACGAGCCCGTCGCCTCAGGAGGCTCGGGGCCCCCGCTCGGGCAGGGCACCTCCTCCAACTCCTCACGGTGCCCGGTCCGGTATGGCGCGAACATGGCCCGGGCAAGGCACTGGAACGTGTCGGCCGCGTTTGCCAGCCCGAGGGGCATGCTGACGTAGTTGCGTAGGTAGGCCCTGCCGTGACTGATGCGCGTCGGCCAGAACACGTCTGGTGAAGCGGCCCTGTTGATGCTGGGTACGTTGACGCAGATGCGCGGCATGCCGCCTGGGTCGATGACGGCGACGACGTTGGGTGTTGTGGGGCCGCGCCCACCTCGCACAGCCTGTGCTTCCTGAAGCTCCTCGATTTCTCTGGTGATGAACTACCACGAACTTGGTGCCTCGTGCCGTGCTCCTCGCTTGGATGGGTGCGTGCCGACACACGCTCCCGAGTTGTGCCCGAGCACCTCCCTTGTCTCACTGGTCTGGTGGTAGTCCTCCGGGCGGAAGCCCCCAAGCCCGGCCCAAGGGAGGTGACGGGCGCGCCTTCCTATGAGAGGGAGGAAGGGGCCTGAGCCCCTGGCGCGGATCCTGAGGCTCCGTCCTTAGGGTTTTCAGCCCCCTGGCATCCCTTGGAGAAGAGCTGCTTCTTCTTCTTGGGGATGTATTTGCGGGGCAGGACACCTCCTTCGTCGTCCGAGTGCTCGGCCGCCGTGGCACGGTAGGCGCGCTGGAGGGAGCAGACGGCGTCCTTCTCATCGCAGGCGATAGTGAAGACGCCGCCACTTCCCGACATCTTGAGGACGTTGTAGCCGTGGTGGGTCACCGCCATGAACTTTGCAAGGGCTGGGTACCCAAGGATCGCGTTGTACGGGAGGTGTATGTGGGCGACGTCAAAGACGATGATCTTGGTGTGGTAATTGTTGCGCCCGCCGAATGTGATGGGCAGGCGCACCTGCCCAATGGGGACTGTGGAAGCATCAGTGACCCCAGAAAAAGGCTTGGTTGGGATGAGCTGGTCGTAAGGCACTTGGAGCGTCTCGAACGTCTCGATGGAGAGGACATTGAGTCCGGCGCCGCCGTCGATGAGGGTCTTGGTGACGAGGACGTTGCTGATGGTGGGCGTGCACATCATGGGGAGTGTGCCCGCCATAGCTGAACATCTGAGTTGGACCTTGGAGTCGAAGGTGATGGAGCACAGGGACCACTTGAGGCGGCGCGTGGCCTCAAGCTTTGGAAGAGCAGCGTTCACCTCCTGCGAAAACTGCTTGAAGACGCGGTTTGATGCCGGGGCTTGGGCACCGCCCAGGATGCAAGCTATTGCCCTGACCTCCTGGAAGCCCCCAGCTCCGTTGTTCTGCCTATCCTCTTCCTTCCTTCTGGGTGGCGGCGGCAGCGGGGGAAGGCCGGCCTCGTGAGGTTAGCCCCGACGCGACCCCTCAGGAGGTTCGTCGCGCCAGCGGTCCTCCCAAGCTTGATCGCGCCAGCGGTCCTCCCGAGGCTGGTCTCGCCAATCTTGACGTGGGTCCCGGTTGTCCCAGCGGCCTCCGCCGTGTCCATAGCCTCGGTCAGTGCGCCCAGGGCGCCGGCCGAAGTGCTCATCACGGACCACCCTAAGCTCCTGACAGTCGATGGTGTTGTGGCTGTTGGTGCCATGGAAGATGCAGAATGGTCGCCCGCCCGCGAGGAGTTCTTCGTCCTGGCCGCGCTTTGCCTCGGGCTCAGCCGCCAACACCGCGGGGGCCTTGTGCTTTGGCTCCTTGGCCTTGGTCTTCTTGTCTTCGGGTTCCACCTCCAGAAGCTCGCGGAGGGAGAGGCGGCCCTCCTCGGCCTTCGCGCACTTGTTCGCTAAGTTGAACATCTCCAAGGCCGAGCTCAGGTCGTCGTGGATAGCCAGCTCCTCCCTCATCCTGAGATCCCTGACGCCGTCACTGAATGCCGAGATGATGGCCTCATCTTACGCTCTCGGGATCTTGAGGCGGGTAGTCGTGAAGCACTGTATGAACTTGTGCAGGGTCTCTTCAGGTTGTTGCTTCACGCGATGGAGGTCACCCACTCCAAGCGCGCGGTCGCGGGTGCCTTGGAAGTTGGCGATGAAGCGCTCACGCAGGCCTTCCCAGGAGGTGATTGACCCTTCCGGGAGGATGAGGAGCCAGGAAAGCGCACCACCCTGAGCGCTATGGGGAACCAGGTTGCCATGACCTTGTCGTCCCCGCCGGCCGCCTGGATGCTCAGCGAGTAGAGCTGTAAGAACTCGGCGGGGTCTCGGGTGCCGTCGTAGCGAGGAGGCAGGTCAGGCTTGAACTTGCAGGGCCAGACGGCCGGATGGAGTTCCGGGGTGATGGCGCGATAGCGCACCGGGCCCACGGGCGGTGCGCGCTCGGGAGGGACCTAGTCTTGATGCTCTTGCATGGCTGCCACCAGGGGTGCCCGGTCGCGCCGCTGGAGCGCCGGCGCTGCGAGCGCACGCGCGTCAACGCGCGGCCGTGGCACCACCTGGCAGCTTACTTCATCTCTCATCCTCGCCGGGGGCCCGCGCGGCTGGTCGCGCGGGCGTGCTTCACGCCTGGGCTCGGGGTCGACGTCCCGCTGGGGAGGAGGAGGCGGCACATCATGAGCTTCGTCGCCAGCCAGGGAGGGTTGGGGCTGGAACAAGTAACTGAAAACCGAAGCGTCGCCGGCTGTGCTGACGAGCTCCGCGCCGCGCCCGAGCCAGTCGTCGAGGCGGTTGGGGGCGGGGCGGTAGCGCAGCAGCTTGCGCGCCATGTTCAGTGCGCCCGATCCACGCGCCAGCCCTGGGCGGGCCTGGGAGGACGACCCCGTAGTTGGAACGATTGATGGAGTGGTGGTGCGGCCGTCACGCAGCGCGGTGACCAGCTGCGACGAATCCTGCTGCTCGTGGGCCTCCGGGCCCGTGCTGGCGTTGGCCACAGGGGAGGTAGACCGGCGCGCGGCGGTGCGGCCCACAGGCGCCGTCTGGGCGACACGGGCCGCACGGCCCTCGGCGCGGGCTCGGCGGGCGTCAGCCATCGGAGCGGTGAGGCGGGGGAAGAGCGAGGCTTGAGGAAGACTCCGACACGCCCCCTACCTAGCGTGCCAAATGTCAGATTTCGGGCTCCGCAAAACCCAAGGAATTCGAACCCAGGGGCGTGTGCGAAGATTCCGCAACATCTTCGCCCCCTCCAAGCTCACAACACGATAACCCCACTAGATGGCGAGGAAGACGATGACACACAAGAGTTTACCCAGGTTCGGGCTGCTGCGAAGCATAAAACCCTACTCCTGCCTTGGGTGGATTGCCTCACGAGGAGGTTTGAGGATGAACCCGTACAGCGGTGTGTTTGCGGGGTGGTTGTCTCGTGCCTTTCTACCGAGCTACCTAGCCTCTATTTATAGGTATCCCACAACGGCCAAATTTGAAAGGGGACAGGAGGTACATCTTATCTTGACGAAAGGCGGTCTTCGCTTGCAAAGTTGGTGGTGGTGACGCGGTGGTGGGCTCGCCGGTGACATCCGTCCTGCCGCGCTCGCTGACCCGGTCTTGTTGCACCGGAATGGAAACCTTTGGTGGGGCTCCTTGGGAACCCGCGTTCGTCTTTGTCTCCTTCGCACTAAAGGGGAAACTGTTCCCTCTGGCGCGCTGGCGCCTGCCTGGCCTGGCTGTCATCACCCTTGACCTCCTGAGGCCTAGCGTTGCATAAAGATCTCCGCCGCTCGGGAGGAGGCCTGCGGAGGCCTTCCCCTTTCGCCTTGGCGCTGTCCTCCTCACGAGGATGGGCCCCTCGCGAGGGTCTTGTCTTGAGTGAGGCCGCGTGGGGCCGTACGGACCGTCAGGTCGGCCATGCCCTGGGCCGCAAGTAGGCAAGTCTGGGTACCCTGGTATCCAGAACACCGACAGACGCCGAGGGCCGTCTTACACCCATAACTGAGGAGCTGACCAGCTTGAAGTGCCATATAAACCGGATGACCGAAGCCATCTTTGGTAAGCATTACTTTGCTATATCATGAATATGTTTCCAATAATCTTTCAGAGACTCGCCCGGTGACTTACAAACTTGATCTGTTTTGTAGGCAAACGAACTCGCCAGCTTCCAGACGACAGCTTGTTGAAGCTGAAGGCATTATATGCTTTCACTGAACAGCTATACGCTGGAAGCCTTTTTACCATCAGGGCGGTATTCGGTGTAAAGGGGGTGCCAAAACTGATCAAGGACGTGCTGAATTGCCTCTCCACCATTCCAAAGCACTTTGAAGAAATGAAAAGATCAGCCGCCCACAAGGGTGCAGTTTCTGCTTTGAGCCGGGCATTGGCATATGCACCAGAACTCCGCCCGAAAGAAATAATGGGAGGCTTCCTGTGGGGACCCTGACTCATAAGTTGTGATCACCGAATGCACGTGTACAGTGATCCCAGAGATCAATGCTCACTGAACACACAGAAGCTGAATAACAAGAGTCTTACATCCTTACATACCGTCTTACACAAATAAAGACCATGGAGGTCAAGTCTTACATAGATAGGGCCGCAAGGGCCAAACACTTAAACACAACAAGCAGCGGAAATCTTGATCGAAAGCGTGAACCCATGCCATCTGCCTTAAACCTACAGGCATTCTGACTGGGAAGCGTCCTAGTTTGCATGTTCGTCACCAACGAACTCTTCGCCATATTCCTGTTCTTCCATGCCTGGCCAATTAAATAACCAGTGGCAAGCCAATGAGTACTTTGAATGTACTCGCAAGCAACCCAAGTTGTGGAACAAGGTATAACAATGCATGATATAGCTCTAAGTAGGTAAGTTTTGCAGAAAGCTGATTTTAAGTGCAATGATATGATCAAGTAACCTTGAGTAAGCATGCATCAACTGTTGACAGGTATTCATGTGAACAAGTCTCAGTTATCATCATAAGCAGGGGTTGAACATCTCATGTTCATCATCATGCCAAGTCATCAGACTTAGCTCAAGTATCACCTTTGTGTCATTCACTCTTACACACACACCAAGTTTGTGAAAACCTCGGACGTAGTTTAAGCGGGACCTCCAACTATCCATGACCGTGGACTCGGCTATTCGAATAGTTTTACACTCTGCAGAGGTTGCTCACTTTACCCAGAAGACTCGGGGAACTTCCGTGTCATCCACGACTCGCGGTATATTACATACCCGAGTTAATCACCCGAACAATGCCTTTCCCCTGACGATACTAAACAAAGAGTCCACTCGATTGGTACACAGCCCTCATGATGTACATCATACGAGCCTCGCTCCAGATCATACCATCCATGAAGGGACCAACGGTGTGCCCGGTGCCTGTAAAGACAGTGCATGATCGCCCTACCAGGCACGACCCCGTATCGAGAGTGACCAGGTCACTCCCGCCACTAGTAATGTGGGTTCTATGCTAGTACCCACCAAGGTAGTCAACAAAGCCCCGTCCCATAAGGGGTATCGTGGTTGTACATGTAAGGTTGGGACGGTCAGCAAATCTTAAAACTCTCCGTTTTTCGAAAACACACACACAACTTGCTCCGGTACACCACTTCTTTATCAAGTGATTACCTAGCTCATCATCATCTCCCTCGGGCATTAGTGGCACCCGACGGGGTTTTCGAAGAGTCTTTGAAAATACTTTTGTTTCCATCACCATGCATATTCCCGTCCCATTTGCGTAGCATCAACTAAGCATCCTATCTACTACCACCCGCACAACCCTCATAAGGATGGTAGGGTCATGCATGATGCAAGTATCAACGGTAAAGTATCGGAGGCATCCCACCGTAGTGGTCACCACATCAACATGATCAACATCAAGAACATAAGTGCTATATGCCATGCAATAAAAGGGTTTCATAGTCATGGTCAAAGGGCTGCTTGCCTGGCTCAACAAATTCTTCGGGGTCTTCAAAGTCTTCGGGTCCAACTCCCTCGTCAACAGTGTAATCTATCGTCGCGATAAAATAACGGTAATAATAAGAATCATCACAAAAACAGAGCATAAACTCTACTTCTAAAATGCTACCCTACTCTGATAAATACTACAAACTATTCTAAGAATATTTGTCTAGGGTTTTGTAGTTAAAAAGGTTTTTCAAACTATTTAAAACAGAGGCTAAAAATGCCTAAAAGAGGTTTTAAAATAAAACAGTAGATAAAAGATTTTCAACAAATTATGCAAATGGCACTATTAAATTCTACACAATATTTCAAGATTTATGGTGGAGAAATTATTGGATTTGGAGAAATATTGGGTTCTGAGGAATTTTTGGAAATCATAACAGAAAAAGAAAAAGAAAATGGGCATTGTGCCCTGGGCCAGAACTGGCCGCAACTAGGCCAGCCCAGAGCAAAACAGCCCCAGGAGAACCGGTGCGCCCGCTCTCGCCAGGTTCAAACCTGACGGGCGGGGCCCGCGTGCCAGTGAGAGGGAGAGGGAGGCGGGCGAGACAGAGGCTGACGAGCGGGCCCCGCCTTGCCAGGGCGTCGTCAACCTCCGTCCAGGAGACGGCGGCGCTCACCGGTGTCAGTAGAGAGCGCGGCGGCGGCTGGCGAGCACAGGAACAGGCTCGGGGTGCTTCCGCCGTTCGGGTGGAGATGGAGGGGAGCGCCGGAGAGCAAGGGGTCGCCGGCGACGAGGTATCCGCGGCGGAGGGAAATCGGGAGGAGGTCACCGGGCCCTTCTCGTGCTGCAAATCGAGCGGAGAGGAGGGTAAAATGGGTCAGAGAGCCGAGGGAAGCTCGGGCGGATGGAAATGGGGGCCGGAGAGGGGCCGTACCCGGAGATCGATGGAGGGGCCGCCGCGGCGGAGCTCGGCTCGATTCTGAGGACCGGGACCCCGGGAGCTTGCTTGGGTCGGTCTGGTGGTAAATTGGGAGGAGGAGGGAGCGAGGGGAGGGCAGGGACGAGCTTGGGGCGCCTTAAATAGGGGGGGGGGCGAGTCCACCGAGCTCGTGTGCGCCGGCGAGCTCGGGGCCGAGGCATATGGCCGTGGGAGGGAGAGAGGACGTGCGTGCGGTCCATCTAGGGTTCGTCCACGACCCGGGGAAGCAAAAGGGGAGGCGGGGGCGTGCGAGCACCGCGGTTGGCCGAGCTGGGCGGCGTCGGGCACGCGTGCGGGAGGTCGTCGGAGAGAGAAGGAGGAGGGGGCCGACTGCTTGGAGGGACGCGGACGTCGAGCGGAATCCAGGGGACAAGTCCTCGCATTCCCAGGTGGTCGGGAAGCTCGGGATGGGTGCGGCTACAGTGTGGGAGCGCACTGTAGCGCGCTCTAGAGCATGCATATGGCCGGCATTGCCGTTGCCCGGGCGCTCTGGGGTGCCCCACCTTGTCCAGTAGCTCCTGGGGGGTTGCTTAGATGCTCCTAGGATGCTCTGGAGCTAGGGTGAGGGGAGGGAGAAAGAAATTGGAGGAGAGAAGCTCCTATTTAGGCTGTCCAGAAGGAAAAACAGGGGTTTTACCCCACTTAAGCATTGAGTCTTGGCCATAGAAAGTTACTGGAGGTGAGGTGCAATGCTGGCAAGCTGTGGTAAAAATTTTAAGTGAAGGAGAATAGCAGAAGGGGGTCAAACAAGGCATTTTACAGGATAAGCAAAAGTGTTTATGGTGGTTTGGCTAAGCAAATGGAGTTTTCTTGACTTGATATTTAACAGGGTAAAATGGTGGTTGGAAATAGGGTTGATCTCCAAGTTTGAGAGGATTTGAAGAAAGTTCACAATGTAACTTTGTGAAACCCTAGAAATCAACAGAATCAGATTTCTATAGATCTAGGCATGCATTTCACTTCCCACAAATCCACCACTTGGTGTGGTATCATTATTTGGGGTTTATCACATGCCCACAAAGTTTGGGGTCAAGGGAAGAAACTTCACAATGTAAAGTTGTTCAAATTTGGCTCTGGACAGGAATGGTTTTGGAATATTTTGATGGATCAAGTCAAAGGGGATTGAGATGAAACTTTGCAAGGCCATCACCTATAGCATGAGTGACTTGCTGGAATTTTCTTGGAATTTATTGATAATATTTCTTATAGAAATATTTCAAAAGCTTGATTTGGACAGAAAGGGTTTTGAGGGGTTTTGCCCATGATTTTGAACATGACCATGTGTTGAAACTCATATATATGGAAAATATATGTCCACTGAGTTTCCCTAAATTTTCTCAAATATTTTTAAAGCATTTGAATAATTTTTCCTTATGAAAAACCATTTCTATCCTTAAGAAAAGGCCTTTAAATAAAATAGTAAAATAATCTTTAAAATTAATATTTGGTGGTTTTGGGAAGTCATATATATAGTAGGTTTCAAATAAAGCCTTTGGGGAAAAAGGATCCACCCAATTTGAGGACTTGCAGTGCAAACCTCAACTTAGGGGTTTTTGAAAACCTAATTTGAATAAATTCCTTTTGGTCAAAATAAATTTTGATAAAAATAGTTTTTGGTACTATTCACATGGCATGATCATTGGGCAAGAAGTTTGGATCAAGGAAGATGAATATGGAGAGGAGTAGAACCTAAGAGTGCCAAACATAATCAACCAAACAATCAAAGAAGCAACAATTCAAACAAGCATGGACTCAAAAAGTTTTAATTGGTTCCAAATTTTGTAAATCCAAGCATAGCAAAATGATACAAACACAGGGTGTGACACTTCCCACAGCTCAAGGACGACGGCTCAGAATTTACTCAGGACGACTACGCCCGTTGCTTCCGAGAATCTCGAGTGTTGGCCAGTCGGTTAGCCGCAGAAGCTGACCTGGCGACATACCAAGCGGCTTATGATGACAACAATACTCGAATACGGGCACCTACCTTTGAGTCGAAGGATCTGACCCCTCAATGGCGTAAGCACATCTTTGCCCCTGACGTTGACCCGTCTCCCATCTTGAATGATGAAGCTCAATTTGAAGCTCTACTCAACTGCAACTGGGATGTGGACAACCTTCAGATCCAGGAGCCCGAAGACCCGGCGCACGGTGACCCGTCGACGAACTAGGCGAAGAGCCGGTCTTCAAAGATGCTAACCCAGACAAAACTGAGCCGCCGGGTTATAACTTGAGAAAAAACTTAGCCCCACATTTTGCGTCCTCTGAGGCCTTGTAATAGTAGTAGACAAAACTTGATAGCTTCTTCTTGTGCCTTCGTGCACTTTTTTAAACTTCTTCAACCCATATGCCGGTGGCTTATAAACTTTTCAACATGAATGTCCTGACATAATCATCTGACTTCATCAACTCGCACCGGCGGGTTATATTCCACGAGCAATTGCTAAGCCGGGATTATTCAAAACTTAGAATCGTATCAGGAAACATGCCTACAAAAACAAGCAATAGAATACATACTTGCATATCTCCTGCTTTATAAGCCAGCTTTAAAGGCATAGCAAGACAAGAGAACTCTTATTTTTGTAAGAAATTTTTTGTATTGCCTCCAAAGAAGCTAGGCATAAAAGCCTGAAACCTCGTAAGCCGGCTCTCACGTGACATAAATCCGTCGCTTAAACCTTAGCAAGTTTAGGGTCTTGAAAAATATTGACATTGCTAAGAGTACGAACGGGCCACATAGCGGAGACACTACAACAGACAAGGCGAGTTTATCCTAGCTCACTATAAGCCGGCTCTCTCGTGACGAAAGCCGCCGTTTTAACCTTGACAAGTTCAGGGTCTTATTGCGAGATTGACTTTTCAAGTTCAGGGTCTCTGAGCAAGATTGACTGTCAAGAGTTCGGCGGGTCACATGGTGGAGTAGCAAGTTCCAAACAGGCAGGTTTAACTCGAACATGGCATATAAAGCCTGGCCAAGAGGGTATGAAAGCTAAACCCAGTGGGTTGGAAGCCCCCAAGTGACCTGATGAAGAATCAACTCTTTGCACGAAACTTAGTGCAGAAAAACGGCAGAGGCCCCGAATTATGGGGATGCCAACTTTATTATAAAAAGTGGTATATACAATGACAGAAGTATATACATTGATGAGAGCCGGGGGCTCAAGTATAGTATGGCCGAAGATGAGCAATATTCCATGGCCTTGCAGTCTCTTCACGAGAAGTGCGTGACTTGCCGCTCTCCCGTATATCAATGAGATAGTAGGAACCATTGTTGAGATTTCTGCTGATCACAAATGGTCCTTCCCAAGGAGGTGACAACTTATGCATATCTGACTGGTCTTGAATCAAACGGAGTACTAAGTCGCCTTCTTGGAACGTCCGGGTCTTGACCCTGCGGCTATGATAGTGACGTAGGTCTTGCTGGTAAATCGCGGACCGTGCTGCTGCAAGATCCCATTCTTCGTCTAAGGTATCCAAAGCATCCTGACGCGCCGTCTCAATATCAGCTTCTACGTAAGCCGCCACCCTGGGCGAGTCATGACGAATATCACTGGGGAGAACAGCTTCTGCGCCATAAACCATGAAGAAAGACGTATAGCCTGTTGACTTGTTGGGGGTGGTTCTTATGCTCCAAAGAATTGAAGGTAACTCCTCCACCCAACAACCCGGCATGCGCTCTAAAGGAACCATAAGCCGGGGTTTTATCCCTCTGAAAATTTCCTGGTTAGCACGCTCTGCTTGACCATTAGACTGTGGATGAGCTACAGAGGAGACATCAAGGCGGATGTGCTCACTATCACAAAACTCTTTCATAGCTCCTTTGGACAGATTTGTACCATTATCAGTGACGATACTGTGAGGGTAGCCAAACCGGAAAATCAACTTTTTGACGAACTAAACTGCTATTGCTACGTCACACTTACTGACCGGCTCTGCCTCAACCCACTTAGTAAACTTATGAACCGCCACCAGGAGGTGGGTCTTCTTGTCTTTAGACCTCTTAAACGGCCCAACCATATCGAGCCCCCAAACCGCAAACGGCCAGGTTATGGGACTCATCCGTAACTCCTGAGCCGGTACGTGGGCACGTCGTCCAAATTTCTGACATCCATCACACTTACTGACTAAGTATTCTGCATCTTTATGAGCTGTTAACCAATAAAAGCCGTGTCGAAAAGCCTTAGCCACCAAAGACTTTGACCCGGCGTGATGACCGCAATCACCGGCATGTATCTCTTGCAAGATTTCACGGCCCTCGTCAGGAGAAACACATCGCTGAAAGATGCCAGTCACGCTGCACCTGTGCAACTCGCCATTGACAATAGTCATAGACTTCGACCGCCTCATAATCTGCCACGCCAGAGTCTCGTCTTGGGGTAACTCGCCGCGGGTCAGATACGCGAGATAAGGCAGCGTCCAATCAGGGATTGCGCAGAGAGCCGCCACCAATTGCCCTTCCGGGTCAGGTATAGCTAAATCCTCTTCCGACGGTAACTTAACCGACGGGTGATGCAATACGTCCAGAAACACATTAGGCGGCACCGGCTTACGCTGAGATCCCAGTTTTGATAGCGTGTCAGCCGCCTCATTCTTCCGTCGATCAATATGATCCACCTGATAGCCCTTGAAATGGCCAGCAATAACATCAACCGCCTGGCTGAGCCACCAGGTCTGAGTCGCCGAGGCATCTGACCCGGCTCAAATTCATCTCCTTTGCCACACGGAGCCCATGAAGCAAAGCCTCATATTCAGCTGCATTGTTAGTGCAAGGAAACATTAATATCAAAACATAACAGAATTTGTCACCTCGCGGGGAAGTTAAAACAACTCCAGCCCCCGAGCCTTCCAATTGCCTGGAGCCATCAAAATGAATTGTCCAATACGTATTGTCCGGCTTCTCCTCGGATGCTTGACACTCTGTCCAGTCATTGATAAAGTCCACCAGGGCTTGAGATTTCACAGCCGTCCGGGGCACATATTTCCGATTGAGAGGCCCAAGCTCAATTGCCCACTTAGCAATCCTGCCAGTGGCTTCTCTATTTTGAATGATATCTCCCAGAGGAGCAGAACTGACCACTGTGATTGGATGCCCAAGGAAGTAGTGCTTCAGCTTGCGATTGGCCATGAATACTCCAAACACTAGCTTTTGCCAATGCGTGTATCTTTGCTTGGATTCTGTCAAGACCTCACTGACATAATAAACTGGCCGCTGGACTGGGTACTCCTTACTCGCCTCCTTGCGCTCCACCACAACTGCAGCACGGACGGCTCTGTCGTTAGCCGCCACGTACAGGAGCAAAGGCTCTTTTTCTACCGGAGCAGCCAAAACGGGTGGCTCAGCCAACTGCTTTTTGAGCGCCTCAAACGCCTCATTGGCCGTATCACTCCAGACGAAATCATCTGTTTTCTTCATCATCTGATACAGAGGAATAGCTTTCTCACCCAGGCGGCTTATGAACCGGCTTAAAGCGGCAATACGACCCGCCAAGCGCTGGACATCATTAATACACACCGGCTTAGACAAAGAAGTGATGGCCTTTATCTTGTCCGGGTTAGCCTCTATGCCCCGCCCGAAGACCAAGAATCCCAAGAGCTTGCCTGTAGGCACACCAAACACACACTTGGCTGGGTTAAGCATCATCTTGTAAACCCGTAGATTATCAAAAGTTTCTTTCACATCATCTAACAGAGTCTCCTTCTTCCATGACTTGACCACAATATCGTCCACATAAGCATGAACATTGCACCCAATCTGACCATGAAGACAGTTCTGCACACAGCGCTGATAAGTCGCTTGCGCACTTTTGAGTCCAAAGGGCATAGACATAGAGCAGAAAGCTCCAAAAGGTGTAATAAAGGATGTCTTCTCTTGGTCTTTGACTGCCATCTTGATCTGATGATAACCTGAGTAAGCATCCAGGAAACATAAACTCTCGCAACCCGCCGTTGCATCAATAATCTGGTCGATACGGGGGAGAGGAAATGGATCAACCGGACATGCTTTGTTGGTATCTGTGTAATGCACGCACATGCGCCACGCGCCGATCTTTTTAAGCACAAGAACGGGGTTAGCCAACCACTCCGGGTGAAAAACTTCAACGATAAACCCTGCTGCCAAGAGCCGGGCTATCTCTTCTCCAATAGCCTTACGCCTCTCTTCATTGAAACGACGGAGGAACTGTTTGACCGGCCTAAACTTAGGATCCACATTAAGGTGGTGCTCAGCGAATTCTCTCGGTACACCCGGCATGTCAGAAGGCTTCCATGCAAAGATGTCCCGATTCTCACGGATGAACTCGATGAGCGCGCTTTCCTATTTGGGGTCAATATTGGCCCCAATAGTGAACTGCTGCGATGAGTCGCTAGGAGTAAAATCTACCAGCTTGGTATCTTCTGCCACAAACTTTAGGGGCGGCTCAGATTCAGTGCTGGGTTTCTTCAACGGGGTCATATCCGCTGGGTCAACATTCTCTTTATAAAATTTGAGCTCCGCCTCAGCACAACTTGACTCTGCATACGCAGCATCCCCTTCCTCGCACTCAAGAGCAATCTTCCGATCGCCATGCACTGTAATCGTTCCATTCAGACCAGGCACCTTGAACTGCAAGTAAACATAACAAGGACTAGCCATGAATTTGGCATAAGCCGGCCGTCCAAACAAGGCGTGGTACGGGCTCTTGATTTTAACCACCTCAAACCATAAGGTCTCCACCGTGTAGTTGAACTCATCGCCAAAGGCTACTTCCAGGGCAATTTTTCCAACTGGATAAGCCGATTTACCGGGCACCACACCGTGAAAGACCGTCAAAGATGGCTTGAGATCCTTGTCAAGCAAATTCATCCGGCGAAACGTGTCATAGTACAGGATGTTGATGCTGCTGCCACCATCCATAAGCACCTTGGTGAACACGTAGCCTCCTACTTGCGGGCCCACCACCATGGCTAAATGCCTCGGGTTATCTACACGCGGCGGGTGATCCTCCCTGCTCCAAGTTATGTCATACTCAGACCACTTCAAGTACTATGGGAGAGCCGGCATGGCCGCATTGACCGCCCATTTACGCACTTTCTGATCACGCTTATCAAGGCTTGTCGTAAAAACGTGATACTGTCCTCCATTAAGCTGCTTTGGGTTACTCTGATACCCGGACTGATTGTTTTGTTGCTAACCTCCATTGCCAGACTGTTGATTATGACCTCCATGTCTTCCCTGACCTTGATAACCAGAACCTGAGCCGCATGCACCAAAGCCGGACCCAGGAGAATCGGATCCTGACCCACCGGACGGTCCATTGCCGCCACCCTGATGCTGGTTAATGCTGTAATTTCGGATTTCCCGCATGACCCAACAATCCTTCCAGGCATGAGTCGACGGTTTATCGGGAACACTATGTTTTGGGCATGGAGCATTCAACATTGCTTCCATATTGAAAGGCTTAGACTTGCCGAAAGGAGGTTTACCATTGCCCTTGCCGCGGTTGCTCTCAACATTAGTATTGGCCACCAGATCTGACCCGCCATCTGGGTGCTTCCATTTACCGCCATTGCCGGTATTATTATTTCCTGCCCTGTTCTGCGGCTAACCCTTGCCATTGCCATTCTTCTTACCCTTAGCCGATTTCTCATCATCAAAACCAGGGTCCTTCGTGCTGTCAGAGTCTGCATATTTGGTGAGAGTCGCCATGAGCTCCCCCATGTCTTGGCAAGAACGCTTGAGCCGTCCAAGCTTCTGCTTCAGGGGCAAGAAGTGGCAATTCTTCTCTAGAATCAGAACCGCCTGAGCCGCCGTGATATTATCAGAGGAGTGGATAATGGTTGAGACCCGCCGGACCCAATGGTGGGCCGACTCATCCTCACGCTGCACACAATGATCCAAATCCACAATTGTCATGGGCTGCTTGCACGTTCCTTGAAAATTCTTGATGAACTTTGCCTTCAACTCGACCCAGGAATTAATGGTGTTGGGTGGCAAACGCTTTAACCACGTACGAGCTGGTCCTTCCAGCATCATGATGAAATATTTGGCACATACCGCATCACTAACATCCAACATCTCCATAGCTAACTCATAGCTCTCTATCCAGGCTTCTGAAGGCAGATCAGCAGTATAGTTAGGCACCTTACGCGGACCCTTGAAGTCCTTCGGCAGGCGTTCGTTTCGTAGAGCCGGCACTAAGCACGGCACTCCCACAGCCCTGGAGGTTACTCCGGCTCCCATCGAAACAGAAGGTGCTACCGTGGGCGCTTCTTGGTAAGCCGCCGCGGCAGCTGCCGCCTCTCGCTGTGCTCTTGCATGATCTACAAGCGCTTGGGCATCAACAGCAGGCGGGTCATCCCGTGTCGGGTTCCGACATCGCTCGCTGCTAGAAATCGCACGCGACTCTATACGCCGGCTGTAACTGCGGCTCGGCATAGGGGTCGAGTGCACACGACTCCGGCTATAGGTATACTTCTCCTGTTGCGCCACCGCTGTCTGCAAATACCCAATGGCTTTCCGGGCTTCCTCAGCAAAGGGCGTACCATCAGCTAAAGGGAGCGCGTTAAGCCTGACCATGGCCGCTACCATGTTTTCCACCGGGTTAGAATAATGACTAGGTGGTGTTGGAAAATGCTGCGGTGGGGTCTGGTTCCTACGGGGCGGGTCTGGCTACCGATGCTGAACTGCCGCCCTACTACCAGGTACTTTCGCCGTCCGACTTACGGTCAGAGGCGCGTTTCGTCCTGTCCCTGGCGTGTTGAAAAGATTCCTAGGCTCATACTAATCCGGCAGGCGGGTCTGGTGCCTCATCCGATGGACTGCATCTGCGGTTTGTTGATCCAGGTCAAGGCGAAAAGCTTCCGCCCTAAGGCGCTCGGACTCAGCATCCATCTGAGCTTTCAGCGCATTGATTTCCTCTTGGGCACTGGCCATCTGATCCTTCAACCTCGTGATCTCCGTGTTACGGGCTGCTTGGTTTTCGGCCGTGACCTCGGTTCCCATCAGAGTCATAAGTTCATTCATCAGATCCAGCAAAACTTGAGCCGGCGGCCTGGCTGACCCAGATCCCTTTGCGCCAGCGGCCGCGGTCCCAGCCGCCGTGCTGCCAGAAGCCGGTACCGATCCAGCCATGAAGACAGTGGCTCGGCTCGGCGGCTCATAGTATTCCGGGTCATGGTAGCCCTCGAAGTAGCCCGCAAGCCCGCCGTTGTGAAGCTGGTAGATCGATTCCGCCTCCCTGCTCGAGGATCCATCCTCTGATCAGATGAGGGTTTCCTCTCGCGACATAGAACCTTCCTCAAGTTCCGTGCCTTGGGTGAAGCTGACAAAGACGTGCTTCTGGCCCGGGTTGACTCGGGCGGGTTGCGCGCGTCGGGCCGGCTCGACGAGGTCGGTGCAGATGTCCGGCCAGGGCTTAGATCTGCCGATCTTGCCGATGAAGACGTGAATTCCGCCGAAGGGGACCCGGTACCCGTACTCGATTGAGTCGGCCTCGGGGCCCCAGCCAGCGTCGTCGATGTAGAGCTTGCCGCGGAGACTCTTGGTCATCCTGCCAATGGCGTATCCCTCGATCCCTGGGAGAGAGCCCTTCGAGTACTCCAAACCACCAAGCATCTGCCCCACGGTGGGCGCCAACTGTCGTGGTTTTATCACGGCAGATGTCCTAGTGCAATGACTTAGGTGTGAAGCCATCGCTACGGTGGTTAACTCGAAGGGGTTGGTCTGGACGAAAGACACAGGTTTACCCAGATTCGGCCCCTCTCGAAGGAGGTAATAGCCTACGTCCTGCTTGGAGTAGTATTGACTGGATATCGATTACAAGGGAGTGGATTCGCTTGACCTAGTACTCGATCAAAGGTTTTCGTGGCCTAAGCCGCCCAGGTAACCCGCCTTTATATACACAGGTCGAGTCCCTAGGCTTACAAGAGTCCGGGCCGGGTCATACTTAATAACCGACCTTGCCTCTAACTACCCGTGCCTTGTCTGGCAAGCCGCCACCGGGTTACACATTGTCTTCTACCTCTAGGCCTCCTCCAGGCCCATTGGGCAAGCTACTTCCAAACCTTACTGATAAGCCGCCAACCTCATGACCCGGCCCCTCCTAGGCGGGTCTCACCATGGGGTTATATCCCCAACAGAATCCAAGGAAGAACTTCAACTCTCCCATCATAGACATCTCAAACTCTTTGGTCATTAGTGCGGCAAACTCATCATTGAAAGCTTTGTTAGGAGAACCAAAGATAATATCATCGATATATAGTTGTCATATGAACAAATTCCCTTTAATCTTCTTCGTGAATAGCATGGGATCGGTTTTCCCAATTTCAAACCCACGATCTTGCAACATCTTGCTAAGGTGCTCATACCACACATGTGGGGCTTGTTTAAGGCCATAGAGTGTCTTATCGAGAACATATACATGATTGGGGAACTTAGGATCCTTGAACCCCGGGGGTTGCTTGACATATACCAACTCCTTAAGTGGACCATTAAGAAATGCACTCTTCACATCCATTTGATATAATTTGAAATCATGATGAGAGGCATATGCAAGCAACATGCGAATAAATTCAAGGTGAGCGACGGGAGAAAAAGTTTCACCTAGTCGATACCCTCGACTTGGTAGTAGCCTTGTGCCACCAATCTTGCCTTGTTGAGAATGACAACACCGTTCGCATCTTGCTTGTTCTTGAAGATCCATTTGGTTCCAATGACATTGTGATTCTCCTTTGGTCTTGGCACCAAACGCCACACTTTTTTGCGCTCGAAGTTGTTGAGTTCATCATGCATGGCTTCAAGCCATTCCATGTCCTCAAGCACCTCTTGTACCTTTAGGGGTTCAATGCAAGAAACAAACGCGTGATGTGCACAAAAGTTTGTTAATTGACTATGAGTGGTTACCCCTTTATTCAGGCTTCCATAGACGTTCTCCAAAATGTGTTGTTTATGTTTAATCTTGGAAGCAATCTTGGCGGATTGTCTTTCTAGAATCTCCACCATAGAAGGTTGAGGAGCATCGTCTTGACGATCTTGCGAGCCATCATGAGCTTGCTCATGATCTTGAGCATGATCTTGATCTTGAGCTTGCTCGGGGTGTGAACTTGATCTTGGGCATCTCTTGGTGTAACACAATCATCATGAGGTTGATCTTGCCCTTGATCTTGATCTCTTGGTTGAGGGCTTTCACTTAGTTCTTCAGAAGCGTGTGGGTCTTGCATCGGTGATGGTTCCACTTGCGTAGAACATTGTCCTTCTCCTTCGGCCACAAGGGGTTCCTCAATGGGTATGAAGTGTCCAACACCCATTCTTCTTATGGATTGGGGAGGAATTTCATCACCTACATCACACAAACCACTTTGCTCTACTTGGGAGCCGTTATTTTCATCAAACTCAACGTTACACGTCTCCTGAATGAGTCCAGTGGACTTGTTGAGGACACGGTAAGAATGAGAGTTTGTACCATAACCAACAAATATGCCCTCTTGAGCTCTAGCTTCAAATTTAGACAAACGAGCACCTTTCTTGAGAATGAAACACTTACAACCGAACACCCGGAAGTACTTGAGGTTGGGCTTGTTACCGGTAAGTATTTCATATGGAGTCTAGTTCAAGCCTTTGCGGAGTTAGAGCCGATTAGATGCATGACACGCGGTGTTGATGGCTTCGGGCCAAAAGTTGTACGGAGATTTGAATTCTGCCATCATGGTCCTTGCCGCATCCATCAACGTCCGGTTCTTCCTCTCTGCAACACCATTTTGTTGAGGGGTATAGGGTGCAAAGTATTGATGCTTCATCCCCTCATCACTAAGAAACTCGTCCAAGGTTTAGTTCTTGAACTCGGTGCCGTTGTCACTTCTAATCATCAATATCTTTGCATCATGTTGACGTTGAGCTTCATTTGCAAAGTCCATGATGGTTTGTTGGGTCTCACTCTTCCTCTTGAAGAATTAAACCCATGTGTATCTTGAGTAATCATCCGCAATCACCAAGCAATACTTTCTTCCCCCAACACTATCGAAATATGGAGGACCGAAGAGCTCCATGTGAAGAAGCTCCAAGGGCCTCTTCGAGTAGAATGTAGTCATGGGTCGGTGAGCCTTCTCATGTAGCTTTCCTTCGATACAAGCACTGCAAGCACGATCTTTGGCAAAACTCACATTTGTTAGTCCAAGAACGTGATCCCCTTTGAGGAGACTTTGCAAAGATCTCATATTGACATGGGCTAGTCGGCGATGCCAAAGCCATCCCACATCAACTTTAGCCATTAGGCAAGTCACGGTCTTGCTGGGTCGCTCCAAGAAGTTGACCACATAGAGACCGTTGGTGACATGCCCAACAAAGGCTACTTTAAGAGTCTTCCTCCATGATAACCCACAAGTATAGGGGATCGCAACAGTTTTCGAGGGTAGAGTATTCAACCCAAATTTGTAGATTCGACACAAGGGGAGCCAAAGAATACTTGAGAGTATTAGCAGTTGAGTTGTCAATTCAACCACACCTGGAGATTAAATATCTGCAGCAAAGTGATCAGTAGCATAGTAATATGATAGTTTGATAGCAGTAGTGACGGTAACAGTAGCGGTGACAGTAGTAGCAGTAGTTTTGTAGCAGTTGGAACAATAGCAGCAGCAACAGTAACTTAGCAAGAGCAATAAGTGGAAAGGTCATAGGCACTGGATCGGTAACTCGTTGGATGATATTCGTCATGTAACAGTCATAACCTAGGGCGATACAGAACTAGCTCAATTCATCAATGTAATGTAGGCATGCATTCCGTAAATAGTCATACGTGCTTATAGAAAAGAACTTGCATGACATCTTTTGTCCTACCCTCCCATGGCAGCAGGGTCCATAAGGAAACTAAGGGATATTAAGGCCTCCTTTTAATAGAGAACTGGAACAAAGCATTAGCACATGGTGAATACATGAACTCCTCAAACTATGGTCATCACCACGAAGTATCCCAAATATTGTCACTATGATCATAACACGTAATAGGTGGATATGACTAGGCAAGATCGGATCAAGAGCATGTATATAGAGATGATAACATAAACGGTTCAGATCTGAAATCATGGCACTCGGGCCCTAGTGACAAGCATTAGGCATAGCAAAGTCATAGCAACATCAATCTCAGAACATAATGGATACTAGTGATCAAGCCCTAACAAAACTAACTCGATTACGTGATGAATGTCATCCAACTCCTCACTGACCAGCAAGCCTACGAAGGAATTACTCACTCCCAGTGGAGAGCATCATGGAATTGGCGATGGAGAAAGGTTGGTGACGACGAAGACCGAAGATTCCCCTCTCCGGAGCCCCAAACGGACTCCAGATCTGGCCTCCCAATGAAGAACAGGAGGTGACGGCGGCTCCGTCTCGTGAAACGCGATAATTCTTTCTCTCTGATTTTTTTCCCTGAATTTAGGAATTTATAGTGGCGGAGTTAGGGCAAGTGGGGCCACGAGGTGGGCACAACCCACTAGGGCGCGCCCAGGGGGCCTGGCGCGCCCTGGTGGGTGATGCTCACCCTGGCCCCCCTCTGTGGTGTATTTTGGCTCCAATAATTCTCATTTATTCTGAAATAAATCTCCAAAAAGTTTCGTTCCATTCCGAGAACTTTTATTTCTGCACAAAAACAACACCATGGTAGTTCTGCTGAAAACATCGTCAGTCCGGGTTAGTTCCATTCAAATCATGCAAATTAGAGTCCAAAACAAGGGCAAAAGAGTGAGGAAAATCAGATACGTTGGAGACGTATCACTCCACAAAAGGGCCACGGTATCAATACCAAAGAAAGTACTAAGAACCATGAGTGCAAGTTGACAGACAGAAAGTAAATTGTATGCAAGGGTCTTAACAAGCATGGCTCTCTCAATGGTTAAGTCCGGAGAGATAACCACCTTGCTAAGACCCAATACCTTTGAAATTGTGTAATCACCAAAGGAGACCTCAGTGGCCAAAGATGCGTCGGTTCGAACGTCGACCACCAAGTCCTTGCTTCCGGTCATATGATTTGTTGCTCCACTATCAAGCAACCATGACACTCCTCTGGAAGCAAACTCCTACAATGGATCAATGCTTGTATTTACGTACCCATTCTTTAATGGGTCCTTTCATGTTAGTGACAAGGGTCTTAGGAACCCAAATAGACCATTCAATGTACTCATAAGAAGAACCAACATATTTGGCATAAACATGCCCATCACTAGCACAACTTAAAACATAAGAGGGGTTAAAATCACCGGCTTTGTTGGAGGGGGTGGTCTTGTCCTTCTTGACACTACCACCCATAGCCTTGTCCTTCTTCTTCTCATGAGTAACCTTCCCCGCTTTGACAAAGGTTTCCTTGAGTGGGAGAGGTTGTTTGGTCTTAAATTTCTTCTTCTTCTTCTTAGAATTGGGTGCAAACCCAATCCCTTCTTTTGCTACAACTTCCTTTTGATTGCTCTCGTTCAACTTAGCATTTTCCTCCAGAAGGTGCACATGCTCACAACAAGGGTTAGTAGCATTGGGATTATCAATTAACACAAAAGGAGGACATGTGGCTATTTCCTTAGTGAGTTTTACTTGGAGTTGATCATGAGACTCCTTAAGAGAGGCGTGAGCACTCTTCAAAGCCTTGTGAGCTTTGTCGAGTGTGCCAAACTCCTCTTTGAGTCTATCATGGTCAACCCCAAGTGCAACCTTTTCAGATTTGAGCACACAAGTAAGAACAATAGCATGATCTTGATCTTTTTGTAACTTAGCAAGATCGTCGTTGTGCGGCTCCTCAAGAGCCAAACGAAGATCTCGCTCTTTCTCAAGAGCAATAGAAATATCCGCTATCTCATCGGCATAGTCACGACTATTTCCTTCCAAATTGGATATGGTTTCCTCATGGGATTGAACGAGATCACTAGCTTCACCAAGTTGTTCCAAGAGAGCAACAAAGTGCTTCTTGGTCTTACCCTTGAGTTTGGCCATGAACTTGTCGAACTCATTCACATCAACATTCTCCTCCTCATGTTCCTCCACACATTCCAACATGGGAGAAGTTGTGGTAATGGATGTTTTGATGTTGGAGGTTACCTTGTTGATACCTTTGGCCATGAGGCACCTGGCGATGCGGTTCTCGTTGGGGGAGTCGAAGAGAGACACCTTGGTTGGGGTCGAGGATGCGATTGCCACTATAGCCATTGCCATCCCTTCACCACTTGCATCTTCATTATCATCATCATCATCAGAGGCATACTCTTCTTGAGCCACCAACACCTTGTGAGGCGCCTTCTTGGTGAAGTTATTCTTGTTGGGGAAGGACTTGGCTTTGTCTTTGCGAATGAGCTTGCCACCATTGTCCTCCCTCTTCTCATATGGGCAATCCACCATGAAGTGACTCACATTGCCAGAACTATAACATGTTCTCACACGTTGGTTGCCTTTGGAGCCACTTGAGTTGTTCTTGGAGAAGTTTGGCTTTGATTTTCTCTTGTTGCCCCAAAATTGCCTTGTCGCAAGAGCCATGTGCTCGTGGTATGCATATTTGGTGTCTTCGGGGCAACTCTCCTCTTCTTCATCTTCTTCTTCTTCCAGAATTGCCTTGGACTTCAAAGCAAGGTTGGGTGAAGACTTCTTTGACCGTTGAACACGAGCTAGTGTGTTGTCAGCGGTCTTGTTCAAGATGTTCATAGCAATGAATTCATCCAACACATCACTCAAGGACAAGGAGTGGAAGTCCGGTCTTTGGCGGATGACAGAGGACATGGCCTTGTTGAATGGCATGATGGCCTTGAGAAACTTATTCTTGATCCAGTTGTCATCCGTATCCTTGCTCCCATGATCTTGAAGGGATACTGCAAGAGTTGTCACTCTCTAGTATAGCTCACGAGGGTCCTCATCTTCATTCATCACAAACTCATCGGCCTCATCGAGAACCACCTCAAAGTTGGACCGTTGAATGCTTGAGCTTCCCTTGTACATGGAAACTGTTGGAACACACGGTACAATACGCTAGCGGCAAATAATTTTTTTCTACCACGCACCGAAGAACATGCTGCTGGAAATAGATCATAGGATCGGGTTTACCACTAGACGCGCAGTCACCGCAGCGGAAGTAGAGTTGGTGATGCGTGTAGTCGATCAACCGAGTCGTCTACTCCTCCTGTAGCCGATCTCCCATGAACAGCTCCTCGCGGATCCCTCGAACAGTTCGTCCAAGCACCGATGCGATGCCTCCAAGGTATCCACACATATGGGGACAACGTCGGGTGGCGGACTGCTAGGTCCGATCGCACGACATGGTGGCGTGAGGAGTGGTGGTGGCTGTCCAAGGAGAAATCAAATCAACCCTGAAAGGTGCGCCCACTCCCCTTTATATAGACCTCCGAGGTTGGCTCAACACTTGAGGCCCACGACGAGTCTAGTCCCATTTTCCATTTGGATCCAATCCGAATGGGCTGCAATCCCTTAAGTGTGCGACCCTATAGGTTCGCGTACACATGGATACGACCCGAGTCGATAGTCGGTAGCGGTTCCTAACAGAATGTGCCAACTCCCATGTGTGCGCAAAGTCGCTAGACGAACCTCGACAATGTGTCATATACAAGATTCCTTTTGCCTCATGATATAGGTTGTCGAGCTGAAGGCGAGTACTCACTAGTGCAGCCGCGTGCTATACAAACGGTTTTTAACCCCTTTCCGTGACGTAGTCTTAAACCGTCGCCTTGCATGTGTGGGCGATAAGGGGGGCCTATCCCACACGACAGGCAAAACCCATCGGCGATGCCTGCACCTGGTTGCACACGATGGGCAAAAATATATCGTTTGCGATTGGAAGGACCATCACAAACAGACATATTGGGGAAGACGTGTGAGATGACTTAGCATCCCACACAGGGAATCCCAAGGGTACGTTTCCGTTCATATTGCCGATCACACACAATCTTCTGCATAACATCATTTGTGATAGGTGTGATCATCACACACGATAGTTATAATTCTATCGTTTGCGTTACTCAGAACATCACTCACGGTGTCTAGAAGAAACTGTTTGGCATTGGGCTGCCCGTCACACACACTAGCTATGTGAAAATGTTTGTGATTGGGTGTCCTAACGCACACAGTTGTCGACCAGAATTCGTGTGTGATTGCTCAACGATCCAACACGCCAACTTTCTAGAAACCGTGTGGGTTTGTTCATGTCATCGCCCACGGTTTTGTCTTAGAAACCGTCTGCAATGGGAACCCCAATAATCAGCCTGATTGATCAATTATTTATAATCCATTTAGTAATCGAAATTAGCATTTCATATCAACCACATAATATATTTCTTATTCGTAGTACGGCAACCAGGATTTCATAATTGAATTACACCAGGGTACAACCTCATATAGGCATATACTGCCTAGCTACCCAATTGCACAACAAGACAAAGTTTCAAATGCAGCATCTAAAACCTTTGGAAATTAAGTATCATCATAGACGGTAAATAGACAGATGAATCTCATCTAGAAAATTGTTAAAGCGAAAGGTGAATACTGAGCCTTCAATGATGTTGAAGGTCCTGGCAACTTTAGGCTAGTGCCTGTGGATGATTGCCCGCCCATCCTTCGTCGTCTTAAGGAAGACTTCAAGATTATACCGTGGGTGCTGTATGAATACCTTCATCGCCTCTTGATCATACAGGTGGTTTGAGACATAATCATCGATGAACTGCCTCGAGAAGGACTGAAAACAAACATACACATAAATATCTTTTCTATACTTTGAAATGGCGCAAAGGGAAAATGACAAGGTGAAAGAGATGGTACCATCCTATAGTTGACTGGTGTCTTTTTCATTGTGCAGACAAACATCTTGTTGTTTTTCGTAGCTAGTTTCTTTATCTTAATGATCTTTCTGATTTTCTTGATTTGACTGATATTCAAGGACACCTCATTTCCCCACATGCAAAAAGGGTCGAACAGTGGGTCTAAACCTCTTACAGCAGGACCTACATGTGCAAGAACAAATTATTAATAAAAACATTCATATTACAATGGTTTCTACAATTGCACAATAATGTGCTATTAGCCAAACGACCATGGATGTGCAAACCTCGATGGTAAACTTCAGTGTCCCCCATTGTTTCACCCTGCAACATATTTAAGACAAATATTGATCAGGTTACAAGTGATATTTGGCATACTATCACTGAAATATGTTAATGGAAAATAAACACATTGCGGATCCAACAGATTAGTTCGAGCCACATTGAAAATCCAGTTATCTAAACCAAGCGCTAAGAACTAGGAAATGTAGCGATTCTATATGTTGCACATGTATTTAGTACATCTAAATTCGATATATTCGTCACATGCATAACAATACAAAATTGTACCAACAACAATCGTATATCACATTTCAGAATTGAATTAAATAGTTAAATGATCACCACAACAAATGAACGAAACAATTAACTAAGCACCACATTGCACAATAGAACATACTAGAAGGTCAGGTTGCAGTAGCATTACATTGGACATTTCACTAGAATTTCTAAATGAAAGGCAGTAGCGGCACAAGCAACAGCTAAACGAAATGTGCTTAGCCAGCATAGCTAGGTGAACATAGGCCCTAAGTGATAAAGCTAAGAAAAACAAGCTATTCCTCATCGTTGGAGATATCGATGATGATGGGCTCCGTCAACTTGGAAGAGGGCGAGGCCTCCACGCCATGGGTGCACCCCTCGTAGTGGTGAGTGGCCTGATCCTGCCCTGGCACCAACATGCCAGCTCTGGAGTTGAGGTAAGCACGGGCACACTGAGAAAACACAACGAAGTCTTCGTCGAACGCACCGGCGGTGCCCTCGAGAAAAGACCACGAGCTATCGTTTATAGCAGCCAACTGCGTGGCGGCGTCAGCACGTGAGGAGTCGACAGTGGCCTCGATGGCGAGGTGCTCCTCCAAGATCTGGGGGTCGGCATGCATGGAAGCTATAGCTGCCTCATCTGCGCGTGCAGCCGCGATTTGCTTCTCCGCAGCCAAATGCTCTTTGAGATCCTGACTATACTGCGTGCACCATGGCTTTCGGCAGCGATTATTTGGAGGATGGGGTGGTGATTTGGGTGGAAGGTGTCGCGCCGGCTATCGGGCCATGTGGGATGGAGGAGGAGGGGGTGAGGGGGTATTGGGGAGGTGTGGATTACCTGACTAGATGGACGAGGCCGAGCAGCATGAAGGAGCGTCGCCGGCGAGGAGGCGGCGCTGCAAGCAAGGAATGAAGGTTTGAACTAGGAAAGGTAGAGGAAAAGGGGGAAATGTGGCTTTTTATTGGTACCGGGGGGCGAGGGAGGTAGATATTTCCGCGGCAGCCCAAAATTTTCATTCGGTTCAGCGAAAAACTGGCGCGGAAAGCACCATCGGACACAGTCCCTTATTCGGAACCATGTGCGATATCAAAACATCACAAATGAAGCCTGGTTTATACACCGTGTGTGATGAACTTGAATGTGCAAATTTTTCAGAATAGTTCTCGATATCAACACATCACAAACGAAGCCTATGATATATCCCGTGTGTGATGAACTTGGACGTGCAAATGTTTGTCTCCAAGCTTCGGACGTAAGATTGGGTACTACATTGCACACGGTTCATTCCAAAAAATTGTGTGTGTGATGAACTTCAATTTCATTTTCAATTGGAAGATGGAATGGGGATATGGCCGAAAATTTTTGGTCCGAATTGCCCTGGTTATAGTGGTCATCCACGTCGTCGCATAATTTAACATCAATTGCTAATTTCGGTACTGCGCAAAAGAGCCTACACCACAGCCCGCACTTACTTAATCGAGCAATTAAACAGAGCTGGTTGACCTAAACATTACTCTAACAAAAGACCAGCGCTCTAAACAATGACTAATGTTCCGCCTGACTCTCGCCGATCTCCACCGCATCCTCCATGACCAGCTCGCGCTCGACGACCTCTAGGGGAAGGGGCTCCATGGCATCCATCGCCACATACTCTGCAAGCATCTCGCGGTCCGGGCATTGATGACCTCCATCTTGGCAAGGGAGGCTGCCGACGAATGGACGGCTGCCCGAGCGCTCTCGGCGATTTCCAACTCTTCGGACATAGGTTGCCGACCGTTCTCAGAGAGGGCCGCTGCTATTTGTGCGGTGACCGCCACGAGCTGGGCGTGGGCAGCATTGGCATAGGCGTGGGCAGCCACCATTAGGGCTACGGCAGCCGCTGAGGAACGGACAGCTGCTGTGCCGTTCTCGCCATTTGCTATCCCGGTCGCGGATGTTGCTGCCGCCATCTCACATGCAGCAGCTACCCTTTCGGCGGCCGCAGCCGCCCTGTCGGAGAGTGCGGCCGCGCTCAAGGATGTTGTGAGCGCGTTCATGGATGATGCAGCCACGCTCGGGCCGGAGTGGGTCGCCGAAGTTGCCCTCACGATGCGGATCCACGTCCCCATCTTTCACCGGTGACGCTTGAACAGTACAGTGGTCTTGGAGAACAGGTGTGACTATGTGGTTGACGCGCCGGCGGTGGATTGAAGCTTCCGGCCTAAGCCATATATGAGGATTGGCCCAAGATATTTTCATACCACATCACACACGTTTCATGATCAAGAACTGTTTGCGCTGTATTCGATTTTCAAACTGCTTTGAGACTAAAAATGAAGTTAAATTGGCAATTGAAGGTGTTTGGATGGCAATAACATTTATCTGCAGTGAACTTGCAACTATCGGACTGTGTGTTAAATATGGAATAATTCAGGGATGTTTAGGCCCTTTAAAACATTTAAAGAGTTTTTTGGACATTTCACGTGCATAGTTCAAATTTGAACTGCACTTTATTAAGCACATACTAGAGGGCACCTGAATGGGTTGAAAATAAACTATTTGTCACTGGATACATGTTTTGGTCCCATGCAAGAAATGGAAATTAAACGAATTCCAAACCTCAAGGTATTTTGGCTCGGCCATAGACTTTGATAAGCCATGTTTTCAAATTCCAGTAATTGCAAATATCGTGAGAAATTCATGAAACTTGGCATGGTGTGATGTCATGGCGCATGTGTGCTGTGGTAAAAAGAATGCCTAGTTCGGGACATGTTTTGGCACAAACCTCTTACAAACCGAAGATTCTCACAAGAAGTCACGTGGTTCCGGTAGGGACAGTTCACATTTCATGTGCGAAACAACATGTGATGTCGCTTCTCGCCTTGAATTTATTTCTAGAGTCTCCCTAGAGTAACGTGAATGTGTCGTGCAAATCAATGGAGTCTTACAGATTTCGTTTGGCCTTTTAAGTACATTAATTAATTGAGTTTTGTAGGCATTCAATTAATATGCATATATATATTTCAAATTTGAACTACAATAACTGCATGGTCCAGCTCATGAAAATATGTCGAAAAACCATATACGTTTCACTGGCTGCATGTTTAGGTCCCACACAATAAATGGGAATGAATTTCGAACATATATATCTACGGCGCGAGGCTCGACCGCAAACATCTGGAAACTTAATTTTTAAATTCATGTAAATGCAAACCTCGACAGAAATTCATGAAATTTGGGCATGGTGCCATCAATTGCCCTATTGTGTGTGTTGTGGTAATAAAAATTGCCCAATTTTGGACAAGTTTTGGCACAAAGCCTCTTACAAACCGAAGGTTCTCACAAGAAAGTCGTGTGTTCCAATAGGGAAAGTTCACATTTTATGTGCGAAGCAACATCCGTTGTCTCTTGTGGCCTGCATTTATTTCTGGAGTCACCAACAGAGCAACTTTCTAAGAGTCATGCTAAACTGTGGATTTTTCCAGGGTTCGTGAGACCTGTTTAACACATTAATTGAGTTTTCTAGTCGTTTAATGTGCATAATTCAAATTTGAACTAAAATCACAAGGTCCAACACATGAAAAATATGTTGGAAAAAACATGCCTTTCCATGGATGCATGTTTAATTAGGTCCCACACAAGAAATGGGAATGAATTTCTAACATCTCATTGACTTTTTGCTCGGCCACAACCATTGAGATGCTTGGTTTTCAAATTCCCGTAAATCAAGAACTCGTCAGAAATTCATGAAACTTGGCATGGTGTCGTGACAAGGGCACACACATGCCGTGGTAAAAAATCTGTCCAAATTGGACATGTTCTTGCACAACCCCCTTACAAATCGGAGCTCCTCACAAGAAGCTTTGTGGTTTCGATAGGGAACATTATATATGCATGCCACATATGCGGGCGAAAATACATCGGATGCCTCTTCTCTCCTTGATTTTCTTTATATAAACAACATAGACATATGTACATGTGAAGTGCAAAAATATGATTAAATAAGGGATCATCTGGCTTTTAAATACATTAATTAAGTTTTCGGTGCATTCTTTAATGTGCATAATTCAAATTTGATCTATAATCACAAGGTCCGGGGCGGCAAAATGGGTTGAAAAATCATATATGCATCCTTGGATGTATGTGTTATGTCACATGCAAGAAATGAGAACGAATTTCAAACATCTAAGCATGTTGGCTCGGCCACAAATATCGAGAAACTTGGTTTCCAAATTCTCATAAATCCAAAACTCTGTCAGAAATTCATGAAAAATGGGCTGGTGTCATTTGAAGGCACACATATGCCATGGTAAAAAAATACCAAGTTGGCCATGTTTTGTAAGAAGCCTCTTACAAACATGAGTTTCTCATACAACAATAAGCTATGTCCACTGTTCCGATAGGGAACACATATATATGCATGCCACATCTACGGGTGAAAACTGACATCCGATGCCTCTTCTCTCCTTGATTTTTTCCTAGAAACAACATAAAGCACTAGGTGTGTACTGCAAACATATTAAATTATTAACGGTTTGTATGGCTTTTTATACATTAATTGAGTTTTATGTGCATTTAATGTACATAATTCAAATATAAACTACAGTCACAAGGTCTATGTTGGGCAGGGCCTCATCATATAAAGCATAAATATGTTGTGCTATTTTTAGTGTCCACTTTGAGAGAAAGAGCAAGCATTATTAATAGCCAACAAAGGCATTTTGGAACAAAAATCTATCACGTTACCATCGCAAATGGGCGTATTATTTATAATTCGTGGACGTTCTATAGACCATACGTGCGGGCCACGTGTCGCTATCTGTATTGACAAGGAGGTAGCGTGCGGACAGGTGTTTGAGTACACGGGTGGCGTGCGAGCAGTGTCCTGCGCACACTCATCGGGGTGGCGTGTCCTTTGCCAGTCGTCAAAGACGTTTCAGACTGAATACCCGTATGCAAACCGAGGGCAATTGTTCCTTCCCTACTAAGCCAAGCGAAAATCTGGCGCGAAGGAATTTTTTCATTGCGTCATCGCAAACGGTGGTGAATGATGACCCGTGTGCCCTTCCCGGTGCTACAACTTCTATTGTTGCTAACTGCTGAGGTTGCCATGCCATGTATGCAAAAAAAATCTGATGTGGGGAGGTAATTAAGGTGAGATATGAGTTTGGTGACCACATGAAGAAACAATGCCAGGCACGTGAACGTTGGCAAAACACTTAAATGAAAGAAACTCACCAATCCAAGCAAGAGTTTAGTTGCTAAATCATTAAATGAAGGGACATTAGGGTTTAGAGTACAATGCATCGTGGACTTGAGTTGCTAAGACATTTAATATACTAAGCACCCCATGTAAGCACTGATCGGTGCGTTGGCAGCAGGAGTCAGGTAAGATTCGAATCTGTCATATTGGGTAAATTTTCATTTGTCAAATTGGAAACACTGAGATTTTTCCAATTTTGCAGGAACAAAATCACTATTACGGTGCAATTTTGCAACTGAAATTCAGTAAACATAGATTTCATTCATAGATAGCTAAAGCGAACAAACTTTTCCCCATTTGTTGCCAACCACGTACTGAAATAGCTAGTTCAACTATATATACTAGCTAATTTAAAGTACGTGGTACAGTTCAACCATATCTATAGTTAGATGAACTGAACAAAATAGCCCCTAAATACTACTCCGGAGGGGCTTCGTGCTACTGTCAGCAGCCTTCTCATCTGCCGAGCGCGTTCAGTAAGAGACCGAGGAGGAGAAGCCTAACGACGAGCTGGAGGAGTCGAATTCATCGGCTGCCGCTGCTGCCCTCCGCCGCTCCTGACGCGCCTCCTCGAAGCGGCGGGACTCGACATAGATCTCCTCATTCCGCGCCATAGCTGCGGCGTCTGCTGCGGCCACGGTGGCGGTGAGCCTCTGTGCGTGCTCGACCTGGCGCTCCTCCTCCTCATGTAGGAAGTTGATGTAGTGCGCTAGGCCACTGACACAAAAGCCGAGTGGCTGTGCTTCGGCGGCGGCCTCCTCCTCCCGGCTTCGGGCCGCGGTGGCGGAGCGGGTGATGGCCCCAATGGCTGACCGTGGGGTGGCTGCCAAGGCAGACACTGGTGTGGTGGCGGCCAAGGAGGCAGCTGGTGGGGTGGCGAAAACGGTGGCCGGTGATGGGGTGGGGGGCGACGGCGGTCGCCGGTAGCAGCTGCCTTCGGGCAAATGTGGAGGAGCGTGTGGTGGGTGCCGTGCGCCATAGCCAACAAGGACGCCACACGCACTACACGCTTCCGGTAACTACGCCGCCGACGTGGTGCAGCCTCCTAGCTGGAGCTGCCCTCTGGCAGGGTGGCGGAGCGACGACGACGGACAGGTGCCATTGGCGATTGGGGGAGAAGCAAACTTGCGAAGCTACGGGAAGGGAGGGGATGAATGCGATGTGGAGAGGCTGGCCGTGAGGGTTGATAAAGCAGGCGGCCATCGCGAGCCGGGCGGGAAGCTTGCGCGCGTTCATGCGCGGGAACGGGAAGCTTGCGCGCGTTCCTGCATGGTTTCGCAGGAACGGGAAGCCCAAAAGAAACGATGTGCGCTCCCGAAGCATCGCGGGAATGGGCATTTCGGCGCGTCGGGCGGGAAACTTGCGCACTCCCGAAGCGTGCACCGGAATCCTCGTGCGGCAACACGGTGACAAGACCGGACGGAGGTGGGAGAAATGACAAGTACACAGACGGTTAATAATAAACAACCGTTTGCATTTTATTACAAAGCAAACGGTCGTTCTGTATGCACCGCCGCGAATGAATGTACGCATGAGGCGGTTGATGCGGCCTCTGCGCGCTGTGCTCGCGTCCGTGTGCGCCCGGCCGCTCTGCTGGCGTCCACACGCGAACTATCAGGCATGTTCGGGGAGCCATATGTTAGCGGTTGCACCGCTCCCGGCACCACAATGCAGTTAAGCGCTGCTGTAGGATCACTAGAAGTGTGTGTATAGAGGTGGGTGGGGTGAATAGACTACTTGCAAATATAAAACCTAACCTTTTTCCAAGTTAATTGGTTGGCAGATTTTAACAATTATAGCAAGTCAAGTACACCCTACACATGCATCTCAACAAGTATGGCAGCAGAAAATAAAGACATTGCACATGGAAGTAAGGAGTTGAGATAGGGAGATCAAACGCATGAGGGACACGAAGATTTTTCCCGTCGTTCCGATAGGTGGTGCTATCGTACATCCACGTTTATGGAGTCTTCAACCCACGGAGGGTAACGGTCACGAGAGTCCACGGAGGGCTCCACCCATAAGGGTCCACGAAGTAGCAACCTTGACTATTCCATAACGGCTTCCGTCCATGAAGGACTAGCCTCACTATGGGTAGATCTTCACGAAGTAGGCGATCTCCTTGCCCGTACAAACTTCTGGGTTCAACTCCACAACACGAAGTAGGAGGCTCCCAAGCGACCCCTAACCAATCTAGAAGGTACCACCCTCCAAAAGGTAATAGGCTCGATAATGTCGATGAACTCCTTGCTCTTGTGCTTCAAGATGATAGACTCCTCAACGCACAATCACTCTCTCACAGATTTGGCTATGGTGGAAGAGATTGATTTGGTGGAAAGCAACTTGGGGAGGCTAGAGATCAAGATTCATATGGATGGAGTGGAATAGCTTGATCTCAACACATGAGTAGGTGGCTCTCTCTCAGAAAATAGGATAGAGCAAGTATGGAATAGTTCTGAGTGCTTCTCTTTCGAGTAGGTGGTGGTGAAGGGGTATATATAGGCATCCGCAAAAATCCAACCGTTACACCTAAAGTGACCAACTCGGTGACACCGAAGTGTAAAACTCGGTGGTACCAAAGTGACCAAAAGGCAGTAACTTTTGAATCTCGGTGAGACCGATACATAACTTTCGGTGGTACCGAAAAGGTGACCAATGGTCAGATTGCACAACTCGGTGAGACCGATTCTCAAATTTCGGTGGTACCAATTCTTGACAACAGCTAACCAGAAAGTTGGTCCAAAACTCGGTGAGACCAATTCACAAAACTCGGTGGTACCGATTCTTGAGAATGGCTAACCAGAAAGTTGGTCCAAATCTCGGTGAGATCGATTGGCAAAACTCGGTGGTACAGATTCTTGAAAATAGGATACCCGAAAGTTGGCAACCCAAACTCGGTGGCACCGATGCCGAATCGGTTGTACCGAAGGGCTAGGGTTTTGGCTAGGTTCTGTCTGAGAATAAAATCGATAGGGCCGAGTGGGAAAAGTTGGTGGCACCGATTTTGGATATATGGCTTTGGACAGACTTTTAGTGGAAGAGTTTGTGGGTGTTTTGGATGACTATCACTTGTGCATGTGGAGCATTTTGTTCACCATCAACACTTCACCCCCTTTTAATAGTAATGGCTTTCCTATGGACTCAAAGTGATTTCTCACAAAGTAAAATGTAGAGTCTTCTTTCTTGAAGCTTTGCGAATCCATTTCCTTGAATCTTGGGGTTTCTCCTCACAATCCTTTTTGCCAACCCATCTCTCTCTATGGACTTTCATGTGAAATACACTAGGTAGAAATATTAGTCCAAGAGACAATGTATGTTGTCATGAATTATCAAAACCACCAAGGGAGCATATTGTGCTTTCAATCTCCCCCTTTTTGGTAATTTATGACAACATACAATCAAAGTTTCAAATAAAGATATGCATAGATATTATGAAGACTTTGAGAGACACATGACAAAGACTTGCTCCCCCTAAATGTGTGCAATCCCTTTAAAGGATAGTTGCTTTGGAATGCATGGACACACATATAGTTGAAGGGATATAATAAGTCATGTGTATCTTGGCTATATGCATCAAATATATATGAATAAGATGTATCCTTGTTCAAGACATCACTCTTGCAAACAATATGTGCAGGAAGCAAGAGATCATCTGGATCAAGGATATGATGCATATACTCACCTTGAGTCCGTGAGCATTCTAGTAGTAGAAACACACTTGAGAAAACAATGTTAGGAAACACAAGAGTATTCTACTAATCAAAAGCAATAGAACTTAATAGTACCAAGATGTGGAGAACATATAGAAGGTAATAGTCCTTAAGGTTGATATGTCTCCAAGAACATTTAGAAACTTTTCTCCCCTAGATATGAAATAGTAGGTCATCCTCTCCCTCTGAATCTTAGCATGTAGATATTGGGATTGGATAGGGTGAGAAAAGTCTAACATGAGTAGTCAAATGAAACAAACATATTTTTCTCCCCCTACTTTGGTATTCTCCCCTTGTCTATATAAGCATAAACTTTGATATTCTCCCCCTTGATTGTATCTCCCCCTTTGCATTGAAGCATGTATCTCCCCCTTTAGCTTTTGAATCTTTGGTATTTCTCCCCCTCTAGCATTAATTTCCAAAAAGGTCCATACTCAGGTTCAGACACATGGATCATGGAGTAAGAAGGGATCCTTGCAAACAAGGGTCATATAATGTAGGGATCATGGAAAGTTTAGAATCATAGAGAGCATTAAAAACTGATGGAAAATAGAGAATAATTTCTCCCTCTTTCACTGATATCCCCCCCCCCTTTTTTATATAATAAGGGATCATCGAAGAAATGGAGAATTGCCAAGTTAAACAAAGGATAGAAAAGATAGCAAAGTCGGTGGCTCCGAGGCAAATAAGTCGGTGGAACCAAGACGTGTATTTCCAGCCTATCTGCATAATCAGTAGAACCGAGTCATTTGGATCGGAGGCTCCGAGGACATAACAGAAACTTGGCAATGACTAGAAATTCTCACATGATTTTAGAAAACTTGCAATAGAATCTTAAAAGCTTTTGCAAAGGAAATACACAAGAATTTACAAAGAAATATCAACTAGAGAATATTTGAGTGGTTCCAAGAAATCTTGCAAATAGAGAATGAACCAAACAAGATACTTAATCTAGGTGATGGGCGGTGACTAGGTCACCTATATTAGAGTATATTGACATAGGAGCCAAGTAAGAATACTTGATCATAGGTCATACTCATCGTTAAGCTCAAAATGGGGTTACCATTTTTCGATTAAGCATTTTAATGTTTTCATATCACTTGAGTTGCTTTAACTCATGACTTGGAGTAAAGCTCTTTTCAAGGATATGAGTACATACCTTTGAGTGATGTTGATGACATGGCTTGTAGATGAACTTGTTGAGGATGCTCGATGTTGATGAAGATCATCTTGAGTTGGGAGCAATCCTTGTTTGTTTTGGTTCTCTTTTCATCTACATATGTTAGTCATGCAAGGAAGAACAATATATATATATATATATATATATATATATATATATATATATCCATTTGACATGATATCAATTGAGAATTTGCAAATGTGATCACATCAAATATATGTCAAGGATATGGTTGAGTTGTCTTCTTCCTTCCATCGTCAAAAGGAGTTGTGGATACTTGATCATGACAAGATTGCTTGTGATTGGAGTTGATGGCAATCTTGTGGAATGAAGTTCTTCCAAGTACCTACAAAAGATTAGTTGCAATGCAAGGGAGCATATATTTCCATGGTACAAAATAATATGTCAAGTGTATCATGGAAGTATCATGTAAGCTCATGCCCTTGCATGCACCCGACTGAGTCTAGCTCAAGTTTGAAGCATCAATGATGTTCAACTCACTCCTCAAGTAACAAAACACTTTCTCATCAAGTGGCTTACTAAAGATATCGTCCAATTGCTTGTTAGTGCGAACATGCTTAAGATTAATATCTCCTTTGGCAACATGATCACGAATGAAATGATGTCGAACTTGAATATGCTTAGTTCGAGAATGTTGCATGGGATTATGACCAATCTTAATAGCACTTTCATTATCACAAAGCAATGGAACATTTTTCACATGGATTCCATAATCCTTAAGCGTTTGTGTCATCCATAGTAATTGTGCTAAACATGATCCGGTAGCAATATACTTAGCTTCGGCGGTAGATAGAGATACCAAATTTTGTTTCTTGGAGGACCAAGACACAAGAGATCTACCAAGAAATTGACATGTACCCGAGGTGGATTTTCTTTCAACCTTATCACCGGCATAGTCCGAATCGGAGTAACCAACAAGATTAAAGGAAGATCCCTTGGGATACCAAATGCCAAAGTTTGGTGTTTGTATCAAATATCTCACAATACGTTTCACGGCCAAAAGATGACACTTATAACCCACAAGTATAGGGGATCGCAACAGTTTTCGAGGGTAGAGTATTCAACCCAAATTTATTGATTCGACACAAGGGGAGCCAAAGAATATTCTCGAGTATTAGCGGCTGAGTTGTCAATTCAACCACACCTGAAAGACTGAATATCTACAGCAAAGTATTTAGTAGCAAAGTAGTATGGAAGTAACGGTAACAGTGGCGAAAGTAACAGTAGCGGTTTTGTAGCAATCGTAACAGTGGCAACGGAAAAGTAGCTTAGCAAAGATCAATATATGAGAAGCTCATAGGCAATGGATCAGTGATGGATAATTATGTCGGATGGCATTCATCATGCAACGGTTATAACATAGGGTGACATAGAACTAGCTCCAATTCATCAATATAATGTAGGCATGTATTCCGTATATAGTCATACGTGCTTATGGAAAAGAACTTGCATGACATCTTTTGTCCTACCCTCCCGTGGTAGCGGGGTCCTAATGGAAACTAAGGGATATTAAGGCCTCCTTTTAATAAAGAACCCGACCAAAGGATTAGCACTTAGTGAATACACGAACTCCTCAAACTACGGTAATCACCGAAAAGAATCCCAGTTATTGTCACCCTGGGGGATGCGGATCATAACTCGTAATAGGTGTCTACAACTTGCAAGATAGGATCAAGAACACATATATATTCATGAAAACATAATAGGTTCAGATCTGAAATCATGGCACTTGGGCCCTAGTGACAAGCATTAAGCATAGCAAAGTCATAGCAACATCAATCTCAGAACATAGTGGATACTAGGGATCAAACCCTAACAAAACTAACTCGATTACATGGTAAATCTCATCCAACCCATCACTGTCCAGCAAGCCTACAATGGAATTACTCACGAACGGCGGAGAGCATCATGAAATTGGTGATGAAGGATGGTTGGTGATGACGACGGCATCGATTTCCCCTCTCCGGAGCCCAAAACAGACTCCATATCTGCCTTCCCGAGGAAGAACAGGAGGTGGCGGCGGCTCCGTATCGTGAAACGTGATGAACTCTTCTCTCTAAATTTTTTCTCCCCAAATAGGGTTATATGGAGTTGGAGTTGAGGTCGGAGGTGTTGCAGGGGGGCCACAAGCCACCAGGGCACGCCCTAGGGGGGGCACCCCCTGGCTTGTGTCCAATGGTTGGACCCCCTCTGGTTGATTCTTCCGCCAGTATTTTTTATTAATTCCAAAAATATTCTCCGTAAATTTTCAGGTCAATCCGAGAACTTTTATTTCTGCACAAAAATAACACCAAGGCAATTCTGCTGAAAACAGCGTCAGTCCGGGTTAGTTCCATTCGAATCATGCAAATTAGAGTCCAAAACAAGGGCAAAAGAGTTTGGAAAAGTAGATACGATGGAGACGTATCAACTCCTCCAAGCTTAACCCTTTGCTTGTCCTCAAGCAATTCAGTTGACAAACTGAAAGTGACAAAGAAAAACTTTTACAAACTCTGTTTGATCTTGTTGTTGTAAATATGTCTAACTGATGTTCAGGTTTTCAGCAAAGATTATGGGCTAACCACATTCACAATAACATTTAGGTCTCACATTTACTCATATCAATGGCATAATCAACTAGCAAGCAATAATAATAAATCTCGGATGACAACAATTTTATCGAAACAATCATGATACAATATGATATAATGGTATCTCGCTAGCCCTTTCTTAGACCGCAAAACATAAATGCAGAGCACCTTTGATGAACAAGGGCTGACTGGAAATTGTAATTCATGGTAAAAGAGATCCAGTCACAGTCATACTCAATATCAATTAATAACCAAACATACAAATGACGGTGGTGCTCTCTAACTGGTGCTTTTTATAAGAGGAGGATGACTCAACAGTAAAGTAAAATAGATAGGCCCTTCGCAGAGGGAAGCATTGATTTGCAGAGGTGCCAAAGCTCGAGCCTTTTTTTAAAACATAGATGAATAAAATTTTGAGCGGTATGCTTTCATTGTCAACATAACAACCAAGAGATCTCGGTATCTTCCATGCTAGATACATTATAGGCGGTTCCCAAACAGAATGATAAAGTTTTTACTCCCCCTCCACCAATCAAACACACTCCACGGCTGGCCGAATCCACGGGTACCGTCCATAGAAACAACAATCCTGGGGGAGTTTTGTTTCATTATGTTTTGATTTGATTTTGGAGCATGGAACTGGGCATCCAGATTACCAGCCACTTTCTCATGAATGACAAGTGAATAAACACTCATCGTGAGAATAACCCACCTAGCATGGAGGATACCGATAGCCCCTAATCACTACATGAGCGATTCGGGCATACAAAACAGATTATCATTTGAAGGTTTAGAGGTTGGCACATGCAAATTTACTTGGAACGGCAGGTAAATACCACATATAGGAAGGTATGGTGGACTCATATGGAACAACTTTGGGTTTATGGAAGTGGATGCACAAGCAGTATTCCCGCTTAGTACAAGTGAAGGCTAGCAAGAGACTGGGAAGCGACCAACTAGAGAGCGGCAACAGTCATAAACATGCATTGAGATTAACCAACATTGAATGCAAGCATGAGTAGGATATAAATCACCATGAACATAAATATCGTGGAGGCTATGTTGATTTTGTTTCAACTACATGCGTGAACATGTGCCAAGTCAAGCCACTTGAATCATTCAAAGGAGGATACCATCCTATCATACTACATCACAACCATTTTAAAATGCATGTTGGCACTCAAGACAAACCATTATACACTCTTAGCTAATTAAGCATGGCATGAGTAACTATAATCTCTAATTGTCATTGCAAACATGTTTCATCCATAATGAGCTGAATCCAGAACGATGAGCTAATCATACTTACAAAAACAAAATAGGTCGAGTTCGTACCAGCTTTTCTCCATCTCAATCACTTCATCATATATCGTCATTATTGCCTTTCACTTGCATGACCGAACGGTGTGAATAATAATAAGAGTGCATGTGCACTGGACTAAGCAAGAATCTGCAAACAATTATTTAAAGAAGAAGACAAGGTAATATGGGCTCTCTGTAAGATAAACAACAATGCATATGAGAGCCACTCAACATTTTCATCGTGGTCTTCTCCTCTCGACCCAAAGAAAAGAATTTCAAAACAAGAACGAGAAAAACTATTTACACGAGAAAGCTCCCAACAAGCAAAAGAAGAACGAGAAATCTTTTTGGGTTTTCTTTTAATACTACAACTAAATATACTAGAAAGTGAAACTATAGCTAATTTGTTTTTGTTTTCTTAAGGTTTTTCTGACACACAAGAAGAAAGCGACAAAAAGAAATAAACTAACATGGATAATACAATGAAAAAGTATGAACACCGACAACTGGAATGAGTGTGTGAACATGAATGTAATGTCGGTGAGAAATACGTACTCCCCCAAGCTTAGGATTTTGGCCTAAGTTGGTCTATGGCCACAGCTGGCCTGGTTAATATCCAAAGTCATAGTTGGGGTTGTACTGGGCTGCGGCGGCTACCGCCTGAACGGCTGCAGCGCGGAGGCAAGCGGCTTCCGCCTCTCTCTCGTACTCGTTTGCCTCCTCTCTGGTTATAAAGTGTCTCCCTTTTTCCTGAAAGTTAAAGAAGGCAGGAGCAGGAAGGGTAATATGGACAGCACGCTGTCTATCAAAAATTAGTCGGTACAGGAAGGACTGTTCGTTCCTCTCAAGAAACTGGTAGCGCACCATAGCCTCATAATCAAGAAAAGCAGTAGGTAACTCAATGTCACTTCCCTTTATGGGTACCCCAAGATAATTAGCTACACGAGTGGCATAAATCCCGCCAAAGAAGTCTCCTTTCTTAGCATTTTTATGTAGCCTCCTAGCAATAATAGCCCCCAAGTTATATCGTCTATCACCCATTACCGCACTCTTAAGAATACTAAGATCAGGTACACAAAGGTGGCTATGATCATGTTTACCGTTAATAAATCTACCTATGAAGAGAGCAAAATAATGTATAGCAGGAAAGTGAATGCTCCCCAAGGTAGCCTGTGTAATGTTTCTAGTTTCTCCCACAGTGATGCTAGCAAGAAAATCATTATATTCAGTTTTGTGAGGATCACTATGGCTGCCCCATTGTGGAATTTTGCATGCATGGTTAAAATCTTCTAGGTCCATAGTATAAGATTCATCATAAAGATTTAATAAAACAGAGTGCGTATTACGCCTGGATGAAAATTCAAACCTCCGCACGAAGGAATCAGTGAGTTGATGATATTGCTTGCATTGGTCTGAAACGAAATCTTCAAGGCCAGCATTTCGTATGTACGCGTAAAATTCTTCCTTGAAACCGGCATGAACCATGAATTGATTCGACGGCCATTCACAAGGCCGCACTTGAGCTTCCCTCGGTGGTTCAAAGTCGGGCTCACGTATCGCGAGTGTCGGGGCCTTCTTGCTCGAGGAACCACCTTGGTATATTCTCCTCAACATCTTTCTTTTTCTGAAGAATTTTTGAAATTTTTAGTGACTCAAAATAAAGGTGAACAAAACTCAACAAAATTCAAAGCAACCACTCCCATAAGTGCCTAGAGGCTATATCATGCATCAAAACTACTTGAGACCATACAAATTTGACATGCAAGCTCAAGAACAAGGTCACCACAGCAGCAAAAATTTGCAATATATAAAGCACTAGAACAAAAACTAATTGGACCATTGGAGGAGTCACATACAGAAGAACAATCCCCCAAAACAGTTTTGCAAATGGAGCTTTGCACAAGGAGATCGAAAATTGCAGCAAAATGAGCTAGAACATGAGCTTGAACAATGGTGGGATTTTTTTCTGAAGGAAGACGAAGTGGATGGGTGCTGGAATAAGTGAGGGGGGCCTACGTGGGACCCATAAGCCAACAGGGCGCGCCCTGTGGGCTTGTGGCCCACTGGTGCAGCCCCCTGATGTATTCTCAGTGCCAGAAATTCTTAAATATTCCAGAAAAAATCATACTACATTTTCAGGGCATTTGGAGAACTTTTATTTTCAGGTCATTTTTTTCATTGCACGGATAATTCAGAAAACAGAAGTATAATAGTATTTTTGCTTTATTTATTCTAAACAATAGAAAGTAATAGTTGGGTACAGAAGGTTGTGCTTCCTAAATTCATCCATCTCATTCCCGTCAAAAGGAATTCATTAACAAGGTTGATCAAGTCTTATTAACAAACTTCTTTGGAGTAACATGAAACTGGAGAATTTTCGAATAACACTAAGTTACCTCAACGGGGACATGCATGTCCCCTACCATGATTATTTCATATTTCTTCTTGACAGTAGGGAGAGGGAATTTAAAACCTCCAATAGCAATTGTTGGAATTTCTCCAATAGAGTTGATACTATGAACTTGAGGTTGTTTCTTCGGAAAGTGCACCGTATGCTCATTACCATTAACTTGAAAAGTGACATTGCCTTTGTTGCAATCAATAACAGCCCCTGCAGTGTTCAAAAAGGGTCTACCAAGGATGATCGACATACTGTCGTCCTCGGGGATATCAAGAATAACAAAGTCCGTTAGGATAGTAACATTTCCAACTACGACAGGCACATCCTCACAAATACCGATGGGTAAAGCGGTTGATTTATCAGCCATTTGCAAAGAGATTTTAGTAGGTGTCAACTTATTCAAATCAAGTCTACGATATAAATAGAAAGGCATAACACTAACGTCGGCTCCCAAATCACATAAAGCAGTTTTAACATAATTTCTTTTAATAGAGCATGGTATAGTAGGTACTCCGGGATCTCCTAGTTTCTTTGGTATTCCACCCTTAAAGGTATAATTAGCAAGCATGGTGGAAATCTCAGCTTCCGATATCTTCCTTTTATTTGTCACAATATCTTTCATATACTTAGCATAAGGAGACATTTTCAGAATATCAGTCAAACGCATACGCAAAAAGACAGGCCTAAGCAATTAAACAAAACGCTCAAAGTCCTCATCATCCTTTTTCTTGGATGGTTTAGGAGGAAAGGGCATGGGTTTCTGAACCCATGGTTCTCTTTCTTTACCATGCTTCCTCGCAATAAAGTCTCTTTTATCATATCTTTTATTCTTAGGTTGTGGGTTATCAAGATCAACAGCAGGTTCAATCTCCACATCATTATCATTACTAGGTTGAGCATCAACATGAACATCATCATTAATATTATCACTAGGCTCTTGTTCATTACCAGATTGTGTCTCAGCATCAGAAATAGAAATATCATTTGGACTCTCAGGTGTGACAATAACAGGTTCACTATAGGCATGCAAAGTCTTATCATTATTCTTTTTCTTTCTTTTGCTAGAATGACTAGGTGCATCCGTGTTAATTCTCTGAGAATCTTGCTCAATTCTCTTGGGGTTGCCCTCAGGATATAAAGGTTCCTGAGTCATTTTACCACCTCTAGTCACTACTCTAACAGCATTATCATTCATCTCATTAAGCAAATCATTTTGTGCCTTAAGTACTTGTTCTACTTGAGTAGTTACCATGGAAGCATGTTTACTGATAAGCTGGAGATCATTAACAGTTCTACTCATATATTCACCTAACCGATCAAGCATGTAAGCATTATGTTTCAATTGTCTACTAACATAAGCATTGAAATTTTCTTGCTTAACAATAAAGTTATCAAACTCATCCAAGCATTGGCTAGCAGACTTATTATAAGGAATATCACCTTCATCAAATCTACGGAGAGAATTTACCTCTACTACCTGTGTCGGGTTATCAAGACCATGTATTTCTTCAATAGGTGGTAGATTCTTAACATCTTCAGCTTTAATACCTTTTTCTTTCATAGATTTCTTTGCCTCTTGCATATCTTCAGGACTGAGAAATAGAATACCTCTTTTCTTCGGAGTGGACTTTGGAGGTGGTTCGGGAATAGTCCAATCATTATCATTGCTCAATATATTATTCAATAGTAGTTCACTTGTTCAACAGTTCGTTCCCTGAAAACACAACCAGCACAACTATCTAGGTGATCCCTAGAAGCATCGGTTAGTCCATTATAAAAGATATCAAGTATTTCGTTTTTCTTGAGAGGATGATTAGGCAAAGCATTAAGTAATTGGAGAAGCCTCCCCCAAGCTTGTGGGAGACTCTCTTCTTCAATTTGCACAAATTTAAATATTTCCTGCAAGGCAGCTTGTTTCTTATGGGCAGGAAAATATATTTCAGAGAAGTAATATATCATATCTTGGGGACTACGCACACAACCAGGAGCAAGAGAATTAAACCATATCTTAGCATCACCCTTTAATTAGAAAGGAAACAACTTAAGAATATAGTAATAACGAATTTTTTCCTCATGAGTAAATAGGGTGGCTATATCATTCAATTTACTAAGATGTGCCACAACAGTTTCAGACTCATAACCATGGAAAGGATCCGATTCAACCAAAGTAATTAACTCAGGATCTGAAAGTGTGTTATATCGACTAGAGGGGGGGTGAATAGGCGATTTTTACAAATTCATCACTGAGGAATTTCAACTTTAGGAATTTGAAATGTGATGAATAACTAGCAGCGGAATAAGTACTCAAGTGCATACGAAGCATAGCGATCGCATAGTCGTCATGATGAAATAAAACATGCATAGATTACAGATAGCGTGATACAGGATAAGCAGGTGAGGAACAAGGTAACTTGAAGAGTTTGAGGTGAGGAAATTGAGAAAGTCTTCGGTCAAATTCTTCAAACATTAACGATCAATTTCATCAACACATATATGAGGAAATGAAAGGGTTGAGGAAATAGAACCAGGAAGCTTGATGAAGACAATGGTTTGATGACCCAGTTCCAACTGCTGTGACAGTCGTACGTCTGGTTTGGAGCGGCCTGGTATTTAAACCAGAAGACACACAGTCCGAGGACACACAGTCATTACCGTATTCTCCTTGAGCTAAGGTCACACAGACCTCGCCCAACACTCGTGGTAAGTCTTCAGGGTAGACTTCCAAAACCCTCACAAACTGGTCACCCGGCGATCCACAATTGACTGCTGGATGCTCTAGACCAAGGTCACTACTTTGTGATCCCCAATTGACTGCAGGATGCACTAGACCATGACGCCTAACCGTTTGGAAGATACACAGTCTTCAAAGGTAACAAGCGTCGGTTCCACACAGGAACAATTTCTTCAGTGATGCTCAATCACTTTGGGTTTGGTGGTTTGGTTTGGGGTTTTTCCTCACTGATGATTTTCTCTCAAAGTCCTCGAGGAATGGGATGCTCTCAAATGACAAGTGTCAGTTCTCTCTCGGAGCAGCCAACCAGCTAGTGGTTGTGGGGGGCGGCTATTTATAGCCAGGGTGCAACCCGACATGATAAGACATAAATGCCCCCAATGATATGACCGTTATGTGGATAGGATGATTGGGGACAGCTGGCACTTAGCACAGCAACGGTTGGTATTTCAAACTATGAAAGTCCTCAGGCTTATCATATTCCTCACTTGTAGGCAATTCGCACTGGCGAAATCCTAACTCCTCAGTCAGACCAATTTCCTCAGAGACCAGAAGATCATCGTCTCTGTCACTAAAGAACTTGACTGAACTGCAAGAGATTTCCAAAGGCTTCACTCGAAGGATTGGATAGGTTGAGGCTTTTGAGTTGAGCATCAGTTGGAAATTTTCCTTAGTATTACCTCGGCCCACTTTAACAGTACGGTGTTTCCTATGACTCAAAGAAAGGAAATGAAACTACGAAAACAAAAGTCTTCACACTTCATAGTCCTCGTTCATATCTTCAAGGTCACACCAACTTCTTATTTTTCAAAGTCTTCAGGGAATACCAAAGTCTTCAGCAAAGTCTTCACCAAAGTCTTCAGTTGAAGACATACATTTTTAGGGGTCGATAATCTCCGAATGTATCAAACTCCTCAGCGACTTATAGAGCCTGTGTACACTTACAAACGCATTAGTCTCTTAACCTATAAGTCTTCAATACACCAAAATCACTAAGGGGCACTAGATGCACTAACAATCTCCCCCTTTTTGGTGATTGATGACAAATAGGTTAAGTTTTCAACGCTGATAATAATATGAAGTGTAAGTACTGAGTTTGAGGAATTTGATTGCAAGATATAGAAGAACTCCCCCCTGAAGATGTTCATATTTGAGGAATTTGCTTTGGACTGCAAATGCACATGGCAGGTTAAAATCATGGAGAACTCCCCCTAAATCTTGTAATCCATACACGCATTTAATATATATCATGAGGAAATTGAAATGCATGATGGAAAATGGGGTCTGAGGAAATTCAACATGCGTGCATTAAGATAACATGAGGAAATAGCATGCGGAAAGCAGTTCAAAAGCATCAGACCACCATCGGACTTAAGTTTACAACTCAACCAACAAAAGCTTCAGAAGAGCGAGAGTTGTAACTTAAACAAAAACAGCCCATATATAGAGACCCGCTTGAAGACTAACTCAAATTTTCGCCCCCTTTGTCATCGAAGGCCAAAAGGGATGAAAAATGAGGACTAACGCCACTGAATAATTTCATCTTGAAGCTGGTGGAGGAGCGCCAGCATTGTCGGGGTCATTCGTTGATGTAGGGCCTGTAGCAGTGTCGTCAATATCCTCAGCTTCATCCGCCTGGCGTGATGAAGAAAATGAGCTTGTAACCAGCTGAGGAACTTGAACTTTCTTACATTTCTTCCTTGGAGGGATGGACCAATCAAAGTACTGCTGAAATTCCATCTCCTTGAGTTCTTCAGGAGTCTTGAGGTGAGACAGAATGGCCCATGTGCGGTCAAAGACTTCATGAAGATAATAGTGGTTCTTCCTCACAGAGTTGTGCGTGACAGTTATGTCTTGAAGAAGTGAACCAAACTGACGCTTTACCCACTTGTGATTGCGATCAATCTTCTGATGAAGACTAAGAAGAAGCTCTCGATCAGTCATCACACGAGGGGCAGTTTCTTGAGGATTTTGCGCTGAGGCTTTTGCGGCAGAATCTTGGGTAGCAGTGTCATCATTGGTGGAATAAGATGCAGCCTTGAGAAACTGACCATCCAATGGACGAGTACCTTCATCAATGATAGCTTTGCCTTTACCCGCTACTGAAGAAAATGAGCTCTTGAGGACTTCGATTGGAGGCAGAAAGCTAAAGTGATTCTGAAAGTCAGCCTTGAATGGATGTGAAGACCTTGATCTGATGAATTTCATGATCCAGGGAGCGTAAGGCTTCAATTCAAACGGGGCTGAAGCAGCATTGGCCAAAGTCCTCATGAAGAAATCATGGTAATTGATGGGAACCCCATGAATGATGTTGAATAGCATGTTCTTCATGATTCCCTCCACTTCTTCTTCTTCAGAGTTGTGGCCCTTCTAAGGACTAAGGGTTTTGGTCAGAATGCGATAGACTGTCCTGGGCACATAGAGCAAATCCTTCACAAGGAAGGAAGTCCTTTGAGGTTGTCCAGGAGCCAATGGCTTCATCAGCACTTGCATCATATCATTGGGCAGAGCAGGTTCATCAAACAGGCATCTTGCTCCTTCTGAGGGAATTGGTATTGTGACAGCCGAAGTAATTCAGAGGCTGGAGCAGTGTAGTGAGTGGATCCAGTCATCCAGTCCAAGACCCAAGAATTGACATCAGAGGCATCACCTGAGATGTGCAAGGAGGCATAGAATTGAAGAATCAGCTCTTCATTCCAATCACATATCTCCGCACAGAAAGGAAGTATTCCTGCATCATGAAGGACTGCGAGCACCGGTGTGAAACATGGGATAGTTTCCATGTCCGCATGAGGAATTTGCTGGTGCTCGAAGACTTTCTCCTTGTCAAACAGTACTGATGCATAGTAGTTCATCTACGTAGGTGTCCAGAATCTGGTGCGACCGGCCCTTGCAGAGTCCTAAGGATTTGGCCCATTGAAGAAAATGTGCTCGTTGAAGAAATTGGTCTTGATGAATTTGGGGCGCTTTGAGCTTTTGAAGGGCATCTTGGGCTTCGGCTGAAGGTTTGGCTTGAAGCGGCCCACAATTTCCTTAGGCATAGGAGGAACTTCTTCAGATTGAGGAATTTGAATAGCAGTTTCCTCATTTGCAGTTGGAGCAGCAATTTCTTCAGCTGTTGCAGCTGGAATTTCTTCAGTATGAATTTCTTCAGTCTGGGCTGGAGACTGAGGAATTTGAGTGAGGGGAGTGGTCATTGGTGAATTTGGGTGTGCAGCTTCCCAATATTCATCATTGATAAGAGGAGTTGTGTTTCCAATGTCCACATCCTTTCCCATTTCTTCAACGCCGGCCTCTTCAGCAGTCAACTGAGGCAGGGGCGATGATACCATTGGGGTTGAAGCATTTGCTTCCACCTCAATTTCTTCATCAATCTGCTCTGAGGAAGCAGCAGAATGATCTTCTTCATCCTCATCATTTGGAATGTCATAGTCAACACCAAATGGAATTATCTCATAGGCAGGTACGGAGGAGATTGGGGTTGCATCAATGGGCTCAGTTGAAGAACTTGGCATAGTCTTCAACTTCTTCACAGCTGAGGATTCTGAAGTTGATGCTCTTCTTTTCTTAGCAGCTATCTTCTCCGCAGCCTTTGTTTTCTTCGCTTCTGATGCAGAAGGAAGGTTGATGTTCTTCACCCTTGAGGATTTTGCAGTTTCAGCAGAGGGTGAAGGCGGAGCATTTTCTTCAGGCATGACTGATGCAGTCGTCCTAGCGGTCTCAATTTCATCAGGCGCAGCAAAAGTTTCAGCTAGCCTGGCAATTTCTTCAGGAGCAACAGTGGTGGTTGCCCTGACAGGTTCTTCAGCAGTCTGAACTTCTTCAACTGCTCGTGCAGTTTCTTCAACAGGCTGAGCAGATTCTTCAGCCTGAGGAATTTGCTATTGCAGTTGAGCTGCAACCCTTGAGTTGTGATCTTTAACTGCAGCTTGGGCTGCCCTGACAAATCTTACTTTCGTGCCCTTCCATTCAACATCATATTTAGCTTGTTCATCAGTAAGGCAGCGAATTTCAGACAGAACTGTGATGAGTTGATTGGGAGTCAAATTCATCACATTGTTCTTCAGGAATTTTTCTTTTCTGGCCCTACTTCTCTTAGCTCTCTGAGCTTGATTTCTCTTCCATTTTTCCTCAGCTATGAAGTGTGTGAGGACATGGTCCACACCAAGAGGTAGGCTCAGTGAGGAAAGTGGAGTGCTGGGATCCTCATGCCATATGTCAATGAAGTTGAGGATCATCTTTGGATCCAGCATAAGAGGAACAGAGCTGCCCTTGGCTATTGCAGCTCTTTGCTGACTGTTTCTGATGATTTATTACAATTCTTCATTAGTAGCCTCATCATCATCCTCAGATCCTGAGGGTACATTCACAGTAGCTTGGCTTTTGTGAGGACTTGGTCTCTGACCTCGTCCAGCAGTTCTCTTTATCTTCATCAAAGTAGGGCTTGTTGAAAACTGTGCTTGGGCTGAGGAACTTGCAGAGCCCCCTGAAGCAATTGTGAAGCCAGTAGTCCTCTGACATGTTGCAAGATTTACTGGTGTTGAGGACTTTGCGGCAGCAGCTGATGATTGTGCAGCTACTGAAGGCATTGCAGTGGCCTTTGAAGAATTTACATGAGGATTTTGCAGTGAGGACTTTGAAGTTGAGATTTTTGACTTCACTGCAGACTTCTTCACCATTGATTTCTTCGAAGCACTATCAGAGGCTCCGGCAGAGGCAGCAGCAGCAGCAGAATCTTCATTGAATTTCTTCACTTCCGCTTTGGCAGTTCTCTGAAGCTTTTGTTGATGCTTTGCCCATTCATCTGGAAAGTCTTCACCATGAGCAATGCTAGTGGGATCGACTTCTTGATCATCAGCAGGAGGAGCCCTTTTGCAAGGAGGTTTGAGGGCGAATTTCTTCATATACTTGGGAGTGACATAGCGATAGTCTCTCCACTCCTTTGCCCACCTCCGTTCAATCCTCTGAATTCTGATTTTCCTCTGCTCTTTTGTTTCTTTGCCATGAATGGCCTCATCTGGAGTACAGTAACCAGCATATAGATCCTCAGGTATCTCAAAAGCAGTGTTTTGTTCAGCTTTCTTTCCACCCTTCTGAGGTCTTTTACTATCTGCCATTTTCTTCACTTGATGACTTTGAACTCTTGATGATTCTGAAGATGTATACAGTTTTTCCTCAAGAAACGCTGCAAATGAGTTAAGTTGATGAGAACCTAGTGATTCATCAGCAGACATTTGTACCTGTGAACAGAGTATAGGTGCGAGGAATTTGAAGAGGTCATATGCGTTCTCAGAATTTTTTTCAAAATACATCAAGTTGAGGATTTTGACCATAGATGTCTTGAGGAATTTCACTAAGTGTTCTTTGTCTTAGGTTCCAGAGTTGTGCGAATACGTAGATCCACACAATTGAGGAATCTTGAAGAAAATCATAACTTAGGGAAAAACATCAAGGGATTGAAACATGTAAGGTGCTTGAGAAGATGATTCTTGAAGAATAAACACTTTTGAGGATTTTGTGGAAGACTTGAAGATCAAACAAGCGCAGTAAAATTAGATTTTATTTACCCTGATGAAGAACACGACGAACAGAGAGATGAAATCTGGGAAGTTCATCCGTCCAGATCTCCCACGCCCTAGCTTGGCAGAGGGAGACAGCTACAGCGGTGGCGGGGTGAAGACTTCCGCGGCCGATGCGAGTACGGCGACGGCGAGGTCGAGGCAGTGAAGCTCTTCCTCTCCGGCGGTGATGATTTGAGCGGCGGCGCTAGGTTTGAGGTCGGGAGAGATGGGAGTGAGGAGTAACTCGAGCACAGTGAAGGGAAGGGGGTATATATAGTGGCAGTAAAAATGAATCGGCCCGAAGATTTTGGACCAGATTGCCCCTGACCCTTGCTCTCCATGCGACATGTGTCACCCACGTTCTGAGTAGTGGAGATAGTGGGGGGATCGTGGCTTATCCAGTCGTGGGAATCGGAACTGTTTGAGCGGGAAGTGCCGAAAAATTTGATAGTGAAAATTTTAAAGTTTCCGTTCGCAAATTCTTCAGCTGTCATGGATACAGTGAAGACTTTGAACAAGTTTCAAAGTAGAACGCATATGAAGAATTTGTGAACAGACTGGATTGAGTTTAGCATAGAGGGGGGAACGGGTCCGATCACATTCACTTAGATGAAAATCAACTTGAAGAATTTGCAATAAGTGAATGCTGTTGAGGACATTGAAAACTCATATATATATATATATAGTCAATAAAGAGCACGAGTTTCATAGTTTGAAGAATTTGAAAAGTTGAGGAATTTTCAAACATGAGGAATTTGAAAATTTGAAGAATTTGCAAAATGATGAAAAACTCAACTCTGAAGAATTTCAACTATTGTTGGTGGCGTGACCCACCGTATAAGAATGATGATTTCAGAGACCGCGTACAATTGTCATAGGGTTCTGAGAATCAAATTCTTCATTAATTTCTTCACACTTAGAGAGTTATTCTTCATTGATTGAAGAAAAACATTACTTCGTGTGTTGCACATCAAAGTCATCAATTTTGCATAAGTGTTAGGATGTGTGTCCTTTCAAAGAACATTCGAAGATTCTAAGATATTTAGCTCACACCGCAACTTGCAAAATCTCTTTTCATCCAAGGGCTTAGTGAAGATATCGGCCAGTTGTTCTTCAGTGGGGATGTGGTCGATGGAGATGTCACCCTTGAGTACATGATCTCGAAGAAAATGATGACGAATCTGGATGTGCTTGGTCTTGGAGTGCTGAACTGGGTTGTACGCAATCTTGATAGCGCTCTCATTATCGCAGTAGAGAGGCACATTCTTCACCTTGATGCCATAGTCCTTGAGGGTTTGCTTCATCCACAACAACTGAGCGCAACATGAGCCAGCAGCAATGTACTCAGCTTCAACAATAGAAAGTGACACGCAGTTCTGCTTCTTCGAGGACCAACAGACTAAGGATCGTCCGAGGAAATGACATGTGCCTGAGGTTGACTTGCGATCCACACGATCTCCAGCATAGTCAGCATCTGAGTATCCGACGAGGTGAAGATTTGAGCCCTTGGGATACCATAATCCAAGTGTTGGTGTGTGAGCTAAGTATCGAAGAATATGTCTCACAGCCTTATGGTGTGATTCCTTCGGTGTTGCTTGGAATCGGGCACACATGCAAACACTTAGCATAATATCAGGCCTAGATGCACATAGATACAATAAAGAGCCAATCATGGAGCGGTATACCTTCTGATCGAAATCTTTACCATTTTCGTCAGTGCAGAGGTGGCCTTTTGAAGGCATTGGAGTTTTGACGCCTTTGCATTCGTGCATGTTGAATTTCCTCAAAACATCCTTGAGGTATTTCTCTTGTGAGATGAAGATGCCATTGTCTTGCTGACGAATTTGAAGACCTAAAAAGAATTTCAACTCTCCCATCATAGACATTTGATATTCTTCACTCATCATATAGGCAAATTCATCACTGTAACGTTTGTTAGTACAGCCAAAGATAATATCGTCTACATATATTTGGCATATGAACAGTTCATTGTCATAGGATTTAGTGAAAAGAGTTGGGTCGAGTGAACCGGGTTTGAAGCCTTTCTTCATGAGGAATTCCTTCAGAGTGTCATACCACGCCCGAGGGGCCTGCTTGAGGCCATAGAGGGCCTTGTTGAGTCTGAAGACTTTGTCAGGATGCTTAGGGTCTTCAAAACATGGGGGTTGAGCAACATATACTTCTTCCTCAAGCTTACCATTGAGGAATGCACTTTTCACATCCATTTGATATAAAATGATATCATGATGGTTAGCATAAGCAAGCAATATGCGAATAGCTTCAAGTCTAGCAACAGGTGCAAAAGTTTCATCAAAGTCAATTCCTTCAACCTGTGTGTAGCCTTGAGCTACAAGACGAGCCTTATTCCTTACCACAAGGCCATTTTCATCTTGCTTGTTGCGGTAGATCCACTTGGTACCTATGATGTTATGCTTGCAAGGATCTGGCCGCTTGACAAGTTCCCACACATTGTTGCGCTTGAATTGATGCAATTCCTCTTGCATAGCTTGAATCCACTCAGGCTCCATGAAAGCTTCATCAACTTTGGTGGGCTCTATCATAGAGACAAAAGCAAAATGCCCACAAAAGTTAGTCAGATGTGAAGCTCTTGAGCGAGTGAGAGGACCTGGTGCATTGATGTTGTCGATGATTTTGTCAATCTGCACTTCATTTGCAACTCTTGGATGAGCAGGTTGACGTGGCTGAGGATTTTCTTCACCACCATTTTCTTCAGGTGTATCAGCATGAATGTCTTCATTGATTGGAATGACTTCCTCAGTAGGTTGAGGATTTTCTTCAGTGGGTACTACATCCTCAGTAGCCTTCAACTTAATGGATTCCTCAGGAGACTTTTCATCTATCACAGAAGGCAGGTGCTCTCTTTGCGAGCCGTTAGTTTCATCGAACCGCACATCTATAGTTTCAACAACCTTTTGATGGTAGGTGTTGAAGACTCTGTAGGTGTGCGAGTCCTTTCCGTAACCAAGCATAAAACCTTCATGTGCTTTAGGTGCAAATTTAGAACTATGGTGAGGATCTCTTATCCAGCATTTTGCACCGAAGACTTTGAGATAACTTACATTGGGTTTCTTGCCGGTCATAAGTTCATATGATGTCGTCTTGAAGAATTTGTGAAGATATACCCGGTTGATGATGTGGCATGATGTATCAATTGCCTCAGGCCAGAAGCGACGAGGAGTCTTGTATTCATCAAGCATGGTGCGAGCCATCTCAAAAAGAGTCATGTTCTTGCGCTCCACGACGCCGTTCTGCTGAGGAGTATATGGGGCAGATAGCTCATGAGTAATACCAAGTTCATCAAGATATTCATCAAGATTGGTGTTCTTGAACTCAGTCCCATTATCACTCCTGATATGCTTTATCTTGACGCCGAAGTTTGTTGAGGCCCTTGAAGCAAATCGTCTGAAGACATCCTGCACTTCAGACTTGTACAGAATAATATGCACCCAAGTGTAACGAGAGTAATCATCAACAATGACAAAGCCATACAAACATGAAGAATTTGTTAGTGTGGAATAATGAGTGGGGCCAAAGAGGTGCATGTGAAGCAATTCAAAAGGTTGAGTCGTGGTCATGATTGTCTTTGAGGGATGCTTGGATCTGGTCATCTTCCCAGACTCACAAGCACCACAGAGGTGATCCTTGAGGAATTTGACACCTTCAATGCCAATGACGTGCTTTTTCTTCATGAGCGTGTGCAAGTTCCTCATACCAGCATGTCCAAGTCGTCGATGCCATAGCCAGCCTTCTGAGGACTTTGCAAGTAGGCACGTGGCAGGCTGAGGACCTGTAGAGAAATCAACAATATACAAGTCTCCTCTCCTAAAGCCTTCGAAGACTTTGGAATGGTCAGATTCCATGATGACAACACAACGATATTTTCCAAAGATGACAACCATATCAAGATCACAAAGCATTGAGACAGACATGAGGTTGAACCCGAGGGATTCGACAAGCATCACCTTGTCCATGTGTCGGTCCTTGGAGATTGCAACCTTACCTAGACCCAATACCTTGATTTCTCCTTTGTCAGCGTAGGTGATATGCTTCAGATGAGATGGGGCAAGTGGCATATTCATCAGTAGACTCTTGTCACCAGTCATGTGGTTGGTGCATCCACTGTCGAGGACCCACTCAGTAGTTTTTGGAGTTTCATCCTGCAGATGAATTAGTACAACTTATGAACTCATATGTTTCAGAGTGAAGAATATGACATCAAATTCATCAGGCAGAATTTCATCACACAACATAGTAAGTAAAGCAGTGTGAGGATGTGAGAAATGAGGAATTCATTTCTGCATGATTAGCTTGCGTCCTTTCAAGCATTTCTTCGGGTCTCCAGCAAATTCATCAGACGTTCAAGTTCGTTTGGAGACCTGACCCTGCATAAGAAGTTAGTTCAACTTCTTCACCACCCACATCTGGAGGGGTGGCAAAGAGTTCATCATTCTACGAGCTCCATATGAGAAGGGAGGCATTGAAGCTAGTGCACTTCGTTTCACAGGACTAGGGTTAGAGTACTCATATGAATAAGCAGAGAAATTCTTTGAGGACTTATGAACATAATGATTTGAAGAATAATGCACATATTCAGAACTCTTAGATTTTCCATGCGAAACAGATGCATTAGCACGAGAATGATAGTTTTGACCATTTGAGGAATTTGGTCCAAGTGAAGACTTTGGTCCATATGAGGAATTTGATCTGGGGTTCCTCATGGGTGGTGTAGTGAGGACATTCACTTGAAGATTTTCCAAGCAACTGTTAGGAACCCAGATTTTCCTCATAGGTGAACCGTTCCTGCAGTTAGTTCCAACAAATCTGGCAAATACTTCACCTTTCTGATTTTTGAAGAATTTGTATTTGGAGTCAAATGACTCATCAGAGGAATATGCAGTTTCACAAGTAAAGCCAGATAAAGTGGATGGATCCACAGGAGGTCCTTTTGCAGCAACCCATGAAGTTTTGGGGTACTGCTCAGGTGTCCAGTAGGATCCATCAGCATTGAGTTTCCTCTCAAATGCAATACCCTCTTTCCTAGGGTTCCTGTTCAGAATCTGCTTTTTGAGCACATCGCAAAGGGTTTGATGCCCTTTGAGACTTTTGTACATGCCTGTCACATACAATTCCTTCAACCCTGCATTTTCGTCAGTGATACTTGTGGTATCCTCAGATGAGGAATTTGTGACCATGGGGATAGTTGAAGAATTTGCAGTAATAGAAGCATTTGAACATTCAGGTAAAGAATTAGCAGTTTCACGTTCGATGCATTTCATACATGGTGGAACAAATTCTTCCTGAGCGGTATTGATCTGTTGAGCCAGTAAGGAATCGTTTTCCCTTTGGAGATCCTCATGAGCCACTCTTAGTTTCTCAAGATCTTGCTTTCTTTGAAGAAATTCATAAGAAAGCTTCTCATGGTCAACTAAGAGAGCATTGTGATGACTGTGAAGGTTATCATACTTTGTCTGAAGAATTTTGAGATCATCAGACAGAGTTTGAGTCCGATCCACTTCCTCATTCAACAGATCATCGCTTTTGTCTAGCAATTTCTGAAGCTTTTCAAGTGCACTTTGTTGCTTAGTGGCAATTTTAGCAAGTTTGGCATAGCTAGGTTTCACATATTCATCTGATTCACCTTCACTTGATTAAGAAGAAGAGTGATGCTTGTGTACCTTGGAACCTTTTGCCACGAAGCAGTAAGTGGGAGCATATTCATCATTGCTGACGTCAGAGTCGTTGGAGTGGTCATTTTCTTCATCGTTGAAGATGGACTTGCTGACGAAAGTAGTGGCGAGGGCAAGGCTAGCAACACTGGAGTCAGACTCCTCCTCAGATTCTTCCTCTTCTTCATATTCTTTAGATTCTTCTTCAGAATCCATTTCCTTGCCAATGAAAGCCCGAGCCTTTCTGGAGCCATTCTTCTTGTGCGATGAGGGCTTTGAAGATGAGGACTTTGAAGTTGAGGACTTTGAAGATTTCTTCTTTTTCTTCGAGTCATCAGAACTGTAGTCCTTGTATTTCTTCTTCTTTGATTCTTTTTCCCAGAGAGGATAGTCAGAGATAAAGTGACCAGACTTCTTGCATTTGTGACAAGTTCTCTTCTTGTAGTTGCTTGAGGAATCTGATTTCCTCAAACCACTTTTTGATGACTTTCCAGATCTGCCTCTCCTTGAGAACTTCTGGAATTTCCACACGAGCATTGCCAGTTCCTGACTCAGTTCTTCAGGATCACCAAGGCTACTATCAGAATCTTCGTCTTCGGATGAGGAAATTGCTTTTGCCTTCAGAGCATGAGATCTTCCATAGCTTGGTCCGTAGAGGTCTCTCTTCTCAGCTTGTTGGAATTCATGAGTATTGAGTCTCTCAAGTATATCAGCAGGATCAAGTGACTTGTAGTCTGCACATTCTTGAATCATCAAAGCCAGTGTATTGAATGAGGAATCAAGAGATCTTAGCAGTTTCTTCACCACCTCGTGGTCAGTGATATCCGTGGCACCCTGTGCTTGAAGCTCGTTGGAGATATCAGTGAGGCGATCAAAAGTTTGCTGAACATTTTCATTGTCGAGTCTTTTGAAGCGGTTGAAGAGATTGCAAAGGACATCAACACGAGAGTCACATTGAGTGGAAACACCTTCATTGACTTTGGACAGCCTATCCCAGATAAGCTTAGCAGTCTCCAAAGCACTCACTCTGCCATACTGACCTTTGCTCAGATGGCCACAGATGATATTCTTCGCTTGAGAATCGAGTTGCTTGAATTTCTTCGCATCAGCAGCAGTAACAGTCGGAGATGTGCGGGGAACACCATTTTCCACAACATACCAAAGATCGTTGTCAATAGCTTCAAGATGCATGCGCATCTTGTTTTCCAGTAGGGGTAGTCCGTCCCATCAAAGGTAGGACACCCTGTGGAAACCTTGATCATACCTGCAGTCAACATAACTAGAACTCCAGGTGGTTAAACCGAAATCACACAGAACAAGGGAGTACCTCGCTTTGATACCAATTGAAAGTGCGTTATATCGACTAGAGGGGGGGTGAATAGGCGATTTTTACAAATTCATCACTGAGGAATTTCAACTTGAGGAATTTGAAATGTGATGAATAACTAGCAGCGGAATAAGTACTCAAGTGCATACGAAGCATAGTGATCGCATAGTCGTCATGATGAAATAAAGCATGCACAGATTACAGATAGCGTGTTACAGGATAAGCAGGTGAGGAACAAGGTAACTTGAAGAATTTGAGGTGAGGAAATTGAGAAAGTCTTTAGTCAAATTCTTCAAACAGTAGAGATCAATTTCATCATAACATATATGAGGAAATGAAAGGGTTGAGGAAATAGAACCAGGAAGCTCGATGAATACAATGGTTTGATGACCCAGTTCCAACTGCTGTGACAGTCGTACGTCTGGTTTGGAGCGGCCTGATATTTAAACCAAAAGACACACAGTCCTAGGACACACAGTCCTTACCGTATTCTCCTTGAGCTAAGGTCACACAGACCTCGCCCAACACTCGTGGTAAGTCATCAGGGTAGACTTCCAAAACCCTCACAAACTGGTCACCTGGCGATCCACAATTGACTGCTGGATGCTCTAGACCAAGGTCACTTCGTGATCCCCAATTGACTGCAGGATGCACTAGACCATGACGCCTAACCGTCTGGAAGATACACAGTCTTCAAAGGTAACAAGCGTCGGTTCCACACAGGAACAATTTCTTCAGTGATGCTCAATCACTTTGGGTTTGGTGGTTTGGTTTGGGGTTTTTCCTCACTGATGATTTTCTCTCAAAGTCCTCGAGGAATGGGATGCTCTCAAATGACAAGTGTCAGTTCTCTCTCGGAGCACCCAACCAGCTAGTGGTTGTGGGGGGCGGCTATTTATAGCCAGGGTGCAACCCGACATGATAAGACATAAATGCCCCCAATGATATGACCGTTATGTGGATAGGATGATTGGGGACAGCTGGCACTTAGCACAACAACGGTCGGTATTTCGAACTATGAAAGTCCTCAGGCTTATCATATTCCTCACTTGTAGGCAATTCGCACTGGCGAAATTCTAACTCCTCAGTCAGACCAATTTCCTCAGAGACCAGAAGATCATCGTGTCTCTCACTGAAGAACTTGACTGAACTGCAAGAGATTTCCAAAGGCTTCACTCGAAGGATTGGATAGGTTGAGGCTTTTGAGTTGAGAATCAGTTGGAAATTTTCCTTAGTATTACCTCGCCCCCCTTTAACAGTGCGGTGTTTCCTATGACTCAAAGAAAGGAAATGAAACTACGAAAACAAAAGTCTTCACGCTTCATAGTCCTCGTTCATATCTTCAAGGTCACACCAACTTCTTCTTTTTCAAAGTCTTCAGGGAATACCAAAGTCTTCAGCAAAGTCTTCACCAAAGTCTTCACCAAAGTCTTCAGTTGAAGACATACATTTTTAGGGGTCGATAATCTCCGAATGTATCAAACTCCTCAGCGACTTATAGAGCCTGTGTACACTTACAAACGCATTAGTCTCTTAACCTATAAGTCTTCAATACACCAAAATCACTAAGGGGCACTAGATGCACTAACAGGATCGACAGAGAATTCATAATCCTTATCAGTAACAAAAATAGGTGAAGTTGCAAACTTAGGATCATATTGCATTCTAGCATCCAAAGATTTTTCCTTCCACTTGCATAGTAATTTCTGAAGATCATCTCTATCCTTACAAGCAAGAAAGTCCCTAGCTACCTCTCCCTCCATAACATAACCGTTAGGTATATTAGGCAATTGATATCTAGGAGAGCTAGGTCTAACAGGTTTCTCATAGTGTTCCGTTTCAATAATTTCATTAGTTTCAGAAATATCATCAGTTTCAGTGATCTTATTTTCTCTAACCCTAGCAAGTTGTTCATCAAGAAATTCACCCAATGGCACAGTATTATCAAGCAAAGTATCATCATAAGCATCATGCATAGCAGAAGTGGCATCATCAATTACTTGCGACATATCAGAATCAATAGCAGGTGGTGGTGTCGCAAATTTACTCATAACAGAAGGTGAATCAAGTGCAGAGCTAGATGGCAGTTCCTTACCTCCCCTCGTAGAAGAGGGATAGATCTTGGTTTTTGGGTCTTTAAGATTCTTCATAGTGATCAACAGATATAAATCCCAAGTGACTCAGAGAATAGAGCTATGGTCCCCGGCAACGGCGCCAGAAAAAGGTCTTGATAACCCACAAGTATAGGGGATCACAACAGTTTTCGAGGGTAGAGTATTCAACCCAAATTTATTGATTCGACACAAGGGGAGCCAAAGAATATTCTCGAGTATTAGCAGCTGAGTTGTCAATTCAACCACACCTGAAAGACTGAATATCTACAGCAAAGTATTTAGTAGCAAAGTAGTATGGAAGTAACGGTAACAGTGGCGAAAGTAACAGTAGCGGTTTTGTAGCAATCGTAACAGTGGCAACGGAAAAGTAGCTTAGCAAAGATCAATATATGAGAAGCTCGTAGGCAATGGATCAGTGATGGATAATTATGTCGGATGGCATTCATCATGCAATGGTTATAACATAGGGTGACACAGAACAAGCTCCAATTCATCAATATAATGTAGGCATGTATTCCGTATATAGTCATACGTGCTTATGGAAAAGAACTTGCATGACATCTTTTGTCCTACCCTCCCGTGGTAGCGGGGTCCTAATGGAAACTAAGGGATATTAAGGCCTCCTTTTAATAGAGAACTGGACCAAAGCATTAGCACTTAGTGAATACATGAACTCCTCAAACTCAGAACATAGTGGATACTAGGGATCAAACCCTAACAAAACTAACTCGATTACATGGTAAATCTCATCCAACCCATCACCGTCCAGCAAGCCTACGATGGAATTACTCATGAACGGTGGAGAGCATCATGAAATTGGTGATGAAGGATGGTTGGTGATGATGACGGCGTCGATTTCCCCTCTCCGGAGCCCAAAACAGACTCCAGATCTGCCCTCCCGAGGAAGAACAGGAGGTGGCGGCGGCTCCGTATCGTGAAACGCGATGAACTCTTCTCTCTAATTTTTTTCTCCCCGAATAGGGTTATATGGAGTTGGAGTTGAGGTCGGAGGAGTTGCAGGGGGCCCACAAGCCACCAGGGCGCGCCCTAGGGGCCCCCTGGCTCGTGGCCAATGGGTGGACCCCCTCTCGTTGATTCTTCCGCCAGTATTTTTTATTAATTCCAAAAATATGCTCCGTAAATTTTCAGGTCAACCCGAGAACTTTTATTTCTGCACAAAAATAACACCAAGGCAATTCTGCTAAAAACAACGTCAGTCCGGGTTAGTTCCATTCGAATCATGCAAATTAGAGTCCAAAACAAGGGCAAAAGAGTTTGGAAAAGTAGATACGATGGAGACGGATCAGACACTCTTTAGGCGCAGCTTGATATCTAGCACACATGCAAACACTAAGCATAATATCGGGACGGGAGGCACATAGATATAGCAATGAACCAATCATAGAGCGATAAACTTTTTGATCAACCGGTTCGTCCTCCTTGGTATGATCAACATGTCCACTAGTAGGCATAGGAGTTTTCATACCTTTACACTCTTGCATGTTGAACTTATTGATCAAGTCCTTGGTATACTTAGTTTGAGAGATGATAGTTCCTTCTCTCGTTTGCTTTATTTGCAAACCAAGAAAGAATTTCAGCTCACACATCATGGACATCTCATACTTCTCGGACATCAACCTTCCAAATCTTTCACTAAATTGTGGGTTAGTAGATCCAAAGATATTATCATCCACATAGATTTGGCACACAAACAATTCACCATTAACTCTCTTAGAGAATAAGGTTTCGTCAATTTTACCAATTTCAAAACCCTTTTCAATGAGAAACTTCGTTAAGCATTTATACCAAGCGCGTGGAGCTTGCTTAAGACCATAAAGAGCTTTACGAAGCTTGTAGACATGATTAGGTTTCTTAGGATTCACAAAACCAGGGGGTTGTTTGACATAGACTTCTTCCTCAATCTCACCATTTAAAAAGGCACTTTTAATGTCCATTTGATAAAGCGTGATATCATGGTGATTAGCATAAGCAAGAAGAATGCGAATAGCTTCATGTCTAGCGACGGGAGCATAGGTCTCACCGTAGTCCATACCTTCGACTTGCGTATATCCTTGGGCTATGAGACATGCCTTGTTGCGTACAACTTGACCGTCTTCATCTTGCTTGTTCCGAAACACCCATTTGGTTCCGATGATGTTGTGCTCGTCCTTGGGCTTCTTCACGAGTGTCCACACTTCGTTCCTCTTGAAGTTGTGCAGTTCTTCATGCATGGCGTTCACCCAATACGGGTCTTCAAGAGCTTGTTCTACCTTCAAGGGTTCAATGCTAGAGATGAAAGAATAATGCTCACAAAAATTAGCTAAGCGAGTTTTAGAGCGAGTGATTCTCCCAGTTTGTATGTCACCAAAGATTTGGTTTAGAGGATGGTTCTTCGTCACTCTTGCTCGAACTCGGGATAGCTTCGGCTTGTTGGATGGTGGAGCTTCTTCATCATCATCATCTCCTTCATCTTCGTTGTTGTTGAAGGTGTCGTTTCCTTGAGGTGGTGGTCAAGGAGGTGGTGGTGGATCTTCATGATGTACTTCCTCCTCTTCATCTTGGGGTGTACTGCTTGTAGATGCCTCCATGTTGTGTTGAGGTTCACCTTGACGTGAAGTAGGGGCTTCCACTTGAGTTGACGAAGTACTTTCCTTCACCTCCATGGGACGAATCTTGCCGATGGACAAGTCTTGGATAGCTTCCAAAGGATCCTTGTCTCCTACATCATTTGGCAATTGTTCGACTTCCGAACCATTAGATTCATCAAACTTCACATCTACCATCTCTTCAACTTTTCGAGTGAAGTTGTTGTAGACACGGTAAGTGTGAGAGTTCGATCTGTAACCGAGTAGGAATCCTTCATGACATTTAGGAGAAAATTTAGTACGATGATGCTTATCAAGAATGTAGCACTTTGAGACGAATACCCGAAAGTATTACCGAGAAGCTTGTGCAAGTAGAGTCGGTTCGTGGCATGACATGATGTTTCCACAACTTCTGCCCAAAAGTGTCTTGGCGTCTTGTATTTGTCAAGCATCGTTCTTGCCATCTCAATAATAGTCCGGTTCTTCCTCTCAACAACTCCATTTTGTTGAGGCGTGTACGTAGCCGAGAACTCATGTGAAACACCTTCTTCGTCAAGAAAGGTATCTACATGGATGTTCTTGAACTCCGATCCGTTATCGCTTTGAACCTTCTTGATCTTCACTTCAAACTGATTTTGCGCTTTGCGAGCAAAGTTCTTGAAGATCTCTTGTACCTGCGACTTATCATCAAGAAAGAATACCCACGTAAATCTGGAAAAACCATCAACTATAACTAGACCATAGGAATTTCCACCGAGGCTCTTGTAAGCATTGGGACCAAAAAGATCCATGTGAAGTAACTCGAGTGGTCTCCTAGTAGTCATGATATTCTTTAAGGGATGACTTCCACCTACTTGCTTTCCGGCTTGACAAGCACTACAAAGTCTATCTTTGTCAAAGATAACATCTTTAACACCAAGTATATGATCACCTTTGATAAGCTTGTCTAGACTACGCATGCCAACATGTCCTAGTCTTCTATGCCAAAGCCAACCTTTAGAAGATTTTTCAATAAGACAAGTATAAGGTTTAGATCTCTTAGTGAAATCGACAATATATAGATCACCTCTACGGAAACCGGCAAAGACCATGTTATGATTATCTTGACGAAACACTTGGCAATCTACTTTCGTGAATAGCACATTAAAACCGAAGTCGGCAAGTCTAGATACGGAAAGAAGATTGTAGCCAAGGGATTCAACAAGCATGACGTTTTGAATAGAGCTATCATGGGATATGGCCACCTTACCAAGACCGAGTACCTTACCCTTGGAGTTGTCTCCAAAAGTTACATACCTTCGCGGTCCATGGTTTGGTGTGATCTCTTCAAACATCTCTCTATATCCGGTCATATGATCGGTGCGTCCACTATCGAGAATCCACTCTTTTCCTCCGGACATGTAATCCTTAAAGTTTGCCATAAGACTTAGATTCTTCATGATCTTCTCATGCTCGATGTCGAACAACTCATCTTAATCATAGTAGCCATGTTCCACATTGTCATCATCAAGTGGGAAATCCTCGCCACAAGGAACAAGAGATTCATTAGGGTCGTGATCATGACAATGTTCAAGATTATGAATTCGAATGGCTTCTACAATGATGTTGTTGATAGTTATGACATCTCCTTTAGCATGCATGAGGTCTCTAAGCTCAAATAGATAGTCATCAAACTTGGGATCACTAGGCATCATTTTGTGAAAGACAATAGTCTTATGAAGAATTTCATCAAGATTACTCAATGAATAACTTCGATATCGTTTCTCCAAGTCATTCCACAAAGTATAAGCACATTCAAAATTCTTCATTTGATTAAGCACAATCCTAGGCAATCCTCTAACGATAAGATTAACAGTTCTAAGATTGCATAGCATATCAGTTTCCTCTTCGTGTGTGGGATGTCAAGGATCAATGGGAGGTACATAGGGGTTCTTAATATACTTGCTCAAATGAAATTCATCAAATAGCTGAAGCATATTATATTTCCATTGACTATACTACTCCCCATCAAGAATAGGCACTCTACAACTCAAACTTTCCACACTAGACACATCCATCTTCCTCCACGGTGATGAAACCGATGCAATGGAGACCAAAGCTCTGATACCACTTGTAGGACCACTAGAAGTGTGTGTCTAGAGGGGGGGGGTGAATAGACTTCTTGCAAATATAAAACCTAACCTTTTCCCAAGTTAATTGGTTGGCAGATTTTAACAATTATAGCAAGTCAAGTACACCCTACACATGCATGTCAACAAGTATGGCAGCGGAAAACAAAGACATTGCACATGGAAGTAAGCAGTTGAGATAGGGAGATCAAACGCATGAGGGACATGAAGATTTTTCCCATGGTTCCGATAGGTGGTGCTATCGTACATCCACGTTTATGGAGTCTTCAACCCACGGAGGGTAACAGTTGCGAGAGTCCACGGAGGGCTCCACCCATAAGGGTCCACAAAGTAGCAACCTTGACTATTCCATAACGGCTTCCGTCCACGAAGGACTAGCCTCACTATGGGTAGATCTTCACGAAGTAGGCGATCTCCTTGCCCATACAAACTTCTTGGTTCAACTCCACAACACGAAGTAGGAGGCTCCCAAGTGACACCTAACCAATCTAGGAGGCACCACCCTCCAAAAGGTAATAGGCTCGATAATGTCGATGAACTCCTTGCTCTTGTGCTTCAAGATGATAGACTCCTCAACACACAATCACTCTCTCACAGATTTGGCTAATTTGGTGGAAAGCAACTTGGGGAGGCTAGAGATCAAGATTCATATGGATGGAGTGGAATAGCTTGATCTCAACACATGAGTAGGTGGCTCTCTCTTAGAAAATAGGATAGGGTAAGTATGGAATAGTTCTGAGTGCTTCTCTTTCGAGTAGGTGGTGGTGAAGGGGTATATATAGGCATCCCCAAAAATCCAACCGTTACACCTAAGTGACCAACTCGGTGACACCGAAGTGTAAAACTCGGTGGTACCGAATTGACCAAAAGGCAGTAACTTTTAAATCTCGGTGAGACCGATACATAACTTTCCGTGGTACCGAAAAGGTGACCAACGGTCAGATTGCACATCTCGGTGAGACCGATTCTCAAATTTCGGTGGTACCAATTCTTGACAACGGCTAACCAGAAAGTTGGTCCAAAACTCGGTGAGACCAATTCACAAAACTCGGTGGTACCGATTCTTGAGAATGGCTAACCAGAAAGTTGGTCCAAATCTCGGTGAGACCGATTGGCAAAACTCGGTGGTACCGATTCTTGAAAATAGGATACCGAAAGTTGGCAACCCAAACTCGGTGGCACCGATGCAGAATCAGTTGTACCGAAGGGCTAGGGTTTTGGCTAGGTTCTGTCTGAGAAGAAAATCGGTAGGGCCGAGTGGGAAAAGTTGGTGGCACCGATTTTGGATATATGGCTTTGGCCAAACTTTTTGTGGAAGAGTTTGTGGGTGTTTTTGATGACTATCACTTGTGCACGTGGAGCATTTTGTTCAACATCAACACTTCACTCCCTTTTAATAGTATTGGCTTTCCTATGGACTCAAAGTGATTTCTCACAAAGTAAAATGTAGAGTCTTCTTTCTTGAAGCTTTGCCAATCCATTTCCTTGCATCTTAGGGTTTCTATTCACAATCCTTTTTGCCAACCCATCTCTCTCTATGGACTTTCACCTGAAATACACTAGGTAGAAATATTAGTCCAAGAGACAATGTATGTTGTCATGAATTATCAAAACCACCAAGGGAGCATATTGTGCTTTCAGCTGCAAAAACTGCCATGCGGTTGATGCGGCCATTTACCTTCGTCTCTTCCACCTTCCGATCGTGCCACACAACCCAAGAAGCACACCCACGACGACAAATAATATAGAGAGGGCGCACATCTCTTCATCGCTTCAACCTTCCCGTGCGGATTCAATGGCGGCTGCCGGTGCCGATCAGCAGTTCGCCACTATTGTCAAAGTGGACACACATAGCAGGAAGACGGACCTCTCGGTGGTGTACACCAATGACCCGGTCGTGGTGGTGAACTCCATCAAGACGTTGGAGCAGCTGCTTGCTGAGGATGACAAGTACAAAGTGGTCGGCTTCGACCTCGAGTATACCGGCGGTCGTGCCGGGCATGATCAAAAGGTTGCCGTCGCCCAGTTGTGCATGCGCCATCACGTGCTCGTCTACCACTACTGCCTGGACACAAGGCCTTGCGAGCGTTTCGCCAGGTTTGTCAAAATCCCCGACTATAGGTTCGCAATGGTGGACACCACCAATGATCTAAAGGTGCTCAAGACTTCAGGCTTGTCCTGCCAGAAGATTGTCAACATCCAAGGTCAGTACAAGGTCTGGGGGGCGAAAAGAAGAAGCAGAAGGACTCCCTGGTTAACCTCGCCACGGCCATCATCGACCCCTACTATAGAGACATGAAGACCGAGTGCCGCAAGGACAAGACTGCCTGGCACGCGGCCTGGGTGGACGAACTGGATGAAGAACACATCAAGTACGTGGCCAAGGACGCGTACACCAGCTACGAGATGTACAGGAGGATCATTGACATGAGGAAGTGCCTCCTTCCTGCAAATGGCAACGTCGTCAGAAGAACTGTATGATTTGGCGATCGTCTACTTCTTGTAAATTTATATTGAGGAATGTACATGTGTTGTGTAGCCACTTATGGAACTGTATGTTCAAGTTGGTTATGCAACAATAATGTTGGTGTTATGTAGACAGAGCATATAGATGTTATGCAAACAGAGCAAATCACATCTCATACAATTATTACAAGCAATCGTGTGCCCACAACACACACACGTAGTCAGGATGAATCGTTTGAGTTATTATTGGTCTTCCCACACATGTTTCATGAATGAACTGTTTGCCGGGTACCCACAAGACAAACGGTTGTCAGGATGAACCGTTTGGGTTATTATTGGTCTTCACACACAATTATGATGAATGAACTATTTGTCGGGTATCACACACGCCTTCTTAGGCTAACTCGTTTGTGTTCTGCTGGATCAGCGCAAACAGTTTGTCCGAGTGAACTGTATGCCGCACTATGCACACGTATATAGTTTCTTAACCGTTTCTGTTATCTTCCATAATCACAAACAGTTCATAAGAACAAACTGTATGCAACGCATCACACACGCAACTTTTTTTTGAACCATATTTGCTCTTTCCTTCATCGCGCATGGTTTTCTTCATTGGAGGCGGATCTTGAACTATACCGTTTGCGATTGATGGATCGCACACAGTTTCGTCGAAGGGTCTCTGATTGATGTGTTGTGTTAGCAGCATCCTGCAGTAGTGACTTGTCACTCTTGTGGTAGCTCGACATCTCTTCTCGAAACCGTGATACAGATTCCCGAACCGGGTTAACAATTAACCCATGTCGCATGGCCATGATTTCTAAATCTGATCACTCGAGAGGTCCCAGAGAATATCTCTCCTCACGGAGGGGCAAATCCCATCTTGGTCAACCATGTCTCGCGGCATGTCTCACGACTCACCCGAAAGCTACCTTTATAACTACCCAGTTACGGAGTAGCGTTTGATAGACCCTTAGTAAGTCGATCCTCATCCTGAGAACATGAGAGGACCTCAGGTCTAGGACATGGCATATACATTGTACTTGAGACTAACAGATGACAATATCTCGCTGTGTCTCAAAGTGGGTCTGTCCGACTCGGTGATTCCAATCCCCGAGTCCATACTATCAGTTTAGCATCTCTATGCACATGACTTGTGAAACATAGTCATCAACTGAATCGTATACTAGTAAAGGATATGTGTCCGCATAACCTTAACAACTAGGACTATTAGAACAATCATCATACAATATATAGTCTCACAAATAAGTCACATACTTATTGATACATATCACTGATGATGTTCAAGGACAATACAAAATACTCATGAATACATAGGAAATGAAATCATCACATGATTGCCTCTAGGGCATATCTCCAACAGTCTCCCACTTGCACTAAAGTCGATCATCTAGGCATCGTATGCCCATGGACCTCATGTGCACCTCATGCTTCGACTATGGTAGAGGCTTTGTCAATGGATCAGCAACATTTGCATCCGTTTGTATCTTGCATATGTTTACATCGCCTCTCTCGACAATGTCACGAATAAGGTTAAAACGCCTGAGTATGTGTTGGGTTTTATGATGGTTCCGTGGTTCCTTGACTTGTGTGATAGCACCACTATTATCACAATAGAGGTCCAACGGATTGGACGAGTCCTGAACCACTCTAGGATTAGAAATAAAATTCTTCACCCAAACACCTTCTTTTGCAGCTTCAGAAGCCGCAATGTACTCAGCCTCCATTGTAGAATCAACTACCGTATCTTGCTTGGCACTCCTCCAGCTCACTGCTCCTCCGTTCAGAATGAACACAAACCCAGATTGCGATTGACTATCATTCCTATTGGTTTGGAAACTAGCATCAATGTAACTCTTTTCAACTAGCTCATCCTCACCTCCATAAACCAGGAACATATCCTTTGTCCTTCTCAAGTATTTAAAAGATATTATTTATCGCTGTCGAGTGACTCTCACCTGGATCAGCCTGGTATGCACACTACGCTTAGAGCAAAGCTAACATTGGGACGAGTACATACCATAGCATACATGATGGACCTGACAACCAAAGCATATGGAATCCCATCCATGCGTCTTCGCTCATCACGAGTCGAGGGACTCTGAGTCTTGCTAAGACTAATGCCATGTGACATGGGCAAGAACCCTTTCTTGGCATCTTGCATGTTAAACCGCTTCAACACCTTGTCTATATACGTACTTTGGCTGAATCCGATAAGCCTTCTCGATCTATATTTATAGATCTTGATTCCTAGAATATAAGTTGCTTCTCCCAAGTCTTTCATAAAAAAACTATTTTTCAATGAGTCCTTGAAGGATCAAGCATTTGAACATCATTTCCAATCAACAATATGTCATCCACACACAGGATCAGAAATGCAACTGAGCTCCCACTGACCTTCTTGAATACACAATGATCATAGTCGTTCTTAATGAAGCCAAACTCTTTGACCGCATCATTAAAATGAATGTTCCAATTCCGATATGCTTGCCTCAATCCATAAATGGATCTCTAAAGCTTACATACCATGCCAGCATTCTTTGGATCGACAAAACCCTCGGGCTGTGTCATATACACGTCCTCAGTTAAATTTCCATTAAGGAAAGCCGTTTTGACATCCATCTGCCATATCTCATCGTCGAAATAAGCAGCTATAGCAAGAATGATCCGAATTGATTTACACATCGCTACCGGTGAATAAGTCTCACCGTAGTCAACTCCTTGAACTTATCGATAACCTTTAGCGACAAGTCGAGCCTTATGGACTGTAACATTTCCATCCATATCATTTTTCTTCTTAAATATCAATTTGCACTCAATGGCTTGAATGCCATCTGGCGGATCAACCAAGTTCCAAACTTGATTGTCATACATGGACTTTAATTCGGATCTCATGGCCTCAAGCCATAACTCGGAATCAGGGCTCACCATCGCTTCCGCATACATGGTCAGTTCATTGTTCTCCAAGAACAACACATTGCAGTCGTGCATATTGCGCAACCTTTCTGACCTACGTGGAACCGGCGCCGATTCCACTATGGGTTCCCTAACTAACTCTGGTGTGATTGAATCACCTATCAGAACGTCCCCGTGTGGCTCTCAAATTTCTTCAAGTCGGACTGACCTCCCACTATCCTTCTGACTGAGAAACTCTTTCGCAAGGAAAACTCCATGTCGAGCGACAAACACTTTGCCCTTTTCACAGTTGTAGAAGTAATATCCCAAGGTTTCCCTCGGATATCCCACGAATATGCACTTGTCCCACTTGGGTGTGAGCTTGTTCGACTGGAGTCACTTGGCATATGCTTCACAACCCCAAATCTTTAGAAAAGACAAACTATGACTCTTTGCAGTCCATATCTCATATTGTGTCTTATCTACGGACTTTGATGGTACCATGTTTAGTGTGAAAGCTGCGGTTTCTAGAGCGTATCCCCAAAATGACAAGGGTAAATCCGACTGTCTCATCATCGATCAGACTATGTCTAACAAAGTCCGATTCCTCCGTTCTGACACACCATTTCTCTGTGGCGTACCTGGGGGAGTGAGTTGTGGAACTATTCCATGGCTCATCAAACTCCTGGCTCATATACTCACCGCCACGATCAGATCGTAGCAGCTTGATTTTCTTGTCGAGTTGATTTTCCACTTCATTGTGAAACTCCTTGAACTTTTCAAAAGTTTCTAACTTGTGCCTCATCAAGTAGACATATCCATATCTACTAAAGTCGTCGGTAAAAGTCACGAAGTATTGGAAACCACCTCTAGCCGTCGTGCTCAGTGGTGCACATACATCACAATGTATAAGTTCCAATAGCTCAGACGCCCTCTCACAACCCTTTGCAAAAGGAGTCTTAGTCATCTTGCCGAGTAGGTAGGACTCACATGTCTCAAATGATTCAAAATCAAATGAAGTTAGAATTCCATCATCATGGAGATTCTTCATGCACTTTTGACTAATGTGTCATAGTCGACAATGTCAGATGTAAGTCGGATTTATCTCGTTAGGCTTATGCCTCTTGACATTTATCTTATAGACCGATTCACCTTCAAGATCTAATATAAATAACCCGTTCACAACATGTGCAAAGCCATAAAACATTTTATTCAAGTAAATAGAACAACCATTGTCCTTAATACTGAATTCATAACCTTGCTTCATCAAACATGAGGCCGAAATAATGTTTCGACTTAATGCAGGAACATAATAACAATTATCAAGTTCCATTACAAATCATGAAGGTAAATTAAGTTGCATCGTGCTGATGGCTAATGCAGCAACTCTTGCTTTATTCCCGATGCGTATGTCAACTTCTCCTCTTGCAAGATTCCTAGTCCTTCTTAGCCATGCATTGAGTTGCATGTGTGAACAACCGATCTGGTATCATATACCCAAGAGCTACTAGAAATATCAGCAAGAAAAATGTCCATAACATATACACCAAGTGTACCTGAAGAAGAAGTCACACTTCCAGTCTTCTTGCCTATCTAGGCAAGCCACTTGCTGCAGTTCCTCTTCCAGTCACTGGTTTCCTTGTAGTGAAAGAAAACAGTCCCCGTGTTTGGTGCGGACTTGGGCGCAGTGGCGATAGTAGGAGTTGCCTCCTTGACCTTTGCCTTAGTCTTTTTCTTGGACCAGGTCTTCTTGAACTTTGTCATGTTCTACACCATCAACATTTGATGCGTGCCTTTCTTGATATTCTGCTCTGCCACTTTTAGCATCCCATGCAATTCAGTGAGCTTCTTTTCCATGCCATGTATATGGTAGTTCGAGATGAATGTCCAGTAGCTGGCCAGAAGAGAAGCCAGAATTGTATCCGTGGACAATTCGTCCCCAAGTGGGAAGCCTAACCGATCCAAAGCTTGCATGTATCCGATCATCTTGATCACATTCGGGCTCAGTGGATCACCCTCTTTCAGCTTACAATCCATCAAGGATCGCCAGACGCTGAACCTTTCGGTCCTTGCCTGCATCTGAAACATGCTCTTGATGTTCTCGATCATATCGAAAGCCTCAACATTTTCGAAATGTTGTTGCAGATCGGGCTCCATAGAAGCCAGCATGAGACAGCTGATCTCGTTTGACTCATCAACGAGTTTCTGGTGGGCATTCCTAGTCGTGGCATTAGCATTCTCGGCAGGTTCCTCTGGAAGGGGTTCCTCTAGAACATGTTCCTTTTTATCATGCCTGAGAACAATTCTCAGATTTCTATACTAGGTGGTAAAGTTTGTTCCATTCAGTTTATCCTTTTCTAGGATTGATTTCAACAAAAGACTGGGTTGAGCAGGTGGTGCCATTTATCTATAACGGTAATATGCAAAACACTAAGACATGTATTCATAAAGAGTAATTCAAATTAAACATTTTAATAAGAACATTACTCCCACTAAAATCAACATCCCTTCGTTGATTCTTAGCGATTCAAGATCCAGGATCCACATGTCAACTAGTGAGCTTTTGCATCACCGCTAGTAGACTGGATCACTCGGTAAGCAACATTTGCTAATCGTATCTCTATACGACTCTTGTTTGTTGCGAACATCTCATGCCATGCCAACTCTTATGCCTCGAGGCCCAAAACTGTTTTGATAGCCACGACAAGTTAACCAATGCTTCGCTCATAAGTATCTGACACAAACACACCACGTTAAGGAGAATTAGTAGTGCCCTAATTTTATAGGACCACCACTAAAAATACTTAACATGTGATGGTGCAGCAATTGGGGAGGCAATTTTACTTGACATTCTTTGAGGGATCACCCTACTTAAAACATCTATCACACAAAAGAAGGGCGCATAAAAGAAATAAACTTTCACATGCAGTTTATATATGTGTGATATGGTATAACCCCTTTCATTAATGCATGGTGATCTCCATCTCCACGTGCGCTGCATGCCCATGGCGATCTCCATCACCATGCATGGTTGCCCTTGTGGTGAGCTCCATCTCCACACCATGATGTCAACCACCAAGTGTTACATAACATACTATGCTATTACAAACTAATAGCTATGAGAGTAAATTACATCACAAGGCATCTCATGTTGACACGCAGGTCATTAATACAATAATGGGACAACCATATGGCTCCAGCCGTTTGCCGCACTCATGACACGCATGTCATGAAATAATAATTTACAAGCAACATTCATGGGCTATACAAAATCACAAGCATTCTCTGCAAAAACAAGTCAGACGTTCTACCGCCGAAAATAAAACCGTCTGAAACTATATTTTCCAAGAGGATTTGACCTCGAAAAGTTTGTCGAAAACGGCAAAGCGATTGAAGGTGAAATGCATCTTTTCATTTTGTTCAACTTGATAGGTCATGGAGCGAAAACGGAGTTCGTATGCAAAAGTTATGCCCGTTTACTGTGACTGCTCCAACAGATTTCAGCACTGCGGAAATCACATTTCCACGGTGTTGATCTTTGTTCCAGTTCGATCATTCTCATTGATCTTCGCATGCTGCATCTAGATTTAAGTTCCACTGTCTACCCCGATGGCTGAAACCGGCCAGTAGGGGTAATTCGTGTCACAACCTCTGCATCACGATCACGGAAGCAAGATCACGAAACCAACCTTCAACACTGACGTGCACGGCCGATCTCATCGACCCGCACCTGAACTGATGTACATATCTCATATGCAAATCATCGAATCTATTACCACACAACGGAGGCTCTGATACCACTGTTGGAACATGCGGTACGCTACGCTAGCACCAAATAATTTTTTTCTACTGCGCACCCAAGAACATGCTGCTGGAAATAGATCACGGGATCGGGTTTGCCACTAGACGCAGTCACCGCACCGGAAGTAGAGTTGGTGATGCATGTAGTCGATCAGCCAAGTCATCTACTCCGCTTGTAGCCGATCTCCCATGAACAGCTCCTCGCGTATCCCTTGAACGGTTTGTCGCGGATCCCTCGAACGGTTCGTCCAAGCACTATAGATGTGATGCCTACAAGGTATCCACACGTACAAGGGCAGCGTCGGACGACAGACTGCTAGGTCCGATCGCATGACATGGTGGCATGTGGAGTGGCGGTGGCTGTCCAAGGAGAAATCGGATCAACCCTGAAAGGTGCTCCCACTCCCCTTTATATAGACCTCCAAGGTGGGCTCAACACTTGAGGCCCACGACGAGTCTAGTCCCATTTTCCATTCGGATCCAATCCGAATGGGTTGCAATCCCTTAAGTGTGCGACCCTATAGGTTCACGTACACATGAACACGACCTGAGTCAATAGTCGGTAGCGGTTCCTAGCAGAACGTGCCAACTCCCATGTGTGCGCAAAGTCGTTAGACGAACCTCGACAATGTATCATATACAACATTCCTTTTGCCTCATGATATAGGTTGTCGAGCTCAAGACGAGTACTTGTCACCCTTGTGGTAGCTCGACATCTCTTCTCGAAACCATGATAAAGATTCCTGAACCGGGTTAACACTTAACCCATGTCGCTTGGCCATGCTTTCTGAATTTGATCACTCGAGAGGTCCCAGAGAATATCTCTCCTCACGGAGGGGCAAATCCCATCTTGGTCAACCATGTCTCGCGATATGTCTCACGACTCACCCGAAAGCTACCTTTATAACTACCAGTTATACGGAGTAGTGTTTGATAGACCCTAAGTAAGTCGATCCTCATCCCGAGAACATGCGAGGACCTCAGGTCTATGACATGGCATATACATTGTACTTGAGACTAACATATGACAATATCTCGCTGTGTCTCAAAGTGGGTCTGTCTGACTCGATGATCTCAATCCCTAAGTCCATACTTTCAGTTTAGCCTCTCTATGCACATGACTTGGGAAACATAGTCATCAACTGAATCATATACTAGTAAAGGATATGTGTCCGCATAACCTTTATACTAGGGACTATTAGAACAATAATCATACAATATATAGTCTCACAAATAAGTCACATACTTATTGATACATATCACTGATGATGTTCAAGGACAATAAAAAATACTCATGAATACATAGGAAATGAAATCATCACATGATTGCCTCTAGGGCGTAATCTCCAACAGATACAATGTGTTCCCAAAAATCCTTTGCATGAGTGAAAGGACGCAAGTGAGCAAGCTCTTCCGGAGGCACCGCAGACTGAAGGATGAACAAGGCGGAGTGATTGAGTTGATTGTTGGCCTCTTCTCTTGGGGTGAGGTTGTTTGGATCATGCGGGTAGTATCCCTTCTCAATGATTCTCCAAAGTTGAGTTGAGTCGTGATTCAAATGAGAGTTGATACGAAAAACCCAATTAGTGAAATCATTTTTCACAAGGAGGAGGACCTAGGTTGTTTATATGAGGTGAGTGGGCCGGTCCTCCATATACCGGGGGAGGGGGAACCGAGGCAAAGGTTCCCGACCCATTTATTCCTTGAGGCACCATATCCTTATCACTACTAGCCCCCTCCCTTCCGGAGTTGGCATCCGACTACGAGTTAGTGGTTCTAGCCACTAGCAACGGATTAGTAGAAAGCTTAAGACCACCAAGGAATTCTTTTAACAAGGATTTGACCTCGGTCATCATAGAAGATTTAAGTGAGCCCATTGCCTCATTTAAATCCTCTCGAGAGACCATGCGCATGCCCTCGGCCTCGGGTAAGTCCATAATTCGATCCCCGTCATTAACCATACTCTTTGGGTGGTAAAACCCTTAATAAAGAGACATAGCTCTGATACCAATTGAAAGGATCGATATGGTTGACTAGAGGGGGGGGGGTGAATAAGCAACTACCCATTTTTAGCTTTTCTTGTCAAATTAGGTTAAGCAAAAATAGGTTGTCCATATATGCAACTAAGCGAACAACCTATATGATGCTAGCAATAACAATAACAACAACAACAAGCAAGTAAGTAAGATATACTACACATGTTGTCGGGCCTCTGGGACTGGGGGTACCCAGGCCCGTCTGCCCGCGGCCCGGGCATGGCGCTGGCTCTAAGCGACCGAATGGCCCACCAATCATCCTCACGAGGGGAGCATTCACAAGGGCCGATGCCTCGCGAGGCGCACGATGACCGTGACATCACAAGCCTCCTAGGGACCCCCCCCCCCCCGTGGAGCCAATTCTAGTGCCCTCGCGGGGGCAGGCGGTCCAGCGCCTCCACGTGGTTGACGTGGCCCGCACCAAGCAGCCTCCAGGGCCGCACCAGCTGGCATGGAGGAGAGAGTTTCCTTTTTGGTGATAGAGGGGAAGTGCCTGCTCGCGGGTAACCAAAAGCATCCCCCAAAGGTTGCCGTTCCGGTGCAAGGAGACCATGACCGAGGGCTCGGCGGGACGGAGGTCACCCCCGAGCCCACGAGCACGTAACAGCGGGAACTTTAGCAGGCGAAGACCACCTTTTGTCACGAAAAGTTGCGACCTTGTCCCCTTTCAAAATGGCCATTGTGGCAACCCTTCCCGCCTGATATTTTTGGGGGAAGAGGACCGGGCCAAATATAAGGGGGGAACCAACCCTCGTAGAGAGGGAGACCTCTTTTTGGTTTTGTCAAGAACACGCCTTGAACTCATCTCCCACCTCAATCAATCCACCAAGCAGGAGTAGGATTTTACACCGCAAGGTGGCCCGAACCTGGGTAAACTCTGTGTGTCCTTGTTCATCTTCCTAGCTCAAGCCATCGGAGAATCGCCGTGAGGTTGCAAAGTAGAGTAGGGCAGGAGAGCGAGCGCACCCCAGTGTTCGAACCTTCTTGGGTCTGCGGAGCCCCGATTCCGACATTTTGCGCGCCGGGCAGGGGTGCGTCGACGCTCTTTAGCTCCATCAACTCCGGCTTCATCAACCCCATGGCCAATGATCACCGTGTGCGCGTTGAGCGCAGGGCGGCCCGGGTCATTCAGATCGTCCCGGTTGGCCGCGGTGGTCGTCGCCACTCCACCGGCGCCGAGGGCGCGGCGACCACTTACCCTTCTGCTCGCGAGCAGCAGGACTCCTTCGCGCATCCCTCAGTGCAACGGGAGGGCCGCACTGCCACGACTTCCTCCTCCCACGCCCGCCTCGAGCGGGTGAACGCGCAGGTGGTGATACGTCTCCAACGTATGTATAATTTTTTCTTGCTCCATGCAATTATATTATCATTCTTGGATGTTTTACAATCATTTTATAACAACTTTATATCATTTTTTGGGACTAAACTATTGACATAGTGCCAAAGTGACAGTTGCTGTTTTTGCTTGTTTTTTACTTCACAGAATATCAGTACCAAACGGAGTCCAATCACGATGAAACTTTTTGGAGATTTTCTTGGACCAGAAGACACCCAATGGGCCAAAGAAGTGCCAGAGAGATGGGATGTTGAGGGCACAAGCCACCAGGGCGCGCCAGGGGGCCCCCGGCGCGCCCTGATGGGTTGTGCCCTCCACGGGGCCCCCCTCCACCGCCTCTGACGCCTATAAATACCCAAATATTCAGAAAACCCTAGGGGGGTCGATAAAACACATCCAACCGCCGCAAGTTCCAGAACCTCGAGATCCAATCTAACACCATCACGGAGGGGTTCATCTTCTTCATAGGTGCCTCTCCGTTGATGCGTGAGTAGTCAACCATAGACCTATGGGTCCGTAGGCAGTAGCTAGATGGCTTCCTCTCTCTCTCTCTCTCTCTTTTGATTCTCAATACAATGGTCTCTTGGAGATCTATTTGATGTAAACTTTTGTGGTGTGTTTGTTGGGATCCGATGAATTTTGAGTTCATGATCAGTTTCTATGCATGAATATTATTTGAGTCTTCTTTGATCTCTTATATGCATGATTACTTATAGCCTCGTATTTCTTCTTCGAATCTTTGGTTTAGTTAGGCCGACTAGATCGATTTTTCTTGCCATGGGAAGAGGTGCTTTGTGATGGGTTCGATCTTGCGGTGTCTTTTCCCAGCGACAGAAGGGGCAGCAAGGCACACATGTATCGTTGCCATTAAGGATAACAAGATGGGGTCTATTCCTACATGAATAAATCTTGTCTATATCATGTAATCATTCTTATTGCATTACTCCGTTTTTCCATGAACTTAATACACTAGATGCATGCTGGATAGCGGTCGATGTGTGGAGTAATAGTGGTAGATGCAGGCAGGAGTCGGTCTACTTATCTTGGACGTGATGCCTATATAATGATCATCGTCTTGGATATCGTCATGATTATTTGATCTTCTATCAATTTCCCAACAGTAATTTGTTCATCCACCGTGTGCTATACTCATGAGAGAAGCCACTAGTGAAACCTACGGCCCCCGGGTCTACTTTTCCAACATATTGCTTTCCGATCTATCTTTTTGCCTCTTTGTTTTTAGATCAACTACACCAAAAACACAAAAATATATTGCTGCACTTTTTATTTGCTCTTTTTATTTTGTGTTCTTGAGAGATCTATCTCTCCTATCTATCATATCGTAATCTATCTTTTTACCGTAGAGAGATTGACAACCTCTCCTTCGCGTCGGGTTGCAAGTATTTGTTCTTTGTGTGCAGGTGCTGCTTATTAGGTGGTGGTGATCCTCCTACTGGTTCGATACCTTGGTTTCATAACCAAGGGAAATACTTACCGTCATTGTGCTGCATCATCCGTTCCTCTTTGGGGAAATACCGACGCAGTCTCAAGCCACGTCAAAGGAATTTCTGGCGCCGTTGCTGGGGAGGAAGCGGTCTCTTCTACGTGCCAATCTCAGGCGCCGAGGAGACTCCATCATCATCTACCAGGTTCCTAATCACAAATCTCATCCCCTTGCAATTACATTATTTGCCATTTGCCTCTTGTTTTCCTCTCCCCCACTTCACCAATTGGCCGTTTTATTCGCCCTCTTTTTCATTTGCCTTTTTTCGTCGGATCTCTTGCTTGCTTGCAATCTTGTTTGCATAGTCACGATGACTCAAGAAAACACCAAGTTGTGTGATTTTTCCAATACTAATAACAATGTACTCCTATTGCTCCTTCTGCCACTAGTGCAGAGTCTTGTGATATTAATGCCGCTGTGTTGAATCTTGTCATGAAAGATCAATTTGCCGGTACTCCTAATGAGGATGCCGCGTCCCATCTAAACACATTCGTAGAATTGTGTGATATGCAAAAGAAAAAAGATGTGGACAATGATATAGTGAAGTTGAAGTTATTTCATTTTTCCTTGCGGGATCGTGCAAAAATTTGGTTTTCCTCTTTGCCTCGCAATAGTATCGATTCTTGGAATAAGTGCAAGGACGCTTTTATCACTAAGTATTTTCTGCCCGCGAAAATTATTTCCCTTAGGACACAAATCATGAATTTTAAGCAACTTGAGCATGAACATGTTTCACAATCTTGGGAAAGAATGAAATTGATGCTAAGAAATTGTCCTACTCATGGTTTAAATCTTTGGATGATCATACGAATTTTTATGCGGGATTGAATTTTGTCTCTAGAAATCTTTTAGATTCCGCTGTGGGTTTTACTTTTATGGAAATTACTTTGGGTGAAGGTACTAAATTGCTAGATAATATTATGGCAAATTATTCACAATGGCATACTGAAAGAGCACCTACTAGTAAAAAAGTTAATTCGATTGAAGAAATTAGTACTTTGAGTGATACGGTTGATGCTTTGATGAAATTGGTTGCTAGTAAAAATGCTCCTATTGATCTTAATGATGTGTCTTTGTATACCTTTATTGAGCAAAATAGTGATTCCGTAGATGTGAACTTTGTCTTGCGAAACAATTTCAATAACAATGCTTATAGAGGTAATTTTAATCCTAGGCCTTTTCCTGGAAATTCCTCTACTAATTATGGTAATTCCTATGGTAATTCATCTTACAATAATAATAGGAACACCTCTGATCTTGAGAGTAATATTAAAGAATTTATCAATGCGCAAAAGTTGAATAAGATTGATGATATGTCTAGAAGCATTGATAGAATTTCTCATGATGTTGAAAATCTCAAGTTGAAAGCTTTTGTGCCTAATATTGATGAACCAATTAAAGGTTTATATGTCTCTATGGATGAAAGTAAGAAAAGAACCGCTATGCTTAGAGCTAAAAGAGAAATCTTAGAAAAAACATTTTCTAGTGATTGCCTTTATAAAAATGATGAAGATCTTAAAGTGATTGGTGTTTCTTCTATTGATTCCTTGTTTAGTAATATTAAGATTGATGATGAAGGGACTGAAGTAGAGTCAACTTTAGCTAGAAGGCGTCCCGATAATTTGGAGGGTGAAAATCTTGATGAAAATTTTGATAAAAGTGGGTTTGAAGAGGTCAAAACTTTAACTAGTGATGTGCCCACTATTTTGGATTGGAAAGACTTTAACTATGATAGTTGCTCTTATATTGAATGTATTTATTTGTTGCAATCCATGTTGAATTCACCCCATGCTTATGAGCAAAATAAAGCTTTTACTAAACATATCGTTGATGCCATGATGAAGTCTTTTGAAGAAAAAATGGAGTTGGAGATTTCTATTCCTAGAAAATTACATGATGAGTGGGAACCTACTATTAAGGTCAAGATTAAAAATTATGAGTGCTTTGCTTTATGTGATTTGGGTGCTAGTGTTTCCACGATTCCGAAATCTTTATGTGATGTGCTTGGTCTCACCAATATTGAAGAATGTTCTCCTAATTTGCACTTGGCTGATTCTACTATTAAAAAACCTTTGGGAAGAATTAATGATGTTCTTATTCTTGCAAATAGGAACTATGTGCCCATAGATTTTATTGTGCTTGATATTGATTGCAATCCGTCTTGTCCCATTATACTTGGTAGACCGTTCTTACGCACTATAGGTGCCGTGATTGATATGAAAGAAGGCAATATTCGTTTTCAATTTCCACTAAGAAAGGGTATGGAACACTTCCCTAGAACAAGAATTAAGCCACCATATGAATCAATCATGAGTGCATCCTATGGAACCAAAACCAAAGATGACAATACTTGAATCTATGCGTTATGCCTAGCTAGGGGCGTAAAACGATAGCGCTTGTTGGGAGGCAACCCAATGAATAAATTTATTTATGCTATTTCCTTTCTGTTTTTGAGTGTTGACACAATTATGCCTCTGTTATGCTTGTGTATTTATGGTTTTTTAGTGTTTGTGCCAAGTAGAGCCTTTAGGATGATTCATAAGATGAGTAGAAACAATGCTGAATCTGAAACAGAAACTTTGCGTCCAATGTTCGAATTTTCATATTTTACTGGAACGTGATCTTGAGCTGAAATTTAAACACAGTGTTTCTATACAAATTCTTTATGTTGTCCTAATTTTTCAGAATTTTTAGAGTTACATAAGTATGGTTAGAGTACAGATTACTATAGACTGTTCTGTTTAAGACAGATTCCGTTTTCGTTGCATTGTGTGCTTGTTTTGATGGATCTATGGGTTATATTGAAGGGTATGAGCCATGATAAAGTTAAAATACAGTTGGTATAATGCAATAATAAAATATGAATGGGTTTGAAACAGCACCTAAAGTAGTGATTTGCTTTATTATACTAACGGATCTCACGAAGATTTTGTTGAGTTTTGTGTGATTGAAGTTTTCAAGTTTTGGGTGAGATCACGATGGATGAAGGAATAAGGAGTGAAAAGAGCCTAAGCTTGGGGATGCTACAGAACCCCAAAGATATATCCAAAGAGAAACAAGCAACTAAGCTTGGGGATGCCCCCGAGTGGCATCCCCTCTTTCTTCTAATGACCATCGGTATTTTACTTGGAACTATATTTTTATTCGTCACATATCATGAGTTTTGCTTGGAGCGTCTTGTATCATTTGAGTCTTTGCTTTCTTTGCTTTTTAGTTTGTCACTTGTATCCTTGCTGGACACACCTATTTGAGAGAGCCAAAAATATGCTGTGATTTGTTAGAATTGCTCTATATGCTTCACTTAAACGTTTTGAGCTATAGAATTGCTCTTGTGCTTCACTTATATCTTTTTGAGCACGGTGTGCTTGGAAAATTTTGTAGAAATACTCTCGTGCTTCACTTAGATTAATTTGAGAGCTAGTAAATTTTGAAGAAATCCTCTCATGCTTCACTTATACCTTTTTGAGAGACGAAATCTCTATGCTCATGTGCTTCACTTAAATTTGTTTGAGCTAGTCAAAAAGCAATGGCAATATATGAAACTAGTCCCAAAGTGATAGATATCCAAGGAGGATATAATAAAATCTTTCATGAAGATCATGGGACAAATTAAACTTGATTCCTTGTAATAGTTTTGAGACATGATGATAGTAATATGTGAGTCATGTTAGTGAGTAATTATGCTTTAGTAGGAATATTGGTGTTAAGGTTTGTGATTCCCTATGCAAGTACGAAAGTCAATAGTTATGCAATGAAGTTACATCCTACTTATGGTGCATTATTCGGTGATAGTTATGCTCAATGCTCGCTTATGTGAATTTTTGTTTCTTGGTTTGGTTGCTTCCCAATCTATTTGCTAGCCTCCGATTGTACTAAGTAGAAATACTACTTGTGCATCCAAAATCCTTAAACCAAGTTTTGCCTTATGAGTCCTCCATACCTACCTATATGCGGTATTTCCATGCCGTTCCAAGAAAATTTGTATGTGCCATCTCTAATTTTCAAATTAAACTTCTCTTTTGTGTGCTCGTACCGCTCATGAAACGGTGGGGAGTGTCTAATATTTTTCCATGCTAGATGTGTTATTCTCAAGATGAGTGTTTATTCACTTGTCATTGCACGAGAGTGCGGCGGTAATAGGGATGCCCATTCCCGAAATGAAAAAGAAAAAAATATTTACTTTATGTTGTCAAATAGTAAATTCTTTGGAAAGTGTTAGTATGGAAGGCAACCGTGGATGGTGGAAAAAGGAATAAACTTTATTTTCTGTTTGGGAACCACCTATGATGTATCTAGCATGGAAAGCATTGTGAACTACTTTGTCATTTTTGTTGACAAGAAAGGCATGCCACCCGAAATATTTTTCTTTCTCAATTTAAACTTTGAGCTCTGGCACCTATACAAATCCCTACTTCCCTCTGTGAAGGGCCTATCTATTTACTTTATGCAAATTTTATTTTTACTTTGAGTCTCCATCTTCTCTTATAAAGCACCAACTAGGGGGCACTATGATCATACTTCAGCATTGGGTGTAGCTAATATTTGAGTGTGTTTCATGAATGGATCAATGATTGAGTATGATGGGCTAGGGATAACTTTCTTTGGTGTTGATATTTTGAAAGACATGGTTGCTTGTTGACATGCTTGAGTATAGAAGTCATTATGTTAAAACTAGACTATTGCTTTGAATCATCTAAAAGTCCAAATGTCCATTCTACAAAAGAAAAATAATATGAGATGAACATGTTAGGCAACATTCCACATCAAAAATTCTTTTTTTATCATTTACCTACTTGAGGAGAAGTAGGAATTAAGCTTGGGGATGCTGATATGTCTCCAACGTATCTATAATTTTTGCTTGTTCCATGCTGTTATATTATCATTCTTGGATGTTTTAAAATGAATTTATAACAACTTCATATCATTTTTTGGGACTAACCTATACATAGTGCCAAAGTGCCAGTTGCTGTTTTTGCTTGTTTTTTACTTCACAGAATATCAGTACCAAACGGAGTCCAATCGGGATGAAACTTTTTGGAGATTTTTTTGGACCAGAAGACACCCAGTGGGCCAAAGAAGTTCCAAAGAGGTAGGCTGTGGAGGCCACAACCCACCAGGGCACGCAAGGGGGCCCCCGACGCGCCCAGATGGGTTGTGCCCTTCCCGGGGCCCCCTCCACCGCCTCTGACGCCTATAAATACCCAAATATTCAGAAAACCCTAGGGGAGTCAACGAAAAACACATCCAGCCGCCGCAAGTTCCAGAACCTCGAGATCCAATCTAACACAATCACGGAGGGGTTCATCTTCTTCATAGGTGCCTCTCCGATGATGCATGAGTAGTCCACCATAGACCTACGGGTCCGTAGGCAGTAGCTAGATGGCTTCTTCTCTCTCTTTTGATTCTCAATACAGTGGTCTGTTGGAGATATATTTGATGAAAACTTTTGCGGTGTGTTTGTTGGGATCCGATGAATTTTGAGTTCATGATCAGTTTCTATCCATGAATATTATTTGAGTCTTCTTTGATCTCTTATATGCATGATTACTTATAGCCTTGTATTTCTTCTTCGAATCTTTGGTTTAGTTAGGCCAACTAGATCAATTTTTCTTGCCATGGGAAGAGGTGCTTTGTGATGGGTTCGATCTTGCGGCGTCCTTTCCCAGTGATAGAAGGGGAAGCAAGGCACGCATGTATCGTTGCCATTAAGGATAACAAGATGGGGTCTATTCCTACATGAATAGATCTTGTCTACATCATGTCATCATTCTTATTGCATTACTCCATTTTTCCATGAACTTAATACACTAGATGCATGCTGGATAGCGGTCGATGTGTGGAGTAATAGTGGTAGATGCAGGCAGGAGTCGGTCTACTTATCTTGGACGTGATGCCTATATAATGATCATCGCCTTGGATATTGTCATGATTATTTGATCTTCTATCAATTGCCCAACAGTAATTTGTTCACCCACCGTGTGCTATACTCATGAGAGAAGCCACTAGTGAAACCTACGGCCCCCGGGTCTACTTTTCCAGCATATTGCTTTCCGATCTATCCTTTTGCCTCTTTGTTTTCATATCTACTATACCAAAAACCCAAAAACATATTGCTGCACTTTTTATTTGCTCTTTTTATTTTGTGTTCTTGAGAGATCTATCTCTCCTATCTATCATATGCTAATCTATCTTTTTACCGTAGAGAGATTGACAACCTCTCTTTCACGTCGGGTTGCAAGTATTTGTTCTTTGTGTGCAGGTGCTGCTTATTAGGTGGTGGTGATCCTCCTACTGGTTCGATACCTGGGTTTCATAACTGAGGGAAATACTTACCATCGCTGTGCTGCATCATCCCTTCCTCTTTGGGGAAATACCGACGCAGTCTCAAGCCACGTCAGGCGGCGCTGCTCATGGCGCGTGATCTGCTCCGCTACCGCCCTGCAGACGGGCCTGGCTATGATGCGTGGCTGGGCCGCATTACGGAGCTCGTCACCGCCACCGGGGAGGCCCCTGTACCCTCCTGGTCGTTTCGCCCCCCGCCGTCCTGTGCGGGCGAAGTGGCTAATGGAGCAACTCCGCCTCCTCTCATGCACGACGAGTGGGTCGAACCCCGGCTCGACGCGCGCTCCCGCGACCAGCGCCACGAAGCACCCCCGCGGGACCAGAACGAGGCCAGCTGCCAGATCGTCAACTGCGCGGCGCCAGACATGCACGCGATTCTTGACCAGCAGCGCTAACGTCAGAACCGGGCGCCAGAACCGGGCCGCCCTCGCGCGCGATCGTCCTCTGAGCACCGTCGGCTGCCGGGCCTTCACCCGTGAGCTCCATAGGTTGGTCTGGCCTGCCAAGTTCAAGCCCGAGCTGCCCCAGCGCTACGACGGCACCATTGACCCCACGGAGTTCCTCCAGCTCTATGCACTGAGCGTGAAGGCGGCGGGCGGTGATGACAAGGTCATGGTGAACTGGCTCCCGATGGCTCTCAAGGATGGTGCGCGATCCTGGCTCTTGAACCTGATCGAGGATTCAATCTCTTCATGGAGTGAGCTCTGCGAGCTGTTCATCGCCAACTTCAAGGGCACGCATGACCGTCCCCTCTCCATCAATGACCTGTGGCGCATGAAGTAGCGCCCTAGAGAAACCTTGCGCAAGTACATCTAGCGGTTCAGCCAAGTGCGCAACAAGATCACGCGTGCTACGGACGATGCCGTCATCATGGCGTTCACCAACGGCGTCAAGGACCTCAAGATGTGCGAGAAGCTCGCCATCAACGACAACCTAAGCTTGGCCCTGGAGATATTCAACATCACCGACAAGTGTGCCAAGGCATAGGAAGGACGCCTATTCGCCCACGACGGCCCGAACGCCATGCAAGATGACAGCAAGGCCAAGGCCAAGGAGGTCAAGCGCAAGGGCCCTGCCATGCTCGCGGCGGAGCCCGAGCAGAAGCGCATCCGTGACCAAACCGCGCCCGAGAAAGATCGATGCCCATTCTGCATCTACCATGACCTGCACACCCACAACACCGAAGACTGCTAGGAGCTTAGGGTCCTTCGAGACGAGCGCGTTGGCCGGCGCCCGGAGAAGAGCGACCGCGGCGCAGGCCGCGGAGGCGGTGGCGGTCGTGGCGGCGGTCGATGGGATGGTCGCGGCGACAACCCCCGCCAGGGCTGGCAGGAGCAGCCTTGTGACAATGGCCGGCGCGATCAGCCTCGCGAGGTGCGCCCTCGGGACAACGCCGTGCTTCCCCCGCTGCCGCCGCCGCTAAGGAGGGGCGACGACGGCCGGCGCAATGAGGATGCTGGGGGCTACCAGGAGCCTCGCACGGTGGCTTCCATCCTTGGTGGGGCTCATACCCCTCCGTCCAACCGTTTGTTCAATCTGTTTTCCCTTGAGGTGAATGCTGCCCTCCCGAGGCTGGAAGCAGTGAAGCCCCTCAAGTGGTCCCAGTATGCTATCTGTTTCGACGCCAGCGACAGCCTCAAGTCTTCGTCCGCCGCGGGTGCGCTCCCCATGATGTGCACCCCCACGATCAGCAATGTCGCCGTCACCAAGACCCTCATCGACAGAGGCGCGGGCCTCAACGTGCTCTCGGTGGAGACCTTCGACACTCTCCAAGTGCCCTACGACCAGGTGATGCCAACCAGGCCGTTCTCCGAAGTGACTAGCGGCTCCACCACTCCGCTGGGGCAGATCCGCCTCCCTGTCACGTTTGGCACGCGCGACAACTACCATACTGAGCTCATTCACTTCGACGTGGCGCACATCGGCCTCCCGTACAACGCCATCCTGGGAAACCCGACGCTGGCCAAGTTCATGGCAGCAACACACCACGGCTACAACGTCCTCAAGATGCTGGGATGCAGCGGCGTGATCACCGTCACCTGCGATGAAAATAACGTGGTCTGCTCCCTCGAGCGTGCTTACAAGCTTGCCGCGGCGGAGCACTCCGGGGACGCGGGGGATGTTGAGCCTCGCGAGGCCGCACCCCGGAGGAAGAAGCAGCGGTTGCCCGTCCCAAGCCTCGTCAAGACCAAGAATGCGGCCCCTGCAGACGCAAGTCCCGTGCCTGTTGCCGGCGCCAACCACCTCCCTGCATAGGAAGGTGCGCCCTGCGCGCCCCTCGGGTTAGGATCGGGGGCTTCCATGTGGGAAGCGTCGGACTTGGCCGGCATGACGAGGGAGGTGCTCGGGCACCACTTGGAGGCATGCCTCGTGGCGCCCCCCGGAGGGAAGGGACGCGGCGCCAGGCGCCGGCGTCGCAGGAGTTCATCGACCAAGAAGACGGTAGGATGTAGGAGGAGTACCACCCGGAGCGCGGCGAGATACGCATGTGCGTCGACATCACGGGCCTTAACCGGGCCGGGTCTCAAGGCCTTTTCCGGCCGCACGTCGCCGCCCACCGCGTCCGCATGCCCTTTGGCTTGGTGAGCGCCGGCGCCGCTTTCCAAAGGCTGGCACAGTTCACGATGGCGCCTCACGTGGCACCGAGGCCCCTCGAGACTCCAGGACCCCCAGGACCTCAGGAGCTGGCCGGCCCCTAAAGGGCTGGCCTCCGCGGCACGCCCGGCCAGACGGCCAGACACTTTCGTAGCAACGCAACCGCCAGATGATTTTTGTTGTTCTGTTTGAATTGAGGGTGCCCCTGGGATGCAACACCCTCAAACTGGCTTGGGTCCGTCCCTGCAGCATTCTCACTTTTTGGAAGTGCACATAACCTTGTTATTTCTTTCGAAGTTTATGATTTTGTCTTACGCCTAGCATTCGGCGCCTTGCCATTGCTTGATGTCGCCGTGCCCCCTCGACCCTTCTCTCGAAAATCCCTCGGTCGGTGTAAGGCACGGTGTCTGTGCTCGGGCACGTCCCTGCAGCGTTGGTAAATCCAAGTAACCGAGCTCTGTCTCGCGGGCTCGCTCCCATGTACGTCACCTCCCGAGGTCCTTGGTGTCTGGCTCTCAGGGGATTGCCGAGAGTAGGCAAGTGAGGGCGCGACTTGTTATATTCCATTGCCAGTTGGGGTGCTTCGTCACCTCGGGCGCCACGGATTGGGTGGTTTTTCCCTTGCTCATCTCATGAAGGAACCCGACACGGTGTCTGTGCTCGGGTCCGTCCCTGCAGCGTCACTAAATCCGAGAAACGGAGCTCTGGCTGACGGGCTGCCCCCGATCACGTCACCTCCTGGGGTCCTCGGTGTCGAACCTCTTCGTGTGATGGCCTCGGGACGACCACCCGGCTCGCGTTGCCCCCCCACGTCACAGGTCCCATATGCACACAGCCGTGTGAAAAGTGAGGCGTAACCCACCTGAAGAATTGAGGAAGGAGCTCCTGAGCCGTGTGCCTGGGGTGTCCGACACCTCTTTTTAAAATCGCCGCCCGTTACCCTTGATACGTCTCCAACGTATCTATAATTTTTGCTTGTTCCATGCTGTTATATTATCATTCTTGGATGTTTTACAATCATTTTATAACAAGTTTATATCATTTTTTGGGACTAACCTATTGACATAGTGCCAAAGTGCCAGTTGCTGTTTTTGCTTGTTTTTTACTTCGCAGAAAATCAATACCATACGGAGTCCAATTGCGATGAAACTTTTTGGATATTTTTTCTAGACCAGAAGACACCCAGTGGGCCAAAGAAGTGCCGGGGGAGTGGGTCGAGTAGACCACAACCCACCAGGGCGCGCCAGGGGGGCCCCGGCTCGCCCTGATGGGTTGTTCCCTCCTCGGGGCCCCTCTCCACCACCTCTGATGCCTATAAATTCCCAAATATTCCAGAAACCCTAGGGGAGTCGACGAAACACAATTCCAGTCACCGCGAGTTCCAGAACCTCGAGATCCAATCTAAACACCATAACGGAGGGGTTCATCTTCCTGATAGGTGCCTCTCCGATGATGCGTGAGTAGTCCACCATAGACCTACGGGTCCGTAGGCAGTAGCTAGATGGCTTCCTCTCTCTCTCTCTTATGATTCTCAATACAATGGTCTCTTGGAGATCTGTTTGATGTAAACTTTTGCGGTGTGTTTGTTGGGATCCGATGAATTTTGAGTTCATGATCAGTTTCTATCCATGAATATTATTTGAGTCTTCTTTGATCTCTTATATGCATGATTACTTATAGCCTTGTATTTCTTATCCGAATCTTTGGTTTAGTTAGGCCGACTAGATCGATTTTTCTTGCCATGGGAAGAGGTGCTTTGTGATGGGTTCGATCTTGCGGTGTTCTTTCCCAGTGACAGAAGAGGCAGCAAGACACGCATGTATCATTGCTATTAAGGATAACAAGGTGGGGTCTATTCATACATGAATAGATCTTGTCTACATCATGTCATCGTTCTTATTGCATTACTCCGTTTTTCCATGAACTTAATACAATAGATGCATGCTGGATAGCGGTCGATGTGTGGAGTAATAGAGGTAGATGCAGGCAGGAGTCGGTCTACCTATCTTGGATGTGATGCCTATATAATGATCATCGCCTTGGATATCGTCATGACTATTTGATTTTCTATCAATTGCCCAACAGTAATTTGTTCACCCACCGTGCGCTATACTCATGAGAGAAGCCCCTAGTGAACCCTACGGCCCCCGGGTCTACTTTTCCAACATATTGCTTTCAGATCTACCTTTTTGCAATCTTTGTTTTCAGATCTACAAAACCAAAAACCCAAAAACATATTGCTGCATATTTGCTCTTTTTATTTTGTGTTCTTGAGAGATCTATCTCTCCTATCTATCACTACCTAATCTATCTTTTTACCATAGACAGATTGACAACCTCTCTTTCGTGTCAGGTTGCAAGTATTTGTTGTTTGTGTGTAGGTGCTGCTTATTGGGTGGTGGTGATCCTCCTACTAGTTCGATAACCTTGGTTTCATAACAGAGGGAAATACTTACCGTCGCTATGCTGCATCATCCCTTCCTCTTTGGGGAAATACCGACGCAGTCTCAAGCCACGTCAACCCTCTCACGTAATAATGAGGTTGGGGCTGGACACGCCCCGGAGCCTCCCGAAGGGTGGCCTCTCGGCCCCGGGAGGACTCCTGCCCACGCCCAGTGGAAGCCCCATGCTCCACGCTAGTGGATAAAGGATTGAGGAAGGAGCTCCTGAGCCGTGTGCCTGGGGCGTCCGACGCCTCTTTTCAAAATCGCCGCCCGTGACCCTCTCACGTAATAATGAGGTTGGGGTTGTACACGCCCCGGAGCCTCCCGAAGGGCTGCCCCTCGGCCCCGGAAGGACTCCTGCCCATGCCTAGTGGAAGCCCCATGCTCCGCGCTGGTGGATGATCGACGGAGCTCCGTGCTTGCCAGTTTTCCCTTGTACCTCGCACGAGTGGGGGCTGGACACGGTGTCCGTGCTCGGGTTCGTCCCTACAACGCTGATAAACCCAAGCGATCGAGCTCTGTGTCGCGGGCTTTCTCCCGTGCACGTCACCTCCTGAGGTTCTTGGTGTCTAGTCTCCTCGTGCGACACCCAAGTGTAAGCTGACAAGAGCGCGATGCTCCAGGCACGGTTTACCGTGCGCAGTATCCTTCTTCACGAGAGCTGCTTGCGCGTCAAGGGGGGGGGGGGGTCTTCAGCATCGCGTCTCAGGAACCTTCACTAGCGCCTGTAGCCCCTCACCTCCTGGTTCAGCTCAGGCATCGTGACCTGGCGTCCCAGCGATGGCTGAGGTATGTGTGGGGCTGTGCCCTGCCGACGCAGAGCGTAAGGACTTTCGAGCAAGCCGCTTGCGCGTCAAGGGGGGGGGGGGTTCTTGAGCATCGTGTCTCAGGAACCTTCACTAGCGCATGTAGCCCTTCACCTCCTGGGTCAGCTTAGGCATCATGACCTGGCGTCCCAGCGACGGCTGAGGTATGCGTGGAGCTGGGCCCTGCCGACGCAGAGCGTGAGGACTCTCAAGCTGGTCGCTTGCGCGTCAAAGGGGGGCTCTGTTTATGGAAGGGTGGTAAAAGGAGGCTCCCCGCTAGGCTCTTCGTCGCTGTCGAAGCAGAAGAACTTCTCGAGCAACGCCTTCACGTTGCCCTCCATAGCCGCCGCTGTATCGCCGCGAGACTCTTCGGGAACGGGGCCCGTACCTCGTCAAACTTGAAGTTGGGGTCGCGAAGGAGGAGATGACTGAAGACGCGAGTCGCCGCCACGGAGAGGAGACCACAGCTTTCCTCTTCCAGGATGCCGTCAACCCCCTGGGCCGCGCCCTCGAGCGCCTTCACAAGCTTGGAGGAAAGCTCGGTGTAGCTGGAGCCCTGAGGAACAAGAGGGACATCGAAGCTCGACCTGCAAATGGAGGACAGGGCCTTGCGGGCCCTGTGTTCAAGGGAGGAGAGCGCGGCGTGGTCTGAGGCCGCCCTTACGTCGGCGGCAGCCAGGATCTGTTTCTCCCGAGCGTCCAGCTTGGCATTGGCCTCAGAGATCCGCTTGGCATGAGCCTCTTGGGCCTCAGCCGCCTCGCACCGCAACGCCTCCAGGCGTTCGCGCTCCGTGGCCTTCTCGGCCGCCAGCTTCACGAGCTCAGTGTCGTGGCCCGCAAGCTCCGCCTCGCGGGCCTTGACACCCTCTTCTCACAGTTGGAGCTGCTGCACTTGCATGGTTCGCTCGTGAAGCGCCTTCAGGCCGGCTTACGCTTCTTCGAGGCGCTTGGCGAACGATGTCTTCTCGGCAAGAGCGCTCTCGCAAGCGACCTTCGCCTCGGCAAACTCCTTCTTGCCCTCTGCAAGGGTGGCCTCAGCCCTGCTGTGAGCCTCCCTAGTGGAGGCATCTAGTTGACGCCACCCCATGGAGAGCTTCAGGCGCTTGGCGGAGAGACGCGCCTTGGCGTCTCGGAAGTCCGCACCCAGCCGAACAAGTGCGTCCTGGGCGTCGGTCAAAGCTCTATGCCTGAGCAGGGCGTTCTGTTCCATCAAGGTGAGAGTTGGCCCTGGGGCTGGCGCCCCAGCGCTCAACGCAGCTGGAACAAGGAGCGCCCCATCGCCCTGCGCCTGAAACGCCGGGGCTCCGATCTCTCCCCCATGCTTGGCCCCTGCGGTCCGCTTAAGAAGACTGCCGCCCTGGCGTCAGGGGCCCCTGGAGCGAACACCATCGAAGGACAACCTGAGTCGCGCCCCGCGTCGTGGCTGGTCGCAAGAGTTGGAGCGGCCGGCGAAGGCTGAGGCACCCGTCCCTCTTCCGCTGGCTGAGAGGCCGCGGCCTCGGCGGGCAGCATCAGGGGCTGAGCTGCCATAGCCTTGGCAGATGGTGCCGGGGGCTGAACCGTCGAGTTCCCGGGACACGCGCCCCCTCGACACGCCGGGGAGGCGCTGGGCCCCGTCGTCGTGCCCGCACGGCCAAGCATGGCGCTGGGCTGGCGCAGACCGCCCCCGCACCTGCCAAGGCTCCGGCCCAGGGTTGAGGCCGCCTTCTTGGCAGGCGTAACCTTCGCCCCGGCGTTGGCCTTCTTCTTCTTTTCGTTGCCACCGCCGGAGCACCTGTGCCGAGGAGGGAGTTAGCTGGAACAACCAACCAAAGGCGCACGACGTCTGAAGGGTGTTCGGCACGGTCCTTAGCGGGACCGGCCAAGCTCTCCCTTTCCATAGGGGCCTGAGAGGCCTCCGGAGGGGGCACAACAGCCGCCGGAGTGGGCGCAACGTCTCCTACATCGGCCACCGTCACCAGTACAGGAGGGGTCGCGGGGTCCGACCCGGCTCCGTCTCCTGGGCCCGCGGGCCTGGGGGAATAACTTGGCGCTGCTCATTTGAGACAACATCGTCATCCCCAAGGCTGCGCAGGGATGTGTGGAGGCTGGTCGACGGTGCCCGGCCGGCACTCCCCTCTTCCTCGGTCGCCTCCATGTCTTCGTCGCCATCACCCTCGCCGGATGACGTCACCGCGATGGAGGGAATCCTGCACGACCCGACGAGACCCCACTCGTCAAAAACGGGCATCTGCCTGACCAGCTCCTCCATGTCGCCGCAGGCGTACAGCAGTGGCGCCGCCTCCAGAGGACCCTCAGGAGTGTAGCTGAGCAGGGCCCAGAAGGCTTCATCCAGCTCTTCATGCGTCAGGCCATAGACGCGCAGCCTCATCGGGTCCTCCGAGCCGGAGAGCTTCCACAAGGGGAGCGAGCGTTCCTGGAGCGGCACGATGCGCTGCCCCAGGAATTCCTTGATGACCATCGCCCCTGTTAGAGAGGCATGCCCGTGCGCGGCGATGCGCTCCAGGATGGGCTCAGCCCTCGGGTCGGTGAGCTTCTCGTGTGCCCACCCCGGGGACTGCATGAGATGGCCGTGGGGGCCGTCAGGAGCAGGCAAACTCGGCACGCGTCCATAAGTACCCAGCGTTGCCGGTAGCCCTCCACCTTCTTCCCGGTCTTCAGGCGGATGCTCGCGCCCGTGGCGTCTACGAAGGAGACGCACGCGAAACGATGCTCCGGGGCGGTGAACCGCAGGCTGAAGAAGTGGCGAAAGAGCGCCATCGAGGGCCTCACGCCCACAAATGCCTTGCAGTAGAAGGCGAAGATGGCCAGGAGGAGGATGGAGTTGAGCTGAAGGTGCAAGGCGTGGATCAGATAATGGGAGAGCATGGCGTAGAAGAACCTGGAGAAGGGTGGGACTAGCCCGACATAGAAGCTGTGGAGGAAGAATGGATAGGCGGACTTCGATAAGCCGCTCGACGCCGACAAGCCTGGCCAGAGTCCGGTTGCCCGCCCCCTGTTTTGTCCATCGGCCACCAGCGGGAGTACGGGGCCCAGATCCTCTTCGTCGGAAATGAGGGAAGGCAGGAGTGCCTGCCCAGCGGCAGCAGGGTTCGCGGCGGAAGCCGCATCCTTCCCCTTCTTGCTGACAGGCGCCATCTGAGCTCCGGGGTTGCCGGAAGAGTAAGAAGAGCACCTCAAGAGAGTTTGGATCTGGAGCGGTTCCGCGCGGAGAAAGAAGATGCAGGAAGACAAATGCAGCATGAGGAATGGCAACGGTGGCCCCTGGCCGCACTCGGGCTTTCTGTCGGCTTGTGTGACCACCAATGCCTCGAGGAAAGTGGGGCGCCGCGCATCCCAAGGCACTCACGTGTCGCGCCCGGCCCGCGGGCGGTTAGGGCCCGCGTCACGGCATCCCCACCAACTGACAGGATCATGCGCACCGCGGGCCTGGGGGCCACTGTCGGGCCTCTGGGACTAGGAGTACCCAGGCCCGTCTGCCCGCAGCCCGGGCGTGGCGCTTGCTTTAAGCGACCGAGTGGCCCACCAATCATCCTCACGAGGGGAGCCTTTACGAGGGCCAATGCCTCGCGAGGAGCACGACGGCTACCACATCACAAGCCTCCTGGGGACCCCCCCCCCCCCCCGTGGAGTGAAAGCACATTTGCTCCCTTGGTGGTTTTGGTAATTAATAACAACATATAAGTCATTGAACTAATGTTTCCACTAAGTATATTTCAGGAAAAGTTCAATGATAGGATTGGCAAAAGATTTGTGGAGATTGTGGAGATACCCCAAGATGGAAGGAAATGGATTGGCAAAGCTTCAAGTAAGAGGACTCTACATTTTACTTTGTGAGAAATCACTTTGACTCCATAGGAAAGCCAATACTATTAAAAGGGGGTAAGGTACTGTTGGTGAACAAAATGCTCATACGTGCACAAGTGATAGTCACCAAAAACACCCACAAGCTCTTCCACAAAAGTCTGTCCAAAGTCAAATATCCAAAATCGGTGCAACCAACACTTTCCACTCGGTGCCACCGATTCCCATACTCAGACAGACCTAAGCCAAACCCTAGCCTTTCGGTGCAACCGATTCTGCTTCGGTGCCACCGAGTTTAGGTTGCCAACTTTCTGTTACGCAAATTCACAATATCGGTACCACCGAGATTGTTGGATCGGCGTCACCGAGATTGGGCAATCTGACCATTGGTCACCTTATCGGTGCAACCGAGTTTCCTATATCGGTCTCATCGAGATTCAAAAGTTGCCACCTTTTGGTCACTTCGGTACCACCGAGATTAACACATAGGTGTCACCGAGTTGGTCATTTTGTGTGTAACGGTTGGATTTTTGGGGATGCCTATATATACCCCTTCACCACCACCCACTCGAAAGAGAAGCACTCAGAACTATTCCACACTTGCCCCATCTAGTTTTCTGAGAGAGAGACACCTACCCTTGTGTTGAGGTCAAGATCATCCACTCCAACCATATGGATCTTGATTTATAGCCTCCCCAAGTTGCTTTCCACCAATCCCATCTCTTCCACCAAGCCAAATCTGTGAGAGAGTGATTGTGTGTTGAGGAGTCTATCATCTTGAAGCACAAGAGCAAGGAGTTCATCGACATTGCCGAGCCAATTACCTTTTCGAGGGTGGTGCCTCCTAGATTGGTTAGGTGTCACTTGGGAGCCTCCTACTTCGTGTTGTGGAGTTGAACCAAGAAGTTTGTAAGGGCAAGGAGATCGCCTACTTCGTGAAGATCTACCAATAGTGACGCTAGTCCTTCGCGGACGGAAGCCATTATGGAATAGTCAAGGTTGCTACTTCGTGGACCCTTATGGGTGGAGCCTTCCGTGGACTCTCGCGACCGTTACCCTCCGTGGGTTGAAGACTCCATAAACGTGGACGTACGATAGCACCACCTATCAGAACCACGGGAAAAATCTTTGCGTCTCCTATTGCGTTTGATCTACCTATCTCAACCCTTTACTTCATATGCAATGTATTTACTTTCCGCTGCCATATTTGTTGACTTGCATGTGTAGGGCTGTTAGACTTGCTAGACTTGCTAAAACTGTTAAAATCTGCCAACCAATTAACTTGGGAAAAGGTTAGGTTTTAAATTCCTGCTAGTAGTCTATTCACCCCCCCTCTAGACACTCTTCTAGTGATCCCTCAATTGGTATGAGAGCTTTGGTCTCCATTGCTTCGGTTTAATCACCGAGGAGGAAGATGTATGTGTCTAGTGTAGGGAGTTTGAGTTGTAGAGTGCCTATTCTTGATGGAGAGAACTATAGTTAATGGAAAACTTTGATGCTTGAGTTGTTTAATGAATTTCAGTTGATTAAATATGTTAAGAGCCCTTATGTACCTCCAATTGATCCTTTACACCCCACACACGAAGAGGAAATTGATATGCTATGCAATCTTAGAACTGTTAATCTCATTGTTAGAGCATTGCCTAGAAATGTGCTTAACCAAATGAAGAATTTTGAATGTGCTTACACTTTGTGGAATGACTTGGAGAAACGATATCCAAGTTATTCATTGAGTAATCTTGATGAAACTCTTCATAAAACTATTGCCTTCCATAATATGACGCCTAGTGATCCCAAGTTTGATGATCGTCTATTTGAGCATAGAGATCTCATGCATGCTAAAGGAGATGTCACAACTATCAACAACATCATTGTAGAAGCCATTCGCATTCACAAGTTTGAACATTGTCATGATCACAATCCTAACGAATCTCTTGTTCTTTGTGACGAGGATTTCCCACTTGATGACGACAATGTGGAACATGGCTACTATGATGAAGATGAGCTGTTCGACATCGAGTATGAGAAGATCATGAAGAATCTAAGTCTCATGGCAAACTTCAAGGATTACATGTCCGGAGGAAAAGAGTGGATTCTCGATAGCGGATGTACTGATCATATGACCGGAGATAGAGAAATGTTTGAAGAGATCACACCAAACTATGGACCGCGAAGATACGTAACGTTTGGAGACAACTCCAAGGGTAAGGTACTTGGTCTTGGTAAGGTGGCCATATCCCATGATAGCTCAATTCAAAATGTTATGCTTATTGAATCTCTTGGCTACAATCTTCTTTCCGTATCTAGACTTGCCGACTTTGGTTTTAATGTGCTATTCACGAAAGTAGATTGCCAAGTGTTTCGTCAAGATAATCATAAAATGGTCTTTACCGGTTTCCGTAGAGGTGATCAATACATTGTTGATTTCACTAAGAGATCCAAACCTCGTACTTGTCTTATTACAAAATCTTCTAAAGGTTGGCTTTGGCATAGAAGACTAGGACATGTTGGCATGCGTAATCTAGACAAGCTTATCAAAGGTGATCATATACTTGGTGTTAAAGATGTTATCTTTGACAAAGATAGACTTTGTAGTGCTTGTCAAGCTGGAAAGCAAGTAGGTGGAAGTCATCCCGTAAAAAATATCATGACTACTAGGAGACCACTCGAGTTACTTCACATGGATCTTTTTGGTCCCAATGATTACAAGAGAGTCAGTGGAAATTCCTATGGTCTAGTTATAGTTGATGATTTTTCCAGATTTACGTGGGTATTCTTTCTTGATGATAAGTCGCGGGTTCAAAAGATCTTCAAGAACTTCGCTCGCAAAGCGCAAAATCAGTTTGAAGTGAAGATCAAGAAGGTTCGGAGCGATAACAGATCGGAGTTCAAGAACACCCATGTGGATACCTTTCTTGACGAAGAAGGTGTCTCACATGAGTTCTCGGCTACGTACACGCCTCAACAAAATGGAGTTGTTGAGAGGAAGAACCGGACGCTTATTGAGATGGCAAGAACGATGCTTGACGAATACAAGACGCCAAGACACTTTTGGGCAGAAGCCGTGGAAACAGCATGTCATGCCACAAACCGACTTTACTTGCACAAGCTTCTCGGTAAAATGGCATACGAGCTACTCACCGGTAACAAACCCCAAGTTGGATACTTTCGGGTATTCGGCTCAAAGTGCTACATTCTTGATAAGCATCGTTGTACTACATTTGCTCCTAAATCTCATGAAGGATTCCTACTCGGTTACGGATCGAACTCTCACACTTACCGTGTCTACAACAACTTCACTCGAAAGGTTGAAGAGACGGTAGATGTGAAGTTTGATGAATCTAATGGTTCGCAAGTCGAACAATTGCCAAATGATGTAGCTGATAAGGACCCTTCGGAAGCTATTCAAGACTTGTCCATCGGCAAGATTCGTCCACTGGAGGTGAAGGAAAGTACTTCATCAACTCAAGTGGAAGCCCCTACTTCACGTCAAGGTGAACCACAACATGACATGGAGGCATCCACAAGCGGTACACGACAAGATGATGAAGAGGAGGAAGTGCATCATGAAGATCCACCACAACCTCCTTCACCACCACCTCAAGGAAACGACACCTTCAACAACAACGAAGATGAAGGAGATGATGATGAAGAAGAAGCTCCACCATCCAACAATCGGAAGCTGACCCGAGTTCGAGCACAAGTGACCAAGAACCATCCCCTAAACCAAATCTTTGGTGATATACAAACAGGGAGAATCACTCGCTCTAAAACTCGTCTAGCTAACTTTTGTGAGCATTATTCTTTCATCTCTAGCATTGAGCCCTTGAAGGTAGAACAAGCTCTTGAAGACGCGGATTGGGTGAACGCGATGCATGAAGAGCTTCACAACTTCGAAACAAACGAAGTGTGGACACTCGTGGAAAAGCCCAAGGATGAGCAAAACATCATCGGAACAAAATGGGTGTTTCAGAACAAGCAAGATGAAGACGGTCAAGTCGTACGGAACAAGGATCGTCTCGTAGCCCAAGGATATACACAAGTCGAAGGTATGGACTATGGTGAGACCTACACCCCCGTCGCTAGACTTGAAGCTATTCGCATTCTTCTTGCCTATGCTAATCACCATGATATCACGCTTTATCAAATGGACATTAAAAGTGCCTTTTTAAATGGTGAGATTGAAGAAGAAGTCTATGTTAAGCAACCACCTGGTTTTGTGAATCCTAAGATACCTAAACATGTTTACAAGCTTCGTAAAGCCCTTTATGGTCTTAAGCAAGCCCCTCGTGCTTGGTACAAATGCTTAACGAAGTTTCTCTTTGAAAAAGGTTTTGAAATTGGTAAAATTGACGCAACCTTATTCACTAAGAGAGTTAATGGTGAATTATTTGTGTGCAAAATCTATGTGGATGATATTATCTTTGGATCTACTAACCCACAATTTAGTGAAAGATTTGGAAGGTTGATGTCCGAGAAGTATGAGATGTCCATGATGTGTGAGCTGAAATTCTTTCTTGGTTTGGAAATCAAGCAAACTAAAGAAGGAACTTTCATCTCTCAAACTAAGTATACCAAGGACTTGATCAAGAAGTTCAACATGCAAGAGTGCAAAGGTATGAAAACTCCTATGCCTACTAGTGGACATGTTGATCTTACCAAGGAGGATGAACCGGTTGATCAAAAAGTTTATCGATCTATGATTGGTTCATTGCTATATCTATGTGCATCTCGTCCCGATATTATGCTTAGTGTTTGCATGTGTGCTAGATATCAAGCTGCACCTAAAGAGTGTCATCTTTTGGCCGTGAAACGTATTGTGAGATATTTGATACAAACACTAAACTTTGGCATTTGGTATCCCAAGGGATCTTCCTTTAACCTTGTTGGTTATTCCGATTTGGACTATGCCGGTGACAAGGTTGATAGAAAATCCACCTCGGGTACTTGTCAATTTTTGGGTAGATCTCTTGTGTCTTGGTCCTCCAAGAAACAAAACTCGGTATCTCTATCTACTGCCGAAGCTGAGTATATTGTTGCTGGATCTTGTTGTGCACAATTACTATGGATGACACAAACGCTTAAGGATTATGGAATCCATGTTAGAAATGTTCCATTACTTTGTGACAATGAAAGTGCTATTAAAATTGGTCATAATCTTGTGCAACATTCTCGAACTAAACATATTCAAGTTAGACATCATTTTATCCGTGACCATGTTGCCAAAGGAGATATTGATCTTAAGCATGTTCGCACTAACAAGCAATTGGCCGATATCTTTACTAAGCCACTTGATGAGAAAACATTCTGTTATTTGAGGAGTGAGTTGAATATCATTGATGCTTCAAACTTGAGCTGGACTCACTCGTTTGCATGCAAGGGCATGAGCTTTCTTGATACTTCCATGATACTCCTAACATGTTATCTTATGCCATGGAATTCTATGCTCCCTTGCATTGCATCTAATCTTTTGTATATACTTGGAAGATTTTCATTCCACAAGATTGCCATCAACTCAAATCATAAGCAATCTTGTCATGACCAAGTATCCAAATCCCCTCTTGATGATGGAAGGAATTAGACAACAAAACCATATCCTTGACATATACTTGATGTGATCATTTTTGCTAAATCTTAATTGGTATCATGTCAAATGGATATATCTATTGTTCTTCCTTGCATGAATAACCTATGTAGGTGACATGTGTACTAAAACGAGAAGGTTTGCTCCCAACTCAAGATGATCTTCATCAACCTCGAGCATCCTCAACAAGTTCACCTACAAGCCACGTCATCAACATTACTCAAAGGTATGTACTCATATCCTTGAAAAGACTTTACTCCATGTCATGAGCTAAAGCAACTCAAGTGATATGAAGACATTAAAATGCTTAATCGAAAAATGGTAACCCCACTTTGAGCTTAACGTAGAGTATGACCTATGATCAAGTATTCTTGCTTGGCTCCTAAGTCAATATACTCTAATATAGGTGACCTAGTCACCGCCCATCGCCTAGTTAAGAATCTTGAGTGGTTCATTCTCTATTTTGCAGGATTTCTTGGAACTACTCAAATCTTCTCTAGTTGATATCCCTTTTGTAAAATATTTTGATTTCTTTTGAAAATTTCCTTTAAACTCTCTGTTATTGGCAAAGTTTGAGAAATCTCAATTTCAGAATCCCATTGCCAAGTTTCTGTTTTAGCCTCGGAGCCGCCGATACATATATCTCGGTTCTACCGAATTAGCAGATGAGCTGCACCATAAAATTTCGGTACCACCGACTTATCTGTCTCGGAGTCACCGATTCATTTTCTTTTCTTATTTGTGTTCGCAGTTGCAAATCTGTGTTTCTTCTGTGATCTTACAAGTGATGATTTTGTTACTTCTATGATCTCTTATTATTTAAAAAAAACTTAGGGGGAGAAATTCTTTATTCAAGGATCCCTAACTCAAAGGAGGAGAAGCCTTACAATATCCCAAAGGGAGAGAAACTATTCTTCATGATTCCCTCAGTTTTCACTTCTGTGAACCCTACATTCAGTGACCCTTGTTCTCAAGGATCCCTTCTTAGTCAATGATCCCTGTATCTATCCATGTGTATGACCTTTTTGGAAATTAATGCCAAAGGGGGAGAATAACAAAGCTTCATGCTAAAGGTAGATACATGCTTATGCAAAGGGGGAGATATGATCAAGGGGGAGAGCGAATGTCAATGTTTATACTCATATATAAACAAGGCGAGAATACCAAAGTAGGGGGAGAATAATACATTTGGAGAAAAATGTGTTTATTTTGTCTATTCATCTTAGATCTTTCTCACCCTATCCAATCCCAATATCTACATGCTGAGATTCAGGGGGAGAGGATGACCTACTATTTTCATATCTAAGGGGAGAAAAATTCTAAATGATCTTGGAGACATATCAATCTTAAGAAATACTATCTTTTATATGTTCTCCATATCTTGGTACATTTGAGTTCTATTGCTTTTGATTAGTAGAATACCCTTGTGTTTCCTAACATTGTTTTCTCATGTGTGTTTCTACTACAAGAATGCTCAAGGACTCAAGGTAAGTATATGCATCATATCTTTGATCAAGATGATCTCTTGCTTCTTGCACATATTGTTTGCAAGAGTGAAGTCTTGAACAAGGATACATCTCATACTCATATATTTGTTGCATATAGCCAAGATACACATGACTTCTTATATCCCTTCCACTAGATGTGTGTCCATGCATTCCAAAGCAACTATCCTTTAAAGGAATTGCACACATTCAGGGGGAGCAAATCTAAGTCATGTGTCTCTCAAAGTCTTCATTATATCCATGCATATCTTTATTTGAAGCTTTGATCTATATGTTGTCATCAATTACCAAAAAGGGGGAGATTGAAAGCACAGTTGCTCCCTTGGTGGTTTTGGTAATTAATAACAACATATAAGTCATTGAACTAATGTTTCCACTAAGTATATTTCAGGAAAAGTTCAATGATAGGATTGGCAAAAGATTTGTGGAGATTGTGGAGATACCCCAAGATGCAAGGAAATGGATTGGCAAAGCTTCAAGCAAGAGGAATCTACATTTTACTTTGTGAGAAATCACTTTGAGTCCATAGGAAAGCCAATACTATTAAAAGGGGGTAAGGTACTGTTGGTGAACAAAATGCTCATACGTGCACAAGTGATAGTCACCAAAAATAGCCACAAGCTCTTCCACAAAAGTCTGTCCAAAGTCAAATATCCAAAATCGGTGCAACCAACACTTTCCACTCGGTGCCACCGATTCCCATACTCAGACAGACCTAAGCCAAACCCTAGCCTTTTGGTGCAACCGATTCTGCTTCGGTGCCACCGAGTTTAGGTTGCCAACTTTCTGTTACGCAAATTCACAATATCGGTACCACCGAGATTGTTGGATCGGCGTCACCGAGATTGGGCAATCTGACCGTTGGTCACCTTATCGGTGCAACCGAGTTTCCTATATCGGTCTCACAGAGATTCAAAAGTTGCCACCTTTTGGTCACTTCGGTACCACCGAGATTAACACATCGGTGTCACCGAGTTGGTCATTTTGTGTGTAATGGTTGGATTTTTGGGGATGCCTATATATACCCCTTCACCACCACCCACTCGAAAGAGAAGCACTCAGAACTATTCCACACTTGCCCCATCCAGTTTTCTGAGAGAGAGCCACCTACCCTTGTGTTGAGGTCAAGATCATCCACTCCAACCATATGGATCTTGATTTCTAGCCTCCCCAAGTTGCTTTCCACCAATCCCATCTCTTCCACCAAGCCAAATATGTGAGAGAGTGATTGTGTGTTGAGGAGTCTATCATCTTGAAGCACAAGAGCAAGGAGTTCATCGACATTGCCGAGCCTATTACCTTTTGGAGGGTGGTGCCTCCTAGATTTGTTAGGTGTCGCTTGGGAGCCTCCTACTTCGTGTTGTGGAGTTGAACCAAGAAGTTTGTAAGGGCAAGGAGATCGCCTACTTCGTGAAGATCTACCCATAGTGAGTCTAGTCCTTCGTGGACGGAAGCCGTTCTGGAATAGTCAAGGTTGCTACTTCGTGGACCCTTATGGGTGGAGCCCTCCGTCTACTCTCGCGACCGTTACCCTCCGTGGGTTGAAGACTCCATAAACGTGGACGTACGATAGCACCACCTATCGGAACCATGGGAAAAATCTTTGCATCTCCTATTGCGTTTGATCTACCTATCTCAACCCTTTACTTCATATGCAATGTCTTTACTTTCCGCTGCCATATTTGTTGACTTGCATGTGTAGGGCTGTTAGACTTGCTAGACTTGCTAAAACTGTTAAAATCTGCCAACCAATTAACTTGGGAAAAGGTTAGGTTTTAAATTCCTGCTAGTAGTCTATTCACCCCCCTCTAGACACTCTTCTAGTGATCCCTCATGGAGCCACTTCTGGTGCCCTCGCTGGGGCGGGCGGTCCAGCCCCTCCACGTGGTTGATGTGACCCAAGCGGCCTCCGGGGCCGCACCAGCTGGCATGGAGGAGAGAGTTTCCTTTTTGGTGATAGAGGGGCAGTGCCTGCTCGCGGGTCCCCAAAAGCATCCCCAAAGGTTGTCGTTCCGGTGCAAGGAGACCAAGACCATGGGCTCGGCGGGACGGAGGTCACCCCCGATCCCATGAGCATGTCACGACGGGAACTTTAGCAGGCGAAGACCACCTTTTGGCAGGATAAGCTGCTACCTTGTCCCCTTTCAAAATGGCCATTGTGGCAACCCTTCCCGCCTTATATTTTCGGGGGAAGAGGACCGGGGCCAATATAAGGGGGGAACCAGCCCCCGTAGAGAGGGAGACCTCTTTTTGTTTTTGGCAAGAACATGCCTTGTACTCATCTCCCACCTCAAGCAATCCACCAAGAAGGAGTAGGGTTTTACACCGCGAGGTGGCCCGAACCTGGGTAAACTCTGTGTGTCCTTGTTCATCTTCCTAGCTCAAGCTGCCGGAGAGTCGCCGTGAGGTTGCGAAGTAGAGTAGGGTAGGAGAGTGAACGCACCCCAGTGTTCGAACCTTCTTGGGTCTGAGGAGCCCCGATTCCGACATATGTAAGCTTGCACAAAGTAAAGGTAAGAAATAACCGCAAGTGGAATTGGTGGAGACGAGGATGTGTTGCCGAAGTTCCTTCCCTTTGAGGGGAAGTACGTCTCCGTTGGAGTGGTGTGGAGGCACAATGCTCCCCAAGATGCCACTAAGGCCACCGTATTCTCCTCACTCCCTCACACAATGCGAGGTGCCATGATTCCACTAGTGGTGCTCTTGAGGGTGGCGACCGAAGCTTTACAAACAAGGTTGGGGCAATCTCCACAACTTAATTGGAGTCTCCCAACAACACCACGAAGCTTCACCACAATGGAATATGGCTTCGAGGTGACCTCTTCTGTCTAGGCTGCTCAAACACCCAAGAGTAACAAGATACGCAAGGGATTAGTGGGGGGAATCAAATATCTCTTGGTGGAAATGTAGATCAACGCCTTCTCCTCCAAACCCTAGAGCATCAACAAGATTCGATGGCTAAGGAGAGAGATCGGGCAAGAATGAGCTTAGGAGCAACAATGGAGCTTTTGGGGGAAAAGCGGTAAGTCTCCTTGGAGAAGAAGACCCACTTATATAGGGGAAAGAATCTAACCGTTTTTCTGCCCACATGTAGTGTATAAGCGGTAGTGCCGCTGAGGAGAGCGGTTGTGACACCCTTGGATTAAGCTACAACGATCATTGAAATTAAGCTACAGTGATGGCCAAGATTAAGCTAAATGCTTTTGCTAAATAGTGCTTGATCAATATTAGAATCATATCTCATTTCAAATTCCCTTCTGAAATTCAAAATTCTAATAAAAAGTGGATTAAATAGTTTTACAAACCCGAAAACAAAAATCATGGATGGGTTGCAAATATTCTCTAAGCATTCATGAAATTGCAACCAACTTTTTGTGAAGTGTTTGGTGCCTCATAATAAATAAAACAGAGGCCAAATCATTTATTAAATGCCCTTTTGACTTATGTTGTTTTCAAATAATTTCAAAAGGGCCCCAAACATTTTGTGGCAGTACCAAAAATTGCAAGATGAATAATGGACCTTGTGCCATATTTTTTCAAAAGTATTTTGTTACGAAAATAAATAAAAACAGAAACAAATAAAAGTAAAAGTTAAAAGAAAAGAATTAAAATAAGGAAAAGGCCCGCTGTGGCTGGGCCTAAGTGGACAGAGCTGGCCCAACCCATCTCCCCCGTCGTCTTCCTCCACTACTCACGGGGGGAGACGTGGGCGCGGTGATGCTCGCCATTGGCCGTCCCCGTCGCCCTGGTGGCCATCCGGCGGCTCCTCGCCGTCCATAAGGCGTCCCCCTCGCCCCTATGCGTCGAACCCTAACCCTAGATCGCCGCTCCCCTCTCCCCTCGCACTCTCCTCTCCGCACACGAGCGCTGCCATGGTCGCCCCTCCGTAGAGCCGCGACCACCGTGCCTCCCGTGCATGGCCGACGTGTCCAGGAGCACCGCCGTCGCCTTCTCCTTCGACTATGCCGAGTCATTGAAGGCCGGAGCCCCTGCATCGCCGTCCCCGAGCCGTCTTCCTCCTAGGAACGCCGCCGCTCCCCGTCGACGATTCTGGCGCCGCCAAGTCCTCCCCGAGCCTACTAAGCACACCTGCAGGACCGTGGTGAGCTCCTTCTCCTTTCCCTCCCTCTCTCGCGCTCGATCCAGCCCCATGGCACCCATCCCCTCCGTGCCCGACAACCGGCTCCACTCGAGCTCGACGTCGGCGAGCCTCCGGTTACCATTTGGTCCCGAGGTCGTGCTCATTTGCTCCACCGCGACGCGTAGGTCCTCCCTATCCCGTCCACTCGCTCGCTAGTGCCCCGTAGCCTCAGATCCGTCGACTCCAAGTTTCGTCCGCCGCCGTGAGCTCGATTCCGGCGAGCTCCGGCCATCCTAGCTTCCCCTGACGGTCAAACGGACTCGCGCGCACCTCAGCTTTTGAACGCACCCTCCCGCGCTCCAAATGAGCCCATATGGCAATTTTTCGGCGAGGCCCGAGGCCCTCCGTCGTGATCTGAAGTCGCCGGCGACGCCTCCAGTCGCCGGAGCTGACCTGGCCGACCGGGGCCACCACGCAGTGGCACTGGCAGGTGGGCGAGTGGCCCTAGCTGACCAGTTGGCCATGGTCAACTGGCTGACTCGGCACGATTTAATTAATTAAAATAATGAAAATAAGCTAATTAGTCACTAACATGTGGGTCCCCTCTGCTAATAAATCCAATTTAAACTAAATTAACTCTGAATTAGCCCTCTATCTATGACAGGTGGGACCCTTCTGTCAGTTTGACCAGTCAGCATAGACTGTTGACTGCTGATGTCAAAGTGATGTTATGCTGACGTCATAATTGTATTTTTCGAATTAAAATAAATCTGTTTATTTCAAAAAAAATTAAATCTATGAAAATTAATATAAATTAATCCATATGTCAGATGAAAATAATTTATATATATAGCAAAGTTGATCAGAAAAATCCAACGAATCCGAATACGCTATCCGTTCATCTGTCACATGCCTCTAGCATGATGAACATGGACATTTTCGCATTAGGATATTTTCCCGCTCCGTCTGTGACGTGTTGTACTGCGGTAGCTCATGCCTAGCACTGCATATTGCCATGTCATGCATCGTGATGCATCTGCTTGCTTGTATTTATTGTTTCTTCCCCCTCTTCTCTCCGGTAGACCCCGAGACTAACGCTGCTGCCAGTTACGACTATGCCCCTGACGATCAGCCTTTTGCAGTAGAGCAACAAGGCAAGCAACCCCCCCCCTTGATCATACCGATATCACCCATTCTTTCTCCCTCATGCTTGCATTAGATTTTGCTACTGTTTAGTTTGCTCCTATTCTGATGCATAGCATGTCTTTGATTATCTGATATTGTACCTGTTGCTATATTAAATGCCTACTATAGGTTGACTGGTGGATCCCCTGTGACCCCTTAGTCCTAGTTGCCCCTGCTTCATCATTGAGGACTCGAAGACTCGATTAACCGATCGACGAGCCAGGCCCGTCACATCACATCACCCCCTAGTTGTATGACTCTGCAGAGCTACTATCGAGTGCCGGGGGTGATACCTCGTAACACACTCCTCACGATGACTCTGTAGCGTAGCTAATCGGCCATGGATATCGATGGTGATTCCTCCGACACCACTTCCGATAACGACTCTGTCGTACAACACCTCAAGCGTAGACCATCGAGGGAGATACCTCACTGGTCACCTTGACAATTACATTGAGTGGGATCCATCTAGGGTGATTCCTCGGTTTTCCCCCTTGGTGTTATAGACACACGGTTATATTTACCTTACTGTTGTTACATGTTGTGGTCAGGATGACCTGGAGGGTGTTGGTGTAATGAAGATGAGGCATGGCCGATCATTCTTGGCCCTTGCCACACATCCTCGAGACGGGGCAACGGGACCACATATCGTGGATCATTGATCGTCACCACAATTAACAAAATGCTAATGGGTTGGTTATTTGATCTGAGTTGGTCAATTGACCTTTTTCGCACTAACCGCAGGACAAGTTATGGGTACTCGGCGTCGTTGTATCAGCCGAAGCTCTTCGGACGTCAGCAATGGAGCGGCGCGCGCCCGAGTGGTCCGCGACATCATTGATCTTGTATAAGAGGTGCTAGGACTGACCACGGCCGCCCATGCATCATGCAGGAGTGCAAAGGGTGATGGGCCCATGACCCCTTCGCGCTTAGGATTTAGACCGGCGGGCTGGCCTCTCTGTTGAGCCTAGGTAGGGCGACAACGTGTTGATGTCCCGAGGCCGGGCATGACCCAGGAAAGTGTGTCCGACCAGAGGTTACCAAGCGTGTTGGGAAATGTGGTGCACCCCTGCAGGGATGAATTCAACTATTCAAATAGCCGTGTCCATGGTAACATGACGACTTTGAGTTGTATCCCGATCTAATACAACTAGAATTGTGAGTTAAAATTGAAATGTTTGGCTCCGAGATTGTTTTCTCGCAGGGAGTCGAGGAAGAATCTCTGGGCGTTGTTAATAAACTTACTACATAACTTGCTACATTATAATTATGCTAATCTGCACTCTTCTAATGCTACAAGACACTAAAGATGCTAGTCTTCGATAGGACTAGGCCTTCTATCTATTCTGGCATTTCTCCAGTCAGTCCAAAGATATAACCCCATTCCTTTGATAATGATGCATACTTAGCATAGTTTTGATGTCAGTCTTGCGAGTACTTTGGATGAGTACTCACCGTTGCTTTGCTCCCCTTTTCCTCTTGATACGATTGCTGCGACTAGATGACGGAGCCCAGGAGACAGCTACTCCCGCCAACAACTACTAATACACCGACGGTGCCTACTACTACGTGGAGACTGCACGACCAGCAGTAGGATTGGAGGCTCCCAGGCAGGAGGCCTTGCCTTTTCGATCCGTAGTTCGTGTTTGTGCTAGCCTTCTTAAGGCAAACTTGTTTAACTTATGTATGTACATAGATAATATTTGCTTCCGCCGACTCGTTTGAATTTGAGCTTATGTATTCGAGCCCTCGAGGCCCCTGGCTTGTAATATGGAGCTGTATGACTTTAATATGTGTCTAGAGTTGTGTTGTGATATCTTCCCGCGAGTCCCTAATCTTGGTCGTACGGATTTGCGTGTATGATTCGCGTACGATCAAAATGGGAGCGTCATAGCGGTACTTCCACATGCACTGAAGATCCGGCCACCACCATGCAGCTGACAAAGTCATGGAGGCAGTAGTGTCGTCGGAGCGGTACTACCGCTCCTGCCAGCGGCACTGCCGCTTGGCGCTGCAGGAGAGGCAGACCTGGCGGAAGTACCGGAGGGCAGCACAGTAGTACCATGCGGAGCATTACTACCGGTACTGCTGACTCCCTACTTCCGCCCAAGTGGCGCGGGCCACCAGACACATGTCTGGTCGCCCGCAAGCGTGCATGAACCATCAGGGTGGTACTACCGCTCTGGTGGAGCGGTACTTCCACTCTATGGAAACAAGGACACCAGAAGGAAATCATAAGCAGAAGTGGCCCTAGTACTTCAGGGCGGCAGTACCGCTGGGGCGGTACTACCGCTGGGATGGAGTGCTACTTCCGCTCAATGAAAACAAGAACACCAGAAGGAAATTGTAAGCAGAAGTGGCCTTAGTATTGCAGGGCGACAGTACCGCTAGGGCGGTACTACCGCTCCACCGGGCGGTACTTTCACTTAGATGAAATAGAGGACTTCTGGAAAAAGGTCAGAAGCTCCAGAGTGCTGGGAAGGGAGAGTGGTGCAAATGTGGACATCCTCTTGATATTATGGATTTCCTACGACTCAGGTCCACCAACACAAAATCGTCAGAAAGTCACCGTCTTCACTTTTTAATTACTGAGGGGAAATAACCGTCTCATGCCACATGATAATCTCTGAAAGCTTAATGCACATGGTTAGTCCGCAAAAGCATTGTCATCTATCACCAAAACCACAAGGGTAGAAATATGCCCTTACATCAAGCCTCTCAAAAATGCCATGATCAGCCTCCAACTCTCCACATCCTAGCAAACCGTTGTTTGGCTAAGTTACCACTTGCTCAACCCCTGTTATAGCATTGTTGGTTGCAGGTGCAGGCTGTTCCATGTGGAAACATGGATATCTTGGGATATCACGTTATTCTTGCCATTTAATTAATGCATCTATGCACCTGGTAAAGGGTAGAAGGCTCGGCCTTTTGCCTGGTGTTTTGTTCCACTCTTGTCGCCTTAGTTTCCGATTACCGGTGTTATGTTCCATATTGAGGGCTCCTAACATGCTTGGGGTTGTTATGGGGACTCCCTTGAACATTCGTTTTGGGATAAAACAATTCCGGCAAGGTCCAACATTGGTACTACATTTGCCTAACTAATAAAACTTGCATAGGGAAAATCAATCAACAACCCAGGTCAGTGCTCCTCATGAGTGTTGGTGCACCTACCTAGTAGTCGGTGATGCCACCTCGGGGCAACTTGAGGTATTTTGCCTATCGTTCACTATGAATAGATGAATGATGTCCGTAGATAGAGAGCGTGCGGCTCTTGACACAGATCTGACTCACCTGGAGGTCTTGCTGGTTTTGTTTTACCTTTAGCATACGTTTTGTGGACCGGGATTCCAAAAATTCTACGGCCTATGCCCCGGTTGAGGTTTTCCACCGCAGCTTGTGGCTAGTTTATGATGGACGAGTTGGACCACCCCTGCAAGGTTAAATCTTTCTGAAAGCCATGCCCACGATTATGTGGCAACTTGGAAATTTTATAATACCCGGTTATAGAAAAGTTGAAGTAAACCAAATTAAAATACAACAACCGTGTGCGTAACCGTGACCGTCTCTTCTTGTGAGATTTGAACCAAGAAGAGAACATGGTGGGGTTATGATTGACTCGTAAGTAGATGTTCAGGATCACTTCTTGATCATTATTAGTTCACGTCCGTTTATGCGTACATCATTTTTCTTATTCTTGTACTCGTAAGTTAGCCAGATATAAAATGCTTAGTGCTGTTGCAACCTCACCACTTAAGCATACCACACCCATTAAGCTTTGCTAGTCTTGATACCCTTGGTAATGAGTTTGTTGAGTCCCCGTGGCTCACAGATTCCTACAACAACAGATGTAGGTACAGTAATGCGATGTTTTGACGTGCGAGCGATGATTGTTCTATTTGGAATTCTTCTTCATCATCGATCATAGGATGGGTTCCAGGTTGGCAGCCTGAGATTAGCAAGGGTGGACGTCATCTTCTTTTTCGTTTGATTTCATCCCTAGTTGGATCCTGCTCTTCTGTATGATGATTGTGATGTATTTTTGTATTGAGATATGTATGTTTTAGCATGTGGCGAGTGTAAGCTAACTCCATATACTCATCTTTTCTTTACATGTAATGTGACGATTTCCATTATTGCAAAGTGACCCGAAATGTGCTTCTATCATTATTGGGGCCCTCGAGTTGTCGTAATGATAGTACCGCATTTTGGGCATGACAAGTTGGTATCAGAGCCGTACCGACCTAGGAGCCCCCCTTGATTGATTAAACTTGGTCGTTGTCGAGTCTAGAAAAAAAATCTATATTTTGAGTCTAGTTATATATCGGAGAGTTGGAATTCTTTTTACTCCTCTTCCTTTCGTCGCTCTGGTGAGGAATCATGGTGTAGGAATTTTAATTCTATCCCTATTCTCACCCAAATATTTTTAGGATCACGCGGGTATTTTGGAACCTCTATGATGTCGTTGTACACGGAATTCTGTTCTTGGTGCCTCCTATATATGGGAGGTGTCTAGGGGAGTTGAGCTCCAAGGTTTTCTTGTCTCACATGCTATCGTTCAGTTTCCTTAGTATCTAAGGACGAAGATGTTTGAAATCGCTTCATTACTATTTGTGGCGAGAGGAGTTTGTCGTCAAGCAGTACTGGGGAAAGCGTCCAGATGTACTACCATGTTCAGTATCATTGTGATTGTGAGGGTCTGAGGTAGATGAGTTTCAGAGACCTCTGGTTATGTGTTGACGGATGTGATACATTGGAGAGTAGTATCATGCTAGGAGTTGAGTGATGGATTTTGCTTCGTGTATCCATGGACCCGATTGCATAATCAGAAGATTTCGGGAGTTCTTAGGTGTGAATTCAAGTAGTTTACCTAGGATTATCCTTCCAACAGATGCATGATGTGAGGTTGGGATTCGACATCTAGTGGTTCGTTTGTTGACGGTCTTTCTTACAGTGGTTCTCGGTGTGTCTTAAAGAATCCTTGTAGCTTTCTAAGATTTGGGGCACTTCGTATGTCGTGTGCACTACCTTGTACATGATGGCTACTGTAAGATCTAGCCCATGTGAGCCTTACCAAGAAAATATCGGACGAAATCTCTGTTATGTATTTGTTTATGGCTTAATATGCAAGCCTCATCCTTTGTTTTGTTGGAGTGTGATAATTCGAGTTGCTTCGATGTCAAGTGTGGATTCCATATCTTTTCTAAATGATGTTCTCATATTGCTATGGGAGTGCAATTCTCTTAGTCAATCAGAATTGTCATGCCAAGTCTTTTCCCAACCAGTGTGCTTCTCTTCAAGTCAATTCAATCTTTTCGAATATTTGCAGGATCTGTCCTCATTTTCTTCCGGAGTTCTTTTCATCCGTCCTAAGTTGTCTTCTTCTTTTTCCACCCTCCCGCCCTTTTCTTCAACAATTAAACTCTCAATCAAGTGCCTTTTCTATTCATGTGATGCTTCCGCTTTCTTTTCTTCCATATTGTATCCGGTGATTCATTGTGAAGATGCTTATATGCTAAGTTCATATTCTTTATTCTCCTTTTCTTCTTCGGTGAATTCAATGCAAGTTTTCGATGTTCATCATATATATCCTTTTCATTCGTTAAATCCTTTTCATGTCGGAAGTCTTATCCAAGCCTATCTTATTTATTCAGCTCCCTCTATTCTTCCCCGGAGTGCCAAAGAGATCTCAGAAGGTTCGTCTTTCCGTTCAAAATGCTTTCAAAATTTGAGGCTCTCGACTTCATTGAGTTTTGAATTGTACCAATGCTATCTCTCTTTCTAAGCAATCATTTCAATGGTGTTCTGTTTGGGTGGCCCCATAACCAACAAGTCTTTTCCAAGATCTTACCTGGCCTTTCTAATCTTTCCCCGGAGATTCTTCTCAAATTCTTTTCAGCTATGACGAAAGAATGAATTTCATTGGTCATTTTTCTTCACCAAGATCGCATTCAAATCATTTTCATCGTTAGCTCAACCTTTTCTTTCTCTATTGTTACGGAGTATCTCAACAATTCTCGGTGTTCCTCGTTATTAGTATCAGCTTGGAAGACCGCCGGAAAGTTTCTTTTAAATCTTTATCCATTCTAATGAAGATTCATGGTTCAAGGTGGATGCTATCCTCTCGAAAAAAATTCCATTCGTGAAAATTTCTTTTCTTGTCTATCTGGAGCATTTCAGAGTTGTTTTTGTTTCTTGATCCTCAGAAGGCCATCATTTCAGAAGATTTCTTCATTCTCAGCTTGCAGCACTCGCTCTCTAATTCTTCCAAATTGATGTCTCATCGTTCTTTGAGGTTTTCCTCCTTCGTTCTCAATTCTTATTGGGGGCTCGCTCAAGTATTTCTGTTAGTCGGATCGTCATCTCTTGCTTATCATGTATATCCATTCATTCGAAGTATCCTCATTCATTTGCAAATTCTTATCGGTGTTTTGTTGAAGACTTCTTCAAGTTCATGCTATCTCTCTTCAATCATTTTGAGGAAGGATAAGTAGTATGCCAAATCCGTTGCTTGTCATCAATTTGAATTGATGAAGGATAGGCATAACATAATTCTTATTATTATTTCATCAAGGCGATTTCAATCCTTCTTCCGGGGTTGTTCATGATATCAAATTCTCGGTTCCAAGTGCCTTTATATTTTCTGTTCCGGAATCCCAAGCATTATCAATTATCTCATCTGGAAGATCTATTTAAATATTTGCAATGCTCCTATCATCCTCATTTCAACAAAAAAATTCTTTTGATCATCATTTGTTCCAGAGTTTGATGTCTACTATGCAACTTTATTCTTGTAGACTCTGTTGGGCCTCCAAGCACAGAGTTTTGTAGGACAGTAGCAATTTTCCCTCAAGTAGATGACCTAAGGTTTATCAATCCATGGGAGGTGTAGGATGAAGATGGTCTCTCTCAAACAACCCTGCAATCAAATACAAGAAATCTCTTGTGTCCCCAACACACCCAATACAATGGCAAATTGTATAGGTGCACTAGTTCGGCGAAGAGATGGTGATAAAAGTGCAATATGGATAGTAGAGGTAGGTCTTTGTAATCTAAAAATATAAAAACAACAAGGTAGCAAGTGGCAAACATCGAGCAAAACGTTGTATAAATGCTTGGAAATAAGGCCTAGGGTTCATACTTTCACTAGTGCAATCTCTCAACAATGCTAATATAATAGAATCATATGATCATCCCTCAACGTGCAACAAAGAATCACTCCAAAGTTCATATCTAGTGGAGAACATGAGATGAAATTGTTGTAGGTAGTAGAACCACCTCAAAGTTACCCTTTCCGATCAATCTATTCGGCTATTCCTATAGGTGTCACAAACAGCCCTAGAGTTCGTACCAAAATAACACCTATGATACATATCAATCAACCCTAATGTCACCTAGACACTCCAATGTCACCACAAGTATCTGTGGGTTAATTAATAGACATGTATCAAACAACTTCAGATTCATCATATTCAATCAACACAAAGAACTTCAAAGAGTACCTCAAGATTTCTATCGGAGAAGGTAGGATGAAAACATGCAATCAACCCCTATGCATAGACCCCTAAGGTCACCCGAATTCGCAAGTTGATGCCATAACATATATCAAGTGAATCAATAGAATACCCCATTGCCACAACAGGTATCCGCATGCAAGACATACATCAAGCCTTCTCAAATCCAATATTCAATCCGACATAACAAAATATCAAATTGAAAGATTCAATTCATCACAACAAGATAGCAAGGGAAGAACACCATATGATCCAACTATATTAACAAAGCCCGTGATACATCAAGATCGTGCCATCTCAAGAACACGAGAGAAAGAGATTAAACACATGCCTACTGGTACATACCCTCAGCCCCGAGGGTGAAATACTCCCTCCTCGTCATGGTTTCCATCGGGATGATGAAGATGGCCACCGGTGATGATTTCCCCTCTTTGGTAGGGTACTGGAAAGGCTCCAGATGGGTTTTTCCTCGATACACAGATTTGTGGCTACAGAGTGGAAGTTCTAGGTTTATTTCTGAGGGTTTATGTACATATAGGAATTTTAGCGTTGGAATCACGTCAACCGGAGCCACGTCGGCCCTAGAAGCCATCAGGGCGTGCCCAGGGGGTGGGCTTGCCCTGTGGGCTTGTGGCCCATAGGGGCTCCCCTTCAGTGGTTCTTCACTCCGGTATTTCTTATTTCCTCCAGAAAAAATCATAAAAAAGTTTCGGACGATTCCGAGAACTTTTATTTTGTACACAAAAAAACAACACCACGGTAATTCTGCTTAAAACGGCGTCAGTCCGGGTTAGTTCTAAATAAATTATATAAAGTGCATCAAAACCATATAAAAGTATTGTAAACATAGGAAAATATGGCATGAATACTTCATAATTTATCTATACGTTGGAGACGTATCAGCATCCCCAAGCCTAATTCCTACTCTTCCTCGAGTAGGTAAATGATAAAAGAAATAATTTATGAAGTTTGAATGCTAGCATAGTATATATGTTTGATCAATGATAATTCCAATCACTTTTTCTAGCATCATAAACAACAAGTCTTTTCTCATAAAACTTCTCATGATCAAGTAGCAATCAATTCACATGACATGGTCCAAACAATGCATTCTCTTGAAACTTAACAACCTATGTTCTTAGTCACCAAACAATTTCAATGCATCATCAAGTCTAAGTAAGAGCTACACATACCTAATTATTAAGTAGTCTTCTATGATTGCTAATACTCAAAGCATATTTTTAGAACAAACATCATCCATCAAACACAGAGAAAGATAGAGGCTTAATGTTTCGCCTCCCAACATTATCATGAAGATAATTGTCAACAATAATGAATCATGATCAAATATATTTGACTGGATATATGTGTTTGGATCTTTCCCCACAACATGATGCATGCCAACTAATACATTAAGGTTGGAATAAGAGTTGAAGCAACATGATAAGTAAATAACATGAAAGTAAATAACATAAAAGTAAATGGATTCTCCCTCCGCAGAGGTAAGCAGGGATTTGCAGAGGTGCCAGAGCTCATTGTTTAAAACAAAGATGAATATGTAATTTTGGGTGGTATACTTTTCCTGTCAACGTCACAATAGAGTTTTCAATATCTTCCATGCTAAACACATTATTGGCGGTTTCCAAACAGAATTGAAATTTTACTCCCCCTCCACCATTCAAACACATTCCATGGCTGGCCGAATCCACGGTTGCCCTCCAAACAATCAACTTTCTAGGGGGAGTTTTTGTGTATTTATTTTTGTATTATGCAGGACTGGGCATCCTTTTTACCAGCCTCTCTCGTGCAATGACAAGTGAATAAACACTCATCTTGAGAATAACCCGCTTAGCATGGAAGATAATACCCGCGCCGTCGCTCCATGAGCGGTAGGAGTACACAAAACGAATGTTTATTTGAATGTTTAGAGGTGGCACATGCAAATTTACTTAGAATGACAGAGAAATACCATATATAGGTAGGTATGGTGGACTCTCATGGAATAAACTTGGCTCAAGGATTTGGATGCACAAGTATTATCTCTACTTAGTAGGAATTTTGGCTAGCAAAAGGTTCTAAACAAGCACCACATGTTGGAGGATCCATAACAATATAACTTATATGCAAATATACCCAAACATAACTATTACATTGTCTTCCTTGTCCAACTTCAACTACTTGATGAAGTTTGAAAATAATTAATGGGTAGTCACAATCATAAAAGATGTCCAAGATAATATATTTGTATGTGGGAGTTCTCTTTCTTATACTAATCATTCATGAATTGCTTGTATGACCAACATTGTGATTGTCAAAGTTCAATAGATTTCACATTCTAAACCAAATGTGAACCTCCTACTAAGTATATAGCACATTGATAATTTCATATTTATGATATTTCATTAATTCACAATTTACTCTTAAGATATAAGTGAAGCACAATAGTAAACATCAAACTACTCTCAAAAGATACAAGTGATGATCAATGAGTAGTCAAACAATCATGTAGCTATGTGAGGACTCTCTCTCACAATAAAGATTTTCAGATCTGGTTATTTTGTTTAATATATCAAACTAAACAAAAATACACTCCAAGAATAGCACATATCATGTGAACGAATACAAACTTAGGATCAACATAGGCTAACCGATATTTGTTGACGAAGAGAGGTGGGATGCGTAGCATCCCCAATCTTAGATGCTTGATACTTGTTGTAATATTGACTTGGGGATCCTTGGGCATCCTCAAGCTTGAGCTTTTGTGCCTCGTTAATTCCTCTCATGTCACGGTTTCACCTAAATCTCAAAAACTTCGTCCACACAAAACTTGAAAAAAACTCGTGAGATGGGTTAGTGTAATAAAGATAGATCATTAACTTGGGTACTGTAAAGACAAGATTCATAACTGTTCTCACATAATACCTACTGCATTCTATCATTCCCATAATTTATACCACTAAATATAAGCTATGGAAACACTAAAACAAGCAAACTATGCATGCAAAACAAAATCTGTAAAAAACAGAACAGTCTGTGATTATCTGAATGAAATCCATATTTCCCTATCTCTAAATTTTTTTTAAAAAAGGAAAACTCAGAGAATTTTCTTATCAAAACTATGGGGAAATTTCAGATTTTTTTGACTGTCTAGTAAAATCAGATAAATTCCGCACTTGACGTAAAAGTTTCTGTTTTTGCACAGAATCAAACTAACAAGTATCCACACTATCCCAAAGGCTTTACTTGGCACTTTATTGAAATAAAAGACATAAAACATGATTAATACAATATGTTAATCTTTTGAACACAAAAAAAACAGAAAGCATAAATATTGGGTTGTCTCCCAACAAGCGCTTTTCTTTAAAGCCTTTTTAGCTAGGCATGATGATTTCTATGATGCTCACATAAAAGTAAAGAATTGAAACACAATGGGAGCATCATGAAGCATACGAGAAGCACATTTAAGTCCAACCCTCTTCCTATGCATAGGGATTTTGTGATCAAACAATTTATGGGAGCAAGAATCAACTAGCATAGGAAGGCAAAACATGCATATCTTCAAGTTTTTCAACACATAGGTAGGAAACTTGATATTATTGCAATACCTACAAGCATATGTTCCTCCCTCATAATAATTTATAGTAGCATCATGAAGTAATTCAACAATATAATTATCACATAAAGCATTCTTTTCACGATCCACAAGCATAGAAAATTTATTAGTCTCCCCACAAGCAAACTTCTCATACATAATAGTGGGAGTACCATAGGGGACTCGAATGATATAAATTCCTTCCACATTAAAAGAATAATTTTCAGAAAAGGGGTATTCATAATTGTGAAAAGTTTTATTATAATAATCATCACTTTGTTTTATAACATAAGTATCATCACAATAATCATCATAAGTAGCAAATTTGTTCTCATCATAATCAATTGAAACCTCTTCCAAGATAGTGGAATCATTACTAAATACAGTCATGACCTCTCCAAATCCACTTTTATCATTATAATAAGATTCAACACCCTCCAAAATAGTGGGATAATAATCATCTAAAGTTGACACTCTTCCAAACTCATTTTCATAGAAATTGCAATCATCATAAATAGGAGGCATGCAATCATCATAACAAATTTGATCATTGAAAGTAGGGGAACTAAAAATATCATCTTCATATAACATTCCACCCCCAAGCTTGGGATAAAAATTATTTTCAGCAAATAAATTCTCAAACATGTCATTTTCATCAAACATAGCATCCCCAAGCTTGTGAGTTTGCATATCATTAGCATAATCATCAATAGTATGTATAACACCAATAGTGTAACAATTATTATCATCATAATTTTTCAAGTTGGTGCCAAAAAGATTTTCAATATTATAAGGAGTATCATTATCTTCCCAATAATCCTCATCACAACAAGTAGTAGGCATAACAAAATAATCATCAAGGGTATCATCGTCCATACTACTTTCGGATTCATTCTCAATGATTATAGGAGCAACATTATTTGGGAGAGATGCCTTTTTACCTCTACCTTTTCTTATTTTCTTCTTCTTCACCACCTTATGTGTGGGTTTAAGTAATTTTTTTGAGCTTCTTATTGAAGAGATGGGAAGCTCCTCCTTGCAACCTGATTCATTATGAGAAACAATAGGAGGGTATTGGGAGACCTTTACCCTTTCATTAGTATTCCTTTTATATTCTATTGGTTTTCCTGTTTTTCTATAGTTGGCAATATAAGCATTCTCATTGCAATCTACTACGCAAAACATATAGATTCCATGTAGATTGGTTTTATTATCTTTAGTGACAAGGGATATATCAAACCAATCATTTTTATGTGACAATTCTTCACCCCCCCCCCCCCCCCCCCAAAATAAAAAAAGTTCATTATAGAGTTCACCAGAGATCAAATTATCACAATATTTGGAAACAGTTTAATCATGAAAATGCATGCATTGGAAATTAAGATGACCAACCCTATTGCAAAGTTCACAAATAATGGGATGGAGAGAGCATAATCTTGTGGAAAATTCATCTATCACTTTAAGCCACCAAATGGTTTTATCATGTTTATGCTTCTTACAAAATCTATCATCCCTATATGGCATGTCTTCACAAATTTTATACACTCCGCAAAAATTGACATGCTTAGAGGAAATCTTTTTATCATGACTAGTGCAATAATCATTAGCATCATGGATATTCAGAGAATTCATACTAACAATATTGCTATCATGCTCATCATTAAAAGATTTAATGAGAAACATTTTATTGAACTCTTCTTCTAACACTTTGGCACAATTTTCCGAGCCATCATTTTCAAGAAAAAACTCATAAAGGAGAAGAACTTGCACTACTAGAAAAACGGCTATAGCTAATATGGACATTAATGGCGCACCATGTATGTAGTGCGCCACTGCTATATAGCAGTGGCGCACCAGATATGGGTGCGCCATTAATGTCCATATTACTAATGGCGCACCTGGTGTGTGGTGCGCCACTGCTAAGTTTCTCCTGGGCACACCCCCCTCCCCAGACTTACCAGTGGCGCACCGGGGCGTGGTGCGCCATTACTAGTTAAAACTAGTAATGGCGCACCACCACCCGGTGTGCCACTACTAACAATTTTTTTTTCAATTTTTTTTTTCAAAACTAGTAATGGCGCAAGTAATGGCGCACCACACCCCGGTGCGCCATTACTAACCCTGGTAGGTGTGGCGCAGCCTACGTAGTGCGCCATTGCTATCCCCACCACTCCCGTCCGAGCCCCCACTGCTCCCGAGCGCCGCCCCACTAAAATATCCACTGCGGAGCGCCTTCAGCCCCCACTGCTCCCGAGTGCCGCCCCTGTTTCTCCCCGCGCGCCGCCGCCCTGTTTCTCCCCCCACCCCGCGCCACCCCTCACCTCCGGCGCCGCCCCCTGTTTGCCCCCCTCCTTCCCTCGCGCCGCCCCCCTTTTCTCCCCGCGCGCCACCCCTCACCTCGCGCCGCCCCTCTCCTCACGCCGCCGCCCATCCTCCACCCACCGGCTGCCTCGCCGTCACCCCCCGGCGCCGCCGCCCCTCCCCGTCCTCTGGGAGCACAGATCCTCCCCGCCCCCTTCCCGAGCATGAGGAGCCCCCAGCTGGCCCTCCCATCGGCGCCGCCGCCCCTCCCTGTCCGCTAGGGTTGAGGTCGCCTGGCCATCTCTGCTGCGCCACCTTCTCTCCGCCGGCAGGTAACCCCCCCCCCCGCCTCTCTCTCTCTCTCTCTCTCTCTCTCTCTCTCTCTCTCTCTGACCGACCTATTTCTCTGTTGACCAGGGCCGGCTCCTCCGGCGGCAAGGTGCTCCGGCGTGAAGGTGCTCAGAGGTGCCCCTGCTAATCTCCTCCTCATGCAACAACAAGAAGCAACCAGGTCTTGGTTCCCCTCCCTCTCCCAATTGCATCTTCAGGAACACATGCATGTTCTGTTACACACTTGGTTCAGTTTGGATCTGTCCATTACGGCCCGATTGATAACTCTGCATTTTCTAAGTACTTGAGAAATACTACATAGATTTGATAACGCTCACACATAGATTTGTTCTTAAAGTGCAAATGATATAAGCTGAAAGAATTGTGACTGCTAGGGAAATAACTTCAGTACAGTTTATCAAAGTGCTAGCGTTGCTTGTTCTAAATAAAATAAAATATAGAATATTAAGGAGGAAGTTGACATGATGTGATGATGTGATGACGGCCATGATCTAGTAAGTACTAACAAATGCACCACTAGTGTTGTCATTAAGAACAACCAGACGATGAACCAAGCAAGCATGGATCCAAATTCACTAATTCAGTAGAACAAGTGTTCTCATTAAATCCAACTAACATATGTGGCATGTTAATTGGCTGTATCTGGTTTCTCATGTTAATTCAGTAGAACCTCTCTTTGTTTGTTTGTTTGTTTGTTTGTCACACTGATTATTAGTCAGCTATACACCTATATGTATGTACAGTGGCCTTTGTTACAATGATTCCCTCTCTGCTGTTGCTGCACTTACAGATATGATATAACCTTATGGAGCACATTTGGGTGCTAATTTTAGTTCACCTCAAGTTGTGTATTGGTAAGATGTAGTATCACCCAGCCACCTTCAGATTTGTAATCATAGTTGGTGGTCTAAATATTTATACCATATCTGTGGGAATTAGTTTGCTCTCCTGTAACTAAGTACATGCTGATATAGCCGTGCCTGATCATGTTCTGATATAGCAGTGTCTGATCATCTTTGGTTGTTGCATACTCTACCTAAAATGTGATACATTTTCCACACGTAGTGTACTCTGTACTGTATTTTGGCAAGTTACTGTATGTTGATATTATGAATTCTGAGGGTTATAACTCACATGAAGAATTGACAGCTTACGCTGATGGAATAGTGCTGGTAGCTAAGGTTCTTTTTGCTCTGTCCATAGTCAGAATTCTGTACACATGTCATGAAACACCTGAGTGTCACCATCAACTAGCTAGCTACTTTTCCAGTACTATATACATAAACCAGCACTCCATAACTATAGTTTATTGATGCCTAGGGCGATACAATAGTTAGTCATACTATTACTATGGATATTATGACATTGATTACAGTTAACTCAAGATGGATTTGAATTTCACACTGTTTGACCACTGTCATCAAAGTATACTCATGTAAATCTGAATATATGCAAAAACAGTTTGAATCTGTAATTGCTTATTGCTATGTTTGAAGCCCTGTATTACTTGTAACTTGTAAACTGAAATCAAAGTATACCCTGTATTTGAAGCTACATTCTGCTCTTAATACTCAGATGGCAAACCTTACTGCCGTGACAAATCCAATCAGAACATTGCATAGTCTGTAGTTTTATCAGGGAAACTGAAGTGCTGCTACACTTTGCATCTCTGAATCAGGCAAGCATTCTAGGAGTAATTAAATTTGTAAAACTGAATCATCCAAGCATGCTATTTGTACTAACAAAGTACTGAATTTTTGCAATGAAACTCAAATGAATTGCAATTTTGAGCACTGAAACTTAAGAAAATGTAGCTTGATTTTCTGCTATATTTCTACTAGTAATTAAGAGCTTGACCATAAAAGTGCAGGTGTTGCAGCTTCATGCTTTATATTGATAGTAGTCATTATAGGAAGAATCTAAGAAAGGGGCATGGGATTCTTGAACATACTGTTAAAGATTTTGTTCTTGAACTCTGTACTGACATGGCATTCATCAAAAAGATGTCTATCTCAGATCTGCTCATCAAAAAAATCCAAGTGGAGTAGTATACTGGTAGTATAGTATAATAATATTATCAAAAGGTAAATGCCCTGAGTATTTAGCTCTGTCAGATAAATACTCGTCGAAAGTGGGCTCCTATCAAAATTCATTTCCATTATAATCTTACTCATACAATATTCACACCATGTAATTCTGGAAATATATGCTCATATCTAGTTCTGCATAAAAAATGACAGTATTGACATGTTATAAAAAATGATCGTTCTGCACAGCGGCGACTAGGTACGTGATGAGCCCGAGGCGACTATGGTGACTGATTCGGTAGTGGCGATTGATGGGAGCAGCCGAGAAGGACTAACTTGGGGAGAAGGAGCAGGCGCCAAGCGTCTGTTCTCCTAGCTTGGGGGAGAGGAGGAGTAAGAGAGCGGCGGCGGCTTGGGGGAATCCAGCCCCAGATCACAAGACATTGTAATTTTTCTTTTATTGGATACTTGTAAAGACATTGTAATATTCTTACTATAATAAAAATTATGATTCTATTTCATTTTTTGTTTTTAAATTATTTTTCCTGTGAGATTAAGCAAAAAAAAAAAAAAAAATTGAAAAAAAAAAATTCGAAATTTTTTTTTTAATTTTTTTTTGTTAGTAGTGGCGCACCACACCCACGGTGCGCCACTACTAACAGTTTTTTTTTGAAAAAAAAATTATTTTTCAAAAAAAAAAAATTGAAAAAAAAAATTTGTTACTAGTGGCGCACCGTGTTGTGGTGCGCCATTACTAGTTAAAACTAGTAATGGCGCACCGTGGTTGTGGTGCGCCATTACTAGTTTTAACACCATCGTGGTTGTTTTGCTAGTAATGGCGCACCTGAAGTGTTAGTAATGGCGCACCAGGTGGTGCGCCACTAGTATTTGGATTACTAATGGCGCACCAGAGGTGCGCCATTACTATTTGTTACTAATGGCGTGTTAATAGTGGCGCACCTATAGTGCGCCATTAATAGCAAAAACAGGTGCGCCACTAATAGCCTTTTTTCTAGTAGTGTTGATGCAACATCAATTTTATTTTTTTGTAGTTTTATTTTATAAAACAATCTAGTCATAAAAAAATAAACTAAAAGATTTAATTGCAAGATCTAAAGATATACCTTCAAGCACTCACCTCCCCAGAAAATGGCTGATGTCTACTACGAAACTTTATTCTTGTAGACTCTGTTGGGCCTCCAAGCGCAGAGTTTTGTATGGTAGTATCAATTTTCCCTCAAGTGGATGACCTAAGGTTTATCAGTCCATGGGAGGTGTAGGATGAAGGTGGTCTCTCTCAAACAACCATGTAATAAAATACAAGAAACCTCCTGTGTCCCCAACACACCCAATACAATGGAAAATTGTATAGGTACAATAGTTCGGCGAAGAGATGGTGATAAAAGTGCAATATGGATAGTAGATATAGGTTTTTGTAATCTAAAAATATAAAAACAGCAAGGTAGCAAGTGGCAAACAACGAGCAAAACATTGTATAAATGCTTGGAAATAAGGCCTAGGGTTCATACTTTCACTAGTGCAATCTCTCAACAATGCTAATACAATAGAATCATATGATCATCCCTCAATGTGCAACAAAGAATCACTCCAAAGTTCATATCCAGTGGAGAAGATGAGATGAAATTGTTGTAGGTAGTAGAACCACCTCAAAGTTACCCTTTCCGATCAATCTATTGGGCTATTCCTATAGGTGTCACAAATAGCCCTAGAGTTCGTACCAAAATAACACCCACGATACATATCAATCAACCCTAATGTCACCTAGATACTCCAATGTCACCACAAGTATCCGTGGGTTAATTATTCGACATGTATCAAACAACTTCATATTCATCATATTCATTCCAACACAAAGAACTTCAAAGAGTACCCCAAGATTTCTACTGGAGAAGGTACGATGAAAATATGCAGTCAACCCCTATGAATAGATCCCTAAGGTCATCGGAATCCGCAAGTTGATGCCATAACATATATCAAGTGAATCAATAGAATACCCCAATGTCACCACGGGTATCCGCATGCAAGACATACATCAAGTGTTATCCAATCCAATATTCAATCTTACATAACAAAATCTCAAAGGGAAAGATTCAATTCATCACAAAAAGATAGCAAGGGAAGAACACCTTATGATCCAATTATATTAACAAAGTCGGTGATACATCAAGATCATGACATCTCAAGAACACGAGAGAGAGAGAGAGAGATTAAACACATAGCTACTGGTACATACCCTCAGCCCCGAGGGTGAACTACTCCCTCCTCGTCATGGCCTCCACCGGGATGATGAAGATGGCCATCAGTGATGATTTCCCCTCTCCGACAGGGTACTGGATAGGCTCCAGATTTGTTTTGGAATTTTTGGAGTCGGTTTACTTACCGTATCACATACCTACCTTTTTTTAGCTTTCTGGAGTGTTCCGGAAGGTCTCTCTTATGTGTTCTTCCGGAGTCATAACTTGAATAATGTTAGTTTCGACATTAAGGTGCGTACCTAAGATGTAGTGCTTAATTCTTTGCCCATTTACCACTCTCGGTCTTTTGCCTTCGAAGTTGTTAATCTTTATAGCACCGGAGCGATAGACCTCCTCAACGACATAAGGGCCTTCCCATTTGCAGAGAATCTTACCTGCAAAAAATCTGAAATGAGAGTTGTACAAAAGAATTAGGTCTCCTACATTGAATTCTTGTTTTTGGATTCTCTTGTCTTGCCATCTTTTACCTTTTTCCTTAAACAACTTAGCATTTTCATAAGCTTGTGTCCTCCATTCATCTAATGAGCTAGTATCAAATAACCTCTTTTCACCGGCAAGTTTAAAATCATAGTTAAGTTCTTTAATTTCCCAATAAGCTTTATGTTCTAACTCAAGAGGTAAACGACAAGATTTTCCATAGAACATTTTATAAGGGGACATTCCCATAGGATTTTTGTAAGCAGTTCTATAAGCCCATAAGGAATCGTCAAGTTTCTTAGGCCAATTCTTTCTAGATCTATTAATAGTCTTTTGCAAAATAAACTTTATTTCTCGATTGCTCAATTCAACTTGGCCACTAGACTGAGGGTGATAAGGTGATGCGATTCTATGGTTAACATCATATTTAGCTAGAAGTTTACGGAAAGCACCATGAATAAAAGGAGAACCACCATGAGTCATTAAATATCTAGGGACTCCAAACCTCGGGAAAATAATATCTTTAAGCTTTTTAATAGAAGTGTTATGATCAACACTACTAGTTGGAATAGCTTCTACCCACTTAGTAACGTAATTAACAACAACTAGAATATGTGTAAACCCATTAGAGGAAGGGAAAGGTCCCATATAATCAAATCCCCAAGCATTAAATGGTTCAATAACAAGTGAATAATTCATAGGCATTTCCTGATGTCTACCAGTGTTACCAATTCTTTGACATTCATCACAAGAAAGGACATACTTACGAGCATCTTTAATAAGAGTAGGCCAATAAAAAACAGATTGTAATACCTTGTGTGCAGTTCTGTCATCAGCATGGTGTCCTCCGTAAGCCTCGGAGTGACACTTCCGTAGGATCTATCCCTGTTCATGCTCAGGTACACAACGTCTAATAACACCATCCACTCCTTCTTTATAAAGATGTGGGTCATCCCAAAAGTAATGTCGTAAATCATAAAAGATTTTTTCTTTTGTTCATAGGTGAAGCTAGGTGGTATATATTTAGCAACAATATAGTGAGCATAATCCGCATACCAAGGAGTACTATGTGAAGTTATAGCAGCAAGTTTCTCATCAGGAAAATTATCATCAATAGGCAGTGGGTCATCAAGAACATTTTCCATTCTAGACAAGTTATCTGCTACGGGGTTTTCAGCTCCCTTCCTATCAATGATATGGAAGTCAAACTCTTGTAGTAGAAGCACCCACCTAATAAGTCTAGGTTTAGCAACTTTATTTTCCATACGGTATTTAATAGCAGCATGATCAGTGTGAATAGTAACTTTGGAGTCAACAATGTAAGGTCTAAACTTATCACATGCAAACACAACTGCTAAAAATTCCTTTTCAGTGGTAGCATAATTTCTTTAAGCATTGTCTAGGGTCGTACTAGCATAATGAATATGATTCAATTTCTGTTCTACACTTTGCCCCAGAACAGCACCAACATCATAATCACTAGCATCACACATGATTTCAAATGGTAAATTCCAATCAGGTGTTTGGACAATAGGTGCAGAAATCAAGGTTTTCTTAAGTATTTCAAAGGCTTCTACACAATCATCATCAAAAATAAAAGGAATATCTTTTTGAAGAAGATTAGTTAGTGGCCTTGAAATCTTTGAGAAATCTTTAATGAAACGCCTATAAAAACCAGTATGACCAAGGAAACTTCTTACACCTTTGATGTCTTTAGGACATTGCATTTTCTCTATTGCGTCAACTTTAGCTTTGTCTACTTCAATACCTCGTTCAGAAATTTTATGCCCAAATACTATACCTTCATTCACCATAATGTGGCACTTCTACCAATTCAAGACAAGATTAGTTTCTTCACATATCTGCAAAACTCGATAAAGGTTGCTCAAGCAATCATCAAAAGAAGTTCCGTAGAAGGAAAAATCATCCATGAAAACCTCAACAATCTTTTCACAAAAGTCAGAGAATATAGCAGTCATACATCTTTGAAAGGTAGCAGGTGCATTGCATAAAAAAAGGTATACGTCTATAAGCATAGGTTCCAAAAGGGCATGTGAAAGTAGTTTTCTCTTGGTCCTCTTTTGACACGGGTATTTGAGAGAATCCAGAATATCCATCAGGAAAGCAAAAGTGTGTGTGCTTAGATAGTCTTTCAAACATTTGATCAATAAAAGGCAAGGGGTAATGATCTTTCCTAGTAGCTTTATTTAATTTCCTGAAATCAATTACCATCCTATAACCTGTTACGATTCTTTGTGGAATAAGTTCATTTTTATCATTAGGGACTACGGTTATACCTCCTTTCTTAGGAACACAATTGACATGAGTTACCCATCTACTATCAGCAATAGGATAGATTATACCTGCCTCCAGAAGCTTGAGTATTTCAGTTCTTACCACTTCCTTCATCTTAGGATTTAAGTGGCGTTGATGATCAACAACAGGTTTAGCATCCGGTTCCATATTAATCTTGTGCTGACATAGAGTGGGGCTTATGCCCTTAAGATCATCAAGAGTACATCCAATAGCAGCCCTGTGCTTCTTCAGAGTTTTAAGTAATCTCTTTTCTTCATGCTCTGAAAGGTTAGCTGTAACATCCCAAAATTTATAATTTTGGAATGTTAATTATTCAAATGGGATTTATGAAAAAAACTTGCTTGTGTTGATTGATCTTAGCTAAATTTTGACTAGGAATTGAAACTTTTTGGAGTTGTCGAATATTTAATCGAGAGGGAATAAAATGACTTTCCCAAGTATTCATTTACCTCTTATTTTGGGTTTGAGAATATTTAGACTATTCCAGTTCAAATATGAGAGAGGATGACATGACTTCCTCAATAATTAAATTGGAAAGTAATCAAATATTCTTCCTATTGGGTTTTCAAAGTTTAAAACAAATCCAACAAAGAAAAATATGATGAGAGAAGGAAATATGACTCCTTCAATATAGTTTTGTTTTGCAAATTCTTTGATTTTTATTTGGTTATTATTTTGGAGTTTGAAAATGTTTTGTGCAATATTTATAAAGCCAACATAAATTTTATAAAAAAACATTGTGTGTATTTTATTTTGTATTTGATCTTGAAAAAGATGTTCACTATTTTCTATAGTGTCAGTATAAATCTTCTTGTATGTTTTGGTATTTTTTAAGAAGTAATTTGGTATTTTATTTAAGCCAAAATAAACTTATTTTCGAAGTTATTTGTTTTAGAAAATTGACTCTGTTATTTTGGGCCACCTGCACCCTAGCCCAACGCTATCGCTCGCCCTGTCGCCCTCGAGCACCGCTGACACCACCACCGATACCGTCTCTCTCCACTTCCTCGCCTCGATCTCATCACCCCGCGGTGGATCACCGGGGCCGCTACCCCATCAACTCCCGAGTCGCCCGCGCCCTTCTTCTCCAAGCCCGGCGCCCAGTTCCCCTCTGTTTCCTGTGAGCAAACTCTTTGCCGTCTGATCTACCGTGTACGTCCGAGATTAGATCGCCATTTGATTTTAGCTACTGAACCGTTTTGATTTATATGCCGGGCGTCCGTCGTATAAGCTTCCCAGCGGACATACTGCATCCAGCCACATTGCGCCACGTGTCACCCGCACAGCACCTCACATTTGTTTTGACAGATTTTAGTGCAATTTTTGTTTAGCCATATCTCTTGATCTGTATATCCAAATTCATCGATTCTTTTTCCTGTGTACTCGTATTAACCAGAAGAATCCAGTAGAATCATAATTTCCAACTTTGTGAACTTTTCAAATTTGATCAATTTAAATTTAAATTCAAACCATCATATGGCAAACGCTATATCCTATCGTGTTGATTCCTTTTTTGCATATGGAAACATATATCAAATACTTTTTGAAAAGGTTCTCTGTAATCCAAATTCAAATATTCTTTGACCTATTTTGAATTCAAATTTGATTCAAACTTCATTCCACTATAACTTGCGTTGTAGTGTTCCTATTTCATCAATTCTTTTTGCAAAGGAATTCTTATGTCATATGTGATGTGTTAAACACCATGTGTATTTCTCCGTATACCGTTGACCCTGTTCCATACTATCTCCAACATAATGTATTATATCAATACTTCTTCATTCATTGACTCTTGTGAGTTAATTCCTTCACCGGTTACCTTATAGCACACCAAGATCACATTATAGTATTTAGCGCATATATATTAATGTTGTTCCACCTTGCCATATTTGTTTTTGTTGTTATTTTGGTTCTTCTGTGTGGCATGGTTATTGATTTGGATTCTTTTGTTAACGATAGATTGATCGGAGTGTGACGAGTAGAATTATCACGATTATCAGTGCAGAGATCTTCATCAACGTACCAGGCAAGTTACACCTTGATCATCCTTTACCCTATTTTTCTATGCATGTAGTTCTATATCACTTTACCATATTATGCATGTGTAGGAATACTATTGTAGTATGTTATTGCTATTGAGTTTCAGCGTAGTAGAGCCTTATGTAGATTGTGGTAGTGTATTCTTGCTATGCTGCGTAGACGGGGATTGGTTCGTGTATTCATTGAGATTATGTGAGGACTATGATATAACTTGTGTTGAAACTTAATATATATAATTCACCTCTGGGCGGATGTGGTATTGCTGGGTGGTTTCAAGAACATCATGGTTTAGACCCTCTGAATGTAAGTGGAATGCTGCCCAGGTTCAAAAAGATCTGATAGACTTAGTGACTAGTAGCTTCCATGTGCGGCCACTGGCTATATGGGCTCTGGCTTAGTTCATCAGTTGTGGAAACCTTACCCGGATGTGCCAGCAGATGTATTTATGATAGTTGGGATGGGCCTCCTGGGACTAGGTGACTCCTTCTGAAAGACTTTGTCTCAATCTTCGGGTTGGGTCCAGTGGGTAAAGCGTACTAAACTCTGCAGAGTATTAAAACTAATCATGATTAGCCGTGTCCCCGGTTATGGACAAATTTGAGGAGCTAGACCATTACAGTTGTTGGATGATCTTGACAGATGACACCTTAATGTAATTGAGTGGGAAACTTAATAATGGGGATGAGTTGCAATTGGATTGCCCAATTCAACCATGTGTATTAATTGTAGTAAGACAACTTAAAATTGACTATTATGTAGTTATTAAGGGAAAATTAGCTTACTGCAAACAACCACTACATTGTCCTCTTGATATACCTTGCATATAGATGTAGGTCTGTTGTATCATTCCTGTGTGACTTGCCAGTACATTCAACGTACTGACCCTTGTGGCTGTAACTTATCATGTTGCAGATTTTATGTGACGAGTGAGTGATACGATGTACGGTTACGATGTCTATACTCAACATTTGCCTGTGGTGTTGATGGATTCCATGGAGTTTATATTTACTTCTCTGCTGTATTTTGTTTGTATGATAGCCTTGAGCTACGAGGTATGTGATACGTCTCCAACATATCTACTTTTCCTCACTCTTTTGCCCTTGTTTTGGACTCTAATTTGCATGATTTGAATGGAACTAACCCGGACAGACGCTGTTTTCAGCAGAACTACCATGGTGTTGTTTTTGTGCAGAAATAAAAGTTCTCGGAATGGAACGAAACTTTTTTGAGAATTATTTCAGAATAAATGAGAATTATTGGGGCCAAAATCCACCGAAGAGGGGGGCCAGGGTGAGAATCACCCACCAGGACATGCCAGGCCCCCTGGGCGCGCCCTGGTGGGTTGTGCCCACCTCGTGGCCCCACTTGCCCTAATTCTGCAACTATAAATTCCCATTTTCGGAGAAAAAATCAGAGAGAAGGTTTCATCGCGTTTAACGATACGGAGCCGCCGCCACCTCCTGTTCTTCATCGGGAGGCCAGATCTGGAGCTCGTTTGGGGCTCCGGAGAGGGGAATCTTCGGTCTTCGTCATCACCAACCTTTCTCCATCGCCAATTCCATGATGCTCTCCACCGGGAGTGAGTAATTCCTTCGTAGGCTTGCTGGTCGGTGAGGAGTTGGATGAGATTCATCATGTAATCGAGTTAGTTTTGTTAGGGCTTGATCCCTAGTATCCACTATGTTCTGAGATTGATGTTGCTATGACTTTGCTATGCCTAATGCTTGTCACTAGGGCAAGAGTGCCATGATTTCAGATCTAAACCGTTTATGTTATCATCTCTATATCTATGTTCTTGATCCGATCTTGCCTAGTCATATGCACCTATTACGTGTTATGATCCGTCAACCCCATAGTGACAATATTTGGGATACTTCGCGGTGATGACCGTAGTTTTAGGAGTTCATGTATTCACCATGTGTTAATGCTTTGTTCCAGTTCTCTATTAAAAAGAGGCCTTAATATCCCTTAGTTTCCTTATGGACCCCACTGCCATGGGAGGGTAGGACATAAGATGTCATGCAAGTTCTTTTCCATAAGCACGTATGACTATTTACGGAATACATGCCTACATTACATGGATGAACTGGAGCTAGTTCCGTATCGCTCTAGGTAATGACTGGTACATGACGAATATCATCCAACGAGTTACCGATCCAGTGCCTACGACCTTTCCACTTATTGTTCTTGCTAAGTTACTATTACTCTTGCTGCTGTTCCAACTGCTACAAAACTACTGCTACTACTGTTACTGCTACTGTTACTGTCACTACTGCTATCAAACTATCATATTACTGTGCTACTGATCACTCTACTGCAGATATTTAATCTCCAGGTGTGGTTGAATTGACAACTCAACTGCTAATACTCTCAAGTATTCTTTGGCTCCCCTTGTGTCGAATCTATAAATTTGGTGTCGTCGTTTTCTCACAGGGGGGTGCCCCGGGACGGCAGATGCCATGGGATGGCTTAAGAGGTGAGAGCAAGGCTGCAGTGGAGATCCGGGACGGGATAGGGTAACAGCACACGGTGGTTTTCCCAGGTTCGGGGCTCTCCGGAGAGATAATACCCCTACTCCTGCATGTCTGTATATGAGGTATATTGCAGTACAGAGTTGCTCCTGGAGCTGTATGGGAGAGGAGAGCCATGAGGCTTCTCGCCTCGTATGTGAGTGTGAGAGTGTGGGGATGAGAGAAATGAGAGAGGGCCTCCAGAGCTTGGCCCTGAGTGAGCTCCCCTGGTGCCTCTTATATAGGGAGGCCCAGGGGACAAGGGGTGGCCCACATGACCAACTATACACTATTGGAGGTGACAAGTGATGTAGGCAATAGTACACCACTATTGGAGATGACATGCGAGGTGACGCATGACGCAGCCAATAGTGCACCACTATTGGGGTGCAGTGAGGTGACGCGTGATGCAGGCTATAGTGTCTTGGCGTCGCGTCCGATGGGACGCCGTGGTTGACCTCGCGCAGCAGTCCAGCTGGAGCAGCCGGACAGGGGTCGGTCGGAGCAGCCGGCCGATCGGGGAGCCAGCCAGCCTAGGAGCCGGCCAGCCGGGTAGCCAGCCGGACCGGGGAGCCAGCCGGACCGGGTAGCCAGCCGGACCGAGGAGCCAGCCGGACCGGGGGAGCCGGACGGAGAGGCCAGACCGGGGGGCATGGGCCGCCCCGATGTTTTAAAATGTTGAGTCGCCTCCATGAGCCTACCCGGGGGTAATCCCCCCGACATTTGGGTTGAATACTCTACCCTCGAAAATTGTTGCGATCCCCTATACTTGTGGGTTATCAAGACCTTTTTCTGGCACCGTTGCCGGGGAGCATAGCAATATTTGTTGAGTCACTTGGGATTTTTATCAATCTATCATTATGAAGAATCTGAAGGATCCAAAGACTAAGATTTTTCCCTCTACTATGAGGGGAGGTAAGGAACTGCCATCACACTCTGCACTAGATTCACCTTCTGTTATGAGTAAGCTTGCAACACCACCACATGCTAGTAATCCTGATATGTCACACGTTATTGATAATGCTACGTCTGCTATGAATTATGCTATTGATGATGCTAGTACCATGCTTGATGATAATGTGTCACTAGGAGAATTTCTTGATGAACAAATTGCTAGTGCTAAAGAGAATGAAACTACTGAAATTGTTGAGAGTGCTGAAACTGATGAAGCTTATGAAACTGATGATGATTATGAAACACCTATTAGTCCTAGCTCTCCTAAGTTTGAAATGCCTAAGATACCTGAAGGTTATGTTATGGATGAAGAGATAACTAGAGAAATTCTTTCTTGCAAGGATAGAGATGATCTTAATAAATTGCTACGCAAGTATAAGGAAAATACTTTGAATGCTAGAATGAAATGTGATCCTAAGTTTGCTACTTCACCTATCTTTGTTACCGATAAGGATTATGAATTTTCCGTCGATCCAGAGTTAATTACTTTGGTTGAATATGTTCCTTTCCATGGCTATGAAACTGAAATTGTAGTGGCACACCTTACTAAGCTGAATGAGATAGCCACTCTCTTTGCTCATGATGAGAAGATTCGCTACTATTATATCCTTAAGTTATTTCTGTTCTCATTAAAGGGTGATGCTAAGTCATGATACAATACTCTTGCTCCTGGTTGTGTGCGTAGTCCCCAGGATATGATCTACTACTTCTCTGAAAAATATTTTCCTGCTCATAAGAAACAAGCTGCCTTACAGGAAATATTTAACTTTGTGCAAATTGAAGAAGAGAGTCTCCCACAAGCTTGGGGGAGGCTTCTCCAGTTGCTTAATGCTTTGCCTGATCATCCTCTCAAGAAAAATGAAATAATTGATATCTTTTATAATGGACTAACCGATGCTTCTAGGGACTTCCTAGATAGTTGTGCTGGTTGTGTTTTCAGAGAACGAACTGTTGAACAAGCTGAGGAATAATTGAATAACATATTGAAGAATTATGATGATTGGACTCTCCCTGAACCACCGCCTAAACCCACTCTGAAGAAGAGGGGTATCTTATTTCTCAGTCCTGAAGATATGCAAGAGGCAAAGAAATCTATGATGGAAAAAGGTATTAAAGCTGAGGATGTTAAGAATTTGCTACCTATTGAAGAAATACACGGCCTTGACACACCACCGCCTCCACAGGTGGTAGAGGTAAATTCTTTATTAAATTTTAATGAAGGTGATATCCCTCACAATAAACATCCTAGTCAGTGCTTATATGAGTTTGACAACTATATTATGAAGCAAGATCATTTCAATGCTCATGTTCTGAAACAATTGAAATATAATTCTGATATGATTGCTCGCTTGAGTGACTTGCTATTTAGAATCAGTAATGATGTTTGAGGTGTAGGAAAGCATGCCTCTATGGTTCAAACTCAGTTAGAACAAGTTGCTAAGTCTCAAAAAGAATTGCTTGATGAAATGAATAATAATATGCATGATTTTGCTGCTAGAATAGTAACTAGAGGAGGTAGAATGACCCAAGAACCACTCTATCCTGAGGGTCATCCTAAGAGAATTGAACAAGATTCTCAGAAAATTAATCCAGATGAACCTAGTCCTTCTAAGAAGAAAAAGAAAAAGAAAAATGATAGGGCTTTGCATACCTCTAGTGAACCTGAGACACAAAAACCTCCTGATAATAATGATGTCTCTATTTCCGATGCTGAAACTCAATCTCGTAGTGAAAATTCACCTATTGATATTGAAAATGATAATGATGATGGTCACGATAATGCTCAACCTAGTAATGATAAAGAACCAGATAATGATGTTGAAATAGAGCCTGCTCCTGATCTTGATAACCCACAACCTAAAAATAAACGGTATGATAAAAGAGATTTTGTGTCTAGGAAACATGGTAAAGAAAGAGAGCCATGGGTTCAGAAACCCATGCCATTTCCACCGAATCCATCTAAGAAAAAGGATGATGAAGAATTTGAGCACTTTGCTGAAATGATTAGGCTAGTCTTTTTGCGTACCCGCTTAACCGATATCCTAAAGATGGCCCCTTATGCAAAGTATATGAAACACATCATCACAAATAAAAGAAAAATACCTGAAGCTGAAATCTCCACCATTCTTGCTAATTATTCTTTTAAGGTTGGAGTACCTAAAAAACTTGGAGATCCTGGAATACCGACTATACCTTGCTCCATCAAAAGAAACTATGTCAAAACTGCCTTTTGTGATTTGGGAGCCGGTGTTAGTGTTATGCCTTTCTCCTTATATAAAAGACTTGATTTGAATAAACTCACACCTACTGAGATATCATTGCAAATGGCTGACAAATCAACGGCCATACCTATTGGTATTTGTGAGGATGTGCCCGTTGTTGTTGCAAATGTTACTATCTTAACGGGCTTTGTTATTCTTGAGATGCCTGAGGACGACAACATGTCGATTATCCTTGGTAGACACTTTTTGAATACTGCAGGGGCTATTATTGATTGCAATAAAAGCAAAGTCACTTTTCATATCAATGGCAATGAGCATATGGTGCACTTTCCGAAGAAACAATTCCAAGGGAATGGTATAAATGTTATTGAAGAATCTCCGACCATCACTATTGGAAGTTTTCAATTACCTCTAACTACTGCCAAAAAGAAATATGATGTACTTATTGTTGGGGATATGCGCATCCCCATTGAGCTAACTTAGTGTTTTACGAAAGTTCTTCGGTTTCATGCTAATCGGAAGTGATTGTTAATAAGACTTGATCAACCTTATTAATGGATCATTTTTTAGAGGTATGAAGTTGATGAATCTAGTAAGCACAACTCTCTGCGCCCACCTTTTATTTTCTGTTTTAGTTAGTCAAATAAAATAAAATGCCATGTTTATCCTATTTTCTGTTTGCTCCCTGCAATAAAAAAATGACCGAAAAATAAAATTCTCAGAATGCCCTGAAAATTTAACACGATTATTTTCCGAATATTTATGAATTTTTGGTGCAAATAACACCAGAGGGGGGTGCACCTGGTGCCCACAAGACACCAGGGCGCGCCAGCACCCCCAGGCGCGTCTTGGTGGGTTGTGGCCCCCACGTGGGCCCCCTCACTTATCTCTTCCCACATCATCACCTACCTCCAGCAAAAAATCACCACAACCACCATTTTCGTGTTCTTTCTCTCAAACCCGCGGATTTCGATCTCTTTGCTCGAAGCTCCGTTTCCGAAACTGTTTGGAGGGATTGCTACTTGGTATGTGACTCCTCCATTGCTCCAATTAGTTTTTGTTTTAGTGTGTTATTTTTAGAGTAATTAGCTACTCTTGGTGCTGCTATAGATGAGCTTGCATGTCGAATTCATAGAGTTCTAAGTAGTTTGAATGCTCAATATGGCCTCTATGCATGCTTAGGAGTAGTTGCTAACAATCTTACAATGTTTTGTTGACAAATTTTTTTTGTGGACTAAAAATTTCAGAATTTTGATAGGAATAAAAATGCAATTCTTTAGGAGTTCTTCGAGGAGGAGATCCTCGGGAACCTCATCAAGTGGAAGCTCAGTTCGACAGTCTTATGTTGAACCAAGCGAAAGCTCAATGCAAGATGCCGCCACCAAATCATGCTTGTGGCCTTGTGATGATTTCATGGAAGGTGCAGGTATTAAAGAGGAATTTGATCAATTTATTCACAATACAGAGCTTGCTCCCTTCATCGCAGATAAGTGCCCTCAACACCTCGAACTCACGAAAACCTGCACAAAGAAATTTAAATATTTCCCCCGTGAGTCTAGAGTTTCATTCAACCTGTACGATCAATCCTTTACCATGCCGTTAGAAATGTTTAGCGAAGCATGCAAACTTCCATACGAGGGTTCCCTCGATGAACCAACAAAAGCTGAGTACGAATCATTTTTAGTTAATCTTTGCTTTGGTGAAGTTAGGGGGGTTACACAAGGGAGAATTAACAGCATCCATTTTCCATCACTACAATATTTTGCGCTCTTTAACGGTAAATGTATTGTAGGCAAACAAGACTGTAGCACATTGTGTGCTCATGATTTGAGTCTCTTACACACTGCCATAAGTGGGAATAAGGATTATAATCTTGGTGCAATTGTTGCACGGAGGTTGCAGCTTAATGCTGCTACTGGTAATTTTTATGGAGGAATCTATGCCTCCCGTGTAGCTGAGAGATTAAATGTTTCACCATGGCCTAATGACCCCATCCTACCCACTCAGTATTTAGACTTTGATGCCATGAAACGTCATAAGTTCCATACGGGTACAACCACCAACTACACATATAACTTGAGATTTAATATAAAAAAACGTTGTGCCTGTTGCTTTGCCTGCTCCTGCTCTCTTTGATTTTCACACTAGGGGAAGATATTATGTTCTTGAGAGCGAAGCCCATGCGTACAACGCGGAGGTTGAAGCTGCCAGGAGGGCCGCGGAGTCTGCTCTGAGGGCCTCAATGAGCCATCGCCCAGATTATTATTCATACGGATGGTGATTACCAAGCTAGGCCAAAAGCCTAAGCTTGGGGGAGTGCGTATTTCCACCGACACTTACATTCATGTTTACACATTTCATTCCAGTTGTCGGTGTTCACACTTTTTCATTGTAATATCCATGCTAGATTTGTTTTCTCGCTTTCTTCTTGTGTGTCTGAAAAGCTTTGAGAAAATCAAAAAATATTTCCTACTTCTTTTTAGTTTTTCTTTCTAGCTTAGTTTAATTGTTGCATCAAAAGAAAACCCAAAAATATTTCTCGCTTCTTCTTTTACTTGTTGGGAGCTTTCTCGTGTAAATAGTTTTTTCTCGTTTTTGTTTTTCCTCTTTAATTTGCTTTCTTCAAGAAAAACCAAAAACTCCAAAAATATTCCAGTGTGTTTCTCTGAAATTCTTTTCTTTTTTGAGTCGTACCTAGGAGAAGACCACGATGAAATTGTTGAGTGGCTCTCATCTGCATTATTGTTTATCCAACAAAGAGCCCATATTACTTGTCTTCTCTTCTTTAATTAAATGTTTGCAGATTCCAGCTTAGCCCACAACACTCTTGCACTATTATTATCTTCTTATCATTTGGTCGTGCAAGTGAAAGGCAATAATGACGACAATTGATGAATTGACTGTGGCAGAGAAAAGCGGGTATGAACTCAACTTGTTTTTGTTTTTGTAAATATGTTTAACCTAGTATCCCTTGATTCAGCTCATTATGATCAAACATGTTTGCAATGACCATTAGAGATTATAGTTGTTCATGCCATGCTTAAGTAGCTAGGAGTGGATAATGATTTATCTTGGGTGTCAACATGCATTAAAATGGTTGTGATGCAGTATGATGATATGGTATCCTCCTCTGAATGTTTCAAGTGGCTTGACTTGGCACATGTTCACGCATGTAGTTGAATCAAAACCAACATAGCCTTCATGATATTTATGTTCATGGTGTCCATATCCTACTCATGCTAGTATTCAATGTTGATTATATGTAATGCATGTTCATGACTGTTTTCGCTCTCTAGCTGGCCGCTTCTCAATCTAATTGCTAGGCTTCGCCTGTACTAAGCGGAAATACTGCTTGTGCATCAAAACCCTTAAACCAAGTTATGCCAGATGAGTCCGCTATACCTACCTATATGCGGTATTACCATTCCGTTCCAAGTAAATTTGCATGTGCCACCTCTAAAAATTCAAATGAACATCTATTTTGTGTGCCTGGACCGCTCATGGAGCGACAGGGGGCGGTCAGTATCTTCCATGCTAAGCGGGTTATTCTCATGATGAGTGTTTATTCACTTGTCCTTACACGAGAGGGGCGGTAATAGGGATTCCCAGTCCTGAAATCAAAAATCAAAAATAATTAAACAAAACTCCCCCAGGAATGTTGTTGGTTTGGACGGTACCCATGGATGCGGCTCACCGTGGAGTGTGATTGTTGGTGGAGGGGAGTAAACCTTTACTTTTACCGCTTGGGAACCGCCGCTAGTTTGTTTAGCATGGAAGATATTGATAACTCTTGGTCGTGACGTTGACAGGAAGGGTGTACCTCCCAAAATTATATCTATCTCTGTTTTAAACTTTGAGCTCTGGCATCGCTGCAAATCCATGCTTCCCTCTGCGAAGGGACTTTCTATTTACTGTTATGTTGAGTCATCACCTTCTCAAATAAGCGCCAGACCTGAGAGCACTATTGTCATCCTCATGCATTGTGTATAGTTGATGTTGGGTGCAGCATGACTGGATCTTTTCTACAATGAATTACAATGTTTAGTCGCTGCTTGAACTTTGGAGGTGCTCTGCATTTATGTTTTGCGGTCTCAGAAAGGGCTAGCGAGATACCACTATTGTCATATTGTACCATGATTGTTTTGACAAAGTGTTGGCGCTTGAGATATCTTATTATTGCTCGCTAGTTGCTTATGTTATTGTTATGAGTAAATATAATTGCTAAGAGTTATTGTTGACATGGTTAGTCATAATCTTTGCTGAAAACCTGGGTGCTACTTAAGCATATATATGTAAACAGGAACAAAAGAGTTCATAAAAGTTTTTCTTTATCACTTTTAGTTTGTCAACTGAATTGCTTGAGGACAAGCAAAGGTTTAAGCTTGGGGGGTTGATACGTCTCCAACACATTTACTTTTCCTCACTCTTTTGCCCTTGTTTTGGACTCTAATTTGCATGATTTGAATGGAACTAACCCGGACTGACGCTGTTTTCAGTAGAACTACCATGGTGTTGTTTTTGTGCAGAAATAAAAGTTCTTGGGATGGAACGAAACTTTTTGGAGAATTATTTCAGAATAAATGAGAATTATTGGAGCCAAAATCCACCGAAGAGGGGCCCCAGGGTGAGCATCACCCACCAGGGCACGCCAGGCCCCCTAGGCGCGCCCTGGTGGGTTGTGCCCACCTCATGGGCCCACTTGCCCTAATTCCGCCACTATAAATTCCTATTTTCGGAGAAAAAAACCAGAGAGAAAGTTTCATCGCATTTTACGATACGGAGCCGCTGCCACCTCCTGTTCTTCATCGGGAGGCCAGATCTGGAGCCCGTTTGGGGCTCCGGAGAGGGGAATCTTCGGTCTTCGTCATCACCAACCTTTCTCCATCGCCAATTCCATGATGCTCCCCACCGGGAGTGAGTAATTCCTTCGTAGGCTTGCTGGTCAGTGAGGAATTGGATGAGATTCATCATGTAATCGAGTTAGTTTTGTTAGGGCTTGATCCCTAGTATCCCTATGTTCTGAGATTGATGTTGCTATGACTTTGCTATGCCTAATGCTTGTCACTAGGGCCCGAGTGCCATGATTTCAGATTTGAACCATTTATGTTATCATCTCTATATCTAATTTCTTGATCCGAACTTGCCTAGTCATATGCACCTATTACGTGTTACGATCCGTCAACCCCATAGTGACAATATTTGGGATACTTCACTGTGATGACCGTAGTTTGAGGAGTTCATGTATTCACCATGTGTTAATGCTTTGTTCCGGTTCTCTATTAAAAGGAGGCCTTAATATCCCTTAGTTACCTTATGGACCCCGCTGCCACGGGAAGGTAGGACAAAAGATGTCATGCAAGTTCTTTTCCATGAGCACGTATGACTATTTATGGAATACATGCCTACATTACATTGATGAACTGGAGCTAGTTCTGTATCGCCCTAGGTTATGACTGTTACATGACGAATATCATCCAACGAGTTACTGATCCAGTGCCTACGACCTTTCCACTTATTGTTCTTGCTAAGTTACTATTACTGTTGCTGCTGTTCCAACTGCTACACTACTGCTACTATTGTTACTGCTACTGTTACTGTCACTACTGCTATCAAACTATCATATTACTGTGCTACTGATCACTCTGCTATAGATATTTAATCTCCAGGTGTGGTTGAATTGACAACTCAACTGCTAATACTCTCAAGTATTCTTTGGCTCCCCTTGTGTCGAATCTAGAAATTTGGGTTGAATACTCTACCCTCGATAACTGTTGCGATCCCCTATACTTGTGGGTTATCAGTATGTAATATTGTAAATTCTGGATCTACGATGTAATATTATGACATGTGGTTTATTCTTGTTATTACATCATGTACTGTGTGTGCTAGCTATTGATCCAGGGACTAGCACAGTAGGCACAGAGACAACGAATCTTATCAGGTTTGGGTCGTTACATTAGCACTGATAATAATAGGATATATTTATTTTCATCAAGATAAGCATATTTCAAGGTATCAGGTAAAGTCTTTAGCTTAAACACGAGATCTCCCTTGGGTGGAGGAGGATCCCCAAAAATATCAACTGGTAAGTTGTGTTTAAGAATAGGTGTTTGTCTAACAAATATATCATCTATCTCATCTCTTTCGTTCATATGCATATCATTCTCATGGTCTAGCAAATATTGTTCTAACGGATCGGTAGGAGGCACGACAATAGAAGCAAGACCAATTATTTCATCCTTACTAGGTAATTCTTTCTCATGTGGTTGTCTACACAACTTAGAGAAATTAAATTAATGAGACACATCACCAAAGATCACTTTGACCTTCTCAGTAACACAATTAATTTCAGCATTCACAGTATTGAAGAAAGGTCTACCAAATATAATGGGACAAAAGTTATCTTGTTTTGAACCAAGTACTAAGAAATCAGTTGGGTACTTAATTTTTCCACACAAGACTTCAACATCTCTAACAATCCCAAGTGGTGTAACCGTGTCTCTGTTTGCAAGTTTAATAGTGACATCAATGTCTTCAACCTCAGAGAGCGCTATGTCATTCATAATTTCTTGATATAAGGTAAAAGGTATAGCACTAGCACTAGCACCAATGTCACACAAGCCATGATAACAATGATCTCCAATTTTAACTGAAACAACAGGCATGCCAACAACTGGTTTATTTTTAACTAGCTCATCCTATTCGTTTCTAACAGGTTTTGCAATTCTAGTAGCTTCATCACAGAACTAGATAACCTTACCATCAATATTATCAACTAGAAGATCTTTAACCATAGCAACATTAGGCTCAACATATATTTGTTCAGAAGGTTTAGGTGTTCTAACATGGCTTTTATTAACTACAGTTGTAGTTTTAGCATGTTCCTTAATTCTAACAGGGAAAGGTGGTTTCTCAATGTAAGTAGTAGGAACAATTGGATCAATGTGGCTAACAATTATTTCTTCCTTCTAAATCTTAACAGGTTCCTCTAAGTGTTTTTCAATGGGTGGATGAAATTTAAACCACTTATCCTTAGGAAGATCAATATGAGTAGCAAATGATTTATTGGTAAACTCATGGAAAGCATTGGTTTCCATAAAAGATTTAACACAATCAAACTTAAGCTTTATACCTGGCTCTTTACCTTTGTCGAGTTCCAAATCTTTAGAGTTGCATTTAATTCTTTCCAGAAGATCCCATTTGAATTCCATAGTCCTCTTCATAAACGAACCAGTAGAAGAAGAATCGATTAGTACTTGATCATCATGAGAAAGCCGAGCATAATTTTTTTGTATAATCACTTCTCTTGAGAGCTCATGGTTGGGGTAGGTGTGCATCATAGATTTAAGCCTCCCCCAAGCTTGAGCGATACTTTCTCCTGCACGAGGCCAGCAGTTATAAATAAAGTTCCGATCACGATGGACTAGATGCATAGGATAAAACTTCTGATGAAATTTCAGCTTCAAGCGATTCCAGTCCCATGATCCAATATCATCCAATAGCTTGTACCTCATCAATGTTGTTCCCTCCAAACATAAAGGGAAAAACTTCTTCTTAACTTTGTCTCCACTCAAACCTGCAAGTTTAAATAATCCACAAATCCTCATCGAAAAATATTAAATGATAATCAGGATGAGTCGTACTATCATAAGGACTAGCTAGCAGTTTCTCTAACATACCAGAAGGAATCTCATAATAAATATTTTCAGTAGGTTCAGTAGGTTGAGGAGCAACCTTTTCCACTTCCGTTCGAGGCGAAGATGCCCCGAACAAGCCACTCAAAGGGTGACCGTCCATAGCAACAAGTAACAGTAAATTTCAGCATGTAGCGAAGATGTTTCCTTACCAATTTCCACTTTCAAAGGCGCTTCCCTCCCCGGCAACGGCGCCAGAAAAGAGTCTTGATGACCCAAAAGTATAGGGGATCAATCGTAGTCCTTTTGATAAGTAAGAGTGTCGAACCCAACGAGGAGCAGAAGGAAATGATAAGCAGTTTTCAGCAAGGTATTCTCTGCCAATGCTGTGGTAGCAGTAGTAGATAGTTTTGCAGCAAGATAATTCTTAACAAGTGACAAGTAACATTTGTAACCAAGATGCAGCAAGGTAGCCCAATCCTTTTTATATCAAAGGACATGCCGTAAAGTATTCTTATATGAAGCAAGCGCTCCCGAGGACACATGGGAATTTATGTCTAGTCATGTTCATCATGTTGAGTTGACTCGCGTTCGCTACTTTGATAATTTGATATGTGAGTGGACCAGTGCTAAGGTGATGTTCTTACTTGAATAAGAAACCCACTTATGATTACCCACTCTCGCAATCATCCGCAACTATGAATGAGGAAATAAGATAAATCTAACCATATCATGAAATGTGTGGATCCAAATCATCCCCTCATGAAGCAACGCATAAACTGGGGTTTAAGCTTTTGTCACTCTAGAAACCCATCATCTACTTGTTACTCCACAATCCCTTCCCTTAGGCCCGTAAATGGTGAAGTGTCGTGTAGTCGATGTTCACACGACACCACTAAGAGAAGCAACAACATACATATCATCAAAATATCGAATGAATACCAACTTCACATGATTACTTATAACAAGACTTATCCCATGTCCTCAGGAACAATAGTAACTACTCACACCTCATCAACATGTTCAAGATCACAGGTGTAATGATGATGATCAAGGATCTGAACATAACATCTTTCACCAATTAATCCAACAAACAGCAACTACAAGATGTAATCAACACTACTAGTAACCCACAGTTACCAATCTAAGGTTTTGAGACAAATATTGAATACAAGAGATGAACTAGGGTTGGGGATTAGATGGTGCTAGTGAAGATGTTGTTAAAGATTGGTCCTCCCACGAAGGAGGAAGCGTTGGTGATGACGATGGCTTCGATCTCCCCCTCCGAGAGAGAAGTTTCCCCGGCAGAATCTCTCTTTCGGAGAGAAAAAGGGCCTCTGCCCTGATTTCTGCCTCGAGACGGCGTCACTTCATCCTGAAAGTAATCTTGTGATTTTTTTTCTAGGTCAAAACACACGATAAAGAAGAAGAGGGGGCCTGGGGACCTACTGGGCCACCACGACCCAACAGGGCACAGCTAGGTGCTGGGCCGCGCCCTCTTGGCTCTTGGCCAGCAGGGCCCCCCCTCTGGTATATTTTTGGCTAAAAAAATATTATATATTCCATAAAAATTCTCCATGAAATTTCAGGTCATTTGGAGTCCAGTGAATTTTCTGCCATTTTCTTGGTTTTCACGTCCAGAATTCCAGTTTCCAGAGATTTCCCTCCTTGTGATGTACCTTGCATATTCAGAGAGTAAAGGCATAAGAATTGTATACACATAAGGAATAATGAACAAGAATAACCTAAATATTAATAAGAATTCATGATGCATAATGGACGTATCTGACGTGGCTTGAGACTGCGTCAGTATTTCCCCAAAGAGGAAGGGATGATGCAGCACAACGACGGTAAGTATTTCCCTCAGTTATGAAACCAAGGTTATCGAACTAGTAGGAGGATCACCACCACCCAATAAGCAGCACCTGCACACAAACAACAAATACTTGCAACCCGACGCGAAAGAGAGGTTGTCAAACTCTCTACGGTAAAAAGTTCGGTAGTGATAGATAGGAGAGATAGATCTCTCAAGAACATAAAATAAAAAGGGCAAACAAAATATACAGCAATATGTTTTTGGGTTTTTGGTTTTGTAGATCTGAAAACAAAGATGCAAAAAGATAGATCTGAAAGCAATATGTTGGAAAAGTAGACCCGGGGGCCGTAGGGTTCACTAGTGGCTTCTCTCATGAGTATAGCGCACGGTGGGTGAAAAAATTACTGTTCGGCAATTGATAGAAAATCGAATAGTCATGACGATATCCAAGGCGATGATCATTATATAGGCATCACATCCAAGAAAGGTAGACCGACTCCTGCCTACATCTACCTCTATTACTCCACACATCGACCGCTATCCAGCATGCATCTAGTGTATTAAGTTCATGGAAAAACGGAGTAATGCAATAAGAATGATGACATGATGTAGACAAGATCTATTCATGTAGGAATATACCCCATCTTGTTATCCTTAATAGCAACGATACATGCGTGTCTTGCTGCCCCTTCTGTCACTGGGAAAGAACACCGCAAGATTGAACCCATCACAAAGCACCTCTTCCCATGGCAAGAAAAATCGATCTAGTCGGACTAACTAAACCAAAGATTCGGACAAGAAATACGAGGCTATAAGTAATCATGCATATAAGAGATCTGTGGCGCCCCGCCTGATTACCACTGTAGCCAGACGGTCGCCACGCATACCAGCCCAGGAAATCACTCTGGCATGCGCGTTTACAACAAGTATCATGAACACCGGCATTTCTATTAATGGATATAAAGTCTTACATGGGGTATATTACAAGGTTGATGGCAGCGGAAAAGCTCTATCTAGGGCAGCATGGTCTGGGTGCGTCTCCAATCCAGAGGGATCAGACTAGGTTACTCTTCTAGCCCGCGAACGCTCCGGCTCGTCGATGGATGAGGGATCCTTATGTGAACCTGGCCACGTTAAAGGCCGCTGAGTACTTTTGAATGTACTCGCAAGCAAACCAAACTAGCATATACACCAAGCAAAGCAATCCATGACATTCAAGCATGCATTTGTTATTAGAGCAGCATTAATTATAATGGCAAAGCATACCTATCTAGCAAAATTAATACTGAAGTAAATACGGTAAAGTAAAGCATACTAGGTAAGTATTCCATACTCTGAACTTTCTCATGATCCAACCTGAATCTGATCCGAATCCAATCCAATTCATGTGGTCATCCGACCACTCATCTCATAGCCATCCCATGGCCAACATATCATATTCCTGACATCATCTGATGTCTGCTCAAGACGAGTTCTTCCATCATTATTATCATTATTACGGTTGACCACCTACTGAGGTCTGGACGGGCTGTCCAATACCGTGGACGCGGCTATTTGAATAGATTTGACACTCTGTAGAGGTTGCGCACTTTACCCACACCATGAAGCACCTAGCCCTGGCCTCGAGACCACTCGGGTGGACCAGCATTGCTTCAACAAAACCTGCCTGACCCGTGACCCTTCATCGTACCACCGGCACTCTTCCTCCCCCGGAGGTCAGCCTTGGGTGGCCCCTGTGTCCTCATGACACCAGCCACCGTCGTGGCCAAACTATGTAGACCCAAACGGGGCCTACTGTCCCAAACGGGGACTCCCGGTCTAAACCAATCAATAGTTGGGCTCACAAGGTTATCGCCGCTTACCTGATCAGTGTAGCACGCCGCGCATAACCCTCCCTCTTTGGAGGTACCGATGAAGGATCACGTAATCAAGCCGGGTCAGGGCCGTCCCATACCAGCAAATGTGGTTGCACGAGTGAGCCCGGACATGTGACTCAAGACCAACCGACTAGGTTTCACTTTAGCCATCATTTAGCAAGCGTAGTTATTCATCATCAATAACTTAACATGGTAGTAACTAAGTATGAGGTAACAACTGTGGAAGCATAATAATCTATTTCTATAAAACATCACAGTGTGTCTTTAGTGAAACAAGTCTTAAATGGCAAGTTATCACCTACAAGTTCTAGCTGTAAGTTACGACCATCGAAACCCTTGCATAAAACCGGTAGCCACCAGAACGGTCTTTACCACTCAGATCTGGGACATTACCGGAATAACTCAACCCCGGCTCAAGACGGCTGGAAAGCAGCTCAGAGCATGAGATGGTGTTGATAAGAAGAATGTAGCAGTTCCCGAATACGGCCGAGAAACAGCTCAGAGCATCGGGTCACTGCTACGGAAAGAAATTCAACAACTGCCCGAGACGGCCGAAAAGCAGCTCAGAACACGGGCCAGTTGTTGAAAAGAGAACATAAAAGTCGGCATCCACCCCGGACGGCCGAAAACAGCTTAGACACAGGCGTGGTGCCGTTATCGAAGAAAGTGTAAGCAAGGGTTCGTCAGAGTCACTTACAGCCCACTACTCCGCATGCAATCACAAGCATATTAATTCAAACATGTGGGAACAGCACAGACCAATGCTGTAGGGCATATATCAGATGGTCGGCTTGCCTGGGGTTGAAGAAATTCTTCGGGAAGGAGTGCGGTGAAGCCGCGGGACGATACGCCGGAACGGTTCTCTCTCGGAGAGGGCTGATTGGAGGGCGAGGGCAACATGGTCATTTTCACAATGTGAACACATTGTGAAAATGGTACCAAAAGAATGGGATCGACGAGACGAAGATGTGGGCGTTGAAATCACCTCGATCGGAGTTCCGAGCGAAAAGATATAAGCGTTTGAAAGGTAGGGACTTTTCTGAAAGAAAATCATTTATTTCTAGGTCCCTGGGAGCACAGCCGCTGGCGCCTTCTCTGGAAATACGCTTCCCGCGAACCGGTGGTGTATTTGATGGAATGCGCCTCCACTTACTAGCAACGGGCCCGGCCCCTAGAGGCTGACGGGCAGGGCCCACCCTATCTCTTTCTCTCTCCTAGCCATCTTCTTCCTCCAACGCGGGACAGAGGAGAGGCAGGGCGCTTGGCCGGCCCGACGCCGGTGCTCCTCCATCGGTGATGCCCTCAGACGAGCTAGGCATGCTCGTGGCGCTCCTCCCCCGTGCCTAGCATGAGCCACGGAGGAGCTCAAGGAGGCCCTAGAGGAAGACGTCCATGGCGTCCACCGGGTCAGCCATGGCGACGCTTGGGGATTCGCGGGCACGAGCTACCCGGGACGAAATTGGAGGGGGCTGCGGCTTCGGTGCCCTAAAAGGTTCTTCTAGGCGGCCAGAGAAGGGAAAGGGAGGGCCAGGGTGCTAGGCTAGCTCGAGGGGAAACTGCGACGGCGCTTCGGCCATTGGAGATGAGCAGAGAGCTCCAGCTTGAGAAGAGGGACTGGGGAGGTTGCTGGCGGTTGGAGAGGACTTGGGGCGAGCTTAAATAGCCGAGGAGGAGAGCTCTGGAAGGCAGGGGTGGGTGGTCGAAGCTCCAGGAGGATCGGCGACGCTCCGGTGGTTGGCAGATGCGTCCATGGCGATGGCAGAGGGTTCTGGATGGCGCACGCGAGTGGTGGAGGCTTCCCCGTGCTCGCGGGCAGGCTACGGCCTGCTGGAGGTGACTAAACGGCGGCTGTGGCCACAGTGCACCAATTTGGCGTGCTCTGCGTGTGGTCACCGCCGGCACCACGCGTCCAGAGCGTCTGCATGACTCCAGGCCATGTCAAATAGACGCATTAAAGTTTCTGGAGTTGACCTGACGAGGTTTGGAGGGAAGTGAGGGCAGGAGATGACAGGAGAGAGCTCAAATGGGTCCTGGAAGGAAGGTGTTTGGAGTGGTCTGAGGGAAACTGGCTAAAGGAAATGAGCTAAGTTTTGGCATGGGTTAGTCACTCACTAAGATGATCCTCTTTGCAAAATTGCAGATCACCAGGATGAGTATAGGTAGCACTTCCTTCACAAATGGGCAATCTGGCCAGAATTGAAGATGTTGATGCTGGGCAAATATGGCTAAATGGATGGGGCTGAAATTTGGAGGAGGATGATGATCTGAACATAGGAAGCTGCTGTAAAAGTTTCAGCTCATTTGAAAATGCCAAAATGATACTTCCTTCACAGAGCTTCCAAATGAATAGAAACTTGGCAAAATTGCTGGGAAAAGATGGATAGAGGGATTCAGCTTATTTTTGGTTTCCATGAGTGATTTAGCAAGGGTAACCACCATGAAAAATTTCAGCTCAAATCGATAAAGGAATAGAGCACTTCCTTTGCAAATTGCCCCACTGGACAGAATTTGCAAATGGATGTGGTGCTCAAAATTTGAACTATGGAACTTGGGATTTTGAGGTAAATGGGAAAAATATGGATATGAGAAGCTCCACAATTTATTTTGGAATTTTCCTGGCTACCAAAATGGTAGTTCCTTTAGAAAGGGCCCAAAATGCAATATTGGCATTAAATAGGAAAAGACAACTTTCCTTATTTAATTATGGCCAATATTTTTGTGGGAGCTCAAAATTATCACAAAGAATATCTCCACAAGTTTTCATGAACTTTGGAGATGGATAGATATTTTCCTGGATTTAATTCCTTTAACTGGCAGAAAAAGGAATTAATTTTAAATGAAAAATATTGCAAATGACTTGGCAATATTTTTGCATATCCAAGGTTTATAGATGAAGGATGATCACTGGGAAAAGTTTGGGAGGCATAAGAGCAAAGGAACTTGGGGTTCCTTTGTAACTGGAAGGATCAGGGTTTCCCTTCCGGCAACTCGGAAGGTAGGGTTTCGACGGCAAAACCCTGAGAAAATATCTTGGGTGGCAAGGTTGGACTGGGGAGAATCTCTGGTTGGATAGGGAAGGCAAGGCTAGATGACCATCTTCAGATACCCAAGAGCTAGAGAAATCCGATAACACCGAGAAAAAAGACGGGAGTCAAATCCCGCAAAGGAAAAAAAAACAGGGAGCGAAAACCAGGGTGTTACAAACCTACCCCCCTTAAGAAAAGCTCGTTCTCGAGATTTCCAGGCTTACCTCCTGGGGAAGGGGGACTTACCTGTGTGTGACTTGGATCCATCAGCGGTCTTATCTTCGTTGGTTCACTGACCTTTTAGCTATCTTTTCTCATGGGTCATGTGTTGTCTCTGTACACCACTTTCTTGAATCCTTCTCTTTCCTATCAGGTGTACCTTTTGTCTTGGTAGTGGTGTTGCTGGTGGGGTAGCGGGTAATACCAACAAACAGCTCGGTTTCCTTGGTCTGTAAGTGACTGCTTCAGGTTTTATTGCGATGCTTCGTACCCTGACTGTTATGGACAAGACATCCTTTCCTGGTACCAGGCTCTCGTGCTCGTATGGCCTCGAATGAGTGGGGGTGGCTTTCCTTTTTGCTGTGTCAGAATGCTCAATCTAGTTGAGGGTTCCATACAGATGTTTCTTTCTGTCTTAGGCATTCTGGCTTTGTCCTTAGGTTATCCACAATTCAAGGAATCAACATGGCCGTGCTATTGCTGCTATATTTCCCAACTTAAGTGTCAGGCATGATCACAAAATAATCATAGACAGTAATCTCTTATTCCAATGATGTCATGATGTCTACGAGCTGTTGGTGCTTACATGCTTTGAGCCTTTCTATCTGAATGCCTTGTTTCAACTTGCCGCTTGTGGAGAGGGTTCTGTCATATATAGCCTCTGTTGTCCTTGCTGTGACCATTGAGCTAAGCATAGTATGGCTAGCATCCGGTGTATCTCTCGGGGCTTATCCCCTTATCTTGGTTGATGGCCCGTATTTATGAGGAGTGCGGCAATCTCGCTTGTAGCCGCAAGTAGTGCATTGTTGTGGCCGCATATGCAAGAGTCTGACAAGGATTGATAATACCTCTCTGTCTGTGAAGCTGTATTTTGCTGACCGTCATGGAGGTTGTTTGTCCACCCCTTCTTTGTTCTTGAGGATTCCTTTGATGGACCTGTAATGACCTGCCAATACAACGCCTTGATTGTTTTCCCTGCTTGTCGGGCTTGTTTCTACAACTTACTCTTGCATACCTCGTAGGGGTTGATGTGCTCATATCCTTCCTCGAAGTATGGGGCCAATGTTTCTCTAAGCACAGTCATTCCCGTGTACGAGTGGCTCGCATGAACTGATCCACCGGACTGCATGCCCACAACATATGCAGGTGTAGGATAAACCCTTTCACTGAGTTCTGAAGCGGATGTGTGTCCAGGCTAGTTCGTGCTCTGGACAAGCTTGTTGTAGGCACGGTGGCGTGTTGAAGAGGACTGAATTCCTTCTGCTCAAAGCTTCTGCTGAAGTAGCGTGCTGAAGAAGGCTGGGTATCGTACCTCAAAAGCTTTCCTTCATGTGTGGCTTGCCGCGGAAGGTGAGGCGCCTTATGCCAGAAGTTTTCCACGGTAGCACGCTGTGGACGATGGGAGTGCCGTATCCCAGAAGGATTTCTCACGGAGTGGCGTACCGATGAAGATTGGCAGTCTGGTATCGTAAGCTCTTCTCGGTAGCTTGTGGGGTAAGGCTGGGTTCCTTATACCAGAAGCCTTGTGTGCACAGTCAGATCTATGGCCGATTCTGGCTTTCTTCCGAAGTATTCGGAATTTTACCCACAGCAGAGTCAAAACTTGATATAGGCCATACCTTGACTGAAGGTGTTTCATTGGTCATGCACATCGCTTGTCCTTCTGCAGGTCTGATCATTACTACTATAATGGTGGCACAACTGAGGTAGGCTTCATGTTGACAATTAATTCGGAATGCCCTTTGCATTCAAACCAGGTGTTGCTGGATAATAAGCAGTTGGCAGATAATTCCATTTGGTTCCGCTAAGCTTCCAAGTATGTTAAGTGCTCCTTGATTCTAGCAACCGTGAACTTATCCATATTCCTTGCAGACCTTGTTCACAGTGGCCAGAAAAATTTGTATTTGCACTGGTGAACTTCAAGGTTGGTTTTGAAGTTCGTGTCAACATACCAGAGTTTAGTTGTTGCTCTCGGCACCTTCACATTCTTGTAATATGTCCTCGGTGGGTGATAAATGATTCTTGGGTCCACTGAGAAAAGACACAAGGTTCACCCCACTGACTGAAATAATCCTTGTGTCGAGGACGGAATCATTTGTCGCTACTGGTGTTTATTCTTGGTAACGCATCTGCCTGTTCCTTAGGCGTGATTTGTTCTCAGGCAAACTCTCTCAGGTATATTCTGGCCTTGTCTGTTGCACACGGATTCTGCTTCTGACCCATTCTCCATTCTTGACAGATCCGGTGTTGCTGTTCTGAATACCAGGCAGTTGGCTTGACAGGACTCTTGCTGAGTTGGGATTATTGGGTATTATCCCGGTTGCATGCTGATCTTCTTAGACAACTCTTGCGGATGGATCCAGTCGGAGCAGAGAACCGGAATCGACAAGAGAAACAAGAACCGCGAAAAATCAAAAGCAAATAAAGCTCAAATGTTGCGGACCTTATACACATGGCCAAGGATCCACTAGTATAACTAGTATAGCGCACTTGATGCACCTTTAAGGATTTAGAAGCGAAACCACACAATGCTCCTGGTAGCACTGGTGTCAAGCTCCTACTACTTCCTTAGGGAGCATCACACTCGACGCAGGACCATAGCCAAAGTGTCTTAGTCAACGTTCCTAAGGTTGTCGAGGAGAGATAGAGTTTATAAGTGTTTCCCAAAGGAAACTAGAGTAAGAAGAGAAATGCCATGGTTAGCAAGCAGGGTAAGGATATCTGGTTTACCTAGGGGTTTCAGGGCTCACGGGTCGTTGCCGGATGTGAGCATTTCACACCGGAGGCAAAGGCCACGAGAGTTGGGGTCTGATGGAGCCGAAAACCTATGGGGTTGCCTTATGATCAATAGTAGCCGTGCCAGGTGGCAAAGATGGCTAAAATCCATCTGGGCTTTCTACCGAGCACAAGACAGTGAAGTCTGGCTAGGGTAACCTATAGTCAGCCTGGCTGCTCTGATACCATTCGTTGTGGCGCCCCGCCTGATTACCACTGTAGCCAGACGGTCGCCACGCATACCAGCCCAGGAAATCACTCTGGCATGCGCGTTTACAACAAGTATCATGAACACCGGCATTTCTATTAATGGATATATAAGTCTTACATGGGGTATATTACAAGGTTGATGGCAGCGGAAAAGCTCTATCTAGGGCAGCATGGTCTGGGTGCGGCTCCAATCCACAGGGGTGAGACTAGGTTACTCTTCTAGCCCGCGAACGCTCCGACTCCTCGTCGATGGACGACGAATCCTTATGTGAACCTGGCCACGTTAAAGGTCGCTGAGTACTTTTGAGTGTACTCGCAAGCAAACCAAACTAGCATATACACCAAGCAAAGCAATCCATGGCATTCAAGCATGCATTTGTTATTAGAGCAACATTAATTATAATGGCATAGCATACCTATCTAGCAAAATTAATATTGAAGTAAATACGGTAAAGTAAAGCATACTAGGTAAGTATTCCATACTCTGAACTTTCTCATGATCCAACCTGAATCTGATCCGAATCCAATCCAATTCATGTGGTCATCCGGCCACTCATCTCATAGCCATCCCATGGCCAACATATCATATTCCTGACATCATCTGATTTCTGCTCAAGACGAGTTCTTCCATCATTATTATCATTATTATGGTTGACCACCTACTATGGTCTGGACGGGCTGTCCAATACCGTGGACGCGGCTATTCGAATAGATTTGACACTCTGCAGAGGTTGCGCACTTTACCCACACCATGAAGCACCTGGCCCTGGCCTCGAGACCACTCGGGTGGACCAGCATTGCTTCAACAAAACCTGCCTGACCCGTGACCCTTCATCGTACCACCGGCACTCTTCCTCCCCCGGAGGTCAGCCTTGGGTGGCCCCTGTGTCCTCATGACACCAGCCACCGTCATGGCCAAACTATGTAGACCCAAACGGGGCCTACTGTCCCAAACGGGGACTCCCGGGCTAAACCAATCAACAACTGGGCTCACAGGGTTATCGCCGCTTACCTGATCAGGGTAGCACGCCGCGCATAACCCTCCCTCTTTGGAGGTACCGACGAAAGATCATGCAATCAAGCCTAGTCAGGGCCGTCCCATACTGGCAAATGTGGTTGCACGAGTGAGCCCGGACAGGTGACTCAAGACCAACCGACTAGGTTTCACTTTAGCCATCATTTAGCAAGCGTAGTTATTCATCATCAATAACTTAACATGGTAGTAACTAAGTACGAGGTAACAACTGTGGAAGCATAACAATCTATTTCTATAAAACATCACATTGAGTCTTTAGTGAAACAAGTCTTAAATGGCAAGTTATCACCTCCAATTTCCAGCTGTAAGTTACGACCATCGGAACCCTTGCATTAAACCGGCAAATAAACCGGTAGCCACCAGAACGGTCTTTACCACTCAGATCTGGGACATTACCGGAATAACTCAACCCCAGCTCAAGACGGCTGGAAAGCAGCTCAGAGCATGAGACGGTGTTGATAAGAAGAATGTAGCAGTTCCCGAAGACGGCCGAGAAACAGCTCAGAGCATCGGGTCACTGCTACGGAAAGAAATTCAACAGCAGCCCGAGATGGCCGACAAGCAGCTCAGAACACTGGGCCAGTTGTTGAAATGAGAACATAAAAGTCGGCATCCACCCTGGACGGCCGAAAACAGCTCAGACACAGGCGTGGTGCCGTTATCGAAGAAAGTGTAAGCAAGGGTTCGTCAGAGTCACTTACAGCCTACTACTCCGCATGCAATCAGAAGCATATTAATTCAAACATGCAGGAACAACACAGAGCAATGCTGTAGGGCATATATCAGATGGTCGGCTTGCCTGGGGTTGAAGAAATTCTTCGGGAAGGAGTGCGGTGAAGCCGCGGGACGATACGCCGGAACGGTTCTCTCTTGGAGAGGGCTGATTGGAGGGCGAGGGCAACATGGTCATTTTCACAATGTGAACACATTGTGAAAATGGTACCAAAAGAACGGGCTCGACGAGACGAAGATGTGAGCATTGGAATCACCTCGATCGGAGTTCCGAGCGAAAAGATATAAGGGTTTGAAAGACAGGGACTTTTCTGAAAGAAAATCATTTATTTCTAGTCCCTGGGAGCACAGCCGCTGGCGCCTTCTCTGGAAATACGCTTCCCGCGAACCAGTGGCGTATTTGATGGAATGCGCCTCCACTTACTAGCAACGGGCCCGGCCCCTAGAGGCTGACGGGTGGGGCCCACCCTATCTCTTTCTCTCTCCCAGCCATCTTCTTCCTCCAACGCGGGACAGAGGAGAGGCAGGGCGCTTGGCCGGCCCGACGCCGGTGCTCCTCCACCGGCGATGCCCTCAGACGAGCTAGGCATGCTCGTGGCGCTCCTCCCCCGCGCCTAGCATGAGCCACAGAGGAGTTCAAGGAGGCCCGAGAGGAAGACGTCCATGGCGTACACCGGGTCAGCCATGGCGACGCTTGGGGATTCGCGGGCACGAGCTACACGGGACGAAATTGGAGGGGCCTGCGGCTCCGGTGGCCTCCAAAGTTCTTCTAGGCGGCCAGAGAAGGGAAAGGGAGGGCCAGGGTGCTAGGCTAGCTCGAGGGGAAACCGCGACGGCGCTTCGGCCATTGGAGAGGAGCAGAGAGCTCCAACTTGAGAAGAGGGACTGGGGAGGTTGCTGGCGGTTGGAGAGGACTTGGGGCGAGCTAAAATAGCCGAGGAGGAGAGCTCTGGAAGGCAGGGGAGGGTGGCCGAAGCTCCAGGAGGATCAGCGACGCTCCGGTGGTCGGCAGATGCGTCCATGGCGAGGGCAGAGGGTTCTTGACGGCGCACGCGAGTGGTGGAGGCTTCCCCGCGCTCGCGGACAGGCTACGGCCTGCGGGAGGTGACCGAACGGCGGCTGTGGCCACAGTGCACCGATTTGGCGCACTCTGCGTGTGGTCACCGCCGGCACCACATGTCCAGAGCGTCTGCATGACTCCAGGCCATGTCAAATAGACGCATTAAAGTTTCTGGAGTTGACCTGACGAGGTTTGGAGGGAAGTGAGGGCAGGAGATGACAGGAGAGAGCTCAAATGGGTCCTGGCAGGAAGGTGTTTGGAGTGGTCTGAGGGAAACTGGCTAAAGGAAATGAGCTAAGTTTTGGCATGGGTTAGTCACTCACTAAGATGATCCTCTTTGCAAAATTGCAGCTCACCAGGATGAGTATAGGTAGCACTTCCTTCACAAATGGGCAATCTGGCCAGAATTGAAGATGTTGATGTTGGGAAAATATGGCTAAATGGATGGGGCTGAAATTTGGAAGAGGATGATGATCTGAACATAGGAAGCTGCTGTAATAGTTTCAGCCCATTTGAAAATGCCAAAATGATACTTCCTTCACAGAGCTTCCAAATGAACAGAAACTTGGGAAAATTGCTGGGAAAAGATGGATAGAGGGATTCAGCTTATTTTTGGTTTCCATGAGTGATTTAGCAAGGGTAAGCACCAAGAAAAATTTCAGCTCAAATAGATAAAGGAATAGAGCACTTCCTTTGCAAATTGCCCCACTGGACAGAATTTGCAAATGGATGTGGTGCTCAAAATTTGAACTATGGAACTTGGGATTTTGAGGTAAATGGGAAAAATATGGATATGAGAAGCTCCACAATTTATTTGGGAATTTTCCTGGCTACCAAAATGGTAGTTCCTTTAGAAAGGGCCCAAAATGCAATATTGGCATTAAATAGGAAAAGACAACTTTCCTTATTTAATTATGGCCAATATTTTTGTGGGAGCTCAAAATTATCTCAAAGAATATCTCCACAAGTTTTCATGAACTTTGGAGATGGATAGATATTTTCCTGGATTTAATTCCTTTAACTGGCAGAAAAAGGAATTAATTTTAAATGAAAAATATTGCAAATGACTTGGCAATATTTTTATATATCCAGGGTTTATAGATGAAGGATGATCACTGGGAAAAGTTTGGGAGGCATAAGATAAAAGGAACTTGGGGTTCCTTTGTAACTGGAAGGATCAGGGTTTCCCTTCCGACAACTCGAAAGGTAGGGTTTCGACGGCAAAACCCTGAGAAAATATCTTGGGTGGCAAGGTTGGACTGGGGAGAATCTCTGGATGGATAGGGAAGGCAAGGCTAAATGACCATCTTCAGATACCCAAGAGCTAGAGAAATCCGATAACACCGAGAAAAAAGACGGGAGTCAAATCCCGCAAAGGAAAAAAAACAGGGAGCGAAAACCAGGGTGTTACAAGATCAAAGAAGACTCAAATAATATTCATGGATAGAAACTGATCATGAACTCAAAATTCATCAGATCCCAACAAACACACCGCAAAAGTTTACATCAAATAGATCTCCAACAGACCATTGTATTGAGAATCATGAGAGAGAGAGAGAGAGAGAGAGAAAGAGAGAGAGAGAGAGAGAAAGCCATCTAGCTACTGCCTACGGACCCGTAGGTCTATGGTGGACTACTCACATGTCATCGGAGAGGCACCTATGAGGAAGATGAACCCCTCTGTCATGGTGTTTAGATTGGATCTCGAGGTTATGGAACTTGCAGCGGCTGGAATTGTGTTTCGTCGACTCCCCTAGGGTTTTTGGAATATTTGGGAATTTATAGGCATCAGAGGCGGTGGAGAGGGGCCCCGAGGAGGGCACAACCCATCAGGGCGCGCAGGGGCCCCCCTGGCGCGCCCTGGTGGGTTGTGGTCTCCTCGGTCCACTCCCCCGACACTTCTTTGGCCCACTGGGTGTCTTCTGGTCCAGAAAAAATCTCCAAAAAGTTTCGTCGCGATTGGACTCCGTTTGGTATTGATTTTCTGTGAAGTAAAAAACAAGCAAAAACAGCAACTGGCACTTTGGCACTATGTCAATAGGTTAGTCCCAAAAATGATACATAGTTGTTATAAAATGATTGTAAAACATCCAAGAATGATAATATAACAGCATGGAACAAGCAAAAATTATAGATACGTTGGAGACGTATCAATATCGGTCTCACCGAAACGCCAAAAGTTGCCACATATTTCACTAGTCGATTCAACAAGGTTTTTGCTTCGGTTTCACCGAGTTGGGCAATAATGTTGTAACGGTTGGATTTTTGTGGATGCCTATATATACCCCTCCACCTACCTCTCTCGTAGAGGAAGCACTCAGAACAGACCAACACTTGCCCCATCCATTTTCCTGAGAGAGAACCACCTCATGTGGTGAGATCAAGATCTTCCACTCCAACCATATGAATCCTGATTTCTAGACTCCCCAAGGTGCTTTCCACCCAATCACCCTCTTCTACCAAGCTAAATCTATGAGAGGGTGATTGTGTGTTGAGGAGACTATCTTTTGAAGCACGAGAGCAAGGAGTTCATCATTGTTACCACATCTATTACCTTTTGGAGAGTCGTGTCTCCTAGATTGCTTAGTTGTCACTTGGGAGCCTCCGTCTTCGTGTGTGTAGTTGAGCCAAGAAGTTTGTACGGGCAACGAGATCGCCTACTTCGTGAAGATTTACCACGAGTGAGGCTAGTCCTTCTTGGACGTAAGCCGTGATAGAATAGACGAGGTTGCTACTTCATGGACCCATATGGGTGGAGCCCTCCGTGGACTCTCGCAACTGCTACCCTCCGTGGGGTGAAGTCTCCATCAACATGGACGTACGATAGCACCACCTATCGGAACCACGGGAAAAATCTTCGTGTCTCCAATTGCGATTGATCTCCTATCTCTACTCTTTCTTACATGTGCTTGTCTTTACTTTCCGCTGCTATAGTCGTTGACTTGCATGTGTAGGGTGGGCTAGACTTGTTAGAATTACTAAAATCTGCCAAACATTAAAATTAGGAAAAGGTTAGGTTTTTAATTTGTCAAGTAGTCTATTCACCCCCTCTAGACGTCCCTTCTCGATCCCACACAGCTCCAGCTAGGAGGCTTCACCTCGTAGGCACGACAATCCTCTGAAGCGTGTAGTGCACGTGGCGTCCCTGGTGGGTGTGCGCTCGCCACCCACCACACGCTTCGCCTCCACTGCCCAAAGGCAGCTGCTGTCGGCGGCCGCCGTGGCCGCCACCCCACCAACGGACGCCACCCTAGCGGCAGACGCCTTGGCCGCGACCCCACTGTCAGGCGCCGGGGCCATCACTCGTTCTGCCATCGTGGCCCGAATGCGGGAGTTGGAGGCCGCCAAAGGCCCGCCGCTGAGCTTTTGTTTCAGAGACCTTGCACGCTACATCTACTTCTTTGAGAAGGAGGTGGAGAGCGAAGTCGCTCACCCAAAGAAGCTCACCGACGTCGTGGCCGCAGGAGAAGCGCGCTCGGCAGAGGACAGGCTGCTGGAAGTAGTGATAGCCCCTTCCATAGAAGTATTTAGGGGACTATTTTGTTCAGTTCATCTAACTATAGATATGGTTGAACTGTACCGTGTACTTTAAATTAGCTAGTATATATAGTTGAACAGTTATTTCAGTTTGTGGTTGACAACAATTGGGGAGAAGTTTGTTCGGTTCAGCTGTCGAGTTGAACTATTTTGTATAAAGATCGACTGCCTAATCTATGAAGGATATATATATGTTTTTCTGAATTTCAGTTGCAAAATTTCACCGTACTAGTGATTTTGTTCCTGCAAAATTTGACAAATATTCGTATTATAATGTTGACAAATGCCAATGTTACTGCATTGACAAATGCCAATGTTTCCAATTTGACAAATGGCAATTTGCCGAATATGACAGATGCAAATCTTATCAAATATTACCAACTTGATGAATGCCAACGTTTCCCATTTACAAAGCACATGGTCATTAGACAGAATCGTTTGTGATGACGCGATCCACCAATCCTTTCACGCCAAATTTACACTTGGCTTACTCGCGAAGGAAGCATAGCTCTCGATCTGCATACAGATATTCGATCTGAAACGTTTGCGATGAGTGTTTACTCAGAGAAAAATATTGATGTTTTTTATTTACTTTGATTACTATGTGCATTCAGAGATAAATATTGAGTTTATTAAACCATAGATTTCATTCAGTCAAACTGTGACTTTACATTCATATAAAGAAAACTAATTGTGGCGGCGGGTGGCGCCGGCGTCCTACGCTGGTGTCGTCTTCCTCTTGGACGCCGTTGTTCAAGTCCTCAAATGGACCAGAATGTTATGGACTTCCCAATCAAAGAGCCGGCCGTCGCACGATCGATGGGCGGGGCCCGGGGGGCGGCGACCAGTGGCGCTGCGAGCAAGCGGTCCACAGCGGCATCGCATGCCTCCGAGGGAGCCGCCACGGGTGCAGGCGCGCGCACGGGCATGGACTCGGCGAGTGCAGGCACACACACAGGCACGGTTGCGATGGTTGCAGGCACGTGCATGGGGACCGACGCGGCGGGTGCAGGGGCGTGCATGAGCATAGGCACAAGAGGAGGCGTTGGCGCTTGCACGTGCACGAGCTCGCGTGAGTCTGCAGGACCTTGCGATGCCTACGGTTTCCATTGCTACGATGATGCTCGGTGACCAGCCCGTCAATGCCATGGGTATGGTTCCTGGCGCGGCCGTGGGGATGGCTAGTACCGAGTGCGCAGGGGCAGCATCCGTTGTGGCCTGCAGCTCGTCCAGGGCCATGTACATTATGTCCCATTCGTCTTTATGTTCTATCTCCTCCGGCTCGGGGTCGACTTCACCAAACCGGAACACTAGTGGAATATGATCCTTGTGCATGATTGCTTAGGTGGAGATCTAGATGATAGAGTGGAATGGGAGGCGAAGAGAGACAATTGTGAGTGAGTGGGCAGTAAGGACGCGTATTAAACAACGACTCGGGCGCCATTGATGGACAGGTTGGAAGCAAGGTAGGCGGATGTGGAGGTCAAACTGCTCGCTTCCCGGCCCTCCAACGTACTTCTCGCACACCTCCCGGTCAGCCTGCGTACCGGAGGCTAGCTCGCACGCCTCCCATCTACTCAAATAGCTGCTCACATGGCACCTCCTAGCCAATAAAGAGTGCGACGCGTGGTAGCACGTAAATGTGTAGTAGAACGCCCACGATCTATAAATAATACAACCATTTGCGATGGTAACATGATAGTTCTTTGTTACAAAATGCTTTTGTTGGCTATTAATGTGTGCGCCTTTTCCCAAAGTGGACACAAAAAGTACAACAACATATTTGTGCTATATCATTACGCCATGCCCAATTTTCTTGAATTTTGTGTCAGTTTTAGATTTACTATAATTTAAACCATCATTCTCTAGGTTGCCTCTAGAAGAAAAAATATATCGAAAAAACGTGTCTCAAATATTAAAATAAAATCCTATGATGCCTTTATGTACCATGTCATGACAACATGACAAGTTTTGTGAATTTCTGACGTGTTTTGGATTTACAGTAATTTAAAAACCAAGTTTCTCAATGTTTGTGGCTGAGCCAAACCCCAAGATGTTTGAATTTCATTCCAATATCTTGCATGGGACCTAAAGATGTAGCCATGGACACTTATATGATTTTTCAACCCATTTTGATGCATCGGACCTGGTGATTGTAGTTCAAATTTAAATTATGCTCATTAAATGCCTATAAAACTCAATGAATGTATAAAAAGGCCAAACGAACCCTGAATAATTCCATATTATAGCACGACATTCCTATTGGTCTATGTTGCCTTTAGAAAAAGTTCAAGGTGAGAAGAGGCAGCGGATGTCGTTTCGCCCACATAAGGTGACACGTTCCCTATCTGAACCACAAAGCTTCCCGTGAGAAGCTCCGGTTTGTAAGGGGCTTCTGCCAAAACTTGTACCAAAATGGACAATTTTTTTTACCATGGCACATATGTTCCATGTCATCACAACATGCCAAGTTTCATGAATTTCTGACGAGTTTTGGATTTACAGTAATTTAAAAACCAAGTTTCTCAATGTTTGTGACCGAGCCAAGACCCCGAGATGTTTTAATTTCATTCCAATTTCTTGCATGGGACCTAAAGATGCAGCCATGGACACTTATATGATTTTTCAACCCATTTTGATGCACCGGACCTTGTGATTGTAGTTCAAAATTGTATTATACACATTAAATTAATGCCTAGAAAACTCAATTAGTGTACAAAAATGTCAAATGAACCTTGAATAATTCCATGTTTTAGCATGACACTACTATTGGTCTATGATGCCTCTAGAAAAAGTTCAAGGCGAGAAGAGGAAGCAGATGTCATTTCGCCCACATAAGGTGACACGTTCCCTATCAGAACCACAAAGCTTCCCGTGAGAAGCTCCGGTTTGTAAGGGGCTTGTGCCAAAACTTGTCCCAAATTTTTACCAAGGCACATGTGACATGTTATGACAACATGCCAAGTTTCATGAATTTCTGATGAGTTTTGGATTAATAGTAATTTAAAAACCAAGTTGCTCAATGTTTGTGGGCGAGCCAAACCCCGAGATGTTTGAATTTCATTCCCGTTTCTTGCATGAGACCTAAAGATGCAGCCATGGACACTATATGATTCTTCAACCCATTTTGATGCATCGGATCTTGTGATTGTAGTTCAAATTTTAATTATACGTATTAAGTGCCTAGAAAATTAATTAATGTATAAAAATGCCAAATGAACCCTGAATAATTCGATATTTTAGCATGACACTACTATTTGTCTATGATGCCACTAGAAAAAGTTCAAGGCGAGAAGAGGAAGCGGATGTCGTTTCGGCCACATAAGGTGACACGTTCCCTATCAGAACCAAGGCTTCCCGTGAGAAGCTCAGGTTTGAAAGGGGCTTGTGCCAAAACTTGTCCCAAATTGGATTTTTTTACCACGACACATAAGTGTCATGTCATGACAACATGCCAAGTTTCATGAATTTCTGACGAGTTTTGGATTTACAATAATTTAAAACCAAGTTTCGCAATGTTTGTGGCCGAGCCAAGAAGACCCCGAGATGTTTGAAATTCAATCCCATTTCTTGCATGGGACCTAAAGATGCAGCGATGGAGATTATATGTTTTTCAATCCATTTTGATGCACCGGACCTTTTGATTGTAGTTCAAATTTGAATTATACACATTAAATGCCTAGAAAACTCAATTAATGTATAAAAATGCCAAACGAACCATGAATAATTCCATATTTTAGCACGACACTACTATTGGTTTGTGTTCACTGCAGATAAATTTTACTGCAACCCAAACACCGTCCTTTGTCTTAGTAACCTTATTTTTTGATTTAAAAACAATATGAAAATCAAGTATAACAGAAACAGTTCATGATCATGAATCGTGTGTGATGCAGTACAAAATATCTGGGGCCAATCCTCATTATGTCTTAGCTCGGAAGCTTCTTCATCTAGAGTACACCGCCGACGAGTTAACCGGACTGGCTCCCCCAGACCATTTTACTGTTCAGTCGTTGCCGGTGAAAGATGGGGACATGGATCCCCGTTGTGAGGGTCCGAGCGCGGCCGCAACAGCCATGAGTGCACTCAGAACATGCATGAGCGTGGCGGTATCTCCGATAGGCCGGCTGCTGCAGCTGAGAGGGCGGCAAAAACAATCACGACAGGGATAGCCAATGGCGAGAACGACACAGGAGCTGTCAGTTTCTCAGCGATCGCCATAGCACTGATGGCGGCCGCCCACGCCCATCTTGAGTCCGCCCACGCCCAGCTCGTGTTGGTCACTACACAAATCACAACTGTCTTCTCCGACACCGGTCGGCAACAAACGTCCAATGAGTTGGTAATCACTGAGTGTGCTCGAGCAGGCGTCCATTCGTCGGCGGCCTCCCTATCCAAGAAGGTGGTCCTCCATGCCCGGACCAAGGCCACCCACGCCTGGCTTGGGGCGGCCTTATCAAAAGATATGGCGGACGAGGACTGTGAGAAGCAGGTGGAGTATGTGGCTATGGATGCCATGGAGCCCCTTCCCTCGGAGGTCGTCGAGCGGGAGCTGGTCATGGAGGAGGCGGCGGAGATCGACGAGCGCCAGGCGGAATATTAGTCTTTGTTTACAGCGCTGGCCTTTTGTTAGAGTAATGTTTAGGTCCACTAACTATGTTTAATTGCACGATTAAGTAACTGCGGGCAGTGATGTAGGCTCTTTTGTGTAGTACTCAAATTTGCAAGTGATGTTAAATTAAGCAATGACGTGGATGACCACTGTAACGAGGGAAATTCGGACCAAAATTTGCCGCTCTATCACTATTTTGTCTTCCAAATGAAAATGAGGTGCAAGTACCGTGTGCAATGTAGTATCCAATATCTTACGCCGGAAGCATGGATACAAAAATTTCCACGTTCAGTCTCATCACACAAGGGGTAAACTATAGGATTCGTTTGTGATGTTAGATATCGCACACAATTCTGATAAAGGGGTTGTGTCCAATGTGACTATGCGCGCCAGTTTTTTGCTGCACCAAACAAAAAGTTTGGGTTGCTGCGCAAATATGTACCTCCCCCACCCCTCGTACCAACCAAAATCCACATTCCCCCTGCTTCCCCTTCCTTTCCTAAGTTCAAACCTTCACTGCTTGCTTGCAGAGCCGCCTCCTCGCCGGCGACGCTCCTTCCTGTTGCTTGGCCTCCTCCATCTAGTCAGGTAATCCACACCTTCCCCATACCCCCTCCCCCTCCACCCCTCCTCCTCCATCCCACATGCCCCGACCACTGGAGCAACACCTTCCACCAAAATCACCGCCCCATCCCCCAAATAATCATCGCCGAAAGACATGGTGCACGCAGTATAGCCAGGATGTCAAGGAGCATCTGGCAGCGAAGAAGCAAATTGTGGTCGCATGCGTGGATGGGGCCACGATGGCTGCCATGTGTGCCGACCCCTAGATCTTCGAGCAGCACCTCGCCGTCGAGGCCACCGTCGGCGCCTCGCGCATGGACGCCACCACGCGAAGACTACGAGTTGTTTTCTCAGTGTGCCCATGCTTTCCTCAGCTCCAGAGCCGCCAGGTTGGTGCCCGGACAGGCTCAGGCCACACACCACTACGAGGAGGGCACCCACGATGTCGAGGCCTCGCCCTCTTCCAAGCCCATCGTTATCGATATCTTCGACAACGAGGAATAGCTTGTTTTTTAGCTTAATTACTAATGACCTATGTTTAGCTAGCTACACCGGTTAAGCATGTTTGGTTTACATGTTGCATGTGTTGCTCCTTCCTTTCCTTAAGAAATTCTAGTGAAATATCCAATGTAATGCTACTATGCAATCTGACCTTCTAGTAGGTTCTATTGTGCAATGTGATGCTCATTTAACTGTTTGGTTCATTTGTTGTGGTGATCATTTAACCATTTGGTTCAATTCTACAATGTGATTATCGATTGTTGTTGGTACAATTTTGTATTGTTATGCACGTGTGAAGTAAATCGAATTTGGATGTACTAAATACATGTGAAACATACAATTGCTATATGTCATAGTTCTTAGCACGCTTGGATTTTTCATGTGGCTCGAATTAATATGTTGTACCTGCAATGCGTTTATTTTTCATTAACATATTTTACTGATAGCACGCCAAATCTCACTTATAACCTGATCAGTATCTTTCTTAAATACATTGCAGGGGGAAACAATGGGAGACACTAAAGTTTAACATCGATTTTTGCACATTCATGATCCTTTGGCTAATATTACATTATTGTGCAATTGCAGGAACCATTCTAATATTAAGGTTTCTAATAATTTGGACTTGCACATGTAGGTCCTGCTGTAAGAGGTTTAGACCCACTATTCGACCCATTTTGCATGTGGGGAAATGAGATGTCCATGAATACCAGTCAAATCAAGAAACTCGGAAAGATTGTTAAGATAAAGAAACTAGCGACGAAAAACATCAAGATATTTGTGTGCACAATGAAGAAGACATCAGTCAAGTATAGGATGGTACTATATCTTTTACCTTGTATTTTCCCTTTGTGCCATTTCAAATATTAGAAAAGATATTTATGCATATCTTTGTTTCTAGTCCTTTCCAAAGCAGTTCATCGATCATTACGTCTCAAACCATCTGTATGGTCAAGAGGCGAGGAAGGTATTCATACAACACCCATGGTATAGCCTTGAAGTCTTCCTCAAGAGGATGAAGGATGGACGGGCAACCATCCACATGCACTGTCCTAAAGTTGCAAGGACCTTCGACATTACTGAAGGCTCAATATTCGCCTTCCGCTTCAAAAAAATTCTAGATGAGATTCATCTCTCTATTTACCGTCGATACCACTTTCCAAAGGTTTTAGATGTTGCATGTGAAACTTTGGTCATGTTGTTGTCATTGGGTCGCTAGGTATATGCCCGTATTGTGTAACTCAGTGCTGAAGCTATATGATGTTGTACTCTGATGTGATTTCAATTATGAAATCCTGGTTGCCGTAATACGAATATGAAATATATTGTGTGTTTGAGATGAAATGTCAACTTGATTACTAAATGGGTTATAAATAATAGGGCAATTAGGGTGCTTAATGCGTTTTTCTATTGCAGACGGTTTCTCAAACAACACCGTGGGCGATGACCTAAACAAACCCACACGGTTTCTAGAAAGTTGGCGTGTTGGATCAGTGAAAATCACACACGACTTCCGTGTTGGAGATATGCCCTAGAGGCAATCATGTATGGTGATATTTCCTATGTTTTTATGAATAAACATAGTCCTTGGACATTATCAATGATGTGTATTAACAAGTACGTGACTTGTTTGTGAGACTATGCATTGTATGATAACTGTGCTAAATGGTCCCTAGTCGAAAGGGTTGTGTGGACGCACAGCCAGTTAGACTAGCATATGACACGGTGGATGGTCCGGTCTCACTAACCATGTAGCATGGGATGCTAGCCGGATAATATGGACTCAGAAAGATCTGGTCGGATTCGACGTAGTTGGTTCCAAGTTGAGATAAGGTCTGAGTTGGACAGACCCAACTATGAGACGCAGCGATATGTCATTTGTGAGTCTCTACACTGGTGCAGCGACATGCTATACAAACGGTTTGTAACCCCTTTCCATGACGTAGTAGTCGGATCCAAGTTGAGATAAGGTCTGAGTTGGACAGACCCAACTATGAGACGCAGCGATATGTCATCTGTGAGTCTCTACACTGGTGCAGCGACGTGCTATACAAACGGTTTTTAACCCCTTTCCGCGACGTAGTTTTAAACCGTCGCCTTGCCTGTGTGGGCGATAGGGGGGTCCATCCCACATGACACAGAAAAATCGTCGGCGAGGGTGGCCAACGAACACAAACGTTTAGCAAAACTAAGTGTATGGGATGTCCGCATCTATCACAAACGAGAGTCACCGGTCAACCATTTGAGATATGGCATCCTTCCCATACGGATCATCCTTGCAACTCGTGTGAGATCATGCTAACATCGCACACGCTATTCTGTAGCACACCGTTTACGATGTGTGCCAAATCACAAACAGTTCATAATTGCAAAGCGTGTTGGATAAGAAGTATATCACGCACACTTATATTGTCTGGAGTATTTTTGATATTTAACTAAGACGATAATTTAACCGTCGTACAAGTATCAGATAAGTATAAGAAATGTGTGAATGCCATACACGCGTCCGGCAGGATAACTATCACACGCACTATTCTATGGTCCAATGTCTGCGATGATTACTATATCACAAACAGTTTATCATTTTAAACTGTGTGCGACAGAGATTCTATCACCAACGTTGAATTCGGTTGCACCATTTGTGATATTGTCTGAAATCAACACACGGTTTCCAAACGGCAACTGTGTGCATGGGCGCACACGTTTTCTATCTGTGAAACATGTCGGATCATGAGGTATATCACATACGAACTTACAAACCGTGTGCGGCGTAATTACCTACAGAGCATTTTTTTATTTTAATCGCTACAATTTAAAATTGTAAATAATTTGAATTTCAAAGTAGGGAATATATTTTTACATATACATAGATAGGTTCATCAACCAATGCATTATTCCATTCACAGGTACATACGTTCAAGAATTACGTCAACGAAAGAATTACATAAGCACCAAATAAAGAATGATAAACGACGGTTGAATACTTGTATTAAAGACGGCAAAGAAAGAGGCAAAATATATTCTGGTTGCTGTAAAAGGTGAAGCAGAATGCCCGTAGTGTGCCCTCCTCCATGTCGAATGCACACGCGACTCTAGCCCAATCCCTTGTGATGGCCGACCGCCCATCCTTCTATATCTTCATGACTTCCAGATAGTCATTCTAGTCTGGTAGAAATACATGTACATTTGCATGTCCAATAATCATGTAGTTTGAGAGGTGATCTTGGGTAGACTGTGTTGAGAACCACTTCAAAGGAAAAGATAGAGAGATTGTCATCTAACAACTCATTATGTGCAGTAAAAAGGGTACAGAGTTCTGAGTTAATATACTGCATATCACTGTTGTCTTTGACAAACTGTAAATAAATAGTTTAATTGCCACATTTTGTCCCATTGTACTAACAATCTGTATTAGTTACCTCACATGATGCTCTCTCCGTCACACTATATAAGATCTAATTACATCCAATGTACTAACATATTGGATGTATTAGCGTCTTATATTATGGGGCGGAGGGAGTATAACATGGGAAACAAATATAGCCATGTGAACCGGAAACCATTAAAATAGGCATATGCTCACTACACCAGGCTTAACAACAACCAAATAAAGTCATTCATAATGGTATTATTGAATTTGCATAGAACAAACCTTGTACTTGAACATCAAATTGTATAATTGAAAATCACAGAGTGAAAAAAATAGGGGTTGTATTACCTACACCGGGCTTAACAGGAAACAAATATGTCCATTAAACTGGTATTAATCAAATTGTACTGCATATTGCGAATAACTAAATAAACAAGGCATACTACATCAACCAAATAGTCATTCATATTGGTATTGTTGAAAATGCATAGAACGTACCATGTGCTTAAACATCAAATTCTACGATTGAACATCACATTGTGAGAAAACCGAAATAAACAGGGGCGTGTTAACTACACCAGCTTTAACAGGAACCAATTGTATGATTGAACAACGAAATCTAGGAATTGAAGTTGGACATATGTTCACTACAAACAACCAAAAACATCTAAACAAGGTATATGCTCACTACAGACAACCAAACATAAGCGTTCGTGAAATTGAACTGAACAATTCATACGCCAGCGTAGGGCGCACTTGTCGAAGACAAGTTGTCGTCGTCAATGAGGCTTGAATTGGCAGCCGATGATGCCAAAACACCGCCATAGAACGCGACTTTCATAAATGACAAAAGGGTCTCATTGGCGATGAAGGCAAATTCCTGAGAGCAAAGCAGAGTAGATCAGAGGCATACTACAAACAACCAAATATAGGTATATGCTTACTACAGACAACCAAACATAGGCAGAGAAATTGAACCGAACTATTCATACTCCAAAATATCAAATTGCACTTTTGAACATTAGAATTCATACTCCAGCATAACAAATTCTTGACAGCAAAGCAGAGTAGATCAGAGGCATACTGGAAACAACCAAATATAGCAATTGAAACTGGGCAAATGCTAACCACCAACAACCAAAAACCTTTAAAGGAAGCATATGCTCACTACAACAGACTTAACAGCTACCAAACAGTCATTCATATCAGTATTGTTGAAATTGCATAGAAGATAGAACGCACCATGTGCTTAAACATCAAATTGTATGATTCAACATCACATTGTGAGAAAACTAAAATAAATAGGGGCGTGTTAAATACAACAGCTTTAACGGGAACCAATTGTATGATTGAATAACCAAATCTAGCAACGAAACTGGACATATGTTCACTACAAACAACCACATATCACGGTAAACAAGGTATATGCTCCCTACGAACAACCAAACGTATGCACTGAAATTGAACTGAACAATTCATACTCCAGCATATCAAATTGCACTTTTGAACATTACAATTCATACCCCTTTGAAGCGCCTGGACTGGGGGTGCGCACTATGCGCCCCGTGTTGTGGCAGCTGAGCTCCTTCCCTTTGGAAGAGCACGTCCGTAGGGTAACGTCCCTGATGTCGTGGATGGGCTATTTCGCCTTGGAAGAGACGGATTGGGCTCCCTTGTCCTTGTTGTCATCGTCAATGAGGTCTGACTTGGAGCTGTCGATGCCGAGCCACCGCCACATATATAGAACGCGACCTTCAGAAATGTCAAAAGGGTCTCGATGGCGATGAAGGCAAAATCCTAACAGCGAAGCATAGTAGATCAGCAGCAGGGGGATGGAGGAGATCCAAGGAGGTTGAATCCGAAGGGGTGGGGGTGCGTCACTTAACCTGTGGTATAGCCCGCGTCAAGCCATCGTTGTGGACGAGCTCAATGTCGTAGCCGGCTGCCGACACATATAGACATGCGCGAGCCCGCTTATTAAATGCCCCGGGCCAGTCATCGTAGTGATCTTCCCCGGGGGGCTTCGACGGCCACCTCGCCGTCGTCCAGTGGACATGCCTCAATATACCTCTTTTTGGCCATTCGCTCCTCCAGCTCCCCGGGAAGCATAGCCGGGCTAAGGCTGTGACGCTCTGGAGTGTGGGTGAGTATGGGGATGGGGATCTGCGGGAAAGAGGGTGCTTCGCAGGCCGACACTACGGGGTGGACCAGAGTTGTGCGTGCATTCGATATGGACGAGCACTACTGTCGATTGCACGGAAGACTCTAGTCCAACCCCCTTGTGATGGATCTTCATGAGGACTTCGAGATAGTGACGGGAAGGCCTGCAGAGGATGACGGTGGAGTCGGGGGTGGCGGCGGCGGTCTAGCTAGGGTTCGAGCGAGGGAGAGGAGTGGTGCGTGCGGGAGCGGAGGTTTTCATTTTTTACGTAATCTGAGCAGAGGTTTTGTGGTGGGGAGGGGGGGCAGGTGGTGTTTGAGGAAATGTCGCGCAGCTACTGAAAATTTTACTAGGCGGGAGTGAAATGCCAGGATGCCGAGGTTACTGAAAATTTAGATTACGGGATTGAAGCGGCGCGCCCAGCGTGGGTGAGGGAGTCCAGGACTAAGGGGTCCTCGGGCCGTCGGCTCATCTCTCATGGGCCAACTTGTTGGGTTGTTCTGTCGAAGGCCGAACTATGAACGATCCCGTGTCCAGGAAGGAAAGCTCTGGAGAATGGCATGGCTTCCAAGTTACGAAGTTAGAATCTATGTATCTATTCCCTGTATAGGTCGGTTGTGTGTAACCCTAGGGACCCCCGGTGTCTATATAAACCGGAGAGTCCTCATTCGTAGGGGACAAGTGAACTCATCTAGGGTTTAGCTTAGACGATCTCGAGGTAGATCAACTCTATAATCTCCATACACATTAATACAATCAAGCAGGATGTTGGGTTTTACCTCCTCACGAGGGCCCGAGCCTTGGTAAACACTATCTCCTTCGTCCCTTGTTACACGTTGATCTAAGGTCCACAGTTCAGGACCCCCTACGCGAGATCTGCCAGTTTTGACACCGACATTGGTGCTTTCATTGAGAGTTCCGCTGTGAGATTACTAGAAAGGTCGATGGGGCATCTAGTCGTCGGCAGAGAAGTCTGCGGCGGGGGCATCCAACTCCATGCACAGATTATCGCACTCGATGGCATCAACCACCACACCAACCCGACCGGGCCCCTCGGACGGATCGAGGGCTTCACCCCTGGCTAGGAGTTCAAGTTTGGGAGCCTTGAGTTCACGGCCGACCCCTAGGGGAACCTAGTGCCCACAAAACCCCTGGCTCTTTTTGCAGAGTACACAGGTCCTAAGGTCCCTGATGTAGGGCCTACAAGCCCCGATACCAGGAGGGGCATCATCCCCGGTCCGGCCCTCAAGCCTGGCCCGTCCAGCATACCCCGATCTGCCCCGGCCAAACTTAACTCGGAGGTGCCCTCGGGGAACCCCAGGGGAGTAGTATCGCGGAATGACTCCGAGTAATGGAACAACGAAGACCCCACCGGGATCCCGCTCTTGCGCGGGCTGCTCGGCCAGATCCAAGCCATGAGCATGGCCAATGACCAGGCTACGATCTATGATCGGGACGGACTTAGATCCAATGACCGGAAAATCCGTACCCCGCCCGTCACGCATCTGGTCGCCGCTGTCGAGTGCCTGGCTGGGGGCTATCCACCGGAGCTAAGAACGGTTTACACCCCAATAGCCGATCACCCGTGCCCTCCTGGGAGCCCAGAAGCTGGAGCTGGCCCCGATATTCAATCGACACATAATTCAGAACCATCGCTACCAAGTCCTATGGAGGCCTTGGATCCCGAGCTAGCCGCATTAAACCCCACTAGGACACGGTGTGCAACCGCCGAAATCGCGGATTTACATCCGGGAGGTATACGAAATTCTAGCCCGCCCACCAACCAACTCAGGCGCCCTTAGATAGACGTTGCATGGTCTGGCTCAAGGGGCCTGCTAGAGGTCAAACAGCGGCCGGGGGAATCAGTCCATCACTTCTGGGCCAGATTCCTTCTTCAGAAGAACGCGGCAAGGGATTGCAGCGAACAGGACATAATCAACGCCTTCCAACACAACTATTGTGATGAGGAAATCCTTAACGCCCTAGCCCAGCGCCGAACTCATACTTTTGCCGCGCTATCTGACATGGTGCACAAATATTGCGCCATGGAGAGCACTTGGCAACTACAGCGATTGAGCATGGAGTCATTCCGGTCCGAACAACATGAAGGAATCCAGAGAAGCCGCGCACCTCCGCGACGGCCGGCAACATCTGAGCCCGCCGAGAAAAGGAATAAAACCCAGACACGAGTTAGAACGGTCCTCGACAGGCTACTGGAAACACCATGCCCAATACACTCGGGCCGGTTAAACAAAAACCCAACCCACAGCCTTCGGGAATGTTGGGCCGTCAAATAAGTCGCGAAGAGCGGAGAAAGCATACTAAGGGCTCCAATTCCGAACACTAGGTCGACAGCATTACCCGAGGATAACGCGGAGGTCCTAACGATCTATGAAACATTCTCTTCAAAGAATCAACGGAAAAGGGATCTTCGAGAGCTCCACCATATTCACCATGTGGTGGCTGCAAACTCATGGGCCGATACTCCAATTACCTTTGGTGAAGTAGACCAACCGATATCCAACATAGACCGGACACCTGCCGCCCTAGTTTTAAACCCCATAGTAGACGGGTTCAGGTTGAACAAAGTACTAATGGACGGCGGCAGCGGCCTAAACCTCATATACGAGGACACGTTGGACAAAATGCAGTTCGACAGATCACGCATCGAACACAGCAACACCACCTTCTGAGGGATTGTCCCGGGAAGGGAAGCACGTTGTACCGGATGAGTATCACTCGATGTAGTGTTCGGCTCACCCAAAAACTACAGATCTGAGGAACTTCTTTTCCATATCGTGCCTTTTCATAGCGGCCACCATGCCCTCCTAGGACGCGACGCCTTCACAAGATTTCAGGCAGTACCACATTATGAGTACATGAAACTTAAAATGCCAGGACCCAACGGTGTGCTCAAAGTCTCCAGCGAGCCCAATAGAGTTCTCCGGGCTGAAAATAAAAGAACATCCCTCGCCCTCGAGGTACTAGACGAGACCCTCGCCGCAGAAGAACTAACCACGCTCCGCTCCATTGTGGACCAGGACGACGTGGTCCTCGGCAAGCGGCCGAAGTCTACCTCCTTCAAGCTGGCAGACGAAATCATCAAATTCCAGGTCCATCCAATGGATCGCTACAAAACAGCATCCATTGGAGCTCAACTAGACCCCGTAATCGACGAAGCTCTACGCACATTCCTTTGCGAAAACTGGGACATATTCGCCTGGCATCCCTCAGATTTGCCGGGGATCCCACGGGGGCTGGCAGAACACAGCCTGAATATAATGGAAGGTTTCAAGCCTGTCAAACAGACCCTGCGCCGATTCTCAGAACCAAACGTCAAGCTATGGGCGAAGAACTCGCCAAATTACTCGAAGCCGGATTTATCAGGGAAATCAAACATCCCGAGTGGTTAGCAAACCTGGTCATGGTGCCCAAGAAGGACAAATCTTGGCGGCTATGCGTCGATTTCAAAGACCTCAATAAAGCCTGCCCTAAAGATCCCTTTCCGTTACCCCGCATAGACCAGATCATTGATGCAACGGCCGGACATGACTCGCTGTGCTTCCTCGACGCCTACTCCAGATACCATCAGATAAAAATGAAGGAATCCGATCAAGCTACAACCGCATTCATCACCCCCTATGGACCATTCTGTTTTAACACAATGCCTTTCGGGTTAAAGAACATAGGCGCAACATACCAGCGCATGATTCAAACATGCCTGGCAAAGAAAATTGGAAAAACAGTTGAAGCCTACGTGGACGATGTTGTCATCAAGACCAAACACGCCGATCAATTGGTCGACGACCTCAGACAAACATTCACCAATCTACGGGAATACGACATATGACTTAATCCGGACAACTGTGTCTTCGGAGTCCCAGCCAGTAAACTACTCGGATTTATCGTCTCACATAGGGGAATAGAGGCCAACCCTGCTAAAATTCGAGCCCTATCCCAACTCATTGTCCCATCAGAGCTAAAGCATGTCCAAAGACTAGCAGGATGCGTCGCGGCCTTGAGTTGCTTCATCTCCCAACTTGGAGAAAAAGCCCTGCCCCTCTATAGGCTGCTCAAATGGACCAAGAACTTCGAATGGCCCGACAAAGCAGTAAACGCCTTGGAGGAAATCAAAACGCTGCTCGCCATCAACCCCACCCTAGCAGCACCTGGTGCTGGGGAACCGATGTTATTATACATCTTGGCCACCAACCAGGTGGTTAACGCGGTCCTCGTCGTAGAAAGGGAAGGCAAGGGTCGCAAACTCCGAGTACAAAAGTCAGTCTACTGCGTATCCGAGGTGCTCACTCCGTGCAAATGCAGATACCCGCACTATCAGAAGATAGCATACACGGTATTTATGGCGTCACGCAAGCTCCGCCACTATTTTCAAGAGTGTGCGGTCATCGTGACATCCGAGGTACCCCTCAATGACATAATCAACAATAGAGACACCACCGGCCGTATAGCCAAATGGGCCATCGAACTTCTTCCATTCGAAATCACCTACAAGCCATGCCGAGCTATTAAATCCCAAGTGTTGGCCGACTTCCTCGCCGATAGTACAGCACTTACGCGCACTAGACAATGTACTTTGACGGATCAAAAACCCTGGCCGGACTGGGGGCTGGAATTATCCTCACATCCCCCACCGGAGACAACATCCGATACGTGCTTCAAATCATGTACGCGGACTCAAACAACGCGGCGGAATACGAAGCACTACTGCATGCATTACGTATGGCGGCGTCAATGGGGATACAACATCTTGAAGTAGGAGGAGACTCGAACCTCGCTATATCACAAATCAATGGTGAATTCGACGCTAAAAATCCCAAAATGGCGGCATACAGAAACGCCGTACTAAAAATTTCCGCACGATTCGAGGGACTAGAGTTCCACCATGTCTCCAGAGATAGCAATCAAGCCGCTAACGTCCTCACCCATCTGGGCGCTGTTGGAAATATGCCCTAGAGGCAATAATAAATTGGTTATTATTATATTTCCTTGTTAATGATAATCGTTTATTATCCATGCTATAATTGTATTGATTGGAAACTCAAATACATGTGTGGGTACATAGACAACACTGTGTCCCTAGTAAGCCTCTAGTTGACTAGCTCGTTGATCAAAGATGGTTAAGGTTTCCTAGCCATTGACATGAGATGTCATTTGATAACGGGATCACATCATTAGGAGAATGATGTGATGGACAAGACCCAAACTGTAAACGTAGCATTTGATCGTGTCAGTTTATTGCTATTGTTTTCTGCATGTCAAGTATCTGTTCCTTTGACCATGAGATCATGCAACTCACTAACACCGGAGGAATACCTTGTGTGTATCAAACGTCGCAACGTAACTGGGTGACTATAAAGGTGCTCTACAGGTATCTCCGAGGGTGTCTGTTGGGTTGGCATGGATCAAGACTGGGATTTGTTACTCCGTATGACGGAGAGGTATCTCAGGGCCCACTCGGTAATACAACATCACAATGAGCCTTGCAAGCAATGTGACTAAAGTGTTAGCCACGAGATCTTGTATTACGGAACGAGTAAAGAGACTTGCCGGTAACGAGATTGAACTAGGTATAGTGATACCAACGATCGAATCTCGGGCAAGTAACATACCGAAGAACAAAGGGAACAGCATACGGGATTAACTGAATCCTTGACATAGAGGTTCGACCGATAAAGATCTTCGTAGAATATGTAGGAGCCAATATGGGCATCCAGGTCCCGCTATTGGTTATTGGCCGTAGAGGTGTCTCGGTCATGTCTACATAGTTCTCGAACCCGCAGGGTCTACACACTTAACGTTTGGTGACGATTAGTATAATTGAGTTATTATGTTGGTGACCGAAAGTTGTTCGGAGTCTCGGATAAGATCCCGGACATGACGAGGATCTCCGGAATAGTCCGGAGGTAAAGATTGATATATGTGATAACAGTGTTTCGATCTCCGGAAGAGTTCCAGAGTTCACCGGAAGGGGTTCCGGATGTTTGCCGAAGTGTTCGGGTGCAGCTACACTTTATATGGGCCAAAGGGATAAAGCCCACGAGGTATTGGAAAGTGCAAAGTAGTTTTGCTGCCGCGTAAGCGGTACTACCGCTTGGTGAAGCGGTACTACCGCCCGAGCGGTACTACCGCTTGTGTGAAGCGGTACTACCGCCCAAGCGGTACTACCGCTTGTGTGAAGCGGTACTACCGCTTGTGTGCGGCTGTGCACGGTTCGGCAGGGATCCGAGTTGGACTCTTTCCCTGCGGGCCAAACCGACCTTGTGCGGGCAAAACCGACTTGGAAGAGCCTTTTACTCCAAGTTTGGACCCCAAGGCTCAACATATAAATAGAGGGGCGGGGCTAGCACACGTGACACATCAGGATTTCCCAAGCCGTGTGCCGGCAACCCTAGCCCTCTAGTTCCTCCGTCATAATCTCCGTAGTGCTTGGCGAAGCCCTGCAGAGATTGTTCCTCACCACCATCACCACGCCGTCGTGCTGCTGGAACTCAACCACTACTTCACCATCGCTCGCTGGATCGAGGAGGTGAAGGCGTCATCAAGCCGTACGTGTGTTGAACGCGGAGGTGCCGTCCGTTCGGCACTAGATCGGAAGGATCGTGATTGGATCGCGGGACGCTCGGCGATTTGGATCGCGAAGACGTTCGACTACATCAACCGCGTTTATTAACGCTTCCGCTTAGCGATCTACAAGGGTATGTAGATTCACTCTCCCTCTCGTAGATGCTCATCACCATGGATAGATCTTATGTGTGCGTAGGAAAATTTTTGTTTCCCATGCAACGTTCCCCAACAGTGGCATCTGAGCTAGGTCTATGCATAGATGAGATCTCGAGTAGAACACAAACGAGTTGTGGGCGTGGGTGTATACATATTGCTTGCCGTTACTAGTTGATACTTGATTCAGCGGCATTGTGAGATGAAGCGGCCCGGACCGACATTACGCGTACGCTTACGCGAGACTGGTTTTACCGCTGCGTGCACTTGTTGCATAAAGGTGACTGGCGGGTGTCTGTCTCTCTCACTTTAGTTGAATCGGTTCAATGAAGAGGGTTCTTTTAGAAGATCAAAAAGCAATCACTACACCGCGTTGTGGTTCTGCGTAGGTAAGAACGGTTCTTGCAAACCCGTAGCAGCCACGTAAAATTTGCAACAACAATTAGAGGACGTCTAACTTGTTTTTGCAGGGTATGTTGTGATGTGATATGGCCAATTACATGATGAGATATATGTGATGTATGAGATGATCATGTGTTGTATAGAATATCACGACTTGCATGTCGATGAGTACGGCAACTGGCAGGAGCCATAGAGTTGTCTTTAATTATTGTATGACCTGCGTGTCAATCATTAAGCGCTATGTAATGCTTTACTTTATCGCTAAACGTTAGCAATAGTCGTGGAAGCAACAGTCGGCGCGACAACCTTATGGCGACACGTTGATGGAGATCAAGATGATGGAGATCATGGTGTCATGCCGGTGACGATGGAGATCATGCCGGTGCTTTGGAGATGGAGATCAAAAGCACAAGTTCATGGCCATATCATGTCACTTATGATTTGCATGTGATGTTAATCCTTTTATGCATCTTATTTTGCTTAGGACGACGGTAGCATTATAAGGTGATCCCTCACTTAAATTTCAAGATAAATTGTGTTCTCCCCAAGTGTGCACCGTTGCGAAAGTTCGTCGTTTCGAGACACGCCGTGATGATCGGGTGTGATAGACTCTACGTTCGCATACAACGGGTGTAAGCCATGTTACACGTGCGGAACACTCGGGTTAAACTTGACGAGCCTAGCATGTACAGACATGGCCTCGGAACACAAGAGACCGAAAGGTCGAACATGAGTCATATAGTAGATATGATCAACATGAAGATGTTCACCATTGAAACCACCTCAACTCACGTGATGATCGGACTTGAGTTGGTGGATTTGGATCATGTTACACTCGAATGATCAGAGGGATGTCAATTTGAGTGGGAGTTTTTAAGTAATATGATTAACTAAACTCATTATCTAGAACAATAGTCTAAGTTGTCTTTGCTATATTTATGTTGTAGATCATGGCTCGCGCAGTAGCACCCCTGAATTTTAATGCGTTCCTAGAGAAAGCTAAGTTGAAAGATGATGGAAGTAACTTTGTGGACTGGGCCCGTAATCTAAGGATTATCCTTACGGCTTCCCAGAAGGCTTATGTCCTTGATGCACCGCTTGGTGATCCACCCGCTCCAGTTGAGTCTCTAGACGTTGTGAACGCCTGGCAGGCTCGTTCTGATGATTACTCAATAGTTCAATGTGCAATGTTGTATGGCTTAGAACCGGGACTTCAAAGACGTTTTGAACGTCATGGAGCATATGAGATGTTCCAGGAGTTGAAGTTTATCTTTCAGAAGAATGCCCGGATCGAGAGATATGAGATCTCCGATAAGTTCTATGCTTGCAAGATGGAGGAGAACGGGTCTATCAGTGATCACGTGCTCAGAATGTCTGGGTACTCCACCCGTCTGGCTGAGTTAGGGATGCCCCTTCCGCCAGAGGCTATCACTGACAGAGTTCTTCAATCATTGCCACCTAGCTACAAGAGCTTCGTGTTGAACTATAACATGCACGGGATGAACAAGTCAGTCGCCGAGCTGTTTGCGATGCTGAAAGCCGCTGAGTCTGAAATTCAGAAGGAGCATCAAGTGTTGATGGTCAATAAAACCACTAGTTTCAAGAAAAATGGCAAGGGTAAGAAGGGTAACTCCAAGCAGAGTGGCAAAGCAGTTGCTCCTCTCGTGAAGAAACCCAAGGCTGGACCCAAACCAGAAACTGTGTGTTTTCATTGCAAGGGAACTGGACACTGGAAGCGGAATTGCCCCAAGTATTTGGCTGACAAGAAGGCGGCCAACAACAAACAAGGTATATATGATATACATGTTATTGATGTGTACCTTACCAACTCTCGTTGTAGTGCCTGGGTATTTGATACCGGTGCGGTTGCTCATATTTGCAACTCAAAACAGGAACTGCGGAATAGACGGAGGCTGGCAAAGGACGAAGTGACGATGCGCGTGGGAAATGGTTCCAAGGTTGATGTGATCGCCGTTGGCACGCTCGCTCTTCGATTACCGTCGGGATTAGTGATGAACCTAAATAAGTGTTATTTGGTGCCTGCGTTAAGCATGAACATTATATCTGGATCTTGTTTATTGCGAGACGGTTACTCATTTAAATCAGAGAATAATGGTTGTTCTATTTATATGAGTAATATCTTTTATGGTCATGCACCCGATGTGAGGGGTTTATTCTTATTGAATCTCGATAGTAATGATACACATGTTCATAACATTGATGCCAAAAGATGTAGAATTGATAATGATAATACCACTTTCTTGTGGCACTGCCGTTTAGGTCATATTGGCGTAAAACGCATGAGGAAGCTCCATGCTGATGGACTTTTGGAGTCACTTGATTTTGAATCACTTGACACATGTGAGCCATGCCTCATGGGCAAGATGACTAAAACGCCGTTCTCTGGAATAATGGAACGGGCAAGTGACTTATTGGAAATCATACATACTGATGTGTGCGGTCCGATGAGTATTGAGGCGCGCGGTGGTTATCGTTACTTTCTCACCTTCACTGATGACTTAAGTAGATATGGGTATATTTACTTAATGAAACACAAGTCTGAAACATTTGAAAAGTTCAAACAATTTCAGAGTGAAGTTGAGAATCATCGTAACAAGAAGATTAAATTCCTACGATCTGATCGAGGAGGAGAATATCTGAGTTATGAGTTTGGCAGTCACTTAAGACAGTGTGGAATTGTTTCACAATTGACACCGCCTGGAACACCACAGCGTAATGGTGTGTCCGAACGTCGTAATCAAACTTTATTGGATATGGTGCGATCTATGATGTCTCTTGCCGATTTGCCACTATCGTTTTGGGGTTATGCATTAGAGACAGCTGCATTCACTTTAAATAGGGCACCATCGAAATCCGTTGAGACGACGCCATATGAACTTTGGTTTGGCAAGAAGCCAAAGCTGTCGTTTCTTAAAGTTTGGGGATGTGATGCTTATGTCAAAAAGCTTCAGCCTGAAAAGCTGGAACCCAAAGCGGAGAAATGCGTCTTCATAGGATACCCAAAAGAGACAGTTGGGTATACCTTCTACCTCAGATCCGAAGGCAAAGTGTTTGTCGCTAAAAACGGAACATTTCTTGAGAAAGAGTTTCTCTCGAAAGAATTGAGTGGGAGGAAGATAGAACTTGATGAGGTTATTGAACCTTTACTTCAACCTAAGAGTAGCGCAACGCAGAAAGTTGTTTCTGTCGAGCCTACATTAGCTGAAGAGGAAGTTAATGATGATGATCATGAAGCTTTGGATCAAGTTGCTATCGAACCTCGTAGGTCGACAAGGACGCGTACTGCTCCTGAGTGGTACGGCAACCCTGTCTTAGAGGTCATGTTGTTAAACAACGATGAACCTACGAGCTATGGAGAAGCGATGATGGGCCCGGATTCCGAGAAGTGGTTAGAGGCCATGAAATCCGAGATGGGATCCATGTATGAAAACAAAGTATGGACTTTGGAAGTATTACCTGAAGGGCGTAAGGCCATTCAGAACAAATGGATCTTTAAGAGGAAGACGGACGCGGACGGTAATGTCACCGTCTATAAAGCTCGACTTGTGGCAAAGGGTTTTTCACAAGTTCAAGGAGTTGACTACGATGAGACCTTCTCACCCGTAGCGATGCTTAAGTCCGTCAGAATCATGTTAGCAATAGCTGCCTTTTTCGATTATGAAATTTGGCAGATGGATGTCAAAACAGCGTTCCTTAACGGTTACCTTAAGGAAGAGTTGTATATGATGCAACCAGAAGGTTTTGTCGATCCAGAGAATGCTGACAAAGTTTGCAAACTCCAGCGATCCATTTATGGACTGGTGCAAGCATCTCGGAGTTGGAATCTTCGTTTTGATGATGTGATCAAAGCGTTCGAGTTTATACAAGTTTACGGAGAAGCTTGTATTTACAAGAAAGTGAGTGGGAGCTCTATAGCGTTTCTAATATTATATGTGGATGACATATTGCTGATTGGAAACAATATAGAAATGCTGGAAAGCGTAAAGGAATATTTGAACAAGAGTTTTTCAATGAAGGACCTAGGAGAAGCTGCTTTCATATTAGGCATCAAGATCTATAGAGATAGATCAAGACGCTTAATAGGACTTTCACAAAGCACATACCTTGATAAGATTTTGAAGAAGTTCAAAATGGATCAGTCCAAGAAGGGGTTCTTGCCTGTTTTGCAAGGTGTGAAGTTGAGTAAGACTCAATGCCCAGTGACTGCAGAAGATAGAGAAAAGATGAGTGTCATCCCCTATGCTTCGGCCATAGGCTCTATCATGTATGCAATGCTGTGCACAAGACCCGATGTCAGCCTTGCCATAAGTATGGTCGGAAGGTTTCAAAGTGATCCAGGAATGGAACACTGGACGGCGGTCAAGAATATCCTGAAGTACCTGAAAAGGACTAAGGACATGTTTCTCGTTTATGGAGGTGATCAAGAGCTCGTCGTAAAGGGTTACGTCGATGCAAGCTTTGACACTGATCCGGATGACTCTAAGTCGCAAACCGGATACGTATTTATTCTTAATGGGGGTGCGGTTAGCTGGTGCAGTTCCAAGCAAAGCGTGGTAGCAGATTCTACATGCGAAGCGGAGTACATCGCTGCCTCGGAGGCGGCGAAGGAAGGTGTCTGGATGAAGGAGTTCATGACAGATCTTGGAGTAGTGCCTAGTGCACTTAACCCAATGACTCTGTTTTGTGATAATACTGGTGCCATTGCTCTAGCCAAGGAACCAAGATTTCACAAGAGGACCAGACACATAAAGCGACGTTTCAATTCCATCCGCGATTACATCAAGGAGGACGACATAAATATTTGCAAAGTACACACGGATCTAAATGTTGCAGATCCGATGACTAAACCTCTTCCAAGGGCTAAACATGAACAACACCAGAACTGCATGGGTGTTCGATTCATTACAATGTAAATCACATAGTGATGTGAACTAGATTATTGACTCTAGTGCAAGTGGGAGACTGTTGGAAATATGCCCTAGAGGCAATAATAAATTGGTTATTATTATATTTCCTTGTTAATGATAATCGTTTATTATCCATGCTATCATTGTATTGATTGGAAACTCAAATACATGTGTGGGTACATAGACAACACTGTGTCCCTAGTAAGCCTCTAGTTGACTAGCTCGTTGATCAAAGATGGTTAAGGTTTCCTAGCCATTGACATGAGATGTCATTTGATAACGGGATCACATCATTAGGAGAATGATGTGATGGACAAGACCCAAACTGTAAACGTAGCATTTGATCGTGTCAGTTTATTGCTATTGTTTTCTGCATGTCAAGTATCTGTTCCTTTGACCATGAGATCATGCAACTCACTAACACCGGAGGAATACCTTGTGTGTATCAAACGTCGCAACGTAACTGGGTGACTATAAAGGTGCTCTACAGGTATCTCCGAGGGTGTCTGTTGGGTTGGCATGGATCAAGACTGGGATTTGTTACTCCGTATGACGGAGAGGTATCTCAGGGCCCACTCGGTAATACAACATCACAATGAGCCTTGCAAGCAATGTGACTAAAGTGTTAGCCACGAGATCTTGTATTACGGAACGAGTAAAGAGACTTGCCGGTAACGAGATTGAACTAGGTATAGTGATACCAACGATCGAATCTCGGGCAAGTAACATACCGAAGAACAAAGGGAACAGCATACGGGATTAACTGAATCCTTGACATAGAGGTTCGACCGATAAAGATCTTCGTAGAATATGTAGGAGCCAATATGGGCATCCAGGTCCCGCTATTGGTTATTGGCCGTAGAGGTGTCTCGGTCATGTCTACATAGTTCTCGAACCCGCAGGGTCTACACACTTAACGTTTGGTGACGATTAGTATAATTGAGTTATTATGTTGGTGACCGAAAGTTGTTCGGAGTCTCGGATAAGATCCCGGACATGACGAGGATCTCCGGAATAGTCCGGAGGTAAAGATTGATATATGTGATAATAGTGTTTCGATCTCCGGAAGAGTTCCAGAGTTCACCGGAAGGGGTTCCGGATGTTTGCCGAAGTGTTCGGGTGCAGCTACACTTTATATGGGCCAAAGGGATAAAGCCCACGAGGTATTGGAAAGTGCAAAGTAGTTTTGCTGCCGCGTAAGCGGTACTACCGCTTGGTGAAGCGGTACTACCGCCCGAGCGGTACTACCGCTTGTGTGAAGCGGTACTACCGCCCAAGCGGTACTACCGCTTGTGTGAAGCGGTACTACCGCTTGTGTGCGGCTGTGCACGGTTCGGCAGGGATCCGAGTTGGACTCTTTCCCTGCGGGCCAAACCGACCTTGTGCGGGCAAAACCGACTTGGAAGAGCCTTTTACTCCAAGTTTGGACCCCAAGGCTCAACATATAAATAGAGGGGCGGGGCTAGCACACGTGACACATCAGGATTTCCCAAGCCGTGTGCCGGCAACCCTAGCCCTCTAGTTCCTCCGTCATAATCTCCGTAGTGCTTGGCGAAGCCCTGCAGAGATTGTTCCTCACCACCATCACCACGCCGTCGTGCTGCTGGAACTCAACCACTACTTCACCATCGCTCGCTGGATCGAGGAGGTGAAGGCGTCATCAAGCCGTACGTGTGTTGAACGCGGAGGTGCCGTCCGTTCGGCACTAGATCGGAAGGATCGTGATTGGATCGCGGGACGCTCGGCGATTTGGATCGCGAAGACGTTCGACTACATCAACCGCGTTTATTAACGCTTCCGCTTAGCGATCTACAAGGGTATGTAGATTCACTCTCCCTCTCGTAGATGCTCATCACCATGGATAGATCTTATGTGTGCGTAGGAAAATTTTTGTTTCCCATGCAACGTTCCCCAATAGGCGCAAAGCGTGACCCCGTCCCCAAGAGCATATTCCTATAGAGGCTCTTCAATCCATCTGTGGTATGGCAGGATGGGAATACCAGCATAGGGACAAATGGTGCGGAACAGGTGGCCCCTCCCACTCCCAAACCAGACGAGCAAATAATCGGTGGGTCTACCGTCAAAGAAACACCTTCGGCTCATGAGGTCATGGCCGGAATCGCACCATGGACCGAGCCCTTCCAGGCCTACCTTCTGCGTAAGGAACTCCCTGACGACCAAACTGAGGCACGACGCATAGTTCGTCGATCAAAAGCCTACAAAGTGCACGAGGGTAAGCTATACAAGAAAAGCACCACGGGGGTACTCCAACGGTGCATCTCTGAAAAAGAAGGGAAGGAGCTTCTGGCCGAGGTACATGCTGGCATGGGAGGCCACCACGCGGCAGCAAGGGCCCTGGTAAGCAAGGCCTTTCGGGCCAGGTTCTTCTGGCCCACTGCCGGAGCATATGCCCGAACATTCGTCCAGCGTTGCGTGGGATGTCAGCTATTCGCAAACCAAAGTCACATGCCCCCAACAGCTCTTCAGACAATTCTGATCACCTAGCCTTTCGCGGTCTGGGGGCTGGACATGGTCGGACCACTTAAAGGGGGGACCAAGAAAAAGAAATACCTCCTGGTTATGGTTGACAAGTTCAACAAATGGATTGAAGCAAAACCAGTAAGCTCGGCCAAATCCGGACCAGTCATTGACTTTATATCCGGAGTGATACACCAATACGGTGTACCCCACAACATAATAATGAACAACGGGTCAAACTTCAAAACCCAGGAGGTAAAGGACTATTGTGCTAACCTGGGCATCAAGCTTGACTATGCTTCAGTGTATCATCCGCAGACCAATAGGCAAGTCGAACGGGCCAACGGTCTCATCATGAGCGGCATCAAACCCCGCCTGGTCCAATCTCTTGAAGAATCCAACTGCCATTGGGTGGAGGAGCTCGACTCCGTACTATGGGGATTACGCACAACCCCAAAAAGATCAACTGGGTACATGCTGTTCTTCATGGTATACGGCGCTTGTCGGGGCACGGATGCACACGATCACCTATGGGACCAGAGGCCCCTTTGTGGTTCGGCAGGGGGAGGTCAGGTTGCACAAAGAGAAGAGGCCGTGGAGCAGCACGACGATGGTACGCTGGTGTTTTTACCCAGGTTCGGGCCGCTGAGCAGCGTAGAACCCTACTCCTGCTTTGGTGGATTGATCTCAGGGAACACGAAGCACATGCAGCGCTCTAACCCGACAAGGGTTGCCTTCGGGTGAGCTACTACGCTGGTACAAGTGTCCTAAGGTCCGAATCTTGAGCTAGGCTGCATTGGGCCTCCTTTTATAGGGCAAGGGACAACCACAGTGGCAAAACAGTCATTATCTATCGATTAGATAGCTAACAGAGCTATCATACCTAACTCTGGCATTTAGGACAAAATACCATGATTGCTAGTCTAGGTGGCGTGCGGGGATGCATCCCCGGCAAGCTCTCACCACCGCTTAGCTGGCTATTGCTTAGTGTCTTCACACGCCTCTGGATGGGTGTCAACTGGGCATAATCTGTCTTCCGGTGCGTCGCCACGTGCTTGGCGAGAGCCACTTAGCCACCTGAGGGCTCGAGACCGCATCAACAAGTGACTGGCGTCGCGATGCGGTGGAGCGGTGGCCGATCGGCTCGCGCCTGCCGGGAGATGGCTTGCCGGGTCTTCCTGAAGATGTGCGCTCCTCGGTCCCCGGTAGGTATCAGGGATGTGGCTAACGCGCTTTGGGCCCCTCCTGGGCTGTTGCATTGAGCTTGCCGACGTTGGGAGCTAGTGTAGACTGGCTCTGCCGGGGGCTTGGCTGTTGACGTTATCTTCTTGATGTGCTTCTTGATCTCACGTAGAGTAGCTTCTTTGTCTTGTGTTGGCGTTGGCGGGGTCGTACTACTACTGCCTGTGCATAAGTCAGGGGCACTGGGTTCCCCATTCCTAGTGCACCGATAGGAGCCCCTGGTTCTGGGCCAAACGTGCTCGCACAGCGCCGTTGGTACAGGCCCAAAATTTATGCACAGACGCACAATGTGAGGGAGTAACTGCCGACCTTTAAGTCAGCACTTACTCGCTACCCCAGGCCATTTCCGCCACGTGCACCGCATGCATTGCGGGACTTTGCGGTAGATGCGCATGGCCCACAGGCGTGGGAGTGGCAGAAATCGCAACACCAGGGATTGGATCATCGAGGCGGTTACCTGTTCGCCCGTGATCGTGGGTAGTGGAATTGGTGGAGATGAGCGGCCGTTCTGGAGCGGAGGAGAGCCAGTCCCCGTGCCCTCCCCTATAAATCAGGGGGTCATGGCGGCGATGCTCATCCATCTCCTTCCCCTCCTTAATCCCAAGTCCACGTTGCTTGTCCATCTCTTCTGGTTCGTCTGACCGTCCCTTCCCTCCTGATGGCTAGGGGGAAGGGTCGGGTGGACGCCGTTGCCACCACAGGGTCTTCTTCTTGTACCCGAGCTCAGCCCCCGGCCTTAGTCGATGGTTCCGGATCAGGAGCTGGTGGGAGGAGCCTTGGATGGGAGAGCGGGCGGTGTGGCGGCCGTACCAGTGACAGCTGCGGTGGTGCACTTGCCTCTTCGTCACCCGCTACTTTAGCCTTGGCAGAACCCCGCGCGGTTAGCACTGCATTATATTCCATGGCGAAAATGCAACGCCGTGGTCGACTTCGGGTTCTGTGCTTCTTCTTCAAGGCGATGGCGAAAGACCGTCTGTATGGCCATTGGCCGCGTGTAAGCAATCGTGGCAGCGGTTCTTCATGGGTCGCGGCAGGGTTCTCCACCCTTGGTGTTGTGTATCCTGCACATGGGTGGGAGCCATTCGCCTGTGCGCACTCCTTAAGGGCAGGGAGACTTCTCTGCACCGGGCCTTTGGGGATGACCATGCCCTCTGTGGGGTTCCTCGGCTGCCTCGTCGGGAGTTTGGACGACGGCGGAGGCGTTCCCTCGAGCGGTGGCGATGAGGAAGCTGATAGCGGCTGGTGATCCACGACGCTTCAGGAGCGTGGATGACGGCTCCGATGCGTCGTGCTCGCCGGCAGCACCATCATCACCAGCTGGGCTCCAGCAGCGCCACCATCTGCACCTGCCCTCCGCCTTCTTCCCAATTATCGGCCTTGTCCGCTCCGTCGGCTTCGTCCGCCCTGCCTGGGGACACGGGCCTTCCGCTCTTCGGACGCGTCCCTCTGGTCCTGGCGGGGAAGCGCCGAATCCCAGCCAGGCGCTCCTTTCGCCCTCTATTTCTTCTCCACCTAATTCCTAGGAGGAGAGGGACAAGAAAGGCATTACGGGGCACTTATCTTTTTATAAGTCAAAAGATGTAGGCGCTTGCCATGTTTTAGCTAATCATAATGTAATTCTTATCTAATTTGTATCAAAAAAATGAATGAATGAATGTTATTTTGCTTCCTTAAGTACTATCCTTTTCTTCCCTTCTTGTTTGTACTGTGCCAGAATGTTTGTTCTTGCCGCGTGGAACAACTTGCCGGGTCAGCACCAACTACAAACGCCCAAGGGGTAGTGAGCCCCCGGCGGCAGGCTGGTATCTTTAACCGGCAAGGCTCCTTGCCGGTATCGTTGCGGCCCCCCCAGAGCTGGTGATCAACAGGAGCTGAGAGGCGGGTCGTCCCGACAAGGGTTTTCGTTATGGGATGAACTTTGTGGCATGCAGTCAAAAAGGAAATAAGGATGTGTTTCCTTAAAGAAAGTAAAATAGCACCTGTCTTGGGATACGTGATTAGTCTTATCTTTTTAGGCATTATCCCTCTGTGGAGTACATCGAGCCATCGTCCTTGTTCCCTTGCCCTTCTTCTTTGTTTTCCTGGCAGTAAAACATGTAAGGCAATAGGTCTCCGTCCTCTGGAGAGAGAACATAGTGACAAGGATTACAGGCTCATCAAGTACTCTAATAGATCTCTAAAAACTTAAAAGCGATAACATTGCAACATAAGAAAAATGCATAGTGAACATGCAATTTGATGATATGATGCAATGCCTAGCTTTATTTTCTGCATGCACAAGGTCTACGCCTGGCTTTGTAGAAAGGGTTACATGCAACTGTGGCAAGGCTGGTACAAAAGCTGGCTGCCAGGGACTGAGCCCGGCAACCGCGCCTTACGGGTAGAACTTATGAAGATGCTCAATGTTCCATGAGTTAAGCACTTTGATGCCATCTTCGGTCTCCAGACGGACTGCGCCAGGTCTGGTGACTCGTGCTACCCGGTAAGGGCCTTCCCACTTCGGTGTCAACTTGTTGGTACCCTTGGCGAACTGAACGCGCCTAAGGACAAGGTCGCCTTCCTCAAAGCTCTGGGCGTGGACCCTGCGGCTATGGTAGCAGCGCAGGGCTTGCTGGTAGCGTGCAGCATGCACAGCAGCCCGGAGACGATCTTCCTCGAGGTGACCCGTATATGAGTTTTGTGGGGAGAACTGCCTCCGCCCCGTATACCAGGGAGAAGGGCGTCTGGCCGGTAGCTCGATTTGGTGTCATTTTGAGGGACCAATGAACCACCGGCGGCTCATCTACCAACGCTTGCCGCATCTCCGCAGTCTATCGAAAGTTCTTGTCTCGAGTCCACGCAACACTTAAGCGTTCATCCTCTCGACTTGCCCGTTGCTCCTTGGGTGGGCAACAAAGGCAAAGGAGACCTTGCTTCCAAGGTTTTGGATGTACTGCATAAAGGTGCGGCTCGTGAACTGGGTGCCATTGTCGGTGATCACCCTGTTGGGCACTCCAAAATGGCACACCAGTCCTTTCATGAACTTGACAGCTGACTGCGCGGTCACCTTCCTCACTGGTTCCACCTCAGGCCACTTTGTAAACTTGTCGATTGCTACGAACAAGAATTCAAAGCCCCCGACAGCGCGGGGAAAGGGGCCCAAAATATCGAGCCCCCAGACCGAGAATGGCCAGGATAAAGGGATCGTCTGGAGAGCTTGCGTTGGTTGATGGATGTTTTTGGAATGGAACTGGCAGGCTTCACATTTGGTGACTAGCTCAGGTGCATCTTGGAGGGTAGTGGGCCAATAGAAACCCTGCCGGAAGGCTTTCCCGGCAAGGGCTCTTGATCCAATGTGAGACCTACACACACCTCCATGAATCTCTGCCAACAGCTTTAGTCCATCTTCCCGGCAGTTGCACTTCAATTTCATACCGTTGAGTCTTTTTCTGTACAGAGTGTCATCGACAAACTGGTACATACTTGACTGACGGGCTACTTTTTCAGCCTCTTCTTGTTCTTCGGGAAGTTCTCCTGTTTGAAGGAAATGGACAATGTGCTGTGCCCAAGCTGGAGCCTGGGGCTCGACAACTAGGACTGAAGGCATCTCCACGTTCGTGGGGGCGCTTGATACGTCCATTTTGCATCATGCTTTTATATTGATAATTATTGCATTATGGGTTGTTATTACACATTATGGTACAATACTTATGCCTTTTCTCTCTTATTTTACAAGGTTTACTTGAAGAGGGAGAATGCTGGCAGCTGGAATTCTGGACTGGAAAAGGAGCAAATATGAGAGACCTATTCTGCACAACTCCAAAAGTCCTGAAAAGTTACGGAGAATTATTTTGGAATATATAAAAAATATTGGGCGAAAGAAATACCAGAGGGGACCCACCAGGAGGCCACAAGCATGGGGGGCGCGCCCTACCCCCCAGGGCGCGCCCCTGTGGCTTGTGGGCCCCCTGGCAGCCCTCCGGTGCCCATCTTCTGCTATATGGAGGGTTTTGACCTGGAAAAATCGGAAGAGAGCTTTCGGGACGAAGCGCCGCCGTCTCGAGGCGGAACCTGGGTAGAAGCAATCTAGGGCTCCGGCGGAGCTGTTCTGCCGGGGAAACTTCTCTCCCGGAGGGGGAAATCGAAGCCATCGTCATCACCAACGATCCTCTCATCGAGAGGGGGTCAATCTCCATCAACATCTTCACCAGCACCATCTCCTCTCCAAACCTTAGTTCATCTCTTGTATCCGATCTTAGTCTCAAAACCTTAGATTGGTACCTGTGGGTTGCTAGTAGTGTTGATTACTCCTTGTAGTTGATGCTAGTTGGTTTACTTGGTGGAAGATCATATGTTCAGATCCTTAATGATAATTAATACTTCTCTGGTCATGAATATGAATATGCTTTGTGAGTAGTTACGTTTGTTCCTGAGGACATGGGATAAGTCTTGTTATAAGTAATCACGTGACTTTGGTATTCGTTTGATATTTTGATAAGATGTATGTTGTCTCTCCTCTAGTGGTGTTATGTGAACATCGACTACATGACACTTCACCATTATTTGGGCCTAGGGGAAGGCATTGGGAAGTAATAAGTATATGATGGGTTGCTAGAGTGACAGAAGCTTAAACCCTAGTTTATGCGTTGCTTCGTAAGGGGCTGATTTGGATCCATATGTTTCATGCTATGGTTAGATTTATCTTAATTCTTCTTTCATAGTTGCGGATGCTTGCGTGAGAGGTTAATCATAAGTGGGAAGCTTGTCCAAGTAAGGACATCACCCAAGCACTGGTCCACCCACATATCAAACTATTAAAGTAACGAATGCGAATCATATGAGCATGATGAAAACTAGCTTGACAGAAATTCCCATGTGTCATCGGGAGCCCTTTGCCTTATATAATAGTTTGTCCAGGCTTGTCCTTTGCTACAAAAAGGATTGGGCCACATTGCTGCACCTTTGCTACATTTTTTACTTTCTACCCGTTATGAATTATCTTATCACAAAACTATCTGTTACTGATAATTTCAGTGCTTGCAGAGAATACCTTACTGAAAACCGCTTGTCATTTCCTTCTGCTCCTAATTGGGTTCGACACTCTTACTTATCGAAAGGACTACGATAGATCCCCAATACTTGTGGGTCATCAAGACTCTTTTCTGGCGCCGTTGCCGGGGAGTGAAGCACCTTTGGTGAGTGGAATTTGGTAAGGAAAAATTTATATAGTGTGCCAAAATTTACTGTCACTTGTTACTATGGAAAATAATCCTTTGAGGGGCTTGTTCGGGGTATCTTCACCTCGACCAGAAGCACAAAGAGTTGCTCCTCAACCTACTGAACCTACTGAACCTACTGAAAATATTTGTTATGAAATTCCTTCGGGTATGATAGAGAAACTGCTAGCTAATATTTATGCAGGAGATGGAACACTACATCCTGATTTGCATCTAATCTATGTGGATGAAGTTTGTGGATTATTTAAGCTTGCAGGTTTGCCAGAGGATGATGTCAAGAAGAAGGTCTTCCCTTTATCTTTGAAGGACAAGGCATTGACATGGTATAGGCTATGTGATGATATTGGATCATGGAACTACAACCAATTGAAATTGGAATTTCATCAGAAGTTTTATCCTATGCATCTGGTTCATCGTGATCGGAATTATATTTATAACTTTTGGCCTCGTGAAGGAGAAAGTATAGCTCAAGCTTGGGGGAGGCTTAAGTCAATGTTATATTCATTCCCTAATCATGAGCTCTCAAGAGAAATTATTGTTCAGAATTTTTATGATCGGTTTTCTCGTAATGATCAATCCATGCTCGATACTTCTTGTACTGGTTCCTTTATGAAGAAAGATATTGAATTCAAATGGTATTTATTGGAAAGAATTAAATGAAACTCTAAAGATTGGGAACTCGACGAAGGTAAGGAGTCAGGTATAAACCTTAAGTTTGATTTTGGTAAATCTTTTATAGACACCAATGCTTTTCGTGAATTTAGCATTAAATATGGACTTGACTCTGAGATAGTAGCTTCTTTTTGTGAATCTTTTGCTACTCATGTTGATCTCCCCAAGGAGAAGTGGTTTAAATATCATCCTCCCATTGAAGTGAAAGTAGTTGAACCTATTAAAGTTGAAGAAGAAACTACTACTTATAATGTTGATCATGTTATTCCTGCTGCTTATATTAAGAAACCACCTTTCCCTGTTAGAATAAAGGAACATGCTAAAGCTTCAACCGTGGTTCGTAAGAGCTATGTTAGAACACCTACACCCCCTGAACAAATTAAAGTTGAACCTAGTATTGCTATGGTTAAAGATCTCTTGGTCGATAATATTGATGGGCATGTTATTTATTTCTGTGATGAAGCTGCTAGAATTGCTAGACCTGATACTCAAGATAAACATAGACTTATTGTTGGCATGCCTGTTGTTTCTATTAAAATAGGAGATCATTGTTATCATGGCTTATGTGATGTGGGTGCTAGTGTTAGTGCAATTCCCTTTACCTTATATCAAGAAATTATGAATGATATTGCACCAGCTGAAATAGAAGAAATTGATGTTACCATTAAGCTTGCTAATAGAGATACTATAGCACCAGTTGGGATTGTTAGAGATGTTGAAGTCTTGTGTGGGAAAGTAACATATCCTACTGATTTTCTTGTTCTTGGTTCCCCACAAGATGATTTTTGTCCCATTATATTTGGTAGGCCTTTCTTGAATACTGTTAATGCTAAGATAGATTGTGAGAATGAAACTGTTACTGTAAGTTTTGCGGATGTGTCCCATGAGTTTAATTTCTCTAAATTTCGTAGACAACCCCATGATAAAGAATTGCCTAGTAAGGATGAAATTATTGGTCTTGCTTCTATTGCTGTGCCTCCTACTGATCCTTTAGAACAATATTTGCTAGACCATGAAAATGATATGTTCATGAATGAAAGAAGGGAATTAGATAATATTTTCTTTGATCAAATGCCTGTTTTGAAACACAACTTGCCTGTTGAAATACTTGGGGATCCTCCTCCACCCAAGGGTGATCCCGTGTTTGAGCTTAAGCAATTACCGGATACTCTGAAATATGCTTATCTTGATGAAAAGAAGATATATCCTGTTATTATTAGTGCTAACCTTTCAGAGCATGAAGAAAAGAGATTATTGAAAACTCTAAAGAAGCACCATGCTGCTATTGGATATACTCTTGATGATCTTAAGGGCATTAGTCCCACTCTATGTCAGCATAAAATTAATATGGAGCCTGGTGCAAAACCAGTTGTTGATTATCAACGACGGATAAATCCTAAAATGAAAGAAGTGGTAAGAAATGAAATATTAAAGCTTCTGGAGGCAGGTATAATTTATCCTATTGCTGATAGTAGATGGGTTAGTCCCGTTCATTGTGTCCCTAAGAAGGGAGGTATTACCGTTGTTCCCAATGATAAAAATGAATTGATCCCGCAAAGAATTGTTACAGGATATAGAATGGTAATTGATTTTAGGAAATTAAATAAAGCTACTAGGAAATATCATTACCCTCCACATTTTATTGATCAAATGCAAGAAAGACTATCCAAACACACACACTTTTGCTTTCTAGATGGTTATTCTGGTTTCTCTCAAATACCTGTGTCAAAAGATGACCAAGAGAAGACCACTTTTACTTGTCCTTTCGGTACCTTTGCTTATAGATGTATGCCTTTTGGTTTATGCAATGCACCCGCTACCTTTCAAAGATGTATGACTGCTATATTCTCTGACTTTTGTGAAAAGATTGTTGAGGTTTTCATGGATGATTTCTCCGTTTACGGAACTTCTTTTGATGATTGCTTGAGCAACCTTGATCGAGTTTTGCAGAGATGTGAAGAAACTAATCTTGTCTTGAATTGGGAGAAGTGCCACTTTATGGTTAATGAGGGTATTGTCTTGGGACACAAAATCTCCGAAAGAGGTATTGAAGTTGATAAAGCTAAAGTTGATGCTATTGAAAAAAATGCCGTGTCCTACGGATATCAAAGGTATAAGAAGTTTCCTTGGTCATGCTAGTTTCTATAGGAGGTTTATTAAAGACTTCTCTAAGATTTCTAGGCCTCTCACTAATCTCTTGCAAAAAGATGTTCCATTCGTTTTTGATGATGATTGTGTAGAAGCATTTGAAATTCTTAAGAAAGCCTTGATCACTGCACCTATTGTTCAACCACCAGATTGGAACCTACCCTTTGAAATCATGTGTGACGCTAGTGATTATGCTGTTGGTGCTGTTCTAGGACAAAGAGTTGATAAGAAATTAAATGTTATCCATTATGCTAGTAAAACTCTAGACAGTGCTCAAAGAAACTATGCTACTACTGAAAAGGAATTTTTAGCTGTTGTGTTTGCATGTGATAAGTTCAGATCTTATATTGTCGATTCCAAAGTTACTGTTCACACTGATCATGCTGTTATTAAATACCTTATGGAAAAGAAAGATGCTAAACCTAGACTTATTAGATGGGTTCTCTTGCTACAAGAATTTGATTTGGATATTGTTGATAGAAAGGGTGTTGAGAACCCCGTAGCAGATAACTGGTCTAGGTTAGAGAATGTTCTTGATGACCCACTACCTATTGATTATAGCTTTCTTGATGAACAATTAGCTGTCATAAATGCTTCACGTAATGCTCCATGGTATGCTGATTATGCTAATTACATTGTTGCTAAATTTATACCACCTAGTTTCACATACCAACAAAAGAAAAAGTTCTTCTATGATTTAAGACATTACTTTTGGGATGATCCACACCTTTATAAAGAAGGAGTAGATGGTGTTATTAGACGTTGTGTACCTGAGCATGAACAGGAACAGATCCTACACAAGTGTCACTCCGAGGCCTACGGAGGACACCACGCTGGAGATAGAACTGCACACAAGGTATTACAATCTGGTTTTTATTGGCCTACTCTCTTCAAGGATGCTCGTAACTTTGTCTTGTCTTGTGATGAATGTCAAAGATCTGGTAATATTAGTAGACGTCAGGAAATGCCTATGAATTACTCACTTGTTATTGAACCATTTGATGTTTGGGGTTTTGATTATATGGGACCTTTTCCAAAGTCCAACGGGTATACCCATATTCTAGTTGCTGCTGATTATGTTACTAAGTGGGTAGAAGCTATTCCAACTAGTAGTGCTGATCATAACACTTCTATTAAAATGCTTAAATAAGTTATTTTCCCTAGATTTGGAGTCCCTAGATATTTAATGACTGATGGTGGTTCACACTTTATTCATGGTGCTTTCTGTAAATTGCTTGCTAAGTATGATGTTAATCATAGAATTGCATCTCCATATCATCCTAAGTCTAGTGGTCAAGTAGAATTAAGCAACAGAGAAATTAAATTGATCTTGCAAAAGACTGTTAATAGATCTAGAAAGAATTGGTCTAAGAAACTTGATGATGCATTATGGGCTTATAGAACTGCTTACAAAAACCCTATGGGTATGTCTCCGTATAAAATGGTCTATGGTAAAGCATGTCACCTACCTCTAGAACTAGAACATAAAGCTTATTGGGCAATCAAAGAGCTCAACTATGATTTCAAACTTGCTGGTGAGAAGAGGTTATTTGATATTAGCTCACTTGATGAATGGAGAACCCAGGCCTATGAGAATGACAAGTTGTTTAAAGAAAAGGTTAAGAGATGGCATGATAAAAGGATACAAAAGCGTGAATTCAATGTAGGTGACCATGTCTTGCTATACAATTCTCGTTTAGTATTTTTTGGCAGGAAAACTTCTCTCTAAATGGGAAGGGCCTTACATTGTCGAGGAAGTATATCGTTCCGGTGCCTTCAAGATCAACAACGCCGAAGGCACAAATGCGAAGGTGGTAAACGAGCAGAGAATCAAACATTATATCTCAGGTACTCCCATAAATGTAGAAACCAATATTATTAATACCATAACCCCGGAGGAGTACATAAGGGATGTCTACCAGAACGTTTCAAACTCCGAAAATGAGTAGGTATGTGGTACGGTAAGTAAACCGACTCCAAAACTTTTCCAATAGGAATTTTTCTCCGTTTTGGAATATTTAATAAATTAGGAAAATTTAAAGTAGTCCGAAAAGTGCACGAGGAGGCAACAAGCCAGGGGGACGCGCCCTACCCCCCAGGGCGTGCCCCTGTGGCTTGTGGCCACCCCGTGTACCCTCCGGACTCCGTTTTCTTGTGGTATACTCCTTTATGTCGGTAAAAATTCATTATATAATCTCCCGAAGGTTTTGACCTTCGTATCACGACAATACCTCCTATTTTCGTTTTGAGTTGTTTCTGCAGCAGATTTAGAGCAAGATGTCTTTGCAAGAGTCGGTCGGGGAGAGCCGTGTCTCTCACCCGACATCGGGGCCCGGAGCATACAGCGAAGACAACCACTTTGGGCAGGCCACGGAGGAAGAGATGGAGGCCGACTTAAAAAGGGTGGATGCCATGGAGGAAACCAAGAAGTTACCTCTCGTCTACAACCTGGAGCCATGTTGGAGGAACTTCAGAGCTCAGCAATTCCGAATTCGGTCATCCCTCCCAATGCTAAATTTCCTACTTATGAAAATATGAAAAGGAGTGTTGCTTCTTCCCCCGTAGCAATGAAACATCCATGGGTGATGGGACCTCTAACCATCACTGGAAAACTTCGCAAGGAAATAATGGATCTTAGACAGCAAAATAACATGCTTGAGGAGGAGAATCGCATTCTGAGGGGCATCATCGCCAAGAATATCACATCACCACCTCAGAAGAAAGATAACTAAACACATGGGTATGGCCACTCCCCTTGGCTTGTGCCAAGCTTGGGGGAGGTGCCCCGGTATCGTATCACCATCACATCTTTTACTTTTATCGTTTTTCTTAGTTCGATCCTTTTGGTTATATCTTGATCTAGTAGAATAAAGTTTTAAGTGTGATCTAGCTTTGAGTTTTGCTTTATGTTCCCCCTATGTAATCGAGTCCGAGAGTTATATAATAAAAAGTAGTTTTAAGTTGAGGGCTTTGCTTACCTGCTATGATCTTGAGAAAAAGAAATAAAAAGAAGAATAGAATAAAAGCAAAAAGTATGTATGATGACCTTATGGGGAGTGATGACTTCACATATAAGAAGTATGTCGATTGAAATTTGTTGTGAGTTGACAAATATAGCGATTGGTCATTGCTGCAATTAAAAGGAAGTAATAAAGAAAGAGAGGTTCACATATAAATATATTATCTTGGACATCTTTTATGATTGTGAGCACTCATTAAAATATTATATGCTAAGAAGTTGATATTGGACAAGGAAGACAACATAATGGGTTATGTTTGCTTATTTCCGAATAGAAGTTATATGGTTATAGATCCTTTAACATGTGACGCTTGCTTCCACCCCATATCAGCCAAAACTTCCGCACCAAGTAGAGATACTACTTGTGCATCCAAACACCCTCAACCCAGCTTTTGCCATGAGAGTCCACCATACCTACCTATGGATTGAGTAAGATCCTTTAAGTAAGTTGTCATCGGTGCAAGCAATAAAAATTGCTCTCTAAATATGTATGATCTATTAGTGTGAGGAAAATAAACTTTATACGAACCTATGATATGGAAGAAATAAAAGCGACAGACTGCATAATAAAGTTCTTTATCACAAGCGGCAATATAAAGTGACGTTCTTTTGCATTAAGTGATTGCGCATCCAACCATAAAAGCGCATCACAACCTCTGCTTCCCTCTGCGAAGGGCCTATCTGTTACTTTTACTTTCTAGTACTTACCTTTATGCAAGAGTCATGGTGATCTTCACCACTTCCTATATTTAGCCTTTCTCTCTTGGCAAGAGTCATGTGTTGGGGAATGATCTAGACACATATATCCACTCGGATGTGGGTGATCATGAGTTATTTCTGTTGACATTACCCTTGAGGGAAATAGTTGGGAGGCAAAACTATAAGCCCCTATCTTTCTCTGTGTCCAATTGAAGCTTTGACGTCATAAGTACCGCGTGAGTGTTAGCAATTATGAAATACTAAAAGATGATTGAGTATGTGGATTTGCTTTACAAGCTCTTATATTGGCTCTTTCCGATGTTATGATAAATTGCAATTGCTTCAATGACTGAGATCATAGTTTGTTGGTTCTCAATAGAGTTCTTGATTCATACTTTACCTTGTGAATGAATTGTTACTCTAGTATAAGAAATTATATATCAATAAGTATTGCTGTTCTAAATATGATCATGATGCTCTCATGTCCGTATTTTATTTTATCAACACCTCTATCTCTAAACATGTGGACATATTTATCGATTTTGGCTTTCGCTTGAGGACAAGCGAGGTCTAAGCTTGGGGGAGTTGATACGTCCATTTTGCATCATGCTGTTATATTGATATTTATTGCATTATGGGCGTTTATTACACATTATGGTAGAATACTTATGCCTTTTCTCTCTTATTTTACAAGATTTACATGAAGAGGGAGAATGCCGGCAACTGGAATTCTGGACTGGAAAAGTAGCAAATATGAGAGACCTATTCTGCACAACTTCAAAAGTCCTGAAATGTTACGGAGAATTATTTTGGAATATATAAAAAATATTGGGCAAAAGAAATACCAGAGGGGACCCACCAGAAGGCCACAAGCCTAGGGGGCGCGCCCTACCCCCCCAGGGTGTGCCCCTGTGGCTTGTGGCCCCCTGGCAGCCCTCCGGTGCCCGTCTTCTGCTATATGGAGGGTTTTGACCTGAAAAAAAATCAGAAGAGAGCTTTCGGGACGAAGCGCCGCCGTCTCGAGGCGGAACCAGGGCAGAAGCAATCTAGGGCTCCGGCGGAGCTGTTCTGCCAGGGAAACTTCTCTCCCGGAGGGGGAAATCGAAGCCATCGTCATCACCAACGATCCTCTCATCGAGAGGGGGTCAATCTCCATCAACATCTTCACCGGCACCATCTCCTCTCCAAACCCTAGTTCATCTCTTGTATCCAATCTTAGTCTCAAAACCTCAGATTGGTACCTGTGGGTTGCTAGTAGTGTTGATTACTCCTTGTAGTTTATGCTAGTTGGTTTACTTGGTGGAAGATCATATGTTCAGATCCTTAATGATAATTAATACTTCTCTGATCATGAATATGAATATGCTTTGTGAGTAGTTACGTTTGTTCCTGAGGACATGGGATAAGTCTTGTTGTAAGTAATCATGTGAATTTGGTATTCGTTCGATATTTTGATAAGATGTATGTTGTCTCTCCTCTAGTGGTGTTATGTGAACGTCGACTACATGACACTTCACCATTATTTGGGCCTAGGGGAAGGCATTGGGAAGTAATAAGTATATGATGGGTTGCTAGAGTGACAGAAGCTTAAACCCTAGTTTATGCGTTGCTTCGTAAGGGGCTGATTTGGATCCATATGTTTCATGCTATGGTTAGATTTATCTTAATTCTTCTTTCGTAGTTGCGGATGCTTGCGTGAGAGGTTAATCATAAGTGGGAAGCTTGTCCAAGTAAGGACATCACCCAAGTACCGGTCCACCCACATATCAAACTATCAAAGTAACGAACGCGAATCATATGAGCATGATGAAAACCAGCTTGACAGAAATTCCCATGTGTCCTCGGGAGCGCTTTGCCTTATATAAGAGTGTGTCCAGGCTTTTCCTTTGCTACAAAAAGGATTGGGCCACCTTGCTGCACCTTTGCTACATTTCTTACTTGCTACCCATTACGAATTATCTTATCACAAAACTATATGTTACTGATAATTTCAGTGCTTGCAGAGAATACCTTACTGAAAACCGCTTGTCATTTCCTTCTGCTCCTCGTTGGGTTGGACACTCTTACTTATCGAAAGGACTACGATAGATCCCCTATACTTGTGGGTCATCAGCGCTTGTCTCCACTGCAAGAACCTGGGGTTCCACAGGAGGGAGCTGCTCACCAGGCGAAACGAGACTGTCCCCGGCAGCTTCTCTACCAGCGGCTTCGGGAAACTCTGCCGGGAAATGCTTGCCGCAGTTCAGCTTTCTTCTTTTCCTGGTCATCGTTGACGGGGATACTGATGGCTGAGTGAGGTGGAGGATAAAGGTTCCTGGTTCCACAGGGAGCTTTTGCGCTGTGCACTTTGACAGATGATCAGCGATTCTTTTTTCCGCACGTGGTACGTGCTCTGTTTGTAATCCGTCAAAGTGCTCCTCTAGTTTCCTCACTTCCTCCACGTATGCTTCCATCAACGGACTCTGATAGTCTTTATTGACTTGTCTCACCGCGAGTTGAGAATCTCCTCGGATGATCAGCTTTTTAATTCCCAACTCCACCGCGATCCTGAGCCCGGCAAGGAGCCTCTCATATTCAGCAGTGTTGTTGGTGGCTTCTTCCCGGGGAAAGTGAATTTGGACCACATACTTGAGGTGCTCTCCGGTGGGGGCGATGAGGAGCACGCCTGCTCCGGCGCCCTGGAGTGAGAAAGCACCGTCAAAGTACATGATCCATTCTTTAGGTGCTTCCTTGCCGGGAAGGATTATCTCTGGAACCTCTTCGTCTGGCATGGGCGTCCATTCTGTAATGAATTCCCCCAGCGCCCTGCTCTGGATTGTGGAAGTGCTCTCATTGTCGGCGTCCTGGGAACGGGGGTACCCAGACTTGCCTCCCAGCGGCCCAGGGCGTGGCCAGCTTCGACGGTCCGTACGGCCCGGCGCGGCTTTACTCAAGACAAGGCCCTCGCGAGAGTCCCACCCTCGCGAGGAAGACAATGCCAAGGCTCCCGGAAGGAGGAGGCCTACCTAGGCCCCCTCCTGAGTGGTGGAGATCTCTATGCAATACTCGGCCTCGGGAGGTCAAGGGTGACGCGAGCCGGGCCAGGCGGGCACCAGCGCACACAGAGGAGACAGTTTCCTCTTTGGTGCAAAGGAGGCAAAGACGTACGCAGGTTCCCGAGGCGTCCCACCAAAGGTTTCCATTCTGATGCAACAAGACCGGCCCAGTGGGCTCAGCAGGAAAAATGTCACCAGCGAGCCCACCACCGCGTCACTGCCAGGTACTTTGCAGGCGAAGACCACCTTTCGTCAGGATAAGATGTACCTCCTGTCCCCTTTCGAATTTGGCCATTGTGGGATCCCTTCAAGACATTGCGATAAGGGAAGAGGACCCGGGTCGCTATAAATGGAGGCTAGGCTGCTTCGTAGGAGAGGACAGATCGAACACCCCCCGAGTGCCCTCGCGAGGTTACTCACCACTATACTAGTTCATCCACAAATCTCTTCGTGAGGCAATCCACCAAAAGGCAGGAGTAGGGTTTTACGCTTCGCAGCGGCCCGAACCTGGGTAAATCCTCATGTGCTAATCTTCTTCCCCGTGATTGAGTGAGTTCGTAGGGCTAGGCTATCGAGCTGTGAGCTTGAGGTCCAAGCTGGTGGGGATCTTCGCACACGCCCCTGAGTTTGAACCTCTTTGGGTTTTGCGGAGCCCGAAATTCGACATTTGGCGCGCCAGGTAGGGGGCGTGTCGAAGTCCCTCTTCAAGCTTCGCTTCCTCTCCGCTCACCGCTCCGATGGCTGATGCTCGCCGAGCCCGCGCAGAGCGCCGGGCTGCTCGTGTCGCCCAGACAGTGCCGGTGGGCTGCACCGCCGCACGTCGATCTGCCTCTCCTGCGGCCGACGCCGCCACGGGCCTAGATGCCCACGAGCAGCAGGACTCGTCATAGCCGGTCATCGTGCGGCGCGACGGCCGCACCGCCACTCCATCGATCATTCCAGCTACTGGGTCGTCCTCCCACACTCGCCTCGGGCCGACGTACGGGTCGGGCGCACTCCTCATAGCCCGCGAGCTGCTGCGTTACCGCCCCGCCCCCAACCGCTATGACGACTGGCTCGGGCGCATCACAGAGCTCGTCAGCGCCGCCGGCGACGCCTTGGCGCTCTCCCACTCATTTCGGCCCCATCCCTCTATGGCAGGCGACGTGGCCCATGATGCACCGCCCCCACCTCCCCGGCGCAACGTCGACCCCAAGCCCAGGCGTGAAGCACACCCACGCGACTAGCCGCGCGGGCCCTCGGTGAGGGTGAGAGATGAAGTAAGCTGCCAGGTGGTGCCGCAGCTGCGCGCTGACGCGTGAGCGCTCCCCGCGCCGCTGCGCCAACGTCACGACCGTGTGCCGGTGGAGGCCGCGCCGCAGGAACGCCAAGACCGGGCCCCTCCCGTGCGCGTGGCACCCGCGAGTCCAGTGGGTTGCCGCGCCATTGCCCCGGAGCTGCATCCAGTCACGTGGCCCGGCAAGTTCAAGCCCGACCTGCCTCCTCGCTACGACGGCACCCCAGATCCTGCCAAGTTCTTACAGCTCTACTCGGTGGGCATCCAGGCGGCCGGTGGAGACGACAAAGTCATGGCTAGCTGGTTCCCTATGGCCCTCAAGGGTGGTGCGCTCTCCTGGCTTCTCAACCTCCCGGAGGGGTCAATCACCTCCTAGGAAGAGCTTCGCGAGCGCTTCGTCGCCAACTTCCAAGGCACCCGCGACCGCGCCCTCGCTATGACTGACCTGCGTCGCGTGAAGCAGCAGCCGGGCGAGACCTTGCACAAGTACATACATCGTTTCACAACTGTCCGCCTCAAGATTCCGAGGGCGTCAGATGAGGCCATCATCTCGGCATTCATAGACGGCGTCAGGGACCTCAGGATGAGGGAGGAGCTTGCCATCAATGACGACATGTGCTCTGCCCTGGAAATGTTCAACCTGGCGATCAAGTGCGCAAAGGCTGAAGAGGGCCGCCTCTCCCTCCTCGAGCTTCCGGAGGCGGACCCCAAAGACAAGAAGACCAAGACCAAGTAAACGAAGCGCAAGGCCCCCGCGGAGCTGGCGGCTGAACCCGAGGCAAAGCGCAATCGAGACGAGGAACCCCCCGCAGGAGGGCGTCCGTTCTACATCTTCCATGGCACCAATATCCATAACACCATCGACTGCCAGGAGCTCAGGTCGGTCCGTGACGAGCATTTCGGTCGACGCCCTGGGCGCGGCGATTGTGGCTATGGTCGCGGAGGAGGCCGCGGTGGAGGCCGCTGGGACAGTCGAGACCCACGCCAGTAGTGGCATGACCGACCTCGGGAGGACCGCTAGCGCGATCAGGCTCGGGAGGACCGCTGGCGCGACGAGCCTCGGGAGGGGTCACGTCGTGATCAGCCTCCCCCCGCTACCGCCATCACCCAGGAGGAAGGAAGAGGACAGGCAGAATGACAGGGCTGGGTGCTTCCAGGAGGCCAGGGCAATAGCTTGCATCCTGGGCGGCGCTCAGGCCCCAGCGTCGAACCGCATCTTCAAGCAGTTCTCGCGGGAGGTGAACGCAGCTCTCCCGATGCTCGAGGCTGCGTGGCCTCTCAAGTGGTCCCAGTGCGCCATCACCTTTGACTCCAAGGATCAACTCAGGTGTTCGTCCATGACAGGCGCGCTCCCCATGCTGTGCACGCCAACCATCAGCAATGTCCTCGTCACCAAGACCCTCATCGACGGTGGCGTGGGGCTCAATGTCCTCTCCATTGAGACGTTCGAGACGCTCCAAGTGCCATACGACCAGCTCATGCCAACCAAACCCTTGTCAGGGGTCACTGATGACTCTACTGTCCCCATCGGGCTGGTGCGCCTACCGGTCACCTTCAGCGGGCGTAACAACTACCACACCGAGCTCATCGTCTTCAACGTCGCCCACATCCACCTCCCGTACAATGCGATCCTCGGGTACCCCACCCTCGACAAGTTCATGGCGGTGACTCACCATGGCTACAACGTCCTCAAGATGCCGGGGAGTGGTGGCGTCATCACCATCGCCTGCGATGAGAAGGACGCCGTCTGCTCCCTCGAGCGCGCTTACCGAGCCGCAGTGGCCGAGCACTCAGACGACGAAGGAGACGTCCTGCCTCACGAGTATGTCCCCATGAAGAAGAAGCAGCTCCTGACCAGTGAGATGAGGGAGGTGCTCGGGCACAACCTGGAGGCGTGTTTCGGAGGGAGACCACCCAAGCCAGCAGCACGGCGCGAGGCGCCAAGTTCACGGGAGTTCATCACCAGCGCAATCGAGGAGCTTCAGTAAGCACATGCCATGCGAGGCGGACGTCGCCCTGCATCACCAAGCGCGGCCGCCATCGTCGGCTCGGGCGGCATGCCGCGCATCTGCGTCGACATACCAAGCATCAACAGGGCCGCATCCCAGGACATCTTCTGGCCATCGTGCGTCGGTCGCGGTGGGATCTACCCATGCAACTACATTCGCATGCCTTTTGGTCTGATGAACGCGGGCACCACGTTTCAGCGCCTTGCTCAGGCCATGCTCGCGCCCTATGGGGTCAGGCGCCGCGAGGTGCTGGAGGAGGTGCCAGGCCCGAGCGAGGGCCCCGAGCCTCGGGAGGCGTCGGGCTCATGAAGGCCAGGCTCACGGAGGCGCAAGGACATGCTCCGATGACTACCTCGATGCTTCATCGGTACTGCTGCCAGGTGACTTTTTTGGTTCGTACCAGGTAACTTTTTGGTTTGCTTAGTTTGAGGGCGCCCATCGGGCTGCATTATCCTCAGGCGGTTAGGGCCCGTCCCCGCATGTCGGTGTCAAAACCGGCGGATCTCGGGTAGGGGGTCCCGAGCTGTGAGTCTAGTATCGATGGTAACAAGGGGACGAAGGAGACGATGTTTACCTAGGTTCGGGCCCTCCTATGGAGGTAAAACCCTACGTCCTGCTCGATTATATTGATGGTATGAAGGTTACAGAGTTGATCTACCTCAAGATCGACTAGCTAAAACCCTAGATGAGTTTCTCTTCCCTAGATTCTAAAACCCTCCCGGTTTATATAGACACCGGGGGGTACCTAGGGTTTACACATGATAGGCCTCCTGCCGAGGATGGAAATGTCGATTTCCTCATCTTGACTTGGAGTGCACGACGCGCCTTCGGGGCTTCCTTCTGGAACGTGTAGTCTTGATGCATCCGGCCCTTCCCATGATAGCGAGAGAGCGGCCCATCGAGCTAGCCTATTGAGAGATGGGCTAGCGGCCCGAGGACCCCTTAGTCCAGGACTCCCTCAGTAGCCCCCGAACTAGCCCCCAACGCCAAGAGTCTCAGCTCTGGCAGCTTCTGTGACCAGAGTCTTCGGCTTGCGGGGTGAGTTCTTCTTCCTGTAAATGATCGGCTGAGTCCAATCCGGCTTCCGACGACACATATTTCATCTGATCATATGATCAACCGAACACCATGAATTGCTTAGCCCCGAAGGCCAATCGTCAAAGTGTAAATAGTGTTTTCTGACGCCCCCTTCTTATGTAGGGTCGTGGCCTACCACGACTGCTGAACCAATTATGAAAACTCGATTCGCGGTTCGAGGCCATTTTTACATTGACACGACTCATCAGTGTATAGATCGGGTTTCGTTTCACACGGGATATAATCAGAACCCTAGGCTTATTTTGCGCGTGCATAATGGCACGCATGCCTTGGGAAGCGGAGATACTTGTGGCGCAGTAGAGGGAGGCTAATCGATGTGACACCTCATAAAAGGGGAAAAAACCCCAAGGTTTACTCACGCTTCCCATTCGCCTCCTCTGCTTCCCAATCTCCCCAAGCTCTGAGAGCCGAGATCTAGTTCTTCCTCAACCCCTCCGAGCTTAACCATGGCGGGTTCGGGCTCCATGGGCAAGTGGGAGGCCTCCACAGTCACCGACCAGGATATCCGGGAGCTAAAGCTCGCCGGCTACCTCCCCGCCAACGTCTTCCACCGCGCTCCAGAGGCGAAACAAGTCATCCCCACCCCCAAGCCAGACGAAAGGGTGGTTTTTGTCCCCCATTTCATCCGGGGACTGAGCTTCCCGCTCCATCCCTTCGTCAGGGGCCTCATGTTCTTCTACGGGTTGGACTTCCACGACCTTCCCCTGAACTTCTTTATGCACATTTCGGCTTTCATCATCCTTTGCGAAGCCTTTCTGTGGGTCGAGCCGCACTTCGGCCTGTGGCTCAAGGTCTTCAATGTCAATCCGAAGACCGTTGCAAGCGAGCACGCAGACTGCGGAGGAGCGGTGATCAGCAAGCTCCCCTGCGTCGAGTGGCCCACCGGCACCTTCTTCGACACAATCAAGATCTGGCAGAAAGAGTGGTTCTACATCACCGAGCCAAGGGATGAGAGCTGGGCAGCGCCTGCCGAGTTCAGATCCAGACCCCCTATGAGATTGACCTCATGGCTCAGGAAGGGCCTTGACTGGGGGTCGGATGTAGAGGTGAAGCTGCTACAGAAGCGCATTACCTTGGTGATCGAGGCCAAGGTGGAGCTGGTCAACGTGGTCCAGGTCATGCTCCACCGTTGTATTCTTCCGTGCCAGCGCCGGGCTTCCCCCATGTGGGCTTATAAGCCCGAGGACGAGCCCACCGTGCGCCAACTCTTCCGCACTACCCCTGAGAAGTTGTGGAAGGCGTTATTCAAGCCTCGGAAAAGCTAGCCGGCCAAGGAAGAGGATTCGGGCCTAAGCGCCGATAACCCCCCTACCAAGGTACGGTATAATTTTAATCCATCGACTTTGTTTCTCCGACAAAAAGACCGAACGCTTTCTCCCTTATTTTCGCAGAAATGGCTGAACCAAGCCGCGAGAGTCAACTGCCCGGCTCCATAGCCCGAAGTTTCCAGGTCGGAGTTGTTGAAGGCAATGCTCGTTGTGGTGCCATACTCGGCGCCCGAGAAGAAGGAGAAGAAGAAGAAGACCAGAGAGGGTCTCCGCATACGGGACCAGCCGGACGCCGCGTCCGAAGAAACCCATGCCTCCTCCAGTCATGAGGAAGAGCATGAAGGTGGGGGGAGGGCGTTTCCCCCCTCATAAGAAAGAGGGCGGCGTCACCGGACGCCGCGGAGGATGCCGCTCCTCCTGCCCTGAAAAGAAGGCGCGCCGGGCAAGGTTGATCCTGCCCGACGACAGCTCGGACTCTAATGCAGAGTCCGAGGACTTTGAGAAGGTTCCCCGAAGGAACTTAAGGGTGAACCCCCCCGCTCAAAGGTATGAATCCGAAGACTCTCCGGGTCATTTACGCAAAGTTTTCAATGTTTTAAATGTAAGAACTTCTTTTAATCTGTAGCCCACCGCGCGTTCTTCCTACCGACCAAATATCGGATGTGGAGTCTCCGCCCGCCGAGCTGGCGGAGAGTGCGACTGCATTGCACCCCACACCTCCGGGGGCCGCAAAGGATGCCACAGAGGTATCATCCCACCAGGCTCCTATGGAGCCGAACACAGGCGGTTGGGGTGATCATGCTATGGCCGAGGTTGATGCCTCGGCCGCCGAAGGCCAGGGGGAGGAAACTCCCCAGGCTGCTGAGGACCAAGGGGAGAATACTCCCCTGGCCGCAGAGGAGGAAGGGCGGAGGGATGCCCAGTCCCCTCCGAGGACGTCTCCGGAGCATGCTGTGCCTCCGGAGCTACCGACTCAGTCCCCGATCAGAGATCGGGCTGACCGGTAATCACCGGTTCCACCGACGACTGGGTGGCCGGTCATAGAGGAGGCGCTAACTCTTATGGGTGCGGTTCTGCAAGGCATTCAGTCCGTTGATAACGGACTGAAGGAGGCCTTTAATGGTCTCTTGACGGGCTTCAAGGTGAGTCACGTAATACCTTTTTCCTGAACCATTTTAATTTTTAAGTTTATGCTATCTTTATACATGCAGTAGCCCCCGAGCCCTGGGTGTGTTTGCAAAAACGCACCCGGGGGTCAAATTATTTAGGAGTGAACAACGATGCATAAGGCACCATTAATCCCGCAATGCTCTAAAAACCCTTAATAGGTCCGAACATAGGGTCGTATCCTTGACAGTTCGGGGGTTGAAACGCATATGAATGGGTATATGTTTTCTATTTAATGTAGGCCTCGTCATCGGCGGCGGCCGTTAATGTCGCTGAGCTTACCGAGCTAAATCGGAAGCTAAAGATCTCCGAAGAGGAGCTTGATAGCCTAAACAAGAGGTTCGACGAGGCACAAGGTAAGCCGAATTGTAATATCCGGGCTGTATATTGTTAATTATCCACACTGGTGGCCCAGTGTAATTATTTAGTTATTGCTTCCACAGCTTCCGCTTCCGAGGTTGAAAAACTCAAGGCCGAGCTCCAGAAAATGAAGCAAGAGGCCGCGGATCAGAAGGCGGCCGCCGAACAAGCAGTAGCCGCGCTTTCTACTTTGAAAGCTGCGAGTGCCAAGCATGAGGCCCGGGTGGAGGAGGTGCAGCAAGAGCTCAAGGATGCCGGCACTAAGTGCGAGGCCCTTGAGCAAAAAGGCAAAGAACAAGCCACCGAGCTAGCCGCACTGAAATCCGAGCTCCAGAAGGAGCGGGTGGACAGGCGGTCCTTCGAAGAGGAGGTTCGCCAAGTCAAGGCTATCACAGATGGTAAGCCGTATGCACTACAATGCGCCTTTCGTGATAGCAGGTTTGCTTTGCTCACCCAGGTGTGGTGTTCCTCAGGCATCTGTGCAGATCTCCAGAAGAGTGCGGCAGACGCGAACAAGTTCTATGCTTCGCGGGAGGAGGATGATGAGGCCCGGCTATTCTGGCACAGTTTGAGTCCCCCGAGCGCTTTCCTCTCCTCCTCAAGCAAATGAAGCAACTGATGGAGCTGCACAGCATGGCAGAGCCGGCCATGAAGGACCTCTGCATCCGGCTGTGGCCGGAAGAGCCGCTGCCGAGCAGCTATTTCGGCTTGGTCCAGAAGCTATGTGATGTTGCACCTCGGATTGACGTGCTAAAACATTCTACATGCATCGAGGGAGCTCAGATGGCCTTTGTCAAGACCATGGTGCACTGGCCAAAGCTCCAGCCGACCAAGATGGCCACCACACCTCCGCCTCCTGAAAAGGGGCATAGGCGTCCCGAGCTATACTTCTCCGCAGTGATGGAGGGTGCTCGGGCAATAGAGGCCCAATGTTCTAAAGACGTTTTGTATGAATGAGCACGTTGTAATATGCCCGAAGACTTTTTAACGCTTGTTAATTGATGTTGCATGGTTTATCATGTCTTATAAGTATTTAATTTTTATTTTGACTCCTGTGTGGCTGGTTTATCTGAAAGTTGCGAGTCGTCGGCTTCAGCCCCCACGTAGATACTACGCGGGGTGTCTCTGTATCCGAGTTGTGACCCTTAACCGAGTTATCGGTGCCCGAAGGCGGTAGTGCGAGGGGGACAAGGCAATCGGACTATGATGCTTTATCGCTTTCACTTAGCCGTAGGAGCGTAAAAAAATGCGGGGGCTGATGACCAGCCCCCAGTGTTCTTGTGATGTTCGGATATACCGGGGCCGAAGCCAGCATCACATGGTTTGTACAAGGACGAAACCCATCATATAAAACTGAATAACCTCTATTGATCTTGGAGTATGACACTTATACTCGGATTTGCAGACCGGTTCTCGCTTACTATGACGGTCAGATTTCGGCTTTCTCCCCTGAGGTGTTTGACCAGGCGAGCTGGAAACACAATCGCAGTGGTGCTCCCTTTGCCCTTTTAGCCGAACGAGCGGAATGTAAGTGGGCAAGCACAGGAGCCGGGCAACCCAACTATTGACCCAAGACATAGTTCGGATCCGATGCATATAAAGCAAAATCCAAGACGCCGAACACATGACCAGTTGTGCTGGGGTGATGCGCAGGGCGATTTTTAAAAAATTTGAGCCCCCGGTCTATTAGCCGGTTGCGTCATAATGTATACCGAACAGTTGTGCAAGAGGCGTTGTCAAGAACAGAGTATGTACCATAAAAGACAGCGGAGAGGCCATGTGTAATGGTCATTTATTTGCTCAATAACTCTTATAATTCAAAGTGCCGAAGCAACTGTTTACATGTATTTTGAAGATAAAACATAAAATTTGCGGAGGAGAGGTTGTACCAGGGGTTTTCGATTGGTGGCTTGACGTCCTCGATGCGCCCTGTTGCCAATCTTCTCCTATGCCTCCTAGGGGGTTGTATTCCTCAAAGGGTGATGCTGTCGGCGAGTGGACCTTGGGAGGAAGATCTTTAGAAGTCGCCGAAGTATGGATGAGATTTACGCTTTAGTAGGTCCTTGATGGTACCTGTGGTATGTCCGAGGACATGTACTGGTCGTAGTTCGGTCCAGCCGAACATTTTCCCTTCGATAGTTGTTCCTCACTGCTGCCCATGGAATATTGAGTGCAAAGTTGTGCCGTCTTGGCACGTGTTTGATGGGCACTAGGGCAATGTAGTGAGGAATGTGTCCCTATTTCTGGGGGGAATAAGACACCGGGAGCTTGGGTTGAGACCGAGCTCGTTTGTCAGCCTTGCGTGCCTTTACGGCAGATTTTGGTATTGGCCGATCGTCATTGTAGTGGAATTCGGCCGCCAGGGCCAATGCATGTTCCTCAGTTCGGAGGGAATGCTCTGTGTTGCCGTTGACAGTAATGACCCCCCTGGGTCCGGGCATCTTGAGCTTGAGGTATGCGTAGTGTGGGACGGCATTAAAGCGAGCGAACGTTGTGCGGCTCAGCAAGGCGTGATAACCGCTGCGGAAGGGTACGATGTCGAAGATCAAGTCCTCGCTACGGAAGTTATCGGGCAAACCGAACACCACTTCCAGGCTCACAGAGCCCGTGCACCGGGCCTCAACACCTGGGATCACTCCTTTAAAGGTGGTGTTGCTGGGTTTGATCCTTGATGGATCTATACCCATCTTTTTCACCGTATCTGAGTAAATCAGATTGAGGCTACTTCCTCCGTCCATTAGGACTTTAGTGGGGTGATACCCATCAATAATGGGGTCTAAGACGAGGGCCGCCGAACCCCCGTGACGGATACTGGTTGGGTGATCTCGTCGATCAAAGGTGATCGGGTAGGCCGACCATGGGTTGAACTTCAGGGCTACAGGCTCTACGGCGTAGACCTCTCGACGGGCGCGCTTCCTCTCCTTTTTAGGTATATGAGTGGCGTATATCATGTTCACAGTTTTTACCTTTGGAGGGAACTGCTTCTGACCTCCATTGTTTGGACCGCGGGGCTCCTCGTCGTCCATGCTGCGTGGGCCCTTGCTTTGCTCCTCGGCTGCGAGCTTGCCAGCCTGTTTGAACACCCAACAGTTACTGTTGGTGTGGTTGGCGGGTTTGTCTTGAGTGCCATGGATCTGGCAAGGCCTCTCCATGATCTTATCCAGCGGTGTGGGTCCGTCGCGGTTGCCTTTAGGAGGCTTCTTCCGCTGCCCGGATCGAGGGTTGCGGAAGCTGGCATTAACGGCCGTGTCGTCGGCGTCACTTGTGCTGTGCCGGCCATTATTTTTGTTGTGTCGTGGTTTCCCGTTTCCATCCCGAGCTTCGGAGGTGCTGGGGTCTTCGGGGTTGTGGCTTCGTCTAGCTATCCAGTTGTCCTTGCCCGCGCAAAAGCGGGTCATGAGTGATGTAAGGGCAGACATGGTCCTAGGTTTATCCTGACCGAGCTAGCAAGCCAGCCATTCATCCCGAATATTGTGCCTGAAAGAGGCTATGGCCTCGGCATCTAGGCAATCGACGATCTGGTTTTTCTTGGTCAAGAACCGATTCCAGAATTGTCGAGCGGACTCTCCTGCCTTTTGGACGACGTTGCTTAGGTCGGAGGACTCTGGCGGCTGTACGTAGGTGCCCTGGAAATTAGATCGGAATGCATCCTCGAGATCCTCCCAGCTTCCGATAGAATTTTTGGGGAGACTGTTTAACCAGTGCCGGGCTGGCCCCTTAAGCTTAAGGGGTAGGTATTTGATGGCGTGGAGATCATCTCCACGTGCCATGTGAATGTGGAGGAGGAAATCCTTGATCCACACTGCTGGGTCAGTTGTTCCGTCGTATTGCTCGATGTTCACGGGTTTAAACCCTTCTGGAAACTGATGCTGCATCACCTCATCATTGAAGCACAGTGGATGGGCAGCGCCTCTGACTCGGGCTATGTCACGCCGGTAATCGGCGTCTGTTCTGGCCCGGTTTTGGTCCCGACCTCTATTATTTCGGTCGAGCCAGGGCCGGTACTCATCCCGTCTACTGGGGGAGTACCCTCTAGATCCATAGATGGATCTCGTGCGGCCTGTTCTATAATCTAGGTCATGTCGCGGGTCGTACCTGTCCTCAGGCTCCATTAGCTCCTTTCCCCTTCTGCGGGGTATCGCCGGCCTATAACCGGCATCTTCAGCCGCCCTATCTCATCCTCGAGGAGGGCGGTCCGGCTGGTCGTATGGAGTGTGCTTGGGGGACGGCGTATTAGGGAGCTCGTCATCAAATTGTGGCAGCAGCCGTCGGCGTGGATAGCTCTTGGGTTGGTCCAATAGACCGGTACCGTATCCTTCCTCTGCTGATAGGACCCTCGTCCATCTATCATTGAGGGTGTCTTGTTCGGCTTTAAGTTGCGGTTCTTTCGCCTTTAGGCTTCGGGCAGTGGCTATAAGCTGTTGCCGAAACCGTTCCTGATCCTCCATGTTTTCGGGGACGATGAAGTCCTCGGGTTTCGGGCTGTCCTCCTCCTCTATAGGGGGGAGGTAGTTGTCATCCTCGGAATCGTGTCGATATTCGGGGTCGCGCTGGTCCTTCGGACTTTCCTGGTCCTCTAACGGATGTCCGGGGATAACGGGATCGCCGAGGTCTTCCGGGGTATCGTTTTCCCCGGTTCCAGCAATAGTTTCCCTTCCCTTTTTGGTCTTTGATCATCTGCGCGGTTTCCGGCGCCTTGACGGCGCTTCACCCGATTTATCACCATTGTTTGCGGGTATGCGCTCGCCGTTATCGGATGGAGTATACACCATGTACACGTCGTAGGTGGAGGTGGCAGTCCATCGCTCGGTGTTGACGGGGGTGGGTGCGCGATCCTCTTCACCCATGTCATCTGCCTCCTCGGAGACGTAGTCCAACATGTCGGTTAAGTCCTCGACAGTGGCTACTAAGTGGGTGGTGGGTGGGATGAAAAATTCCTCTTGACCCGCCGTAAGACTGATCTGAACATGGATCGGGGCTGGGTCGCCAGTCATTTTCATCGACAAGATCCGATCTAGAGCTTCATTAAGTGTCGAGAGCTCGATCGGGTCAATTTGCTCAGCGCTTTCGGAGTTGTCCTCTGATGCGTCCGCACAAGAAGTGTGTTCGGCAGGAGCTAGTGCCTGGCTAACTGGCGCTATGGCTGGATCTAGACTGAAGACTAGATCAGCGCCGGGGTTAGTCCCGTGGGCGGGGTCGAAAGCGACCTCCGAGTTTAAGGCCTCGGAATTCTCGGGTGCATCAGATGAGACTGCGAGCCCAGTGAGAAAAAGATCGCCCCGAGAGTCCACGGAGGACTCTAGGTTCCCGAATCTGACCTCGTGATCAGGGGCGAAACTCCCGACCCGGCCAAGACGGCCGGTCAGGTTAGCGTGCAGCACGATGCTTCTGAATGCAAAGATCTGTCCAGGGACGAAGGAGTCCATGTTCCGGACTTCTCGCTAATGACAACGCGAGCCATCGATCCCTTTGGCGATCACAACGGAACTCTCAATGAAAGCACCAATGTCGGTGTCAAAACCGGCGGATCTCGGGTAGGGGGTCCCGAGCTGTGAGTCTAGGATCGATGGTAACAAGGGGACGAAGGAGACGATGTTTACCCAGGTTCGGGCCCTCCTATGGACGTAAAACCCTACGTCCTGCTCGATTATATTGATGGTATGAAGGTTACAGAGTTGATCTACCTCGAGATCGACTAGCTAAAACCCTAGATGAGTTTCTCTGCCCTACATTCTAAAACCCTCCTGGTTTATATAGACACCGGGGGGTACCTAGGGTTTACACATGATAGGCCTCCTGCCGAGGATGGAAATATCGATTTCCTCATCTTGACTTGGAGTGCACGACGCGCCTTCGGGGCTTCCTTCTGGAACATGGAGTCTTGATGCATCCGGCCCTTCCCATGATAGCTAGAGAGTGGCCCATCGAGCCGGCCTATTGAGAGATGGGCCAGCGGCCCGAGGACCCCTTAGTCCAGGACTCCCTCACCACAGGCGCGTCGTTTACGCATGTATCAAAACCTTTTATGCATTTGATCAATTTCCTAAGTATTCCAACCTGCATGCTCGGTGCTTCGCCACCATGAATGTCGTCGCACCCAAATGATCCTACCTTCGACAGCCTCATGATTAAGGGCTGGCAAGGCGTTTGTGCTCGGGTCCGTCCCTGCAGCGTTGATAAATCCAAGCGGCCAAGCTCTGTCTAGCGGGCCAGCCCCATGCACGTCACCTCCTGTGGTCCTTGGTGCTTTGTCCTCTCATGAGCTAATTGAGAGTGGGTGAGTTAGGGTGCGCGGCCCGGTTCATATAACTGCAGCTCGGCGCTTCGCCGTCGCGGGAGCCACGCGCCGGGTGTTTTCTCCTCAGAGTTGTTGCATGAGAAGACTGGGCACGACGTCTGTGCTCGGGTCCGTCCCTGCAGCGTCGATAAATCCAATGGTTGTGCTCTGTCTGGCGGGCAGGCCCTGTTCACGTCACCTCCTGGGGTCATTGGTGTTCGGCCTTCTCATGCGATGGCCCTTGGAAATTCATTTGGCATAGGCCTCTCCAGGACTTGCAGTGGCGCCCTCTACCGGAAGACTCAGGCGCAACCTGCCTTTGAGGTAGGGCCTCGTGAGACCCGTGCTTGCTCACGAGTGCCCAGATACACCTCCCAGTTCTACCGTGCAAGCCATGCATACGAACTTAATGGGTTGTACAAACCCGAGGGGCTCAGGAGCCGGGGCCCCCCTTCCCACGCCCAAGTGGAAGCCCCATGCTCAGCGCTGGCGGACAACACTGTCGCTCAGCAGCTATGCCCACGTAACGTGGAAGCCCCATTCTCCGCGCTGGTGGATAAACAACTGAGGGCACCCTAGCGGCTGCATCCAACCTCAGGACAGCCCCTCGCGGCCCCGTCTCGCCGCATTCCCCTGGGGTGCCCGCGTGAGGGGGCTGCATGGGGGCTACGCTCAGGCCGGGCCTGGCGCACACCACCTTCCCAAGTCCCTGATACCTGGTCTTCACGTGTCCCTCTCAGGCGAAATTTGGCAAGGAAAGGTATGGGAGCCGCTCGTACGTCAAGGGGGACCCCTGAGCATCGCGACTCAGGGGCCTCACTGGTCACATAGCCCCTCGCCCTTTGGCACCGTCCCGGTGATCCGGACGCCCCAACGGCGGCTAAGGTATGCGCGGGACCGGGCCCTGCCGACGCAGAGCTCAAGGCGCTCCAAATCTCCAAGTCAACCCCGTCTTCGCCATGTTCCCTTCATGAGGGCTGCTCGTACGTAAAGGGGGACTCCTGAGCATCGCAACTCAAGAGCCTCACTGGTCACGTAGCCCCTCGCCCCATGGCACCGTCCTGGTGATCCGGACGCCCCAACGGCGGTCGAGGTACGCGCGGGACCGGACCCTGCCGACGCAGAGCGCTATAGCAAGCAGGAAGGAAACAAGGCGAGAAAAAACCCCACATAGTTTAGTAGTCATTACAAGCATTAAATGTCTCCGGAAATGCAAACAAGTCTAACGCCTCCACGAGGCACGATGAACGTTCAGGAAAGGACCCAGGAAGAGGAGCTAGGAGGAGTTGGCATCACCGCTCATCCCGACCGCGGGGAGCTCGTCGTCGACATCGCTGCCATTGTCATCGTCGTCATTGACCCTTGCAGCTGCAGGAGGTGAGGGAACGGCGACGCAGGCGAACTTCTTCATCAGCGCCTTCACGGCGCCCTCCACGGCCATCGCCATAGCAGCGAGAACCCCAAGATCAACCGGGCGGATCACGGAGCCGAAGTAAAAACCCGGCTCGCGAAGGTAGAGGTGGCTGAAGATGCGTGTCGTGGCCGCGGAGAAGAGGTCGCGACACTCACTCTCTAGGACAGTCTCCACCCTGGCAACAGCACCCTCAAGCACCTCGACGAGCTTTGAAGAGAGCCCCGCGAAGCCGCTCACAGGAGCCACCAGGGGTTCCACGAATCCCCCCCGGTAGATGGAGTTTAGCGCCTGACGGAGCCAGAGCTCGACGGAGGGGAGGGCTTCGAGCTCTGCAGCCTTTCTCTCCTCAGCCACAACAAGGGCCTTCTCCCTGGAGTCAAGCCGAGCCTTCTCCGCAGCTACTTCCTCCTTCAGCTTGTCCAGGTGCTTGCGCTCCGTGGCTTTGTCGCCACCGCCTTGGACAGCGCGGAGTCGCGGTCGGCAAGCTTGGCCTCGCAGGTCTTGAGGTCTTCCTCCCGCTGGCGAAGCCGTTCCGCGAGCGCAGCCTTTTCCTCCTGAAGAGCCTTCAGGCGGACCTCTGCCATGCCGCAGCGCTTCACAGGAGACGCTGCGTCGACCAGCGCCACGTCACGGGCTGCCTTGGCTGAAGCGGCTTCCTCCCTGCTCCCAGCCACGGCGGCCTCGGCTTGGCTCCAAACCGCGTTGGCAGAGGCGTCGGCCTGGAGCCACCCAGAAAGGACCCCCAAGCGCTCCTTCGCGAGGCAACCGTCGGCGCTCCCGAGGGCATCCCGGAGCTGATCCAGAGTGGCGTAGGCCCCATCCAGGGAGCCTGACTCGTCCGGAAGGCCACAAGCCAAAGGCGCCAGGGCCCGGCCCGAAGGTGGTACCTGCGCGGCAACAGGAGCTGCCCCCAGGGGGGCAGAAGCATGGAGGGCAGAAGGCGCCGGAGGCTGTGGTACCACCACAGACAAGGCAGGGACGGACGGTCCCACAGCCAGCTGGCCCTCGGGGGCTGGCCTCTCAGGCAGCAGCGCGGATGCGCCCCCAAGGGCAGAGGCAGCCTCTCCAACGGGCCTCGGGGGTTCCGCGGCCGTGACAAGGAGAGTCGCCCCGCGAGCCTCCTCGCCCACGACATCCGACGCCTCATCAGGCGTCGGCATGGCACCGGGAACGGAATTCGCGTCGGAAGGCACCTTCGACTTGACGCCCGCCTTCTTCTTCTTCGCCTTCAGCATGGCAGCGCTCCTGGTTACCAAGCAAAGATGGGACCATCAGCACACAAGCCACCGGCGGGTGGCCAAAAACAAAGAAGGACTACTTACTCTTCGACGTCGACCCACTTCCTCTTGTTCTCCACCTCGGCAAAGGCGGGTGTGCCCTCGCCCTTCTCCGGGGAGGCGCCGCTGTGCGGGGGAGCAGAGGTGCCGCCCACAGGGGCTGCGGCCGGGGAAACCGTACCAGCCCCAAACGTGGCCGCCTTGCCCACAGGCTCCAGCTCAGGCAGGGGCGAGGCGGGCGCCTCAACCACCTTGCTGGCATGAGCTGGTCACGCCGGAGGAGGCCCGGCCTCGCGTTTCCTCGGGGTCGCCCGGCCGGCAGTCCGTGCGGCCCAAGGTCTGGGCCCCGGCCCCCTGAGGACCCTCGTGAGTCGCGGAGGACTTGCAGCAGGGGGCTCGCCGACATCATCGTCGTCTTCGAAGCCGCGGAGAAGCGCATTCCGTGACGGAGGGGACACTTCCTCCAGATCGTCATCCGCTGTCTCATCCGAGTCTTCCTCCTCGGCGGTGTTGTCAAAGGACACCGCCACTGGGGAACCAGGGCACTCGGCCGGAGAGAGCCCCAGTTCGTCGACGGTGGGCATCGCGGTGACCAAATCGGCCTTGTCGTCGTGGCAGTACAGCGGGGCATAGGCCTCAGGAATGTCCCCGGGGTCGCCGTTGAGCAGGGTTGCCATAGCCCTGTTCAGTTCCCTGGAGGTGAGGCGTGTGGACCGAACCCTGATGTCATCACCACCGCCCTAGTAGTCCCACATGGGCCTCGAGGGAGACTGGAGGGGCGCCAGGCATTGCGCTAGGAACTCCTTCACTATCATCCCCCCGGTCAACTTCCTGGCGTTGATGTCTCGAGAGATCCGCTCCAGGACGGGCTTGGCCTGGGGGTCGGAGAGCTTCGCGGAGCTCCATGTAGGAGTCTTCTCTAGCAGCCCCTTCGGAAGCTCCAGGCGGGGGTTGAGGCTCTTGATACCCAAGAAGACCCAGCGGTGCCTGAAGTTCTCCACCTTCTTCTCGGCCTTTAAGAGCATGTTCCCGCTCTGGACTGCGATGAAGGAGACGCATGCCGACCACTGAGCGCCGTCATGAAGCCGCAAGCTGAAGAAATGGCGGAAGAGGGCCACCGAAGGCTTCACGCCCACAAAGGCCTCGCAGTAAAAGGCGAAGATGGACAAGAGCAGGATGGAGTTGGGTTGAAGATGGAGAGCCTGAATCCCGTAGTGCTCAAGGATGGCGGTGAAGAACTCAGAGAAGGGCGGAACGAGCCCAGAGAAGATGCTATGGAGGAAGAAAGGGTAGACCGACTTGGCCAGGCGGTGCTTTTCCGTGGAGCCGCACCATATCAAGGTCCGCCCCCACTCATTGGTACCATCCGCCGTCGACGGAAGCACCGCGGCGAGCTCCCCGTCCTTGGCTATGGTGGACTCCGAGAGCGCCGACGAGATGGAAGCGGAGGCCGAGCCCTGAGCCTCGGGTTTCGACTTACCGGCGGGAGCCATCGAGAAGTCCTTGAGGCCGAGAAAGCAAGAAGGAGGGCGGCGCGGTGCTGAGATCTAGAGAGGTTCTCACAAAGGATGGGGATCTAGGCGAAGGAGCAAGAGTACAGGGAAGGAAAGCAATAATGGCTCGACACCGGATGTCAGGCTTTTGTCGGTCCGGGCAGTTGCCGAGGAGACACCGGAGCGGAGACGTCTGCATCTAACCGCGCACCGCGCGCCAGGCCTTACCCGCAGGCGATAGGGGCCCGCGACGCTTCGGGCTGTCTTCTTTGACTTCTCCCCAAAGCCAACTCGAGCGCTCCTTGGGCCCGGGGGCTACTGTCGGCGTCCTGGGAACGGGGGTACCCAGACCTGCCTGCCTGCGGCCTAGGGCGTGGCTCGCTTCGAAGGTCCGTACGGCTTGGCGTGGCTTTAATCAAGACAAGGCCCTCGCGAGAGTCCCACCCTCGCGAGGAAGACAATGCCAAGGCTCCTGGAAGGAGGAGGCCTCCCCAGGCCCCCTCCTGAGTGGCGGAGATCTCTATGCAATACTCGGCCTCGGGAGGTCAAGGGTGACGCGAGCCGGGCCAGGTGGGCACCAGCGCTCGTAGAGGAGACAATTTCCTCTTTGGTGCAATGGAGGCAAAGACGTACGCAGGTTCCCGAGGCGTCCCACCAAAGGTTTCCATTCCGGTGCAACAAGACCAGACCAGCGGGCTCAGCAGGACGGATGTCACCAGCGAGCCCACCACCGCGTCACTGCTAGTTACTTTGCAGGCGAAGACCACTATTCGTCAGGATAAGATGTACCTCCTGTCCCCTTTCGAATTTGGCCGTTGTGGGATCCCTTCCCTCCATTGCGATAAGGGAAGAGGACGCGGGTCGCTATAAATGGAGGCTAGGCTGCTCCGTAGGAGAGGACAGATCGAACACACCCGAGCGCCCTCATGAGGTTACTCACCACTGTACTAGTTCAAACACAAACCTCTTCGTGAGGCAATCCACCAAAAGGCAGGAGTAGGGTTTTACGCTTCGCAGTGGCCCGAACCTGGGTAAATCCTCGTGTGCTAATCTTCTTCCTCGTGATTGAGTGAGTTCATCGGGCTAGGCTGTCGAGCTATGAGCTTGAGGTCGAAGCTGGTGGGGATCTTCGCACACGCCCCTGAGTTCGATCCTCTTTGGTTTTGCAAAGCCCGAAATCCGACACTCATACTTTAAACCGAAACTTGACAGCTCTAGCGCCCATTCAACGATCCTGCCAGTGGCTTCGGGGTTCCTTAATATGCGCTGCAACGGGAAGTGAGTGAGAACGGTGATCTCGTGGGCTTGGAAGTAGTGGCGCAGCTTCCTCGAGGTCATGATAAGGCCGAAGATCAGCTTTTGCACTCCAGAGTACCTTGACCTAGCCACTTGTAGAAGGAGCTGACAAAGTACACTAGCCGCTGCACCACCTTCTTCTTCGCCACTTCCTTGAAACTGCTTCCGCTTGTCGTCCTAAGTTCCTCTTGGCTCGTATCTGGCCCTGCCGCGGATATTTCGGTTCCGCCTTCAGCGATGTCAGTCGCAGCAGCTGCTCCTTCATCCACTTCTCGTTGTGCCACTAGTGCCACACTAACCACTTGATTCGTTGTCGCCAAGTATAGAAGCAACGGTTCTTGCGGTTTAGGCGCGACCAAGGTGGGAGCAGAGGAAAGGTAAGCTTTTAGGTCTTGCAGCGCTGTTTCTGCTTCTGGGGTCCACTTCATTGGGCCGGCCTTTTTCAGAATTTTGACAAACGGCAGGGCGCGCTGGCAGATTTGGAGATGAACCTGCTCAACGCAACAATGCATCCGTCCAAGCGCCTTACATCCTTGACAGACTTAGGTGCGTGTATCTGCTCGATTGCTTTGATCTTGTTGGGATTGGCTTCTATTCCTCGCTGAGACACAAGGAACCCAAGCAGCTTGCCGGATGGGACACCAAACACACACTTCTCAGGGTTGAGCTTCAAGTTGATCTTGCGCAATTTGGCGAAGGTTTCTTCCAAGTCTTGTATGAGAGTTGCTTCATCCTTGGTTTTGACTACTATGTCATCCATGTAAGCTTCCACATTCCTATGCAATTGAGGTTCAAATCCAATCTGCACGGCCCTTGCAAAGGTAGAACCATTGCTCTTTAACCCGAAAGGTAGATGTACAAAGCAGTACGTGCCACACAGAGTTATGAATGCGGTCTTTTCCTCATCTTCCTTGGCCATGAATATCTGGTGGTACCCGGAGTATGCGTCCAAGAAGGAAAGCAAGTCGCACCCGGAAGTGGAATCAACAATCTGGTCGATGCGCGGCAAGGGAAAAGGGTCCTTCGGGCATGCTTTGTTTAAGTCAGTGAAATCAATGCAAAGCCTCCATTTCCCATTTGCCTTATGCACCACTACCGGGTTGGCTAACCATGTCGGATGCAACACTCCCCTGACCAAACCAGCTGCTTCAAGTTTCTTGATCTCCTCGGCAATGAACTGCTGCCGCTCCAAGGCTTGCTTCCTAACTTTTTGCTTGACGGGCCTGGCATGGGGGCAGACAACAAGGTGGTGCTCAATTACCTCCCTGGGAACACTGGGGATGTCAGATGGTTGCCAGGCAAACACATCAACATTCGCCCTCAGGAACACAATGAGCGCGCTTTCCTATTTGTCAGTAAGGGTGGCGTTGATGGTAAATGTACCGTCAGCGCCATCCTGCCCCGCCGGGATCTTCTTTGTCGCAGGAAAGGTGACCTTGGATCTCTTGCTAGTGGAACTCTCCAGCAGGTCATCGACGGGGGCGGCGCACTCCGGAGAGGCGCGCTTCCCGGAGTCCTTGCCGGCGTCTCTCCTAGGCTTCTTCTCTTTCTTTGATTCTCTGGTGGGAGCTAGAGCTCTTGCAACTTCAGCTTCCATCGCATCTGGATACATCTTGTCCACACATATGACCGCATCCTTTTTATCTGATGGGATGGAGATGATCCCTATGGGCCCTCGCATCTTCAAAGTGTTGTAAGCATAGTGCGATGCTGCCATGAACTTAGCCAAAGCTGGGCGACCAAGAATTCCGTTGTAAGGTAGGGGGAGCTCAACCACATCAAACACCACCTTCTCGGTTCGGTAGTTCAACTCCCCGCTAAACGTCACAGGCAAAGTGATTTTTCCCTTGGGTCGGCTCCTGCCGGGGTTGACTCCTTGGAACGTACTTGTGGCCTTGAGCTCTTGATAAGTCTCCAATGTATCTATAATTTATGAAGTATTCATGCCATGTTTACAATAATTTTATATGATTTTGGTATGATTTTATTAGAACTAACCCAGACTGACGCTGTTTTCAGCAGAACTACCATGGTGTCATTTTGTTGTGCAGAAATAAAAGTTCTCGGAATAGGCTGAAAATTTACGGAGAATATTTTTGGAAAATATAAAAAATACTGGAGCAAAAAGATACCAGAGAGGAGTCCCGAGGCAGCCACAAGCCTAGGGGGCGAGCCCCCCCTAGGTCGCGCCCCCTGGCTTGTGGGCCCCTCGGGAACCCCCTTGACGTGAAACCGACGCCAAAAACTCCTATAAATACCAAAACCCCCAGAAAGAAACCTAGATCGGGAGTTCCGCCACCGCAAGCCTCTGTAGCCACGAAAAACCAATCGGGAGCCCGTTCCGGCACCCTGCCGGAGGGGGAAACCATCACCGGAGGCCATCTTCATCATCCCGACGGTCTCCATGACGAGGAGGGAGTAGTTCACCCTCGGGGCTGAGGGTATGTACCAGTAGCTATGTGTTTGATCTCTCTCTCTCTCGTGTTCTTGAGATGACACGATCTTTATGTACCGCGAGCTTTATTAATATAGATGACTCATATGGAGTTTTCCCCTCTCTATCTTCTTGTGATGAATTGAGTTTTCCCTTTGAAGTTTTCTTATCGGATTGAGTCTTTAAAGGATTTGAGAACACTTGATGTATGTCTTGCGATGGGATATCCGTGGTGACAATGGGATGTTCTATTGATCCACTTGATGTATGTTTTGGTGATCAACTTGCGGGTTCCGTGACCTTGGGAATCTATGCATAGAGGTTGGCACATGTTTTCGTCTTGACTCTCCGGTAGAAACTTTGGGGCACTCTTTGAAGTTCTTTGTGTTGGATTGAACATGATGAATCTGAAATTGTGTGATGCATATCGTATAATCAAGCCCATGGGTACTCGTGGTGACAATGGAGTATCTAGGTGACATTAGGGTTTTGGTTGATGTGTATCTTAAGGTGTTATTTTAGTATGAACTCTTGGGCTGTTCGTGACACTTATAGGGATAGCTCATAAGATTGATCGGAAAAGATAACTTTGAGGTGGTTTCGTACCCTACAATAATTTCTTCGTTTGTTCTTCGCTATTTGTGACTTTGGAGTGAACTCTTTGTCGCACGTGAGGGATTTACATATGATTCAACTATGTCAGTATTGTTGAGAGAACTTGCACTAGTGAAAGTATGAACCCTAGGCCTTGTTTTCAAGCATTGCAATACCGTTTGTGCTCACTTTTGTTACTTGCTACATTGCTGTTTTTATATTTTCAGATTACAAAAACCTATATCTACCATCCATATTGCAGTTGTATCACCATCTCTTCGCCGAACTAGTGCACCCATACAATTTACCATTGTATTGGGTGTGTTGGGGACACAAGAGACTCTTTGTTATTTGCTTGGAGGGTTGTTTGAGAGAGACCATCTTCATCCTACGCCTCCCACGGATTGATAAACCTTAGGTCATCCACTTGAGGGAAATTTGCTACTGTCCTACAAAACTCTGCGCTTGGAGGCCCAACACGAGTCTACAAGAAGAAGGTTGCGTTGTAGACATCAACCTCTTTTCTGGCGCCGTTGCTGGGGAGGTGAGTGCTTGAAGGTATATCTTTAGATCTTGCAATTGAATCTTTTAGTTTCTTGTTTTATCACTAGTTTGGTCTATAAAAGAAAACTACAAAAAAATATGGAATTGAGGTTGCGTCATATGCTTCATCTTTTTAATGTCTTTCGTGAAAATGATGGAAAGGAAAATTGTGGTCAATTGGTAGAAGAAGAAATGATGAAAATACTTGATGAGAATTCCTTGAATGATAAGAATGATAGCAATATTTTTAGTATGAATTCTCTGAATATCCATGATGCTAATGATATGCAAAGCCACAAGCTTGGGGATGCTATGTTTGATGAAGATGATATTTTTACTCCCCCAAGTTTTGATGAGCAAATTCATTATGATTATGGCATGCCTCCTATCTATGATGATTATGATGATGACATGTATGATATAAAGAGTGATAGTAACCATAAAACTTGTCATCATGATTTTAATATTGAATGTGGTTATGTCAAACAAGTATCTCATGATAGTTATTTTGTTGAGTTTGGTCCCGCTATTATGAATGAGAAGAAATATGCTTATGTGGAGAGTAATAAATTTTCTATGCTTGTGGATCATGAAAAGAATGTTTTATGTGATGGTTATATTGTTGAATTCATTCATGATGCTACTAAAAATTATTACGAGGGAGGAGTATATGCTTGTAGGAATTGCAATAATATCAAGTTTCCTCTCTATGTGTTGAAAATCTTGAAGTTTTGCTTGTTTTACCTTCCTATGCTAGTTGATTCTTGTTCCCATAAGTTGTTTGCTCACAAAATCCCTATGAATAGGAAGTGGGTTAGGCTTAAATGTGCTAGTCATATCCTTCATGATGCTCTCTTGCATGTTTCAATTCTTATCTTTTATGTGAGCATCATTGAAATCATCATGCCTAGCTAAAAGGCTTCAAAGAAAAGTGCTTGTTGGGAGACAACCCAACACTTTTCCTTTCTGTTTTTGAGTGTTCACATGATTAATCTACTGTATTAATCATGTTTTGTATCTTTTATTTCTATAAAGTGCCAAGTAAAGCCTTTGGGATGACTCACAAGATGAGTAGAATTGATTCTGAACCAAAACAAAAACTTTTGACTCCAGTACAGGAATTTTCATTTTTTACTGGAGCGTGATAATGATCTGAAATTTTTACACAGTTTTCATATACAAATATTTCAGGTTGTCCTAATTTTTCAGAATTTTTAGAGACAGGGAACTATGGTTACACTACAGATCTTCACAGACTGTTCTGTTTTTGACAGATTCTGTTTTGCATGCATAGTTTGCTTGTTTTAGTGTTTCCATAGCTTATATTTAATGGTATAAATTATGGGAATGGTAGAATAAAGTAGGTATGATTTGGGAACAATTATGAATCTTTTCTTGACAGTACCTAAGTGAATGATTTATCTTTGTTACACTAACCCTTCTCACGAAGTTCCGTTAAGTTTTGTGTGATTGAAGTTTTCAAGTTTTGGGTGAGACACCGATGTGAGGAGAATAAGGAGTGACAATAACCTAAGCTTGGGGATTCCCAAGGCACCCCCAAGGTAATATTCAAGGAAGACTCAAGCGTCTAAGCTTGGGGATGCCCCGGAAGGCATCCCCTCTTTCATCTTCAACACTATCGGTATATCTTACTTGGAGCTATATTTTTATTCGTCACATAATATGAGTTTTCCTTGGAGCATCATTTTATTTTCTTTTTCTCTGTTAGTTGTCATTTATAATCTTGTTTTTCAATAAAAAGTTCCATGAATTGCCTTAGGATCCTTGCATTGCATGTTTGATGTGTGTTGTGTAAAAAACAGAAACTTTTGCTGTAGTGTTTGAATTTTCATATTTTACTGGAATGTGGAAAGTTTCTGAAATTTTTACACAGTATTTTCATATAAATTATTTAGCATGTCCTAAATTTTCATAATTTTTTGAGTTACATAAGTACACTGTTTTCATAAATTTCTACAGACTGTTCTGTTTGGACAGATTGCTGTAACAGTTTCGTTATCTACTTATCCTATAGTTTCCATAGCCTATATTGGTAGATATAAATTGTGGAGATGATAGTAAAAAGTAGATGATGTTTGAAAATTATTGTGCAACTTGTCTTTGCAGTACATAAAGAGTTGAGTTATTATTATGTGTACTAACCTATCTCACGAGTTCTTTTCGAGTTTTCTGTGGATGAAGTTTTTGAGAATAGGTGAAACCATGATATGAGAGGATTGAACGAGATACAAAAGCTCAAGCTTGGGGATGCCCAAGGCACTCCAAGTAAATATTTCAATAAGTCTCAAGCATCTAAGCTTGGGGATGCTACGCATCCCACCTCTCTTCATCAACAATTATCATTCAGTCTATGTTGAGCCTAAACTTTTATTCGTTCACATGATGCGTGCTATTCTTGGAGTGCTATTTTTCTTTTGCGTGCTGTTTAATAAAATACTTAAGATCTGAAATTCTTAGATGAGAGAGTCTTCACATAGTTATTTAATTGTTGACTACGCATTGATCTTCACTTCTATCTTTTTGGAGTAGTTTGTCATTCACTCTCGTGCTTCACTTATATCCTATGAGTAAATAGTTGAATGAATTGAATATCATAAATCTGAAATTAAATATGCTTCATATGCTTATCCCATGGGGAGTAATGACTTCACACATAACAAGTATAGGTGGTAAAATTTATTGAAAGTTAGCAAACACCGCATTGGTCACTTGAACAATTCATGAAAGAATATTGAAGGAAGAGAGATTCCACATATAAATATACTATCTTGGACATCTTCTATGATTGTGAGCTCATTAATTATTTTCAAACTCGAGCAAATTAGATAAAATTGGATAAGGAAGACAACTTAATGAGTTATGTTTGGGTATATTTGTATAGAAGTTATATTGTTATGGATCCTCCAACATGTGTGCTTGCTTCCACCTCATACTAGCCAAAACTTCCGCACCAAGTAGAAATACTACTTGTGCATCCAAACACCCTTAAACCCAAAGTTGTTCCATATGAGTCCACCATACCTACCTATATGCGGTATTTACCTGCCGTTCCAAGTAAATTTGCATGTGCCAAACTCTAAACCTTCAAATAATATTCTGTTTTGTATGCCCGAATCGCTCATATAGTGACTAGGGGCTGTCAGTATCTTCCATGCTAGGTGGGTTATTCTCACGATATGTGTTGATTCACTATCATTCACGAGAAAGTGGCTGGTATTCGGGATGCCCAGTTCCATGCTCAAAAATCAAATCAAAATATAATGAAACAAAACTCCCCCAGGATTGTTGTTTGTATGGACGGTACCCGTGGATTCGGCTCGCCGTTGAGTGTGATTGATTGGTGGAGGAGGAGTTAAAACTTTACCATTCTATTTGGGAACCGCCTATAATGTATCTAGCATGGAAGATACCGAGATCTCTCGGTTGTTATGTTGACAATGAAAGAATACCGCTCAAAATCATTATTCATCTCTGTTTTAAAAGCTCGAGCTCTGGCACCTTTGCAAATCAATGCTTCCCTCTGTGAAGGGCCTATCTTTTACTTTCTAGTACTTACCTTTATGCAAGAGTCATGGTGATCTTCACCACTTCCTATATTTCGCCTTTTTCTCTTGGAAAGCGTCATGTGTTGGGGAATGATCTAGATATATATATCCACACAAATATATTTGATCATGAATTATTATTGTTGACAATTATCTATATGATAAATAAGTTGGGAGGCGAAACATTAAGCCCCTATCTTTCTCTGTGTTCGATGGATGCTATTTGTTCTAAAAATACGCTTTGAGTGTCAATAATCATGGAAGACTATATGATAGTTGAGTATGTGGAATTTGCTAAATCAAAGCTCTTACATAGACCCTTCCTAAAAATAAGATGAATTGCAATTGTTTGATGACTAGGAATATGGTTTGGTAGTTTTCAAGAAACTTTCTGGTCTATACTTTAACATGTGAATAGCTTGTTACTTGATCTTGAGAAGTTTTATGAGATGAGCTACTGTTTATGGTTTATATTGATGCTAGAAAAAGTGATTGGAATTATCATTGATCAAACTTGTGCACTTGCTAGCATTCACACTTCATAAATTATTTCTTTTATCATTTACCTACTCGAGGACGAGCAGGAATTAAGCTTGGGGATGCTGATACGTCTCCAACGTATCTATAATTTATGAAGTATTCATGCCTTGTTTACAATAATTTTATATGATTTTGGTATGATTTTATTAGAACTAACATGGACTGACGCTGTTTTCAACAGAACTACCATGGTGTCGTTTTTGTGTGCAGAAATAATAGTTCTCGGAATGGGCAGAAAATTTACGGAGAATATTTTTGGAAAATATAAAAAATACTAGAGCAAAAAGATAGCAGAGAGAAGTCCCGAGGCAGCCACAAGCCTAGGGGGCGCCCCCCTAGGGTGCGCCCCCCTGGCTTGTGAGCCCCTCGGGAACCCCCTTGACGTGAAACCGACGCCAAAAATTCCTATAAATACCAAAACCCCCAGAAAGAAACCTAGATCGGGAGTTCCGCCGCCGCAAGCCTCTGTAGCGACGAAAAACCAACCGGGAGCCCGTTCCGGCACCCTGCCGGAGGGGGAAACCATCACCGGAGGCCATCTTCATCATCCCGGCGGTCTCCATGACGAGGAGGGAGTAGTTCACCCTCGGGGCTGAGGGTATGTACCAGTAGCTATGTGTTTGATCTCTCTCTCTCGTGTTCTTGAGATGACACGATCTTGATGTACCGCGAGCTTTATTAATATAGATGAATCATATGGAGTTTTCCCCTCTCTATCTTCTTGTGATGAATTGAGTTTTCCCTTTGAAGTTTTCTTATCGGATTGAGTCTTTTAAGGATTTGAGAACACTTGATGTATGTCTTGCGATGGGATATCCATGGTGACAATGGGATGTTCTATTGATCCACTTGATGTATGTTTTGGTGATCAACTTGTGGGTTCCGTGACCTTGGGAATCTATGCATAGGGGTTGGCACATGTTTTCCTCTTGACTCTCCGGTAGAAACTTTGGGGCACTCTTTGAAGTTCTTTGTGTTGGATTGAACATGATGAATCTGAAATTGTGTGAGGCATATCGTATAATCAAGCGCATGGGTACTCGTGGTGACATTGGAGTATCTAAGTGACATTAGGGTTTTGGTTGATGTGTATCTTAAGGTGTTATTTTAGTACGAACTCTAGGGCTGTTCGTGACACTTATAGGGATAACTCATAAGATTGATCAGAAAAGATAACTTTGAGGTGGTTTCGTACCCTACAATAATTTCTTCGTTTGTTCTCCGCTATTTGTGACTTTGGAGTGAACTCTTTGTCGCACGTGAGGGATTTACATATGATTCAACAATGTCTGTATTGTTGAGAGAACTTGCACTAGTGAAAGTATGAACCCTAGGCCTTGTTTTCAAGCATTGCAATACCGTTTGTGCTCACTTTTGTTACTTGCTACCTTGCTGTTTTTATATTTTCAGATTACAAAAACCTATATCTACCATCCATATTACACTTGTATCACCATCTCTTCGCCGAACTAGTGCACCTATACAATTTACCATTGTATTGGGTGTGTTGGGGAAACAAGAGACTCTTTGTTATTTGGTTGCAGGGTTGTTTGAGAGAGACCATCTTCATCCTACGCCTCCCACGGATTGATAAACCTTAGGTCATCCACTTGAGGGAAATTTGCTACTGTCCTACAAAACTCTGCACTTGGAGGCCCAACACGAGTATACAAGAAGAAGGTTGCGTAGTAGACATCAGCTCTCCGACAGGGATCTGCAGCCTTTCAACCACCTTAGGGGAAATCAAGTTCAACCCTGCCCCGCCGTCAACTAACATCTTGGTTACTTTGAGGTTGCGGATTGTTGGGGAGAGCAACAACGGCAAACATCCGACCGCAGTGGTGCGATCAGTATGATCCTCTTCATCAAAGATGATAGGCGTGCGGGACCATTTGAGTGGCCTCCTGGAATCTGCAGTTGGCTCCACAATGTTGATCTGACGCGCCCATTGTTTGAACTGGCGGTGAGAGGAATGCAAGGATGCACCCCCGTCAACACACATGGCTTCAGTTGCCTTCTGGAACTCTTGATCACTAGATCCTTCATCATCCTCATCATCACTCATGTCGTCTCCTTCTTTCCTCTCACGGCCTCTAGCAGGTTTCTCCTTCTGCTGCGGGGCCTTGCCGCGGCGGCCTCCTCTAGTACCATGGCCCTTCCTGGCAGCTCCATCTTGCCCCTTCTCCTTGCCGCGCTTCTCGTATTCAGCCTTCTACTTCTCAGCAAGCTGCTCAACTTGGCGGCATTCTTCGAGATCATGGCCCTTGGTGTGGTGGATTTTGCAGTACGACCTGTCGGACTTTCCGGTTTTCTCTGCTGTTGCGGCCTCCCGGCAATCAGCGCACACGGCAGCTCCCTTGCCGGAGGTCTCTGCCTTGGCCTTCTTGCCGGCAGCGAGATTACCAGAGCTAATACTGCTTTCCCTTTGCGCTTCTTGCTACGTCCTCGGCTTCTCCCTTTCGAGCCGAGGGCATCGTCGTCGTCATCTGAGTCGACTTCGACGCCAGCCTCCTCTCCAGGGAGTCGCTTTCCTTCCTCAGCACGAGCACACTTGTCCGCCAACGTGTATAGCTCATTGACGGTCTTGGGGAGCTTTACATTCATCTTGGCCTGCATCCTCCTGTTGCGCACATTCGAATGGAATGCGGCAATCACGACTGCGGGGTGTATCTCCGGGATATTGCGGTGCACTCGGCTGAATCTCTGGATGTATTTCTCCAGGGTCTCTCCTTCCTTCTACGGAAGGACTTGCTGGTCGCTGGGCTGTCCTGGCTCCTGGTGGCCACCTGTGAAGACGCCGGCGAACTCGTTGCACAGATCAGCCCATGATGAGGTAGAGTTTTCCGGCAGGTGCATCAGCCACGATCTCACATTTGGCTTGAGAGCCAAAGGGAAATAATTGGCGAGCACCTTCTCATCTCTTCCTCCGGCGGCTTGAACGGCGATCGTGTAGATGCCTAGGAACTCCGCCGGGTTTAGCTTCCCGTCATATTTTTCCGTCAGCTCAGGCTTGAAGGCTTGGGCCGACGGCCAGCGGACCTGTCGCAACTCGCGAGTGAAGGCGGGGCACCCAACCTCATAAGGCAGGTACCCGCCAACACTGGGCGCGGGGTCACCAGCGTCTGGGCTGTTGCGCTTGTCGGATTGGCGGTGTGCTTTCCGGCGCTGCTCGATGCTGATGCGCGCGTCTTCCCTCCGCTGGTCCTTCAGGACACGCTGCTGGTCCCGATGATCGTGTGAGCCATACGAGACCATAGATGCCTTGTCAGGCTCGTCTGCATGCGGAGCTTGTCGTGGCTGCCTCTGGGCCTGTTGTTGCAGAGGGGATTGCACCGTTGGCGCGGCCCCCTCGACGCGACCGTCAGTCCGGGACACCGTCGCCGTCCGCGGGTATCTTGATGGCTCTGCATGCTGCGACTTGTTGGCTTCGAGGAAACCGATCAAACTCTGGATGATGGTCTCCACTCATCCATCTTGTTAGCCATTGCTTCCGCTGCTTTGGCTGGCATGGCTAAGGAGGCGGACCGCGACGTCGCTCAACTCCTGGTGGAACCAAGAGGTGTGTCACCGTGCACCGGTCGCCAAGGCGGTCTGATGTGGAAGAGGTCGAGCTTGTGGGTCTACGGTCCCGCTCGGCGCCCCGTCTTGCTCCGGGTGAGGCACGTCTCCAGCAGTCGGGCCTGCAACAGGAGCTGCTGGAGGGCCATGGCCGCCCCCAGAATGGGCACCGCTGCTGCGACCGCGGCCACTAGTGCGGCGCGGAGGTGGAGACGGATTGTTCTCCCCTCCTGTGGTGCTAGGGGTGGGCTCGCCAAGATGTTGTTGCTGTTGCTCTACTTCGGCTGCAGGAGACACGATGGTGGCGCCGCCTGCGCCAGCTGTGTCGCCTATGACGCCCGCCTCATTCGTCACCGCCGCGGTGCAAATGGCATCCGTGGCCGTGTGTGAGGGAGCCTTCGAAGTGGAAGGATGTGTGGTCGTGCAGGTCTTGTTCTTGGGAGCCATGGATGAAGAAGACGGTGATGAATATCAACGCGCTGTCCATGGCCTCAGGTTCGCGCAAAAGAAGCATGCCCCCTACCTGGCACGCCAAAGATGTTGGCGCACGGATGCACACGATCACCTATGGGACCAGAGGCCCCTTTGTGGTTCGGTGATACGTCTCCAACGTATCTATAATTTTTGCTTGTTCCATGATGTTATATTATCATTCTTGGATGTTTTACAATCATTTTATACCAACTTTGTATCACTTTTTGGGACTAACCTATTGACATAGTGCCAAAGTGTCAGTTGCTGTTTTTGCTTGTTTTTTACGTCGCAGAAAATCAATACCAAACGGAGTCCAATCGCGGCGAAACTTTTTGGAGATTTTTTCTGGACCAGAAGACACCCAGTGGGACAAAGAAGTACCGGGGGAGTGGGCTGAGGAGACCACAACCCACCAGGGCGCGCCAGGGGGGCCTCGGCGCGCCCTGATGGGTTGTGCCCTCCTCGGGGCCCCTCTCCACCGCCTCTGATGCCTATAAATTCCCAAATATTTCAAAAAACCTAGGGGAGTCAACGAAACACAATTCCAGCCGCCGCAAGTTCCAGAACCTCGAGATCCAATATAAACACCATCACGGAGGGGTTCATCTTCCTCATAGGTGCCTCTCCGATGATGCGTGAGTAGTCAACCATAGAACTACGGGTCCGTAGGCAGTAGCTAGATGGCTTCCTCTCTCTCTCTCTCTCTTATGATTCTCAATACAATGGTCTCTTGGAGATCTATTTGATGTAAACTTTTGCGGTGTGTTTGTTGGGATCCGATGAATTTTGAGTTCATGATCAGTTTCTATCCATGAATATTATTTGAGTCTTCTTTGATCTTTTGTATGCATGATTACTTATAGCCTCGTATTTCTTATCCGAATCTTTGGTTTAGTTAGGCCGACTAGATCGATTTTTCTTGCCATGGGAAGAGGTGCTTTGTGATGGGTTCGATCTTGCGGTGTTCTTTCCCAGTGACAGAAGGGGCAGCAAGACACGCATGTATCATTGCTATTATGGATAAAAAGATGGGTTCTATTCCTACATGAATAGATCTTGTCTACATCATGTCATCGTTCTTATTGCATTACTCCGTTTTTCCATGAACTTAATACACTAGATGCATGCTGGATAGCGGTCGATGTGTGGAGTAATAGAGGTAGATGCAGGCAGGAGTCGGTCTACCTATCTTGGACGTGATGCCTATATAATGATCATCGCCTTAGATATTGTCATGACTATTCGATTTTCTATCAATTGCCCAACAGTAATTTGTTCACCCACCGTGCGCTATACTCATGAGAGAAGCCACTAGTGAACCCTACGGCCCCCGGGTCTACTTTTCCAACATATTGCTTTCAGATCTACCTTTTTGCAATCTTTGTTTTCAGATCTACAAAACCAAAAACCCAAAAACATATTGCTGCATATTTTCTCTTTTTATTTTGTGTTCTTGAGAGATCTATCTCTCCTATCTATCACTACCTAATCTATCTTTTTACCGTAGAGAGATTGACAACCTCTCTTTCGCGTCGGGTTGCAAGTATTTGTTGTTTGTGTGCAGGTGCTGCATATTGGGTGGTGGTGATCCTCCTACTGGTTCGATAACCTTGGTTTCATAACTGAGGGAAATACTTACCGTCGATGTGCTGCATCATCCCTTCCTCTTTGGGGAAATACCAATGCAGTCTCAAGCCACGTCAAAGGAATTTCTAGCGCCGTTGCCGGGGAGGAAGCGGTCTCTTCTACGTGCCTATCGTAGGTGCCGAGGGGACTCCATCATCATATACCAGGTTCCTAATCACAAATCTCATCTCCTTGCAATTACATTATTTGCCATTTGCCTCTCGTTTTCCTCTCCCCCACTTCACCAATTTGCCGTTTTATTCGCCCTCTTTTTCGTTTGCCCTTTTTCTCGCCGGATCTCTTCCTTGCTTGCAATCTTGTTTGCATAGTAACGATGACTCAAGAGAACACCAAGTTGTGTTTTTTTCCAATACTAATAACAATGATTTTATTAGTACTCCGTTTGCTCCTCCCGCCACTAGTGTGGAGTATTGTTATATTAATGCCGCTTTGTTGAATCTTGTCATGAAAGATCAATTTGCCGGCACTCCTAATGAGGATGCCGCGTCCCATCTAAACACGTTTGTAGAATTGTGTGATATGCAAAAGAAAAAAGATGTGGACAATGATATTGTTCAGTTGAAACTATTTCCTTTTTCCTTGCAGGATCGTGCAAAAATTTGGTTCTCATCTTTGCCTCGCAATAGTATCGATTCTTGGAATAAGTGCAAGGATGCTTTTATCACTAAGTATTTTCCGCCCGCGAAAATTATTTCCCTTAGGATGCACATCATGAATTTTAAGCAACTTGAGCATGCACATGTTGCACAATCTTGGGAAAGAATGAAGTTGATGCTAAGAAATTGTCCTACTCATGGTTTAAATCATTGGATGATCATACAAAAAATTTATGCGGGATTGAATTTTGTCTCTAGAAATCTTTTAGATTCTGTTGCGGGTGGTACTTTTATGGAGATTACTTTGGGTGAAGCTACTAAATTTCTAGATAATATCATGGCTAATTACTCTTAATGGCATACCGAAAGAGCACCTACTAGTAAAAAAGTTAATTCGATTGAGGAAATTAGTACTTTGAGTGATAAGGTTGATGCTTTGATGAAATTGGTAGCTATTAAAAATGCTCCTATTGATCTTAATGATGTGCCTTTGCCTACCTTGATTGAGCAAAATAGTGATTCCATAGATGTGAATGTTGTCTCGCGAAACAATTTCAATAACAATGCTTATAGAGGTAATTTTAATCCTAGGCCTTTTCCTGGAAATTCCTCTAGTAATTATGGTAATTCCTATGGTAATTCTTCTTACAATAATAATAGGAACTCCTCTGATCTTGAGAGTAATATTAAAGAATTTATCAATGCGCAAAAGGCTTTCAATACTATGATAGAAGAAAAGTTGAATAAGATTGATGATATGTCTAGAAGCATTGATAGAATTTCTCATGATGTTGAAAATCTCAAGTTGAAAGCTTTTGTGCCTAAGATTGATGAATCTATTAAAGCATTATATGTCTCTATGGATGAAAGTAAGAAAAGAACCGCTATGCTTAGAGCTAAAAGAGAAATCTTAGAAAAATCGTTTTCTAGTGATTGCCTTCATAAAAAAGATGAAGATCTTAAAGTGATTGGTGTTTCTTCTATTGATTATTCCTTGTTTAGTAATATTAAAATTGATAATGAAGGGAGTGAAGTATAGTCAAATTTATCTAGAAGGCGTCCCAATAATTTGGAGGGTGAAAATCTTGATGAAATTTTTGATATAAGTGGGTTTGAAGAGGTCAAAACTTTAACTAGTGATGTGCCCACTATTTTTGATTGTAAAGACTTTAATTATGATAGTTGCTCTTTGATTGAATGCATTACTTTGCTGCAATCCATGTTGAATTCACCCCATGCTTATGAGCAAAATAAAGCTTTTACTAAACATATCATTGATGCCATGATGAAATCTTTTGAAGAAAAGTTGGAGCTGGAGATTTCTTGTAACAGCCCGAGACCGACGCTCCAGAAGATTCCCCTTTTATTTCCATTCTCGTCTTGTGTTTCGTTTGGTTGTTGCATTCATCATCGCATCATTCGCATCATCTGCATAGCATCGGCATTTTTTCAACATGAGTTTTCAAAATTTGCATCCATTCGTATTCGCAGGTTCTCTCCGTTGTTGCCGTCGTCCGTTTCGAGTCCAACCACACATGCACGCGCCAACGGCACCGTTAAAATATTGTTTTTAAAGTGCGCGTAAAATATTCTCGGATTGGGTCGGAACTTGGCGTGCGGTCTTGTTATATTGTAGGTGGACTGCCTGCCAAATTTCGTCGCAATCAAAGCTCGTTTGATACCCGAACGGTCAACCCTAGCAGCGCGGTCATCGGTTTATTTATCAGACATTTCGGTGTCTTAAAAAAACCTCGTGTCACGGGCCGCAAACCTCCCTCTCATCTCCACCTAGCCCATCTACCCAGCCCAACCACAGCCCACCTACACCTACCTAGCCCGAGGGCGCAACCGGAGCCGTCCGATCGGAATCGGAGGGCTCAGAAACGCCCAACAACCACCTAACCCTAGCCCCTGCCTATATAAACACCTCCCACATGCCATTTTGGGCATCCCTAGCCCTCTCCCACATCGGATCCGGCGCTGCCAGCCCCTGCCCGCCACTTTGCGCGCCACCATAGGCCAGCAGCCGCCTGCGCTGCCGTTTTCGGCCAACGGGAGGCCACCACATCGCCCTGGCCTCCCCACCAGCCGCCCGCGGCCTGCCAGGCATGGGGCAGGCCCGCCCGGGGCTGGCCGAGCCCGCCAGCCACCCGACCGGCCCGAGCGCCGCCCCGCGCCATGCGTGCCTCCCAGCTGCCTCCGCCCGAGCGCCGCCGCGCCTCCCCCTGCGCGTTGCCTCCTCCACCGCAGCTCTCCGCCGCCGTCAGCCTTCGCGCTGCCACCCCGCTCTACTCCTCCGCCCACGTGCGCCACAACGCCCTCGCCTCGACTGCGTCGCCCGGGAGCCACAGCCACCGCTGCCCGCTCGCCGCAGCCGCCGCCTCTAGCTTACCGCCGGCGCTCGCCAGCTCGCGACCGGCGCCCTCCGTCCAGATTTGGGGCGCTGCCGCCCGGATCCGGTCGCCCCGACCCCGCCGGCGGCCCCTGGCCTCCCCGGCGTTGCCCTCCGCGCTGCGGCCGCCGACGATGGGCGCGCCTCCTGCCGAGGGGATGGCATCGTCCCCGGACGGACAGGCCCGTCCATCCAAACGGGTGCCCATTCCCGTACCGCCCCGTCCCGGATCCCTTCGTCTTAGTTCTCCCAAGGGTAAAACCACTAAGTCTTTTCTGTGCCAAAATTCATCATATTGCCATGTTTAAATGCTTGTATCTAGTAAACCGTGCATCGCATGTACAAGTGTAATACATGAAAATTGATCTACTCAACATGCTCTACATGATGGTGCCCTTTGTTTGTGCATTAGGTTTCATTTGCATGCTCAAATATTCATTGCAAAAGTGCATTTCATCATAGTTTACAAATCTGTTATTTTATTCAAAGTTGTGTGGATGATTGCATCTCTGTCAGATTTCGGGCTCCGCAAAACCCTAAGGAATTCGAACCTAGGGGCATGTGCGGAGATTCCCCAACAGCTTCGCCCCTCCCAAGCTCACAACACAATAGCCTGCTCGATGGCGAGGAAGACGATGGCACCTAAGAGTTTACCAAGGTTCGGGCCGCTGCGAAGCGTAAAACCCTACTCCTGCTTTTGGTGTATTGCCTCGCGAGGAGGTTTGTGGATGAACTAGTACAGCGGAGTGTTTTCGGGGTGGATTCTCCCTTTTCTACCGTGCTACTTGGTCTCTATTTATAGCGGCTCAGGTCCTCTTCCCTTATCGCAAGGGCGGGAAGGGATCCCACCACGGCCAAATTCGAAAGGGGACAGGAGGTACATCTTATCCTGACGAAAGGCGGTCTTTGCCTGCAAAGTTGGTGGTGGTCACGCGGTGGTGGGCTCGCTGGTGACATCCGTCCTGCTGCGCTCACTGACCCGGTCTTGTTGCACCGGAATGGAAACCTTTGACATCCGTCCTGCAGCGCTCGTTGACCCGTCCTTGTCGCCTTTGCACAAAAGAGGAAACTGCTCCCTCTGGCGTGCTGGCGCCCGCCTGGCCTGGCTGTTGTTACCCCTGACCTCCTCAGGCCCGACGTTGCATAGAGATCTCCGCCGCTAGGGAGGAGGCCTGAGGAGGCCTTCCCCTTCCGCCTTGACGCTACCCTTCTCGCGGGGATGGACCCCTCGCGGGGGTCTTGTCTTGAGCGAGGCCGCACAAGGCCGTACGGACCGCCAGGTGGGCCACGCCTTCAGCCGCAAGCACGCAAGTCTGCGTACCCTGGTATCCAGAACACCGACAGTAGCCCCCGGGCCCAAGGCGCGCTCGAGCCGGCTTCGAGGGGAAAGTCGAAGGGGGTGTCCCGGAGCGCCCCGGGCTCCTATTGCTTGTGGGCCTGGTTTGGCGTGTGGTGCTTGGTGGGGCGCGGGCGCGCCGCCCCGTGTCTTGTTGGCAACTGCCCGAACCGACAAAAGCCTGATGCCCAGCGCTGAGCCATTATTGCTTTCCTCTTTTGCACCCTTGCTCTTCTTTCCGGATCTCCATCCCTTGCGCGAACCTCCCCAGATCTCAGCACCGCTCCACCCTCTTTCTTGCTCCCTTTGCCTCTGAAGCTTCTCGATGGCTCCCGCCGGCAAGTCGAAGCCTGAGGTCCAGGGCTTGGCTTCTACTCCTATCTTGTCGGCGCTCTCAGAGTCCACCATAGTGAAGGATGGGGACCTTGCCCCGCTGCTCCCGTCGACGGCCGATGACTCCAATGAGTGGAAGCGGACTTTGATATGGTGCGGCTCCGCGGAGGGGCGTCGCCTGGCCAAGTCGTCCTATCCTTTCTTCCTCCACAGCGTCTTCTCTGGGCTTGTCCCACCTTTCTCCGCGTTCTACACCACCGTCCTCGCGCACTACCGGATCCAGGCCCTCCACCTTCAGCCCAACTCCATCCTGCTCATGTCCGTGTTTGCCTTCTACTACGAGGCTTTCGTGGGCGTGAGGCCGTCGGTGGCCCTGTTCCACCATTTCTTCAGCTTGCGTCTTCATAACGAGGCTCAGCGGTCAGCATGCGTCTCCTTCGTCGCGGTCCAGAGCGGGAACATGTTCTTCAAGGCCGGGAAGAAGGTGGAGAACTTCAGGAACCGTTGGGTCTTCTTCGATCTCTAGGGCATCGACCCCCGCCTGGAGATCCCCAAGGGGCTGCCGGAGAAGATCCCGGCGTGGAGCTCCGCGAAGCTCTCTGACCCCCGAGCCAAGCCCGTTCTGGAGCGGGTCCTTCGGGACATCAGCGCCCGGAAGTTGACTGGGGGAATGATAGTGAAGGAGTTCCTGGTGCAGCGCCTGGCGCCCCTCCAGGCTCATTCGTGGCCCATGTGGGACTACCAGGGTGGCGGTGACGACATGAGGCTCCCCCGCGGAGTTGAACAGGATTGTGGCGACCCTGCTTAACGGCGATCCCGGGGATCTTCCCGAGGCCTAGGTCCCGCTGTACTGCCATGGCGACAAGGCTGAGTTGGTCGCCGCGATGCCCAGCTTCGACGAGTTGGGGCTCTCTCCGGCCGAGAGCCCCGGCGCCCCTGTGGCGGTGTCTTCCGATGACACCGTCGATGGAGGGGACTCGGGGGAGATGGTGGATGACGACCTGGAGGAGGTGTCTCCTCCGTCACGGAATGCCCTTCTCCGCGGCTTCGATGACGACGACGCCGGCAAGCCCCCTGCTGCAAGTCCTCCGCGACTCGCCGGGGTCCTCAGGGGTCCAGGCCCTACACCTCGGGCCGCCCGATCTGCCTGCCGGGTGACCCCAAGGAAGCGCGAGGCTGGGCCTCCTCCGGAGCCCCCAGCTCACGTTGGTACGGTGGCCGAAGCGCTCGCCTCGCCCCTGCCCGAGCTGCAACTCGCAGGCTAGGCGGCCGCGTCCGGGGCTGGCACGACCTTGCCGGTCGCGACTGCTTCAAGCGATTCCACCACTCCTCCGCGCGGCGGCAGCACCTTGGAGAAGGACGGAGGCCTCCCCGCCTTTGGTGATGTGGAGAGGAAGAGGAAGTGGGTTGACGTCGAGGAGTAAGTAATACCGCTTGGTTTCGTGCTGCCTTCCAGTGGTTTATGTACTGATGGGCCTCTCTTTGTCTGACAATTAGGGGTGCCGCCGTGCCGAAGTCGAGGAAGAAGAAGGCCGGTGTCAAGCCAAGGGCGCCCTCCGACGCGACGCCTGCTCCTGGTGCCTTGTCGCCGCCTGACGAGGCGCTGGTGGTCGGGGGCGAGGAGGCCCGCGGGGCGACTCTCCTTGTCGCGGCCATGGAGCCCCCGATGCCTGCGGAAGAGGCCATCTCCGCCTCCGGGGGCAGACCCGTGCTGCAGCCCGAGGGCCAGCTGGGTGTAGAGTTGCCTGCCCCTTCCTTGTCCATGGTGGCGGTCCAGCCACCGGTGCCTTCTGCCCTTCATACCTCCGCTCCTCCGGAGGCGGCCCCTGATGCAGTACAGCCGCCGCCCCCGGGCCATGTCCTGGTGCCACCGACACGTGGCCCTCTGGTTGAGTCAGGCACCCTGGACGGGGCCTACTCCGCCTTGGATCAGGTCCGAGGCGCTCTAGGTGGCGTTGACGATCGCCTCGCAAGGGGGCGCCTGGGTCTTCTTTCTGGGTGGCTCCAATCTGATGCCTCGGCCATGGCGTTTTGGGGCCAAGCCGAATCCGCCATGGCTGTGAGCAGGGAGGAGGCCGCGTCGGCCAGGGCAGCCCGAGACGCTGCACTGGCTGACACAGAGTCTGCCATGAAGCGCTGTGACGAGGCGGAGGCCCGCCTGAAGGCCCTTCAAGAGGACAAATCCGCACTTGCGGAGAGGCTCCGCCAACGGGAGGAGGACCTCAAGGCCTGCGAGGTCAAGATCGCCGATCATGACTCCGCACTGTCCAAGGCGGCGGTCGACCTGGCCGCCGAGCGCGGGCGGCAGGACGAGTTGAAGGAGGAAGTGGCTGTGGAGAGGGCCCGGCTTGCCTCTAGGGAGGAGTCCCTCGCCGCGGCTGAGGAGAATAAGGCTGCGGATCTCGAGGCCTTACCCTCCATCGAGCTCAGGCTCCGCGGGGCGTTGCAGTCCATCTGCCGAGGGGGATTCTCAGAGCCCCTCGCGGCTCCTGAGGGCGGCTTCGTTGGGCTCTCTTCGAAGCTCGCCGAGGTACTTGAGGGTGCCGTCGCTAGGGTGGAGAACATTTTGGAGAGTGAGTGCCGCGACCTCTTCTCCGAGGCCGCGACACGCGTCTTCAGCCACCTCTACCTTCGTGAGCCGAGCTTCGACATCGGCTACGTGATTCGCCCAGTCGATCCTGGAGTTCGCGCCGCTACAGCGACGGTTGTGGAGGGCGCCGTGGACGCGCTGATGAAGAAGTTCGCCTGCATCGCTGTTCCCTCGGCTCCGCCTGGCACTGCGAGGGCTACCGATGACGATGACAGCGGCATCGACGTTGACAATGAGCTCCCCACGACCGGGGCGAGCGGTGGTGCCAGCTCCTCTTAGCTTCTTTTCCTGGGTCGTCCCCTGTAATGTTTATCGTGCCTCGTGGAGGCGTCAGACTCGTTTGCATTTTCACAGACATTTTAATGCTTGTACTGAGTGCTAAGTTGTGTGATTTTGTTTCTTCACTCCGTTTCCTTCCTGCTTGCTGTAGCGCTCTGCGTCGGCAGGGCCCGGTCCCGCACATACCTCGGCCGCCATTGGGGCGTCCGGATCGCCAGGATGATGCCAAAAGGTGAGGGGCTACGAAACCAGTGAGGCCCCTGAGTCGCGATGCTCAGGGGTCCCCCTTGACGTGCGAGCTGCCCTCATGAAGGGAACGCGGCGAAGACAGGGTTGATTTGGGGATTTGGAGCGCTTTGAGCTCTGCGTTGGCAGGGCCCGGCCTCGCGCGTACCTCGACCGTCATTGGGGCGTCCGGATCACCAGGACGGTCCCAAGAGGCGAGGGGCTACGAAGCCAGTGAGGCTCCTGAGTCGCGATGCTCAGGAGTCCCCCTTGACGTACGAGCGGCTCCCATACCTTCGTTTTTGTCCAGGGGATACGCGTGAAGACCAGGTGCCAGGGACCTGGTGAGGTGGCGTAGCCTCCTCGCAACCCCCTCACGCGTGCATCCCGGGGGAATGTCGCGAGATGGAGCCGCGAGGAGCCATCCTGAGGTTGAATGCACCCGCTGAGGCACCCTCAGTTGTTTATCCCCAGCGCGGAGCATAGGGCTTCCACGTTGCGTGGATATAGCCATTGGTGGGCCGTGTCGTCCACCAGCGCGGAGCATAGGGCTTCCACTTGGGCGTGGGAACGGAACCCCTCCGCGTCCTCAGGGGGCTCCGGACATGTACAGCCCATCAAGTTCATACGCGTGGCCAGCACGGTAGACCTGGGAGGTGTATATGGGCGACATGAGACAGCTCAGGTCTCACGTGGCCCTACCTCAAAGGCGGGTTGCGCCTGAATCTTCCAGTGTGAATCGCCGCTTCAAGTCCTGTATATTTTGGAGAAACCTGCGCCGAGTGGATTTCCAAGGGCCATCGCTTGAGAAGGCCAAACACCAATGGCCCTAGGAGGTGACGTGAACGGGGCCGGCCCGCCAGACAGAGCTCAGCCATTGGGTTTATCGACGCTGCAGGGATGGACCAAAGCACAGACGCCGTGCCTAGTCTTCTCATGCGACAGCTCCGAGGAGAAAACACCCGGCGCATGGCCCCTAGGGCGGCAAAAGGCCGACCGGAACCGTGCCGCGCGCCCTGACTCACCCACCCCCGATTAGATCATGCGAGGGCGAAGCACCAAGGGCCATGCGAGGTGACGTACATGGGGCCGGCCCGCGAGACAGAGCTCGACCACTTGGGTTTTTCGACGCTGCAGGGACGGACACGAGCACAGACGCCGTGCCAGCCCTTAATCATGAGGCGGTCGAGGGCCGTCTCATTAGGGCACAGCGACATTCATGGCGGCGAAGCACCGAGCACGCAGGTCGAAATACTTAGGGAAATAGATTGAAAGCATGTAAAAGTCCTAATCACACGGGAAAACGTGGCTGGGGTGAGTTCTAGCCATCCGAGGATAATGCAGCCCGATGGGCGCCCTCTAAACTGAGCAAACCAAAAAGGTTACCTGAGCAAACCGAAAAGTTACCTGGTACTAGATAAATGGATCACCTGGCGGCGATGCCGCTGGGGCACGGAGGTAGTCGCAGGAGCTCGGCCTTGTGCCTCCGCAAGCTCGGCCTTCATGAGCCCGTCGCCTCCGGAGGCTCGGGGCTCCTGCTCGGGCCCGGCACCTCCTCCAACTCCTCATGGTGCCTGGCCTAGTATGGCGCGAACATGGCCCGGGCAAGGCGCTGGAACGTGTCAGCCGCGTTCGCCAGCCCAAAGGGCATGCTGACGTGGTTGCGCGGGTAGGGCCTGCCGTGGTTGACGCGCGTCGGCCAGAAGATGTCTGATGATGTAGCCCTGTTGATGCTAGGTACGTTGACGCAGATGCGCGGCGCGCCGCCCGGATTAAGTCTGGCGACGGCAATGGGGGGCGCGGGGCCGCGCTCTCCTCGCACAGCCTGTGCTTCCTGAAGCTCCTCGATTGCTCTGGTGATGAACTCCCGCGGACTTGGCGCCTCGCGTTGTGCTCCTTGCTCTGACGGGTGCATGCCGGCGCACGCCCCCAAGTTGTGCCCAAGCTCCTCTCTTGTCTCACTGGTCAGGTTGGTAGTCCTCCGTGTGGAAGCCCCCAAGCCCGGCCCAAGAGAAGCGCCGGGCGCACCTTCCTGTGCGACGGAGGAAGGGGCCTGTGCCCCAGGCACGGATCCTGAGGCATCGTCCTTAGGGTTTTCAGCCCCCTGGCGTCCCTTGGATAGGAGCTGCTTCTTCTTCTTGGGGGCGTCCTCATGGGGGAGGGCACCTCCCTCATCGTCCGACTGCTCGGCAGCCACGGCACGGTAGGCGCGCTCGAGGGAGCAGACGGCGTCCTTCTCATCGCAGGCGATAGTGATGACGCCACCACTTTCCGGCATCTTGAGCACGTTGTAGCCATGGTGGGTCACCGCCATGAACTTGGCAAGGGCTGGGTATCCAAGGATCGCGTGGTATGGGAGGTGGATGTGGGCGACGTCAAAGGTGAAGATCTCGGTGTGGTAATTGTTGCGCCCGCCGAACGTGACGGGCAGGCGCACCTGCCCGATTGGGACCGTGGAGCCGTCAGTGACTCCTGGGAAGGGCTTGGTCGGCATGAGCTGGTCATAAGGCACTTGGAGCATCTCGAACATCTCGATGGAGAGGACATTGAGTCCGGCGCCGCCGTCGATGAGGGTCTTGGTGACGAGGACGTTGCTGATGGTGGGCGTGCACAGCATGGGGAGCGCGCCCGCCATGGCTGAACATCTGAGTTGATCCTTGGAGTTGAAGGTGATGGTGCACTGGGACCACTTGAGGGGGCGCGCGGACTCAAGCTTTGGAAGCGCCGCGTTCACCTCCCATGAAAACTGCTTGAAGATGCGGTTCGAGGTCGGGGCCTCGGCGCCGCCCAAGATGCAAGTTATTGCCCTGACCTCCTGGAAGCCCCCTGCCCCGTCGTTCTGCCTGTCCTCTTCCTTCCTTCTGGGTGGAGGCGGCAGCGGGGGAAGGCCGGCCTCGCGAGGGTGGACCTCACGAGGCTAACCTCGGCGTGACCCCTCCGGAGGCTCGTCACGCTAGCGGTCCACACGAGCTTGATCGCGCCAGCGGTCCTCCCGAGGCTGGTCTCGTCACCCGTGACATGGGCACGATTGTCCCAGCGGCCCCTGCCACGGCCTCCACCACGTCCATAGCCGCGGCCGGTGCACCCAGGGCACCGGCCGAAGTGCTCGTCGCGTGGATATAGCCATTGGTGGGCCGTGTCATCCACCTGCGCGGAGCATAGGGCTTCCACTTGGGCGTGGGAACGGAACCCCTCCGCATCCTCGGGGGGCTCCGGACATGTACAGTCCATCAAGTTCATACGCGTGCCCTGCACGGTAGAACTGGGAGGTGTATATGGGCGACATGAGACAGCTCAGGTCTCACGTGGCCCTACCTCGAAGGCGGGTTGCGCCTGAATCTTCCAGTGTGAATCGCCGCTTCAAGTCCTGTATATTTTGGAGAAACCTGCGCCGAGTGGATTTCCAAGGGCCATCGCTTGAGAAGGCCAAACACCAATGACCCCAGGAGGTGACGTGAACGGGGCAGGCCCGCCAGAGAGAGCTCAGCCATTGGGTTTATCGACGCTGCAGGGACGGACCGGAGCACAGACGCCGTGCCTAGTCTTCTCATGCGACAGCTCCGAGGAGAAAACACCCGGTGCATGGCCCCTAGGGCGGCAAAAGGCCGACCGGAACCATGCCGCGCGCCCTGACTCACCCACCCCCGATTAGATCATGCGAGGGCGAAGCACCAAGGGCCATGCGCGGTGACGTACATGGGGCCGGCCCGCGAGACAGAGCTCGAACACTTGGGTTTTTCGACGCTGCAGGGACGGACTCGAGCACAGAGGCCATGCCAGCCCTTAATCATGAGGCGGTCGAGGGCAGGCTCGTTAGGGCGCAGCGACATTCATGGCGGCGAAGCACCGAGCACGCAGGTCGAAATACTTAGGGAAATAGATTGAAAGCATGTAAAAGTCCTAATCACGCGGGAAAACGTGGCTGGGGTGAGTTCTAGCCGTCCGAGGATAATGCAGCCCGATGGGCGCCCTCTAAACTGAGCAAACCAAAAAGGTTACCTGAGCAAACCGAAAAGTTACCTGGTACTGGATAAATGGATCACCTGGCGGCGATGCCGCTGGGGCACGGAGGTAGTCGTAGGAGCTCGGCCTTGTGCCTCCGCAAGCTCGGCCTTCATGAGCCCGTCGCCTCTGGAGGCTCGGGGCTCCCGCTCGGGCCCGGCACATCCTCCAACTCCTCATGGTGCCTGGCCTGGTATGGCGCGAACATGGCCCGGGCAAGGCGCTGGAACGTGTCAGCCGCGTTCGCCAGCCCGAAGGGCATGCTGACGTGGTTGCACGGGTAGGGCTTGCCGTGACTGACGCGCGTCGGCCAGAAGATGTCCGATGATGCAGCCCTGTTGGTGCAGGGTACGTTGACGCAGATGCGCGGCGCGCCGCCCGGGTTGATGACGGCGGCGGCAACGGGGGGCGCAGGGCCGCGCTCTCCTTGCACAGCTTGTGCTTCCTGAAGCTCCTCGATTGCTCTGGTGATGAACTCCCGCGGACTTGGCACCTCGCGCCGTGCTCCTTGCTCTGACAGGTGCATGCCGGCGCACGCCCCCGAGTTGTGCCCGAGCTCCTCTCTTGTCTCACTGGTCAGGTTGGTAGTCCTCCATGTGGAAGCCCCCAAGCCCGGCCCAAGAGAGGCGCCGGGCGCACCTTCCTGTGCGAGGGAGGAAGGGGCCTGTGCCCCAGGCACAGATCCTGAGGCGTCGTCCTTGGGGTTTTCAGCCCCCTGGCGTCCCTTGGACAGGAGCTGCTTCTTCTTCTTGGGGGCGTCCTCGCGGGGCAGGGCACCTCCCTCGTCGTCCGACTGTTCGGCAGCCGCGGCACGGTAGGCGCGCTCGAGGGAGCAGACGGCGTCCTTCTCATCGCAGGCAATAGTGATGACGCCACCACTTCCCGGCATCTTGAGCACGTTGTAGCCGTGGTGGGTTACCGCCATGAACTTGGCAAGGGCTGGGTATCCAAGGATCGCGTGGTATGGGAGGTGGATGTGGGCGACGTCAAAGGTGAAGATCTCGGTGTGGTAATTGTTGCGCCCGCCGAACGTGACGGGTAGGCGCACCTGCCCGATTGGGACCGTGGAGCCGTCAGTGACTCCTGGGAAGGGCTTGGTTGGCATGAGCTAGTCGTAAGGCACTTGGAGCATCTCGAACATCTCGATGGAGAGGACATTGAGTCCGGCGCCGCCATCGATGAGGGTCTTGGTGACGAGGACGTTGCCATGGCTGAACTTCTGAGTTGATCCTTGGAGTCGAAGGTGATGGTGCACTGGGACCACTTGAGGGGGCGCGCGGCTTCAAGCTTTGGAAGCGCCGTGTTCACCTCCCGTGAAAACTGCTTGAAGATGCGGTTCGAGGTCAGGGCCTGGGCGCCGCCCAAGATGCAAGTTATTGCCCGGACTTCCTGGAAGCCCCCTGCCCCATCGTTCTGCCTGTCCTCTTCCTTCCTTCTGGGTGGAGGCGGCAGCGGGGGAAGGCCGGCCTCACTAGGGCGGACCTCACGAGGCTGACCTCGACGTGACCCCTCCGGAGGCTCGTCGCGCCAGCGGTCCTCACGAGCTTGATCGCGCCAGCGGTCCTCCCGAGGCTGGTCTCGCCACCCCTGACATGGGTCACGATTGTCCCAGCGCCCCCGCCACGGCCTCCACCACGTCCATAGCCTCGGCCGGTGCGCCCAGGGCGCCGGCCGAAGTGATCGTCGCGGACCCGTCCCGGAAGATTATGGTCGCCCACCTGTGAGGGGTTCTTCGTCCCGGCCGCGCCTTGCGCTTTGGCTCCTTGGCCTTGGTCTTCTTGTCTTCGGGCTCCACCTCCGGAAGCTCGCGGAGGGAGAGCCGGCCCTCCTCGGCCTTCGCGCACTTGTTCGCCAAGTTGAACATCTCCAAGGCCGAGCTCAGGTCGTCGTGGATAGCCAGCTCCTCCCTCAGCCTCTGGTCCCTGACGCCGTCGGTGAACGCTGAGATGATGGCCTCATCGGAAGCCCTCGGGATCTTGAGGCGGGTAGTCGTGAAGCGCTGTATGAACTTGTGAAGGGTCTCTTCAGGCTATTGCTTCACGCGACGGAGGTCTCCCACTCCAAGCACACGGTCGCGGGTGCCTTGGAAGTTGGCGACGAAGCGCTCACGCAGGCCTTCCCGGGAGGTGTTTGACCCTTCCGGGAGGTTGAGGAGCCTGGAAAACGTGCCTCCTTTGAGAGCCATGGGGAACCAGGTTGCCATGACCTTGTCGTTCTCACCGGCCGCCTGGATGCTCAGCGAGTAGAGTTGTAAGAACTCGGCGGGGTCCGTGGTGCCGTCATAGCGAGGGGGCAGGTCAGTCTTGAACTTGCAAGGCCACACGGCCGGATGAAGCTCCGGGGCGATGGCGCTGTAGCCCACCGGGCCCACGGGCGGTGCGCGCTTGGGGGGAACCTGGTCTTGATGCTCTTGCATGGTTGCCTCCAGGGGTGCCCGGTCGCGCTGCTGGCGCGCCGGCGCTGGTAGCGCACGCGCGTCAACGCGCGTCCGCGGCACCACCTGGCAGCTCACTTCTTCTCTCACCCTCGCCGGGGGCCCACGCGGCTGGTCGCGTGGTCGTGCTTCATGCCTGGGCTCGGGGTCGACGTCGCGATGTGGAGGAGGAGGCGGCACATCATGAGCTTCGTCACCTGCCAGGGAGGGTTGGGTCCGGAAGGATTAGGTGAATGCCGAAGCGTCGTCGGCTGCGCTGACGAGCTCCACAACACGCCCGAGCCAATCGTCGAGGGGTTGGGAGCAGGGCGGTAGCGCAGCAGCTCGCGCGCCATGTTCAGTGCGCCCGATCCACGCGCCGGCCCTGGGCGGGCGTGGGAGGACGACCCAGTAGCTGGAACGATTGACGGAGTGGCGGTGCGGCCGTCGCGCCGCGCTGTGAGTGGCTGCGACAAATCCTACTGCTCTTGGGCCTCCGGGCCCGTTGCGGCATTGGCCACAGGAGAGGGAGAGCGGCGCGCAGCGGTGCGGCCCACAGGAGCCGTCTGGGCAACACGGGCAGCACGGCGCTCAACGCGGGCTCGGCGGGCGTCGGCCATCGGAGCGGTGAGGCGGAGGAAGAGCGAGGCTTGAGGAAGACTCCGACACGCCCCCTACCTGGCGCGCCAAATGTCGGATTTCGGGCTCCGCAAAACCCTAAGGAAATCGAACCCAGGGGCGTGTGCGGAGATTCCCCAACAGCTTCGCCCCTCCCAAGCTCACAACACAATACCCCGCTCGATGGCGAGGAAGACGATGGCACACAAGAGTTTACCCAGGTTCGGGCCACTGCGAAGCGTAAAACCCTACTCCTGCTTTTGGTGGATTGCCTCGCGAGGAGGTTTGAGGATGAACTAGTACAGCGGAGTGTTTTCGGGGTGGATCCTCCCTTTTCTACCGAGCTAGTTGGTCTCTATTTATAGCGGCTCAGGTCCTCTTCCCTTATCGCAAGGGCAGGAAGGGATCCCACAACGGACAAATTCAAAAGGGGATAGGAGGTACATCTTATACTGACGAAAGGCGGTCTTCGCCTGCAAAGTTGGTGGTGGTGACGTGGTGGTGGGCTCGCCGGTGACATCTGTCCTGCTGCGCTCGCTTACCCGGTCTTGTTGCACCGGAATGGAAACCTTTGGCGGGGCTCCTTGGGAACCCGCGTTCGTCCTTGTCGCCTTTGCACAAAAGAGGAAACTGCTCCCTCTGGCATGCTGGTGCCCGCCTGGCCTGGCTGTCATTACCCCTGACCTCCTGAGGCCCGGCGTTGCATAGAGATCTCCGCCGCTCATGAGGAGGCCTTCCCCTTCCGCCTTGATGCTACCCTTCTCGCGAGGTTGTACCCCTCGCGAGGGTCTTGCCTTGAGTGAGGCCGCACAGGGCCGTACGGACCGCCAGGTGGGCCACGCCCTGGGCCGCAAGCAGGCAAGTCTGGGTACCCTGGTATCCAGAATGCTTACAATCTCAACCATGGGTCTTTTACATGTGGTGTCTTCATGAGTATTGCCCTATAATATGTCTACTTTGATGCCATGCCTCTGGTTGCTAGGTAGAAGTTCATTATCATGTTCATTTCTTGCTCTCAAGTTGCTATCACATTAAAACTGAAATATGTTAACGTTAAGTTCCATTTTGCGGTGCTCGTATTAAGCAATCCATGCCTCCTTTTAGTTGTGTCTTTGGACGGTGTTGTAGTATGCCATGTCTATTTGTTGTTGATAGGTTTGCCATGCCATGATTCTTGTGTTTAGATGTATATTTCATCATGAGAACATGCTTAACCAATGTTGCTGATTTGAGATGCTGAAATTTTCTAAGTCTGGAATCTGGAATATTTTGTTGCTGTTTTGCCATGTGTTTTGCTAGTGATATAGAACCCCTTTGTGGTTGGTGTAATGGAGTTAATTGTAATTCATAATGTCCTCTAGCATGCTGTTAAGTTTCATGCGAATATGTGACCTGTAGCATATAATTTCATTGCTGCCAATATGCCTTCGTGATAAAAACTGCTATGTTAAAAACTGTTATTTTCACTAAGTCCTAATCTGAGCTTCCTACCATGTGATCCATGATTCTTTTGAGTACGAAATTTGTCGTGGTTTTGTCACGGCGGATGTCCGAAGACTTAGGTTTGGGGCCATCGCTAAGGCTGTGGACTCAAAGGGGTTGGTCGAGACGAGGGACACGAGTTTACCCAGGTTCGGCCCCTCAAGAAGAGGTGAAAGCCTACGTCCTGCTTGTGTTGTATTGATTGGTGTATCGATTACAAGGGAGCGGATTTGCTTGACCTAGTTCTCGATTGATTGGTTTTCTTGTCTAATCCGCCCCAGGGTCTCCCCTTTATATAGGAGGTCGAGGCCCTGGGTTACACGAGTCCCAAACCGACTCATACAACCTAATCGACCCTGCCTCTAAGCTCCTGGCCACCTTGGGCAAGCCGTCTCCGGGCGGCTTAATCGCCCGGGTCTCTCACCATCCTCTGTCTCTGGGCCTTCGTCTTGGCCCGTCTGGTAAGCCGACATGCGGCCTGGCCTTCATCTTCCGGCTCACCTTAAGGGTCTTGGCTATGAGCCGCCTGGTATGACCCGGCCCCTCCTAGGCGGGTCTTACCACGGGGTTATATCCCCAACATTAGGCCCCAGATTGATTTGAGCCTGCTCATGTCAATCTTCAAACTCACTTGGCGGCGAGTCTCACATTTTATCACCTGAAAAAGAAAACTCATAACCCGCCGTGACGTCACGTCGAATATGCTAAAAAGATTCTGTGACATTTGCAACGGATCCTCTCATTAAACGGTCGGCCCGAAAATCGAGGCGCCTCCTCCGGTCAATCATCACTGCACCTCTTCGATTTTTGCGTGCACTGTTGCCATCCCTTCTCATAAATAGGGATTCGAGGTGCCCTCTTTCCTTTCTCTGCCGCCGCTGTCTTCTTCTTCCTCCTTCAGGCGCCCGCACCTCCAGAGCTCCGCCGCATCAACCAGACCTCGCCGTCGCCCTCAATGCTGGCCGCTGCATCAACCTGACTCGGTCCAGAAATCTCGCCAGCCCGTCCGCATCTGCGAGGTACCATTCTCAGCCTTTGTTGAATCTGTAGTCATCTTGATTAGGATATCCCCGAGTTCATCAGATTTCTTTGTGTTCTTCGTTGTTCGTCAGATCGTTCGTAATGTAGGCTGCCAAGCATCCCCTTGAATCTCCTATTGCTGTTTTTCCGTCGCGGTCGTCCGCTCGATGTCAATATCCACTTACTATAGATCTGCATACCAATCTTCTCCACGTGCTGTCCGCCTGTTCTTCCACTCCCCTTTTTAGGTTTTGAATATATTTCATTTATCTTCGCCCGTAGATCTTGCTGCCACGGTTGCAATATGTGAAACCTGTTTATCCATACTTAACAATATTTTTAGTATCGCCTTGTCCACTTAACCCGCCATTGCATTGCCGGCTCTCTGATAAAATATGTCGGCGGCTTAACGCCTCATCGTCATGTTGATCACAGCTGCCTTAATTTTTTGACGTTTTTCTAACCCGCCATATTCTGCCACTTCTCACAGTTTAACCCGCCGCCATGTCGAGAGCACCCGCGTCCTGCGATTGGGTTGGCTCCGGAGTCACCGAGCAGCTTCTGCTTGACTTCGTAGAATCGGGTATCTTGTCGGCTCATAACGTTATACATTGGCGGGTTCCAGGGCCAGAGATAAGACCTACTCCTCAGGAAGGAGAGGTTGTCGTTTTCACTGATCACCTCCTCCGTGGTTTTAGCCCGCCCGGGTCGAAATTTTTCCGGGACGTTCTTCATTCCTTCAAGCTTCACCCTCAAGATATAGGTCCAAACTCTATCACCAACATGTGTCAGTTTCAAGTTCTATGCGAAGTTTACCTCCAAGAAGAGCCGTCTGTTGACCTCTTTCGTGACTACTTTTACGTCAACCGCCAAACTGAAGTAGCGGCTGGACCCAGTTTGGAGCTTGGCGGCATTTCTATCCAGAGGCGAAGGATTTTGCCCTATCCAGCAGCCGTCTTACCAAGTCACCCCAAAGATTGGAACAAGACCTAGTTTTACTGCAAGGATACTTCTCCCAAGGAAGAAAATCCGCTGCCGGGTTACCGTCTTACCCGGCTTTGCACCTCCGGAGAACTCCCTGACCGGATGTCCGCCGCAGAGCAAGCGAAATATGCTCCGGCCTTCACGAAGATCAGGGCTTTAATGGCGAACGGCTTGACTGGCGTTGACTTAACCCATTGCTGGGTTACCTGGAAAATCTTGCCACCGAGCCGGCGTGACCGGCTCATGCGCGAATTTACAGGTGAAAGAAATGACCCTCTTTGTTTCAACGCCACCCCTCTGACAGAACAAGACATCAACTCTTCCGTCAAATCCCTTCTTGGCGAAAAACAAGAGACTTGCAACAAAATTGGGCTGAAACCTTTTTGCATCAAGAACCCGGTTCCAGCTGTAAGAAACCCTTTTCCACAAAATTGGTCATTCTTGTCTTGACCTTTTGCCTTGCTCCTTTTAACCTTTTTTGGCGGCTTATGCACAGGCCGGCTCTACATTCTGGAAGAAGAAATATAATCCTCCTGTGAGGAGGCCTAAGGCGGGTAAAACCCGCGCCCATAAGAAGAAAACTTCTGCTCAGGAACTGCCTAAGCCTGATGATTCGGAGGTAGAACTTGACTCCCTTGGCCGTCTCTTTATGCAACTTATTGACAACAATTATTCACAGGACGAAACGGAGACAAGCCATGCAGACGCCCCTGAGGTAACTTACATTTCCTCTGACTCAGAAAACTTTCCACCAGAGAAAATAGGGCGGGTCATCCGGAAAGTCCCATTTTCTCATCCTCTTGCTTATTTAGACCCCAACTTTCTCTTGAAAAAGCAACAACACAACTCCAGACGTCAGACCCGGAGTACCGGCTCTGAAGAGATTTTGACCGGCTTACCAAACTCTCCGGCTCCTCGGAAACGGCCTGCTGAGGTATTCTTTTAACCAAGTCCAATTTTTAACAGTCTTGCATTGTAACCTTTCTCTGTTTTTTATCGTCTTAACTTTTTCAGGAGACGCCCCCTTCCTCTGGTGATTCCACTGCATCCAAGCTGCCTCCTCTGAAGATTAACCCGGAGTGTGTACCTTTGTATTTGCACCATATCTTTTTACCATCCTTGTCCTCTATGTGACAATCTTTTTGTTTCTAGGGCTCAAGCAAAACGAAGGAAGACAGGCGGGTCTACCGCTGCTCCTGTTGCCCAAGAGCCAGAGACTGCTAAGCTGGACTCCCCTGAAACTTATGCCGAGCCTACTGAGGTTAGGAAAGATGCACCTGAAGATGCTCCTTAGCCCTCTGAGCTGGCTGGCGATAACATGGCCACCCCTGAGAGTCCGCCAAAGTCTGATCCTAAACCGCCCAGCCCTTCAACAGCCGCCGAAGACACAGCTCATCCAGAAGTTATCGTCACTGGGACGGGTTATCATTCTCCTGAACCTCATGTACTGACAAAGCACACCGGCAAGGCTGAAGCATTCTCACCTGAAAAACTTGATTTTGAATTCCCCGTGTTGGAAAAACTGACTGTAGATGAATTACATGCTGGTTATCTGAACCGCCTCTCTACTAGCCGCAACATGGAGTCCAAGCTTGTTGGACTAATGAAGAAAAAATATGAGGTACACATCTTCTCTTGTTTTTTCCTTATACCCTTATGTATCCCCCAAGAGCTGGTTTAGTATTGCAAATAATAGACCGGGTCTTCCAATCTTTGTCATTCTCCAGATAGCTTAGCTTGTAGCCCCCAAGTATCGGGTTAATATAAATAATAAGCCGGTACTTACTTGAAAAACTAGATCCAAGTGTAGCCCCCAAGTCCGGGTCTTTATAATGATGATGAGCCGGAACTTTACTGCTAAAATGAGCCGGAGAAAACTTCATTGTTTGAAAAGCGCCGTGTGTAGGCCCCAAGTGCCGGCTTAACTTTATGAAGATGAGCCGGAACTTGTTGACAAATTGTGAGAGAAAACACAGACATTAGCCCCCAAGTGTCAAGTATATTGCTTGCAATCTACTTGAGACTTGTATCATAACAGCTTCATGAATCGTCCACTAATGTCTCATCTTGGCGACTTAGACCTCCTGAACTTTTTGTTTTTGTACGATGCAGGAAGCTTTGGATGCGGCCGAGTCTGATCTGACCAGGCTAAAGGAAAATGTTGCTTCGCAACAAACTGCCCGGTCTGAGGTGGAAGGAAAATGGCGGGTTGCCGTTAAAGAGCTTGAGAAGGTTCAAGCTAACTTTGCTGTCTTCAAAGAGACTGCTGAGTCTAAACAAGCCGCCCTGACAGAACGCGCAGACGATGCTGACAAGCGGCTCAAGCTCATGTCAGAAAAACTGCAAACCCTCAAGCGCCATATATCCAGGATGACTTCTGCTATATTTGGTAAGTACTGAAACTAAGGAAACTTCCTTTCTCTTGTTGAAAAACTGTGTGGGTGGCTTATAACGCCTAATCTTTCCTTGCAGGTCAAAGAAGCCGCCAACTATCTTCTGACAGCTTGTTGAAGTTGAAAGCAGTATATACCTTGACAGAACAGCTATATTGCGGGACCCTTTGCACCATCAAAGCGATGTTGACTGAAAAAATCATCCCCAAATTCATGAAGGGAGTAATAGAGCTCTTGTCGACTCTGCCCAAGCAAATTGATGAACTCAAAGGATCAGCCGCCAGAAAGGGACCAATGGCCGCACTAAGCCGGTCTCTAGCCTTTGCCCCTGAACTGACCGCAGAAGAGATGATGGATGGCTTTCCATCCAAGAAAGATGACGACTCAAACTTTACCGAAGCTGACTATGCCAAATGTATAAAGGCCTCTCGAGTACTGGCATCAACACTTGTCAATGAAATTGATCTGACTTCATACCAGGCGGCTTACGGCGAAGACAGGAAACGAGTGCGCTGCCCAACTTTTGAAGCCAGGGACTTAACTCCTGCACGCCGTAAGCCACTCTTTGCTCCTGAAATTGACCCGTCTGCCCTCTTTGACGAGGCCCGGTTTGAAGCTTTAACAAACTGCAACTAGGATGTTGACAATCTTCAGATCAAAGAGGTCGAAGACCCGATGCAGGATGACCCACCGTCAAGCTGAACATGTTGCTCCTGAGTAAAGATAACCCGGCTTCCTGAGCCGCCGAAACTAGAAGTGTATAAAAAACTTTAAATCCGTTGCATTTTGGGCTCTCTGGAGAGCTTTGTAATAGGCGTATAAAAACTTGATTGCCTGAGCCGTGCCATCGTGCACGTATGGAACTTTGCATAACTTGATGCACTTTTATCTGCCTTGTAGTCTGCCCAAGATACCTTTCATCTCACCTTAACGGCGGCTCGTCTTAGGAGACAAACCCTGCAAAGAATAAACAAGACAGAGTATGTTCTATATTGCTGTGAGGGCGGCATGAAAAGCACAACCCGGAGATGTTAAATCTTTTATGACCTTGCTTGTGAAATCTTTCGAAAACTCATATGCCGGCTCTTATGGCATGAATTTGTTGTTTGAACTCTTAGCAGTACAGGGTCTCTAGTGAGAGTGACCGTCAACTCCTGTGAACGGCTCAGGGTCTCTAGGCGAGATTAACTGGTAAGAGCAACAACAAACCATAAAGGGGCGCAGCAGGGCATGAGTACCCCCAGGACCCATAAGCTACTTCTCACGTGACATAAATCCGTCGTTTGAACCTTTAAACAGTGCAGGGTCTTTAAAAGAGTAACTGTTTAAGAGCACGAACGGGCCACATAGCGGAGAGTATGCAGCAGATGGGTGAGTTTATCCTCGCTTTCCGTAAGCCGGCCCTCTCGTGACAAGAGCCGCCGGTTTAACCTTGACCAGTACAGGGTCTCTAGTGAGAGTGACTGTCAAATATTTTGAACAGCTCAGGGTCTCTAGTCGAGATTAACTGGTAAGAGTTCGGCGGGTCACCTAGCGGAGCAGCAGCAGCATACAGGCAGGTTTAACTCAAACTTGCGGTGGCTGAAGAGCCGATCAAGAGGGTGTGTAAGCTAAACCCGGCGGGTTGGAAGCCCCCAAATGACCTTGTTGACGGAGTCAACTTTTTGGGCATATAACCCGGCCTTACGGTGGCTGAAGAGCCGATCAAGAGGGTGTGTAAGCGAAACCCGGCGGGTTGGAAGCCCCCAAATGACCTTGTTGACGGAGTCAACTTTTTGCACAATCTGAAGTATATAACAGGCAGAGGCCCCGGCTTGCAGGGATGCCAACTTTATCATATATATATATATATATAAGGTATATACAATGATGATGTACAATGATGGGAGTCGATGACTCAAGTATAATAAGGCCGCAGATGAGCGATGTTCCACGGCTGGTGGGTCTCCTGCCCAGAAGTACGTGACTCGTCTCGTATGTCAATGAGATAATATGACCCATTGTTGAGATTTCTGCTGACCACGAAAGTACCTTCCCATGGAGGAGATAGCTTGTGCGCATCCGTCTGATCTTGAATCAAACGCAACACCAAGTCGCCTTCCTGAAACGTCCGGGTCTTAACTCTACGGCTATGATAGCGACGCGGGTCTTGTTGATAAATCGCCGATCGAGCTGCTGCAAAATCACGCTCTTCATCCAAAGCATCTAACGCGTCCTGACGCGCGGTCTCATTATCTGTTTCAACGTAAGCCGCCACCCGCGGCGAATCATGACGTATATCACTTGGTAACACGGCTTCCGCACCATAAACCATTAAGAAAGGCGTATAGCCTGTTGACCTGTTGGGGGTGGTTCTGATGCTCCAGAGAACTGACGGTAACTCCTCTACCCAACAACCCGGCGTTCGCTGTAGAGGAACCATAAGCCGGGGCTTGATACCTCTCATGATCTCCTGATTAGCTCGCTCTGCCTGACCATTGGACTGTGGATGGGCAACAGCAGATACGTCAAGCCGGATATGCTCACTCTCACAGAATGCCTGCATAGCCCCCTTGGATAGGTTTGTGCCATTGTCCGTGATGATACTATGAGGGTAACCAAAACGGTAGATCAATTTTTTTACAAACTGAACCGCCGTAGCCGCGTCACACTTGCTGACCGGCTCAGCCTCAACCCACTTGGTAAACTTATCCACCGCCACCAAAAGGTCGGTCTTCTTGTCTTTAGATCTCTTGAAGGGCCCGACCATATAAGCCCCCAGACCGCAAACAACCAAGTAATTGGAATCATCCGCAATTCCTGAGCCAGTACGTGAGCACGTTGCCCGAACTTCTGACATCCATCGCACTTGGTGACCAGGTCTTCTGCATCCTTATGAGCCGTCAGCCAGAAGAAACCATGCCGGAAAGCCTTGGCGACCAAAGATTTTGAGCCGGCGTGATGACCGCAATCGCTGGCGTGAATTTCATTTAAGATCTCCTTACCTTCTTCAGGAGAAACGCAATGCTGAAAGACGCCAGTAACGCTGCGCTTATGTAACTCGCCATTGATGATAGTCATGGATTTAGATCTCCTTATAGTTTGTCTCGCCAAGTTCTTGTCTTCGGGCAACTGGCCGCGAGTCAGGTATGCTAAGTAAGGCAACGTCCAATCAGGGGTAGCGTGCAGAGCTACCACCAGCTGCCCCTCCGGGTCAGGTACAGCCAGATCCTCCTCTGAAGGTAGCTTAACAGACGGGTGATATAACACATCCAAGAAAACGTTAGGCAGTACCGGCTTACGCTGAGAGCCCAGCTTTGACAGCGCATCAGCCGCCTCGTTCTTGCGACGGTCGATATGATCCACCTGATAACCCTTGAAGTGACCAGCAATAATGTCCACAGCCTGATGATAAGCCGCCATCCGTGGGTCTTTGGAATCCCACGTGCGTGAAACTTGCTGAGCCACGAGGTCTGAGTCGCCGAGGCATCTAACCCAGCTCAGGTTCATCTCCTTAGCCACACGGAGGCCATGAAGTAAAGCCTCATACTCAGCTGCATTGTTAGTACAAGGAGACATCAGCCTTAGCACATAACAGAACTTGTCACCTCTAGGGGAAGTTAAGACAACTCCAGCCCCTGACCCTTCCAACTGCCTGGATCCATCAAAGTGAATTGTCCAGTAAGTGTTATTCGGCTTCTCCTCGGGCGACTGACACTCTGTCCAGTCGTTTATAATGTCCACCAGGGCCTGAGACTTGACAGCTGTGCGAGGCACATATTTCAGATTAAGAGGCCCAAGCTCCAATGCCCACTTAGCAATCCTGCCAGTGGCTTCTCTGTTTTGAATTATGTCTCACAACGGGGCAGAGCTAACCACGGTGATCTGGTGTCCCAGGAAGTAATGCTTCAACTTTCGATTTGCCATCAACACCCCATATATCAATTTCTGCCAATGTGGGTACCGTTGCTTGGATTCTATCAGGACTTCACTGACGTAGTAAACCGGCTTCTGAACCGGGTACTCTTTCCCTGCCTCCTTACGCTCCACAACAATCGCGGCGCTGACTGCCCTGCTGTTAGGGGCCACGTAGAGGAGCAAAGGTTCTTTCTTAGCCGGAGCGGCCAAGACCGGCGGCTCAACCAACTGCTTTTTAAGCGCCTCAAGTGCCTCACCCGCCGCCTTACTCCAGACAAAGTTGTCTGTGTTCTTCATCATCTGATACGGAGGAATGTCCTTCTCACCCAGGCGGCTTATGAACCGGCTTAATGCAGCTATTCGACCCGCCAAGCGCTGAACATCATTGATGCATGCCGGCTCAGACAGGGAAGTAATAGCCTTTATCTTGTCCGGATTAGCTTCAATGCCACACTCACAGACTAGAAATCCCAAGAGCTTGCCTGCAGGTACACCGAAAACACACTTTGCCGGGTTAAGCATCATCTTGTAGACCCGTAAGTTATCGAACGTTTCCTTCAGGTCGTCAAGTAGAGTCTCCTTCTTCCTGGACTTGACCACAATATCATCCACATAGGCATGAACATTGCGCCCAATTTGACCATGAAGACAGTTCTGCACACAACGCTGGTAAGTCGCCTGGGCACTCTTGAGCCCAAAAGGCATAGACACATAGCAGAAAGCACCAAAAGGCGTAATGAAAGCCGTCTTCTCTTGGTCTTTAACTGCCATCTTGATCTGATGGTAACCTGAATAAGCGTCCAGGAAGGATAAACTCTCACAACCCGCCGTTGCATCAATAATCTGGTCAATACGGGGGAGAGCAAACGGGTCAACTGGACAGGCCTTGTTAAGATCCGTGTAATCGACACACATACGCCACGTGCCGTTCTTCTTGAGCACCAACACCGGGTTAGCGAGCCACTCCGGGTGAAACACTTCAACGATGAACCCTGCTGCCAAGAGCCGGGCCACCTCTTCCCCAATAGCCTTGCGCCTCTCCTCATTAAACCGGCGGAGGAACTGTTTGATCGGCTTAAATTTAGGATCCACATTAAGGTGGTGCTCAGCGAATTCTCTCGGTACACCCGGCATGTCAGAAGGCTTCCACGCAAAGATGTCCCGATTCTCACAGATGAATTTGATGAGCGCGCCTTCCTATTTAGGATCCATATTGGCCCCAATAGTGAACTGCTGTGATGAGTCACCCGGCGTAAAGTCCACCAACTTGGTATCTTCTGCCACAAACTTGAGGGGCGGCTCAGATTCCGTGTTGGGTTTCTTCAGTGGAGTCATATCTGCCGGGTCAACATTTTCCTTATAGAACTTGAGCTCCGCTTCAGCACAACTTGACTCTGTGTAAGCTGCATCACCTTCCTCACACTCAAGGGCCGTCTTCCGATCACCGTGCACGGTAATCGTCCCATTCAACCTGGGCATCTTGAGCTGCAAGTAAACATAGCAAGGTCTAGCCATGAACTTGGTGTAAGCCGGCCGTCCAAACAGAGCGTGGTATGGGCTCTTGATTTTGACCACCTCAAACCACAAAGACTCCACACTGTAGTTGAATTCATCACCAAAACCTACCTCCAAAGAAATCTTTCCCACTGGATAAGCCGACTTTCCGGGCACCACACCATGAAAAACTATTGAAGAGGGCATAAGATCCTTGTCAAGCAAATTCATCCGGCGGAAAGTGTCATAGTACAGGATGTTGATGCTGCTGCCGCCATCCATAAGTACTTTAGTGAACACGTATCCTCCCACTTGGGGGGCAACCACGAAAGCCAGCTGCCTCGGGTTATCAACACGCGGCGGGTGATCCTCCCTACTCCAAGTTATGTCATACTCAGACCACTTCAAATACTGCGGGAGAGCCGGCATGACTGCGTTAACCGCCCGCTTGTGCACCTTCCGGTCTCGCTTGTCAAGGCTGGTTGTAAAAACATGATACTGACCCCCGCTGAGCTGCTTTGGGTTACTCTGGTACCCCGACTGGTTATTCTGTTGCTGGCCTCCACCGCCAGACTGTGGATTATGACCTCCATGGTTGCCTTGACCCTGGTAACGGGATCCTGAACCGCCGGCACCAAAGCCGGCTCCTGAACCGCCCGGCCCTGAGCCGCCTGATGGGCCATTACCGTTATTACGATGCTGTTGAAGGCTGTAATCCCGAAACTGCCGCATAATAGTGCAATCCCTCCATGTATGGCCTGCCGGCTTATCGGGCCGGCTGTGCTCTGGACAAGGTTTATTGAGCATCTCTTCCAAGTTGAAAGGAGCTTTACCCTTGTTAAAGGGCGGCCTGAAGTTCCCGTTGCCCTTAGCACGATTGTTCCCAGCGCTGGTGTTCGCTACCAATTCTGACCGGCCATCTGGGTTTTTCCGCTTGCCCGGATTGCTGCTTCCAGCCGCGTTTTGCTGCTGACCCTTGCCATTGTTATTTTTCTTACCCTGACCCGATTTCTCATCATCAGAGCCCGGGTCTTTCGTGTTGTCAGAGTTGGCATACTTGGTGAGAGCCGCCATGAGCTCCCCCATGTCTTGGCATGAGCGTTTGAGCCGGTCAAGCTTCTGCTTCAAGGGCGTAAAGTGGCAATTCTTCTCTAGAATCAAGACCGCTTGAGCCGCCGTAATGTGTTCGGAACAGTGGATAATTGTTGAGACCCGTCGGACCCAATGATGAGCCGACTCATCCTCACGCTGCACACAATGGTCCAAATCCACAATCGTCATGGGCTGCTTGCACGTTCCTTGAATTTTTTTGATGAACTTCGCCTTTAACTCGGCCCAGGAGTTGATGGTGTTGGGTGGTAGACCCTTCAACCATGTGCGAGCCGGCCCTTCCTGCATCATGATGAAGTACTTGGCACATACTGCATCACTGACGTCTAACATCTCCATGGCCTGCTCGTAGCTTTCAATCCAAGCCTCCGAAGGCAGGTCAGCTGTATAATTGGGCACCTTGCGGGGACCTTTAAAATCCTTCGGCAGACGCTCATTCCGCAAAGCCGGCGCCAAGCACGGCACTCCCACAGCCCTGGAGGTTACTCCTGCTCCTACTGAAATGGAAGGTGCAACTGTGGGTTCCTGTTAAGCCGCCGCAGCTGCCAGAGCTGCTGCCTCTCGCTGTGCTCTTGCCCGATCCACCAGCGCCTGAGCATCCAGAGCCGCCCGATCCACTCGCGGCAGGTTCCGATGTCGATCACTGCTAGACACTATCGGCGACTCATAACGTCGGCTGTAGCTGCGGTTGGGGATGGGGGTTGAGCGCACGCGACTCTGACTATAAGTGTACTTCTCCTGCTGGGCCACCGCTGTCTGCAGGTATTCTATGGCATTCCACACCTCCTCTGCGAAGGGCGCCTCATCGGGAATCGGGATTGTACCAAGCCTGGTTGCCGCTGCCACCATGTTCTCCGCCGTGATAGAATAATGACCCGGTGGCGTCGGAAGAGATTGCGGTGGGGTCTGGTTCCGGTGGGGTGGGTCTGGCAGCTGACGCTGAACCGCCGCCCGGCTTCCAGGTACTTCCGCCGTCCGGGTTACAGTCAAAGGTACATTCCGTCCCGTCCCTGGCGTGTTAACAAGATTTCTGGCTTCATATTGATCCGGCAGGCGGGATTGATGCTTCATCCGATGAACCGCCGCTGCAGACTGCTGCTCTAACTCAAGGCGGAAAGCATCCGCCCTAAGGCGCTCCGCCTCCGCATCCATCTGAACCTTCAACGCATTGATTTCCTGTTGGACTCCGGCCATCTGGTTCTTCAACCTCGTGATCTCCGTATTTCGGGTCGCTTGGTTTTCAGCAGCGACCTCTGTTTCCATCAGGGTTGTGAGCTCGTTCATCAGATCCATAAGAACCTGAGCCGGCGGCCTGCCAGCTCCGGACCCGGTTGCACCGGCGGCTGTTCTACTGGGGGCCGGCGCTGAACCCGACATGAAGACAACAGTGCGGCTCGGCGGCTCATAATCCTCCGGCTCATGATATTCTGACTCGGGGTAATGCTCGTCGTAGCCCCCGAGCCCACCATTATGAAGCTGATAGATCGATTCCGTCTCTCCGCTCGAGGACCCGTCCTCTGAGCAGATGATAGTTTCTTCCCGCGACATAGAACCTTCCTGCCTGGGTTAACACGGGCGGGTTGCACGCGCCGGGCCGGCTCGACGAGGTCGGTGCAGATGTCCGGTCCGGGTTCAGATCCGCCGATCTTGCCGATGAAGACGTGGATTCCGCCGAAGGGGACCCGGAACCCATACTCGATTGAGTTGGTCTCAGGGCCCCAGCCGGCATCGTCAATGTAGAGCTTGCCGCGGCGACTCTTGGTCATCCTGCCAACGGCGTACCCCTCGATCCCTGGGAGAGAACCCTTTGAGAACTCAACACCACCGAGCGCTAGCCCCACAGTGGGCGCCAACTGTCGTGGTTTTGTCACGGCAGATGTCCGAAGACTTAGGTTCGGGGTCATCGCTAAGGCGGTGGACTCAAAGGGGTTGGTCGAGACGAGGGACACGAGTTTACCCAGGTTCGGCCCCTCAAGAAGAGGTGAAAGCCTACGTCTTGCTTGTGTTGTATTGATTGGTGTATCGATTACAAGGGAGCGGATTTGCTTGACCTAGTTCTCGATTGATTGGTTTTCTTGTCTAAGCCGCCCCAGGGTATCCCCTTTATATAGGAGGTCGAGGCCTTGGGTTACACGAGTCCCAAACTGACTCATACAACGTAATCGACCCTGCCTCTAAGCCGCCTGGCCACCTTGGGCAAGCCGTCTCCGGGCGGCTTAACCGCCCGGGTCTCTCACCATCTTCTGTCTCTGGGCCTTCGTCTTGGCCCATCTGGTAAGCCGTCATGTGGCCTGGCCTTCATCTTCCGGCCCACCTTAAGGGTCTTGGCTATGAGCCGCCTAGTATGACCCGGCCCCTCCTGGGCAGGTCTTACCACGGGGTTATATCCCCAACAAAATGTGAAGATGAAATGAAGTGTGTGTTATATTATACTACTCCATGCTTAGTTTGTGCATGTTAGAATCTTGGAGCTTGTTGTTTTCATGTGTGCAATATGCCATGTTGCTGTTTTGGACAGATTTGAACTAAAACTTGTATTGGTGATTGTGGTTGAACCGTAGCTCCGTTTTGGGCATGACATATATGAATCTTGCCTTGAATTGCATGTAGTATCATATTATCATGTTGAATCCATGTTTTGAAGTACTTGTGGTTGTCATTTTCATGCATTTTGCATTCATGACATGTTCATCTTGTGACTGTCATATCTTTTAGACCGTAGCTCCGTTTGAGACGTTCCATATATGTAAATCGACTAGAATGGCGTGTAGAATCACATGGTGCATTTTGTTTTGCTGTTTAACAAATATAAAACATGCATAGTTCATATCTGGACCAATTTCGATATTAACATATGGGGTCATTTCGGAAATACTATAAGTTGTTTCCGACCTCATCTAAGATGCCTAGATAGTGTAGTTTGTTTATGCTTCACTTCTTGCCATGTTTAACAACATTTAATATTGTTGTGTACCTAAACGAGAGTGAACTAAAGATTCGAATGTGGAGTTTCGTCAATATGCAACTCGTTGCATATTGAGCTTCACTTAATGTGTAGAAGTTGATTGTTGTGCTTGCCATGTCATGCATAACATGCATCATAGTTGAAGTGCATCATGTGATGCATTTGTTGTGGTGTTTATCATGTGTTGATTGTTGTTTTCGGATTGCTTCTTCTCGATAGAGTTCCGAAAGCGTTTGGAGTGTGAGGATTCGTTCGACTATGTTGGCTCGTCTTCTTCACGGATTCGTTCTTCTTCCAAGCGGGATCTCAGGCAAGATGATCATTTCCCTGGATACCATTACTATTATTGCCAAGCTAGATGTCTCGCTTCTATCGCTTGTCTCGCTACCTATCACTTGTATGTCAAGCCTCCCAAATTCCCTTGAAAAGCCTCTAACCTCTCCACATCCCAGCAAAACATTGTTTGGCTATGTTACAGCTTGCTCAGCCCTTCTTATAGCGTTGCTAGTTGCAGGTGCAAGATCTTTCCATGTGCAACATGGATATTTTTGATATATCACAATATTATTGCTATTTAATTTAATGCACATATATACTTGGTAAAGGGTGGAAGGCTTGGCCTTTTGCTCGGTGTTTTGTTCCACTCTTGCCGCCCTAGTTACTTGTGTACCGGTGTTATGTTTCATAATTGAGCGCTCCTAACATGCTCGGGGTTGTTATGGGGACCCCCTTGATTATGTTTTTAGGATAAAACTTGTCTGGCAAGGCCCAACATTGGTACTACATTTGCCTAATAACTAATAAACTTGCATAGGGAGTAATTAACCCGAGGATCTTTAATCAACAACCCGGGCCAGTGCTCCTCATGAGTGTTGGTCCAAACTAGAGCACCATGCGGGGCCAACCCGGGGCAACTCGGGAGATGTCTATTAGGCCACCGTACGCTTCGCTTATCCGTCGTGTCCTAAGAACGAGATACGCGGATCCTATCAGGTTCGTCGACACGCCGGGCGGTCTTGCTGGACTTGTTTTACGTTTCTCGAACGTCTTGTGCGAGGAATTCCGATACTTTGGGCTATCTAGAGGTTGAGGTTTTCCAATGGAATTTCCTAGGAAATCACGGGATTCGTGGTCGAGGTTATTCCCGCGGCGTGTGGTTAGTTTGTGATGGATGAGTTGGAGCACCCCTGCAGGGTTAAATCTTTCGGAAAGCCGTGCCCGCAGTTACGTGGCAACTTGGAAACTTTGTTGAACACCCAGTCATAGCAAACTTGAAGTAAACTCTAATAAAATACACCAACCGTGTGCATAACCGTGACTGTCTCTTCTCTCGTGAATTTCTGAACCGAAAGAGAACACGATGGGGTTATGTTTGTTCGTAAGTAGGTGTTCAGGATCTCTTAGAGATCATTACTAGATCACGTCCGTTTATGCGACAATCATCCCCCTTTATTCTTGTACTCGTAAGTTAGCCACTCAAATAAATGCTTAGTGCTTGCTGCAGCCTCACCACTTAACCATACCTCACCCATTAAGCTTTAATAGTCTTGATACCCTTGGAAATGAGATTGATGAGTCCCTGTGGCTCACAGATTACTACAACAACAGTTGCAGGTACATGTAATGCGATGATTTGACGTCAGCGCGATGCTTGTTTGATTTGGAGTTCTTCTTCTTCATCATCGATCTAGGATGGGTTCCAGGCAGCAGCCTGGGATAGCAAGGATGGATGTCATTTTATCGTTGTTTTCGTCCGTAGTCGGACCCGGCTCTTCTGTATGATGTTTGGATATGTTGTTGTATTGATGTGATATTGATGTAGCTTGTGGCGAGTGTAAGCCAATTCCATATACTCATCTCTTCTTTACATGTACTTGTAATGATATCCATTCTTGCGAAACGATGAGATGCGCTTCTATCCCTGTCGAGGCCCTCGTGCCAAAATAAGGATAGGATCGCATCTTGGGCGTTATATTTCTATTCCTAGAAAATTACATGATGAGTGGGAACCTACCATTAAGGTCAAGATAAAAAATTATGAATGCTTTTCTTTGTGTGATTTGGGTGCTAGTGTTTCCACGATTCCGAAATCTCTATGTGATGTGCTTGGTCATACCAATATTGAAGAATGTTCTCTTAATTTGCACTTGCCGGATTCTACTATTAAAAAGCCTTTGGGAATAATTAATGATCTTATTCTTGCAAATAGGAACTATGTGCCTATTTATTTTATTGTGCTCGATATTGATTGCAATCCGTCTTGTCCCATTATACTTGGTAGACCGTTTTTACGCACTGTAGGTGCCGTGATTGATATGAAAGAAGGCAATATTCGTTTTCAATTTCCCTTGAGAAAGGGTATGGAACACTTCCCTAGAACAAGAATTAAGCCACCATATGAATCAATCATGACGGCATCCTATGGATTCAAAACCAAAGATGACAATACTTGAATCTATGCGTTATGCCTAGCTAGGGGCGTAAAACGATAGCGCTTGTTGGGAGGCAACCCAATGAATAAATAAATTTTTGCTTTCTCCTTTATGTTTTTGAGTGTTGACACAATTATGCCTCTGTTATGATTGTGTTTTTACGGTTTATTTAGTGTTTTTGCCAAGTAAATCCTTTAGGATGATTCATAGGATGAGTAGAAGCGATGCTGAATCTGAAACATAAACTTTGCGTCCAGTATATGAATTTTCATTTTTTTCTGGAACGTGATGTTGAGGTGAAATTTTAAAAAAGTGTTTCTATACAAATTACTTAAATTTTCATAATTTTTCAGAATTTTTAGAGTTACGGAAGTATGGTTAGAGTACAGATTACTACAGACTGTTCTGTTTAAGACAGATTCTGTTTTCGTTGCATTGTATGCTTGTTTTGATGAATCTATGGGTTATATTGAAGGGTATGAGCCATGGTAAAGTTAAAATACAGTAGGTATAATGCAATAATAAAATATGAATGGGTTTGCAACAGTACCTAAAGTAGTGATTTGCTTTATTATACTAACGGATCCCACGAAGATTTTGTTGAGTTTTGTGTGATTGAAGTTTTCAAGTTTTGGGTGAGATCACGATGGATGAAGGAATAAGGAGTGATAAAACCCTAAGCTTGGGGATGGTACCGCACCCCCAAGATATATCCAAAGAGAAACAAGAAACTAAGCTTGGGGATGCCCCCGAGTGGCATCCCCTCTTTCTTCTAACGACCATCGGTATTTTACTTGGAGCTATATTTTTATTCGTCACATATCATGAGTTTTGCTTGGAGCGTCTTGTATCTTTGCTTGCTTTATTTGTTAGTTTTTTCACTTGTATCCTTGCTGTACACACCTATTTGAGAGAGCCAAAATCATGCTATAACTTGTTAGAATTGCTCTATGTGCTTCACTTAAACTTTTTGAGCTATAGAATTGCTCTAGTGCTTCACTTATATCTTTTTGAGCACGGTGTGCTTGGAAATTTTCGTAGAAACACTCTCATGCTTCACTTAGATTAATTTGAGAGTATGTAAATTTTGAAGAAATCCTCTCATGCTTCACTTATACCTTTTTGAGAGATGAAATCTTTATGCTCATGTGCTTCACTTAAATTTGTTTGAGCTTGCCAAAAAGGAATGGCAATATATGAAACTAGTCCCAAATTGATAGATATCCAAGGAGGATATAATAAAAAAAATCGTGAAGATCATTGGACAAATTAAACTTGATTCTTTGTAATAGTTTTGAAACATGATGATAGTAATATGTGAGTCATGTTAGTGAGTAATTATGCTTAGTAGGAATATTGGTGTTAAGGTTTGTGATTCCCTATGCATGCACGGAAGTCAATAGTTATGCAATGAAGTTACATCCTACTGGTGGTGCATTATTCGGTGTTAGTTATGCTCAATGCTCGCTTATGTGAATTTTCGTTTCTTGGTTTGGTTGCGTCCCAACCTATTTGCTAGCCTCCATTTGTACTAAGTAGAAATACTACTTGTGCATCCAAAATCCTTAAACCAAGTTTTGCCTTATGAGTCCACTATACCTACCTATATGCAGTATTTCCATGCCGTTCCAAGCAAATTTGTATGTGCCATCTCTAAATTTTCAAAATCAATTTTCTCTTTTTTGTGCTCGTACCGCTCATGAAACGGTGGGGAGTGTCCAATATTTTTCCATGCTAGATGTGTTATTCTCAAGATGAGTGTTTATTCACGTGTCATTGCACGAGAGTGCGGCGGTAATAGGGATGCCCATTCCCGAAATGAGAAAGAAAAAAAATATTTGCTTTATGTTGTCAAATAATAAATTCCTTGGAAAGTGTTGGAATGGAAGGCAACTGTGGATACGGCCCGCCATGGAAAGTGAAAGTTTGGTGGAAAAAGGAATAAACTTTATTTTATGTTTGGGAACCGCCTATGATATATCTAGCACGAAAAGTATTGTGAGCTACTTTGTCGTTTTCGTTGACAGGAAAAGCATGCCACCCAAAATATTTTTCTCTTTCAATTTAAACCTTGATCTCTGGCACCTCTACAAATCCCTACTTCCCTCTGTGAAGGGCCTATCTTTTACTTTATGCAATTTTTATTTTTACTTTGAGTCTCCATCTTCTCTTATAAAGCACCAACTAGGGGGCACTATGATCATACTTGAGCATTGGGCATAGCTAATATTTGAGTGTGTTTCATGAATGGATCAATGATTGAGCATGATGGGCTAGGGATAACTTTCTTTAGTGTTGATATTTTGAAAGACATGATTGCTTGTTGACATGCTTGAGTATTGAAGTCATTATGTTAAAACTAGACTATTGCTTTGAATCATTTACAAGACCGAATGTCCATGCTATACAAAAGAAAAGAATATGATGAACATGTTAGGCAGCATTCCACATCAAAAATTCTGTTTTTATCATTTACCTACTCGAGGACGAGTAGGAATTAAGCTTGGGGATGCCGATATGTCTCCAACGTATCTATAATTTTTGCTTGTTCCATGCTATTATATTATCATTCTTTGATGTTTTACGATCATTTTATAATAACTTTGTATCATTTTTTGGGACTAACCTATTGACATAGTGCCAAAGTGCCAGTTGCTGTTTTTGCTTGTTTTTTACTTCGCAGAAAATCAATCCCAAACAGAGTCCAATCGCGACAAAACTTTTTGGAGATTTTTTCTGTACCAGAAGACACCCAGTGGGGCAAAGAAGTGTCGAGGGATTGGGCTGAGGAGACCACAACCCACCAGGGCACGCCAGGGGGGCCCCGGCGCGCCCTGATGGGTTGTGCCCTCCTCGGGGCCCCTCTCCACCGCCTCTGATGCCTATAAATTCCCAAATATTCCAAGAACCCTAGGGGAGTCGACGAAACACAATTCCTGCCGCCGCAAGTTCCAGAACCTCGAGATCCAATCTAAACACCATCACAGAGGGGTTCATCTTCCTCATAGGTGCCTCTCCGATGATGCGTGGGTAGTCAACCATAGACTTACGGGTCCGTATGCAGTAGCTAGATGGCTCCTCTCTCTCTCTCTTATGATTCTCAATACAATGGTCTCTTGGAGATCTATTTGATGTAAACTTTTGCGGTGTGTTTGTTGGGATCCGATGAATTTTGAGTTCATGATCAGTTTCTATCCATGAATATTATTTGAGTCTTCTTTGATCTCTTGTATGCATGATTACTTATAGCCTCGTATTTCTTCTCTGAATCTTTGGTTTAGTTAGGCCGACTAGATCGATTTTTATTGCCATGGGAAGAGGTGCTTTGTGATGGGTTCGATCTTGCGGTGTTCTTTCCCAGTGACAGAAGGGGCAGCTATACACGCATGTATCGTTGCTATTAAGGATAACAAGATGGGGTCCATTCCTACATGAATAGATCTTGTCTACATCATGTCATCGTTCTTATTGCATTACTCCGTTTTTCCATGAACTTAATACACTAGATGCATGCTGGATAGTGGTCGATGTGTAGAGTAATAGAGGTAGATGCAGGCAGGAGTCGGTCTACTTATCTTGGACGTGATGCTTATATAATGATCATCGCCTTGGATATCGTCATGGCTATTCGATTTTCTATCAATTGCCCAACAGTAATTTGTTCACCCACCGTGCGCTATACTCATGAGAGAAGCCACTAGTGCACCCTACGGCCCCCGGGTCTACTTTTCCAACATATTGCTTTCAGATCTACCTTTTTGCAATCTTTGTTTTCATATCTACAAAACCAAAAACCCAAAAACATATTACTGCATATTTGTGTGGGGAACCCGACTCATAAGTCGTGATCACCGAATGTACGTGCATAGTGATCCCAGAGATCACTGCTCACTGAACACACAAAAACTGAATAACAAGAGTCTTACATCCATTACGTACCGTTTACTCAAATATGTACTCTATATATGGCCAAGTCTTCATATGATTGCGGCGGAAATCTTCAACGATAACATGAACCCATGCCATTTGCCTTAACCCTACAGGCATTCTGACTGGGAAGCGTCCTAGCTCGCATGATCATCACCAAGGTAATCTTCATCATAACCTGGTCTTTCATGCCTGGCCAATAAAATAACCAGTGGCAAGCCAATGAGTACTTTGAATGTACTCGCAAGCAACCCATGTTTGGAACAAGACAATAACAATACATGATATAGCACTAAGTAGGTAAGTTTGCGGAAAGCTAATTTCGAGTGCAATGACCTGATGAAATAACTTGTGTAAGCATGCATCAACAGTTGGCAGATATCCATATGAACAAGTTACAGATATCATCATAAGAAGGGGGCTGAATATCTCATGTTCTGTCATCATGTCAAGTCATCTGACTTAGCTCAAGTACCATCTTTTGTTCCACACACACACTCCATGTTCCGGGAAAACATCAGGACGTAGTTTAAGCAGCACCACCCAATTGTCCTTGACCGTGGACACGTCTATTTGAATAGTTTTACACTCTGCAGAGGTTGCACACTTTACCCCCAGACTCGGGGAACTTCCGTGTCATCCACGACTCGCGGTACATTACATACCCGAGGTAAGCACCCGAACAATGCCTTTCCCCTAGCGATACTAAACAAAGAGTCCACTCGTTGGTGCCATCCCTCATGATATATATCACACGTATCATCCATGAGGGCACACAATGGTGTGCCCGGTGCCTGTAAAGACAACGCGTGGTTGCCCTACCAGACACGACCCCGTATCGAGAGTAACCTCGTCACTCCCGCCACTAGTAATGCAGGCTCTATGCTAGTACCCACCAAGGTAATCAACAAATCCCCGTCCCATAAGGGGTATCGTGGTTGTACATGTAAGGTTGGAATAACGGTCGCAACTTACACCAATCCGTTTTCAAAAACCACACATACTCACTTGCCCCGGTACACCACTTCTTTATCAAGTGGCTACCTAGCTCATCATCATCTCCCTCGGGCATTAGTGGCACCCGACGGGGTTTTCGAAAAGTCTTTGAAATCATTTTGTTTCCATCACCATGCATAATCCCGTCCCATTTGGGTAGCATCTACTAAGCATCCTATCTACTCCCACCCGCATAACCCTCATAAGGAGGTAGGGTCGTGCACGATGCAAGTATCAACGGTAAAAGTATCGGAGGCAACCCACCGAAGTGGTCACCATATCATCATGATCAATATATCGAAACTAAAGTGCTATGTGCCATGCAATAAAAAGGGTTTCATAGTCATGGTCAAAGGGCTGCTTGCCTGGCTCAACAAAGTCTTCGAGGTCTTCATATGCTTCTCGTCCAACTCTGAGTACTCCGTCTACTTCGTCAACTACCGTCGGAAACAACCGTAATAAGCAACACAACAAGCAGAAAATAAAAGTGCTCTATAAATAGGAGATTTACTTTTCTTGGACACCACTGGTCATAAGAAAAATAACCAAGGAGGTTTCATTGGATGTGGATCAAGGGGGATTTTTGAATGGTGGAAATTAAGGAATTGATGATCCTATAAGAAGTCTTCAGAAAATATCTTTATAAAAATGAGTGGATGCACTCATCAAATAGGGCATGATTTTAGAAACATTTGGGAAGTGGTTTCAATGGATTTGGAGTTGGCATGATTTTCCTAGGGATTTTCAAAGTGAGCCATATATGAAGAAATGGTCCAATATTTGACATAGCAGAATAATTGTAAGGAAAAATGTTCAAATCCAAGGACAGGATTTTAGATGCACCTAGGAAATTGAATCACTCCATTTGGAGCTATAATGAATGATCTAGAGATTTTGCAATGGGGGATTTGAATAATTCAAATTTGAATTAATATTGGAACAGTACTGAAAAGAGAGGTGGAAAAATATGAAAGTTGCACTAGATAATAGGAGGCATTTTTAGGAGCATATAGAAATTTGAATCATCAAATTTGGACTTAGGATGAATTTAATATGAATAGTTTAGTGCCACTGGATAAGAAAAGGGAAAAAGATTTTACCAAAAGGCCAAACCACGCACTGGGCGCAATTTAACAAATGGGCCGGCCCGGTGGCTCGGCCGGGCGCGGGAAGGGCCACGTCGGAGGCACCTTTGCGGTGGGGCGCGCTGCGGGAAGGCAGGTGAGCGCGGGGGCGCCTCCACTTAAATGAGGGGGCCCGGGTTTTAGCCACTGACCGGCGGGCCTCGCCTGGTAGGTCTTCTCCCACCTCCCGCTCGAGCCAGGGCGAGACAGGGGAGGTGGGGCAGACCGCTCGCCGGCGTCATCCCGGCGGCACATGCCACCACCGGCGACGCTCCGGCCACCGGGGTGATCGGGATGGAGCCCCGCATCCATCTGAGAGGTCTCAAGCCCCGGGCGAGGCCGAGGTTGACGGCGACATCTGTCATGGCGGAAGCAGCCGTCGGCGTCGGTGGGCACGGCTCCACGAGCTCGGGAAGAGAAAAATGGAGTGCGGGGGAAGATTATAAGGTGCTGATGATCCCCTGGGGGGCTTTAGAGAGGAGGGGGCGACTGCAGCGCCCGAATTTGAGCAGGGGCCGGCGGAAGAGCTTCGGCCACGGGGGTGGAAGAAGGGCGCGAGGGGAGAAATGGGGCTGTCCGGGAGAGTCATGGGGGTCACAGGAGGCGAAGGAAGCCGAGAGGGGCTCGGGGGAGGCCTTAAGTTGCTGCTGCGGTGGAGCACCGTAGGCTACGTCTACGGCCACGGTTCGGGCCACGCTAGGGGCAACGGGGGCGCCCCGGAGTGTGTCTGTGGACTTTGTGGACGTGGGCTATGTCCAGGGAAGGAGCAAGGGAGGAGCCAGGGGGACAGGGGTGCGCGCATGTGAGGTCGCCCACTGGAGCTGCTCGGGCGGTCGGTGCGCGTGCGAAGGCAAGGCTGCCAGCGAGAGGGGGGGTCCCAAGGTGGTTGGGGGATTCGGAATGGTCGCCGCTACAGTGTCGGTGGACACTGTAGCGTGCTCCAGAGCACGCATATGGCTGGCATGGCGTGCTCTATGGTGCTCTAGGCGTGCCCACCTTGTACACTAGCTGCAGGGGTGTTCCTGGAGCGCATCTAGACCCTTAGGAGCTAAGCAAGGGTAGAGGTAAAAGCAATAGAGGTAAAAGGGGGATCTGCCAGAGTAAACCAGAGGGGAAAATGGGGTTTCTACCCCATCAATCATTGAGTTGTGGCCATGGGGAAGTTACTGGAGGTAGATGGGGATCAGGGTGAAGTGTGGTAAAAAGATGGGGCCAAGGAGATGAAGTAAAATGGTGAAACCAGTCACTTTAGGATTTAACCAGAAGGTGTTTGATGGCTATTTGGGCAAGATGAAAATCTCCACTGGCCATGAGATTTACCAGGATAAAAATGGGAGGTAAAAATAAGGCTGATAACAAGGTTTGAGCTGATTTGAGTAAAGTTGACAATAGAAACTTGGTAAACCCTAGGTTTTAATAGAATCAGGTTTCTGTAGATCCAGTCATGCTAAGCTAATCTCCTTGATGCACCACTTGATGTGGTGGCATAGTTTAGGGATTATAACATGCACAAAAAGTTTGGGGCCCAATGGGGAAACATGGCAATGTAATATTACCAAATTCTTGAAATCAGCAGAAATGGGTTTGGGGTGATTTGGACAAGTGGATCTGCTCTCCTTGATGAGCCACTTGGTGTGGATGCATTATTAGAGGGTCGGAACATGTCGTCAAATTTTGAGATTAGGAGGAGAAACTTCACCATGCAAAGTTGTCCAAATATGATTCTGGACAGAGAGTGCTTTGGGATATTTTGGTGAAGCAAAACAATTGGGATTGAGATGACACTTGGCAAGATGATCACATATGTCATCTGTGACATGCTAGAATTTTCCAGGAATTATTTGAGAATGTTTCTTATAGAAGTATTTCAAAAGTTTGAAATAGACAGAAATGGTTTTGGACGGTTTTCTCCAATATTTTGAACATGACCATGTGTTGAAACTCTTATATATGGAAAATATATGTCCAATGAGTTTCCCCAAGTTTTCTCCAAGATTTTGAAAGCTTTTAAATAATTTTTCCCTATAAAACACCATTTCTGGCCTTCAGAAAAAGCCTTTAAATAAAATAGGAAAATAATCTTTAAAAATAATATTTTGTGGTTTTGGGGAGTTATATATATAGTAGGTTCCAAATAAATCCTTTGGGGCAAAACAATCCACCCAATTTGAGGACTTGTAGTACAAACCTCAATTCAGGTGTTTTTGAAAACCTAATTCAAATAAATCCTTTTTGGCCAAAATAATAATTTATAAAAATAGCTTTATGTCCTATACACATGGCATGATCATTGGGCAAAGATTTGGATCAAGGAGATGGGTTTTTTTTAGAGTAGAAGGAATTTATGAATATAGAGCACAAGCAAGCAATCAGACAATCAACAATCAAGTCAAGCATCACAAGCACACAAAAAGTTTTAATTGGCCCGGATTTTTGAGTCATGTTAACTTAGTCATGAGGCAAAACACAGGGTGTGACAGACCTACCCCCTTACAAGAATCTCATCCCCAAGATTCCTAGGCTAGGCGTAGAAGAGATGCGGAAATTCAGAGGTGAGGTAGTCTTCACGTTCCCATGTGGCTTCTGCTCTGGTGTGGTCGTCCCCCTGGATCTTGAAGTGCTTGATGATATGGCTTCGAGTGCATCCTTGGCTTCGTCTGAGAGTGAACTGGGTTCTTGTAATATGTTAGGCTTGCCTAAGGATCATGGGTTTGGTGAACGAGGTTCGGGCAAGGGTCGGGCTTGCGTGTGTATTCCAAAGTCGGATTACGGGGCAAAGTAGTGTGTCTACGTGCTTAGGACTGCTCACGTTGGTTAGTAACATCTAGATGTCTCGCGTTAGAATAGGAGGGTTGAGTCTTGGTGTAGCTTCTTGTTGACGGGGAAGTCCTTGAGTCCCTTAAGGCAGGTGATCTTCAGTCGCAGGTGGTCTTCATCCTCGAGAGCGTTGAAGCGTGTCAACGTAGGCTTCTTGTCGAGACCTTCCGCTTGAGTAAGTTGCCCAGGTATGTTCACCATTCGTCTCCGGCCGTTTGTCTTCATCGTCATGGACGCACGTTTCTGGCGGGTCTTCGAGTGTTTGGTCTACTCGTCTCTCCATAGTCATTTGTGGCAATGTTGGGCTAAGGCTATCCCTAAGGCTAAGCTTAGAGACTTGGTTCCAAAATGGGTCCTACCATCTGGGAAGGTTTCTGAGGGGTTCCAAATAAGCTGACTATCCAGAAGTATAGAACAGCCATCTAGTCCCCAAGGTCTGAGGATTGGCAAGCGGGGTGAACTACCTTTGACAGGTGGTTTACCATGAGAGTCAGTCTTTACGCCCTAGATTGGATCAAAAGGGGCTGGTAACGAAGTCATGACAGTCGTCCACTCCATCCCAGGCATCTGTAGGGAGTAGGGACGTCATGCTCATCATACACAATCAAAGCGGTGAGGTGTGCTATCAACTCATCAGCTCCTTCCTAGTCAGGAGCTGATAGGTGACTACTTAAAATAAGGGGATCCTTAATCCTCTTGATGTCCAAGGGCTTCATCGTGCTTGAGCGTCGATGCTTCTTTATATAGTCTAGTTGATGTAGCCGGCTGAGGAGCGGTGGTTTACTTCTTTTGGTTCTTCTTCTTCGCCGTCGTGGCTTCGCAACCATAGTGGTTCTTCATCTTGCTTGGGCAGGAATGTCCTCTTCTGTAGGGAGGGTGCTTCAAGGAGTCCAACTTCTGTAAGGTATAACCTTACTCTTTGAGAGGCATGGCAGTTGGTGTTTCTAGGGGCTTATCCAAATAGGACTAAGGTGTTCCTTTCTCTCATTGGATAGATAAGTATGTCATCCGTGAGGACGACAACATATTTCCCCACGTATCACACAAACACAATGTTCGGGGGGTATGTGAGAGAAGCGGGCGTAAGTCAACTTAAAAAGGGCTTGATGATGTATCCATTAATCATAAGGTGTGGACGGTGTGGTCCTGGGGTAAGACTCGGGATCCAACCATTGGCCGGTTACTCTTACCCTCTTGGGGGCTATATTTGTCCTGGGTGGTCATTTGTCAGGGGTTTGTGGTCCTTCAAAATCTAGTACTTCGTGTCCACTTCCCTTATGGACAGGATTGGTGGTGGCCGAGGTGGAGTATCGACCATAGCCTTCCGACTCAGATTCATAGCCTATGGTCATAATTCGACCATGTTCGGGGTTTCAAGGAGCTTAGGATGTGAGTGAACGTCTATCAATTTATTCCTTGAGCACAATTTCTTAGATGCCAATAATACTACCTATTACTACAATCAAAGTCATCCCACATCATCGAAGCATCATCTCATGTAAGTCAACTCCAACATCACTCATGCTATTCAACTCCAAGGTTTTGAGAGAAGGACTAAACCAAAATCTCATATGTTATTCTATAGCTAACTCAAATATATCCCTATGTAAAAATCCTCGGGAAAGCATACAAGCTGCTAAGCTTGATTGTGACACTACAAATCCAAGTGATCAACTAACCTATCCAAGGTCTGAGGTACTGCATTACTATGTTAAGGAAACTCATAATATACCCATCCAAGATCTCGTTTCCTTCCTACGAATCCGGTTAATCGATCCACGAATACCATCCATTATTACATGATCTATTACTGCTACAAATCCAATACCGATGACGTTCCATATATCTCCAGATTTCCTAAATCCCCAAATTTCAGAAAGAACTATCTCATCGCAGTATAAGCAGCAATTCCCACCATGGTGATCTAGCAAACTCCGATGTTAGGTGCATATGGATCCTTGAATCAATTCTGACAACCATCCAATATTCCTAGTTTATCTTCCCCGAGAATCATGGTATCAAGATCAAGATCATCGGACTAAATCCAAATTACTCCGAACCATGTAGTTTCATTGATCCTGAGCACCTATTAGAATCACCTATTAAATCCAAGGTTTACGTCTAGTAAGAATTACCTACTAGTTACTCCAGTCACTATCGTATCACCATCAATCCACCATCAATATTACTTGCCAAAGTCAAGCAATTAATCCGCCAAGAATTTCAGCTTGTGATCATATTTGTCCTACTAAACCCAATTTACTCAAGGGAGAATTTATGCAACTCTATTAATTTGATCCATCAAGTTCTTCTACCAACATGAAAGTCTCATAATCCACCAAAGGGTCTCAACTATTTCCTCAAAACATCTATTGTAGTCACATCAAACCATTAATCTACTAATCTTGCATCCTCAAAATGATCTTCCCTATGGCATCATCAGATCAAGCGCTAGCTTAAGGATGTAATGTCTCTGTTCACTATGATCACTAGTCCCATAATGACCCCAGTGCTAAGCAGGGTTTATAGAGGCTCAACAGGTGCTCTGGCAAATTCGTGTATTAAACACGTGATCTGAGGTTTGAGCTGGGGAAGCTTGTGAGGCCTAGGTTGGTCTAGGGAGGGGTTTCCAATCTTGAGGGAAATACATAACTCTATGGGTTGCGTCTGGTAGAGCACGTTGTAGTCAAGGTCTTTAGTGCTAGTTGTCTATCGAGGTGGATCCTTGGCGCATCTTGTCTTGCTGGTCTTCAGTTGACGAGAGAGGGGGGAAGGGAAAGTAGCATAGAGAGAAGTGTCTAAGGGAGTGGTATAGTGCAAGTGCAATCAAATAAGTGCTGAAAAGGCCAAACGCAATCAGTAAGATGAGGTAGGTGATATAGCCGTGCACCTGTTGCCTAAGGCAAAAGTGTGACTTTCACCAAAACACAAACAGATAAAACAAGCAACACACATCATGGTTCCATTCGAACCACCGCACGGACTCGACTTCGCATGGGGAATACACGACTCATCCTACCCTAGGGGTTCTCGAACTCAGTAGTCGTGCTTGCTTCATGTCTTGGAGAGGAGTCCGCTCAGTCTTCTGGGTCTTCTTTAGGTGTCACTATGTCTCTGGTTGTTGTTCGTCGAAACGATCCGGGTTGTGCCTGAAGAGTCCTTGACAACTTCGCGTCTGGTGAGTTGATGGCGAAGGTGGTTCCTCATAGCTGTCATTGACGGGTATTCTATTGTCTTCGTAATCGTGCCAATGCCTTCTTGTCCTTCAAGGTGTCGAGAGTTCCAAGTGGGCAATCCTTTATGCAATGATATTACCAAGGCATGGTAGAGTTATAACCTGTCGGTTACGTTGATGATAATATCGACACCAAGAGCGGGGGATGAAGAGAACCGTTTTCCTGCTAACTATGGTGAGCGGACCAAATGGCAAGGTTCTCATCCACCGGTGGTTGCCGACACAACAACGAAAAGGACAGGGTTGCTCTATTAGCGATGCATATCATGACATTGCATGTCTTGTGCCCTGGTCATCGAAGGCCAAGGTAGCATTATCCTGGAGCAGTGTCGAGGGTGTCACCATCTTCTGTGTCTTGATATCCTCATTCCTGGGGAAGGTATCTTTTGTTGGTATTGTCCTGTCATGGTGTCGTCAAACTTCTGTGAATGCCTGGCAAGGTGGCTTCCTTCCAGGTTACCCACGAGGATTTCAAGGAATCCAGTGGTCAGGGGCATAAGGGTACTATCGATCGTTTGCAAAGTTTTGAAAAGGCTGACGAGGGGAGTCGAGAGAATGAGGGTGGAAGTGCTGAAGCAAAAACCTTCGCTTCTTTTGAAAATTTAGGAGCGGTGAGAAATATAGAGGTTTTGCAAGTGATTTTGAAGGGTCTGGAGAAATAGTTTTGTCCTAACTAACGTCCATGCTAACTAAGGGCTTCCTACAGTCAACCTGGCTCTGATACTAGCTCTATGGGGACCCCGACTCATAAGTCGTGATCACTGAATGTATGTGCAAAGTGATCCCAGAGATCAATGCTCACTGAACACACAGAAACTGAATAACAAGAGTCTTACATCCATTATGTACCATTTACTCAAATATGGCCTCTATGGCCAAGTCTTCATATGATTGCACCGGAAATCTTCAACGATAACATGAACCCACGCCATCTACATTAACCCTACAGGCATTCTGACTGGGAAGCATCCTAGCTCGCATGATCGTCACCAAGGTAATCTAAATCATAACTTGGTCTTTCATGCCTGGCCAATAAAATAACCAGTGGCAAGCCAATGAGTACTTTGAATGTACTCGCAAGCAACCCATGTTTGGAACAAGACAATAACAATACATGATATAGCACTAAGTAGGTAAGTTTGCGGAAAGCTAATTTTGTGTGCAATGACATGATCAAATAACTTGTGTAAGCATGCATCAACATTTGGCAGATATCCATATGAACAAGTTACAGATATCATCATAAGAAGGGGCTTGAACATCTCATGTTCTATCATCATGTCAAGTCATCTGACTTAGCTCAAGTACCATCTTTTGTTCCACACACACACTCCAAGTTCCGGGAAAACAACAAGACATAGTTTAAGCAGCACCACCCAATTATCCTTGACCGTGGACACGGCTATTTGAATAGTTTTACACTCTGCAGAGGTTGCACACTTTACCCACAAGATCCGGGGAACTTCCGTGTCATCCACGACTCGCGGTATATTACATACCCGAGGTAAGCACCCGAACAATGTCTTTCCCCTAGCGACTCGTTGGTGCCATCCCTCATGATATACATCACACGTATCATCCATGAGGGCATGCAACGGTGTGCCCGGTGCCTGTAAAGACAGCGCATGGTTGCCCTACCAGGCATGACCCCGTATCGAGAGTGACCTCGCCACTCCTGCCACTAGTAATGCGGGCTCTATGCTAGTACCCACCAAGGTGATCAACAAAGCCCCGTCCCATAAGGGGTATCGTGGTTGTACATGTAAGGTTTGAATAACGGTCGCAACTTACACCAATCCGTTTTCGAAAACCACACACACTCACTTGCCTCGGTACACCACTTCTTTATCAAGTGGCTACCTAGCTCATCACCATCTCCCTCGGGCATTAGTGGCACCCGACGGGGTTTTCGAAAAGTCTTTGAAATCATTTTGTTTCCATCACCATATATAATCCCGTCCCATTTGTGTAGAATCTACTAAGCATCCTATCTACTCCCACCCACATAACCCTCATAAGGAGGTAGGGTCATGCACGATGCAAGTATCAACGGTAAAAGTATCGGAAGCAACCAACCGAAGTGGTCACCATATCATCATGATCAATATATCGAAAGTAAGGTGCTATGTGCCATGCAATAAAAAGGGTTTCATAGTCATGGTCAAAGGGCTGCTTGCCTGGCTCAGCAAAGTCTTCGAGCTCTTCATATGCTTCTCGTCCAACTCCGAGTACTCCGTCTACTTCGTCAACTACTGTCGGAAAAAACCGTAATAAGCAACACAACAAGCAGAAAATAAAATTTCTCTATAAATAGGAGATTTATTTTTCTTGTGGACCTATGGTCATAAGAAAAATAACCAAGGAGGTTTCATTGGATGTGGATCAAGGGGGATTTTTGAATGGTGGAAATGAAGGAATTGATGATCCTATAAGAAGTCTACAGAAAATATCTTTATAAAAATGAGTGGATGCACTCATCAAATAAGGTATGATTTTAGAAACATTTGGGAAGTGGTTTCAATGGATTTGCAGTTGGCATGATTTTCCTAGGGATTTTCAAAGTGAGCCATATATGAAGGAATGGTCCTATATTTGACATAGCAGAATAAGTGTAAGGAAAAATGTTCAAATCCAAGGACATGATTTTAGATGCACCTAGGAACTTGAATCATTCCATTTGGAGCTATAATGAATGCTCTAGAGATTTTGCAATGGGGGATTTGAATAATTCAAATTTGAATTAATATTGGAACAGTACTGAAAAGAGAGGTGGAAAAATATGAAAGTTGCACTAGATAATAGGAGGCATTTTTAGGAGAATATAAAAATTTGAATCATCAAATTTGGACTTAGGATGAATTTAATATGAATAGTTTAGTGCCACTGGAAAAGAAAAGGGAAAAAGATTTTACCGAAAGGCCAAACCGTGCACTGGGCGCAATTTAAAAAATGGGTCGGCCCGGTGGCTCGGCCGTACGCGCGAAGGGCCACGTCAGAGGCGCCTTTGAGAATGTTTCTTATAGAAGTATTTCAAAAGTTTGTAACAGACAGAAATGGTTTTGGAAGGTTTTTTCCAATATTTTGAACATGACCATGTCTTGAAACTCTTATATATGGAAAATATATGTCCACAGAGTTTCCCCAAGTTTTCTCGAAGATTTTGAAAGATTTTAAATAATTTTCCCTATAAAAGACCATTTCTGGCCTTCAGAAAAATCCTTTAAATAAAATAGGAAAATAATCTTTAAAAATACTATTTTGTGGTTTTGGGGAGTTATATATATAGTAGGTTCCAAATAAATCCTTTGGGGCAAAACAATCCACCCAATTTGAGGACTTGTAGTACAAACCTCAATTCAGGGGTTTTTGAAAACCGAATTCAAATAAATCCTTTTTGGCCATAATAATATTTTATAAAAATAGCTTTATGTCCTATACACATGGCATGATCATTGGGCAAAGATTTGGATCAAGGAGATGGGTTTTTTTAGAGTAGAAAGAATTTATGAATATAGAGCACAAGCAAGCAATCAGACAATCAGCAATCAAGTCAAGCATCACAAACACACCAAAAGTTTTAATTGGCCCTGATTTTTGAGTCATGTTAACTTAGTCATGAGGCAAAACACAGGGTGTGACAATTTGCTCTTTTTATTTTGTGTTCTTGAGAGATCTATCTCTCCTATCTATCACTACCTAATCTATATTTTTACCGTAGAGAGATTGACAACCTCTCTTTCGTGTCGGGTTGCAAGTATTTGTTTTTTGTGTGCAGGTGCTGCTTATTGGGTGGTGGTGATCCTCCTACTGGTTCGATAACCTTGGTTTCATAACCGAGGGAAATACTTACCGTCGCTGTGCTGCATCATCCCTTCCTCTTTGGGGAAATACCGACGCAATCTCAAGCCACGTCATTCGGCAAGGGGAGGTCACGTTGCACAAAGAGCAGAGGCCGTGGAGCAGCACGAGGATGGTACGCTGGTGTTTTTACCCAGGTTCGGGCCGCTGAGGAGCGTAAAACCCTACTCCTGCTTTGGTGGATTGATCTCAGGGAACACGAAGCACACGTAGCGTTCTAACCCGACAAAGGTTGCCTTCGGGTGACTACTACGCTAGATAGGGCAAGGGACAACCACAGTGGCAAAACAGTCATTATCTATCGATTAGATAGCTAACAGAGCTATCATACCTAACTATGGCATTTCGGACAAAATACCATGATTGCTAGTCTAGGTGGCGTGTTAGGATGCATCCCCGGCAAGCTCTCACCACCGCTTAGCTGGCTATTGCTTAGTGTCTTGGCACGCCTCTGGACGGGTGTCAACTGGGCATAATCTGTCTTCCGGTGCATCGCCACGTGCTTGGAGAGAGCCACTTAGCCACCTGAGGGCTCGACACCGCATCGACAAGTGACTGGCGTCGCGATGCGGTGGAGCGATGGCTGATCGGCTCGCGTCTGCCAGGAGATGGCTTGCCGGGTCGTCGTGAAGATGTGCGCGCCTCGGTCCCTGGCAGGTACCGGGGATGTGGCTAGCGCACTTTGGGCCCCTCCTGGGCTGTTGCATTGAGGTTGCCGGCGCTGGGAGCCAGTGTAGACTGCCTCTGCCAGGGGCTTGGCTGTTGACGTTATCTTCTTGATGTGCTTCTTGATCTCACGTAGAGTGGCTTCTTTGTCTTGTGTTGGCGTTGGCGGGGTAGTGCTACTACTGCCTATGCATAAGTCAGGGGCACTGGGTACCCCATTCCTAGTGCACCGACAACACCGAAGCGGTCCTACCATGTGACATCATCCACGACGCTCCTAGGGTGCGCATGTACAAAGAAAAGGAGGCCGAGCTGGATCGGCAAGACGACTTGGATGCCCTGGAGGGGGAGCATGACATAGCCTGAGCTCGGTCCGCCTTCTACCAGCAGCAAGCTTGGCAATATGACAACAGGGAGGTACGGGCGAAGACATATAATGTGGGCGAACTGGTGTTACGACTTCCCGAGAAGCAGAAGCATAAGCTCAAACCCAAATGGGAGGGACCCTTCATAATCAACGAAGTGTTGACAGGAGGGGCTTATCGCCTCTGCAACCCGCAGGATAGCCACCTAGAGCCAAACCCATGGAACGCAGCTCGTCTTCGACGCTTCTACGGATAGACCGACGTCGCCCCCCCCCCTTCACAAAAACCCCTGTACCCACATTTTTATAAGTTTTTCTGTTTTCTTCTCATAGGGTTGCTTAGATTCTCCTAAGTTATGATCGGCTTAACCGAACTATAACTAATTCTCTGTTGATACATGACTATCACACACGGCAATCCCTGGGGCCTTCTTTAAAAAGCCAACTAGTTATATTTTTACGCCATACGCATTCTTCCATGATCGTCCGTACGCCACTGTATGCATCAATTGTACTTAAGTTTCTTGCCAAACCGGGTTGCCTCGCTCCTGTGATTACCCTCTACATTCCCGAATGTTCGGCTAGAGGGTAAAGAGAGCACCTATGCGATTGTTACGACCGGGTCATCCGGGCACATACCTCAGACGGGTGAAGCCAAAGGTTAGCACTCTTAAGAAGCAACTTGATCGGCTACCACAAGGAAAGCAGCGATAAGCGGTCTCCACCGCCAATCTCGATTTCTCTCGTGATACAGCTCCTACTTGCCCGGTTTCGGGTACATAGCTAGGACATCTGCGGTCAACGCGGAAACCCGAAGAAAGGAACCCATTAAGGAACTATTTGTTGGAAATATGCCCTAGAGGCAATAATAATTTAGTTATTATCATATTTCCTTGTTCGTGATAATCGTTTATTATCCATGCTATAATTGTATTGATTGGAAACTCAAATACATGTGTGGGTACATAGACAACACTGTGTCCCTAGTATGCCTCTAGTTAACTAGCTCGTTGATCAAAAGATGGTGAAGGTTTCCTAGCCATGGACATGAGATGTCATTTGATAACGGGATCACATCATTAGGAGAATGATGTGATGGACAAGACCCAAACTGTAAACATAGCATATGATCGTGTCAGTTTATTGCTATTGTTTTCTGCATGTCAAGTATCTGTTCCTATGACCATGAGATCATGCAACTCCCTAACATCGGAGGAGTACCTTGTGTGTATCAAACGTCGCAACGTAACTGGGTGACTATAAAGGTGCTCTACAGGTATCTCCGAGGATGTCTGTTGGGTTGACATGGATCAAGACTGGGATTTGTTACTCCGTGTGACGGAGAGGTATCTCAGGGCCCACTCGGTAATACAACATCACAATGAGCCTTGCATGCAATGTGACTAAAGTGTTAGCCATGAGATCTTGTATTACGGAACGAGTAAAGAGACTTGTCGGTAACGAGATTGAACTAGGTATAGAGATACCGACGATCGAATCTCGGGCAAGTAACATACCGAAGAACAAAGGGAACAACATACGGGATTAACTGAATCCTTGACATAGAGGTTCGACCGATAAAGATCTTCATAGAATATGTAGGAGCCAATATGGGCATCCAGGTCCTGCTATTGGTTATTGACCGTAGAGGTGTCACGGTCATGTCTACATAGTTCTCGAACCCGCAGGGTCTACACACTTAACGTTTGGTGACGATATAAGTATAGTTGAGTTGTTATGTTGGTGACCGAAAGTTGTTCGGAGTCCCGAATGAGATCCCGGACATGACGAGGAGCTCTGGAATAGTCCGGAGGTAAAGATTGATATATGGGATAATAGTGTTTGGTCTCCGGAAGGGTTCCGGAATTCACCGGAAGGGGTTCCGGATGTTTCCCGAAATGTTCGGGTACGAGAACACTTTATTTGGGCCAAGGGGTAAAGCCCACGAGGCTTTAGGAAGGTGCAAAAGGAAGTCTTGCGGAGGCCAGGGGCCAGACGCCAGGGACCCTGGCGTCTGGTCCTGGAGTCCGAGCAGGACTCTTGCCTTGCAGGCCAAACCGACTTTGAGGAGGCTCTTTCTCCAAGTTTCGACCCCAGGGCTCAACATATAAATAGAACGGGCAGGGCTAGCACCCGGGAGACATCAAGATTTCCCCAAGCCGTGTGCGGCAACCCTAACCCTCTAGTTCCTACGTCATAATCTCCGTAGCGCTTGGCGAAGCCCTGCAGAGATTGTTCCTCACCACCATCATCACGCCGTCGTGCTGCCGGAACTCATCTACTACTTCACCATCGCTCGCTGGATCGAGGAGGTGAAGGCGTCATCAAGCCGTACGTGTGTTGAACGCGGAGGTGCCGTTCGTTCAGCACTAGTTCGTGATCGGTTCGAGGGACGACTTGCGATTTGGATCGCGGAGACGTTCGACTACATCAACCGCGTTTCTTAACGCTTCCGCTTAGCGATCTACAAGGGTATGTAGATTCACTCTCCCTCTCGTAGAAGCTCATCACCATGGATAGATCTTGTGTGTGCGTAGGAAATTTTTTGTTTCCCATGCAATGTTCCCCAACAGTGGCATCATGAGCTAGGTCTATGCGTAGATGAGATCTCGAGTAGAACACAAACGAGTTGTGGGCATGGTTGTATACATATTGCTTGCCGTTACTAGTTGATACTTGATTCGGCGGTATTGTGAGATGAAGCGGCCCGGACCGACATTACGCGTACGCTTACGCGAGACAGGTTCCTTCAACTGACATGTAACTTCGTTGCATAAAGATGGCTAGCGGGTGTCTGTCTCTCTCACTTTAGTTGAATCAATTTCAATGAAGAGGGTTCTTTTAGAAGATCAAAAAGCAATCACTACACCACGTTGTGGTTTTGCGTAGGTAAGAACGGTTCTTGCAAACCCGTAGCAGCCACGTAAAATTTGCAACAACAATTAGAGGATGTCTAACTTGTTTTTGCAGGGTATGTTGTGATGTGATATGGCCAATTACATGATGAGATATATGTGATATATGAGATGATCATGTGTTGTATATAATATCACGACTTGCATGTCGATGAGTACGGCAACTGGCAGGAGCCATATAGTTGTCTTTAATTATTGTATGACCTGCGTGTCAATCATTAAGCGCTATGTAATGCTTTACTTTATCGCTAAACGTTAGCAATACTCGTGGAAGCAACAGTCGGCGCGACAACCTCATGGCGACACGTTGATGGAGATCAAGATGATGGAGATCATGGTGTCATGCCAGTGACGATGGAGATCATGCCGGTGCTTTGGAGATGGAGATCAAAAGCACGAGTTCATGGCCATATCATGTCACTTATGATTTGCATGTGATGTTAATCCTTTTATGCATCTTATTTTGCTTAGGACGATGGTAGCATTATAAGGTGATCCCTCACTTAAATTTGAAGATAAATTGTGTTCTCCCCGAGTGTGCACCGTTGCGAAAGTTCGTCGTTTCGAGACACGCCGTGATGATCGGGTGTGATAGACTCTACGTTCACATACAACGGGTGTAAGCCATGTTGCACGTGCGGAACACTCGGGTTAAACTTGACGAGCCTAGCATGTACAGACATGGCCTCGGAACACAAGAGACCGAAAGGTCGAACATGAGTCATATAGTAGATATGATCAACATGAAGATGTTCACCATTGAAACCACCTCAACTCACGTGATGATCGGACTTGAGTTGGTGGATTTGGATCATGTGACACTCGAATGACCGGAGGGATGTCAATTTGAGTGGGAGTTTTTAAGTAATATGATTAACTAAACTCATTATCATGAACATAGTCAAAATGTCTTTGCAAATTATGTTGTAGATTACTAGCTCGCGCTGTAGCTCCCTTGAATATTTATATGTTCCTAGAGAAATAGATTTGAAAGATGATGGTAGCAATAATGCGGACTGGGTCCGTGATCTGAGGATTGTCCTCATTGCTGCACAGAAGGCTTATGCCCTTAATGCACCGCTCGGTGCGCCACCCCCTCAAGCATCGTCTGTAGATGTTGTGAACATCTGACAGGCACGTTCTGATAACTACTTGATAGTTCAGTGCGTCATGCATTACGGCTTAGAATTGAGGCTCCAAAACGTTTTGAACGTCATGGAACATACGAGATGTTCTAAGAGCTGAAATTGGGATCTCAGGCTGGTGCCCGTGTTGAGAGGTATGAGACCTCCAACAAGATTCTTTGCCTGCAAGATGATGGAGAATAGCTCAATCGTTGAGCATGTGCTCAGATTGTCTGGGTACTACAATTGCTTGAATCGAGTGGAAGTTGATCTTCCAGATAAGATAGTGATTGGTATAGTTCTCCAAGTCACTGTCACTAAGCTACTAGAGCTTCGTGATGAACTATAAAAGGCCAGAGATGGAAATAATGATCCCTGAGCTATTCGCAATGTTTGACCCAGCGAAGGTAGAAATCAAGAAGGAGCATCAAGTGTTGATGGTTAGTAAAACCACTAGTTTCAAGAAGGGCAAGGGCAAGGAGGGATACTTCATGGATGGCAAGCCAGTTGCTGCTCCAGTAAAGAAACCCAAGGTTGAACCCAAACCCGAGACTGAGTGCTTCTATTATGAGGAGAACAGTTGCTGAAGTGGAACAACCCTAGATGCTTGGTAGATAAGAAGGTTGGCAACGTCGACAGAAGTATATTTGATATACGTGTTATTGATGTGTACCTTACTAGTACTCCTAGTAGCACCTGGGTATTAGATACCGGTTCGGTTGCTAAGTGTTGGTAACTCGAAATAAAAGCTACGGAATAAACGGAGGCTAAGGGTGAGGTGACGATGAGTGTTGGAAGTGTTTCCAAGGTTGATGTGATCACCATCGCGCGCTCTCTCTACCTTTGGGATTAGTGATGAACCTAAATAAATGTTATTTGGTGTTTGCGTTAAGCATGAACGTGATTAGATCAAGTTTATTGCAATACGGTTATTCATTGCAGTTAGAGAATAATGGTTATTCTATTTACATGAATAATACCTTCAATGGTCATGCACCCAATAAGAGTGGTTTATTGAATCTTGATCGTAGTGATACACATGTTCATAATATTGATGCCAAAAGATACAAAGTTAATAATGATAGTACCACATACTTGTGGCACTGCCGCTAAATGTCATATTGGTGTAAAACGCATGAAGAAACTCCATGCTGATGGATCTTTGGACTCATTCGATTTCGAATCGGTTGAGACATGCGGACCATGCCTCATGGGCAAGATGACTAAAACCCCGTTTTCCGGTATGATGGAGCGGGCAATCGACTTATTGGAAATGATACATGTTGATGTATGCGGTCCAGTGAGTTTTGTAGTGGGCGGTGGATATCGTTATTTTCTTACCTTCACTGATGATTTGAGTAGATATAGTGTATATTTACTTAATGAAACACAAGTCTGAATCGTTTGAAAAGTTCAGAGTGAAGTTTGAGATCATCGTGACAAGAAGATAAAATGTCTACGATATGATCGTGGAGGTAAATATCTGAGTTACGAGTTTGGTATATAACTTAAGACAATGTGGAAGTTGTTTCGCAACTCACGCCACCTGGAACACCATAGTGTGATGGTGTGTCCGAACGTCGTAGTTGTGCTCTATTAGATATGGTGCGAACTATGATGTCTCTTATCGATTTACCACTATCGTTTTAGGGTTATGCATTAGAGACAACCACTTTCACTTTAAAAGGGGCACCATAAGTCCATTGAGATGACACCGTATGAATTTTGGTTTGGCGGAAACCTAAGCTGTCATTTTTTAATGTTTGGGGCTGCGACGCTTATGTGAAAAAGGGTTTTCACCTAATGAGCTCGAACCCAAAGCGGACAAATGCATCTTCATAGAATACCCTAACGTAACAGTTGGGTGAACCTTCTATCTCAGATCCAAGCACAAAGTGTTTGTTGCTAAAACGGGTCCTTTCTCGAGAAAAAGTTTCTTTCGAAAGATTGAGTGGGAGGAAGATAGAACTTGATGAGGTTGTTGAACCTTTGTTTCAACGAAAGAGTAGCGCAGCGCAGAAAGTTGTTTCTGTGGAGCCTACGTTAGTTGAAGAGGAAGTTAATGATGATGATCATGAAACTTCGGATCAAGTTACTATCGAACCTCGTGGGTCGACAAGGACGCGTACTGCTCCTGAGTGGTACGGCAACCCTGTCTTAGAGGTCATGTTGTTGAACAACGATGAACCTACGAGCTATGGTGAAGCGATGATGGGCCCGGATTCCGAGAAATGGTTAGAGGCCATGAAATCCGAGATGGGATCCATGTAAGAAAACAAAGTATGGGCTTTGGAAGTATTACCTGAAGGGCGTAAGGCCATTCAGAACAAATGGATTTTTTAAGAGGAAGACGGACGTGGACGGTAATGTCACCGTCTATAAAGCTCGACTTGTGGCAAAGGGTTTTTCACAAGTTCAAGGAGTTGACTACGATGAGACTTTCTCACCCGTAGCGATGCTAAAGTCTGTTGGAATCATGTTAGCAGTTGTTGCATTTTTCAATTATGAAATCTGGCAGATGGATGTCAAAACATCGTTTCCTTAACGGTATCCGTAAGGAAAGGTTGTATGTGATACAACCGGAAGGTTTTGTCAGTCCTAAGGATGCTAAAATGTATGCAAACTCCAGCGATCCTTCTATGGACTGGAGCAAGCATCTTGGAGTTGGAATATACACTTTGATGAGGTGATCAAAGTTTTTATGTCTATACAAAGTTTATGAGAAACTTGTATTTACAATAGAGTGAGTGGGAGCACTATAGAATTTCTGATAAGTATATGTGGTTGACATATTGTTGATCGGAAATAATGTAGAATTTCTGGAAAGCATAAAGGGTCGTTTGAAAGGAGTTTTTCAAAGGAAGACCTGGAATGAAGCTACTTAAATATTGGGCATCAAGATCTATAGAGATAGATCAAGACGTCTGATAAGACTTTCAATGAGTACATACCTTGACAAGATTTTGAAAGAGTTCAAAATGGATCAGTCAAACAGAGAGTTCTTGCCTGATTTGTAAGGTGTGGAGTTGAGTGAGACTCAAAGCTCGACCACGGCAGAAGAAAGAGAAAGGACGAAGGTCATCCCCTATGCCTTATCCATAGGCTCTGTATAGTATGCCATGCTGTGTACCGCACCTGATGTGTGCCTTGCCATGATTCTGTCAAGGGGTACAAGAGTGATCCAGGAGTGGATCACTGGACAGCGGTCAAGATTATCCTTAGTAACTAGAGGACTAAGGAAATATTTCTCAATTATGAAGGTGATGAAGAGTTCGTCGTAAAGGGCTACGTCGATGCAAGCTTTGACACCTATCCGGACGACTCTGAGTAGCAGTCAGGATACATATAGTGGAGCAGCCATTTGGAATAGCTCCAAGTGGAGTGTGGTAGAAGTGTCTACAGTATGACATAGAGATTTGCAAAGTACACACGGATCTGAATGTCACAGACCCGTTGACTAAAGACCTCTCTCACATGCAAAGCATGATCGAACCCCAGAACTCATTGGGTGTTAGAACAATGTAAATCACATGGTGATGTGAACTAGATTATTGACTCTAATGCATGTGGGAGACTGTTGGAAATATGCCCTAGAGGCAATAATAATTTAGTTATTATCATATTTCCTTGTTCGTGATAATCGTTTATTATCCATGCTATAATTGTATTGATTGGAAACTCAAATACATGTGTGGGTACATAGACAACACTGTGTCCCTAGTATACCTCTAGTTAACTAGCTCGTTGAACAAAATATGGTGAAGGTTTCCTAGCCATGGACATGAGATGTCATTTGATAACGGGATCACATCATTAGGAGAATGATGTGATGGACAAGACCCAAACTGTAAACGTAGCATATGATCGTGTCAGTTTATTGCTATTGTTTTCTGCATGTCAAGTATCTGTTCCTATGACCATGAGATCATGCAACTCCCTGACATCGGAGGAGTACCTTGTGTGTATCAAACATCGCAACGTAACTGGGTGACTATAAAGGTGCTCTACAGGTATCTCCGAGGATGTCTGTTGGGTTGGCATGGATCAAGACTGGGATTTGTTACTCCGTGTGACGGAGAGGTATCTCAGGGCCCACTCGGTAATACAACATCACAATGAGCCTTGCAAGCAATGTGACTAAAGTGTTAGCCACGAGATCTTGTATTACGGAACGAGTAAAGAGACTTGCCGGTAACGAGATTGAAGTAGGTATAGAGATACCGACGATCGAATCTCGGGCAAGTAACATACCGAAGAACAAAGGGAACAGCATACGGGATTAACTGAATCCTTGACATAGAGGTTCGACCGATAAAGATCTTCGTAGAATATGTAGGAGCCAATATGGGCATCCAGGTCCCGCTATTGGTTATTGACCGTAGAGGTGTCTCGGTCATGTCTACATAGTTCTCGAACCCGCAGGGTCTACACACTTAACGTTTGGTGATGATATAAGTATAGTTGAGTTGTTATGTTGGTGACCGAAAGTTGTTCGGAGTCCCGGATGAGATCTCGGACATGACGAGGAGCTCTGGAATAGTCCGGAGGTAAAGATTGATATATGGGATAATAGTGTTTGGTCTCCGGAAGGGTTCCGGAATTCACCGGAAGGGGTTCCGGATGTTTCCCGAAATGTTCGGGTACGAGAACACTTTATTTGGGCCAAGGGGTAAAGCCCACGAGGCTTTAGGAAGGTGCAAAAGGAAGTTTTGCGGAGGCCAGGGGCCAGACGCCAGGGACCCTGGCGTCTGGTCCTGGAGTCCGAGCAGGACTCTTGCCTTGTGGGCCAAACCGACTTTGAGGAGGCTCTTTCTCCAAGTTTCGACCCCAGGGCTCAACATATAAATAGAACGGGCAGGGCTAGCACCCGGGAGACATCAAGATTTCCCCAAGCCGTGTGCGGCAACCCTAACCCTCTAGTTCCTACGTCATAATCTCCGTAGCGCTTGGCGAAGCCCTGCAGAGATTGTTCCTCACCACCATCATCACGCCGTCGTGCTGCCGGAACTCATCTACTACTTCACCATCGCTTGCTGGATCGAGGAGGTGAAGGCGTCATCAAGCCGTACGTGTATTGAATGTGGAGGTGCCGTCCGTTCGGCACTAGTTCATGATCGGTTCGAGGGACAACTTGCGATTTGGATCGCGGAGACGTTCGACTACATCAACCGTGTTTCTTAACGCTTCCGCTTAGCGATCTACAAGGGTATGTAGATTCACTCTCCCTCTTGTAGATGCTCATCACCATGGATAGATCTTGTGTGTGCGTAGGAAATTTTTTGTTTCCCATGCAACGTTCCCCAACACTATTTTCTCCGGAAGATGTTTCTTACATTAAACTGTAATATAACATACCCCTCCAGTGTGCGTTTCGTCTGTTCAAACCACATGGACGGATTGCCTAGTTCCCTACCAAAAAACAATCTCTTGCTACTACAGGACATACAACAAGGAACACTCCCCAGTTATTGACAAGGGAGGCAGAAGCCGATGGCCAGGTCAAGACAACGTTTATAACACGGACGGAACTAATAAGGTGTTAAGTACATAGGTACGTAGAACCAACATATTAAGCAGTTCAGTCGAGACCGTCTATAAGGACGTCCAAAGAGCAGGCCTCTTGAGAGAGACGAGCAGCTGGCATGACTTGATCATAGACCAGGTGAAGGGGTATTTCCTGCCCACCGGGCCCCGCTGGCCCAACTTGGGCCAGGTGCTCTGGGTTGAGCTTGGTGAAGCGGGTCTTCACCATGACCCAGGCCTCCCGAGCTCCCTCTCGACAGGCAGACGTCTTCCATAGCTCAAAACGGCTTCGGGCTCCCCTAAATCGCTCCGCGAGTTCAAGCATCCCTTGTGGAGGTGTCTCTGCCGGCCAGAGCGCCCTTATCATGCACCTCATGGCCTTCCTAGAACGCTCGTGCACTACGGCCAGCTCCTTCAACAAATCCCCACCAAAGGAACCGATCTATTCTTCCGGACGACCAGTTAAGAGGCCTACGCCTGACAAAGGGCACATTACTTACACGCCACATCAAAGGATAAATTTCTGGCACTCCAGGTTAGAAATTTACTTATAGAACATGCCGCCTTTCAGTCTCTGGTTTTCCTCTTGGGTATGTGCCAATTGATTCTTCAGGCTCTGAACTTCTTGGGCTTGGTGTTGGTTTTCCCCTTTGAGCTGGCGTGTTTCCTCACGACATCGCTCCAACACGGGGACATTCGCCTCAAGGTGAGACTCGGCATACCGTTGAGCCTCATGAGACGCATCAAGATCCTTTTGCATCTGGCCTAGGGTTTCAGATGCTACACCACAAAACGTCGTTAGAGATGGCATTCCCATTTTTATCAGCACTTAACAAAGCACACATTGTACTTACAATGTGCTTCTCTGGTGAACTTTTTGACCTCCTCCAGTTCCGCTTTCACAGCCCTCAGCTCTGTCCGACTGGATTCTAGATCCTGGGAGAAATTCTCGTTTTGCTGTCTTAAAACCTGCACAAAGCAGCACAACGCTTAGACCCTTAATTCGGCCGCGCTGACCAAATTAAGGTCCGGGGGCTATGGGGTTGGGACTATATTCGGTTGTCAAAACCAACCACTTACTTGCATATTGGAAGACATTATTTGGGCAGCTCCTTCGAGCGCTGCCCGGGCGGTTCCTAGGCGAGCATCCACGGAACTGAGAGCGTTGAACTCTTGATCAGAAAATGTCGTATGGCGCAAGGACTCTTTCCGATGCCAATGATTCATCGCGCTCTCGACCTCGGAATTGGTAACTGAGACTCCCCCGTAGTCTTCGGGAAGTTGATCTGCTACAGGGACTTCCGCTTCAGCTCCTGCGGCGACCGAGGGTTCGGGGTGATTATGGTCGTCCGCCATGCCGATGACGTCTACGGGATGATCCGCTCGCCTCCTGAGTATCCCGGTGAAAAAATTATAAATAATCGTGGCAAAAATAGAGAAAAGATGGAGCTGGATCAAATACCTTTTGGTGGGGGGGGGGGGGGGGGCGGGCGAGGCGTTTTCTGACGCCGCCCCCTGTTGAGGCCTCCCGCCCCTGTAGGGGCGGTGTGGGAAGATGTCCGTCGTGTATTCCGACGACCCTTGGTGGTAGTGGTCGGCATGTTCGGAGTGGCGGGAGGCTTACGTCCCTTCTGGGATGAAGATTTCTTCTTGCTCGTGGTCGAAGGGGCAAGAAACCGAAGGTAATCGGCCATAAGGGCCACTCTGTGTTCTTCAACGCTCTCCTGATAATAGACCCCGTCCTCAAAGATCATTGAAGCCTCCGGGTCATCATGGAATCCGGGATCGTCATCCCGATCATAATTCTCCGGCTGGGGAGCGGGACAATTAACTGTCTCGACCCAACGCCTTCAACTCTATTAAGGAAAAAACGGAAGGTTTCCGATGTTAGAATGAAGAATAAGCGTCTGGAATTCAGAGGTTTAAGTAGAGCCTACCCATTCGATGGGGTTGTGGCTAGAAAAGCCTTCTTTGGCTGTCAGGCGGGCAATTATTCTTTCTCCCCTTTAAAGAGATCGGCCAGGATGACGGCCAGGGCCTCCTGATTGTCCGGTCCTTGCCAACGGCAACGGGTGGTATCATTGGTTCCGTTGTAACACCATGGGGGGTGCGTTCGCTGTTGGAGCAGCTGAACTTATCGGGAAATCGCCGTGGCCATCACGTCGATGATGGTGAGCTTGTTGTGCGCTAGCAGCTTCACCTTGGTTGACAGGCGTTTTACCTCGGCACTTTCCTCTTGAGAGGAACTCCTAGGCTGCCATTTGAATCGCTTCTTTAAGGGGGGCCTCGGAGTACTGGGGTAAACCCCTCCGAGCTGGATCAAATAAAGGCACGTCCTCGATATAAAACCACTCCAAAGACCACTTGTTGGACTCTTTCTTCTGGGTCCCAACGGGGTACCCCGTCCCGGCTATGCGCCATACCTCGGCTCCGCCCACTTCCCGGATTATCCCTCCCCTAGTTCAGGGAACGAGGAAAAAATATTTCCGCCACAAATCAAAGTGAGGCTCGCAGCCGAGAAACATCTCACAGAGGGCCACGAAGCCTGAGATATGGAGGATTGAGCCAGGGGTGAGATGATGGAGCTGAAGACCGTAGAACCCTAGCAGGCCCCTCAAGAAGGGGTGGATGGGGAATCCTATGCCTCGCAAAAGGAAATAGACGAAACAAACTCTCTCGTCCCCTTGAGGGGTGGGGAAGTTTTCTGCGAAAGCCTTGCCGTTTGCGGAAGTTAACCCAGCATGGGTGGGTGTCAGATCTGAGTGGGGAAGGTACCCTTGCACCTCAAGGTCGTGCAATTGAAGATGAGAAATGGAGCAGCTCGCCCAATCCCCTGGGAGGGGACCGAAAGGACACGAAGATGAGCCTGGAGCGCTCGCCATATCTCTGAGCTCACGAGCTTTAGGGTTTCGCGGTGGAGATACGAGGGAGGATGTCACCTATGAAGGACACGGTCTGTTTAAATAAAGGCTTTTCTGGTCTACTCGAGGTAGTTTCGTAAAGGACTGTTGGGTCGCCTTTATTTATTCTGCGCAGGAATCGAGGGCTGCCATTGGACTCTATGAAGAAAAACTAATGCCGTGGGCCCCATGATGCTTCGACAGCCAGAGGTTATCGGCGGCCGTGTTGTTGTCCTACCATACCGCCAAAGTTAAAATCTACCGAACATAGAAGGAACTCACCTTTTAAGCCGAATACCATGGACACGTGAAGCTCACGAAAACTGCATTCCTCGGTGTTGAAGGCTAGTTCGGGTGCTACAGAGGGAGTCCGGGACTAAGGGGTCCTCGGGCCGTCGGCTCATCTCTCATGGGCTGACTTGTTGGGCTGTTCTGTCGAAGGCCGAACTATGAACGATCCCGTGTCCAGGAGGGAAAGCTCTGGAGAATGGCGTGGCTTCCTAGTTACGAAGTTAGAATCTATGTATCTATTCCTTGTATAGGTCGGTTGTGTGTAACCCTAGGGACCCCCGGTGTCTATATAAACCGGAGGGTCCTCATTCGTAGGGGACTGGCGAACTCATCTAGGGTTTAGCTTAGACGATCTCGACGTAGATCAACTCTGTAATCTCCATACACATCAATACAATCAAGAAGGACGTAGGGTTTTACCTCCTCACGAGGGCCCGAACCTGGGTAAACATTGTCTCCTTCGTCCCATGTTACCCATCGATCTAAGGTCCACAGACCCCCTACCCATGATCTGCCAGTTTTGACACCGACAGCGGGAGCAACAAACATCGCACATAGCAGAAACATAATAAGTGTGTGCTATCAAATAGGAAAAACCCGCGGAACCGCCATTTTTTCAAATGGCTCAAGGCGGTAGATATTTTTGCGAGGGAAGTCTCGTAGAGCCCAATCGTGTCCGGCACCAACCAGTGGACCGTGCTGATGTGCCAGCATCGGAGGGAATGGTGTCTGTTGAGTGTACAATCGCAAACAGTTGTGACATTCAAATTGTTTGCTATTTACTCCTAGACTAATAATATATAGGAGCATTTCGCCAAAAAAATTTGCGAGAAAGGGGTCAAAACACATACACGCCAGCATGTGGAACAAAAATATGTATGCACAGGGTGGTTTGATCGTTCAAAATACCCAATGTGCAACTTTGATGTGGCACATGTCTCCTCCATCGCCACTTCGTGTCGGTGGGAGGGGGAATCCTAGCTACGAATACATGCCAGCAAACAGGTCTCGCGTCTCACCCATGCTGTAACACGAAAATTAAACATATACATGAATCCAGCATGGTCAAACCACCCCATCTCTCTTCCGGTCAATGGTGTACTATGGCCCATGCGCCTCGCAACACGGACATCCCGACCAAAGAATCAACATTTTGGTCAAACCTCTCCCACTGTCGGTCGAAAGGATGGACGTCCACCGAGGCCCATGAATGGGTGTGACACCGATAACCACGCAGTGGAGTGTCGAAGACAGCCATCACCTGCAGGTGGAGCAAACATATGTACGGAAATGTTGTGTTGCGTTTGAATTCATTAATATATACCTCATGTGCAACTTTGATGTGGAACATGATTTGAAACCGGAAAGTCCCCCCCCCCCCCCCCCGAGCGAGTGTTCATGACGCGTACAACTAGTATGCCGAGCATCGATGGGAACGATTCACGCGTACGTATGTGTGCGCTCAGACTTGGGTAAGGAAACTTAATTGACCTATATAATATATACCATAACACAAACCAATTGAAGAATCCACCATGGTAACCTCTCTCTCTCGTTGTTAGTCAATGTGATGGACGTCCATGCGGGCCCATGAATGGCCTTTCCAACGACAACCACACGAAGGAGTATCCAAAGACAATCACCATCTAAGCGTGGATCAAACATATGTATGGAAGTGTTGTGTGATGTTTACATACCCAGCACACAATCTTTGGCGTGGCACACCTTCCTCGGGAATCTTACAGTCCACATGGAAAGCGAGGTTCACGACGCATAGTATATATATACTCCCCCCATTCGAGCCGATGGGAGAGACATTCATGCATACACTACACGCACTCAAATTATACCATGTAATTTCACACCCATGGCCTACCGTAAACATCGACCAAAAAAGAATCCACAATAATTATCCTCTCTCGTTGCGGTACAAAAGTACGTGAGGCCATAGATGGGAGTGACACTGATAATTGTGCGAGGGGGGCGGTGTCCAAGGACAACCACCGCCTCCATGCTGCCCTAACATATGTATGGAGGTGTTGTCTAATGTTTTGAATACCCAATGCACACCTTTGATGTGGCACCTTCGCAAACCGGAAAAAACCCACGGAGGTTCACAACGCGTACAATGAGCAAGCGCGTGCACACATGCGCCCAAACTTTCGTCCGGAATCTCACCATGATCTTCGCGGAAGCACGGACTAAGATGAATCCACCTTTGATCAAACCCCTCTTGCCGCGCCATCCAAGGTGATAGACCGCGCGGTGGTAACGAATGGGTGTGTCGGTGGTAACCACATGAGTGAGTCTACGAGGACCACCACTGCATGCATGAGACACAAACATATGCATGAAAAAGGTCGGGATTGGGATGCTTTAAATATATACTCGATGTACGACTTTTGACGTGGCACGTGCCTCACCGGAAGCTTGCAATGGTTAAAACCATTACCCGCATCCCCATGGCTAATTACTCTATTAATTAGGGCACGCAGAAGTGTCAGCTTGAATTCCCATGGGAAGATGGTGGGTAAAATACCTTACCCAGAGTGCAGTACGGGGATGGGGATGGGATATATATAGCATTACCCGCCTTAACCATGAAGTACTTACATGTGGGCTCTGAAATTAGTAGACCCCACGTAATTTGCGCCCTCGGTCACCCAAATTTCCATTGATCCCACCACATCTGGCCAAAAAATCCCTAAGAAATCCCAAACTTAGCCACAACATATTGTCGGATTTCGGGCTCCGCAAAACCCAGAGAGGTTCGAACTCAGGGGCGTGTGCGAAGATCTCCACAAGCTTCGCCCTCAAGCTCTCAACTCAACGGCCTAGCCCGATGAAGTCGCTCAATCGTGGGGAAAGAGAGTTGCACACGAGGATTTACCCAGGTTCGGGCCGCTGCGAAGCGTAAAACCCTACTCCTGCTTTTGGTGGATTGCCTCACGTGGAGGTTTGTGGATGAACTAGTACAATTGTGAGTTGCCTCGTGAGGGCGCTCGGGTGGTTGTGGATCCCCCTCTACGGAGCAGCCTAGCCTTTATTTATAGCGACCCGGGTCCTCCTCCCTTATCGCAATGGCGGGAAGGGATCCCATAATGGCCAATTTCGAAGGGGGACAAGGAGTACATCTTATCCTGACGAAAGGTGGTCTTGAGTTCCTGGTGCTGGTGGAGAGGCCGTCGAGTACCTGGTTGCAGCTCCCGCGCTTCTTCGCGGAGACGTTGCGGGTTAACGAGCCTGCAGGTCTGTGGCTGCAGGCCGATGGTTGTTGCAGCGGCGCGTTGTGGGTGGAGGTCGAGGTTACCCCCGCAGGCAACGCCTTTTTGAGTCGTGGGTGGCAGACCTTCGCCCGCGCCCACGGCCTAGAGGGGAGGCCCACACTCCATTTCAAGCACGACGGCGCCGCGGCGCTTTTCGTCAAGATCTTCGGGGAGGACGGTAGGCACTTGGGGTGCTTCTTGGAGGACTGCGGCAGCGGCGATCTTGGAGGTGAGCTTGCCCTTAGCAACGGCCGCCATGCTTCCAGCATCAGCGACACCTCCTCCGAGGAGAGCCCGAGCGATGACAGCTACAACGCCCCGCCGCGCCGGCACGCTCGCACTTCGGGGGGTAGCCAGCCGCGACGGCGCCGCTCCCCCGCCCGGGAAGCGGCTACGCCGGCGTGCCACCACGGCCACGTCAAGGAGGAGGAGGACTCCGAATGAGCGCCAGCGCGTCGGGGCCGGGGCCTCAGGAGAGGTAGCCCCCGGGAGGGGGCTCCTTCGCCTTCTTTTTCTTTTCCTCTTCCTGTAACTAAAAATCATGGGGGGCCCTTCTGGGCGTGTAATGAACTTTGGCGCTTGCGCCCTTTTATTAGCATTCTCATTATGTATTGCGGTCCCTGCGTTACTGTTAATCGAGACTTCCTGTTGGTCGTGGTTAGGGTACTTAGCTCGATGCGTCTGCGGCGGGTTTCTGCGTTGTGAGGTCTGGCAGTGGCACCTGGGGAGCTCGGGGGGTTCCTTCTTCCTGCAAGTGAGGCGGTTTGGGGGGCCCCTTTTGACACTCTACGTCTGTGGGGCCCAATCCCGTGCATGCCCCGACCACCGTTGGGGCGTCCGGATCACCAGGACGAGACCAAGGGGCGAGGCCTTGACCACCGTTGGCGCGTCCGGATCACCAGGACAAGACCATGGGGCGAGGAGCCACGCGATCCGTGAGGCTCCTTAGGCACGATTCCCAGGAGCCCCCCTTGACGCTCAAGCGGCGCTCTACATCGGCGGGGCCCGATCCCGTGCATGCCCCGACCACCGTTGGGGCGTCCGGATCACCAGGACGAGACCAAGGGGCGAGGCCTCGACCACCATTGGGGCGTCCGGATCACCAGGACGAGACCAAGGGGCGAGGAGCCACGCGATCAGTGAGGCTCCTGAGGCGCGATGCCCAGGAGCCCCCTTTTGATGTTCAAGCGGCGACCATTCCTTTCCGCCGGTTCTTGTCCCAGGAGGCGTGAGCCTCCAGAGGCTCTAAGACAGCACGCCGGGACGCGGCGGAGCCCCCGAGCGAGGGTGAGGCGGCACACGCCTGCTAGCTCGCTCAAGAGCGCCACGCAAGGACCAGGACGCCAAGGCCATGCTGGGACTAGGACGCCAAGGCCTTGGCGAGGTGTGCACACCGTGCCCCATAGGCCCCGCTCGTGGGGCGCGAGAGGGAGAGGCTGGCAGGCATTAACCCGGAGAAAGAAACTTCAAGATGGAAAATTGCAAGGAGAAAAAGTTCCCGTCCGTTTTCTTTAAATAGAATCGAAAATCCTCAAGTTCCATTCCAGGAAAATGGCAAATTCGAATACAAGAAAAGCAAAGAACAGCCGCGTCCGGCACCTAGGCTAGTATTCGTCTTCCCCCAGCGCGGAGCATTGGGCATCCACGTTGCGTGGGCATAGTCATTGGGGGACAGTGTTTTCCGCCAGCGCGGAGCATGGGGCTTCCACTTGGGCGTGGGTGGGAACCCCTCCGCGTCCTCGGGGGGCTCCGGGCATATACAACCCAATCATTATTATGTGAGAGTGTCACGGGTAGAACTTGCGGAGGTGCTGGATGTTCCAGGCATTCTGGATGGGTGATGTCTACAACGCAACTTTCTTCTTGTAGACTCGTGTTGGGCCTCCAAGCGCAGAGTTTTGTAGGACAATAGCAAATTTCCCTCAAGTGGATGACCTAAGGTTTATCAATCCTTGGGAGGCGTAGGATGAAGATGGTCTCTCTAAAACAACCCTGCAAAAAAATAACAAAAAGTCTCTTGTGTCCCCAACACACCCAATACAATGGTAAATTGTATAGGTGCACTAGTTCGGTGAAGAGATGGTGATACAACTGTAATATGGATGGTAGATATAGGTTTTTGTAATCTATAAAAATATAAAAACAGCAAGGTACACTACTGGAATTCAGTTATTTGCCATCTGCCAGCTCTTTGCCGTCTGCCAGCTGATGGCAAACAGGCTCTTTGCCGTCTGTCTTGCCAAAGCAGACGGCAAAGAACCAGCTGATGGCAAAGAGGGTCTTTGCCATCTGCACTTCTTTGCCGTCTGCTGGCAGATGGCAAAGAGTTCTTTGCCGTCTGCCAGCAGACGGCAAAGACCAAAGTGGGCCCCACGGGGCACGGCACTGGCTAGGTCAAGCTCTTTTCCATCTGCCACTTCTTTGCCGTCTGCTGGCAGATGGCAAAAATTTCTTTGCCGTCTGCCAGCAGACGGCAATGAGGTGAGGGTGGGGCCCACAATGTCACAGCGGGGGCGGGCTAACGGTCACCGTCTTTGCCGTCTGCTGGCAGACGGCAAAGAATTCTTTGCCGTCTGCCAGCAGACGACAAAGAGGGGGGCTTAATTTTCTCCCCCGCGCCCAAAGCCTCTCTCTCTCTCTCACACATCTCTCTCTCCCTCTCTGTCTCAGCACCGCCGCCCCGCCCTGCCCTGCCCTGCCCCCGCCGCCCCCGCCGCCGCCCCGCCCTGCCCTACCCCCGCCGCCGCCCCGCCCTGCCCCGCGCCGCCGCCCCGCGCCGCCGCCCCGCACCTCCGCTGCCCCGCGCCGCCGCCCCGCAGTCTGCCGCAGCCGCCACGCGCCGCCGCCCCGTCGAGCCCCCCCCGGCGAGCCCTCCCCGGCGGCACCCCCCGGCGAGCCCCCCCGACGGCACCCCCTCGACGAGCCCCCCGACGGCACCCCCTCCGGTGAGCTCCCCCACCTCTGCCCTTTTTTTCTGTTTTTCTGTTTTTTTCCTTTTTTTTAATATCATGATTATAGATATATATAGATGCTACTGTTAGTAGATAGTAGATGCATCAATTAGGTTAATTAGTTAGATGTTGTTAATTAGGTTTTTTGAGTAGGTTAATTAGTTAGATGCTACTGGTTTCGACATCAATTAGGTTAATTAGGTTAGGAGGAGGAGAAGAAGAAAAAAGAGGAGAGGAGGAGAAGAAGAAGAGGAAAAAGGAAAGGAGGAAGAAGAAGAAGAAGAAGAAGGAAAAAAAGGAAGAAAATGAAGAAAAGGAAGAAGAGGAAGAAGAAGAAAAGAAAAAAGAGAGGAAAAACCCCGACCCCGACCCCGACCCGACACCCCGACCCCGACCGCGACCCGACACCCCGACCCCGACACCCCGACCCCGACCCGACACCCCGACACCGACACGGCACCCCGACCCCGACACCCCGACACCCCTGACACCCCGACACCACGACACCTAGACACGACACCCCCGACACCCCGACCCCGACACGACACCCCGACCCCGACACGACACCCCGACACCCCGACCCCGACACGACACCCCGACACTTAAATTAGGTATATATTCAATTTTTTAGGTATTCAATTTTTTATTATGTTCATGATGATGATACACTTAAATTATATACATATTATTCATGTCAGGTATTCATTCTTTTTATGTTGTACTAATTTCGTTTTCTCTTTGTCATTGCAGGTGTTGAAAGATGGTGGGCGCGGGTCGAGAGCGCTCCGAGGCTCCTACCTCGGCGCGTGGTGGGAGGGGTAGTTCCATTCCACCCCATAGCCTCCGGAGAGCACTGGATCTCAATATGCAGAAACCACCGGCGGTCGCTTCTTCTTCGGCCGGGAGAGGTCGGGGGGGGGGGGAAGAAGGCTGGTAGAGGTGGACGTGGCGGCGGGAGAGGTAGGAAGGCTGCTACTACGCCTTCCTCGCTGCCACCCCCAGCTGATTCACACGACCACATGAGTGCTCCGTCTGAGATGAAGCCGCCTGAGGTGGACCCGTCTCGGACTCCGGTCCACGAGCCTCGGGCCGACGAGCCTATGGCAGACGTGCCTACGGCCGACGAGCCTCGGGCCGACGAGCCTTCGTCCCACGAGACTCCGTCCCACGAGACTCCGGAGCTCAGCAGGGATCACGCTGAGTCGCAGCGGAACTCGACGGAGTCGAGTGGCCGTGCTGAGGGTGGCTATAGTTCTGATAGCTATAGCAAGGGTGAGTGGGTTGAGGGGCGCAAAGTCTACCAGCGTGGTGGTACAAAGCTCCCGCCCACCCCGGCGACCCCCGACCAGAGGTGGTTGATTGCGCCTAACGGGGCCAAGTAAGTGCATTTACTCTTTTTTAACCTTTTGCCTTCACGTTTCTTCGAATATCTAATGCGTTGGCCTTGTCATACTGCAGGTCTTGGACACACGAGCCTCATGTCCGCAGGCCCAACAGTGTCCTTGGTGTGATTTGTCGCCAGAGCTTCCCGGGGTGGGTCACGTTGCCCGGTGAGGGCCGGGTTCCAGAGTTAGGAATGACCTGGGAGCACTACTTGGCTGCCCCGGCCCCTCCGGGGCATAGGATCGGCGATGTCGAGTGCCACAAGGTGGCCGACATTGTGATCCAGACGTTTTGGGTAATTTCTCCTTTGCCGTCTACGTTGTGTTTCCTTCTTTGATTGGCAACCCTAGTGATTGTACTAATCCGTGTTTTCTTGTTTTATTGCAGACCTTCTACAGGTGTGCTGAGGGACAGGAGGAGGCCGTGGCTCTGGTTATCGACAACGAGTGCAGGCGCCTACTTCAAAACTTTCGGCACGAGGCTCGGACGCAGGCTATTCGAGACTACTTCGCCTCGGCTGGTATTAGGAGGAAAAGAGAGAAGTGCCGCGAGAAGTTTCTGAGTAAGGAGAAGTACATGAAGGTAATTACCTATTCTTAAGGCCTTGTACTTAGTTTCCTTGATTTGATTCGTAGGCGTAGCGCTCAAATTTCTCTTGCTTAACTTAGGTGCCCCCGAGATGGTGTGCGGATAGGATGGACTGTTGGGAGGCGTTGGTGGATGAGTGGTGCTCTCCCCAATGGCGCTCCACCCACGACACTGCAAAGGACAAGCGTGGCAAAATGAAAGGTGTCCCACACCATCTAGGCAGCGTCAACCTACATCAGTACGGGGAAAACTGGGTATGTGGTTTGCTTCATGATTCATGCAAATTTATTCTTCTTGCTAGCTTGAACCCTCAACTAATACTCTGTTCCTCTCTTTTAGGCGCGAGAGAACAAGGCTCCAGTGCCACAGCTGTTCGACCTCTATGCCATGTCCAATAATGCCTCGTACAAGAAGGCCAAGGCATTCTCTGAGTCTGACCTCGATGATCCAAAGAAATTCACCAACCGCGCCTCCCACCACAAGCTTGTGAGGTACAGAGATGAGGGGAAGGCAAGGAAAGGGCCGGACTTTAACCCGAGCCAGCAACCTCTTGATCCAGAGCTGGTGCTGATATCTGGTGGCGGGAGGCCCCATGGCTCGTTAGCCATTGGGGATGGACTGATACGTTGTAGTAGCACTCTCCCGCAGATCAAGAAGAGCCAGACCGGCTCCGATCCTGAGATATTGCCTCGTGCATGGCCAGTGGAGCTCGAATTCAAGGTTAGTTATACGGACTCAGATACCTTTCCTTCATTACATTGTGTGTGCGGCCGTCGATGATTACAATGCTAACGAGTGGTGTTGCAGGCTGCTATTGAGGCAGAGAGAGCGAAGACCCAGGCTGCTATTGAGGAAGAGAGAGCGAAGACCCAGGCGATTCTAGAGGAGAGGGACCGGCAAGCGGCGGAGAGGGAGAGGGAGCTTGAGGACAGGACGGCTAATGCGTTGGAGGAGGAGAGGAACCGGAACATGATGGCTAACCGGGCCCTATACGAGATGTTCGCGGTAAGTTTCTTCTGCATATTAGCCAAATCATGCACGTAATGTTCCTTACAGTAGTATCTAATATGACTGACTCGTCAAAACCAAATGTGCAGACCCTGTGCGAGAAGAGCGGCACGACCCCTCCGCCGATGCCAGTCATTGCTCCGGCGGGCACGGTGAGTTTCATTTGAATGGTCATTAGTTACTAGTCTTCACATTTGAGTTGCATCATGCTAACAATACATTGGAAATGATCTTTGGTGCAGCATAACTCCCGACAAGCATCGACCGATCCTCCTCCGTCAGCCACTGGCGCGACCGGTCCTACAACTACACCTACAACTACACCTCCGTGATGACGGTAAGTTTTCGCAAGTGTTTAGCATAACAAATGCATACTTAGCTTAAGAAATGACCTATTTATTTCCAAAATGCCGTATACTTAGCTTAGTTTCCTCGAAAATGACATTATAACCTTACTTAGCTCCAAAATGACAAATTTTACCATGGATAGCTCTCAAATGACCTATACTTAGCTTAGCTTAAGAAATGACATATTTAGCTCTAAAATGACCTGTACTTAGCATTATTTCCTCCAAAATGACATAATAACCTTAATTAGCTCCAAAATGACCAATTTCACCACGGATAGCTCTCAAATGACCTATACTTAGCCTAGCTTAAGAAATCACCTATTTAGCTCCAAAATGACCTATTTAACCTAGGAAAGCTCTAAAATGACATATACTTAGCATTTATTCCTCCAAAAATGAATTTATATGGTTAGCTAGCTCAAAAATGACATAATAACCTTAATTAGCTCAAAAATGACCTATTTAACCTAGGATAGCTCTAAAGTTACCTATACTTAGCATTTATTCCTCCAAAATGACTCAATATGCTTAGCTAGCTCAAAAATGACATAATATGCTTAAGAAATGACCTATTTAGCTCCAAAATGACTTAATATGCTTAATTAGCTCAAAAATGGCATAATTACTTAGGTTAGCTCTAAAATGACCTATACTTAGCTTATTTAGTTCATTTATGACATACTTAGCATATTTAGGTCAAAAATGGCCTATTTAACTAGGTTAGCTCTAAAATGACACAAGTAAGCAATAAGAAGAAGAAAAAGAAAGAGAAGAAATTTTTCTTCTTCTTCTTCTTCTTCTTCTTCTAGTCTTCTTCTTCTTCTTTTTCTTCTTCTTCTTCTAGTCTTCTTCTTCTTCTAACTTCCTTCTTTCCCATTTTGCATATTTGATTCACTTCACGGAAGCTTGCGTTCATGGAGTCCTTGTCCTTCCATTTTGTTTTGATTTTGTAGGATCAACAATTGACACTGGCATATGTATGTATAGATGAATGAAACTTGCATATGTATGGATGAGACTTGCATATGTTTTGATTTGGTATGTGTTGGATGATCATATCCATATGGCTTGCATATTATTTGCATATGTGTTGTTTATTATGTGGTGGATGAGACATTTTATGTGATGGACTAGACATAATGTTTGCCTTATTATGTGATTCTGAATATATATATGTGTGTGAATTTATGTGCAAATGAATTGATATAAGAGAAAACAGTAAAAACAGGGGCTATATAGCCACTTTCCCGTCTGCTAGCAGACGGCAAATAGGCCACGTGGCAGCAGCCTGTGCAATCTGGGCTGGCCTATTTGGCCTGTTTGCCGTCTGCGAGCAGACGGCAAAGAGCTTTCTTCTTTGCCGTCTGCTGGCAGACGGCAAAGAGCCTACGCTGGCCCAGCTGACGCCTGACGTCAGCTGACGTCAGCTGCAGCTCTTTGCCATCTGTTGGCAGACGGCAAAGAGCGCCGTTAGCCCCCTAACGGGGCTGGCACCTTTTGTCTGCCGTGCAGGGGCTTTGCAGACGGCAAAGAGCTTGGCTTCTTTGCCGTCTGCCAGCAGACGGCAAAGTGGCCTTTACCGGCACCTGTTCGGCCGGACTGTTCGCCGTCTGCTGGCAGACGGCAATGGCTTTGCCGTCCGCCAGGCAGGCCTTTGCCGTCTGCTATGGCAGACGACAAAGAAGCTGATTCCAGTAGTGGTAACTAATGATAAAAGTGAGCACAAACGGTATTGCAATGCTTGGAAACAAGGCCTAGGGTTCATACTTTCACTAGTGCAAATTCTCTCAACAATACTAACATAGTTGAATCATATATAAATCCCTCACGTGCGACAAAGAGTTCACTCCAAAGTCACAAATAGCGGAGAACAAACGAAGAAATTATTGTAGGGTACGAAACCACCTCAAAGTTATCTCTTCCGTCCAATCTTATGAGCTATCCCTATAATTGTCACGAACAGCCCTAGAGTTCGTACTAAAATAACACCTTAAGATACACATCAACCAAAACCCTAATGTCACCTAGATACTCCAATGTCACCACAAGTACCCATGGGCTTGATTATACGATATGCATCACATAATTTCAGATTCATCATGTTCAATCCAACACAAAGAACTTCAAAGAGTGCCCCAAAATTTCTACCGGAGAGTCAAGACGAAAACGTGTGCCAACCCCTATGCATAGATTCCCAAGGTCACGGAACCCGCAAGTTGATCACCAAAACATACATCAAGTGGATCAATAGAACATCCCATTGTCACCACGGATATCCCATCGCAAGACATACATCAAGTGTTCTCAAATCCTTAAAGACTCAATCCGATAAGAAAACTTCAAAGGGAAAACTCAATTCATCACAAGAAGATAGAGAGGGGAAAACTCCATATGATTCATCTATATCAATAAAGCTCGCGGTACATCAAGATCGTGTCATCTCAAGAACACGAGAGAGAGAGAGAGATCAAACACATAGCTACTGGTACATACCCTCAGCCCCGAGGGTGAACTACTCCCTCCTCGTCATGGAGACCGCTGGGATGATGAAGATGGCCTCCGGTGATGGTTTCCCCCTCCGACAGGGTGCCGGAACGGGCTCTCGATTGGTTTTTCGTGGCTCTGGAGGCTTGCGGCGGCGGAACTCCCGATCTAGGTTTCTTTTCAGAGATTTCTATATTTATAAGAGTTTTTGGCGTTGGTCCCACGTCCAGAAGGTTCCCGAGGAAGTCACAAGCCAGGGGGGCGCGCCCTAGGGGGGGGGCGTGCCCCCCACCTTTGTGGCTTCCTCGGCCTTCCTCTCTGGTGACTTTTCGCTCTAGTATTTTTTATATTTTCCAAAAATATTCTCCGTAAATTTTTAGCTCATTCCGAGAACTTTTATTTCTGCACGAAAACAACACCACGGTAGTTCTGCTGAAAACAGCATCAGTCCGGGTTAGTTCTAATAAAATCATACCAAAATCATATAGAATTATTGTAAACATGGCATGAATACTTCATAAATTATAGATACGTTGGAGACGTATCAGCATCCCCAAGCTTAATTCCTGCTCGTCCTCGGGTAGGTAAATGATAAAAGAAATAATTTATGAAGTGTGAATGCTACCCAACATGTTCATCATATTCTTTTCTTCTTTGTATAGCATGGGAATTTGGAATTGTAAATGATTCAAATCAATAGTCTAGTTTTAACATAATGACTTCAATACTCAAGCATGTCAACAAGCAACCATGTCTTTCAAAATATCAACACTACAGAAAGTTATCCCTAGCCCATCATGCTCAATCATTGATCCATTCATGAAACACACTCAAATATATGCTATGTCCAATGCTCAAGTAGGATCATAGTGCCCCTTAGTTGGTGCTTATAAGAGAAAATGGAGACTCAAAGCAAAAATAAAAATTGCATAAAGTAAATAGATAGGCCCTTCGCAGAGGGAAGTAGGGATTTGTAGAGGTGCCAGAGCTCAAGGTTTAAATTGAGAGAGAAAAATATTTTGAGTGGCATGCTTTTCCTGTCAACGAAAACGACAAAGTGGCTCACAATACTTTCCATGCTAGATACATTATAGGCGGTTCCCAAACAGAATGGTAAAGTTTTTACTCCCCCTCCACCAATCAATCACACTCCATGGCGAGCCGAATCCATGGGTACCGTCCATACACACAACAATCCTGGGGGAGTTTTGTTTCATTATATTTTGATTTGATTTTTGAGCATGGAACTGGGCATCCCGAATACCAGCCACTTTCTCGTGAATGATAGTGAATCAACACATATCATGAGAATAACACACCTAGCATGGAAAAATATTGGATACTCCCCATCGTTTCATGAGCGATACGGGCACACAAAAGAGAAAATTTATTTTGAAAATTTAGAGATGGCACATACAAATTTGCTTGGAACGGCATGGAAATACCGCATATATGTAGGTATGGTGGACTCATAAGGCACAACTTGGTTTAAGGATGTTGGATGCACAAGTAGTATTTCTACTTAGTACAAATAGAGGCTAGCAAATAGATTGGGAAGCTACCAAACCAAGAAACGAAAATTCACATAAGTGAGCATTGAACATAACTAACACCGAATAATGCACCACAAGTAGGATGTAACTTGATTGCATAACTATTGACTTTCGTACTTGCATAGGGAATCACAAACCTTAACACCAATATTCCTACTAAAGCATAATTACTCACTAACATGACTCACATATTACTATCATCATGTTTCAAAAACTATTACAAGGAATCAAGTTTAATTTGTCCAATGATCTTCATGAAATTTTTAATTTATTATCCTTGGATATCTATCACTTTGGGTCTAGTTTCATATGTTGCCATTGCTTTTTGGCAAGCTCAAACAAATTTAAGTGAAGCACATGAGCATAAAGGTTACATCCCTCAAAAAGGTATAAGTGAAGCATGAGAGGAAATAACAAGCTACTCTCAAAAGATATAAGTGAAGATCAATGAGTAGTCAAACAATTAAGTAGCTATGTGAGGACTCTCTCTCTCTCAATAAACATTTTCAGATCTTAAGCAATTTATTAAACAGCAAGCAAAAGAAAAATAGCAGTCCAAGAAAAGCACGCATCATGTGAACGAATAAAAATTTAGGCTCAACATAGGCTAACCGATAATTGTTGATGAAGAGAGGTGGGATGCGTAGCATCCCCAAGCTTAGATGCTTGAGACTACTTGAAATATTTACTTGGGTTGCCTTGGGCATCCCCAAGCTTGAGCTTTTGTATCTCGTTCAATCCTCTCATATCATGGTTTCACCTATTCTCAAAAACTTCATCCACACAAAACTTGAAAAGAACTCGTGAGATAGGTTAGTGCACATAATAATAAATCAATTCTTTATGTACTGCCAAGACAAGTTGCACAATAATTTTCAAACATTAGGTACTGTATACTATCATTTCCACAATTTATATCTACCAATATAGGCTATGGAAACTATAGGATAAGTAGATAACGAACTATGACAGCAATCTGTCCAACCAGAACAGTCTGTAGAAATTTATGAAAACAGTGTACTTCTGTAACTCAAAAAATTATGAAAATTTTGGAAATGCTAAATAATTTATATGAAAACACTGTGTAAAAATTTCAGAAACTTTCCACGTTCCAGTAAAATATGAAAATTCAAACACTACAGCAAAAGTTTCTGTTTTTTACACAGCACACATCAAACATGCAATGCAAGCATCCTAAAGCAATTCTTGGAAATTTTTCTTGAAAAAAAAGATTATAAATAACACCTAACAGAGAATAACAAAATAAAATGATGCTCCAAGAAAAACACATATTTTGTGACGAATAAAAATATAGCTCTAAGTAAGATATACCGATAATGTTGAAGACGATGGAGGGGATGCCTTCCGGGGCATCCCCAAGCTTAGGCGCTTGAGTATTCCTTGGATATTACCTTGGGGGTGCCTTGGGCATCCCCAAGCTTAGATTCTTGTCACTCCTTATTCTTCTCATATCGGTGTCTCACCCAAAACTTGAAAACTTCAATCACACAAAACTTAACGGAACTTCGTGAGATGGGTTAGTATAATAAAGATAGATCATTCACTTAGGTACTGTCAATACAAGATTCATAATTGTTCCCACATAATACCTACAGAATTCTACCATTCCCATAATTTATATCATTCAGTATAAGCTATAGAAACACTAAAACAAGTAAACTATGCATGCAAAACAGAATCTGTCAAAAACAGAACAGTCTGTGAAGATCTGTAGTGTAACCATACTTCCCTGTCTCTAAAAATTCTGAAAAATTAGGACAATCTAGGAAATTTGTATATAAATCATATGTAAAAAATTAAGATCAAAACCACGTTCCATTGAATTTACAAAATTCCTGGACTGAGAGCAAAAGTTTCTGTTTTTGCACAGAATCAAGTCAACTATCATCCACACTATCCCAAAGGCTTTACTTGGCACTTTATTGAAACAAAAGCTATAAAACATGATTATACAGTAGCTTAATCATGTGGACACACAAAAACAGTAGTTATAAATATTGGGTTGTCTCCCAACAAGCGCTTTTCTTTAATGCCTTTTTAGCTAGGCATGATGATTTCAATGATGCTCACATAGGAATAATAATTGAAACATGCAAAGAGCATCATGAATCTCATGACAAGCACATTTAAGCCTAACCCACTTCCTATGCATAGGGACTTTGTGAGCAAACAATTTATGGGAACAAGAATCAAGTAGCATAGGAAGGTAAAACAAGCAAAACTTCAAAACTTTCAACACATAGAGAGGAAACTTGATATTATTGCAATATGTAGAAGCATAAGATCCTCTCTCATAATAATTTTCAGTCGCATCATGAAGGAATTTCACAATATAACCAGAACATAAAGCATTCTTTTCATGATCTACAAGCATAGAAATTTTGTCACTCTCCACATAAGCATATTTCTTCTCATCAATAGTAGTGGGAGCAAACTCAACAAAATAACTATCATGTGAAGCATAATCCAAATGAAAATTAAAATCATGATGACAAGTTTCATGGTTATCATTATTCTTTATAGCATACATGTCATCACAATAATCATCATATATAGGAGGCATGCTTTCATCATAATAAATTTGCTCACCAAAACTTGGGGGACTAAACATATCATCTTCATCAAACATAGCATCCCCAAGCTTGTAGCTTTGCATATCATTAGCATCATGAATATTCAAGGAATTCATACTAACAACATTGCAATCATGCTCATCACTCAAAGATTTAGTGCCAAACATTTTAATAACTTCTTCAACTAGCACTTGAGCACAATTTTCCTTTCCATCATTTTCACGAAAGACATTAAAAAGATGAAGCATATGAGGCAACCTCAATTCCTTTTTTTGTAGTTTTCTTTTATAGACTAAACTAGTGAAAAACAAGAAACTAAAAGATTTAATTGCAATATCTAAAGATATACCTTCAAGCACTCACCTCCTCGGCAACGGCGCCAGAAAAGAGCTTGATGTCTACTACGCAACTTTCTTCTTGTAGACTCGTGTTGGGCCTCCAAGCGCAGAATTTTGTAGGACAGTAGCAAATTTCCCTCAAGTGGATGACCTAAGGTTTATCAATCCGTGGGAGGCGTTGGATGAAGATGGTCTCTCTCAAACAACCCTGCAACCAAATAACAAAGAGTCTCTTGTGTCCCCAACACACCCAATACAATGGTAAATTGTATAGGTGCACTAGTTCGGCGAAGAGATGGTGATACAAGTGTAATATGGATGGTAGATATAGGTTTTTGTAATGTGAAAATATAAAAACAGCAAGGTAACTAATGATAAAAGTGAGCACAAACGGTATTGCAATGCTTGGAAACAAGGCCTAGGGTTCATACTTTCACTAGTGCAAATTTCTCAACAATACTAACATAGTTGAATCATATATAAATCCCTCACATGCGACAAAGATTTCACTCCAAAGTCACAAATAGCGGAGAACAAACGAAGAAATTATTGTAGGGTACGAAACCACCTCAAAGTTATCTCTTCCGATCAATCTTATGAGCTATCCCTATAATTGTCACGAACAGCCCTAGAGTTCGTACTAAAATAACACCTTAAGATACACATCAACCAAAACCCTAATGTCACCTAGATACTCCAATGTCACCACAAGTACCCATGGGCTTGATTATACGATATGCATCACATAATTTCAGATTCATCATGTTCAATCCAACACAAAGAACTTCAAAGAGTGCCCCAAAATTTCTACCGGAGAGTCAAGACGAAAACGTGTGCCAACCCCCATGCATAGATTCCCAAGATCACGCAACCCGCAAGTTGATCAGCAAAACATACATCAAGTGGATCAATAGAACATCCCATTGTCACCACGGATATCCCATCGCAAGACATACATCAAGTGTTCTCAAATCCTTAAAGACTCAATCCGATAAGAAAACTTCAAAGGGAAAACTCAATTCATCACAAGAAGATAGAGAGGGGAAAACTCCATATGATTCATCTATATCAATAAAGCTCGCGGTACATCAAGATTGTGTCATCTCAAGAACACGAGAGAGAGAGAGATCAAACACATAGCTACTGGTACATACCCTCAGCCCCGAGGGTGAACTACTCCCTCCTCGTCATGGAGACCGCCGGGATGATGAAGATGGCCTCCGGTGATGGTTTCCCCCTCCGGCAGGGTGCCGGAACGGGCTCCCGATTGGTTTTTCGTGGCTCTGGAGGCTTGCGGCGGCGGAACTCCCGATCTAGGTTTCTTTTCGGAGATTTCTATATTTATAAGAGTTTTTGGCGTTGGTCCCACGTCCAGAAGGTTCCCGAGGAAGTCACAAGCCAGGGGGGCGCGCCCTAGGGGGGGGGCGCCCCCCACCCTTGTGGCTTCCTCGGCCTTCCTCTCCGGTGACTTTTTGCTCCAGTATTTTTTATATTTTCCAAAAATATTCTCCGTAAATTTTCAGCTCATTCCGAGAACTTTTATTTCTGCACAAAAACAACACCACGGTAGTTCTGCTGAAAACAGCGTCAGTCTGGGTTAGTTCTAATAAAATCATACCAAAATCATATAGAATTATTGTAAACATGGCATGAATACTTCATAAATTGTTGATACGTTGGAGACGTATCAATGGGGACCCCGTCCTGAGTCTCCAGGCGCACGGTGCCAGGCCTGGAGACTCGGGCGACCATGAACGGGCCCTCCCACATGGGGCAAGAGCTTGTGCAAGCCCTCCCTGGAAAGGACCCGCCTCAGGACGAGGTCTCCGACTTCGAGGGTCCTAGAGCGGACGTTATGGCAATGGTAACGCCATAGCGCCTGCTGGTACCTCGCAGCTCGGAGCGAGGCTTGACGACGGGCCTCCTCCCCGAGCACGAGGTCTGTCCCCCGCGAGGCATCCTGACGCTCCTTGTCGAATGCCAAGACCCGCGGGGATCGATGCTTGACCTTGTGTGGGAGGATGGCTTCAGCTCCGTAGACGAGGAAGAATGGGGTCTCGCCGGTGGGCTTAGTCGCAGTGGTGCGGATGGACCACAACACAGACTGAAGCTCATCGAGCCAGCCCCTGCCACATGCCTCGAGCTTCTTCTTGAAGCTCCTTGCCTTGAGGCCCCGCAGGACCTCCATGTTGGCGCGCTCTGCCTGACCGTTGCTTCATGGGTGTGCCACTGAAGCGTAGCATATCTACGTTCCAAGGTTAGTACAATAGGTTCTGAAAAGGTTGCTTGTGAACTGCGAACCGTTGTCAGTGATGATGCGGTTTGGGACGCCGAAGCGGCTCACGAGGCCCTTGATAAACTTGATGGCCGACCCGGCGGGGATGGCGCGGACGGGCTCCACCTCCGCCCACTTGGTGAACTTGTCGATGGCGACGTAGAGGTAGCGGTATCCGCCGGCCGCTCGCGGGAAGGGCCCCAGTATATCCAGCCCCCAAACCGCGAAGGGCCAGGAGAGCGGGATGGTATGGAGGCCCTACGCAGGCTGATGAATCTGCTTGGCATGGAACTGGCAACCCTCGCAGGACCAGACCAGCTCGGTGGCGTCGCTGAGCGCCGTAGGCCAGTAGAAACCAGTGCGGAATGCCTTCCCTACCAGGGTGCGTGATGAGGAGTGGTGGCCGCAGTCTCCTCCATGGATGTCGGCCAGCAGCTTGCGCCCCTATTCTCCGGACACGCATCGCAACGCGACGTCGTTCGGGCGCCTGCGGTACAGCTCGCCGTCCCACAAACAATAAGCTGTGAACTGTCGCACAACGCGTTCTGCGTCTTCCTCCTTTTCAGGTAGCATGCCGTGGAGCAGGTACGCCCTGAACTCCTATGTCCAGTCGTCGTCTTGGGGCTCCAGCACCAGGAACAGTCAGGCTCCTGAGGCCGGACCACAAGTTGGAGCCCCTGAGGGCGGCGCTGGGGGTAGCTCTTCATTTTGCGGCACCTGGTCCGCGGTTGGGGGTGCCGCGGATGGCTTGAAGAGCCGTTCCTCGAAGACGCCCGGCTCATGAGGCTCGCGACGCGACACCCTCTTGGCGATGTCGTCGGCCTCCTTGTTCGCGCCGCGCGGGATGTGCTGCAATTCCAAGCCCTGGAAACATTTTTCAATCTTACGTACCTCTTTCAAGTATGCCTCCATGTGCCCGTCCTTAGGCGTATACTCCTTGTTGGAGAAGTTGACGAGGAGGTGGGAGTCGCCCTTGATGGTGAGGCGCTGAATCCCCAAGGCGGCCGTGGTCTTGAGGCCGGTGATTAAGCCCTCGTACTCCGCGATGTTGTTGGAGACCTTTTCGCCATACTGGCAGCAAAGTTGGACGGCGTAGTAGAGCTTGTCCCCGGCCGAGGAGATGAGTACAACTCCGGGCCCCGCTCCTCTGCGTGCGAAGGCCCCATCGAAGTGCATGATCCAACCATCAGGCGCCTCATCACCGGGGGTGAGGGACTGGCCCTCATCCAGTCCTCGGTAGGGAGCGTCCGTCCACTCGGCCACCAAATCCGCTAGGGCCGCCCCCTTGATGACCCTGGTCGTGCTGAACTCTAACTCGAAGGCTTGCAGCTCGATGTTCCATTCTGCGACCCTCCCTGCTACGTTGGGGTTGCGCAACACCTTTTCCATGGGATACGCAAAGACGACCTTGATGGGGTGGCCCTGGAAGTAATGGCGCAGTTTCCTTGAAGCGACGAGAAGCGCGAGCAAGAGCTTCTGCTGCATAGGGTAACACGAGCGTGCGTTCCGCAGTACGGTACTAACGTAGTACACCATGTGATCGACGAGGGAGAGGCCTTCTGCGCCGCCTCGCTCCGCAGCGGGCCCATGAGATCCTGATGCCTCGGGGGTCGCCGGGGCGGCTGAGGCCTCAGGAGCATCGTCTTGAAGATGTGAGGGCTTCAGGGCATTCTGTGAGTCACCTTGCTTTATGCCCAGGGGCTCGCCCGTGCCTGAGGGCGTAGCGCGCGCGCCGTCACGTTCCTCCCTGACCGCCACGAGTGCAGCACTGGCGGAGTGCGGGATGGAAGCCAGGTATAGCAATAGGGGCTCCCGGAGGCGGGGCACCACCATTACTGTTGGACTCGTGAGGTACCTCTTGAGGTCCTCGAATGCCGCGTCTACCTCCGGAGTCCATTCGAAGGGGCCCTTCCTCTTCACGAGCTTGAAGAACGGCAGGGCGCTCTCGCCAAGCTTGGAGATGAAGCGTCCCAAGGAGGTCACGCAGCCCGCCAGCTTCTGTATTTCCTTGAGGATCTGAGGCGGACTCATCTTGCTTATAGCCTTGATCTTCGCCGGGTTTGCTGCGATCCCTCGGTGCGACACCAGGAAACCGAGCAGTTTGCCTGACGGGACCCCGAAGACACACTTCTCGGGGTTCAGCCTCAAGCTCACCCGCCGCAGGCTGGTGAACGTCTCCTCTAGATCCTCGATCAGGGTCTTGGCTTCTCGCGACTTGACCACGATGTCGTCGACGTAGGCCTCCACGTTCCTCCCGAGCTGCTGCACCAGGGCGATGTGCATCAGCTGCTGGAAGGTTGCGCCAGCATTCCGTAGCCTGAACGGCATGCACGTGTAACAAAACACACCGCACGTGGCGAGGAAGGCCGTCTTCTCGGCGTCTTCCACCGCCATCTTGATCTGATGGTAGCCAGAGAAAGCGTCCAGGAAGCATAGGAGGTCGCACTCGGCGGTGGAGTCCACGATCTGGTCGATGCGCGGCAGTGGGAACGAGCCTTGTTGAGGTTCGTGAAGTCGACGCACATGCGCTCCTTCCCGCACTTCTTCGGGACGACCACCGGGTTGGCCAGCCACTCCGGGTATTGCACCTCCCGGATAACTCCGGCCTCCTTCAGCTTGCCGATCTCCTGGGCAATGAACGCCTGCTTCTCTTGAGCCTGCCTTCTCGCCTTCAGCTTTACCAGGCGTGCATTGGGGCACACCATGAGGTGGTCCTCGATCACATCCCTCGGGACCCCCACCAGGTCGGATGCATTCCACACAAATGCATACTTGTTTGTGCGGAGGAAGGCCACCAATGCCTCTTCCTGCTCCGGGGGTTCTAGTCGTCTATAGGCACCTGCTTCGTTTCGGCCCGGTTCTGAGAGAACATCTGCTTCTTCTTTACTAGTGCGGCATCGACGGCGTTGCCAGCGCCCGCCGGGGCCTGCGCGGCGTCCCCAGCATTGGGGCGCACCGCAGCCGCCGCCTTGTAGGCGAGCTTGAGTGCGTGGACTATGTCCTTGGCGTCTCCGACGACGAAGAGGATGCCGTTGCTCCCAGGCATCTTGATGACGTTGTAGCCCAGGTGCGTCGCCGCCATGAACTTGGCGAGGGCGGGTTAGCCGAGGATTGCGTTGTAAGGGAGGTGGAGTTGGGCGACGTCGAAGTCGATTTGCTCGGTGCAGTAGTTGTAGCGGGTGCCAAAGGTGACGGGGAGGCGCACCCGCCCCAAGGGGGCGATGGAGCCCCCGGCCACCCCTGAGAAAGGCTTGGAGGGTGCAAGCTGGTTGTAGGGCACCTACAGCGCGTTGAAGGTCACCACGGAGAGGACGTTGAGGCCGGCCCCGCCGTCTATGAGGGTCCTGGTGACGGCCACACTGCTTATGGTCGGTGTGCACAGCATGGGGAGCGTACCGGCGGCAGCCGTTGTTCTAGGATGGTCGTTGGGGCCGAAGGTGATGTCAATCTCCGGCCACATTCGAGGCTGCGGGGCCTCGAGCCATGGCTGAACCGCGCTCGCCTGGCGGAGGAACTGCTTGACCTGGTGGTTGGAGGTGGGCGCCTGCGACCCGCCGAGGATGCATGGGACCGCAGGTTCGGCCAGACGAGCCGTGGCACCGCCGCACGCCAAGGGCTGCCTGGCCTCAGAGGTTGCGCCGGCCATAGAGCTGATGATTCGAGGCCTGACTGCAGCCGTGGATGGAGAGGCTTTGACACGCCCCCTACCTGGCGCACCAAATGTCAGATTTCAGGCTCCGCAAAACCCAGAGAGGTTCGAACTCAGGGGCGTGTGCGAAGATCTCCACAAGCTTCGCCCTCAAGCTCTCAACTCAACAGCCTAACCCGATGAACTCGCTCAATCGTGGGGAAAGAGAGTTGCACACGAGGATTTACCCAGGTTCGGGCCGCTGCGGAGCGTAAAACCCTACTCCTTCTTTTGGTGGATTGCCTCACGTGGAGGTTTGTGGATGAACTAGTACAATGGTGAGTTGCCTCGTGAGGGCGCTCGGGTGGTGTTGGATCCCCCTCTACGGAGCAGCCTAGCCTCTATTTATAGTGACCCGGGTCCTCCTCCCTTATCGCAATGGCGGGAAGGGATCCCACAATGGCCAATTTCGAAGGGGGACAAGGAGTACATCTTATCCTGACGAAAGGTGGTCTTCGCCTGCAAAGTTGCCGATGGTGATGTGGAGGTGGGCTCGGTGATGACGTTCGTCCTGCTGGGCTAGTGGTCTTGGTCTTGTTGCACCGGAGTGGAAACCTTTGGGGGGACACCCTGGGAATCTGCGCTCGCCCCTGCCTCCTTTGCACCAAAGAGGAAACTGTCTCCTCTGGCGCGCTGGTGCCCGCCTGCCCCGCCTTGTGTCATCCTTGACCTCCCGAGGCCGAGCATTGCATAGAGATCTCTGCCGCTCAGGAGGGGCCTGGGGAGGCCTCTTCCCTCCAAAGGACTTGGCGCCGTCTCCCTCGCGAGCACGGGGCTCTCGCGAGGGCCTTGTCTTGAGCCGGGCCGCATTGGGCCGTACCGAGTCTCCGTAGTGGGCCACACCCTGGGTCGCATGCTGGCAGTTCTGGGTACCCCCGTTCCCAGGACGCCGACACATATTGTTTATTGTGTTGAAATATTGTTTTTTACTAAAATACTGTCGAATGTTGTTCTTAAATGCATATTGGGTTTCCCCACGGGGATAAAGAAGTGGCAACGGAGATGGGAAACTTTGTATCCCCGTGCACGGGTATGGAGACGGGGACGGGAATGGGAGGGCGGTGATGGGGACGGGGATGGGACTCCAATATACCCGCCTGAGTAATCCCCATTGCTAGCTTGATGCCTAACTAACCGGACAACCCCAAGTGGTGGTGCGCATACGACGCATATTGTGTGTTGGACCCCCACACCCCCACTAGTCCCACCACACCACCGCCACTTCGAGGCATGCATGTCAAACTTTTTCTGTAGTGCACATGTGACAATAGGAGTGTAATGTTAAAATTTGATTTTTAAAGAACATTAAGACATTTGTATACATTAAATTCATTCCTTAGGTATTTATTTTGTAAATTTCAAATTTGAACTATATGCACACGCGGTTGTGCACCCAAAAGGATTAGAAATTCATTTTTTTTCTTGGGTGCATGTTTAGTCCCCAAGGAAGGAAAATAAATAAATTTCGAACATCTCGGGGCCGCAAACATTGACTCTTGGCTTTTAAATTCCAGCAAACGCCCAGCTAAGCTAGAATTCATGAAACAGACATGATTTCATGATAGGGAACTTATAGGTCGTGGTAAATAAATCGTCCAATTTGAGAGAAGTTTTCATCTAAGCTGTCAGCGTTCTCGGATCAGGGGTACCCAGACCTGCCTGCCTGCGGCCTAGCGCGTGGCCCACCATGAAGGCCCGGTACGGCCCTGCAGCAAACCCCCCAAGTCAAGGCCCTCGCGAGAGCCCCCGCCTCGCGAGTAGGACAACACCAAGACCTCCGGAGGAGTGGCAACCCTTCAGGCCGCCTCCCGAGGAGCGGAGATTCCTATGCAAGTACCCGGCCTCGTGAGGCCGGGGTGACGTGGGTTCTGACGCCCAAGCCAGGCGGGCGCCAGCGGGCGCAGAGGGAGGACAGGTTCCTCTTTGGTGCTAAGGAGACAAGGACATACGCGGGTTCCCAAGGAACCCCCCAAAGGTTTCCTTCCCTGTGCAAGAGGACCGAGACCACGAGCTCGGCAGGACGGATGACATCGCCGAACTCACAGCTGCATCACAGCCAGAAGCTTTGCAGACGAATACCACCTTTAGTCAGGATAGGATGTACCTCTTGTCCACTTTCAAATTTGGCCGTTGTGGGATCCCTTCCCGCCTGTGTGATGAGGGAAGAGGACCGTGGCCCCTATAAAAAGGGACGAGCTCCCATCATAGAAGGCAGGTTGAATCGGGTCAAGTTCATCACCACCAAGAGCCCTCGTGAGGCCACCCAACCACTGTACTACTTCATCCACAGCCTCCTCGCGAGGCCAATCCACCACAAAGCAGGAGTAGGGTTTTACACCGCAAGGTGGCCCGAACCTGGGTAAATCTCTGAGTCCATCTCCTTCCCCGCTCACACTTATTCGACGCAGCGAGGCCATAGGGTGACAAGTTGAGACTTTGAGCCGATTGAGATCTTCGCACACGCCCCAGTGTTCGAACCTTGTTGGGTTTTGCGGAGCCCCGATTCTGACATTTGGCGCGCCAGGTAGGGGCATGTCAAAATCTTCCTCTGGTTTCACACCGTCTCAACTGTGTCGCTCCCATGGTCGACGCCCGCCGAGTTCGTGCTGAGCACCGGGCTGCTCGCGTCGCCCAGACGGCGCCCGAGGGCCGTGGCATCCCGCACCATTCCATCTCTCCGGCAGCCAACGCTGCCACCGGCCCGGCTGCTCAAGAGCACCAGGACTCGTCGCTGCCACCCTCCATGCAGTGCGACGGTTACACCGCCACTCCGTCCCTTGTTCCGGTCACGGCGTCGTCCTCCCATTCCTGCCGCGGACTGGCGAACGCACCGACTGCGTTGCTCATGGCGCCTGAGCTGCTGCGTTACCGCCCCACCAATGACCGCTATGAAGACTGGCTTGGCCGCATCGCCGAGCTCGTCGACGCCGCCGGTGAAGCCCCGGCGCCCTCCCACTCGCTTCGTCCCCAGCCCTTCCAGGCGGGCGACATGGCCCACTGCGCGCCTCCTCCTCTGTACTTGCAAAGCGCCGACCTCGAGCCCAGGCGCGAAGCGCACCCCCTCTACCAGCCACACGCGGCACCCGCGCGCACTCGAGACGAGGCGAGCCACCAGGTGGTGCCGCGGCCGCAAGGCGACGCGCGGGCACTCTGCCCGCCGCAGCGCCAGCCTCAGGGCCGTGCGCTGCTAGAGGTTGCGGCGGACGGACATTAAGACTAGGCTCCTCCTATCCATGTTGTGCCTGAGAGCGAAGCCGCATGCCGTGCCTTCACCTCGGAGTTGGGCCGTGTCGTCTGGCCAAGCAAGTTCAAGCTGGACCTCCTCCCGCGCTACGATGGCACCACCGACCCCGCAGAGTTCCTCCGGCTCTACTCGCTGAGCATCGAGGCGGCAGGAGGCGGAGATAAGGTCATGGCGAACTAGTTCCTCATGGCACTGAAGGATGGCTCATGCTCCTGGCTCCTCAACCTCCCAAAGGAATCGATCTCCTCCTAGGACGAACTTCGCGAGCGTTTCACCGCCAACTTCCTGAGCACCCGGGACCGCCCCCCAGCGGTGAGCGACCTGCGACACGTGAAGCAGCAGGAGGGAGAGACTCTGCACAAGTACATACATCGTTTCACGAGCGCCCGCCTCAAGATCCCGAAGGCGTCGGATGAGGCCATCATCTCGGCGTTCACGGATGGCATCAGGGACCTCAGGATGAGAGAGGAGCTCGCCATTCACGACGACCTGTGCTCTGCCCTGGAAATGTTCAACCTGGCGAACAAGTGTGTGAAGGCCGAGGTGGGCCGCCTTTCCCTCCGTGAGCTTCCGAAGGCAGACCACTAAGACAAGAAGGCCAAGTCCAAGGAGGTGAAACGCAAGAACCCCACTATTCTGGCAGCCGAGCCTGAGGCAAAGCGCGGTCGAGACAAGGAAGAACCCCTCAAGAGCAGCCGCCCGTTCTACATTTTCCACTACACCAACACCCACATCACCAGCGACTGCCAAGAGCTCAGGGAGCTCCATGACGAGCGCCTCGGTCACCAGCCCGAGCACGGTGGCCATGGTTACGGCCGTGGAGGAGACCGCAGCGGAGGCCGTCGGGACAACCATGACTCACGACAGGACTGGCGCGACCATCCTCGCGATGACCGCTGGCGTGGTGAGCCTCGTGACGGACCCTGGCGCGACGAGCCTCGGGAGGCCCGTCCTCGGGACAGGGCCGACCTCCCTCCGCTGCCGCCGCCACCAAGGAGGAACGAAGACGACCGGCGGGACGATGGGGCTGGGGGCTTCCAGGAGCCCCGTGCGGTCGCGTGCATCCTCGGAGGGGGTCAAGCCACAGCCTCACACCGTATATTCAAGCAGTTCTCTCGTGAGGTGAACGCCGCCCTCCCGAAGCTCGAGGCCACACGTCCCCTTGATACGTCTCCAACGTATCTATAATTTATGAAGTATTCATGCCATGTTTACAATAATTTTATATGATTTTGGTATGATTTTATTAGAACTAACCCGGACTGACGCTGTTTTCAGCAGAACTATCATGGTGTCATTTTTTGTGCAGAAATAAAAGTTCTCGGAATGGGATGAAAATTTACGGAGAATATTTTTGGAAAATATAAAAAATACTGGAGCAAAAAGATACCGGAGAAGAGTCCCGAGGCAGCCACAAGCCTAGGGGCGCCCCCCCTAGGGCGCGCCCCCTGCCTTGTGGGCCCCTCGTGAGTCCCCCTGACTTGATTCCAACGCCAAGTACTCCTATAAATCCTGTAACCCCCAAAAAGAAACCTAGACCGGGAGTTCCGCCGCCACAAGCCTCTGTAGCCACAAAAAACCAATCGGGAGCCCGTTCCGGCACCCTGCCGGAGGGGGGAACCATCACCGGAGGCCATCTTCATCATCCCGGCGGTCTCCATGACGAGGATGGAGTAGTTCACCCTCGGGGCTGAGGGTATGTACTAGTAGCTATCCCGGTGGTCTCTATGAAGTGTTCTTATCGGATTGAGTCTTTAAGGATTTGAGTACACTTGATGTATGTCTTGCGATGGGATATCCGTGGTAACAATGGGATGTTCTATTGATGCACTTGATGTATGTTTTGGTGATCAACTTGCGGGTTCCGTGACGTTGGGAATCTATGCATAGGGGTTGGCACATGTTTTCGTCTTGACTCTCCGGTAGAAACTTTGGGGCACTCTTTGAAGTTCTTTGTGTTGGATTGAACATGATGAATCTGAAAGTGTGTGATGCATATCGTATAATCAAGCCCATGGGTACTCGTGGTGACATTGGAGTATCTAGGTGACATTAGGGTTTTGGTTGATGTGTATCTTAAGGTGTTATTTTAGTACGAACTCTAGGGCTGTTCGTGGCGCTTATAGGGATAGCTCATAAGATTGATCAGAAAAGATAACTTTGAGGTGGTTTCGTACCCTACAATAATTTCTTCGTTTGTTCTCCGCTATTTGTGACTTTGGAGTGAAGTCTTTGTTGCACGTGAGGGATTTACATATGATTCAACTATGTCAGTATTGTTGAGAGAACTTGCACTAGTGAAAGTATGAACCCTAGGCCTTGTTTTCAAGCATTGCAATACCGTTTTTGCTGGCTTTTGTTACTTGCTACCTTGCTGTTTTCATATTTTCAGATTACAAAAATCTATATCTACTATCCATATTACACTTGTATCACCATCTCTTCGCCGAACTTGTGCACCTATACAATTTACCATTGTATTGGGTGTGTTGGGGACACAAGAGACTCTTTGTTATTTGGTTGCAGGGTTGTTTGAGAGAGACCATCTTCATCCTACGCCTCCCACGGATTGATAAACCTTAGGTCATCAACTTGAGGGAAATTTGCTACTGTCCTACAAAACTCTACGCTTGGAGGCCCAACACGAGTCTACAAGAAGAAGGTTGCGTAGTAGACATCAAGCTCTTTTCTGGTGCCCTTGCCGGGGAGGTGAGTGCTTGAAGGTATATCTTTAGATCTTGCAACTAAATCTTTTAGTTTCTTGTTTTTCACTAGTTTGGTTTTATAAAAGAAAACTACAAAAAAATGGAGTTTAGGTTGCATCATTATTATCGTCTTTATAATTTATTTCGTGAAAATAAGGATTCAACAAATTGTGCTCAATTGGTAGAGGAAGAAATTATGATAATACTTAATGAGAATTCCTTGAATGATGAGCATGATTGCAATATTGCTAGTATGAATTCTCTGAATATCCATGATGCTAATGATATGCAAAGCTACAAGCTTGGGGATGCTATGTTTGATGAAGATGATATTTTTAGTCCCCCAAGTTTTGATGAGCAAATTTATTATGATGATGGCATGCCTCCTATCTATGATGATTATTGTGATGACATGTATTCTGCAAAGAGTGATAGTAACCATGAAACTTGTCATCACGATTTCAATATTCTAAGTGGTTATGTCAATCAAGTATCTCATGATAGTTATTTTGTTGAGTTTGCTCCCACTATTATGAATGAGAAGAAAATTGCTTATGTGGAGAGTGAAAAAAATTCTATGCTTGTGGATCATGAAGATAATGCTTTATGTGATAGTTATATTGTGGAATTCCTTCATGATGCTACTGAAAATTATTGTGAGGGAGGAACATATGCTTGTAGTAATTGCAATAATATCAAGTTTCCTCTCTATGTGTTCAAAGTTTTGAAGTTATGCTTGTTTGGCCTTCCTATGCTAGATGATTCTTGTTCCCATAAATTGTTTTCTCACAAAATCCCTATGCATAGGAAGTGGGTTAGACTTAAATGTGCTTGTCATGAGATTCATGATGCTCTTTTGCATGTTATAATTATTATTCCTATGTGAGCATCATTGAAATCATCATGCCTAGCTAAAAGGCATTCAAGAAAAGCGCTTGTTGGGAGACAACCCAACACTTTTACTTTCTGTTTTTGTATGTTCACATGATTAAGCTACTGTAGTAATCATGTTTTATGCCTTTTATTTCAATAAAGTGCCAAGTAAAGCCTTTGGGATGACTCACAAGATGAGTAGAATTGATGCAGAACCAAAACAGAAACTTTTGACTGCAGTACATGATTTTTCATTTTTTACTGGAGCGTGATAATGATCTGAAATTTTTACACAGTCTTAATATACAAATCCTTCAGGTTGTCCTAATTTTTAAGAATTTTCCGCGATAGCGAAGTATGGTCACGCTACAGATCTTCACAGACTGTTTTGTTTTTGACAGATTCTGTTTTGCATGCATAGTTTGCTTGTTTTATTGTTCCCATAGCTGATATTCAGTGATATAAATTATGGGAATGATATAATACAGTAGGTATGATGTGGGAAAAATTATGAATCTTGTCTTGACAGTACCTAAGTGAATGATTTATCTTTACTACACTAACCCTTCTCACAAAGTTCCGTTAAGTTTTGTGTGATTGAAGTTTTCAAGTTTTGGGTGAGACACCGATATGAGGAGAATAAGGAGTGAAAAGAACCTAAGCTTGGGGATGCCCAAATCACCCCCAAGGTAATATCCAAGTAATACTCAAGCGCTTAAGCTTGGGGATGCCCCGGAAGGCATCCCCTCTTTCGTCTTAAACATTATCGGTAAATCTTAATTAGAACTATATTTTTATTCGTCACATAATATGTGCTTTGCTTGCATCGTCATTATATTTTGTTATTTTCTGTTAGGTGTTATTCATAATCTTGTTTTTCAATAAAAAGTTCCAAGAATTGCCTTTAGGATGCTTGAATTGCATGTTTGATGTGTGCTGTGTAAAAACAGAAACTTTTGCTGTAGTGTTTGAATTTTCATATTTTACTGGAACATGGTAAGGTTCTGAAATTTTTACATAGCGTTGTCATATAATTTTTTTAGCATGTACTAAATTTTCATAATTTTTTGAGTTACAGAAGTACACTGGTTTAATAGATTACTACAGACTGTTCTGTTTGGACTGATTGCTGTCATAGTTTGGTTATCTACTTATCCTATAGTTTCCATAGCCTATATTGGTAGATATAAATTGTGGAGACGATAGTAAACAGTAGATGATGTTTGGAAATTATTGTGCAACTTGTCTTGGCAGTACATAAAGTGTTGATTTATTCTTATGTGTACTAACCTATCTCACGAGTTCTTGTTGAGTTTTGTGTGGATGAAGTTTATAAGAATTAGGGAAACCATGATATGAGAGAAATTAAGGAGACACAAGAGCTCAAGCTTGGGGATGCCCAAGGCACCCCAAGTAAATATTTCAAGAAGTCTCAAGCATCTAAGCTTGGGGATGCTACGCATCCCACCTCGCTTCATCAACAATTATCGGTTAGCCTATGTTGAGCCTAAATTTTTATTCGTTCACATGATATGTGATATCCTTGGAATATCATTTTATTTTGTTTTGTTGTTTGAATAAAAGCATTGGATCTGAAATTTTTAATAAGATAGAGAGTCCTCACATGGCTATTTAACTAATTGACTACGCATTGATCTTCACTTATATCTTTTTGGAGTAGTTTGTCATTCACTCTCGTGCTTAACTTATATCCTATGAGTAAATGGTTGAATGAATTGAATATCATAAATCTGAAATTAAATATGCTTCATATACTTATCCCATGGGGAGTAATGACTTCACACATAATAAGTATAGGTGGTAAAATTTATTGAAAGTTAGCAAACACCGCATTGGTCACTTGAACAATTCATGAAAGAATATTGAAGGAAGAGAGATTCCACATATAAATATACTATCTTGGACATCTTCTATGATTGTGAGCTCATTAATTATTTTCAAACTCGAGCAAATTAGTTAAAATTGGACAAGGAAGACAACTTAATGAGTTATGTTTGGGTATATTTGTATAGAAGTTATATTGTTATGGATCCTCCAACATGTGGTGCTTGCTTCCACCTCATACTAGCCAAAACTTCCGCACCAAGTAGAAATACTACTTGTGCATCCAAACACCCTTAAACCAGTTTTGCCATGAGATTCCACTATACCTACCTATGGATTGAGTAAGATCCTTCAAGTAAGTTGTCATCAGTGCAAAAAGCAAAAAAAATTGCTCCTAAATATGTATGATCTTTTATTGTAAGGGAAAATAAGCGTTGTACGAACTTGTGATGGTAAAGAAATAAAAGCGACGGACTGCATAATAAAGGTTGCTATCACAAAGGGCAATACAACGTGACATTCCTTTGCATTAAAGGTTTGCACATCCAAAAACAAAAAGCGCATGACAACCTCTACTTCCCTCTGCGAAGGGCCTATCTTTTACTTTCTAGTACTTACCTTTATGCAAGAGTCATGGTGATCTTCACCACTTCCTATATTTCGCCTTTTTCTCTTGGCAAGCGTCATGTGTTGGGGAATGATCTAGACATATATATCCAAACAAATATATTTGATCATGAATTATTATTGTTGACAATTATCTATATGATAAATAAGTTGGGAGGCGAAACATTAAGCCCCTATCTTTCTCTGTGTTCGATGGATGCTATTTGTTGTAAAAATATTCTTTGAGTGTCAATAATCATGGAAGACTATATGATAGTTGAGTATGTGGAATTTGCTAAATCAAAGCTCGTACATAGACCCTTCCTGAAAATAAGATGAATTGCAATTGTTCGATGACTAGGAATATGGTTTGTTAGTTTTCAAGAAACTTTCTGGTCTATACTTTAACATGTGAATAGCTTGTTACTTGATCATGAGAAGTTTTATGAGATGAGCTAATGTTTATGGTTTATATTGATGCTAGAAAAAGTGATTGGAATTATCATTGATCAAACTTGTGCACTTGCTAGCATTCACACTTCATAAATTATTTCTCTTATCATTTACCTACTCGAGGACGAGCAGGAATTAACCTTGGGGATGCTGATACGTCTTCAATGTATATATAATTTATGAAGTATTCATGCCATGTTTACAATAATTTTATATGATTTTGGTATGATTTTATTAGAACTAACCCGGACTGACGCTGTTTTCAGCAGATCTACCATGGTGTCGTTTTTTGTGCAGAAATAAAAGTTCTCGGAATGGGCTAAAAATTTATGGAGAATATTTTTGGAAAATATAAAAAATACTGGAGCAAAAAGGTACCGGAGAAGAGTCCCGAGGCAGCCACAAGCCTAAGGGGCGCCCCCCCAGGGCGCGCCCCCTGGCTTGTGGGCCCCTCGTGAGTCCCCCTGACTTGATTCCAATGCCAAGTACTCCTATAAATCCCGTAACCCCCAAAAAGAAACCTAGATCGGGAGTTCCGCCGCCGCAAGCCTCTGTAGCCACGAAAAACCAATCGGGAGCCCGTTCTGGCACCTTGCCGGAGGGGGGAACCATCACCGGAGGCCATCTTCATCATCCCGGCGTTCTCCATGACGAGGAGGAGTAGTTCACCCTTGGGGCTAAGGGTATGTACCAGTAGCTATGTGTTTGATCTCTCTCTCCTGTGTTCTTGAGATGACACGATCTTGATGTACCGCGAGCTTTATTAATATAGATGAATCATATGGAGTTTTCCCCTCTCTATCTTCTTGCGATGTATTGAGTTTTCCCTTTGAAGTTTTCTTATCGGATTGAGTCTTTAAGGATTTGAGTACACCTTATGTATGTCTTGTGATGGGATATCTGTGGTGACAATGGGATGTTCTATTGATCCACTTGATGTATGTTTTGGTGATCAACTTGCGGGTTCCGTGACCTTGGGAATCTATGCATAGGGGTTGGCACATGTTTTTGTCTTGACTCTCCGATAGAAACTTTGGGGCACTCTTTGAAGTTCTTTGTGTTGGATTGAACATGATGAATCTGAAATTGTGTGATGCATATCGTATAATCAAGCCCCTGGGTACTCGTGGTGACAGTGGAGTATCTAGGTGACATTAGGGTTTTGGTTGATGTGTATCTTAAGGTATTATTTTAGTACGAACTCTAGGGCTGTTCGTGGCGCTTATAGGGATAGCTCATAAGATTGATTGGAAAAGATAACTTTGAGGTGGTTTCGTACCCTACAATAATTTCTTCGTTTGTTCTCCGCTATTTGTTACTTTGGAGTGAACTCTTTGTCACACGTGAGGGATTTACATATGATTCAACTATGTCAGTATTGTTTAGAGAACTTGCACTAGTGAATGTATGAACCCTAGGCCTTGTTTTCAAGCATTGCAATACCGTTTTTTCTCACTTTTGTTGCTTGCTACCTTGCTGTTTTTATATTTTAAGATTACAAAAATCTATATCTACTATCCATATTACACTTGTATCACCATCTCTTCGCCGAACTAGTGCACCTATACAATTTACCATTGTATTGGGTGTGTTGGGGACACAAGAGACTCTTTGTTATTTGGTTCAGGGTTGTTTGAGAGAGACCATCTTCATCCTACGCCTCCCATGGATTGATAAACCTTAGGTCATCCACTTGAGGGAAATTTGCTACTGTCCTACAAAACTATGCGCTTGGAGGCCCAACACGAGTCTACAAGAAGAAGGTTGCGTAGTAGACATCACCCCTCAAGTGGTCGAAGTGGGCCATCACCTTCGACTCCAAGGACCAGCTCAAGTGCTCAGCCGCCGCAGGCGCGCTTCCTTTGCTCTGCACACCCACCATCAGCAATGTCCTCGTCACCAAGACACTCATCGACGGCGGCGCAGGGCTCAATGTCCTCTCTGTCGAGACTTTCGAGACGCTCCAGGTGCCCTATGACCAACTCGTGCCGACGAAGCCCTTCTTAGGAGTAACTGACGGCTCCACCACACCACTGGGGCAAGTGCGCCTGCCAGTCACCTTCGGCAAGCGCGACAATTACCGCACCAAGCTCATCGACTTCGACATCGCTCACATCGGCCTCCCGTACAACACCATCCTTGGGTACCCTGCCCTCGCCAAGTTCATGGAGGCAGTCCACCATGGCTACAACGTCCTCAAGATGCCAGGTTCTAGCGGCGTCATCACGGTCGCCTGCAACAAGAAGGATGCAGTCTGCTCCCTCGAGCGCGCCTACCACGCTGCGGCAGCCAAAAACTCTGACGACGAGGGTGACGTCGTGCCTCCCGAGGACACCCGCAAGAAGCAAAAGCATCTCCTCCCCAAAAGCCGCCAGGGGGCTGGGACCTCCACCGCTGGCGCTTCAGGCCCTGCGTCCACCGCTGGGGCGCCTCTTCCTCTCGCATAGGAAGGCGGCGCCTCCCTTAGGGCAGGCTCGAGGGCTTCCACCTGGAAAGCCACCGACCTGACCGATGCGACGAGGGGGGGTGCTCGGGCACCACTCGGAGGCGTGCTTCGACGTACGCCCCCACAAGCAAGAAGCAAGGCGCGAGGTGCAAGGCGCACGAGAGTTCATCACCATCGCGATTAGGGAGATCCAAGAGGCACACGCCCTACGCGGCGAGCACCGCCCAGCGCCACCCGGGGCGGCAGCCGTCCCCGACGGCAGGCTGTGCATCTGCGTCAACTTCCGGACCTCAACAGGGCCTTGTCGCAGGAGCTCTTATGGCCATCGCGTGTCGGACGAAGTGGGGGCTTCCCCTGCAGCTACGTCTGCATGCCCTTCAGCCTCGCGAACGCGGGTGCTACGCACCAGCGCCTCATGCGGGCCGTCCTTGCATCTCATGAGGCCCAACGCCGCGAGGATCTTTTGGAGATCCCAGACCCTCGCGGGCCCCCCAAGCCTCCGGAGCACTCAAGCTCGTGATGATCCAGCTTCAACAACTACCCGACGCTTCAGCAGCGTCGATGCCAGGTGACTTTTGGTTTGTTCAATTGAGGGCGCCCCTTGGGCTGCACCATCCTCAAGCTGCTAGGGCCCGTCCCCGCAGTTGTATCGTTTTGCGCATGCACCAGACTGATTCTGCATTTAATTAATTTCTTGATTATTCCAACTGCATGACCGGTGCTTCGTCACCATGAATGTCGCCGCGCCCTTACAACCCTGCCTTCGACCGCCTCATGATTAAGGGCTCGCACGGCGTCTGTGCTCGGGTCCGTCCCTGCAGCGTTGATAAATCCAAGCGGCCGAGCTCTGTCTCGCGGGCCAGCCCCGTGCACGTCACCTCGCCAAGGCCCTTGATGCTTGTCCTCGCGTGAGCTAATCGAGTGTGGGTGAGTCAGGGCACGCTGCCCGGTTCCAATAACCGATGTTCGATGCTTTGCCATCACGGGAGCCACGCGTCGGGTGTCTTTCCTTGGGTTTATCGCATGAGACAACTGGGCACGGCGTCTATGCTCGGGTCCGTCCCTGCAGCATTGACAAACCCAACGGCTAGCTCTGTCTGGCGGCCTGGCTCTGCACATGTCACCTCCTAGGGTCGTTGGTGTTTGGCCTTCTCATGCGATGGCCTCTGGAGATTCATTCGGCGCAGGTTACCCACACCCCACAGGTCCTGCAAACACGCCTCGCACTATAAAAGTTCCTGCGCAACCCGCCTTTGAGGTAGGGCCTCGTGAGTCCCGCGCTGGCTCATGGGTGCCCAGATACACCTCGCAGTTCAGCCGTGCAAGCCACGAGTGCGAACTTAATGGGCTATACATGCCCGAAGACTCTAACACAGAGCTCTCTTCCCACGCCCAAGTGGAAGCCCCATGCTCTGCGCTGGCGGAAGACACTGTCGTTCAGCGGCTATGCCCACGCCCAGTGGAAGCCCCATGCTCCGCGCCGGGGGATCAACAACTGAGGGCGCCCTAGCGGTTGCACCAACCTCAGGATGATCTCCCGGCTCTTCGCACAGCCCCGTCACGCAGCGTTCCCCTTGGATGCATACGCGAGGGGGCTGGCCGAGGGCTACGCTCAGGATAGGCTTGGCATGAGCCACCTCACCAGGTTCTGCCACCTGGTCTTCTTGCATCCCTCCTAGGTAAAAGCTTGCGAGAAAAGGTACGAATTCACCTCATGGGCGCTGCTCGCACGTCAAGGGGGACCCCTGAGCATTGCGACTCAGGGGCCTCACTGGTCACGTAGCCCCTCGCCCCTTGGTCTCGTCCTGGCGATCCGGACGCCCCAACGGTGGTCGAGGTTTGCGCGGGATTGGGCCCTGCCGACGCAGAGCACTAAGGCGCCCCGAAATCTACCCTGGCGTCGCCATGTTTCCTCCGTGAGTGCTGCTTGCATGTCAAAGGGGACCCCTGAGCATCACGACTCAGGGGCCACACTGGTCACGTAGCCCCACGCCCCTTGGTCTCGCCCTGGCGATCCGGACGCCCCAACGGCGGTCGAGGTATGCGCGGGATTGGGCCCTGCCGACGTAGAGCACCAAAGCAAGCGGGAAGCAAACAAGGCACCGAAGGAAATCACGAAATTCAAAGAAATTCAAGCAATTATTACAGGCACTGAATGTCTTGCGAATTCAAAGTCTCACGCCTCCGTGAGGCACAGTGAAATGTTGCAAGGTAAGTTCTAGGAGGAGGGGCCGCCATCGCCGTGGCCGTCGTCGCCAACTGCCCCGGCCACGGCAAGCTTATTGTCAATGTCACTGCCGCCGTCGTCACCACCGCTTGCTTCTGCCGCCGGGGGCTTGGCGGTGGCGATGCAGGTGAACTTCTCCACCAATGCGTCCACCGGGCCCTTCACGGCCGCTTCCGCAGCAGCGCAGAACGTAAGAGCAATCGGGACGAGCACCGCATCGAAGTCGAAGCCGGGCTCGTGGAAGTAAAGTTGGATGAAGACCCGCGTCACGGCCGTGGCAAGAAGATCATGGCAGTCGTCCTCCAAAATGGTGTCCACCCTGGTGGAAGCGCCTTCGAGCACCTCAGCAAGCTTGAAGGAGAGCCCTACATAGCTGACTTCGGGTGTCACCAAAGGCTCCCAGAATCCTCCCCTGTAGATGGAGCACAGCGACTTGCGAAGCTCGAGTTCGAGGGAGGGCAAGGCATCACGCTCCGCGGCCGCCCTCTCCTCGGCAACGGCAAGGGTCCTCTCCCTGGCCTCCAGTTGGGCCGTCATCTCGGAAACGCGCCGGGCGTGGGACGCCTGGGCTTCTTCCCCCTCCTCCTTCAGCTTGGCCAGGCGCTCGCTTACCTTGGCTTGGTCATCGGCCACTTGGGACAACGCGGAGTCGCGATCGGCGAGCTTCGCCTCACGGGCCTTGAGGACCTCCCCCTGCTCACGGAGTTGTTGCGCGAGTGTGGCTTGCTCATCCTGAAAGGCCTTCAGGTTGGCCTCTGCCTCGCCGCAGCGCTTCCTGGCAGACTCCGCCTCGTCTAGTGCCGCGTCTCGGGCCGCCTTGGCTTCGGTGGCCTCCTTCTCGCTCTTCGCGATGGCAGCCTTGGCTCGGCTCCAGGCCGTCCGGGTGGCCGCCTCGGACTAGGACCACCCAGAAATGAGCCCCAGGCGCTCATTCGCGAGGCACCTTTCAGCATCTTGGAGGTCGGCCCAGAGCCTGCCAAGCATGGTGTAGGCCTCATCCAAGGCACCGAACCTGATCAGAGGACCATAGTGCGCAAGTGTGAGAACCGGACTAGGAGGCGGCACCGGCGCATCGGCAGGCGCCGTGACCAAGGGTCCGGTAATATGGCTAACTCAGGGAGCCAAGGGCTCGAGTTTCCCCTCCGTCACGGCAAGTGCGGGCGACTCCACAACCAGCTAGCCCGTGGGGGCTGGCTCCTCCTGATGCTGCATCACTGCGACCTCGGGAGCGGGTTCCACCAGGACGAGGCGAGGAGCCGCCCCCTCCATCAGCGTCGGGGCCACCACGGCTGCGGCAGGGGACACCGCCGTGAGAGCCCCCGCTTCCCCGGTGGCCGGCCCACCAAGCGGCGCGCTGGGCTGGCGCGGCTCACTTCCATCGCGGCACAAAGCCGATGGCGCCCCCAGGACAGCGGGCTCCTTCGGCACAACGCTCGCCTTCTTCCTCTTTGGCGCGACCTCGACCCTGGCCAATGAGAGGAGGAGAGCCGTGAGCACATGCACAGTTCATGGTCAAACAGAGACGAGGAAGGTTACTTACTCCTCGCGCGCGACCCACTTCCTCTTCTTCTCCACCTCGGCCCTGGTCGGAACGCCCCCGCTTCCTTTCAGCGCTGTCGGGGCACAGATGCTCATGATCACCTATGGGACCAGAGGTCCCTTGTTGTTCGGCAAGGGGGGTCACGTTGCAGGAAGAGCGGAGAGCATGAGACGGCGAGACGATCAGGACACAGGCATTTTACCGAGGTTCGGGCCGCTGCTAAGCGTAAAACCCTACTCCTGCTTTTTGGTGGATTGATTGGAGGAACACGAAGAATGCAGAGCGCCTAACCCCGGCAAGGACTGCTATCGGGGAAAGAGCGGCTATGCGAGTACAAGTGTTTGGGGGTTCGAATTGCCAACCTTGAGCTAGATTGCCTTGGGCCGCCTTTTATAGTGCAAGGGGTTACCACAATGGCAAAACAGTCATTATTTATCGATTAGATAGCTAAGCAGAGCTATCATACCTAACTCTGGCATTTAGGACAAAATGCCATGATTAGCTACCTAGGTGGCGCTCGGGGGTGCATCCCCGGTAAGCTTTTGCCACCGCTTGGCCGGTCGTTGCTTATGGTCTTGACACGCTGTAGGGCGGGTGTCAACCGAGCGTAACTTGCATTCCGATGTGTCGCCACGTGCTTAGCGAGAGCTGATTAGCCGCCTGGGGGCTCGACACCGCATCAATAAGTGACAGGCGTAGCGATGCGGTGGAGCGGTGGCTGGTTGGCTCGCGCCTGCCGGGGAGTGGCTTGCCGGGTCTTCTGGGAGGTGTGCATGTCTTGGTCCCGGGCAAGCATCGGGGACTCGCCTGGCACGCTGCAGCCTAGGCTTGGGCTCCCGTGTTGAGCTTGCTGGAGTCTTGTCTTGATCATTCGCCGGGTTTTTGCTTCTACCGCCAGTGCATAAGCCAGGGGCACTGGGTACCCCAGTACTAGTGCACCGACAGGAGCCCCCGGCACTGGCCCACACGCGCTCGCCAAGTGCCGTTGGGTCAGGCCCAAATTTCATGCACAGGCGCGCAATGTGAGCGAGTAACTGCCAATTTATTGGTCAGCACTGACCCACCACCTCAGGCCGTTTCTGCCACGCGCGCCGCATGCATAGCGGGGGGTTAGCGACGAGCGCGCGTGACTTAAAGTCCTGATCGTGGCAGAAACCGCAGTGCCATGGATTGGAGCAATGGGGCGGTTACCTGTTCGCCCGTGATCGTGGGCGATGGAATTGGTGGAGACGGGCGGCGACCCTTGGAGTGGAGGAGAGCCAGCCCCCGCGTTCTCCCCTATAAATTGGGGGTTGCGAGGGGTGATGCTCATGCATCATTTCTTCCTCCTTGAGCGCAAACCCACAGAGCTCGTCATTTTGCCTCTTTGTCTTGAGTTGCGCTCGCTGCTGGCATGCCAAGGGGACGGGGGCTTCCTCCGGCCTCCGCCATCGCTTCAGCCGCGGAGGCGGAGGGTGTCTCGAGTGCACGCGGCGGAGGAGCTAGGAGGGGCCGAAGTCGACACGGGGCCCGTGGTCAGGGGAGACGGAGCGCCGCTCCTCTTCCTACTCCGCCATCAGACCCTCCCCTTGAGGAGACCCACACCGAGGGAACGGCGCTGGAGTTCGTCATCAAGTTGCGTGGTCCTCTCCGAAGCCGCCTGCGCCTTCCTCACCCTTTCGCCAGGGTGATGGAGGTTGACAAGCCGCACGCCCTGTGGTTGCGGGCGCATCGTTGCTGTAATGGCGATGTGCGAGTGGATGTCGAGTACCCGGAGCATCGCGTCATGCTTCTTAGGCGCGGGTGAAAAACCTTCGCCTGTGCCCACAACCTCATGGATGGGCACGTCCTCCACTGCAAGATGATGGAGGTCGACCTGCTCTCCGTCAAGATTTACGGGCGTTCGGGCGGTCGTCTTGGCTGCTGCGAGGAGAGCTCGAGTGATGCCAAAAGCTCCTCCTCGAGCGATAGCGACGAGGAGGACAGTGTCGGTGAAGACAACGACGACGAGTCCCAGTCCGTCAAGTCGTAGTACGATGACCTGGGCTCCAGCTGATCGTCGGCCGCACCATCACCTTCATCGCGCTCCTCCTCCTCCCGGCAGAGCGATTTGCCGGGGGTTCTTGACTAGGGCGCCGCCTCTTCTTCTCAGCTGGACCCCGGCAGGCTCGTGGACTTCGGCTTCGTCTTCCTTTTCGGTGGGCCTGCCGTCCGTGCAATGCTAGTCCTGACGGGGTTAGGCTGGGCTTCTGTTCGGGCCCTCCCTTTGCTCTTTTTCTCTTGTAATCTACCCCTAGGGGAGAAAGCCAAATAGAGAGTTATTAAAAAAGGAGTGCCCTCTTATGTAATCTTTATCCCGCTTGTATCGGAAATGAATGAGAATAGAGCGACATCTTCTTCCTACAAGTACTATCCTTTTCCTTTCCTTATTTATACTGCATTAGTATGTTTTGTCTTTGCCGCACGGAGCTACTTGTCGGGTCATCATTCAAACCACGAGTGCCAAGGTGGGGGAACAAGCCCCCGGCAACAGGTTGGCGTTGTTCCCCGGCAGAGCTCCTTGTCGGTATCGGCGCTGCCACTCTTATAAACAAAGACAGGGGGATGGCTCGTCCCGACAAGGGTTTTCACCACGTGGATGACTCCACAACCCACAGTAAGGAAGATACTAAGGGTTTCCTTGAGAAAATCGAGAAGTACTGAACTGGAAACATGTGATATACTTATCTTTTCCAAGCAGTATCTTCTTTTTGAGCATGATGGGCCGCCATCCTTGTTGGTTTGTTCCCCTTCCCTGTTTTCTCGGTGGTAAAACATGTAGGGTGAGAACAATAACAAAGATTACGGTTTCATCAAGTATTCTAGCAGTTCTTTATAACTTAATAGCGAAAACATTGCAGTCATAAAAAATGCGTAATGAGCATGTAAAGATGATGATATGATGCAATCCCTAGCTTTATTATTGTTGCACAGGGTTTGTGCCTGGCTTTGTACAAAGGGTTACATGCAATATCGGCAAGGCTTGTACAAAAGGTGGCTGCCGGGGACTGAGCCCGGTAGCCGCGCCTTACGGGTAGATCTTACGAAGATGCTTAATGTTCCATGAGATCTGCACCTTGGTGCCATCTTCGGTCTCCAGACGGACTGCGCCTGGTCTGGTGACTCGTACTACCTGGTAAGGGCCTTCCCACTTCGGCGTCAACTTGTTTGTACCCTTGGCGGACTGAACACGCCGAAGGACAAGGTCGCCTTCCTCAAGGCTCCGGGCATGAACTCTACGACTATGGTAGCGGCGCAGAGCTTGCTGGTAGCGTGCTGCACGCACACCAGCCCGGAGATGGTCTTCCTCGAGGAGCGTAGCATCATCATGCCGTAGCTACTGTTGCTCTACTTCATCGTAGGCAAGCACTCGAGGTGACCCGTATATGAGTTCCGTAGGGAGCACTGCTTCCGCCCCGTATACTAGGGAGAAGGGCGTCTGGCCGGTAGCTCGATTTGGCATCGTTCTGAAGGACCAAAGAAACACCGGCAGCTCATCTATCCAGCGCCTACCGCTCTTTCGCAGCTTATCGAAAGTCCTTGTCTTGAGTCCTCACAGCACTTTAGCATTCATCCTCTCGACTTGCCCGTTGCTTCTCGGGTGAGCAACAGAGGCGAAGGAGACCTTGCTTCCAAGGTTTTGGATATATTGCATGAAGGCGCGGCTCGTGTACTGGGTGCCGTTGTCGGTGATCACTCTGTTAGGCACTCCAAAGCGGCACACCAGTCCTTTCTTGAACTTGATAGCTGCCTGTGCGGTCACCTTTCTCACTGGTTCCACCTCAGGCCACTTTGTTAACTTGTCGGTTGCCACGAACAAGAACTCAAAGCCCCCGACAACACGGGGGAAGGGGACCAAGATATCAAGCCCCCAGACCGAGAATGGCCAGGATAGAGTGATTGTTTGCTGGGCTTGTGTTGGTTGATGGATGTTCTTCGAATGGAACTGGCAGGCTTCACATTTGGTGACCAGCTCAGTAGCATCCTGGAGGGCAGTGGGCCAATAGAAACCCTGCCGGAAAGCTTTCCCGGCAAGGGCCCTTGATCCAATGTGGGAACCACATACTCCTCCGTGAATCTCTGCCAACAGCCTCAGTCCATCCTCCCGGGAGATACACCTTAATTTCACACCGTTCGGTCGTCTTCTATACAGGGTGTTATCGACAAATTGGTACATACTTGACCGACGGGCTACTCTTTCGGATTCCTCTTGCTCATCGGGGAGTTCTCCTGTTTGAAGGAAATGGACTATATGCTGCGCCCAGGTTGGAGCTTGTGGATCGACAACGAGGACTAAAGGTATCTCCTCGTCTCCGGGAGCGCTTGTCTCAACCGCTAGACTCTGAGGTCCCGCGGGAGGGAGCTGCTCGTCAACCGGAACGGGATTTTCCCCGGCAGCTTCTCTACCAGTGGCTTCCGGAAGCTCTGCCGGGAAATGCTTGCCGGAGTTTAGCTTTCTTCTCTTCTTGGACATTGCTGATGGGGACACTAATGGTTGAGTGAGGCGGAGAACAAAGTTTCCTGGTTCCACAGGAAGCATCTGCGCAGCGCACTTCGATAGATGGTCAGCAATGTTGTTTTCCTCTCGCGACACATGCCGTGTTTGCAGCCCATCGAAGTGCTCCTCCAATTTCCTCACTTCTTCCATGTAGGCTTCCATCAGCGGGCTCTGGTAATCCTTGTTAACTTGCTTTATCACAAGTTGAGAATCTCCTTGGACGATCAGCCTCTTTATTCCCAACTCCACCGCGATTCTGAGTTCGGCAAGGAGCCCCTCATACTCAGCGGCATTGTTGCTGGCTTCCTCCTGGGGAAAGTGCATCTAGACGATGTACTTGAGGTGCTCTCCGGTCGGGGCGATGAGGAGCATGCCTGCTCGAGCGCCCTAGAGTGAGAAAGCACCGTCAAAGTACATGATCCAATCCTTGGGTGCTTCTTTGCCGGGGAGGATTGTCTCCGGAGCTTCATCATCTGGCGTGGGTGTCCATTCTGCAATAAACTCCGCCAATGCCCTGCTTTGAATGGTAGAAGTGCTCTCATACTTTAATCCGAAGCTTGACAACTCAAGTACCCACTCAACTATCCTGCCAGTGGCTTTGGGGTTTCTCAGTATGCGCTGCAACGGGAAACGGGTGACAACTGTTATCTCATGGGCTTGGAAGTAGTGGCGCAGCTTCGTCGAGGCCATGATGAGGCCGAAGATCAGCTTTTGTACTCTAGAGTACCTTTATCTAGCCCCCTGTAGCAGGGAACTGACAAAGTACACGGGCCGCTGCACCATTTTCTTCTTTGCCACTTCTTCGGATTCGTTGTCAACCATTTGCTGAGATCCCCCTTGGTCTGTGTCGAGTCCTGCCGTGGATGTTTCTTTCCCGCTCCCAGTAGCATCAGCAACGGCTGTGGAATCTCCATCCACTCCCCGCTGCGCCACCAGCGCTGCACTAGCCACTTGATTCGTTGCTGCCAAATATAGCAGCAACGACTCTTGTGGTTTAGGAGCGACAAAGGTGGGAGTAGAGGATAATTGTTTCTTTAGGTCTTGCAGCGCTGCATCTGCCTCCTGGGTCCACTTCATCGGGTCAGCCTTCTTCAAGATTTTGAAGAACGGCAAGGTGCGCTCAGCGGACTTGGAGATGAAACTACTCAACGCAGCTACACATCCGGTCAAGCGTCTGATATCCTTGATGGTCTTGGGTGCCTATATCTGTTCGATCGCATTGATCTTGTTGGGATTGGCTTCTATTCCTCGCTGAGATACGAAGAACCCAAGCAGCTTGCCGGATGGGATGTCGAACACACACTTTTCAGGGTTGAGCTTCAGGTTGATCTTGCACAAGTTTGCGAAAGTTTCCTCCAGATCTTGTATGAGGGTGGCTTCATCCTTGGTCTTGACCATGATGTCATCCATGTAGGCTTCCACATTCTATGCAGCTGAGGTCCAAAACCAATTTGAACAGCCCTGGCGAAGGTCGAACCAGCACTCTTTAACCAGAAGGGCATACGCACAAAGCAGTACGTGCCACAGGGAGTTATGAATGCGGTCTTCTCCTCATCTTCCATGGTCATAAATATCTGGTGGTAGCCGGAGTAGGCATCCAAAAAGGAGAGCAAGTCACATCCGGAGGTGGAATCAACAATTTGATCTATGCGCGGCAAGGAGAAAGGGTCCTTCGGGAAAGCCTTGTTCAAGTCAGTGAAGTCTATGCAAAGCCTCCATTTCCCATTTGCCTTTCGTACCACCACCGGGTTTGCCAGCCAAGTTGGATGCAGCACCCCTCTGACCAAACTAGCTGCTTGAAGCTTCTTGATTTCCTCAGCAATGAACTGCTGCCGCTCCAATGCCTGTTTCCTAACCTTTTGCTTGACGGGCCGGGTGAGGACAGACAACAATGTGGTGCTCAATTACCTCCCTGGGAACACCGGGGATGTCAGATGGTTGCCAGGCAAACACATCGACATTCTCTTGCAGGAAGGTAACCAGCGCGCTTTCCTATTTGTCAGTAAGGGTAGCACTGATGGTGAAGGTACCACCAGTGCCATCCTCCCTTGCCGGAACTTTCTTTGTCTTAGCATAGGCGACCCTGGTCTTCTTGCTAGCGGAACTCTCCGGTAGGTCATCGTCAGGTGCGGCGCACTCCGAAGAGGCGCGCTTCCCGGAGTCCATGCCAGTGTTCTTGCCAGTCTTCTTTGTTTTCTTTGTGTCCTTGGCCGGAGCTGGGATTTCTCTGGCTTCAGCTGCTACCGCGTCGCGATACATCTGGTCCACGCAGATAACTGCATTCTTCTTGTCGGATGGGATGGAAATGACCACAATGGGCCCTGGCATCTTCAAGGTATTGTAGGCATAGTGGGATGCTTCCATGAACTTTGCCAGAGCTGGGCGACCGAGGATTCCATTGTAAGGAAGTGGGATTTCAGTGACGTCAAACACTATCCTCTCTGTCCGGAAGTTCAACTACCCGCCAAATGTCACAGGTCGGGTGATCTTTCCCTTAGGTCGGCTCCTGCCGGCGTTAATTCCTTGGAATGTACCCGTGGCTTCGAGCTCTTCATCAAGGATCTGCAGTTTCTCAGCCACTCTAGGAGAGATCAAATTCAATCCCGCCCCGCCATCAACTAACATCTTAGACACCTTGAGGTTGCGGCTTGTCGGGGAAACCAACAATAGAAAATATCTGACCGTAGTGGTACGGTCAGGATGGTCCTCTTCGTCAAAGATGACAGGCGTGCGGGACCATCTGAGTGGCTTCCTAGATTCTGGAGTCGGTTCCACAGCATTGACCTCGCGTGCCCACTATTTGATATGGCGATGAGAGGAATGCAAGGACGCACCCTCGTCAACGCACATGGCTTCGGTTGCTTTCTGTAACTCCCGGTCCCTGGAATCCTCATCATCATCCTCATCTTCACTCATATCATCTGTTTCCTTCTTCCTCGGCCTCTGGCAGGTTTTTCCTTTTGCTGCGGGGTTTTGCCGCGGCGACCTCCTCTGCCGCCACGGCCTTTCCCAACAGCGTCGTCCTGGCCTTTTTCCTTGTCACGTTTCTCATACTCGGCCCTCTGTTTCTCAACAAGTTGCTCAACCTGTCGGCATTCTTGGAGATCATGGCCCTTGGTGTGGTGAATTTTGCAGTACGGCCCGTCGGACTTCCCGGTCTTCTCAGCGGCAGTAGCCTCCCGGCAATCTGCGCACGCGGCAGCTCCCTTGCCGGGGGTTTCGGCTTTTGCATTCTTGCCTGCATTGAGGTCTCCGAAGCTCTCGACAGCCAATACTGCTTTTCCCTTACGCTTCTTGTTGCGCTTCCTGCTCCTTCCCTTCGGGTCGGGGGCGTCGTCGTCATCATCAGACTCCACTTTGAGGCCCGCCTCCTCTCCGGGAAGTCGCCTTCCTTCTTCAGCTCGAACACACTTATCCGCCAATGTGTATAGCTCATTAACAGTCTTGGGGAGCTTGACATTCATCTTGGCTCACATCCTCCTGTTGCGCACGTTCGAGTGGAACGCGGCAATCACCGCTGCGGGGTGGATCTCTGGGATGTTGCGGTGCACTCGGCTGAATCTTTGGATATACTTTCTCAAGGTTTCTCCATCCTTTTGCAGCAGGACTTGGAGATCATTGGGTTGGCCTGGTTCTTGATGACCACCGGTCAGGGCGCCAACGAACTCGTTGCATAGATCAGCCCAAGACGAAATGGAATTCTCCGGTAGGTGCATCAGCCATGATCTCACATTTGGCTTGAGCGCCAAAGGGAAGTAGTTGGCGAGCACCTTTTCATCCCTTCCTCCCATGGCTTGAACAACTATCGTGTAAATGCCCAAGAACTCCGCAGGGTTCAGCTTCCCATCATATTTCTCAGGTAGCTCAAGCTTGAAAGCTCGGGTCGACGACCAGCGGACCCGTCACAGCTCGCTAGTGAAGGCAGGGCAACCAACCTCGTAAGGAAGGTACCCGCCAGCACTGGGCGTGAGGTCGCCGACGTCTGGACCGTTGCGCTTTGTCGGATTGACGGTGCGCTTCCCGGCGTCGCTCGATGGTGATGCGCGCATCCTCTTTCCGCCGGTCTTCAAGGACGCGCCGTTGATCCTGGCGGTCACGCGGGCCAGACGAGACTATGGACGCCTCGTCCTGCTCATCAGCATGCGAAGCTTGCTACGGCTGCCTCTGGGCCTGTGGTCGCGGAGGGGACTGCACCATTGGGGTGGCCCCTTCAACGCGCTCGCCGCCCCGGGCTGCCACGGCTGTTCGCGTATGCCGCGACGGCTCTGCATGCTGGGTCTTGTTGGCTTCAATGAAAAAAATCAAACTCTGAATGGTGGCTCTCCATTCATATTATCAGCCGCTGGCATGAAGTTGAGTAGCATCTGGACTTGCGCCATGGCCTCCTCTATGGTGCCCGGCATGGTGAAAGAGGCGGACCGCGACGTCGCTCGACTCTTGGTAGGACCAAGAGAAGTGTCGCCGCGTCCTTGATGTCGTGCGCCACTCACTGGAGCTTTCCGATGGGCAGCGGGCCGATCCTACGGGGCAGCGGCTCCGCTGGGCGCCCCGTCTCGTTCCGCACAAGGTGCATGCACAAAAATCTCGCTGGCGACGGGTGCGGCCGAAAGGTCACGGCTCGCACCGGACCGGGCGCCGCTGAGGCGGCCTCAGCCATCCACGTAGCGGGGAGGTGATGAACGGATGTTCCCTCCGCCCGTAGCCTCGGGGCCGAGCTCGCCATGTTGTTGTTGTAGTTGCTCCTCTCCGGCGCCTCCTGCTCCATCTCCGGCCGCGAAGGGCTGGAAGGGGGCGCCGCCCGCGCCGACCGCGTCGTCCACAATGCCCGCCTCACCCGCTGCCGCCGCGGCGCCTACGGCGCCGGTGGCAGCGTGTGAGGGAGCCTTCGAAGTGCAGGGATGTGTGGCCGCGCCGGATTTCTTCATGGGAGCCATTGTTGGAGAAGATGATGATGGAGATCAATTCGCCGTTCACGAACTCGGGTTCGCGCAAATGATGCATGCCCCCTACCTGGCACGCCAAAGATGTCGGGGAATGGATGCTCACGATCACCTATGGGACCAGAGGTCCCTTGTGGTTCGGCAAGGGGGTCACGTTGCACGAAGAGCGGAGAGCATGAGACGGCACGACGATCAGGACACATGCATTTACCCAGGTTCGAGCCGCTGCTAAGCGTAGAACCCTACTCCTGCTTTTTGGTGGATTGATTGGAGGAACACGAAGAATGCAGAGTGCCTAACCCCGGCAAGGACTGCTGTTGGGGAAAGAGCGGCTATGCGAGTACAAGTGTTCGGCGGTTCGAATTGCCAACCTTGAGCTAGGTTGCCTTGGGCCTCCTTTTATAGTGCAAGGGGTTACCACAATGGCAAAACAGTCATTATCTATCGATTAGATAGCTAAGCAGAGCTATCATACCTAACTCTGGCATTTAGGACAAATGCCATGATTACCTGCCTAGGTGGCGCTCGGGGGTGCATCCCCGGCAAGCTTTTGCCACCTCTTGGCCGGTCGTTGCTTATGGTCTTGACACGCTGCAGGGCGGGTGTCAACCGAGCGTAACTTGCATTCCGATGTATCGCCACGAGCTTAGCGAGATCAGATTAGCCGCCTGGGGGCTCGACACTGCATCAATAAGTGACAGGCGTAGCGATGCGGTGGAGCGGTGGCTGGTTGGCTCGCGCCTGCCGGGGAGTGGCTTGCCGGGTCTTCTGGGAGGTGTGCATGTCTTGGTCCCGGGCAAGCGTTGGGGATGCACCTAGCGCGCTGCAGCCTAGGCATAGGCTGCCGCGTTGAGCTTGCTGGAGTCTTGTCTTGATCATTCGCCGGGTTTTTGCTTCTACCGCCTGTGCATAAGTAAGGGGCACTAGGTACCCCTGTACTAGTGCACCGACAGGCGCGGCCTTGGCCATGCCCAGGGGGCGAGCGGCGTGCTCCTCGCCGACTCCCGGTGTGGTGCTGTCACCCGGAGGGGTGCGGAGGATGCCCTAAGGAACCGCGGCCGGCAAGGCCACGTCCGCCTCAGTGGCGGCCGCCCCACCTATCGACCGCGGCACAGGCTGAGACGAGGCCAGCTTCTCGGCCGTGTTGGTACGGCGCGGGGGGTCCTCCAGAGCAGGCATGTCCGCGCGTTTCTTCCGGTTCGTCCGGCCGGACGTCCGAGCGGTTTGAGTGGAAGGCCCCGGCCCCCTATGCATCCTGGAGAAGCACCGGGAGCCAGCGGCCGGGGGCTCGCCGGTATCGTCATCATCATCATCAAGGCTGCGGAGGAGCACGCTCTGCGAAGGAGGGGACGCCTCCTCCCTGTCATCCACGGTCTCCTCCGAATCCTCCCCGCCGCTGGTGTCGCCGGAGGACACCAACACCGTGGGATTGGGTTGCCTGGATAGCATGAGCCCCAGGTCGTCAAAGTCGGGCATGGCGGCGGCCAGCACCCTGCCGTCGTCGCGGCGCTACAGTGGGGCGTAAGCCTCGGGAAGATCCCCGGGATCGTTATAGAGCAGAGTGTTCAGGGCCTTCTCCCACAGAGCAGAGTGTTTAGGGCCTTCTCCCGCTGGCAGATCTGAGCCTGATGGCATCTCCCATGCCCTCGTACTCCCACATGGGCTTCGAGTGCTGCTGGAGCGGCGCCAGGCACTGCATCACGAACTCCTTCACCATCATCGCCCCGGTCAGCTTCCAGGCGTCCATGTCCGAGGAGATCCGCTTCAAGACGGTCGTCGCCTGGGGGTCGGTGAGCTTCGTGGAGGCCCACCCGAGAGTCTTCTCAGGCAGCCTTGTCGGGAGCTCCAGATGCGAATCAACCCCCTGAACATCCAACAAGACCCAGCGGTGCCTGTAGCCTTCCACCTTCTTCCCGGCCTTCAGGAGCGCAATGCCGCTCTGGACCGCAATGAAGGAAGCGCACCCCGACCGCTGCACGCTGTCATGGAGCCTCATGCTGACGTAGTGGCGGAAGAGGGCCACAGAAGGCTTCACGTCTACGAAGGCTCCAGAGTAGAAGGCGAAGATCGACAAGAGCAAGATGGAGTTGGCCTGAAGGTGGAGCACTTGGATCCCGTAGTGCGCGAGGATGGCAGAGAAGAACCCCGAGAAGGGCGAGATGAGCCCGCAGAAGACGCTGTGGAGGAAGAAGGGGTATACCGTCTTCGCCAGGGTGCGTTGCTCCGTGGAGCCGCACCAGATCAAGGTCTGCCCCCATTCATTGGAATCCCCCGCAGTCAGCGGGAGCGCCGAGGCAAGATCCCCCTCCTTGGCAAAGATGGATGTCGTGAGCGCCCGAGAGGGAGAAGAGGGGGCCGATGCTGGAGCCTCGGGCTTCGCCTTCTCGGCGGGCGCCATCCGAAGGATCCTGGAGGCAGAAGCGCAAGAGGGAGGACAGAGCTGCACCAGGACCTGGAGAAGTTTCTCGCGGTGGAAAGGGGATCTGAGCAAGAGAGCAAGGCGCAGGGAAGAAGAGCAATGATGGCTCCGTAGAGGGCGCCAGACTTTTGCCAGCCTGGACAGTTGCCGAGGCGATTGGGGGCAGAGGCGTCCGTTCCCCGTCGAGCGCCACGCGTCGAGCCTGGCCCATAGGCGATTGGGGGCCCGCGACGCTTCACCCTTCGCTCCTTGCATTCGTCTCGAAGCCAAGTTGGCACGCCTTGGGCCCGGGGGATACTATCGGCGTTCTGGGATCGGGGGTACCCAGACCTGCCTGCCTGCGACCCAGTGCGTGGCCCAACACGAAGGCCCGGTACGGCCCTGCAACAAACCCCCCAAGTCAAGGCCCTCGTGAGAGCCCCCACCTCGCGAGGAGGACAACACCAAGACCTCCGGAGGAGTGGCACCCCTTCAGGCCGCATCCCAAGGAGTGGAGATTCCTATGCAAGTACCCGGCCTCGTGAGGCCGGGGTGACGTGGGTTCTGACGGCCAAGCCAGGCGGGCGCCAGCGGGCGCAGAGGGAGGACAGTTTCCTCTTTGGTGCTAAGGAGACAAGGACGTACGCGGGTTCCCAAGGAACCCCCCAAAGGTTTCCTTCCCGGTGCAAGAGGACCGAGACCACGAGCTCGGCAGGACGGATGTCATCGCCGAACCCACCGCTGCGTCACTCCCGAAAGCTTTGCAGGTGAAGACCACCTTTAGTCAGGATAGGATGTACCTCTTGTCCCCTTTCAAATTTGGCCGTTGTGGGATCCCTTCCCGCCTGTGCGATGAGGGAAGAGGACCATGGCCCCTATAAAAAGGGACGAGCTCCCATCGTAGAAAGCAGGCTGAATCGGGCCAAGTTCATCACCACGAAGAGCCCTCGTGAGGCCACCCAACCACTGTACTACTTCATCCACAGCCTCCTCGCGAGGCCAATCCACCACAAAGCAGGAGTTGGGTTTTACACCGCAAGGTGGCCCGAACCTGGGTAAATCTCTGAGTCCATCTCCTTCCCCGCTCACACTTATTCGACGCAGCTAGGCCGTAGGGTGACAAGTTGAGACTTCGAGCCGGTTGAGATCTTCGCACACGCCCCAGTGTTCGAACCTTTTTGGGTTTTGCGGAGCCCCTATTCCGACATAAGCTTCTTGCAAACGGGGGCTTATTAATAGATGCAGCACATAACTATCACGTTAACATCGCAAATGGTTTATTAATCCAAACTGTTTTTATTTATTCTGAGTATTAGCGTTGGTTAAAGTCAAGCTTTGTAAACTTTGACCAAATTTATAGACAACAATATTGAAATTCACAATTAAAAATTAATACCATTAGAATCTTTATTGAATGTACTTTCACATCATATATATTTGGCATGGTAATTATTTCTATTTCTTTCTATAAAGTTGATCAAACTTTATCAAATTTGACTTCAGTCAACACTAATATGCACACTAAATAAAAACGGAGGGAGTAAGTGTCGTAGCTTCACAAAAAAAACAATACACGCCCCACGATCCGTGCAAGCAGATATGATTTGACGGGACGCATGCCAGCACGTCGTCATGCAGGCTGACCGGGATGCGTGCGAGTAGGTGTGTGAATTGATGGGAGGCGTGTTTGCTGCGCAGTTTCGCAGGGAGACCTGCCGTCAGGTGTAGGACCAAAAGTATGTCTAGAGGGGGGGTGATTAGACTACTTGACCAAATAAAAATCTACTTTTTCCCAATTTTAAGTGTTGGCAGATTTTAGCATTCATAGCAAGTCCAGCACACCCTACACATGCATGTCTACGAGTATAGCAGCGGAAAGTAAAGACAAGCATGAGTAGTAAAGGAAGGGTAGGAAGATCAAACGCAATATGGAGACACGATGATTTTTCCCGTGGTTCCGATAGGTGGTGCTATCGTACGTCCACGTTTATGGAGTCTTCAACCCACGGAGGGTAACGGTCGCGAGAGTCCACGGAGGGCTCCACCCATAAGGGTCCACGAAGTAGCAACCTTGACTATTCCATAACGGCTTCCGTCCACGAAGGACTAGCCTCACTATGGGTAGATCTTGACGAAGTAGGCAATCTCCTTGCCCTTACAAACTTCTTGGTTCACTCCACAACACTAAGTAGGAGGCTCCTAAGCGACACCTAACCAATCTAGGAGGCACCACCCTCCAAAAGGTAATAGGCTCACCAATGTCGATGAACTCCTTGCTCTTGTGCTTCAAGATGATAGACTCCTCAACACACAATCACTCTCTCATAGATTTGGCTATGGTGGAAGAGATTGATTTGGTGGAAAGCAACTTGGGGAGGCTAGAGATCAAGATTCATATGGTTGGAATGGAATGGCATGATCTCAACACATGAGTAGGTGGCTCTCTCTCAGAAAATTTGATGGGGCAAGTATGGAATAGTTCTGAGTGCTTCTCTTTCGAGTAGGTGGTGGTGAAGGGGTATATATAGGCATCCCCAAAAATCCAACCGTTACACCTAAAGTGACCAACTCGGTGACACCGATGCATGAATCTCGGTGGTACCGAAGTGACCAAAAGGCAGTAACTTTTGAATCTCGGTGAGACCGATATATAAATCTCGGTGGTACCGATTTGGTGACCAACGGTCAGATTGCGCAACTCGGTGACGCCGATCCAGAAAACTCGGTGGTACTGATTTTGTGAATCGAGGTAACAGAAAGTTGGCAACCCAAACTCGGTGGCACCGAAGTGGAATCGGTTGCACCGATGTGCTAGGGTTTGGCATGGGTCTGTCTGAGTTTGGGAATCTGTGGCACCGAGTGGAAAGTGTTGGTTGCACCGATTTTGGATATTTGACTTTGGACAGACTTTTGTGGAAGAGCTTGTTGGTGTTTTTGGTAACTATCTCTTGTGCACATATGAGCATTTTGTTCACCAACAGTACCTTACCCCCTTTTAACAGTATTGGCTTTCCTATGGACTCAAAGTGATTCTCACAAAGTAAAATGTAGAGTCCTCTTGCTTGAAGCTTTGCCAATCTATTTCCTTGCATCTTGGGGTTATCCACAATCCTTTTGCCATCCCTATCATTGAACTTTTCCTGAAATATGCTTAGTAGACACATTAGTTCAATGACATATATGTTGTTATTAATTACCAAAACCACCAAGGGAGCAAATGTGCTTTCATCAGGCGTGTGAATTGATGGCGTGCATGCCAGCATTCCGGCGTGTAGGGGGCTCACCGGGAGGCGAGCTGTCCCTTTAAACCGCCGCCCGCCTCCCTCTCAAGTCCCAACCACGCTTTATTGACGGTGCCCGAGCCGCTGGTTTTAACATTTTTGCTACACACAATCCTGTCTCCCCCCTACATCCTCGACTCCATTCTCAATCGTCATCAGCGGCCTCCATTCACCATGGGAAGGAGTAACCACGTCGGGGCCGGTGAAGCACCCGAGCACAACGTGAAGGTGGGCACAGAGATTGTCGTCATCGGAGATGACGTATCGCGTGGACAGCAGCGCGGCCTTGACTTTGTTGCTGTCGTCTTGCTTCCCTAGTCAGAGCCGGTGGTCCACAGCGACTCCGACGACCACTCCAGCGACGACAATGACTAGCATTTGTAGTAAACACATATAATAGGCTGATTGGTTTGCTCCCAACATTTGGCATTGCTGCCAATATTTGGCAAAATCAAAAGTTGTCAACATTTGGCAACCTTTTGTATGATTGATAACGAGAATTGGTATGCAACCAATCTCTAGCCAACATTTAGCAGTTGCTAAAATATGGCATGCCAACTTTTGGCATCAAACCAATTAGCTACGATTTAGGGTTCACGTTGTCGCATGATATATTATGTTTCATAAACTCTACCTTGCGAATTCGCATTATAAAATATACGGACGTCACATTTTTACTATGTATAGGTGCTATCTGACGACGTGGACAGCGAGGATGAAGACGTCCAGGAGAGATTCAAGAGGCAAACGCTTAGAGAGCTTATGGCTGGAAAGGATAACAGGCGCGTCAGGAAGAATGGGGGCTATGGATACCTGTTCTGCAACCATAAAATTAACAACACGTATTCTAGTGTTCTGGCGCATGCAAGAGGACGAGTCATTGGCTCCTTCAAGCAGAAGTATTCTTGCAGCATAGGGCACGCCGCGTACGCCCAGTTCCTGGAGAATCTTAATGATCAAGCATGAAGATGAGATGTTGGATTGAATGTATCTAGTTTGTGTGTATTATATCTATGCTTGTGTATTATTATTTTTTTGAGATTGAAACTGTGCGATGAATTTCATTGTGCCCCGTCATTTGTGTTCTGATTGGCCAGAACGCATCCCCATGGATCGCACGTTTGAACCGTAGGATGTACACAGATCGAACAGCTGTCCGTATCTCCATCACACCGGAGTGCTAGTTTACCTGAGAGTAATATTTATATAGGATTTATCACACACGGTTGGATCTAATAATTCGTTTCCTCTGAAGCACATTATTCTAGGACAGAAAACCCTCAGCACCACTTCAAAAAAAAACCTCAGCACCCACACGTCACAAAACCCTCGCCCGCTCCCCTCCCCCCTCCCCCTCCCCTCCCCAGTAGCACCTACACTAACACTACTCCGGGACTCTCCATGCATGTCACCGCCTATCCCCGCAGCAACCACTTAGCTCGACGCATGTCGTCGCCGCCGGCTGCCGCCAAACGCCACCGCATTTCACTAATGCCGCTTGCCGCGGCCTATCGGCACTGACTTTCTCGACGCTGCTCGCTATCGACCCAGCTCGCCCGATTGAGGAATCTTCGGTACTGGTTTTTTTCCCCATGAATAACCAGGTAACTAATGTACTGAAATATTTCTGCTCATCTCTTATCCCAGTCCGTCGTCCCCTTTTAATCACCCGGCCAAAATTGCCATGGATTCATGTTTCGTCTAGCTGATTCGAGGGTTTTCATTCATAGTGTACAGTCAAAGGAAACATCAGGGCTATGCGGCCTTGGCCAAAAACCGAGGAGTTCCATCTCACCGTACCAGACGACTTCACGAAGCGCACGGTATGTTCAATCTCACACTACCTGGGTTGACATGCATGGCCTATACTTTTTCTGAACCTATACTATATATTGCTACATTTGGAAAAAAGGTGCCACATGCAGCATTTATGTCAAAAGTGATTTCTTCTTCTTCTTCTTCTTCTTCTTCTTCTTCTTCTTCTTCTTCTTCTTCTCCTTCTATATTAGGCAAATTAATGTTGTATTGTTCTTTCGTTTACTCTCATATATATTTGCACGACATCATGGTTACATTATCAGTTTACTTGTAATTTTTTATCCTTTCATATCAACTGATGTGATGTTCTTTTAACTAGTACTCCCATACTATCATGTTACCCTGTTCTTTAACAATCTTCTCAATTCATGCAGTACATCCCTTGCTTTGCAACGACAAATTTACCTATAAATCTTGGCCTTTACATAACTGAAGACTCTTGGGATGTCATATTTAGCACAAACCATGGATTTACAATCGTTGTTTCTGTAAAACTTTATGAAGATTGTCACTCCTATTTTGAAGAAGGCCTTTGGGCAGAAATTTCTAAGTTTTATGTACTGAAAGCTGGCCCTAAAATTACGGTGCACCTAAAAGATCCTGACCATACGATAAATGCTAACTTCCTCAACGACATCCTCCGTCCATACTTTGTTGGAAGTAAGTGTCCTTTGTAGTATATGCATGTTTACTTGCGTAACAATATCAAAGTAACTGTGTAGTATTTCAGAAACCAATTGGGATTTCATTTTCTTAATCTGTTAAAATTGTTCCTACCTAGTAACTTGTAATTACCAATACACTATTCTTCTGCCTTGATCTAGCTACATAATCACTATCCTCCCACTGCTCTACTCTTGACAAAAAGAGCCGCCGGTGGCCATTATCTGGATGTGGATGTCGAGGTTGTCAGCAAGCGGAGGCGGGCTGAGCCAGAAACGCAAGCGCCTCCGATAGGCCTAGACTTCATCAGCAACCTCCCCGACGATATGTTGAGATTCATCATATTCCTCCTCCCTATCGCAGATGGCGTGCACACAACCGTCCTCTCCTGGGGGTGACACCCCCTATGGTGCTGCGGCCCTCTTGGCCTCATCAGCGAGCACATGCTCTGCACTGGCTATCGCAAACGCTTGGATGCATTGTCCTAGATCCTCCGCACACACTGTGGTCCAATCAAAAGCCTTACTATGGGCAAGTTTCGTTCCAATGGCAAGGACCGAGCCAAGCTTTACAAGTGGTTCTTATCGACCGCCCTAGATCATCTCGAGGAGCTCACTTTTAATGATGGACATATGCGCCCGCTGCCACCCTCCGTGTTGCGCCTCGCACCAACGCTGTGCATCGCCGGGTTCATGAACTGCCATTTCTCCCATATTAACACCAATCCCGCTCTTTTGCTACCTTGACTGAAGCACCATGAGCTCATCACCGTCTGCATCCCCAACGACGACATGCAGCGCCTTCTCCGCGGTTGTACTACGCTCGAGTACCTTCATCTTCAGGCGATCAATGGGTTGAGTAGCCTCCACATCACCTCCATGAGTGTTCGAACAATTTGTGTGTATTGCTGGTGCCGCAATAGGAGATCGCACAAGGTGAATCACCAAATGGTCATTGAGGACGTGCCTTTACTTGAGAGATTACTTGTTGTTGATCAACAAGGTCCAACAAGAATCAGGGTCGTTCATGCGCCGAAATTGACAGTGTTTGGCTACTCGCCCGTCAACTTATCTGAACTTGTTTTTGGATCCATATCCGTCCAGGTACAACAGTTGCCCTCTTCTCATTCTTGAATTAACATTTTTCTCTATTCAAGATGTATGTTCGTCTGTCGTCTAGAAAATTATATCGACAAGCTCGACCCCATATATGCGCACAGTGAAGGTCTTTGCAGTAGAATCTATCGGCCCTGACCTAGACCAAGTTGTCAGATTGCTAAGACGCTTTCCGTGACTGGAGAAGCTACATGTTGAGGTGATGCTCTTTCATGTTAAATTTTAACCACAAGGGAGTTCAATTTTTGAAACCCTGCAAATCATAAGAGGTCCCTTGTGTGTCCAAGCACTAATACATTCTCTTCTTTTGCAGATACGGTTAGGCCCGGCAGTGGATAATGTGATGCAATATAACAATCACATCGAATGCCTTGATCTCCATCTCTCAGAAATTACTTTGAACTCCTACCGAGGGACCTTACCGGACATTATATTTGCCAGGTTCTTTGTTGTGAGAGCAAGTGAGCTAAAGATAATGAGATTTTCCCTACATTTATTGCGCAAAAAAGAATGATTTGCTGATCAGCTCCGGCGACTAGGATAGAATGGAAAAGGCTCTGCAGAAGCTCAATTTTGTTTTGTAACTTCAGTTGACGGACTATTCGGAAGTCCTTATGTCAAGCCCATAAATGACATGTCAGTGGCGGATCCCTTTGAAGAAATATTGAAGTTGCCAAACTAGTAGTAATATCAGTATGAACCTATCATATATGTTCATGTTTAGCTGATCAGCGCGGGCGTCTAGAGCTGCATGACAAAGTTTCTGCATAAGCTGAATTTCATTTCTATTATCGGTTTGAACCTTGTAATCTTTGAATTTGAGCCTTGTAATGCTGGAATTTGAACCTTTGTACTATTTCTGTCATTTGTGATACAACCATGAATGACATCTTATGAGGGAGACTCGTATTTTGGTAGTACCATATTTTCCTTAGTATGCAATGGACGATTAATATCTGGACATTAATATGCAATTGATGATTAATATCCGAACCTTAAGAATCAGAACCACGACCGAGAGTATCTTGCGTGAATCCAATGGCGCTCCCAGCGGCTGCCGATGACGAACGCCAGTTCACCATGCATGCAGTAGTGGACACGCACAGAAGGTTCGCGGGGCACTCGGTGGTGTACACCAAACATCTGATCTGGGTGGAGTACTCCAACGTTATGGACCTGTTACTTGACGAGGACAAGTACAAAGTGGTCTGGTTCGACCTCGCGTCCCAGCGCATGCTCTGCTCTCATGTCCCTCCGCGTGCTCTGCTCTCTCGCCCCGTCGCATGCGCTCTGCCAGCGATTGGGGCTGGCCCACGACCACGTTCGGGGATCCATATGCATGCGGTTGCGCCACACGCGTCACCCCATGCAGTTACGTTCTTCACGACTGAATCACGCGCTGCAAAAACTGCCATCCGGATGTGCCAGTTTTCGAGGTCGTCAGGCCCCCATTTATACCCACGGCCGTTAACCATAGTCTCTTCACGCTTTCGATCGTGCCCCACAACACAATAAGCACACCCTCGACAACGCATACAGAGAGGATGTCCAGCGGTGCTCCAATGGAGTTCAGCGTGCATCATGTGGAGACCCACATGAGGAAGACAGACCTCACGGTGGTGTACACCAATGACTAGGGCATGATGGAGGACTCCATCCACACTATGGAGCAGTTGCTTGATGCGAATGACAAGTACAAAGTGGTCGGCTTCGACCTCGCTTACACCGGCGGTCGTGCCAGGCATGATCAGAAGGTTGTCGTCGCCCAGTTGTGCATGGGCCATTACGTCCTCCTCTACCACTACTGCCTGGCCACAGTTCCTTGCAAGTGTTTCACCAGGTTTGTCAACAGCCCCAACTACAGGTTCGCTATGGTGGACACCACCAATGATCCAAAGGTGCTCAAGACTTCGGGCTTGGCCTGCCAGAAGCTTGTCAACATTCGTGGCCACTACAAGGTCTGGGGTAGCAAGAAGAACATGGACTCCCATGTTAACCTGGCCGAGGCCATCATCGACCCCTACTACAGAGACATGAAGGCTGAGTGCGACAAGAACAAGCCTGTCTGGCACAGGGCCTGGGTGAAGAAACTGGATGAATATCACCTCCAGACCACGGCCAAGGAAGCATACACATGCTACGAGATGTTCAGGTGGATCGTTGACATGAGGAAGTGCCTCCTACTTGAAGACGGCGAGGGATTGAGCCACAAGCAGAGCGGTGGCGGCAAGCGTCACAGGAAGTAGATGATTTGATGACCGTTTCTCATCCCTCTATGCCGAAATATTTGTAGTTTTAGAGGGATAAGTTTATTATGCATGTAATAGTTTATTGAGGTGTGCGCCAATGTTATGTGTGTATTTGGATGTTTAATTTGGTTATGCAATCATGTTCTTCTAAACAGAAGCATAGATGTTTGTGGGCATATTGAGCAAATCACATCGCATACGCAATAAACAATCAAATCCATCGGTGATGATTTCATCTGTCCCTGTCAGTTCTTTATCCGGAATCGTTTGCCCACAACACATCTGAATGGCCTGTGTATGTTGTACATCACACACATCTTGATCTGAGCAACCGTTTGTGTTATTTTTGCTTATCGCACACAGTTCATCCCAGTGGCATGTATGATGTCTATCACACACATCTTGATCTATGTAACCGTTTATGTTATTTTATCTCATCAAAAACAGTTCATCCGAGTGACTTGTATGCCATTTATCACACATGTAATCATCTGGACAATCATTTGTGTTCTTCTGGATCAGAGCAAACAATTTATCAGGGTGAATTGTATGTCGTACATCGCGTACACTTGTATTTTTCTAACCGTTTGCGTTATATTGTCCAATCCAAAACAGTTTATCTAGGCCAATTGTTTGCCACACATCACACACGCAACTATTTTTTAGATCGTATTTGATGGATCCAACATCGCACATAGTCACGTCATTAGCGATGGAGCTAACTATACCGTTTGCGATTTGGTCATCGCACACAATCTCGTCGAAGGGTCTCTGATTGATGTGTCGTCTTTGGACCATCCTAAAGTAGTGCTAGTACAACATACATTATATGTCCTAAGACCTGAGCTGGCACATGTACTCGAGATGGTGATAGACCTGCTTTGGGATGACCAAACGCTACTCCATAACTGGGTAGTTATAAAGGTAGGTTTCGGGCTTGTCCAGACCCATGTTGCGAGACATGGTCGAGCAAGATGGGATTTGCCATCAGGAGAGATATGCTCAAAAGGGTGGGACTCCCCTGTGACTAATTGAAAATAGGATTTACCATAACATGCGACAAGGATTATGAGATAATCTAATTTGTGGTCGGCATCATTGGAACGAGAAAGAGGTCGGGCTAACACAAGGATGACAGACTCGCCTTGAGCCTGACAACATATATCGTGTGGCAAAGGGAACGTAAGTATGAAGTACATGTTCGCCTAACCAACTTCATCATACACTTGGAGTCAGCATGCTTTGCTTGAGGCCGCTACCGACTAGTTGAGCCGAATGTGATCTGACTCGCGACCAAGTGAACGAGAACCTAAGGGGTCGCGTGCCTAAGGGAAGGAACATGTGGGCTTTAGCATCCGTGCAAGCCCCAAGAGTTGAGCCCAAGACGGATGCCTATATATAATGGAGGTGCAGCACACCCATCTTGTTGATCGCTTCAGCGCCGTCATTAGGGCTTTGCATGTGTTGCAACTAGCCACCTCCACTCGCCGCCGAATTGTGTGATCGGACCTAGTAGTCTGATGCACGGTGTTCCTCGTGCATGCGCGGATACCATTACAGGCAGTGCACTTGCGCTGCTCCGGCGTACCTATACGTGGGATCCGGCGACCGGCAGATCGAGGGAGATCAGACCGGCTGTTCGAGGGAGATCGCACGAGGATGAGACGGACCTCGCGGACGCGCTACCCCAACTCTACTTCCGCCACACGGCACCGCACGTCGAGTGGTAACGATCTGTGATCCATCTCTATTGCATGTTCTTGGATGTTCTGCGCATAGGACAATTTTAATTTGCATGCGATGCACCTACGGTAGAACCCAACAGTGGTACCAGAGCCTCTGCTATAGGTTTTGTTTTCAGATCGGATGCATATTTGATATGTGGAGTCGACAGATGAGATCTGTTGTCGTTCATGAGATCGGCTATGTGCACGGTTGATGCGGATCAACTGCACATGGGGATCGTTGAGGCTTTGTTTTCTGTCAATCGGAATCGACGAGGTCGTGACACAACCTACCCCTACCGATCAGTTTCCGCCATCGGGGTTAACAGTGAAATGTAAATCCGAATCGGATTCTCGATGATCGATAAGATCGGTCAGATCAGAAAATTCGGTGTGATCAGAGTACAGATTCGATCTGTGATTTCTGAAAACACAAACCGGTAGAATGTGATTCTAGGCATAACTTTGTTTTGCAGGTTTGATGTGAATAGTATGTCTCATATGTATGTGATGCATATCTATAATTTAACATGACCTGCGTGTCATGATTGTCAGCCGGCAAGAGCCAAAGTGTTGTCATTATATTGTATAACGACCTGCGTGTCGACTTGTGATTCTCTGTAAATTCATTACTAGTTGTAGCAGTTGGAGAACAGAGATCAAGTTCGGGGCTTTGGCGTCCCGGTGTGACGAACAAGATGGAGTTCTGTCTTGGTCATCGGAGTTGGAGCCGGCCTGGAGGGATGTCCATGAAGGAGCCATACTATTTGACATATTTATGTTTATATGTGATTGATATTGCTTCTTGTTTCTATGCATGTTAAAATGGTAGAAAGATCCCTCGTTAATATCAAGCACATTGCCATTCCGGATGTTGTACCTTCACACGTCAAGTACGTCTAGTGGTGGGCTCAAAAAATTGAGGCGCCACTAGGTGTCCTTGAACTGGAGGGTTCGTGTCGGACACGGACATGCACTGCATCAGTTTAACTTGACAAGGCTATCAAAACGGTTTTGGGCCTTGTGGTGAATAAGGTCGGGAGCCAGGGTATGAGATACCTACCCGATCGACATGAGTCATATAGAGATACGATTAGCAAGGAGTTGCTTACCGAATTGGCAAGTTGGCTAGCAGTGATGCTAAAGCTTACCAGTCGCTCGCGCTAGACGGGTCCTAAATCACTAAGAGTTTGTGGAGGGATGCTGACTTCAGTGGGAGTAGTTATGTTTGAATTACTCTACATAAACACATTGCTTAGTGATTGCATATTTTCTGTTGTAGATCAATGGCACCACCTGCTCAACCCAACTTTGCATTGAAATCAATTCTGGAAAAGGATAAACTGAATGGAACAAGCTTTACCACCTGGTATAGAAATTTGAGAATTGTTCTCAAGCGCGATAAAAAGGAACATGTTCTGGAGGATCCACTGCCAGAGGAACCTATCGAGAATGCTAGTGCCACAACTAAGAATGCCCACCAGAAACTCGTTGATGAATCAAACAAGATCAGCTGCCTCATGCTGGCTTGTATGGAGCCCAATTTGCAACAACATTTCAAAAACATTGAGGCGTTCGAGATGATTGAGGGTCTCAAGAGCATGTTTGAGGTGTAGGCTAGGACCGAAAGGTATAATGTCTGGCTATCCTTGAAGGATTGTAAGCTGAAAGAGGGTGATCCATTGAGCCCGCATGTGATCAAGATGATCGGGTACGTGCAAGCTTTGGATCGGTTAGGCTTCCCACTTGGGGGCGAGCTGTCCACAGATGCAATTATGGCTTCTCTTCCACCTTGATATGGGACGTTCATCTTGAACTATCATATGCACGGCATGGATAAGAAGCTCACTAAATTGCATGGGATGCTCAAGGTGGCAGAGCAGGATATTAAGAGAGGCACGCATCAAGTGTTGATGGTGCAGAAATCGACTAAGTTCAAGAAGAGTTGGTCCAAGAAAAAGCCTAAGGGCACGGAGAAGGTTGTCTCTGCCGCGGAGCCAAAGTCGGGACCCAACTTAAAGACCATATGCTTTCATTGCAAGGAACCTGGTCACTGGAAGAGGAACTGTAGCAAGTGGCTTGCCGAGCATGGCAAGAAGGCTGGAAGTACGACTTCGAGCAAAGGTACACTTGTTATATATGTTATAGACATTTACCTTGCTGACATACCTATTAGCTCTTGGGTATTTGATACCGAATCGGTTGTTCATATTTGCAACTCGATGCAGGGGCTGGTAAGAACTAGGCGTGTGGCACAAGGGAAGATTGACATCACGGTCGGTAACAAAGCAAGAGGTGTTGCGTTGGAGGTCAGCACGATGCAGCTTCAGCTTCCTTCTGGATTCATTTTGGAATTGAATAATTGTTATTACATTCCTGCACTTAGTCGAAACATTATTTCTGCCTCATGTTTGATGAGTCAAGGTTATGAATTCAATTTAAAGGACAATGGTTGTTCATTTTATTTGAATGGAATGTTCCATGGCTATGCACCCATTGTAGATGGGCTATTTATTTTGAATCTGGAAACGGAACCAATCTATAACATGAATGACAAGAGGCATAAGCCTAATGAGATAAATCTGACTTACTACTGGCATTGCTGGCTTCGATATATTAGTCTGAAATGCATGAAGAAGCTCCGTGATGATGGACTCCTAACTTTGTCCTACTTCGGGTCGTTCGAGACAAGCGAATCATGCTTGCTCGGCAAGATGACTAAGTCTCCTTTTGCAAAGAGTTGCGAAAGGGCGTCCGAGCTGTTGGAGCTTATACACAGAGATGTGTGTGGTCCAATGAGCACAACGGACAGAGGTGGCTATCAGTACTTCATGACTTTAACCGACGACTTGAGTAGATATGGATATATCAATTTGATGAGGCACAAGTCGGAAACTTTTGAAAAGTTCAAAGAGTTTCAAAACGAGGTTGAAAATCAGCTCGGCAAGACAATAAAGCTTCTACGATTAGATCGTGGAGGTGAGTACATGAGCCAGGAGTTTGATGATCATCTGAAAAGCCGAGGTATAGTACCTCAGCTCACTCCTCCGAGTACGCCGCTGAGAAACGACGCATCAGAACGGAGAAATCGAACCTTGTTGGACATGGTCTGATCGATGATGAGCAAATCGGATTTACCCTTGTCATTCTGGGGATACGCTATAGAAACTACAACTTTCACACTTAACAGGGTACCATCAAAATCTGTAGATAAGACACCACATGAGATGTGGACTGGGAAGAGTCCTAGTTTGTCTTTTCTAAAGATTTGGGGTTGTGAAGCATTTGTCAAACGACTCATGTCGGACAAGCTTACACCCAAGTCGGATAAATGCATATTCGTGGGATATCCGAGGGAAACCTTGGGATACAGCTTCTACAACCGAGAAGAGAAAAAAGAGTTTGTTTCTTGGAACGGGGTTTTCCTAGAGAAAGAGTTTCTCAGTCAGGAAGCCAGTGGGAAAACAGTGCAACTCGAAGAAATTTGAGAGCCACTCGGGGACGACTCATCTGGTGATGAGATCATACCGGAGTTGGTCAGGGAACCCGTAGTGGAATCGGCACAGGAGCCATGGAGGTCGGAAAGATTGTGCAGGGTGCGCGATGTGTTGTTGCTAGAAAGCAACGAGCCGACCACGTATGCGGAAGCGATGGTGAGCCCAGATTCCGAGGGATGGCTAGAGGCCATGAGATCCGAGTTAAAGTCCATGGATGATAATCAAGTCTAGGACTTGGTTGATCCGTCACCGGCGTAATTGCCATTGGTTGCAAATGGGTCTTTAAGGACAAAGCCGATGTGGATGAAAATATTCAGATCCACAAAGCTCGGCTTGTCGCTAAAGGTTATGGACAAGTTCAGGGAATTGACTACGATGAGACCTACTCGCCGGTAGCGATGCTAAAGTCGGTGAGGATCATACTAGCTATAGCTGCATATTTTGATTATGAGATATGGCAGATGGATGTCAAAATAGTTTTCCTTCATGGAAATTTAAAGGAGGATGTATACATGATACAACCTGAAGGTTTTGTCGATCCAAATAATGCTAGTAAAATATGCAAGCTCAAGAGATCCATTTACGGATTGAAGCAAGCATCTCGGAGTTGGAACATTCGTTTTGATGAAGTCAATGTTGACCTTGGTTTCATCAAGAACAAAGAGGACTATTGTTTATACAAGAAGTCTAGTGGGAGCTCGGTAGTATTTTTGATCTTGTATGTGGATGACATACTGCTAATCGGAAATGATGTTTCGATGCTGAACTCAGTCAAGGAATTATTGAATGGCAAGTTATCGATGAAAGACCTTGGAGAAGCAGTATACATTTTAGAAATCAAGATCTATAGAGATAGATCGAAGATGCTGCTCGGCTTAAGCCAGAGCACGTACATAGACAAAGAGTTGAAGCGGTTCAACATGAATGAGGCCAAGAAAGGGTTCTTGCCCATCTCACATGGTATAAGGCTAAGCAAGACTCAGATTCCTACGACTTCTAATGAGCGAAACTGGATGAGTAGGATTCCGTATGCTTCGGCACTAGGATCCATCATGTATGCCATGCTATGTACTCAACCTGATGTTGCCTATGCAATAAGCTTAACAAGCAGATACCAGGCTAACCCAGGTGAGAGTCACTGGGCAACGGTGAAAACTATCCTAAAGTACCTAAAAAGGACTAAAGAGATGTTCCTAGTTTATGGAGGTGAGGAGGAGCTCTTCGTAAAGGGTTACACTGATGCTAGTTTCCAAACCGACAGGGATGATTGTCGATCGCAAACTGGATTCGTGTATGTCATGAATGGAGGAGCAGTGAGCTGGACGAGTTCCATGCAAGATACGGTGGCTGACTCCACAACAGAGGCCAAATACTTTGTGGCTTGTGAAGCCACAAAGGAAGGTGTTTGTATTCGGAAGTTCCTGGAGGATCTTGGTGTGTTCCCGGGCTGGCAAAACTGTTGGACCTGTATTGTGAAAATTCAGGTGCCATCGCACAGGCCAAGGAGCCGAGACAACATCACAAGACCAGGCACATAGACCGAAAGTATCACCTGATACGAAAGCTCGTAAAGAATGGTGATACTAATTTATGCAAGATTCATACGGATGAAAATGTTGCAGATCCGTTGACTAAGCCGCTTCCACAACCCAAGCATGAGGGGCACGTTAGAATGGGCATTCGATGTCTATTTGATTGACTCTAGTGCAAGTGGGAGACTGGTGGAGATATGCCCTAGAGGCAATCAGGTATGATGATATTTCCTATGTGTTTATGAATAAAGATAGTCCTTGGACATTATCAATGATGTGTATTAAAAAGGACGTGACTTGTTTGTGAGACTATGCATTGTATGATAACTATCCTAAATGGTCCCTAGTCGAAAGGGTTGTGTGGACGCATAGCCAGTTAGACTAGCATATGACACGGTGGATGGTCCGGTCTCATTGACCAGGTAGCATTGGATGCTAGCCGGATAATATGGACTCAGAAAGATTTGGTCGGATTCGACGTAGTCGGATCCGAGTTGAGATAAGGTCTGAGTTGGATAGACCCAACTATGAGACGCAGCGATATGTCATCTGTGAGTCTCTAGTACAACATACGTTCTATGTCCTAAGACCTGAGCTAGCACATGTACTCGGGATGGTGATAGACCTGCTTTGGGCTGACCAAACGCTACTCCGTAACTGGGTAGTTATAAAGGTAGGTTTCGGGCTTGTCCAGACCCATGTTGCGAGACATGGTCGAGCAAGATGGGATTTGCCCCTCCGATCAGGAGAGATATACTCTGGGCCCCTCGTGTGATCCAACCAAGATAAGCATGGCCTTGTGACAAGGATTATGAGATAAGCTGATTTGTGGTCGGCATCACTGGAACGAGAAAGAGGTCGGGCTAACACGAGGATGATAGACTCGCCTTGAGCCCGACAGCATATATCGTGTGGCAAAGGGAAAAGAAGTATGAAGTACAGGTTCGCCTAACCAGCTTCATTGTACACTTGGAGTTGGCACGCTTTGCTAGAGGCCGCTACCGACTAGTCGAGCTGGATGTGATCTGACTCGCGACCAAGTGAATGACAACCTAAGGGGTCGCACGCTTAAGGGAAGGAACACGTGGGCTTTAGGATCCGTGCGAGGCCCAAGAGTTGATCCCGAGACAGATGCCTATATATAGTGGAGGTGCGGCACACCCATGTGGTTGATCGCTTCGGCGCCGTCATTAGGGCTTTGCATGTGTTGCAACTAGCCACCTCCACTCGCCGCCGCACTATGTGATCGGACCTAGTAGTCCGCCGCACGGTGTTCCTCCTGCATGCGTGGATACCATTACAGGCGGTGCACTTGCGCTACTCCGGCGTACCTGTATGTGGGATCCGGCGACCGGCAGTTCGAGGGAGATCGGACCGGCTGTTCGAGGGAGATCGGATGAGGAGGAGATGAACCTCATGGACGCGCTGCCCCAACTCTACTTCCGCCGCATGGCACTGCGCGTCTACTGGTAACAATCTGTGATCCATCTCTGTAGCATGTTCTTGGATGTTCTGCGCGTAGGAAAATTTTAATTTGCATGCGATGCACCTACGGTAGAACCGAACATTCCGTCCATAAATTGTGTGCATTAGTGTAGGATCTAAAGTATGTCTAGAGGGGGGTGATTAGACTACTTGACCAAATAAAAGCCTAACCTTTTCTCAATTTAATTGGTTGGCAAGTTTTAGTAATTCTATCAAGTCTTGCACACCCCACACATGCAAATCTAAGAGTATAGCAGAGGAAATTAAAGACATGCAAGTGTAAGTAGAGGGAAGGGATAGGAAGATCAAACACAATGTGGACTCGAAGATTTTTCCCGTGGTTCCGATAGGTGGTGCTATCGTACGTCCATGTTGATGGAGACTTCAACCCATGAAGGGAAGCGGTTGGGCGAGTCCACTGAGGGCTCCACCCACGAAAGGTCCATGAAGTAGCAACCTCATCTATTCCATCACGGCTTACATCCATGAAGAACTAGCCTCACCCGGGGTAGATCTTCATGAAGTAGGCGATCTCCTTGCCCGTACAAACTTCTTGGTTCAACTCCACATGAATTTGAGGCTCCCAAGCGACACCTAACCAATCTAGGAGACACCACTCTTCAAAAGGTAATAGATGTGGTATCGATGATGAACTCCTTGCTCTTGTGCTTCAAAAGATAGTCTCCTCAACACTCAATCACTCTCTCACAGGATTTGGCTTGGTAGAAGAGATTGATTGTTTCGAAAGCAACTTGGGGAGGCTAGAAATCAAGATTCATATGGTTGGAGTGGAAGATATTGATCTCAACACATGAGTACGTGGTTCTCTCTCAGAAAAGGAATGGTGGAAGTGTTTGCTTGTTCTGAGTGCTCTCTCTACGAATGAGAGGGAGGTGGAGGGGTATATATAGCCATCTCCAAATATTGCCAGCTCGGTGGAACCAAAGTAAAAACCCGGTTGCACTGACTAGTGCAAAATGCTCTAACTTTAGACTTTTCGTTGAGACCGATATACAGCTTCTCGGTGAGTCCGATTCGGTTGACATGGGCAGTTCCACACTTCGGTGACATGGCCGATTGTGGAATGTTGGTGGCACCGAATTGGACTATTAGGATTTTGACAAAATATATTGTGGGAGAATTCTTGAGGGTTTTTGGTGGCTAACCTCTAACCTATTAGGATTTTGACAAAATATATTGTGGGAGAATATATAGATACCTCATCCCCTTTTAATAATATTGGCTTTCCTATGGACTCAAATGTCATTTCTCACATAAATATAAAATGTAGAGTCTTGAAGCTTTTGCCAATTGATGTTCCAATCATCTAGGGAATCTCCTCACAATCCTTGCCAATCCATTCATTGAACTTTTCCTGAAATATACTTGATAAAATCATTAGTCCAATGAAATATATGTTGTTATTAATTACCAAAACCACCTAGGGAGAAGTTGTGCTTTTAATCTCCCCCTTTTTGGTAATTGAAGACAACATATAGATCAAAGCTTTGACATAAAATATAATCATGGGTCACTGTTCCATGTCACATACATCTTGGTGGTGCGCATAAATGATATGAATGGACTACAATGCACATAACACCAAACATGAGTGAATGATCATCATATGAATATCACAAATATAGGAAACAGTAACATCAATCAAAAGCGTATGATCAAATACCAGGAAGTTTAAGACAAACAAAAGATAGGCCAAATGTTTCCAAAGTCAAGGAGAAGCATAAAAAGCAATACTCTCCCTTTCTCGAAGCCATGTGATCTATACAATTTCTCTCCCTTTGGCAACAAGTTACCAAAAAGCTCGAAAGTATAGAGCTAAACATCACTATGGGCATGATCTCCTCCATGGGGCGATGAAGCTGCTCCCGTAGTCATGGTAGGAGTCGATAAGAGAGCATCCGCGAATGCTTCTGCAGAAGTCCTCTGGGCTGGCGGAGTTGACACGAGAGATGCTAAAGGAGGCACGGTAGAAATTGCAACAGGTGCACACACTAAGGGTCTCAAATCCTGGGCTGGCATAGCAGCAGATCAAACCTGTGTCCTGGACTAAGTCTGGACTGGCAATGTAGGGCTCTCATCATCATCATCTGAGTTGGGCAAAGGAACTACATCTACCTCTTGCTTCGGTTGGTTGACCGTGGTGGTCAGCTCAGTCACCTTGTTGTCAAGGTCATGGAACTTCGTCTCCACAATCCTCTCAAGACTCTTCTGGTTCAGCAGTAGCTCATTGATGTTCCTCCATTCCCTGAATTGTACTGACTAGATAAGTCATTTGATCACTCTTTGTCTTCAGGACTAGAGCACTAGCGGCTCTCGCTGCCTCTGCCTCGGCCTCTGCCTTGATACTTGTGATCTGTGTTGGGTTTTCCATGAAACGGAACGGGTTATTGCAACACAATACAGATAAGTATTTCCCTTAGTTAAGAACCAAGGTTTATCGAACCAATAGGAGTAACGGTCAACCACCGTCTTCAGCGACAACACACAAAAGAGCAAACACTTGCACCAAACGCGAGCAACAGGGTTGTCAATCCCCTTGGACTCGTTATTTGCAAGCAAATCAAGTGTGTAGATGATAGTAGATAACCGTAAATTACAAAATAAAATAAAATATAAATAATGGCAGCAAGGTATTGAAAGTGTTTGTAAATATATAAGTGAATAGACTCGGGGGGCATAGTTTTCCCTAATGGCATCTCTCATTTAGTAGGCATATGGTGGGTAAACAAATTATTGTTGGCCAATTGATAGAAAAGTGCATAGTTATGTTCATATACACAGCAATGATCATGTATATATAGGCATCACGTCCATAAGAAAATAGGCCGACTCCTGCCTGCACCTATTACTATTACTCCACCCATCGACCGCTATCCAACATGCATCTACACTATTAAGTAAAACAGAGTAATGCTTGGAGAACGATGACATGATGTAGACAAAGAGAATTAAATTAATATGAACTAACCCCATCGTTTTATCCTTAGTGGCAACAATAGAAAGACGTGTCTTGTCCCTTTTTGTCACTGGGATATAGAGCACCGCCAGATTGAACCCACTACAACGCACCCCTCTCACTGACGAAATATCAATCTAGTTGGCCAAACTATTTCAATAGATCGGAGAGATTTACGAAGCTATAATAATCATACAATAAGAATCATAATATATTTCAGAGGTGACTCAAATACTTTTCATGAATAATCTGAACATAAACCAACAATTCATCGGATCCCAAGCGCACCATACAAAAGAATTACATCGGATAGATCAAAGCGAAGATGCGATTGTCGGTGCTCTGGGAACGGGGGTACCCAGACCTGCCTGCCTGCGGGCCAGGGCATGGCCCACTTCGACAGCCCAGTATGGCTCGGCGCAGGACCGCTCGAGAACAAGGCCCTCGCGAGAGCCCCTCCCTCGCGAGGAGGACGATGCCAAGACCCCCGGAGGGAGGAGGCCTCTCCAGGCCCCCTCCCGAGGGGCGGAGATCTCTGTGCAGCACTCGGCCTCGTGAGGCTGGGGTGACGCAAGCCTCGCCAGGCGGGCGCCAGCGGGCACAGCAGGGGCAGTTCCCTCTTTGGTGCAAAGGAGGCAAGGACGTACGTAGGTTCCCAAGGCATCACCCCAAAGGTTTCCATTCCGGCGCAACGAGACCAAGACCACGAGCCCCGCAGGACGGACGTCATCGCCGAGCCCACCTCTGCATCACTACAGCTACTTTGCAAGCGAAGACCACCTTTCGTCAGGATAAGGTGTACTCCTTGTCCCCCTTGGAATTTGGCCATTGTGGGATCCCTTCCCGCCGTTGCGATAAGGGAGGAGGACCCAGGCCATTATAAATAGAGGCTAGGCTACACCGTAGAGGGGGATGGAACCAACACCACTCAAGCGCCCTCGCGAGGTTGCTCACATTGTACTAGTTCATCCAAAAACCTTCTCGTGAGGCAATCCACCAAAAGCAGGAGTAGGGTTTTACGCTTCGCAGCAGCCCGAACCTGGGTAAATCCGTGTGTTCGCCTTCTTCCCCGCGGTTGAGTGGGTACGATCTGACTTGGCCGTGGAGCTGAGAGCTTGAGGTCGAAGCCGGTGGGGATCTTCGCACATGCCCCTGAGTTCGAACCTCTTTGGGTTTTGCGGAGCCCGAAATCCGACATTTGGCACGCCAGGTAGGGGGAGTGTCGAAGCCTCTCCATCAATGGCTGCGGTCAGGCCTCGACTCATTAGCTCCATGGTCGGCGTCGCCTCCGAGGCCAGGCAGTCCATGGCGGGCGGGAGCGCCGCGGCTTGCCTGGCCAATCCTGCGGTCGCGTGCATCCTCGGCGGATCGCAGGCGCCTGCTTCCAGCCGCCATGTCAAGCAGTTCCTCCGCTAGGCGGGCGCGGTTCAACCACGGCTCGAGGCCCCGCAGCCTCGGGCATGGCCGGAGGTCGACATCACCTTCGGCCCCGACGACCACCCCAGGACGACGGTCGCCGCCGGTATGCTCCCCATGCTGTGCACACCGACCTTAAGCAACATGGCCGTCACCAAGACCCTCATCGACGGCGGCGCCGGCCTCAACGTCCTCTCCGTGGAGACCTTCAACACGCTTCAGGTGCCCTACGACCAGCTCGCACCCTCAAGGCCCCTCTCTGGGGTGCCCAGGGGCTCCGTCGCCTCGCTAGGGCGGGTGCGCCTCCCCGTCACCTTCGGCACCCGCTACAACTACCGCACCGAGCAGATCGACTTCGACATCGCCCACATCCACCTCCCTTACAATGCGATCCCCGGCTACCCCGCCCTCGCCAAGTTCATGGCGGCAACGCACCCAGGCTACAACGTCATCAAGATGCCTGGGAGCAATGGCATCATCTCCGTCGCCGGGGATGCCAGGGATGCGGTCCAAGCACTCAAGCTCACCTACAACGCCGCCGCTGCGGCCCGCCCCGATGCTGGGAGTGCCGCGTAGGCTCCGGAGGACGTCGGAGACGCTGCACCAGTGAAGAAGAAGCAGTGTAGATGACAGGAACCCTGGCCCCACCTTCACCATCGGCACCGGCCTTCCTATGGAGCAGGAGGAAGCGTTGGTGGTCTTTCTCCGCATGAACAAGGACGCGTTTGTGTGGAAAGCATCCGACCTAGTGGGGGTCCCGAGGGAGGTGATCGAGCACCACCTCATGGTGTGCCCCAACGCACGTTCGGTGAAGCAAAAGGCGAGGATATAGGCCCAGGAGAAGCAATCGTTCATCGCCCAAGAGGTCGGCAAGCTGAAGGAAGCCGGGGTTATCTGAGAGGTGCGATAACCGGAGTGGCTCACTACTGGAATCAGGATCTTTGCCGTCTGCCATGGCTGACGGCAAAGTCATGCATAGCGGACGGCAAAGGTCTTTGCCGTCAGCCAGCAGACGGCACCACATCCGGCTGAACAAGCCACGGTAAAGGGCACTTTGCCGTCTGCTGGCAGACGGCAAAGATGCAAAGTTCTTTGCCGTCTGCCAGCAGACGGCAAAGGGCATGGACGGCATGCTAGGTCCGTTAAGGGGTTAACGGCGTGCTTTGCCGTCTGCTGGCAGACAGCAAAGATGCAAAGTTCTTTGCCGTCTGCCAGCAGACGGCAAAGCAACCAAATAGGCCAGCCCAGGTTCCACCAGGTAGCTGCCACGTGGCTCGCGATGCCGTCTGCTGGCAGACGGCAAAGATGCAAAGTTCTTTGCCGTCTGCCAGCAGACGGCAAAGCAACCACATAGGCCAGCCCAGTGCCCCCCAGGTTGCACAGGTAGCTGCCACGTGGCAGCTTTGCCGTCTGCTGGCCGTCGGCAAAGCTCTTTGCCGTCGTCCAGCGGACGGCAAAGTGCCTGTATAGCCCCTGTTTTTTCTGTTTTTTCTTAAATTCATTCAATTTCACAGAATTTCATAGATATATATATATATATATATACACATTTGAAAATACTTTCAACAAGCATACCAACACATATCCAACAACAAGTTTCCAACAACATATCCAACAACAAGTTTCCAACAACATATCCAACAACAAAGTTCATCGTACAAAATCAAAACAAAAAGGAAGCACAAGGAGAAGAGTAGACTCCATCAATGCAAGCTTCCTCATCTAAAGCAAATCTGCAAATTGGGAAAGAAGAAAGTTAGAAGAAGAAGAAGAAGAAGAAGAAGAAGAAGAAGACTAGCTAGAAGAAGAAGAAGAAAAAGAAGAAAAAGAAGAAGAAAAAGAAGAAGAAGAAGAAGAATAAGAAGAAGAAGAAGAAATTTTCTTCTCTTTCTTTTTCTCCTCTACTCTTCTTTATCTTCTTCTTCTTCTAACTAAGGTAGGTAAAAATGCCATTTTTTAGCTAAGCTAGGAAAAAATGCTAAGTGTATGTCATTTTAGAGCTAAGCTAGGTAGTTATGCCATTTTTGAGCTAACCTAGGTAGTTATGCCATTTTTAAGCTAACTAAGCATATTTATAGCTATCCTAGGTAAAGTATGTCAGTTTGGAGCTAAGTAAGGTTATTATGTCATTTTCGAGGAAAATAAGCTAAGTATAGGTCATTTTGGAGCTAAACCAAGGTTATTATGCCATTTTTTTACCTAAGTGAGCTAATTATGTCATAAATGAACAAGCTAAGCTAAGTATAGATCATTATTGAGCTATCCTAGGTAGTTATGCAATTTTTTAGCTAACTAAGCATATCAAGTCATTTTGGAGGAAAAAATGCTAAGTATAGGTCCTTTTATAGCTATCCTATGTAAAATATGTCATTTTGGAGCTAAGTAAGGTTATTACGTCATTTTCAAGGAAAATAAGCTAAGTATAGGTCATTTTGGAGCTAAGTAGGTCATTTCTTAAGCTAAGTATGCATTTGTTAAGCAAAACACTTGGGAAAACTTACCATCATCACGGAGGTGAAGGACCGGTCGGGCTTGCGCCAGTGTCAGACGGAGAAGGACCGGTCGGGGTTGCGGCAGACGCAGAAGGATCGGTCGATGCTTGTCGGGAGGCATGCTGCACCAAAGATCATTTGCAATGTCTCGTTAGCATGATGCAACTCAAATGTGAATACTAGTAACTAATGACCATTCAAATGAAACTCACCGTGGGCGCTATACCAATCTGGGGCATCGGCGGAGGGGTCTGACCGTTGTTCTGGCACACGGTCAGCACATTTTGTTTTCACGAGTCAGTCATATTAGTTAGTGATGAAACGAACATTACGTGCATGATTTGGCTAATATGCAGGAGAAACTTACCAGGAGGAGCTCGTATAGGGCCCGGTGAGACGCGTCGTTCCGGTTCCTCTCCTCCTCCACCAGCCTAGCCGTCCTCTCCTCCATGTCCCTCTCCCTCTCCGCCGCCTGCCTATTTGCCTCCGCCAGAAGCTCCTGGGCCCTAGCCTCGATGGCGAGCTCCATTGGCCGTGGACGAGGCCTTATCTCAGGATCGGAGCTCGTCTGGCGCTTCTTGATCTCCGGGAGAGTTCTAGGACAACGTATCAGTCCATCCCCAATGGCTATCGAGCCATGGGGCCTCCCGCCACCAGATATCATCACGAGCTCTGGATCAAAAGGACTCTGGCTCGGGTTGAAGTCCTCCCCTTTCCTCGTCTTCCCCTCATCTCTGTACCTCACGAGCCTGTTGTGGGAGGAGATGTTGCTGAAGCTCTCTGGATCATCGAGGTCATCCTCAGAGAATGCTTTGGCCTTCTTGTATGGGGCAGTATGGGCCATGGCATAGAGGCCGAACAGCGGTGGCACCTCCTTCTTGTTGTGTCGCGCCTAAAAGAGAGGAACAAAATATTAGTTAAGGGCTCAAGCTAGCATGAAGAATGAAATTGCATGAATCATGAAGCAAACCACATACCCAGTGATCCCCGAACTCAAACAGGTTGGAGCTCCCTTGATGGTGTGGCACACCTTTCATTTGGGCACGCTTATCCTTGGCCTTGTCGTGGACGGCTAGCCATTGGGGAGAGCACCACTCATCCACCAACGCCTCCCAATAGTCCATCCTATCCGCACACCATCTCGGGGGCACCTAAGTTAGACAAGAGAAATTCCAGCGCTACGCCTACGAATCAAATCAAGGAAACTAAGTACAAGGCCTTAAGAATAGGTAATTACCTTCATGTACTTCTCCTTACTCAGAAACTTGGCGCGGCACTTCTTCTTGGCCCTCTTAATGTTAGTCGAGGCGTAGTAGTCTCGAACAGCCTGCACCCGAGCCTCGTGCCGTAAGTTCTGAAATAGGCGCTTGCACTCGGCTACGAGAACAATAGCCGCATCCGCCTCGTGTTCCTCAAGACACCTGTAGAAGGTCTGCAATCAAACAAGACAACACTGATTAGTACAATCACTAGGTGCTGTTGATTTTTAATTCTGTAAAGGAGAAATTACCCAAAACCCCCGGATCACAATGTCGGCCACTGTCTCGCACAAGACATCGTCGACCCTCTCCTCCGGCGGGGCCGGGGCAGCCACGTACAGCTCCCAGGTCAGTGCTAGCTGTGGAACCTCACCCTCACCAGGCAACTTGACCCACCCCGGGAAGTGGTGCCGGAGAAGCACACCAAGGACCTGGTTGGGCCTGCGGACACCAGGGGCGTGTTTCCAACCCCTGCAGTATGACAAGGCCAACACATTAGATATTAATTTGAAGAAACATGAAGGCAAAAGGTTAAAAAAGAGTAAATGCACTTACTTCTCCCCATTAGGCACAATCAACCACCTCTGATCGCGGGTCGCCGGCACGGGCGGGAGCTTTGTACCACCACGCTGGTAGACCTTCTTGCCCTCCTCAACCAGCTCGCCCTCGCTATAGCTATCCTCAAAAAAGCTGTCCTCGCCACCATCAGCATGGCCACTAGCCTCCAGAGTCACGTGGGACGAAGACTCTGGGACCGGAGTCTCCTGGGAAGAAGACTCTGGGACCGGAGTCACCTGGGACGAAGGCTCGGCGACCCGAGGCTCGTCGGCCCGAGGCTCGTGGACCGGAGTCCGAGACGGGTCCAAGTCAGACGGGTCCACCTGAGACGGAGCACTCCTGTGGTCGGGAGAATCAGCTGGGGGTGGCGGCGAGGAAGGCGCAGCAGCCTGCCTACCTCTCCCGCCGCCACGTCCACCTCTAGCACCCCTCTTCGTCTTCCCCCGACCTCTCCCGGCCGAAGAAGAAGCGCCCGCCGGTGTCTGCATACTGTGTTCCAGTGCTCTCCGAAGGTGCTGGGGTGGAATAATAGCACCCCTCCCAGCACGCGCCGAGGAAGGAGGCTCGGAGCGCTCTCGACCCGCGCCCACCATCTGTCAACACCTGCAATGACAAAGAGTAAACGAAATTAGTACAACATAAAAAAATTGAATACCTAATAACATGAACTAATTAATAATATATATGTACATAATAATAATTGAATACCTGACATTACTAATATTAATCTTCATCGTCTATATATGCTCCGGGATCAATAAATGCATAATCATCATCACTATCAGTAATGACGTGCTCATCAGCATCATCAATAAATGCATCAACATGTGGAAGGCCTCCTTTATGTAATCGGTCAAGCATTGACAGGTCATCCGCAGCAGTAACCTCTTCTTCTTCCGTCTCTTCTTGTTCCGGCTCAGGGGTGAAGTCGGATTCACTGCCGCTGTCTACTTCAATGTTCTGGGGTGAAGTAGAGCGGTTCTTGAAACGTTCTTTGGAAACACGTGTTTCTTGGAAGAATTCTCCTTCATATGTGTCTGGGTTAATGTGAGGTTCATAATCCTCTTCCTTGGGGGGAGGTGGTCTAAAATGTGGTGGCACTTCATAAACGACATCCCAACCACTGAGATTTGGATCACTTTGGCAGGCCCACGGTAGATAGAAAACTTGGGTCGCCTGTTGAGCCGTAATATAGACATCGGGAACATCCAAATGGGTGCTTTGTTTGATTTCGACTAGCCCTAGATGTTCAAGAGTCCTTCTAGTCTCCTTCGGCTGGAACCAATAACATTTGAAGACTACGACGTTCGGTGGGTTTGCACCATAGAATAGAAGTTCATAAATTGCTTCAACTCTTCCATAATACTCGGTACCTCCTTCGCCGATAGCAGAGACACAACAATTTGTAGACTTTCGGTCGGCCATAGATAGCTCTTTGCCATAGGTACGAAAGCGATACCCGTTGATGTCGTATTTGTCAAATGAACGGACCTTATAGTCAAAACCATTAGCGACTTGTCTCAATTCGGCGTCCATAGACTCTGAACTAGCCTACAAGTTTAATACGAAAGGATTGTTGCATTAGCCGCAAATTAGACAAAGAAATGAAATGGTCTAATGGAAATTACCGTTTGTTTGAACCAAGAGATGAAACCGGGATAGCCGCCTCCATGCATTGCCAGAAGCTCATACTCTTCGATGGAATCCTTTTGGATCACCGCTCCATATGAGAATTTGGCGACGTATCGACTGTATCAAATATCTGGGAATAAGAGCAGTTCAAAGGAATTAGAGGTTGCGAAACAATGTACTGAGAACTTACTCGATGTACGGCCGCACTTTTGTTAGGTTGTTCAAGATATACAACATAATGGTCCGCCATTCGTCGACATCCAACGATAAGGAAGTATAAGCACCGGCTGGTGCGAGCTTCCCTTTGAATAGGCTGAGGTTGGATCCACGCTTTTTAGGGTCGCCAGCATTGTACCGAGGCTTCGGATTATGCAAATGACGATTTTTGGCTTCGTAGTGTGCTGTCACGAAGTTTGCCGCCTCCTCAATAATGAATGCCTCGGCCATCGATGCTTCAATTCGACGTTTATTTTTACATTTTCCTCGAAGCGTCTTCTGCATCCTCCCAGTTGCGTAGCACCAACGATTTTGCACGGGCCCCCCCAGTCTTGCCTCGGTCGGAGATGCAAAATCAAATGCTGCATTGGATTAAAGAATCCCGGTGGAAAGATCTTTTCTAACTTGCAGATCAACTCCGGCGCCAACTCTTCCAGTTCGTCTAGCACGTCAGGCGATAGTTCTTTCACACAAAGAGCACGGAAGAAATAGCTCAGCTCTGCCAGTACTAGCCATTCATCCTCAGGGATAAAGCCACGCAACATCACCGGCATTACCCGCTCAAGCCATATGTGCCAATCATGACTCTTGAGACCAAACATTTTCAATTTGTCAAGACTCGCTCCCCTCTTTAGATTCGCTGCATACCCATCGGGGAACATCAACTGCATTTTCACCCACAAGATTGAACCATGCCTTTGGCTTCCTCCAGTTCTTCTTTCCTTTCGGTTGTCGCATGTTTTGTAATGGTCTATCACATAGAGCCTCCTGATCGACTCTAGCCTTAGGATTATCCTTCGACTTCCCCTCTATGCCGAACAATGTACCAAAAAGGGCCTCGGCGATATTCTTTTCAGTGTGCATCACGTCGATGTTGTGTGGGCAAAGGAGGTCTTTAAAGTAAGGCAGATCCCACTAGCATATCTTGTGAGTCCAGGCGTGTTCCGAATTATACCCTTTGAAATATCATGGACGCTGTGGATCAGGCTCGAGAGCGTTTATCTGATCCAGGGTCTGTTGGCCTGTCAATGCAGGTGGTGCAGAGTTTTTGACAACTCTACCTTTCATGAAATTTTTCTTGTCTTTTCTGAACTTATGGCCAGGATCCAGGAACTGTCTATGCAAGTCGAAGCAAGAATACTTGCGACCCGCCTGCAGCCAATGGAACTGAAGAGCTGCCTTGCATGTGGGGCACGGGAACCTTCCATGCACACACCAGCCAACGAATAGCGCATACGCCGGCAAGTCATGCGTCGAGTACATGTACCACGCATGCATTTTAAAGTTTTGTTTTGTAGCGGCGTCATATGTCTTGATCCCATTATCCCAAGCTTCTTGCAATTCATCCTTAAGCGGCTGCATGTACACATTCATATTCTTCCCCGGATAGTTGGGCCCTGGAATTATCAACATCAAGAAAATGTTCTTTCTTTTCATAATCTCTCCGGGGGGGAGATTGAGTGGAATGACAAATACAGGCCAGCAACTGTATTGGGTTGCCATCATACCAAACACTTGGAACCCATCTGTGCTGATGGCGACTCGAGGATGCCTTGGATCTGCCGCTTTGTCCTTATGTAATGCATCGAAGAGCTTCCACGCAAAAGCGTATGAAGTGTGTCCCAACATCGGATTCCCATCTGCATCTAGTTCGGTTCTTTTGCCCAATTTATGCCACGTCATCTGTCTGACCGTCTCATCGACCATGAAAAGACGTTGAAGTCTTGGTATGATTGGCATATACCGAAGAACATTAACTGGGATTTTGGTCTGACTCTTCTCACCCATACCGTTGTCTACCACAACATACCTGGAAGACTTGCAAATGGGACAATAGTTGAAGCCCGCATACTCAAGCCTAAATAAGGCACATCCATTCTCACAGGCATCTATCTTCTCATAGGGCATCTTAAGCGCACGTAGGATTTTGTCCGACTGGTATAGGTTTGCTGGCAATACATGGCCTTTGGGTAGAAAGCGTCCAAATATCGTCATCATCGCGTCGTAGCATTCTCTGCCCAGGTTGAACTGAGCCTTCAGAGCCATTACTTGCGCGATGGCATCCAGCTGACAAAGCTCAGTGTGCTCGTGGAGAGGACGTTTTGAAGACTCCAACATTTCATAGAAGGCCTTTGCAGATTCCTCCATCTCATCGTCCAAATCCCGAGCATCATCAAAGTCTTGCACCATGTCTTCGATCCCGGTACCATGCTCGTCGGTGAGACAACGAACCACCTCAGCTCTGACATGTTGGGCAGACTCACCATGAAATCTCCACACCATATAATCAGGCGTAAAACCCCACTTCTGCAAGTGTTTACCCATTTCATCCCGTGTCCACTTTTTATGGTTGTCGCACCGGACACAGGGGCACCAGGTTATTTCCTGGCCATTTGCAAATGCGGCGCTCAGAAACCCCTTGGTTTTTGTTAACCATTCAATGGTCATTTCTTTCTGACTAGGGTGACCAGTGAACATCCACGCACGATCACTCATCTTGCCTACCTACTAAACACACAAAAAATATATATATAATTCATCATCTATATTCATCCGTTAATCAAGTTTGTCGGTTTTATTACGTCCATGCAACCTACACGCTAATAGGTAGAGATAGGTCCTAATCCCACCCGAGTATGTGTAGATTGGGTTCGTTTTCCCATGCTCTGCTCCGGATCCGACGCAGAATTTCGGTAGCACGTCCCCGTTGTTCTCCTGATACACGTCTCGGCAATAAGCAGAGAGGATGTGTACCCGGAGAACAACAGGGAGGCACTGACGAAATTCCGCATCGGATCCGGAGCAGAGCATAAGGGAAAACGAACCCAATCTACACATACTCGGGCTGTCCATGGATAACGTTGGACAATTCGAAAGGATGGCGGTTATAAATATGCAAAGACATGCATATTTATAGATGCCGCCCTTTCGAACGGGAGACGCATACTGGTCACGCATACTGATGATTGAAGACACCTATAGCTAGCAAGTTTCATCGGCACGAAGACCGGAGTACAGAGCAAATTAAGGGGGGGGAGGAGATGTCATTTGTGCTCACCCACGAACGCAAGGGCGGAGCTCGTCCAACGCACAGGGAGGTCGTCGAACACTAGACCCTCGCAGCGACGAAACAACTGCACATTGAAATCCACCCGATCAACACAAATATGATGTTTTTCATAACAAAATCAGAATATATATATGACCTAACTAATAATTTACAAAACTATGACCCCGTCGGCCTCTGGAAGGCCGAAGAGCACCTTTTCGGTCAACAGGAGGCCGAAGAGGTGTCGGGGGTGTCGTGTCTGGGTGTCGGGGTGTCGTGTCGGGGTCGGGGTGTCGTGTCGGGGGTGTCGTGTCTGGGTGTCGTGGTGTAGGGGTGTCGAGGTGTAGGGCTGTCGAGGTGTCGGGGTTTCGGGGTGTCGGGCTGTCGGGGTGTCGGGGTGCCGTGTCGGGGTCGGGGTGCCGTGTCGGGGTCGGGGTGTCGGGGTCGGGGTCGAGGTGTTGTGTCGGGGTCGGGCTGTTGGGGTGTCGGGGTGCCGTGTCGGGGTCGGGGTGCCGTGTCGGGGTCGGGTCGGGGTTTCGGGGTGTCGTTTTCTTCTTCTTCCCCTCTTCTTCTTTTTTTCCTCTTTTTCCTTTTCTTCTTCTTCCTCTTCTTTCTTTTCTTCCTTTTCTTCTTCTTCTTCTTCTTCTTCTTCTTCTTCTTCTTCTTCTTCTCCTCCTCCTCCTCCTCCTCTCCTCTTTTTTTTTCTTCTTCTTCTTCTTCTTCATTTTTTCTTCTCCTCCTCCTCTTCTTCTTCTCCTCCTCTCCTCTTTTTTTCTTCTTCTTCTTCTTCTTTTTTCTTCTCCTCCTCCTCTTCTTCTTTTTCTTATTCTTCTTCTTCTTCTTCTTATTTTTTTCTTCTTTTCCTTTTTTCTTTTTACTTTTTTTCCATCTTCTTTTCTTCTTTTTTTTCTTCTTGGTTTTTTTTACATTAACATTTTATTTTTCCTTTAACCTAACTAAATTTTCTACATCTTCTACTTCTTTCACCTAACTAACCTAACTAAATTTAACTAATAGTAGACCTAAAATTTAACTAATGCTAGACCTAACTAAATAAGCTAAGTAACCCTAATTCCTAAAATCTTACTAACTACAACTAAACTACATTTTTTACATCTTCTACAACTAACTACAACTAACTAACCTAACTACAACTAAACTAGATTTAACTAATACTAAAACAGAACAAAACAATTACTAAAACAGATAAAAAAATGAAAAAATAGAGAGGGGGAGGGGGCTCGCCGGAGTGGGGGAGGTGGAGTCCGGCGTTGGTGGAGGTGGAGGAGGCCGACGCCGGCGGTGTAGGTGGAGGAGGCCGGCGGCGGTGGCGGTGGGCTGGAGGAGGCAGGGGGTGGCGGCGTTGGAGGAAGGCGACGCGCGGGGACGGGGTGGCGCCGGCGGAAGGGGATGGCGGCACGGGGCGGGGTGGCGGCGCGAGATGGGGACGGCGGCGCGCGCAAGAGAGTAGTGGAGAGAGAGGGGATGGGGGACGGGGCGGTGGGGCGTCGGGGGCGGCGGGTGGCGCGGCGGGGGCGGTGGCGGTGGGGCGTCGGGGGCGCCAGGGAGAGAGAGAGGGGCGGGGTGGTGGGGCGGCGGCGGGTGGTGGGGGTGGCGCGCGTGCGGTGGTCGTCGGGGAGAGAAACAGGGAGAGAGAGGGGCGGGGCGGCGGCGGGTGGAGGAGAGGGAGAGAAACAGAGAGAGAGGGGCGGGGTGGGCGCGGTCGTTAGTTAACTCAATTCTTTGCCGTCTGCCCCACCTTTGCCGTCTGCTAGCAGACGGCAAAGAGGGGAGCCGTTAGGTTTTTTTGTAAGCAGCTCGTTAGTGGGCCCACCTCCCTCTTTGCCGTCCGCTAGCTGACGGCAAACCTCCTTTGCCGTCTGCAAGCAGATGACAAAGAAGCGGCTGAGGGCAAAGAGCTTCTTTGCCGTCAGCTAGTTCTTTGCCGTCTGTTTTCTGGAAACGGATGGCAAAGAGCTTCTTTGCCGTCCGCCAGCTGACGGCAAAGAACTGGCAAACGGCAAATTAGCTGATTCCAGTAGTGGCTGGCCAACCCATTGGTCATCCCGAAGAAGTGTGGGAAGGAGCGCATGTGCGTCGACTTCACAAACCTCAACAAGGCTTGCCCCCAAGACCCGTTCCCAGTGCCGCGCATCGACCAGATCATGGACTCCATCGCCGAGTGCGACCTCCTATGCTTCCTGGACACCTTCTCTGGCTACCATCAGATCAAGATGGTGGTGGAGGACGTCGAGAAGACGGCCTTCCTCACCACGTGCGGTGTGTTCTGCTACACTTGCATGCCCTTTGGGCTGCGGAACGCTGGCGCAACCTTCCAGCGGTTGATGCACATCACCCTGGGGCAGCAACTCGGAAGGAACGTGGAGGCCTACATCGACGACATCGTGGTCAAGTCGCGAGAAGCCAAGACCCTGATCAAGGACCCGGAGGAGACATTCGCCAGCCTGCGTCGGGTGAACCTGAGGCTGAACCCTGAGAAGTGTGTCTTCGGGGTCCCGTCGGGTAAACTACTTGGTTTCCTGGTGTCGCACTGGGGGATCGAGGCAAACCTGGAGAAGATCAAGGCTATAAGCAAGATGAGCCCGCCTCAGACCCTCAAGGAAATGTAGAAGCTAGCGGGCTACGTGACCTCCTTGGGGCGTTTAATATCCAAGCATGGCGAGCGTGCCCTCCTGTTCTTGAAGCTCATGAAGAGGAAGGGCCCCTTGGAATGGACTCCGGAGGCGGATGCGGCATTCGAAGACCTCAAGCAGTTCCTCACGAGCCCACCGGTGATGGTGGCGCCCCGCCTTCGTGATCCCTTGGTGCTATACCTGGCTGCCATCCCGCACTCCGCCAGTGCTGCGCTCGTGGCGGTCAGGGAGGAACATGCCGGCGTGCACGCAACACCCTCAGGCTCAGGCGGGTCCCCGGGCACGAAACAAGGTGACTCACGGGATGCCCCGAAGCCCTCACCTCCTCAAGACGACACTCCTGAGGCCTCGGCCGCCCCGGCGACCCCTGAAGCACCAGGATCTCATGAGCCCGCTGCAGAGCAGGGCGGCACGGAAGGCTTCTCCCTCGTCGAGCACCCGGTGTACTACGTCAGTACCGTACCGCGGGACACGCGCTCGCGTTACCCTATGCAGCAGAAGCTTCTGCTCGCGCTTCTCGTCGCTTCAAGGAAATTGCGCCATTACTTTCAGGGCCACCCCATCAAGGTCATCTCTGTGTATCCCTTGGAGAAGGTGCTAGGCAACCCCATAGCCGCGGGGAGGGTCGCAGAGTGGAACATCGAGCTGCAGGCCTTCGAATTGGTATTCAGTACAACTAGGGTCATCAAGGGAGCAGCCCTGGCGGACTTCATGGCTGAGTGGACAGACGCTCCCGATCGAGGGCTGGACGAGGGCCAGTCCCTCACACCCTGCGACGAGGCACCCGATGGTTGGGTCATGCACTTCGATGGGGCCTTCGCGCGCTGGGGTGCGGGGTCCGGAGTTGTGCTCATCTCCCCGACCGGGGACAAGCTCTACTACGCTGTACAGCTTTGCTTCCAGCATGGCGAGAAGGTCTCCAACAACATCGTGGAGTATGAGGGCTTGATCGCTGGCCTCAAGGCTGCGGCGGCCTTGTTGGTTCAGCGCCTCACCATCAAGGGCGACTCCCAACTCCTCGTCAACTTCTCCAACAAGGAGTATACGCCGAAGGACGAGCACATGGAGGCATACTTGGAAGAGGTATGTAAGATTGAAAAGCGTTTCCAGGGCTTGGAATTGCAGCACATCCCGCGCTGCGTGAACAAGGAGGCCGATGACAACGCCAAGAGGGCGTCGCATCGCGAGCCTCAGGAGCCAGGCGTCTTCGAGGACAGGCTCTTCAAGCCGTCCGCGGCACCTCCACCCGCGGACCAGGCGCCGCTGCGTGAAGAGCTACCCCTAGCACCGCCCTCGGGAGCTCCAACTTGTGGCCCGGCCTTAGGAGCCCGACTGCTCCTAGCGCTGGAGCCTTAGGCCAACGACTAGACGCAGGAGTTCAAGGCGTACCTGCTCCACGGCACCCTACTAGGAAAGGAGGAAGATGCAGAGCGTGTGGTTCGTCAGGCCACAGCTTATTGTTTGCAGGACGGCAAGCTATACCACAGGCATCCGAACGGCGTCGCGCTGCGGTGCGTATCCGACGAACAGGGGCGCGAGCTGCTGGCCGACATCCACGGAGGAGACTGCGAACACCACTCCTCGTCCCGCACCCTTGTAGGGAAGGTGTTCCGCACTGGCTTCTACTGGCCTACAGCGCTCAACAACGCCATCGAGCTGGTCCGGTCCTGTGAGGCTTGCCAGTTCCACGCCAAGCAGATCCTTCAGCCTGCGCAGGGCCTCCAGACCATCCCGCTCTCCTGGCCCTTCGCGGTCTTGGGGCTGGATATACTGGGGCCCTTTCCGCGAGCGGCTGGCGGGTACCGCTACCTCTACGTCGCCATCGACAAGTTCACCAAGTGGGCGGAGGTGGAGCCTGTCCGCACCATCCCCGCCGGCTCGGCCGTCAAGTTCATCAAGGGCCTCGTGAGCCGCTTCGGCGTCCCTAACCGCATCATCATCGACAATGGTTCGCTGTTCACAAGCAACCTTTTCAGGACATACTGTACTAAGCTTGGAACGCAGATATGCTACGCTTCGGTGGCGCACCCACGAAACAATGGCCAGGCCGAGCGCGCCAACGCGGAGGTCATGCGGGGCCTCAAGGCAAGAAGCTTCAATAAGAAGCTTGAGGCCTGCGGCAGGGGTTGGCTCGATGAGCTTCAGTCCGTGTTGTGGTCCATCCGCACCACTGCGACTAAGCCCACCGGCGAGACCCCATTCTTCCTCGTCTATGGAGCAGAAGCCGTCCTCCCACACGAGGTCAAGCATCGATCCCCGCGGGTCTTGGCATTCTACGAGGAGCGTCAGGATGCCTCGGGGGGGATAGACCTCGTGCTTGGGGAGGAGGCCCGTCGCCAAGCCTCGCTCCGAGCTGCGAGGTACCAGCAGGCGCTGTGGCGCTACCATTGCCGTAGCGTCCGCTCCAGGACCCTCGAAGTCGGAGACCTCGTCCTGAGGCGGGTCCTTTCCAGGGAGGGCTTGCACAAGCTCTCTCCCATGTGGGAGGGCCCGTTCAGGGTCGCCCGCGTCTCCAGGCCTGGCGTCATGCGCCTGGAGACTCAGAACGGGGTCCACATCCAGAATGCCTGGAACATCCAGCATCTCCGCAAGTTCTACCCGTGACACTCTCACGTAATAATGAGTGGGTTGTATACGCCCGGAGCACCCTAAGGACGCGGAGGGGTTCCCACCCACGTCTAAGTGGAAGCCCCATGCTCCGCGCCGGTGGACAACACTGTCCTCCAATGACTATGCCCACGCCTAGTGGATGCCATATGCTTCACGCTGGGGCAAGACGAAGACTAGCCTAGGTGCCGGACGCGGCTGTTCTTTGCTTCTCTTTGTATTCGAATTTGACATTTTCTGGAATGAAGCTCGAGGCTTTTCTACCTTATTTGAAAAAAAGGGGTGGGAATTTTTCTCCTTGCAGTTCTCTGTCTTGAAGTTTCTTTTTTTGAATCGACACCTGCCAGCCTCTCCCTCTCGCGCCCCGCGAGCGGGGGCTGCGGGCACGGTGCGCACACCTTGCCAAGGCCTTGGCATCCTGGTCCTCGCGTGGCGCTCTCGAGTGAGCCAGCAGGCGCGTGTCACCTCACCCTCGCTCGGGGGCTCCAGCCACGGCCTGGCAAGTCATCATGGAGCCCCGGGAGGGGCAAGGAATGGTATGGGAGCCGCTCGAGTGTCAAGGGGGACTCCTGAGCAACGCGACTCAGGAGCCTCACTGGTCACATAGCCCCTCGCCCCTTGGTCTTGTCCTGGTGATCCGGACGCCCCAACGGCGGTCGAGGTACGCGCGGGATTGTCCCCTGCCGACGTAGAGTGCCAAGAGGGCTCCCAAACCGCCTCGCTCGCAAGAAAGAAGAACCCCCTGGCAAGACCCCCAACCTCCCCAGGCACCACTGCCAGACCTCGCAGCGTAGAGGCCCACCACGGACGCATCAAGCTAAGTACTCTAATCACGACCAACAGAAAGTCTCAATTAACAGTAATGCAAGGGTCGGAATGCACGACGAAAGTGCTAAAGTAAGGGCGCAAGTGCCAGAATTCATTACACGCCCCAAGGGGCCCTCCATGATTTTTTGATTGCAGAGAAAGGAAAAAGAAGAAGAAGGCGGAGGAGCCCCACCCCCACGGGGGCTGCCACTCCTGAGGACCTCGCTCCGGCGCGCCAGCGCTCAGTCGGAGTCCTCTTCCTCCTTGACGGGCCCGTGGTGGCGCGCCAGCGTCGCCGCTTCTTGGGCGGGAGTACGGCGCCGTCGCGCCCAGCTCCCCCCCCCCGAGGTCCGAGCGCGTCGACGCGGTGCCGCATTGTAGGAGTCATCACTCGGACTCTCCTCGGAAGAGGAGTCGCTGCCACTGGAAGCATGACGGCTGTCGCCAAGGGCAAGCTCACCTCCAACAGCGCCGCCGCCGCAAGGGCTGCCACTTTCGGGAAGGCGATCGCTGCCATCGCCGTCACCCTCCGGGTAGCACCCCAAGCGCCTGCCATCCTCCCCGAAGATCCTGACGAAGAGCGTCGCCGCACCGTCGTACTTGAAGTGGAGCGTGAGCCTCCCATCCAGGCCACGAGCTCGGGCGAAGGTCTTCCACCCGCGGCACAAGAAGGCAAAACCTGCGTGGGTAGCCTCGATCTCCACCCATGACGTGCCGCTACAACAACCATCGGCATGCAACCACAGGCCCGCGGGCTTGCTGGCCCGCAACGTCTCCGCGAAGAATTGTGGGAGCTGCAGCCAGGTGATCGTCGGTCTCTCCACCCACACCACGAACTCCTGGGCTACATCGGCACTATGGGACCACGGGCGCGGTCGTCGGACGCCCGCTGAGGGCCTCCCTCCGTGGCCACGGTCGCCACGCCCACCACTTCCGCCTACGCCGGAGGGGGGCGCCTGCCCTGGCGAGGGTGCGGCCGCACCCCCGGGGCGCCGCCGTTGACACCACGGTGTACTTGCGGCGACGGCCCCGGCCCCTCTTGGGTGGCTGCTGGTCCGGTCCCTCCTGGCGGGCCTTCCCCTTCTCGGCGGCAGAAAACCTCCGCACCGGCGTCATGGCTGAGAGGGCGGTGGCCTTGAGCAAGTAAACAGGAAATCGAGATGGGCTGGGGGCTCTGCCCCCTCTGCCCATTTATAACCGAGTGTAGGCCAACCGACGCCCCTCCACGTTCCAGGTAATGATGGCCCTGCTTCATGTCACCTCGTCTCCCCTCGTCGGGTCACGTCCGCGTGGGTCGAGGGGAGAGAAGACACCAGGACTCAGCTGCATTCAAGGAAGGGCAATGATGGCTGCCGCTGCGCACGGTCTTCGTATCAGCTCGACTCAAGGCGGGTCCCGAGGTCTTCAGGAAGTGGATGCATCCGCGTCTCGTTACGCGCCACGCATCAAGCTGGGCCCCAAAGCAATTGGGGCCCGCGTCGCTCGGGCCGGCTTTGCCTCGAAGCCAACCCCAGCGCGCCTTGGGCCCGGGGGCTACTGTCGGCGCTCTGGGAACGGGGGTACCCAGACCTGCCTGCCTACGGGCCAGGGCGTGGCCCACTTCGATAGCCCAGTACGGCCCAACGCAGGACCGCTCGAGAACAAGGCCCTCGCGAGAGCCCCTCCCTCGTGAGGAGGACGATGCCAAGACCCCCGGAGGGAGGAGGCCTCTCCAGGCCCCCTCCCGAGGGGCGGAGATCTCTGTGCAGCACTCGGCCTCGTGAGGCTGGGGTGACGCAAGCCTAGCCAGGCGGGCGCCAGCGGGCACAGCAGGGGCAGTTCCCTCTTTGGTGCAAAGGAGGCAAGGACGTACGCAGGTTCCCAAGGCATCCCCCGAAAGTTTTCCATTCCGGCGCAACGAGACCAAGACCACGAGCCCCGCAGGACGGACGTCATCACCCAGCACACCTCTGCATCACTACAGCTACTTTGTAGGCGAAGACCACCTTTCGTAAGGATAAGGTGTACTCCTTGCCCCCCTTCGAATTTGTGACTTGGCCATGGCAGGAGTAGGGTTTTACGCTTCGCAGCGGCCCGAACCTGGGTAAATCCGTGTGTTCGTCTTCTTCCCCGCGGTTGAGTGGGTTCGATCTGACTTGGCCGTGGAGCTATGAGCTTGAGGTCGAAGCCGGTGGGGATCTTCGCACACGCCTCTAAGTTTGAACCTCTTTGGGTTTTGCGGAGCCCGAAATCCGACAGCGATGATCATTGTATTGAAGATCAAGAGAGTGAGAGAGACATCTAGGTACTAGCTATGGACCCATTGGTCTGTGGTGAACTACTCACACATCACCATGGGAGTAGCAAGGATGATGTAGAGGCCCTCCATGATCGATCCCCCCTCCAGCAGAGCACCGGAACAGGGCTCCAGATCAGATCGCAGTGGAACAGAGACTTGCGGTGGTAGAAAAAGTGTTTCGGGATGCTCCCTAGGTTTTTTTGGAATATATGTCAATTTATAGGCCAGAGAACGGGGTCAGGAGACCCACCAGGGAGGTACAAGCCATCAGGGCACGCCGACCCTCCTGGGCGCGCCCAGTTGGCTTGTGCCTGCCTCGTGCGGCCTCCGGTCTCCTCCCAAAGCTTCCAGGTCTTTTTTTGGTCCAGAAAAAATCATATAAAAATTTCGGGGCAATTGGACTTCGTTTGGTACAGTAAACCTGAAAAGGCAAAAACATGCAGAAAACAACTGGCACTGGGCACTGGGTTAATAGGTTAGTGCTAAAAAATAATACAAATTGGTAAATAAATACTCAAAAAGTATCCTAGAATGATAATATTATAGCATGGAACAATCAAACATTATAGATACATTGGAGATGTATCAGCATCCCCAAGCTTAATTCCTGCTCGTCCTCGAGTAGGTAAATGATAAAAACAGAAATTTTGATGTGACATGCTACCCAATATGTAATCTTTTACTTGTATGCTCATTGAGAAAAGATTAATTAATAAACATCAAAATAGTAATATTTATCACCACAAGCAACATAATCATCAATCTTTTGAAATATACGATCCTCAAAGAATGTTTACCCCCCATTCATTTTATCATATTAGTAATGCATGGCTCCGTCTTCAGCACATTAATACAAATGTCAAGCACCACGGTGCGCAAGTCAGGCAATTGGATCATACTTTTTCAATGCGCATCAACTTTTTATTCTTCACATGGTACATGAGCGTGAACCATGGATATAGCATAAGGGCGGAATAGAATATGGTGGTAGATATCAAAGGGGTAAGAGGTGGACAAGAAAGTCTTGCATCAACTAGGCGTATCAAATTTTGTGATGAAGCATGAATATAATTTGAGACAAAAAAGCATAGATAGCTAGAGGGGTTACCTAAGCATTCTTGTACATCCAATTGGCCATAGAAATAAAAACCGAAATAGAACAACAATTGGATGTCCTCGAATGGAGAAAAAAATGCATACCAACATGCTCACACAATAAGATGTCAAATAAAATATGTCAAGCATGCACAACCACTCTAGTATCTACCAAGCACAATGGCGATGACGGAGTCATCTATATATGAGTATATTGACTTAAGGATCCAAGCAAGAAGGCTTGATCATAGGTCATACTCATCGTGTAAGCACAAGTGGGGTTTCCACTTTTACATAAAGCTTTTAATGTATTCACATCTTGTGAGATGATTTGACTCGAGTCTTAGAGTAATGCTCCCCCATGATGTGACATCCCTTTAGAGGGACAAACTAACCTTGGGTTTTTTTTAGAAGACTTCATGGAGGTGAGGTAGTAGTGGATGCTCATTGTTGACGACGGTCATCTTGAGTTGGGAGCTATCCTTGTTGTTTTGTACTCTTCTCACCTACATGGGTTAGTCCCATGCAAGGAACAAATGCAAGGATATCTATGGACATAGATTGAAGCACATGTATGATGATGTCCATTGATACATTAATTACCTTGTCACTTGCTTACCAACAAGGGAATTTGTGACTCATTGAACTATTGCATAAGGTTGGAGTTGATTGCACTAGTTCTTGCCAAAAATGAGTGTGAGTGAATTTTGTTGGCGGAGACACCCCTCAAGAACTTCTCTAGTTCTTCTTCTTGGGGACCCACATCAACTTGATGGGGATCCTTGGAGTTGAAGTACCACTTGATGAAGTGGAGCTAGTAGTGACCTTGGGAACCCACTTGACCATGGCTTGTGATACTTCTTCAAATGAGTCAATCTCCTCTTGAAGCTTGGCATTGCCCTTGAGCTTGTGGTCTTGTGGTGGAAGATCATCTTGAGCTTTTGTTCCCTTAAAGAGAGTAGGATCATACTTATCCTTTGGGGGAACAAACTTTGTCTTGGGGTATTGATACTTGTGATATGCGTTGGGTTTTCCGTGAAGAGGAACGGGTAATTGCAGCACAATACGGGTAAGTATTTCTCTCAGTTATGAAACCAAAGTTTATCAAACCAATAGGAATATCAATCCACAACCGTCTTCAGCGGCTACACACAAAAGAGCAAACAACTTGCACCCAACGCGGGCAAAAGGATTGGCAATCCCCTTGATCTTGTTATTTGCAAGCAAGTGAAGTGTGTAGATAATAGTAGATAATTGTAAATAGCAAAATAAAATAAAAGGTAAATAAAGGCAGCAAGGTATTGTAGCGTTTATAAATATATAGGTGAATAGACCCGGGGGGCATAGTTTTCCGTAGTGGCATCTCTCATGAAAGTAAGCATACGGTGGGTAAACAAATTACTATTGGGCAATTGATAGAAAAGCGCATAGTTATGCGATATTCACGGCAATAATCATGTGTATGTAGGAATCACATCCATAAGCAAATAGGCCAACTCCTGCCTGCACCTATTACTATTACTCCACTTCAAGAGCGCTTCTATGCTTGCCTCTCTACGTATTAAGTTCATGACAAACAGAGTAGTGCTTTGAGAACGATGACATGATGTAGACAAAAAGAATTCAATTGATATTAACTAAACTCATCGTTTTATCCTTAGTGGGAACAATACAAAGACGTTTCTTGTCCCCTTCTGTCACTGGGATATAGAGCACCGCCAGATTGAACCCACTACAACGCACCCCTCCCACTGAAGAAATATCAATCTAGTTGGCCAAATTATTTCAATAGATCGGAGAGAATTATGAAGCTATAATGATCATGCACTTAAGAATCATAATATATATCAGAGGTGACTCAAATACTTTTCATGAATAATCTAAACATAAACCCACAATTCATCGGATCCATAAGCAAAGTATTACATCGGATAGATTAAAGCGAAGATGCGATGATCATTGTATTGAAGATCAAAAGAGAGAGAGAGAGCCATCTAGGTACTAACTTGATACGTCCATTTTGCATCATGATTTCCTACTGTTATTTATTATGTTTTGTTGAATAATAATGCTTTAGGGAGTGATTCTAATACCTTTTCTCTCGTAATATGCAAGGTTTACACAAAGAGGGAGAATACCGGCAGCTGGAATTCTGGACCTGAAAAAGCACATCAGAGATACCTATTCTGTACATCTCCAATGAAGCTGAAACTTTACGGAGAATATTTTTGGATTTAATAAAAAATACTGGAGCAAAGAACTACCGGAGGGGGCCACCCTGGTGGGCACAAGACACTTGGGCGCGCTAGGCCCCCCAGGCGTGCCCTGGTGGGTTGTGCCCTCCTCGGCCCACCTTCGGTGCCATCTTCTGGTATATAGGCTCTTTTGACCTATAAAAAATAAGGAGAGGACTTTCGGGATGGAGCGCCGCGTCTCGAGGCGGAACTTCGGCAGGAGTACTTTTGCCCTCCGGCGGAGCGATTCTGCCGGGGGAACTTCCCCCCGGAGGGGGAAATCGAAGCCATCGTCATCACCAACACCCCTCTCATCTTTGGGAGGCCAACCTTCATCAACATCTTCAACATCACCATCTCCTCTCAAACCCTAGTTCATCTCTTGTGTTCAATCTTTGTACCGGAACCTCAGATTGGTACTTGTGGGTGACTAGTAGTGTTGATTACATCTTGTAGTTGATTACTATATGGTTTATTTGGTGGAATATTATATTTTCAGATCCATTATGCTATTCAATACTCCTCTGATCTTGAACATGATTATTATTTGTGAGTAGTTACCTTTGTTCTTGACTTCACGGGAGAAGTCATGTTGCATGTAATCATGTGGATTTGATATGTGTTCGATATTTTGATGATATGTATGTTGTGATTCCCTTAGTGGTGTCATGTGAACGTCGACTACATGACACTTCACCATTCTTGGGCCTAAGGGAATTGTAGCGCCCAAGATGCGGTCCTATCCCTATTAAGGCATGAGGGCCTCGACGGGGATAGAAGCGCAGCTAGTCGTTTCGCAAGTACAGTAAACATTGCATACATGTAGGAAGAGATGAGTATATGAGTTGGCTTACACTCGCCACAAGCTATCTTACAAGTCCACACAAATTATTCATACATCATTCAGAAGACAGGGTCCGGCTACGGACGAAATCAAACGAAAAAGAAGCAATGATAAACTGTCTTGCTATCCCAGGATCACCACCACGAAGCTCCCTACTCGTCTGGATACGTAACATACATACGCATACGTTCTTCATCATACTCCCACTGGAGCTGCGAAAAGTCATCTGGCACGTACTCGTCAACTCCTGTACCTATATTGTTGTAATCTGTGAGCCCCAGGGACTCAGCAATCTCATAACCCGGGTACCGAAACTATGTAAGCCAATAGGTGAGGGGTTGGTTAAGTGGTCAGGCTGCAGCAAGCGCTAAGCATGTATTAGGTGGCTAACTTATGAGAACATGAATGTAAATATGGTGGCCTACGTAAGACGGATGTGAACTAGCACAATCACTAAGTGACCCTGAACACATACTTACGTCAGTCATAACCCCACCGTGTTCTCTCTCGGTTCATGTTCACGAGCAGAGACAGTCATCGTTACACACACGGTTGGTGTATTTTATTGAGTTTACTTCATGGGTGCTCCAACTCATCCATCACAAACTAACCACACGCCGCGGGAACAACCTCAACCACGAATCTCATGATCTTCCTAGGCAATTCCGTTGGAAAACCGCAAACTCGAGACAGCCCAAAGAAAATCGGAATTCCTCGTGCAAGACATTCGAGAAAGGTAAAACAAGTCCAGCAAGATTGCCCGACGTGTCGACAAACCCGATAGGAGCCGCGTATCTCGTTCTCAGGACATGACTGGATAATCTAGTGTACAGGGCCTAATAGAATCTCCCGAGTTGCCCCGGGTTGGCCCCGCACAGTGCTCTAGTTCGGACCAACACTCATGAGGAGCACTGGCCCGGGGGGTTGATTAATTATCCACGGGGTAGCTATGCCCTAAGCAATTTTTATTAAGTTGTTTAGCAAATGTAGTACCAAACTTGGGTCTTGCCAGACAAGTTTTAATCTAAAACGAATGGTCAAGGGGGTCCCCATAACAACCCCGAGCATGTTAGGAGCGCAAAATATGGAATATAACACCGGTACTCCGAACTAGTGCGGCAAAAGTGGAACAAAACACCGGGCAAAAGGCCAAGCGTTCCACCGTTCCCAGATATATATGTGCACTAATTTAAATAACAATAAATAGAGTGATATAAGCAAAATCCATGTTGACACATGGAAAGCTTGCACTTGCAACTAGCAACGCTATACGATAAGGGCTGAGCAGCGGTATCTTAGCCAAACAAGGTTTGCTAGGTAGTGGAGGGGTTAGAGGCTTTCATGGCAATTTAGGACGCTGACAGATTAAGTGGTCGGTAACGAAACATAACGATAAAAGCGAGACATCTAGCATAGCAAAAATAGTGTCGGGATCCGGGTATGATCATCTTGCCTGTTGGGTCTTCAGAGGGACAAAGAGCTGGGTCCTCGTAGTTGTACTCTACTGGATCCTCGTACTCAGGCTCAACACTCGCGTCTACCCAAGAGAAACAACACCAAATAAACATACAAACAAGGTGCAATGCATAATCAAGATGATGCATGGCCAATTTGAAGTATTTAACATGGAACCTAAACTAGTCATGTTTCTCATGCAATTATTAAGTTCTTTAGTATTCTGGACAGAACCTCAAGTTTAGTTATTAACACATGCATTATCATGGCAAATATGAATGCTTCATGCAAAATCGATGCAAATGCATATGTAGAACGTTGCAAACGGAGTAACGTAGCTCACGGTACACTCACGGCAATGTACGAATGTTAACGGAGACAAAACACAAGATGAGGGAGGCCATGGGCTATTCCTTGGTATTCCAGGGATGCCACTAGATAGGAAATGAAAATCTAGCAAGAATAGAGCTAAAGATCAAGCAAACAATGGAGTATAGCTCCCACAAGTCATAAAACATTCAAACACACAAACTGCCCACAAACAGCAACATGTCATCTTGCAATACACACAACCAGAGCTACATCAAGTTTCAAATCACAACCAAGGCATGGACATGAAGTATACAGCATGCACAACAATTCATCTATCTACAACAACATGAAAGGAAGCATGGATCAAGGACAATGAAGCTCACAAGATGGCATGTTGAATCAGTTTTTAGGGACTTGGTGAGAATACCAGTTTTACAGAATCTAAGTTACCACGATAGCATCTTGACCGCAACTTTTATATATGCTATAGGAACTTTCATGGCATGAAAATTAACAGGGTGGTAGAGGGCAACATGTACTTCAATCAATTACTTTATGGCAACATCAGAAAATGCATGTATGATTGGCTACCATCCTCACAATATGACATATTGAAAATAGCAGGTTCATAGACTTAGTGAAATTTCGCAAGGGGCAAACATGGCACTTGTTAATAGTATAGCATCTTGACAGCAGGTTTTATATATGATGCAATAGCTTAAACCACAATATACTGACACACTTCTACAGAGGATGACAAGCACAACAATACATGCCATGGTGCCAACTCCAAAGGAGCAACATTTGCATGGGAATCATCAAGACAACATGGCAACAAGATAACAGTTTTCAACACTTCGAAATATTTGGGCACGTGAAAACAGAATGTTAGTGGCATGTTTACATCAAGTTCCCCACTCCTAGCATGAACTATCATGGCATGCAAAAATACCAGGGGCTAGCACATGCACAAATGAGCATATAACATGTTGACGAATTCATCATATATTGCAAGGATTAAATCACATGAAAAAGACAAAAGGAGACATTATCACAAAGCAATATTTTTGCAAACATGTCCAAATAACAAAACCAACCACATCATTCAATTCATTGGATTTTTCTACCCCAAAACCATATGCCACATGCCTATATTACTGTTGGTAAGTCTCACATCCAGGCAATCAAAAAAACACAAATCCACTTACAGCCACTTATATGCCTAATAAGGCATGTCATAGGATGTTGCCGGATTAGGAAACAAACAAAAATAGCATATTTCCTTAAAAGGAAATTTCACAGTAAATCATAAAAAACAATAAAACAAAATGCAAAAAAAAGGGGGCCTACCTGGGAGTGAGCCAAGGGCCCCTGTGGGTATGACATGTGGGCCATGGACCCACTGTCAGGCACGCACTAGCACACACCGAGGGAAAATAAAAGGGGGAGGAGCCGGGGATCGAACCCACGACCTTGCGGCTATATCCCCAGCGCTCTACCACTGCGCTACTATACGGGCGCTCGTTAGAAGGGGGATCTATGCCTCTAATACAGAGAAAGGGGTTGCTTTCTTCTTCCCTGAGATAGAGAAGGGAATCTCAACGGCGGCGGCAACAGCGGCAGCCTCTGGCGAGAAGGACCACCGGTGGGGGCTGCGGGTTATGCGGGGGATCCATTCCCGGGGGTTAGGGAGCGGCGATGCGGCGGGCAGAGCGGGTTCGAGCTCGAGCAGGAGCGCGCCTCGAGCCATGGCGATGCGAGGCAGAGGCCATGCGGGCGCGGCGAGATGTAGCAGGCATGCGGACACGGCGAGACTATGGGCAGCACCCGGGGCGCGTGAGCAGAGCTGCGGGGCAAGGCAACTACACGGGAGCGCACGGAGCTGCGGTTCTGGAGCGGGGGAAAGTCCACGACTTCCCTCTCTGAAGATTACTTCAGAGATCGCCCGGAGCGCGAAAGCACAAACTAGGCATGGGCGCGGCATTGCCTACGGTGGGCTAACGGCGACGGTCAATGGCGGAATGGATGCGGGGGTTACCTAACTACCTGCTGGCGAGACGACGTCGACGTGGAGGGACCGAGGCGACAGCGACGAGGCGGCCAAGTCCCGCGAACTTCTGGTCCCGGAAGAAGAGGAAGAAGAGCTCGGGGAAGCGCCGATCAGGGTCTTGGAGCTCCCTCGTTCGACGGGGACAAAGAGGTACTACGGGGCCTCCCTTCCCATGGCACCAGAGGGCCCAAGACACGAAGAAGAGGTCACCCCGAGCACGAGCAGAAGCTCGGCCGGAGCACCACGGGCATGGCGTCGGCTATGGTGGGGGAGAGGCTTACCGGAGGCGGCAGGATGAAGAGAGGGAAGGAATGGAGCGAGGGCAAACACTAGGGTACCAGGGGCACAATTATAGAGGCTAGGGACGCCGGACGGCCATCAAATCGACGAGCTCGTCGACGTGGTGCCCTGGATGCCCACCGTACAGGAAGACGACGTTCCTCTCGCTCGCTGGGGGCTGGGCTGCGCGGGGAGGCTGACCTGGGCCGCGGGGAGGGGAAGGAGGCCCAAGTGAGTCTCTCTCCCCCTGGAAAAACCCTTTTCTTATTAAATAACACAGCAAAACAAAACTAAAAGCCCAGTAAGTTTGGAGAAGAATTAAACAGAAATAAAAATAGTTTTGAGATGCTGAAAATAGACCTGCTTTTATAAAATTGGTTTGGGGATTTTTAGAGAAAGTAAAATAATCTCATATTATTAGCATATTAATCTATTTGGCAAAATATTAACATGCAAACATATTTAAACAGGTTTGAGAGCTAGTCCACAATTATGACCAGAATATTTAAGATAAGTGCAACTTTTTTATTGGAATTAAGAAACAAGTTAAAATCACATGTTGCATTTATTTGAAAAGAGAGAGAGAGAGAGATGGCATAGTTGAGAAAATAGAGGAGAGGGTTCCTAACCAAGACAACACATGGGTACTAGCACACCAACACCACAACAACACCACTCACAAAACATCACCACATTTGGAAGCATGATGCAAATATGATGCACTTATGATAGGATGAACATGATGCCATGATGCAAAAACTCATGAAGCAAATTATATTACTCCAACCACAAGCACAACATGAGGGTTCCACATGAAATATTACAAAGGTTGGAAGGAATGCACTTGGGCTGTTACAACTCTCCCCCACTACATGAGGATCTCGTCCCGAGATCTAGGAACGGAAGAATTCGGGAAATTCAGAACGGAGATGGTCCTCTCGTTCCCAAGTGGCTTCATTGTTGGAATGATGTGACCACTTCACCTTTAGAAACTTGATTGACTTGTTGCGAGTCTTACGCTCAGTTTCTTCAAGGATAGCAACTGGATGCTCATGATAGGATAGGTCACCTTGGAGGTCAATGTCTTGGAGGTCAACGGTACGCTCGGAAGTATTGAAACACTTCCGGAGCTAAGAGACGTGAAACACATCATGCACATTTGAGAAATTGGGAGGAAGCTCGAGTTGGTAGGCAAGGTCACCCCTCTTGCCCACAATCTTGAAAGGACCCACAAAGCATGGAGCGAGCTTTCCTTTGATGCCAAAGCGTTGAGTGCCCTTCATGGGAGACACTCGGAGATAGACAAAATCATCGATCTGAAAGGTCATGTCACGATGTTTGCTATCATAATAGCTCTTCTGACGGGATTGAGCTGCTTTGAGATTTTCACGAATGACATGGCACATTTCTTCTGCTTCAGTGATCATGTCATTACCAAGGATTTGACACTCACCAGTTTCAGACCAATTGAGCGGGGTACGACACTTCCTGCCATGGAGAATCTCAAAGGAGATTTGCCGGAACTTGCTTGTAAGCTATTGTTGTATGAAAACTCAGCAAGCAGGAGACAATCTTCCCACTTCATGCCAAAAGAAATCACACAAGATCTGAGCATATCTTCTAGGATTTGATTGACTCTCTCAACTTGACCACTAGTCTGAGGATGGAAAGCTGTACTGAAACGGAGATTGGTCCCCATTGCAGTCTGGAAGGAATCCCAAAACTTGGAAGTCAAGATGCTTCCACGATCTGAGGATATGAGCTGAGGAACACCGTGCAAAGAAACTATCCTTGACGTGTACAGCTCTGCTAGCTAAGCTGCCGAGATAGATTCTTTGACCGGAAGGAAGTGGGCAACTTTGGTGAGCTTGTCGATGACCACGAAGATGGCATCGTTTCCTCTCTTGGACTTAGGAATCCCAGTGTCGAAATCCATTTCAACATGATTGAATTTCCACTCTGGGATGGGCAAAGGCTGAAGGAGGCCTGCTGGACGTTGATGTTCCGCCTTCACTCTGCGACAAACATCACACTCGTTCACAAATTGAGCAATCTCACGTTTCATATGAGTCCACCAGAAGGTTTGCTTGAGGTCCTGATACATTTTGGAACTTCCTGGAAGAATTGAGAGGAAGGAATTATGTGCTTCATTCATGATAACTTTTCTGAGATCACCTTTTGGAACCACCAGACGGTCCTCAAAGAACAAGGTATCTTTGTCATCAACACGGAAGCACTTATACTTTGGAATGCTCTTGGCCACACCTTTCTTCACTTTCTTCACCATAGCATCAAGAAGCTGAGCTTGGTGAATCTGATCTTCCAAAGTTGGAGAGACTTGGAGATTGGCAAGAAATCCTTGAGGAACAACTTGTAGATTGAGCTTGCGGAATCCTTCGCAAAGCTCGGGTTGAAGAGGCTTGAGAATGAGACTGTTGCAATATGCCTTCCTGCTCAGCGTGTCTGCAATGACATTTGCTTTTCCAGGAGTATACTCAATGCTTGGATTGTACTCCTCGATCATTTTGACCCAACGTGTTTGCCGAAGATTGAGATTGGGTTGAGTGAAAATGTACTTCAAGCTCTTGTGGTCGGTGAACACCTCAACTGGTCTTCCCAACAATAGATGTCTTCATGTCATCAGAGCATGAACAACTGCCGCCAACTCAAGATCATGCGTGGGGTAGTTCTTCTCGCTAGGCTTCAGCTGACACGAGGTATAAGCCACAACCTTCTTGTCTTGCATCAGAACACCACCAAGACCTTGGAGGGAAGCATCACAGAACACTTAGAAAGGTTTGGATTCATCTGGAGGAGTGAGAACTTGAGCTGAAGTCAGCTTTTCCTTGAGTGTATTGAACGCCAAATCACACTCAGGAGTCCACACATACTTGACACTCTTCTGAAGGAGGTTAGACAGAGGCTTAGCAATTTGAGAGAAGTTCTCGACGAATCTTCTACAGTAACTTGCAAGCCCGAGGAAGCTACGAAGCTGCTTGACATTCTGAGGAGGCTCCCACTTCACAATTGCCTCAACTTTCTCAGGGTGCACTTTAATGCCCTCGGCAGAGATGACATGCCCAAGGTACATGATACGTCTCCAACGTATCTATAATTTTTGCATGTTCCATGCTGTTATATTATCATTCTTGGATGTTTTACAATCATTTTATTACAACTTTATATCATTTTTTGGGACTAACCTATTGACATAGTTCCAAAGTGCCAGTTGCTATTTTTGCTTGTTTTTTACTTCGCGGAAAATCAGTACCAAACGGAGACAAAACGCTGTGGGGATTTTTGTGGATTTTTTATGGACCAGAAGAAAGAAGATGGGCCAAAGAACACCAGAAGAGGGGGCCCAGGGTGGCCATCACCCACCAGGGCGCGCTAGAGGCCCCCTCACGCGGCCTGGTGGGGGATGGGCACCTCGGGCACCCCCTCAACCGCCTCCGATGCCTATAAATTCCCAAATATTGGGAAACCCCCAAAGAGAACCCTAGACTCTCCGCTCCGCCACCGCAACTCCCTGTATTGACAAAAAACCAATCTGGAGACGTTCCAGTACCCTGCCGGAGAGGGGAATCCATCTCCGGTGGCCATCTTCATCATCCCGGCGGAGGCCATGACGAGGAGGGAGTAGTCCACCCTCGGGGCTGAGGGTATATACCAGTAGCTATGTGTTCAATCTCTCTCTCTCTCGTGTTCTTGAGATGTCATGATCTTGATGTATCACGGGCTTTGTTAATATAGTCGGATCACATGATGTTATTCCCTCTCTATCTTGTTGTAATGAATTGAGTTTTCCCTTTGATATATCATTATGTTGGATTGAATATTGGATTTGAGAACACTTGACATATGTCTTGCACATGGATTCCCGTAGTGACAATGGGGTGTTCAATTGATTCACTTGATGTATGTTTTGGTACTCAACTTGCGGATTCCTGCGGTGACATTGGGGTAATCTCTGCATAGGGGTTGATACACGTTCTTGTCCTACTTTCTCCGATAGAAATCTTGGGGCACTCTTTGAGGTTCTTTGTGTGGATTGAGTATTATGAATGTGAAATTGTTTGATGCGTATAGTATAATTAACTCATGGATACTTGTGGAGACATTGGAGTATCTAGGTGACATTAGAGTTGGTTGATGCATATCATATGGTGTTATTCTAGTACGAACTCTTAGATAGATCGAACGGAAAGGATAACTTGATGTTATCTTAGTACGAACTCTTGAATAGATCGATCGGAAAGGATAACTTTAAGGTGGTTTCGTACCCTACAAACAATTTCTTCTTATGTTCTCCGCTAGATAAGAACTTTTGAGTGATTCTTCGTTGCACATTGAGGGATGGTTATGTGATCCAATTATATTTGCATTGTTGAGAGATTGCACTAGCGAAAGTACGAACCCTAGGACTTTTTTTCAAGCATTCCAATACCGTTTGTGCTCACTTTTGTCACTTGCTACCTTGCTGTTTTTATATTTTCAGATTACAAAAACCTATTTCTACCATCCATATTGCACTTGTATCACCATCTCTTCGCCGAACTAGTGCACCTATACAATTTACCATTGTATTGGGTGTGTTGGGGACACAAGAGATTTCTTGTATTTCATTGTAGGGTTGCTTGAGAGAGACCATCTTCATCCTACACCTCCCACGGATTGATAAACCTTAGGTCATCCACTTGAGGGAAAATTGCTACTGTCCTACAAAACTCTGCGCTTGGAGGCCCAACAAAGTCTACAAGAATAAAGTTGCGTAGTAGACATCAGTACACCACTTCATTGAGCCAAAACTCACACTTGGAGAACTTAGCATAAAACCGATGCTCTCTTAGCTTGTCAAGCACAAGCCGGAGATGCTCTGCATGCTCTTCTTCGGTCTCCGAGAACACGAGAATGTCATCCAAATACACCAAGACGAACTCATTCTTGAAAGGAGAGAATATGAAGTTCATCATTCTGGAGAAGGTCGGAGGCGCATTTGCTAGACCAAAGGACATGACGGTGTACTCATAAGAGCCAAAACTCGTCCTGAAAGCAGTCTTTGGAATATCTTCTTCACGAATACGGATTTGATGATAGCCCATACGGAGATCTAACTTCGAGAAAACCTTGGCACCTTTCAATTGCTCAAACAACTCATTGATGTTGGGAAGTGGATACTTGTTCCTGATTGTCTTCTTATTTAATGGACGGTAATCGACACATAGTCAGTCCGTGCCATCCTTCTTCTTGAAAAACAGAACACCACAACCCCAAGGTGAAGAACTTGGTCTGATCAAACCCAGACGCTCTTGTTCATCTAGCTGCTTCTTCAATTTTTTCAGCTCTTCGGGGCCAAGCTTATAGGGACGCTTGCACACCGGTTCAGTTCCAGGCTCGAGTTCAATCACAAACTCTACTGGACGGTGAGGAGGCATTCTTGGCAATTCTTCTGGGAAGACATCTTCATACTCAGAAACGACAGGGATTTGAGAAATGGCAGAAATTTCACCCTTCTCATTGAGAGAAAAAAGACGAATCGTGTCATCGCGAGCAGCAAAAATGATCACATCTTCAGAAGGATGAGTTAATTGGACTTCTTTAGCTTTGCAGTCAACATAAGCCTTGTTCATCGCCAGAAAATCCATGCCAAGAATAAGATCAATATCGGAATTGCCGAGAACATAAGGAGAAGCCAGGAAGGAATAATTGCCCATCTTGATAGAGACATCTGGAATCACTGAGGTGTTCTTCATTGCCAAACCCGGGGAAACCACACCCAAAGGTTTACTCAACATCTCGGAATAGAAATCATGCTTGAGAGCAAATGGCCTAGACATGAATGAATGCGATGCACCAGTATCAAACAAAACTTCTTGCCGGAATAGAATTAACCAAGAGATTACCCATTATCACTTGAGAAGAATCCTCTGCTTCAGCTGCATTGACCATGTTCACTCTTGCTGCCTTGGGATTGTGCTTTACCATAGCACTGCGTGGGGACCTGATAGGAGGAGGAGGCGGAAGACGCTGCTGGTTGGCGCACTTGTTGGAGTAGTGGCCCTTCTGACCACACTTGTGACACGTAACCTCTGAGAGCGGACGGAAGTTGCCTGGAGGAGGAGCATTTGCTGACTTGGTTGCCTGAGGCCTCTGCTAAAAACCTGGGTTGGGCGGGTGGGAAGGTCCACGACCACCATGCTGCTTCTGCTGCTGAGGAGGATGAAACGGAGGAGGAGGAGGAACCCAATACTTCTGCTACTTAGGAACAATCTGAGAGCTGGATGAAGAAGAGTTGGAGTCCCTGAATCGCTTCCTTGAGTTCTCCAACCTGAGCTGAGCTCCCTCAAACTTTAGGGCCATGTTGTAGAACTGATCAAACTCATGAGGCTCGTGCAGGACCAGACCCGACTGAAGTTCATCCTTGAGACCACCTCTAAACTGATAAATCTTGGACTTCTCATCGGGAACATCTTGCTTAGCATAGCGGGCCAGGTTCTGGAACTCGATGGTATACTGATAGACTGACTTCCTTCCTTGCTTAAAATTCCTGAACTTCTCACGCATCTCCTCGACAAAGATCGTCGGGATATGATGAGCTCTGAAGTCACGACAGAAATCATCCCAAGAGACTACACGATCACCCCTGGAATCCTTGTACTGCTGCCACCAATCTGCTCCGTGACCCTTAAGCTGGAAAGTTGCAAACTTGACATAGTCATCTGGCCTGACATTGCTGCACTCAAAATGCTTGTTCATGTCACGGAGCCAATCGTCTGCATCGAGAGGCTGCTCACAACAGGTGAAGGACTTGGGTTGATTTGCGAGGAACTGGTTCAGAGTTGCGAACTGAGGTTGATTCTGAAAATTCCCTTGATGACTTTGTTGTCCCTGCTCCCTTTTTCCTGCAGCAACCTGAGGAACATCTGAGTGTTGGCATTGGTTGCAGCCATCATAGCTTGCCAAGCTTCTGGAGGTGGAGGTGGGGGTGGTGGAGGATCAGACTACTCTCCATCACGACCCTGATTCCCACGAGTTGCTGGCTCCATCCTGAAGATGGACAAGAAATCAGCACACCATTGACAAGATGATAGAAATAAGCTGAATCAAATGGCTTGAAATAATTTGCAACGGAATATCATCAATTGCATTAAAACTGCAAATAGTAAGAACGCTTTCTACAATATCTTGATAACATCATTAGAACATGAAGCCACTTGAAATACACAACAAGTATTGAGATAGGGGTTTGCTCGGAACAAATGTATAGCCACCATACATCTGTAGGAAGATGATCCTAGGAAACTACTGGAAATCCCACCTAGGAACTTCCGAAATCTTGGTTATGCAATCGGGTACACGGATACACGGAGTTTTTATCCATCACTCAACTCCTAGCAGTAATACTACTCTCCAGTGTATCACATCCCTCAACACACAACCGAAGGTCTCGGAAACCCATCTACCTCAGATCCTCGTAATCACAACGGTACTAAAGCTGGCAGTACATGTGATCCCGCTCCCCAGTACTGGGTGCCGCCACACTCTTCGCACCACGAATAGTATTGAAGCAATTTCGAACATCCGCGTTCTTAAGTACTAAGGAAACTGAACGATAACGATGTGTCAAGAATCCCCTTGAGCTCTACTCCTCGGGTCCAATCCATACGTACGGGAGGCACCAAGAACAGAATTCCCGTCACATCGGTATCATAGAGGCTCCAAAAGACTCGCGTGATCCTAAACAAAATTTGAGCGAGAAGAGGAGTAGAATTAAAATTCCTGAGTCACGATTCCTCACCAGAGCATAGAAGAGGAGTAAAAAGAATCCTACTCTCCGATATAACTGGACTCAAAATAGTTTTTACTGGACTCGACCCGGCCAAGTTCGATCAAGCAAGGGGCTCCTATGGTCGGTATGGCTCTGATTACCAACTTGTAGCGCCGAAGATGCGGTCCTATCCCTATTATGGCACGAGGGCCTCGACGGGGATAGAAGCGCATCTAGTCGTTTCGCAAGTACAGTAAACATTGCATACATGTAGGAAGAGATGAGTATATGAGTTGGCTTACACTCGCCACAAGCTATCTTACAAGTCCACACAAATTATTCCATACATCATTCAGAAAACAGGGTCTGGCTACGGACGAAATCAAACGAAAAAGAAGCAATGATAAACTGTTTTGCTATCCCAGGATCACCACCAAGAAGCTCCCTACTCGTCTGGATATGTCATATACATATGCTTACATTCTTCATCATACTCCCACTGGAGCTGCGACAAGTCATCTGGCACGTACTCGTCAACTCCTGTACCTGTATTGCTGTAATCTGTGAGCCACAGGGACTCAGCAATCTCATAACCCGGGTATCGAAACTATGTAAGCCAATAGGTGAGGGATTGGTTAAGTGGTGAGGCTGCAACAAGCGCTAAGCATGTATTAGGTGGCTAACTTACGAGAACATGAATGTAAATATGGTGGCCTACGTAAGACGGACGTGAACTAGCACGATCACTAAGTGACCCTGAACATCTACTTACGTCAATCATAAACCCACCGTGTTCTCTCTCGGTTCATGTTCACGAGCAGAGACAGTCACGGTTATGCACACGGTTGGTGTATTTTATTGAGTTTACTTCAAGTTTACTATTACCGGGTGTTAAACAAATTTCCAAGTTGCCACGTAACCACGGGCACGGCTTTCCGAAAGATTTAACCCTGCAGGGGTGCTCCAACTCATCCATCACAAACTAACCACATGCCACGGGAACAACCTCGATCACGAATCTCGTGATCTTCCTAGGCAATTCCGTTGGAAAACCGCAATCTCGAGACAGCCCAAAGAAAATCGGAATTCATCGCGCAAGACATTCGAGAAAGGTAAAACAGGTCCAGCAAGACCGCCCGACGTGTCGACGAACCCGATAGGAGCCGCGTATCTTGTTCTCAGGATACGACCGGATAAGCTAGTGTACAGGTCCTGATAGACATCTCCCGAGTTGCCCCGGGTTGGCCCCGCACTATGCTCTAGTTCAGACCAACACTCATGAGGAGCACTGGCCCGGGGGATGATTAATTATCAACGGGGTAGCTATGCCCTATGCAATTTTTATTAAGTTGTTTAGCAAATGTAGTAGCAAAGTTGGGTCTTGCTAGACAAGTTTTAATCTAAAACGAATGGTCAAGGGGGTCCCCATAACAACCCCGGGCATGTTAGGAGCGCAAAATATGGAATATAACACCGGTACTCGGATCTAGTGCGGCAAAAGCGGAACAAAACACCGGGTAAAAGGCCAAGCCTTCCACCGTTGCCAGATATAAATGTGCATTAATTTAAATAACAATAAATAGAGTGATATAACCAAAATCCATGTTTACACATGGAAAGCTTGCACCTGCAATAGCAACGCTATAAGATAAGTGCTGAGCAGCGGTATCTTAGCCAAACAAGGTTTTCTAGGAAGTGGAGGGGTTAGAGGATTTCATGGCAATTTAGGAGGCTAACAGTTTAAGTGGTAGGTAACGAAACATAACGATAAGAGCGAGACATCTAGCATAGCAAAAATAGTGTCGGGATCCGGGTATAATCATCTTGCATGTTGGGTCTTCAGAGGGACAAAGAGCTAGGTCCTCGTAGTTGTACTCTCCTGGATCCTCGTACTCAGGCTCAACACTCGCGTCTACCCTATAGAAACATCACCAAATAAACATACAAACAAGGTGCAATGCACAATCAAGATGATGCATGGCCAATTTGAAGTATTTAACATGGCAACCTAAACTAGGCATGTTTCTCATGCAATTATTAAGTTCTTTAGTATTCTGGACAGAACCTCAAGTTTAGTTATTTGAACATGCATGATCATGGCAAATATGAATGCTTCATGCAAAATCGATGCAAATGCATATGTAGAACATTGCAAACGGAGTAACGTAGCTCACGGTACACTCACGGTAAGGTACGAACGTTAACGGGGACAAAACACAAGATGAGGGAGACCATGGGCTATTCCTTGGTATTCCAAGGATGCCACTGGATAGCAAATGAAAATCTACCAAGAATAGAGCTAAAGATCAAGCAAACAATGGAGTATAGCTCCCACAAGTCACAAAACATTCAAACACACAAACTGCCCACAAACAGCAACATGTCATCTTGCAACACACACAACCAGAGCTACAGCAAGTTTCAAATGACAACCAAGGCATGGACATGAAGTATACAGCATGCACAACAATTCATCTATCTACAGCAACATGAAAGGAAGCATGGATCAAGGACAATGAAGCTCACAAGATGGCATGATGAATCAGTTTTTAGGGACTTAGTGAGAATACCAGTTTTACAGAATCTGAGTTAACATGATAGTATCTTAACAACAACTTTTATATATGCTACAGGAACTTTCATGGCATGAAAATTAATAGAGTTGTAGAGGGCAACATGTATTTCAATCAATTACTTTATGGCAATATCAGAAAATGCATGTATCAATGGCTACCATCCTCACAATATGACATATTGAAAATAGCATGTTCACAGACTTAGTGAAATTTAGCAAGCGGCAAACATGGCACTTGTTAACAGTGTAGCATCTTGACAGCAGGTTTTATATATGATGTAATAGCTTAAACCACAATATATTGACCCACTTCTACAGAGGATGACAAGCACAACAATACATGCCATGGTGCCAACTCCAAAGGAGCAACATTTGCGTGGGAATCATCAAGACAACATGGCAACAAGATAACAGTTTTCAACACTTTGAAATATTTGGGCATGTGAAAACAGAATTTTAGTGGCATGTTTACATCAAGTTCCACACTCCTAGCATGAACTATCATGGCATGCAAAAATACCAGGGGCTAGCACATGCACAAATGAGCATATAACATGTTGACAAGTTCATCATATATTGCAACGATTAGATCACATGAAAAAGACAAAAGGAGACATTATCACAAAACAATATTTTTGCAAACATGTCCAAATGACAAAACCAACCACACCATTGAATTCATTGGACTTTTCTACCCCAGAACCATATGCCACATGCCTATATTACTGTTGGCATGTCTCACATCAAGGCAATCACAAAAACACAAATCCACTTATAGCCACTTATATGCTTAATAAGGCATGTCCTAGGATGTTGCCAGAATAGGAAACAAATCAAAAATAGCATAGTTCCTTAAAAGGAAATTTCATAGGAAATCATAAAAAAACAATAAAACAAAATGCAAAAAAGGGGGCCTACCTGGCAGTGAGCCAGGGGCCCCTGTGGGTATGACATGCGGGCCCTGGACCCACTGTCAGGCACGCACTAGCACACACCGAGGGAAAATAAAAGGGAGAGGACCCAGGGATCGAACCCACGACCTCGCGGCTGTATCCCCAGCGCTCTACCACTGCGCTACTACACGGGCGCTCGTTAGAAGGGGGATCTACGCCTCTAATACAGAGAAAGGGGCTGCTTTCTTCTTCCCTGAGACAGAGAAGGGAATACCGACGGCGGCGGCAACAGCGGCGGCCTCCGGCGAGAAGGGCCACCTGCGGGGGCTACGGGTTATGCGGGGGATCCATTCCCGGGGGTTAGGGAGCGGCGATGCGGCGGGCAGAGCGGGTTCGAGCTCGAGCAGATGCGAACCTCGAGCCATGGCGATGCGAGGCAGAGGCCATGTGGGCGCTGCGAGATGCAGCAGGCATGCGGACGCGGCGAGACTACGGGCAGCACCCGGGGCGCGCGAGCAGAGCTGCGGGGCAAGGCGACTACACGGGAGCGCACGGAGCTGCGGTTCTGGAGCGGGGGAAAGTCCACGACTTCCCTCTCTGAAGATTACATCAGAGATCGCCCGGAGCGTGGGAGCATGAACTAGGCATGGGCGCGGCGTTGCCTACGGCGGGCAAACGGCGACGGTCAACGGCGGAATGGATGCGGGGGTTACCTAACTACCTGCTGGCGAGACGACGTTGACGCGGAGGGACCGAGGCGACGGCGACGAGGCGGCCAAGTCCCGTGAACTTCTGGTCCCGGAAGAATAGGAAGAAGAGCTCGGGGAAGCGCCGATCTGGGTCTTGGAGCTCCCACGTTCGACGGGGACAAAGAGGTACTCCGGGGCCTCCCTTCCCATGGCACCAGAGGGCCTGAGACACGAAGGAGTGGTCACCCCGAGCACGAGCAGAAGCTCGGCCAGAACACCGCGGGCACGGCGTCGGCTATGGCGGGGGGGAGGCTTACCGGAGGCGGCGGGTCGGGACCCCGATCCTAAGCCATATGAATCCAGCCTGTAACATGTCACACCACTTTGCGGCCTAATGCATGGTAACCCATGGCTGCTAGCTTACCTTGGCTGGGACTGTTTGCGCCTTTTGGCTCACGGATATGAACGTGTCGCTAGCATTCACACGTCAAAGAACCCGGGTCGACATGACTAGTCGTAGAACCCAAGTGGCACATCCGTACAGGGACAGGCATACGTAACCCAACAATGCAGGTGTCGGTCTCAGCGTGTGTAGATGAATCATAGCAAGCTACAGGCAATCCATTACGCCGTGGGACATAAATGTCATCAACTGCGCGTAGACGAGTCATAGCAGGCTACATGGACTCCATTACACTGCGAGACATTTCCCCGAAGGGACAGACACAGCAGCAAAGAAGGATACACGTCGGTTAATCAATGTATCCACAGCAGTAGCAAGCTACCAAGGCTAAGTGGAAGTACAAAGAGGCATTTCCCCGTAAAGAGTACTACTAGAGGCACACAACTAGGTGTCGAATCGCATACATACCGTTACATGTCACACGTACGCACGACATGTCCGATATGCATAGATACAACTATGGCATAACAACATAACCATATAACAACACAACATTTATTTAGAAGGCTCCGAGGAGCCAACAAAGTATAATGTTACAAGCAGGAGGGGTCACATGACCCAACATTCAGGGCATACAAGCAACAAGCGGAAGTTACATGTCTGGGTACAGACAACTAATAAAAGCGGCTGGAAGAGCCTGAAAAGCTACAACGACCCTACCATAGGAACCAGACCTCTGTTTGGGATTCCCAAGCTATTCCGGACAACGTTGAACTTCATGTCGTCAGAATCACTAATGAGACTGACGTCTCCTCTGCAAAAACATAAATTAAGCAACCGTGAGTACAAAGGTACTCAGCAAGACTTACATCAGAACTAACTACATATGCATCATTTTCATTCAGGGGGTTGTGGAGTTTATTGCGGCAAGCCAGCTTTGACTCTTGGCTAACCTATACTACGACTACAAGTACTTTCTTTGAGGTGGGATAGCGCACACGAGTCCACATATTCACCAACTCAATACACCACTATGGATCCACTCCCGTCTCCCTACGAGAAGGCCATCCATAGCACTCACACTTATCTTGCGTATTTTAGAGTATCCATTTCACTTGACTATGAACCACATAAGTTCTCCAAGTAGTCCATATCCGAGGACGCGGCTATTCAAACAGATTATTACACCCTGCAGGGGTATACTTCTTCACACACGCTCTCGCCACTTATCGCCATGTGCATGTAAAAAGGAACCTCGGCAACGTTCAAGCGGAAGCCCAGCGAGGGAGTCAGCCACGATCGTCAATCACACAAGACCCTAGTCCAGGTTTATCGCCTATTTGAGACTGAACCCGCACGGAAGTCCGGCCGAAGTTTCCGCTACGGCCTCAAACGATGCGCGCAGGGTTTCCAAGCCCACCGTTCGGGTGCCACTTGGTACACCGTGCAACTGTGTATCTATCGCATCACAGCCCACCCCGTCGGGCAGCGCTATGCACGGCCGCCAACACTTTTCCTACAAACACCAGAAACTAGTTGCAACTCCTTGATAGAGATCAAGGCGGTTAATAGGTCAAGAGGGGTCGAGTTACCGGAACCCAATGTGTGGTAGTATCTTGTCCTGGATAACATACACAGAACTCAGTTCTTAAGGACGGTCCCAATGAGACAACCCGCCATGTACTCCTACATGGCCTCTCATCGCTACCTTTACCAAATCGTGTTCACACACTTAGCTCTCACACAGGAGGACAAAAACACTGCCATTCCGATTCATCGCCCAGATGGATCAGACCCGACGCAACACGACTCTAAGCATAGCAGGCACAGTAAGTAAGCAAGCATGGATGAGTAGGCATATCAAGGCTCAAACAGTTGCTACTCATGCTAAGTGGTTTCAACTATTTACTCTGGCAAAGACAGGTCATGCAAAGGAATGGGTTCAACTATCGAGAACATGTAACAGTTGAATCGTCATTGTCCTAATGTAGTATAAGAGAGCAGGAGCGAGACGGTAGGATATTATCGGGATGGTCAACGAGGGGTTGCTTGCCTGACAGTTCTGAAGATAGCATTTCTCTTCATTAGTGTCAACGATTACAACGTCGGGACCATCTTCTACCGAGAAGGAACACCACCGACAAACAGGAAAGGAACACATTCAATGCAATGCAACAAACACGATGTATGCTATGGCATGTTAAAGCATTGAATTGACCTAGTGCAATAGATAGTCATATTAAGTGAAGTGGAATTCAGATATATGCTAAATTCCATCTTCAACATTATTTATTAAATTATCCTAATCATGAAATGTCATACTTGGGGATGTTAACTTGCTCAAACATGCATGAACATGGCATAAGCAGATTCATTGGATTTTTCTTATCATTTTTCATATATAACTTTTCTTCATATGAGTTATGGTTGAATTTCTATGAATTTTAGAAGTTTTGAATATATTCTGTAATTAATAAATCATTTCTTGGATTATTTTAATTCCAGAAAGTCAATTTTGTGCGTCAACATGACGTCACTGTGATGTCAGTGGTCAACTGGGTCAGCCAGGTCAAACCTGACCATTGGAACCCACTGGTCAGTGGCTCAGGGTCAGTCCTAGAGGCTGACATGTGGGCCTGGTCAATCCTGACATGGCCAGGTCAAACTGACCTAAGGGGCCCACATTTAAGTGGCACAGTGGCTAACTAACTTAGTTTTAACCTAACCAGGGATTAATTAGGGCGCCTGGGCCCACGTGTCAGTGACATAGGATTAACTTAAACTTGTGTTTAGAGCTAAATAAACAGGCCACGTCGGTCGGCCGGCGTTTAGCCGCCGGCGACCACAAACCGCGGCAGTGGCACGCCGGAGATGCTCGGGCTTCGCCTACGGGCATCGGATTTGGCCGCGGGTTGGTCTTACGGGGAGCTAGCGCTCGCGCGCATCCAACGGTGGCCTTAAGAAGGCCGGAGATGGGCTGTGACGACGGCGCCTGTGTGCTATGCGGCGGCCGGAATTCGGTGGTGCACGGGCGCGCGGTTGCAGCGTGCTAGGGAAAGAACTGTGCAGCGGGTTAGCTTCCTAACGATGCCAGGAGCTCGTCCATGTCCTCGGACACGAGCTTTGGGGCCCTGGTAACGACGGCGATGAACCGCGGTGGCGGCCAATTCCGGTCATGGCGGGATTGGAGCTAGGGGATGGCCGGGGCTATGGGGATAGGTCAGAGAGGAATAGGGGCTCACCGGGATCACGCAGAGATGCTCGGCAGGCTCGGGGACACGCTGGGGTGGCCGAATCGACGCCGGCGATCTCCTGCTCCCGAGGTTGAAGACGACGATGTCGGGGGCGTTGCGGTGCTTCCGGCGAAGCTTCGCTCCACGGGGAGGTCATGGGGGTTGCAGGGGAGCTCAAGGGCGCGTCAGCAGGTCGGGGGAGAAGGCGATAGCTACGCGGGCGGCGACGGCGAGCTCGAGCACGGCTCGGCCATGGCGGGAGCGAAATCAGAGGGTCAGGGGGGAGAGTGAGAGGGATGGAGAGATGAGGACGGCTCCGCGGTGTCCATCTGGGCGTCGCGGTGGGCATGGAAACAGCCAAGCAGCTCCTGGCGTGGCGCCCACATGCACCCACCGTGCCTCGCTTCTCCTCTGCCTTCTGGCAGGAGGAGGAAGACGGGGAAGCCCCTGGTGGGCTGGGCCGATTTCTTCCCTGGCCCAGGTAAAACAGATGAGGTTTTCTTTTTATTTACTTTTCTGTTTTCTATTTGTTACATTCTGTCTTCATCTGATTCCAAGTAAATCATTCTTTTGAAAATTCTGAAAACTTGTTTCTGTGGTTAATTGGATTATTCCACATACAGAGAACATTTTGTTTTCTATTTTGGAAAAAATTAATTATTTATGAAAACCAAAGGTAGCTAAATAATTCCAACAATATTTTTCAGTGGTTTCAAATATTTCTTTTGAAACCTAAAATTTGTTGGTTTGAACCAGTTATTTGATTTAAGGTAAATCCCATTGGCTAGGATTTTATGAAGGACATTTTGGATTCATTGATTCAAAATTGTTTTGAATTTGGTGTAATCTATGAGGGGTTGGGTTAGATCATCCCCATTTCATGTTTAAGGGAAAAATTAACATGATGACATGATGCACATGCTGATGTTGATGCAAACAATTACAAGCAAATTCTAGGGCTGTGACAACTCACCCCCACTAAACAAGAATCTCGTCCCGAGATTCTGGCGCGAGGTAAGAGGACAGAGGGGACACTAATCTATCAGAATCTTCTCGATCCAGTTGTCCTTCTCGAAGATGTTGATTCGTGGCATCATGTTGATCTTGACATTTTTGCTCTTGCGATTTCATCTAAACACAATGACAAAAGAACAGGATAACTCTACAAGAATCGATCTTCTCGAAGATCGAGCAACTCATGATCAACTCATGGAATGAAACGTATGAACGTCTCTTGAGCTGAGACACCAAACACACATTGAGAACGTTGGAATGAGGCAGATGACGGAGGTCCAATTGGTAGGCAACAATTCTACGCTAAAGCAGATGGTGATGAGGTTTCAAAGTAGCGAGGAGTTAGTCTCCCTTCATACCATAACGGCACCTTGGGGAAGGTGACTCGTAGGATTATCCCTTAAGTGGAAAAAAGAATTACTTTTGATACAAAGATCATTGAAACTCTTCATACCAGCCTAAGGCAATTCACGACGATCGTTTGAAGGAATTCAAATGAATGGCATACTCAGATTGGAAAGGAAACTAAAGTTATAAAACAACTCGGCAACGGGAGGCACATTCCAATTGCTACCGAGGGTATAACCCAGTGTCTGAGCGTGCTCTCAAGAACTTGAGCATCTCCATATTCATCAAGGTTTTACCAACATCCATGCCAAGGATCTTGGCCACATCATACTACCATGATGAATAACAATGGAGGATGCAGATGCAAAGGAAGACAACACCTTCTCAGATTTCACCTTAGCTATGCCAAGGGAACGAAATCTGGATGATCGACCGAGAGACATTTAACACTCCGTTTCTAATGTTCTCCTTGATGAAATAGCATAACCAATTATCGAAAATGGTTGGTATCTGCAGCATCAAGTAAAAGGTCGGACTTCGGGGGATCCAAGGGTCCATGAGGGATAACTTCCAGAGCAAGTCATCCAAGGTCCTCATGGGGAGGTGGCTAATGTTGCTCATACAAGATACTATAATAATAGGCCTTCCGGCTAGGTGCGTTAGCCACAACATCTCTTTACCGGGTTACACAGAGACCAATATTATAATTCTTGGGTAACGTTCCAACCATTACATCTTCCTAAGATTCAGATATGGTTGGTGATAGGATGTTTCAGACTAAGCAAGTTTGAAAAAGAAGGTTTGCAACACAAATCGACGAGATGGCATTGCGGGATTCTCGGGAGATGAACTGCGAGAGCCAACTCCAAAACATGAGCTGGATTGCAAGACCCACATGAATACAGTGTCCAAGACAATTTGTGGTCATATGGAGAACTTACAACAAAACACTATCGAGTTCTGGATGGAACCATCATTGGAGGATAACGAAGTCCTTATATAAGCCCGGGTTAGCTCTTAAAAAGGAACTTATTTTCCATGAACCAATCAATCAGTGGCTTGGGGTGCTAGGGGATACATGTGGAGTGGAGGCGGCCAACCTATCAAACCATAGCATACTTCACACATTCATGAATGACTTGGGATGATTCCCGGGGAAGCAAAACGACCTTTCCTGAATTCACGGCGGCAACTTGCATCAAATGCATGTGAACTGAGACGAAGTCACTTCTTACACCTAACATATACTCCATGTACGGGACACGAAGATATTGTCTACAAAGTTTCCACTACTAACTTACAACATGAGTTGTGAACAATGAAAATGTTGCCGATGGGCTCAACAACAATTCGTCAAAATATCCATGAAGACGGAATTCCACAACTATGTGAGCAATAGTATAGCATTGGTCAGACCGAAAGGGTATAATGAGGTAAGCTTGAGGGATTAGCCACAAGTAAGACAACATTGCGAGAACCCTTGGTTCTGAGTTTGATGCGACGATAGCCCATATTCAAATCAAAGGTTTGACAAGACAATGGATGCATCAGTTGATCACAAGGATTGATCGATGAAGACATCATCTTTCTCCAACACACACATACGCACACAAGGATATCCCTTCGGAATGAACTAAGTTAGGCAAAGTTGTTATCTTCCAACTCTCCAAGTTGTTGTTTAGCTTAACCAATTAGTTCCGGGGTATCCAACACAGGGTCTTGGAGAAGGGGTGGTTTATATTTAAACCAACTTGATCACGAGCTCAACATAACGGTCAGGGGACAACCTGGTAATACTTCCGAGAAGATAGTCGGAAAATCACAAACCACCGATATGTTATTAAGCTCGAGAACAATCTTGCTTTTCAGGGCAAGACGATATGATCAAAAGAGTGAAGGATTGACACAATCCGAACTCATTGATCGAGGAGTGCACCATGAAAGATGGACTAGGTAGCACGATCAATCTTAGAATGGTCATCCGATAACCAACACGCCAAGAATGAAATTATTGTCCATTAAATTCTAAGCAATGGGTTTGCTAGGAGTATTGATTTTACACGTCACGGTTCACTTGTCAGCGTTCCGGCTACAACCAGCACGGAGACCAAGGAATGAACAATGATGGTGAGAAGTATCACTGCATCAAGAGTCCATAAGAGGTTGTGCATTCTCATGAAAATCTTGACATGAAGAGGGTAATACTTCGAGGTAGAACAGAACAAAAGCTAGATTGGCATTTTGATCTGCGGAATACAACTGCTTTGACCCAATCCAAGAAATGGATGAGGTACCGGAGTCTGTTTCTCCTAGTCATTATAGAATAGAATGACTTGACAAACCACAAGATTAGTATGCACCGATGAACATAGATGCACAACTACTCTTAACTATCCATTGATAGATGAAGGTCAGAATACAATTGAAGAGGGTAACTCAAGAGCACATGATTTTTCTGAGTTGTAGATGCATAGATTAAATACGTTGAACGAAGTTCAATGTGTTTCTTCCAGATAACCCATGCAGAAAGGAAAGAATTGGCAGTCTCACAACTATGGAATGGAGGACTCATGAAAAGCACTCTTGTTGTGATCTTCAGTTCACGAGGAACTTCTGCCATGATGGTTCAGGGTATTGGAAGAATGACATACCACATACCTCAAGGACTAGAGCAAGGTTGCTAATATCCTAAAGGAACGAGCAAATACTATCCACGGGAGTGAGCAGAATGATCCTTGGGTTCAAGAACCCAAAATAGAATACCTACCGACTAAGTAGCATCTCGGGATGCTCTTCATAACGATGGCCAGCATTATCACACAGAAATACAAAACACAACTAGACTGTTGGGTGGTTCACTGAGACAATATGGTTTCCTAAACACCTCTAACATATACGTTGAGGTAGTAGAGTACCTCAACACAATAATTTGTGTGCTTTGTCTGGCCAAAAGACATTGAATCGGGATGAAAGGATTTGCAACAGCATCAGATTATTTATAATCCTTGGATAACTTGGACAGCATAACGGATGTACGGTCATGAAATATGAGGCATCCTGCATGAAACTGACAACAAAACAACTGAATTCTTATAGAGACATCGATCCAGGAACACAACAACTTTTCTATAAGTCTCTAGCATAGTAACTCGTCATCCTGATAGATAGGTGAGAAGCCTAATTCTTAACCCCATAGAATAAGGAAGAGGGTGACTCAGAATTAGAATGACACAAGGAAAGGAGTAAAAAGAATCTTACGTTCCCTTCCACAATCAATTCCCTTATATAACTAAAGCAGTTCTAGACTCAACATCGACCAGTTTGGCTTGGTAATCCTACAGGCAGTCAAGCTCTGATACCAACGCTGTCGGGACCCCGATCCTAAGCCATATGAATCCAGCCTGTAACATGTCACACCACTTTGCGGTCTCACGCACGGTAACCCACGGCTGCCACCTTACCTTGGCCGGGACCGTTTGCGCCTTTTGGCTCACGGATATGAACGTGTCGCTAGCATTCACACGTCAAAGAACCCGGGTCAACATGACTAGTCGTAGAACCCAAGTGGCACATCCGTACAGGGACAGGCATACGTAACCCAACAATGCAGGTGTCGGTCTCAGCTTGTGTAGACGAGTCATAGCAAGCTACAGGCACTCCATTACGCCATGGGACATCAATGTCATCAACTGCGCGTAGATGAGTCATAGCAGGCTACATGGACTCCATTACACTGCGAGACATTTCCCCGAAGGGACAGACACAGCAACAAAGAAGGATACACGCCGGTCAATCAATGTGTCCGGAGCAGTAGCAAGCTACCAAGGCTCAGTGGAAGCACAAAGAGGCATTTCCCCGTAAAGAGTACTACTAGAGGCACACAACTAGGTGTCGAATCCCATACATACCGTTACACGTCACACGTACGCACTACATGTCCGATATGCATAGATACAGCTATGGCATCACAACATAACCATATAACAACACAATATTTATTTAGAAGTCTCCGAGGAGCCAACAAAGTATAATGTTACAAGCAGGAGGGGTCACATGACCCAACATTCAGGGCATACAAGCAACAAGCGGAAGTTACATGTCTGGGTACAGACAACTAATAAAAGCAGCTGGAAGAGCCTGAAAAGCTACAACGACCCTACCGTAGGAACCAGACCTCTGTCTGGGATTCCCAAGCAATTCCGGACAACGTTGAACTTCACGTCATAAGAATCACTAATGAGACTGACGTCTCGTCTGCAAAAACATAAATTAAGCAACCGTGAGTACAAAGGTACTCAGCAAGACTTACATCAGAACTAACTACATATGCATCATTTTCATTAAGGGGGTTGTGGTGTTTATTGCCGCAAGCCAGCTTTGACTCTTGGCTAACCTATACTACGACTACAAGTACTTTCTTTGAGGTGGGATAGCGCACACGAGTCCACATATTCACCAACTCAATACACCACTATGGATCCACTCCCGTCTCCCTACGAAAAGGCCATCCATAGCACTCACATTTATCTTGCGTATTTTAGAGTATCCATTTCACTTGACTATGAACCACATAAGTTCTCCAAGTAGTCCATATCCGAGGACGCGGCTATTCGAACAGATTATTACACCCTGCAGGGGTATACTTCTTCACACACGCTCTCGCCACTTATCGCCATGTGCACGTAAAAAGGAACCTCGGCAACCTTCAAGCGGAAGCCCAGCGAGGGAGTTGGCCACGACCGTCAATCAGACAAGACCCTAGTCCAGGTTTATCGCCTATTTGAGACTGAACCCGCACGGAAGTCCGGCCGAAGTTTCCGCTACGGCCTCAAACGATGCGTGCAGGGTTCCCAAGCCCACCGTTCGGGTGCACTTGGTACACCGTGCCACTGTGTATCTACCGCATCACAACCCACCCCGTCGGGAAGCGCTATGCACGGCCGCCAACACTTTTCCGACAAACACCAGAAACTAGTTGCAACTCCTGGACAGAGATCAAGGCGGTTAATAGGTCGAGAGGGATCGAGTTACCAGAACCCAATGTGTGGTAGTATCTTGTCCTGGATAACATACACAGAACTTAGTTCTTAAGGATGGTCCCAATGAGACAACCCGCCATGTACTCCTAGATGGCCTCTCATCACTACCTTTACCAAATTGTGTTCACACACTTAGCTCTCACACAGGAGGACAAAAACCCTGCCATTCCGATTCATCGCCCAGATGAATCAGACCCGACGAAACACGACTCTAAGCATAGCAGGCATAGTGAGGGAGTCCTGGTTTAAGGGGTCTTCGGATAGCCGACCTGTTTCTAATGGGCCGGACAATACGGGCCACTCGATGAGCATTAGAAGATCAGGGGCCCGGTCGTCGAGGTGGAAGTTTGAAGGAGCCATGGCGTGTCTTCCAAGATGTCAACAGTAGATAGGCATGTTTTTTTCCCTTTGATGTGCAACCGACTATGTGTAAGCCCTAGGTACCCCCAGCGTCTATATAAGCCGGAGGGTTTTAGGGTGTAGAACAACAGAACTCATCTAGGGTTTAGTTACTTGATCTTGAGGTAGATCAACTCTGTAATCCCCATACAATCAATATAATCAAGGAGGCCGTAGGGTATTACCTCCATAGGCGGGCCCGAACCTGGGTAAAACCTTGTCCCCTTCGTCTCCTGTTACCATCGATCCAGGTCTCACAGTTCGGGACCCCCAACCCGAGATCCGCCAGTTTTGACACCGACATTGGTGCTTTCATTGAGAGTTCCGCTGTGACCGCCAGAAGGAATCGATGGCTCGCCTTGTCATCAACAGCGAGATCTGTGCCCAGGGGATTCTCGCCCCGGATCAGATCCGCGCGAGCGGCGACATCTCGTCGTGCACTTACCCGATCGGCCATCCATGCCAGATTGGAAACTTTCCCCCCGACCAAGGGATCAGGTTTGGAACCCTAGAGTTCTCAGCTGATTCCCGAGGAGAACTCGTACTGATGGAATCCTTGACCCCTACGGAGAAGCCCGCAGATCCCGACGCCTCGGCGCCGAAGACATCGGGCCTCGTCTCCGGAGATGAAATTGCTATCTTCGGACCGTCTGGGCCACCCAGTCCGGTCGTCGCTACCGGATCTACCATGGTTGAACAGAATCCGAGAACGCTCTCGCGCGACTCTGGGACTGCGACGCCGCATGCCGACCCCACTCGCTTCAGCGACACGCATCCCACCATCGCCTCGTTTCTCAACGAGTTGTTTGATTGGATGGAGACTATGCGAATGGCCGATGACCAGACCCCGGTTATGACCGGCTCGGGCTTAAACCCGACGACAGGGAGATTCACGTCCCCACGATCACCCACCTTGTCGCCACCGTCGAGTGTCCGACGGAGGGCTCGGCTTCCCAGCTACCAGAATTAAAAACGGTTTATACTCCAATCTCTGATCACCGAGACCTTGCTTGCAACCCGGACTCTGGCGTTCGCTCCGGAAACAGTTCGGAATCCGTGATTCCGAACTCCCACCGTGGCGTGGAGTCAAACCTTCTCCCACCCACCTCCCAAGCCGATGACTCGAGCATCGCAATAGAGCCCAAGTCTTCGGACTGACCGGACATTGTGCATTTATCAGGGGAGTCGGTCCATCATTACTGGGCCAGACTACTACTCGCCCGAAACAAAGTACGGAGCCTTAGTGATCAAGATGTAATGGCAACCTTCAAACGTAACTGCCACGACAAGGGCATCCTTAATGCCCTGGCGCGGCGGCACATTATTGACTTTGTTGAGCTGTCAATCTTGGTACAGAAGTATTGTGCCATGGAAAGTGCTTGGCAAGCTGAGCGGCTATTTTCGGAACCAACCTTTACCGAATACCCTAGAGGAGATCGGCACAAGAGGATACCTCCGAACCGGCCAGCCAAACTCGAGCTCGCCAAAAAGAGGAACAGGCCCCTTCCAGGGGTCAGTACTCTCCTGGATGGACTACTGGACAAACCTTGCCCTATACACTCCGTATTGCTGAATACAGCTCCGACTCACAGCCTTAGAACTTGCTGGGTCGTCAGGCAGATCGCAAAAAGTGGTGAAGCCATTCTTGAGGCATCACCGCCCAACCGGCGCTCTACAACACCATCGGAATATAGCGCCGAAGTCCTGACGATCTACGAAACGTTCCCATCGAGGAACAGGAGGAAAAGAGCTCTTAAAGAACTCGAAGAGGTATATCACGTGGCAGCAACTTGTGCATGGGCAGACATACCCATCACCTTCGGAGATGCTGACCGACCAGCCATTCTTCCCAGTCATTCACCGTCCGCACTAGTCCTGAACCCCATCATTGACGGCTTCAGGTTACACAAGGTGCTAATGGACGGCGGCAGTGGTTTAAACCTAATCTACGAGGATACTCTAGAAAAAATGCAGTTCGACCGATCTCGCATCGAGCATAGCAACACAACTTTCCGGGGAATAATCCCGAGGAAGGAGGCGCGCTGTTCAGGATGCATCACCCTAGACGTAGTGTTCGGCACGCCCGACAACTACCGATCTGAAGAACTTCTCTTCCACATTGTGCCCTTCCCCAGTGCTACCACGCCCTGCTGGGACGTGACGCCTTCGCAAAATTCCAGGCTATACCACATTACGGGTATATGAAACTTAAGATGCCAGGACCAAACGGAGTAATCACAACCGCTAGTGATCCGAATATAGCCCTACGGGCCGAAAACAAAACAGGGTGCTTGCCCTCGAGGCTCTAGCTGAGACCTTTGCTGCAGAGGAGCAGACCGCACTTCGGTCAACAGTAGATAAAGATGACGTGACCCTCAGCAAGAGGCCCAAATCCACGTCCTTTAAGCCAGCAAAGGAAATCATTAAATTTCAGGTACACCCGACGGACCCTAACATGACAGCGTCCATCGGAGCTCAGCTCGATCCCGTAGTGGACGAAGCACTCCGAGCTTTCCTACAAGAAAACTGGGACATCTTCGCCTGGCATCCTTCCGATAAGCCCAGCATCCCACGACGGCTGGCAGAACATAGTCTGAACATTATCGCAGGCTTTAAGCCCGTCAAGCAGACTCTGCGCTGCTTCTCCGACCCCAAACGACAAGCTATGGGTGAAGAACTGGCTAAATTGCTAGAGGCCGGATTCATTCGGGACATTAAGCACCCCGAATGGTTGGCAAATCTGGTTATGGTACCAAAGAAAGATAAATCCTAGCGGCTGTGCGTCGACTTTAAAGACCTCAACAAGGCCTGCCCTAAGGACCCTTTCCCTCTACCACGAATAGACCAGATTATTGACGCCACAGCCGGACACGACTCGCTGTGTTTCCTCGATGCTTATTCCGGATACCATCAGATTAAAATGAAGGAATCCGATCAAGCGGCAACCACATTCATCACCCCTTATGGTCCGTTTTGCTTCAACACAATGCCTTTCGGGCTAAAGAACGCTGGGGCTACATACCAGCGCATGATCCAGACCTGTCTCGAAAAACAGGTTGGCAAAACAGTCGAGGCGTACGTGGACGATGTGGTCATTAAAACCAAACACGTTAGCAATTTGATCGACGATTTAAGGCAAACCTTTGCCAGCTTACGCGAATACGATATTCGGCTCAATCCGGAGAAGTGTGTATTCGGAGTTCCCGTTGGTAAATTACTCGGATTCATCATTTCCCATAGAGGAATAGAAGCGAATCCGGCCAAGATCCGCGCCGTATCAGAACTTGCAGTTCCCACAGAGCTAAAGCATGTCCAAAGATTGGCGGGTTGCGTGGCGGCATTAAGTCGCTTTATCTCCCGCCTCGGTGAAAAAGCTTTACCGCTGTATAAGTTGCTGAAACGGACCAAGAATTTTGAATGGACCGACGAAGCAAAGGCTGCGTTAGAAGAAATTAAGACACTCCTGGCAAGCAACCCCATACTCACAGCACCAGGCGCTGGTGAGCCCATGTTATTATACATATCGGCCACCAACCAAGTCATTAGCGCGGTGCTCGTCGTCGAACGAGAAGAGGAGGGACACAAATTCCAGATACACAGAAGCCGGTCTATTACGTGTCAGAAGTACTAACGCAATGCAAGTCCAGATACCCGCACTATCAGAAGATAGCCTATACAGTATTTATGGCATCACAGAAGCTAAGACACTACTTCCAAGAGTGTTCGGTTACGGTGGCATCCGAAGTACCCCTGAATGATATAATCAATAACAGGGACGCCACCGGCCGCATAGCCAAATGGGCGATTGAGCTCCTTCCTTTTGAGATTACCTACAAACCATGCCGAGCTATTAAATCTCAGGTACTGGCAGATTTCCTCGCCGAATGGACAGAAGCCGAACTCCCCAGGGAATATAGTACATACTCCCATTGGACGATGTACTTCGATGGATCCAAAACTTTGGCCGGACTGGGGGCTGGAGTTGTTCTCACGTCCCCCACAGGTGACAACGTTCGATACGTGTTGCAGATCATGTATGCCGACTTCAACAATGCAGCTGAATACGAAGCCCTCTTGCACGGTCTTCGGATGGCAGCCTCAATGGGCATACAGCGGCTGGAGGTATGGGGAGATTCCAATCTGGCCATCTCTCAAGTCAACGGTGAGTTCGATGCCAAGAATCCAAAGATGACGGCATATCGAAACGCTGTCCTCAAGATATCTGCATGGTTCGAGGGGCTGGAATTTCATCACGTCGCTAGAGACGACAACCAAGCTGCCGATATACTGGCCCGCATAGGAGCCAAACGCGATCCTGTCCCACCAAACACTTTTCTAGAACGGCTCTTTAAGCCATCTGTGGTTTGGCCAGATCAAGAGGACGCCGATCTATCCAGTGCAGACAAGGTTGTTCCCCCTGTAAATAAACCAGACGATCAAATCAACGGCGGTTCCGTCATGGACGAAACGCCCTCGGCTCACGAGGTCATGGCAGGAATCGCGCCATGGACCGAGCCCTTCCTCGCCTACCTCCTTCGCAAAGAACTCCCCGACGATCAGACGGAGGCGCGGCGCATAGTTCGGCGCTCCAAAGCCTTCAAGGTACACGAAGATGAGTTATACAAGAAGAGCACCACCGGAGTACTACAGCGGTGCATATCTGAGGAAGAAGGGCGGCAGCTATTAGCCTAAGTCCACGCAGGGATGGGCGGTCATCACGCCGCAGCAAGAGCCTTAGTAAGCAAGGCCTTCCGGGCTGGGTTCTTTTGGCCTACAGCTCGGGCGGACGCCCAGTCACTTGTCAAATATTGGGTGGGGTGTCAACTTTTCGCAAACCAAAGTCACATGCCCCCAACAGCTCTTCGGACTATTCCGATCACCTGGCCCTTCGCGGTCTGGGGGCTGGACATGGTCGGACCACTTAAAGGGGGGACCAAGAAAAATAAATACTTACTGGTCATGGTCGACAAGTTCACCAAATGGATAGAGGCCAAACCTGTAAAATCAGCCAAATCCGGACCAGTAATCGACTTTATATCCGGCATGGTACACCGTTACGGTGTCCCGCACAGTATAATAACTGATAACGGATCCAATTTCACGGCCCAGGAGGTCAAAGACTGGTGCACAAAGATGGGCATCAAGCTCGATTACGCATCGGTTTATCACCCGCAGACTAATGGACAAGTCGAACGAGCAAACGGCCTCATAATGAGCGGCATCAAGCCACGTTTGGTCCGGTCTCTTCAAGAGTCCGATTGTCATTGGGTAGAGGAGCTCGACTCCGTTCTATGGGGCTTGCGCACCACCCCGAATAGATCAACAGGATACACACCGTTCTTCATGGTTTACGGGGCCGAAGCGGTCCTTCCTTGTGATATTATTCACGATGCACCAAGAGTGCGCATGTACGAGGAAAGAGAGGCCTGGTTAGATCGGCAGGACGACTTGGACGCCTTGGAAGAGGAGCGTGACATAGCTCGGGCCCGTTCTACCTTTTATCAGCAGCAGGCCTGGCGTTACCAGAGCAGGCAGGTCAGGGCACAAGCATACAACGTGGGCGAACTAGTCTTACGACTCCCGGAGAAGCAGAAGCATAAACTAAAGCCCAAATGGGAAGGCACCTTCATCATCGACGAGGTACTCACAGGAGGGGCTTACCGTCTTCGGAACCCGCAGGACAACCGCCTTGAACCAAACCCATGGAACGCAGCTCGTCTTCGGCGCTTCTACGGCTAGACTGGTGTTGTCATACTTTTTACCCTTCTCCTTTCTTTCTTTTCATTGTTATTTCTTCTCCCTCCCACCTTGATTTCTGGCAGGGTTGAATTCTTTTTCTTCCCAACTCTATGTTCGGTTCGACCGATCTTGTACTAATGATTTTCGGCCTACATCTTCAAGTGCTAAATCCGAACACAGAACCCGGGGGCTTCTTTTCCTAAGCCAATGCTTTTATGTTATAAGCACTTACGCACATTTATTGTGTACCCATACTTTCCTTGTCGTTTTTTACGCCATCTTATTCATCAATTCGAACTAAGAATTTGCCAAGCTGGGTTGCCTTGCTCCTGTGCTTAGCCTCTACGTTCCCGATTGTTCGGCTAGAGGGTAAAGGGAGCACCTCTGTGATTGTTACGACCGGGTCATCCGGATACGTACCTCAGACGGGTGAAGCCAAAAGCTAGCTATCTTCAGTAGACAATTGATCGGCAATGACGGATTTAACCATGGTCATCATGACCATTTTTCGGGCTTCTTCCCACACACAAAGCCCTTGGCCGCATACTAACAGTTTACGGCCTTTTTGCTACGATTTACGTAGTACCCCTGAAGAAAGGTATCAATAGAGTTACTATTTTCTTTGGAAGATGTTTCTTACGCTAAGCAGTAATATAACATATCTCCCTGTGTGCTTTCTGTCTGTTCGTACCACATGGCCGGATTGCCTGGTTCCTGAATATAATTCCCTCCCTTAAGGGTGATAATTTACAAGGAACACTCCCAAGCCCTTGGCGCGGGAGGCTGAAGCCGATGGCCGGTTAAGACAAAGTTCACAACACAGACGGAGCAATTCTTCGATATCAAAGCATATAGCTACATATGATCATACATCTGGCTGCTGATCGAGATTATCGATTATGTTGTCCAGGGAACAATCTTCTTGTGAGAGACGGGCGGCAGGCATCACCTGGTCGTATACCAGGTGGAGCGGCACTTCTTGTCCATCTGCCCCTACTGGTCCAACCTGAGCCATACGCTCGGGGTCAAGTCCGGTATAGCGGGTCTTGATCATCGCCCACGCCTCTCGTGCTCCCTCCCGACAAGCCTATGTCTTCCACAGCTCGAACCTAGCTCGGGCTCCCTTGAAGCGATCGATTAGTTTGGTCATCCCCTCCGGAGGTTGCTCGGCAGGCCATAGTGCCTTCACCATGCTTTTCATGGCCTTCCGAGCCCGCTCATGAAGGGCGGACAGCTCCTTCAACAGATTCCCCTGGTAGGATCCGATTTCCTCTTCGGGTCGCCCGGACAATAGACCTGCATATGAATCACGGCACGCGTATCACACCTACTTTCCGATGTTAAAATCACTCTTACCGAACATGCCTCTCTGTAAATTCTGGTTTTCTCCTTGGGCCTGGGCCAATTGAGCCTTTAAGCTCTCAATCTGTTCGGCTTGTTGTCTGTTCTCCTCCTTCAGGTGGTTCTTCTCTTCAAGATGCCGTTGTAAAACGCGATGGCCAGCTTCCAGCTGGACTCGGCATATTGCTGAGATTCTCGGGCTACATCCAAATCTTTTTGTATATGCCCTATTGATTCAGCTGCTACATAGTACCCTTGCGTAAGCATGGGGATATACTAAAAGATCAGCAGAATATATATACTAACCGTGTGCCTCCCGAGTAAAGCTCTTCACTTGCTCCAGTTCGGCCATCACAGATTCGACCTGTGTTCGGCTGGCTTCCAGTTCCTTGGCCAGTTTCTCGCACTGCTGCTTCGAGGCCTACATTACCAGTCAATTAGTATGGGGATCCTTAATTCGGTCGTACCGACCAATTTAAGGCTCGGGGGCTACTGAGTCTACACAAGTGTTCGGACTTTAATAAACGACTACTTACCTGCAGGCTGGACGATATCAACTTCACAGCCTCCCCGAACCCAGCTCGGGCGGCCCCGAGGTGTGCATCCGCCGTGCGCAGAGTACCGAACTCTTGTTCGGAAAAGGCCGGATGACGCAGGGCTTCTCGTCGCCGCCGATGATGCATAGCACTCCCAACCTCTGATTTGGTGATAGATATGGCGTCACCAGAATCGGCTGGGGCGGGATTGACGGTGGGGTCTCCCGCAGCAGGATCGGCATGGGCGAAAGGCCTGGAATCTTGAGCACCGCCGGACGTCCTGGCGACGTCCTCAGCGGGTGACAGCCGAACCCTTTTCCTGAATATTTTGGCAAAATGGTCTCTTGTCAGACCTTGTCAAATCATGATACTAAATCAAGCGATCAAGCGAAATACCTTTGGGATGAACTCGTAGGTGCACTCGCCCCCGCGACCGGCTCATTTGCCGGATCCTTGTTGCTTTCCAATCCAGGCGCTGCCGCAGCTGCCGGTGTATGTCATGCGGATCTACGGCGCTTGGGTGTAGAAGCCGGTGCATTAGGGCCAGTGGAGGACATTTGCCTCTTGCGGGATGTTTTCTTCTTCTTGCTTGTCGCAGGAGAAGGGAAGGACCCGGGGTAATCGGCGATAATGGCCACCTTGGAGCCGTCAAGGCCCTCTTGGTAGAAAACCCCGTCTTCGAGTTCAATTGACGGGTCTGGGTCTTCATGATGACCCAGATCGTCCTAACGGGAATAGTCTTCGGGCTGAGGGGCCGGACAGTTAACTGTCTCGATAAAGCTCCTCCATTCCTGTTTGCATGAAAATAAAAGACTTCGGTCAAGAAGTGGCAAATTGAGAATCCGAACTATGGTCAAGGGATTGAAAGGCTCACCCATTCGATGGGATTATGGCTTGAGTATCCCTCTTTGGTCGATCGCTGAATGAAATCTTCTTGCTCCCCTTTGTATAGGTCGGCAAGTGCGGCGGCCAATGCCGTTTGATCGGCAGGACCCAGTCTTCGGGAGCGAGTAGTATCGCTTGTCCCGTTGTAGCACCACAAGGGGTGTCTCCTATGTTGAAGGGGTTGGACGCACCGGGAGAGGGCGGCGGCCATGACATCTATCATGGTCAGCTTATGATGGGCTAGTATCCTCACACGAGCTGCTAAGCGGTGCATCTCGACGCTGTCTTCTTGGGACAGGCTCTTCGGGCGCCAGTTGTACCTCTTCTTCAAGGGTGCATCGGAGTATTCGGGCAGACCCCTCCGAGCTGGATCAAATAAAGGGACATCTTCGATATAAAACCATTCCGAAGTCCATAGTTCGGATTCCTTTGGTGTCCCCATGGGGTATCCCGTCCCCGCTATGCGGCATACTTCGGCCCCGCCGACCTCAAAAATTGTCTTGTCCCGTGTGCGAGGAACAAGGCAAAAGTATTTTCTCCGCAACTTGAAGTGTGCCTCGCACCCTAGGAACATTTTGCAAAGGGTGACGAAGCCCGAGATATGCAGAATAGACCCTGGGGTGAGGTGGTGGAGTTGGATCCCATAGAACACCAGTAACCCTCTCAGGAACGGATGAATGGGAAACCCGAGACCTCGCAGGAGGAATGGCACAAAAAATACGTGCTCCCCCTTATGCGGGTGGGGGAAATTCTCCGCGAGGACCTCGCCGTTGAATGACGTCAAACCGGCGCGGACGGTTGTCAGATGCAAGGAAGGAAGGTACCCTTGGGTCTCGAGGTTGCGAAGTCGAAGGAGCGACACGGAGCTGCTAGTCCAATCCCTAGGACGGGATCCATAAGGATCCGAGGAGGAACTGGGGGCGCTCGCCATATTTGGTGGAGACCTTTTTCGCTGGAGGATTTTTCCGGTGGAGAAGAAGAGGAAGGTGTGGCTTGGACCGCGGCTCAGTTTGTTTAAATGGGCAGTGCCTCATTTGTGTTAGGGGTAGTTTTGTAAAAATCCACCGCTCGTCTCCCCATGATGCGCGAAGTCCAAGAAACACTGAGAACCCGGCAATCTCGCGACGTTTGGGATTTCGCCGATAATAGGATGGTTGCCGAACAAGAAGGATGGAGGGACTCGCCTCAAAAGCCGAAGACATACAAGACTGTCCGAATATACCTCGGCGTTGGAGGCTAGTCCGGGGGCTACTGAGGGAGTCCTGGTTTAAGGTGTGTTCGGATAGCCGACCTATTTCTAATGGGCCGGACTATACGGGCCACTCGATGAGCATTAGAAGATCAGGGGCCCGGTCGTCAAGGTGGAAGTTTGAAGGAGCCATGGCGTGTCTTCCAAGATGTCAACAGTAGATAGGCATGTTTTTCCCTTTGATGTGCAACCGACTATGTGTAAGCCCTAGGTACCCCCGGCGTCTATATAAGCCGGAGGGTTTTAGGGTGTAGAACAACAGAACTCATCTAGGGTTTAGTTACTTGATCTCGAGGTAGATCAACTCTGTAATCCCCATACAATGAATATAATCAAGCAGGACGTAGGGTATTACCTCCATAAGAGGGCCCGAACCTGGGTAAAACCTTCTCCCCTTCGTCTCCTGTTACCATCGATCTAGGTCTCATAGTTCAGGACCCCCTACCCGAGATCCGCCGGTTATGACACCGACACATAGTAAGTAAGCAAGCATGGATGAGTAGGCATATCAAGGCTCAAACAGTTCCTACTCATGCTAAGTGGTTTCAACTATTTACTGTGACAAAAACAGGTCATGCAAAGGAATGGGTTCAACTACTGAGAACATGTAACAGTTGAATCGTCATTGTCCTAATGCAGTATAAGAGAGCAGGATCGAGAGAGTAGGATATTATCAGGATGCTCAAGGAGGGGTTGCTTGCCTGACAGTTATGAAGATAGCATTTCTCTTCATTAGTGTCAACGATTACAACGTCGGGACCATTGTCTACCGAGAAGGAACACCACCGACAAACAGGAAAGGAACACATTCAATGCAATGCAACAAACACGATGTATGCTATGGCATGTTAAAGCATTGAATTGACCTAGTGCAATAGATAGTCATATTAAGTGAAGTGGAATTCAGATATACGCTAAATTCCATCTTCAACATTATTTATTAAATTATCATAATCATGAAATGTCATACTTGGGGATGTTAACTTTCTCAAACATGCATGAACATGGCATAGGCAGATTCATTGGATTTTTCTGATCATTTTTCATATATAACTTTTCTTCATCTCAGTTATGGTTGAATTTCTATGAATTTTAGAAGTTTTGAATATATTCTGTAATTAATAAATCATTTCTTGGATTATTTTAATTCCAGAAAGTCAATTTTGTGCGTCAGCATGATGTCACTATGATGTCAGTGGTCAACTGGGTTAGCTAGGTCAAACCTGACCAATGGAACCCACTGGTTAGTAGCTCAGGGTCAGTCCTAGAGGCTGACATGTGGGCCTGGTCAATCCTGACATGACCAGGTCAAACTGACCTAAGGGGCACACATGTAAGTGGCAAAGTGGCTAACTAACTTAGTTTAACCTAACCAGGGATTAATTAGGGCGCCTGGGCCCACTTGTCAGTGACATAGGATTTACTTAAACTTGTGTTTAGAGCTAAATAAACAGGCCACGTCGGCCGTCCGGCGTTTAGCCGCCGGCGACCACAAACCGCGGCAGTGGCACGCCGGAGATGCTCGGGCTTCGCCTACGGGCATCGGATTTGGCCGTGGGTTGGTCTTACGGGGAGCTAGCGCTCGCGCGCATCCAACGGTGGCCTCAAGAAGGCCGAAGATGGGCTGTGACGATGGCGCCGGTGTGCTATGCGGTGGCCGGAATTCGGTGGTGCACGGGCGCGCGGTTGCAGCGTGCTAGGGAAAGAACTGGGAAGTGGGTTAGCTTCCTGACGATGCCAGGAGCTCGTCCATGTCCTCGGACACGAGCTTTGGGGCCCTGGTAATGACGGCGACGAACTGCAGCGGCGGCCAATTCCGGTCATGGCGGGATTGGAGCTAGGGGATGGCCGGGGCTATGGGGATAGGTCAAAGAAGAAGAGGGGCTCACCGGGATCACGCAGAGATGCTCGGCAGGCTCGGGGACACGCTGGGGTGTCCGAATCGACGCCGGCGATCTCCTGCGCCCGAGGTTGAAGATGACGATGTCGGGGTCGTTGCAATGCTTCCGGCGAAGTTTGGCTCCATGCGGAGGTCATGGGGGTTGCAGGGAAGCTCAAGGGCGCGTCAGCAGGTCGGGGGGAAGGCGCTAGCTACGCGGGCGGCGACGGCGAGCTCGAGCAGGGCTCGGCCATGGCGGGATAGAAAGCAAAGGGTCATGGGGGAGAGTTAGAGGGATGGAGAGATGAGGACGGCTCCGCGGTGTCCATCTGGGCGTCGCGGTGGGCGCGGAAGCAGCCAGGCAGCTCCTGGCGTGGCCCCCGCACGCATCCGCCGTGCCTCGCTTCTCCTCTGCCTTCTGGCAGGAGGAGGAAGACGGGGAAGCCCCTGGAGGGCTGGGCCGATTTCTTCCCTGGCCCAGGTAAAACAGGTGAGGTTTTCTTTTTATTTACTTTTCTGTTTTCTATTTGTTACATTCTGTCTTGATCTGATTCCAGGTAAATCATTCTTTTGAAAATTCTGAAAACTTGTTTCTGTGGTTAATTGGATTATTCCACATACATAGAACATTTTCTTTTCTATTTTGGACAAATTTAATTATTTATGAAAACCAAAGGTAGCTAAATAATTCCAACAATATTTTTCAGTGGTTTCAAATATTTCTTTTGAAACCTAAAATTTGTTGGTTTGAACCAATTATTTGATTTAAGGTAAATCCCATTGGCTAGGATTTCATGAAGGACATTTTGGATTCACTGATTCAAATTTGCCTTGAATTTGGTTTAATCTATGAGGGATTGGGTTAGATCATCCCCATTTCATGTTTAAGGGAAAAATTAACATGATGACATGATGCACATGCTGATGTTGATGCAAACAATTACAAGAAAATTCTAGGGCTGTGACACGGCGGGATGAAGAGAGGGAAGGAATGTAGCGAGGGCAAACCCTTGCGTACCAGCGGCACAATTATAGAGGCTAGGGACACCGGACGGCCATCAAATCGACGAGCTCGTCGACGTGGCGCCCTGGATGCGCGCCGTGCAGGAAGACGACGTTCCTCTCGCTCGCTGGGGGCTGGGCTGCGCAGGGAGCCCGAGCTGGGCTGCGGGGAGGGGAAGGAGGCCCAAGTGAGTCTCTCTCCCCCTCGAAAAACCCTTTTCTTATTAACTAACACAGCAAAACAAAACTAAAAGCCCAGTAAGTTTGGAGAAGAATTAAAGAGAAATAAAAATAGTTTTGAGATGCTGAAAATAGACTTGCTTTTATAAAATTGGTTTGAGGATTTTTAGAGAAAGTAAAATAATCTCATATTATTAGCATATTAATCTGTTTGGCAAAATATTAACATGCAAACATATTTAAACAGGTTTGAGAGCTAGTCCACAATTATGAACAGAATATTTAAGATAAGTGCAACATTTTTATTGGAATTAAGAAACAAGTTAAAATCACATGTTGCATTTATTTGAAAAGAGAAAGAGAGAGATGGCATAGTTGAGAAAATAGAGGAGAGGGTTCCTAACCAAGACAACACATGGGTACTAGCACACCAACACCACTCACAAAACATCACCACATATGGAAGCATGATGCAAATATGATGCACTTATGATAGGATGAACATGATGCCATGATGCAAAAACTCATGAAGAAAAATATATTACTCCAACCACAAGCACAACATGAGGGTTCCACATGAAATATTACAAAGGTTGGAAGGAATGCACTTGGGCGGTTACAGGAATGCATTGTGGAGTAGTTATTAGATGATGGGTTGCTAGAGTGATAGAAGCTTAAACCCTAGTTTATGTGCTACTTCGTAAGGGGCTGATTTGGATCCAAACGTTTAATACTATGGTTAGATTTTATCTTAATACTTTTCTCGTAGTTGCGGATGCTTGCGAGGGGGTTAATCATAAGTGGGAGGTTGTTCAAGTAAGAACAGCGCCCAAGCACCGGTCCACCCACATATCAAATTATCAAAGTAGCGAACACGAATCAAACCAACATGATAAAAGTGACTAGATGAAATTCCCGTGTACCCTCAAGAACACTTTGCCTATTATTAGAGATTGTTCTGGCCTATCCTTTGCCACAAAAGTATTGGGCTACCTTACTGCACTTTATTTACCGTTACCATTACTTGCTCGTTACCAATTATCTTGCTATCAAACTATCTCTTACCTACAATTTCAGTGCTTGCAGAAATTACCTTGCTGAAAACCGCTTGTCATTTCCTTCTGCTCCTTGTTGGGTTTGACACTCTTACTTACCGAAAGGACTACGATTGATCCCCTATACTTGTGGGTCATCAAGACTCTTTTCAGACGCCGTTTCCGGGGAGTGAAGCGCTCTTGGTAAGTGGAAATCGGTAAGGAAAACCTTATACTACGTGTTGAAATTTATTGTTACTTGCTACTATGGAAAACAATCCTTTGAGGGGTTTGTTCGGGGTATCTTCACCTTGACCGGAACCACAATTAGTTGCCCCTCAACCTACTGCACCTACTAAAAATGTTGGTTATGAAATTCCTTCGGGTATGGTAAAACAACTGCTTGCTAAACCTTATGCAGGAGATGGAACTGAACATCCTGATATGCACCTATTATATGTGAACGAAATTTGTGGATTATTTAAGCTTGCAGGTTTACCTGCAGATGAAGCTGAGAATAAGGTTTTCCCTTTATCTTTGAAGGGAAAAGCATTGACATGGTATAGGCTGTGTGATGATCTTGGATCGTGGAACTGGAATCGGTTGCAATTGGAATTCCACCAAAAGTTTTATCCCATGCATCTAGTTCATCGTGATCAGAATTATATATATAATTTTTAGCCTCGTGAAGGAGAAAGCATCACTCTATCTTGGGGGGAGGCTTAAGTCAATGGTATATTCATGCCCCAATCATGATATCCCGAGAGAAGTTATTATTCAGAATTTTTATGCTCGGCTTTCTCATAATGATCAATCCATGCTCGATACTTCTTGTGTTGGTTCTTTTATGAAGAAGACTATTGAATTTTCAAGTGGGATCTCTTAGAAATAATTAAACGCAACTCTAAAGATTGGGAACTCGATGAAGGTAATGAGTCAGGTATAAAGCTTGAGTTTGATTGTGTTAAATCTTTTATGAATATCGATACTTTTCACAAGTTTAGCACTAAATATGGACTTGACTCTGAGATAGTAGCCTCTTTCTATGAAGCATTTGCTACTCACGTTTATCTCCCTAAGTAGAAGTGGTTTAAATATCATCCCCTTATTAAAGAAGAAATTAAAGAAACGGTTATAGCTAAAGATCAAACCATCATTTACAATGTTGATCCAGTTGTGCCTACCGCTTATATTGAAAAACCGCCTTTCCCTGTTAGGATAAAGGAACATGCTAAGGTATCAACTGTGGTTCGCAAGAGTAATATTAGAGCACCTAAACCCCCTGAGAAAATTAAAGTTGAACCAAGTGTTGCTATGGTTAAATATCTCTTGGTAGAAAATATTGATGGGCATGTTATCTACTTCTGTGATGAAACTGCTAGAATCGCCAAACCTGATGAAAATGCTAAACATAGACCCATAGAGGGCATGCCTGTTGTCTCAGTCAAGATAGGAAATCATTGTTATCATGGTTTATGTGATTTGGGTGCTAGTGTGAGTGCTATTCCTTTTTCCTCATACCAAGAAATTATGAATGAGATAGCACCTGCTGAAAATAGAAGATATTGATGTTACTATTAAACTTACTAATAGAGACACCATCACACTGATGTGGCTTGAGACTGCGTCGGTATTTCCCCAAGGGGGAAGGGATGATGCACCACAGCGACGGTAAGTATTTCCCTCAGTTATGAAACCAAGGTTATTGTCAGTGTACAAAGAACCCGGGTATCTATTACCCAGACTTGTGCGCGGGCAACCCCCTGGAATCAGGTACAACAGCATCAAGGAGACAGAAAGCCAAAGGCTGAGGCCCCGGCAAGATCTTGCCGGGAAGGCTCAGGGCCCCGGCAAGCCCTACACCCGGCAAGACATCGCCACTGTTCAAGCGCGCTGCCCCAGGGCAACTACCAGCTTGTCTTTTAGCTATTGTCCTCCTGGGGGCGTGTCAGACGCTGACGGTGTGAGGCCTTAAGTGGTGCGATGGGATGGCTCCTTTTTCCATCCCCAAGAAAGGCAGGGACACCTCAACGGAGCATTAAATGCCCTTGTCCCAAGCCGTCAGGGTTAGGTATGATAAGCACTGTAGATACTTTACACCTCATGTAGTTACTGTGCGCCACCTTTGTACTTTGCCACTATTGGTGACCCCTTCGAGAGTATAAAAGGAGGCCCAAGGCATAGCTATAGGGGGATCAGATCTTTTAGAGCTCATTTTGCATGTGTAGTTGCTACTGTAGCGCTCCTAGAACTGAGCTAGAACACATCTAATACAACCAAGCAGGAGTAGGGTTTTACCCATCTTTGCGGCCCGAACCTGGGTTAAATCCCTCTGCGTTGATCGCTCGATCTGCTCTCTGTGCAAGCCTTCTTCCCCGCCGAATCATAAAGGGATCTTTGTGACCCCATAGGTGTCGTTTCCGACATCTTTGGTGCGCCAGGTAGGGGGACAGGTTGCGTGGACCTGATCCAGTGATCAGCGCGTCAGTTCTTCATCGTCTTCACCGCCATGGCCCCCAAGCGGAAGGGCCTCACGGCGGTTCGACCGTCCGCGTCCGCTGCGCCTGTGCTTACACACACGGGCGACGGTGTTGACACGGGTGGAGGAAGCAGAGATCCAGAGCTTCCACGACGCTCTGGTGATCAAAGCCTTGCAAGCGGCGTCGCCCGGGCCACTAGATCTAAAGGCGGAGCCGTGCTGCCAGCGGGCGGCGCGACCAACTCCAGGGACGGAAGGGCGCCTTCCAAGACACCCACGCCGGCGCACGTGCCGCGACCTTCCCAGGGTGTGCGCGATGACCATCGCCGCGACGTTGGTGGTCCCGGACGTCCCCATGGAAAATCTCCTGAGCATCATCCTCAGGATGCGCGAGGCCAACATGCACGTCCACGCGCTGATGGAAGTGGCGTACGGTCGCGAGACCGTGAGGTAGCTCCTTCCAACTTAGTTGGGAGTCAGAGCACTTCGCGCTCTTCGCACTTGTCGCCACCACCTACACGAGCAGAAGCGCTGGCGCGTGCGCAGCTGCTCCTGAACTTTCCTCCTGCTGCGGACAAGCTCGAAGAATGGAGATCCGCCATCCAGAGCCTCGTTGGCCTCGCCAACGAAGATAAGCCGGAGCAGGCAGAGCCTTCACGGCGCCGGTCCGTTGAGCCGACGCGTGTAGGTGGACAAAAGGCTGTGGGTGGTGCAACTACGGTGTACTCTCCATCACAGCGGCAGCAGCGGTCGCTGACCCGGCGGGTCGACACCCGTGATGATGATTCCACGGCGTCGTCCGATCCGCGAACGCGCCGGTATCAACGTCAAGTTCTTCGGGAGCGAGGCAAGGAAGACGCTCGAACCACCATCGAGCGGCGGCGGGAAGCACGCTACCAGTCCGACAAGTGCGCGGGGCCCACTGTAGACAAGTCAGCGCCGGGGTATCCTGTCAATCTACCTTACGAGGTGGGTTGTCCAGCGTTTACCTGTGAGCTGCGGCGAGTCCAGTGGCCCAGTTCCCGCACGTTCAAGCCGGAGGTCCCGGAGAAATACGATGGCAAGACACACCCGTCAGAGTTCCTGAGCGTCTACACCATTGCGGTGCAGGCTGCCGGGGGCCACGACGACAAGATACTTGCCAACTACTTCCCATTGGTGCTCAAGCCCAACATCAGGTCATGGTTGATGCATCTGCCAGAGAATTCCATCGCTTCTTGGGCAGATCTGTGCCATGAGTTTGTTGGCGCTTTTACTGGTGGTCATCAAGCTCCTGGCCAGGAGAGTGATTTGCATCTCATCCCCCAAAAGGAAGGCGAAACCCTGCGCAAGTCTATCTAGAGATTCAGCCGCATACATCACAACATTCCAGACGTTCATCCTGCCGCTGTCATCAGCGCGTTCCATCAGAACGTGCGCAACCGCAGGATGTGGGAAGAGCTGGCAATGAACAAGGTTAAGGATGTTGCCGAGCTTTACGCTCTGGTAGATAGGTGTGCGCGTGCTGAAGAAGGGAGGAGGCTCCCCGGCGAGGACGCTGGCGCGGGGGCCAATTCCGACGATGAAGACGCTGCTGCCCCGACAAAGAAGGGTCAGCGGCGCAACAGGAAGCGCAAGGGTAAGGCCGTGCTTGCTGTCGAAGGGTCCGGCAACCCCGGCACCGCCAAGAAGGCCAAGGTTGACGACCTCGGCAAGGATGTTGCCGGGTGCGCCTCCTGCCAGGCCTTGGCCGCTGCCGACAAGCCAGACGGCTCCGGCAAGCAGTATTGCAAGATCCACCGCACCAAGGGCCATGATCTCCAGGACTGCCGGCAAGTTGAGCAGCTTGTCGAAAAGCAGAAGGCCGAGTACGAGAGGCGAGATAAGGAGAAGGCTCAAGATGGCGCGGAGGGGTCCGTCAAGAAGCGCGGTGGCTGAGGAGGTTGCCGCGGCAAGGCCAAGCAACAAAAGGATCGGCCCGCTCGAGGCCGCGACAAGCAAGAGGGGGTGATGATGACATGGAAGAGGACTATGAATCCAGTGAGCAAGAGTTCCAGAAAGCGACGGACGCCATGTGCATTGACGGAGGCGCCTCGTTGCATTCTTCCCACCGCCAACTTAAACAGTGGGTGCGGGAGGTTAATGCGACTGAGCCATCTGTCGGCGCCTGAAAACCGTTGAGATGGTCCAACACGCCTATGATTTTCGACGTTGAGGATCACCCTGATCGTGTAACCGCGGTTGGGTGCTTGCCATTGTTGGTCTCACCAACGATCCGCAACCTCAAGGTGACGAAAATGCTAGTAGACGGTGGGGCCGGCCTGAATTTGATCTCACCCGAGGTCATCAAGAGACTGCAAATTCCTGATGGAGATCTCGAGGAGATGGGCTCGTTTCAAGGGGTCAATCCAGGAAGGAGTCAACCCAAGGGAAAGATCACGCTGCCGGTAACATTTGGCAGCGACCTAAACTTCAGAACAGAGAAGATTGTGTTTGACGTCGCCAAGATTCCATTGCCATATAATGGGATCCTTGGCCGCCCAGCGCTGGCCAAGTTCATGGCGGCATCACACTACGCCTACAATGTGTTGAAGATGCCTGGGCCAATAAGCGTTATCACCGTCAGCTCCGACAAGAAGGACGCGCTTATCTGCACCGATCGGCTCTACCGGGAGGCAGTTGCAGCATCTGTCGACAAGGCACTTGCCCCTGCCGCTGAAGCTCCCGGGGGGAGGAAGACCGGCAAGGCCTCTCGCACACACTCCGGCAAGCGCACCTCTTCGGAGTGCTGCGCTCCCGTTGAGGATGTGCCTGAGAGCTCCACCGGCAAGAGCAAGAAATCCAAGGCTGCTCCGCCAGAGACCAAGAAAGTGCCTGCCAAGGAGGACGGTATGGGAGGAACTTTCACTATAAGTTCCACCCTCGACAGCAAATAGGAAAGCGCGCTCGTTGCCTTCCTGCGGGCGAATGTCGATGTGTTTGCATGGCAACCATCTGACATTCCCGGTGTTCCTAGGTAGGTAATTGAGCACCACCTTGCCGTCTGTCCACATGCGCGGCCCGTCAAGCAGAAGGTCATGAAGCAAGCTTTGGAGCGGCAACAGTTTATTGCCGAAGAAATCAAGAAAATAGAAGCAGCAGGCCTGGTTAGACGAGTGCTCCACCCAACGTGGTTGGCCAATCTAGTCGTAGTGCGCAAGGCGAATGGCAAATGGAGGCTATGTATTGATTATACAGATATCAATAAAGCCTGTCCAAAAGATCCTTTTCCCTTGCCGCGCATCGATCAGATTGTGGACTCCACTGCCGGCTGCGACTTACTGTCATTCCTTGACGCCTATTCAGGCTATCATCAGATTTTTCATGTCCAAGGAAGACGAAGCTAAGACCGCATTTATCACCCCATGTGGTACGTATTGCTTTTTGCGTATGCCTTTCGGGTTGAAAAGTGCTGGTTCTATATTTGCAAGAGCAGTCCAGATTGGTTTTGAGCCACAGCTACATAGAAATATGGAAGCATATATGGACGATATAGTGGTCAAAACCAAGGACAAGGCAACGCTCATACCAGACTTAGAAGAAACTTTTGCAAATCTGTGCAAAATCAACTTGAAGCTCAACCCTGAGAAATGTGTGTTTGGTGTTCCATCCGGCAAGCTTCTCGGGTTCTTTGTATCTCAACGTGGAATTGAAGCAAATCCCGACAAGATCAAAGCAATTGAGCAAATCAAAGCGCCAAGACGTGTCAAAGATGTGCGCCGTCTTGCCGGCTGCGTTGCTGCTATGAGTAGGTTCATCTCAAAATCTGCTGAGCGCACCCTGCCCTTCTTCAAAATTTTGAAGAAGGCAGGTCCAATGAAATGGACTCCGGAAGCGGAGGCAGCGCTGCAGGATTTGAAGAGGTACCTCTCCTCTTCGCCAGTACTAGTCGCGCCAAAACCACAAGAGCCGCTGCTGCTATATCTAGCGGCAACAAATCAAGTGGTGAGTGCTGCGTTAGTGGCGGAGAGAGAAATTGATGAAGAAGCAGCACCAACAGCAGGACCGCCAAGTGACGAGCCAAGGTCTTCCCCGGCAGAGTCTGGCGCCGACAAGGTTGAGTCTGCGCAGTCAAGTCAAGCGATACAGAAAAAGAAGATGGTGTAGCGTCCAGTCTATTTTGTCAGTTCCCTTCTGCAGGGGGCTAGGTCGAGATATTCTGGTGTGCAGAAGCTGCTCTTCGGCCTTCTTATGGCCTCGAGGAAGCTGCGCCATTAGTTCCAAGCACACGAGATCACCGTTGTCACTCGCTTTCCTTTGCAACGGATTTTGCGGAATCCAGAAGCTACCGGCAGAATTGTGGAATGGGCTTTGGAATTATCAAGCTTTGGTCTCAAGTTTGAGAGTACTTCGACTATTTAGAGCAGAGCCTTGGCGGAGTTCATTCCAGAATGGACCCCAACGCCAGATGAAGAAGTTCCAGAGTCAACTCTCCCCGGCAAGGAAGCAAATCAAGAGTGGGTTATGTACTTTGATGGGGCTTTCTCGCTGCAAGGCGCCGATGCTGGCGTGCTGCTTGTCGCAACCACCGGAGAGCACCTCAAGTATGTAATTCAAATGCATTTTTCCCGGGAGAGGTCAACAAACAATACTGCCGAATATGAAGGTTTGCTTGCCGGTCTCAGGATCGCGGCAGACCTTGGAATCCAGAAACTTATCGTCAGGGGTGATTCTCAGCTTGTCATTAGGTAAGTCAACAAACATTATCAAAGCCCGTTGATGGAATCTTATGTAGATGAAGTGAGAAAGTTGGAAGAGCGTTTTGACGGTCTGCAAATGGAGCACGTCCCTCGTGCAGATAATAGCATTGTCGATGACCTGTCGAAGCGCGTTGCCCTTAAGCTGCCTGTGGAACCAGGTACCTTTGTGCTCCGACTCACTCAGCCATCCGTGACACCATCAATAGGACAAGAGAAAAGAAGAAAGTTGAGTTTCGGCAAGTACTTCCCGGCAGAGCTCCCAGAAGCCGCCGGTAAGGAAGTTGCCGGGAACAACGCCAAGCTTGCCGGTGAGCGACAGGCTCCAGCAGGGTCTCAGGCTCTTGCCGTCGAGAAAAACGCTCCCGCCAAGCTTGCCGGGGAACGGCAAGATACGGCAGGGTCTCAGGCCCTTGCTGTCGTGACAACTGCTCCCGCGGCAGAAGATTTGCCTTTAGTCCTTGCCATCGAGCCTCAGGCTCCAGCATGGGCATAGCACATCGTCCATTTCCTTCAGATAGGAGAACTCCCTGAAGAGCAGGAAGAAGCAGAGAAAGTAGCCCGTCAGTCTAAAATGTACTAGTTTGTGGACAACGTCCTGTACAGAAAGAGACCGAACGGTGTGAAATTGAAGTGCATTCCTCGGGAGGATGGACTGGAGCTGTTGGCAGAGATACATGGAGGCATATGTGGCTCCCACATAGGATCAAGAGCACTTGCCGGCAAGGCGTTCCGGCAAGGTTTCTTTTGGCCCACTGCCCTCCAGGATGCAACTGCGCTAGTAACCAGGTGTGAAGCATGCCAGTTTCATTCAAAGAAGTTACATCAACCAGCTCAAGCTCTTCAGACAATCCCTTTATCCTGGCCATTTTCGGTCTGGGGGCTCGACATCTTGGGCCCTTTCCCCCGTGCTACCGGGGGCTTTGAGTACTTGTACGTTGCAATCGACAAGTTCACAAAGTGGCCGGAGGTGGAAGCAGTGAGGAAGGTGACAGCACAGTCAGCCGTCAAGTTCTTCAAAGGAATAGTTTGCCGCTTTGGTGTACCCAACAGGATCATCACTGACAACGGCACACAGTTCACCAGCAACACCTTCATGCAGTATGTCCAAGACATTGGCGGCAAGATTTGTTTTGCTTCTGTTGCTCACCCAAGGAGTAACGGCCAAGTGGAAAGGGCAAATGCTGAGGTGCTGCGTGGTCTCAAGACAAGAACTTTCGACAAGCTGCGCAAGTGCGGAAGGCGCTGGATTGATGAGTTGCCAGTGGTTCTTTGGTCAATCAGGACGACACCGAATCGAGCCACCGGCCGGACACCCTTCTCCCTAGTATATGGGGCGGAAGCAGTTCTCCCCACGGAACTCACATACGGGTCACCTCGAGTGCTCGCTTATGATGAGCTTGAGCAAGAGCAGCTGCGGCAAGATGACGCGTTGCTCCTTGAGGAAGATCGTCTACAGGCTGCTGTGCGAGCTGCAATCTACCAGCAAGCTTTGCGCCGCTATCATAGCTGCAAGGTTCATGCCCGGAGTCTTGAGGAAGGCGACCTTGTTCTTCGGCGCGTTCAGTCGGCCAAGAATTCCAACAAGTTGACGCCGAAGTGGGAAGGCCCTTATCGGGTAGTACGAGTCACCAGGCCTGGCGCAGTCCGCCTGGAGACCGAAGACGGTATTCCGGTGAGCAATTCCTGGAATATCGAGCATCTTCGTAAGTTCTATCCATAAGGCGCGGTTGCCGGGTCTCCCGGCAACCCCTTTTGTACAAGTCTTGCCGCTGTAGCATGTAATCCTTTGTACAAAGCCAGGCGCAGACCCTGTGCGTAGCTGAATAAAGCTTAAGTGTTTTACAATTCTTGTTGATTTACATGTTTATTTACGTACATGTTTATCTGAGATATTGTGTTACACTTATTCCCGGCAAGTGCTAACGAACCGCCAAGGTTCCATACCTCTATTTTCTCTTCTTTCTTTTTCTCAAAGGGACAAAAGGTTACCTCGCGTGCAGCTTTGCCGGGGGGTAGGATGGTGGTATGGATACCAACATGCGACGTTCAAGGAAATCAGTTTGCCAGAAGAAATGCAACAACGAAAAGCTAAGTTGCCAAAACTTTGCATGGATTTTTGTTTTGTTGTTCCCCTTGAACAGTTTCAACTTATGTATGGAAAACCTGCACGCGAAGGAACCTTGTTGTGAATTGGTTGCGCCCTTATCCTGTTTCGAGTCCGCTCAACAGTTTAGGTGGCTGCACTAAGAGCACCAAGGTCTCTTGCCGGCAGCGGCCCCGCCAGCAGGCTGCTAAAGTCCCGCACCTAGCGCTCGCGGCAAGGGTATGCGCACTGGCAAGTTTCCAGTTAAGCGTAGGGCAAATACATACAAAAAGAAATTAAGCAAAGGGGAATAACATAGCATTTGTCCCGAACATAGCAAGTTATATTACAATAAAAGCTGCCGCGATTCTAACATAAGGCAATGTTGTCTTTGGCATGAAATGGCGGCGGCAAAGAAGTAAAGCAGCTAATCCCTGCGATCGCCTTCGACCCTCTTGACCCGGCTTACCCTGTCGATGATGGGTGCGACAAGCTCTTCTGCTGCCTTGAGGTCCGCATCCTTCGACAGGTGGTCGAAGACGTTGGCGAGGTTGATGCTGGGATTCCTGAACACCACCTTGACGAGCACCTTGCGAAGGACGTCCTGGCAGAGCTTGCACGACTCGCTGGCCAGATAAGCTGTTCGGTTAGAATGGAGCTGCTCCAAAGCTTCAAGCACGTGGTCGAAGAACATGGTCAGCTTGGCGCTCGGGGGCATCCTGTCATCAAGAGGCTCCCTGTAATCTTCCAAGCCCATGGTAGACAGTTGCGCGGCAAGGTTCCTCGCGATGACTACAAGCTTCTCGGTCCAGATCTCCATGCCTCGCACATAGTCATTGTGCTCGAGGGCAGCGCTCTTGAACAACTCCTGTTCATTCTGGAGGTCTTTGGTCAGGGCCTTCTCGTGAGCTTCCGCGGTTTCAAGGGACTCCGTCAGCTTGGTCAGCTTCAGCTTCAGATCAGTGATAGACTCGTTGGCTGTGGAGAGCTCCTTGGACTTGTCAGAGACGGCGACCTGCGCCTCCGCCAGACTGTGAAGAGTTTTGTCTCTTTCGGTCTCGAGCATTGAGACCTTCTTGCCGTGTTCCTCAAGCTCTGTGTCCAGCTTCTTCACCTTCTCGGCAAGCTCGTCCTTGGCGGCCTCTGCAGCCCTGGCGGCATCGATGGCCTCCTTCAGCTTGCCGGCATGATCTACAGCTAGAGCTTTCAGCGCTTCCTCATGCCTCTGCTCTAGCTCCTGGGTCCGCCGCGCGGCAAGGTTCTCAACTTCCTTGTCCTTGGCACGGAGCTTGTCGGTGAGCGCCTTCTCGCGCGCGGCAAGGTCATCCTCATGAGATTCAAGCCCGACGCGGAGTTCTCTTAGGCGTGCTTCTTCATCAGTGATCCGTCGCTTGGCGTCCTCCTATGCCTTCTCGATAACAGATTGCTTCAGGAGGAGCTCTTCCCAGTTCTGGCTCAATTGTTGTTAGCCCTCCTTCAACCCTTGGACGGCCTCAGCATACCACTCTTGGGTCTCCTTGACGCGCTCTTGGAAATTCACCTCTGTTGCTTCAGCAATGGCGGCCCGGGAGTCTAGCTTCTCCTTGCGGGCGCGATGGAGGGCCTGGAGCTTCTGGTAGTTGTTGTTTATTGCCTGGAGGAGTTTCTCTTCCTCGGGTCTGCTGCTGCCGGTGCTAGGTTCATCCACAATCTCAAGCCCGGCAGTGGTGACGACTTCCTCAAAAGTCTCTCCTTCGATTGGCGCCCTGATGCTGGCTGCCCCTGGAAGGCTAACGAACAGGTTATCGCCGACCTTGAGGTATTTGCGGGAAGAGGGAGCTTCAGATGTTGGTGGTTGCTCGTTGGCGGCCGCCTCATCGGCAGCCGGGGGCTCCGGGGCTGGCTCAGCACTATGCGCTCCTGCGGCAGGAATGTCATCAGTGCGTCCGCCGGACTCCTTGTCGGCCCTCTCAGCAGACTCTTCGGTGGCCTTTCCTTGTGCGGCCCTGGCGGCCTCAGCGGCAGCGGCCTTGGCGGTTTCGGCGGCCTCGGCGGCAGCGCTCTCGGCGGACTCCTCAGCGGCAGCGTCCCTGGCGGTGTTCTCGATGACAGCATCGACATCCATGTCTTCCGGCGAGGGGATGTCTGAAAGCCAAAGGAATAAAACAAAATGGGGATAAGGAGGAAGTTCAAGAAGACAAAAAAAGAAAGATAAAGTAATAAGTACTCCGAAGCGGATGATTTACCTACATCAGCCTACTGGGGAGTAGGTTCTCCCCTCCCGCCAACATCAGTTGCCGGCGCAGAGCTGCCGGAACCTCCGCCTGCTGGCTCCTCCTCGTCGCGATAGGGCGCGCTGGGGGAAGTCCTGGCCGGAGACGCATCCCTGGGCGACGTGGTTGACGGAGGCGGCATATCAGGGATGAGCTCCGATGATTCTCCTTGTCGCTGCTCTCCTCCTACACTCCCGGTGATGTCAGCAGTAAAAATGCACACCCCGGCACTTGCCAGCGGAAAGTGAGTAATAGACTCACGCTGGGGGCTTCGCCGGGGGCTAAGTCGGGGACTGCATCGCGGGCTGGGCTCCGGGCTGACGGAAGCCGTTTCTGGTGCACCTGAGGTGCTTGCCAGCGGCTCCTCGTCCATTGAAGTCTTTGCCCTCTTCGCCATCCTCTGCGCCAGAGTTTCTGCATCCCTGCGGAAACAAGTTAAGATGAAGCAAATGAGTTAAAGCAAATCAGAAATTCAGAAGATAAAGGGTGCGGCAAGCTCCTTACTCCTCTTATTCTCCCGAGCTAAGAGCAGAGAGGTCGAAGGCGACTTCCACCATCATGGCCGGGGGAGGAGGTGGAGGGGTACTTCTGGGTCGCTTGGCCGTGGCAGGCGCAGGTCACTGAGGAGCTTCTTGTCGCTGCGTCTACTTGAGGAAGGTTGGTGGACCGGGGCCCCAGAGGCGGCGCCTCGAAGGACGCGTCTGCTCCTTGACCTGAGAGTCGGGGCCTCCTCGAGCAGTCCCTCCTCCTCGACTGTGTCTTCAGTAGGATGGTCCCCGGCAGACGTACCGCCCTATTCCTCAACAGTTTCACCCTGCCCGACAAGATTTTCGTCCGGCAGCGTCTCCTCTTCGCTGGACTCCGTTTCCGCGAAGCCAGCGCTGCCGGTCTCATCGGCAAGACCCGCCTCCACCACCCTGCCGGTGATGTACTCTACTTCCCTTTCAGTGGTGGCGCGGACGAAGTCCTCCTCTGTGCAGATTGGCCTTTCCGTCAGGCCATCAAAAAATTGTTGCACCTCGTCTTCGGAAGGCACAATCCAGCGCTCGTCAACACTGTGGGCATCCAGTACCGGCATCATAGCAAGGATTGGGCCCAGAGAAGAGTTGTTGCACAAGGGAACTACGCTTGCCGGCAGATCGCGCACCAGTGCGCTCCTGAACAATTTTTGGCAGAGAGATGCCTGCTGCATAAGTTTCAAATTATTATCCAGCCCGGGGCGCAGCCTCATGATGTCTGCCGCATTCTTGAACTGCCAAGCCGGCCTCCCTTTGTTCTGCAAAGGGGCAATGCGCCGGCGGAGGAAATCAGCACCCATCATATCTACTGAAAGCCCGGCAGCCTTTAGGCGGAGGATCCTTGTCGTCGCAACTATAAGCTTGGCATCCTCAGGATCGAGGGCACTCCAGTCATTGTTGTGGGCTATCTTCGTCTCCCGCGGCAGGCAGAAAGATTGGACTTCTTTTTCTTCCGTCTCCCGAACCCAGCACCATCTGCCTCGCCATTCCTCCCACTTCCGGCAGTAGGCCCCCTCTGGATAGACCTCTTTGGTTCCTGTCCGTGGGATCCAGGAGACGGAACCAGAAAGGGCCTCGCCTGTCTCGATTCGAGGAATGAAGTAATGGCGGAAGAGGGCAGTGCCAGGATTCACTCCGACAAAGTTTTCGCAAAGATGGGCGAAAACAGACATGCACGTCATGGCATTCGGCGTAAAATCTAAGAGCTGAAAGCCATAGGTGTGCGTGATATCTTTGAAGAAATCGGAGAAAGGGGGATAGAGTCCGCAGTAGAAGTAATCGGCAAAAAAGTGGTATTTCATTGGATTAGCCTCAGCAAGACCTGGACTCACGCGAGTGGCGGGGTGCGCCGTCGTCTCCGCCGCCCACATGAACTGGTACTCCTCCTTCAAGGTCTCCGTGTCAAGCCCTGGCGCGAAGACGACGTGATCCTTCCGCATCGCCGCCATCTTGCTCTCCGCCGCCTTCTTGCCCTTGCCTGCCTTGGGCAGCATGACGGCTATGGAGGCCGGAGAATGAGAACGGCGAAGGTGTGGAAGCGGCGAGGGGGTGGAGAAAAGCTCTGTTTTGGGAGGAAGACGGTGGCGGTTCCTAGATCGGAAGAGGCAAGAGGTAAATGAGCCGCGGCCCTGCAGATTCCTTTTTATGGGGAAAGCGCGGGGCTGCCTCTTTACTAAAATAATGATGGAATACCTCGCGAGCGTGCTGCTGCAACGGTCGCGTCGCGCACGTCTCCCACTTCCCGCATTTAATGGGCATCGTGGGTAGCACAGTAAAGGAATGATTACAGACAGTAATTTCTGCCACGCGTGCCCGCACACTGTTTGGGCCTGGCCCAACGACGCCGCACGCTCGCGTCTGGCCCAGGCCCGGGGGCTCCCGTGTCGGTGCACTTGTGCACGGGCCCGTCGGGGCTATACCTGCGACAAGACTTGTCGGGGTGCTTGTGGCAAGGCCTGTCGGGGTGCTTATGGCAAGGCTTGCCGGGGACGCTCGGGCGGTTGAAGATACATCTGCGGCAAGCGTAAGATCACAAAGTCAAGAACCCCAAGTTGGAGATCAACAAGATAGCAGTGGGACGTCTGCAACGAATGGAAGCAAGAACAAGAATGAGTGCATGAATCGAGCATCGCCCTCACGGCACCCTTTAAGGGAAAGTCTCGGGGGCTGGCTCTTCATCGCGCGGCGCGGTGCTTTCTCCTTAGGCCCGCGGCTCTTGTCGATATCCCGTTTTGTTCGTCCACATCATCGACAAGGTCAAAATTCGGCAAGACCTCCGGCAAGCGCACCTCTTCGGTGTGCTGCGCTCTGGTCGAGGACATGCAAAAAAACTTCCCGGCAGGATACTTGTCGGGGGGACAGCAAGAGACAAAGATACATGCAAGGGCAAAAGATTCTCAAACAAGATTTTTTTTAAAGATAGATACCCAGTGCATTTCTTCTTGAGATATCCAAGGACTACATTGGGTACAGTTTGATACATCAAAAGAGTTTTACTACTGTGACGCGGCGACCGATCCGGGAACAAGGTCTCGCGGATGGAACGTTGGGACCTAACTACGGCGCCAAGCGTGCCTAGTCAGAGTCCTCGTTCTTCATGCCGATGACGATGTCCTCGTCGTCGCTGTCGCTGGAGGAGTCGAAGTCGCTGTCGCTTGAGCTCTCAGCGCAGCACTCCAGGCGAACGCCGGTCGCCCCGAAGAACCTCACAGAGAGGGTGTCGGAGTCGATGAGCTTAAAGTGGAGTAGCTGCCCGGGGGTGAGGCCCCGGGAGCGGGCGAACGATTTCCATCCCCGCGTCAGGAACATGGCGCTTCCGGGGGTGAGGTCGACCGCCACCCACCAGGGGCCGTTGTTGCAGCCGTCTGCCCGGAGCCACAGGCCGCGCGTCCGGCTTCTCTCTATGGCTCTTGCAAAGGGGTCGGGGAGGCGCAGCCAGCTCCGGAGCCGGCGTGGAAGGACCACGACGAACTCCCGCACCTCCTCCCCCGCGTGGGGCTACGGAAGAGGCGTGCTGCTACGACCACCACGCCCCGCCGGAGCCGTCCTCACGAGGCCTCGGGATGCAGACCTGATGCGGGAGCTTGGACCCGCCATCGTCACCACCACGCGCGCTGGGGTCCGAGGGCTGCTCCTCGTAGCGCTAAGGGAACCCCGGGTGCGGCCGCGTCCTCTCACCATCTTGGGGCGGCGCAGCGAAGGAGGTGGCGAAAGACAGAAGGAGAAAAAAAATCAAGCAGCAGGAGAGTGGAAGATTGCGGATGGGCGGAGCCCTCTTTCCCTCACCCCCCTTTTATAAGGCTAGATGCTGGAGGAGGAGGGAGGCCGACTCTTCGTAGTCCTGGACAACATGTGTCACCCGAGGCGTGACATTCGAGACGTTAATGTGGAAGCGAGCGGGCGCCGCCCTGTTCATCGTTTCTCCTCCCGAGGAAGAAGGCGGACCGCCTCGCTCCGATGCACTCAAGACCTGCAGTTACTGTGCGTCGTGGCAAAAGTCATCAACCGCCATCATTGCTATGGCCACGTGTGCCCGCGCACTATTTTGGGCCTAGCCCAACAGCGCCGCGCGCGCATGTATGGCCCAGGCCCGGGGGCTCCTGTCAGTGTACAAAGAACCAGGCGCAGGCAACCCCCTGGAATCAGGTACAACAGCATCAAGGAGACAGAAAGCCAAAGGCTGAGGCCCCGGCAAGATCTTGCTGGGAAGGCTCAGGGCCCCGGCAAGCCCTACACCCGGCAAGACTTCGCCACTGTTCAAGCGCGCTACCCCAGGGCAACTACCAGCTTGTCTTTTAGCTGTTGTCCTCCTGGGGGCGTGTCAGACGCTGACGGTGTGAGGCCTTAAGTGGTGCGATGGGATGGCTCCTTTTTCCATCCCCAAGAAAGGCAGGGACACCTCAACAGAGCATTAAATGCCCTTGTCCCAAGCCGTCAGGGTTAGGTATGATAAGCACTGTAGATACTTTACACCTCATGTAGTTACTGTGCGCCACCTTTGTACTTTGCCACTGTTGGTGACCCCTTCGAGAGTATAAAAGGAGGCCCAAGGCATAGCTACAGGGGGATCAGATCTTTTAGAGCTCATTCTGCATGTGTAGCTGCTACTGTAGCGCTCCTAGAACTGAGCTAGAATACATCTAATACAACCAAGCAGGAGTAGGGTTTTACGCATCTTTGCGGCCCGAACCTAGGTAAAATCCCTCTGCGTTGATCGCTCAATCTGCTCTCTGTGCAAGCCTTCTTCCCCGCCGATTCATAAAGGGATCTTTGTGACCCCATAGGTGTCGTTTCCGACAGTTATCGAACCAGAAGGAGGATCACCACCACCCAATAAGCAGCACCTTCACACAAACAAGAAATACTTGCAACCCGACGTGAAAGAGAGGTTGTCAATCTCTTTTCGGTAAAAAGATAGATTAGGTGGTGATAGATAGGAGGGATAGATCTCTCAAGAACACAAAATAAAAAGAGCAAATAAATATGCAGAAATATGTTTTTGGGTTTTTGGTTTTGTAGATCTGAAAACAAAGATGCAAAAAGATAGACCGGAAAGATAGACCGGAAAACAAAGACTCCCCTAGGGTTTTTGGAATATTTGGGAATTTATAGGCATAAGAGGCGGTGGAGAGGGGCCACGAGGAGGGAACAACCCATCAGGGCGCTCCGGGGCCCCTTGGCGCGCCCTGGTGGGTTGTGGTCTCCTCGGCCCACTTCTCTGGTACTTCTTTGGCCCACTGGGTATCTTCTGGTCCAGAAAAAATCTCCAAAAATTTTTGTCGCGATTGGACTCCATTTGGTATTGATTTTCTGCGAAGTAAAAAACAAGCAAAAATAGCAACTGGCACTTTGGCACTATGTCAATAGGTTAGTCCCAAAAAATGATATAAATCTGTTATAAAATGATTGTAAAACATCCAAGAATGATAATATAACAGCATGGAACAAGGAAAAATTATAGATACATTGGAGACGTATCAGCATTCCCAAGCTTAATTTGTACTCGTCCTCGAGTAGGTAAATGATAAAAGCAGAATTTTTGATGTGGAATGCTGCCTAACATGTTCATCATATTCTTTTCTTTTGTATAGCATGGACATTTGGACTTCTAAATGATTCAAAGCAATAGTCTAGTTTGAACATAATGACTTCAATACTCAAGCATGTAAACAAGCAACCATGTCTTTCAAAATATCAACACTAAAGAAAGTTAGACCTAGCCCATCATGCTCAATCATTGATCCATTCTTGAAACACAATCAAATATTAGCTATGCCCAATGCTCAAGTATGATCATAGTGCCCCCTAGTTGGTGCTTTATAAGAGAAGATGGAGACTCAAAGAAAAAATAAAAATTGCATAAAGTAAATAGATAGGCCCTTCGTAGAGGGAAGTAGGGATTTGTAGAGGTGCCAGAGCTCAAGGTTTAAATTGAGAAAGAAAAATATTTTGGGTGGCATGCTATTCGTGTCAACGAAAATGACAAAGTAGCTCACAAAACTTTCCATGCTAGATATATCATAGGCGGTTCCCAAACAGAAAATAAAGTTTATTCCTTTTTCCACCAAACTTTCACTTTCCATGGCGGGCCATATCCACGGTTGCCTTCCATACCAACACTTTCCAAGGAATTTATTATTTTGACAACGTAAAGTAAATATTTTTTTTCTTTTTCATTTCGGGAATGGGCATCCCTATTACCGCCGCACTCTCATGCAATGACAAGTGAATAAACACTCATCTTGAGAATAACACATCTAGCATGGAAAAATATTGGACACTCCCCACCGTTTCATGAGCGGTACGAGCACACAAAAGAGAAAATTTATTTTGAAAATTTAGAGATGGCACATACAAATTTGCTTGGAACGGCATAGAAATACCGCTCATAAGGCAAAACTTGGTTTAAGGATTTTGGATGCACAGGTAGTATTTGTACTTGGTACAAATGGAGGCTAGCAAATAGATTGAGAAGCAACCAAACCAGAAAACGAAAATTCACATAAGCGAGCATTGAGCATAACTAACACCGAATAATGCACCATAAGTAGGATATAACTTCATGGCATAACTATTGACTTTCGTGCATGCATAGGGAATCACAAACCTTAACACCAATATTCCTACTAAAGCACAATTACTCACTAACATGACTCACATATTACTATCATCATGTTTCAAAACTATTACAAAGAATCAAGTTTAATTTGACCAATGATCTTCATGAAAGTTTTTATTATATCCTCCTTGGATATCTATCACTTTGGGACTAATTTCATATATTGCCATTGCTTTTTGACAAGCTCAAACAAATTTAAGTGAAGCACGTGAGCATAAAGATTTCATCTCTCAAAAAGGTATAAGTCAAGCATGAGAGGATTTCTTCAAAATTTACTAACTCTCAAATTAATCTAAGTGAAGGATGAGAGTATTTCTACAAAAAAATAATCCAAGCACACCGTGCTCAAAAAGATATAAGTGAAGCACTAGAGCAATTCTATAGCTCAAAAAGTTTAAGTGAAGCACATAGAGCAATTCTAACAAATGATAGCATGATTTTGGATTTCTCAAATAGGTGTGTTCAGCAAGGATACAAGTGACAAACTAACAAGCAAAACAAGCAAAGATACAAGACGCTCCAAGCAAAACTCATGATATGTGACGAATAAAAATATAGCTCCAAGTAAAATACCGATGGTCGTTAGAAGAAAGAGGGGATGCCACTCAGGGGCATCCCCAAGCTTAGTTGATTGTTTCTATTTGGATATATCTTGGGGGTGTGGTAGCATCCCCAATCTTAGGCTCTTTTCACTCCTTATTCCTTCATCCATCGTGATCTCACCCAAAATTTGAAAACTTCAATCACACAAAACTCAACAAAATCTTCATGAGATCCGTTAGTATAATAAAGCAAATCACTAATTTTGGTACTGTTGAAAACATATTCATATTTTATTATTGCATTATACCTACTGTATTTTAACTTTACCATGGCTCATACCCTTCAATATAACCCATAGATTCATCAAAACAAGCACACAATGCAACGAAAACAGAATCTGTCTTAAACAGAACAGTCTGTAGTAATCTGTACTCTAACAATACTTATGAAACTCTAGAAAGTCTGAAAAATTTGGACAACTTAAGGAATTTGTATAGAAACACTGTGTTAAAATTTCATCTCAAGATTGTGTTCCAGAAAAAAATGAAAATTCATATACTGGACACAAAGTTTCTGTTTCAGATTCAGCATCGCTTCTACTCATCCTATGAATCATCCTAAAGGCTTTACTTGGCACAAACACTAAATAAACCATAAAAACACAATCATAACAGAGGCATAATTGTTTCAACACTCAAAAACATAAAGTAAAAATAAAAAATAAATTTATTCATTGGGTTGCCTCCCAACAAGCGCTATCGTTTTACGCCCCTAGCTAGGCATAACGCATAGATTCAAGTATTGTCATCTTTGGTTTTGGATCCATAGGATGCCCTCATGATTGATTCATATGGTGGATTAATTCTTGTTCTAGGTAAGTGTTCCATACCCTTTCTCAAGGTAAATTGAAAACGAATATTACCTTCTTTCATATCAATCACGGCACCTATAGTGCGTAAAAACGGTCTACCAAGTATAATGGGACAAGACGGATTGCAATCAATATCAAGCACAATAAAATCTATGGGCACATAGTTCCTATTTGCAAGAATAAAAAATTAATTAATTCTTCCCAAAGGCTTTTTAATAGTAGAATCCGCCAAGTGCAAATTAAGAGAACATTCTTCAATATTGGTGAGACCAAGCACATCACATAGAGATTTCGGAATCGTGGAAACACTAGCACCCAAATCACACAAAGCAAAGCACTCATAATTTTTAATCTTGACTTTAATGGTAGGTTCCCACTCATCATGTAATTTTCTAGGAATAGAAATCTCCAACTCCAACTTTTCTTCGAAAGATTTCATCATGGCATCAACGATATGTTTAGTAAAAGCTTTATTTTGCTCATAAGAATGGGGTGAATTCAACATGGATTGCAGCAAAGAAATACATTCAATTAAAGAGCAACTATCATAATTAAAGTGTTTGCAATCCAAAATAGTGGGCACATCGCTAGGTAAAGTTTTGAGCTCTTCAAACCCACTTTTATCAAAACTTTCATCAGGATTTTCACCCTCCAAATTATTGGGACGCCTTCTAGCTAAAGTTAAATCTACTTCAGTCCCTTTATCATCAATATTAATATTACTAAACAAGGAATCAATAGAAGAAACACCAATCACTTTAAGATCTTCATCTTTTTATGAAGGCAATCACTAGAAAATGACTTTTCTAAGATTTCTCTTTTAGCTCTAAGCATAACGATTCTTTTCTTACTTTCATCCATAGAGACATATAAAGCTTTAATTGATTCATCAATCTTAGGCACAAAAGCTTTCAACTTGAGATTTTCAACATCATGAGAAATTCTATCAATGCTTCTAGACATATCATCAATCTTATTCAACTTTTCTTCTATCGTAGTATTGAAATCCTTTTGCGCATTGATAAATTCTTTAATATTACTCTCAAGATCAGAGGTGTTCCTATTATTATTGTAAGATGGATTACCATAGGAATTACCATAATTATTGGAGGAATTTTTAAGAAAAGGCCTAGGATTAAAATTACCTCTATAAGCATTGTTATTGAAATTGTTTTGCGAGACAAAGTTCACATCTACGGAATCATTATTTTGCTCAATCAAGGTAGACAAAGGCACATCATTAAGATCAATAGGAGCATTTTTACTAGCAACCAATTTCATCAAAGCATCAACCTTATCACTCAAAGTACTAATTTCTCAACCGAATTAACTTTCTTACTAGTAGGTGCTCATTCGGTATGCCATTGGGAATAATTAGCCATGATATTATCTAGCAATTTAGTAGCTTCACCCAAAGTGATTTCCATAAAAGTACCACCCACGGCGGAATCTAAAAGATTTCTAGAGACAAAATTCAACCCCGCATAAATTTTTTGTATGATCATCCAAAGATTTAAACCATGAGTAGGACAATTTCTTAGCATCAACTTCATTCTTTCCCAAGATTGTGCTACATGTTTATGCTCAAGTAGCTTAAAATTGATGATTTGTGTCCTAAGGGAAAAAAAATTCGTGGGCGGAAAATACTTAGTGATAAAAGCATCCTTGCACTTATTCCAAGAATCGATACTATTGCGAGGCAAAGAGGAAAACCAAATTTTTGCACGATCCCACATGGAAAAAGGAAATAATTTCAACTTCACAATATCATTGTCCACATCTTTTTTCTTTTGCATATCACACAATTCTACGAACGTGTTTAGATGGGACGCGACATCCTCATTAGGATTATCGGCAAATTGATCTTTCATGACAAGATTCAACAAAGCGGCATTAATATCTGTCGGCGCTCTGGGAACGGGGGTACCCAGACTTGCCTGCCTACGGGCCGGGGCGTGGCCCACTTCAACAGCCTGGTATGGCCCGGTGCAGCATCACTAAAGACAAGGCCCCCGCGGGAGCCCCACCGTCGCGAGGAGGACGACGCCAAGACCCCCGGAGGGAGGAGGCCTCCCCAGGTTACCTCCCGAGGGGCGGAGATCTCTATGCTGCGCCCGGCCCCACGAGGTCGGAGGTGACGCAGGCCGGGCCAGGCGGGCACAGGCATGCCCAGAGAAGAAAGCTTCCCCTTTGGTGTAAAGGAGGCAAGGACGTACGCCGGTTCCCAAGACAGCCCCCCAAAGGTTCCCATTCCGGTGCAACAAGACCAGGACCGCGAGCCCCGCAGGACGGACGTCATCGCCGAGCCCACCTCTGCATCACCACCAACTACTTTGCAGGCGAAGACTACCTTTCGTCAGGATAAGGTGTACTCCTTGTCCCCCTTTGAAATTGGCGTTGTGGGATCCCTTCCCACCAATGCTATAAGGGAAGAGGACCCGGGCCATTATAAATAAAGACTAGCCGTCACCATAGAGGAAGACAGATCGAAAACCACCCGAGCGCCCTTGCGAGGTTGCTCACCACTGTACTAGTTCATCCGCCAACCTCCTCGTGAGGCAATCCACCCAAAGCAGGAGTTGGGTTTTACGATTCACAGCGGCCCGAACCTGGGTAAATCTGCGTGTTAGTCTTCTTCCCTGTGAGTCAGTGACTTCGATTCGACGAGGCTGTGGGGCTGTGAGCTTGAGGCCGAAGATAGTGGGATCTTCGCACACGCCCCTGGGTTCGAACCTCTTTGGGTTTTGCGGAGCCTGAAATCCGACATTTGGCGCGCCAGGTAGGGGGCATGTCGGAATCCTTCCGCGAGCTTCACCTCGCCTCCGCTCACCGCTCCCATCGCCGAGCGCCGGGCCGCTCGCGTTGCTCGGTCGACGCCTGTGGGCCATAGCGCCCTGCGCCACCTCCCCCCCCCCCCGTCGGCAGACGTCATCGCCAGCCCGGCCTTCAACGGACGCCGGGGCCCGCCGCCCTCATCCATCGCGCGGCGCGGAATGGTCGCCCGGACTCCCTCGCACATTCACGTCGTTGCGTCTTCCTCCCGAGCTCGCCCTGACCTGATGTACAGGCGAGTCGCGCTCCTCGTGGCCCGCGAACTGCAGCGCTACCGCACCGCTCGCAACTGCTACGACGACTGGCTGTGTCGCACGGCTAGGCACGCCGGCACGGCCAGCGCGGCCCTGGCGCTCCCCTACGGGACGGGCCTAGGGGCTCGCGTCCGTGGAGTCCCTCAACTAACCGGCGTGGCGCTGGGGACACGCGGATACCCCTGGGAAGCGTCTTACGACACGCGCACGCGCCAGCAAGGGGTGCGGCCCAGGGCATTAGGCACGCAGGAGTTCGCCCCCAGTGTCGGTGTCAAAATCGGCGGATCTCGGGTAGGGGGTCCTAAGCTGTGGATCTAGAATCGATGGGTAACAGGGGACAAAGGAGACGATGTTTACCTAGGTTCAGGCCCTCCTATGGAGGTAAAACCCTACGTCCTGCTTGGTTGTATTGATGTATATGAAGATTACAGAGTCGATCTACTCGAGATCAAGTAACTAAACCCTAGACGAGTTCACGTGCCTCTACGAACTAAACCCTCTGGCTTATATAGATACCAGGGGTCCCTAGGGTTACACATAGTCGGTTGCTTATTGAAGGAATAAACATGCCTATTCTATCATCTTAAGCTTGAAGGGCACACCACGGCTCCTAAGGTTTCCCCCCTGGTCACGGGGTATTCGGTCAGTCCGATCCTCCAACGAGTGGCCCACGAGTCCGGCCCATAAGGAATAGGCCGATAGTCCGAGGACCCCTTAATCCCGAACTCCCTCAGTAGCCCCCGAACTAGCATCCAATGCCGAGGTAGGTAGTCCGGACGGTCCTGCGCTCCCAAAGTCTTCGGCTTGAGAGGCGAGTTTTTCTCCTCCTCTCTGTTCGGTAAACAATAATTCGGTCATTAGTGAGCTCTCGATCGTCGAGACGTCGCGGGGCCCACAGCATTAACTTCGCTGTCCAGAATTAATGACGCCCCTCGATCCCTTTGCGCCAATGGGAGATGGGCGGCCCAGCAACCTTTTACGTGACTGCCCTTCCATCAAGCGAAGGGGAGGAACCGCTTATTTAAGCAAGCTACATTGTGGCTTAGGCAACCCCTTCCTCTTCCTCACCATCTAAAAGCCCCAAGCGAGGGAACTTGAGAATATGGCGAGCATCCCTGGCTCCTCCTCGCGTCCTCACGGCCCCCTTCCTGGAGATTGGGCAAGTTGTTCAGTATCTCTCCTCCAGCTGCGCAACCTTGAGACCTAGGGTTATCTTCCTGCCTCGGATCTGGCGTTTACCTGTGCCGGATTGATTTCTTCGAACAGCGAGGCCTTCGCAGAGAATTTGCCTATTCCACACAAGGGAGAGCGGGTATGTTTCGTGTCCTTCCACTTACGGGGCCTAGGATTCCCCATTCATCCCTTCTTGAGGGGACTATTGGAATTTTACGGGATCCAACTCCATCATCTCACCCCTAGATCCATCCTGCACATTTCGGGCTTTGTTGCCCTCTGCGAGATGTTCTTGGGCTGCGAGGCCCATTTTGGTTTATGGAGGAAGTAGTTCTGCCTTGTCCCTCGTACTCGGGGTGGGACAATTCGGGAAGTGGGTGGAGTCGAAGTATGGCGTATATCCGGGACGGGGTATCCCATGGGGACTTCGAAGAAAGAGTTCGAAGAATGGACCTCGGAATGGTTCTATATTGAGGACGTTCCCCTGTTCGACCCAGCTCGGAGGGGTCTGCCCGAATACTCCGACGCTCCTTTGAAGAAAAGGTTCAACTGGTGACCGAAGAGTCCATCCCAAGAGGAAAGCGCCGAAGTAAAACGCCTAGCCACCCAAGTGAGGCTACTAGTTCACAGTAAGTTCACCATCATCGACGTGATGGCAGCCGTCATTGCTCGATGCATTCAAAACCTTCAGTAAAGGACACACCCCCTGTGGCGTTACAACGGAACAAATGACACCACCCGTTCCTAACGGCAGGGTCCTGCCAATCAGGCGGCAATGGCGGCCATAATGGGTGATCTTTTCAAAGGAGAAAAAGAAGATTTTGCTCGACTGTCAGCCAAGGATGGCTATTCGAGTCATAAACCCATCGAATGGGTAATCCTTTGGCTTTGTTTTTTGAGTTCGGATATTTATGTATAATCCTTCTGATCGAAACTTTCAATCTATCCGAACAGAGTTTGAGGTGCTGGGTCGAGACAGTCAGCTGTCCGGCGCCTCAACCGGAGAGTTATTCTCACGACGATGATCCTGGATTCCATGACGATCCGGAGCTATCAAATGAATACGAGGACGGGGTCTTTTACCAGGAGAGCCTTGACGGCTCCAAGGTGGCTCTTCTAGCCGATCACCCCGGACCACTTCCTTCTTCCACCACTGGTAAAAAGAAGGTCTCTTCCCACAAAGGGCGAGCGCCCCTGTCAACCCGAGTGTGCCGATCTCTACTCCCAAGGCTCGTCAGTCCACGCGTCGAACGTCGTCTGCGGCAGCAGGGCCCGTACCGAGCAACAGCAGGAATCCTCCTCGTGAGCCAACCGCGGGGACCACCTCAACCACGCACTCAACCAAGAGGTACTTTATTTAACCGTTTAGTTCGGCCATTGTCATGATTGCAATAAGTACTCACAAAATCTCGTGTCGAAATACTAAGGAGACGAGTACAGCCACCTTCTTCCGGGAATGTCGCCGAAGCGCCAGGCAACCATCATGAATCAAGGTCTTCTGCTCAAGCTGAACTTGACGCGGAGGCCCCTGTGATGGATCAGCCCCCCGAAGATTCCGGGGACGTCTCGGTCACCAACTCCGAGGTAGAGAGTGCGATGAATCACTGGCGGCGAAAGGAAGCCCTGCACCACCAAGCGTTTTCCGAACAAGAGTTTAATGCCCTAAGTTTGGTGGACGCATACATCGGAGCTGCCCGAGCTGGGCTTGAGAGAGCCGCCAAACTGATATCGTCCAGCCTGGAGGTGAGTAATCGGTTTTAACAACCGAACACAAATATTAATCCAGTAGCCCCCGAGCCTTGATTTGGTCGGAACGGCCGAGTTAAGGATCTGAATATTTTGTATTTATAATGTAGGTTTCAAGGCAGCGAAATGAGAAGTTGGCCAAGGAACTCGAGGTGAGCCGAACACAGGTACAAACCGTGAAGGCCGAGCTTGAGCAAGTGAAGAATTTTACCCGAGAGGCGCACGGTGAGTATGTCAATTTGCCGAATTATTCGACATTCCTGTACTGATGAGAGAGTACTTTATAGCAGCTGAGTCCATAGGGCTGTTGCAGAAAGATCTGGATACAGCCCGAGAATCTCAGAGGTATGCCGAATCTCAGCATGAGGCTGGCCGCCGTGTGTTGAACCGAAGTCTTGAGGAAAAGAACCAGCTTAAGGCGGAAAACCAGCGGCAAGCCGAAGAACTTAAGAGTTTGAAAACTCAATTGGCTCAAGCCCAAGAAGAGAACCAGAGATTACAGAGGGGCATGTTCTGTAAGTGCATTTATATCTTCGTAATTCCAAAAAGTACCTTTATTATATCAAGTGTAAGGGACATGCTTCGTCTCGTGTCTAGGTCTCCTGACCGGGAGGCCTGAGGAAGAAATCGGATCATTCCGAGGGAACCTACTGAAGGAACTGTCCGTCGTACATGAGCGGTGTAACGCCCCCATGTAATAGCTACAGTAATCACCCCTTTGATAATGCCATGTCATCATGATTATCAGTGCTTGATCATCATTGCATCATATCTCATTTCAAATTCCAATTTAAATTGCAATTCAAACCTACAGTGAAAATAAAAGTTGTTCAAAACCAGAAACTAAAATGTTCATTAAATAAGAAATAATTCATAACTAATTATGATCAGTAAAACAACATTACTAAAACTGCCTAAGTGACTCCATCAACCTCAAACAGTAGCTAGCAGCAACATTTAATATCATTTTATTTAATAAGAATTACAAATGAAATCATGTTTTACCCAAACCAATTTTTGGTGGTTGAGAATAATGCACTGTAATGTTTGAGCCGAGTCACACATTTATTAAAATTCATTTAGTGCTAAAACAATTTGCAGAACAGTAGGAAAAAGAGAAAAGAGAAAAGAAAAAGAAAAGGGGCAGTGGCTTACTGTGCACTTGGGCCGCAAGTGCACAGTAGCCAGCCCAGCCCGTCACCGCGGTCGTCCCCCTCCTCCCGCACGCGTCAGTGCGCGCGTCCGGACGGCGATGGCCAGCTGTCGGCCATCCCCCGGCGCCGCTACCGCTGCAAGGAGGTTAAGAGCATCGCCACGGACCCCTGGGTGAAACCCTAGTGCCCCAGATCTTTCTCTCCCTCGCGCTGCTCTCTCTCCCCCGCCTCACCCGATAGCTTCATCGCCGCCGTCGCTCGATCCCGCGGCCACCGTGCCCCGATTGCCGTTCCGACTAGCCCATCGTCGCCGCCATCCTCGACTACGTCGACGCCGCCCCGCCGTTGGAGCTCATCGCCACTGCATCGTCCGCCTCGACCTCTTCTTCCTCCTCGGCCATCTTCGTCTCCGGCGCCGATTCACCGCCGTCGCCCTCCCCCGAGCCTACTCTCGCACACCTGCAGGCTCTCGGTGAGCAGCCGCACCTCTCCCCTCTCTCCCCTGCGCGATTTAGCCGCCGTTGCCGCCACATTTGGAGATGCCCGATCGCGCCGCCGCCTAGCTCGTCGCCGGCATCGTTCCGGCGACCATTTGGTCGTTTGCTGCTGCCCATCTGCTTCGCCGCATCGCACTGACCTCGCCTAGCCCCTTTGCTCGCTCGTTAGCGCCCCGCATCGCCGTTAGCCACCACCGCCCGAGCACCTCGCCGCCGGCGAGCTCCTAGCGCTCGTCTCCGGTCGTTTCAGCCCGCGAGACCGCCGCCATTCGACGCGGCGTCGTCCTGCCGTTCGAATGCGACCAGTCGCGCGTCGAATGAGGCCCCCTACGCGAATTCCGATCACCTACCGTGGCTGCGCCGCCGCGAACGCGCTCGCCGGCGAGATTCCGGCAAGTCGCCGGCCGCCGTCCGACGTGGGCGCCCTGGCCCACCTCCAGTGACGCTGACTGGTGGGGCCGTGGGCCCAGTTGACCAGTCAGCGCTGCTGACTGGGCGCTCTGGCCCACTGACATGTGGGGCCCGGTCGGTTAAAACGTTTTTAATATTAACTAAATGATTAATTAAATTGTTAATTAAGTTAATTAGATAATTAAATGCTAATGTGCCACTGACCGGTAGGCCCCACCTGGTTAATTAGTCTGTTAGTTAGTTAATTAGCCCCTGGGTCACTGACATGTGGGACACACCCGTCAGATTGACTGGTCAGCGTCTCTGTTGACCGCTGACGTCAGCATTGCGTCATGCTGACGTCATCCCCACACTGTTTCGGATAATGTTGAATTAAATATTTAAAATAATTCCAGAAAATTAATAAAACTTTAGAAAATCATATCTTTTAAACCGTAAGTCAGATGAAAATAATTTATATATGCAAAATGATCAGAAAAATATGAAGATTCTAAATATGTAATCAAAACATCTGTCCAACACTTCTAGCTAGCTGAACATGGAACATTTTGACTGTTTTCGATAAATGAATAGTGCACAACTTTAATTAGATAAATCCAGATAAATTCCTAAATTAACTAAATCATTTAGTTAGGCAATAAACACATCTGCATATCATTTTAGGCTTGTCATGCATAATGATTGCATTTTGTCGTGAAATTTATTGTTTCTTCCCCCTCCTTCTCTCTCGATAGACGCCGAGACCGACGCCGTCCCAACAGAGTTCGACTACACCCCCGACGAGCAGCCGTCTGACGATCAGCCTCTCTCAGCAGAGCTTCCAGGCAAGCAAACCCCCTTGACGCATGCCTATATCATCCATTCCTTCTCCCTCCTGCTTGCATTAGAAATTGCTGCATTTTTGATTTATCCTAATCTGATGCATAGCCTGTCCTTGTAACTACTGTTGATACATGCCTTATTATCCAAACTGCTTAGTATAGGTTGGATGGAAAACCATCTGTGGCCCCTCTCCCTTGCTGTAGTTGCTCCGCTTTAGCATCTGCGCCCCGATCGAATGTTCGACGGGCTGAGAGCAGCACATCACCGCACACCCCCTAAATTGCTCGACACTGCAGAGCTGGCATCGAGTGCCGAGGGTGATACCTCTTAGCTCACTTTCGATGGTACCTCTGTAGAATAGCTTCCCGGATGTGTGTTACCGAGGGTGATTCCTCTTTCATCACCTCCGTTTGGCTACCGTCGCGCAACTCCTCGAGTGGAAATCCATCGAGGGTGATTCCTCGGATTCCCCCTCGTTACTTGGACACACGGTTACTTTGACCTTTGTTACAGGCGGGTCCACCTCGAGAGGTACCCGCGGGGAAATGTAAAGTCGGGCTGGCCCCAAGGGTGCCCGCGAGCGCATATCGTTAAAGACGGGTCGGTTCCAAGAGCACCCGCGCGATACTAATTACGCCTAACGGAACTGGGTATTTGATCTGAGTGGGTCGTCGTGCCCATTTCGCACTACCACCACGTGGGATAATGGTTTAATGGGGCCCTCTACACCGTAGTATCAGCCGAAAGCTCTTCAGACGTCACAGCTCAGAGATGCGGGCTGGTTGGGGTGGGCTGGTTACGTCACTGGTGTATTCAGTGTCGCGCCTGGGCCCCGGCTACCCTCGCAACGTGCAGGAGTGCAAAGGGCGATGGCCCAAGACCCCTTTGTGCTTAGGATTTAAACCGGCGTGTTGACCTCTCTGCTGAGCTCTAGGTCGGGCTGCGATGTGTCGATCAGCCGAGGCCGGGCATTACCCAGCCAGTGTGTCCGGCCGGAGTTAATCGAGCGTGTTGGGTAACAGTAGTGCACCCCTGCAGGGAAGTTATCTATTCGAATAGCCATGTCCACGGTAACAGGACGCTCGGAGTTGTGCTCGGATCTATGACAACTACAAATTGATGATGATTCATATTAAACTGTTAATAATGCTCTCGGGACCGCTTTCTCGCAGGGAGTCGAGAAATGATCTCAGGACATTGCTGTTGTATATCCACATGTATGCTACTATTATCTACTCTCTTCTGATGCTGCAAGACTACTTGAAGATGCTAGTCTTCGATAGGCTAGGCCTTTCTCTCTTCTGGCATTTCTGCTATATAGTCCACAGATAAAGCCTTTTCATTTGATACCAATGCATATTTAGCATAGTTCTGATGTCAGTCTTGAGAGTACTTTGGATGAGTACTCACGGTTGCTCTGCTATTCTTTCCCCCATACCTATATGATGATACATCAGACGACGGAGCCCAGAAGCCAGACGACACTGCCGAAGCTTACTACCAGGAGGGTCCCGACGGCACTTACTACTGGGTTGATCCAGCCGACCAGGAGTAGTTAGGAGGCCCTAGGCAGGAGGCCTTCGCCTTTTCGATCTGTATCGTTGTTTGTGCTAGCCTTCTTAAGGCAAAACTTGACTAACTAGGTCTGTACTCAGATATCATTTGTGTGTATGACTTATGTATTCGGGTCCTCGTGACCCCTTGCTTGTAATATGATGATTCATGCTTATTATTTGAGTTTAGAGTTGTGTTGTGATATCTTCCCGTGAGTCCCTGTGCTTGATCGTGCACGTTTGCGTGTATGATTAGTGCACGATTTAGTCGGGGGCGTCACAAGTTGGTATCAGAGCCAGGTTTCGATCCTGGGACCTGTGGGCTACCCCGTCTGCCTCCTCCACCACCGAGGCAACCAAGAGTTCAAGCTGCTCCACCGCGTGTTGCTCCTCTTCGTCCTGAAGATGGTCTATGCTTCAAGTGCCGCAAACCAGGTCACCTTGCTAAGGACTGCCGCCAGGATCAGAATCAGTTGGCATTTCCTCGTAATGGTCGTGGCAATGGTCGTGGCAACAATCAGACCCGCAACTATAATACTAGGTCTGCTGCTTATGGTCGTGGACATGCTTGCAATATTGACATTGAAGAAGTTCAGGATCAGCCTGCTACTGTGATGGGTACCCTCCTCATTAACTCAGTACCTGCTTCTGTTTTATTTGATTCAGGAGCATCACATTCATTCATGTCGGGGAAATTTGCATTTAAGCATAGCATACAATATGAGGAGATGCAAACCCCACTGGTCGTTAAAACCCCCAGTGGCCGTTGTCAAACCTCCATGATAGCACGCAATATCCCTGTTGAAATCAAAGGATTGGAATTTCTTGTTTCACCCATTGTATTGAACTCTTCCACCATAGACCTCATTCTGGGAATGGATTGGTTGAAAGCTCACACTGCTTCGATCAATTGTGCCACCAAAATCATCCAACTCCTACACCCCTCAGATGAGATAGTGAACTACACCGCCCGCATTACTCAGAATGCCGAAGCTCAGATTTATGCTCTGAATGCTTTGAACGCCTCACCTCTTGAGGGAATTGAGAACGTTCCGGTCGTCCGTGACTTTCCGGACGTCTTTCCGGAAGAACTTCCAGGAATACCCCCGGTTAGAGCTGTCGAGTTCGTCATCGACTTGAAGCCTGGCACTACCCCTATTGCGAAGCGTCCTTATAAGATGCCTCCGCATGAACTTCTCGAGCTTAAGGAAGAAATCGACAAGTCACTAAAAAAGGGTTTCATCCGCCCCAGTTCCTCTGCTTGGGGAGCACCTTCTCTCTTTGTTAAGAAGAAGGATGGAACTAACCGACTGGTTCAGGACTATCGGCCCATTAACCAAGCAACAATCCAGAACAAGTATCCACTGCCCCGGATCAACGATCTTTATGATCAGCTTGCTGGATCCTTTGTGTTCTCGAAACTCGACTTGAGGTTCGGTTATCATCAGATCCGAGTTCGAAAGGAGGATATTCCGAAGACTGCTTTCGTTACTCGCTATGGATCATACGAGTACACTGTTATGTCCTTCGGATTAACTAATGCTCCAGCAACCTTCTCCCGATTGATGAACTATATCTTCATGGACTACCTCGACAAGTTCGTCGTGGTCTACTTGGATGATATCCTTATATTTTCCAAGAATGAAGAAGAACACGCCGAACATCTTCGGCTTGTATTGGAGAAGCTGCGAGAACACCAGTTATATGCTAAGTACTCTAAGTGTGAATTTTGGTTATCCGAGGTGACTTATCTTGGTCACGTGATTTCCAAAGATGGCATTGCCGTTAACCCCGAGCGAGTTCAGGCTATTCATGACTGGACTCCCCCGAAGAACGTCAAGCAAGTCAGGAGTTTTCTCGGACTCGCTAGTTATTGCCGCCGATTCGTCGAGAACTTCTCGAAGATTGCCAAGCCATTGACTGGCCTGCTCCACAAGGGTGTTAAATTTGAATGGACAGAAAAATGTCAAGAAATCTTTCAGACACTTAAAGATAAGTTGACATCTGCCCCAGTGTTAGCACCCCCGGATTCTCAAAAGGACTTCGTGATTTATTGCGATGCATCTCGTCAAGGATTAGGCTGTGTCCTAATGCAAGAGCGCAAAGTAAATGCTTATGGCTCTCGTCAATTACGTCCTCACGAGGAGAATTATCCGGTACATGATCTCGAGCTTGCTGCAGTTATTTATGCTCTGAAGCTATGGCGACATTACCTCCTTGGTAATCGTTGCAAGATATACACGGATCATAAGAGTTTGAAGTATCTATATACTCAGCCAGACCTGAACCTTCGTCAACAAAGATGGCTCGAGATAGTAGCCGATTATGATATGAATATCTCCTACACCCCTGGCAAGGCTAATGTAATGGCCGATGCTTTGAGCCGCAAGGCTTATTGCAACAACCTCATGGTTCAGGAAGCGCAACCTATGCTATATGAAGAGCTTCGCAAATTGAACCTTCACATTGTTCCTCAGGGTTATCTCAATACCCTGGAGGTTGAGCCAGACCTCGAGCGCAACATCAAGACCAGACAGAATTATGACTCTGAAGTCGAGAAGATTAAGAAATACCTCTCCAAGGGTAATCCCTCATTCTACCATGTTGGTGAGGATGGTGCCTTGTTCTTCAAAGGCCGCCTAGTGGTCCCCAGAAGGCATAATCTGGACTCTCGTTTGGATGTTATGAAAGAAGCACATGACACGCCTTTGACTATTCACCCTGGTAGTACCAAAATGTACCAAGACATTCGTCAGCGGTACTGGTGGCCCGATATGAAACATGATATTGCTAAATATGTTGCTGAGTGTGACGTTTGCCGTCGCATCAAAGCAGAACATCAAAGGCCTGCTGGAACTCTGCAACCCCTTGAAATTCCGGAATGGAAATGGGACAAAGTCCAAATGGACTTCATTACTGGTTTTCCCTAGATCGCAGAAGGGTCATGATGCTATATTTGTCGTCATCGACCGATTCTCAAAGGTTGCTCACTTTCTGCCTGTCAAGGAGACAATCACTGCTAGTCAGTTAGCAGACTTGTATGTTTCCAGAATTGTGTCACTCCACGGTGTTCCGTTGGAGATCAGTTCAGATTGTGGCAGCCTCTTTACTTCCAGGTTTTGGAGTAGTTTCCAAGAAGCCATGGGAACTCATCTGTCTTTTAGCACTGCTTATCACCCTCAGTCTCGGGGTCAAGTCGAAAGAGTTAACCAAGTGCTTGAAGATATGCTTCGAGCTTGCGTCATCTCATTCGGTAAGAAATGGGAAGAATCTCTCCCATATGCCGAATTCTCTTACAACAATGGCTATAAAGCTAGTCTGAAGATGGCACCGTTTGAAGTTCTTTATGGACGTAAGTGTCGAACCCCTCTGAATTGGTCAGAAACTGGGGAACGTTCACTCGTTGGACCGGACATTATCCAACAAGCTGAAGAACAAGTCCGCATTGTCCGTGAACATCTGAAAACTGCTCAGTCTCGTCAGAAGAGCAACTACGACCGAAAGCACAAGGTAATGGTCTATCTGCCTGGTGAGCAAGCTTACCTTCGTGTCACTCCGATGAAGGGCACTCATCGGTTCGGAATCAAGGGCAAGTTAGCTCCTCGCTATATTGGCCCGTTCCGCATTCTCGCTCGTCGAGGAGAAGTGGCATATCAATTGGAATTGCCGCCAAACCTTCCTCAAGTGCATGATGTCTTTCATGTGTCGCAACTTCGTCGCTATTTTAAGGATCCTATCCGAGCTGTGGATCATGACGTACTTGAATTTCGAGAAGATTTGTCTTATCCAGAATATCCAATCCGCGTTCTGGATCAAACTGAACGTCGGACTCGTCAAAAGTCGATCATGTTCCTCAAGGTTCAGTGGTCAAATCATTCTGAGGATGAAGCCACTTGGGAACGCGAGGACCGTCTTCGTGAAGAATACCCTGCTTTCTTTCAGTCTTCCTCTTAATTCTCGGGACGAGAATTCTTGTTAGATGAGGAGAATTGTAACGCCCCCATGTAATAGCTACATTAATCACCCCTTTGATAATGCCATGTCATCATGATTATCAGTGCTTGATCATCATTGCATCATATCTCATTGCAAATTCCAATTTAAATTGCAATTCAAACCTAGAGTGAAAATAAAAGTTGTTCAAAACCAGAAACTAAAATGTTCATTAAATAGGAAATAATTCATAACTAATTATGATCAGTAAAACAACATTACTAAAAATGCCTAAGTGACTCCATCAACCTCAAACAGTAGCTAGCAGCAACATTTAATATCATTTTATTTAATAAGAATTACAAATGAAATCATGTTTTACCCAAACCAATTTTTGGTGGTTGAGAATAATGCACTGTAATGTTTGAGCCGAGTCACACATTTATTAAAATTCATTTAGTGCTAAAACAATTTGCAGAACAGTAGGAAAAAGAGAAAAGAGAAAAGAAAAAGAAAAGGGGCAGTGGCTTACTGTGCACTTGGGCCGCAAGTGCACAGTAGCCAGCCCAGCCCGTCACCGCGGTCGTCCCCCTCCTCCCGCACGCGTCAACGCGCGCGCGCGTCCGGCCGGCGATGGCCAGCTGTCGGCCATCCCCCGGCGCCGCTGCCGCTGCGGGGAGGTTAAGAGCATCGCCACGGACCCCTGGGCGAAACCCTAGTGCCCCAGATCTTTCTCTCCCTCGCGCTGCTCTCTCTCCCCCGCCTCACCCGATAGCTTCATCGCCGCCGTCGCTCGATCCCGCGGCCACCGTGCCCCGATTGCCGTTCCGACTAGCCCATCGTCGCCGCCATCCTCGACTACGTCGACGCCGCCCCGCCGTTGGAGCTCATCGCCACTGCATCGTCCGCCTCGACCTCTTCTTCCTCCTCGGCCATCTTCGTCTCCGGCGCCGATTCACCGCCGTCGCCCTCCCCCGAGCCTACTCGCGCACACCTGCAGGCTCTCGGTGAGCAGCCGCACCTCTCCCCTCTCTCCCCTGCGCGATTTAGCCGCCGTTGCCGCCACATTTGGAGATGCCCGATCGCGCCACCGCCTAGCTCGTCGCCGGCGTCGTTCCGGCGACCATTTGGTCGTTTGCTGCTGCCCATCTGCTTCGCCGCATCGCACTGACCTCGCCTAGCCCCTTTGCTCGCTCGTTAGCGCCCTGCATCGCCGTTAGCCACCACCGCCCGAGCACCTCGCCGCCGGCGAGCTCCTAGCGCTCGTCTCCGGTCGTTTCAGCCCGCGAGACCGCCGCCATTCGACGCGGCGTCGTCCTGCCGTTCGAATGCGACCAGTCGCGCGTCGAATGAGGCCCCCTACGCGAATTCCGATCACCTACCGTGGCTGCGCCGCCGCGAACGCGCTCGCCGGCGAGATTCCGGCAAGTCGCCGGCCGCCGTCCGACGTGGGCGCCCTGGCCCACCTCCAGTGACGCTGACTGGTGGGGCCGTGGGCCCAGTTGACCAGTCAGCGCTGCTGACTGGGCGCTTTGGCCCACTGACATGTGGGGCCCGGTCGGTTAAAACGTTTTTAATATTAACTAAATGATTAATTAAATTGTTAATTAAGTTAATTAGATAATTAAATGCTAATGTGCCACTGACCGGTAGGCCCCACCTGGTTAATTAGTCTGTTAGTTAGTTAATTAGCCCCTGGGTCACTGACATGTGGGACACACCCGTCAGATTGACTGGTCAGCGTCTCTGTTGACCGCTGACGTCAGCATTGCGTCATGCTGACGTCATCCCCACACTGTTTCGGATAATGTTGAATTAAATATTTAAAATAATTCCAGAAAATTAATAAAACTTTAGAAAATCATATCTTTTAAACCGTAAGTCAGATGAAAATAATTTATATATGCAAAATGATCAGAAAAATATGAAGATTCTAAATATGTAATCAAAACATCTGTCCAACACTTCTAGCTAGCTGAACATGGAACATTTTGACTGTTTTCGATAAATGAATAGTGCACAACTTTAATTAGATAAATCCAGATAAATTCCTAAATTAACTAAATCATTTAGTTAGGCAATAAACACATCTGCATATCATTTTAGGCTTGTCATGCATAATGATTGCATTTTGTCGTGAAATTTATTGTTTCTTCCCCCTCCTTCTCTCTCGATAGACGCCGAGACCGACGCCGTCCCAACAGAGTTCGACTACACCCCCGACGAGCAGCCGTCTGACGATCAGCCTCTCTCAGCAGAGCTTCCAGGCAAGCAAACCCCCTTGACGCATGCCTATATCATCCATTCCTTCTCCCTCCTGCTTGCATTAGAAATTGCTGCATTTTTGATTTATCCTAATCTGATGCATAGCCTGTCCTTGTAACTACTGTTGATACATGCCTTATTATCCAAACTGCTTAGTATAGGTTGGATGGAAAACCATCTGTGGCCCCTCTCCCTTGCTGTAGTTGCTCCGCTTTAGCATCTGCGCCCCGATCGAATGTTCGACGGGCTGAGAGCAGCACATCACCGCACACCCCCTAAATTGCTCGACACTGCAGAGCTGGCATCGAGTGCCGAGGGTGATACCTCTTAGCACACTTTCGATGGTACCTCTATAGAATAGCTTCCCGGATGTGTGTTACCGAGGGTGATTCCTCTTTCATCACCTCCGTTTGGCTACCGTCGCGCAACTCCTCGAGTGGAAATCCATCGCGGGTGATTCCTCGGATTCCTCCTCGTTACTTGGACACACGGTTACTTTGAACTTTGTTATAGGCGGGTCCACCTCGAGAGGTACCCGCGGGGAAATGTAAAGTCGGGCTGTCCCCAAGGGTGCCCGCGAGCGCATATCGTTAAAGACGGGTCGGTTCCAAGAGCACCCGCGTGATACTAATTACGCCTAACGGAACTAGGTATTTGATCTGAGTGGGTCGTCGTGCCCATTTCGCACTACCACCACGTGGGATAATGGTTTAATGGGGCCCTCTACACCGTAGTATCAGCCGAAAGCTCTTCAGACGTCACAGCTCAGAGATGCGGGCTGGTTGGGGTGGGCTGGTTACGTCACTGGTGTATTCAGTGTCGTGCCTGGGCCCCGGCTGCCCTCGCAACGTGCAGGAGTGCAATGGGGCGATGGCCCAAGACCCCTTTGTGCTTAGGATTTAGACCGGCGTGTTGACCTCTCTGCTGAGCTCTAGGTCGGGCTGCGATGTGTCGATCAGCCGAGGCCGGGCATTTCCCAGCCAGTGTGTCCGGCCGGAGTTAATCGAGCGTGTTGGGTAACAGTAGTGCACCCCTGCAGGGAAGTTATCTATTCGAATAGCCGTGTCCACGGTAATAGGACGCTCGGAGTTGTGCCCGGATCTATGACAACTACAAATTGATGATGATTCATATTAAACTGTTAATAATGCTCTCGGGACCGCTTTCTCGCAGGGAGTCGACAAAGGATCTCAGGACATTGCTGTTGTATATCCACATGTATGCTACTATTATCTACTCTCTTCTGATGCTGCAAGACTACTTGAAGTTTCTAGTCTTCGATAGGCTAGGCCTTTCTCTCTTCTGGCATTTCTGCTATATAGTCCACAGATACAGCCTTTTCATTTGATACCAATGCATATTTAGCATAGTTCTGATGTCAGTCTTGCGAGTACTTTGGATGAGTACTCACGGTTGCTCTGCTATTCTTTTCCCCCATACCTATATGATGATACATCAGACGACGGAGCCCAGAAGCCAGACGACACTGCCGAAGCTTACTACCAGGAGGGTCCCGACGGCACTTACTACTGGGTTGATCCAGCCGACCAGGAGTAGTTAGGAGGCCCTAGGCAGGAGGCCTTCGCCTTTTCGATCTGTATCGTTGTTTGTGCTAGCCTTCTTAAGGCAAAACTTGACTAACTAGGTCTGTACTCAGATATCATTTGTGTGTATGACTTATGTATTCGGGTCCTCGTGACCCCTGGCTTGTAATATGATGATTCATGCTTACTATTTGAGTTTAGAGTTGTGTTGTGATATCTTCCCGTGAGTCCCTGTGCTTGATCGTGCACGTTTGCGTGTATGATTAGTGCACGATTAAGTCGGGGGCGTCACAAGCGGGCTCGAAGAGCCATGAGTAGCATGACCAAAGCGCTCTGGCCTACCGAGACGCCTCTAGAAGGGATGTCCAAACTGGCTGATCGGTTTAAAGGGGCCCGATGTCGTTTTGAGTTATGGAACACATCGGCTTGTCGAGAGGGAGCGCGGGAGGCGTGGGCAATGGTCAAGACCCGCTTTACCAAACTTAACCCACAACATATGGCTCGGGTTGGGCCGGTAGGGCCGGATGGGCTAGAAGTGCCACTTCATTTGGTTTACGACCAAGTGATGCCCGCCGCTCGTCTTTCGCAAGAAGATTGCACCCTGGATACCTTAATAGATAATCTTGACCAGCAGCCAGGTGTTTGATTCTATGTAACTATGTACTTTAAATCAAAAACTGCTGTGTCTATGCTGTAAACGTTGTCTTAACCGGCCATCGGCTTCGACCTCCCTCGCTAAGAGCTTGGGAGTGTTCCGTATTGAATGTCCTCCGATAAAAGGAACTTATTTCGGGGAACCAGGCAATCCGACCATTCGGTGCGAAAAGACAGAACGTGCATAGGGAGATATGTTATATTACTGCTTAACATAAGAAACATCTTCCGAAGAAAATAGTTCCTCTATCGGTACCTTCCTTCAGGTTGCTACGTATATCGTAGATATCATGGCTGTATACTACTAGTATGCGGATAATGGCTTCTTTGGGAAAATAATCCCAGGTAATGGTGATAACCACCACAAGTTTTTTACTTCCGTCGTAGCCGACCAATTTTCTTCTTAAGATAGCTAGGTTTTGGCTTCACCCGTCCGAGGTAAGTATCTGGACGATCCGGTCGTAACAATCGCTTAGGTGCTCCCTTTACCCTCTAGCCAAACAATCAGGAACGTAGAGGGTAAGCACAGGAGCGAGGCAACCCAGCTTGGCCAAAATCTTAGGTCCAATTGATGCATATACTGGCTTAAAAACGATAAGGGAAGTGTGCATGCACAATACATGTGAATCAGTTCACAGAATATATAATAATCGGCTTCGAGAAGAAGCCCCCAGGTGTTTTTTCAGATAGGACATTTGAAGATGTATGCCGAAAAACTTAACACTTGCTCGGTTTAGCCGAACACATGCTGGGAAATGATATCCAATCCTGTAAAGCTAAAAATGGAAGGGAAAGAATATGAAAGAAAAAAGAAAAAGAAAAGGAAAGGTAAGAAATATGACGACACCGGTCTAGCCGTAAAAGCGCCGAAGACGAGCTGCGTTCCATGGGTTTGGTTCGAGGCGGTTGTCCAGCGGGTTGCGGAGGCGATAAGCCCCTCCTATAAGTACTTCGTCAATTATGAAAGGGCCCTCCCAATTGGGATTGAGTTTATGCCTCTGCTTCTCCGGGAGTCATAAGACGAGTTCGCCCACATTATATGCCTTTGCTCTAACCTCCCTGCTTTGGTAGCGCCGAGCCTGCTGTTGATAGAAAGTAGAGCGGGCCCGAGCTATATCATGCTCTCCTTCCCAGGCGTCTAAGTCGTCCTGCCGATCTAACTCGGCCTCCTTTTCTTCGTGCATGCGCACCCTTGGTGCGTCGTGATTGATATCGTAGGGAAGGACTGCTTCTGCCCCGTAGACCATAAAAACGGTGTGTATCCCGTTGATCGATTCGGGGTGGTACGCAGACCCCACAGAACAGAGTCAAGCTCCTCTACCCAATTGCAGTCAAATTCATGAAGAGATCGGACCAGACGTGGTTTGATGCCACTCATGATTAGGCCGTTGGCCCGTTCGACTTGTCCATTGGTCTGCGGGTGATACACCGAGGCGTAATCAAGCTTGATGCGCATGTTTGTGCACCAGTCCTTCACCTCCTAGGCGGTGAAATTGGATCCATTGTCCGTTATTATGCTGTGCGGGACACCATAACGGTGTACCATGCCGGATATAAAGTCGACTACCGGTCCGGACATAGCTGATCTTACTGGTTTTGCTTCGATCCATTTGGTGAACTTGTCGACCATGACCAGTAGATATTTATTTTTCTTGGTCCCCCCTTTAAGTGGTCCGACCATATCCAGCCCCCAGACCGCAAAAGGCCAGGTGATCGGAATAGTCCGAAGAGCTGTCGGGGGCATGTGGCTTTGATTTGCGAATAGTTGACATCCAACACAATGTTGGACAAGTGCTTGGGCGTCCGCTCGAGCGGTGGGCCAAAAGAATCCGGCTCGAAAGGCTTTGCTTACTAAGGCCCATGCTGCGGCGTGGTGGCCGCCCATGCCAGCGTGGACTTCGGCCAAAAGCTGCCTTCCTTCTTCCTCGGATATGCACCGTTGGAGTATCCCGGTAGTGCTTTTCTTATATAACTCACCCTCGTGGACCTTATAGGCCTTGGATCGCCGAATTATGCGTCTCGCCTATGTCTGGTCGTCGGGGAGTTCTTGGCAAAGAAGGTAGGCAAGGAAGGGCTCGTTCCATGGTGCGATTACTGCCAGGACCTCATGAGCCGAAGGCGTTTCTTCAATTATGGAACCGCCAATGATTTGCTCATCTGGTTCATTTATAGGAGGGACAATCTCTTCCGTACTGATGCCTCCAGCGCCCTTATTCTCGTCCGGCCATACCACCGATGGCTTGAAAAGCCGTTCAAGGAAGGTGTTTTTCGGGACGGGGTCGCGCTTGGCCCCCATACGGGCGAGTATGTCAGCAGCCTGATTGCTGTCTCTAGCGACATGGTGGAATTCTAGCCCCTCGAACCGTGCGGATATTTTAAGAACGGCGATTCTGTATGCTGCCATCTTTGGGTTTTTAGCATCGAATTCGCCGTTGATTTGAGAGATGGCGAGATTAGAATCTCCCCGTACTTCAAGCCGTTGTATGCCTATCGATGCTGCCATCCGAAGCCCGTGCAATAGTGCTTTGTATTCGGCCACATTGTTGGAATCGGCGTACATGATCTGCAACACGTACCGAACGTTGTCTCCTGTGGGAGATGTGAGGATAACTCCAGCCCCTAGTCCGGCCAGTGTCTTGGATCCGTCGAAGTACATCGTACAATGGGAGTATGTACTATATTCTCTGGGGAGCTCGGCCTCTGTCCATTCGGCAAGGAAATCGGCCAACACCTGAGATTTAATAGCTCGTCGTGGCTTATAAGTGATTTCGAAAGGAAGGAGTTCGATGACCCATTTGGCTATGCGGCCGGTGGCGTCCCTGTTATTGATTATATCATTCAGGGGTACTTCCGATGCCACCGTGACCGAACATTCTTGAAAGTAGTGTCTGAGCTTTAGTGATGCCATAAACACTGTATAGGCTATCTTCTGGTAGTGCGGATATCTGGACTTGCATGGCGTTAGCACTTCTGACACATAGTAGACTGGCTTTTGCACCCGGAATTTGTGACCCTCGTCTTCTCGTTCAATGATGAGCACCGTACTAACCACTTAATTGGTGGCCGAGATATACAGTAACATTGGTTCACCGACGCCTGGCGCCATGAGTATGGGGTTGCTGGCCAGCAGTGTTTTAATTTCCTCTAGTGCAGCCGCTGCTTCATCGGTCCACTCCAAGTTTTTGGTCCATTTTAGCAGCCTGTAGAGCGGTAAAGCCTTTTCACCAAGATGGGAGATAAAGCGGCTCAAAGCCGCCATGCAGCCCGCCAGCCTTTCGACGTGCTTTAGCTCTGTAGGAATCGCAAGTTGAGATATAGCGCGGATCTTAGCAGGATTCGCTTCTATTCCTCTATGGGAAACAATGAATCCGAGTAGTTTACCAGCGGGAACTCCGAAGACACATTTGTCCGGATTGAGCCGTATATCATATTCCTGTAGACTAGCAAAAGTTTGCCTGAGGTCGTCTATCAGCTGGCTGATGTGTTTGGTCTTAATGACCACGTCGTCCACGTATGCCTCGACTGTTTTACCGACTTGTTTTTCGAGACATGTCTGAATCATACACTGGTATGTAGCACCTGCGTTTTTTAGCCCGAAAGGCATTGTGTTAAAGCAGAATGGCCCGTAGGGGATGATGAATGCAGTTGCAGCTTGATCGGATTCCTTCATTTTGATCTGATGGTATCCGGAATAAGCGTCGAGCAAGCACAATGAGTCGTGTCCGGCTATGGCGTCAATAATCTGATCTATGCGTGGTAAGGGGAAAGGGTCCTTGGGGCAAGCTTTATTAAGGTCTTTGAAATCGACACACAGCCACCAGGATTTATCTTTCTTCGGTACCATCACCAGGTTTGCCAACCACTCGGGGTGTTTGATTTCTCTTATGAATCCGGCCTCCAGCAATTTTGCTAGTTCTTCGCCCATAGCTTGTCGCTTGGGTTCGGAAAATCGGCGTAGAGTCTGTTTGACGGGCTTGAAGCCTGTGGTTATGTTCAGACTGTGTTCTGCTAGCCGTCGCGGGATTCCTGGAATATCTGAAGGATGCCAGGCAAAGATATCCCAGATTTCTCGTAAAAATGTTTGCAGTGCTTCGTCCACCATGGGGTCCAGCTGAGCTCCGATGGACGTTGTTTTATTGGGGTCCGTTGGATGTACCTGAAATTTGACGATTTCGTCTGTAGGTTTAAAGGACGTGGGTTTGGGCCTCTTGCTAAGGACCACATCATCCTTGTCCACTGTTGACCGGAGTGCGGTCAATTCCTCTGCTGCAAAGGTCTCAGCTAGTGCCTCGAGGGCAAGCGCTGCTGTTCTGTTTTCGGCTCGAAGGGCTCTATTCGGGTCACTTGTGATTGTGATCACCCCGTTTGGGCCCGGCATTTTGAGCTTCATATACCCGTAAAGTGGTATAGCCTGAAATCTTGTGAAAGCGTCACGCCCCAACAAAGCATGGTAACCACTATGAAAGGTCACGATATGAAAGAGAAGTTCTTCGGATCTCTAGTTCTCGGGCATGCCGAATACCACATCGAGGGTAACGCGTCCGGAACAATGAGCCTCTTTCCCAGGGATGATCCCACGACAGGTTGTGTTGCTATGTTCGATGCTGGATCGGTCGAACTGCATTTTTTCCAAGGTATCCTCGTAAATGAGGTTTAAACCACTGCCGCCGTCCATTAGCACCTTTTGTAACCAGAAACCATCGACGATGGGGTTGAGGACCAGTGCGGCAGGTGTTCGGCCGGGGCGGGTGATTGGTTGATCAGCTTCTCTGAAGGTGATCGGTGTGTCTGTCCATGAATTCGTTGCTGCCACCTGATAGATTTATTTGAGTTCTCGAAGAGCTCTCTTCCTCTTATTCCTGGAGGAAAACATTTCGTAGATCGTCAGGATCTCGGCGTTGCATTCTGGTGGCACTGTTGAACGTCTGCCTGGAGGTAGGGCCTCGAGGATGGCCTCTCCGCTTTTTGCGACCTGCCTGACGACCCAGCAAGCTCTAAGGCTGTGAGTCGGGCTTGTGTTCAGTAATACATAGTGTATAGGGCATGGCTTGTCTAATAGTCCGTCAAGGACAGTTCTGACTCCCGTAGGGGGTCTATTCTTTTTCTCGGCGGGTTCGTGTTCGGCCGGCAGTTTCGGAGGTATTCGCTTTTTTCGAGCTCCTCTAGGGTGTTCGGCAGGGACCGGCTTCGAAAACAAACGTTAGGCTTGCCAGGTGCTTTCCATGCCGCAATATTTTTGTAACAGGTCCGATAGCTTGGTGAAGTCATGAATGTGACGACGGGCTAGGGCATTGAGGATTCCTTCATTGTGGCAATTGTGCCTGAAGGTTGCTATTATCTCCTGGCCACTAGAGTCTGGTACTCTGTCTTTAATAAGGAGGAGTCTAGCCCAAAAATGATGGACTGATTCCCCTGGCTGTTGTTGAACTTCCCATAAGCCCGATAACTTGGGCTCTCCTGCGCTTGAGGAGTGCTCGACTTGGGTGGTGGGCGGGGAAAATTTTAGTTTCTCGCCAGGATGTGAGTCCAGGATCATGGCGTTTGCCTCTCGTGTCATCGTGGGATCCGGCGTGGCGGGTTCGGAGTCCATATTATCAAAAGAACCCCTCTGTGCGGGTTCTAGGTCGCGCGCTAGATCGGCGGCCGATCCCGAACTATTTCCGGTGTGGGTTCCGGATTCTGGATTGTAGGAGAGATCCTGACGGTCGAAAACTGGGATGTAAACTGTTTTTAATTCTGGTAGTTGAGAGGACGAGCCTCCGGCCGGACACTCGATGGTGGCGACTAAGTGAGTGATCGGTGGGGTATGAATCTCCCTATCATCGGGTTTAAACCCGATCCGGTCGTAGACTGAGGTCTGGCCGTCGGTCACGCCCATGGTTTGAATCCGACCAAGTAACTTGTTTAATGACGAGATGTCGGCGGGGTCCATGTCGCTAGAGCGCATGGGGTCGATCCACGTCGCCGTTGTCCCAAGGTCGCTCGACGACGTGCCCGGGTTGTATTCGGCCGCGGCAGATCCGGGCATATCAGCTGGGTTGGGCGTTATGGCCGACCCAGGGATAGAGGCCACCTCAGCGATGGGACCTGCTGCCTCCGGCGTTAAGGCATCGGGGCCTGCGGGCTCCTCCATGAGAGCTGAGAGCTTTGTTAAAACGAGGTCTCCTCGGGAGTCGGCGACGAACTCAAGGTTCCCGAAATTGACTTCCTGATCGAGGATGAAACTTCCGACCTGGCCGAGATTGCCGGCCGGATTGGTATGCGACACGATGCTGCCGAACGCGAAAATCTGACCATGAACGAAAACGTCCTTGCTGCAGACTTCATCGCTGATGATAAGGCGAGCCATCGATTCCTCTAGCGATCGTGCAGCAGAACTCTCAATGAAAGCACCAATGTCGGTGTCAAAACCGGCGGATCTCGGGTAGGGGGTCCCAAGCTGTGGATCTAGAATCGATGGGTAACAGGGGACGAAGGAGACGATGTTTACCTAGGTTCAGGCCCTCCTATGGAGGTAAAACCCTACGTCCTGCTTGGTTGTATTGATGTGTATGAAGATTACAGAGTCGATTTACCTCGAGATCAAGTAGCTAAACCCTAGGTGAGTTCACCTGCCTCTACGAACTATACCCTCTGGCTTATATAGATACCAGGGGTCCCTAGGGTTACACATACTCGGTTGCTTATCGAAGGAATAAACATGCCTATTCTATCATCTTAAGCTTGAAGGGCACGCCACGGCTCCTGAGGTTTCCCCCCTGGTCACGGGGTATTCGGTCAGTCTGATCCTCCAACGAGTGGCCCACGAGTCTGGCCCATAAGGAATAGGCCGATAGTCCGAGGACCCCTTAATCCCGTACTCCCTCACCCGGCGCAGACAAAGATCTATGGGAGGCGCTGGCCGTGCGGGGTGGCACCGCCCCGCACCTCCCAGCGCGCCCGCCGCTTCCGAAGTGGGCAGTCGGTGACTCGTCTATGCCCGCACCCAGAGGCCCGAGTGCCTTCACGACGACCATGCTGACGGGTGCTCAAGCCGCGAAGGATGCGGCGTCGACCACTACAATGACAGGAGGGGCATACGCGGCCTCGCGAGCGGCTTTTGTCAGGGCTGGCATGGGCGGCCTCACGAGGGCAGTTGGCGGGGTCGGTCTTGCGAAGCTGCCTGGCATTGGCAGCTTCGCGAGGTACGCCCGCTGGTGGGGAGCTACCCTGAGCAGGGGCCTGTGTCCCCGGACCAGGCGTCACATGCCTGGAGATGGAGGGTGGAACACACGCCCATGTCCCCAGGCCAGGCATTCCCTGCCTGGAGACGGAGGGTGGAACACACGCCCATGTCCCCAGGCCAGGTGCTCCCCGCCTGGAGACGGAGGGTGGAACACACGCCCATGTCTCCAGGACGGGCGTAGCCTGCCCAGAGACGGAGGGTGGAACACACGCTCTGGGCCGGGCCTCGCCCGTCTGGCGGCAGAAGACCAGGTACTCACCCATGTCTCCAGGTCCGGCTTGGTCGTCCTGGGGGCAGGGGGTCGAGTACCCGTGCGAGGCTCCCGGGCACCCGAGTGAGGCGCACTGCGGCACCGCTTCGGGCTTTGCGGGGCCCAAGGCCCCGTTCCGAGCCGGGTCCTCCCTGCAGAGAGTGTTGGGGGCTCCCGCCGCACTCGAGGGCCCATTCGGAGCCGGCCTCGCTTCGCCGCATCGTGCTTGGGGGCAGGAAGTGGGCTCCGTGTCCAGGAGGCATGGAGCTCCCTGCATTCCCCCGGGCTCAACCCGTGACACTCTCACGTAATAATGAGTGGGTTGTATACGCCCGGAGCCCCCCGAGGACGCGGAGGGGTTGCCACCTACGTCCAAGTGGAAACCCCATGCTCCACGCTGGCGTACAACACTGTCCTCCAATGACTATGCCCACGCCTAGTGGAGGCCCTATGCTCCGCGCTGGGGGAAGACGAAGACTAGCCTAGGGGCCGGACGTGGGAGTTCTTTGCTTCTTTTTGTATTCGAATTTGCCATTTTCTGGAATGAAACCCGAGGTTTTGCAACTTTATTGCAAAAAGGGGTGGGAATATTTCTCCTTGCAGTTTTTCTTGTCTTGAAGTTTTTTGAATCGACACCCATCGGTCTCCCCCTCACGCGCCCCGCGAGCGGGGGCTACTGGGCACGGTGTGCACATCTCGCCAAGAACTTGGCACCCTTGCCCTCGTGCGGCGCTCTCGAGTGAGCCGGCAGGTGCATGTTGCTTCAGGGGCATCCATCTCCTGGCGGCCAACCCTCACTCGGGGGCCCCAGCCGCGGCCTGGCGCGTCATCACGGGGCCTCGGGAGGCTCGGGCACCTCTCGAGGCAGGAACTGGCAAGGTAAGGTATGGGAGCCGCTCGAGCGTCAAGGGGGACTCCTGAGCAACGTGACTCAGGAGCCTCACTGGTCACGTAGCCTCTCGCCCCTTGGTCTCGTCCTGGTGATCCGGACGCCCCAACGGCGGTCGAGGTACGCGCGGGACTGGGCCCTGCCGACGTAGAGCACCAAGAGGACTCCCAAACCGCCTCGTTCGTAGAGAAGAAGACCCTGCTAGCAAGACTCCCAGGCTCCCCAGGTGCCGCGACCAAACCTCACGACACAGAGACCCGCCGCGAACGCATCAAGCTAAGTACCCTAACAGCGACAGGAGGAAAGCCTCAATCAACAGTAATACGGGAATCAAGATGAGCGACGAAAATGCTAAAGTAAAAAGGCGCAAGCGCCATAATTTATTACATGCCCCGTGGGGCCCTCCGTGATTCTTGATTGCAGGGAAAAGAAGAAGAAGGCGAAAGGTGCCCCCCCCTCAGGGGCTGCCACTCCTGAGGCCCTGGCTCCGGCGCAACCACGCTCAGTCAGAGTCCTCCTCCTCCTTGACGGGCTCGTGGCGGCACGCCGGCATGGCTGCTTCTTGGGCGGAAGTACGGCGTCGTCGCGGCCGGCTACCCCCCGAGGTCCGAGCGCGCCGACGCGGAGGCGCGTCATAGGTGTCATCGCTCGGGCTCTCCTCGGATGAGGTGTCGCTGCCACTGGAAGCATGGCGGCCGTCGCCAAGGGCAAGCTCACCTCCAATGGCACCGCCACCGCCATCACCCTTCGAGAAGCACCCCAAGCGCCTGCCATCCTCCCCGAAGATCCTGACGAAGAGCGTCGCCGCGCCGTCATGCTTGAAGTGGAGCGTGAGTCTCCCCTCCAGGCCGTGGGCGCGGGCGAAGGCCTGCCACCCGTGGCTCAAGAAGGCGTAACCTGCGAGGGTAACCTCGATCTCCACCCACGACGCGCCGCTACAACAACCATCGGCTTGCAGCCACAGGCCCGCGGGCTCGCTGGCCCTCAACGTCTCCGCGAAGAAGCGCGGGAGCTGCAGCCAGGTGATCGTCGGTCTCTCCACCCACACCACGAACTTCTGGCCAACATCAGCTGTATGGGACTGATACGTCTCCAACGTATCTATAATTTATGAAGTATTCATTCCATGTTTACAATAATTTTATATGATTTTGGTATGATTTTATTAGAACTAACCCGGACTGACGCTATTTTCAGCAGAACTACCATGGTGTCGCTTTTTGTGCAGAAATAAAAGTTCTCGGAATGGGCTGAAAATTTACGGAGAATATTTTTGGAAAATATAAAAAATACTGGAGCAAAAAGATACCGGAGAAGAGTCCCGAGGCAGCCACAAGCCTAGGGAGGGCCCCCCCTAGGGCGCGCCCCCTGGCTTGTGGGCCCTTCGGGAGTCCCCCTGACTTGATTCCAACGCCAAGTACTCCTATAAATCCCGTAACCCCCAGAAAGAAACCTAGATCGGGAGTTCCGCCGCTGCAAGCCTCTGTAGCCACGAAAAACCAATCAGTAGCCGTTCCGGCACCCTGTCGGAGGGGGAAACCATCACCGGAGGCCATCTTCATCATCCCGGCGGTCTCCATGACGAGGAGGGAGTAGTTCACCCTCGGGGCTGAGGGTATGTACCAGTAGCTATGTGTTTGATCTCTCTCTCTCTCGTGTTCTTGAGATGACATGATCTTGATGTACCGCGAGCTTTATTAATATAGATGAATCATATGGAGTTTTCCCCTCTCTATCTTCTTGTGATGAATTGAGTTTTCCCTTTGAAGTTTTCTTATCTGATTGAGTTTTTAGAGGATTTGAGAACACTTGATGTATGTCTTGCGATGGGATATCTGTGGTGACAATGGGATGTTCTATTGATCCACTTGATGTATGTTTTGGTGATCAACTTGCGGGTTCTGTGACCTTGGGAATCTATGCATAGGGGTTGGCACATGTTTTCGTCTTGACTCTCCGGTAGAAACTTTGGGGCACTCTTTGAAGTTTTTTGTGTTGGATTGAACATGATGAATCTGAAATTGTGTGATGCATATCGTATAATCAAGCCCATGGGCACTCGTGGTGACATTGGTGTATCTAGGTGACATTAGGGTTTTGGTTGATGTGTATCTTAAGGTGTTATTTTAGTACGAACTCTAGGGCTGTTCGTGACACTTATAGGGATAGCTCATACGATTGATCGGAAAAGATAACTTTGAGGGGTTTCGTACCCTACAATAATTTCTTCATTTGTTATCCGCTATTTGTGACTTTGGAGTGAACTCTTTGTCGCACGTGAGGGATTTACATATGATTCAACTATGTCAGTATTGTTGAGAGAACTTGCACTAGTGAAAGTATGAACCCTAGGCCTTGTTTTCAAGCATTGCAATACCGTTTTTGCTCACTTTTGTTACTTGCTACCTTGCTGTTTTTATATTTTCAGATTACAAAAATCTATATCTACTATCCATATTACACTTGTATCACCATCTCTTCGCCGAACTAGTGCACCTATACAATTTACCATTGTATTGGGTGTGTTGGGGACACAAGAGACTCTTTGTTATTTGGTTGCAGGGTTGTTTGAGAGAGACCATCTTCATACTACGCCTCCCATGGATTGATAAACCTTAGGTCATCCACTTGAGGGAAATTTGCTACTGTCCTACAAAACTCTGCGCTTGGATGCCCAACACGAGTCTACAAGAAGAAGGTTGCATAGTAGACATCAAGCTCTTTTCTGGCGCCGTTGCCGGGGAGGTGAGTGCTTGAAGGTATATCTTTAGATCTTGCAATTAAATCTTTTAGTTTCTTGTTTTTCACTAGTTTGGTTTTATAAAAGAAAACTACAAAAAATGGAGTTTAGGTTGCATCATTTGTATCGTCTTTATAATGTCTTTCGTGAAAGTAAGGATTCAGAAAATTGTGCTCAATTGGTAGAGGAAGAAATTATGAAAATATTTGATGAGAATTCCTTGAATGATGAGCATGATTGCAATGTGGCTAGTATGAATTCTCTGAACATCCATGATGCTAATGATATGCAAAGCCACAAGCTTGGGGATGCTATGTTTGATGAAGATGATATTTTTAGTCCCCCAAGTTTTGATGAGCAAATTTATGATGATGATCGCATGCCTCCTATATATGATGATTATGGTGATGACATGTATGCTATAAAGAGTGATAGTAAACTTGAAACTTGTCATCATGATTTTAATGTTCAATTTAGTTATGCCAATCAAGGGTCTCATGATAGTTATTTTGTTGAGTTTGCTCCCACTATTATGTATGAGAAGTTTGCTTGTGTGGAGAGTGATAAATTTTCTATGCTTGTAGATCACGAAAAGAATGCTTTATGTGATAGTTATATTGTGAAATTCCTTCATGATGCTACTGAATTTTTTTATGAGAGAGGAACATATGCTTGTAGGAATTGCAATAATATCAAGTTTCCTCCCTATGTGTTCAAAGTTTTGAAGTTATGCTTGTTCTGTCTTCCTATGCTAATTGATTCTTGCTCCCATAAATTGTTCGCTCACAAAATCCCTATGCATAGGAAGTGGGTTAGACTTAAATGTGCTCGCCATGTAATTCATGATGCTCTTTTGCATGTTTCAACTACTATTCTTATATGAGCATCATTGAAATCATCATGCCTAGCTAAAAGGCTTTAAAGAAAAGCGCTTGTTGGGAGAAAACCCAACACTTTTCCTTTCTGTTTTTGAGTGTTCACATGATTGAGCTACTTTAGTAATCATGTTTTGTGTCTTTTATTTTAATAAAGTGCCAAGTAAAGCCTTTGGGATGACTCACAAGATGAGTAGAATTGATGCTGAACCAAAACAGAAACTTTTGACTCCAGTACAGGATTTTTCATTTTTTACTAGAGCGTGATAATGATCTGAAATTTTTACACAGTCTTAATATACAAATCCTTCAGGTTTTCCTAATTTTTCAGAATTTTTATAGACAGGGAAGTATGGTTACGCTATAGATCTTCACAGACTGTTCTGTTTTTAACAGATTCTGTTTTGCATGCATAGTTTGCTTGTTTTAGTGTTCCCATAGCTTATATTCAGTGATATAAATTATGGGAATGATAGAATACAGTAGGTATGATGTGGGAACAATTATGAATCTTTTCTTGACAGTACCTAAGTGAATGATTTATCTTTACTACACTAACCCTTCTCACGAAGTTCCGTTAAGTTTTGTGTGATTGAAGTTTTCAAGTTTTTGGGTGAGACACCGATATGAGGAGAATAAGGAGTGAAAAGAACCTAAGCTTGGGGATTCCCAAGGCACCCCCAAGGTAATATCCAAGTAATACTCAAGCGCTTAAGCTTGGGCATGCCCCGGAAGGCATCCCCTCTTTCGTCTTAAACATTATCGGTAAATCTTACTTAGAGCTATATTTTTATTCGTCATATAATATGTGCTTTGCTTGGATTGTCATTATATTTTGTTATTTTCTGTCAGGTCTTATTTATAATCTTGTTTTTCAATAAAAAGTTCCAAGAATTGTCTTAGCATGCTTGCATTGCATGTTTTGATGTGTGCTGTGTAAAAACAGAAACTTTTGCTGTAGTGTTTGAATTTTCATATTTTACTGGAACGTGGAACGTTTCTGAAATTTTTACACAGTATTTTAATATAAATTGTTTAGCATGTCTTAAATTTTCATAATTGTTTGAGTTACAGAAGTACACTGTTTTCATAAATTTCTACAGACTGTTCTGTTTGGACAGATTGCTGTCATAGTTTCGTTATTTACCTATCCTATAGTTTCCATAGCCTATATTGGTAGATATAAATTGTGGAGACGATAGTAAACATTAGATGATGTTTGAAAATTATTGTGCAACTTGTCTTGGCAGTACATAAAGTGTTGATTTATTCTTATGTGTACTAACCTATCTCACGAGTTCTTGTTGAGTTTTGTGTGGATGAAGTTTATAAGAATTAGGGAAACCATGATATGAGAGAAATTAAGGAGACACAAGAGCTCAAGATTGGGGATGCCCAAGGCACCCCAAGTAAATATTTCAAGAAGTCTCAAGCATCTAAGATTGGGGATGCTACGCATCCCACCTCTCTTCATCAACAATTATCGGTTAGCCTATGTTGAGCCTAAATTTTTATTCGTTCTCATGATATGTGCTATCCTTGGAATATCATTTTATTTTGTTTTGATGTTTGAATAAAAGCATTGGATCTGAAATTTTGAATAAGAGAGAGAGTCCTCACATGGCTATTTAACTAATTGACTACGCATTGATCTTCACTTATATCTTATTGGAGTAGTTTGTCATTCACTCTCGTGCTTCACTTATATCCTATGAGTAAATGGTTGAATGAATTGAATATCATAAATCTGAAATTAAATATGCTTCATATACTTATCCCATGGGGAGTAATGACTTCACACATAACAAGTATAGGTGGTAAAATATATTGAAAGTTAGCAAACACCGCATTGGTCACTTGAACAATTCATGAAAGAATATTGAAGGAAGAGAGATTCCACATATAAATATACTATCTTGGACATCTTCTATGATTGCGAGCTCATTAATTATTTTCAAACTCGAGCAAATTAGTTAAAATTGGACAAGGAAGACAACTTTATGAGTTATGTTTGGGTATATTTGTATAGAAGTTATATTGTTATGGATCCTCCAACGTGTGGTGCTTGCTTCCACCTCATACTAGCCAAAACTTCCGCACCAAGTAGAAATACTACTTGTGCATCCAAACACCCTTAAACCAGTTTTGCCATGAGAGTCCACTATACCTACCTATGGATTGAGTAAGATCCTTCAAGTAAGTTGTCATCGGTGCAAAAAGCAATAAAAATTGCTCCTAAATATGTATGATCTTTTATTGTAAGGGAAAATAAGCATTGTACGAACTTGTGATGGTAAAGAAATAAAAGCGACGGACTGCATAATAAAGGTTTCTATCACAAAGGGCAATACAACGTGACGTTCCTTTGCATTAAGGGTTTGCACATCCAAAAACAAAAAGCGCATGACAACCTCTGCTTCCCTCTGCGAAGGGCCTATCTTTTACTTTCTAGTACTTACCTTTATGCAAGAGTCATGGTGATCTTCACCACTTCCTATATTTCGCCTTTTTCTCTTGGCAAGCGACATGTGTTGGGGAATGATCTAGACATATATATCCAAACAAATATATTTGATCATGAATTATTATTGTTGACAATTATCTATATGATAAATAAGTTGGGAGGCGAAACATTAAGCCCCTATCTTTCTCTGTGTTCGATGGATGCTATTTGTTCTAAAAATATGCTTTGAGTGTCAATAATCATGGAAGACTATATGATAGTTGAGTATGTGGAATTTGCTAAATCAAAGCTCTTACATAGACCCTTCCTGAAAATAAGATGAATTGCAATTGTTCGATGACTAGGAATATGATTTGTTAGTTTTCAAGAAACTTTCTGGTCTATACTTTAACTTGTGAATAGCTTGTTACTTGATCATGAGAAGTTTTATGAGATGAACTACAGTTTATGGTTTATATTGATGCTAGAAAAAGTGATTGGTATTATCATAGATCAAACTTGTGCACTTGCTAGCATTCACACTTCATAAATTATTTCTTTTACCATTTACCTACTCGAGGACGAGCAGGAATTAAGCTTGGGGATGCTGATACATCTCCAACGTATCTATAATTTATGAAGTATTCATGCCATGTTTACAATAATTTTATATGATTTTGGTATGATTTTATTAGAACTAACCCGGACTGACGCTGTTTTCAGCAGAACTACCATGGTGTCGTTTTTTGTTCAGAAAGAAAAGTTCTCGGAATGGGCTGAAAATTTACGGAGAATATTTTTGGAAAATATAAAAAATACTGGAGCAAAAAGATACCCGAGAAGAGTCCCGAGGCAGCCACAAGCCTAGGGGGCGCCACCCCTAGGGCGTGCCCCCTGGCTTGTGGGCCCCTCGGGAGTCCCCCTGACTTGATTCCAACGCCAAGTACTCCTATAAATCCCGTAACCCCCAGAAAAAAACCTAGATCGAGAGTTCCGCCGCCGCAAGCCTCTGTAGCCACGAAAAACCAATCGGGAGCCCGTTCCGGCACCCTGCCGGAGGGGGAAACCATCACCGGAGGCCATCTTCATCATCCTGGCGGTCTCCATGACGAGGAGGGAGTAGTTCACCCTCGGGGCTGAGGGTATGTACCAGTAGCTATGTCTTTGATCTCTCTCTCTCTCTCTCTCGTGTTCTTGAGATGACACAATCTTGATGTACCGCGAGCTTTATTATTATAGATGAATCATATGGAGTTTTCCCCTCTCTATCTTCTTGTGATGAATTGAGTTTTCCCTTTGAAATTTTCTTATCGGATTGAGTCTTTAGAGGATTTGAGAACACTTGATGTATGTCTTGCGATGGGATATCTGTGGTGACAATGGGATGTTCTATTGATCCACTTGATGTATGTTTTGGTGACCAACTTGCGGGTTCCGTGACCTTGGGAATCTATGCATAGGGGTTGGCACATGTTTTCGTCTTGACTCTCCGGTATAAACTTTGGGGCACTCTTTGAAGTTCTTTTTATTGGATTGAACATGATGAATCTGAAATTGTGTGATGCATATCGTATAATCAAGCCCATGGGTACTCGTGGTGACATTGGAGTATCTAGGTGACATTAGGGTTTTGGTTGATGTGTATCTTAAGGTGTTATTTTAGTACGAACTCTAGGGCTGTTCGTGACACTTATAGGGATAGCTCATACGATTGATCGGAAAAGATAACTTTGAGGTGGTTTCGTACCCTACAATAATTTCTTTGTTTGTTCTCCGCTATTTGTGACTTTGGAGTGAACTCTTTGTCGCACGTGAGGGATTTACATATGATTCAACTATGTAAGTATTGTTGAGAGAACTTGCACTAGTGAAAGTATGAACCCTAGGCCTTGTTTTCAATCATTGCAATACCGTTTTTGCTCACTTTTGTTACTTGCTACCTTGCTGTTTTTATATTTTCAGATTACAAAAATCTATATCTACTATCCATATTACACTTGTATCACCATCTTTTCGCCGAACTAGTGCACCTATACAATTTACCATTGTATTGGGTGTGTTGGGGACACAAGAGACTCTTTGTTATTTGGTTGCAGGGTTGTTTGAGAGAGACCATCTTCATCCTATGCCTCCCACGGATTGATAAACCTTAGGTCATCCACTTGAGGGAAATTTGCTACTGTCCTACAAAACTATGCCCTTGGAGGCCCAACACGAGTCAACAAGAACAAGGTTGCGTAGTAGACGTCAGGGACCGCGGGCACGGTGGCCTGGCACCCGCTACGGGCCTCCCTCCTTGGCCACGGTCGCCATGCCCGTCGCCTTCGCCTGCGACGGAGGAGGCGCCTGCCCTCACGGGGGTGCGGCCGCGCCCCCGGGGCGCCGCCGCTGACACCGTGGCGTACTTACGGCGACGGCCCCGGCCCCTCTTGGGTGGTTGTTGGTCCGGCCCCTCCTGGCGGGCCTTCCCCTTCTCGGCAGCAGAAAACCTCCTCACCGGCGTCATGGTTGAGGGGGCGGAGGCCTTGAGCGGGGAAGCAAGGAGTGGAGATGGGCTGGGGCTCTGCCCCCTCCGCCTATTTATAGTCGGGTGGAGGCCAACCGGCGTCTCTCCACATCCCGGGTAATGATGGCCCATCTTCACGTGGCCTCGCCTCCATTCGTCGGGTCACATCCGCGAGGGTCGAGGGGAGAGAAGACACAAGGAGATGGCCACATTGAAGGAAGGGCAGTGATGGCCGCCGCTGCGCGCAGGTTTCGTGTCAGCTTGACTCGAGGCGGTTCCCGAGATCTTCGGAAAGTGGAGGTGTCCGTGCCTCGTTACACGTCACGCATCAGATTGGGTCCGCAGGCGATTGGGGCCTGCGGCGCTTGGGATGGCTCCTCCGGCTCCGCCCCGAAGCCAGCCCATGCGCGCCTTGGGCTCGGGGGCTACTATCGGCGCAATAGGAACGGGGGTACCCAGACCTGCCTGCCTATGGGCCGGGGAAAACCAAATTTTTGCACGATCCCGCAAGGAAAAAGGAAATAATTTCAACTTCACAATATCATTGTCCACATCTTTTTTCTTTTGCATATCACACAATTCTACGAACGTGTTTAGATGGGACGCGGCATCCTCATTAGGATTACCGACAAATTGATCTTTCATGACAAGATGCAACAAAGCGGCATTAATATCTGTCGGCACTCTAGGAACGGGGGTACCCAGACCTGCCTGCCTATGGGCCGGGGCGTGGCCCACTTCAACAGCCTGGTACGGCCCGGTGCAGCATCACTCAAGACAAGGCCCCCACGGGAGCCCCACCCTCGCGAGGAGGACGACGCCAAGATCCTCGGAGGGAGGAGGCTTCCCCAGGTTGCCTCCCGAGGGGCGGAGATTTCTATGCTGCGCCCGGCCCCACGAGGTCGGAGCTAACGCAGGCCGGGCCAGGCGGGCACAGGCGTGCCCAGAGAAGACAACTTCCCCTTTGGTGTAAAGGAGGCAAGGATGTATGCGGGTTCCCAAGATAGCCCCCCAAAGGTTCCCATTCCGGTGCAACAAGACCAGGACCACGAGCCCCGCAGGACGGACGTCATCGCCGAGTCCACCTCTGCATCACCACCAACTACTTTGCAGGCGAAGACTACCTTTCGTCGGGATAAGGTGTACTCCTTGTCCCCCTTTGAAATTGGCGTTGTGGGATCCCTTCCCGCCAATGCGATAAGGGAAGAGGACCCGGGCCATTATAAATAGAGACTAGCCGTCACCATAGAGGAAGACAGATCGAAAACTACCCGAGCGCCCTCACGAGGTTGCTCACCACTATACCAGTTCATCCGCCAACCTCCTCGTGAGGCAATCCACCCAAAGCAGGAGTACGGTTTTACGCTTCGCAACGGCCCGAACCTGGGTTAATCTGCGTGTTAGTCTTCTTCCCTGTGAGTGAGTGACTTCGATTCGACGAGGCTGTGGAGCTGTGAGCTTGAGGCCAAAGATAGTGGGATCTTCGCACACGCCCCTGGGTTCGAACCTCTTTGGGTTTTGCGGAGCCCGAAATCCGACAATATCACATGACTCTGCACTAGTGGCGGGAGGAGCAATAGGCGTACTAATAAAATCATTGTTATTAGTATTGGAAAATCACACAACTTGGTGTTCTCTTGAGTCATCGTGACTACGCAAACAAGATTGCAAGCAAGGAAGAGATCCGGCAAGAAAAAGGCGAACGAAAAAGAGGGCGAATAAAACAGCAAATTGGTGAAGTGGGGGAGAGGAAAACGAGAGGCAAATGGCAAATAATGTAATTGCAAGGAGATGAGACTTGTGATTAGGAAATTGGTAGATGATGATGGAGTCCCCTCGGTGCCTACGATAGGCATGTAGAAGAGACCGCTTCCTCTCCAGCAACGGCGCCAGAAATTCCTTTGACGTGGCTTGAGACTGCGTCGGTATTTCCCCAAAGAGGAAGGGATGATGCAGCACAGCGACGGTAAGTATTTCCCTCAGTTATGAAACCAAGGTTATCGAACCAGTAGGAGGATCACCACCACCCAATAAGCAGCACCTGCACACAAACAACAAATACTTGCAACCCGACGCGAAAGAGAGGTTGTCAATCTCTCTTCGGTAAAAAGATAGATTAGGTAGTGATAAATAGGAGAGATAGATCTCTCAAGAACACAAAATAAAAAGAGCAAATAAAATATGCAGCAATATGTTTTTGGGTTTTTGGTTTTGTAGATCTGAAAAAAAAGATGCAAAAATATAGATCGGAAAGCAATAAGTTGGAAAAGTACACCCAGGGGCCGTAGGATTCACTAGTGGCTTCTCTCATGAGTATAGCGCATGGTGGGTGAACAAATTACTGTTGGGCAATTGATAGAAAATAGAATAGTCATGACGATATCCAAGGCGATGATCATTATATAGGTATCACGTCCAAGATAAGTAGACCGACTCCTGCCTGCATCTACCACTATTACTCCACACATCGACCACTATCCAGCATGCATCTAGTGTATTAAGTTCATGGAAAAACGGAGTAATGCAATAAGAACAATGACATGATGTAGACAAGATCTATTCATGTAGGAATAGACCCCATCTTGTTATCCTTAATAGCAAAGATACATGCGTGTCTTGCTGCCCCTTCTGTCACTGGGAAAGAACACCGCAAGATCGAACCCATCACAAAGCACCTCTTCCCATGGCAAGAAAAATCGATCTAGTTGGCCTAACTAAACCAAAGATTCGAAGAGATCAAAGAAGACTCAAATAATATTTATGGATAGAAACTGATCATGAACTCAAAATTCATCGGATCCCAACAAACACACCGCAAAAGTTTACATCAAATACATCTCCAAGAGACCATTGTATTGAGAATAATAAGAGAGAGAAGAAGCCATCTAGCTACTGCCTACAGACCCGTAGGTCTATGGTGGACTACTCATGCATCATCGGAGAGGCACCTATGAAGAAGATGGACCCCTCCGTGATGGTGTTTAGATTGGATCTCGAAGTTCTGGAACTTGCGGCGGCTGGAATTGTGTTTCGTCGACTCCCCTATGGTTTTTCGAATATTTGGGAATTTATAGGCATCAGAGGCGGTGGAGAGGTGCCCCGAGGAGGGCACAACCCATCAGGGCGCGCCAGGGCCCCCCTGGCGCACCCTGGTGGGTTGTGGTCTCCTCGGCCCACTTCTCCGGTACTTCTTTGGCCCACTGGGTGTCTTCTGGTCCAGAAAAAATCTCCAAAAAGTTTCGTCGCGATTGGACTCCGTTTGGTATTGATTTTCTGCGAAGTAAAAAACAAGGAAAAACAGCAACTGGCACTTTGGCACTATGCCAATAGGTTAGTCCCAAAAAATGATATAAAGTTGTTGTAAAATGATTGTAAAACATCCAAGAATGATAATATAACAACATGGAACAAGCAAAAATTATAGATACGTTGGAGACGTATCACACACCACTTGGGATTGTTAGAGATGTTGAAGTCTTGTGTGGGAAAGTAAAATACCCTACTGATTTTCTAGTTCTAGGTTCCCCTCAAGATGACTTTTGTCCCATTATCTTTGGTAGACCTTTTTTGAGCACCGTCAATGCTAAGATAGATTGTGAAAAACAAACTGTCAGTGTTAGTTTTGGTGGTGTGTCTCATGAGTTTATTTTTTCCAAGTTTAGTAGACAACCTCGTCATAGAGCATTATCTAGTAAGGATGAAATAATTGGTCTTGCTTTTATTGCCGTGCCTCCTACTGATCCATTAGAACAATATTTGCTTGACTATGAAAATGATATGCACTTGCGTGAAAGAAATGAAATAGATAAAATTTTCTTTGAACAACAACCTCTACTAAAACACAATTTGCCTATTGAAACTCTTGGGGGTCCTCCTCCACCTAAGGGTGATCCTGTGTTTGAATTAAAGCAATTGCCTGACACTTTGAAGTATGCCTATCTTGATGAGAAAAAGATATATCCTGTTATTATTAGTGCTAACCTTTCAGAACATGAAGAAGAAAGATTATTAAAAGTTCTAAGGACACACCGGGCTGCTACTGGATATACTCTTGATGATCTTAAGGGCATTAGTCCCACTCTATGTCAGCACAAGATCAATATGGAACCTGATGCTAAACCCGTTGTTGATCACCAACGGCGATTAAATCCTAAGATGAAAGAAGTGGTAAGAACTGAAATATTAAAGCTTCTGGAAGCAGGTATAATCTATCCCATAGCCGATAGTAGATGGGTAAGTCCCGTTCATTGTGTCCCTAAGAAAGGAGGTATTACTATTGTTCCTAATGATAAAAATGAACTCATATCACAAAGAATTGTTACTGGCTATAGAATGGTAATTGATTTTAGAAAATTAAATAAAGCTACTAGAAAAGATCATTACTCTCTGCCTTTCATTGATCAAATGCTAGAAAGATTATCTAAGCAAACACACTTTTGTTTCCTGGATGGATATTCTGGTTTCTCTCAAATACCTGTATCACAATCTGATCAAGAGAAAACCACCTTTAGTTACCCTTTTGGAACCTATGCTTATAGACGTATGCCTTTTGGTTTATGCAATGCACCTGCTACCTTTCAAAGATGTATGACTGCTATATTCTCTGATTTTTGTGAAAAGATTGTGGAGGTTTTCATGGATGATTTTTCCGTTTACGGGACTTCTTTTGATGATTGCTTAAGCAACCTTGATCGAGTTTTGCAGAGATGTGAACAAACTAATCTTGTCTTGAATTGGGAGAAGTGCCACTTTATGGTTAAAGAAGGTATTGTCTTGGGGCATAAAATATCTGAACGAGGTATTGAGGTGGATAAAGCTAAAGTTGATGCAATTGAGAAAATGCCATGTCCTAAAGATATTAAAGGTATTCAAAGTTTCCTTGGTCATGCTGGTTTCTATAGGAGGTTCATTAAAGACTTCTCTAAAATTTCTAGGCCTCTTACTAATCTTTTGCAAAAGGATATTCCTTTTGTTTTTGATGATGACTGTGTGGAAGCCTTTGAAACACTCAAGAAAGCCTTAACCTCTGCACCTATCGTTCAACCACCTGATTGGAAATTGCCTTTTGAAATTATGTGTGATGCTAGTGATTATGCTTTTGGTGATGTTCTAGGACAAAGAGTTGATAAGAAATTGAATGTTATCCATTATGCTAGCAAAACTATAGACAGTGCACAACGAAATTATGCTAGTACTGGAAAAGAATTTTTAGCAGTTGTGTTTGCTTGTGATAAATTTAGATCCTATATTGTTGATTCCAAGGTTATCGTTCACACTGATCATGCTGCTATAAAATATCTCATGGAAAAGAAAGATGCTAAACCTAGACTCATTAGGTGGGTTCTCTTGCTTCAAGAATTTGACTTACATATCGTTGATAGGAAGGGAGCTGAGAACCCCGTAGCCGACAACTTGTCTAGGTTAGTAAATATTCTTGATGACCCACTACCTATTGATGATAGTTTCCCTGATGAACAGTTAGCTGCAATAAGTTTTTCTCAAAACACCCCTTGGTATGCTGATTATGCTAATTACATTGTCGCTAAATATATACCACCTAGCTTCACATACCAACAAAAGAAAAAATTCTTCTATGATTTAAGACATTACTTTTGGGATGACCCACATCTCTATAAAGAAGGAGTAGATGGTATTATTAGACGTTGTGTACCTGAGCATGAACAGGAACAAATCCTACAGAAATTTCATTCTGAAGCTTATGGAGGACATCATGCGGGAGATAGAACTGCTCACAAGGTATTGGAATCTAGTTTTTATTGGCCTACTCTCTTCAAGGATGCCCGTAAGTTTGTCTTGTCTTGTGATGAATGTCAAAGAATTGGTAATGTCGGTAAGCGTCGGGAAATGCCTATGAATTATTCACTTGTTGTCGAACCATTTGACGTTTGGGGTTTTGATTATATGGGACCTTTTCCTTCCTCTAACGGGTACACTCATATTTTGGTTGTTGTTGATTATGTCACTAAGTGGGTAGAAGCTATTCCAACTAGTAGTGTTGATCACCACACCTCCATTAAAATGCTTAAAGAGGTTATCTTCTCGAGGTTTGTATTCCCTAGATACTTAATGACTGATGGTGGTTCATGACGTGGCTTGAGACTGTGTTGGTATTTCCCCAAAGAGGAAGGGATGATGCAGCACAGCAACGGTAAGTATTTCCCTCAGTTATGAAACCAAGGTTATCAAACCAGTAGGAGGATCACCACCACCCAATAAGCAACACCTGCACACAAACAACAAATACTTGCAACCCGACGCGAAAGACAGGTTGTCAATCTCTCTGCGGTAAAAAGATAGATTAGGTAGTGATAGATAGGAGAGATAGATCTCTCAAGAACACAAAATAAAACGAGCAAATATTCAGCAATATGTTTTTGGGTTTTTGGTTTTGTAGATCTGAAAAAAAAGATTGCAAAAAGGTAGATCTGAAAGCAATAAGTTGGAAAAGTAGACCCGGGGGCCGTAGGGTTCGCTAGTGGCTTCTCTCATGAGTATAGCGCACGGTGGGTGAACAAATTACTGTTGGGCAATTGATAGAAAATTGAATTGTCATGACGATATCCAAGGCGATGATCATTATATAGGCATCACGTCCAAGATAGGTAGACCGACTCTTGCCTGCATCAACCTCTATTACTCCACACATCGACCGCTATCCAGCATGCATCTAGTGTATTAAGTTCATGGAAAAATGGAGTAATGCAATAAGAACGATGACATGATGTAGACAAGATCTATTCATGTAGGAATAGACCCCATCTTGTTATCCTTAATAGCAACGATACATGCGTGTCTTGCTGCCCCTTCTGTCATTGGGAAAGAACACCGCAAGATCGAACGCATCACAAAGCACTTCTTCCCATGGCAAGAAAAATCGATCTAGTCGGCCTAACTAAACCAAAGATTCGGAGAAGAAATACGAGGCTATAAGTAATCATGCATATAAGAGATCAAAGAAGACTCAAATAATATTCATGGATAGAAACTGATCATGAACTCAAAATTCATCGGATCCCAACAGACACACCGTAAAAGTTTACATCAAATAGATCTCCAAGAGACCATTGTATTGACAATCATAAGAGAGAGACAGAGGAAGCCATCTAGCTACTGCCTACGGACCCGTAGGTCTATGGTGGACTTCTCACGCATCATCGGAGAGGCACCTATGAGGAAGATGAACCCCTCCGTGATGGTGTTTAGATTGGGTCTCGTGGTTCTGGAACTTGCGGCGACTGGAATTGTGTTTCGTCGACTCCCCTAGGGTTTTTCAAATATTTCAGAATTTATAGGCATCAGAGGCGGTGAAGAGGGGCCCCGAGGAGGGCACAACCCATCAGGGCGCGTCGGGCCCCCCTGGCGCGCCCTGGTGGGTTGTGGTCTCCTCGGCTCACTCCCCCGCACTTCTTTGGCCCACTGGGTGTCTTCTGGTCCGGAAAAAATCTCTAAAAAGTTTCGTCGCGATTGGACTCTGTTTGGTATTGATTTTCTGCGAAGTAAAAAACAAGCAAAAACCGCAACTGGCACTTTGGCACTATGTCAATAGGTTAGTCCCAATAAATGATATAAAGTTGTTATAAAATGATTGTAAAACATCCAAGAATGATAATATAACAGCATGGAACAAGCAAAAATTATAGATACGTTGGAGACGTATCAGCATCCCCAAGCTTAATTCCTACTCGTCCTCGAGTAGGTAAATGATATAAACAGAATTTTTGATGTGGAATGCTGCCTAACATGTTCATCATATTCTTTTCTTTTGTATGGCATGGACATTTGGACTTGTAAATGATTCAAAGCAATAGTCTAGTTTTAACATAATGACTTCAATACTCAAGCATGTCAAGAAGCAACCATGTCTTTCAAAATACCAACACTAAAGAAAGTTATACCTAGCCCATCATGCTCAATCATTGATCCATTCATGAAACATACTCAAATATTAACTATGCCCAATGCTCAAGTACGATCATAGTGCCCCCTAGTTGGTGCTTTATAAGAGAAGATGGAGACTCAAAGTAAAAATAAAAATTGCATAAAGTAAAAGATAGGCCCTTCGCAAAGGGAAGTAGAGATTTGTATTAGTGCCAGAGCTCAAGGTTTTAAATTGAGAGAGAAACATATTTTGGGTGGCATGCTTTTCCTGTCAACGAAAACGACAAAGTAGCTCACAATACTTTCCATGCTAGATATATCATAGGCAGTTCCCAAACAGAAAATAAAGTTTATTCCTTTTTCCACCAAACTTTCACTTTCCATGGCGGACCGTATCCACGGTTGCCTTCCATACCAACACTTTCCAAGGAATTTATTATTTGACAACATAAAGTAAATATTTTTTTTCTTTTTCATTTCGGGAATGGGCATCCCTATTACCGCCGAACTCTCGTGCAATGATGAGTGAATAAACACTCATCTTGAGAATAACACATCTAGCATGGAAAAATATTGGACACTCCCCATCGTTTCATGAGCGGTACGAGCACACAAAAGAGAAAATTCATTTTGAAAATTTAGAGATGGTACATACAAATTTGCTTGGAACGGCATGGAAATACCGCATATAGGTAGGTATGGTGGACTCATAAGGCAAAACTTGGTTTAAGGATTTTGGATGCACAAGTAGTATTTCTACTTAGTACAAATGAAGGCTAGCAAATAGATTGAGAAGCAACCAAACCAGGAAATGAAAATTCACAGAAGCGAGCATTGAGCATAACTAACACTGAATAATGCACCACAAGTAGGATGTAACTTCATTGCATAACTATTGACTTTCGTGCATGCATAGGGAATCACAAACCTTAACACCAATATTCCTACTAAGCATAATTACTCACTAACATGACTCACATATTACTATCATCATGTTTCAAAACTATTACAAAGAATCAAGTTTAATTTGTCCAATGATCTTCATGAAAAATTTTATTATATCCTCCTTGGATATCTATCACTTTGGGACTAATTTCATATATTGCCATTGCTTTTTGACAAGCTCAAACAAATTTAAGTGAAGCACATGAGCATAAAGTTTTCATCTCTCAAAAAGGTATAAGTGAAGCATGAGAGGATTTCTTCAAAATTTACCTACTCTCAAATTAATCTAAGTGAAGCATGAGAGTATTTCTACAAAAATTTGCAAGCACACCGTGCTCAAAAAGATATAAGTGAAGCACTAGAGCAATTCTATAGCTCAAAAAGTTTAAGTAAAGCGCATAGAGCAATTCTAACAAATCATAGCATAATTTTGGCTCTCTCAAATAGGTGTGTCCAGCAAGGATACAAGTGACAAACTAACAAACAAAGCAAGCAAAGATACAAGACGCTCCAAGCAAAACCCATGATATGTGACGAATAAAAATATAGCTCCAAGTAAAATACCGATGGTCGTTAGAAGAAAGAGGGGATGCCACTCGGGGGCATCCCCAAGCTTAGTTGCTTGTTTCTCTTTGGAAATATCTTGGGCGTGTGGTAGCATACCCAAGCTTAGGCTTTTATCACTCCTTATTCCTTCATCCATCGTGATCTCACCCAAAACTTGAAAACTTCAATCGCACAAAACTCAACAAAATCTTCGTGAGATCCGTTAGTATAATAAAGCAAATCACTACTTTAGGTACTGTTGCAAACCCATTCATATTTTTTTATTGCATTATACCTACTGTATTTTAACTTTACCATGGCTCATACACTTCAATATAACCCATAGATTCATCAAAACAAGCACACAATGCAACGAAAACAGAATCTGTCTTAAACAGAATAGTCTGTAGTAATCTGTACTCTAACCATACTTCTGTAACTCTAAAAACTCTAAAAATTAGGAAAACGTAAGGAATTTGTATAGCAACACTGTGTTAAAGTTTCAAGTCACGATCACGTTCCACCAAAAAATGAAAATTCATATACTGGACACAAAGTTCCTGTTTCAGATTCAGCATTGCTTCTACTCATCCTATGAATCATCCTAAACGCTTTACTTGGCACAAACACTAAATAAACCATAAAAGCACAATCATAAAAGAGGCATAATTGTGCCAACACTCAAAAACATAAAGGAGAAAGAAAAAATTTATTTATTCAGTGGGTTCCCTCCCAACAAGCGCTATCGTTTTACGCCCCTAGCTAGGCATAACGCATAGATTCAAGTATTGTCATCTTTGGTTTTGGTTGAGGTGTTTTTGTCAAGAGGTTTTGCAAATAGAACTTGAAACACATCATCCATAACAACCTTAGCACTACCAAGTTGTCCCTCTACGTACCCCCTGTGATTACCGGCCACGATCCAAGAATATTGTTGGTTCACGTCATTGAAAACGTGTTGGATCATGTCTAAAACGGGGACTTCCTTTTTGAGATTCTCATCAAAAATTTGATTATTTCCAAGAAAATATCTCATTATGTAATCACTATTGTAAAGGATTTCTCCTATTACTGGTTTTTCACGGCTCAAACCATAAAAGTCAAAGATCTCCCTAGCTTCCCGTACTATGTGATCAAATTCATTCATAAGAACAAGGGTAGCTAACTTCTTAGCTTTGGGATTCTTTATGATGGGTAGTTCATAAAACAATCTATGCAAGGTAGGATGGGTACGAATAAATCTATTTTCAAGTTTTATAACTAGCGCTGAGATAGCTTCCGCATAAGATTTAGTTCTTTTCAGTATAGGAGTATCATCGAGAGTCAAATTCCCAACGCAATTGAAAAACTCTTGGATAGTTTCTTTTCCTATAACGTTCCCTTGCCCCAAAACAAAAGTTTTAGAATCCAGATTAACAGAACGTCCAATTTTAGGAGTCTTGCCATCATCCGTTTCTACGATACCAAAATCACTCATGGTGACAAGCAAACAAGATTGCAAGAAAGGAAGAGATCCGACGAGAAAAAGGGCAAACGAAAGACACGGCAAATAAAAGGCAAATTGGTGAAGTGGGGGAGAGGAAAACGAGAGGCAAATGGTAAATAATGTAATTTCAAGGAGATGAGATTTGTGATTTGGAACCTGGTAGATGATGATGGAGTCCCCTCGGCGCCTACGATAGGCACGTAGAAGAGATCGCTTCCTCCCCGGCAACGGCGCCAGAAATTCCTTTGACGTGGCTTGAGATTGCGTTGGTATTTCCCCAAAGAGGAAGGGATGATGCAGCACAACGACGGTAAATATTTCCCTCGGTTATGAAACCAAGGTTATCGAACCAGTAGGAGAATCACCACCACCCAACAAGCAGCACCTGCACACAAACAACAAATACTTGCAACCTGACGCGAAAGAGAGGTTGTCAATCTCTCTACGGTAAAAAGATAGATTAGGTAGTGATAGATAGGAGAGATAGATGTCTCAAGAACACAAATAAAAAGAGTAAATATGCAGCAATATGTTTTTGGGTTTTTGGTTTTGTAGATCTGAAAACAAAGATTGCAAAAAAAGTAGATCTGAAAGCAATATGTTGGAAAAGTAGACCCAGCGGCCATAGGGTTCACTAGTGGCTTCTCTCATGAGTATAGCGCACGGTGGGTGATCAAATTACTGTTGGGAAATTGATAGAAAATCAAATAGTCATGACGATATCCGAGGCGATGATCATTATATAGGCATCACGTCCAAGATAGGTAGACCGACTCCTGCCTGCATCTACCTCTATTACTCCACACATCGACCGCTATCCAGCATGCATCTAGTGTATTAAGTTCATGGAAACACAGAGTAATGCAATAAGAACGATGACATGATGTAGACAAGATCTATTCATGTAGGAATAGACCCCATCTTGTTATCCTTAATAGCAACGAGACATGCGTGTCTTGCTGCCCCTTCTGTCACTGGGAAAGAACACCGCAAGATCGAACCCATCACAAAGCACCTCTTCCCATGGCAAGAAAAATAGATCTAGTCGGCCTAACTAAACCAAAGATTCGGAGAAGAAATACGAGGCTATAAGTAATCATGCATATAAGAGATCAAAGAAGACTCAAATAATATTCATGGATAGAAACTGATCATGAACTCAAAATTCATCGGATCCCAACAAACACACCGCAAAAGTTTACATCAAATAGATCTCCAAGAGACCATTGTATTGAGAATCATAAGAGAGAGAGAGAGGAAGCCATCCAGCTACTGCCTACGGACCCGTAGGTCTATGGTGGACTACTCACGCATCATCGGAGAGGCACCTATGAGGAAGATGAACCCCTCCGTGATGGTGTTTAGATTGGATCTCGAGGTTTTGGAACTTGCGGCGGCTGGAATTGTGTTTCGTCGACTCGCCTAGGGTTTTTGGAATATTTCGAAATTTATAGGCATCAGAGACGGTGGACAGGGGCCCCGAGGAGGGTACAACCCATCAGGGCGCGTCGGGGCCCCCTTGGCACGCCCTGGTGGGTTGTGGTATCCTCGGCCCACTTCCCCGGCACTTCTTTGGCCCACTGGGTGTCTTCTGGTCCAGAAAAAATCTCCAAAAAGTTTCGTCGCGATTGGACTCCGTTTGGTATTGATTTTCTGCAAAGTAAAAAACAAGGAAAAACAGCAACTGGCACTTTGGCACTATGTCAATAGGTTAGTCCCAAAAAATGATATAAAGTTGTTATCAAATGATTGTAAAACATCCAAGAATGATAATATAACAGCATGGAACAAGCAAAAATTATAGATACGTTGGAGACGTATCAGTTCACGCTTTATTCATGGTGCTTTCCGTAAGATGCTAGCTAAATATGATGTTAATCATAGGATTGCATCACCCTATCATCCTCAATCTAGTGGTCAAGTTGAACTTAGCAATAGAGAAATAAAGTTGATATTACAAAAAAACTGTTAATAGGTCTCGAAAGAATTGGTCTAAGAAACTAGATGATGCACTTTGGGCCTATAGAACAGCTTATAAAAATCCTATGGGTATGTCTCCAGACAAAATGGTATATGGAAAAGCTTGTCATTTGCCTCTAGAATTAGAACATAAAGCATTCTGGGCAATTAAAGAACTCAACTATGATTTCAAACTTGCCGGTGAGAAGAGGCTATTTGATATTAGCTCACTAGATGAATGGAGAACCCAAGCCTATGAAAATGCCAAACTATTCAAACAAAAAGTAAAAATGTGGCATGACAAGAGAATCCAAAAGCAGGAATTCAAAATAGGAGAATATGTTCTTTTGTTCAACTCTCGTTTATGATTTTTTGCAGGTAAGCTTCTCTCCAAATGGGAAGGGCCATATATTATCGAAGAGGTTTATCGTTCTGGAGCTATCAAGATTAATAATGCCGAAGGTACTAACCCGAAGGTGGTCAATGGACAAAGAATTAAGAACTATATCTTAGGTATGCCTATTAACGTTGAAAGCAATGTTATCCAAACCATGACACCGGAGGAACACATAAAAGAAACCTTCTGGAACACTCCATAATTCTGAAAAAATAGGAGGTACATGATACGGTAAGTAAACGGACTCCAAAAATCCGCAAAAAAAAATTGTCAGTTTTGGAATATTAGAAAATTTTGGAAATTAAGAAATAAATCGGAAGGCGATCGAGGTGAGCACGATACACCAGGGCGCGCCAGCCCTGCCAGGCGCGCCCTGGTGGGTTGTGCCCACCTCAGACACCTCCCCGACTCTGTTTTCCTTCCATATGCTTGTTTCCCAAGAATAAAAATTCCCTATATATACCCCCGACTGTTGTGACGACCGCATCGCAGAAACATCCTTTGTTCTTGTTTCGAGCTGTTTTCTCGTCGGATCTAGATCTCCATGGCGCCACCAAGCTCCTCCAAGGACAAGTTCTTTGAGAAGGTCATCAACCCGTACTTGCCGGAGGTGATGAAGCACCCTCAAGCCATTGATATGCATGAGGGGGTGCTCCACATCCGCGATGTTAAGAGACCCAAGAGGACCGGAAGCGTGGAGGCTAGGCTCGGGGCGGTGGAACAAGAAATCTTCAAATGCCAAAACATGGTGAAGCTTGGACTTAGTGCCAATCACTCCATGATCACGGAATTCACCCATGATTAGATGCTGAATGGCCGGTCTGTGAAGGACATCATCTCCACCCTCAACAAGAAAATCAATTTTCTATGAAGCCAAGTTTATGATCTTCAAACCAAGTTTTTGAATATGAAGCAAGATTTAAAGGTATGAGTTTAGCTACCAGTTGCAGGACTCAGGGGACTCTTGCGTCAACTTTTGATGGGGAGCCCTTGCCCTGGAAGCTGGAGGACAAGCCTACCACATCATCACCACAACCAAAGGAGACTTGATCACACGGGTATGGGCACTTCCCTTAGCTTGAGCCAAGCTTGGGGGAGGTGTCCCGGTATCGTATCACCATCACTTTTATTCACCTTTACATATCCTAGTTCGATATTTAGTTTCCTTTTGATTTAGTTGAATAAAAGTTTAGCATGATCTATTTTCATGTGTTAGTTTCGTGGTCTATCTATCTATGTAATCAAGTGAGAGTTATATAATAAAGTTTAGTTCGAGTTTTGGTTCTCTACTTTCTTGTTGCAGTCAAAATAAAGGAAAAAGAAATAGATGAAAAGAATCATATGCTAATCTTATGGTGAGTAATGACATCACATAAGGAAAAGTATAAGTAGTAAAATTTATTGGAGATTGACAAATATAGCATTGGTCAATGATGCAATTCATGAAATAATTAATAAGAGAAGAGAAGATTCACATGCAAATACACTATCTTGGACATATTTTATGATTGTGAGCCCCCATTAAATATTATATGTCAAAATTGTTGACGTTGGACAAGGAAGACAACGTAATGATTTATGTCTGTTCATATCCACATAGAAGTTATATTGTCATAGATCCTTCAACATGTGGTGCTTGCTCAATATCTTTGCTAGCCAAAAATTCCGCACTAAGTAGAGATACTACTTGTGCATCCAAAAAACCAAACCCAAATTCATTCTTTGAGAGTCCACCATACCTACCTACGGATCGAGTAAGATCCTTCAAGTAAGTTGTCATCGGTGCAATAAGGCAATTAAAATTGCTTCTAAAAGTGTTTTTATATTAGTGTAAGAGAAAATTGAGTGCTATACGAACTTATGATGGCAAAGTAATAAAAGCGATGGACTGCATAATAAAGGTTGCTATCATAGGGGGCAATATAGCGTGACGTTCTTTTACATTAAGGGATTGGGCATACAAACCAAAAAGCGCATGCCAACCTCTGCTTCCCTCTGCGAAGGGACTATCTTTTACTTTTATGTATTTACTTTTATGCAAGAGTCAAAGTATTCTTCCCTATTCCTTTTGTACTTTTTCTTTGCAAGCATCATGTGGTGAGGAAAGATCTAGGCACATATATCCATTTGGATGTGAGTAGGCATGAGTTATTATTGTTGACATCACCCTTGAGGTGAATACGTTGGGAGGTGAAACTATAAGCCCCTATCTTTCTATGTGTCCGGTTGAAACTTTTTGCTCATGGGTATGTTGTGAGTGTTAGCAATCATAGAAGACTAAATGATGGTTGAGTATGTGGACTTGCCAAAAGGCTCCGACATGAGACCCTTCCTGAAAATATAATGAATTGTAGTTGCAAAGTTGACTGAGAACATAGTTTGTTGGTTTTCAATAAGGTTTATGCTTTATACTTCTGTGTTGTGATGAATTGTTACTTGTTCATGAGAACCTATATGATGAAAGTATATGAATAAGTTTTATGATAGAGTTTGTTGTTGTTATTATAATAAGCATGATGCTTCTATGTCCGTATTTTTTTTATCGACACCTCTCTTTCAAACCATGTGGACATGCTTTTCAATTTCGGCTTTTCGCTTGAGGACAAGCGAGGTCTAAGCTTGGGGGAGTTGATACGTCCATTTTGAATCATGATTTCCTACTGTTATTTATTATGTTTTGTTGAATAATAATGCTTTAGGGAGTGATTCTAATGCCTTTTCTGTCATAATATGCAAGGTTTACGCAAGGAGGGAGAATACCGGCAGCTGGAATTCTGGACCCAAGAAAAGCACATCATAGTACCTATTCTGCACAACTCCAATGAAGCTGAAACTTTACGGAGAATATTTTTGGATTTACTAAAAAATACTGGAGCAAAGAACTACCGGAGGGGGCCACCCTGGTGGGCACAAGACACCAGGGCGCGCCAGGCCCCCCAGGCGCGCCCTGGTGGGTTGTGCCCTCCTCGGCCCACCTCTGGTGCCCATCTTCTGGTATATAGGCTCTTTTGACCTAGAAAAAATAAGGAGAGGACTTTCGGGATGGAGCGCCGCCGTCTCGAGGCGGAACTTGGGCAGGAGCACTTTTGCCCTCTGGCGGAACGATTCCGCTGGGGGGAACTTCCCTCCCGGAGGGGGAAATCGAAGCCATCGTCATCACCAATACCCCTCTCATCTTTGTGAGGCCAATCTTCATCAACATATTCAACAGTAGCATCTCCTCTCAAAACCTAGTTCATCTCTTGTGTTCAATCTTTGTACCAGAACCTCAAATTGGTACATGTGGGTGACTAGTAGTGTTGATTACATCTTGTAGTTGATTACTATATTGTTTATTTGGTGGAAGATTATATGTTCAGATCCATTATACTATTCAATACCCCTCTGATCTTGAGCATGATTATTATTTGTGAGTAGTTACCTTTGTTCTTGAGGTCACGGGAGAAGTCATGTTGCAAGTAATCATGTGAATTTGATATGTGTTCGATATTATGATGATATGTATGTGGTGATTCCCTTAGTGGTGTCATGTGAACGTCGACTACATGACACTTCACCATTCTTGGGCCTAAGGGAATGCATTGTGGAGTAGTTATTAGATGATGGGTTGCTAGAGTGACAGAAGCTTAAACCCTAGTTTATGCGCTACTTCGTAAGGGACTGATTTGGATCCAAACGTTTAATGCTATGGTTAGATTTTATCTTAATACTTTTCTCGTAGTTGCGGATGCTTGCGAGGGGGTTAATCATAAGTGGGAGGTTGCTCAAGTAAGAACAGCACCCAAGCACCGGTCCACCCACATATCAAATTATCAAAGTAGCGAACACGAATCAAACCAACATGATAAAAGTGACTAGATGAAATTCCCGTGTACCCTCAAGAACACTTTGCCTATTACTACAGATTGTTCTGGCCTGTCCTTTGCCACAAAAGGATTGGGCTACCTTGCTGCACTTTATTTACCATCACCGCTACTTGCTCGTTACCAATTATCTTGCTATCAAACTATCTATTACCTACAATTTGAGTGCTTGCAGAAATTACCTTGCTGAAAACCGCTTGTCATTTCCTTTTGCTCCTCGTTGGGTTTGACACTCTTACTTATCGAAAGGACTACGATTGATCCCCTATACTTGTGGGTCATCATAACTACAGACCGGTAGGCCTGTGGTCAATTACTCACACATCATCATGAGTGCAGCAAGGTTGATGAAGAGGCCTCCGTGATCGATCCCCCTCCGGTAGGGTGCCGGAACGGAGCTCTAGATGGGATCGTGGTGGAATAGATACTTGCGGTGGTGAAAAAAGAGTTTCGGGATGCCCTCTAGGGTTTTTTGGAATATATGTGAATTTATAGGCCAGAGAACGGGGTCAGGAGGGCCGCCAGGGAGGCACAAGCCATCAGGGCGCGGCCACCTCCCATGGGCGCGCCGTGTTGGCTTGTGGCCCCCTCGTGCAGCCTCCGATCTTCTCCCAAAGCTTTTAGGTCTTCTTTTGGTCTAGAAAAAATCATAAAAAAGTTTCGGGGCAATTGGACTTCGTTTGGTACTGTAAACCTGAAAAGTAAAAAACACGCAGAAAACAAGAACTGGCATTGGGCACTGGGTTAATAGGTTAGTGCTAAAAATAATATAAATTGGTAAATTATTACTCAAAAAGTATCCTAGATTGATAATATGTCAGCATGGAACAATCAAAAATTATATATACGTTGGAGACGTATCAGCATCCCCAAGCTTAATTCTTGCTCGTTCTCGAGTAGGTAATTGATAAAAACAGAATTTTTGATGTGACATGCTACCCAATATGTAATCTTTTGCATGTAGGCTCATTGAGAAATGATGAATAAACAAACATCAACATAGTAATATTTATAGGCACAAGCAACAAAATCATCAATCTTTAGAAGTATACGATCCTAAAAGAATGTTACCCCCATTCATCCTATAGTATTAGCAAGGCATGGCTCTGTCTTCACCACATTAATACAAATGTCAAGAACCACGGTGTCCAAGTCAGGGAATTGGATCGTACTTTTTCAAAGTGCATCAACTTTTTATTCTGCACGCAATACATGAGCGTGAACCATTGGACATAGCATAAGGGTGGAATAGAGTATGGTGGTAGATATCAAAGGGGTAAAAGTGGAGAAGAAAATCTCACATCAACTAGGCATATCAACGGGCTATGAAGATGCCCATCGATAGATGTCAATGCAAGGAGTATGGATTGCCATGCAAATGATGCACTAGAGCTATAAGTGTATGAAAGCTCAAATGAAGCTAACTGGGGTGTGCATCCAACTAGCTTGCTCATGAGGACCTCGGGCATTTGAGGAAGCCCGTCATCGCAATATGCAAGCCAAGTTTATAATAATGAAAAAGTGATTCCCACTAGCATATGAAAATGACATAACATGAGGCTCTCTATATGAAGAACAAGGTGCCACTTTGAGGCACAAGTGTGGTAAAAGATAGTAGCAAAGTCCCATCTCTATTTTCTCTCATTTTTTTCATTTTCAGTTTTTTATTTAATGGTGGGCTCATTTGGACCCCCCCCCCCATTTTTTATTTCCTCACTGGGACAATGCTCTAATTATGATGATCATCACACTTTTATTTACTTACAACTCAATAAGAAAACTTGATATGAAGAACTATGAAACAATATGACTCGATCTGAATGCCTCTGGCAGTGTACCAGGATGTGCAATGATCTAGCGTGACATGTATCAAAAATATGATGAACAGTGGCTTTGCCACAAATACTATGTCAGCTCTATATGATCATGCAAAGCAATATGATGATGAACGAACTAGTCGTATGATGTGACGGTGGAATTTGCACGACAATATATCTCGGAATGGCTATGGAAATGCCATGATAGGTACGTATGGTGGCTGTTTTGAGGGAGATATAATGAGGCTTATGTGTCGCAGAGCGTATCATGTCACAGGGTTTGGATGCACCGGCGAAGTTTGCACCGGTCCTCGAGGTGAGAACGGGCAATGCACGGTACCGAAGAGGCTAGCAAAATATGAGGTGGTGAGATTGTGTATGTCCATGGTTTCACATTAGTCATGAAGAACTCATATACTTATTCCAAAGTTTTATTAGTTTTATCACAATCAAAGTACTACTCGCATGCCCCGAGGGAGGAGGTTGGGAGGAGTTAACCATCGCGCGCCTCCGACCCGGAACAACACTAGGGTTTCAACGAGCAATAGAAATGCTCACACATCCCCACCATGCCTATTTCCAATATTTAGACAAACGGGAAATTAACACCTCTTAATACCAATAATTCCATGAACCGACAACCATGCACTCACACCCTTTCACATTACCACATCAATATCATTAACCCAGAATTTCTATTAAATGTGCTACACGATGGTTTTCATTATCACTCATTGAATACCTATTATTTTTGGATTAGTCTTATAACCCTTGAAATTTACCATCACTATTTATTAACTCTCAAACAAATATAAGTGAAGAACGAGAGTGCAATTATTTCTATAAAATCTATACGCCGCCGAGCTCAAAAAGATATAAGTGAAGTACAAGAGCAACTAGTAAGCTCAAAAGATATAAGTGAAGCACATAGAGTATTCTAATAAATTATGATGAAGGTGTGTCTCTGTCAAATAGGTGTGTCCAGAAAAGTGATGATTGTGGCGAACTAAAAATAAAAGCAAACAAAAGCAAACGACGCTCGAAGCAAAACTCATATCATGTGACGAATAAAAATATAGCTCCAAGTCACATACCGATGGATTGAGACGAAAGAGGGGATGCCTTCCGGGGCATCCCCCAGCTTAGACGCTTAAGTATTCCTAGAATATTACCTTGGGGTGCCTTGGTCATCCTCAAGCTTAGGCTCTTGCCGCTCCTTATTCCTTCGTCCATCTTGATAACACCCAAAACTTGAAAACTTCAATCACACAAAACTCAACAAAACTTCGTGAGATCCGTTAGTATAAGCAACATATCAAATACTTTAGGTACTGTTATAAATTGATTCATATTTCATTATTGCATAATATTTACTGTATTCTAACTTCTCTATGGCTTATACCCCCCTTAAGAATTTGTATATAAATACTGTGTAAAAAATTCAGATCAACAAGACATTCCAGTCAAATCAGAGAAATTGTGCACTTGATGTCAAAGTTTCTGCTTTTGCACCGTATCAATTCTACTCATCTTGTGGGTCATCCCAAAGGCTTTACTTGGCACAAACACTAATTAAAACATAAAAACACAATCATTACAGAGGAAATAATCATGTTATCATACCAAAACATAAAGTAAAAATAAAAAATAAAAATAACTATCATGTTATCATACCAAAACATAAAGTAAAAAATAAAAAATAAAGATAACTATTGGGTTGCCTCCCAACAAGCGCTATCGTTTTATGCCCCTAGCTAGGCATAATGCATAGTTTCAACTTTCAAGTATTGTCATCTTTAATATTCTCCTGTTGCGGAGCAAGCTTTTCAAAGAGAATTGGAAACACATCATCAAGTAATATCTTGGCATTATTAATGTTACTCTTTTTAAATCCTTTCGTATTTTCTCTTACTATCCAAAAATATTGCTTATTGATAGTATTGAAGACTTGTTGGATAATATGAATAGGAGGAACTTCTTTACTAGTATTTTCATCAAAGGTATGGTTATCACGAAACACATACCTCATCATATAGTCCTCATTATATAAAATTTCATCTATCACAGGATGTTCACAACTCATATTATAGTGTTCAAAAATATCCCTAGCCTCTTGTACTATATAGTAAAATCCATGCATGATAATGAGAGTGGCCATCTTTTTGGCTCTAGGGTCATTTATGAGTGGTAACTCATAGAAAAGTCTTTGCAAAGTAGGATGAGTACGCATAAATCTTCTTTCAAGCTTAAGTACAAGAGCGGAAATAGCATCGGCATAACTTTTAGTTCTTTTAAGGATTGGCGTATCCTTTCAAGCTAAAGTACCCGTACAGTTAAAGAATTCTTGGATGATACTTTTTCCTATGATATTCCCCTTCCCCGCAACAAAAACTCTTGCATCTTGTTGTGGGTGAGTTTCCTCTTTGGGGATATTACTTCCATCATCCTTTTCAATAATAAAATCAGCCATGGTAACAACTTCAAGCAAACGAAACAAGCGAGACAAGCAAACTAGTAAGCAAAGAATTAAACTAGTAACAAGCAAAGATAAATATTTTTGTATTTTTGATTTTTATGAAGCAAACTAAATAAAACAGAAAATAAAAAGAAGAACAAGTGAATGATAATTTGTGTGAAGTTACTTGATAGTTGGTGATGATATCCCACGGCAACGGCACCAGAAATCCTTCCTGATACTTGTGATGTTTGTTGGGTTTTCCGTGAAGAAGAACGGGTAATTGCAGCACAATACGGGTAAGTATTTCCCTCAGTTATGAAACCAAGGTTTATTGAACCAATAGGAATATCAATCCACAACCGTCTTCAGCGGCTGCACACAAAAGAGAAAACAACTTGCACAAGACGCGGGCAAGAGGGTTGTCAATCCCCTTGATCTCGTTATTTGCAAGCAAGTGAAGTGTATAGATAATAGTAGATAATTGTAAATTGCAAAATAAAATAAAAATTAAATAAAGGCAGCAAGGTATTGTAGCGTTTATAAATATATAGGTGAATAGACCCGGGGGCCATAGTTTTCCCTAGTGGCATCTCTCATGAAAGTAAGCATACGGTGGGTAAACAAATTACTGTTGGGCAATTGATAGAAAAGCGCATAGTTATGCGATATTCACGGCAATGATCATGTGTATATAGGCATCACGTCCATAAGCAAATAGGGTGACTCCTGCCTGCACCTGTTACTATTACTGCACTTCAAGAGCGCTTCTATGCTTGCTTCTCTACGTATTAAGTTTATGACAAACAGAGTAATGCTTGGAGAACGATGACATGATGTAGACAAAGAGAATTCAATTAAGACGAACTAACCCCATCATTTTATCCTTAGTCGAAACAATACAAATATGTGTCTTGTCCCCTTCTGTCACTGGGATATAGAGCACCGCCAGATTGAACCCACTACAACGCACCCCTCTCACTGAATAAATATCAATCTAGTTGGCCAAACTATTTCAATAGATCGGAGAGAATTACGAAGCTATAATGATCATGCACTTAAGAATCATAATATATATCAGAGGTAACTCAAATACTTTTCATGAATAATCCAAACATAAACCCACAATTCATCGAATCCCAACAAACACACTGTACAAAAGTATTACATCGATAGATCAAAGAGAAGATGCGATGATCATTGTATTGAAGATCAAAAGAGAGAGAGAGAGAGAGATAGCCATCTAGGTAGTAACTACGGACCCGTAGGTCTATGGTGAACTACTCACACATCATCATGAGGGCAGCAAGGTTGATGAAGAGGCCCTCCGTGATCGATCCCCCCTCCGGCAGGGTGCTGGAATGGAGCTCTAGATGGGATCGCGGCGGAATAGAGACTTTCGGTGGCAGAAAAAGAGTTTCAGGATTCCCTCTAGGGTTTTTGGAATATATGTGAATTTATAGGCCAGAGAACGGGGTCAGGAGGGCCGCCAGGGAGGCACAAGCCTTCAGGGTGCGGCCACCCCCTGGGCGCGCCCAGTTGGCTTGTGCCCCCCCCCCCCCCCCCCGTGCAGCTCTCGGTCTTCTCCCGAAGCATCCAGGTCTTCTTTTGGTCCAAAAAAACATAAAAAGGTTTTGGGGCAATTGGACTTCGTTTGGTATTGTAACCTGAAAAGTAAAAAACACGTAGAAAACAAGAACTGGCACTGGGCACTGGGTCAATAGGTTAGTGCTCCAAAATAATATAAATTGGTAAATTATTACTCAAAAAGTAACCTAAAATGATAATATGTCAGCATGGAACAATAAAAAATTATAGATACATTGGAGACGTATCAGGTATTGATCTTCTTCCCATTCAACTCCATTGGCATTGAACTTTCGTTCAAAACCAACACCTTGGTTCTTCCGCTGCCATCCTTGCTTGTGCACAATCTCCTCAAATTGCTTACTTCCGACAAGACCCTTGTAGACACCTTTCTATACAATTCCTTTCAATAAATAATTTTCTTTCTCAAGTGTAACTTGTCTAAGAGAATCATTAGTGGAATCAATAGAACTACTAGAAGCAACATCATTTGATTTAGCCTTGTTGTTGTTGCTACTAGATGAAGAACCTTTCTTGCCTTTGTTACTAGTTTTCTTAGATTTAAATTGTGGCACAAATGTAGACAAGAGTAATCATTTGGCAAGATAAGAAGAACTCTTCTTTTGAAGATCGTCATTGATAGCTTTAAGAAACTCATGCTCTTGCTCTAAATTTATCTTCTCGAAGCATAAGTTCTCATGAGTTCTTAAAAGCCCTTTATGATATTCTTGAGTAGATTCATGAGCTAACTTAAGAGTGTTTAGTTCTTTAGTTAGACGCTCAATCTCCTTCTTATAATCATCACACGACTTATCTTGACTAGCATGATTATTATCAAGTTCATTTTGACTAACATCACTAGTTTTATCAAAGAGCAAGTCATCATCTCCTAGTAAGTCATCCTCATCACTATTAAGGTCAATGTATTCGGGGTGTGATACCTTGGGGCCTTTAGCCATGAATCAACTTCCACTTCCTTCATTTGGTGAATCAAATATATCATAGGAGTTGGAGGTTACGAGTGATAATCCGGCAACACCTTCATCTTGACTATAGTCGGAGTTGGAGTGGTAGCTTCTCTCAGATTGGTTGTCGGAATCGGAGCCGGAAACCCATTCACCAACATGAGCTTGATGTCTTCTTCTTGTGTAGCTCTTGGTGTACTTGTCCTTCTTCTTCGAGTCCTTGCTTCTCCGGGAGGGTCTTCGTTCATAGCGATCTTCTCTACTCCTTCTCTCTCTACGAGGTGATTCATCTCTTGAGCTTCGTCTTCTAGGTGACTCTTCTCTTCTTTTGTTGGGGGACGTGCACTCATTTGAATAGTGTTCGGGCCTTCCACAATTGTAAAAATTCCGGTCATGACTAGAGGAACGCTTCTCTTCATATCTTGAATTGGAGATTCTCTCTTTGCCTCTACTCTTGTAGAACTTGTTGAATTTCTTGACCAAGAGGCTTATTTCTTCATTGGTAACAAGGTTGTCACTTGAAGTAGCGGGAGTGTCACTTGTAGCTTTGTATGCACCGCTTGACTTAATGTGAAGTTCTTCTTTGTCCTTGAGTGACATTTCATGAGTAACAATCCTCCAATGACTTCCGTAGGCTTGAGATCTTTGTAGTTTGGCATCATTTGGATCAATGTGCACATGGTATTGTACTTTCCATCCAAGGCTCTAAGGATCTTCTCGATGATGAATGTGTCGATCATCTCTTCACTTCCTAAGCCGGCAATCACATTTGTGATGAGAGCAAGCCTAGAGTACATTTTGACGACTCCTTCACCATCCTTCATCTTGAACTTGTCAAGTTGACTTTGTAGCACATCCAACTTAGATTCCCTGACGGATTCAGTTCCTTCGTGCATATCAACCAAAGTGTCCCAAATTTCCTTTGCATTCTTAAGACGGCTTATCTTGTTGAACTCTTCGGGGCATAGGGAGTTGAATAGAATGTCACATGCTTTAGCGTTGTATTGCAACATCTTCAATTCTTTCGCGGTCACTTCACGATCCGGTTCCTTTCCATCACCAAAGAATTCACCTTGCAATCAAACACGAACAACAGCCCAAATGGCGGGATTATGACCAAGAATATGCATTTTCATTTTATGCTTCCAACTAGCAAAGTTTGTACCATCAAAATATGGACCTCTATGGTGGTAATTTTCCTCACTAGACGCCATACTCTCCTAGGTCATGAAACCAATGCAATGGAGACCAAAGCTCTGAAACCACTTGTAGGATCCAAAGGGGGGTGATTAGACTACTTGACCAAATAAAAACCTAACCTTTTCTCAATTTAATTGGATGGCAAGTTTTAGCAATTCTATCAAGTCTTGCACACCCTACACATGCAAATCTAAGAGTATAGCAACGGAAAGTAAAGACATGCACGTGTAAATAGAGGGAAGGGATAGGAAGATCAAACACAATGGGGACTCAAAGATTTTTCCCGTGGTTTTGATAGGTGGTGCTATCGTACGTCCACGTTGATGGAGGCTTCAACCCACAGAGGGTAGCGGTTGCGCGAGTCCACGGAGGGCTCCACCCACGAAGGGTCCATGAAGTAGCAACCTCGTCTATTCCATCACAGCTTACGTCCACGAAGGACTAGTCTCACTCGGGGTAGATCTTCACGAAGTAGGTGATCTCCTTGCCCGTACAAACTTCTTGGTTCAACTCCACATGAATTGGAGGCTCCCAAGTGACACCTAACCAATCTAGGAGACACCACTCTCCAAAAGGTAATAGATGTGGTATGGATAATGAACTCCTTGCTCTTATGCTTCAAAAGATAGTCTCCTCAACAATCAATCACCCTCTCACATGATTTGGCTTGGTAGAAGAGATTGATTGGAAGGAAAGCAACTTGGGGAGGCTAGAAATCAAGATTCATATGGTTGGAGTGGAAGATCTTGATCTCAACACATGAGTAGGTGGTTCTCCCTCAGAAAATGGATGGTGGAAGTGTTTGCTTGTTCTGAGAGCTCTCTCTATGAATGAGAGGGAGGTGGAGGGGTACATATAGCCATCTCCAAAAATCCAATCGTTACAACATTATTGCCCAACTCGATGGAACTGAAGTAAAAACTCGGTTGCACCGACTAGTGCAAAATGCTCTAACTTTAGGCTTTTCAGTGAGACCGATATACAACTTCTCGGTGAGTCCGATTCGGTTGACCTGGGCAGTTCCACACTTCGGAGACACCGATTTGTAAAACTCAGAAATTCCAATTTTTAGCAGATAGATACCAGAAGGTTGGTCACTGCTTTTCGGTTGTACCGAGATGGAACTTGGTTACATTGAGTTGCTAGGGTTTGGCTTTGGGATCTGTCTAAGGAAAACTCGGTATGGCCGATTGTGCAAAGTTGGTGGCACTAAATTGAACTATTAGGATTTTAACAGAATATATTGTGGGGGAATTTTTTAGGGTTTTTGGTGGCTAATCTCTAAGAACCTGAGCAACCAGATCATCATAGATACCTCATCCCCTTTTAGTAGTATTGGCTTTCCTATGGACTCAAATGCGATTTCTCACATAAATATAAAATGTAGAGTCTTGAAGCTTTTGCCAATTGATGTTCCAAGCATCTAGGGAATCTCCTTACAATCCTAGCCAATCCATTCATTGAACTTTTCCTAAAATATACTTGATAAAATCATTAGTCCAATGAAATATATGGTGATATTAATTACCAAAACCACCTAGGGAGAAGTTGTGCTTTCAGTTAGGCCACATATCACAAATGTTTCTTCTAGGAATCGTGTGTGATGTATTAAGTAATGCAATCGACAAAATTATAACAATCGTGTGTGATGGGCGCACGTATCATAGACGGTGTTCTGCAGAAAATTATGTGTGATGTACCATACGAACAGAAACGTACCTTTAGGATTCACTATGTGGGATGATAAGTGCATCTCACACGACATCTAGAATATGTCTGAGTGCGATGGGCCAACCAATCACACACGAGCTCATTTTGCCCAGCGTGTGTGACCGAAGGAGGCATCGCCGACGATTTATCTGTGTCGTGTGGGATAGGCCCCCTCCATCGCATACACATGCAAGGTGCCAGTTTAAAACTACGTCGCAAAAAGGGGTTAAAACCATTTGTGTAGCAGCTGCATGCGCTAGTGATACATGAGCGTGAGCCATGGACATAGCACTACAGGTGGAATAGAATATGGTGGTAGAGATCAATAGGAGAAGTCAAAAACGAAGAAAGTCTCGCATCAACTCGGCGAATCAATGGGCTATGGAGATGCCCATCAATCGATATCAATGCGAGGAATAGGGATTGCCATGCAACGGATGCACTAAGAGCTATAAGTGTATGGACGCTCAAATGAAACTAAGTGGGCATGCATCCAACTTGCTTGCTCATGAAGACCTCGGGCATTTGAGAAAGCTCGTCATCGGAATATACAAGCCAAGTTCTATAATGAAAAATTCCCACTAGTATATGAAAGTGACAAATTAGGAGACTCTCTATATGAAGAACATGGTGCCACTTTTAGGCACAAGTGTGGTAAATGTACAGTAACATTGCCCCTTCTCTCTTTTTCTCTTTTTTAGGTGGTCTCTTTTTGCCTCCCCCTTTTTCTCTCTTGTTTTATTTTTTTTATATTTTTTATGGTGGGTTCATTTGGCCTCCCCCATTTTTTCGTCCGGAGTCTCATCCCGAGTTGTGGGGGAATCATAGTCTCCATCACCCTTTTCTTACTGGGACAATGCTCTAATAATGATGATCATCACACTTTTATTTACTTACAACTCGATAAAAAACTATACAAGATGACTCTATATGAATGCCTCTGGCAATGTACCAGGATGTGCGATGATCTAGCGTAGGAAAGATACCAAAAAAGGGACAAGCCATGGAAATATCATGCTAACTATCTTACGGTCATTCAAAGCAATATGACAATGAATGCTCAAGTCATGTATATGATGATGATGGAAGTTGCATGGCAATATATCTCGGAATGGCTATGGAAATGCCACAATAAGTAGGTATGGTGTCTGTTTTGAGGAAGATATAAGGAGGCTTATGTGTGATAGAGCGTATCATATTACAGGGTTTGGATGCACTGGCAAAGTTTGTGCCAACTCTCGAGTTTAGAATAGGGCAATGCGTGGTACCAAAGAGGCTAGCAAATTGCGAAAAGGTGGGAGTGCGTATAATCCATGGAATCACATTAGTAAAGAACTCATATACTTATTGTGCAAGTTTTATTAGCTATCTCGAAGGAAAGTACTACCAGTGCACCCCTATGGAGGAGGTTGGGAGGAGTTAACCATCGCGCGCCCCCGACTCAAACAACACAAGGGTTTCAACGAAGAATAAAAGTGCTCCAACATCCTGGTCATGCCATAACCGACACTTTAATGAACAGGAGATCACAAACCTTAACATCAATGTTCTTACTAAACCATGATCATTCACTAGTGCAGCCACATATTACTATCTTAATGTCACAAAATATTGCAAGGAATCAAACATATCATATCCAGTGATCTACAAGTTTTATGTAAGATTTTATGACTAACCATGTGAATGACCAATTCATGTTAACTCTCTAAATAGATATAAGTGAAGCATGAGAGTTTAATTCTTTCTACACAAGATCATGCTCTAATAAATATAAGTGAAGTAAAAAAGCATTCTACAAATAATTGTATTCCCAAAGTAGAGAAGCGAGCATCCAAACTTCAAAAGATATAAGTGAAGTACACGAAGCATTTTATAAAGCCATACTCAAAGGGTATAAGTGAAGTGCAAAGAGCAGTATATAAATCAACCAAGGATTATCCCATACCAACATGGTGCATTTCTAAAATAAAAATAAAAGGCACACGGCACTCCAAGAATTTACGCATATCATGTGAATAAACCAAAAACCGAGACATACCGATAATTGTTGAGGAAGAAAGACGGGATGCCTCCAAGCTTAGACACTTGAGTCTCCTTCAATATTTACATGGGTTGCCTTGGGCATCCCCAAGCTTGAACTCTTGCATCTCCTTATTCCTCTCATATCGATACATCCTCGATCTTCGAACACTTCATCCACACAAAACTTAATATAACTTTTATTAGAAGTGTTAGTACATGCAACATCAAATCCCATCATGTCTTGATATAACATTATTGTATAGTTATAATCCAACATTACCCACTGTATGCTATCACAATTTTATGGCCCCCAAATCAATGGGGCTCAACAAGATTTCAAAAATAGGCAGATAAAGAAACTACAACAGCAATCTGTGAAAAACAGGACAGTCTGTCAAGATGTAGATGAAACATATACTTATGTAACTCAGAAAATTCTGAAAAATTAGGATGCAATAAACAATTTGCATCACACTATTGTTTAAAAAAATTAGAATTTTTTTCATGTTCGTCAATATGAAAATTCAAACACAACATTAAAAGTTTCTGTTTTTGCACAACACATATCAAACAAGCAATTCAAACATCCTAAAGGTAAATCTTGGCACATTATTTTTATAATACAATAGATTTGTACAAGGGGATTAAAAAAATTTAAGTTTCTGTAATCAAGATTCACAATGTTTCCATGGGCATGAACAAAGTTCAAGGCTAGCCCCCTGATACGTCTCCAACGTATCTACTTTTCCAAACTCTTTTGCCCTAGTTTTGGACTCTAATTTGCATGATTTGAATGGAACTAACCCGGACTAACGCTGTTTTTAGCAGAATTGCCTTAGTGTTATTTTTGTGCAGAAATAAAAGTTCTCGGATTGACCTGAAAATTTACAGAGAATATTTTTGGAATTAATAAAAAATACTGGCGAAAGAATCAACCGCAGGAGGTCCACCACCTAGCCACAAGCCAGGGGGGCGCCCCCCCCTAGGGCGCGCCCCCTGTCTTGTGGGACCCTTGGAGCTCCGCCGACCTCAACTCCAACTCTATATATTCCTATTCGTGGAGAAAAAATCAGAGAGAAGAGTTCATCGCGTTTTACGATACGGAGCCGCCGCCACCTCCTGTTCTTCCTCGGGAGGGCAGATCTGGAGTCTGATTTGGGCTCCGAAGAGGGGAAATCGACTCCGTCGTCATCACCAACCATCCTTCATCACCAATTTCATGATGCTCTCTGCCGTTCGTGAGTAATTCCATCGTAGGCTTGCTGGACGGTGATGGGTTGGATGAGATTTACCATGTAATCGAGTTAGTTTTGTTAGGGTTTGATCCCTAGTATCCACTATGTTCTGAGATTGATGTTGCTATGACTTTGCTATGCTTAATGCTTGTCACTAGGGCCCGAGTGCCATGATTTCAGATCTGAACCTATTATGTTTTCATGAATATATATGTGTTCTTGATCCTATCTTGCAAGTTGTAGACACCTATTACGAGTTATGATCCGCATCCCCCAGGGTGTCAATAACTGGGATTCTTTCCGGTGATTACCGTAGTTTGAGGAGTTCATGTATTCACTAAGTGCTAATGCTTTGGTCCGGTTCTCTATTAAAATGAGGCCTTAATATCCCTTAGTTTCCATTAGGACCCCGTTGCCACGGGAGGGTAGGACAAAAGATGGCATGCAAGTTCTTTTCCATAAGCATGTATGACTATATATGGAATACATGCCTACATTACATTGATGAATTGGAGCTAGTTCTGTATCACCCTATGTTATAACCGTTGCATGATGAATGCCATCCGACATAATTATCCATCACTGATCCATTGCCTACGAGCTTTTCACATATTGATCTTTGCTAAGTTACTTTTCCGTTGCTACTGTTACAATCACTACAAAACTGCTACGGTCACGTTTGCCACCGTTACCGTTACTTCCATACTACTTTGCTACTAAATACTTTGCTGCAGATATTAAGTCTTTCAGGTGTGGTTGAATTGACAACTCAGCTGCTAATACTCGAGAATATTCTTTGGCTCCCCTTGTGTCGAATCAATAAATTTGGGTTGAATACTCTACCCTCGAAAACGGTTGCGATCCCCTATACTTGTGGGTTATCAAGACCTTTTTCTGGCGCCGTTGCCGGGGAGCATAGCTCTATTCTCTGAGTCACTTGGGATTTATATATGTTGATCACTATGAGGAATCTGAAAGACCCAAAAACCAAGATCTATCCCTCTACTACGAGGGGAGGTAAGGAACTGCCATCTAGCTCTGCACTTGATTCACCTTCTGTTATGAGTAAACTTGCGATACCACCACCTGCTAGTAATTCTGATATGTCACAAGTAATTGATGATGCTACTTCTGCTATGCATGATGCTTATGATGATAGTTTGCTTGATAATACTGTGCCGCTGGGTGAATTTCTTGATGAACAAATTGCTAGAGTGAATGCTGAAACTGATGAATTTCTGAATCTGATGAAATTATTGAAACTGAACACTATGATACACCTGCTAGACCTAGCTCTCCTAGATATGAAATGCCTAATATAACTAAGGGTTATGTTATGGAAGGAGAGGTAGCTAGGGACTTTCTTGCTTGTAAGGATAGAGATGATCTTAAGAAATTGCTATGCAAGTGGAAGGAAAAATCTTTGAATGCTAGAATGCAATATGATCCTAAGTTTGCTACTTCACCTATCTTTGTTACTGATAAGGATTACGAATTCTCTGTCGATCCTGAGTTAATTACTTTGGTTGAATCTGATCCTTTCCATGGCTATAAATCTGAAACTGTTGTGGCACATCTTACTAAACTGAATGATATAGCCACCCTATTTACTCATGAGGAAAAAATTCGCTATTACTATATTCTTAAGTTGTTTCCTTTCTCATTAAAGGGTGATGCTAAGATATGGTTTAATTCTCTTGCCCCTGGTTATGTGCGTAGTCCCCAGGATATGATCTATTACTTCTCTGAAAAATATTTTCCTGTCCATAAGAAACAAGCTGCCTTGCAGGAAATATTTAACTTTGTGCAAATTGAAGAAGAGAGTCGCCCACAAGCTTGGGGGAGGCTTCTCCAATTACTTAATGCTTTGCCTGATCATCCTCTCAAGAAAAACGAAATACTTGATATCTTTTACAATGGACTAACCGATGCTTCTAGGGACCACCTAGATAGTTGTGCTGGTTGTGTTTTCAGGGAACGAACTGTTGAACAAGCTGAACTACTATTGAATAATATATTGAGCAATGATAATGATTGGACTATTCCCAAACCACCTCCAAAGCCAACTCCGAAGAAAAGAGGTATTCTATTTCTCAGTCCTGAAGATATGCAAGAGGCAAAGAAATCTATGAAAGAAAAAGGTATTAAAGATGAAGATGTTAAGAATCTACCACCTATTGAAGAAATACATGGTCTTGATACCCCGACGCAGGTAGTAGAGGTAAATTCTCTTCGTAGATTTGATGAAGGTGATATTCCTTATAATAAGTTTGCTAGCCAATGCTTGGATGAGTTTGATAACTTTATTGTTAAGCAAGAAAATTTCAATGCTTATGTTAGTAGACAATTGAAACACAATGCCTACATGCTTGATCGCTTAGGTGATTATATGAGTAGAACTATCAATGATCTTAAGCTTATTAGTAAACATGCTTCCATGGTAACTACTCAAGTAGAACAGGTGCTTAAGGCACAAAATGATTTGCTTAATGAGAAGAATGGTAAGAACAATGATCATTCTGTTAGAGTTGTGACTAGAGGTGGTAAGATGACTCAGGAACCTTTGTATCCTAAGGGCCACCCTAAGAGAATTGAGCAAGATTCTCAGAAAATTAATTCTGATGCACCTAGTCATTCTAGCAAAAGAAACAAGAAGAATGACGATGGGACTTTGCATGCTGCTAGTGAACCTGTTATAGGTACTTATGAAAACCCAAATGATATTTCTATTTCTGATGCTGAGACACAATCTGGTAATGAACATGAGCCTAGTGATAATATTAATGATGATGTTCATGTTGATGCTCAACCTAGTAATGATAATGATGTGGAGATTGAACCTGCTGTTGATCTTGATAACCCACAACCTAAGAACAAAAGATATGATAAAAGAGACTTTGTTGCTAGGAAGCATGGTAAAGAAAGAGAGCCATGGGTTCAGAAACCCATGCCCTTTCCTCCTAAGCCATCCAAGAAAAAGGATGATGAGGATTTTGAGCGCTTTGTTTAAATGCTTAGACCTGTCTTTTTGCGTATGCGCTTGACTGATATTCTGAAAATGTCTCCTTATGCTAAGTATATGAATGATATTGTGACAAATAAAAGAAAGATACCGGAAGCTGAGATTTCCACCATGCTTGCTAATTATACCTTTAAGGGTGGAATACCAAAGAAACTAGGAGATCCCGGAGTACCTACTATACCATGCTCTATTAAAAGAAATTATGTTAAAACTGCTTTATGTGATCTTGGAGCTGGTGTTACTGTTATGCCTTTCTCTTTATATCGTAGACTTGATTTGAATAAGTTGACACCTACTGAAATTTCTTTGCAAATGGCTGATAAATCAACTGCTTTACCCATCGGTATTTGCGAGGATGTGCCTGTCGTAGTTGCAAATGTTACTATCCTAACGGACTTTGTTATTCTTGATATTCCCGAGGATGACAGTATGTCGATCATCCTTGGTAGACCCTTTTTGAATACTGCAGGGGCTGTTATTGATTGCAACAAGGGCAATGTCACTTTTCATGTTAATGGTAATGAGCATACGGTACACTTTCTGAAGAAACAATCTCAAGTTCATAGTATCAACTCCATTGAAAAAATTTCAACGATTATTATTGGAGGTTTTGAATTCCCTCTCCCTACTGCCAAAAAGAAACATGATATACTTATTGTTGGGGACATGCATATCCCCATTGAGGTAACCTAGTGTTATTCGAAAAATTCTCCGGTTCCGTGTCATTCGAAAAAAGTTTGTCAATAAGACTTGATCAACCTTATTGATGGATTCTTTTTGATGGGCATGAGATGGATGAATTTAGAAAGTACAACCTTCTGTACCCAACTTTTACTTTCTATTGTTTAGAGTAAATTAAGTCAAAATGCTATTATTTTTCTGTTTTCTATTTTATCCGTGCAATAAAAAAGTGACCTGGAAATAAAAATTCTCCAAATGCCCTGAAAATTTAGTATGATTTTTTCTGGAATATTTAAGAATTTCTGGCACTGAAAACACATCAGGGGGCTGCACCAATGGGCCACAAGCCTGCAGGGCGCGCCCACCCCCCCTGGGCGTGCCCCCCTGGCTTGTGGGTCCCACGCAGGCCCCCCTCACTTATTCCAGCCACCATCCACTTCGTCTTCCTCCAGAAAAAATCTCACCATTGCTCAAACCCGTGTTCTAGCTCATTTTGCTGCCATTTTCAATCTCCTTGTGCAAAGCTCCATTTGCAAAACTGTTTTGGGGGATTGTTCTTCGGTATGTGACTCCTCCAATGGTCCAATTAGTTTTTGTTCTAGTGCTTTATATAGTGCAAATTTTTGCTGCTGTGGTGACCCTGTTCTTCATCTTGCATGTCAAATTTGTATGGTCCCAAGTAGTTTTGATGCATGATATAGCCTCTAGGCACTTGTGTGAGTACTTGCTATAAGTTTTGTTGAGTTTTGTTCACCTTTATTGTGAGTCACTAAAAATTTCAGAATTTTTCAGAGAAAGAAAAATGATGAGGAGATTATTAAGAGGCTCTTCAAGCCGGGGCTCTAAAGAAGATGAAAATGAGGTGAACAAGAAGCCCAAATACAATCTTCCTCGTGTCGCGGAGGTTCAGCCTTGTGAATGGCCAAGTGAAGCATTCTTGAGGGCGGCCGGAATTTATGAAGATTTTTATTATTTGGCTGAGAATGCAGGCATCACTGACTTCCTCAACGATAAGTGTGACCAGTACCTCCTACTCACTAATATCTTCATGCAAAATTTTCACTTTTATCCTAGGAAGAATCCTCCCATGGTAGAATTTCACTTATATGATGTGCCTAAGGAGATGACACTTTACGATTTTTGCAAAGTATGCAAAATACCTTATGAGGGCAGCATCAGTGAACCACGCCCTAGAAACATGGAGGACTTTATTGCCGCAATCACTGTGGGGGAAGAGAGAGGTGTGTCAAAGGCAAGAGCGGCTAGTTTACATTTTCCTGTTTTACGCTATTATTCATTATTTGCGGGGAGATGTTTAGTTGGTCGTGGGGAGAGTGGCAGCCTTAGTGCTCCCGACCTCGCCATTCTGTGCCATGCTTTACTTGCTGATAGAACTTTTAGTTTGGGCGCTATAGTGGCCCAACGGTTGAACTTAAACCGTTCGAAGGGCCCCATATTCGGAGGTATCTATGCATCTCGTCTAGCCAAACACTTTGAAATACCCATTAGGCTTGACGAGGAAGATGAAATGTTACTACCTACCAGATATTTAGACTATGATAGTATGGTAGCACATGATTTTATTAGGAAGGATAATGATAGAAGGCTGCTTTACAACCTAGTATTTAGTCAGGGTACTTGTGAGATTATTACTCTGCCTGCTTCTTCTTTGTTCGGTATTCATTCAGGCAGGTACACTATTATGCCCGAGGACTTCTACAGATATTGGGGTCTGTCGCAACCCCCAGCACCTGAGTTGGTACCAGCCCTTGATCCGTATTGGGATCCAGTTTTTCAGTGGGAGCCACAGGAGCTCGCCAACCAGTGGAACCCTCAGTATCCTCCGGAGTATCCAGGAGATGGTCATTTCCAGCCATGGCCATAGACCAACTTAGGCCAAAAGCCTAAGCTTGGGGGAGTACGTATTTCTCACGGACATTACATTCATGTTCACACACTCATTCCAGTTGTCGGTGTTCATACTTTTTCATTGTATTATCCATGGTATTTTATTTCTTCTTTCCGCTTTCTTGTTGTGTGTTTAATTAAACTTGAGAAAATTCCAAAAAAAGTAGTTCTAGCTTTACCTTTTAGTTTGTTTAGTTGTTTCATTAAGAGAAAACCCAAAAAGATTTCTCGTTCTTCTTTTGCTTGTTGGGAGCTTTCCCGTGTAAATAGTTTTTCTCGTTCTTGTTTTAAAATTTCTTTTCTTTGGGTCGTAAGGAGAAGGCCACGATGAAAATGTTGAGTGGCTCTCATATGCATCATTGTTTATCTTACAGAGAGCCCAAATTACCTTGCCTTCTCCTTTGAGTTATTGTTTGCAGATTCCAGCTTAGTCCAATGCAAGTGCACTCTTATTATTATTCACACCGTTCGGTCGTGCAAGTGAAAGGCAATACTGACGATATATGATGAAGTGATTGAGATGGAGAAAAGCTGGTATGAACTCGACCTATTTTGTTTTTGTAAATATGATTAGCTCATCGTTCTGGATTCAGCTCATTATGGATGAAACATGTTTGCAATGACAATTAGAGATTATAGTTATTCATGCCATGCTTAATTAGCTAAGAGTATATAATGGTTTGTCTTGAGTGCCAACATGCATTTTAAAATGGTTGTGATGCAGTATGATAGGAGGGTATCCTCCTCTGAATGATTCAGGTGGCTTGACTTGGCACATGTTCACGCATGTAGTTGAAACAAAATCAACATAGCCTCCACGATATTTATGTTCATGGTGATTTATATCCTACTCATGCTTGCATTCAATGTTGGTTAATCTCAAAGCATGTTTATGACCATTGTCGCTCTCTAGTTGGTCGCTTCCCAGTCTCTTGCTAGCCTTCACTTGTACTAAGCGGGAATACTGCTTGTGCATCCACCTTCATAAACCCAAAGTTGTTCCATATGAGTCCACCATACCTACCTATATGCGGTATTTATCTGCCGTTCCAAGTAAATTTGCATGTGGCAAACTCTAAACCTTCAAATAATATTCTGTTTTGCATGCCCGAATCGCTCATGTAGTAACTAGGGGTTGTCAGTATCTTCCATGCTAGGTGGGTTATTCTCACGATATGTGTTGATTCACTATCATTCACGAGAAATTGGCTGGTATTCGGAATGCCCAGTTCCATGCTCAAAATCAAATCAAAATATAATGAAACAAAACTCCCCTAGGATTGTTGTTTGTATGGACGGTACCCGTGGATTCGGCCCGCCGTGGAGTGTGATTGATTGGTGGAGGGGGAGTAAAAACTTTACTATTCTGTTTGGGAACCGCCTATAATGTATCTAGCATGGAAGATACCGAGATCTCTCGGTTGTTACGTTGACAATGAAAGCACACCGCTCAAAATTATTCATCCCTATTTTAAAAGCTCGAGCTCTGGCACCTCTGCAAATCAATGCTTCCCTCTGCGAAGGGCCTATCTATTTTACTTTACTGTTGAGTCATCCTCTTCTTATAAAAAGCACAAGTTAGAGAGCACCACCGTCATTTGTATGCTTTGTTATTAATTGATATTGAGTATGAGTATGACTGGATCTCTTTTACCATGAATTACAATGTCTAGTCAGTCCTTGTTCTTTAGAGGTGCTCTGCATTTATGTTTTGCGGTCTCAGAAAGGGCTAGCAAGATACCATTATATCATATTGTATCATGATTGTTTTGATAAAATTGTTGTCATCCGAGATTCATTATTATTGCTCGCTAGTTGGTTATGCCATTGATATGAGTAAATGTGAGACCTAAATGTTATTGTGAATATGGTTAGTCTATAATCGTTGCTGAAAATCTGAACAACAGTTAGACATATTTACAACAACAAGATCAAACAGAGTTTGTAAAAGTTTTTCTTTATCACTTTCAGTTTGTCAACTGAATTGCTTGAGGACAAGCAATGGGTTAAGCTTGGGGGAGTTGATACATCTCCAACGTATATACTTTTCCAAACTCTTTTGCCATTGTTTTGGACTCTAATTTGCATGATTTGAATGGAACTAACCCGGACTGACGCTGTTTTCAGCAGAATTGCCTTGGTATTATTTTTGTGCAGAAATAAAATTTCTCGGATTGACCTGAAAATTTACGGAGAATATTTTTGGAATTAATAAAAAATACTGGCGAAAGAATCAACCGCAGGAGGTCCACCACCTGGCCACAAGCCAGGGGGGTGCCCCCCCCCTAGGGCGCGCCCCCCTGTCTTGTGGGCCCCCTGGAGCTCCGCCGACCTCAACTCCAACTCTATATATTCCTATTCGTGGAGAAAAAAAATCAGAGAGAAGAGTTCATTGCGTTTTACGATACGGAGCCGCCGCCACCTCTTGTTCTTCCTCGGGAGGGCAGATCTGGAGTCTGATTTGAGCTCCGGAGAGGGGAAATCGACGCCGTCGTCATCACCAACCATCCTTCATCACCAATTTCATGATGCTCTCCGCCATTCGTGAGTAATTCCATCGTAGGCTTGCTGGACGGTGATGGGTTGGATGAGATTTACCATGTAATCGAGTTAGTTTTGTTAGGGTTTGATCCCTAGTATCCACTATGTTCTGAGATTGATGTTGCTATGACTTTGCTATGCTTAATGCTTGTCACTAGGGCCCGAGTGCCATGATTTCAGATCTGAACCTATTATGTTTTCATGAATATATGTGTGTTCTTGATCCTATCTTGCAAGTTGTAGACACCTATTACGAGTTATGATCCGCATCCCCCAGGGTGACAATAACTGGTATTCTTTCCGGTGATTACTGTAGTTTGAGGAGTCCATGTATTCACTAAGTGCTAATGCTTTGGTCCGGTTCTCTATTAAAAGGAGGCCTTAATATCCCTTAGTTTCCATTAGGACCCCGCTGCCATGGGAGGGTAGGACAAAAGATGTCATGCAAGTTCTTTTCCATAAGCACGTATGACTATATATGGAATACATGCCTACTTTACATTGATGAATTGGCGCTAGTTCTGTATCACCCTATGTTATAACCGTTGCATGATGAATGCCATCCAACATAATTATCCATCACTGATCCATTGCCTACGAGCTTTTCACATATTGATCTTTGCTAAGTTACTTTTCCGTTGCTACTGTTACAATCACTACAAAACTGCTACTGTCACGTTTGCCACCGTTACCGTTACTTCCATACTACTTTGCTACTAAATACTTTGCTGCAGATATTAAGTCTTTCAGGTGTGGTTGAATTGACAACTCAGCTGCTAATACTCGAGAATATTCTTTGGCTCCCCTTGTGTCGAATCAATAAATTTGGGTTGAATACTCTACCCTCGAAAACTGTTGCGATCCCCTATACTTGTGGGTTATCACCCCCACTTCCACGTTGCTCATCTGTCTCACTTTCACTTTTCTTTTTGAAAAGTTTTGGTGTCCCTGCTTATTTTTTTTGTTTTTAATTATTTTAAAAGCACACAACAGAATAAAATGACGCTCTAAAACATTTGGGTTGTCTCCCTGGTAGCGCTTTCTTTAAAGCCATTAAGTTAGGCATATAGTGCTCAAGTAATTGATCCACCCGGATCCCAAGGTATATCAAAGACAATTTTAATTAACAATGATTTGTAATTTAGTAGTGAGCACAAAGCAACATGTATAATGTAAAAACGAAGTCTAAATATCTTCCTATGCATTGGCATGTCATAAAAGAACAATTCATGGACATCAAGTAAAGGTCAATGCACAGTATAAACAGTTTCTTGCAATTTTATCGTATTGGAAACATAGAGAGATGGAGATGTAGTTCCTCTCTCATAATAATTGCAATTAGTAACAACAAGCACATGCATATTATATCCATCAAAATCATCATGTGTAATGATAAAATGCAACCCGTCAATATAACCCTTCATAAGTGCAAACTTCTCTGATATAGTGTAGTTGGGAGAATTCAAAAGGATAATAGGACTATCACGTGTGGGTGCAATAGCAACAGTTTCATGTTTAACATAAGGAAATATAGCAAGTTCATATTCATAATCATAATTCATATTGGCATCATGCCCAAAGCATAGCAAGCATCAAGTTCATCAAATAGGGATATTTCAAACGAATCCAAGGGATCATAGCAATTACCATAGCTTTCATCCTTCGGTAAGCACGAAGAGAAATTAAACAATGTATGGTATAAAGAGTTATCTCATCAAAAGGTGGGCATGGGTAGCTAATCTACTCTTCCCTCTTTTGTTCTTTGCTCTCCTCCTCAACTTTTTCATCTAATGAGCTCACAGTTTCAACAATTTTTTTTCCATAGATTCCTGCAAAATATAAGTCTCTTCTTGGGCAGCGGAGACTTCCTCAATAAATTTATCAATAGAGGCATCGTATTCATAATTCTCATAGAAATATTTAAGTATAGCATAATTTTCAGATCTGTAAAGAGCATCATCACAATTCACACACTTTTCAAACAAAGATTCAATTTCATATGCACCCTTAAAAGCAACAAATTCTTCTATTTCTTCCACATCATAGTAATCATATATACCATTAGCATAAGAATACAAGGTTTTATTATCATTAAATTCACATTGAAAGGGAAGGTGTGAAGCCTTCATCTTAGAGCAACAAGTATAATCACATCTTAAGCATAAATTCCAAGCATAGCAACGCAACATTTTAATTTGATCCCATAAGTGTTTCCTTTTTCAGTCAAGTGATAATCCCTAAAGTACTCACATTGATCCAACGTGTCTCCCATTATCAAGATCAATGGGGATATCTCAAGATTCGCAAAGTAGTATTTAATGTTTCCCACATAATTACCATTGAGGGTTTTAGGAGGTTCCCCGTCTCCATGAGTAGCAAGTACAACTATTTTTTTGGTATTTCGTGTTCCATATCCATAACTAGAGATATAAAACAACTTAAAACAGAAAATAATAACTACTTAGTGATAAAGCAAACAAGCACACACGAGAATATCAACCCCACGCTATTGTTCCCCGGTGACGGCACGAGGAAAAGGTCTTGATAACCCCCAAGTATAGGGGATTGTTTTGTAGCCTTTTTCGATAAGCAAGTGTGTCGAACCCAACAAATAGATAAAGGTAGAATCAATATTCTCTCAAGTTCTATCGACCACCGATACAACTCTATGCACAACAATGTTCACTATACCTAGTACAAGAAATAAACTACTTTGCGGAAATAGGAATAGAAGTACTTTGTAGGTGTAAGAAGATAGTTTTGCAAGATAATAAAGAACATGGAAATAAAAGTTAGGTGATGTTTTAATAAAATAACAATTAAGTTAATATAGCGAGTGTGGGAAAGTGGTGGAAGGATTTGCGAGATTGTCCTAGGAAATCAATAACTAGATCGATAATCATTATTGCAATTTTATATGAGAGGGAGGCATGAGCTAACATACTTTTTGTATGATCATATGAACTTAGGATTGGAACTCTAGCAAGCATTCTCAACTAATAAAGATCATTAAGGTAAAACCCCAACCATAGCATTAAGTAACAAGTCCGCTTTACTCCAATACGCAACAACCCCCTTACTCGGGTATAATCTGTTGTCACCCTCGCTGCCCACAGTAAGCAAATCATGAACGTATTGCAACATCCTATGGTGGGGATCCCCCACATGTGCGCGACACGAAAGGCACCATAGGACAACAAAAAAATAAAACATGCAACTCAAACCAATCAAGATCATAAATCAACCCATAGGACAACCGAAATCTACTCAAACATCATAGGATGGCAACACATCAGTTGGATAATAATATGAAGCACAAAGCACCATGTTTAAGTAGGGGGTGCAGTGGGTTGCGAGAGAGTGGACCTCTGTAAATAGATGAGGGAAGGTGATGGTGGTGGTGAGAAAGACGGCAAAGTTTTTGGTGTAGATCGTCGTCACGCTAGATCCCTTGACGGCACTCCGGCGCCATCGAGAGAGAGGGGGGAGAGACCCCTCCTTCTTCTTCTTCCTTGGTCTTCCCCCTAGATGGGAGGAGAGTTCCCCTCTGGACAATGGCCGCCATGGCTCCCGGAGGGGAGGAACCCCTCCAAGATCTTTATATGTTTGGGTTTTTTACATCTGTGCTCCTGGTTCCTTAGTTGTACTCATTCATCCCCACGCTCTTAACTTTTGCTCACTTTTCCCCACTCCCTTGTCCCAAACCCTCAAAAATGGTCACAGCGGAGGATGACGTCGGGTCAATGGTTTGACCGTTAACTCTGACGAGTAGGGCCGTGTCGGAACGGCTCCTCCTTTGACCATTCTGACATGTGGGGCCGCATTGAGACACGTCGGATGGGCTTGTCTGAACCTCGAGTTCGAGCCCTACAGCACAACGCCACTCCCGCCCCCTCCGCCGCCATGCTCCGCCCCCTCCGTCACCGTCGTGCCCTCCAACCTCTAACCCCATTCCGCCTCCGCCGCCGTCGTGCCCTCCGCCAGATATACCCCCACATCCCCATCTGGATTAAGCAGCGATGTCGGGGGAGCAGGCTCTCAAGCCCGTCGACCGTGGAGAGGCTTGGGTGGAATCGGCGGCGGATAATTCATGGATTACACCTGGGTAAGCGTCGTTTTCCCCTCTAACTGATTTGTTGGTTCGTAAATTCGGCCCTTTTTGACCGCTAGTCGCTTAAATCGTTCAAATTTTGCTGAATTTTTCCCGGCCTAACAACACCCCTTATTTGAATCGAATAGGATTGATCCTGCACTTACTTTCCGACTGTCGGTTAGGATGGAAGTTAGTGTGTTGCGCAGTAGAAAACCGCATATGCTTACTGGATTTTTCTATCCGAAGGTGGTAGATACCAGTATGTCATTCAAAGATTTGCTTGCGGCGCTCCAAAATTCTCCAGATGGATGGAGCCCTGCCGATGCTGTTGAATTTAAATTTTTTAGCAGTACCGAGCAAAAATTTATACCACTAACTTGCGACGAGCATCTGCGATTGCTCTTTACTTTGAATGCTGAAAGCCGCTTCGGTAAAATCCATATCGAGGTGCTTCAGCCACGCAATGAACGTGAGAAGGGGAAGGGTGTTCAGGAATCTTCTGCCTCTGCTAACGGAGAGCGCCCCGACACTCCTTGTAGGTCGAAACCAAGCAGAGCTAGTGATTCTGAAAGTCACAATATATCTGCTGCCATTTCTTGAGCCGCTTCTCCTGTCGCTACCTCAGCCGATGTAGTACAGGATGGAGAGCCAGACGAAGAGGTGCCTCGACATGATGACGAGGATGAGAATATGTTCCCTGACCTTGTAGATATTGCCAGTAAACAAGCAATGGAAGATGAATTTCAGGAGCAACCTATCAGCCGTGCTAGATTTGATGACACTGACGATGAAGAGAGGGAGGAGAACATCGACAGCTTAGTTTTAGATCAATATGATGGTGAGGACATGCCACCAATTGAGTGGAACAGGGAAGATCCTCAGCTTGGTGTCGGCACCATATTCCAGTCGATGGTGGACTGTCGTAATACAGTGACTACATACTGCATTCTCACACAAAATACATATGTGATTGAAAGGAGTGAGCCATCAAGGTTCACTGTTTGTTGCCCAAATGATAGGTGTAGATGGAGGTTGCATTCATCACGTATGTTGAGGAGCAAGTTCATTCAGGTTTGTGTATTTCAATATATACGGATTCTCTTTTCAGATCATTGTGTAATATTTTTAGATCATATTTTTTCAGATAAAAAGGAACCCACACCATCACACTTGTCCATCTGGAGGGGAGGGAGGAGGCTAAAACAAAGCTAGCAAAGAGTAGATGGGTGGCAGATGCAATTTTGGATTGGTTGGGAGAAAAACCAACACTTGGTCCAACAGAACTCCAAGGGAAGCTATTTGATAAGTACAAGATTGTTGTACCTTACATGAAGATTTTTTATGGTAAGGAAATAGCTCTTGACAGGATTAATGGCCCTTGGAATGAGAGCTTTCAGTTGCTCTACACATTTAAAGCTGAAGTGGAAGCTGTGAGTCCAGGGAGTGTTGTAGAGATTGAGAAGCATACAGTTCCATACAAAATAAAAGGGAAGTCATTTGAGAAGGAGTGCTTCAGGAGGGCTTTTGTTTGTTTCAAGGCTTGTTTGCAGGGGTTTCTGGATGGTTGCGGGCCCTATTTGGCTGTTGATGCAACTGCTTTGAATGGAAGGTGGAGAGGACAACTGGTGGCAGCTTCTGTAGTTGATGGACACAACTAGCTATTCCCAGTTGCATTTGGTGTGGTGGAGGTAGTGTTGGGGAACGGAGCATGAATTTCAAAAAAAAAATTCCTACGCTCACGCAAGATCTATCCATGGAGATGCATCGCTACGAGAGGGGAAAGTGTGTCTACGTACCCTCGTAGACCGTTAGCGGAAGCGTCTCACAACGCGGTTGATGTAGTCGAACAATCCTTCGAGTTCCACCGATCGAGTACCGAACGTACGGCACCTCCGAGTTCTACACACGTGCAGCTCGGTGACGATCCTCGCCTTCTAGATCCAGCAAGACGTCGAGGAAGTAGATGAGTTCCGTCAGCACGACGGCGTGGCGACGGTGACGGTGAAGTGATTCCGGCAGGGCTTCGCCTAAGCTCTCCGAAAATATGACCGAGGTGGAAAACGGAGATCGGGGCACCGCACACGGCTATGGGACAATTGTGTACTTTGGGGTGCCCCCTTGCCCCCGTATATAAAGGATGAGAGGGAGGAGGCTGGCCCCCTAGGGGTGCGCCAAGTGTGGGGAGTCCTACTAGGACTCCTTAGTCCTAGTAGGATTCCACCTCCCATACGGAGTAGGAAAGAGGGAAGGGAGAGGGAAAGGAAAGAGGGGGCTGCGCCCCCTCCCCTAATCCAATTCGGTTTGGGCAAGGGGGGGCGCGCGCCTCCTCACGTGGCCTGCCCCTCCTTTTCCCGTATGGCCCAATAAGGCCCATTACTTCTCCCAGTGAATTCCCGTAACTCCCCGGTACTCCGAAAAATACCCGAATCACTCGAAACCTTTCCGACGTCCGAATATAGCTTTCCAATATATGAATCTTTACCTCTCGACCATTTCGAGACTCCTCGTCATGTCCGTGATCTCATCCGGGACTCCGAACAAACTTCGGCCACCAATCACATAACTCATATAATACTAAATCGTCATCGAACCTTAAGTGTGCGGACCCTACGGGTTCGGGAATGATGTAGACATGACCGAGACGACTCTCCGGTCAATAACCAACAGCGGAACCTGGATGCTCATATTGGTTCCTACATATTCCACGAAGATCTTTATCGGTGAACCTCACATGTCAACATACGTTGTTCCCTTTGTCTGGCGGTATGTTACTTGCCCGAGATTCGATCGTCGGTATCCAATACCTAGTTCAATCTCGTTACCGGCAAGTCTCTTTACTCGTTCCGTAATACGTCATCTTGTAACTAACTCTTTAGTCACGGTGCTTGCAAGGCTTCTGTGATGCTGTATTACCGAGAGGGCCCAGAGATACCTCTCCGATAGTCGGAGTGACAAATTCCAATCTCGATCCATGCCAACTCAACAAACACTTTCGGAGATACCTGTAGTGCACCTTTATAATCACCCAGTTACGTTGTGACGTTTGATACACCCAAAGTATTCCTACGGTATCCGGGAGTTGCATGATCTCATGGTCAGAGGAACGTGTATTTGACATAGTGAAAGCAATAGCAATAAACTGAACGATCATTTGCTATGCTAACGGTTGGGTCAAGTCCATCACATCATTCTCCTAATGATGTGATCCCATTATCAAATGACAACTCATGTCCATGGTCAGGAAATCTTGACCATCTTTTGATCAACGAGCTAGTCTAGTAGAGGCTTACTAGGGACACAGTATTTGTTTATCTATTCACACATGTATTTAGTTTCCGGTCAATACAATTCTAGCATGAATAATAAACTATTATCATGAACGGGGAAATATGATAATAACTAATTTATTATTGCCTCTAGGGCATATTTCCAACAGTCTCCCACTTGCACTAGAGTCAATAATCTAGATTACATCTCCATGTAATTAACACTTAATCAGTTCTAAAGCTGATCATGTTTTGCTTGTGAGAGAGGTTTTAGTCAACGGGTCTGCAATATTCAGATCCGTGTGTTCTTGGCAAATCTCTATGTCATATGTAGATGCTGCTACCACACTCTGCTTGGAGCTACTCCAAAACGACCGTCCCACTTTACGTATCCGGTCTTAGACTCATTGTCTTCCGGATCGGTGTTTAAAGCTTGCATCGACGTAACCCTTTACGACGAACTCTTTATCACCTCTATTCCCGAGAAATTCTTCCTTAGTCCTTTCCAAGTACTTCAGGAATTTCTTGACCGCTGTCCAGTGATCTACTCCTGGATCACTGTGGTACCTTCCCACCAAGCTAATAGCAAGGCATACATCAGGTCTAGTACACAGCATGGCATACAAAATAGAGCCTATGGCTGAGGCATAGGGGATGACACTCATCTTCTCTTTGTCTTCTACCGTGGTCGGGCTTTGAGTCTTACTCAATCTCACACCTTGCAATACAGGCAAGAACCCTTTCTTTGACTGATCCATTTTGAACTTCTTCAAAATCTTGTCAAGGTATGTGCTTCGTGAAAGTCCTATGAGGCGTCTCAATCTATCTCTATAGATTTTGATGCCTAACATGTAAAACAACCTTTACCTAGATTTTCAAGTCTTACTCCACTTCACACCAGGCAAGAACTCATTTCTTTGACTTGATCCTATTTTGAACTTCTTCAAAAAACTCATCAAGATGTGTGAACTTTTATCAGGCTTTTTGATCTGTCTCCATAGATCTCGATGCCCAATCTGTGGATAACTCAAAAACAGGTTTTTATTGAAAACCTCCTTTCAATTCTTTTATGCTTTCCAGAAATTCTACATCATTTCCAATCTACAATATGCCATCCACATATACTATTAGAAATGCTATAGAGCTCTCACTCACTTTCTTGTAAATACAAGTTTCTCCATAAACTTTGTATAAACCCAAACGCTTTGATCACTTCATCAAAGCGAGTATTCCAGCTCCGAGATGCTTGCACCAGTCCATAGATGGATCGCTGGAGCTTGCATATTTTGTTAGCGCCTTTAGGATCGACAAAACCTTCCGGCTGTATCATATACAATTCTTCCTTAAGGAATCCGTAAAGGAATGTTGTTTTGACGTCCATTTGCCAGATTTCATAATCATAAAATGCAGCAATTGCTAACATAATTCTGACAGACTTTAGCATCACTACGGGTGAGAAAGTTTCATCATAGTCAACTCCTTGAACTTGGTGATAACCTTTAGCAACAAGTCGAGCTTTATAGACGGTGATATTACCATCAGCATCCGTCTTCTTCTTAAAGATCCATTTATTTTCAATAGCTCGCCGTTCATCGGGCAAGTCTACCAAAGTCCACACTTTGTTCTCATACATGGATCCAATCTCAGATTTCATGGCCTCAAGCCATTTGTCGGAATCCGGGCTCGCCATCGCTTCTTCATAGTTCGTAGGTTCACCGTTGTCTAACAACATGACCTCCAAGACAGGATTGTCGTACCAATCTGGTGCGGAGCGTGTCCTGGTTGACCTACGAGGTTCTGTAGCAACTTGATCCGAAGCCTCATGATCATCATCATCAACTTCTTCTCTGGTCTGTGTTGGTGTCACAGAAATTTCTTTCTGTGGCGTACTACTATCCAGAGGAGGTACAATTATCTCATCAAGTTCTACTTTCCTCCCACTCACTTCTTTCGAGAGAAACTCCTTCTCTAGAAAGGATCCATTCTTAGCAACGAATACTTTGCCTTCGGATCTGTGGTAGAAGGTGTACCCAACGGTCTCCTTTGGGTATCCTATGAAGACGCACTTATCCGCTTTGGGTTTGAGCTTATCTGGCTGAAGCCTTTTGACAGAAGCATTGCATCCCCAAACTTTCAGAAACGACATCTTAGGTTTCTTGCAAACCACAGTTCATACGGTGTCATCTCAACGGATTTAGACGGTGCCCTTGTTAAAAGTGAATGCAGCTGTCTCTAATGCATAACCCCAAAATGATAGTGGCAAATCGGTAAGAGACATCATAGAACGCACCATATCCAATAGAGTACGATTACGACGTTCGGACACACCATTACGCTGTGGTGTTCCATGTGGCGTGAGCTGTGAAACAATTCCACATTGTCTTAAGTGATTGCCAAACTCGTAACTCAAATATTCTCCTCCACGATCAGATCGTAAGAACTTTATTTTCTTGTTACGATGGTTCTCTACTTCACTCTGAAATTCTTTGAACTTTTCAAATGTTTCAGATTTATGCTTCATCAAGTAGACATAACCATATCTACTCAAATCATCAGTGAACGTGAGAATATAACGATATCCACCGCGCGCCTCAACACTCATCGGACCGCATACATTGGTATGTATTATTTCCAATAAGTTGGTTGCTCGCTCCATTGTTCCGGAGAACGGAGTTTTAGTCATCTTGCCAATAAGGCACGGTTCACATGTCTCAAATGATTCATAATCAAGAGATTCCAAAAACCCATCTGCATGGAGTTTCTTCATGTGTTTAACACTGATATGGCCTAAACGGCAGTGCCACAAATATGTGGTACTATCATTATCTTTTGGCATTCGTGTTATGAACATATGTATTACTACGATCAAGATTCTATAAACCTTTCATTTTAAGTGCATGATCATCAATGATATTATCCAAATAGAATAACAATTATTCTCTGAAATTGAATAACCGTCTTGCAATAAACACTATCAGATATAATGTTCATGCTTAACGCAAGCACCAAATAACAATTATTTAGGTTCATCACTAATCCTGAAGGTAGAGAGAGCGTGGCGATGGTGATCACATCAACCTTGGAGACACTTGCAATGCACATCGTCACCTCGTTCTTAGCTAGCCCTCGTTTATTCCGAAGCTCCATGTTTCAAGTTGTAAGCAACTGAACAAGTATCAAATACCCAGGTGCTCCTACGAGTACTAGTAAGGTACATATCAATAACATGTATATCAAATATCTTTGTTGACATTGCCAGTCTTATTATCTGCCAGTTACTTTGGGGAAGTTCCGCTCCCTGTGACATTTCCCTTTGCAATGGGAGCACTAAGTCTCGGGTTTGGTTCAGCCTTGGGTTTCTTCGCGTGAGCGGCAACTGTTTTACCGTTCTTCTTGAAGTTCCCTTTTCTTTCCCTTGCCCTTCTTGAAACTAGTGGTCTTATTAACCATCAACACTTGATGCTCCCTTTTTTTGATTTCTACATCCGCAGATTGTAGCATCGCGAATAGCTTAAGGATCTTCTATCCCTTGCATGTTTATAGTTCATCACGAAGATCCAGTAGCTTAGTGATAGTGACTAGAGAACTCTATCAATCACCACTTTATTCGGAAGTCTAACTCCCACTTGATTCAAGTGTTTGAAGTACTCAGACATTCTGAGTACATGCTCACTAACGGAGCTGTTCTCCTCCATCTTGTAGCTATAGAACTTGTCGAAGGTGTCATCCCTCTCGACCCGGGTGTGAGTCTTGAAAAACAAATTTTCAGCTCTTGGAACATCTCATATGCTCCGTGTTGCTCAAAACATATTTGGAGCTCCGGTTCTAAGCCGTAAAGTATGGCGCACTGAACTATCGAGTAGTCATCTTTTCTTGTCTGCCAGACGTTCATAACGTCCTCAGACGAAGCCGTAGGGGTATTTCACTGAGCGGTGCATTAAGGACATAAGCCTTCTGTGCAGCAGTGAGGACAATCCTCAGATCACGGACCTAGTCCGCATAGTTGCTTCCATCAACTTTCAACTTCGTTTTCTCTAGGAACATAATAAAAACAGGGGAACTACAGCGCGGTCTATGGATCTACAACATAAATTTGCTAAGACAAGTAAGACTATGTTCATGACAATTGAAGTTCAAATAATCAAATTACTTAAGAACTCCCACTTAGATTAACATCCCTCAAGTTGTCTAAGTGTAACATGATCCACATCAACTAAACCATGTCCGATCATCACGTGAGGTGGATTAGTTATCAATGGTGAACATCTTTCATGTTGATCATATCTACTATATGACTCATGTTCGACCTTTCGGTATCTTGTGTTCCGAGGCCATGTCTGTACATGCTAGGCTCGTCAAGTTTAACCCAAGTATTCTGCGTGTGTAAAACTGGCTTACACCCGTTGTATGCGAACGAAAGAATCCATCACACCCGATCATCACGTGGTGCTTAGAAGCGTCGAACCTTTGCAACGGTGCATACTAGGGGAGAACACTTATCTTGAAATTTAGTGAAGGGATCATCTTATAATGCTACCGTCGTCCTAAGCAAAATAAGATGCATAAAAGGATTAACATCACATGCAATTCAATATATGTGACATGATATGGCCATCATCGTCTTGTGTTTTTGATCTCCATCAGCAAAGCACCGTCATGATCTCCATCGTCACCGGGTTGACACCTTGATCTCCATCGTAGCGTCATGGTCGTCTCGCCGGCTATTTCTACTACTACTACTGCTAACTAATAGCGGTAAAGTAAAGCAATTACATAGCGTTGGCATTGCATACAATAAAGAGACAACCATAAGGCTCCTGTCGGTTGCCTGATAACTTACAAAACATGATCATCTCATACAACAACTTATATCACATCATGTCTTGACCATATCACATCACCAGCATACCCTGCAAAAACAAGTTAGACGTCCTCTACTTTGTTGTTGCAAGTTTTACGTGGCTGCTACAGGTTTGCAAGAACCGTTCTTACCTACGCAAAACCACAACATGGTGTAGTGATTGCTTTTTGATCTTCTAAAAGAACCCTCTTCATTGAAACCGATTCAACTAAAGTGAGAGAGACAGACACCCGCCAGTCACCTTTATGCAACGAGTGCATGTAGCGGTGAAACCTGTCTCGCGTAAGCATACGCGTAATGTCGGTCCGGGCCGCTTCATCTCACAATACCGCCGAATCAATTAACAACTAGTAACGGCAAGCAATATGTATACACCCACGCCCACAACTCACTTGTGTTCTACTCGTCCAAATCACATCTACGCATAGACCTGGCTCGGATGCCACTGTTGGGGAACGGAGCATGAATTTCAAAAAAAAAAAACCCTACGCTCACGCAAGATCTATCCACGGAGATGCATCGCTACGAGAGGGGAGAGTGTGTCTACGTACCCTCGTAGACCGTTAGCGGAAGCGTCTCACAACGCGGTTGATGTAGTCGAACAATCCTTCGAGCTCCACCGATCGAGTACCGAACGTATGGCACCTCCGAGTTCTACACACGTGCAGCTCGGTGACGATCCTCGCCTTCTTGATCCAGCAAGACGTCGAGGAAGTAGATGAGTTCCGTCAGCACGACGGCGTGGCGACGGTGACGGTGAAGTGATTCCGGCAGGGCTTCGCCTAAGCTCTCCGAAAATATGACCGAGGTGGAAAACGGAGATCGGGGCACCGCACACGGCTATGGGACAATTGTGTACTTTGGGGTGCCCCCTTGCCCCCGTATATAAAGGATGAGAGGGAGGAGGCCGGCCCCCTAGGGGTGCGCCAAGTGTGGGGAGTCCTACTAGGACTCCTTAGTCCTAGTAGGATTCCACCTCCCATACGGAGTAGGAAAGAGGGAAGGGAGAGGGAAAGGAAAGAGGGGGCTGCGCCCCCTCCCCTAGTCCAATTCGGTTTGGGCAAGGGGGGGGCGCACGCCTCCTCACGTGGCCTGCCTCTCCTTTTCCCGTATGGCCCAATAAGGCCCATTACTTCTCCCGGTGAATTCCGGTAACTCCCCGGTACTCCGAAAAATACCCGAATCACTCGAAACCTTTCCGACGTCCGAATATAGCCTTCCAATATATGAATCTTTACCTCTCGACCATTTCGAGACTCCTCGTCATGTCCGTGATCTCATCCGGGACTCCAAACAAACTTCGGCCACCAATCACATAACTCATATAATACTAAATCGTCATCGAACCTTAAGTGTGCGGACCCTACGGGTTCGGGAATGATGTAGACATGACCGAGACGACTCTCCGGTCAATAACCAACAGCGGAACCTGGATGCTCATATTGGTTCCTACATATTCCACGAAGATCTTTATCGGTGAACCTCATATGTCAACATATGTTGTTCCCTTTGTCTGGCGGTATGTTACTTGCCTGAGATTCGATCGTCGGTATCCAATACCTAGTTCAATCTCGTTACCGGCAAGTCTCTTTACTCGTTCCGTAATACGTCATCTTGTAACTAACTCTTTAGTCACGGTGCTTGCAAGGCTTCTGTGATGCTGTATTACCGAGAGGGCCCAGAGATACCTCTCCGATAGTCGGAGTGACAAATTCCAATCTCGATCCATGCCAAATAAACAAACACTTTTGGAGATACCTGTAGTGCACCTTTATAATCACCCAGTTACGTTGTGACGTTTGATACACCCAAAGTATTCCTACGGTATCCGGGAGTTGCATGATCTCATGGTCAGAGGAACGTGTATTTGACATAGTGAAAGCAATAGCAATAAACTGAACGATCATTTGCTATGCTAACGGTTGGGTCAAGTCCATCACATCATTCTCCTAATGATGTGATCCCATTATCAAATGACAACTCATGTCCATGGTCAGGAAATCTTGACCATCTTTTGATCAACGAGCTAGTCTAGTAGAGGCTTACTAGGGACACAGTATTTGTTTATCTATTCACACATGTATTTAGTTTCCGGTCAATACAATTCTAGCATGAATAATAAACTATTATCATGAATGGGGAAATATGATAATAACTAATTTATAATTGCCTCTAGGGCATATTTCCAACAGGTAGAGTCCGAGGAAAGTTGGGTTTGGTTTCTGCAAAAGTTGTGCAATTTTATAGGTACACCCCCAGGTTTAGCTATACACACAGATGCTTGCAAGGGTTTGAAGAGTGCAGTGAAAATTGTATTCCTTGGAGTGGAGCATAGGGAATGTATAAGACTCCTAGCGTAGAATTTCATAAGCAAGTTCAAAGGTAAAGTTTATGATGAGAACTTATGGCCAACATCATACACATGCAGCGAGAGGAAGCATGAGCATCATTTGAGAGTGTTGTATGCTCTCAATCCTCTAGTGAAGGAGTACCTAGATGCACATCATGGAAAGTTGTGGTCAAGAAGCAAATTCAATGCAATATGCAAAGTAGACTATGTGACCAGTAACCTGGCAGAGTGTTTCAATGCAAAGATCAAGTCATTGAAAGGGCTTCTGATATGGCAAATATTTGATAAGATTCGGTAGATGATCATGATAAAGATGGCTCTTCGCAAAAGAATTGCAGAAAAAGAATATGTTGGCCATCTTATGCTCCCATCTCTTATTAAGGCATTGCATGCCAAGGCAAGAGGACTGAGCAGAATGAAATGCATTCGAGCGGCGACACACGAGGCTGAGGTAATATATACTGACAGTAAAAATAGGGAATGAAGATATCCAATTAACCTAGCAACTAGGGAATGCAGTTGTAGGCAATGGCAGCTCCGTGGGAAGCCATGCATACATGCCCTACATCTGATGACTGTTATTGGTGGTGAAGATGGTGAAGTTGATCAATACATCTCTGAATATTTTTCTGTTGCCAAATTCAGTGCTACTTATGCTTCCAATGTGCCTGCACTCTTAGGAAAAGGCCAATGGAACATAGTAGATCCAGGGTTCAAACTACATTCTACTGTACTGACTAGACCACCAGGAAGACCAAGGAAGAACATGTACAGAAGAGGTGAAGAGGGTCGTGTAAAAAGACAGCGTAAGTGCAAAAAATGTGGAACCCTAGGGCACATTGGTAGGAAATGTACCAATCCAGTGGATGCTTCATTTGGAGAAGAGGAACAATGGGCAGCAACAAATGCAGAGGACAATGCAGGATTAGAGCAGATTGCAGCTATTGCATCGGAGAATGGAGCATTAGAGCAGTTTGCAGCTAATGCAGAGGAGGATGAAGCATTAGAGCAGATTGCAGCTAATGCAGAGGAGAATGAAGCAACTGAATTAGCACTACCGGCAGCTTGGTATGTGTGCAACAACCTTCCCTTTTTGTGCATTTCTTCTGTTTTTTATCGATGGCTTATATTCTTTTTTCTGTTTGATCTAGCTCTAGGGAAATTAAAGGAAAATGAGAGAAAAGGCCAAGAGAGAATGAAACTTCGGTTCAGTCATCATCTGATGCAGAGTTTGAAACCATGGCTTATGAAGGTTTTGAAGCTATTGAACCCTGTCAACTGGCCAGTGGAAGTTCTCTGCCAGCACCTCGACAGCTACCAACCGAAGTGAAGATCAAAAGGAAGAAGAAAAAGGTGGATATCCCAGCCAGGGAAACCAGGACCAAGTCTGTTAAACCATCTAGGAACACAAGGAGCAAGGCAAAGATGTGAACTTTGAACGTTGAATGCAAGTTGTAAACTTTAAACTTTAAAGATTTGTAATAATCCAAAATTGGAGGCAGATTTGAATTTGAACTAACCTTTGAATTTTAAGGATTTGTAATAATTCGAAATTGGAGGCAACATTTGAAGTCCATTGCTCTATGATGTGATGTTTGCAAAATTTGAATTATTGTTTGGGACTAAAGGCTTTGTTGTTCATGATGATGATGTTGGCAAAATTTGAATTATTACACGTCGCAAAATTTGAATAATGAAAAAATAAGTTCAGATCCTTCTTATTGACACTAAAACGAAGCTTTGGTGATTTTCTTGATTTATAAAAAAAATCATAAACCTATACCCACTATCACTCTCTTCTCGAACTCTATACAACCTCGTACGTGATAGCTCATTTTTGTGAAGGAGTTTTCATAAAAATGTCCCTAAACCAAGTTTATATTTTTTTATGGTGACTATGTCTTATAAAAAGCTGAACCGCGAAGGTTTCATATTTTTTTTGATTTTTTTTAATATGTTAAAGTCATTGGAAAGTTGGTCAAACCTAAGATAACCCCGCTGACCGGCTCAAAACCCCGCAGCATCTCCCCAAACCCTAGCGTCGAGCTGTAGCCGTCCGATCATACCCTAGCGCCAAGCGACAACCCTCAGATATGATCTTCTAGAAGGAATTCTGAGGGCAGGCTGCGCGCCGTTGGATCACATGGACTGCTCCGCATCGTTGGATCGTTGGGCGATCCGCGAGATGGTGATGACCCACAAGTATAGGGGATCAATTGTAGTCCTTTCGATAAGTAAGAGTGTCGAACTCAACGAGGAGCAGAAGCAAATGACAAGCGGTTTTCAGCAAGGTAATTTCTGCAAGCACTGAAATTGTAGGTAACAGATAGTTTGATAGCAAGATAACTGATAGCGAGAAAGTAACGGTAACGGTAAACAAGGTGCAGCAAGGTAGCCCAATCCTTTTGAGGCAAAGGATAGGCCAGAACGATCTCTAGTAATATGCAAAGTGTTCTTGAGGGTACACGGGAATTTTGTCCAGTCACTTTTATCATGTTGGTTTGATTCGTGCTCGCTACTTTGATAATTTGATATGTGGGTGGACCGGTGCTAAGGTGTTGCTCTTACTTGAACTAACAACCTACTTATGATTAACCTCCTCGCAAGCATCCGCAACTACGAGAAAAGTATTAAGACAAAGTCTAACCATAGCATTAAACATGTGGATCCAAATCAGCCCCTTACGAAGTAGCGCATAAACTAGGGTTCACGCTTCTGTCACTCTAGCAACCCATCATCTAATAACCACTCCACAATGCATCCCCTTAGACCCATGAATGGTGAAGTGTCATGTAGTCGACGTTCACATGACACCACTAAGGGAATCACAACATACATATCATCAAAATATCGAACACATATCAATATCACATGATTACTCGCAATGTGACTTCTCCCGTGACCTCAAGAACAAAGGTAACTACTCACAAATAATAACCATGCTCAAGATCAGAGGAGTATTGAATAGCATAATGGATCTGAACATATAATCTTCCACCAAATAAACCATATAGTAATCAACTACGCAAGGTAATCAACACTACTAGTCACCCACAGGTACCAATCTGAGGTTCCGGTACAAAGATTGAACACAAGAGATGAACTAGGATTTGAGAGGAGATGGTGTTGTTGAAGATGTTGATGAAGATTGGCCTCCCAAAGATGAGAGGGGTGTTGGTGATGATGATAGCTTCGATTTCCCCCTCCGGGAGGGAAGTTCCCCCGGCGGAATCGCTCCGCCAGAGGGCAAAAGTGCTCCTGCCCAAGTTCCGCCTCGAGGCGGTGGCTCTTCGTCCCGAAAGTCCTCCTCTGATTTTTTTCTAGGTCAAGAGTGACCTTATACCGGAAAATGGGGACCGGACGTGGTCCAGGCTGAGCACAACCCATCAGGGCACGCCCAGGGGGGCCTGGCGCGCCCTGGTGGGTTGTGCCCACCTGGGAGGCCCCCTCCGGTAGTTTTCAGCACCAGTATTTTTTATTAAATGCAAAAATAATCTCCGTAAAATTTCAGCTTCATTGGAGTTGTGCAGAATAGGTATCTCTGATGTGCTTTTCTTGGGTCCAGAATTCCAACTGCCGGTATTCTCCCTCCTTGCGTAAACCTTGCATATTATGAGAGAAAAGGCATTAGAATCACTCCCCAAAGCATTATTATTCAACAAAACAAAGTAAATAACAGTAGGAAATCATGATATCAACTCCCCCAAGCTTAGACCTAGCTTGTCCTCAAGCGAAAGCCGATATTGAAAAGCATGTCCACATGGTTTGAGAGAGAGGTGTCGATAAAAACAAAATATGGACATAGAAGCATCATGCTTATTAACATAGCAGCAACAAACTCTAACATAAGAACTTATTTCAATACATTTTTATCATAAGGCTTCTCATGAACAAGTAACAATTCATAACAACATAGAAGTATGAAGCATAAACCTTATTGGGAACCAACAAACTATGTTCTCAGTCAACTTTGCAACTACAATTCATCATATTTTCAGGAAGGGTCTCATGTAGGAGCCTTTTGGCAAGTCCACATACTCAACCATCATTTAGTCTTCTATGATTGCTAACGCTCACGGCATACCCATGAACAAAAAGTTTCAACCGGACACGTAGGAAGATAGGGGCTTATATTTTCGCCTCCCAACTCACTCACCTCAAGGGTGATGTCAACAATAATAACTCATGCTCACCCATATCCAACTGGATATATGTGCCTAGATCTTTCCTCACCACATGATTCTTGCAAAAGAAAAAGTAAAAGGAATAGGGAAGAATACTTTGACTCTTGCATAAAAGTAAGTGCATAAAAGTAAAAGATAGGCCCTTCATAGAGGGAAGCAGAGGTTGTCATGCGCTTATTGGTTTGTATGCCCAATCCCTTAATGTAAAAGAACGTCACGCTATATTGCCCCCTATGATAGCAACCTTTATTATGCAGTCCGTCGCTTTTATTACTTTGCCATCATAAGTTCGTATAACGCTCAATTTTCTCTTACACTAATTGATCAAAACATTTTTAGAAGCAATTTTTATTGCCTTGTTGCACCGATGATAGCTTACTTGAAGGATCTTTCTCGATCCATAGGTAGGTATGGTGGACACTCAAAGAAAGAGTTTGGTTTGGGTTTTTGGATGCACAAGTAGTATCTCTACTTAGTGCGGAATTTTTGGCTAGCAAAGATATTGGGCAAGTACCACATGTTAAAGGATCTATGACAATATAACTTCTATGTGGATATGAACAAACATAAATCATTACGTTGTCTTCCTCGTCCAACGCCAACAATTTTGACATATAATATTTGATGGGGGCTGACAATCATAAAAGTTGTCCAAGATAGTGTATTTGCATGTGAATCTTCTCTTCCTTTATTAATTCTTTCATGAATTGCATCATTGACCAATGCTATGTTTGTCGATCTCCAATAAATTTTACTACTTATACTTTTCCTTATGTGATGTCATCACTCACCATAAGATTAGCATATGATTCTTTTCATTTATTTCTTTTCCTTTATTCGATTGCAACAAGAAAGTAGAGAGGCAAAAACTCAAACTAAACTTTATTATATAACTTTCACTCGATTACATAGATAGACAGGCCACGAAACTAACACACGAAAACACACAAAAATATCACCGAATGGGCTACAAAATAACAAATAAAAGTAGCAATCATAACATAGATATATAAATAGGGTAAGGTAAGTAGAAAGCATAACATAGTTCTTACATAAAATACTATATAACACGACATAGGTAAATAGTTCACGTTACACCCAACGACATAACATAGAAATATATAAAAAATCCCTAGGGTCTAACACCCTAGGGCATGAAAAGCTTCTCCGCGCCTCCTCTTCACTGCTCCGCCTCCCTGCCGTTCTCGCCGAGGTGGTAGGGGAGGCTGTGGATGACGTTGCAGTTGGAGAAGATCCTATCGACATCCATGAAGATGTTGTAGGTTGTGAATGCGATGAGCTTGCACCCACACCAAAACACCTTGCCGAGCAGGTGGAACGCATCAAACCTATTATGGAAGTTGACGATGAGCCCTGACGGTGGAGAGCTGGAGTTTGGACGCAGTTCCTCCAGCCGGAACATCACCGGCGAGCCCGTCAGAAGGTGGGCGAAGCACGCACGGAGGAACCACTCGGCCAAATCCCAGCCAGTCCTCCAGCGTGAGATCGTCCACACGCAGAGCGTTTTCTCCACGACGACGCCGGCGGGGTACCGCATCTCCGGCCTGACTGGTGGCATCTGGAAGGTGGGGCCGTAGTACTCCATCTTCGCCTGGCTTAGAGAGTGCTCTGGATTTGGATGAAGAAGAGAAGGGGAGTGGCACAAATGGATGTGTGAAGAGTAGTTGGAGGGGTGGGTGGTTTAAATAAGGGCATCGGCCGCATGTTGCTACGTTCAAACGCCGCGCATCGATCGGTATGCCCTAGACTTTAATTACTACGCTGAATTGATGATGTGGATGTTAAAGGCTGAAACGATATGAACTCGTATGAATCAATCGAGGAGATGCGTGCGAGAAGAGACGAACCAGCGGCAGCGACCGTCTCTGTGTTCGTGGCGGCTCACAGGAAGGTTGCGTCAGTGGGGCATCGTGGTGGCGCGCATCGGCGCTTGCAGGCAGGCCAGCTGGATCATGACATGCATGCATAGTAGGCTTATTGTGGCGGCGTGCATCAGCGCATGCATGCAGGCGTTTCATGCAACGGCCGAACAGTCCAACGGACCAACCAGCGCCACCGTTCAACACGGCCCCACTTGGCACGTCCAACGGGCGACACAGTCCAATGCGGCCCCACTCGTCGGCAGTTAACAGTCAAACCATTGACCCGACGACATCCTCCATTGTGACCATTCGTGAGGGTTTCGGACTAGGGAGTGGGGAAAAGTGAGCAAAAGTTAAGGACGTGTGGATGAATGAGTACAACTAAGGAACCAGGGGCACAAGAATAGAAATCCCTTTATGTTTCTGCGTTTCCATTTTTTGGCGTTTCACCGTTTCTTAAATTCTCGGATATCCGTAACTCCGATTGGGATAAAATTTTGAGGGGATTTTTATCCGGAAAATAGCTTCCTTGCGGCCGAAGGACACCCCAACCGACCCCCAAGGTGCCCACAATCCAGGGGGCATACCCTACCCCCTAGGGCGCACCCTGGTGGCTCATGGGCCACTCGGACATCGCCTGGCATTGACTCCTTTTCGAAAACACACACATATATTCCAAAATAAATCTCCATAAAATTGCATTGTGTTTGGACTTCGTTTGATATGGATTTTTTGCGAAACAAAAAATGTGCAACAAACAGAAACTGGCACTGGGCACTGGATCAATATGTTAGTCTAAGGAAATCATATAAATTGTTGCCAAAAGTATGTAAAAGTTGTAAAATAATGGCATGAAACATTCAAAAATTATAGATACGATGGAGATGTATCAGCCGTCCTCTTCACTCTTGCTTTCTCCGTCTTGTTTCCATCTGGTTTGTTCTTGGTTCGCCCTCCTCTTGGTGCCTCATCGCTATCATCATCATCATCATCATCATCATCATCATCATCATCTTCTTCTTCTTCTTCTTCTTCTTCTTCTTCTTCTTCTGCTTCTTCTTCTTCTTCATCACTAATTTGACACCTTTCTTTGGGGGGCATTCTTTTTCCCTCACACTCCACTTCTCATCATCCCGAAGCCACTTCCAACACTGATGAAGATTGAATGACCGGCCATTGGTGCCCGCGGTTTGCTTGTAGTACTCATTGACGATGTGATCCTAGAAACAAACATTGAGACGACTATGAACTCATGCACTTCATATCAACACGACCAAAGAGACAAAGATGATGAAATACTCATATAATCATGAATGGTGACGCCACTTGGAGGTGCATTCCACACGGCCTCCAAGCACACACTCTAACAGTCGCAAGCTTTTTTTATGATGTCCCAATGCCCTTGAAGTGACTTCAAGCTTCGGCCAGAAGGGAATGGCATCATTTGATGAAATTTGTCCTCGATTCTTTGCCAATAGTTCCCGTAGGTTTGATCCTTGATGATCACGACGTTAAGAGAGATAATTTCCCATGCTTTAACTAAGCACACATCACCTATCTCCGTGTAGTTGCCCGTCCTCCCCACCCTAGCATCATAATCGGCCTCGTTGATCTCTTGCACCTCATCATCATTATCTTCATTCACCTCCGACTCGACCTCAACATAAGACGCATCAAAATCGCCGAGGGGGAACATTCAAATCCACTGAGTTCTGGGCCAACATCTCGGCATATGTGGAGGGCACATTTTGTTTACAAAATTAAACGACCGAAGATCAAACAAGTGTTGGGAACGACCGAGGCATGGATCATCGAAGCAAGCCAAGCAAAAGAACAAGTTTATACCTCCCGACCGTTTCATCAAACACGTTGTAAGTGTGCCCGACGGCTTCTCCGTGAATGTGGATGCCCTCGTCGGCCGAAGGCGGAGGAGGAGCCCGGACCCTTGTGGCGATCACCTTCTTCCTTGGTGGCTTCGCCCGCGCAACGATCGGGACGGTGGAGCCGGTCTTCTCCCTCCAGCCCCCGACCATGGCAGGTGGAATCGGAGCGGGGCCGAAGAAGGGTGGTGCCGCGCCAACTTGGACGCGAGGAATTGGGGTGGCGACGGGAGGAGTTGGCGCCGTTGCCGGCGCGGGCGAGTGGAGCGACGACGGTGGAGGCATGGTCGACGCATGATATGGGGCACCCGGGGGCGGTGGGTACTCCATTCATCGATTTTTGGCGCCACAAGGCCGGCCGGCGAGGGCGGAGGCGGGATTGGATGCGCCGGTGCCTCGGGAGGCGGGAACTGAAATGACCGGAAGTGGGTTCACGCCAAGGGATAGGGGAGCTAGCAAACTTGGGCGAAATCCCGTGGATTTGGAGGAAATGGGCTCACAGATTTGGAATCCCACATTTTTTTCGGGACGGCCAAATTTGGCGGATCCGTTCGGGACGAGGGTACGGGATGGATCCCGCAAACCGGCAGTTATTATGTCCGATTTGCGGGATCTGCTAGAGATGCTCTTAGAGCATCTAGCAGATCCCTTAAAAGCCCGACGAACTACGCTTTTTCTCGCTGCTATACGGGACAACCCAAAAAAAGGCCCGACCAGACCACCACAAAACGGCCCGACCCGTAAATTTTTTACGGGAGGCCCGCAAACCGCCCTCGCATCCGGTATATATGCCGACGCCCGGGCGTTTTAGGGTATTCGTCCACCTTTTCCCCTTTCCTCCTCCGCCGCATTTCTTCCACTCCGCCGACAAATCGAGCCCGCTCCGGCAACATTTTGCCGCGTTTTCCGACAGTGGATCTTGGCGACGATGGCGTCCGCGGATGCGGGGCGTGGCGGCGGCGGGGGGTTCGGTGGCCGCGGTGGCTTCGGGTGCCACAGGGGGTTCGGCGGCCGCGGCGGCTTCGTCGGCCGCAAGCGTCGCAACGACGACGCTGTCGGCTCCGGCCTCCACCCTCCCGTGTCGGACATGCAGAGGGAGGCGGTGCGCATTCGCGGCGCGAAGTCTCGCAACGCCTGAGCCGGGGCTTGGGCGAACTTCCGCCGCCTCGACGCCATCTTCGATCCGGCCCTCTAGCGTCGTAGGGAGGCCGAGCTCGCGTGGTTCGAGGTGAGGGAGGCCGTCGCATCCGGAGACACAGCTGCGGCCGCGCGCGTGCCAACGCTCCTGGTGGTGTTCCAGCTGCAGGCGACCCTCTGCAGCACGCTGATGTACAACACTCTGCACGACAACGAGCCCCCCGCCCCGCCACGGCAGCGACAGCGACTCCGGTGACGAGTAGATCTATGCTATGCATGTTTAAATTTCGGTAGTGTCTAATTATCGCTTGCATTAAAACTCCCCTATGCTATGGTACGTTATGCTATGCTTATGATCAGTACAACAGAGTTACAAAGGCCAGAAGAACACAGAAGTAGAGAACATGGCCTAAGATGAAGAGCCGAAGAAGAATACATTTGAGGTTGATCGAAAGAACAACCTGATGATCTACATGACAGAGATGATCTGAAAATTCCACATATCCGAACATCTTCAACTGATGTCGACGCAGAGACTAACAGAGTTGGCCTTCCTCCTGCATCTTGCCACAAAATGAACTTGCACGACCAGAAGAAGCAGGGATATTTGCCAGAGAGATAACGCCCTTGCGATCGAAAGAAGTTATAGCCCCAAACGCCGACACACTCGGAAGGCCATAAGCCCCACCACACGCCAAAATGCCCCGCCGCCTCGGGACGACCTACTCCGGCCGCATCGCAGCCGCGACGCCGTCCCCCTCCGGCCCCTCCATCACCGTCACCGTATCCCCGACCCCTCCCCCGACGCCGCTCGATCCCCGCGGTTACCCGCTCCCCCGCCGCCACCTCATCTGCGCCGCCGCCGGCATCCTCCGTTCTCCCGCCTCTCCCACACCGCTGGTCGACTTCGCAGACTACCTCCGCGACCGCCGCCTCATGCTCACCGCCTCCGAGGCCTCCGAGATAGTCAAGGCCCTCTCCCCCGACCCCGCCCTTGCTCTCGCCTTTTTCCGCTTCGCCCCCGCTTCCCTCCCGGGCTTCCGTCACGACGCCTTCTCATACAACCGCATCTTGGCGCTCCTCTTCCGCACCAGGGCGGACCCAACCGAGGCTCTGCGTATCGTCTCGGAGATGGAGCGGGATGGCGTGGCCGGCAACATCTCTACGGTGAATTTGCTGGTTGGAATGGGCGGAGGAGGCGTGGAGGTGACCAAGTGCCTCGAGCTGGCCATGAAGTGGGGGTTGAGGCTTAATGGCTACACCTACAAGTGCATTCTGCAGGCGCATTTGAGGAGCAGGGAAGTGTCCAAGGGGTTCGAGGTCTATGAGGAAATGCGCAGAAAGGGGTACAAGCTGGATATATTTGCCTATAACATGCTGCTTGATGCCCTTGCCAAGTCCGGAATGGTATGACAATGGGCACACTTGTCTTATTTTTAGATGGTACTTCTATTTGCAGTTAGGAGTTTGTATTCTTTTTCACGGTCTTCGTGTGTTTTGCTGTGATTGTTTGACCTACAATTCTAATGAGGCCCTTGGATTTAAGAATGAGAAAGCTTGAGGGGAGTTTTCATTTCACAAAGTGCTTTTATGGGATGAAATTGGTAATACCTATTAACTAGACTGTGAGCGGTTAGTGAAGATGATTTTCTAATACCAGAGGGATTTTGTTAGTGCAGCAATTGATGCTATTTGATCAAGACGTCAGTTGAGCATTCTTATTAGACGGTGATAACCACAAAAGCTTATTAAGTAAGCGTTGACACTAGCCATTCTGGAGGTAGATGGTACTAGTTAATGTTGGACTTCCGGAGCCTGCATACCTCCCTGGCATAATTGGAACCTCTTCTGGAGAGCCTGTTGTTCTCATTGCAACCACTGAAGCTTTTTCACCTTGATGGTCATGTAACTAACATACGAGGTGTACATACACAAGCAAAACTGTCAGCAATACTAGAACAGTGTGGCAGCGCCATGATGTCATGTCCCTGATTACAAATAAAAAAAAAAACTTTGTATACTGAACTATGTCCACGGTATGCCATACAAACCTTTTACAGTAGCTTCCTTTGTTTTTTCAATTCACTAATTCACCTTAGGCTCAGTTTTTGAACTGTGATGTGGTTATTTTATTTCTGCTGTAATAAATTAGCCACAGAAGTAGGGAAAAGCCCGTCAAACAACAACAACAAAGCCTTTAATCCCAAACAAGTTGGGGTAGGCTAGAGGTGAAACCCATAAGATCTCGCGACCAACTCATGGTTCTGGCACATGGATAGCAAGCTTCCACGCACCCCTGTCCATGGCTAGTTCTTTGGTGATGCTCCAGTCCTTCAGATCTCTCTTTACGGACTCTTCCCATGTCAAGTTCGGTCTACCCTGGCCTCTTTTGACATTGTCAGCATGCTTTAGCCGTCCGCTATGCACTGGGGCTTTTGGAGACCTGTGATGAATATGCCCAAACCATCTCAGACGATGTTGGACAAGCTTCTCTTCAATTGGCGCTACCCCAACTTTATCTCGTATATCATCATTCCTGATTCGGTCCTTCCTTGTGTGGCCACACATCCATCTCAACATGCGCATCTCCGCCACACCTAACTGTTGCACATGTCGCCTTTTAGTCGGCCAACACTCAGCGCCATACAACATTGCGGGTCGAACCGCCGTCCTATAGAACTTACCTTTTAGCTTTTGTGGCACCCTCTTGTCACAGAGAATGCCAGAAGCTTGGCGCCACTTCATCCATCCGGCTTTAATTCGATGGTTCACATCTTCATCGATATCCACATCCTTCTGCAACATTGACCCCAAATATCGAAAGGTGTCCTTCTGAGGCACCACCTGCCCATCAAGGCTAACATCCCCCTCCTCCTCGTGTCTAGTAGTACTGAAAGCGCACCTCATGTACTCGGTTTTAGTCCTACTAAGTCTAAAACCTTTCGATTCCAAGGTTTGCCTCCATAACTCCAACTTCCTGTTGACCCCCGTCCGACTATCATCGACTAGCACCACATCGTCCGCAAAGAGCATACACCATGGGATATCTCCTTGTATATCCCTTGTGACCTCATCCATCACCAAGGCAAAAAGATAAGGGCTCAAAGCTGACCCCTGATGCAGTCCTATCTTAATCGGAAAGTCATCAGTGTCGCCATCACTTGTTTGAACACGTGTCACAACATTATCGTACATGTCCTTGATGAGGGTAATGTACTTTGCTGGAACTTTGTGTTTCTCCAAGGCCCACCACATAACATTCCGCGGTATCTTATCATAGGCCTTCTCCAAGTCAATGAACACCATATGCAGGATCACCATAAAATAGGCAAAAGCTGTTGGGACAAACAGGATCACCATAATCTACCACAATGCTAATCGCAGCCTCAAAGCATTTACTATGGGGGTTCAAGGAGCATGGCTACATGCCTGGTATTGTTGTAGCCTGACTCAACTGAGAGTCTGAGATGCCAGATGCAATAAATCTTTGGTCTCGCTTAATATGCTGTTGAGAATGGTTTCTATTGTTCAGCAATAATGGTTACAGTATGCGCACCCTGAGTTGGATACAATAATATCACCTCATGTAGCACTGGTGTTTCAGCTATCCGAGGATCCATTTCGATTAATCAGGTGCCAGGGTCAATTTTGATAAGCTTGCATATCTCTGAAATGTTAAACTTTTTTGTTAGTGAACGTAAACATGAAGTTGTATTGTTTGTCTCAGTCTTTTATGCTCTCCATGTCATAAAAACTAGCCTACGACATCCCGTTGTCCGTAGATTATAATATTTGACATATAACACATCTTGATATGCACATCTCATTAGGATTGTCGTTTCTGAATTTTCGCAGCTGATCTCTGTTATTTAAGCAGGTTGACCAAGCTTACCAAGTCTTTGAAGATATGAAACAGAAGTACTGTGAGCCGGATGCATACACATATACTATACTAATTAGAATGTCCGGGAGGGCTGGGAAGGCTTCTAAATTTCTCTCATTTTTTGACGAAATGGTATCAAAAGGATGTGCTCTTAACCTTATTGCTTATAATACTCTTATTGAGGCTCTTGGTAAGAACAAGATGGTGGACAAGGTAATCTTTGTACTTTCCAAAATGATAGAGGGCGGTTGCCAGCCCAATCAATTCACATATAGCATTATGTTGGATATTTTGGCAACAGAAGGACAACTGCACAGACTAAATGAGGTTTTGGATATCTGTGATAGATATATGAACAAATCAATTTATTCTTATTTGGTCAAGTCACTTAGCAAATCTGGGCATGTAAGTGAGGCACACAATGTATTCTGTCAGATGTGGAACTCCTATGAAATCGGAGACATGGATGCTTTCGTATCCATGCTTGAGGTGTTATGCAATTCAGGAAAAACATTAGAAGCTATTGATCTCCTACATATGATGCCTGAAAAGGGGGTTTCTACTGATGTTAGCATGTACAATATGGTCTTTTCAGCCCTTGGAAAGCTCAAGCAGGTCTCTTTCATAACCAGTCTCTTTGACAAGATGAAAGCTAATGGGATTGCTCCGGATCTTTTTACCTACAACATTATGATATCAAGTTATGGTAGAGTTGGCTTAGTTGATAAAGCATCTGGATTGTTTGAAGAAATGAACGCTAGCAGTTGTAAACCTGATGTCATCACTTACAATTCTTTGATAAACTGTCTTGGAAAAAACGGAGATCTCGATGAAGTCCACATGCTTTTCAAAGAGATGCAGGAGAAGGGATATGATCCTGATGTCTTTACTTACAGCATACTGATTGAATGCTTTGGGAAATCTAATAAGGTTGATATGGCATGCAGCTTATTTGTTGACATGATTGCAGAGGGATGCATCCCTAATGTTGTAACTTATAACATTTTACTTGATTGTTTGGAGAGGCATGGGAAGACAGTAGAAGCTCATAAACATTATGAGACTATGAAGCAGCAAGGGTTAACTCCTGACTCGATAACTTACTCAATACTTGAGCGGTTGGAAAGTAGATCTCAGCGGACAGTACGAATACGAAAGCCAGCTCAGGCTACAAGTTGGGTTGTCAGTCCTCTAAGATGATGGTGGCAGGGATCTGCCCTGGTTCTTCAGCTTGTGCACCAGAATCTGTTTACAATGTTGAATTGTATTTCAATGCTCCAATGATATCAAACTATGTGTTCAGTCACTATTGAAATTTTGCTGGCTTTCTTCTTTGGAATGACTAGTTAGGGATCACGTGGTTAGGCATAATACATGGTTACTTGGGTTACAATCCTTAAAAGCTATTGTGTACAATTCAAAGTCAACAGTTTTTCAAGACCCAAGGAATCCCTATTTCAAGTTCCTGCAGATATGTGGGTTCTTGCAGTTAAAACTTACAGGGTATCCAACACGATGACTGTATTCTGTAATTTGGTTGTCCTATGTTACGCAACTGAGACAGGTTAGAAGAGTCACGACGTCATAAAGAGAGAACTTGGTGATTTTTGAGGTTGTTGGATTAAAGGATGCTTGTCATGGCAAAGTTCTGGTCGACATTGATGATACGCTCCAAACGAGGTAAGAGTTCTAGTGTGTCATCTTAACTACCTTTAATATGTGAAGAAGATATCTTATAATTCTCAGAGGTCACATATTTGTAGTTTCATCTTACCTGATGACTATTTTACACTCCCTCCGTTTCATAATGTAGTGCATATAGATTTTTTGAAAAATCAAACTTTGTAAACTTTGACCAAGCTTATAAAGAAAACTATTTATATCTACAATACCAAAAAATATAAATACGAAACTACTCCCTCCGTCCCAAAATGTAAGACGTTTTTTGACACTACATTTTGGGACGGAGGGAGTACATCTTATGATGAATATAATGGTATATGTTTGGCATTCTAGATGTAAATGTTTTTCTCCACAAACTTGGTCAAAGTTTGTGAGGTTTGACTTTTCTAAAACTTTATATGCACTACATTATGAAATAGAGGGAGTATAAAAAATTGTCATTGTTATTGGTATCCTGTAGTGATACTGAATGCAGTCAATTTCACTTGAGTCGTGAATCCTTGATCTTTTCTACTTTCTTCTTTCCTTCCCTATGTTTTGCCGGTATTTGTGGTAACTTGTAATGTATCCCAACACAAGTTTGATTTCTTGCTTTATTCTCCATGCTCGAAAAACAATCTACACCCTCTGTCCCAAAATAATTGTCTCAACTTTGTACTAGCTCCAATACAAAGTTGTATTATGCTTAAGACACTTATTTTTGGGACTGAGGGAATACCTTGTTTTTGTGGAAATCACACTTTGTTGCTGTTATCAAGATGCAGAATTCGAAACATTCAAGGGGACATGGAATTATTAGCGATTCATCTCAATGTTAACCACAAACAGTAGGATATTCAATATGGCTCCACGACTTGGTTGGAGATGAGAAGTAGACTAGAAACGAGGAGATGAGCTTTTGGGGCGGAACTAATAATTACTCATTGCTTGCCAGATGCACACTCTTAGGCTGGTCATAGTGGGGGACTAACTTCGCTAGTAACATAACACATTTCAAGACAAAATTGCTTATGTGTCATGTAGTTAATGAGGAGAGAGGTGTTTAGAGTAACATAATATGTTACTGTAACATAGCGCTTTCCGAGGAAAGATGAGTCTATAAGCTAATAAATGAAGCAGTCTATGACACCACTACTAAGTTACTTTACACTATGGAGGTAGTAACTTAAACTAGTGTTGAAAGAGAACCTTGTTGCTGTAGAGAAGTGTTCTCTTCGGGTGGAACTGCCTGGGAAGACGATAAGAATTTAACCTATAAATTTGTAATTAAAACTATCAAGTAAACGTAACTAGCTACATATGATGCAACATAATGATAAATATGGTGAGTACCGAGTAGGACTTCGCAACCTCTGCAGCACAAACATGCCGCATATTTGGTCTCGGCAACCAGCTAAAGATCCTGCATATAAATATAAAGTTCTGTTCGGGCACGGAGGACCTCCCCGAAAAATGATACGCGAATATGAATATTGATATGGTATATCAATAATATTGGCGGGGAAGACCCCCTCTTGTGTAAAAAAAAATTGTCATGCATCAGATGCCTGTATATTGCATCAAAGAAGAAGACGGACTTCAAGATCGAGCCAACGGTGTGAGCAATCTCTGTATATTGCTCATATATTAGAAGACGCTGGAGGCAAGCCAATTATCCACCGAGAGACAATGCCCACGTGAAAAAAGAGAAGATTCCTGAAGACTGAAGTTTGTCGGGCACTCTCTCTCTCTCGCTTATCCATACCCTAGTAGGACACGCGTGCATGCTACTATATGTAAAATAAATAAGTTAGGGCATCGCTGGCAGCCGTGTCGCAGCTATAAAAGGAGGAGGAGAGGAAGAGAGAAACACAGCAGAAGACGCAGCACCTCAGTCGGAAGCCAAGCGAAGCAGCGAGAGCCTGAGCGCTAAGCTAATCTCCACTTAGTTTAGCCACCACTACCACTTAGTAGTATAGCCAAGAAGGCGCTCCGATCGTCAAGATTTGTAAGGTAATCCCTTTAGTTTGTGTGTAATCCCTTCGGGGTTTCCCGAAAGGAAAAACCATATGTAAATTATGTTGTTGAAATGATGTAGTTTCTTGGTTTCACTTGGTGTTTTTATTTATGAATTTATGGGAAGAGTTCTTATGCTAGAGATCCTATAGGAGAAACCTCTGCGTGTTTGTTCTCTGTGTAGCCCAGGGTGGCGTTGAATGAGAACCTTGTTGCCGTAGAGAAGTGTTCCTTTCGGGTGGAACTGCCTGGGAAGACGATAAGAATTTAACCTATAAATTTGTAATTAAAACCATCAAGTGAACGTAACTAGCTACATATGATGCAACATAATGATAAATATGGTGAGTACCGAGTAGGACTTCTCAACCTCTGCAGCACAAACAGGTCGCATATTTGGTCTCGGCAACCAGCTAAAGATCCTGCATATAAATATAAAGTTCTGTTAAAAATTTGAAATAATCACGAATAGTAAACGAATAATTAACCAGACCCGCGCATATTATTGAAATAGTAACGAATAGTAACGCCAATAGCGTCGAATAGTAACGCGCATATTATTGAAATAGTAACGAATAGTAATGTGTATAGTAAATACTGTTGTGAACAGTGTTTGCTACACCGTCGTGAATAGTAAATCGAAATTTGAATTTAATAACCACATACGCTAATAAAGACCGCGTTTAGCGATCAAATAACCATTATATAGTACCTAGTGTAGTTGGTATCAGGTCCAGGACTTAATCATTGAAAGGTTAAAATAGTTAAATTTAGAAGTTAGCCAAGGTAAGGTAATAAATATTAAAGAGAATATTAATATAAGGTGCAGAATAAATCCCTCTGAGGAGCATATTTGGCATACACCGCATAGCCAGCTAAATACGATCGTCGATTTGATATATAATTTTTATATATCTTGGGGAAAAAGGCAAGATATACTTGAACAAAAATTTGAAAGCATATTCAAAGAATATCAAAAACTCGCAGACAAGTGCTCCGGGTTAAATAATAAAATAGATATCATTCTGCATAAGCTAGAAGAAGAAAAAGCTAGACATAATATAATTTGCAAAAATAACGACTATATTAAAGAAGAAGTGTTGACAATAGGACGTTACCTAAGTAAAGGCAAAGACTCACTCCCACACTCCGATTCAAGGCAAGATATTTCTGAAATAAAAAGGTTAGTACAAGAGGTAAAAACTCTTATCCTCTCATAGTTTTATGAGTGAATATAGTCAAGCTTTAAACGAAGTAGCTAAATACTTATCACCCCCTGTCGGATTTTCTGATCACGACTCACGAAAAGAAGACTCTAAAATCATAATAAAGCAAAATAATACAATTCTACAGCTCTTAATCCAGGTTCTGGATAAGCTAAATAGTATTCATAGTAACAAAGATATTATTTTATCTTCATCTGGAATAGTATCTTCATCAAGAAGCATTAATTCAGAAAAATGGAAGTACCTAATAGCCTCTCCAGAAGAGACAAGTTCCTCCAGGTAATAAGGCAAGACTCAAAACCTCTTACAATAAAGCACAGATTATCATGCAAAGCTGATGATATTGATAGTATATAAGAAGTTATAGATTTGCAAAAGGACATAGAAAGATATCAAAAGGATACCCTAAGAAAAATAAAACCGCAGCAAGTATATCACATGGGTATGTTTGAAAGCAAGAGTGGTTTATATAGAATATCTAGAGAAGTAGAGTTAAGTGTATTAACGCATCTAGTAGATTTACGAATTGTGAGCAAGAATATTGAAAATGAATTAAGATATTGTGGTTATAAATATATTCATCAAGGTATGTATATCATTGGAATTAAAGGCATGACAAGAAAGAAATTAGGAGCAAAGGTATTAATAACGCTATTAGACAGAAGATGGGAATCAATTGATAAAGCGGCATTAGGCTTTCTGGAAGGAGATATGAATGAAAATAGGTTAATAACATACATAGCCCCAGATTTAATAATGCATGTAAAAGAATTTATTGAAAAAACGAGTTTTGGTTTCCAAACCAAAGGATATGAAGATTTTAAAGGAACAAATTTGTTAGTAAGCATAGAATTTATAGGAAGGCTCACTAACAGAAGTAATTCTAGATATAGAGTAAATGTTAATAACGTAATCGATAGCATGCAATCACAAGGTATATAGTTTATGAATCCTCTTACAATTAGTTCTGAAGAAAGAGCAGGAGAAGAATGGAAAATAGGTGAATTAATAGAAAAGAAGGAATTAAAGCAACCTGAAAATTACATAAGTTATCAAAATTGTGAAGGAAGTAGTAGCATCAGATTCATGAATTATAAATCTGCATCCATAGAAGACACATAATCTTTTATGTCAGAAACAGAAAGTAGCAATGCCAAGAATAAAGGTGTAACCGAATGCATGGAAAAAACTAATATAGATGATGAAATAATTCATTGGGAAAAGAAACTTAAGCATATAGAATGGGAATATAGTAATTCTTGGACAACAGATTGGCCCAAAATAAGAGAAAGAGAATTATTTTTCATTAGAGAAATTGCTAGATTAAAAAGATTAAAAAGCGAGAAAAAGCCAACCACTAGTAGTCCTTGCATAATAAATAATACTAAAGCATCAGAAGAAAAGAAAGACAATAATAATAGTAATAATATTGTTACCATCGATAATAACGATAAAAATAAGAATATTGCTCAGAGCCACAAAGTTAAAATTGTGGATGAAGAAGAGCAATGGGATATAAATAATAAGCTATTGCTAGAAAGTTATGAAGAAGAATAAGAAAAAGAAGAGTTAGAAGATAAAAATTATGATGATTCAGAACAAAATAATGATTTTTATAACTCACTAGATGATGTGGGACTACATAATCTAGAGAATGCAATGGAAGCTATGGAAGTAGAAAGTAGCCATAAAAGAAGAAAGGGATATGGGGAATCTTCAGTAAAAAGAGATGAAGAAAGGGAGAGACCTACCAGATCAGCTGGACAATGGCCCCCAGAAAAAGATGACTACCAACCCACATATATCCCTGGACAATATAGATATATGGGTACTAAGAGAAGAGATTTTGAAAGGCCAGTGCAATTTCAAAATTATAAAAATGATGGTGCTATATTAAATTTAGCAACCCATGACCCGATAGATTGGCCGAATATAATTAGCATATGGAAAGGCTTAATAGTTCAAAAATATATACAAAACCAACATAATATAGGCACTAAGGTAGAGGATATGATAACATATCTTGAAACATTTTTAGGAGAATCTGTAAAAGTCCTATGGGAACAATGGGTAGAAACGTGCCCTAATCAATATCAAGAATTAAAAAGAGCAGGAAGTAATCCTAATAACTTTGCAAATGTTATATCAAATATGATCATAGCAGAAGATCCAGAATTAGGACATACCTCGTTACAAAATGAAAGATTGAGAGAAATAGAAAAATTAACGCTGACAAGCTAGAAAGGTATAAAAGAATTCTCTCAGCATTACTTATATAATGCTACCACCGCTAAGCAAGGCTTTAATATAGAGGTAATAGAAAGATATTTTAATAAGTTGCCTGACCCTCTAGGGTCTATAATATTTGAGGAATATAAAAAAGAATCAGCAGGAAATATTGTAAACATATCTCAAGCAGAAGAATATATTAGTATGTGATGATAGTGTTAATGAGAATATATTAGTATGTGATGATGAAATAAAAGATGACGAGTCAATATATTCAATCATTGAAACAGATGAAGTAGAAAATGAGACTCAAGAATATGGTTCAAGTGAAGATGAGATAGACCTAATAGATGATTTAGCAGGTTTAAAAATAGAAATGATGAATCAGGTAGATTGTGAGCATGATTGGATTCAAGGGAAAGGTGATTATAATATCAAATGTGCTTTTTGTATATATTATCCAAGCCAAGATAATAGGTCCACATGCAGCCTATGTCAAAGACAAGCTTGTGCCTCCTGTCTAAAAGCCAAAAATCAAATATGGAGACATGAAATAGAATTTGAACCAGAAGAAAGAATATTAGCTAGTAGGGTGAGAAATCTAGAAAATAGGATAAATATATTGGAAGCAGAGCTAGAAATACTAAAAGATAGGTTGAAAGAAAATAAAGAACAATAAGATTGTGCTACTAAAAGCATGGAAATAAGGGAAGGAATGGTTGTAAAGTAATATTTGAGCATATTAAAGGATAATAGTTTATCTAACATATCCTCTCGATAATCAATTCTACAGAAATGAAGGAAAGTACACTCGCAGGCGGGAGTGAATGCTGCATATTTCGAAATAATAACAAATGTCCACCAAATACATTCAATTTCAAACCAAAGAATCATATGCATGTTGATGATATTGAAAGACGCTTATTGAATATTAAGTGCATAATCAATAGGCAACAGAAAGGTTATATGCGATCTCATTACAATAGCCCTGCAGAATATTTTAATATGATGAACAAAAATATACCAAGACCAACATATATTATGTTCAATGGAATACCTATGACATCGGAAGAAATCCAAATAAGGCATGATAAAATTAATTATGCCTCGAATCAGGCAAAGATAATGAATAGTTGTTATTTCAAGTATCGAGAAGCGATACAAAGAATATTCCCCTAAATATGAAAGAATAATGTTGTATCTAATATATCCTCTTAATCATTAATTTTTACAGATATGAAGAAAGGACTTCACCCCCATGGGTTTGAAGCAATCAGCTTTGGGACTGAAAATAGTTTGAAAATATTTGAGCCAAATACTTTTAATTTCAGGCCCAAGAAGTATATATATCTAGATGAAGTCCAAGGATGCATACTTGATAATTTCTGGAATCAATATAATAACAAAAGAGACGATAAAGGATATATGCTATCAATCCTGAATAGTCTAGCAGAGTATTTCAATATGTTAAATAAAGGAAAGATGATGAATAAAGGACAAACGTCTGCAGAAAATATGGAATATCCAGAACACAAGACGCTATATGTCTTGTTTGAAGGGAAAAAGCCAGGAATATATACTTCATATGAAGAAATAAGCATAGAAAGGCTAATAGCAAAGAAAAATGGAGATAGCATAAACTGGAAAAGTTATGCCTGTGTAGATGAAGCTTTAAAATATGCAAAGGCTGTCGTAGGACCCAAATATTATATTCAACAATCAGCCAAAGAATATATCCAGAAGGTCAATAGAATAAATAATGCCAATCCGGCAACAGCAGTTCTCAGGAACTTAAAGATAGATGAATCAAGCTCCGATTATGAAAAAGAAGATATTTCTCCAAAATATAAAACATATAAAGAATGCCTTGTCAAAGGAGTGGATCCTTTGGATGGGGAATATATAGATATGAAAATAGATGAAAAATGGAAAGATATGTCAAAAGTGTGGAAAGAAGAATTGAAAATAGAATTGAAAGAAGAAATATTAAAGGAATTAAGACAAGAAATAGTTGAAGAAATAAAGAAAGAATGTGATCGAAAATATGTTTCTCATTTGTCTGACGATGATCATATGGACATCGCTGGGCATGAACATCATATTGATTAGCAATTAATGATACGAGAATATTGGTATTAATCAATAGGCCATATACTTGAATTGATATAGCTATCAATCTTTCGGGCGCGGAGGACCTCCCCGAAAAATGATACGCGAATATGAATATTGATATGGTATATCAATAATATTGGCGGGGAAGACCCCCCTTGTGTAATTTTTTTTGTCATGCATCAGATGCCAGTATATTGCATCAAAGAAGAAGACGGACTTCAAGATCGAGCCAACGGTGTGAGCAATCTCTGTATATTGCTCATATGTTAGAAGATGCTGGAGGCAAGCCAATTATCCACCGAGAGATAATGCCCACGTGAAAAAAGAGAAGATTCCTGAACACTGAAGTTTGTCGGGCACTCTCTCTCTCGCTTATCCATACCCTAGTAGGACACGCGTGCATGCTACCAGATGTAAAATAAATAAGTTAGGGCATCGCTGGCAGTCGAGCGAAGGCCCCCGAAGGCATCGCTCGCAGCCGTGTCGCAGCTATAAAAGGAGGAGGAGAGGAAGAGAGAAACACAGCAGAAGACGCAGCACCACAGTCGGAAGCGAAGCGAAGCAGCGAGAGCCTGAGCGCTAAGCTAATCTCCACTTAGTTTAGCCACCACCACTTAGTAGTATAGCCAAGAAGGCAATCCGATCGCCAAGATTTGTAAGGTAATCCCTTTAGTTTGTGTGTAATCCCTTCGAGGTTTCCCGAAAGGGAAAACCATATGTAAATTATGTTGTTGAAATGTTGTAGTTTCTTGGTTCCACTTGGCGTTTCTATTTATGAATTTATGGGAAGAGTTCTTATGCTAGGGATCCTATAGGAGAAACCTCTGCGTGTTTGTTCTCTGTGTAGCCCAGAGTGGCGTTGAATGAGAACCTTGTTGCCGTAGAGAAGTGTTCCCTTCGGGTGGAACTGCCTGGGAAGACGATAAGAATTTAACCTATAAATTTGTAATTAAAACCATCAAGTGAACGTAACTAGATACATATGATGCAACATAATGATAAATATGGTGAGTACCGAGTAGGACTTGGCAACCTCTGCAGCACAAACATGCCGCATATTTGGTCTCGGCAACCAGCTAAAGATCCTGCATATAAATATAAAGTTCTATTAAAAATTTGAAATAATCACGAATTGTAAACGAAAAATTAACCAGACACGCGCATATTATTGAAATAGTAACGAATAGTAACGCCAATAGCGTCGAATAGTAACGCGCATATTATTGAAATAGTAACGAATAGTAAAGTGTATAGTAAATACTATTGTGAACAGTGTTGGCTACACTGTCGTGAATAGTAAACCGAAATTTGAATTTAATAACCACATACGCTAATAAAGACCGCGTTTAGCGATCAAATAACCATTATATAGTACCTAGTGTAGTTATATATATATATATATATAGGAAAATGACTATATACTCCTGGGAGTACGTACTCCTGCGCATCATATACCACATAAATGAATTGTTTATACCTCTTTATCATTTTTAATATACTTCATTAACAATTACTAGATGCCCCAAAATGAGTTTCATTAAAAAATATATTTTAAACCACATATTATATTTTATTTAGAAGTAAACTGCATTTTTTGTACGTAAAAAGGTATACTGCATAAAAAAAGGGTTTCGACGATATTTTTTCGCAAAACTTGCATTGAGGTATATTAAAATAATTAACAAGGTATATTGAGAATGATAAAGAGGTATAATATGCTTATTTAAGAGGTATATTTGAATGTGGGAGTACATACTCCCAGGAGTACAGAAGAGGTGTCCTATATATATATACACATAAACACTATTCTGATCACGGGATGAGAATAATATTCTGATCACAACCTGAACTTCCTGAGTTACACAACCTGAACTTCCCTGTGTAAGTGTAACCCGAACTTCGGGCTATCTTCGCAACCGTGTCTCCCCGAATGAATTCTTCTGTCCAGTCGTGTTCTTAGTGATGTAAGTGTAACCAGGAAATGGTTTTTAGCAACTAAATGCACGTTTTAAACAGGAATCTCGCTCGTTGGCGGATTTGCTCTCGGGTCGTGATGATCTTGCGTCTGTTGCAAGTTTAATGCATGCTGTGGATGTTGTCGAAGCTCTGGCACGATGGGAATTAGGTGTTGGTATGATTTTGGTGTAGAAATTTTGGTTATTTGAAACGAATTTGAAATCGACCGTGTTCTTCATGCGCCCGAGATGCAGCCTCCACTTCTGACGATTTCCTGTTTTTCTGTAAAGTTTGCTGGCTGATTTGCGTTCTTTAGTGAAATTGAAGGCTTAATACATCGTCAATTTCAATCGGGAGGGTCCATATGGTTTGATTTCTGGTGATTTGTTGTTGGCACTCCCGCGGCTGTTGCACGGGATGTTCTTGCGGTTTTGAGATTTGCCCTCTGTTTTTTTTTGTAGAAAGGGAGTTGACAGATCATTTCCAAGGTGGTGCGGACGTGTTCTAATCTGGCGCAGAGGATTTTATGCTTCGGACATATTCGTTCGTCCATACTTCCTGGATCATCTAATGGTCGCTGTACAAGCTGAACTTCTCTGTTGTTTATACCTGAACTTCTGCTTTTCCTCCTTTTGCAAGGTAATGCAGGAAGACCTCTGTATTTTTTTCTGTCATTTTTCATTCTTTCATTGGTTTTGATTTTTTGACTCGGTCCCGTGAGCAATCATGGAATTGGCCGATGGACATGCGTGTAGTTTTTATTTTTTTTGTAGTATGTTTTCGCACTTCTAATAGCTTTTGGACTTCACAGAATAACTATCCTGAACTTCTGTATGCTATTTTTTTTAACATGGTAATTTGAGGTTTTACATAACTCCGAACTTCTATATCTTCACTATTTGAACTTCTTATTTTAATTTTGTTTGTTAAATTTTTTATTTAAATATTTGTAAACATTGAAATCGGCATTGCGCCTATCGACCAACGCGGTAGCGCGAGGCCGAGCAGGGGGGGGGAGGGAGGGTCGGGACCCCCCTCCCCTCCCCCTGCGAGGCCGAGCCAGGAACGAGCCGGAGCAGGCGACGACGCGGCGTGCCGCGTCGTCGCATGCGGAGGCGAGTCCGTCACATCCGTGACCCCACTATCTATCTTAGGGGATGTGGCTCTAGGGTGCGTGCGGGTGGGGGTGGAAACAGAATAACCGCATTGCGCCTGTCAACCTAGCGCGCACTGCCGCGGTAGCGCGAGGCCGAGCAGGGGGGGGGGAGGGGGGGGGGTCGGGACCCCCCCTCCCCTCCCCCTGCGAGGCCGAGCCAGGAACGAGCCGGAGCAGGCGACGACGCGGCGTGCCGCGTCGTCGCATGCGGAGGCGAGTCCGTCACATCCGTGACCCCACTATCTATCTTAGGGGTGTGGCTTTGGGGTGCGTGCGGGTGGGGGTGGAAACAGAATAACCGCATTGCGCCTGTCAACCTAGCGCGCACTGCCGTGGTAGCGCTAGGCCGAGCAGGGGGGGAGGGGGGACGGGACCCCCCCTCCCCTCCCCCTGCGAGGCCGAGCCAGGAACTTCTTCTTTGTTTCTTATTGTTTATTTATTCATATGCCTTACTTCGCTTGGTAGTGTACTTGAACTTCTGTTCTTTATTTTTGGAACTTCTTCTTTGTTTGTATGTGCTTATTTGTGTATATATTGTACTTCCATTGGTAGTGTACTTGAACTTCTGTTGCCCACCAAATGTTTGGTTTAAGGGATACCAACAGATTTTTATTTGATCTTATCTTTTTAAATTGATGCATTCAAATGGTGCATTCATTTTTCAATAGATGCATTTACTTTTTAGTGGTCAGGGGTAAAACTGTAATTAACACCTGCGCTGCAACAGCCGCTGGAGAGCCCCATTCACTGCCCACCACCTGTCAGAAAACCCTCTGTCGCTCCGCTCGCTCGCTCGCTCTCTTCTCCCTCTGTCGCTCCGCTCCGTTCCCCCCAACTTCCCCCAACCTCCCCCGATTTCTCCGCCGCTGACTCCTGCGCTCGCGAGTGGAGCAACCGGCGCACGCCCCGCTCCTTTTTCTGCCCCACGCCCCGCTCTCCCTCCCTCAGACCGCTCCCTTTCTCGTCCGAAGCGAAGACGGCAACCGTCTTCGCGGTTCCAAGGTGCGCGTGGCGTCGTGGGGGTGGAAGAACCGCCGCGGATTCGTGCATCGGGGTCGCTTGGAGAGGTACAAATGCTGCCTCCCCCCAATGCTTGCTCTTAGTTTTCGCCAGATCTGCCGAGCTCTGTCTATTACGTCTGCGTGCTCTCGCTTCCGCCTCCTCCCTTTTTCTTCTGATGGTTGGATGGGAGATTAGGTAGGGTTCTTGTGCGTGTGATGGGTGGATTCCATTTCCCCGTGGTTAATTTAATCTGTGAGATGCTTGTGTGTGCTATTTTTCCCTTCAGACTTGTGTGGATTTCATTTCCCCTTTGGTAATTTCACCAGTGAGATTCATGTTAGAACGGTGTGGTGTGGTGGTTGCTGCTGGATGTGATGTATTTACATCCCTTAATGTTATTGTTTTCGTAGTCTAGATTGTGTCTGTCACATGCTAATTAGTTTATGAGACCTGTTTTTTGCCGTGCTTGCCTAGATGTGCTACTGTTCATCTTCATAATTGTTGATGTGTTTTAGTTTTTTTATGCTAGGGTTTGATTTAGTTGCTTTCTGATGTTGATGCTGTCGTGATTTAAATGTATTGTTGTTTGATTTTCTACTTGCTAATTAGATGTAATTTTTCCCCTGTTTTTTGTAGGTGGATCTAGGGTTTGGACTACCATTCATCAAGAAGTGGTGTTGTCATGGCTTCAAAACCTTCTTAAGGTATGTAAATGTATATGCATCAAAAAAAATGTATATGTAATTTCTTCCCTTGGTTGTCTTGTTGGACTGCCTATGTTTAAAAGTATGAACTTCTAACGTAGGTGATGTGTATGCATTTTACTCTTAATTGAAGTTAGTAGAGTGTTGCTTAGAATTTTTTTGATGAATTGCAACTGAACTATGTCTCCAAGTGTGTTTGGACTTACCAATGTTTTATATTTCAGTGTATATCTTTGTATTTTTTCTTATCATTTTCATGGTATTGAGAAGTAGTTTGGCTGTGAAAAAGTATTTCTGCTCATGCTTCATCTTTTTTTTGTAGTACTGCCTTGTGTCACATAGTTGAACTTCTGGTTTAATTATTTGTTTGTAATGAAATTTGGTTGAACATCTGCTTGTGCATTGTTTTACTGCTTTGTTATGTATTGTTGAACTTCTGGACATTCATCTATATGTTGTACTTCCTTTGGTGTAGATTGTTTTATCTTCAGCATGTAGATTGTAGATTGTGCATTGTTTTACTGCTTTGTTAGGTATTTTTGAACTTCTGGACATTGGACATTCTTGTATATGTAGTACTTCCTTTGGTGTAGATTGTGGATTAAAACTCAGCTGCCTTTTTACTTCCACTTTTGTAGTTGGTGATGAATTTAATAGTTCTGAAAAAATGCCTTTGATCAAGATGGAGCTTCAGAAGTTAATACTGATGCTCCAAGATCTGATGCGGCTAAACCATCTATTGTTCCTTTGACTGTATTTGCTGAGGTTGCTTTGAGCCTCGAGAAAAATTTAAGCCTCACGGATCTTGCTTCTGCAGCTCTTGCTTGACTCAGTATGTGCAACTCCTTTTTAAAAAAAAATCTTGAGCCATGTTTTTGAACTTGGTTCTATTCGTTTGTTTTGTATTTGTTCTTGACTCTTTTCCTTTTGTTATGTTTTTGTGTTCTTGCAGATGTTTCCACAGAGGAGGAAGCTGTGAACACCATCAACGATGTACTATCTGACTTGGGTGCGCCAGATAACACTGCTGCAGCCGAGCAGGGGGCTCCATCAGTTGAAGGTTGTGATTCCGTTCCGGACCCTTTGTGCTCTCTTCAGATGTCAGAGACGCAGTCCCAGTCTGTTGATGGCACTGAACCTGGCACGCAAGATGAGGATGTGCCCCTTCAGCTTCTTCTAGAGGATCAACGCAAGAGGAAGAAGCAAGAAGATTTTCAAGAGAAGATGGCGGCCCGCCTTCAGAAAGGTTCTCATGTTTCTGAATCTGGTGATCTTGCTGAGCCCACAGTTGGGCATGGCTCTGTTGCTGAAGAAGATGTGCCGCGTGCCACTGATGGCACGGCTGCCCCTGTGAAGAAGAAATTTAAGAAGACCGTGGCTAGGAAGCATTTAGTTGGTGAAGTTACTCCTCGGAGGAGCCCACGTGTTTCAAATGCTGCAGGACCAAGTGTGGTTGAACTTCCTGAAGTGGAAGGCCAAGCCCGCGGTGGTACGCCACGTCGTAGTCCTCGTGTGCTTGCCACTGCGGCGCCTACACCTTCTCCGCTTGGTGCTGGTGCATTTGGTAAGGGCAAGAAATGCGGCGTTAAGCGCAAGGTTGCACCGGCAAAGGTTAACAAGGGTTGCAAGAAGCGTTCTCGTGTTGATCGAGATGACCAGGGTGATGCTGATTTCAACGCTGATGACGAGGATGACGACGATGATGCTGCTGCTGCTGACCAGGTATGAATCTCTCATGTTTACTGTTTTTGAGAACATTGTAGAATTGTTGTTATTTTTTGTGTATGTAGTACTGCCTTGCTGTGCATAGCTGACCTTCTGCTTATATACATTTAGAGGTTAGCTGAACTGCTTGGTTTATATGGTATTACTGCCTTTGTGTTCATAGCTGAACTTCTGCTTATATACATGAAGATATTAGCTGAACTTCTTGGTATACATGGTTTTAATGCCTTGGTGTACCTAGTTGAACTTCTGCTTTGTAATGTTCTAACATTTAGAAAGCAGCTTAACTTGTGGTCATACATGGTTGTACTGCCTATGTAGTCACAGTTGAACTTCTGAAATGTACATTGCTAACATGGAGATAGCAGCTGTACTTCTGGTCATACATGGTTGTACTGCCTATGTAGACATAGTTGAACTTCTGAAATAGTCATAGTTGAATTTCTGAAATGTACATTGCTAACATGGAGATAGCAGCTGTACTTCTGGTCATACATGGTTGTACTGCCTATGTAGACATAGTTGAACTTCTGAAATGTACACTGCTAACATGGATAAAGCAGCTATACTTCTTGTTTTTTTAATGGTTGAACTTCTGCTATATAATTTTTTTTTGTCCATGCTCTATTTGCTTATGTAGTTTTTCCAATTCAGCATCAGTGAACTTTTGGTTTAGTTTATCTGTCTCATTGTTCAGCCTTTTTTTCCTGTCATTGCCTTTTTTGCAGTATCAGCTTGTGAAGCGGCCTGTTGTGAGGAAGAGAGGAGGCAAATCAGTGGAAGAAGGTGGTGAAGGAGGAGATGATGCGAAACGTTTTAACAAGACGGTTCGCTGCTCACTTAAAGAGGTCAAGTTGTGCGCAAAATTGCTACAACCTAGGCATAAGGCGAGGGTTATCAAGTCTGGTTTTGGTTCTGTGTTTGATTTGACGATTGATTCCAACATCTCTCGTCCTTTGATAGGCCACATCTACACCAAGATTGACCCTTTTACTATGGTTCTGGACATGGGTGAGGCGAACAAGGTTTTGCGTATTACAAGTGATGCTATTCACCATCTTTTTGGATTCCCTCAAGGTGATCGTACCCCTCCTAGGCCCTCGGAGGATGGGTTTGATGATGCTGTTATGAGGCTGAAGGCCAAACTTGGCTACAAGAGGAGTGATGATATCAAGACAAAGGATCTGCGGAAGATCCTCGAGGAACTTGTGAAGGATGAGAAGAATGATGACCTGGCTCTGCAGGTCTTTTACCTGATTCTTTTCATGAAGGTTATTATTCCTGTTACGTCTACACGAGTGTCCAGGGAGGCAGCAATGGCTGAGAATCTTGTCTCTGAAGATAAGGCAAATATGGACTATTGTCAGTTGGTTGTTGATGATCTTCGAAGGGCTGTTACTAGGTATCAAGAAGGGACTAGCAGAGGAAAAGCTGTTACAGGCTGCGGCATCGCGCCGCTACTTATGTATCTGGACTGCCTTATCCTTGGCAAGAAGTTTGTTGTTGATTTGAGGACCCCTCGCATCAACTACATGGACCAGGCCAAGATGACTGAGCTTGCTACTGCTGACTTGGTTAGGAAGGGGGATGAGGACCCAGCCAACTGGGTGTTTGGGAAACTGCCTGTGAGTGTTTCTATGCATCATTCTTTCCTGTACAGTTTAACTTGAACTTCTGGTACTGTCTTCAATATTTGTTCCATGTTCCTCCATTGTTTTTTGACGCGTTGACTTTTGTTTTGTATGTAGTGGAAGACACAGGCTGAGGTTGTGTTCTTTAGGGTTATTGAACGTCCTGTTCTTACCATGCCTCGTGCCACCGGCCTAGGGAGTGGAGGTGCCCCAAGATTTGAATTCTCCCGGGATGTCAATACTGGTGCCCCCCCTGTAGATCCTGGAGGTTCTTCTGCCCATGTGAGTGCTGCAGGTGGCGTTTCTTCTGAGGGTTTCTTTGATGCTGCCAATGTTTCCCTTCTTAGGATTGATGGTCTTCTGGAAACTGTTTGTGGGGAGATGGCTCATGTTCCGACAACTCTTGAGCGTCTTAGTCGCGTCGACGGGATTCTTCCTCCCGGCCATGGTTTTGACGCTGAGTCTTCGAAGGAGGTTTTGTCAATTGAAGCTAGAATTCTTGCTGAGCTTCGTCAAAGCACTTCCCACCTCCGGACTAGCTTTGGGCTGTTCAAGGAAATGCAGGATGCTCGTTGCAAGCCTTTTGAAGATGAGGCTAGTGTTGTTATCAGTCGGATACAGAGGCAAGATTATTCTGTTCGTTTGGGTCGTGAAGGAAGGAACGAGGAGCGTACTGAAGAGGTTTGTTTTTGTTGGCTTTTTTGTTAGTTCTTTGAATTAATGTTCATTGTTAGCTTTACAGTTATTACTGTTTTTTGTCATAGGTGACCCTTCCTGATTTCATGTGTTCTGAACTTCCTTTTTCAGTATTTGTGTTTCATTTTTGACCTTCTCTGTTTACAGTATCTGGACTTCCAGCCCTACAGTATCTGAACTTCTTTGCTTTCCATATCTGGCTTTTTTTTTCCTTTGTGTGATAGTAGTTTGATATCTGACCTTCTATGTTTACTGTCTTTGGACTTCCTCCATGTGTCAGTGGTCATAGCTGTCCTTCTTTAGTTATATTATGTGGACTTCACCTGATTAGACATCGTGTTCTATATGATTTTTGTAGGCTGTTGATGATGGTGCTAGGGTTGATGAGGATGTTTTACCTGAAAGTGCAACCGTCCCTGTGCGTGAATCTGGTCCCGCGAGTGATTTATTTGTTGATGAGGTTCATGGCAGTGATCCTAAAGTATATTTTTTCTTGTCCCTTCGTTTCCTTTTTATTTAACTTCTTGTGCATTTTTTTTCTATGTGCCCATTTTTATTGACTTTTTGTTCTTTGCTGCAGAATGACGATGCTAGTGTTCCTTCAGAGAAGGTTGCAGACAAGGCTGTATCAGGCACTGTCTGCTCCGATGGGCTGGATCGAACTGAACCTCAGTCGTCCATCGGTGCTGGGGTTTCTGATGCTGAGCAGGGCAAGACAGCTGAAGATATCATTTCAGGGAAAGATCCCATCGAGGCTGCTGTTGATACTGGTAGTGCTCGTGCAGGCACGGAGAAGTCTCCTGCAGCAGAGCCATCAGTTGCTGTTGATGCTGGTTCTCCAGCTCTTCCTGCTGCAGCACAACCAACAGCTTTTGCTGTTTCAGATTCTCCAGCTGCTCCAGCTGCTACTGGTGTGCTTGCCGACGACACTGCAATGTCTACTGGAGATGATGATGAAGAGACTGAAAGTGATAGTTTGGGAAAGGAGGATGATCTTTCCAGTGCTACAACTGGTCTAGGCAAGAATCCATAAAGAGAGGAGCATGCTTCTCTCTTCTTTCCCCATCCCCATCCCTTTTGTTGTTGGTTTGAGTCTTTGATATCCCTATGTACTGTCTGTGTGGTCCAAGTTGAACTTCTGGTTTGTGGTTTGTAAATAAAGTGAAATGAAGCTGTTTTTATGTGGGGGAAGGTTTGTAATGCATGGGTTGTGATGTTTTTAATCATGTGGTTTATCTTTCGGTGTAGCAGCCGAGATGTGCTTGTGTTGTTTTGTTGCTCCTGTCTTGATCTTTGTGTTTGTTTGTTGCTCTTAATTTCTATTCTTTTGCTGAGCAGATAGTGAACTTGCTGTCGTCCGAAAGAAGGTTGATGACTTTTATTTCAGTGTAACTAGGCTTAAGAGTGATCGTTCTAAGAGGTGAGTGCAGCTGGTCAGATTTTATATGCATCTAACTTATGTACTGCCTGTGGTTTTATACCTGAACTTCTTTACTTTCTGTTGGTGAACTTCTTTACTTTCTGATGCTAAACATCTAACTTTACTTTCTGATGCCTGTTGTTATGTAGCTGAACTTCTCTTGCTTTCTGTGTGATGAACTTCTTGAGTTTCTGATGCTGAACTTCTTTACTTTCTTTTGTTTGTTTTAGATCAAAGATTATGTTCCAAAACAATGAGTGTGAAGCTACTGTTGAAGATGTCGCAAATTCTTTTTCTCCTCGCGGAATGCTTCGATGTAATGTAGCCGAGGTTGCACTGTATTGTCTACGTGCCAAATACCAGGACTCAGAAAAACTCATCCTGCCGTATTGGATTTGTGTAAGTCAACCCTATAGTAATTTCTTTTCTGTTGTTCTTTACCCATATTAGTTAAAACTTGTTTGTCTCATTGTATTTTCATATGTTGCTGTTATCTACATTATATTAGGACAAGATTTACAGAGGGAATTTTGATTCCCGTGCGAGGAAGTACTTCTTAGCGACTGGTCCAGATAGCATGAATGCGCATGATTCTGTAAGCAATATTTGTTTCTTTGTCTCTGTATTTGTTTCCACTGTGATCCTCTCTGTTTATATTTGTTTATTTTTCTATGCTCTTGATATTATTTTTCCAGTTTTAATGATTTGTGTGTTTATCTCGCGTCAGGTTATTTTCCCCACTTTTGACCCACCTGAACTTCCTGCTCACTTGGGTGGTGTTGGTCATTGGGTTTCCATATTTCTTGACATGAAGAATTCAAGGTTCCAGCTTCTCGACTCCTACTATGGACCAAATGATGACTGTGCGGTACGCCTGTATCGGCGGATGACTGATAACATCAAGAAGCTTTGGAGCGATGCCAGCAATGACAGGGAGACACCGTTCAGTCCACCTTCTATTGACCATTTCCCTTTGGATTGGATTGATGTCCCCCAACAGACTAACAAGTATGAGTTCCACTTTTCTCTCTATCACTTTCTGTTTAATTGTAGTTGTACGTAAGCTGCAACGTCTTGTTATGCTTTTGGCTTTCTTTTGTTTTGACACTGTTCTCTTTGTTTGATGGTAGTATCGACTGCGGATTCTTCATGCTTACGAATGTTAATTCGTATCATGATGGGGTTCTTGCAAACTATTCCCATGAGAATATCTTGGATATCAGGAAGACATGGTTGTACTCAATTGCTTCTTCTAACTTGTTTGAAACAGACTTCCATGGTCTGTTTGGCTACTATTCATGTTAGTCTTGAAACTTGGACTGCTTACTTGGACTGCAGCTTTTGTTCTACATGAACTTCATTGTCTTTTACTTGCTTGTGTTTTTTGTTTCAGTATTTTTTCCTGTCATTGCTTACTTGGACTGCAACTTTTATTCTACATGAACTTTAGAGATGATACCTTTTTATGCTTTTGTTAGTTGTAGTTGAATGTTTTCCATTTCATCAGTTTATCTTGAACTGTGCCTTGGGTTGTGCCTGAACTTCATTAGTTTTTAAGTGCAACAAATTTTTTAGGTCATCTTTGAGTAGTAATCATGACATCTATATTTGTTGGACTGTACATTGTGTTGTATCTGAACTTCAGTTATATTTAATGGTCTTTTTTTTTTGACAGTGGAGCCGTTGGACTTGACTGATTACCACTACTCATTCCTCGTGTCACAGGAATACCAGCCTAGGTAGGAATCGATGAGTACAACTCCGAGAGATTATGATAGCTCTCGAACCCTTATTCCTTCCAAGTTGGGGAAGCAGCCTGTCGGTATTGGTGCTGCTCCAAGTACCCCTTGCTCCGGGAAGGTTGGTGCAGTCCAAGCAGAGGTGATTTCGTCGGATGATGACTTTGAGAAGATTGCTTACCCGAAGAAGGGTAAATCTGCTGCTGCTACTGTTGTTGGGAGAGGTGGGAAGAATGCTGTCATCACCAGGAGGAATCCGGCAGTTGAGTCTGGCAACATAACTTCCTCGAAGAGAGCAGCAAGATTGCCTGTGAAGTGGCGTTCTCCTGTCGCTCCCCTAAAGAAATACAGTTACCCTCATCTATCTGAGGCCCGGAGGTTGAAACAGATTGTGCTTAGTGAAGATGGTCTGAAGAAGTATTATGAGTGAGTATTCTTCTCATGTTTTTGCTACCAGAAATGCTATTTTTTGTGAACTTCTGATGTTATAGTATGTGGACTTCTATTCATTCTCCTTTTCTTGGAGTTGCGCTTCTAATATTTTTCCCATCCTTTTAAATCTGCAGGACAAGCTACTGCATGTTTACCGTCCCTGGAAATGTGATTGACCTCACAGGACGTGTGCTTCATACTCTTTTCGGCGAAGGGCAGCAGATGGAAGGAGACATAATGGACTTTCTCATAATTTGTGGAAGGATAAGCCGGAGACCTCTGAGATCTTCTCTTGTGCTGACAGGGTTGTTCTGAGTCCCTACTTCATACAGGTTTTTGTTCTTGTATCGCTATCTACTTTTTTTGCGCTAGTTTTGGTGAAGTGGCATTGGGAGTTGTTTTTATTTTGTCCTGATTATTTCGTGTTCTTAATCTTTGTTTATGGTCTGTTTGTTTTTGCAGTACTGCCTGGAGTATGATTTTTTCGGTGCATCAGTTCCAAAATTCGATGTAAAAAAATCGGCTTCACTCGTCCCAATGTTTGTTCGTAAGGAAGAAGACCTTCTTAACGCAAAGCTGGTTAGGTTTTCATAACTCTTCCTTTTTTTTATTATGTACATCCTTTTGCTGAGTTTGTCAATATGTTTTTGTTCATCTCGGCTGTTCAATACTTATTGCTTATAGTTTGTGTTAGCCATTTTTTCAATCTTGGCAGGTTTTCTTGATACTTTTCAAGCCAATTGGCAATATAGCGCACTACAATGTGTATGTGCTGAATAGATATCGTGGGAGCATTGACATCCTTGATTCACTCCCTTTCTCTAATAAGGGACTTTCACGAACAAGTTTCCACGGAGACTGCCAAAATATCGTGAGTGTTTCTTAGTCTGAACCTCCCTTCATATTCTCTTTTTGAGATGAATTTTATTCTGCCTTCCGTTGACAAAACATTTTTATCTCTGTTTGGTAATGCTGCTTCAAAGTTGTGTGCCTGAACTGACTATCATTTGACAGTTGAACTTCTGGTATCGTTTAGTTGGATTTTATGCAAGTGTCGCTTTTATGTACCTGAACTTAGCTTTTTGTTTAAGATGTTCTTGATTTTATCGTATTTGTCATGTCTGGCAGATCAAGAGATTCGTTGGGTTGCTGGAGGAGATGTACGGCAAGGCTGAGTACAAAGCGAGCAAGCAGCCAAATTGGGTGACTATTGCAAAGAGGCCGACTTTTGTTGATGTCCCAAAGCAACTGGATAACGAGTGTGGTTTCTTCGCCTTGAAGCTCTGCTCTACATATGATGGCGATGAGCTTGTTGAAGATTTTGGTGATGTGAAAGTATGTTTTGTCCTTGTTCGTTTGTCTCATCATCCTTTCATGTGTTTTTTTTGTTTTTGCCGACACGCTCCTGCTGTGCTTTTAGTTATGCTTTACTGTTTTTTTTAATTCTTCATTCTTTTTGTTTGCAGGCTGCTGTAGATGACTGGAAGGCCGAGTTCATGCACACTCTAGTCTTCAGCGAGAAGAATGAAATTGTGCGTGGAGAGCTTCCTGTTGAGATCCAGTCGTTGGGCCCGTGAATTCTGCGTGTAGAAACATTGGTTCTAGTGTAGATTTGATTTCGTAAAGACTTGGTTTGATAATGATTAGAAAGATTTTGTAAAGATTTGGTTGTAAGAATGGTTTAGTAATATGTATATCTATAGCTGCAGCACTGTTTTTTATGTTATTGAGGACAAATGTATCTGTATTGAAGAATGATTGTCTTGTGAATTTAAATGTATTGCACTGTTTCAGTATTCCAGAGTTTTTGTTTTTCCCCCAACTTATGATCTTGAACTTCTGCCTGGGTTCTTGCTGAACTGCTGGTTTTTTGTGGACAGTGTTTTATGTTCACAAATCCAGTGTTTTGTTAATTTTGGCCCCAACATGTGAACTTGAACTTCTGCTTGAGTTCTACCTGGGCTGCTGGCTTGAGATGGAGAGAATTTTTTTGTTGTAGGATGTATTATTATGTTTCAACTCAATCGAGATGTAGCCTTTTGTAATTTTTGTGTTGTCCTATTTTTGTAATTTTTTAACTGCAAATAGTTTTCAATGAGGACTTCGTGTAAAAATATTCTCATACACTCCTTTACGTTTCTTGATCTTGTCGGGTTTCTACGTGAACTTCTCCAGGTATCCAAACAGAACTTCATATGTCCACGCGAGCGTCTTCGGATTACTAGCGGCAATACTTATTTTTCAAGCATATTTTTCCTACATTAATTATTATACCAGAACTCCTTCTGTAAGCTTACTTGAACTTCATAGTTTATTCTTTATTCCCGATTGCTCTTTTATGGAATACATCACCAGCGACCCCTCTCGTAATATTCCAGAACTTCTAAAGTAAGAGTACTTGAACTTCTCAGTGCATATTCATTTATTCCTGCTTGCTCTTTTATGGAATACAGCACCTGCACCTCCTCTCATAATATACCAGAACTTCTATAGTAAGAGCACTTGAACTTCATGGTTTATTCTTTATTCCTGCTTGCTCTTTTATGGAATACAGCACCTGCAGCTCCTCTCATAATATACCAGAACTTCTAAATTAATATATACTTGAACTTCTACTGTATAATATACACTGACATGACATAAGTTTGCTTTTGTTTAATCGACCTAGTCTAATTGTTCATCAGCCTTGCGCTCCTCCTAGGCTTTGCTAGTAGTGGTTTTTGTTTGACATGTACCTCTTCGTCTTCCTCTTCGTCTTCCTTTTCGTGTTCCTCTTCTTCGTTGATGTCTTCATCTTCGTCTTCCTCATCCTCCTCTTCATCTTCCACCACTTTCTTGGTGCTGGCTCTAGGTTTTGCTTTCTTTTTCTTTTCTGGCTTTTGACTTGTCTTTTCAGCCTCTGCGCGCTTCGGACATGTTCGTGCATTGTGTGGAGCATATTCCTTGCATATGCTACAAAGCCTGTTGCTAGCTTTCTCTGGGTGTGGTCCCTTGTTTTGTTTTTGAACTTTGGGCTGCTGTTTTTGAGCTTTTGGTTGCTTGACCTCCTCGGCATCGTTTCTTTCTAAGAGTGTTGGACAAGTGAGTTTGGTGTGTCCTGCAACCTTTTTGCACAGACTTCATTGCCTGTGTCCAAGTGGCACTCCATTGTCATCCAGCACGACGACTCTATCTGCAGATGGTGCCTTTATTTGAGCTCTCTGGTCACTTTTCTTTGCTGCAGAAAGTTTCTTCCTACCCTTTGTTTCAGAGTACAGCGGTAGTTTCATCATCTCTTGCTGCTGCTGGTGCATCAATTGGCCAACATCCTCCTTGCATCGGTCGGCTTGAGCAGCGGTCTGGAGCTTTTCAGCTTCATAATAATGAAGGTCATCTTCAATTTCAGCATCCTCTTCAGCCATCCTTTCGTCGGCATCTGCTTGATTTGCTGAATGTATTGCATCAAGTTCTTCCACGAGCCTCTTGAGAACATAGAAGGCTCTGTCATATTGCTGTTCACATCTCATTGCTTTCTTCTTAACCATCAAATTTAGCTGCAGCAGGATGTCTTGCTTTGAGAGTTTTGAGCTGCCATCTGACGCAATTGTGTTGTAGTCCCTTGTATCAAATGTTGGTTGTGATTTTGCAGTCTTTGTGTACCGTTTCAGGATATACTTGTCTGGAAATTTGTCAGCGCTCAGGTAGTCCAGTATGTTCATTATGTGAAGGCAGAACAGACCTGAATTTTGTGATGAATGCAGAATACATTGTTTGTGAGCCAGCAATGAGTTTCATATATTGATATGATACAACTAGTTTAGCTATTTAATGAGTTTGTTTTTCCGCTCACCTGTGTGTGTCCAAAGCTTGCATTCACACTCATATATTTCATTCTCTGGGTCAGCTACAACCTGGAATTCATGTTTTGACCAGGCAAACCTTTCTTCATCATCATGGCCACCCTTGTTGTGGTAGTACACAACGTACTTAGTGGCCTCTGCTTTCTTTTTTGCGTGAAATAGCGTGCTCTTTCTCATCCTATCCCTCATCTCGCTGTACACGGCTCTCGTGTACTTGATAGCCATGTCTTCCTCGTAGCCGTAATTTGTTTTTGTGACAGGATTGCTCTGCACATGTCAAAAAATAAGATATTAGTCGAGCAGAGTCATGGGTTTCATTTAAATACCAAGTGCACATGTTCAAGGAAGTCACAATACCATGCTGGCCATTGTTTGCTCATTCTCCTTCTGCAGCCGAGTTTGTATGCAAGCATTTACCCGCCTAGCAAACTTGTGTAGGTTCTGTGTCCCCTTGACAAACCCTCTCTTGAGGACGTGATTCATGCTCTCGCTTCGTTGTGTAGAAGTCATTCTAGCACAAAAAATGTTCTTGTAATATACAGATATCCACATTGTCCTATCACTCCATAGCTGCATCATCATCTGGTCGTTCTGCAGGTTGTACTTCTGCACGAGTGCAACCCAGGCAGCTTCAAACTCTGTTGGCATTAGCGGCCAGTTTAAGATTGCTGTGAACTCCTCTTTGAATGTTGGATACTTTTTGTACAGCAACGCGACGTATTCCTTGAACTTCTTCATGATGTGCCAACGACATAGTTTGTGGACGGTATTTGGGAATGATTGTGGTATAGCTTTCGCCATTGACGGGCACTGGTCTGCAAGAATTAAAAAAAAATGAAACTTGCTTCTTGCACTGATGGTGAACCTATGTGATACAAGTAGTTGAACTTCACATGCAGCAGCAGGACTATCTAATAATGTCCCCCAATTTTTTTTCTTATAGTAGTGTTGTTGAACTTCTGTGGTACCAGTGATTGAACTTCACAAACATAACCATATATTTTCTGAACCTGATACATATTGTTTTTCTTACAGCAGTGTTCTTGAACTTCTATGATTCCTGTATTTGAACTTCACAGACACAACCATATTTTGCTTGCTGTACTGTTTGTTGGACTTCTGTGCTACCAGTGTTTGAACTGCTTGGTTTATAATATTTTTCAGTTAAAACCAGTATACCCGATATACACGTGGAGCTGAAAAGATGATGAAACTTGTAGAGTTTTTTTGAACTTACCTGTTAGAATGCAAGTTGGGTGTTTGTTGTTCATGCACCGTACAAATGTATCGAACAGCCACTTGAATGACTTTGCATCTTCGTCTCTGATCTGGGCAACAGCAAATATCGTTGACTGCAAATGGTGGTTTGTTCCAACAAACACTCCCAGAGGCATATGAAATCTGTTAGTCTTGTAAGTTGTGTCGAATGTTACGCAATCGCCAAAATCTTGATATGCTCCCCGGCAGCTTGCATTGGACCAGAAAATGTTTTTAATTACATTGTCGCTGTCCACTTGTATGTCATAGAAAAACTCGTCATTGATTGCCTTCATGTCTTTAAAGAAAGATACAAGTTTCAATACATCATCCAAATCATCTTTCCTCGCATTCATAGCTTTCCTGCAAATTATATGCAAACATGCATTCGTTATTTTTGCTAATAGCAAGGGTGGTGACTTAGGATGCTATGTACATTGCAGTATGTGCATTTTTCTATACTTACTAGTTTAGTAGGTCTTGTCCGGTCATGCTTAGGAAGTAGCTTCCATCTTCATTTTCGGATAGCATGGACATAATTGTTGTATGTTTGACATCATGGTACTGCAAGAGCTTTACGTACTCCAAAATAGTGGGGTCATAATTCTTGTGTGAGTGAAAGAATACCAGCATGTCATCAGTTTGGATGAGGTGGTGATTATGATTGTACTCAATGTCCACTACCACACATGTGTTATCCTCTTGCACCTTCACCCTCATTCTTGCATTGCAGCCTGTCCTCTGCGATGTTTTGTTTCTCTTCCTTTCAGCTTCCGAAACAGAAGTTCTGTGTTTCCCTTGGAACGCGCAAACAAAATACTTGTGATTGTCATTCCCTCCCGTCTTCCTGATGCCAAAACCAGCGTGTCTGGCGTATCTGTTGTAAAATTCCCTGGCTTTCTCTACATTCTTGAATGGCATCTTTAGTCTTGGTATTAGATAATCTGGGAGATCCGGCATCTGCAGAAAAAGAAAACAAATCCAAATGGTACGTTAAAATGCAGTTTATAAATTTGTTATCCTAGAGGGAGCAGAAAAATTGCAGATCATACAAGATGCATATATAAATACTTAAATTTTGTTCACTTACGTGCGTGTATGATCGCAACTCCATTGGAGTCTGCTGCTGGCCCTCTGGGATGGGGCACGGTGGAGTTATCATAGCAGGGTGCAGGAGTGGGTCACGAGGAGGAAGGAGGGCTGAAGTTGGCCTCTCTCTTGTTTGCGTCCTTTTTTCTTGTGGTGCTTGTGTAGGCATGGCGATCCTGGTTTTAGTTTGCTCTTTTGTTCTGTGAAGCAATCCATCTACCTCATGTCCCGTACGATCCTGAGTTGTAGCAGCAGCAGCAGCATGCAACGGCGGTAGTGTGCAAAGCACTCTCCTCCGTGTGTGTGTTCCTGTTGGATTTGTCATGGCATCCGGTTTACTTGCTGCCCTTTCACATTGACGAGCCACACCAGGATAACCTCCAGAGTTATACGCAGGACCCGAGCTAACACCCTCCTCCATCGATGTGCTTGGAAGTCTGCTGGTGGATACAAAGAATCCGCGGGGGATTTCCGGCGTAACCCAATTAGGTGGAGGCGCAAAATGGTGCGGATTGGGCTTTGACCTAACATCTTGGAAGTCTGCATGTGTTTCCAGTGTCACCCAATTCTGGTGTGGAGCAGATTGGGAATGTTGTTGGTGCGTTTGAGGTGTGACCCATTGAGGGGGCGGCACAACGCGTACAGGGTTAGGGTTGTCTACTTGCTGCTGGGAACTTCTAACCTTCTTTCTGCGTCTCTCGTCCTGCTGGCATAAAAAAAAGATTGTGTTAGCACACAAGTCACATCTGCATATACTGGTGTTGCTAAACTGAGCATTATTCACAGCCTCAACTTCTCATAAAAGTGTTGTTCATGTACATATTTTTCCGAGAACAGGTATATTTTTCTGAACTGAGCTGAGCATTTGCCTATACTTGTGTACCTGAACTGAGCACTCTTCACAGAATGAACTTCACATTCTGAATTCTACACTTTTTGTTTTTTTTTCTGTACCTGAACTGAGCACTCTCCACAGACTGAACTTCTGGTTTGCAAAGGGGAAATACAGTCTACAATTAAACCTGACCTTCATGTGTTTTCATGGTTGAACTTACTAGTGCATACCAACCTGAACTTCATCTGTTTTCATGGTTTGCAAAGGGGAAATACAGTCTACAGCAAAAACCTGACCTTCATGACATTGAATGGTTGAACTTACTAGTGCATACCAACCTGAACTTCAACTGATCACATGTTTGTTTTACTTTCCATTTTTTTGCAAACAACCAGATACAAAGCAAACAACCAGATACATATGAACCTGAACTCTAGCCCACTGATTTGTTGTACTTCACATTGTTTTTTACATATGAATGCAGGCAGATTTTTTTAATTTTTGCAGCCTGGACTGAGGCTCACACACTACCAGAACTTCACATGGCTGAAAGAAAATAGCAGACAGCAGGAAGTTCAACCATACCTTGGATAGAAGTTCGGCCAGCCTTTTTCCAGCAGTAGATAGGCCACCTTGAGAGCAATGCGCCGGAGAGTTGGGAGAGGAATCCCATGGCACTCCATGGCTTGCAGATGGCGTGAAGTTCACCTGCTTGCAGCAAGAAGTTCAGGTACAGTGTGGTCAAAGGAGTATGCAGGAAGAGGCAGGAAGTTCAGGTACCTGTGGCCATGCTAGATCAGAAGGCTCCGGCGCTGACATGTGGCCAACCTTGCTTCCTTGGACGCGCCGTTCGCCGTAGCTGGCGCCTTCGTCGTTGTTAGCTTTGCTGAGCCGTAGGTAGGAGGTAAGGAGGAGGCCTCCGGCTGTCCATGGCGCCCGCAAAAACTCCGGCGGCTTCGCCGCCTCCCGGCGACGCGGGCTCCCTCGCGCCGGCGTCCGCCGTCGCTCACTCGCCCGCGCCGGCGGTCGGACGGGAGGTGGAGACGGACGGGAGGCCCTGGATCCTGTCGGCCGGGAGCTGGAGACGGAGGGGAGGCGCTGGATCCGCGGAGGTTGGCGGCGAATCGCGGCGGAGGCCGGCGGCGAATCGAGGGGAGGAGCGGCGAGGAGGGGGGCTGGGGCGAGGAGCTTCGAGGGAGCGGGGCTGGGGCAGCCTCGATCGGGATCGGACCAGGTGGATCCTGTCGGGGGTGGGCCGGCAGTTCGGGAAGTTCAGGAGGATCTCCGTCGGGCCCTTATAGGGCTGCTGTGATCCAAATAACTATATATAGGACAGCACTATTCTAATCCCAGGATTAGAATAGTTATTCTAATCATAGCTCCTTATATAGGGCCCGACAGGTTCCTCCTGAACTCCCGGTCAGGTGCTCATATCCTGAAAATTTCGGCCTGATCCCGTGATCACCTCGACACCCCTTCCCCGATGGCGACTGATCTGAACCCCTCCGTCACCGGAGTTCGCCCTCCCCCACCTCTGCCGCCGGAATCCCCCTCCCCTCCCACCTCCACCGCCGGATCCATCCCCATCCTCTCCGTCGCCACCTCCGACCGCCGGCGCGGGCGAGCGAGCGACGGCAGACGCCGGCGCGAGGGAGCCCGCGGTGGCTGGAGGCGGCGAAGCCGCTAGAGCGGGCGCCATGGACAGCCGGAGGCCTCCTCCTTCCCTCCCGACCTCCTACCTGCGACTCAGCAACGACGACGAAGGCGCCAGATACGGCGAACGACGCGACCAAGAGAGCAAGCTTGGCCGCATGTCAGCGGCGGAGCCTTCCGATCTAGCAGCGCAACCTTTAGATCTAGCATGCACGTAGGTACCTGATCTTCCTGCCTCTTCCTCCTTGATCTTCTGATCTAGCATGGCCACATTTACCTGACCTTCTTGCTGCAAGCAGATGAACTTCACGCCATCTGCAAGCCATGGAATGCCATGGGATTCCTCTCCAAACTCTTCGGCGCATTGCTCTCAAGGTGGCCTATCTACTGCTGGAAAAAGGGTGGCCGAACTTCTAGCCAAGGTATGGTTGAACTTCCTGCTATTTTTTCTTCTGTTATTTTCTTTACGGCATGTGAAGTTCTACTAGTGTGTGAGCCTCAGTCCTGGCTGGAAAAAAAATATCTGGCTACACATAAATGTGAAGTTCAACTAGTTATTTCTTCTGTTATTTTCTTCTGTTACTTTCTTTACGGCATGTGAAGTTCTACTAGTGTGTGAGCCTCAGTCCAGGCTGTAAAAAAAATTGTGGGAGGGGAAACACCATGTGAAGTTCAACTAGTAAATGAGCCAGAGTTCAACTAGTTGAACTTCACATTGTGTTTGCCCTCCCACATCTGCAGACATGAAACAAAGCATGAAACAAGCAGTTCAGGTTGTTATGTAGTTGTAAGTTTAACCATGCAATCACATGAAGGCCAGGTTTAATTGTAGACAGGAGTATAACTGTGGACAGGAGTGTAGCTGTGACTCTTGTTCAAATATCATTTAACCTTACCCCTTTACAAACCAGAAGTTCAGACTGTGAAAAATGCTCAGTTCAACTACAGAAAAGCTGTGACTCTTTCCCTTGCAATTCTTTTTATTATAACAACACTTTTATGGGAAGTTCAGACTGTGAAGAATGCTCAGTTTAGCTACACCAGTATAGGCAGATGTGACTTGTGATAACACATTTTTTATAATGCCAGCAGGATGAGAGACGCAGAAAGAAGGTTAGAACTTCCCAGCAGCAAGTATACAACCCTAAGCCTGTACGCGTTGCGCCGCCCCTGAATCGTTCACACCTCAAACACACCCTTAGCATTCCCAATCTGCTCCACACCAAAATTGGGTGACACCTGAAAACCTAGCAAACTTCCAAGATGCTGGGTCACAGCCTGATCTGCACCATTTTGCGCCTCCACCTAATTGTGTGACGCCAGAAATCCCCCGCGAATTCTTTGTATCCACCAACAGACTTCCAAGCACACCGATGGAGGAGGGTGTTAGCTCAGGTTCTGCGTATAACTCTAGAAGTTATCCTGGTGTGGCTCGTCAATGTGAAAGAGCAGCAAGTAAACCAGATGCCAGGACAATTCCAATAGTAACACACTCACGGAGGAAAGTGCTCTGCACACTACCGCCGACGGATGCTGATGCTGCTGCTACAACTCATGATCGTACGGGACATGAGGTTGGTGGATTGTTTCACAAAACAGAAGAGCAAACAAAAACCAGGGTTACCATACCTACACAACCACCACAAGGCAAAAGGACACAAACAAGAGAAAGGCCATCTTCAACCCTCCTACCTTCTCGTGATCAACTCCTGCACCCTGCTATGGTAACCCCGCCCTGCCCCATCCCAGCGGGCCAGCAGCAGACTCCGGTGGAGTTGCGATCATACACACATGTAAGTGAACAAAAATTAAGTACTTATATATGCATCTGTTTTGATCTGCCATTTTTCTACACCACCGGCATAACATATTTATAAACTGCATATTAACGTGCAGTTTGATTTTTTTTCTTTTTCTGCAGATGCCGGATCTCCCAGATTACCTAATATCAAGACTTAAGATGCCATTCAAGAATGTAGACAAAGCCCTGGAATTTTACAACCGATACGCAAGGCACGCTGGTTTTGGCATCAGGAAGACGGGGGAAAATGATAATCACAAGTACTTTGTTTGCGCGTTCCAAGGGAAATACAATCCGAATGTTTCAGAGACTGACAGGAAGCGAAACAAAACATCACAGAGGACAGGCTGCAATGCAAGAATGAGGTTGAAAGTGCAAGAGGATAAAACTTGTGTGGTGGTGGACATTGAATACAATCATAATCACCACCTCATCCAAACTGCTGACATGCTGGTATTCTTGCACTCACACAAGAATTATGACCCCACTATTTTGGAGTACGTAAGGCTCTTGCAGTACCATGATGTCAAACATACAACAATAATGTCTATGCTATCAGAAAATGAAGATGGAAGTTACTTCCTGAGCATGACTGGACGAGACCTACTAAACCAGTAAGTATTGGAAAATGCACATACTGCAATGTACATAGCATCCTAAGTCACCACCCTTCCTAGACTCCGAGGAGCATATCAAGACTTTGGCGATTGCGTAACATTCGACACAACTTATAAGACCAACAGATTTCATATGCCTTTGGGACTGTTTGTTGGAACAAACCACCATTTGCAGTCAACGATATTTGCTGTTGCCCTGGTCAGAGACGAAGATGCAAAATCATTCAAGTGTCTCTTCAATACATTTGTACGGTGCATGAACAACAAACACCGAACTTACATTCTCACAGGTATGTTGCGTACATATTGGTTGAAATTGAAAAGAAAGTAAACCATGTAGTGCAAACACTGGTAGCACAGAAGTCCAACAACAGTACAATAAGCAAAAATATATGTGACATGATTAAATAATCATAGTGCTGTCTGTGAAGTTCAAATACAGGAATCATAGAAGTTCAACAACACCGCAGTATGAAAAAAAATATGTGACATGTTTAGAAAAATGTAGTTCTCGTTGTGAAGTTCAAGCACTGGTAGCACAAAAGTTCAACAACACTGCAATAAGAAAAAATACATGTCACATGATTAGATAGACCTACTGTTGGCTGTGAAGTTCATGTAATTGTATCACAGAAGTTCACCATCCAGTCCTACAAGCAATTTACATTTACATGATTAGTTAGATCAATGAAGTTCAATAAAAAATTGTATATCCTGATTTTTTTATTCATGCAGACCAGTGCCCAATGGTAAAAGCTATACCACAAGCATTCCCAAACACCGTCCACAAGCTATGCCACTGGCACATCCTTAAGAAGTTCAAGGAATACCTCGCGTTGCTGTACAAAAAGTATCCAACATTGAAAGAGGAGTTCACATCTATCTTAAACTGGTCGCTAATGCCAACAGAGTTTGAAGGTGCCTGGGCTGCACTCGTGCAGAAGTACAACCTGCAGAATGACCCGATGATGATGCAGCTGTGGAGTGACAGGAAAATGTGGATATCAACATATTACAAGAACATTTTCTGTGCTAGAATGATTTCGACACAACGAAGCGAGAGCATGAATCACGTGCTGAAAAGAGGGTTTGTCAAGGGGACCCAGAACCTAGACAAGTTTGCTAGGCGGGTAAATGCTTGCATACAAACCCGGTTGCAGAAGGAGAACGAGCAAACGATGGCCAGCATGGTATTAAGACAAAAAACACATTCTGAATTCCTTGAACATGTGCACTTGTGATAACCCACAAGTATAGGGGATCGCAACAGTTTTCGAGGGTAGAGTATTCAACCCAAATTTATAAATTCGACACAAGGGGAGCCAAAGAATATTTGTGAGTATTAGCAGCTGAGTTGTCAATTCAACCACACTTGGAGATTAAATATCTACAGCAGAGTGATCAGTAGCACAATAGTATGATAGTTTTGATAGCAGCGATAACAGCAGTAGTAGCAGTAACAGTGATAGCAATGATTTTGTAGTAGTTGGAACAGTAGCAATAGCAATAGTAACTTAGCAAGAACAATATGTGGAAAACTCGTAGGCACTGGATCGGTGAACTCGTTGGATAATATTCATCATGTAACAGTCATAACCTAGGGCGACACAGAACTAGCTCCAGTTCATAAATGTAACGTAGGCATGTATTCCGTAAACAGTCATACGTGCTTATGGAAAGAACTTGCATGACATATTTGTTGGAAATATGCCCTAGAGGCAATAATAAAGTGATTATTATTATATTTCCTTGTTCATGATAATCGTTTATTATCCATGCTATAATTGTATTGATTGGAAATACAAATACATGTTTGGATACATAGACAACACTGTGTCCCTAGTATGCCTCTAGTAGACTAGCTCGTTGATCAAAGATGGTCAATGTTTCCTAGCCATAGACATGAGATGTCATTTGATAATGGGATCACATCCTTAGGAGAATGATGTGATGGACAAGACCCAAACTATGAACGTAGGATATGATCATGTCAGTTTATTGCTATAGTTTTCTGCATGTCAAGTATCTGTTCCTATGACCACGAGATCATGCAACTCACTGACCCCGGAGGAATACCTTGTGTGTATCAAAAGTCGCAACGTAACTGGGTGACTATAAAGATGCACTACATGTATCTCCGAGGGTGTCTGTTGAGTTGGCATGGATCGAGACTGGGATTTGTTACTCCGTGTGACGGAGAGGTATCTCGGGGCCCACTCGGTAATACAACATCATAATAAGCCTTGCAAGGAAAGTGACTAAAGAGTTAGTCACGGGATCTTGTATTACGGAACGAGTAAAGAGACTTGCCGGTAACGAGATTGAACTAGGTATAGAGATACTGACGATCGAATCTCGGGCAAGTAATATACCGAAGAACAAAGGGAACAGCATACGGGATTAACTGAATCCTTGACATAGAGGTTCAACCGATAAAGATCTTCGTAGAATATGTAGGAACCAATATGGGCATCCAGGTCCCACTATTGGGTATTGACCGTAGAGGTGTCTCGGTCATGTCTACATAGTTCTCGAACCCGCAGGGTCTGCACACTTAACGTTCGGTGACATTTCGGTAGTATTGAGTTATGTATGTTGGTGACCGAAGGTTGTTCAGGGTGCCGGATGAGATCCCGGACGTCACGAGGAGCTCCGGAATGGCCCGGAGGTAAAGATTGATATATTGGAAGTCCCGTTTTGGTCTCCGGAAAAGTTCCGGGCATTTCCGGCAGTGTACCGGGAGTGACGAATGGGTTCCTGGGGGTCCACCAAGTGGGGCCCACCCACCCCAAGGGTCACATGGGCCTAGGAGGTGGCGCACCAGCCCCTGGTGGGCGGGCAGGCCAGCCCCTAGGAGGCCCTTGCGCAAGGGGTGGGGAGGAGGCCAAGTGGGGAGGAGTCCTACTAGGATTCCACCTCCCTTGTGGGAGGTGGACTCCTCCTCCTTGGTGGTTCGGCCGAACCCCTAGGGGAAACCCTAGGGGCTGCCTCCTCCTCCCTCCCTCCTATATATACTAGAGGGTTTTTGAGGGCAGCCCCCAACCTGAAAAGCCACGGCTGCCTCTCTCTCCCTCTAGATTTGTTCTCCACTAGATCCTCTCGGTTGCGCTTGGCGAAGCCCTGCCGGGACAGTACCACCACCACCGTCACCATGCCGTCGTGTTGCCGGGGAACTTGTCTACCTATCCACTCCCTCTTGCTGGATCAAGAAGGCGGAGATCGTCATCGAGCTGTACGTGTGCTGAACGCGGAGGTGCCGTCTGTTCGGCGCTAGATCGGGACGAATCATGATTGGATCGCGGGACGGCTTGCGATTTGAATCGCGAAGACGTTTGACTACATCAACCGCGTTTCTTAACGCTTCCCGCTTAGCGATCTACAAGGTTACGTAGATCCACTCTCCCTCTCGTAGATGCTCATCACCATGGATAGATCTTGCGTGTGCGTAGGAATTTTTTTGTTTCCCATGCAACGTTCCCCAACAGTGGTATTAGGGCTAGGTCTATGCGTAGATGAGATCTCGAGTAGAACACAAAGGAGTTTGTGGGCGTTGATATTCAGATTGCTTCCCTCCTTAGTCTTTTCTTGATTCAGCGGTATTGTGGGATGAAGCGGCTCGGACCAACCTTACTCGTCCACGTACGAGAGACCGGTTCAATCGAATGACATGTAACTTTGTTGCATAAGATGGCTGGCGGGTGTCTGTCTCTCCCACTTTAGTTGAATCAGATTCGACAGAGGCGGTCCTTGTAGAAGGTGAAATAGCAACTTGTATATCACTGTTGTGGTTTTGCGTAGGTAAGAATCGTTCTTGCTAGATACCCATAGCAGCCACGTAAAACATGCAACAACAAATTAGAGGACATCTAGCTTCTTTTTGCAGGGTATGATGTGATATGATATGGCCAGAAACATGATGAGATATATGTGATGTATGAGATGATCATGTTTTGTATAGATTATCATGACTTACATGTCGGTGAGTACGGCAACCGGCAGGAGCCATAGGGTTGTCTTTAATTTATTTTTGCCGTTTTTGCTTTACTTTATCGCTACGAGTTAGCAATAGTTGTAAAAGCTATAGTTGGCGCGACAACCTCATGGCAACACGTTGATGGAGATCATGGTGTCATGCCGGTGACGATGTAGATCATGCCGGTGCTTTGGAGATGGAGATCAAAAGCACAAGATCATGGCCATATCATGTCACTTATGATTTGCATGTGATGTTAATCCTTTTATGCATCTTATTATGCTTAGGACGACGGTAGCATTATAAGGTGATCCCTCACTAAAATTTCAAGATAAAATTGTGTTCTCCCCGAGTGTGCACCGTTGCGAAAGTTCGTCGTTTCGAGACACCACGTGATGATCGAGTGTGATAGACTCTACATTCACATACAACGGGTGCAAGCCAGTGTTGCACATGCGGAACACTCGGGTTAAACTTGACAAGCCTAGCATGTACAGACATGGCCTCGGAACACAAGAGACCAAAAGTTCGAACATGAGTCATATAGTAGATATGATCAACATGGAGATGTTCACCATTGAAACCACCTCATCTCACGTGATGATCGGACTTGGGTTGGTGAATTTGGATCATGTGACACTCGAATGACCTGAGGGATGTCAATTTGAGTGGGAGTTTTTAAGTAATATGATTAACTAAACTCATTATCTTGAACAATAGTCTAAGTTGTCTTTGCAAAATTTATGTTGTAGATCAATGGCTCGCGCAGTAGCACCCCTGTATTTCACTGCGTTCCTAGAGAAAGCTAAGTTGAAAGATGATGGAAGTAACTTTGTAGATTGGGCCAGTAATCTGAGGATTATCCTCACGGCTTCCCAAAAGGCTTATGTCCTTGATGCACCGCTTGGTGAACCACCCGCTCCAATAGAGGCTGCAGACGTTGCGAACGCCTGGCAGGCACGTTCTGATGATTACTCAATAGTTCAATGTGCAATGTTGTATGGCTTAGAACCGGGACTTCAAAGATGTTTTAACGTCATGGAGCATATGAGATGTTCTAGGAGTTGAAGTTTATCTTTGAGAAGAATGCCCGGATCGAGAGGTATGAAACCTCTGATAAGTTCTATGCTTGCAAGATGGAGGAGAACGGGTTTGTCAGTGAACATGTACTCAGAATGTCTGGGTATTCCAACTGTCTGGCGGAGTTGGGAATTGTTCTCCCGCCAGAGGCGATCACTGACAGAGTTCTTCAATCACTGCCACCTAGCTACAAAAGCTTCATGTTGAACTATAACATGCAAGGGATGAACAAGTCAGTCGCCGAGATGTTTGCGATGTTGAAAGTCGCTGAGTCTGAGATTCAGAAGGAGCATCAAGTGTTGATGGTCAATAAAACCACTAGTTTCAAATAGAATGGCAAGGGCAAGAAGGGTAACTCCAAGAAGAGTGGCAAAGCAGTTGCCCCTCCCGTGAAGAAACCCAAGGCTGGACCCAAGCCAGAAACTGAGTGTTTTTATTGCAAGGGAACTAGTCACTGGAAGCGGAACTGCCCCAAGTATCTGGCTGACAAGAAAGCGGCCAATACCAAACAAGGTATATATGATATACTTGTTTTTGATGTGTACCTTACCAACTCTCATTGTAGTGCATGGGTATTTGATACCGGTTCGGTTGCTCACATTTGCAACTCAAAGCAGGAACTACGGAATAGACGGAGGCTGGCAAAGGACGAAGTGATGATACGAGTGGGAAATGGTTCCAAGGTTGATGTGATCGCCACCGGCACGCTCGCTCTTCGATTACCATCGGGATTAGTGATGAACCTGAATAATTGTTATTTAGTGCCTGCGTTAAGCATGAACATTATATCTGGATCTTGTTTATTGCGAGACGGTTACTCATTTAAATCAGAGAATAATGGTTGTTCTATTTATATGAGTAATATCTTTTATGGTCATGCACCCATTGTGAGGGGTTTATTCTTATTGAATCTCGATAGTGATGATACACACGTTCATAATATTGATGCCAAAAGATGTAGAATTGATAATGATAGCACCACTTTCTTGTGGCACTGCCGCTTAGGTCATATTGGTGTAAAACGCATGAAGAAACTCCATGCTGATGGACTTTTGGAGTCACTTGATTTTGAATCACTTGACACATGTGAACCATGCCTCATGGGAAAGATGACTAAGACCCCGTTCTGTGGTACAATGGAACGGGCAAGTGACTTGTTGGAAATCATACATACTGATGTGTGCGGTCCGATGAGCATTGAGGCATGCGGTGGATATCGTTATTTTCTCACCTTCACCGATGACTTAGGTAGATATGGGTATATTTACTTGATGAAGCATAAGTCTGAAACATTTGAAAAGTTCAAGCAATTTCAGGGTGAAGTTGAGAATCATCGTAACAAGAAGATTAAATTCCTGCGATCTGATCGAGGAGTAGAATATCTGAGTTATGAGTTTGGCAATCACTTAAGACAATGTGAAATTGTTTCATAATTGACACCGCCTGGAACACCACAGCGTAATGGTGTGTCCAAACGTCGTAATCGAACCTTATTAGATATGGTGCGGTCTATGATGTCTCTTGCCGATTTGCCACTATCGTTTTGGGGTTATGCGTTAGAGACAACTGCATTCACTTTAAATAGGGCACCATCGAAATCCGTTGAGACGACGCCATATGAACTATGGTTTGGCAAGAAACCAAAGTTGTCGTTTCTTAAAGTCGCAACGTAACTGGGTGACTATAAAAATGCTCTACAGGTATCTCCGAGGGTGTCTGTTGAGTTGGCATGGATCGAGACTGGGATTTGTTACTCCGTGTGACGGAGAGGTATCTCAGGGCCCACTCGGTAATACAACATCACAATAAGCCTTACAAGCAAAGTGACTAAAGTGTTAGTCACGGGATCTTGTACTACGGAACGAGTAAAGAGACTTTCCGGTAACGAGATTGAACTAGGTATAGAGATACCGACGATCGAATCTTGGGCAAGTAACATACCGAAGAACAAAGGGAACAACATACGGGATTAACTGAATCCTTGACATAGAGGTTCAACCAATAAAGATCTTCATAGAATATGTAGGAACCAATATGGGCATCCAGGTCCCGCTATTGGTTATTGACCGTAGAGGTGTCTCGGTCATGTCTACATAGTTCTCGAACCCGCAGGGTCTGCACACTTAATGTTCGGTGACATTTCGGTACTATTGAGTTATGTATGTTCGTGACCGAAGGTTGTTCGGAGTTCCGGATGAGATCCCGGACGTCACGAGGAGCTCGGAATGGTCCGGAGGTAAAGATTGATATATAGGATGTCCTGTTTTGGTCTCCGGAAAAGTTTCGGGCATTTCCGGCAGTGTACCGGGAGTGACGAATGGGTTCCGGGTGGTCCACCATGTGGGGCCCACCCACCCCAAGGGTCACATGGGCTAGGAGGTGGCGCACCGGCCCCTGGTGGGCTGGCCGGCCAGCCCCTAGGAGGCCCTTGCGCAAGGGGTGGGGAGGAGGCCAAGTGGGGAGGAGTCCTACTAGGATTCCACCTCCCTTGTGGGAGGTGGACTCCTCCTCCTTGGTGGTTCGGCCGAACCCCTAGGGGAAACCCTAGGGGCTGCCTCCTCCTCCCTCCCTCCTATATATACTAGAGGGTTTTTGAGGGCAGCCCCCAACCTGAAAAGTCACGGCTGCCTTTCTCTCCCTCAAGATTTGTTCTCCACTAGATCCTCTCGGTTGCGCTTGGCGAAGCCCTGCCGGGACAGCACCACCACCACCGTCACCATGCCGTCGTGCTGACGGGGAACTCGTCTACCTCTCCGCTCCCTCTTGCTGGATCAAGAAGGCGGAGATCGTCATCGAGCTGTACGTGTGCTGAACGCGGAGGTGTCGTCCGTTCGGCGCTAGATCGGGACGAATCGTGATTGGATCGCGGGACGGCTTGCGATTTGGATCGCGAAGACATTCGACTACATCAACCACGTTTCTTAACGCTTCCCGCTTAGCGATCTACAAGGTTACGTAGATCCACTCTCCCTCTCGTAGATGCTCATCACCATGGATAGATCTTGCGTGTGCGTAGGAATTTTTTTGTTTCCCATGCAACGTTCCCCAACAGTGGTATTAGAGCTAGGTCTATGCGTAGATGAGATCTCGAGTAGAACACAAAGGAGTTTGTGGGCGTTGATATTCAGATTGCTTCCCTCCTTAGTCTTTTCTTGATTCAGCGGTATTGTGGGATGAAGCGGCTCGGACCAACCTTACTCGTCCACGTACAAGAGACCGGTTCCATCGACTGACATGTAACTTTGTTGCATAAGATGGCGTGTACGTACGAGAGACCGGTTCCCTCCTTAGCGATCTACAAGGGTACGTAGATCCACTCTCCCTCTCGTAGATGCTCATCACCATGGATAGATCTTGCGTGTGCGTAGGAATTTTTTTATTTCCCATGCAACGTTCCCCAACAATATTTTGTTCTACCCTCCCGTGGCAGCGGGGTCTATAAGGAAACTAAGGGATATTAAGGCCTCCTTTTAATAAAGAACCGAAACAAAGCATTAACACATAGTGAATACATGAACTCCTCAAACTACGGTCATCACCAGAAAGTATCCCGACTATTGTCACTCCAGGGTTTACGGATCATAACACATAGCAGGTGCATATGACTAGCAAGATCGGATCAAGAACATAGATATAATGGTGATAACATAAACAGTTCAGATCTGAAATAATGGCACTCGGGCCCTAGTGACAAGCATTAAGCATGGCAAAGTCATAACAACATCAATCTTAAAACATAGTGGATACTAGGGATCAAGCCCTAACAAAACTAACTCGATTACCTGATGAATCTCATCCAACTCCTCACCGATCAGCAAGCCTACGAAGGAATTACTCACTCCCGGTGGGGAGCATCATGGAATTGGCGATGGAGAAGGGTTGATGATGACGAAGACCGAAGATTCCCTTCTCCGGAGCCCCAAACGGGCTCCAGATCTGGCCTCCCGATGAAGAACAGGAGGTGGCGGCGGCCCCGTATCGTAAAACGCGATGAAACTTTCTCTCCTATTTTTTCTCCAAAAATAGGATTTTATAGCGTTGGAATTAGGGTCAGTGGGGCCACGAGGTGGGCAAAACCCACCAGGGCGTGCCTGGAGGGGGTGGCATGCCCTGGTGTATCATGCCCAACCAGGGCACCCCCTCCGGTAGTTCTTGGCTCCAGTAATTTTTATTTATTGTAAAATAAATCTCCAAAAAGTTTCGTCCAGTTCCGAGAACTATTATTTCTGCACAAAAACAACACCATGGTAGTTCTGCTGAAAACAGCATCGGTCCGGGTTAGTTTCATTCAAATCATGCAAATTAGAGTCCAAAACAAGAGCAAAAGCGTTAGGAAAAGTAGATACGACGGAGACGTATCAACTCCCCCAAGCTTAACCCATTGCTTGTCCTCAAGCAATTCAGTTGACAAACTGAAAGTGATAAAGAAAAACTTTTACGAACTCTTTTGTTCTTGTTTACATATATATGGTTAAGTAACACCCAGGTTTTCAGCAAAGATTATGTCAGCAATAACTCTCAAGCGCCAACACTTTGTCAATACGGCCATGATATAATATGACAATAGTGGTATCTCGCTAGCCCTTTCTGAGACCAAAAAATATAAATGCATAGCACCTCCAAAGTTCAAGCAGCGACTAAACATTGTAATTCATGGTAGAAAAGATCCAGTCATGCTGCACCCAACATTAACTATACACAATGCACGAGGATGACGATAGTGCTCTCAGGTCTGGCGCTTATTTAAGAAGGTGATGACTCAGCATAAAAGTAAATAGATAGTCCCTTCGTAGAGGGAAGCAGGGATTTGCAGAGGTGTCAGAGCTCAAAGCTTAAATCAGAGATAAATATAATTTTGGGAGGTACACCCTTCCTGTCAACGTTACGACCAAGAGTTATCAATATCTTTCATGCTAAACACATTAGCGGCGGTTCCCAAGTGGTAAAAGTAAAGGTTTACTCTCCCTCCACCAACAATCACACTCCACGGCTAGCCGAATCCATGGGTACCGTCCATACCAACAGCATTCCAGGGGGAGTTTTGTTTAATTATTTGCAATTTTTCATTTCGGGACTGGGAATCCCTATTACCGCCCCTCTCGTGCAAGGACGAGTGAATAAACACTCATCATGAGAATAACCCGCTTAACATGGAAGATACTGACCCCCCCCCCCCCCGTCGCTCCATGAGCGGTCCAGGCACACAAAACAGATGTTCATTTGAATTTTAGAGGTGGCACATGCAAATTTACTCGTAACGGTAGGGTAATACCGCATATAGGTAGATATAGTGGACTCATCTGGAATAACTTTGGTTTAAGGATTTTGACGCACAAGCAATATTCCCGCTTAGTACAGGCGAAGGCTAGCAAATAGATTGAGAAGCGGCCAGCTAGAGAGCGAAAACGGTCATGAACATGCATTATGAATAACAAACATTGAATACTAGCATGAATAGGATATGGACACCATGAACATAAATATCGTGAAGGCTATGTTGGTTTTGATTCAAGTACATGCGTGAACATGTGCCAAGTCAAGCCACTTGAAACATTCAGAGGAGGATCCCATATCATCATACTACATCACAACCATTTTAATGCATGTTGACATCAAAGATAAATCATTATCCACTCCTAGCTACTTAAGCATGGCATGAGCAACTATAATCTTTAATTGTCATTGCAAACATGTTTGATCATAATATGCTGAATCATGGATACTAGGTTAAACATATTTACAAAAATAAAAACAAGTTGAGTTCATATCCGCTTTTCTCTGCCACAGTCACTTCATCAAATATCGTCATTATTGCCTTTCACTTGCACGACCGAATGATACAAAAATAATAATAATGCAAGAGTGCCATGGACTAAGCTGGAATCTGCAAACATTTTATTCAAGAGGAGAAGACAAAGTAACATGGGCTCTTTGTTAGATTAACAATAATGCATATGAGAGCCACTCAACATTTTCATTGTGGTCTTCTCCTTGGTACGACTCAAATAAAAGGAAAGGAATTTCAGAGAAACACGCTGATTTTTTTTTGAGTTTTTGGTTTCTCTTGAAGAAAGCAAATTAAAGCGGGAAAAACAAAAATGAGAAAAAATATTTACATGGGAGAGCTCCCAACAAGTAAAAGAAGAAACGAGAAATCTTTTTGGGTTTTCTTTTGATATTACAATCAATTTAAACTAGAAAGAAAAGCCAAAAAGAAGTAGGAAATATTTTTGGATTTTCTCAAAGGTTTTCAACACGCAAAAAAAAAAAAAGCAAGAAAATAAATCTAGCATGGATAATACAATGAAAAAGTATGGGCAGCGACAACTGGAATGAAAAGTGTAAACATGAATATAATGTCGGTGGAAATACGTACCCCCCAAGCTTAGGATTTTGGCCTAGCTTGGTAATCACCACCCGTAATAGCCATCCGATCCTAGGTTGAAGTGCCGTGGCGACGACACCTGAGCGTCCCACTCCTGGGGCTCCTCCTCAGCCGCTGCCAGGTTGTTCCGGTAGGCTGCAATGTCCTCTGGCATGATCCTGTATACGTTCCTGGCAGTAGAATCAAACATAGCAGGTGCAGGCAGCGGGATAACATCACGGGTATCGACGCTGAATACTAAGTTGTAGCGAATGTTATGAAAAGAATCAGCTGCATCAATAAATTGATGATCCTGCAATGCCTTGTGATCTAGATAAACTTGGGACAAGGGATAATCATGTGGGCGAATCTGAACATTAAAGTGTCTCGCTAAACGAGTAGCATAAAAACCACCATGTATCTTGCCCTTAGTCCTATTAAGGTGTAAGCGACGTGCAATAATGGCCCCCATGTTAAAGGTGTGATCATTGTGCAGGGCACGGCGTAAAATGGCGAATTCGGGGGCACTGAGTGCACCAACTTCTCCCTAGCTATTAAACACTTTGCGGTGAACAAAGCAAAGTAATGCACAGAAGGAAACTGCAAACTGGTAGCAATGGCATTTGACACGCCTCTTTCATCACCCACTGTTAAAGTGAGGAGAAATTCCTCAAACTCCGCTGGTCTAGGCTCTCTTAATTCCCCATCAGAAGGGATCAAGCATATGTTACAAAGTCAGTGAGCGGTATCTTGTCAGTTTCAGCATATAACTTAAACTGCACCTCAGGAGGATTATTCCTACTCAGAAAGTGAAGACTTTGCACAAAGGAATTTGTAAGGAGGTGGTGTTGGTCACACTTAGCTGCGAGGAAATCGGTCAGCCCAACATTTGCAATGAATTGGGCAAACTCTTGATGGAACCCGACCTCCTCCATGAAGGCATTATGCGGCCATTCGCACGGCAGCACCTCCGTCGCTCTCGAAGTGTGGAGGTCATTGTCCGATGATTCCCCAATGACTCCTTTATCATTCTTTTTGGAGGAAAACTTCCTAAAGAAATCCATCTTCTTCCTATAATTAAAATTCTGAAAATTTTAGTCTACAAATTTTTGTCAACAAAACTTCGTAAGATTGATAGCAACTACTCCTAAGGATGCATAGAGGCCATATTAAGCATTCAAACTACTTAGAACTCTAAGAATTCAACATGCAAGCCCATCTACAGCAGCACCAAGAGTAGCTAATTATTCTAAAAATAAACCACTAAATCAAAAACTAATTGGAGCAATGGAGGAGTCACATACCAAGTAGCAATCCCCCAAAACAGTTTCGGAAATGGAGCTTCGAGCAAAGACATTGAAATCCGCGGGTTTGAGAGCAAGAACACGGGAGTGAGAGCTATGGTGATTTTTTTTCTGGAGGTAGGAGATGACATGGGCTAAAGGGATAAGTGAGGGGACCCACGTGGGGACCACAACCCACCAGGGCGCGCCTGGGGCTGCTAGCGCACCCTAGTGTCTTGTGGACACCAGGTGCACCCCCATCTGATGTTATTTGCATCACAAATTTAGAAATATTCAGAAAAAAAATCGTATCAAATTTTGAGGACATTCTATTTTTGGGTCATTTTTTATTGCACGGAGAATACAAAAAACAGGATAAACATGGCATTTTATTTTATTTGATTAAGAAAAATAGAAAACAAAAGGTGGGAGCAGAAGGTTGTGCCTATGAGATTCATCAATTTCATACCTCTAAAAAATGATCCATTAATAAGGTTGATCAAGTCTTATTAACAACCACTTCCGATTAGCATGAAACCGAAGAACTTTCGCAAAACACTAAGTTACCTCAATGGGGATATGCATATCCCCAACAATAAGTATGTCATATTTTTTTTTGGCAGTAGGTAGAGGTAGTTGAAAACTTCCAATAGTGAGTGTTGGAGATTCGTCAATAACATTTATACCATTCACTTGGAATTGTTTCTTCGTAAAGTGCACCGTATGCTCATTACCATTGATATGAAAAGTGACTTTGCTTTTATTGCAATCAATAACAGCCCCTGCAGTGTTCAAAAAGGGTCTTCCAAGGATAATCGACATGTTGTCGTCCTCGGGCATCTCAAGAATAACAAAGTCTGTTAAGATAGTAACATTTGCAACAACAACGAGCACATCCTCACAAATACCGATAGGTATGGCAGTTGATTTGTCAGCCATTTGTAATGATATCTCAGTAGGTGTGAGTTTATTCAAATCAAGTCTTTTATATAAAGAGAAATGCATAACACTAACACCAGCTCCCAAATCACACAAAGCAGTTTTGACATAATTTCTTTTAATGGAGCAAGGTATAGTTGGTATTCCATGATCTCCAAGTTTTTTAGGTACTCCATCCTTAAAAGAATAATTAGCAAGCATGGTAGAGATTTCAGCTTCAGGTATCTTTCTTTTATTAGTGGTGATGTCTTTCATGTATTTTGCATAAGGGGCCATCTTTAAGATATTAGTTAAGCGGGTACGCAAAAATACTGGCCTAATCATTTCAGCAAAGCGCTCAAATTCTTCATCATCCTTTTTCTTAGATGGTTTAGGTGGAAAGGGCATGGGTTTCTGAACCCATGGCTCTCTTTCTTTACCATGTTTTCTAGCCACAAAGTCTCTTTTATCATATCGTTTATTTTTAGGTTGTGAGTTATCAAGATCAACAACAGGCTCTATTTCAACATCATTATCTGGTTCTTTATCATTGTTCGGTTGAGTATCTTCATGAAAATCATCATTATTATTTTCATTATCACTAGGTGAATGTTCATTACCAGACTGAGTTTCAGCATCAGAAATAGAGACATCATTATCTTTAGGAGGTTTTTTTTATCCCGGGTTCACTAGAGGTATGCAAAGTCCTATCATTTTTCTTTTTCTTTTTCTTTTTAGAAGGACTAGGTGCATCAGTGTTAATTCTCTAAGAGTCTTGTTCAATTCTTTTAGGATGACCCTCAGGATAAAGTGGTTCTTGGGTCATTCTACCTCCTCTAGTTACTACTCTAGCAGCAAAATCATTCATATTATTATTCATTTCATCAAGCAATTATTTTTGAGATTTAGCAACTTGTTCTAACTGGGTTTGAACCATAGAGACATGTTTTCCTACACCTCTAACATCATTACTAATTCTAAATAACAAGTCACTCAAGCGAGCAATCATATCAGAATTATATTTCAATTGTTTCAGAACATTTGCATTGAAATGATCTTGTTTTCTAATGTAGTTATCAAACTCATATACGCACTGACTAGGATGTTTATTGTAAGGGATATCACTTTCATGAAACTTTAATAAAGAATTTACCTCTACCACCTATGGAGGTGGTGGTGTGTTAAGGCTATGTATTTCTTCAATAGGTGGTAAATTCTTAACATCCTCAGCTTTAATACCTTTTTCCTTCATACATTTCTTTGCCTCCTGCATATCTTCAGGACTGAGAAATAAGATACCCCTCTTCTTAGGAGTGGGTTCAAGTGGTGGTTCAGGGAGAGTCCAATCATCATAATTCTTCAATATATTATTCAATAGTTCCTCAGCTTGTTCAATAGTTTGTTTCCTTAAAACACAACTAGCACAACTATCTAGGAAGTCCCTAGAAGCACCAGTTAGTCCATTATAGAAGATATCAAGTATTTCATTTTTCTTAAGAGGGTGATCAGGCAAAACATTAAGCAATTGGAGAAGCCTCCCCCAAGCTTGTGGGAGATTCTCTTCTTCAATTTGAACGAAGTTAAATATTTCCTGTAAGGCGGCTTGTTTCTTATGAGCAGGAAAATATTTTTCAGAGAAGTAGTAAATCATATCCTGGGGAATACGCACACAACCAGGAGCAATAGTATAGTACCATATCTTAGCATCACCCTTTAATGAGAACGTAAATAATTTGAGAATATAGTAATAGCGAATCTTCTCATCATGAGGAAAAAGGGTAGCTATATCATTCAGCTTAGTAAGATGTGCCACTACAGTTTCAGTTTCATAGCCATGGAAAGGATCAGATTCAACCAAAGTAATTAACTCTGGGTCAACAGAGAATTCATAATCCTTATCAGTAACAAAGATAGGCGAAGTAGCAAACTTAGGATCACATTTCATTCTAGCATTCAAAGTCTTTTCCTTATACTTGCATAATAATTTCTTAAGATCATCTCTATCCTTACAAGAAATGATTTATCTAGCTATTTCTCCATCCATAACATAACCCTCAGGTATCTTAGGCATTTCAAATCTAGGAGAGCTAGGTCTAATAGGTGTTTCATAGTTCTTAGTTTCAAAGACTTCATCAGTTTCAGTAATCTCATCAGTTTCAATAATTTCATTCTCTTTAGCTCTAGCAATTTGTTCATCAAGAAATTCACCTAGTGGCACATTATCATCAAGCATGGTACTAGCATCATCATAAGCATCATTCATAGTAGAAGTAGCATCATCAATAACTTGCGACATATCAGGATTAATAACATGTGGTGGTGTTGCAAGTTTACTCATAACCGAAGGTGAATCAAGTATAGAGCTAAATAGCAATTCCTTACCTCCCCTCATCTTAGAGGGAAAAATCTTGGTTCTTGTATCCTTCAGATTCTTCATAGTGATCAATTGATATAAATCCCAAGTGACTCAACAAATATAGCTATGCTCCCCGGCAACGGCGCCAGAAAAAGGTCTTGATAACCCACAAGTATAGGGGATCGCAACAGTTTTCGAGGGTAGAGTATTAAACCCAAATTTATAGATTCGACACAAGGGGAGCCAAAGAATATTTGCGAGTATTAGCAGCTGAGTTGCCAATTCAACCACACCTGGAGATTAAATATCTGCAGCACAGTGATCAGTAGCACAGTAGTATGATAGTTTTGATAAGAGCGGTAACAGTAGCAGTAGCAGTAACAATGATAGCAATGATTTTGTAGCAGTTGGAACAGTAGCAGTAGCAATAGTAACTTAGCAAGAACAATATGTGGAAAACTCGTAGGCACTGGATTGTGAACTCGTTGGATAATATTCATCATGTAACAGTCATAACCTAGGGCGACATAGAACTAGCTCCAGTTCATAAATGTAATGTAGGCATGTATTCCGTAAACAGTCATACATGCTTATGGAAAAGAACTTGCATGACTTATTTTGTCCTACCCTCCCGTGGCAGCGGGGTCCTGAAGGAAACTAAGGGATATTAAGGTCTCCTTTTAATAGAGAAACGGAACAAAGCATTGACACATAGTGAATACATGAACTCCTCAAACTACGGTCATCCCCGGAATGTATCCCGCCTATTGTCACTCCGGGGTTTACGGATCATAACACATAGCAGGTACATATGACTAGCAAGATCGGATCAAGAACATAGATATAATGGTGATAACATAAACGGTTCAGATCTGAAATCATGGCACTCGGGCCCTAGTGACAAGCATTAAGCATGGCAAAGTCATAGCAACATCAATCTCAGAACATAGTGGATACTAGGGATCAAGCCCAAACAAAACCAACTCGATTACATGATGAATCTCATCCAACTCCTCACCGACCAGCAAGCCTACGAAGGAATTACTCCCGGTGGGGACCATCATGGAATTGGCGATGTAGAAGGGTTGATGATGACGAAGACCGAAGATTCCCCTCTCCGGAGCCCCAAACGGGCTCCATATCTGGCCTCCCGATGAAGAACAGGAGGTGGCGGCGGCTCCGTATCGTAAAACACGATGAAACTTTCTCTCCTATTTTTTTCTCCGAAAATAGGATTTTATAGTGCTGGAATTAGGGTCAGTGGGGCCACGAGGTGGGCACAACCCACCAGGGCGTGCCTGGAGGGTGTGGCGCGCCCTGGTATATCGTGCCCAACCAGGCACCCTGTCAGATTTCGGGCTCCGCAAAACCCTAAGGAATTCGAATCCAGGGGTGTGTGCGAAGATTCCCCAACAGCTTCGCCCCCTCCAAGCTCACAACACAATAGCCCCGCTCGATGACGAGGAGGATGATGGCACACAAGAGTTTACCTAGGTTCGGGCCGCTGCGAAGCGTAAAACCCTACTCCTGCTTTTGGTGGATTGCCTCGCTCGGAGGTTTGTGAATGAACTAGTACAACAGTGTGTTTGTGGGGTAGTTGCTTCGTATCTCCTACCGAGCTACTTGGTCCCTATTTATAGCGGCCCGGGTCCTCCTCCCTTATCGCAATGGCGGGAAGGGATCCCATAACGGCCAAATTTGAAAGGGGATAGAAGGTACATCTTATCCTGACGAAAGGTGGTCTTCGCTTGCAAAGTAGTCGACGGTGATGCAGTAGTGGGCTCGGTGATGACGTACGTCCTGCGGGGCTTGGGGTCTTGGTCCTGTTGCACCAGAAGGGAAACCATTGGGGGTGCTCTGGGAGCCCGCGCTCATCCTTGTCTCCTTTGCACCGAAGAGGAAACTGTTCCCTCTGGCACACTGGCGCCCGTCTGGCCCAGCCGGCGTCACCCTGGTCCTCCTGAGGTCGTGTGTTGCATAGGAGTCTCCGTCGCTCAGGAGGGGGCCTGCGGAGGCCTACCTCCCCACGGGTCTTGGCGCTGCTTCCCTCGCGACCTTGGGGTCTCGCGAGGCCCTTGTGTCGAGCGAGGCCTCACCGGGCCGTACTTGGTTGTCGAGGTGGGCCACACCTGGGGGCCGCAGGTAGGCAAGTCTGGGTACCCTGGTATCCAGAACGCTGACAGTAGCCCCTGGGCCCGAGGCGCGCTCGAGCTAGCTTCGGGGCGAAGCCACGGTGGAAGGGCCGGAGCGCCGTGGGCCCCAATTGCCTGCGGGTCCGACTCGACGCGTGGCTCATCACGAGACGTGGGCGTCTCGGCTCCCCGAAGGTGTCTGGAACCGCCCTAAGTCGATCTGACGCCTGGCCTGCGCGCCTCCTTGCCATCATTATCCTTCCTTGAATGTTGTTGACCCCTTGTGTCCCCTTTCGCCTCGAGCCGCGCTGATGTGACCCGACGGGGGCAGGGGGAAGCGACGTGAGGCAAGAGAGCACGCCAGTCGAGTCTGGCACGCACCGCTTGAGGCGCCTGGCGATCCCTCTTCCCACGTCGCCCCGCGTGCAGCGGTTGCGCCTATAAATCCGCCCTGCTCGGAGGGCCTTACCATCTTGCCACGCCCTCTCGCTTCGCTTTCTTCCAAGTTATCTTCCTCGTCTTCCCCTTTCCTTCGCTCACCCATGGTGTCCAGCGGAAGTGCGGCAGGTGCTGGGAAGCGTCCGGAGCGCCCGGCTTCACCGGCGGCCCCCGGCGGTAGCGGTGGGGGACCCTCGAGGCCATCCCAAGTCCGCCGGCGCTGGGCCATCCTCGACGAGTAAGTTCCTAGTCTCCCGCTTCCTCCTCTCATAATCGCAACTGCCGCACCGGTCTTGAACGCTTCATCTTCCCAGGGCGCCCGCGCCCAAGAAGCGCAGGCTCGAGGAGCTTTAGGAGGAGGTCGATGCGCTGAGGGTTCAGCTCGTGAACGCCGAGGCCGCCCTCCAAGCCGCGCTCAGGGGCGAGGCGGAGGCTCGGGCAGAGCTGGCGTCGCTCCAGGCCCAAGTCTAGGGGGCTGTCGACGCCGTGCAGGCCGCCCAAGACGAGGCAGCCCACGCGAAGATGCTGGAGGCGCAGCGCGCCAAGCAGTATCAAGACGTCGCCATCCGCGTGGTCGGCGCGGTGAGCCGGTTCGTCGGGGAAGCCCCTGCGTTGCCGTGCGCGCACGGAGACGGGGGCTACCTCAACTTCTTCGATAAGGTGGTGGAGGCGCTGGAGACCGGTGTCTCCCGGGTTGACGAGGACAACGTGTCCAGCGCGCGCGACCTCCTGGACCTCGCGCTGACACGCGTCTTCTCCAACCTTCGCCGCCTCGTCCCCGAGCTCGACCTCCTCCGCGTCATGGAGCCGGTGCCCGAGGAGCTCTAGAGGCCCCTCAGGGACGAGACACGCCCGCACGTGGAGTCCTTGGTGGAGCGGTTCGTCCAGGAGCCCCTCCCTAACGAGGGCGACGACTCTGGCGCCGAGGCGGGCGACGGCCCGGGCGGCGACAGCGGCTCCTCCGCCTAGTCCCCCTCTATTCTCTCTTCCCAGATCCTGTCATGTCAAGCAGTACTTGGCCCCTGGGGGCGTTAACTTTTGCGTTTTTACCTTCGTGTCCTTCTTCCTTTTTGAGCTGTTGGTTGTTTGTTTCGCGTGGCGCGTCCCTGCTTCTCCTGTGAGGCCTTGCGTTATCGCCGACGCGCCGCGGCGCCCCCTGAGAAGTCCACGAGGACACTGCGCCAGGACCGGCGGCGGCATCCGGTCGGGCCCTCGCGGGGTGGGCCCCCCTGAGAGGGAGTGTGCCGCCCCCAAGGACAGGCCCTCAGCCCCGCCTCCTAGAGTGGCTGGGTCCTTTCCCTCGCGCCGCTCTCCTTGCTCCTGGAACCACAAGAGTCCTGATGGGGTCACGCAGCGGACGTAGCGCCTGCATTTTCACGTTAGCGCTCATGCCTCCTGCCCGGCATCGGGGTCATTAATTGACTAGAAGGTTTTGCCCTCGTTAGGCATGTGTACTTAGCTCATTGGGTCGTGGTGAGCCCGAGTGTAGCGTAGCGTATGTGTTGCACCCAGGGAGGCCGAGGATCCTGCCTGGGAGAACTTCTTCCTTGCATTCGGGGTGGTTCGGGAGCCCTTTCTGTACTCTGCGTCATCGGGGCCTGACCCTGAGCAGACCTCGACCACCGTTGGGACGTCCGGATCACCAGGACGAGACCAAGGGGACGGGGCCTTGGCCGCAATTGGAGCGTCCGGATCACCAGGACGAGTCCAAGGGGCGCGGAGCTGAATGATCGGTGAGGTCCCCGAGACGTATTGCCTAGGAACCCCCCCCCTTTAACGCTCAAGTGGTGCTCTGCATCAGCAGGGCCCGATCCCGAGCAGACCTCGACCGCCGTTGGGGCGTCCGAATCACCGGACGAGACCAAGGGGAGCGAGGCCTCGGCCGCAATTGGGACGTCCGGATGACCAGGACGTGTCCAAGGGGCGCGGAGCTACGCGATCGGTGAGTCTCCTGAGGCGCGTTGCTCAGGAGTCCCCTTTGACGCTCAAGCGACTTCCTTACCTTCCCGCGGGCTACCACCCCGAGGGGCGCCCGAGCCTCCCGAGGTTCCGTGATGTCATGCTTGGTTGTGGCTGGAGCCCCCGAGCGGGGGTCGGCTGTTTAAGTGATGAGTGCCTCAGAGCCGACAGGCCCTTGCCGGCCCGCTCCGAGAGGCCACGGGGGCGGGGGGCAAGGCGCAAGCCGTGTTTGGCAAGGTGTCAATACGACAGGGAAAAAGACTTCAAGACCAGCAAGAGGAATCGCGAAGAGAGAAAAGTTCCCACCCCTTTTCAAATAGATTTGCGAAATCTTCAACTTTATTTCAAAAAGCGGCAACACGAACACAAAAAGAAGCAAGCAACAGCTTTGTCCGGCACCTAGGCTAGTCGTCGCCTTTGTCTTCCCCCAGCGCGGAGCTTAGGGCATCCACGTTGCGTGGGCATAGCCATTGGGGGGTAGTGTTGTCCGCCAGCGCGGAGCATGGGGCTTCCACTTGGGCGTGGGATGGGACCCCTCCGCGTCCTCGGGGGGCCCGGGCGTATACAACCCAGTCATTATTACGTGAGAGTGTCACGACCGAAGATAGCTGGGCAAGCCCCCAGGCGCATAGCCTAGGTGCTCCCAACTCAGCTTAGAGCCATCCCATGCATTACTACGCGGTTGCGCGCCTCTACAGCCAAAACCTGCGTGCATTGCTCCCCGCGTAGCCACGGGATTGCGCTCCTGCAGCCCAAACATGAGCGCAATGTACCCAGCGCAGCTACAGAGGTGTTGTGTTGGTGAAGCTGCCTCGTGAAGCGTTGCGACGCCGGTCGGACCCCGGCCTGGGAGCCTCATGAGGCCCCGCCTCCCGAGGCCCGCTCCGGCACCCCCGTCGCCGCGGGTGGCCCGCGTTGCTTGCGTCCTGCCGAATCCCCAGGCGGTCGCTCCTGAGGCCCTGGGCTCGGTCGTGTGCTTCTTGCTCGTGGGGGGGGGGGGGGGGCGGCTGCGCCGCTCTCCCGCGCTTCCCGGGACGCTCCCCCTTCTCCATCGCTCGTGTAAACCTGGCCTGGTGCCCCCTCCGTGGAAGCCCCATGCCCAGCTTGGGGGAGAGCGCCTGGGGCGCCTCCTTATCCCGGGAGGGTGCCGACGTCCGTACAGGGCGCCGGATCCTCCGCGTCGTCCGCAGGTATGACGTAGTTCGGGACATAGGGCTCCGTATAGAGGTTTTGGCCTCCTCCCGAGTCGTCCCCGCGCGCTCCCAGGGCAGTCTCCGCGGGTGGCGGGAGGGCTCCATCCTGGGCACGCAGGCCACAGACCCTCCTGCGGCGGGCCTCTGCCCGAAGTTGCCTGGCCCTGCCTCCACCGTTGGGCGGGCCTCTGCCCGAAGTTTCCTGCCGTGAGTTGCCTCCCTGATTTTCCACGGCGCCTCCGTTACGGCTACCCGCCTGGCCGGAAGCCTGAGCTGCCTGCTCCCTGCGCCCATTGGCGCGCTCCTGCCGGGACGAGCCAGGCTGTTGACGATCCAATTGGGCGTGGGCACGCACATCGGGATGCGCGTGGAGCGCCCCGCCGGCTTCCTCAAAGGTGCCGCCGACGTGGCCGGACGGTGCCCCGAAGCCTGTCACCGGGATCCGGAGGAGGAGGAGCACGTCGTGCGGCGGGCCCTGCTCAGGCTCGCCCGGGGGTGGAGCGGGCCCGCCGCCTGCCGGGGAGATGACGGGCACGGTGAGCGAGCCCCCGGCGCCCAGTGCCGGTGGTCGCGAAGCGGGGTGGGGAAGCCAGGCCCTCCTCGCGACGTTAACCAACTCGGCGATGTGGTCGGCCCAGGCGTCAAAGCCCCCGTGCGTCGGGCGGTGGCGAAGCATCTCACTCGCCATCAGGAGTGAATCAAATGCGTTGAGGCCTTCCACGTTGGTATGGTGCAATGTCGATCCCGTGGGCGCCGCTCGTCTGCCCCGCGCCTGGTCGGTACGAGCAGCGGCTGTGGTGGAAACGACACTGGTGGCCTGGTAATGGCCACCCTGCACCGCACTGTTGTGGCGTGGGTCTTGGACTGCAGTGGCGAGGTTGGTGGATGCAGAACCGCCTTGACCGAAAGGAGCCTGTCGGGCGTCGGCCATCAACGCGTCGGGGTGAAGGGGAAGCGAAGCTTGCTGAAGACTCCGACATGCCCCTACCTGGCGCGCCAAATGTCGGATTTCGGGCTCCGCAAAACCCTAAGGAATTCGAACCCAGGGGCGTGTGCGAAGATTCCCCAACAGCTTCGCCCCCTCCAAGCTCACAACACAATAACCCCGCTCGATGGCGAGGAAGACGATGGCACACAAGAGTTTACCCAGGTTCGGGCCGCTGTGAAGCGTAAAACCCTACTCCTCCTTTTGGTGGATTGCCTCGCGAGGAGGTTTGTGGATGAACTAGTACATCAGTGTGTTTGCGGGGTGCTTGCTTCGTCTCTACTACTGAGCTACTTGGTCCCTATTTATAGCGGCCCGGGTCCTCCTCCCTTATCGCAATGGCGGGAAGGGATCCCCCAACGGCCAAATTTGAAAGGGGACAGAAGGTACATCTTATCCTGACGAAAGGTGGTCTTCGCCTGCAAAGTAGTCGACGGTGATGCAGTGGTGGGATCGGTGATGACGTCCGCCCTGCGGGGCTTGGGGTCTTGGTCCTGTTGCACCAGAAGGGAAACCTTTGGGGGTGCTTTGGGAGCCCGCGCTCGTCATTGTATCCTTTGCAGCGAAGAGGAAACTGTTCCCTCTGGCGCACTGGCGCCCGCTTGGCTCAGCCGGCGTCACCCTGGTCCTCCTAAGGTCGTGTGTGGCATAGGAGTCTCCGCTGCTCAGGAGGGGGCCTGGGGAGGCCTACCTCCCCACGGGTCTTGGCGCTACTTCCCTCGCGACCTTGGGGTCTCGCGAGGGCCTTGTGTCGAGCGAGGCCTAGCCGGGCCGTACTTGGTTATCGAGGTGGGCCACGCCTGGGGGCCGCAGGCAGGCAGGTCTGGGTACCCTGGTATCCAGAATGCCGACAGAACCCCCTCCGGTGGTTCTTGGCTCCAGTAATTTTTATTTATTGTAAAATAAATCTCCAAAGAGTTTTGTCCAGTTCAGAGAACTTTTATTTCTGCACAAAAACAACACCATGGTAGTTCTGCTAAAAACAACGTCAGTCCGGGTTAGTTTCATTCAAATCATGCAAATTAGAGTCCAAATCAAGAGCAAAAGCGTTAGGAAAAGTAGATACGACTGAGAAGTATGAACTTGCTATCTACAAAAAAAATCAATTACTCTGCTCGACTAATCTCTTATTTTTGACATATGCCGAAAAATCCAGTGATAAAACATATCACGGCTATGAGGAAGACATGGGTATCAAATACACGGGAACCGTATACACCGAGATGAGGGAGAGGATGAGAAAGAGCACACTTTTCCGCGCAAACAAAAATAGTAGAGGACACTAAGTACCTTGTGTACTACCACAACAAGGGTGACAATGATGAGGAAAGAAGGTTTGCCTGGTCAAAGCAGGAATTCCAGGTTGTAGCTGACCCAGTGAATAAAATATATGAGTGTGAATGCAAGCTTTGGACCCACACAGGTGAAAATGAAATAAATAATTAAACAGCTAAACTACTAAACTACTACTATGATATCACTATATACTACCTCATTGCTGGCTCACAAACAATGAATTGTGCATTTATCTCACTAGAGGTCTGTTTTGCCTTCACATCATGAACATTCTGGATTACCTGAGGGCTGACGAGTTTCCAGACAAATATATCCTAAAACGGTACACCAAGACTTCTAAATCGCAACCAACATTTGATACAAGGGACTATAACACAATAGCGTCCGATGGCAGCTCTAAAATCTCCAAGCAAGACATCCTGCTGCAGCTAAATTTGATGGTTAACAAGAAAGCAATCAGATGTGATCAACAATACGACAGAGCCTTCTATGTTCTCAAGAGGCTGGTAGAAGAACTTGACACCATACATTCAGCAAATCAAGGAGATGCCGACGAAAGAATGGTTGGAGAGGATGCTGAAATTGAAGATGATCTTGCTTATTATGAAGCTGAAATGCTCCAAACCGCTGCTCAAGCTGATCAATGCAAGGAGGGTGCAGATCATTCAATGCAACAGCAAAAACAACAACAGATGCAACAAGGGGTGATGAAGCCGCCGTTGTACTCTAAGACAAAGGGTAGGAAGAAACATTCTGCAGCAAAGAAAAGTGAACAGAGAGCTCAAATAAAGGCACCACCTGCAGATAGAGTGGTCAAGCTGGATGAGAATGGCGTGCCACTTGGACAAAGGCAATGCAGGGTATGCAAACAGGTTGCAGGACACAACAAACTGACTTGTAAAACACTTCTGGAAAGAAGACATACCGAGGAAGTCAAGCAACCCAAACCTCAGAAACATAACAAGGGACCACACCCAGAGAAAGCTAGCAGTAGGCGTTGTAGCATATGCAAGGAGTATGAACCACACAATGCAAGAACATGCCCGAGGCGCATAGAAGTAGCTGAAAAGAGGAGTCAAAAGCCAGAAAAGAAAGGGAAAACAAAACCTAGAGCCAACACAAAGAAAGTGGTGGAAGATGAAGATGAGCAAGACTTTGAAGACGAGGAAGAGGAAGAAGAAGAAGATGAAGACATCGTTGAAGAAGAGGAAGACGAAGAGGAAGAGGTACATGTCAAACATAAACCACAAGCAGCAAAGCCTAGGAGGAGCGTAAGGCTGATGAACAATTAGAGCAGGTCGATTAAAAAAAGCAAACTTATGTCGATTAAACAAAGCAAACTTATGTCATGTCAGTATCTATTATGTTATTCTACTATTGAAAAGAATTTTTGGAGAAGTTCAAACTAAGCAAACTGTCAAAGTTTTCAAAGTAATTATACTGTAGAAGTTCATGCAAGCTTATTGTGGAAGTTTTGGTATAACAAGTGAGGAGGTGCTGGTGCTGTATTTCATAAAACAGCAAGCAGGAATGAAGAATAAACTGTAGAAGTTCATGTAAGATTATTGTGGAATTTCCGGTATAACATGTCAGGAGGTGCTGGTGCTGTACTTCATAAAACAGCAAGCAGGAATAAGGAAATAATCTATAAAGTTCAAATAAGATTACTACAGAAGTTCTGGTATAATATGTCAGGAGGTGCTGGTGCTGTGTTACAAAAAAAAGAGAAAGCAGGAATAAAAGCAATAACTATGAAGTTCAAGTAAGCTTACTGTAGAAGTTCTGGCTAACAATCGAATAATCGATGTAGCAAAAAATATGCTTGACAAATAAGTATTGCCGTATAAACTAAGTTAGTAAGCCAAAGGCGACGCGTGCAGTTATGAAGTTCTACCTGGATAACCGGAGAAGTTCACATAGAATGCCGACAAAGATAAAGAAACACAAAGGAGTGTATGAGAATATTTTTACACGAAGTTAATTTAAAATTTATTCAGTTGAAAGAACTGCAAGAAAAAGACATATAGCTTCTATGCAAAAGGCTACATTTTGAATGAGTTGAAAAATAATAAATACATTTTACAACCAAAAATTCTCTCCATCTTAAACCAACAGTTCAGCTAGATCTCAAGTAGAAGTTCGAGTGCGTATGGTTGAGCAAAGCAAAACAACACTGGATTCTGTGGACAAAAAACTCTCTCCACATTAAACCAGCAGTTCAGCCAGAACACAGGCAGAAGTTCAAGTTCTTATGTTGGGCCAAAAGAAACCACACTGGATTACTGAAACCATGCAAATACATTGAAATTCACAAACCAAACAAATTTGATTCCAGATACATATGTCCTCAATAACATAAAAGCAGTGCTGCAGCTATAGATATAGAAGTTACTAAACCATTCTTACACATCTCACGCAACTAAATCGTTCCAATCATTATCAAACCAAATCTTTACGAAATCAAATCTACACTAAACCAATGTTTATACGCGCGGAATTCACAGGCCCAAGGACTGGATGTCATCTGGAAGCTCTCCACACACAATTTCATTCTTTGGGCTGAAGACTAGGGTGTGCATGTACTCGGCCTTCCAGTCATCTACAGCAGCCTCCAAACAAAAGAATGAAGAATCAAAAAAAGAGTAAAGGATAAGAGTAAGAACACAAACTAAATCACAACAAGAGCGTGCCAAGAATAACAAGTTAAGACATGAAAAGATGACGAGACAAAAATAAGTAGGAAACATACATCCAAATCACCAAAATCTTCGATAAGCTCACCGCCATCATTTGTAGAGCAGAACTTCACGCAGAAGAAACAACACTCATTAGCACCTTGCTTGGGAACTTCAACAAAAGTCGGCCTCTTTGCAATAGCCACCTAGTTTGGCTACTTGCTCGCTTTATACTTAGCCTTGCCGTGCAACTCCTCCAGCAACCCAACGAATCTTTTGAACTGCCAGACATGACACGAACACTAAAATAAAAAACATATTGAGCAAATAGCTAAGTTCAGGTACATATATTGAGTCTTGCATGAAACCCAACTAAAAGTTATCGGAAGTTCAACTATCAAATGATATTCAGTTGAAGCACACAACTTTGATGCAGTATTATCAGAAGTTCAACTATGATGGAGGTTCAATTATGAAAACTCACGATATTTGTGCAGTCTTCGTGGAAACGGGTTCGTGACTTGCCCTTCTTAGAGTAAGGAAGCGAGTCAAGGATGTCAATTCTCCCACGATATCTATTCGCCACGTACACCCTTTAGTGCGCTACTTTATCATTGGGCTTGAAAAATGGCATAAAAAGCTGCAAACATTACAAAAGACGGTGATAAAACTTTAAACCATAAGTAGTGAACAACACAAATGAACAATAACTTATTGGAAAACAGAGGAAAGGATATACATAATTTAAAAGCAATAGTTATAAAAACCTAACCAGCTTTGCATTAAGAAGGTCTTCTGCCTTACGGACAAACATGTGAAGCAGACCCGCTGATTTTTTTGCATCGAATTTTGGAATTGGTGAAGAGAACACATCATAATCCAGGCAGTACTGCATTACAAAACACACCATCAACAAAAGTTAAGGACATAAAAACACGACAAATAAAAATACCTCATAGTACCCCTTAACCAAAAACTAGCGCAAAATAGGGAGATAGGGTTACAAAAACAAAAATTTGTATGAAGTAAGGACTCAGAACAACCCTGTCAGCACAAGAGAAGATATCAGCGGTCTCCGGTGTATCCTTTGTAGGATCGCAAGTATGTCTAGAGGAGGGGGGGGGGGTGATTAGACTACTTGACCAAATAAAAGTTCTACCTTATCCCAATTTTAGTTGTGGGCAGATTTTAGCAATGGTAGCAAGTCAAGTACACCCTACACATGCATGTCTAAGAGTATAGCAGCAGAAAGTAAAGACAAGCACATGTAATAGAGGTAAGGGTTAGAAGATCAAATGCAATTGTAGACACGAAGATTTTTCCCATGGTTCCGATAGGTGGCGCTATCGTACATCCACGTTTATGGAGTCTTCAACCCACGAAGGGTAACGGTCGCGAGAGTCCACGGAGGGCTCGACCCATAAGGGTCCACGAAGTAGCAACCTTGACTATTCCATAACGGCTTCCGTCCACGAAGGACTAGCCTCACTATGGGTAGATCTTCACGAAGTAGGCGATCTCCTTGACCGTACAAACTTCTTGGTTCTACTCCACAACACGAAGTAGGAGGCTCCCAAGCAACACCTAACCAATCTAGGAGGCACCACCCCCCAAAAGGTAATAGGCTTGATAGTGATGATGAACTCCTTGCTCTTGTGCTTCAAGATGATAGACTCCTCAACACTCAATCACTCTCTCACATATTTGGCTTGGTAGAAGAGATTGATGGGGTGGAAAGCAACTTGGGGAGGCTAGAAATCAAGATCCATATGGTTGGAGTGGATGATCTTGATCTCAACACAAGGGTAGGTGGTTCTCTCTCAGAAATTTGGATATGGGAAGTGGGGAACTGTTCTGATTGCTTCTCTTGCGAGTGGGATGTGGTGGAGGGGTATATATAGGCATCTCCAAAAATCCAACCGTTACAACATTATTGGCCATCTCGGTGAAACCGAAGCAAAACTCGGTTCTACCGATATGTCAAAAATGTGGCAACTTTCGGAATCTCGGTGAGACCGATATAGAACTCTCGGTGGTACCGAAACTAGTGGCCGAGGGTTGTTCCCAAAACTCGGTGAGACTGAAACATAAACTCGGAATTTCTGATTCTATGAAAACAGTTAACCGAATCGTGGTCACCAAATCTCGGATGCACCGATGCTGTCTCGGTTGTACCGAAGAACTAGGGTTTGGCTAGGGTTCTGTCTTGGGTAGAAAATCGGTAGGGCCGAATGAAAAGTTGGTGGAACCGATTTTGTGAAGTTGGGTTAGACAGAGTATTTTGTGGGAGAGCTTGTGGGTGTTTTTGGTGGCTAGCACTTGTGCACGTGGAGCAATTTGTTCACCAACCATACCTTACCCTCTTTTAATAGTATTGGCTTTCCTATGGACTCAAAGTGATTTCTCACAAGGTAAAATGTAGAGTCTTCTAGCTTGAAGCTTTGCCAATCCATTCCTTGCATCTTGGGGTATCTCCTCACAACTTATAGACATCCCATCATTGGACTTATCCTGAAATATACTTAGTGGAAACATGAGTCCAATGACATATATGTTGTTATTAATTACCAAAACCACCAAGGGAGCAAATGTGCTTTCAATCTCCCCCTTTTTGGTATTTGATGACAACATATAGATCAAAGCTTCGACATATGATATAATCAATGAATATAATCGTCGCTTTGAGAAGTATGTGATAAGCAAGAGCTCCCCCTAAATTTGTGCACTATTTTGAATTTTCGTTTGAATGCAAATGCACAATCGATTAGGTTCATGGGGCACTCTTCCATGTCACATACAGCTTGGTGGTGTGCGAGAATAATATGAATGAATGACATAGCACAACACATCAAGCAAGAAGTGAATGATCATCTCATAAGCATCTCAAAAGATAAGACGTAGTAGCAACACATAAGAAGTGCATGATCAAACACCAACAAGTTTAACACAAACGAATCAACCAAAAGATTTTAAAGTTTTGGAGAGCGATAAAAAGCAACACTCTCTCTCTCTCTCGAAGCCCTATTGATCTATACAACTTCTCCCCCTTTGGCAACAAGTTACCAAAAAGTTCAAAGGTATATGACTAATCATCTCTCTGGGGCTGATCTCCTCCGGTTGTTGATGTAGGAGTCGAGAGAACCGCTTCTGCGAAGACTTCTGCCGATGTCATGGAAGGGGTTGGTGTAGTGATACGTCTCCAACGTATCTATAATTTTTGCTTGTTCCATGCTGTTATATTATCATTCTTGGATGTTTTACAATCATTTTATTACAACTTTATATCATTTTTTGGGACTAACCTATTAACATAGTGCCAAAGTGCCAGTTGTTGTTTTGCTTGTTTTTTACTTCGCAGGAAATCGGTACCATACAGAGATGAAACGCTGCGGGGATTTTTGTTGATTTTTTATAGACCAGAAGAAACCAGATGGGCCAAAGAACACCAGAAGAGGGGCCCCAAGGTGGCCAGCACCCACATGGGCACGCCAGAGGCCCCCTGGCACGACCTGGTGGGTGCTGGGCACCTCGGGCACCCCTCCACCGCCTCCGATGCCTATAAATTCCCAAATATTCGGAAACCCCCAAAAATAACCCTAGACTCTCTGCTCCGCCGCCGCAACTCTCTGTATCGATGAAAAACCAATCTGGAGACGTTCCAGTACCCTGCCGGAGAGGGGAATCCATCTCCGATGGCCATCTTCATCATCCCGGTGGAGGCCATGACGAGGAGGGAGTAGTCCACCCTTGGGACTGAGGGTATGTGTTGGAAATATGCCCTAGAGGCAATTAATAAAGTGTTTATTATCATATTTCTCCATTCATGATAATGGTTTATTATTCATGCTAGAATTGTATTGACCGGAAACTTAATACATGTGAGGATAATAGACAAATACTGAGTCCCTAGTAAGCCTCTACTAGACTAGCTCGTTGATCAAAAGATGGTCAAGATTTCCTGACCATGGACATGAGTTGTCATTTGATAACGGGATCACATCATTAGGAGAATGATGTGATGGACATGACCTAACCGTTAGCATAGCAAATGATCGTTCAGTTTATTGCTATTTCTTTCACTATGTCAAATACACGTTCCTCTGACCATGAGATCATGCAACTCCCGGATACCGTAGGAATACTTTGGGTGTATCAAACGTCACAACGTTACTGGGTGATTATAAAGGTGCACTACAGGTATCTCCGAAAGTGTTTGTTGAGTTGGCATGGATCGAGATTGGGATTTGTCACTCCGACTATCGGAGAGGTATCTCTGGGCCCTCTCGGTAATACAGAATCACAGAAGCCTTGCAAGCACCGTGACTAAAGAGTTAGTTGCAAGATGATGTATTACGGAACGAGTAAAGAGACTTGCCGGTAACGAGATTGAACTAGGTATTGGATACGGACGGTCGAATCTCGGGCAAGTAACATACCGGCGGACAAAGGGAACAACGTATGTTGACATATGAGGTTCACCGATAAAGATCTTCGTGGAATGTGTAGGAACCAATATGAGCATCCAGGCCCCGCTGTTGGTTATTGACCGGAGAGTCGTCTCGGTCATGTCTACATCATTCCCGAACCCGTAGGGTCCGCACACTTAAGGTTCGATGACGATTTAGTATTATATGAGTTATGTGATTGGTGGCCGAAGTTTGTTCGGAGTCCCGGATGAGATCACGGACATGACGAGGAGTCTCGAAATGGTCGAGAGGTAAAGATTCATATATTGGAAGGCTATATTCGGACGTCGGAAAGGTTCCGAGTGATTCGGGTATTTTTCGGAGTACCGGGGAGTTACGGGAATTCACCGGGAGAAGTAATGGGCCTTATTGGGTCATACGGGAAAAGGAGAGGCAGGCCACGTGAGGAGGCACGCGCCCCCCCTTGCCCAAACCGAATTGGACTAGGGGAGGGGGCGCAGCCCCCTCTTTCCTTTCCCTCTCCCTTCCCCCTTTCCTACTCCGTATGGGAGGTGGAATCCTACTAGGACTAAGGAGTCCTTGTAGGACTCCCCACACTTGGCGCACCCCTAGGGGGCCGGCCTCCTCCCTCTCCTCCTTTATATACAGGGGCAGGGGGCACCCCAAAGACACAACAATTGTCCCATAGCCGTGTGCGGTGCCCCGATCTCTGTTTTCCACCTCGGTCATATTTTCGGAGAGCTTAGGCGAAGCCCTGCCGGAATCACTTCACCGTCACCATCGCCACGCTGTCGTGCTGACGGAACTCATCTACTACCTCGACGTCTTGCTGGATCAAGAAGGCGAGGAACGTCACCGAGCTGCACGTGTGTAGAACTCGGAGGTGCCGTACGTTCGGTACTCGATCGGTGGAGCTCGAAGGATTGTTCGACTACATCAACCGCGTTGTGAGACGCTTCCGCTAACGGTCTATGAGGGTACGTAGACACACTCTCCCCTCTCGTAGCGATGCATCTCCATGGATAGATCTTGCGTGAGCGTAGGAATTTTTTTGAAATTTCATGCTCCGTTCCCAACAGTATGTACCAGTAGCTATGTGTTCAATCTCTCTCTCTCTCTCGTGTTCTTGAGATGTCACGATCTTGATGTATCACGGGCTTTGTTAATATAGTCGGATCATATGATGTGTTTCCCTCTCTATCTAGTTGTGATGAATTGAGTTTTCCCTTTGAGATTTCGTTACCGGATTGAATAGTTTTATGGATTTGAGAACGCTTGATATATGTCTTGCATGCGGATACCCGTGGTGACAATGGGGTGTTCTATTGATTCACTTGATATATGTTTTGGTACTCAACTTGCGGATTCCCGCGGTGACATTGGGGTAATCTATGCATAGGGGTTGATACACGTTCTTGTCCTAGATTGTCCGGTAGAAATCTTGGGGCACTCTTTGAGGTTCTTTGTGTTGGATTGAGTATTATGAATCTGAAATTGTTTGATGCGTATTGTATAATTAACTCATGGATACTTGTGGTGACATTGGAGTATCTAGGTGACATTAGAGTTGGTTATTGCGTATCATATGGTGTTATTCTAGTACAAACTCTTAGATAGATTGATCGGAAAGGATAACTTGGTTATATTACTACGAACTCTTGGATAGATCAATCGGAAAGGATAACTTGGTTATGTTAGTATGAACTCTTGGATAGATCGATCAGAAAGGATAACTTTAAGGTGGTTTCGTACCCTACAAACAATTTCTTCTTATGTTCTCCGCTAGAAAAGAACTTTGGAGTGATTCTTCGTTGCACGTTGAGGGATGGTTATGTGATCCAATTATATTAGCATTGTTGAGATATTGCACTAGCAAAAGTACGGACCCTAGGCCTTGTTTTCAAGCATTGCAATACCGTTTGTGCCCACTTCTGTTACTTGCTACCTTGCTGTTTTTGTATTTTCAGATTGCAAAAACCTATATCTACCATCCATATTGCACTTGTATCACCATCTCTTCGCCGAACTAGTGCACCTATACAATTTGCCATTGTATTGGGTGTGTTGGGGAGACAAGAGATTTCTTGTATTTGATTGCAGGGTTGTTTGAGAGAGACCATCTTCATCCTACACCTCCCACGGATTGATAAACCTTAGGTCATCCACTTGAGGGAAAATTGCTACTCTCCTACAAAACTCTGCGCTTGGAGGCCCAACAAAGTCTACAAGAATAAAGTTGTGTAGTAGACATCATGTAGACACTGGAGGTGCTGATGGAGCTGGTGGGACTGAAGGAGCTGCAGCAGGAGCTGATGTAGATGGTCTCATCTCAGAAGCTGGCATTGACATAGATCTGGCTTGTGTCTTGAATTGAGTGCTGGGCCTGAGAGGCTGACTATCATCATCATCCTCTGAGGTGTGGGGAAGGGGTACTGAGTCCACCTCCTTCTTGAGCTCATCAACTGTCTTTGTCAGCCCATCCACCTTGTTGTTCAGAGAGTGAAACTTGTCTTCAACAATCCTTTCCAGGCTCTTTTGGTTCTTGAGAATCTCCGTGATGTCATTTTGCATGCCTTGGATAGAGCTAAGAATGAGATCCATCCGCTCATTCCTTGTCCTTGGCACTGGAGCACTAGTGGCTCTGGCTGCCTCACCTGCTGCTTGTGCAGTAGATGAAGTGGGATGATTTGGGTCCATCACCACAACATTGTCCTCAAACTCAGGCTGGAGAAGCATGTGGGGTCTATCAAGAGCATGCACATTCTTTTCAAGCTTGGAGTTGATAAGCATCTGAATGTTTGGAGCATATCCACATGACCTCTTTTGGTCAACAACTGTCCTCTTCACAGTCTCTACAATCAAATCCATGACCCTGAATCTAGTGTGAAGGTCAATGTGATGCAGCATGTTGATGGAGAGTCCTCTGATCATCTTCTCATCTCCTGACTTAGGCATCAAAGTGTACCTCAAAATGGTGTTGGAGGTTGGCAAGCCTACCTGCTGATAGTACACTAAGCCAAGCTTATGTGAATGCACATAGTCAGCAGGGATCTCCTTGTACATATTAGCCAGGGAATTATGACTCATCTTGGCCTCTGAGTACACATCCAAGTCACCATCCTGTACTTGTGGAGCTCCTAAGATGGTAGCCCACTCTTCCACTGAAGATTCATATCTGGTGCCCTCAGTCATCCACACTATCCTGCCATCTGGATATAAGTGTGCAGTGGAATAGAACTGCATGATCATCTCATCATTCCAGGGGGTCATCTCCCTACCAACAAAAGCATCAATACCAACAACCTTGAAGTTATCTAGAACATGGGGAAAGTAGTCCTCATTTTCCTTAATGTAGCCCCAGTCTACATATCTCATGTCACTGACAGCTGGGCTCTTATCAAGCAGAACAGTCTCATAGAAATCCTGCTGCTCCTTGGTGTGGAATCTGTAGTCAACAACAGTCTTTCTCCTCTGAGAATAAGGATCTATGGATCTCCATTCTCTTAGCCCTGAATCCTTCCTCTTCTTCATATCCTCAGCAAGTGGATAGTTGTCATTGTGTTGTGGGAGGTGAGGTCTAAGCTTCCTCAAAACTGTTATTTCTTCATCTTCAGCAGTAGCTCTGGAGGAGGATCCCTTGTTCTTGGCTACAGCTGGAACATCCTTAGTAGTCCTCTTGGACTTAGGAGCTGTGGTCTTCTTGGGAGGAGGAGCTGCCTTGCTTTTGGAAGGGGCCTGAGAAGTCATGGCATTAACAAGCAGCTTCTTCTTCTTCTTAGGAGGAGCCTGGGCAGCTGGCTCTTCCTCTCCCTCAGCATCTGTTGGATCTTCATACATGGAAGTTGGTCTTCCAAAACATGAACTATCCTCTTCCTGCTTCTCTTCTTGTCAGCAGGATTCTTGGGCATAGAGCTTCTGGCTGGCTCTATAGACATGGAAGCCCTAGTACTCTCTGGTGCTTTCATTGCCTCTGTGCTGGCATACTCCATCCTGACAGGTCTTCTAGATGGAGTTGCCTCAGATGCAGCTTTCTTGGCAGCTCTGTCTGCTTTTTCCTGCCTTTGCTTGGCAAGGATCTCCTCTGGCACAAAATCAGAGTCCTCTTGATCTGAATTTAACTTTCTCCTGGCTCTAGTTACAGCCTTGGGCAAACCATGGGATCTAGGTGTGCCTGGATCTTCTGAAGAAGATGAGCTGGCCTCAGGACTAGTGCCTGGTTCTGCATCAACGCTGAGCTCTCTGGAGTCATTCTGACTATCACACTACTACAGAATGGTCCAAAGACGACACATCAATCAGAGACCCTTCGATGAAACTGTGTGCGATGCATGAATCGCAAACGATATAGTTCAAGCTCCGTCACTAATGGCACGGACTGTGTGCGAAGGTGGATCCATCAAATACGATTCAGAAAGTAGTTGCGTGTGTGATCTACGGCAGACAGTTTGTTCCTATGAACCATTTGTGATTAGCGAAGATAACAGAAACGGTTAGCAAAACTACATACGTGTGCGAAGTACGGCATACAGTTCACTCGGATAAACTGTGTGCGCTGATACAGCAGAACACAAACAATTCGGCATAACAAGATGTGTGTGATATATAGCAAACATGTGAGTAATGAGAATAGTGTGTGAACACCAGAAATAACACAGACGATTGGTGCTAATAACCTGTGTGTGTTGTGGGAAAACGTTTGCTGGTATACAATTGTCAGCGATTGATGAAATCATCACCGACGAGTTTTGTAGTTTAGTCCATGTGTACTGTGATTTGCTCTCTCTGCACAACATCGATGATATGCCTACAGAACAACAACATATATGTACTTATAAGAACATGATTGCATAAACAAAAAAGAACACAATGTAATTTCAAATATTGTATCACAAATACCAGCAATATTACAAGGTTTGAAATTCCAGTATAACAAGGCCCAAATTCAAAGATTACAAGGTACACACTGACATTAGAAATCAAATCCAATCTTCAGGATCCATGGGATGAAATATTTCTGCGAATGGATCATCCACCGAGAAGTCATATATCGGCTCGATAGAATCGCTTCCGAATAATCTGTCATATGAACTTCCAAAGTGAAAATCAGCTTCTGCAGAGCATTTTCCATTTCGCTGTAGATGCCCCCGCTGGTCAGTAAACCATCCATTGTGGCGCACTAAACATAGTGCAAACCTCATTACCTTGAGCACCGTTGCTTTCTGAACAAAGAAACTGGCAAATTGAATCTCTGGATTGGTGCCTCGGTACTCGTTCAAAGTAATTTCCGTGAGATATTCAGGGCATTCGATGTGATTGTTATATTGCGCCACCTTTTCCACTCCAAGTCTCACTTGTATCTACAAACGAACACAACATATCAGTGCTTAGATGCAGTATTGAACACTACGGGCCTCTTTGATTTGCATGATTTATAAAATACACTAATAGATTGACATGCCATCTTCTATCGTTCATGATTAACATCTCAAAAAAAATGTATAGTACATTTGTCATTGTAATCATGGGTAAAAGTACCAACAAATTGAACTCCGTTCTGGTTAACAATTAACAGGAAAGGAACATCACCTCGACGTATTACTTCTCCGTGCACGGAAAGCATATAAGGAACTTAACAACTTCATCCAGATTGGGGCCGATAGATTGTAGTGCCAAGATCTTCACTGTGCGCAAAGACAATGAGAGGCTTGTGGGAATCATTTTCTGGATGACAGCCGAACATAGATCAACAAAAACTAGATAAAATGTGATGTACAATACTAAGAATGAGAAGAAGATTTCTGTACCTGAACGGGTATGGATCCAGCTGTAACAAGTTCAGAGAATTCAGCACTCGAATAGCCCAACACTGTCAATTTCGGTGCGTCAATGACCCTGATTCTTGTTCGACCTTCTTTATCAAGTACAAACAATCTCTCCAGGAAAGGCGCATTTTCAATGACCATATCATGAAACTCCCCAACTGACAGTGTGTTGCGGCACCAGCCATGCACATAAATCGTACGGAGATTCATCGTAGCTATGTGGAGGTTACTGAACCCAAACATCACCTGAAGACGAAGGTACTCGAGCGTTGTACAGCCGCCGAGCAGGCGCTCCAAATCCGACTTCAAGATGCTGACGCCAATGAGCTCGAGGTGCTTCAGTTTAGGGAGATGAAGAGTGTGCGTGGCATTAATCTTAGGGAAAAGACACCGCATGAACATAGCGCGGCACAGCGTGGGTGCAAGGCGAAGGACGGACGGAGGCAGCAAGCGCCCATGTCCAGCATCAAAGTTGAGCTCCTCAAGCTGATCTAGGGCGGGGGATAAGAACCACTCGTGAAACTTGGGTTCGGCCTTGCAGTTTGAGCGAAAAGTGCCGATGGAAAGGCGTCTGACTGGCCCAGTGTGCGTGGCGAGGATATGGGACAATGCATCCAAGCGTTTGCGATCCCCGCTGCAGAGCTCGTCGTCGTCGAGGAGGTCAAGGGGGGTGGAGTTCCATAGGGGGTGCCACCGCCTGGAGAAGATGGTGTTTTGCACGACAGATTTGATGGGGAGGAGGGACATGATGGTTACCAACATCTCATCGGGGATGCTGCTGATTAAGTCCACGCTCGCCGGAGGCTCGTGTGGTTCAGCCTCGACCCGCCCCCGCTTGTTGGCCGCCTCGTCGTCCATCAAAAAAGGAGATGATCCTCGGCGGCAGCCCTTATAGATAAGACCGGAGGAGAAGGTGTAGCACTAATGGAGAACTTGGGAGAGAATAGGGCTGTGTGCGTGGTGGTCCGAGGTCAAAGGGCTTGATTCCCAGTGAGCCAGCTGCACCTACGCGGCGGACTGCTCGCACACATCCCTTTGAGCCTGCGCGACGGACTCCTCGCACGCGTCCCATCTAATCAAAACTTTGGCCCACGTACGCCATCCCAAAAGGTTTCTATAAACCATAAAGCATTCCGTGCTTGGGAACTAAAACCATCAATAAATATTGAGCTTGTTTCCTTTCACATTCCAAATTACCACGCGCTAATTTTTTCCGCAAATCAGTTCACACCTACAAAACCTAAACGTGTTCCCACTTAGCAGCTGTTTACTTTAGTAGGCTATAAAAACACAAACACATACTCAAAAATTACCGCACATTCCTCACCCCCGCCACCAAAAAAAGGGGCCTTTCTTTGTGAGTCCTTCATTCCGTCTGTCATGGCCGGTAGGAGGGGGGTTCTGGGTCGACTTCGAGATATAACTAGGGAAGAACGAGCAAGGCCGCGGAAGCAACCGAGAGGTCCCACCGCCGCGCCGCGGAATCGCCAGAGAGCTCCAGCCAATCTGCTTTGGCCGCAACAGAGATGTCCGGTGGCGCCGCGGAAGCCCGGGAGGATCTTTCGCGGAGAGGCGACAACTCTCACAATCACAAGCGCATTCGCCTCGGAGGCGAACTGGACGAGTTGGCAGTCGTGGATTCCTCAGCCAGCGACGACATGCGCGCTGAGCTCGCTAGGAAGGACGCGATGATCGATGACTTGGTGAAGCTGCTGGAGAAGAGCGACGCCTCCGTTGACATGGCGACCGGCCTCGTGGACAAACTTATGGAGGAGAACGACGCCTGGAAGAAACTGCTCGAGAAGAAACGTGCCTCGGAGGGGAGGCTGAAAGAACTTGCCGAGGAACTTCTGGAAGACTTGGCGAAGCTCTACATCGAGCGCGGGGGGCTGCTGAAGGAATCCGTGGAGCGTGTGAAGGAACTTCATGCGTACGCGACGCAGAGCATCGACGCTCTCGAGCAAAGAGCCCGCGCCATGGCCGCAATGCGGAAGATGTTGGATGAGAGGAGAGAGGAGATGGAGGTCGTGGAGGCGATGAAGAAGGAGATTGAGGAACTCCGTGCCCAAGCAATCCATGAATAATTAGATAGCAGCGGGCCAGATCGTTTTCTTTGTCTTCCTTCTTCAACCTCTCCCTTCTTCTTTTGCCACTGTGTCTTAGGGGAGTTGCCGCTTGTGGCATTTTTTATTATCATGTATATGTAAGAGAATTATTATCCTTTGCCGGCGCGAATTTGTTGTTATATTATTTCGTTCGTTTGTACTGTTATCACAAAACGTCAAAGTTCTCGGTGAGGCACGAACAAAACAGTGATCACAAGCAAACTAGTCCTCTGTCCAGGCGCATTAACCACATGATAAATAGCGGGTCGGACGCCATTAATTCAGAAGTTGGGAGCGAGGCGAGCGGGGGGGGGGGGGGTGGAGGTCAAAGTATCGCTTCCCGATGAGCATGCGCAGTAGACTCTCACGCGTCCCGCCGAGCATGCATGGCGGACAGCTCTCACGCATCCTGTCAAGCCTGCGCGGCGGACAGCTCGCACGCGTCCCGTCGAGCCTGCGCGGCGGAAAGCTCGCATGTGTCCTGTCATCAACCTGCAGCTACACGCACGGCACCCCCATATCAAGTACTCCCTCCGTTTTTTTAGTTAGCACATAAAATTTGGTCAAATTCAAAATTTGTAAAGTTTGAATAGCTTTATAGGAAAAATATATAAATATTTATAATTTAAAATTAATATTATTAGATGCATCGTCAAATTAACTTTCATACTATATAACCTAAGCATTGTAGATGTTGATATGTTTTTTGTATAAATTTAGTCAAACTATGTTTAGCTTGACTTTGACCAAATCTTATATGCGAAGTAAAAAAGAAACGAAGGGTGTAAAAAAAAATTGGACGCGTGGCACCAAATGATTGTCATACAAGTTTTGTATTTACGGGAATTCAATAAACCAATATTATCATACAAGTTCCGAATTTATGGGGATTTAAAAGCAATGTTTCTCAATGTTTGCATCCTATTCACGATGCCGAGATGTTTTTAATCATTGCATGGGACCTAAACAGGGGCCCAAGGACATATAAATGATTTTGTAACCCATTTGGGTGCCCTGGAGCATGTGCTTGTAGTTCAAATTTGAATTATGCACATTAAGTGGGTATAGAAAAGCTCAATTAATGTATAAAGGGTCCCAAACGAGCCGTGAATAATTCCACATTTTAGCATTGCACTTGTATTAGTCTGTGTTGCATGTAGAAAAAATATATATGTGTAAGAAGAGACATCGACTGACGTTCCCTCCACAGAGGTGACACATGTTCCGTATCGAAAGAACGATGGTTCTTGAGAGAAGTTTTGGTGTGCAAGAGACTTGTCCCAAATTGGACAAAAAATTATCATGTTGTATAAGTGCCGTGTCATGACACCAGGGTAAGTTTCAAGAATTTCAGACGAGGTTTGGATTTATGATGATTTAAAAACCAAGTTTCTCAATGTTTTTGGCCTTGACTCTGAGATGTTTGTAATCCATTCACGTTCATGGATAGGAACCAAAGGACACAAATATCTTTTTTCAACCCATTTTGGTGACACGAAGCATGTTCTTTTAGTTCAAATCTGAATTATGCACATTAAATGTCTAGAAACTTAATTAGTGTAGTATACAAAACAACTTAACGAACCATGAATAGTTTAAAGCAGTTCTATACGCCCGTCTGAAGCTTGTGCGTGTGTAAGCATGGTGTGCGCGTGTCGTGCTAGCTCGAGCTTCCTTCTTTCATAAGTTATCGAATTTGTATTAAAATGATGTTCTATCCAACACGCTTCGCCCACCACTCCCCCAATCGGTCTCCTGCCACTCCCCCAATCGGTTTCCCACCGAAGCACCGGCCCCGTCATCAACCTTCTGGACGAGGCGGACGAGACGGAGCAGGCTGGAGAGCACGCAAAAGCGGCATCGCGCCATCGAGCATGAGCGAGACGTCATCATCAGCCCCCATGCCACCATCGCGCACGGTTTCTAGTACCACCAGAAACGTCTGCGATACGTATCTGGTCCCACCAGGTGCCCATCGGGGCACGCCTTGTAAATGAAAGGAGGCAACTCTCACCAGCAAGGTGCAGCTTCCCAGCCTGTAACCCAGTCAAACCGAACTCGGAAGTTAAGCGTGCTTTCGGTGGAGTAGTCCCAGATGGGTGACCGGTTGGGAAGTTTCTAGATTTCAAGGTTCATTTAGGCGGTGTGATACGATCACTATAGGCATAAATAAAATGCCTGTAGTGATATGTCATTCCGGCTAAATAAATCTTTAGATCCTTGTTTTGAAACTATCCATGATTTTCTTTTGTTGTTTTGAAAATGTCAAGGATCGATGACGTATTTGTCTGTGTATTTGTGAACCAATGCGTGTGTGTGGACCATGTGCCTACATTGTGCGGTTTCCGATGACAAACCTATCGTTGGGCCCTTAGGGTCTGTCATGCCTTTTACTGACAACGCTGGAAGGCCAGTTCCTTGTTTTGAAAATATCCATGATTTTCTTTTGTTGTTTTGAAAATGTCAAGGATCGATGACGTGTGTGTGTGTGTGTGTGTGTGTGTGTGTGTGTGTGTGTGAACCAATGCCTGTGTGTGTGTGTGTGTGTGTGAACCAATGCCTGTGTGTGTGTGTGTGTGTGTGTGTGTGAACCAATGCCTGTGTGAGGACCATGTGCCTACATTGTGCGGTTTCCGATGACAAACCTATCGGTGGGCCCTTAGGGTATGTCATGCCTTTTACTGACAACGCTGGAAGGCCAAGGATGGGTGACGATGTGTGTGTGTGCCCGTGTGTTTGCGCGCGCATGTGTGTGTCTGAACCAATGCCTGTGTGGGGACCATGTGCCTACATTGTGTGGTTTCCGACGACAAACCTATCAGTGGGCCCTTAGGGTCTGTCATGCCTTTTATTGACAACGCTGGAAGGCCAAGGATGGGTGACGATGTGTGTGTGTGCGTGTGTGTGTGTGTGTGTGTGTGTGTGTGTGTGTGTGTGTGTGAACCCATGCGTGTGTGTGGACCATGTGCCTACATTGTGCGGTTTTCGACGACAAACATATCGGTGGGCCCTTAGGGTCTGTCCTGCCTTTTACTAACAACGCTGGAAGGCCAAGGATGGGTGACGATGTGTGTGTGCCCGTGTGTTTGTCTGTGTGTGTGTGTGTGTGTGCACGCGTGCGCGCGCGTGTGCGTGTATGTGTGTGTGTGTGAACCCATGCATGTGTGTGGACCATGTGCCTACATTGTGCGGTTTCCGACGACAAACATATTGGTGGGCCCTTAGGGTCTGTCATGCCTTTTACTGACAACGCTGGAAGGCCTAGAATGGGTGACGATGTGTGTGTGCCCGTGTGTGTGTGTGTGTGTGTACCCATGCCTGTGTGTGGATTATGTGCCTACATTGTGCGGTTTCCGACGACAAACCTATCGGTGGGGCCCTTAGGGTCTGTCATGCCTTTTACTGAACGCTTGAAGGCCAAGGATGGGTGACGGTGTGTGTGTGCGTGTGCGCGCGCGCGCCCGCGTGTGTGTGTGCGCGTGCGTGCCCGCGTGTGTGTGTGCACATGTGTGCATGCGTGCGTGCATGTGTGTGTGCGTGCGTGCGTGTGTGTGCGTGTGTGTGTGCATGTGTGTGTGTGTGTGTGTGTGTGTGTGTGGACCATGCATCCATTGTGCGGTTTTCGACGACATGCTTATATATGGATGGGTCGCTATATATCATCCATTTGACTGACAGCGCTCCAACGTCACCCTGCTACGTGTCATGTGTGTGTGGGGGGGGAGGGGAACAATATATATACGTCCATCATAAACATTTGTTGCTGTTGTAAAAATGCCACAATCAATAACAAGAAAAACATGGCAAAGCTTATAACATGGGATGTGCCAGATTTGGCATATGCCTAAACTGGCTTAAAAATGACAATAAAAGAAGGAAACAAAAAAAACAGGGGGACGCTGGGGGTCGAACCCAAGACCTCTGGGTGGTGGCGCAACAAGTTACCAGCCGGCCTAGTAGTGTTAATGACAAGAGATCAAACCGGCCTTAAATGAGCTATGTGCGCAGCGAAACTAGCAGGTAAAACTGAATAAAAACAAAGTAACAAAAAGGGGTGCCTGGGAATTGATCCCTGGACATATGTTGCTGTTGTAAAAATGCCACAATCAAGAAAAACATGCCAAAACTTATAACATGGGATATGCCAGATTTGGCATATGCCTAAACTGGCTTAAAAATGACAATAAAAGAAGGAAACCAAAAAAACGGGGGGACGCTGGGGGTCTAGCCCAAGACCTCTGGGTGGTGGCGCAACAAGTTACCAGCCGGCCTAGTAGTGTTCATGACAAGAGATCACACCGGCCTTAAATGAGCTATGTGCGCGACGAAACTAGCAGGTAAAACTGAATAAAAACAAAGTAACAAAAAGGGGTGCCTGGGAATTGATCCCTGGACCTCCCGCGTTGCGGATGGCTCTGCTAACCAGCTTGGCTGGATGTGTCCGTGTGCAAAATGTGGAAGCTAGGGCCAGTTAACCAACGACTGAAAGGGGTGAGCTTTGCAGCCATGGATCACGGCGAAGCTGGGTGTGGCACCGGCAGCAAAACGACGGCAACAGCCACTGCAGAGTACCAGCGGGGCTGCGGAAAGGATAGGGGAGCTGCTACTGGGCGCGCATGTGCAAGCCAGCGCGCATGCGTGGGTGAGTGCACACGATATCTCCGAGCTTGCGACCATGGCAGCGAGCACACGAGGCATGGGAACGGCTTGGCGGGCACGGGGCGAGATGCGGGCAAGTTGCAGGCATTTGGGCATGGAGCAGGAGCAAATGCATGAGGGACAATGGCATGACGCGCATGAAGCAAGAATAAAATGCATAAAAATAGTACGCATAGACTGCAACTATGGCCAGAGCACGGAGGACACAGACTTGGCACAAAGATATATACGCGTACGGGAAACTAGAGCGCGAGGGATATGGTAGAGAGGGAGAGGGGTATACCTAGGACATGAAGAGGAAGCTCTGGGGACGACGACGACGAGTCGACGAATGCGGCGAGCTTCGGGACAGAGGCAACGCAGGGGAAGAAGATGCTCGGGACGTCGCGACCTGGGCCTTGGCGTTCTCCTGGACGTCAAGGAAGGAGAGGGCGCGTCGGGAAATGCTTCCCGCGGCACCAGAGCGTCGGAGGCAAGGTGAGAGGTCACCCCGAGGTGGAGCTCGTGCTCAACCGGAGCATGGCGGAAATGGCTATGGCATGGGCTTGGGAGGAGGCTTACCTGCGGCGGCGGGGGAAGGAGAAGGTGGAAATGGAGCGAGGGATGTCGGGGCTAGGGCTAGGAAATGCTATGTAGACGGCTAGGGGCTACTCCGGCAGTAAAATCAACAGGGATATCGATGTGGAGCCTCTGGATGTTGTGCCGTATAGAGGTAGGAGATGAACTTGTAGCTTGGGCTGGTGGCTGCTCTGAGATGGGCTAGGTGGGCTGCGGGAACAGGGAGCAGGAGGCCCAGGTGGGCACTGCACATCCTCTCCCCCTCTCGTCTTTGACATTAAATAAAACAACAACCACAAAACAAATTGTGCAGAGAATTTTACAAGGAATTTGAGATAAATTCAAATTGTTTTGGAAAGCTAGAAATACTCCCAATTTAATAAAATTAGTTTTGGGAATTTATAAGACAAAATTAAAGGCCCTTTTTTTACCATTTGCTACTGTTTGCTATTATAAAAGGGAGAGAGCGGAGCACATCGCTAAGAATGATTTTTAACATAACACACAGAATATTAGACAACTCCACAACATTTTTATAACAATGACTTTAGGGCAAGGAAATACCCCACATTACACACTTTGAATAAAGGATAGATGGGGAAATAGTTGAAAAGAATTTGTAGGAAGGTCTTTCTACACAAGAAGTGTCACTTGGTTGCAAGCACACAATCACCACCACGACACACACACTCAACATATCACATGATGCAAAACTAATGGAATGATGACATGATGCCATGATGTAAAATGAAAGACATGAAGCAAAACTTTATTAACTCCAACCATATGATGGCATAACATGGAAGGTTCATACATGGAAATATTACAAGGATTTGGAATGGTGCTCTTGGGATGTTACAACTCTCCCCCACTACAAGAGGATCTCGTCCCGAGATCTAGGAACAGAAGAATTCGGGATATTCAGAATGGAGAAGGTCCTCGCGTTCCCAAGTGGCTTCTTTGTCGGAGTGATGTGACCACTTCACCTTTAGAAACTTGATAGACTTGTTGCCAGTCTTGCGCTCAGTCTCTTCAAGGATGGCAACTGGATGCTCATGATAGGATAGGTCTGCTTGGAGATCAATGTCTTGGAAATCAACGGTGCGCTCAGGAGTCTTAAAACATTTGCGGAGCTGAGAGACATGAAAGACATCATGCAAATTTGAGAAATTGGAAGGAAGCTCAAGTTGGTAGGCAAGATCGCCTCTCTTGCTCACAATCTTGAAAGGACCCACAAAGCGAGGAGCAAGCTTTCCTTTGATGCCAAAGCGCTGAGTGCTCTTCATGGGAGACACTCGGAGATAGACAAAGTCATCGATCTGAAAGGCCATGTCATGATGCATGCTATCATAATAGCTGTTCTGGCGGGATTGAGCGGCTTTGAGATTTTCACGAATGACAAGACACATATCTTCCGCTTCAGTGATCATGTCATTGCCAAGGATTTGACGCTCGCCGGTTTCAGACCAATTGAGTGGGGTGCGGCATTTCCTGCCATAGAGAATCTCGAATGGGGCCTTGCCCGAACTTGCTTGGAAACTATTTTTGTATGAGAACTCGGCAAACGGGAGGCAATCTTCCCACTTCATGCCAAAAGAAATCACACAAGCTCAGAGCATATCTTCAAGGATTTGATTGACTCTCTCAGCTTGACCACTAGTCTGAGGATGGAAAACTATGCTGAAACGGATCTTCGTACCCATCGCAGACTGGAAGGAATCCCAGAACTTGGAAGTGAAGATGCTTCCACGATCTGAAGATATAAGCTGAGGAATACCGTGCAAATAAACTATCCTTGATGTGTACAGCTCTACCAGCTGAGATGCCATGATAGATTCTTTGACCGGAAGGAAGTGGGCAACTTTGGTGAGCTTGCCGATGACCACAAAGATGTCATCATTACCTCTCTTGGACTTAGGAAACCCAGTGACGAAATCCATCTCAATGTGATCGAATTTCCACTCTGGGATAGGCAAAGGCTGAAGAAGACCTGCTGGACGTTAATGTTCCGCCTTCACTCTGCGGCACACATCACAGTCATTCACAAACTGAGTAATCTCACGCTTCATGCGTGTCCACCCAAAGGTTTGCTTGAGATCCTGATACATCTTGGAACCGCCTGGATGAATAGAGAGGAGGGAATTGTGCGCTTCGTCCATGACAACTTTCCTGAGCTCTCCTTTTGGGACCACCAGACGGTCCTCGAAGAACAAGGTGTCTTTGTCATCAACATGGAAGCACTTATACTTTGGAATGCTCTTTGCCACGCCTATCTTCACCTTCTTCACCATAGCATCAAGAAGCTGAGCTTGGCGAATTTGATCTTCCAAAGTCGGAGAGACTTGAAGGTTGGCAAGAAACCCTTTAGGAACCACTTGGAGATTGAGCTTGCGGAGAGCTTCACAAAGCTCAGGTTGGAGCGGCTTGAGAATAAGACTGTTGCAGTATGTCTTTCTGCTCAACGCGTCTGCAATCACATTTGCTTTGCCTGGAGTATACTCAATGCTCGGAATGTACTCCTGGATCATTTCCACCCAACGTGTTTGCCGGAGATTGAGATTTGGATGAGTGAAAATGTACTTTAAGCTCTTGTGGCCAGTGAACACTTCAACTGGCCTCCCAACAAGAGGTGTCTCCAGGTCATCAGAGCATGAACAACTGCCACCAACTCTAGATTGTGAGTGGGGTAGTTCTTCTCACTAGGCTTCAACTGACGGGAGGTGTAGGCCACCACCTTTCTATCTTGCATGAGAACACCACCAAGACCTTGGAGGGAAGAATCACAGAACACTTGGAAAGGTTTGGATTCATCAGGAGGAGAGAGAACTGGAGCCGAAGTTAGCTTTTCCTTGAGTGTATTGAACGCCACATCACACTCAGGAGTCCACACATATTTGACATTCTTCTGGAGGAGATTAGACAAAGGCTTACAATTTTTGAGAAGTTCTCCACGAATCTTATGCAGTAAATTGCAAGCCCGAGGAAGCTTCGAAGCTGCTTGACATTCTGAGGAGGCTCCCACTTCACGATAGCCTCAACTTTCTCCGGATCCACCTTGATGCCCTCAACAGAGATGACATGCCCAAGGTACACCACTTCATTGAGCCAAAACTCACACTTGGAGAACTTTGCATAGAATCTATGCTCTCTTAGCTTGTCAAGCACAAGCCGAAGATGCTCTGCATGTTCTTCTTCGGTTTCAGAGAAGACTAGAATGTCATCCAAATACACCAAGACGAACTCATTCTTGAAGGGAGAGAAGATGAAGTTCATCATGCGGGAGAATGTCGGAGGTGCATTTGCGAGGCCAAAGGACATGACGGTGTACTCATAAGAGCCAAAACTCGTCCTGAAAGTAGTCCTTGGAATATCTTCTTCACGAATACGAATCTGGTGATAGCCCATCCGAAGATCTAACTTCGAGAAAAACTTGGCCCGTTTCAATTGCTCAAATAACTCATTGATGTCGGGAAGTGGGTACTTGTTCCTAATTGTATTCTTATTCAATGGGCGGTAATCAACACAAAGTCGTTCCGTGCCATCCTTCTTCTTGACAAAAAGAACACCACTACCCCAAGGTGAAGAACTTGGTCTGATCAAACCCAAACGTTCTTGTTCATCTAGTTGCTTCTTCAATTCTTTCAGCTCTTCGGGGCCAAGCTTATAAGGACGCTTGCATACCGGTTCCGTTCCAGCCTTGAGTTCAATCTGAAACTCTACTAGCCGGTGAGGAGGCATTCCTGGCAATTTTTCCAGAAAGACATCTTCATACACACAAATGACGGGGATCTGAGATATGGCTGAGATTTCACCCTTCTGATTGAGAGAAAAGAGCCGAATAGTATCATCACGAGCAGCGAAAATGATCACATCTTCGGAAGAATGAGTCAATTGGACTTCTTTGGCTGCACAATCGACATAGGCCTTGTTCATCCCAAGAAAATCCATGCCAAGAATTAGATCAATATCGGAATTGCCGAGAACAATTGGAGAGGCTTGATAGAAACATCCGGAACCACCTTGTTAGCACTCATGAGAGTGCCGGGTGAAACAACACGCAATGACTTGCTCAAATATACATAATTGAAGTCATGCTTGCAGAAGAATGTTCTTGACATGAAGGAATGTGATGCACCAGTATCAAACAAAACTTTTGCAGGAATAGAATTAACCAAGAGGTTACCCATATTCACTTGAGGAGACTCCTCTGCTTGAGCTGCATTGACCATATTGACTTTGGCTGACTTTGGATTGTGCTTCACCATTGCATTTTCTGGAAGCCTGACTAGAGGAGGAGGCGGAAGACGTCGCTGGTTGGTGCACTTGTTGGAGTAGTGGCCCTTCTGACCACACCTGTGACACGTAACCTTTGAGAGCGGACGGAAGTTGCCTGGAGGAGGAGCATTTGCTGACTTGGGAGCCCGAGGCCTCCGCTGGAATCCTGGGTTGGGTGGATGGGAAGAACCACAACCACTGCTCCGGTTCTAATGCTGAGGAGGACGAAACGGAGGAGGCTGAGGAACCCAATACTTCTGCTGCTTAGGAACAATCTGAGAGGAGGACGAAGAAGGATGAGAGTCCCTAAACCGCTTCTTGGAATTCTCGACCTTGAAGAGAGCTGCTTCATACTTTAGAGCCAAGTTATAGAACTGATCAAACTCAAGGGCTCGTGAAGGACGAGAGCAAGCTGAAGATCTTCCCTGAGGCCACCTCTGAACTGATAAATCTTGCACTTGTCATTGGGCACATCCTGCTTGGCATAACGAGCAAGATTCTGGAACTCGATGTTATACTGATAGACAGACGAGTTTCCTTGCTTGAGGTTCCTGAACTTCTAACGCATACCCTCAACAACACTCGTCGGGATATGATGAGCTCTGAAGTCACGACAGAAGTCATCCCAGCTGATCACACGGTCACCCCTGGAATCCTTGTACTGCTTCCACCACTCTGCTGCCTGGCCCTTCAGCTGGAAAGATGCGAACCTGACATAGTCCTGAGGTCTGGCATTGCAGCACTCAAAATGCTTGTTGATGTCTACGAGCCAATCCTCTGCATCAAGAGGCTGAGAGCAGTTGGTGAAGGACTTGGGTTGATTGGCAAATAATTGATTCAGAGTTGCCAACTGCTGCTAATTATTGAAATTCCCTTGATTTCCTTGATTTTGAAAGCCTTGCAACATACTGAGCAACATCTTGAATGGGCTCCCGGAAAAGAAGGAATTCCCTATTGATATGAGTAGTTTATCATCCCTAATATGCCAGGCTATCACATACACCCCCACTCAGAGGAACCGACGTCCTCATCGGGTCACATGAACGTTCCCTCTTGGCACAAACGTCTGTGCATCCAGTCCAGTACATGTGTCATGCCTGGTGCGTCACAAACGTCATGAACAACATGACCGCGCACCTGTCCACAAACATCCGTGTAACAGTGAGGGTCGGCTCTGATACCAACTTGTAACGCCCTGGTCACACCCGCCGGTGGTCGTTACTCCTGGCGGGATCTAGACTGGCCCCACAGATCAATACTTGTCTTTTTTGCACACTTTGTCCTCACTCGTGCGCACCCGGGACCAACTTCCAAGCCAAGCACGCTTAACTTGGGAGTTCTGTTTGAATGGGCTCCCGGAAAAGAAGGAATTCCTTATTGATATGAGTAGTCTATCATCCCTTATATGCCATGCTATCACAATGATGCTTCTCTACATCGCGGCAACCAGCCGGGTGGTTAGCGTCGTCATGGCCGTCGAGCGGCCGGAGCCAAACTAAGCCCAGCCGATCCAACGGCCGGTCTACTACTTATGCGAGGTCCTGTCCGCCTCGAAGCAGAATTACCCCCACTACCAGAAGATGTGCTACAGCGTGTTCCTGGTGGCTAGGAAGCTCAAGCCCTACTTCCCGGAGCACCCCGTCACGGTGGTGAGCACTGTAGGAATCGGGGCTCCATGGACCCAGAAAGGTTCAAACTCTGGGGTGCACTCGCTCTCCTGCCCTACTCTGCTTCACAACCTCATGGCGACTCTCCGGCGACTCGAGCTAAGGAAGATGAACAAAGGACACACGGTTTACCCAGGGTCGGGCCACCTCACGGTGTAAGACCCTACTCATGCTTGTCTGGATTGCTAGAGGATGGGGATGAGTACAAGGTGTGTTCTTTGCTACCCAAGGTTCAATGCCCTCTATGGTGGCTGGTTCTTACTCTTATACCGGCCTTGGTCCTCTTCCCCCCGAAAACACAAGGCGGGAAGGGTCGCCACAATGGCCAGTTTGAAGGGGGACAGGACAGCAGCCTATCCTGACAAAAGTGGTCTTCGTCTGTCAAAGCTCTTCATCGTGATGTGATCGTGGGCTCGGGGGTGACCTCCGTCCTGCCGAGCCCCCGGTCTTGGTCCTCTTGCACAAGAAAGGAAACCTTTGGGGATTGCTTTGGGAGCCCGCGAGCTAACGTTGCTCCTCTATCACCAAGGAGGAAAACCTCTCTGTCCGTGCCAGCCGGTACGACCCTGGCACCGTCTAGCGCGACGAGCGTCATGCATGTGCGAGTGCAGTGGTCACAAGGCCCTATCGAGCCAATCCTAGGTGGACCTGCCTCCTAAGGGCTTCGGTGACAGCCTTGCGGAGAGGCCTCGCGAAGTCCCTGGTGGCGATGTCGCAGCATGCCTCGTGAGAGGTGGGCCCTCATGAGGACCTTGCCCGCGAAGCTCTTGGACGACCCGCGCAGCGCTTAAGGCATCCCCCGCGTCCTAGGCCGTAGGCAGACGGGCCTGGGTACCCCCAGTCCCAGAGGCCCGACAGTAGGCCCCGGGCCCGTGACGTGCACGGCGCGGCCTGTTGGAGAAAGCAAAATGGCGCGGGCCCCAACCGCCTGCGGGCCAGGCTTGACACGTGGCGCGCAATGCAGCGCGCGTCGTCTCCACTTCCCACGACGCCTCGAGGACTGCGCCCCCGCCTAGAAAACCGCCACGCTTGACGGGAGGAATCATCATTGCTCAACTCCCCTGCTCTCCTTCCATCGTGCTACTCCTTCATCCTTGCGCGAACATTGACTCCGCCTCCCCGCTCTCTCCATAGCGGCCAAGAAGGATGCCGCAAGCGCTGGAGCATGGGCAGGGCCTTCATCGCCGTCTTCATCCCCCGGAGGCGACGGAGGCCAGTGCTCAAGGCTGACTCCAACACGATGGCGCTGGTCTGCCAACGACGAGTATTGTTGAGGAAATCGTTAACTGGTAGCTGCTCGATTGACTGACGAGTAGGGGATTAATAGGCTAATCGGCAAGTTAATCGACCATTTAATCAATTAACCAGACAATTTATCTGTTTATCGGCTACTCGGTAACCCAACGAGTAGGGATTAATCGGCAAGTTAACTGGTTAATCGGACGAATTCTTGAACAGGGATGAGTAAGTGTACTGTCATCTTAGTCATTTTCTTGCACATCCAGCCCAGCCGGAGAGCATGATCACCGAATCTCTTAAGGTGCCCATGCTCAAGAGGCGGAGGGATGCCTCGCCCGGGGCATCTTCCCGCGCGCTACCTGTTGGAGAGGCCTCCGCCCCCACGCCCGGCATGGCGGGGCCTGGAGGGCACGCGGCCCGCGACACCGCGCACACTGCCCCAGGCACTGAGCGCGAATCGGAGATGGCCCGCAGGGAGGCGGCCATCATTGAGCGGGAGGCCGACGTGGCCCTCTGCAAGCGGGAGGCCGCTTGGACCGCCTTCGACCAGGAGGCAAAACGCGAGCGCCTTGAGACCCTGGAAGTCCGGGTCCTTGCCGACGAGGCAGCCCTTGCGGCAGTGCGTGAGGTGGCCCATTCCAGTGCCTACGCGAGGGTGGCTCGAGAGTGAGAGGCTGCCCTGGAGGAGTACCACGGCGAGCTGGCTCGACAGGAGGCCCTCGTCTAGCTTCGTTGTGACGCGCTCCAAGAAGAGGTGAGCGCGCTCCGAGCCCAGCTGTAGGTCATAGGAGCCGATCTCCCGGTCGCCCTTGCGAGCAAGGGGGACATCGAGGTGGAGTTAGCGTCGCTGCAGGCTCAGGTCGGTGAAGCCGCTGATGCAATGCAGATGGCCATGGACGACGCGGCGCGGGTGCACCCGATGGAGGCACAGCGCGCCGGGCAGTTCCTGGACCTTGCGGGTCACGCGGGCGGCGCGCTCCGCCACTTTGTTAGGGATGTCCTGGAGCTGCCGCGCGCGCATGGCGATGGGGGCTACCTCGACTTCTTCCTCAAGGTGGTGGAGGCGCTGCAGTCGGGCGTCTCCAAGATGGATGAAGACATCGAGTCAAGCTCGCGTGATCTTCTGGAGTGCGCGCTGACGCGCGTCTTCTCCAACCTCCACCGCCATGGTCCTGCCTTCGACCTCTCCAGCGTGATGGAGCCGGTGCCCGCGGAGCTCCGGAGCCCCCTTAGGGACGAGGTGCGTGGACAGGTGGAGTCGCTGGTCGGGCGGTTCGCTCAGGATGTGCCTTCTAAGGAGAGCGGGAGCCTTGGCGCCACAACCCCCGGTGGTCATGACGAAGGCAGCGCCTCCTCCGCTTAAGCTTTATGTTCCCCTTCTGTCATACCTTGAATCACTTGGCCCCAGCGCAGGCGTAAGACATTTGTAATGCACTTTTGTTTATATGGTAGTTGCTTGTCGCACATCGAGACACTCTTGCTCCCCCTGTGGGGCCCTTTGCTTTCCTTCGTGCAGCTCCCACGCCATGGCAGGCTGGGGCTCGTGAGGCCGGTGAAAGCCAGTGACGCACAGCGCCCGAGGCCCCCGTTTTTGATGCGTGGCGCGATCTCGGGGCGGTAGCCCCCGAGAGTCTTTAGTACCTAGCCCTTACCTTGCTAGGTTGCCCTTGCGGAACCTTCCTCGGGGAAATGTTCCACTAGGCGCTCCACCCTGGATTCCATGCGACCATCAGCTTGCGCCTGGGCCCCGCACGAGGGAGCCCAGCACCCAAGTCCTTGACGAGGCGACCAGAGGCTTCGGCAAGATGATGTGCGTTGGGGTAACCCAGGGGCCCAGGCCTACTCGTCAGCCAGGCGCGAGCTAGTAGGGCCGGCCGAGCACCAGCACCGCGCCTCCCTTGGTCAATCCGATCCGCTAAAACTCCTGGGATGGCTTTAGGATGCGGCCCCGTGGGGCGCACCGCGAAGCCCTTCGACGATGGCTACTGGCACGAGCCTCGCGAGGCTTGACCCTCGCAAGGGCCTTGCTCGCGAAACTTGTCGATGGGCCGAGCCTGGTCTGCGGCACACGTCGTGCCTTGGGCCGCAGGTTCCTGGGCCTAGGTACCCCTAGCTCCGCGGGTCTGGCGATGTAGTCCATGGGCGCGCGATGGGAACGATTCCTCCAGTGGGGGAATCAGAATGGCACGGGCCCCAACCGCCTAGGGGTCAGGCACGGCACATGGCGCACGACGATGCGCGGGGCCCCTTCGCTTCCCACGGCGCCTCAGTAATCGCCCAGTGCTGTCATAAAGCTTGCGTGGGGCGCGTGGCCATCATTGCCCCTCCTAGCCCTGCGTAGGCTCAACGAAGGCGAAGGGGGCGCAGGCTAGTGGCCCACCAGGGGTGTATATATAAGGATGAGGGGGGAGCCCTTTATCCCAACCTCCTCGCTCTCGGCCTCCGTCTCCACTTGCCATCGTAGTAGTAATGGCGCCCGCGAAGAGGCTCTCCGCCGCCGAGAAGGAGAAGATGGCGATGGAGGAGGTGGGCACGTTGAGGCTGAACAAGGGAGGCGGCCGCCCTCGCGCGCCTGTCGCAGCGCTCGAGGCGCCTCTCCGGGGGCGCGGGCGACCTCCGCCGGTGACCCACGTCGACTCGAGTAGCCGTGGCAGAAGCTCTGCCCACGGGCGTGGGCGCGGTGGACAAGGCGGCCGCAGACGGGGTCAGAGGTATGGTACAGCGGCCCGGCCGCCCCGGCCACGAGGCCATTCCGCCGACGCGGTCCACCAGTTCATCGTGAAGATGGAGAGAAAACCCCGCACTTGGCTCCAGCTCCCGGACTCCTTCGCTAGAGGGATGGGGGAGCGTGCACCCCTGGGCCTGTGGATGCAGCCAGACGGCTGCTGCAACGGGTCTTCCGGGGTGGTGACAGAGTTCAACCCTCTCGGCTTCATGTTCTTGAGGCGCGGGTGGAAGTCGTTCTCCCTCGCCCGCGGCTTTGTAGGAAGGGCATGTCCTCCACTTTAAGTTTGACGGGGCCGCCACTCTCTTCATGAAGATCTTCGGGGAGGCCGGAGATCGCCTGGACTGCTACGTGGAGGGCGACAGCAGCAGTAGCAGCGGCAGCGGCAGCTCCTCCTTCGGGGGAAGTGGGAACGACAACGACTCCGACGGCTCCCCGGGCGCCTACGTAAAGGAAGAGGACTCCGACTAGGTGCGGTGGCATCGGAGTCAGGGTCCCTGGAGGCGGCGATGCGAGAGCCCGGTGACGTGGCTTGAGACTGCGTCGGTATTTCCCCAAAGAGGAAGGGATGATGCAGCACAGCGACGGTAAGTATTTCCCTCAGTTATGAAACCAATGTTATCAAACTATTAGGAGGATCACCACCACCCAATAAGCAGCACCTGCACACAAACAACAAATACTTGGAACCCGACGCGAAAGAGAGGTTGTCAATCTCTTTACGGTAAAAAGATATATTAGGTAGTGATAGATAGGAGAGATAGATCTCTCAAGAACACAAAATAAAAAGCGCAAATATGCAGCAATATGTTTTTGGGTTTTTGGTTTTGTAGATCTGAAAAGAAAGATTGCAAAAAGGTAGATCTGAAAGCAATATGTTGGAAAAGTAGACCCGGGGGCCGTAGGGTTCACTTGTGGCTTCTCTCATGAGTATAGCGCACGGTGGGTGAACAAATTACTGTTGGGCAATTGATAGAAAATCTAATAGTCATGACTATATCCAAGGCGATGATCATTATATAGGCAATTGATAGGTAGACCGACTCCTGCCTGCATCTACCTCTATTACTCCACACATCGACCGCTATCCAGCATGCATCTAGTGTATTAAGTTCATGGACAAACAGAGTAATGCAATAAGAACGATGACATGATGTAGACAAGATCTATTCATGTAGGAATAGACCCCATCTTGTTATCCTTAATAGCAACGATACATGCGTGTCTTGCTGCCCCTTCTGTCACTGGGAAAGAACACCACAACATCAAACCCATCACAAAGCACCTCTTCCCATGGCAAGAAAAATCGATCTAGTCGGCCTAACTAAACCAAAGATTTGAAGAAGAAATACGAGGCTATAAGTAATCATGCATATAAGAGATCAAAGAAGACTCAAATAATATTCATGGATAGAAACTGATCATGAACTCAAAATTCATCGGATCCCAACAAACACACCGCAAAAGTTTACATCAAATAGATCTCCAAGAGACCATTGTATTGAGAATCATAAGAGAGAGATAGAGGAAGCCATCTAGCTACTGCCTACGGACCCGTAGGTCTATGGTGGACTACTCACGCATCATCGGAGAGGCACCTATGAGGAAGATGAACCCCTCCGTGATGGTGTTTAGGTTGGATCTCGAGGTTCTGGAACTTGCGGCGGCTGGAATTGTGTTTCGTCGACTCCCCTAGTGTTTTTGTAATATTTGGGAATTTATAGGCATCAGAGGCGGTGGAGAGGGGCCCCGAGTAGGGCACAACCCATCAGGGCGCGCCGGGGCCCCCCTGGCGCGCCCTGGTGGGTTGTGGTCTCCTCGGCCCACTCCCCCGGCACTACTTTGGCCCACTGGGTGTCTTCTGGTCCAGAAAAAATCTCCAAAAAGTTTCATCGCGATTGGACTCCGTTTGGTATTGATTTTCTGCGAAGCAAAAAACAAGCAAAAACAGCAACTGGCACTTTGGCACTATGTCGATAGGTTAGTCCCAAAAAATGATATAAAGTTGTTATAAAATGATTGTAAAACATCCAAGAATGATAATATAACAGCATGGAACAAGCAAAAATTATAGATACGTTGGAGACGTATCAGCATCCCCAAGCTTAATTCCTACTCGTCCTCGAGTAGGTAAATGATAAAAACAGAATTTTTGATGCGGAATGCTGCCTAACATGTTTATCTGTTTTCTTTTGTATAGCATGGACATTTGGACATGTAAATGATTCAAAGCAATAGTCTAGTTTTAACATAATGACTTCAATACTCAAGCATGTCAACAAGCAACCATGTCTTTCAAAATATCAACACTAAAGAAAGTTATCCCTAGCCCATCATGCTCAATCATTGATCCATTCATGAAACACACTCAAATATTAGCTATGCCCAATGCTCAAGTATGATCATAGTGCCCCCTAGTAGGTGCTTTATAAGAGAAGATGGAGACTCAAAGTAAAAATAAAAATTGCATAAAGTAAATAGATAGGCCCTTCGCAGAGGGAATTAGGGATTTGTAGAGGTGCCAGAGCTCAAGGTTTAAATTGAGAGAGAAAAATATTTTGGGTGGCATGCTTTTCCTGTCAGCGAAAACGACAGAGTATATCACAATACTTTCCATGCTAGATATATCATAGGCGGTTCCCAAACAGAAAATAAAGTTTATTCCTTTTTCCACCAAACTTTCACTTTCCATGGCGGGCCGTATCCACGGTTGCCTTCCATACGAACACTTTCCAAGGAATTTATTATTTGACAACATAAAGTATTTTTTTCCTTTTTCATTTCGGGAATGGGCATCCCTATTATCGCCGCACTCTCGTGCAATGACAAGTGAATAAACACTCATCTTGAGAATAACAAATCTAGCATGGAAAAATATTGGACACTCCCCACCGTTTCATGAGCGGTACGGTCACACAAAAGAGAAAATTTATTTTGAAAATTTAGAGATGGCACATACAAATTTGCTTGGAACAACATGGAAATACCGCATATAGGTAGGTATGGTGGACTCATACGGCAAAACTTGGTTTAAGGATTTTGGATGCACAAGTAGTATTTCTACTTAGTACAAATGGAGGCTAGCAAATAGATTGGGAAGCAACCAATCCAAGAAACAAAAATTCACATAAGAAAGCATTGAGCATAACTAACACTGAATAATGCACCACAAGTAGGATGTAACTTCATTGCATAACTATTGACTTTCGTGCATGCATAGGGAATCACAAACCTTAACCCCAATATTCCTACTAAGCATAATTACTCAGTAACATGACTCACATATTACTATCATCATGTTTCAAAACTATTACAAAGAATCAAGTTTAATTTGTCCAATGATCTTCATGAAAGTTTTTATTATATCCTCCTTTAATATCTATCACTTTGGGACTAGTTTCATATATTGCCATTGCTTTTTGGCAAGATCAAACAAATTAAGTGAAGCACATGAGCATAAAGATTTCATCTCTCAAAAAGGTATAAGTGAAGCATGAGAGGATTTCTTAAAAATTTACCTACTCTCAAATTAATCTAAGTGAAGCATGAGAGTGTTTCTACAAAAATTTCGAAGCACACCATGGTCAAAAAGATATAAGTGAAGCACTAGGGAAATTCTAACAAATCATAGCATGAATTTGGCTCTCTCAAATAGGTGTGTCCAGCAAGGATACAAGTGACAAACTAACAAACAAAGCAAGCAAATATACAAGACGCTCCAAGCAAAACTCATGATATGTGACGAATAAAAATATAGGTCCAAGTAAAATGCCGATGGTCGTTAGAAGAAAGAGGGGATGCCACTCGGGGGCATCCCCAAGATTAGTTGTTTGTTTCTCTTTGGATATATCTTGCGGGTGCGGTAGCATCCCCAAGCTTAGGATTTTATCACTCCTTATTCCTTCATCCATCGTGATCTCACCCAAAACTTGAAAACTTCAATCACACAAAACTCAACACAATCTTCGTGAGATCCGTTAGTATAATAAAGCAAATCACTACTTTTGGTACTGTTGAAAACCCATTCATATTTTATTATTGCATTATACATACTGTATTTTAACTTTACCATGGCTCATACCCTTCAATATAACCCATAGATTCATCAAAACAAGCACATAATGCAACGAAAACAGAATCTGTGTTACACAGAACAGTCTGTTGTAATTTGTACTCTTACTATACTTCTGTAACTCTAAAAATTCTGAAAAATTAGGACAACGTAAGGAATTTGTATAGAAACGCTGTGTTAAAATTTCAGCACAAGATCACGTTCCAGAAAAAAAAGGAAAATTCATATACTGGACGCAAAGTTTCTGTTTCAGATTCAGCATCGCTTCTACTCATCCTATGAATCATCCTGAAGGCTTTACTTGGCACAAACACTAAATAAACCATAAAAACACAATCATAACAGAGGCATAATTGTGTCAACACTGAAAAAAAGAAAGGAAAAAGCAAAAAATTATTTATTTATTGGGTTGCCTCCCAACAAGCGCTATCGTTTTACGCCCCTAGCTAGGCATAACGCATAGATTCAAGTATTCTCATCTTTGGTTTTGGATCCATAGGATGCCCTCATGATTGATTCATATGGTGGCTTAATTCTTGTTCTAGGGAAGTGTTTCATACCCTTTCTCAAGGGAAATTGAAAACGAATATTGCCTTCTTTCATATCAATCACGACACCTATAGTGCGTAAAACGGTCTACCTAGTATAATGGGACAAGACGGATTGCAATCAATATCAAGCACAATAAAACCAATAGGCACATAGTTCCTATTTGCAAGAATAAGAACATCATTAATTCTTCCCAAAGGCTTTTTAATAGTAGAATCCGCCAAGTGCAAATTAAGAGAATATTCTTCAATATTGGTAATGCCAAGCACATCACATAGAGATTTCGGAATCGTCGAAACACTAGCACCCAAATCACACAAAGCAAAGCATTCATAATTTTTTATCTTGACCTTAATTGTAGGTTCTCACTCATCATGTAATTTTCTAGGAATAGAAACCTCCAACTCCAACTTTTCTTCAAAAGATTTCATCATGGCATCAACGATATGTTTACTAAAAGCTTTATTTTGCTCATAAGCATGGGATGAATTCATGTAACAGCCCGAGACCGACGCTCCAGAAAATTCCCGTTGTTTTCCATTTTCGTCGTGTGATTCGTTTGGTTGTTGCATTCATCATCGCATCATTCACATCATCTACATAGCATCATCACTTGTTTTTGAAAACTTGCATCCGTTCATAGTCGCCGGTTCTCTCCGTTCTTGTCGTCGACCGTTTCATGACCAACCACACACGCACGCGCCCGCGGCATCGATAAAATATTGTTTTTAAAGGCGTGCGAAAAATATTCATGGATTGCGCCAAAATTTGGCATGCGGTCTTGTTATATTGTAGGTAGACCGCCTGCCAAATTTCGTCGCAATCGGAGCTCGTTCGATAGCCCAACGGTCGACCGTAGCGGCAGTGTCGTCGGTCAAATTATCGGATGTTTTCGCGGTTTAAAAATCTTGTGCCGGGCCGCACCACCTCCCCCTCATCTCAGCCCAACCCACTCTACATAGCCCAGTAGCCTAGCCTAGCCCCTAACCATCGCCGGAGTCGTCCGATCGCGATCCTACGATCCGAATTCGGACGAAAATTGCTAACCCTAGCCCCAATTGCTAGAAATAGACCCCTAGCCTTGCAACCCTTGCCCCTCTCCTCAAATTCTGTGCGAGCCCAACCCCCAGCCGCCGCCACCCGTGCCTGTCTCCCACCTCCAGCCGTCGGGCCTGCCGAGCCCATCTGAGGCCCGCCCGGGCCCAAGCCATCCACCGCAGCCGCAACTCCAAGTGGGAGCTCCTCCCATGGCGCCCGAGAGGCCCCAAGCCCCCTGTGTCGCACCCGACACCGCCGCCTCACTGAAGGGCCGCCGGAGTGCTGCCACCGGAACCTGGCCACTTCAGGCCAGCCCCCTCGCCCCCGTGCTTCCCCCTTCCTCCCGATCTCTCCCTCTCTTCTAATGGCTCTCTCTCTCTCTCTTGCCCAACAGATCCGCCGCCACCGCTGCCAAGGTGCTCCAAATCCAGCCGCCGAGCCCCAGATCTGGCCGGATCCCGCCGCTAGCCACTGTTCCCCACTGGTGTTTGGGCCTCTGCCTTGCTGCCCGCCTGCCCGACGACTGCCGTCGCCTCCTGTTGTGCTCAGTCGAGCGGGGGCACGCGAGGACGAGCGGTTCGCTCGAGCGGCATTGTGGGCCGCGACCTCCACCGGGTCCCAGCCGCGTCTGGGCTGCCTCCTCTGCACCGCGTGGGCCGCGGTCATGATCTGCCAGCCCAGATCCGTAAGGCCCAGCTCCAACCGACCCGCAACCGCGCCCCAAGGCTCAGCCTGCTTCAGCGCCCACCGGGCCAAGCCCATGGTGAGCCTCGTCCTGCCTGTCCCCGTGCCACTATAAGCCGCCCATGCGTTATATAACTATGATGCGACCATTGCTGCTATCGGGCCAGATCTTAGATTCGGCCCAATAGTGTTTTTTCCCTGTCGCGTGAATTTCTGTATTATCTAGCGAATAATCGTTTTACAGAAAAGTCCCTAGAATTCATGCATTTAATAACTCACCAACCGTGCATCGTATGTAAAACCTTTATATATGAAAAATGACTAGAATTTCGTGTAGATTCACAATTTCCAACTCTCACATGTGTCTAAAATGTTTAACTTGCTGCTTTCATGTAATTTGCGTAAATGCCATGCTAAAATGATTTATTTCATAACTACAAAACCGTAGCTCCGATAAATATGTTCCACATATGTAACTTGACTAGAAAATCATGTAGAATCTCATGGCACACTTTATATTGCTGTTTAACAACTATAAAACTGCGTTAGGACAGATCTGGACCAAATTCATAATTTGCTTATGAGGTCGTTTTGGAAGTGCTATATGTTGCTTTCGGCTTCATTTAAAATGCCTAGACGATGTAGTTATTCATGCTTCACCTCGTGCCATGATAAACAACATTTAAAATGATTGTTTAGTTAAACAACATTAACCGCATTTCCCGTAACATGGAGAGTTATTATTTTGTTATAGGTAAGTTCTCCCTCTCCATTTAAAATTGCTCTAATTCCATCTTCACCTAGGCCATGACCACCCATGTTAAACAACATTTAATATTGATGAGTATCTAAACGAGAGTGAACTAAATAATTTGAATGTGGAGTTTTGTCAATATGCAAATCGTTGCATATTGAACTTCACTTAATTTGTAGTGTTTGATTGTTGTGCTTGCCATGCCATGCATAATTAAACCGGACATGCATCATAATTGTTTGCACATCATGTCATCCATAGGTTGTGGTGTTTATTATGTGTTGATTGTTGTTTCCGGATTGCTTCTTCTCGATAGAGTTCCAAAAGCGTTCGGGTGTGAGGATTCATTCGACTACGTTGGTTCGTCTTCTTCATGGATTCGATCTTCTTCCAAGCGGGATCTCATGCAAGATGACCATTTCCCTGGATAGCATTACTATTATTGCCATGCTAGTTGTCTCGTTTCTATCGCTGCCTCGCTACCTACCACTTGTATGTCAAGCCTCCCAAATTCCCATGAAAAGCCTCTAACCCCTCCGCATCCCAGGAAAATATTGTTTGGCTATGTTACCGCTTGCTCAGCCCTTCTTATAGTGTTGCTAGTTGCAGGTGCAAGTTGTTTCCATGTGACAACGTGGATATCCTTTTGATATATCACAATATTAATGCTATTTAATTTAATGCACATATATACTTGGTAAAGGGTGGAAGGCTTGGCCTTTTTCTAGGTGTTTTGTTCCACTCTTGCCGCCCTAGTTACTTGTGAACCGGTGTTATGTTCCATATTGAGAGCTCCTAACATGCTCGGGGTTGTTATGGGGACCCCCTTGATTTCCGTTTTAGGATAAAACTTGTCTGGCAAGGCCCAACTTTGGTACTACATATGCCCAACATAATAATTCTAATAATTAATTTGGCGCATAGGGAGTTAGCGCTACCCGAGGTTCGTTATTCAACATAATACAGGGGGGCAGTGCTGATGGTGCTGGTCCAAAACAGAACACTGTGCGGGGCCACCCCGGGGCAACTCGGGTGATTTCTATCAGGCCACTATACGCGTCGCTTATCCATCGTGACGTGAGAACGAGATACGCGGCTCCTATCGGGATTGTCGGCACGTCGGGCGGCCTTGCTGGACTTGTTTTACCTTTCTCGAACGTCTTGTGCGTGGGATTTCGACGACACTTCGGGCTATCTCGAAGTTGAGATTTTCCATCGGGATTCCACGAATACTACGGGTGATTCCGCGGTTGAGGAATTCCAACTCGGCGTGTGGTTAGTTTGTGATGGATGAGTTGGAGCACCCCTGCAGGGTTAAATCTTTCGGAAAGCCGTGCCCGCGATTACGTGGCAACTTGGAAACTTTGTTTAACACCCGGTCATAGCAAACTTGAAGTAAACTCAAATAAAATACACCAACCGTGTGCGTAACCGTGACTGTCTCTTCTCGTGATTTCTGAACCGAGAGAGAACACGGTGGGTTTATGTTTGTTCGTAAGTAGGTGTTCAGGATCTCTTAGAGATCATTACAAGTTCACGTCCGTTTATGCGATGATCATCCCCCTTTATTCTTGTACTCGTAAATTAGCCACTCAAATAAATGCTTAGTGCTTGCTGCAGCCTCACCACTTAACCATACCTCACCCATTAACCTTTAATAGTCTTGATACCCTTGGAAATGAGATTGCTGAGTCCCTGTGGCTCACAGATTACTACAACAATAGTTGCAGGTACAGGTAATGCGACGATTTGACGTGAGAGCGATGCTTGTTTTGATTTGGAGTTCTTCTTCTTCATCATCGATCTAGGATGGGTTCCAGGCCGGCAGCCTGGGATAGCAAGGATGTATGTCATTTTATCGTTTGATTTCATCTGTAGTCGGACCCTGCTCTTCTGTATGATGATTGTATATGTTGTTGTATTGATGTGATCTTGATTTAGCTTCTGGCGAGTGTAAGCCAATTCCATATACTCATCTCTTATTTACATGTACTTGTAATTATATCCATTCTTGCGAAACGAGGAGATGCGCTTCTATCCTTGTCGAGGCCCTCGAGCCAAAATAAGGATAGGATCGCATCTTGGGCGTTACAAGTTGGTATCAGAGCCTGTACAGACCTAGGAGCCCCCTTGATTGATCGAAGTTGGCCGAGTCGAGTCTAGTAAAACTATTTTGATTCTAGTTATATATCGGAGAGTAGGATTCTTTTTACTCCTCTTCCCTGCTCTGGTGAGGAATCCTGACGTAGGAATTTTAATTGTACTCCTCTTCTCACTCAAATTTTTTTAGGATCACGCGGGTATTTGGGATCCTCTATGGTATCGATGTGACCGGAATTCTGTTCTTGGTGCCTCCCCTACGTATGGATTGGACCCGGGGAGTTGAGGTCCAGGGGATTCTTGACACATCGCTATCGTCCAGTTTCCTTAGTACCTCAGGATGCGGATGTTCGAAATTGCTTCAATACTATTCGTGGTGCGAAGAGTGTGGTGGCACCCAGTACTGGGGAGCGGGATCACATGTACTGCCATGCTTAGTATCGTTGTGATTACGAGGGTCTGGGGTAGATGAGTTTCCGAGGTTTCTCTGGTTTTGTGTTGACGGATGTGATACACGGTGGGTAGTATTATTGCTAGGAGTTTAGTGTTTTATTCAGTAATTTACCCGTGTATCCGTTGGACCAAATTGCATAACCAGAAAGATTTCGGAAGTTCTTAGGTGGGAAGTCAAGTAGTTACCTAGGCTTATCCATCCAGCAAATGCAAATGGGTTATGTATTTGTTTCTGGCTTAATTTGCAAGCCTCATCCTTTGTTTTGTTGGAGTATGGTAATTTGAGTTGCTTCGATGTCAAGTGGTGATTTCATATCTTTTCTAAGTGGTGTTCTCATATTTCTACGAGAGTGATAATTCTTTTGCTCAATCAAATTGTCATGTCAAATCTTATTCCTAACCGGTGCGCTTCTCTTCAAGATAATTCATTCCTCTCCAATAATTACAAGATCAATCCTCTTATTTCTTTCCGGAGTTCATCTCATCCGTCTCAAGTTGTCTTTGTTTTTCCCACCCTCCCGCCCTTTTTCTTCATGATTAAATTGTCATCCAAGTGCTTTTCTTTTCATTGATGCTTTCGCTATCTTTTCTTCCGTTTGATATCCGGTGATTCATTGTGAAGATCCTCAAGTGCTAAGTTCATCATTTCTCTGTCTTCTTCGACCTTTCTTTCCCGGTGGATTCAATTCAAGCTTTCGGTGCTCATCATATCCTTTTCATTCTCTAAATGCTCTCCCATGTTGGAAGTTCTTATCCAAGCCTCTCTTGTTTGTTCGTCTCTCTCTATTCTATGCGGAGTTTTCAGCATATCTCAGAAGATTCGTGTTTTCGTTCAAAATCCTCTTTCAATTATTTCGAGGTTCCCACCTCATTAAGTTTTCATTTGTACCGGTGCAATATCTTTCTAAGAAGTCATTTCAACGGAGTTTTCCTTTGAGTGGGCCCATAACCCACAGGTTTTCACTAGGATCTTACCTGGCTCTTCTAATCTTTCCCGGAGATGTTCTCAAGTTCTTTGCAAATATGACATAAGAATGAATTCCATCAGTCATATTACTTCTCGAAGATCGCTTCTAAATCATTTTCATCATTGGCTCAACCTTTACTTATTCATTGTTCTGGCGTGTCTCAGCAATTCTTGGTGGTGTTCTTCATCATGATTCTCAGCTTGAAGACCAAAGAAGAGTTTCTCTTAAATCTTATCCATTTTCTCGAAGACTCATGATTTTAGCTTCGTGCTATCCTCTCAATTTTTTTCTTTCGATCATGAGAAATTCCTTCCATATTTATCTGGAGCATTTCAGAGTTGTTTTCATTTCTCAATCCTCCGAAGGCCATCATTTCAGACAATTTCTTTGTTCTCAGCTTCCAGCTTTCGTTCTCAAATTCTTCTCAATTGTTGTCTCTTCGCTCATATCTCAATTATTCGGTGCTTCAATCAAGTTTTTTGCTAGGTGGATTATGATCTCTTCATTCTCATGTATTCCCAATCGTATTATCACCATTCGTTGCAATTCTTACCGGTGTTCTCGTTCAAGACTTCCTCAAGTTTGTGTTCTTATCTATCCTCAATCTTAGCAAGAAGAATAAGTCGTATGCCAAATCCGTTGCTTGTCATCAATTTAACTTGATGAAGGATAAGCATAACATAATTCTTATTCTTGTTTCATCAGTTAACTCCAATCCCTCTTCCGGAGGTTGGTCATGATATCAATTCCTTATCCCAAGTGCTCATCGTTTCTTTTCCGGAGTTCCAAGTTGTCTCGAGTATCTCGTCGGAAGTTCCATATAAATCTTTGTAAGGTCTAAATCTATTCTTTTCAACCTTGATTTCTTTTATCATTCTTTTGTATACGGAGGCTCTTCATGTGGTTCGTTAAGGATGTAATTATTTCTCGGAGTATTCTTCAAGATTCTTGTGGTAGTACCTCAAGTATTCTTTCTCTTGCAATTCAAGTGCAATTCTTTCTCCATCATCTTTTGAGATGGTATTATTGCATTCTTGATTCATGAGGAGTCTCGAAGATAATTTGTCAAGAATGAGATATTTAAACCCATCATTTCCTTCTAGGAGTTATCTTGGATTTGATTTCACCTAAAGCGCTTCCTAAGAGTGTTACTATCATAGTGCTCGTCAATGATCCAAGTATTCTCTTATCCTCTCGGTGAAAGAAGTTTTCATCTCTTTGTTGATCTCAATCAAGTCAATTGTTGTCATTAGTGGCGGGTTGTAACCACATAATTTCGAGATGCTTTCCATAAGCCCACAACAAGCTAATTCTTTCGTGGTTGATTTTCCAACAACTCCGTTCAATCCTTCTTTGTAAGGGTGCTTTCCAAATTCAATTGTGGTAGAAGTTGCCATTTTATTCTCTGTTCTTTTCTTCCAAGGGTCTAGTTTCTATTCTTATGTTCCGGAGGCGTTGTGATGTTGCTCTCTTCAATCTATCATCTCGTTGTCAAGATCATGTTCTTTCTTGCTTACCCTTTTAACCAGAGTGTTGTGTTCTCTTTTCAAGTTCTCCCATCTTATCAAATTTTGCCCCTCTATCCTACCGAAGTGCTGCCCAAGTTTCTGTTAAATTCTTGCTTGTTCCTCATGTCATTCTTCATCTCTTTGTAATATTCAAGGTGCTTTGGTTTCACTCGTTTGTCAAAGAAGCAACTAAGTTTTACCTCTTCCTTTCTTCCTCTTCCCCTTCTCCTCCTAAGATCTCGGGTCGACATCTCTTGTAAGTGGAGGAGAGTTGTAACAGCCGGAGACCGACGCTCTAGAAGATTCCTGTTGTTTTCCATTTTCATCGTGTGATTCGTTTGGTTGTTGCATTCATCATCGCATCATTCGCATCATCTGCATAGCATCGTCACTCATTTTTGAAAACATGCATCCGTTCGTAGTCACCGGTTCTCTCCGTTCTTGTCGTCAACCGTTTTGTGACCAACCACACACGCACGTGCCCGCGGCATCGATAAAATATTATTTTTAAAGGCACATGAAAAATATTCTCGGATTGGGTCAAAATTTGGCATGCGGTCTTGCTATATTGTAGGTAGACCGCCTGCCAAATTTCGTCGCAATCGGAGCTCGTTTGACAGCCCAACGGTCGACCGTAGCGACACCGTCGTCGGTCAAATTATCGGATGTTTTCGCGGTTTAAAAATCTTGTGCCGGGCCGCACCACCTCCTCCTCATCTCAGCCCAACCCACTCTACACAGCCCACTAGCCTAGCCTAGCCCCTAACCATCGCCGGAGTCGTCTGATCGCGATCCTACGGTCCGAATTCGGATGAAAATTGCTAACCCTAGCCCCAATTGCTATAAATAGACCCCTAGCCTCGGAACCCTAGCCCCTCTCCTCGAATTCCGTGCGAGCCCAACCCCCAGCCGCCGCCACCCGAGCCTGTCTCCCACCTCCAGCCGTCGGGCCTGCCGAGCCCATCTGAGGCCCTCCCGGGCCCGAGCCATCTTCCGCAGCCGCAACTCCCAGCGGGAGCTCCTCCCATGGCGCCCGAGGGGCCCCAAGCACCATGTGCCGCACCCGACCCCACCGCCTCACCGGAGGGCCGCTAGAGTGCCACCACCGGTGACGAGCCACCGGAACCCGGCCACTTCAGGCCAGCCCCCTCGCCCTCGCACTTCCCCCTTCCTCCCGATCTCTCCCTCTCCTCTAATGTCTCTCTCTCTTGCCCAACAGATCCGCCGCCGCCGCTGCCAAGGTGCTCGGGATCCGGCCGCCGAGCCCCAAATCCGGCTGGATCCCACCGCTAGCCACCGTTCCCGCTGGTGTTTGGGCCTCCGCCATGCTGCCCGCCTGCCCGACGACTGTCGTCGCCTCCTGCTGCGCTCACTCGAGCGGGGGCACGCGAGGACGAGCGGTTCGCTCGCAGCGGCCATGTGGGTTGCGACCTCCACCGGGGCCCAGACGCATCTGGGCCGCCTCCTCTGCACCGCTTGGGCCGCCGCCACGATCCGCCGGCCCAGATCCGCAAGGCCCAGCTCCAACCGACCTGCAACCGCGCCCCAAGGCCCAGCCTGCTTCAGCGCCCACCGGGCCAAGCCCATGGTGAGCCTCGGCCTGCCTGTCCCGGCCTGTGCCACTATATGCCGCCCATGCATTATATAACTATGATGTGACCATTGCTGCTGTCGGGCCAGATCTCAGATTCGGCCCGATAGTGTTTTTTCCCTGTCGCGCGAATTTCTGTATTATCTAGCGAATAATCGTTTTACAAAAAAGTCCCTAGAATTCATGCATTTAATAACTCACCAACCGTGCATTGTATGTAAAACCTTTATATATGTAAAATTAATAGAATTTCGTGTAGATTCACAATTTCCAACTCTCACATGTGTTTAAAATGTTAAACTTGCTGCTTTCATGTAATTTGCGTAAATGCCATGCTAAAATGATTTATTTCATAACTACAAAACTGTAGCTCCGATAAAAATGTTCCACATATGTAACTTGACTAGAAAATCATGTAGAATCTCATGGCACACTTTATATTGCTGTTTAACAACTATAAAATTGCATTAGGACAGATCTGGACCAAATTCATAATTTGCATATGAGGTCGTTTTGGAAGTGCTATATGTTGGTTTCGGCCTCATTTAAAATGCCTAGACGATGTAGTTATTCATGCTTCACCTCGTGCCATGATAAACAACATTTAAAATGATTGTTTAGTTAAACAACATTAACCGCATTTCCCGTAACATGGAGAGTTATTATTTTGTTATAGGTAAGTTCTCCCTCTCCATTTAAAATTGCTCTAATTCCATCTTCTCCTAGGCCATGACCACCCATGTTAAACAACATTTAATATTGATGAGTATCTAAATGAGAGAGAACTAAATAATTCGAATGTGGAGTTTCGTCAATATGAAACTCGTTGCATATTGAACTTCACTTAATTTGTAGTGTTTGATTGTTGTGCTTGCCATGCCATGCATAATTAAACCGGACATGCATCATATTTGTTTGCGCATCATGTCATCCATAGGTTGTGGTGTTTATCGTGTGTTGATTGTTGTTTCCGGATTGCTTCTTCTCGATAGAGTTTCGAAAGCGTTCGGGTGTGAGGATTCATTCGACTACGTTGGTTCGTCTTCTTCATGGACTCGATCTTCTTCCAAGCGGGATCTCAGGCAAGATGACCATTTCCCTGGATACCATTACTATTATTGCCATGCTAGTTGTCTCATTTCTATCGCTGCCTCGCTACCTACCACTTGTATGTCAAGCCTCCCAAATTGCCATGAAAAGCCTCTAACCCCTCTGTCGGTGTCAAAACCGGCGGATCTCGGGTAGGGGGTCCCGAGCTGTGAGACTAGGATCGATGGTAACAAGAGACGAAGGGGACAAGGTTTTACCCAGGTTCGGGCCCTCCTATGGAGGTAATACCCTACGTCCTGCTTGATTATATTGATTGTATGGGGATTACAGAGTTGATCTACCACGAGATCATATGACTAAAACCCTAGATGAGTTCTCTTGTTCTACAACCTAAAACCCTCCGGCTTATAAAGACGCCAGGGGTCCCTAGGGTTTACACATGGTCGGTTACACGTCGAAGGGATAAACATGCCTATTCACTACTCCAAACGTGGTGGACAAGCCACGATTCTCGAAGCTTCCTTCTTGGAGATGAGGTCTTCAATTCTTCCAGTATTCGGCAAGTGGCCCATACAGTCTGGCCCATAAGACATAGGCCGGCCTCCCGAGCACCCCTTAAACCAGGACTCCCTCAGTAGCCCCCGAACTAGCCTCCAACGCCACGGGTCCAGGCTCCAGCTGCTTCGAGTGATCAGAGTGTTCGGCTTGCGAGGCGAGTTCCTTTCTCCAAACAGTGATCGTCCCGGGATATAGTTCGGCCTCCGTCGACGTGTAATGTTTCCGATCATAGATCGTCCGTATACCATGAGTAATTCAGCCTTAAAGGCCAAATGTCAGAGAACCAATAGTGTTTTCTGACAACTTTTCAGATGAAAGGCGACGACCCACCACGACCTCTAAACCAGTCATGAAGACTCGATTAGCGGTTCGAGGCCGTTTCCACCAGCACGATCCATTAATGCACAGATCGTGCCCCGTTTTACACGGGATATGTTTAATCATACGCATATAACGATACGCACGCCTTGGGAAGCGGAGAGATTCACGGCTTCGTGAAGGGAGGCTAACCAGCAGCAAGCCTCAATAAAAGGGGAAGAAAACCCCAAGGCTTATCCGCACCCTCCCATTCGCATCCCAGCTTCCCCAATCTTCCGAGCTTACCGAGCCCAGATCTAGGTCTTCCATTCTTCCCCCTCCGAGCTTAGCCATGACCAGCTCCGGCTCCAACGGCAAGTGGGAGGCGTCCACGGTCACAGACCAGGACATCCGGGATCTCAAGGACGCCGGCTACCTCCCCGCCAATGTCTTCCACCGCGCCGCAGAGGAGGGCCAGGTGATCCCCACCCCTAAACCAGGCGAGAGGGTGGTCTTTGTCCCTCACTTCATCCGGGGACTGAGCTTCCCGCTCCACCCCTTCGTGAGGGGCCTCATGTTCTTCTACGGCCTCGACTTCCACGACCTCCCACCGAACTCTTTCATGCATATATCGGCCTTCATCATAATCTGTGAAGCTTTCCTGCGAGTCGAGCCACACTTCGGACTGTGGCTCAAGATCTTCAACATCCAGCTGTAGTGTGTCACCGGCGCACACGCGGATTGCGGCAGGGCAGTCATCGGCAAGCTTCCGCGTGCGGTGTGGCCATCCGGCACCTTCATCGACACTATCAAGACTTGGCAAAAAGAGTGGTTTTACATCACCGAGCCAAAGGAGGAGGGCGGAACTGTTCCTGCCAAATTCAGATCTGCCCCCCCCCCCCCCCCCGACCAGATTGACGTCATGGGTCTGAAAGGGCCTCGACTGGGGGTCGGACACAGAGGGGCATCGCCTCCTTGATCAGGGAAGGAGTCGGCCTGACCAACGTGGTCCAGGTTATGCTTCGGCGGCGCATCCTCCCCTGCCAGCGCCGGAGCTCTCCTATGTGGAATTATCGGACTGACGATGATCCTACAGTTCGTCAACTCTTCCGTACCACGCGGGAGAAGCTATGGAAGGCGCTGTTCAAGGCGCAGGAGAACTGGCCGGGCAAGAAGGAGGACAAGGGCTTGAGCGCCATCAAGCCCGCACCTGAGGTGTAGCATAGTTCCATTTCACCGGTTCTATCTTCCCAAAGATAGTCTAAGCACTTTCCGATCACCTTTCATAGGAATGGTTAAGCAAAGCCACGGGCATCAAGTGTCCGGCTCCACAGCCCGAAGACCCCAAGTCTCCGCTGCTGTTGGAGATGCTCGTCGTGGCGCCTTACAAGGCGCCAGAGAAGAAGGAGAAGAAGAAGCCATGCCGAACAGGCCTGCGCAACAGGGACCAGCCAGGGGCTGCTTCCGAAGAGACTGGGGGAGGCGATTCCCCCCTCACAGGAAAGAGGGCGGCGTCATCGGACGCCTCAGAGGAGGTAGCTCCTCCAGCCCAGAAGAAACCACGCCGGACACAGGTAGTCCTGTCCGACCATAGTTCGGACTCGAACACTGAGTCCGAGGACTTCGAGAGGGTTCCGCGGAGGAACCTCAGGGTCAAGCCCCTACCTCGAAGGTACAGATCCGAAGACCCTTCCGTGCTATTGATGCAAAGCTTCGAATGTTACTAACACGTGAGCGCTTACTGACTTGCAGCCCACCACAAGTCCTCCCCACCGATCAAGTTTCAGACGGGGAGACCCCACCCGCCGAGCTAGCGGAGAGCGGGACCACGTCGCACCCCTCTCCTCCGAGCGCCGCGAAGGACACCGCGGAGGCGTCCTCCCAACAGGCTCCTTTGGAGCCGGACTCTGGAGGCAGGGGCGACGAAGTCATGGCCGAGGCAAACACCTCGGCCGCCGAAGACCCGAGGGAGAGGCCCCTCCCGGATACTGAGGAGACCGGACCAGAAGACGTCCAGTCACCTCCAAGGCGGTCTCCGGAGCGTACCATGCCTCCGGAGGTACCGATTCAATCTCCGGTTGGAGATCGGTTCAACCGATCCCCACCGGCGCCACCGACAAATATGTGGAAGGCCATGGGGGAGGCTCTATCGAGCGCCTCCATCTCCGGGGAGCACCGCACCCTTGTGGGTGCGGTACTGCAGAGCATTCAGTCCGTGGATTCCGGACAGAAGGAGGCCTTCAACGGTCTCCTGACGGGCTTTCAGGTAAGCCAAGTAATGCTCTACTTTGTGAAATATTAATTTCTGTAAGTTATGATTATATGCATGGCAGCCCCCGAGCCCTAGGTGAGTTTGGAAAAACTTACCTCGGGGTCAAATCATAGATCCTTATCCGAACTATGCATAGGACAATATATGTTCGGATCGTTCTGTCAGGCCTTAAGAGGACCGTTCACAGGATTATTTTAGTGATAGTTCGGAGGTTGTAAGCCCTTGCTATGTTATATGATGTTGTTTGTTACAGGCATCGTCGACGGAAGCGGCCAATAACGCTGCCGAGCTAGAAGAGCTAAATCGGAAGCTCAAGAGCTCCGAAGACGAGCTTGACGCTCTAAACAAGAGATTCGATGAGGCGCAAGGTAAGTCGAATTAGAGTAAAAAACTCTTTGTTATCGTACTGTCAATGCGGTGTTGTTTGATATGCTTAATGCTTCTACAGCCTCGGCGAAAGAGATTGAGAAGCTCAAGATCGAACTTGAGAAGGCCAAGCAGGAGGCTGCGGTAGAGAAGGCGGCTGCCAAAGAAGCAGCTACCGCGCTATCCGCCCTAAGAGCCACCAGCGACAAGCACGAGGCTCGGGTGGAGGAAATCCAGCAGGAGCTCAAAGACGCTGGGCGGAAGTGCGAGGATCTGGAGCGGAAGGGCAAGGAGCAGGCCGCCGAACTATCCACCCTGAAAACCAATCTCCAAAAGGAGCGGGTGGATAGGCGGTCATTTGAAGAGGAGCTCCGCCAAGCCAAAGCTATCCTGGATGGTAAGCCGTATTCATTGCAGTGTATCTTCGGCGACAGCAAGTTCGAGTTGCTTACCCAAGTATGGCGTTCCTCAGGCGCCTGCTCGGACCTCCAGAAGGACTTAGCGGACGTGAAGCAGTTCTATGCTTCGCGGGGAGAAGGAGATGAAGCTCGGCTATTCTGGGCGCAATTCGAAGCCCCCGAGCGTTCTCCTCTCCTTGTGGAGCGGCTGAAGCAGCTGATGGAGCTACACCGGATGGCGGAACCGGCAATGAAGGATCTCTGTATCCGTCTATGGCCCAATGAGCCACTGCCGGGTAGCTACTTCGGCCTGGTGCAGAAGCTGAGCGACGCCACTCCTCGGATCGACGCCTTGAGGCGGTCTTCCTGCATCGAGGGGACTAGGATGACCTTCGCGAAGGCCAAGGTGCACTGGCCAGGGCTGGATCCGATGAAGGTAGCCACAGCTCCTCCGCCTCCCGGAAAGGGTCATAGGCGCCCCGAGCTGTACTTCTCCGGAGTTATGGAGGGTGCTCGGGCCATAGAATCACAGTGTACGAGAGAGAATGAGTATGAATAGATTGTTGTACGATGTCCGAAGACTTGTCAGCGTGTATGTATTTAAAATGCATGGTTTATCATGTCTTATATGTTTTGCATCCTTTATAACTCCTTTGTGGCCGTTAACCCTGAAAGTTGTGAGTTGTCGGCTTCAGCCCCCGTGTAGATACTACACAAGGTGTCTTTTCCAACCACACTATAACCCTTAGCCGAACTATCGGCACCCGAAGGCGGTAGTGTGGAGCGGACAAGGCAATCGGACTATAATGCTTTATTGCTTTCACTTAGCCATAGGGGCGCGAGAAAGGAGTGTGGGAGCTGATAACTAGCCCCCAGGTGTTTGTGATGTTCGGATGAACCGCGGCCAAAGCCTATATCACCTGGTTTGTGCTAACACAAAACCCATCGTATGACATGGAATAACCTCTGACGAGATTTAGTTAAGCTCGGATTCGCAGACCGGTTCTCGCATACCATGACAGTCAGTTTTCGGCTTTCTCTGCTGAGGCGCTTAACCAGACTACCCGGAAGCACAATCGCAGCGGTGTTCCCTTTGCCCTTTTAGTCGAACGAGCGGAACATAAAGGGGCAAGCACAGGAGCCGGGCAACCCAACTATTGACCCAAGACACGGTTCGGAACCAATGCATATAAAGCGGAATTCCAAGACGCCGAACACTTAAAGAAATTGTGATTAGGGCGATTTTTAAGGTCGAGCCCCCAGTCTATTAGCCGGTTGCATCGTACAGTATACCAAACAGGTTCGCAAGAAGAGGGAGAAAACAGAAAGTGTTCCGAAAAGGGACATCAAAGAGAAAATGATATATCTGTATTTTACTCAACAACTCTTATTGTTCAATTTGCCGATGAAACTGTTTACACGTATTTGATAAATGAAATATAAATTTTACAGGAGAGTTTGTACCAAGGGCCTTCGATAGGTGACCTGACGTCCTTGATGTGCTCTGTCGCTTATCTGCTCCTGCAGCTCCTAAGGAGGTGTATGGCTTTATGGGCTTTGTTAGTTCGGCGAACGGACCTTGAAGAAAGGGTCTTGAGAAGTCGCTGAGGTATGGATGAGCTTGACGCCTTTAGCAGGCACTTTATGGTACCTGTAGTGTGTCCGAAGACGTGTTGACGGTAATAGTTCGGTCCAGCCGAACACCTACCCTCTAATAGTATGTCCCCACCGCTGCCCATGGAATTTTGAGCGCGAAGTTATGCCTCCGTGGCACGTACCTTGCCGGTTCTAGGGCCGTGCGATGGGGGGCGAGTCCCTATTTACCGGGAGTGGAAGGTTCTGGTACCTCGGATTGAGACCGAGCTCTTTTCCCAGCCTTGGGTGCCTTGACGGCAGATGTCGGCGATTGCCAATCATCGGTGTGATGGAATTCGGCCGCCAGGGCCAACGCATGTTCCTTAGTTCGGAGGGAGCACTCTGTATTGCCATTAACTGTAATGAGCCCCCTAGGGCCGGGCATCTTGAGCTTGAGGTATGGGTAGTGAGGGACGACGTTAAAGCGAGCGAACGCTGTACGGCCGAGCAGGGCGTGATAGCCGCTGCGGAAATGTACGATGTCGAAGATCAAGTCCTCGCTTCGAAAGTTATCGGGCGAGCCGAACACAACCTCCAGGCTTACGGAGCCTGTGCACCGGGCTTCAACGCCTGGGATCACTCCTTTGAAGGTAGTGTTGCTGGGCTTGATCCTTGACGGATCTATGCCCATCTTTTTCACCGTATCTGAGTAAATCAGATTGAGGCTACTTCCACCGTCCATTAGGACTTTAGTGAGGTGGTACCCATCTATTATCGGGTCTAGGATGAGTGCGGCCGAACCCCCGTGACGGATACTGGTCAGGTGGTCGCGTCAATCGAAAGTGATTGGATATGCCGACCATGGGTTATACTTCGGGGCTACAGGCTCTATGGCGTAGACATCTCGAAGGGCGCGCTTCCTCTCCTTTTTGGGTATATGAGTGGCGTAGATCATGTTTACTGTCTTTACCTCTGGAGGGAATTTCTTTTGACTGCCACCGATCGGACCACGGGGCTAATCCTCTTCCTCGCTGCGTGGGCTCTTGACTTGGTCCTCGGATGCGAGCTTGCCGGCCTGTTTGAAGACCCAACAGTTACGGTTGGTGTGATTGGCGGGCTTCTCTTGAGTGCCGTGGATCTGGCAAGGCCTCTCTAGGATCTTGTCCAGCGGGGTGGGTCCGTCGTGTTTGCCTTTAGGAGGCTTCTTCCGCTGCCCAGGACGGGAATTAAGGAAGCCGGCATTGACAGCCGTGTCATCGGCATCACTATTATTGTGCCGGCGGTTGTTCTTGTTGCGCTTCGGTTTCCCGTTTCCATCCCGAACTTCAGAGGTTCCGGGGTCTTCGGGGTTATGGCTACGTCTAGCTAGCCAATTATCCTCGCCCATGCAAAAGTGGGTCATGAGTGATGTGTGGGTGGACATTGTCCTGGGTTTGTCCTGTCCGAGCTGTCGAGCCAGCCATTCATCCCAAATATTATGCCTGAAGGAGACTATAGCTTCGGCGTCCGGGCAGTCTATGATCTGGTTCTTCTTGGTCAGGAAACGATTCCAGAATAGCCGCGCGGACTCTCCGGGCTTCTGAACGACGTTACTTATATCGGAGGAGTCCGGAGGCCGAACATAAGTGCCCTGGAAGTTAGATCGGAATGCCTCTTCTAGGTCCTCCGAACACCCAATGGAGTTTTCGGGGAGGCTATTTAACCAGTGCCGAGCTGGCCCCTTGAGCTTCAGGGGTAGGTACTTGATGGCGTGGAGGTCATCTCCTCGTGCCATGTGGATGTGGAGGACAAAATCCTCGATCCATACGGTTGGGTCAGTTGTCCCATCGTATTGTTCTATGTTTACGGGTTTAAACCCTTCCGGGAACTAATGCCGCATTACCTCGTCTGTGAAGCAGAGTGGGTGGGCGGCGCCTCTGACCCGAGCTATGACGCGCCGGTGATCGGTGTCTGTTCTAGCTCGGGCTCGTTCCCGATCTTCATTGCGGTCGAACCAAGGCCTGTACCCTCCCCGTCTATCGGGTGAGTATCCTCTGGATCCGTAGATGGATCGCGTACGGCCTGCTCTATAGTCCAGGTTGTGTCGCAGGTCGAACCTGTCATCGGGCTCTAGTGGCTCCTTTCCCCGTCTACGGGGTATCGTTGGCCTATAGCCGGTATCATCAGCCGTCCTGTCGCGTCCTCGAGGGGGGCGGTCTGGCCTGTCATATGGGGTATGCTTGGGAGACGGTGTATCAGTGAGCTCGTCATCGAATTGTGGCAGCAGCCTTCTGCGTGGGTAGCTCTTAGGTTGGTCCGATAGACCAGTGCCGTATTCTTCCTCAGCGGAGAGGACTCTCGTCCATCGGTCGTTGAGGTCGTCTTGTTCGGCTTTGAGCTGCCGTTCTTTTGCTTTCAGGCTGCGAGCCGTAGATAACAGCTGTTGCCTGAATAGTTCCTGATCTGCAGGATTATCGGGAATAGCGAAGTCATCGGCTTCCGAAATTGTCCTCGTCCTCAATAGAGCGGAGGTAGTCGTCGTCATCAGGATCATCTGGATCATCGGGGTTGCGACGGTCTTCGGGCCTCTCCTGACCCTCTAACGGGTGTTCGGGGATTTCGGGGCCGCCGATGTCTTCCGGGGTATCTCCGTCCCCGGTGCCATCGGTAGACTTTTGCCCCTTTTTCCCTTTTGACCGTTTATGCGGCTTTCGGCGTCTTGACGGCGCTTCGTCCGATTTATCACCGTTGTTTTTCGGAGTGTCAACCATGTAGACATCGTATGTAGAGGTGGCAGTCCACTGCCCGGTCTTAGCGGGGGTGAGGGAGTGATCTTCCTCATCCATGTACTCTGCTTCCTCGGAAGCATAGTCTAGCATGTCGGTTAAATCCTCGACAGTGGCTATCAAGTGGGTGGTGGGTTGGACGAAAAATCTGTCCTGACCCGTCTGAGGCCCGATCTGAGAATAGATCGGGGTTGTGCCATCGTTGATCTTCATCGACGAGATCCGGTCTAGAGCCTCGTTAAGTATCGAGAGCTCGATCGGACCGGTCTGGCCAGAGCTTCCGGAGTGAACCTCCGATGCGTCCGTGCAAGAAGAGTGTTCGGCGAGAACCGATGTCCGGACGTCGGGTACTATGACCTGATCTGGACTGAAGGTCGGGCCCTCGCCGGGGTAGATCCCATGGGAGGAGCCGAAAGATGGGTCTGGGGTTAAGGCCTCAGAGTCTTTGGGCATGGCAGGTGAGACCGCGAGCCCGGTTAGTGATAGATCGCCTCGAGAGTCTACGGAGAACTCTATGTTCCCAAATCTGACCTCTTGATCAGGGGCGAAACTTCCGATGCGGCCTAGATGGCCGGTCGGGTCAGCGTGCAGCACAATGCTGCCGAAAGCGAAGATCTGTCCGGGGACAAAACTGCCCGGATTGCAGACCTCTTCATTGATGACTAGGCGAGCCATCGATTCCTTCTGGCGATCACAGCGGAACTCTCAATGAAAGCACCAATGTCGGTGTCAAAACCGGCAGGTCCCGAGCTGTGAGACTAGGATCGATGGTTACAAGAGACGAAGGGGACAAGGTTTTACCCAGGTTCGGGCCCTCCTATGGAGGTAATACCCTACGTCCTGCTTGATTATATTGATTGTATGGGGATTACAGAGTTGATCTACCACGAGATCGTATGACTAAAACCCTAGATGAGTTCTCTTGTTCTACAACCTAAAACCCTCCGGCTTATAAAGGAACCAGGGGTCCCTAGGGTTTACACATGGTCGGTTACACGTCGAAGGGATAAACATGCCTATTCACTACTCCAAACGTGGAGGACAAGCCACGATTCTCGAAGCTTCCTTCTTGGAGATGAGGTCTTCAATTCTTCCAGTATTTGGCAAGTGGCCCATACAGTCCGGCCCATAAGACATAGGCCGGCCTCCCGAGGACCCCTTAAACCAGGACTCCCTCACCCTCCACATCCCAGGAAAACATTGTTTGGCTATGTTACCGCTTGCTCAGCCCTTCTTATAGTGTTGCTAGTTGCAGGTACAA